>CM017773.1:17325808-19862979 GCA_008009225.1 Acer yangbiense | reverse complement strand
AACCACTAAGAAGCTAAGATTGTTTCTCAGGTGGATTAGAAAGAATGAAATTGTTTGCCATGTTGCTCAAATAGCCTTAAGGCAAATTCTCTAATTTGGTATTTAGATAGTGGGTGCTCTAGGCACATGACGGGAACCAAGAAGTTTCTTCGAGACTCTCGTTATGGAGGAAGGTGGATATGTCACTTTTGGTGATGGATCCAAAATGAAAGTTGTAGGAAAGGAACCCTATTCCGTTCCAGGATTACCCTCCTTATATCCGATGCTTTATATTGTTGATGGCTTGAAAGCCAATTTATAAGCATTTCACATCTAAGTGATGAAGGATATTCCGTCTTGTTTTGTAAAGATGATTGCTCAATCTTAAAGCCCGATGGACAAACCTTATTGAAAGGTATGAGATCTAGCGACAATTGCTTATTGTCTTGAAGCTAGAATAGTCTCAACCTGTGTCCATGGATGAGCAAATTGAGTTGTGGCATGAAAGACTTGGCCACATGAACTTTAGGGATCTACGGACCCTTGGAAAGTTCGAGTGTGTGCGTGGCCTCCCTAAGCTTGGGAAGAAAGCCAATGGTGTTTGTGGACCTTGCCAACAAGGAAACAAACTAAAAGCAATGCACAAAAAGGGTAAGTATCTCACCACCAAGGAGCCTCTTGAGCTTCTCCACATGGACCTCATGGGTCCCATGCAAACCGAAAGTTTGGGTGGAAAGAGATACAATTTTTGTTTGTTGATGATTTCTCTAGATTACATGGACACTACTTTCTTAGAGAAAATCCGAAACTTTTGATAAGTTTAAAATGCTTTGTACTAATTACAAAATGAAATGAAATCTAACATTAGAAGCATTAAACGGATTAGAAGTGACCATGGGAGAGAGTTTGAGAATGCCTCTTTTGAAAGCTTTTGTGATAGCTTAGGCATCTCCCATGAGTGTCGGCTCCTAGGACACCTCAACAAAATGGATTGTTGTTGAGAGGAAGAATAGGGTCCTCCAAGAGATGGCCCGAGTGATGTTGCTTAGCAACAATGCCCTAGGAATATGGGCCGAAGCTATCAATACGCTTGCTATATAGGAAATCGTGTGTTCCTAAGGCCCGGTTCTAGAAACACCTCCTATGAGCTATGGAAGGGGAGGGAAGCCAAATGTTAGCTACTTCCACACATTGGAAGCAAAGCTACATTTTAAATGACCGTGATCAACTTGGCAAGTTTGATACTAAGAGTGATGAGGGTATCTTTATTGGCTACGCCTTGAATAGTAAGCCTATAGAGTTTTCAACTTGAAGACTCGAACCGTCATGGAATCATCAAATGTGGTCATTGATGATACTAGGCTCAAGTCTAATGACCATGAGGAGGAGGATGTTCTAGAGGATAACACTCCTTTGGAGAGGTTGTGGTGACTCCCAATGTTGGGACATCTAATGACGTCACACAACCCTTACTAGAGTTCCTAACTTGGACTCTAATGAACCCGCTCCATGGGTTAGAAGACTCCATACAAAGAGGATGTTATTGGAGATGTTATGAGGGTGTTAGGACTAGAAGTCAACTTGGACTAATCTTATTAGCTATACTTTGCTACACCTCTCAAATTGAACCAAAAAGGTTGAAGAAGCCTTACATGATGAATTTTGGGTTCTTGCCATGCAGAAGAGCTAAACCAATTCGAAAGGAATGAGGTTTGGACTCTAGTTCCTAGGCCTAAGACCACTAATGTCATAGGCACTAAATGGATTTTTAGGAACAAATCGATGAGGATGGCAACATAGTGCGGAACAAGGCTAGACTTGTAGCACAAGGGTACTCTCAAATTGAGGGTATCGACTTTGAGGAGACATTTGCTCCCGTTGCCCGTCTAGAGTCTATTAGGCTTCTCTTGTCCATCTCTTGTGTGCACAAGTTCAAATTGCACCAAATGGAAGTCAAGAGTGCCTTCCTCAATGGCCTCTTGCAAGAGAAGTGTTTGTTGAACAACCCAAGGGGTTTGTGGATGCACACCACCCAACCATGTCTATCGCCTCAAGAAGGCACTTTATGGGTTGAAACAAGCACCGAGGGCTTGGTATGCGCCTCACTCAATTTCTTGTTGACAATAACTACACAAGAGGTGTGTTGACAAGACACTATTCATCAAGAGAGACAATGATGAGCTTTTCATAGCTCAAATATATGTCGATGACATAGTGTTTGGCTCCACCAACAACACCAAGGTCCAACAATTTGTTGATGTTATGTCTCATGAATTGAGATGAGTCTTGTTGGTGAGCTTAATTACTTCCTAGTTTGCAAATTAGGCAACTTGATAATGGGATCTTCATAACCCAAGCCAAATATGCCAAAACCTTGTGAAGAAGTTTGGTCTTGAAAAGCCAAACATTGTGACACTCCTATGAGCACCACTTTGAAGCTAAGCAAGGATGCTAACGGTAAAAGTGTGGACCAAACCTTATATCGTGGCATGATAGGGAGCTTGCTCTATTTGACCGCAAGTAGGCCCGATATATCATTTAGTGTAGGAGTTTGTGCTAGGTACCAATCCGATCCCAAGGAGTCCCATCTCTCTTCGGTTAAGAGAGTCATTCGCTTTGTGAATGGGACTTCCAACTATGGGATTTGGTACTCATTTGACACTAATCCTAGTCTTGTAGGATATAGTGATGCGGATTGGGCAGGAAATTGTGATGATAGGAAGAGCACATCAGGCGGTTGCTTCTTTCTAGGCAACAACTTGGTGTCGTGGTTTTGCAAGAAGCAAAACTCGATTTCCTTGTCCACGGCGGAAGCCGAGTACATAGCCGCGGGGAGTGGATGCACTCAACTTATGTGGATGAAGCAAATGCTAGTGGATTACGGATTCAACCAAGGTACTCTCACTCTCTTTTGTGATAACATGAGTGCCATTAATATTTCCAAGAATCCGGTGCAACATTCTAGAACTAAGCATATTGACATCCGCCATCACTTCATTAGAGAGCTTGTTGAAAATAAATGCATAGTACTTGAACATGTAGGTACTAATGATCAACTTGCGGACCTATTTACTAAACCCTTTGTAAGGATTCCCATTATTGATTGGCTTATTTCGTGGTCAAACCACATGTTGGGGTTTGGTTGTAAGGGTAGTCTAGGTGTTTGTTGAAGATCAAGACCCTTTCCAAGACCTCAAGAGGACAAGCACCAAAGGTATATATCTAGTGCTTACATTGGCTTGAAGAGATATAGTTGCACACACACACACAACATGCATAACTCTTATTCTTGTATGGTGTGTTTATATTTTGTGTGCATTGTGCTTTATTGATTTATTCAATATCTCTTCTTGCATGTTGAATTGATTGCATCTTGTTATATGATAATGCCATGACATGTTAGGCATTAGATGCATTCAATACCCACACTTGCACTTCATGTATGTTAGCTTTTAGTGTGGAGTAATTCGTTTCCCCTAAGGATGTTCGGAAACGTCCGCGCGTGCACGGTAATGTGCTTTGATTTGCGCGATGATCGCCGGTGGAGATGCCTTTGGCTTCTCCTTGGTTTCACCATTTTTGGTGAATCGGCGGTTACGTTCGGCGGCCTTGCCGCCGTTCGAAACCGCCGAATGAGACCTGATTGAAATATATCTCTCGGGTCCAAAACGGCGGTTGGGATCGGCGGTTTCCATACCGCCGAATGAAGTCGCCGAAGTTCCCCTGTTCCACACGGGAGCCATTCGGCGGTTCATTTCGGCGGCCTGGCCGCCGAATGAAACCGCCGATCGGTGCGTTTCAAGGGCAAAATTGTATTTTCACCTGCCCTGTTTTTGGTCTCTATAAATACATCCTTATCTCTGGTTCAGAACACAAGTCTTTGATCATTAGAACCCTAGAGAGATATTTAGAGAGACTTGAGAGAGAAAGCTTAAAGATCATATCTTTATCTCTCTAAACCCATCCCCACATGCATAAATCTTCATCTAAGCATCATCTAGGATCATCTAGCATATGCTAATGCATGGGACTTCTTCAACACACATGGTATGATTTGTTGAACACTTTTATCTTACATAATTAGTGTTTCTACTTATCAATTTTATCTCATATTTTACTTATATGTGTTTAGATTAATTTCTACATATAAGATTGAGATTATGTGTTGATTGGGTTTTTATTTGTTAGCTAGGCTTTAATGTTCATATGCCATCTAGCTAATTGATCTCATTTATTGATTGAGATTATTGTTCATAGCTTATTTGATTAGGTCATTATTGCCTAAAAGCTATGCCATGAACATTCTTGTGTGATGTATTGATAACTAGGTTGATAGATTATTTTTTAATCAACTAGTTAATCCTTTGAATGTTTGTGGGTTTTATATGATAGCTTTGTATCTAGGATTGGTGATCCTTTACTTAGCTAAAGTTATATGCCATGTCATATAGCTATATGTGATATCTAGGATTGATTATATTGTCATCTTATAATCCTAGGTAAGCATTTAGAGTACCCTAGCTCTTATTGCATTAATTGAATATTCATACATATTCACATAGGGTTGTTTCTCTTCATAGAGAAGTAAGTCTTGAGGCTAAGAGTGCTTAGGCCTCAAGCAAATTGGAATAGGGTTGCTAATAAAGGCCCGCTGGGTAGAAGTGAGGGGTTACAGACCGGAATGTTAGACGAGGTCTACATAGGTTGTAAACTTCATTTCAATTAGTGATTTCGAGTTCCGAGTGTGGCGCACTATACAGCCCGTGGTTTTTTCCCAGTGGTTGGGTTTCCACGTATACATCAAGTGTTATTTAAATTCCGCACTATATTACACTTGTATGTATTTTTGACTAGTAGGGGCATTTTCGTAAAATTGACTTGCATGCGAAAATTGGGTAATAATAGTTAAAATCTATTCACCCCCCCCTCTAGCTTTATATTGATAAACACGCCTCGAGTATTTTTATGAACTTTCAATTGGTATCAGAGCGGGTTCCTAGATATACTTAGGTGATCCTAGCTCATTTTGGTGTGTTTTTTGCATTTTGTATGATTATTGTTTTTGACATACATCTTGCATTCTTCTCATTTGCATTCATTCAACGCAAACACTATGAGTGATTTTATGAGAGAAGAAAATGACTCCGATGAGGAGATGTCCCTCTAAGGAGAGAGAGGAGACGAAGATGAAAGGGCGTTGCTCACATCTCCAAAGAGCTTCAAGCCCAAGCCTTCCTCAATCTTGGTCTAACCAACCAAGAAGGCTATCTTCCCTCAACCTACGATCTTAATAGGGAAGTGTTCAATCATGCAAGCTCAACCGAGCAAGCAACTTTGTCTTGGTCATCATCAAAGGAGGAGAGATCCTATCCAACTACCAAGACAACCACAACGACAAGGGAAAGCACTTTTGCATGCTCAAGGGAATGGTATAATTCCTAACCTTATCTCCTCTTGTCTTTTGTGTGGTATTGTTGGTCATGTTAGACCAAGTTGCTTGCATTACATTTAATTATGTAATCTTATATGCATGATTGAAAAGAAAAAGGCTAGAGCTAAGATGCATGTCCTTAAAAAGGAAGAAAATCATTTGCATGATTCTTTGCCATCTAGAACTCTAGAACCTATGACCACTAGGTATGTTTTTGAGGCACCTAAGTGGATTAGAAAAGACGAACCCGCTTGCTACGAGACAAACATGTCTCAAATAGGTTCAACTAGGTCCTATGGACTTGGTAAGTCTTTTAGACCACATGCCCTTCATTGAAGTGGTGTGGATATTTGACCCCATATGGGGAACTTAAGCAAAGAGAGCTATTTTGCATCTAGTCACTTGCAAAAAATTTGAAATATCTTATGCTTCTCTTTTTGTTGCTTGAGTTAGCTTGGTTACACTATGTATACATATTTTCTATTCAATAAGTGTGATCAATGCTTGTATTGCAATCCATGTCATATTTATGTTCAAACATGCATTTTTGGACTAGGAGATATATACATAGGATTTAATTTGAATGACCTATAATGATCTCCATGACATGATGATTGCTAAAATGACATGCTAAATGCTAATCTTGAAAAGCATGTTTTGATGATTGCATTTTTTAAATGCAAAATAATGTGTGAAAAAGCTTATGAGACTCAAATGAAAAAGGATTTTGTATCCATTCAAGGATTTTACAATCCAAATGTCTCTCTTTCTTTATTGGTTGAACATGTCTACTATCATACGGATATCTTATCCGGAAAAATCAAGTAGGGTGCAAAGTCGCTCATGACATGTTTAGCTTATAAAGTTGGATATAGTTGTTCTTAAATTGAAATCAATGAAAACCTATATCCTTGCTTCTCTCTTGACATTGGTGAAATTGGTTTGAATTCATATTGAAAACCTTTGTCATTTGCTTTGCCAAATACCATGATATTTTGGACTTAAATGCTACATGTCTTGTATGCAAAGCAATTTTTTTGATTCACACATTTTATTTAAATAAATCTCCTTGTTTCTCTCCAATAAATTTGAGATTGCATAAAGTGACTTATATTGATTATGCATATACTAGAATGCTACTAACTCTCTTTGCCTTGAGTGACCCGTTGGGGATTACTCCCTTGTCTATATCATGACAAAAAGGGGGAGTATGTTGTGGTAAGGGAGTTGCAAATTGTAGTAGCAATTGTGCATGTTGGGGAGAATACTAATTGAGGGGGAGTAACCCTTTGAGGGGGAGCATTTGCACATTCATACATTGCATGATGTTGTACTTAAATTTTTAAATGCAAATGCTTGTTTTATCTCACTTGATTCATCTCACCTTTTCTTGTATTAGAAAGTATAGAAACTGTGCTTTCAGGGATTGATTGTTCTACTTGAGATTGAAGACTTCAAGACTATTTATCTTATCTCTTTGTAAAGTAGAAAATCATAAGTAGACCTGTAGTTTCTATTATGTTGTGAGGAATCAATGTGAGTGGTGGTTTTGTCACGAAATAGCCAAAGGGGGAGATTGTAAGGATTCCCATTATTGATTGGCTTATTTCGTGGTCAAACCACATGTTGGGGTTTGGTTGTAAGGGTAGTCTAGGTGTTTGTTGAAGATCAAGACCCTTTCCAAGACCTCAAGAGGACAAGCACCAAAGGTATATATCTAGTGCTTACATTGGCTTGAAGAGATATAGTTGCACACACACACACAACATGCATAACTCTTATTCTTGTATGGTGTGTTTATATTTTGTGTGCATTGTGCTTTATTGATTTATTCAATATCTCTTCTTGCATGTTGAATTGATTGCATCTTGTTATATGATAATGCCATGACATGTTAGGCATTAGGATGCATTCAATACCCACACTTGCACTTCATGTATGTTAGCTTTTAGTGTGGAGTAATTCGTTTCCCTAAGGATGTTCGGAAACGTCCGCGCGTGCACGGTAATGTGCTTTGATTTGCGCGATGATCGCCGGTGGAGATGCCTTTGGCTTCTCCTTGGTTTCACCATTTTTGGTGAATCGGCGGTTACGTTCGGCGGCCTTGCCGCCGTTCGAAACCGCCGAATGAGACCTGATTGAAATATATCTCTCGGGTCCAAAACGGCGGTTGGGATCGGCGGTTTCCATACCGCCGAATGAAGTCGCCGAAGTTCCCCTGTTCCACACGGGAGCCATTCGGCGGTTCATTTCGGCGGCCTGGCCGACGAATGAAACCGCCGATCGGTGCGTTTCAAGGGCAAAATTGTATTTTCACCTGCCCTGTTTTTGGTCTCTATAAATACATCCTTATCTCTGGTTCAGAACACAAGTCTTTGATCATTAGAACCCTAGAGAGATATTTAGAGAGACTTGAGAGAGAAAGCTTAAAGATCATATCTTTATCTCTCTAAACCCATCCCCACATGCATAAATCTTCATCTAAGCATCATCTAGGATCATCTAGCATATGCTAATGCATGGGACTTCTTCAACACACATGGTATGATTTGTTGAACACTTTTATCTTACATAATTAGTGTTTCTACTTATCAATTTTATCTCATATTTTACTTATATGTGTTTAGATTAATTTCTACATATAAGATTGAGATTATGTGTTGATTGGGTTTTTATTTGTTAGCTAGGCTTTAATGTTCATATGCCATCTAGCTAATTGATCTCATTTATTGATTGAGATTATTGTTCATAGCTTATTTGATTAGGTCATTATTGCCTAAAAGCTATGCCATGAACATTCTTGTGTGATGTATTGATAACTAGGTTGATAGATTATTTTTTAATCAACTAGTTAATCCTTTGAATGTTTGTGGGTTTTATATGATAGCTTTGTATCTAGGATTGGTGATCCTTTACTTAGCTAAAGTTATATGCCATGTCATATAGCTATATGTGATATCTAGGATTGATTATATTGTCATCTTATAATCCTAGGTAAGCATTTAGAGTACCCTAGCTCTTATTGCATTAATTGAATATTCATACATATTCACATAGGGTTGTTTCTCTTCATAGAGAAGTAAGTCTTGAGGCTAAGAGTGCTTAG
Organism: Acer yangbiense; assembly: GCA_008009225.1. Classification (NCBI taxonomy): domain Eukaryota; kingdom Viridiplantae; phylum Streptophyta; class Magnoliopsida; order Sapindales; family Sapindaceae; genus Acer; species Acer yangbiense. The sequence continues at coordinate 19,854,463 of CM017773.1, read as the reverse complement.
GCCTCAAGCAAATTGGAATAGGGTTGCTAATAAAGGCCCGCTGGGTAGAAGTGAGGGGTTACAGACCGGAATGTTAGACGAGGTCTACATAGGTTGTAAACTTCATTTCAATTAGTGATTTCGAGTTCCGAGTGTGGCGCACTATACAGCCCGTGGTTTTTTCCCAGTGGTTGGGTTTCCACGTATACATCAAGTGTTATTTAAATTCCGCACTATATTACACTTGTATGTATTTTTGACTAGTAGGGGCATTTTCGTAAAATTGACTTGCATGCGAAAATTGGGTAATAATAGTTAAAATCTATTCACCCCCCCCTCTAGCTTTATATTGATAAACACGCCTCGAGTATTTTTATGAACTTTCACCCTTAGATGCTACTCGATTTAAAACTCTTAGTAGATCTATTGGGGTATGTCTTGTAGAGTGATGTTCTATGATTGACCCCATATGGGGAACTCAAGCAAAGAGAGCTATTTTGCATTCTTGTATCTTGCAAAAAATTTGAAATATCTTATGCCTCTTCTTTTAATTGCTTGAGTAAGCTTGGTTGTACATATGTATATATGTTTTAAAATTCAATAAGTGTGAACCTTGCTTGTCTACAATCCATGTCATATTTATGTTCAAACATGCATTTTTGGACTAGGAGATTTACATTGGAAGTATGATTTGAATGACCTATGATTATCTCCATGACATGATGATTCTTTAATAACATGCTAATGACAAATGAAAAAGCATGAAATTCATATAACATGCTCACATGAAAAGCATGAATTGATGATTGCATATTCTTAAAAATGCAAAACTTGTGTGAAAACTTATGAGACTCAAAATGAATAAAGGATCTTGTATCCATTCAAAGGAATTTACATTCCAAATGTCTCTCTTTCTTTATTAGTTGAACATGGTTACTATCATACGGATAATTTTATCCGGAAAAATCAAATAGGGTGCAAAGTCGCTCATGCCATGTTTCGCTTATAAAGTTGGATATAGTTGCTCTTAAATTGAAATCAATAATCTCTATATCCTTGCTTTTCCCATGACATTGGTGAAATTGGTTTGAATTCTTATTAGAAACCTTTGTCATTTGCTTTGCCAAATACCATTGTATTTTGGACTTGAATGCTATATGTCTTGTATGCAAAGCATGTTGGATTCACACATTTTCTCAAAATAAATCTCCTTGTTTCTCTCAAATTAATTGAAGTGCATAAAGTGACTTATATGGTTATGCAAGTCTTGCATGCTTCTATCTCTCGTTGCTATGAGTGACCCGGTTGGGGACTACTCCTTTGCCTATATTATGACAAAAAGGGGGAGTAGGATATGGTAAGGGGAGGTGCAAAATATAGAAGCTATTGTACACTTTGGGGAGAACATACATTGAGGGGGAGTAACCCGTTGAGGGGGAGCATTGCATTTATCATACATTGCATACATTTGGTAATGTTGTGCCTAAATTCTAAAAATGCAAATGCTTGGTATTGTTCTCACATGATTAATCTCACACTTTTCTTGTATTAGAAATGTTAGAAACTCTTTTCAGGGATTGATTATTCTACAAGAGGATTGAAGACTTCAAGTTGCATTCTCTTATCTCTTTGTAATGTAGAATATCATTATAGTCCCGTAGTTTCTATTTTTTTGTGAGGTATCATTGTGAGTGATGGTTTTGTCACGAAATAGCCAAAGGGGGAGATTGTAAGGATTCCCGTTGTTTTTAATTGGCTTATTTCGTGATCAAACCATATGTGGGGGTTCTTTGTTAAGGTAGCCTAAGTATCGGTCTTAAAGTTCGAAGCCCTTTGAAGACCTCGTGTTGATAAGCACCGAAGGTAAATTTCTATGTGCTTACTTTTCTTTGAAGAGATTAGTTGCACACACACACTAAACATTCATTGCATATGTGTGCATTCTCTTCGTTTGTCACAATTCACACTTGCACTTATTTATTATATTTTGTTGTGTGTAATTGTGTCTTGTTGTTGTGTAATTCGTTTCCCGATAACTTTCGGAAACGTCCGCGCATGCACGAGAATGTGCTTGGTTTAGCGCGAGGACCGCCTATGGAGAATGCCCTTGGCTTCTCCTTGGTTTTCACCTATCTAGGTGATCGGCGGTTATTATCGGCGGCCTGGCCGCCGAATGAAACCGCCGTTTCAGTCCAGATTGGTCTGAAGCATTTCTGCGGTTAATATCGGCGGTCACGACCGCCGTTTCAAGACCTGATTGATTTATCTCTCAGTCTAATTCGGCGGTTGAAACGGCGGGCATGAAACCGCCGTTCGAAACCGCCGTTCATACCTGGTTGATTTTGTTCTCTCTGTTCTGTTTCGGCGGTTGGGATCGGCGGTCACGAAACCGCCGAATGAACCGCCGTTTATGCTCTGTTCTTCACGAGCTCAATTCGGCGGTCATGAACGGCGGCCTGGCCGCCGATTGAAACCGCCGATTGGCGCGTTTCTTTGAAACTTACTTAAACGACCTCACTTTGATTTGGCCCCCTATATATATGCCACTTTGACTTTAGGTCAATTAAGAGAGTTCATATTCAGAATTCATACTTAGGATATTTTTCAAAGAGAAGAAAAATTCCAAGAACTCCATTCTTGATTCTCAAACACTTTTTCATGATCATCAATCATCATCTAGCATCATCTTAGATCATCTAGATGTCATCTAGCATGGAATCTTCATCATACTTTGCTTGGTAAGCTTTTCACTAATATCTTACATGTTTTGTGTTTCTCTTATCTAGCAATCTCAATTAATTACTTGTTTGTTATTTTGTATGCTTTAGATACAATATTGAGATGAGTATGATGTATGTTTGAGATTTTATATTGTGCTTGCATATTAGGTTTTGTGCTTATATTGATTAGCTAAACTAATTGACATGTCATTTAGTTTTGATATCTAGGATTGTTCTTAATTGCATATTAATCATCTTAGATAAGCATATAGGGTTTCCCTTGCTCTATGTTGCATTTTGGATATTTACATATATTCACTTAGGGTTGTATTCTCTTCATAGAGAAAGTAAGTCTTGTGTGTAGCATCCGGGATTAGGTTGCTTAGAACGCAAGCAAATTGGACTAGGTTCACTCATACCGGGATTAGGTAGGTGTGTGATTACTTCCGGGATTAGGTTGTAATCGTTTGCACATTTAGTGGATTCGAGGTTCGAGTGTGGCTTACTTACATAGCCCGTGGTTTTTCCCGTGAGGGTTTCCACGTAAAAACCAAGTGTTGTTTTAATTTCCGCACCATATTACAATTGCTTGGTTATATTATCTTGAGGGCATTTTCGTAATTTTGACTAACACGAAAAATTGGGTAAAAAGCGTAAAATCTATTCACCCCCCCCCCCCCCCCCCCCCCCCCCCTCTAGATAGCTTTATACACACCGTGCTATTATTTGTTTCATTCCTCCATGTTGCAATATTGATAGATCAAATATCGAGTTGTAAAGACCGTATTTCAAATCCATACATACATATATATCAACTGCCTTTTCAGTTTTCATACATATAAGAAATTCATCCATCTCATTACTTGTGTTCATCATAATACCAGATTCATGATACCCAGCGGGATACCAAGCTACTAAGTATCTCGCTGGCCCCAGTCAATCTCGATCCAGATCCGTTATATACATACAATATCTCACCTAGCAGATTCCAGTGAACCAGCGGGATATCGAGGTATAGAGTATCCCGCTAGCCCAGGCCTAATTAGATCCGGGTCCATCACATACCGTTAATTCTAAATTGCACCCCGGTGACAATTTTGGGTTAACAAATACGACTCTTCCAACTAGAACTCAACATTGACATGCTAAAGTTTGGGTTAGATAGGTTGGAGAAAGAAGGGAACGCTCTCAAATAAGGAATGCTGCCTATCAACAAAGGGCAGCAAGGTACTACAACTCATATGTGCATGAAAGAAGGTTCGCGCTTGGCGACCTAGTACTGAAAAGAGTAGCCCCGGGAACTAAAGACAAAGTTACAGGATCACTAGCAGATAAATGGGAAGGGCCTTATTATATTACAGGCATAGTCGGCCATGGAGCATACCGCATTGCTCGTAAAGGCTCTGGCGAACTCCCTCGACCATGCAATGCACAGTACCTAAAGATATACTACCCTTGAGTTTTTCACCTCCCATAGAATTTATTTCCATATTTACCTTTTCAGTATTTTTCCTTTTGTAGCATTTTTCTTTTCTCTTTTCTCTTTTATATTGTCAAAGATTGCAGGAAATATTCAATAAAGAGTAATTTATTACTGTGGATTCACATTCTCGTAAGTTATCAAAGTAATCAACTACTGATGTACTCGCCGTTACGTAGTACAACCACTTGTGAGCCATTCGCTGTTGTGCAAAGACAAGTTTAAAACTCTAGGCAACACAAAAAGGCGAGCGAGACGATCCCGAGCCAAAATAGGCTAAAGACGAATACGTCACCGTAGCCTAAGTAACAAATGTTATAAAAACGTAATTGGTGGTCGCCACCGTTGATGAAACAAAACCCTCAGAAATGCATGCTAAGCATCCAACCAAAAGCGTACAAGGATATATTCCAAGAAAAACGCTGGGGGTCGAATAAGCTAGCAATAAAATAAAATAAAATAAAATAAAAAGAAGCAAATGCGGGAGATGTCCCAATAGTATGCTTAAAGAAACTTGGTGTATGGTCAGATACGTCCTGACAAACACTGAGTAAACAAAAAACTCAGCAATGGCAGCTGAATACTAAAAGGGGCTTTGAGCCTGAGCCAGAAACTCAGCAATGACAGCTGAATAACAAAAGGGTTTTGAGCCCGGACCAAAAAATCAGCCAAGGTAGCTAAACAGTGAGGGTTTTGAATTTAAACTCGATAGTCAACAATGATAGCTGAACAAAAGAAAAACAGTGGGCCTAAACTAAGTATTCAACGACAGTAGTTGAGAAAGTGCAAGTAAAACCAAAATGGCCAAATCAAAAAACAGTCGCAACAAGCTTAAAAGGTAAAACCATAAATTATATATATAATTATCATTTACGGGCGAATACAAAAGCAAAGAATATACATCTTATGTATCCGCCGAAGCACCTCAACTGTCCTCATCATCAATCTCATCCTTTGCAGGCCAGACTATCTCCTCGTCTCCCTCTGGCATGAAATAACCATAATCACGACTAGAGATGGGGCCCGGATCAGGTTCGTCATCGGAGCTGCTAAGGTTGCCCTTCTTGCTAGAATAATAAGTATTGAATGCACGTTTGGTGGGGACTTCTAAGTGCATTGGGTGAGGTTCAGTCCTTGAATAGCGGCAATGGGTTTTCCAACGTTTTATCTGCTCTTTGATTGATCCCACCGCACTATCCATGTGCAACTGAAGGGATTTGTCGAAGCGCCTTAAAGCCTTCTCATTTGAATGATCATTCATTACAAAGAACTTCTTTGACTGCCTCATACTGCACTCAAATTCGTGCAACAAAAGCGCATCGTAGGCAGGGGACCTCTTAAACTGGTCCACTACTTGAGCTTTCAGCTCAACCTTCAAATCCCCAAAAATGGCATCTCTTGAGGACAATTGATTTTGCAGATCCTGCGACTCCCGCTTAACCTTCTCCCTAGCCTCTTCAGTTAACCGCTCAGCTTCAAAACGTGCTGTAAGAAAGTCTTCGCTCGCTGACAGCTGCTGCTTCAACGAGCGAATTTCCTCCTCGGCAGCAGATAACTTCTCCTCGGCAGCCAATTGAGCAGACAGGAACCCATCAGTAGAATCCCTCAACTGAACAAGTTGCTGAACGTAAGATTCCTCAGTACAAAGCTTTTCGGCTACAAATATGGAGGCTTGTTTTCATAAGCGCATGTTCTCCTTTAAGACCGCATTCCTGCGCTTATAATTGTCCACCATCTCGGACATCATCTGAAAAGAAGATATGACAATCAGGAAACAAACGCGCAAACAAAGACATAACAGATATACCGTAAAAAGCCTACCAAATAATGACAGTTGAAGAAGAATTCCATCTTCTTATTGCACGACTTGTCCTTCACGTGCTCCCAACCCTGATCAATATAAACATCATGATTGATCAAATGTGAACAAATCTCCGTGGCCAAGAAATCTGAAAAAGAAACAAAACCGGATCCTTCACTAGCCTCAGTTGAACCCGCAGAGGGCCCCTCACAGGCAACCTCCGAACCCAAAGCAGGCACAGACACCCCAGGTTGATTTGATGGCCCTAGCTGATCAGATGGCCCTGGCTGACCAGATGGCCTTGACTAACCAGTAGAAAAGATATTTGGCTCATTAGTAGCTGCTGGATGAGAAGCCGGCCTGGGTGAAGCAGAAGCAGAGACATTCGGCTCATTAGCTTCCTCAAGGTGCAGAGGGATCGCAACAGTTACTCCTTCAGCAGGAGCCTCAGATACAACGTTCCCTGTTGGAACAGTCTCGACGAGTACAGGCTCACCAGCACCCGTCTCATCTGATGAAACCACATACTGAACGACCCTCGAAACCTATTTAGTGGGTCGAACAGTATGATCAGGAGTACTCTCGGCTGGATGCTTTATTCAAGTCGCTCGCGGGATCCGGGGGAGTCTTAGGGACATTCGCATCAAAAACAGGAATGTCATTGCCAACCCCTAAGGCACCCACCTTCTCTTTGCCTTTACGGCTTGGGGTACTCGCAACAGCCTCCTGGCACATAGGGAGCTAATCCGGTTCAGCACCTCCCCTATGACCATCACCAGCATCCTCGTCATCCGAAGGATCACCACCATCGGGACTAGCAATTCCCTCCTTAGCTAAACCAGCAGCATGCCTTTGGCTGGCAGCTTCAAAATTCTTCATTGCCCGGGCTTGCACATCATAAACTAAATCAAAGTCACTGACTGCAAAAAAAAAAAAAAAAAAAAAAAGGATGTTATTAACAACATAAGCAGAAAAGTAATATCAAAAGCAGCGTGTGTAACTTACAGCGAGGAAGCCTGGCAGGTAAACGTGGAAAATTCCACTGAATAATCATTTTCTCTTCATCCAAGAGAAATGATTGACCTCTTTCAGCAAAAGGAAGAACGGCAGCCGCCGCGAGATGAGAAATCTCGTCATCTAACAGAGCAGGGATTGTCTTCGACCAAGAGTCAGGAGAAGTGAAATGCCTAGGAACTCTCCTCGCCGAAAGTTTACGACGAACTTTGGCAGACACATCTCTGCCCCAGGCACCACTAACAAAGAACCAGCTATTTTTCCGCCTCTTGTTTGAGGTAGGAAAACCCCAAATAAAGCCCTTCTTCTTCCTTCACCTACCCAGGGTTCATTGCGCCCTCAGGAATTCAGTTCTCAACGGGAGAAGAAAGAAGGAAATAAGTGCCACCAAATCAAACACATGCACATCAAAATTCTATAACTATTTGGAGTGAGCTGGGCAGGTGCAAGCTCAGCATCAGCAAGGAATCTGGCAATGAATGGCTGAAGCGGAAGCGTTACTCCACAGCCGAGCATTGAGCCATAGATAGCAACAGCATTTTGTGGAGGATTCCACGCGGCCCTACCACCTAGTAGTAGCAAATTAACTGTATCAGGTATGTTAAATCGGCTCTTATATTTCCAAAGTTCTTACTCATCGACTACATTCACTTCACTGTCAAAAGCACTCGGACGCTCAAAAGAAAAGGGTAGCTGTTATAGGTAAAAATAGTCGTAAAAGGCACATCATCACCATAATAGGCCACGTAAGCAGAAGTGAAGGGAAATCAACCTGAGTAGCAAAAACCCAACCGCAGACCAAGGAAATCGGCTTGGGCAACATAATCCTACTCGGGCATACTCGGGGTTCAACTAAAAAGATAGTTACGGAAACCCACTCTCCAAACATGTGGGTAGAATCAGCAACTAGCACCCCTACAATAAACTACAATGCGACTACTCAGAACCTAGCAAGGAAACAAGCAGGTTTCCCGTAAATAAAGGAATAAGAATCCTGCTTAAGTTAGGACTCAGCCAAACCAATAGATACGCCACACCTAAATAGGAAAGCAAGTCCTTTTAGGACTGAGAAAACTTCTAGAACGTGGGCACCACGACACCAAACCCTAGTGATACCCGCAAACCCTAAATAACTATGTATAAATACCCCTGTAAAACACAAGTAAGGGGTATGTGAGAATTGGGAGGAGAGATCAGAGTGTGTATTCAACAACAGTTTTTATAGTGGATTTTACTTCGTTGCTTAGGCAACAACCCATGGATATTTCTCCGACCATCGGAGTTTTACCACGTATTTTTTGTTCATTATTGCTAATACTTTGTAGTATTAATTTCAATCATTCTCATTCATAAACTTGATATCAAATCGTTGATTGAGTGACTACGAAAAATCACCGTCAACAATTGCCGGAGATAGGGAGTGCAAACGATGAAGCCATCATTGCAGCATTCATCAACAACCTTCAGAACGGCCAGCTATCCTTTGATTTAAGAAGAGCTCGCCTAACCAGTTATGTAGACATGATGAACATGGATAGGGGTTATGCCTTAGTCGAAGAAAAAGAGATTGTGATAGGAGGTTACTTTGTACATGGTGGTCGTCCAGAAGGAGCCAAAACAAAAGACCAAGCCAAGGCACCAGACACCAAAGGTGACAAGCAAAAGAACAAAGCACGAGATGGACGGGATGGCCGCCGGGCTTATGATCCAAAAACTGATCAGCCACGCCAAAAATTCCAAGGCATATACACAAATTACACCCCATTGAAGAAAGACCAGGAAGAGGTATTAGCTATCTTGTAAGAAAAGAATATGTCCAAAGAGCTGCCTAAGCAGTCGACTTATGCTCGGAGGGACACCACCAAGTATTGCAGATTCCATAAAGTGAACGGACATGAGACATCCAAGTGCTTCCAGCTAAGGGATCACATCGAGACCCTTATCCGAGAAGGGCACTTAAAGGACATTGTCCTAAAGAAAGTTGATAAGGCAGATGGACAGAAAGATAGCCGACAGGGTGGACGGGAAAGGAAGCTGAGTCCAAAGAGAGCTGGAGATGAAGAAGCAATCAACACCATCTTTGATGGGCCAGCAACTGGCAAAAGTAACAGGGAGAGAACCCAGGAAATTTGGGAAGCCATGGAAGCCAGAAGAGACCTCGACGTCAACTCCATTGAACCTGATCTGAAAAGGATCAAGGAAGGCTGGGATCCAATCATCTTCATAGAGGCTGATTCTCACGGAGTAGATGTAAAGCCAAATTGAAAAGAATACTCTGCGTGTATAATATATAAAGCTAGAGGGGGGTGAATAGATTTTAACTATTATTACCCAATTTTTGCATGCAAGTCAATTTTACGAAAATGCCCCTACTAGTCAAAAATACAAGCAAGTGTAATATAGTGCGGAATTTAAATAACACTTGATGTATACGTGGAAACCCAACCACTGGGAAAAACCACGGGCTGTTTAGTGCGCCACACTCGGACCTCGAAATCCACTAATCGAAATGGAGTTTACAACCTATGTAGACCTCGTCTAACACTCCGGTCAATAACCCCCAACTTCTACCACTCGGGCCTTTAAAAATGGCTCTAGTCCAATTGCTTAAGGCCTAAGCAACCTTAGCCTCAAGACTTAATTCTCTAAGAAGAGATTATGCAACCTATGTGAATATGTATGAATATTCAAATAACAAACAAGGCTAGGTAACCTTAGATGCTTATCTAGGATGATGATATAATCAATTTAATCAACCCTAGATATCAATTGCTAAATGACATGTCAAATAGCTTAGCTAATTAAGATTAAGCAAAAACCTAATTAGCTATCACAAAAACAACACTCAATTAATTCATCACAATTAATTCTCTATTCTTGTATTTATCATATGATCAACAACATACAAGTAAATTAAAAGAGAATATGCTTGATAGTAAAAATACTAAAATAAGATGAAACTAATCAAAATCTTACCAAACATATTGTGATGATGCCAATCCAATCATAGATGCTTTCTATGTAGACATAGAGGATGCAATATGAAATTTGATGCAAAAAGGATTTGATTTGAGTGTTTAAAGGTGAGTTCTTGATTTGATTTTTTCTCAAAAATCTCTCTTGAAAGTTTAGGGTTCTAATAACTCAAGAAGCTTAATCAGAGAATGAGAAAGTAAGATATTTATAGACATCAAGAATTGGGCATGTGAAAAGATAATTTTGCCCCTGAAACGCACCGTTCGGCGATTTCAATCGGCGGCCAGGCCGCCGATAACGACCGCCGAATTGAGCTCGTGAAGAACAGAGCATCAACGGCGGTTTCATTCGGCGGTTTCGTGACCGCCGATCCAACTGCCGAATTAGACCGAGAGATTAAAATCGATCAGGTATGAACGGCGGTTTCGAACGGCGGTCGTGACCGCCGATCTTGACCGCATAATTGCTTCAGACCAATCTGGACTGAAACGGCGGTTTCATTCTGCGGCCAGGCCGCCGATCATAACCGCCGATCACCAACAATGGTGAAAACCAAGGAGAAGCCAAGGGCATTCTCCATAGGCGGTCTTCGCGCGAAACCAAGCACTCATTAGTGCAAGCGCGGACGTTTCCGACCAATGTCGGGAAACGAATTATAAAGCACATATACACACAACAAGATATATCAACCAAAGTGCTAGTGTGTAAAGTGACATGTGAAGAGTATGCACACAAATGCAAGTATGCTAAGTGTGTGTGTGCTTACTAAATCTCTTCAAGGAAAAATCAAGCACAAGAATTTATACCTTTGGCGTGCTTGTCCCTTGAGGTCTTGAAAGGGCCTTCGAGCTTCAACCTTAAACATTTAGACTACCCTTACATTCAAAGCCCCAACATGTGGTTTGTCCACGAAATAAGCCAATCAAGATATGGGAATCCTTACACAAATGATGTGTTGGTTATCTGTGCTCGAATTGGGCATAGGGAGGTTCATCAGATCTTGATTGATAATGGAAGCTCAGCGGATATCTTAAGTGCAAAGGTGTATGATCAGTTAAGATTAAATAGAAAGGACTTGCAGCCCTTTCATACCCTACTCAGAGGGATTAGCGGGCCAAAGGTAAGGTCACTCGGCATAGTAAAACTACCAGTGAAGATCGGGAAGGCCTCCTGTCAAAAGATAGTGTTACTCGATTTCGTGGTTGTAGATACAGAGAATTGGCCATACAACGCCTTGCTCGGCCGACCAACCCTGAATAAAGCTAAGGCAGTAACGGCAACGTATGCCCTCATGATGAAATTCCCAACTGAGTATGGGGTAGGCGTGGTCAAAGGATCACAAGAGATGGCGCGAAGGGCGAATCTGCTAGTTTACAAGGATATGGAAGTACACCAATTATACACAATATCAGCCAAGCAAGCCAATAAACTTGAGGAGCAAGCAGAGGCACCGAAGGAATTTGAACTAGACCCCAGAGAAGAGCCTGAAGCCAAAAAAGATGAGCCGACCGAAGAAGTAATATTAGACCCAGATGAGCCGAGTAGAACAGTAAAGATAGGAGCAAGCCTAAGTGGGCACATCAAAGCCAAACTCATCACATTATTGAGGGATTACCGGGATGTGTTCGCTTGGAGTCATAAAGATATGCCCGGTGTAAGGATTCCCGTTTTGTTGATTGGCTTATTTCGTGGTCAAACCACATGTTGGGGTTTTGAATGTAAGGGTAGTCTAAGTGTTTAGTGTTGAAGATCAAAGGCCCTTCCATGACCTCAAGATTCAAGCACGCCAAAGGTATAATCTCTTGTGCTTGTTTTTCTTTGAAGAGATCTAGTAGCACACACTCACTTAGCATTCTTGCTATGATTGCATACTTGCTTATTTTTATGTGCATCTCTTCACATGTCACTTTACACACTAGCACTTTGGTTGAAATATCTTGTTGTGTGTATATGTGCCTTATAATTCGTTTCCCGACATTGTTCGGAAACGTCCGCGCTTGCACTAATTAGTGCTTGGTTTCGCGCGAAGACCGCCTATGGAGAATGCCCTTGGCTTCTCCTTGGTTTTCACCATTGTTGGTGATCGGCGGTTATTATCGGCGGCCTGGCCGCCGAATTAAACCGCCGTTTCAGTCCAGATTGGTCTGAAGCAATTATGCGGTCAAGATCGGCGGTCACGACCGCCGTTCGAAACCGCCGTTCATACCTGATCGATTTTAATCTCTCGGGTTTGATTCGGCGGTTGGATCGGCGGTCGCGAAACCGCCGAATGAAACCGCCGTTAATGCTCTGTTCTTCACGAGCTGAATTCGGCGGTCGTCATCGGCAGCCAGGCCGCCGATTGAAACCGCCGAACGGTGCGTTTCAGGGGCAAAAGTGTCTTTTCACATGCCCAATTCTTGATGTCTATAAATATCTTGTTTTCTCAATCTCTGAACAAGTTTCTTGAGCAATTAGAACCCTAATCTTTCAAGAGAGATTTTTGAGAAAAAATCAATTCAAGAACCCACCTTTAAACACTCAAATCAAATCCTTTTTGCATCAAATTTCATATTGCATCCTCTATGTCTACATAGAAAGCATCTATGATTGGATTGGCATCATCACAATATGCTTGGTAAGATTTTGATTAGTTTCATCTTATTTTAGTATTTTTACTATCAAGCATATTCTCTTTTTATTTACTTGTATGTTGTTGATCATATGATAAATACAAGAATAGAGAATTAATTGTGATGAATTAATTGAGTGTTGTTTTTGTGATAGCTAATTAGGTTTTTGCTTAATCTTGATTAGCTAAGCTATTTGACATGTCATTTAGCAATTGATATCTAGGGTTGATTTAAATTGATTATCTCATCATCCTAGATAAGCATCTAAGGTTACCTAGCCTTGTTTGTTATTTGAATATTAATACATATTCACATAGGTTGCATAATCTCTTCTTAGAGAATTAAGTCTTGAGGCTAAGGTTGCTTAGGCCTCAAGCAATTGGACTAGAGCCACTTTTAAAGGCCCGAGTGGTAGAAGTGGGGGGTTATTGACCGGAGTGTTAGACGAGGTCTACATAGGTTGTAAACTCCATTTCGATTAGTGGATTTCGAGGTCCGAGTGTGGCGCACTAATCAGCCCGTGGTTTTTCCCAGTGGTTGGGTTTCCACGTATACATCAAGTGTTATTTTAATTCCGCACTATATTACACTTGCTTGTATATTTAACTAGTAGGGGCATTTTCGGAATATTGACTTGTATGCGAAAATTGGGTAATAATAGCTAAAATCTATTCACCCCCCCTCTAGCTTTATATTGAACACGCCTCTAGGACTTTCACCCGGGATAGATACAAATGTGATATCGTATTATCTCTCCATCGACCCGGAGTTTCGCCTAGTGGTACAAAAGAGACGATTGTTCAATCCAGAGAGAAGCATCGCAATCAAGAAAGAGGTGGAGAAATTACTTTCTGCAGGGTCAATAAGGGAAGTCAAATACCCGGAGTGGGTGGCCAATGTAGTATTAGTCAAGAAGAAGAACAATCAATGGAGGATGTGTGTAGACTTCACGGATTTAAAAAAAGCTTGTCCGAAAGATAGCTTCCCACTGCCGAGGATCGACCAGTTGGTAGATGCGACAGCTGGACATGAACTATTGAGTTTCATGGATGCTTACTCGGGATACAATCAGATCCGGATGAATAAGGCAGATGAAGAAAAAATAGCTTTCACCACGGATCAAGGATTGTATTGTTACAAAGTGATACCGTTCGGACTAAAAAACGCTGGGGCAACGTACCAGAGGTTGGTAAATAGAATATTCGCTCGACAGATTGGGAGAAACATGGAGGTCTATGTGGATGACATGTTGACCAAGAGCATCACGGCGGAAAAACATTCAGAAGATTTGAAGGAAACCTTTGATGTTCTGAGAAGGTACAGGATACGATTAACTGTGAATCGCTCTTGATGGCAAGGAACTGGGCTCCCAACTCCCGGGCGACATTCAGGCCAGCTAGTAGTGCTTCATACTCTGCTTCATTGTTTGTGGCCCTAAACTCGAATCTTAAGCAGTGGGAGGACTCGATCCCTTCTGGGTCAATCAATACGATTCCCGCCCCGCAGCCATGTTGGTTGGAGGCTTCATCCACGAATAGTGTCCAAACGCTTGACTGGGAGGGCCATTCTTCTCCCGGAATTGGGATATTTTTGTCTGTCCGGGCAGCGGGCTCTCCCTTAGGATTGAAGTCGGCGTTTCCACTGAACTCCGCTACGAAATCTGCTAGTGCCTGTCCTTTGATTACGGCACGGGGCTTGAAAGTAATATCATATTGGGTAAGCTCGAGGGCCCATAAGACTAGCCTGCCCGACACATCAGGCCGCTGCATTAATTGCCGTAGATGGAGGTTTGTGAGTACCGCTATCGAGTGAGCCTGGAAGTATGGGCGCAGCTTGCACGCCACTACCACCAAGGCGAAGGCGAAGGCGAGTTTTTCCAGCTAGTTGTAATTTTTTTCGGCCTTACTGAGGGAGTAGCTTACATAGTAGATGGGTCTTTGGATCCCTCCCTCGCACTCTTTCACCAAAGCCGCGCTTGTTGCCATGTCTGATACTGCGAGGTAGAGTTACAGCACATCTCCCGGCAGGGGTTTGTCAAGCAATAGGGGGTTGGAAAGGTAACTCTAGAGCTCTCTGAAGGCGCGCTCGCTCTCCCTATCCCATTTCATCCCTCTTCCCTTCTTAATGGCTTGGAAAAATGGGAGACACTTATCGGTGGACTGCGATATGAATCTGTTGAGAGCAGTGAGGCGGCCAGTCAATCCTTGGACCTGCTTTAAAGTAGTGGGGGATTGGAGCTCTAGGATGGCTTTGATTTTTTCTGGGTTCGCTTCGATCCCCCTCTCATGAACCATGAATCCTAAAAATTTCCTGGCCGAAACCCCAAACGCACACTTGTCCGGGTTCAACCTCATTTGGTTCTTTCGAAGCACTTCAAAGGTCTCTTTGAGGTGGTCGGTGTGCTGCTCCACCTGCTGTGATTTGGTTATCATGTCGTCCACGTAGACTTCCATGGTATAACCGATCTGTTCTTTGAATAGCTTGTTGACCAATCTCTAGTAGGTGGCTCCAGCATTCTTCAGCCCAAAAGGCATCATTTTGTAGTAGTACAAACCTTGGTTCGTGATGAAATTGGTTTTCTCTTTATCTGAGTGGTGCATGGTGATCTGATTGTAGCCGGAGAAGGCGTCCATGAAACTCAGGGTCTTGTTTCCCGCGGTTGAGTCAACGAGCTGGTCGATTTTAGGGAGGGGGAACTATCCTTTGGGCAGGCGCGGTTGAGGTCAGTGTAGTCTACGTACATCCGCCACTTCCCATTGGCCTTTGGGACCATGACCACATTAGCGATCCACTCCGGGTATCTCGCCTCTCTGATGAACCTGGCACGGAGGAGTTTATCCACCTCCTCTTGTACCGCGGTGTTCCGACTTGGGTTGAAGTATCACTTTTTCTGCTTTACGGGTTTGAAGGTAAAGTCCACGTTAAGGCGGTGTACTGCTAGGTAAGAAGGGATGCCGGGCATCTTTTCGTGGGACCAGGCGAATACATCATTGTAGTCCTAGAGGACCTTTTGTAGCCCGACCTTATGTTCTGAAGCCAAGGTGGATCCCATCTTCACCATCCTTTGAGGGTTTTCCTCCCTTACCACGACTACCTCCAATTCTTCGGCCGGTCCTCCTCTCTCTTCCTCCTCCGGTGTCTCTTCTTCAAATGTTTCTTCTTCAAATTCCGGGTGCTCTATCGTGCTTCCCATGCGTTCCCATCCCATGTCATGTGATTGCGCATTGATCAGGAGGTTCATTTCCCGTGGAACACCTTCTGCACCCGGTCCTCCCTGATCGCTTTCCGTGGTGATTTAGGAGCACTACTTGATCAGGGTAGAGGGATTTGAAGAGATGGCATAACACTTGCGCGCTATTTATTGGTCTCCCCTCAGGATTCTGAATTCCTCACCCACTGGGAATTTCAAGACATTGTGGCAGATTGATAAGACTCCCCTAATTTTTGAGAGGAAAGGTTGTCCTTGAATCATGATGTAGGCGCTCAGGATATCTACCACTACGAAGTCGATCATGTTGTTCACCTGCCGGGGAGCTTCTCTTATGGCCACCGGGAGTATTATGGAACCTACTGGCATCAAAGAGTCCCCGGTGAAACCAAATAGGGGGTGGTGCAACTATAGAAGCACGGTTGGCGGAGTTGGCAACAATCCAGCGTGTCCTTAAAGATTATATCCACACTACTTCCTGTGTCAATCATTACCCGGGCTACCCGATTGTTTGCTACCTGGACAGTGACGACCATCAGGTCATCATAGGGCTGGACTGTGTTGTAGGCGTCATCCTCTATGAATATGATTTGAGCGGAGCTATGATGATCCAACGCGCCCCCGCTGACTTTTAGCACCTGGCTCCTCATATCGTGTCAAGGTACTTTCCTAGCGTGGTTCTTCCTAGAGTTGTTGGATGTACCGGCTAGGGTGGGCCCCCCACTGATAGTGTTGACAATCTGGATTTGTTCCATCAGATCTCTTCCTTGATCTTTTCTCCTTTCCTCTGGCTCTTTCATCTCTTTCTAGACCTGTTTCCCCATCTTAATCCCGTCCCTCACTTGTTGGAGGAATTCCACCAGCAGACCGCCTCTCACCAGGCCCTCGATTTGGTTGCGTAAGCTGTAGCATTCCAAAGTGTTGTGTCCTATGTCCTGGTGGAAATCACAGTATTTGTACTTGTTCCTCCTGTCTGCTGGGAGCTTCATGGGGTCGGGCTTCTTCAGGAGTCCCTTGTCTCGGATTGTTAGATATATTGTCTCCCTTGGGGCATTGAGGGGTGTGTAATTGGTGTATTCTTCTTCCTCTGATTGGGTGATCCTGGCGACCTCCCTTACTGGTGAAAGCATCCTCCAGATCTTTCTCGGTAGGGATATCCTCCTGAAGGGGCGTGCCCTGTTTGGGGGAAGCGAAGGTAGGCGGTAAGTGGACCGGTTCGGAGGATTGCTCCTAAACTTGGGAATCGGTTCCTTTTCCTTTTCCTTTTCCTTTTCCTTTTCCTTTTCCTTTCTTTGATTGTTGTTGACCCTTTTTTATCACTTGCTCGAACGTGACTCGTCATGCTCTATCTTGACACGGTATTGCTCATCTAGCTACACATGCTCCAAAGCGCAGCTGTATGCCTCATGGTATGTTTCAAGTTTGTCCTAACTGAAGGAGCGCCATAGTTTCCCTACCCAAAGGTTTTTTCAAAAATTGGTGAGGGTTTCCTTTTCAGTGAACACCCCCATCTGAATGACTTCCTTGTGGAAGCGCTCCACGTAGGATTTGAGCTTCTCTTCTCGCTCCTGGACTACGTATTGTAGCAGGATTGGGTCCTTAGGCGGTGGCTTGACGCCCTGGAATTGAGCACAGAAGTCCCTTGACAACTTGGTGAACGAGTTGACACTCCTTGGAGGGAGTTTCCTGAACCAGGTCTTGGTGAAATCAGTGAGAGTACATGGGAACATCCGGCACATAGCCTTTCGGGAGGCATTCTGCACCTCCATTTATTGCACGACAGACTCCAAGTGGCTTAAGGGGTCTTCCACACCTGAATACACCTTTTCTGGCATCTTGAATTTTGTAGGGAGGGTAGCATGCCGAACTTCCCTTGATAGTGGAGCATTCATCTCCCCGAGGGGGTCTTTCTTCAGTCCCTTGTACTTAACCTTGTCTTTTTCCAGTTCCGCTAGGCGCTTAGCCATCTTCTTCATCTACTCTTCCATGCGAGCTTGTCCCCTTTCACGAGATTGGGCCTTTGCTTCTCCTTCTCTGGCAGCAGTCCCAGAGGTAGCCGACGCTTCATGCTTGGCTCCATGGTTTTGCCTAGGGGGGGCTAGGGTTTCTGCTTCTATTTGGCGTGGTCTCCGTCCGTCTCCAGGTGCCAGATCTTTCCTTAGCTCCCGTTGTGGCATGGTGGGCTTAGCGGCCTGCTAGAGGTGGCGAGGCTCTAGGTGCTCCAATCTCTGATCGGGCTCTTCGGGGCTTTGGAGCATTCGTCTTTGGTAAGGTTCCTATGGGGCCCAGCCTATTGAAGACGGCTTTGGAGGGGCCCAACCTATCAAAGACAGGTGCCCAATTGCTAGGACCCGCTTCGTCATGGTGTGCACCTAGTAACTCCTGTCGCAGTCCCTCCAGGAAATTGGTGACATGGCGGTTGAAAGTGTTTTGTTGGGGCGGTCTTGGCGAGGGAGCTCTGGTTGAAGCCGCGTTGGTTGGAGCCTGACCATCCGCCTGCAGTGGTTGGCCTCGCGTTGGAGTGCTCTCCGAGGATTCAGCTCCGTGGGTGGCAAGGTAGGAGCGAGGCCCCGATGGATCTGCCTGATTTTGGGATGATCTCAACCTCATATTTGCTGAAGCAGCTGGGATACTTTGAGAAAAGGAAAAAACACACTGCGTGTGAGTTTCCCACAGACGACGCAAAAATGTTATCTTAAAAAATCCGTCGGTAGTTTCCCGGGATAACCTGAACCACGACGTAGGGGTGCGCCGCAGCTGGTCCAAACAAGGTAGGGGATGATTCCTCGCTTCCCGGGGTAGGTACCGGGGGAGGCCCTTGGTCCGATTGCCAGGGACCGGTCCTGCAAGCGGGGATGAGGTTGAGTTTGGTGTAGATAGGGGCGTGACAAGTACAATTTTACTACCGGGAATGAGGGATCTTTTTATTCCTTAACGATGGGGGTACATTATAAGCCATTACATGCGCTATAATTACCACGAAAACACATTGGATCGAGGTAAGATAACCTAGCTAAATGGGAGCTGGCTCAGAAGGGTTTTAACTAAGCTAGGTGGTAACCACGTAGATCATAACTAGGAGCTTGGATCAGAAGGGGTAGGATACACATAGGAGCTTTGTTTAGGCGAGGTAGTAGCCAAGTAGATGTCTCGGTTTTCAAAGGCCAACCTCTTATTCTTGGAAAGTAGGGTATTTATAGTTTCTCTGCTAGAGGGGTAGGTGAAAGCGGCTCATTTAGGCGGGAACTCCCGATTCCATCTCCACCATCCCCCCTTGTCAGCAATCGCGACGATACAGAATCAAGGGCTAAGATCACTCCACCGTATTTTTCCTCTGTTGAGAGCTCAGTTTTGGTAGGTGGGAACCCTAGTCCCTATGGCGTAATTGGTGTGCATGATCCCAGCCCCTACTTTTCAGCGGGATCGTGGCCGTTACACTCCTTGAAGGGTTTTGATCGTTCCACCTAGGCCCTAGGTCCATGCAGGCGTTTCTCTAGGGCTAATATGGCGTACAGGTGGTGTTTTTAGGGATTTTGATTGGCTGGATGGGTCATTGTTGCAGGGGGAAGTCATTGTCAAAATCTGGCCTATAGGGGGATATTGTCAGCACCTGTCCCGCTGCACACTGTCAAGCCCCTTCTTCCACCATTTTCTTCATCAAGCTTACTACATTTCTGTGAGCATTTTACTGGAGAAACAGAGTATCCCCTTTCATGCATGGGATAGTTGACTTACATTAGGGCTGAGATGGAGGGTGGTTCCACCATTGATGTAGTGTGGCCAGCGGATGATCTCGACCGTAGGCTGTCTGTCTTCCCCCATTTGTGATTGCTGTTTCATATTAATGGACTGGTGCTGTGGCTTTGCAGGTGCTCCCAGTCCCTTGTTCATCCCATGTAAGCTAAGGTGAGGGCTGGCGTCAGCCCTTCCGGAGCAAGGGTCGCTAGAAAATCCTAAAGAGTTCTTCTAGAGGGGGTCATCCGGGTTGTAGGAGAGTTTTATGAGGGACTGGGTAGGCATTATTTAGGTTGGCTTCTAGCTGAGTTACTGGCCGGGAGTGGGTCATATACTGGAACATGTAGCTCCTCTCATTGGGCATTCGAGAGGAGTCGGGTCATCGATGGACCGTGTCTTGGAGGTGGGATCCTTGGTGGACCAGGTCTCCCTTCTCGGTGGGCATTCTAGGGGAGCGTCTCGGATCCCAGTTGAACCGCGTTTAGACCCGGCGTGTCCTAGAGGAGGCACGACACATGGAGGACCGGGTCTTTCTTCCTATCAGGCGCTTTAGAGTGTCCGGGGATGCTTCTGTGGGAGGTGCTAGGGAATGGTAAGTGTAAGGTTTCCATTTATTGATTGGCTCATTTCGTAGACAAACCACATGTTGGGGTTCTTTGTAAAGGTAGCTTAGGTGTTGTTGTTATTGCTCAAGCCCTTTGAAGACCTCATTTTTTATAAGCACCAAAGGTAAAACTCTATGTGCTTACTTGTCTTAAAGAGATAGTTGCACACACTCACAACTCATGCATATGGTTAAATCTTGTATGTTGTGTTTCTTTTTGGTGTGCATTAATGTTCATTAACATCTCTTCTTGCATGTTTATTTTGATTGCTTATTGCATTGTCCTTTGCCTTGTCATGCATAGCCTTGGATTTCGTGCATTGCAAAAGGCGCTGTTTAGAGCGCTCTACAGAGGCGCTGTTCGAACAGCGCCCACATGACCTGATGGATAAATGGTCATTTTAATGCATCAGGTCTGATACATTTTGAAGAGATGCTATACGAGCGATGTTCGTATAGCGCCCAACTGAGACCTGATTGAAAATGTTTATTTTAATGCATCAGGTCTGATGCTTTTTGGGTAGGCGCTGTACGAGCGCTATACAGATGCGTTATTCGTACAGCACCCATCTCTGACCCGAGAAGATCAATTTCTTGGCGCTGTACAGAAGCGCTCTACGTACAGCGCCCAAGGCAAATTAGTGGTGTCACTTATCAAAAGGACCACACTTCATCTTGACACCCTATTATGCCACTTTGACTTTAGGTCAATTAAGAGAGTTCATATTCAGATTTCATACTTAGGATATTTTTCAAAGACAAGAAAAATTCCAAGAACTCATTTTTATTTACTCAAACACCTTTTCATGATCATCAATCATCATCTAGCATCATCTTTGATCATTTAGATGTCTTTTTGCATGGATTCTTCATCACACTTTGCTTGGTAAGTTTTTCACTAATATCTTACATATTTTGTGTTTTTCTTAACAAGCAATCTCAATTTATTACTTGTATGATTTTCATATATCTTTTGATACAAGATTGAGATTAGTGTGTTGTATGTTTGAGAAGTTGTATTGTGATAGCTAATTAGGTTTTGTGCTTAATCTTGATTAGCTAAACTATTTGACATGTCATTTAGTTTTAATATCTAGGATTGTTCTAATTGCATATTCATCATCTTAGATAAGCATATAGGGTTTCCCTTGCTCTATGTTGCATTTGGATATTCATATATTCACTTAGGGTGTTATTCTCTTCATTGAGAAAGTAAGTCTTGTGTGTAGCTTCCGGGATTAGGTTGCTTCGATCGCAAGCAAATTGGACTAGGTTCACGTATACCGGGATTAGGTAGGTGTGTGATTACTTCCGGGATTAGGTTGTAATCGTTTTATACATTTAGTGGATTCGAGGTTCGAGTGTGGCTTACTTACTAGCCCGTGGTTTTTCCCGTGAGGGTTTCCACGTAAAAATCAAGTGTTATTTAATTTCCGCATTTTATACTTGATTTATTGCTTTATCTAGTTAGGGGTTATTTCGTAATATTGACTTCATACGAAAAATTGGGTAATAAGTTTAAAATCTATTCAACCCCCCCCCCCCCCCCCCCCCCCCCCTAGATAGTTTTGTACACACCGTGCTATAATTTGTTTCAATTGGTATCAGAGCGGGTTCCTAGATATACATAGGTGATCCTTGCTTATTTTGGTGTGTTTTGCATTTTGTGTGATTTTTGATCATTCATATATTTGCATTCATTTCATTCATTCATAAACACTATGAGTGGAAACGGTGGAAATGGTGGTGGCAACGAGGGTGCTTCTAGTAAAAGGCCTTCACTTCTTACCGGGTTGAACTGTTCCCAATGGAAAGGGAAGATGGAATCCTACATATGTCAAATTCACGACCGTGCGTGGATGGCGGTGGAAGATGGATATAATCTACCCATGATGACTCCCGATGGTGGAGGTGAAGAAGTATTGAAGACTAAGGCGCAATAAAGTCCGCAAAAGTTTGAGGATTCAAAGTGGAATAGGAAGGCGATGCACGCCATCCTTTGTGCAATGGATGAAAATCAGTATAAGCTAATTCAGAGCACTCAAATCGCAAAAGTGGCTTGGGATGTCTTACAAGTTGCACATGAAGGAACCGAGGTGGTGAAGGAATCCAAGCTTCAAGTCCTCCAAACTCAATTCGAGTTACTTAGGATGGGAGAGGATGAATGCTTTAATGATTTTGAAATCAAATTGATGGATATCGTTAATCAAAGTCACCAACTCGGAGACCCGTATTCGGATAGAAGAGTCAAGCAGAAAATCATGAGATCTCTCCCAAATAGGTTCGAATCAAAGGTGACGGCTATAGAAGAAAATAGTGGTTATATGGATATGAAGCCGAGTGAGGTGATTGGGAGACTTCTAGCTTATGAGTCTAGGAAAGGTCCTATCTCCACACCTCCTAAAAAGCAAAAAGGAATTGCTTTGAAAACCTCCAAGGATGAAAAAGAGGCAAAGAAGAATGACTCGGACGAAGACCTTGCACTATTTGTGAAGAGATTCAAGAGGGTCATGAAGTTCGGGAAAAAGGACTTTGGTTCCAAAGGTCAAAATTTCAAGAAAAAGGGTTCCTACAACAAGTTTGAGCCTAGGAAAGAGAAGACCGAAAGGAAAGGGGTCTATTGTTTTGAGTGTGGTGGGATAGGTCACTTTGCCCCCGAATGTGCAAATCACAATGAGAAGAAAAAGGGAAAAGTGATGGCCGCCACTTGGAGTGGAAGTAGTGATGACTCCATTGAGGGAGATGCTAGCTTTTGCCTTTTCCCATAAAAGCAAAAGTGCTAGTGAAAGAGAGGAAATGAGTCAAGAGGAAAATGACTCAAGTGGAGAAGAAAGTGATTCCTCTTCTAACTCCATAAATGGATTTGTGGAGAAAAAGGTTCTTACTAAATACCATGCCGAGTTTAATGATTTAGCAATCAAAAGCACAAGAAAGATCAAGATGTTGAGAGAAGAGAATCTTGAGCTTTTATCTCATAATGACCACTTAAGTGAACAAGTGGAAAAATTCAAGAAGATAGAAGATAAGCTAAGAGAGGAGTTAGTCTTATCTAAGAGGAATGAAGAAGGTTTGAAGAGGGAGCTTGATGAAGCTTTAGAATCTTTAGCTAGGATGGATTCTAGCACCAAGAAACTTGATCATATACTTGGTGTTGGAAAGAGTCCGTGTGACAAGAGGGGTCTTGGGTATGAAGATGGCAAGAAGATCTCAACCTCTAACAAGACCGTGTTTGTCAAGAGTTTGAGGAACGAAGAAACTTCATTTGTACAAATTCCTAGGAAGAAGTTAGAACTAGGACAATGTTCAAATGCACAAGTGAAGATGGTGCCAAGAAGGCAACCTCAAGCTCAACCCTCTAGGGTCCCTCAAGCCAACATTCCTCCACAATTGGCTCACAAAGGAAAAAGACCAATCATGCAACCTCAAGCTAGGAAGCAATGTAGACCGATTCAACAACGAAGATGGATTAAACCCATTCATCCACAAAGACAAGGACAAGGTATGATTCCTTATTTTACTCATATATGTCACTTTTGTGGATTTGATGGTCATATTAGACCACATTGCTTTCGATATATTAAAATGTGCAAAACTAGAAGCATGATTGAGAAGAAAAAGAAAAGAGCCATGATGCATGTTCCTAGGAATGATGATATTGTCATGCATGATCCTAGAACATCTAGAGCCCATGTACCAAAAACCACTAAGAAAGCTAAGATTGTTTCTAGGTGGATTAGAAAGAATGAAAATGTTTGTCATGTTGCTCAAATAGCCTTGAAGGCAAATTCTTCTAATTTTTGGTATTTAGATAGTGGGTGCTCTAGGCACATGACGGGAAACAAGAGTTTCTTCGAGACTCTTGTTATGGAGGAAGGAGGATATGTCACTTTTGGTGATGGATCCAAAAAGAAAGTTGTAGGGAAAGGAACCATTTCCGTTCCCGGATTACCCTCCTTATCCGATGCTTTATTTGTTGATGGCTTGAAAGCCAATTTAATAAGCATTTCACATCTAAGTGATGAAGGATATTCCGTCTTGTTTAGTAAAAGTGATTGCTCGATCCTAAAGCCCGATGGACAAACCTTGTTGAAAGGTATGAAATCTAGCAACAATTGATATTGTCTTGAAGCTAGAATAGTCTCAAACAATGTGTCAATGGATGAGCAAATAGAGTTATGGCATGAAAGACTTGGCCACATGAACTTTAGGGATTTAAGAACCCTTGGAAAGTTCAATTGTGTGCGTGGCCTCCCTAAGCTTGGGAAGAAAGCCAATGGTATTTGTGGACCTTGCCAACAAGGAAAACAAACCAAAAGCATGCACAAAAAGGGCAAGTATCTCTCCACCAAGGAGCCCCTAGAGCTTCTCCACATGGATCTCATGGGTCCCATGCAAACCGAGAGTTTAGGTGGAAAGAGATACATTTTTGTTTGTGTTGATGATTTCTCTAGATTTACATGGATATATTTTCTTAGAGAAAAATCTGAAACTTTTGATAAGTTTAAAATGCTTTGTACTAAAATACAAAATGAAATGAATTCTAACATTAAAAGCATTAAACGGATTAGAAGTGACCATGGGAGGGAATTTGAGAATGCCTCTTTTGAAAGCTATTGCAATAGCTTAGGCATCTCCCATGAGTTCTCGGCTCCTAGGACACCTCAACAAAATGGAGTTGTTGAGAGGAAGAATAGGGTCCTTCAAGAAATGGCCCGAGTGATGTTGCTTAGCAACAATGTCCCTAGGAACCTATGGGCCGAAGCCGTCAATACGGCTTGCTATATAGGGAATCGTGTTTTCCTAAGACCCAGATCTAGAAACACCTCCTATGAGTTATGGAAGGGTAGGAAGCCAAATGTTTGCTACTTCCACACATTTGGAAGCAAATGCTACATTTTAAATGACCGTGATCAACTTGGCAAGTTTGATGCTAAGAGTGATGAGGGTATCTTTATTGGCTACGCCTTGAATAGTAGAGCCTATAGAGTTTTCAACTTGAAGACTCGAACCGTCATGGAATCATCGAATGTTGTCATTGATGATACAAGGCTCAAGTCTAATAACCATGAGGAGGAGGAAGTCTTAGAGGATAACTCTCCTTTGGAGAGGGTTGTGGTGACTCCCAATGTTAAGACGTCTAATGACAATAATGAGGTCACACAACCTATTACTAAAGTCCATCTCTTGGACTCTAATGAACCCGCTCCATAGGTTAGAAGACTCCATAACAAAGAGGGTGTTATTGGAGATGTGAATGAGGGTGTTAGGACTAGGCGTCAAATAGCTAATCTAATTAGCTTTACATGCTACACCTCTCAAATTGAACCCAAAAAGGTTGATGAAGCCTTGAATGATGAATTTTGGGTTCTTGCCATGCAAGAAGAGCTAAACCAATTCGAAAGGAATGAGGTTTGGACTCTAGTTCCTAGGCCTAAAAGCTCACATGTGATAGGAACTAAGTGGATTTATAGGAACAAATCCAATGAGAATGGCAACATAGTGCGGAACAAGGCTAGGCTTGTAGCACAAGGGTACTCTCAAATTGAGGGTATCGACTTTGAGGAGAATTTTGCTCCCGTTGCCCGTTTAGAGTCCATTAGGCTTCTCTTGTCCATCTCTTGTGTGCACAAGTTCAAATTGCACCAGATGGACGTCAAGAGTGCCTTCCTCAATGGCTTCTTGCAAGAGGAAGTGTTTGTTGAACAACCCAAGGGGTTTGTGGATGCACACCACCCCAACCATGTTTATTGCCTCAAGAAGGCTCTATATGGGTTGAAACAAGCACCGAGGGCTTGGTATGAGCGCTTCTCTCAATTTCTTGTTGATAATAACTACACAAGGGGTAGTGTTGACAAGACGCTATTCATCAAGAAAGACAATGATGAGTTTTTCATAGCTCAAATATATGTTGATGATACATTAATAGTTAATATATATATATATATATATATATATATATATATATATATATATATATATATATATATATATATATATATATATATATATATATAACTAATCAATTAATAATTTAGTAAATTCAAACGACACTTTATTAATAATTAAAAAATACATTAATATTAATTGATTAATGAAATTAACTAATTCATTAATAATTTATTAAATCAAAATACACTAAATTAAGAGTTAAAATACACTAATATTAATTGAGTAATCAAATTAACTATTTAATAAATAATTTGATAAATTCAAAAGATACTATATTAATAAGTGAAATGAACGGGGGTCTTTTGCTTTTAATTTTTTTAATTTTCTTTCTTCAGTTATGACCGGCTCTTGCAAGGTATTTTTTATTTTTTTTTACAACATATTCATATTAATTTTACTTTATAAAATAAAATTCTTCCATTTGTTTTGATTTGTTTGTTTGTGGGTTTCTTTTCACCTTTTATTCCAATTGAATTATTATTGGTTTTGTGCAAGATTCTATAAATTTATTGATTTTTTTTGTTTGGATGGTGCAGGCCGGCACCGAGCAAGCTTCAGGAGCTCTCTGCTAATAAATCCTACCAAGTTCACTCTTTAGGTTGATTTTCCTGAGTATTACCCAATGGATGCTCTTCAGGTTCATCTAAAATTTCATGTTTTTTTTTTCTATTAAAAAAAACTTTTATTATATACTCTTAATTATGATGATGATTCTTGCGGTGGTGTTTATAGGTTATTGTCATATCTGCTTAGGTACTTCTTTATGGGCTATATAAACTTCTCTTCTGATTCATATCAAAATATCATGCTCTCATCCATAAATATATATATATATATATTCTTGCTGGTTTTGCTATATCCTCTCTCTCTCTCTCTACTTAGGTATTTTTTTTATAGGCTATATAAACTTCTCATCTGATTCATATCAAAATTTCATGCTCTCATTCGTATATAATTCTTGTTTTTTTTATGATATTTGTATTAGGTTTATAAATCTAGCTATAACTGGTGTTGTCCGATTCCACTATATTTAATTTGCTGGTTTTGCTATATCATCTCTCTCTATCTCTCTCTCTCTCTGCTTAGGTATTTTTTTTTATGTGTTATATAAACTTCTCATCTGATTCATATCAAAATATCATGCTCTTATTCGTATATAATTCTTCTTCTTTTTTTATGATATTTGTATTAGGTTTGTCTATAGCTGGTGTAGTCCGATTCCACTTTATTTAATTTGCTGGTTTTGCTATATCATCTCTCTCTCTCACTTTCTGCCTAGGTATTTTTTTTATGGGCTATATAAACTTCTCATCCGATTCATATCGAAATATCATGCTCTCATTCGTATATAATTCTCTTTTTCTTATGATATAGGTATTACATTTATAAATCTAGCTGTAGCTGGTGTAGTCCGATTCCACTATATTTAATTTGTTGGTTTTGCTATGTTCACTCTCTCTCTCTCTCTCTCTCTCTCTCTGCTTTTTTTTTTTTTATGAAACCGCAATTAGCACTCTCACCCCAACATAATTATTTTATTAATTGGCATCTTTGTTTAACATTGGATTGAGTTCTTTTAAAATTTAAAAAAAAAAAAATGGATTGGGTTCACTCATTTCTTTGAAAGTGATTTTTTGGGGGCAAAAATGTGATCCATATTTACTATTAATCACATGAACTAATTAATAAAGATGAATAATTTAGTATATTCAAAAGACATTTATATTATTAGTTATTCATATCACTTGGTAAGTTCAAAAGATGTTAATTTATTAATTAGTTGAAAAGATAAACATATTTCTGAATTCAAAAGACATCTTTATTGATAGAATGAGGTTGGTTCAGTGGTACATAGTTGTGGGTTGGAGTCCTTCCCTCCAGAAAAAACTAAGAATTTATGTAATACTCGAGGAAAAAAAAAACATCGTTATTAATAGGGATGGTAATGGGGCGAGTTCAAGGAGTGATGGCCTTCCCCGCACCACGCCCCATTTATTTTTTGAAAACTCATCCCTCATAAAACCCACCCATAAATGGAGAGGGTTGGGGCAGGGCGAGGTAGAATAGGGAATGCTCTCCCCATCCCCACCAATTTACTCCATTTATCAAAACTACTTATTAAACTAACAAATATGTAACCATTGAATATGATATAATATATAAAGTAATAAGTAATTCCAATAAACTATTAAAAATCATCTCATAAACTTTGAGATTATTATAGTAATAAACTTGAAAGAAAAAAAGTGTTATTATTGAACTTTTAATTTGATAAGTTATTAGAGAATGAAACTTAATGTTTGTCCTTATGTAGCTGAATTTGAAGCAATGAATGATGAATGTTGAGTTTTTTAAAGATTAGAGTGGTAGTTAGCGGCTAGGGTTTTTTTTAATAGTATTTTGTTTTGTCATGGTGAAAGAAGTAAAGTTAGTATTAATGTATTTTAATATATATTTCTTTTCTTTGAAACTACGTAATTTAACTAGGTTTTATTTTAAATAGGGCAGGGTGGGAAGTATAAAACTCATCCCCGCCCCACCCATTGCGGGTTGTACTATCTATCCCCTTCCACGCCAAATTGAAACTCATTATAGCCCTAAAATACGGGTCCCACCCACGGGTAATTTTGCCATCCCTATTTATTAATTAATTTTCTTGGCTCCCGGAGACACTAAGGGTGTGTTTGGTATGGTTTTTCAAGTAAAGCTTTTGGAGTAGTTTACTAATAGAGCTTTTAGTAAAAAGTTGTGTATTGCTTGGTATTCAATTTAAAAACTACTTTAATTTAATAAATTGTTTGGTAATATATTTTCAAAAAGAGCTTTTGGTTGTATAAATTACAAAAGGGGTTTTGACAATGTATTTATAATGAAAGATATATTTGGTGGAATATCTAAAATTTATAAAAGGTGGTTGAGACAATTCATATGTTTTAAAAAAAACTCAAAATTAAAAGAGCTTATTGAGAAAGTTTAAATTTAGGCTTCTCATAGTAGACATAAAATATTTTATAAATGGCAGTTGAGATAATTCATATGTTAAAAAAGTTAAAAAAAAAAAAGAAAAAAAAAAAAACTCTTTTGGGCAATAGAAAAGTCATACCAAACATGCTCTTATCATTTGATCTTCCAAATATATCATCTCAAAAAGACACTATCCATGGAAATTTATAATCAATTTTTTTTAGTGTCTTTTTCTTTCTAATATTGAATTCCAATTGTAAGATGATATCTATTATAGTGCATCAGTAATTATGTTATCTTTTCTTTTCCTTTTTTTTCTTCCGCTTTCAAAAAATCAAATTGTGTACACCATAAATTGGAAATTAAATGATTAATAATGGTTACAATTTGGGTTGAAAAGGTTGATAATAGTCACTTGAAGAAATTAGAGATTAAGAGCAAAAATAGAAGATTACAACAAAACAAAAATTAAATCATAAATCCGATTACCAGTGGTGACACGGTTCCGGTTCGGAACCGGCAGTTCCGGTTCCACGGTTAGGTGGAACCGGAACCGGAACCGGACTTAGACGGTTCCGGTTCTAGAACCGCCGGTTCCGGTTCCGGTTCCGACCGAACCGACGGTTCTGAACCGGTTATTTTTTTTTTTTTTTTAACATTACAAAATATTACATTTTATTTATTAAAAAAATAAAATGTTAGAAAAGGACATTACAAAGTATTGGCCCATGGCCCATAACCTTTGTCCAAGTAATTATATTTTTCTTTGCATTCTCCTCCTTTTTATATAGGTTAAGCATCTCTCCACTTCTCGTATTTTTCCAATGTGGGATGTGAGATTTTTTTATCCTTTCTATTCTAATTGTTTTGTTTTTCTTTGTTGTTAATTCTATCCACTTAGACCTAGATCTACCTCAACCCACACCATTTTCTACTGTAAGTAAATTAACGTACACAAAATTAAGTATTTAAGAAATAAATTGACGTTGAGATAAGAAATGTGGGGCACTGGGACAAAAGATATATATAGATATATTAGATAATGAAGAATGGTAGAGCATAAAAAGAAAAGAAGAAAGGCAGTGCTTTGTATAATGAATAATTGAATTTCGTCAAAAAAAAATGTTAAAAAAAATGAATAATTGAAATTTGAAACAATGACACTGAATAATAACAAAAGATATGAGTATGCAAGCACATGGCTGATGGCTCCCAATTGAAATCCCATAACTTTTTTTTTTTTTTTTTTTTCGTTAATGGATTCTCCACCCACAGTTAAATATGGTACCAAGTCCAAGATCAAAATGTCTAAAGTTAACTCTCTCACTTCTACTTAAATTAGTAAGCTATAACTAGAATAGAAAGGAAAAGAAAATCTCACATCCCACATCGGATAAATGAGGGAAATGGAGAGAGATCTAACCTATATAAAAAGGAAGAGAATGCAAAGGAAAATATACTAATTACTTGGACAAGGGTTATGGACCATGGTTCAATACTCTTCAATATCATTTTTTTTTTAACATTTTATTTTTATAAATAAAGTGTAATTTTTTTTAAAAAAACAAATTTGAAAAAAAAAAAAAAAAAAAAAAAACCTTGAACCGGCGGTTCGAGTAAACCATAGAACCGGAACCGGCCTCCTCCGGTTCAGGTTCCGGTTTCGGTTCCGGTTCCGACCGGTTCCACCGGTTTGAACCGGAACCGTGCCAGGTCTACCGATTACAATTGCGTTAAATATTACAATACCTGCACATAGACATCATCCAGGTTGCAAACTAGTATACATAAGTAGCTAAACCCATAAATCAACACGATAAATAATAATACTATATTTAACTCATGTGCAAACACTTCACTTATAACATAAAACTATTTCGTTTAAGCTTTCAAATGAAATAAATTTATGTAATTTAAAATTTACTAAAGACAAAACAAAAATGAAATGGTAAAAGAAACTGAAAAATTATGTAATGGTTTGGATTATTCAGTTTGATAATACACAACCTATAAACCAATCAGGTTATTTTTAAGCAACACAATGAATTTATTTTATTATGTATTTGAAAATCAAAAGCCAAAAGGAAAAATAAAAATAAAAATGAATTCACAAGATCGTAAGCCCCGTTCAGTTATAAATGGTGTGAATAACTGTGATAGTATCGGCCAACTAACCCTTACGTGTAATTACAACGGCTCC
The DNA here is from genome assembly GCA_008009225.1 of Acer yangbiense. Classification (NCBI taxonomy): domain Eukaryota; kingdom Viridiplantae; phylum Streptophyta; class Magnoliopsida; order Sapindales; family Sapindaceae; genus Acer; species Acer yangbiense. Next base: position 19,823,221 of record CM017773.1, on the reverse strand, counting down.
ACACGTGTCTCAGCCATCCCGCACGTGTGCGAGTGAATTATACGATAAAGGGTACTCTTTCAGAGTTTCACCAAGACTGCATCTCTGCAGTTAATGGGCCCGGGGACTTTCCTGGGCCTGATCCGATCCATGACCGAATCATAGCCCATACACTGCGTCTTGTGAATTGTTAAATATGGAAGTGGTCTGTGATCTTTTATTGACAGTAGTATTCCATTTATTTCTCGATGTGGGATTGTTGTTTTTGAAGAATCTAAATTTATTTTATATTTTATGTCCCACATTAAGCAACCCATTAAATTTGATATGACTGATTTTTGATCCTTGTCAAATTCAACTCATTCACTAATCACAGCATAATCAATTTAAAACTAATTTGATAAGATAATGTTGGCTTAATGATAAGCCCCTGACGGGTTTGAGTTATACCCCCTTCTAATTTGATAAGGACTTCCTAATGTGATTATATGAATGCAAATGATGCAAACAATCAATTCAACATCGAACATGTGATCAATACATTCCATAGAACAACTAGACCTAAACATGTGAGAACACAAGTAAAGAAATCTAGATGCCAAAAACATGAATTAAACCTAGAGCATGTGAAAAGAATCTAACACAAAAACTCATAGTTCTATTCATACAAATAACACTTTGAATAAAAGCATATATATGAAGCACATATTCAAGATATCATAAACATACACAAAAATGCTATAATCATAAAATTCATTCAATGAATATTCTAGCCAAAGATTTAGAGCATGGATAAAGTGATAAATCAATTGAATCCTAGATGTCTCTAAAAACACATATAAGAGCCTTAATCCTAGATTACATCAACCAAGGATCAAAACACATTTCAAGGATTATTAATCATAAAATGATTCAATAAAGTTACAAATAATCCTAGATATCAATCTAATCACAATACAACTCTCAAACATGTGAAAAACCTAGAATCTAAGAAACTAGTTCACATATGTCTCTAATTAGACTTTTGATTAAGATTGATTATGAAGCTATCTTTCTCTATAGCTTTCATAATACATACACATACATATAAAAGAAGAAACCCCAAGGTAATTGAAGGTTATAAAATAAGAAATCCCAAAGATATGAACACTACCTTGGATTCTCGAGCTGGTTCAGTTTTCAGTGTGCAACCACCAGAAAAATAGATCAAACAGCTGTCAAACCACTTGGAAAAGGTAGAGGACTCGATTACGAACAATCTTCAACTTAAATCATTCAAATCTGAATTTGTATGAGAAAGTTATAGTGTTTGGAAGATGAAAAAATTGGAGAGAAAAATTCTAGACGGGATTTCACACTTTTTCTTCTTGAAAATGAATGGGAGGGAATTTGGGAATTTAAAAGGAAGGAGAGAGAAAGAAGATTTTGGCCAATCAAAATAGGCCACCTCAGCCCAGGCTCGTGTGGGGCGCGTGATCCACACGGGACCAGAGAGCTGGTCTGGCCGTAGGCCCCACGGCCTCCACACGGGGTGGCCTAGCTTGGCCACTTGGACTCGCTAGCTTCTCCGGCGCACCTCTCGTGTTCTTCAGCCGTATTCGGGCATCCAAACTCTGAATTCGAATCTGTTTTCAGATTATGAACCGTGACTCCCTCACACACAACGACGACTATGAAACTTTAACAAATGATTGAGAATTCATCTCAAAAAACGACGACGAACACAACTCAACGAATGAGAACGAAAAATAGCGTAGCTACATCGTTTGGACTCGAAACTAAATGAATGAGTAACCAAAATGACCGGGACTCAATTAGGAATCATGATAGAACATGTTCAAGCCCAAATACAAAAATATAGAAACAAATAACCACAAAATCACACACGTATGCCTTTCCTAGACATAGTCCTAGAACATGCAAATTCCAATGATTATCAAATTAAAGCTAATGCATGAGCATACATTACCAAGTGAGTGAAAGTGATATATAAATGATATTCAACCATGAAGGAACACATAAGAATTCCATGTGTGTGTGTGCCTAGCCTTGTAAGAGAAATGAGGTCTTACATACCTTTATAGACTGATGAAACACATTTCTCCTTGAAGCCGGCATCTTGCATGAATTGTGGCCAAGACCTTCTTCACCTGGGAAGCCTTGGCGACCAATTCCTTCCTCTCCCTTACAAGCCTAATGATGGTCTTCTCCGCCTCCACTCTAAGCTTTTTCGCCATAACACGACCCTCCTCCGCCATACGGTGTTCCTCCTAGAGCAAAACAGTCTGCTCCCTCAAGGCCAAGATGTACCGGAACACCTACAAAACAAAGAGAGGAGAGGACCATAAAAAGTGCAGGCCTGGCACTCAGCACGGCCACCCAAATCAAACAATAAAACAAGGAAACGGTTGAAGTTACTTCAGTTGCAATTACGGAACCCTTAGAGGCCAGTTCACTTACAGGAAGCAAAGCAAGTTGGGAAGAATCCACTTGGGAGCACACATCTCTAAACGCACGGAGAATGTTATCGGAACCTGAATGGGAGTCTTTCCTTGCTTTGGGAGGAACAGGGGGTGCCTTCTCCGCGATCAACACACCCTTCCCTTTGACGGAGGAAGGCCGGGGATGAGGCACAGATGACCTGGAAGGAGTAGAAGTAGAAGAACCGGAGAACCACCGGGGGAAGTTTAGAAGCAGAAGAACTAGGCAGACCACGGCTTCGACCCAGGTGAACCTCCAGCTCCTCTAACCTGGAGGAAGGTGAGAGCACCTTTAACGGGGGAGGAGAAGCTGAGCCTGAAGCGCCCCCATTCTCCTTCTTGATTTTCAGTAGTGTTGCCTGCTTGAGCGGGGTGCGCGAAGAAGCCTCCTTACCAACAGGGGAGCCCACCCTTGACTAAGCCGCACCCGATTCGCTGAGAGGGCCCTCCTCTTGTTGGACACCTGTGAAGGAAATTACCTATTGAGGGACCATCAGAATCCGCGCAACTCTTTCCACAATATCCACAGTGGTAATGATAGTTCTCAAATGCTAAATAGAATAACAGTGGAAAAAAGAGAGAACACAAGCGAAAGAATAAGTCACATGGGACTGCGTCGATCGCCAAGAGGGAGCACTCCACCCTAGCCCGCTCCCAAGGAAAGCCATTAAGACTAGCATGACTATAACCCGCTTGCTTGATCGAAGCCAAAAAACTCATAACTACCTCATTATCCTCCTTCTTCACCCACTCCAACTGCGGCCCAAAAGAAGTAGGGACTGGTTGTTCCCGACGGCCGTAGCGCACAGTAGCTCCCCAATTGCCCTTGACCACGATCCATTCCTTCTTCCATCCAGGGTCCTTCCTCCGGGTACCAAGAACCACGAACTCGACAGCATTGACACATCGAAGATATTACTGACCAGCGGGTTGCTGGGTCAAGGGCGATAAATGGAAAACGGAGCGCAACTCCCTATAGCCCAGCTCCCCCAAGTTAGGGCGAGAGCCAGTGGCCTCCCGCCACAGCACAAGGAAACCCACCAGGTTCCTTCAGAAGCCCGGCACCAACTACATGGGAGCTAACCTGAAAGCACACAGGGCCCGTCTCAGCATAGAGTGGAGTGAAAGGCGTACCCCTCCATCAAAAGCCGCCATATGAATAGGAAGGTGACCGGGAGAAGGCGTATAGGCATCAAAATCTTCATTAGGAAGAGAGAGCTCCATATCATCCGGGATGTTGAAATCACGCCTCAAGCGAGACAGCACACTCAAGGTGCACACAGAGGGGGGAACACACGTAAAAACCTCAGGAGGGTCCCCTCCCTTCGCTAGCATACGATGGCCTAATTCCCCCAAGTCCATATGCTCCAAGTCCCGTTCCCCTTCGCTTGAAAGAGCCCCTAGGCTGGTCGCTTCTCCCTCATCAGAACATGTACCGGGGAAGAAGGGGAGTTGGTGAACCCAGTCCCAACGAAAGAATGTCGCCCAGAGCGACGGGGTTGGGGATGAGCCCTGCTTCCCCTCGCAGTGGAATCGTCACTAGGGCGTCGCCTCTTAAGAGACAGCCCGGACCTTTCCGGGGAGCTGTCTTCTCCGCCATAGTCGTAGTCCTTCTCCATGTTAGAATCCTCTGATGCCATCTTTTTCAAGAGAAGTAAGAAGTAGAGAAGAAGAAGAAGTGAAAGCTGGAAAGCGGGGGAAAATGGAAAGACTTCGGTCAAACCCACCTTAAATAGAAAGAGGGAGGGGCGGTTTAAATTTTGAACGAGAAGATCTTAGCCCTCCAAGCGATTGAACGGCTAGGGAAGCAAGACATAAAAGTAGGTGGGACAAGTTGGCAGTTCTGCACGCGACACGTAGACGAAGGCGCGGTAAAACGTCCCCTCGCTGACGCCCACATCCCGAGAAACATGCCAAATTTAGAGGGCCATCAATACTGCATTTAATGCGGGAAAAGCTGGGCCAATAAGGTAAATCCCAATAAATTCAAGGGAGGTAAACAAGAAAATCCAAACAAGAAAAACTCTTCATGCGACCAGGTTCCCCGCCACCAACATTCAGCGATACCATTAACATTGAAGGCGGGAGGGACTTCTGTTAACTGGGAAAATAGGTAATTAATTCAAGGAAGAGCTTTTCCACTCAAAGGGCTTACCATTCCCTAGCACCTCCCACAGAAGCATCCTCGGACACTCTAAAGCGCCTGATGGGAAGAAAGACCCGGTCCTCCATGTGCCGTGCCTCTTCTAGGACACGCCGGGTCTAAGCGCGGTTCAACTGGGATCCGAGACGCTCCCCTACAATGCCCACCGAGAAGGTCCACCCAGGATCCCGCCTCCAAGACACGGTCTATTGATGACCCGGCTCCTCTCGAACGCCAAATGAGAGGAAGTACATGTTCCAATATAGGACCCGCTCCCGGCCAGCAACCCGGCTAGAAGCCATCCTAAATAATGCCTACCCAGTCCCTCATAACACTCTCCTACAACCCGGATGACCCCCTCTAGAAGAACTCCTTGGGATTTTCTAGCGACCCCTACTCCGGACGGGCTGACGCCAGCCATCACCTTAGCTCACATGGGTGAACAAGGGATTGGGAGCACCTGTAAAGCCACAGCACCAGTCCATTAATGTGAAACAGCAATCACGAATGGGGGAAGACAGACAGCCTACGATCGAGATCATCCGCTGGCCACGCTGCATCAACGGTGGAACCACCCTCTATCTCAGCCCTAATGAAAGTCAACTATCCCATGCATGAAAAGGGATACTCTGTTTCTCCAGCAAAATACTCATAGAAACGCAGCAAACATGAAGAAGAAAAAGGTGGAAGAAGGGGCCTGACAGTGTGCAACGGGACAGGCGCTGACACTGTCCCCCTCTAGGTCAGATTTTGACAACGACTTTCCCCTACAACAATGACCCATCCAGCCAATCAAAATCCCTGAAAAAACCACTTGTACGCCATATCAGCCCTAGAGAAACACCTGCATGGACCTAGGGCCTAGGTGGAACGATTAAGACTCTTCAACGAGTGTGACGGCCACGACCCCGCTGAAAAGTAGGGGCTGGGATCATGCCCACCAATTACGCCCTAGGGACTAGGGTTCCCACCTACCAAAACCGAGCTCTCAATAGAGGAAAAACACGGTGGAGCCATCCTAGCCCTTGATTCTGTACCGTCGCGATTGCTGACAAGGGGGGACGGTGGATATGGAATCGGGAGTTCCCGCTTAAATGAGCTGCTTCCACCTACCCCTCTAGCAGAGACACTATAAATACCCTTACTTTCCAAGAATAAAGGGTTGGCCTCTGAAAACCGAGACATCTACTTGGCTACTACCTCGCCTAAACATAGCTCCTAAGTGTATCCTACTTGGCTACTACCTCGCCTAAACAAAGCTCCTAGGTGTATCTTACTTGGTTACTACCTCGTCTAAACAAAGCTCCTAAGTGTATCCTACTTGGCTCCTAAGTGTATCCTACTTGGCTACTACCTCGCCTAAACAAAGCTCATATGTGTATCCTACCCCTCCTGTGATCTACGTGGTTACCACCTAGCTTAGTTAAAACCCTCTTGAGCCAGCTCCCATTTAGCTAAGGCATCTTACCTCTGTCCAATGTGTTTTCGTTGTAATTATAGCGCATGTAATGGCTTGTAATGTACCTCATCGTTAAGGAATAAAAAGATCCCTCATTCCCGGTAGTAAAATTGTACTTGTCATGCCCCTATCTACACCAAACTCAACCTCATCCCCGCTTGTAGGACCGGTCCTACTGCATTGTACCGGTCCCTGGCAACCGGACCAAAGGCATCCCTCAGTACCTACCCCAGGAAGCGAGGAATCATCCCCTACCCGGTCCGGACTAGCTGCCGCGCACCCGTACACCGTGGTCCAGGTTGTCCCGAGAAACTCCCGACGGATTTTTTCAGGATAACAATATATATATATACACACACATATATTGTACGAAATAGTAGGTTTAATTTTATTTTTATTTTTTTAATGAGAATAGTAGGTTTAAATCAAAGAAAAAAAAATAGCTATATACCGTATATAAAGAGCACGTGGGAATAAAATAGAAAAAAGAATTAGGGATAATTACCTCGGTGGCCATCAATTTGGGTCACCACTATTAAAATGACTATTAGACGGGGAATTGGTTTCAAAATAACCATTTTTTACGAACACTGCTACACTAATGTCCATTCCATCTAATTCTATCCAATTCCATCCAATGAGTGGTATTTTGGTAAATAAGGGGATGACATTAATTTATTTTAGATGTTTTTTGGAAATCAATTTTTTCTTTTATTTTTTGAAACAAATAATTATATTTAGTGTGTATATACATATAGCATATCTTATACACACACACACACACACACAAATATATATATATATATATATATATATATATATATATATATATATATATATATATATATATATATAATACAATCTTTCTATTATCAATTCGAACTGATAATAAATATATCAGGACGAATAACGTGAACCACAGATTATGGAGAAGTTTTGACAAGTGCATACTCCTTGAGTCAAAGTATGTAAATCTAGTGGTCCACATTCTTCGTCCTGATATATTTATTGTCAGTTCGAACTGATAATAGAAAATCTGTATATATATATATATATCTTTTCAACTTATCTCAAATATAATTTTTAGAATTTTAAGATTTTGTAGTCTTAATCTTCTCAATATATATATATATATATATGTTTGAGATATGTTATACATATATACACACACTAAATATAATTATTCGTTTCAAAAAACAAAAGAAAAAATTGATTTCCAAAAAATATCTAAAATAAATTAATGTCATCCCCTTATTTACCAAAATGCCACTCATTGGATGAAATTAAATGGAATGACCATTAGTGTAACAGTGATCACCAAATTTCCTATCTAATAATCATTTTAAAACCAATTCCCTATTTAATGACCATTTCGATATTGATGACCTAAATTGATGGCCTATCACAAAAAAGTGGGAATAAAATAGAAAAAAAATTAACAGTATAAATAGAAAGCTTTAGGGTTTCCAAGTTTGAAGATTGGTGGGTGCCAATGCTTACACTTTTTACTCTTCTCCAAGCAAACACTGAAACACTACAGAAGGTTATTATTATCGTGTATCAAATTAAAATAGAAAGATAAAAACAGGAGAAAAAAAAGAATGGGGTGAGAGAGGCTCGAACTCCCGACCTCAGGATCACTCAGAAGCTATGAGACCTACGCGCTAGCCAACTGCGCCACCACCCCTGTCGTGTCTCTTTTAATCATAACATATATATATATATATATATATATTGAAAAATAGATATCAATTTTTTATTTATTTATTTTTTCCATGTATTACATATCAAGTTTATATTTTGTATTTTATAATTAATTCCAGATTTGGAAGAAGTGTCTCAAATAGAACCCACAATCTCTAGGTGTGACTATGTGAGGAGTATATTATTGGACTAACTTCATCTAAATTTACTCGATCAATATTACACAATTATCCACTCAGCTTAACTAAACAGAGTTTACATGTCGGTTCAATTTTTTATTTTCCAATAATGTTTTGATTTGATTTCTTTAAAGAATCATACATATGAACTTATAAATAAATAAATTATTTTTAGTATTTTTTATATAATTGATGACATAATAAATTGTTTTGGTTGTGGAATTACATCAAACTGACACCACAGTCCACAGTTATTGAAAAGTTAATTTGATTTATAAATTTATTATGTCATCAATTATATAAAAAAATATTACAAATAATTTATTTATTTATATGTTCATATGCATGAATCTTTAAAGAAATCCAATCAAAACATTATTGGAAAAAAAAAAATTGAACCGACATGTATACTCTGTTTATATATATATATACAGATTTTCTATTATCAGTTCGTCCTGACAATAAATATATCAGGACGAAGAATGTGAACCACTAGATTTACATACTTTGACTCAAAGTGTATGCACTTATCAAAACTTCTCCATAATCTGTGGTTCACATTCTTCGTCCTGATATATTTATTGTCAAAATGAACTAACAATAGAAAGACCGTATATATATATATATATATAGTTGGTATCCATACGGACCATACCTACACCAGTCAAACCAAAGGAGAAGGAGATCAACAAAGATCTCCTATAATCAATAGAAATACACCATTCGATGCTTTAAGGACCTGTTTGGAGGATTGGACTATTTCATGGGATGGGATTAGATTGGATTTAATTGGATTGGATTGAGATAAGATTGGGATTGCATATTATTAGATTGAATTGGAATTGGCTAAATTAATTTGCGGCTTAGACATCGGTCAATTCCAGAGATTTTACTGTGGGTGAAGCGCGGTGGACAGACCGCGATGTAATGAGCAGTTGATTCCAAAGGTTACACGCTGTGTAGATCGTGGCCAAGACAAGGAAGCATAAACCGCAGTTTTTCGAGCGATGAAAACAGAGGAAGACCGCAATCTAGGATCTTCAGACTGTGGCCAAGACCGCGGTAATGACGTAATTTTGTGCGAATCAGGTTTTGTTGTGCGGAAAGAAAAAGACTCCTTTAAGGCTTACCCCTAGTGGTCCCATATAAATACTAATGTTTCCCCATATTATTGTGTGACACTAGTGTAACCTAAGGTGTGAGAAATTGCTAGGAAGAGTATATATATATATATATATATATATATATATATATATATATATATAGAGAGAGAGAGAGAGAGAGAGAGAGAGATTATAATCAAACTCTGATTATGGATAAGAGTGCTGGTGCGCTCTATAGACGTAGGCTTTTACTGAACCACGTAAAATCTCTTGTGTCGTTTCTTTTTTTTCTTGCTTTCTTATATTATCTGCGTGGTTTAGATTTGTGTGTGTGTGCAATTTATTACAACATCTGGTATCAGAGCTTAGGTTTGGAGGATCTAGGGTTTTACGCAAATCTTGGGTTTCTTGAGGCTAGAGATTTTTTTTTCCTCGTCTAGTGAAGATGGGATCAAAGAAGGATTCTTACAGGATTGAGAAATTCAATGCCATAAATTTCAGTTTCTGAAGGATGTAGTTGGATGATTATCTGTACCAGAAGGACTTACATTGGCTAATGGTAGAGAAGCTGAACAGAGTATCTGATGCAGATTGGATGGTCAAGCGAATGCCTAAGGGTATGATCGACAAGGAGTGGTTACTCCTAGACCGTAGAGCACTGTGAGCGATTCATCTCAATTTGACGAAATCAGTTGCCTTCAACGTCAAAGATCGGGAGACAGTAACAGATCTTATGAAGACCTTATCGAACCTATACGAGCAACCTTGTGCAGCGAGAAAGGTCCATCTAATCAAGAAGCTGGTAAATCTAAAGATGTTAGAAAATCAAAGTTTCAAGGATCACCTAAACCAGTTCAATGAAGTTAAAGATCGGTTATTCTCAGTGTCTATGGTATTTGATGAGGAGTTCTTAGGCAATATATTACTAACCCAGATGCCAGAAAATTAGGTGACGACATGTCAATTGATTTCTAATTCTTTCGGAAAAGAAAGGATAAACTTCCAGCAGATTGTGAACATGATCATGACCAAAGAAATCAGATGCGTGAAACAAGATCATGGACATCCTCTTCAGCATTGAATATTGAAGGTAGAGAAAGCAGAGGCAAAAATTGAAATAGGAATTAACGAGGTAGATCAAAGTTTAGGAGCCATCAGGGCAACAATTCAGATAATCAGCAGTGAAGCAAGAAAGATATCAAGTGTTGGAATTGTGGCAAGATGGGTCACTACTCGAGTGAGTGTAAGTCCGACAAAAAGGACAATGGCAAGTGCGGTACAAACTGTGTTTTAAAGGAGTCAAACGATTACCTTATCTGCTTATTGGAAAGCAAGATGAAATCTTTGGTGTCGAACTCAAGGGCATCATTCCATACTACCTCACACATGGAGTTGCTCGAGAACTACGTCTTTAGAAATTTGGGTAAGATGTATCTTGGTGACGATTAAGCATGCGACATTACCGGGAAAGGAGATGTGAAGATTCAACTGAATGGGTCAGTTTGGAAGCTTGACAATGTGAGACACGTATAAGACTTAAGGAAGAATTTGATCTCCATTTGGCAGCTTGCGTCAAATGGGTATGTGACTACTTTCACAGGTGATAAGTGGAAGATCTCAAAGGGAGCTATGAAAGTTGCCCGGGGGACTAAGAACGGGTCACTTTACACGACTACTAATGGGTATGAATCAGCCACAGTGGTGGAGGGTAGAGAGGATTCGAATTTATGGTAGTCAACGGCTGAAGTATCTGCATTTGAGAGGTAAACTGCTAGGGTTGAAGAACTTTGAGGTAGATTTTGTACAACAATTCGAATCCACTGGTGTCGAAAAAGGCAAGGACTACAGGTTGGTTTCGGATTAAACCAACGAGTCACACACTTGGGCAGCGACCACTAGACGATTATGTTCCACCCCAGAAATGTCAATGGACTCCTCGATGGACGGTGTCAATAATGCTACTTTGATTCCCAGTTTGAGAAGCAGAGGTGTATGGAGAAGGCACCTCCCTTCAATTGAGAGGAGGCCAACAAGCCTCCTCCCGTTAGAGGCAAGATGGAGGCCGGCCGGTCAAATCTTAGTGCCGCTGCCTCCTCCACCTCATAAGTGAATTTAGGGTTAAGGGTGTAATAAAATTAGGATTTTTCTTTTTTAGGTTTAGGGTTTAACTTGTTTAGGAAATTGAGGATTTTTTATTTTTATTTTAAATAAAATATTTAAATTAATAAATAATTGTATGTGAAAACAAATATTATTTTTATATAAAAATAAATATTTGTTAAAAAATAAAAATAAAAAATCCTAAAAATTAAATGGTTAGTTAAAAGGGGTAGAATAGTAAAATTAAAACCACTTAATATTTAAGTGAGAGTGGTGCTATTGGCACACCTCCTACTAATCTATTTATGCCCCACTTTTAAAATTATTTACTATTATTTTTTTTCCTTTATCAAATTACTAAAAGAGACATACAATTTTTAAGAATTTTTTTTTCTATAAAGCAAATCTAATAAAACCCCACATTCCTTTCCAAAAAAAAAAAAAAAACAAAACAAAACAAAACGTTCTTTTAATCATTTTCTTGAAATATATATTTATATATATTTTTTCATAACTCTTGAACCCTAAACACTTGAGGTGTATTAGACTGATGAGATATTGATTATTATTTAATCTCATTACTCTTTTAGAACCTGAAAGTGAAATGATGATAACCAAAACAAATGTTTGCTCTTTGCTTATTGTTTCGTTTTGTTTGTGGATTGTTTCGGTTTTTTTTTTTCTCTTTTTGTGCTTTGTCTTGGGTTGCTCTGTTCTTTATCTTTTCTTGGGGCTGTTTGCTTGTTCTTTGTCTTGTGATTTCCTGGCATTTTCTATATGGATGTTAAAAAAAAAAAAAAAAAAAACACTAAAAATGAAATAAGAAGAAAACAAAAATTCGTTCATCGAAGGTGAGAGAAAGACAAGACCAGAGATAAAGAGATCTGATATAGATGTAGATGTTAGAGATGAGGTTTATTAAGTTTGAAAAATAAGTAAAAGGGTAGTTTTGGAAATAAATAAAATAAATTAATAAAAATATTTAACTTTATTTAATTAAATCAAAATTTAAACAAGTGGAGTATAAATAGATCAGCATGGAGTGTGCCAATAACACCCCTTTTAAGTGGGATAATCTCAAATAAAAAACAAACAAATTGAAGTTTCTTAAATATTAAGTGATTTTACTTTACTTAATTGAAAAAAGATCTTTTAATATTTAAGAAAAAAAAGAAGAAGCACCATCTCAGTTGTCTTACATTGCATAAACCTGATAAAGGAGATAATGTTGTCAAACCCCTGCATCCATCACAATGTAATACTTGAAGCTTCTCCAAACAAGTTACAGATGATGGTATTTGACTTATGGCGGATCCACTTACTGGCAGCCACATCAAATTCTCTGGCAAAATGTCTAGTTTAAAGCAAGATGTTCAATTGAAGATTTCTGGAAAACTCTCGAGTTTAAAGCAAGTTTATGTTATTACAGAAGAAAAACAAAATAAGCCCAACAAAATAACTCAAATTAGTGTAGAGAGTAGAGATACATTATTCTTGAACACGTTTTCCCTTTAGCTCAACCAGAGGATCAATGGATTCTCTCGTTTCAGCATTATCATCACAAGAGCCACTTCCACTAGTTCCTGCTTCATCATTTCCATGGTGACGTTCATGGCTTTTCGGGGTCTTGAGATCTTGAACTACTGATCGTAAAATTGCCATAATTTGGGTAGTCAAGTCTACCAACTGAGAGGGGTCAAGGCCTTGAAACATTGATTCACCAAAGGTTACATCTTGCATGTACATTGGTCGAATCCCGCATTTTATAAACTCGAAACCTGAACCTTCAAGTTCAAAGTAGGCCTTAACATATCTCCAATTCTTCTTTTGCAAGTATTGATCGAAAGGTAAAAGGAGAAGCCATAGATGATTTGACACGGCCAATGTGGCTTTGCTGAAGGTAAATTCTTTGCTATATATTATATAATTCCCCTCGTCCGAAATCAAATAAAACTTGAATTTAAAATCATACTTGAAATCATATTTGATGCGGATAATAGCTGGAACTGGGAGGTTCTGGACTTCTTTTCTTTGTTTCTGGCCTTCATTTCCTTGGAATTCAAAAGCAGCACAAAAAGCTAATCCTAAGAATCCATAATCATAAAACCAATTTTGATGCAGTTCAATTGTAAATGAAGAGCTCGTCGTCTGATGTATGAACCAATCTGGAATTCCAGTTCCAGACAGGTTAACTACTAGTCTCGGACTGTCAGAAGGTGGATTAGGTAGATCCTGTAACATTAGTCCTGAAATGTTAGCATATGATCGAAGGAGATACGTTTTGAAAAAAACTGTTGTCAGCAAGAATTTGTAAAAGAAATATAGGAATTTAATTTACTTTGACTGAATTAGTCTGCATCTTATATCTGAAATGAATGAAAATATTTTTGAGAGAGAGAGAGACCTTAAGCAGGATATTCATCAATGTACGGATAAAACTGTCTATCATTGTAGTAGCTGCATTGATGTTGCCTCGGTTCTCTGTGAATTGGCGGTACATCGATAAAATCAAAAGAAACCGGATTTTCCCCAACAAGCAAAGATGATCTTTTACCAATGAAAGTACTACATTGTTGTCGCCTTGACTCTCGATTAATCTGAAACAATTATAATGAGAGAATTCACGGTAACTTGCTGTACCTAATCCCAATAGACTTGGTAATGTTGCCAATGATGAGCAGTCATTAGTGCTTAGAGTTTCTATATTTGAAGGAAGCTCAGGCAAAGCTTGAAGGTTCTGGCAATATTCCACCTTCAGATATTGTAGATTAGAAAGTCGATTAATGCTTTCAGGTAAGCTAACAAAATCATTCTTGCTAAGATTTAACCATCTCAATGCTGATAAGAGGCCAAGATCTATGGGGATTGCTCCATCTGAGAGATTACAATCACTTAAATCAAGTCGTGTCAAAGACCATAAACCTGCCAGCTGGGAAGGTAATGAAAAACTCAAGGAATTCGGTACTTCTGCAGGCAACAAGCACTTGAGCCAATTCCAAGGTTTCGACGTTTGTCCCTTGCATCCACGAAATGATAGCTTTTTAAGGTTCTTCAAACGTACAATGGACAAAGGTGCCTCGGTTATAGCAGTTTGACCTACATCAAGCTCTTCCAAACATTCCAAATCTCCCAAGTTCTCTGGCAACTTGTCAAGTTTTGAGCAACCAAGCAGCAAAAGAATTTCAAGAGATTTCCATCCAGAGATTGTGCTTGGAAGACTCCGTAGGTTTCTGCAGTCTTTGAGATTCAAGAAAACAAGCCTTTTAAGGTCACCGATTGAAGAATGAACCTCGTATAAATTTGTACAACCTTCAAGAATAAGTCTCTCCAGGTTTGGGACCCCAACAAAATCTGGGGTTCTGATCAGGTGTCTTGAATGACTGAGTTTGATGATTTTCAACTTGTCTAAATGCTGTTAGAAAAGTTCAAGAGAGAGAGAGAGAAAATTTAGCGGTGATGAATTTAACAAAACCTACTCAAAGAAACAAACATTTCTGAAAAAAAAATCATACCGCTGTTCCCTTCCACAGTTGTTCAATGCGACTATGAGACATATTTAGTTTAAGAAGTTTCTCTGCTTTGAAACTTGTCGGTAAAGATTTCAGTGGGTATCCGTGCCATTTCAGAATCCGTAACTTGTTGGGAAGAACATCAAGCCCTTTGGAAGGATGAACATCATGGATTTTAAGCAGTCTCAGATTATTCATCTTCGAAAATGCATCAGCATCCACGTATATCTCTTTTGATCCAGAGGAGTTTTGGTATATGACTTCAACTGCTTCCGTTCCCTAGCAACAAAGAACAAGGATAGGAGAAATGAATTGTCAAATCTTACTAGATGATAAAACATTACAGATCACAGCTTCAAAAAAGAAAAAGAATAAAGAACATTACAGATTACTAAATGTCAATTACCGTCTTGTTTGTAAGTACACTGCAGATATCATTATAAATCCATAACCTGCTACGATTTCCAGGCTCTTTTGGTGACTCTTGATGAACGATTCCCCGAGCCATTTCTCGCAGTAAACTGTGGACACACAGCAGCATACTGCTGTCGACCGATATGAGAGACTTATCAATCAAAACTCTAAGTCCAATTTCCGGGTAAAAATCACAACATTCTAGTATTTCAGTTACTCGATTTACCTTCTTCCAATTAAAGAAACATGAAACGTCCAGGAAAATTTTCTTCTCAATTTCCTCCAGCCCATCATAACTTATTTTGAGTACATCAAAAATCTCCTTGTTAGGAATTTCCTCAAGTCTTTTGAGTGCACTTCTCCACTCATTTACGCTTCTACCACATAGAAAGGAACCCAAAACCACAAGAGCTAAAGGAAGACCAGAAGCATACTTTACGATTTTCTTGGACAACTCCACATATTCTTCTGCAGGATATCGGTTTCGCTTAAAGGCTTTTAAACTAAACAGCTTAAGAGCTTCCTCTTCATTTAGATCCTTAGCTTTGTATGTTATGTTGACACCATGAGCAATCAATAGATGTTCATCTCTAGTGGTTACGATGATTCTACTTCCTGGACCGAACCACTCATGCTCTCCGGCTAAAGCTTCTAATTGTTCTAATTTATCTAAATCGTCAAGAATTACAAAAACCCTTTTGTTTCTCAGCCTATGCCTTATAAAACTGATTCCTCTTTGAACATCCCATATGTTTACATTTTTCTCCAGTAAGATTTCGGAAATAATTTGCTCTTGCAAAGTAGCAAGCCCGAATCTTTCTGAAACTTCTCTAACATTTGCAACAAAGCAACTACCTTCAAATTGAAAGGAAAACCTGTCGTAAACCATCCTAGCAATAGTTGTTTTACCTATACCACCCATCCCGCAAATCCCTATGATACGAACATCATCCGACCCAATACCTAAACACGAATCCAATTCTTTCAAACGAGAATCTATTCCAACCAGGTCCTTATCAACACTTGAGAACGAATAGATCAATTTACTTGATATTTCTTCAACAATCTCTTGAATAAATGTTGATTCATGCCTACAAAGAATAAAAACATGATGAACTTTTTATCGCCACATATAGATAGTGTCTGCAGCAGAAAATTTCATCAATAACTTTAGGGGGTGTATTGGATTAGGATTTTAATAGACAATTTTGGGGTACAAGCATTTTATGGATTCGTATGATTTTAAAGACTATTAGGATTATATGGACTAGACTTTCAGGATTCTGAAAGAGTTTTTAGACATTATTTATAGACTATTAAAATTAGAGTGAAGATATTGGCACCCCTCTAAAATTGTATGTGCACCCCCTAAATTAGTACATATTTTAAAATTACAATATTACCATTATTTAAAATGATTAATATAATTATATCTTGTACCATATAAGCACAATATTTAATATTTTGATTATTTTAACAATTATTATAATTAATTTAAACAGAAAAATGATAGTGATTATTTATCTAATTATTATTATTGTTAAAAAAATTAAGGAGAGAAAACCATTGATTTAATTATAAAAAATTAAAAAAAAAAAAAAAAAAAAACTAAACTAAACTAAAATTAATAAGTTAAAAGAAAAAATGAAAAGGGAGGCTGTAGCCTCTTTCGTCCCAGTATCCTAAATAGTCAAACATAGATAAAAGAAAGGAAAAAAGGAAAAAATATATATATATATATTGGATGTGGTAGGCTGTAGCCTCTTTTATCGAATTACATAATTTTTTTTTTAAAATAAAAAATAAAATGAAGAACTTCATTCAACTAGAAAAATATATATCATAATCCGTGAGTTTATAAAGCCAACCAGTAAAATTAACAATCCACACAACAATACATCCCGAATCCGATGGACCTATGCTCTTCCATTTATTTATTAATTTTTTTTGGTTGCATGTTAATTATATTATAAGTGATTTATTTATCATATTTTTCAATAGAAATTAAAATAAAGGGCATATTTGGTAATATGAGGGTGTGCTTACAAATTATAATATTTTGAAAATTTTTAATGGGGTGTAAATACAAACAGAGATGCACATACAGTTTTATAGGGGTGTAAATATCGTTACTTTTAAGATTATCTAGACTTTATTTCAAGATTTTTTGGATTTTTTTAAATATGGACCCTATAAATTTGCTAGCTAACAGACAAACCTGGGTTGAGAAACCCAAACTAGCTAATTGGCCTGGGTTGAAAAAACCCAAACAAGATGTACTTTTTTAGAATAGGCATCAACACAAAATGAAAATGCACATAAACAAATACCACAATAATATGAATAATAGCAATCAACACATCCGAAATTCTCAAAAACAAGCACATGAACCATTTTATAGGTATCATATGGTCTAATACTTATCAAGCCATCTAATTATTTTTTTATCCCCAAGGCTCGTTTGGTACATGGAATGGGACGGGACAATGTGGGATAATTTCTTCTTGTCCCACATTTGACGCTTTTTAAACGTGGGACAGAACGGGATTAGGTGGGACAAAAAACAATAAAACTTGTCTCATTGATTTTGATAAACAACAAGAAAAGAATCAAGTTTATCATAAGCTTCAAAGTCAGATTTTGATAAATAAATAAAATAAAAGAGAGAGAGAGAGAGAGAGCAAATTGATTCTTTTCTTGAAATTGCAATCAGAGATTGTTGACTTGTTGTTCTCTAATCATCAAAACCATTCATACTTGTACAGTCTTTCAACCATTGGAATGCATAATTTAAACACAGCAAACATTGAGTATCTCATCTCATTTCAGATACTAGTATCCTACAACAACTATAACAACAATAATGCTCATCAAACACCTTAATTGATGTAAGACTTTTATCAAACACCTTACATGCACATTGATGGATACTTAGAGCATCTCAAATGCAAATATGCATTTGGAGAAAATTGAATGCCACATAGGAGAAATAGTTAAAAAGTTAGAAAAACTCTCTCTAATGCAATTATCTAACTTCAATATGGAGATGATGTGGCAAAGAAAAAGTTAGAGAATATGGAGTTGAGTTTCTAATTCTAGAAACTCTCTTAGAAATGCTGACTAGGATTTCTAACTCTTTCTACTAATAATATTAAAGCTCATTTAATTGTAAAATAAAAGAGGAGAGAGAGTGTACTATTTGTTTTATTATGATTGGTCTCATTTAATTGTAAAATAAAAGTAGAGAGAGAATGTACTATTTATTTTATTATGATTGGTCATAAAATAGATGCCTATTTGACTTTAAATAATTGTATTAGAAATGTGAATATGCATTTCTCTATATTTTTTTTCAAAAGTGGGCCCATAATAAATAGAAATGCTGATGTATCACTATTTATAAACTCAAAAATACATATTTGCATTGGAGATGTTCTTATATATGATAACATTACTGGATACTTTAATTATTGGATACTAGATGATAACATTATTGAATATTTTATCAAACAATTTAATCAAACACTTTAAGTAAATTCTTACACTTTAATGATAACATCCAGTAAGAAGGGAAAAATATCGTTTAAAGTACTAACTGATGTAAGACTTTATCAAACACCTTACATGCAACTTTTAACTGATGGCTTAAAAAAAAAAATTAAAAAAAATTAAAAAAAATAAAAAATAAAAAACTAAACTTTTAACTGATGGAAGACTTTTTCCGTTCTAGTGTTTATTCTCTGGGTTTTGAATTTTGATGAAAGAGGAAAGCTTTTTTCTTCCATGTATCATCACTATCCGATGAAGCTTATGGAAAACCCTTCAGTTTTTCACTTCTGAATAGTAATTTGATGAAGATGTGATAAGGGTATGGAAGTTGAGGAAGATGAAGATGATTTTGAGCGAGTGAAAAAGTCTGGAAAGTCTGATGGGAGAGGGCAAGACAATTTTGGGGTCTAGTTATTTATATTTGTCACTAAAAAGTCTAGAAAATCCATTTTTTCATGAATACAAATCTTGATCTCAATCCAATACCACCACACAATTTGCTGCCTCTTGAAAGTCTGGATCTAATACCACAAGATATTATGGACTTTTTAAAAAAAAATCTTAAAAGTCCTAATCAAATACCACCAGACTTATCTAATTTATTAAAAAGTCACAATCCAATACTACTAGACTTTTACTTCCCAAAATTGTCTAATAAAATCTCAATCCATTACACCCCCTTACATGCAAAAACATAGAAATACATAAATTCTATATATGTAAAGAAAGAAAATTCAATCATTTAATGGATTGAATAAATGTTGATTCATGCCTACAAAGAATGAAGAAATAATGGACAAATTTCAACAATCCACAAATGAAAATCACTTTGTTAATAACTTATAAGCAATAACATACAATTGAGTAAAAAAAATCTAATTTAACTTTGGTTATTTAATTTGTGGATCTTGTCTTGTAGTTATTATTTAGTACTGATAATTGCAATTATAGATGTATGTAAAGAAGCCACAGATACATAAAATCAACGTAAATGGATTGAAAAAGAAACCAAACCTGTCCTGTAAATCCCAACCAGACAAATTAGCCACTTGTGTCAAAGCTGTCCTCCATTGCATCAATCTCTCTGTTTTATCACAAGCCTTTTCATGTTCCTCAAATGCCTCGTGAAAACTCCCACTCTGTTTTCTCACCTCAGTTGGAGTCACATCATAGAAAATCGGAAGAACCGTTTGACCCACCATTTTCATGCACTCAACAATCTTCACAAGCTCGTCCAAGCACCAGGAAGAAGAAGCGTAGTTTCTGGAGAAGACAACGATGGAGAATCTGGAGTCTTCGATGGCTCTGAGGAGCTCTGGCGAGATGGGTTTTCCTCTCTCGAGCTTCTTGTCGTCCCTGAAAGTGACGATCCCCTTTTGGTCCAGAGCTGCGCAGAGATGGTCGGTGAAGTTCTTGCGAGTGTCTTCTCCTCTGAAACTGACAAAAACGTCGTAGTTCCACCATGGAAGCAGAGAGTTTGAAGAAGAGGACCCTCCTCTGTTATTCAAAGCCATTGATATTCACTGAGAGTAGCTTGCAAATTTCTTTCAAAAGCTTTGAATGTGATGTGATATTTATACAGAAGATTTCATGGAAACCGTGTGGTTTTTTACTTTTGTAAACGCTGAAAGAAGAAAGCAAATTATTGTAACTACATTTGCTGCATGTTTGACTATTTGCTTCATCAAATACCCTTAACAGAGGTTAAAATCAAAAATGTCCCCTGTTCTTTCAAATATTATTGAATGGGTAAACAAAAATGTGTTTATTCAAAACAAATCCCCTGAATTTAAATGATAGGTGGTAGTAGGGATGGCAATGGGGTGGGTTCGGGGCGGGGTACAACGGGGAGTGCTTTCTCCATCCCCACCCATTTACCCCATTTATATATATATATATATATATATATATATATTTTTTTTTTTTTTTAAATAACAAATATATAACCATTGAATACGATATAATATATAAAGTAGTAAATAATTCTAAGAAACTATTAAAAAACATCTCATAAACATAATTCTTACAAGTACATTCAATTATTTTCAAACATAAACATAAAGTATGAAGTCAAAATGTTCAAAACTTGTAACCTTAATCATCTAATAGTTGCGTTTATTTCTCTAGTTTTCTCTTCTTTAGTTTGTTTCCACCCCATGTTGTTCTTGTATATTTACACAATTTTTTCTTGATGACACCAGTATTGGGTCTTCACTTTCTAGTGCATCTGGAGACATATTTGTGCCTACTTGAAGTAGTGATAAACGAATTAAATTTAATTCAAGAGTTGAGAATTATTAAAGTAATAAACTTGAAAAAAAAAACCGTTGTTATTAAACTTTTAATTTTAAAAGTTATTTGAGAAAGAAACTTACTGTATGTCATCTTGTGTTTGAGGTTGAAGCTTGAACAGTGAACTTCGAGTTGTTTGAGGATTAGAGACTTAGAGATGAAGTTAGAGGCTAGGGTTTTTTTAATAGTATTTTCTTTTTTCATTTTATGTTAAATAACGGTGAAGAGATGTAAAGTTAGGATTAATGTATTTATATATATATATATATTAGATATATGTATTTTCTTTGAAATTACGTAGTTTAATTAAGTATTATTTTAAGCGTGCGAGGTAGGGTGGGGAGTATAAAACCCATCCCCGCCCCATACCAATTACAGGTTAGACTATCTATCCCCATCCCCGCCCCAAAAGTGTGGGTCCTCGCGGGGAATTTTGCCATCTCTAGGTGGTAGGGGTAAATTTGTACATTCCATAATAAAAAAGTAAAAAATAAAAATAAAAAATAAAAAACAAAAAATATATATATCCTTTCTCTCCCTGCCTCTCAGCCCCTCTCTCTCCCCTTCTTTATCATTTCTCTTTCCTTCACCATTCTTTTTGTTGGATTTAAAGTGGTGTTTTGTTGAATTTTATGTTTAGTTGGATTTACAATTTTGATTGGTTATTATTGTTGTTGAACTCAAACGGAAAAAAAAATGGTGATAGGTGGCGATTGAGGTCGGCGACGATGGGTTCGACAAAGATGAAGTCAGTGACAGTGGAGGTCGGTGTTGTGGAGTGCGCGAAGGAGACAGATCTCCACATCTCTACCTTCAAATGAAAATCATGCGACCTGTACCATGCAATGACAATCACAAGATATCCATAGTGAGATGGAGATATACAAATCTCCACTTTCTTATGGAGATTGTGCGATTTGGGAATTCTCTAGCGAACAAGTTTCTTTGACGGGTGACTTGCTCTTTACTTTCTAGCTCATCGCTACCACACGTGGCTTGTAGAGCTGATGTGGATTGATGTCGCAACGGTTTGATTCCAAGAATTCTTGTTTCTATGCTGACGTGTCAAGCCAACTAAAATTACCCCAAACAATGCCCCCTAAATCCGCGAGGAGGGTTGTTGGCAAGTTGGTTCTTTTGGCGAGCTAGTAGCTCTCCGAAGTGGATTTATTAAATTTTACATTTAATGCTGCACTAATAGGCAGTCTGACTCTCGTCAGTCTAGATAACCGTGTCTTTAATATTAACCTTTCAAAACATTCGAATGGCTCAATGATGGGACATAAATGAAGGGTCGCTTCGTTCCATTTCATTTCCTGTCGCAACACGTGTATAGCTGTGATTAGTGGAGAAGTTTCCCATCGTATTTTGTGACACTTCCTTTCTTAATAAGTACACTTCTCAAAATGCCACGCCTTTTGAGTTTCTCATTCCCCTAAACCTTATATATATTGATGCCCCTATCTGGTTGCTTCATTTCATTCGAATTTCTGTTATTGTCATTCTTGATCTACTTTTGCGATCTCTTTGTTTATTCTTTTTTCTTTCAAAATCTTCATAATGGTTGGTTCAGGAGTTTCAAGGTGAGCCTTCAACAGATTGTGGAGCCTGATCTCGTAGAGTTTGTGAGAGCCAAAATACACTTTTCTCCCGACTCTCTTTACCAGTTCGATTCCGAGCTAAATAGGTTAGAGATTAATGATGACCTAACCTCTTACATCGACTGCTTCAAACTCCTAGCAGCAGTTGAACTACTTCTTTCCGAGGGTCGGGCGGTGTAGAACCATCCTCAAGATGCGTTGGCCATTTATGGGATCATGTTGTGCTGTAGAGTCACTCTTCCTCTTCAGCCCTTCATCTCTCACTTTCTAAGGCAGGTGAGGCTCTTGCCTTGCCAATTGATGTCGTCATACTATCAAATCCAGATATGCATGTCCACTCTTTGGAGGTCGAATGGCTTACCACCCCAACTTTCCACGAGATCTTGCGTTTCTACAAGCTATAATCTCTTGGGCATGGAGCTTTTAAATCTTGTTCCAACCCTTGAGGATGACTTTTTGGTAGGCATCCAGCCTTCAGGACTGATTAAGCGTGATTCCATAGGAAAATGGGCGAGCTTATCTAAGGGGTTCCTTTGGCATCAACCTCATGGATGAATGGATTGTTCTTTGTAAGAGGTGATTGGGGAGGTGTTATGGCCATGGATCTCAACTGTGTGCAAAACTATACTCGTGTACCTTTACACTTTTCCTGCCCTCGTCCTCTTAGTGACGTGACTCGTCGCCTAATATTGAAAAAGGCTGGGCATATTTCCTAGATCTTAACCTCTTCTTAGTGGAAGAGAGGTTATTCAAACTTTTTTGTCGAGGGGAGGATGATTGCCTTAGATATTTTTCCTTAGCACTTTAACGCCAAGACTCGTTGTAAATTTTCCTTTATTCATTCATCTTCCACCTTTTGTGTATGGTTAAATTTTTAACTCTTTACATCCTTTATGTTGTCTAATGTGCGAAGCTGATCCTGTATGTGGCTCGCGAGTCAACAAAATTGAGCTTCTGATGGGGCGATCTCAGAATGCCCTCCTTAATTGTTTATCTCTTCCTTATCTTCCTTAGCAGCCTATTCGTTGTAGGTGCGAAACGACCTCGACAGATCCTTCCCCTAACCCATCCATCGAGAAGGGGAAAGGTGTTATTGTTTAGTCTTTTTGCCCTACAGTCAAAAGAGAGCATTCGTTGGAGCTTACTCCTTATGAAGGCATCAGGCGAGGTGCTTGCTTGATTTCTCCAAATAAGAAGGATGAGGAAGTTCTTTTGGTGAGTAATAAAAGATCCAGGGGTAGCGAGGTTGATGATATCCTTGTCGAGTAGGTTTATGAGGTGGCGACTCTTGTTATTTTGATCGTTAGGGAAGGGGTTTCTACTACTATCCTCGAGAAAACTTCTAGGGTTGCCGCATCTCTAGTTTTTCGTATACCTCATACTCCTACCTTTGGGGCCTCGAGTTCTGCGTCATATTATACTAAGGAGGCAATCATTGCGTTGACCAATGGTTTGACTTTCTTTTGGGCTCTTTCTCGATTTTGAAATCTAATTCAGGGCTCCTTAGACAGCAGATTAAGGGCATATTTCAATTTTGTCTCCTCTGTAAGTTTGTGCCTTTAATGCTACCTTTCCTCTTTTTTTTCCTCTACTTTATTTTTATGTGTGTATGGTTTTTTTCACGTGCTCAAATGCTCTTAGATGTAAAATCAACCGAGGTCAATGGGTCCACGTTGAGCACTTAGCTCGTGGAGTCCCAAGAGAGAGCTACTCGTTTGGAAAGTGGCAAGGATGCATTAGCTGCTACTGAACAAGGATCTGCTTATAAGGACCAGGTTTCGGCAACGTTTGAGCGAGAAGCCGCTTCTAAGGGCCAAGTCATTCATGAACTGGAGGAGGAGCTGAAGAGCAAGACAACACCTTTACCGATGCCATGGTCGAGTTAAAGCTCTACGTTATGGATAGATTCAAGAGGTCACTTGCTTATGACACTGCCATGTATTGCGAACATCAGCAAATGCTTAATTAAAAATTATCCTTGTTTAATTAAAAATAAGGGTTAATTGCAATAACATGCCATGAGTTTTACCATTAAGGCTTAATATTCAACAAATGGTATTAATTGCTGTAGGCCCCCAAACAATTAGTCAAACTCTGTTAGAGATAACGGTTAACTGAAGTTTTAAGGGGAAAATCACAATTTTAAATAGAAATATAACAATAAAATAATTATTAAATTTTTAATTAAAACTAAAAACAAAAGAAAAAAATCAGATGAAAGATCCAATCCTTCCATCTGATCGATGGAGGAACCATAAGAGGTAGAAAACATAGAACCTGAAGATGACGCGCCTGTTCGGAAGGAAATAGATAAGCCACTAGAAGGGTATCGTCTTCGTCGGTGCAAATCTTGGCGGCCGTAGAGATCAACGTGATGGTGAGGCTATGGATGGCTGAGATTTGACCAAGCAAGACCTGGTGGCTTCAATTCGACGAAGGCAGACACCTGATAGTCTCTTGCTTGATTGGTCTACTTCATTGGTTTGATTGGTTTGTTGATTTTTTTTTTTTTTTTTTTTTGAAATAGGTTTGTTGATTCTACTGAAGTCAGTTTCTTTTTTCTGGTCAACTAATGATGGGTTTGAAGAAATTCCATATAAGCTCTGTAACTTATTTTGGATGGTTTGAGGAATACCCTCTTGATTCTCTTTTGAAGAAGAAGAAAGAATAATAGTATGAGAATAAGATTCAAACAATTTTATGTATAGAATTTATTAGCATTTCAAATTGTCGAATTATTGGGGAAAATAAAAGAGGCAAGGAATGGAGGAAGACTCGAAGAGTGCCTATTTTTTGGATTATGAAAACAAAGTTGAAAATTTGGGTTAAAATAATAGGTTGAAATCAAGGTTGGACAAGATCAAGAACGGGATCTTGATTTGGGGGTGTGGTGGTGGTGAGAATCTTCATTAAGAAAATAAATTAACATTTCTGGGATTCATATATAATTTTTATGCATTTTTTAAAGACCTTTTTTTTTTCTTAAAGATTTTAGTATAAGTTAGGCTTCAAAAAATACATTGTTTATAAGAGTTTAAAATTGATTATTTTAAGAGTAAAGGTCAATTAAGACTTTTTAAAATAAAATATACGGGCATTTTCGATTTTTCCACTCAAATCTTAGTCAATTATTAGAATGGATGGAAGTCAACCGTTGAATGGGGTCCTGTTGCAATTAAGACAATTGAATATTAAACCTTTTTTGAAAAACTAAGGTTATGTTATTGCAATTAATCCTAAAAATAATAATTAGTTTATTATATTTTTTTTCAAAAAAAAAAAAAAAAAAAAAAAACAATACAATGCAGTAAATGACCATTTTACTCTTGGCAATAGAGTCAACCGTTATCTTTAACGGATTTTGACAAATGGTAAAGTGCTATAGCAATTAAGACAATTGGTTGGATATTATATATTTTTGAAAAAACTAAGAGTATGTTAATGCAATTAACCCTTACTCATAAAATGTTCGATTCAATAATACATTGTAATTACCGTAAAAAAGAACATTTGCTGTTCTAATATAATATTTTTATACATCTATCCTAATTATTAAAAGTATCTCAATTTAATGGTTTTAAAATTCCACTAACAGCCGAACGTGGAATTTGATGGTAAAGGGCATCCCGTTAGACTCTCAAGTTTGAGTCACACAGCGTAAGGATATATATATATATATAAAAAACATAAAATGTTGTAAAACTTATAAATGGAAATATATAACAGAGCATGAAAGAGAGAATAATATAAACCGATGAAAGCTTTTCTGTTGCTTTTATTCATGCCTAACACTCTGATCCCTTACAACAACATCCACCGTTATTTTAGGGAGTCTCCAAAGAAGACATGCAGTTGGAGATGCTCCTATAAGATTTGTTAACCATTTACAAAATGCCAACAAAATTGCTACCAATCATTAAATTAGAAGCCTAGCCAATTGATGTTATTCCTCAACGTGTGATGACACCCATACAAACGGTGGAGCGGTGGTAAATCCACATACTTCCACAATATTAAAAAAAATAATAATAAATAAAAAAAAATTTAAGTTGTGCCACCGATTTTTTCTCTTGAACAAATGGTTGCTCTTTTAAGTGGTTTCTAGTAGTTCAAACTTATCGGCTAAAAAGATGAGTGGATAGCCATTGACTTGCCGTTTGAGTTCACACTCTGTGTTTGTTTCGAAATTCATGCTTTTGATATATTTGGGTTTTGCATTGACTTAATTGCACGTTCTTAACCCATGAAAAAATAAAATAAAATTGCAAGTTTCATACGAATTTGTGCATAAAAAATAAATGGGGGTGGTCCATTAAGCGTGATGCCCATCCATGGAGTCCCAAATTGGCAATGAATGGCAAGTCAATGGTTATCCACTCATCTTTTGAGCCGATAAGTTTGAACTACTAGAAACCAGTTAACAGAGCAACCATTTGTTCAAGAGAAAAAAGTGGAAATTGCTAAAAATGATCACATATATTATGGGAAATTCGTTTTCAACAACAAACGAAATTTTAATTGTTAATAATCACTTTTTTTTTGAGAAATTACTAAAAAACCCTCATATAAAAACCATCCCCAAACCCACTCTCTCTCTTTCCTCTCTTTCTTTTCTCTCTCCTTTGCTCTCTCTCCCTGATCTTGAAGTCGTCGCGCCATCGCCGGACCTCATCATCGAGTGTCTGGGCTGCACGACGACGGCGCTGTCGCGCTGCTGCTGCGCAAACGAAGGAAACTTTGTGCACCATTTGCCTGGGATTTCACGGCCGTTCGCCTAGGATTGAACTTCGTGTGTCGTTCGCCTGAGATTCACGGCCGACGGACTCCCCCACCGCCGGCGATTTGATCTGCAAAAGAGGGAAACAAAAAAAAAAAAACCTAATATGTTAATTTTGGGAATTTGGGGAAGAAAGGTTTCAAGTTTCACATATTGCATTTTAGGCATGATTTCAAGTTTTACATAATAAATTTTAGGCATGATTTCAAGTTTCATATTTCATTTTAGTCATGATTTCAAGTTTGAGTTTTTTTTAAAAAAAAAAAATAAAATAAAAAAACTAAATTCAAGGGTACTCTAGTAATTTACGGACATACACTGAAATTTTTTTAAAAAAGTGGTTATTAACAATTAAAGTTTCAAAAGTGGTTACTAACAAAAGTTTAATATTTCAAATGGTTAGTTTTGGTTTTCTCTCTTTTTTGGTGGCACAACTTAATTTTTATTTTATTTTTTTATTTTATATATATATATTGTGGAAGTCTGTGGATTTACCACTGGTCCACCGTTTGTATGGGTGTCATCACACGTGGAGGAAAAGCATCAATTGGCTTGGCTTCTAATTTAGCGATTGGTAGCAATTTTGTCGACTACTGGATTGTTGGTGATCATCTTGTATAATACAAGGCCGAGTTTTGTGGAAGATATGCTGAAATCCAGTTTTATTGATGATATTTTATACTTGCTGCGTGGGTGGTGAGTTTATATCAATTCGCCATTTGGGAGTTCTCCGGCGAGTAGGTTTCTTTAATGGGCAACCTGCTCTTTGCCTCTCAACTCACCGCTGTCGTGCATGAAGTGGCCTGATGTAGTGGAGGTTTGGTTCCATAGATTCTGGGCTTTGTGCTGACATGTCAAACCAAATAAAATTACCCCAACAAACCTTTATATGATTATTGTAAACTTAAGGAAATATATAAATCTTAACTTCCTATGCCAGATAAAAATGACTTGTCACAAGATTTTTAATTTTTTAGTATGAGTTAAGATTTATAAAGAATTGTAGTCGGTAATAAACTAATACATACTTATTTGGGTTAGTCACGTACAGGGACGGAGCCAGTGAGCCACCTTAGGACGGGAGGGGGCCACTGCCCCCCTAAGTTGTACAATTTTATAATTGTTTCTATAATCTTTTAGAGTTTTAAGTTTTTACCTTTGTTTCATTTCCCTCAAATTTTATAGTTTTATATATTTATCCCCTAAACTTTTATATGTTTATCTTTTTACCCTTATTTCTTTTAGTTTTATATATTTGCCCCCTAAACTTTTATAGTTTTATCTTTTTACCCTTACTTCATATTTAGATTTTCTAATTCTTTTATAAATTACAATGTTAATCACCTAGAGAATATATTTCATTCTAAATATATTATTATTTTTTCTTTATATCTCAAATATAAATCAAATCGTAACATATATGTTTTGTAATTATGTCAATTGTAAATTTTTCTAATCAAAATTACACTTACTCAATTCTTTTTTAACTAATTTTATTATATTATTAAAAATATTCTCTCTCACTCTCTCTCTCTCTCTCTCTCTCTTCAAATCTTACTTATCTCACCATAATATGGTAATACCATGTCATATTTTTGATAGGTTTTTTATTATTTATTTAATTTTCGCAATTTAAGAAATTGTGTTGATTTATATAATTAAAACATGTCAAGTAAGTATAGTCATATATTTATGTTTAATTATTAAGAAATTTTATCAAACAAACTTTTATAATTTTTAACAATTAAAATATTTTTTGGATTTTAGAAAAATATTAGGAGTACAATTTAAATTTCAATTTGTTTTCTAACTATTAAACACTATTATTGAATCTTGAATTAATGTCCATAAATTTTAGTCTATATTATTTTTTTAGACTAATGCTAGACACACCGCCAACTTTATATCTCAACTTGTATTCCAACTAGTTGTGTGTCGATTAACAAATCGATAGTTCGATATATATTAATTATGATTTATTTCAATCGTTACATTTATATGGATTAAATTGTCTAAGTTACAAGTTAAGATATGAGTTGGAATATCTAGCATTGTTTTTATTTTTATTATGTTTTCATCACTATTCAAGGATTATAATGTTTTTCATAACTACACAAATTAAGATAATTTATCTTTATAAATTTTTTTATTCATTTTAAATCATTAATGAAAAATAATAATGTTTTAAAATATAAACAACGTTTTTAATAATTAATTTTCTTTTCATGGCGCCCCCTCTAGAACATAATTCTAGCTCCGTCCCTGGTCACGTATCCTGTTGCTTGGAAAGTTCTATGAAAACTTCAGTTACAAGTTACAATACATTGTACTTGACCAGAATCAAATCGATCGAGACACGCCGGATCCGGAATCCAAGGGATGAGTCAATTCATTGCCGACTCCATGGATGGGCATCACGCATAATGGACCACCCCCATTTATTTTTTATGCACAAATTTGTATGAACATGCAATTTATTTTTTATTTTTTATTTTTTAAGGGTTAAGAACGTGCAATTAAGTCAATGCAAAACCCATATATATCAAAAGCATGAATTTCTTTGAAGGGTTAAGAAAGTGCAATTAAGTCAATGCAAAACCCATATATATCAAAAGCATGAATTTCGAAACAAGCACAAAGTGTGAACTCAGACGGCAAGTCAATGGCTATAGACATGATGCAGGTTTGGTTCCAACCGTGGAACCGAGCTAGAACCGTGGGCTTCAGAACCGGCGTCATGTCTACTATCTATGTAGGGAGGTTCTGGTTCCGAACAAAGGAACCGGATCGAACTGGAACCGGCATCATGTCTACTAGCTACTCATCTTTTGCTAGCATTGTTTTTATTTTTATTATATTTTCATCACTATTCAAGGATTATAATGTTTTTCATAAATGCACAAATTAAGATAATTTATCTTTATAAATTTTTTTATTCATTTTAAATCATTAATGAAAAATAATAATGTTTTAAAATACAAACAACGTTTTTAATAATAATTATTATTTTTTTCACGGCGCCCCTCTAGAACATAATCTTTTCTTAACTAATTTTAATTTTATTTGGTTTGACATGTCAGCACAAAGCCCAGAATCTATGGAACCAAACCTCCACTACATCAGGCCACTTCATACACGACAGCGGTGAGTTGAGAGGCAAAGAGCAGGTCGCCCATTAAAGAAACCTACTCGCCGGAGAACTCCCAAATGGCGAATTGATATAAACTCACCACCCACGCAGCAAGTATAAAATATCATCAATAAAACTGGATTTCAGCATATCTTCCACAAAACTCGGCCTTGTATTATACAAGATGATCACCGACAATCCAGTAGTTGACAAAATTGCTACCGATCGCTAAATTAAAAGCCAAGCCAATTGATGTTTTTCCTCCACATGTGATGACACCCATACAAACGGTGGACCAGTGGTAAATCCACAGACTTCCACAATGTATAAAAAAAAAAAAAAATTAAAAAAAAATAAATAAAGTTGTGCCACCGATTTTTTTCTCTTGAACAAATGGTTGCTCTGTTAACTGGTTTCTAGTAGTTCAAATTTATCCGCTCAAAAGATGAGTAGATAGCCATTGACTTGCTGTTTGAGTTCACACTTTGTGCTTGTTTCCATGCTTTTGATATATATTTAGGGATGGGCATTTCCCCACGCGGCCCCATCCCCCACAGACCCCCATAGGGTTTTGGGGGCAAAATTTGGCCCCCAAATGGATTTTGAGGGTGGGGGTGGGGGCAAACTTTGCCTCCAAATATATTTTGGGGGAGGTGGTGGGGTACCTCCCCCCAAACCTCATTTCCCCCAAATAAAAAATATATATATTATTTTTATTTTTATTTTTATTTATATATAAAAATTTTAACAATTAAAAAAAATTTTAAATTATAATATTATCATTAACATGAGTCACTGGTTAGTGGTTATAATATTAACATTGTATCTTACGATTATTTTGTATTGTATTTTGGATTTTGTATTATATTTTTATTACTTTTTGGATTGAATATTTTAACGGTATCAAATTAATAATTGGAATGTCTAGATTCCAAATTTCAAATTCCAAATTTCAGATTGAAAATTGGAAATTTAAAATTGAAATTGAAAAAAAATGGGGGAAATGAGTTTTGGGGGAGGGGGGACTTGCCCCCAAAACGCCCCCACCCCCAGTCCCCCCAAATGGGTTTTGGGGGAGGTGGTGGGAGGAGGTTTGAGGAATGGGGGTGGGGGTGGGGATACCCTCCCCCGCCCCATTGGGCCCCATGCCCATCCCTATATATATTGGTTTTGCATTGACTTAATTGCATGTTTTTAACCTTTCAGAAAAACAAATTAAAAAAATTTGCAGTTCATACAAATTTGTGCATAAAAAATAAATGGGGGTTGATTCCAATCCATGGAGTCCCAAATTGGCAATGAATTGACTCATCCCTTGGATTCCTGATTCGGCGTGTCTCGATTCAATTCTACTCAAGTACAATGTTGAAGTTTCCATAGAACTTTCCAGGCAACAGGATACGTGACCATGTTAGTTTATTACCGACTAGACTACAATTCTTTATTAATCTTAACTCATACTAAAAAAATAAAAATCTTGTGACAAGTCATTTTTATCTGCCATATTAACAGTAATCATGCAAAGGTTCATATAATCATATGGGCGAAATATCCAATTTCGTTCCAGATTCATAATCAAAATTTATGGGTGGAAATGGAATTAATTCTGGATCTCGATTCAGCTATCCAAATGATCAAAACCCTTTATAGATTCTACATGATTTCAGGCAAAGTAAAACTTTTAGCTCAGTACTTACAAACAGTGTGGAGGTTAGTACTTAGAATCATACAATTGCAATCAATCTTTATTAGGAGAGAATTGCATATTCTGACTTCCACAATACCCCCTTGGATTTTCACCACTTGTATCTTAATTTATTAGGAAAAATCCAGAGGGATAAAAACCTTGACAATATATAATGATCTTCTGGAACCTGTGGGGTTGGACATTCTCAAAATTGTCTCATTAAAGAATTTGTCAAAAAAACCTAGTGGGACAAAACCTGATTGAAGGGAAAAAGAGTACAGTGCTCATAATTAATGTTTTCTTCAAAACTTTGCTCACATGCATTTATACTTTGTTAGAAAAAACCCGGTGGGACAAAAACCTAAGCAAAGATATCCATTGATTTGCTAGATCAAAGCATAATGATCTTCTGGATTAAGACAACATATATACGATGATCTGCCCAAAGGAATATTTATGATGACCTTCTGGATTAATTGATTTTTGGGTGTGCTTAGAGAATTGCTTAATTAAAAACCTTATCAGGAAAACCCAATGGGACAAAAACATAATTAAAGGGAAAAAAAGTACAATACACATATATGTCCAAAATAACTCATATACTTCATTCGATATGCTCCCCATGATGGAACACCCCCCTGATAAGAATTCTTTTCTTTTCAAACCAATCTTCTAGATTGTTGAACTAACATGTATTGGTAAATGCAATAACATCATAAATGATTGGATGATATAGAAGCAAAAGTCTTGCTTCATGGAGCACCATAAACCCTTTTGTTATGATTAGAAGATATATATCCAAACATTTGTGTACAAAGTGAACTAATCACGTCAAATATATATATATATCAACTTTATTCATTGTAAGACACATCATTATTTATCAAAAATTAAGGTCTTATATAGCAATGCACCACAACACATCAACAACAACAATTTTTCAACCAATTCAGTTTTTCTTATTTTTAAACCTAGAAAGCATGTATTTATGTTCTTCATGCAAAAGTAACTCTCTTGATGGCTTACACTTGGTTTCAAATAGGTAGCCTTTTTCTACATTGGACGACTGCACTCCATGTGCCAATAGCCCCTTTCAAGAGAGAGTTTAAGAATGCATATCATAAAAATCATGAACATAGAAAGCAACTTGAGGTCAATCAAATGTACTATCAAAAAGAACATTTCTCAAAAAGATAGGCATACTTGAGCAATCATTGAAAAAACATGCATTTACATGCTAGGAAACTGTGCACAATATCATCAAAAGCATTATTCAACATTATTTAATGTTATTTACCATGCAACTCAAGCAATCATAAAAGAGCATAAAATAAGTCAACCTTTTGCATATATGAATCATGCAAGCTCGCTCTTTATGCTCGATATCCCCTTATGGGGTCAATCCTACCACATCAAGGCATATGGTAAATTCCAATAGACATACTAAGTCCTTTAAACCTAGTTGCATTTAAGGGTTTAGTAAACAAGTCTGCTAGTTGATCATTAGTTCCTACATGTTCAAGGACTACAACCTTATCTTTAACTAGCTCCCTAATAAAGTGATTATATATATATATATATATGCTTTGTCCTAGAGTGCTGCACAAGATTCTTAGAAATATTAATTGCACTCATATTATCAAGATAAAGGGTTATAGTACCTTGATCGAAGCCGGAGTTCACAAGCATTTGCTTCATCCATAGGTGTTGTGTGCATGCACTCCCCACGGCTATATACTCCGCCTCGACTGTGGAAAATGAGATGGAGTTCTGCTTCTTGCAAAACCATAAGACAATGTTATTCCCAAGAAAGAAGTAACTGTCGAATGTGCTCTTCTGATCATCATAATTCCCTGCCCAATCTACATCACTAAATCCCATCAAGCTAGAATTGGTGTCAAATGAGTACTATATCCCGTAATTTGAGGTCCCACTCACGAATAGAGTGATCCGTTTCATAGTTGAGAGATGAGAATCCTTGGGATTAGTTTGGTACCTAGCACCCACACCCACACTAAAGGCTATATCGGGCCTACTTACAGTAAAGTAAAGAAAACTGCCAATAATGCCACGAAGCAAGCTTTGATCAACACTTTTACCACTAGCATACTTAGCTTCAAAGTCATGCTCATGGTTGTGTCACAATGTTTGACATTCTCAAGGCTAAACTTCTTCACTAGGTTCTTTGTATACTTAGCTTGAGATATGAAAATCCCATCATGTATTTGCTTAATTTGCAAACCTAGGAAGTAATTCAATTCCCAAACCATGCTCATCTTAAATTATATATATATATATATATATATATATATATATAGTGGAAATGGTGGGTTTTGTCACTTTTTTGAGTTGGTGTTTTAAAACTTTCGTAGAGACATGTAAACGTTAATATTATTGTCTATTTGCTACATTTATTCTAAAAGAAAATTTATAATATTTTGACTAATTATAAAAAACAAATAAAATTTGCACAAATTATTAAAAAAAAAAAAAGGGAGCATAATGTCTTTATAATGTAAAATATAATTAAAATAAAAATAAAAATTTTAAAATCACATATATAGACATGAATGCTTTTTTTAAGTTTAATTAATGATGTTTTTTTTTATTCATTTGAAAAAATATTTTTACTGACATGATAAATATATATATAATTTTGCTAAAACAAAGTATATATTATATTTAAAAGTCAATGAAAATCTATAAATGTCTATAAAAGTTTTTTAAAATGAAAGTCTACAAAACTCTTTTAAAATGAAAGTCTACAAAACTCTTTTAAAATGAAAGTCTATGAAAGTTTTTCATAATCTTGTAAAGTCTATAAAAATCCATAAAATCTGCAAAAGTCATCCACTTAAAAAAAAAAAAAGTCTTTAAAAGTCTTTCGAAATCCTAATCGAATGCACCCCCTAAGTCACCTCTGCTGCTCTGCTCTTCGTTTCGTTCTTTCACTGTCTCCACCTTCTCGCCGCCGTTAATAGTTCACTGGCGAAGCTTCTCGATTAGTCGTTTCTCTGCGTACAAAGAGCAGCTTCAACAGGTACTACTCTCTCTCTCTCTTTGTTTGTGATTTTCGTGTTGATTCTTTGACGGGTTTTGAAGATTACATGAATTGATTTTAAGATTTGAGTGTTATTTCTTTTGAGATTGGGAATTCGAATTCTTTTTTAGCTATTGTCTGTGTAACTTCTACATTTGTACTAATATAGATTTTTTTGTGCAAATATTGTTTTTTATAGGGTAATAATTTTGCTCCTCTACGAAATCTGTTTCCTTTTTCTTTTCATTAATTTATCTGATCCATCTACTCTTCTAGTTTTTTTTTTTCATAATCTTTTGAAATAATGTGTAAAACAAAGAGTTTTCCACTTAGAAATGCTTATGTCTTGTCGCGAAAAATTTAATAGTATATATATATTGATACCATTCGGGTGGCATGTACCCCTCAGGTACCCCTGGGTGCCTCTCATACAGGTCTTTAGAGTTTTCCCCACAACCACGGCCTAAACAGGGTACTAACTTTTAAACCAACTAGAGACAGACATGGACCTTAAGCCAAAAAGCCAACAAATCTCATCTTCTGATGTGCAGGATCCTCAACCTAGAGGCAAGCACAGAGCATACTGAGATAATTACAGACTGCTATTTATATGAGAGACATGGTTTTCAAAGGAAGAAGAGGAACAATTTAGCAAGACATGAGAGTTTAAAACACAAGAAAATATTTATTGATCTGATTATGAGTTTACACAAGTGACGAGTTCTCCTTATATAGGGGGAGAGATAGAGTGCTGACAAACTTATTATACAGTAAGGCCACAAACGTGGCAGATACCTAGCTAAAGCAAAGTAGGGCCATCGGCCAAAGTTTACAGACAATCAAACTCAAATAAAGACAAAGGATGCCTAATACAGACGAAATAACATAATTAAACCTAATAAGGCCAAACAGTTGCCTAATAAAACAAAATAGCATAATGAAAGTGAATTATTTCATTTCACGTGACGAGTTGAGATTTTGGTCTAAGCGAAGCTGAATCACGGACTAGAAGACATATTACAGTTGGCATGATTTTCATCATCTGAATCTTGGGCTCCACAGATGACGCAGGGCCATGCAGTGTCAAAGGGGTCCTGAGAGTCAATCATGTATGAATTTAGAAAAGGGTTCCAGCTTTAAGAGGGATCTCTGGGAATATCTGGTAGGATGAAAACTTCGTCGGTGGAGACATAATTAACATCACAGAGGAAATTGAGCAGACCGACTTGAAGGATTTGTGGATACATCTTTGGATAATCATACGTGGTATGCCATTCATAACTGGAGTTGGCAGTCCAAATGAGTCGTTTGTGGGGATTGTACCGGTAGGGCCTATTGAAAATCCATATACAGCATACAGAGGCAGCTGATTCATAATCAAGCTTCCAAAGGTTATATTTGCCCATGAGCTCAGTGAGTTCGTTCTTCTAGTTGGTCAAGGACGTGAACCATTGGAGGAAAACCCATAACAGAGAGTTCCGCTGAGAAGGATCATGGAGATGACCATATAGAGCCTGAAGAGGGAAGACGATGGCATGATGATGTAGAACTGATAAACACCAGAGGAACCAAAGGAGTTGGGGAGAAAAATAGTAGAAAGGTGGCATTATGAACGGGTCAAGAAATGGTCTGGACAGGTTGTTGACAGTGTGACGACAGTCTTGTCTGTTGATCTGAGCTAGGTAGACTGGAAGTTGAGTCTTGGCGAAGGACTGGATCTGATTTAAAGAAGGTTGATGATCAGGTGGCAACGTGGCCAAGAGTTCTGGGGGGAATGAGTAATCAGGTATGGCTGGTGAGGATGATGAGGGACCAGCATGAGATGATGAGGGACCAGCAGGAGAAGTCATGAAGACAAGAGGATAATGACCTGTGGATGTAATGAGATGAGTGAGTGGAGGTCTGGAGAGCATGTCAGCAATTATATTATGATGGCCCTTCACGTGATGAATAGTGAAGTCATATCGGGCAAACCAGTCTTTGAGTCTCAAAAGAAGTGGATTGGGAGGAATCTTATTGCGAAAATCGAGTATCTTTGGGAAAGATGAGTTGTCCATTTCAACAATAAAGTTTCTTGTCCTGAGGTGAAAATCCAGCTTTTGGATTCCGTATTTGACAGCAAGAATCTCTTTATAGATAGTGTGATAATGCTGTTGGGCATCTTTGAATTTTCCACTAGCATAACCACAGTATTTTCGTTGACCGTCTCGATCTTCAATGAGAACGGCTCCCCAGAAAATATCACTGGCATCAGTCTGGAGGATGAGCTGGCCCGAAGAAGGGATGACGAGGGCAGGAGGAGATTGAGTGATCTCCTTTAATTTGATGACGGCCTCAGTGTGGGAGGAACTCCAGGGAGGAGGACGC
Source organism: Acer yangbiense (assembly GCA_008009225.1). NCBI lineage: Eukaryota > Viridiplantae > Streptophyta > Magnoliopsida > Sapindales > Sapindaceae > Acer > Acer yangbiense. Next base: position 19,785,708 of record CM017773.1, on the reverse strand, counting down.
TTCTTGAGGAGCGTAGAAAGAACTGAGGTGTAACGACTGACATGTGGAATGAAATCTCTGACATAGTTGACGATTCCGAGAAACTGTTGAACTTGTTTCACACTAAGATCAGAATCGGGGAAGTCTAATAATCGGACAACCAAATGAGGACCAGGACGGTATTGGCCGTTGAAAATGTGCATTCTAAGAAATTCAATTTCAGATTTCCCAACTATACTTTTCTTTTCAGAGAGCATGATACCATAGTGATGAACAATGTCATGGAACTGTTGGAGAAGGAGATTGTGAGAGGTATCATCTGGAGAGAACATGAGGATATCATCAATGTAGACGAGTGCTGAGTGTAAGAGAGGATGAAAAATCCTGGTAACAGCCTTTTGGAAAAGGGATGGAGCAGTCTTTAAACCAAAAGGGAGAACAGTCCATTGGTATTGAGCATTAGGAAGACAGAATGCTGTCTTATATCTTTCATCAGGATGAATACCAATTTGCCAAAAAGCACCTTTGAGATCAAATTTAGAGAAGATCGTAGCTCCTGGAAGTTGAGAGAATAAGACATTTGGCCTGGGGACAGGAAACTTGTCATCTCTGAGAAAGAGGTTGAGTGGCTTGTAATCCACGACTAATCTCTTTTTTCCTCTGAGCAATTCAGTGCATTTTTCAACGTAAAAGGCTTGACACGCCCAGGGAGAAGAGGTATGTTCGATCAGACCTTGACGAAGGAGCTCATTGCATTCTTCATTAGCGAGCTTGAGATCTGAGGGAGACATGCCTGAGTGGGTAGCCTTGGTAGGATTAGTGTCTTCATTAAGCTTAAAGGGAAGCTTGATAAAGAAATCTGGATTCTTCCACAGAGGAGAAGGATGAGAGAAAGTGGCATGATTGTCAGCACAAAGCAGGAGCAATTTGTGTTGAATATATTCAAAAGGGGCTTGGATTTCTGAGAGTGGGAAAATCTTCGGAATGTCAGAAAAAGTTTTGAAATGCTTTTTGTATCGAATGCCAGTAGGGAGAATCCGAAGAGAGTAACATTGGCGGAAAACATCCCAGCCGATGAGGATATCTTTATCTGGAAGAGGAGTGCCGATGACTTGGACCCAAAGAGTAAAGGATGGGAAAAACTGAATACCAATCTTCTTTCTGGAAATCAGATTAGTGGAAAAAACCTTTCCATCAGCGGCCCGAAAATGCCGAACTTGGGATTTCCAAAATTTTGGAGGAAGGACCTTTGGGTTCATCATTGTAGTATGAGAACCTGTGTCAAAATAAACGATGACATCAACAGGTTTGGAGTACTTGTCAGGTAGAATGCGAACCGGAGCTTGGGGACCGGAATGAGAATCGAGCTGAGTAGCCTGATAGGATTCTGGGATAGAACTGTAGTCAGAGGAGCCAGAATATTCTGAATCAGAAAGATCTTCTTGAAGAACAAAGGTCGTGGAGGAATCTGCCTGATCTTGTTCAGAGAAGATGGATTCAATGTCTGCATCGGATGGAACTTCATCAGCAATATCTTTCAACTACTGAACTAACCTGGCGGACTTTGCCTTTTTGTTGGGACATTTCTTAGCATAATGGCCGAGTTTGCCGCAAATTAGCAACGTTGGGATTTATTCCAACCGCGCTGTGCTTTCTTGCGGAAGAACTTGAATCGTTTAGTCCTGCCTTTCTTGTTTTTGAAACGTTTGAAATGATTCTTCTTCTTCGTGTTGCAGGTGCAAGAGCCTAGGGATTTGCACTTGATTTGAAGAGAAGGTTGACGGCATTAGGACTGCAGGTGTTTGCCTTCTGTGAGCATCTTGGAGAAAAATCTTTGAGTGGCACAGAGTTTATCTAGAGAGCTGAGAGCATACATGTGGAGTTCACCTAAGGATGTATCATTGAGAGATCGTCCCGAGGTGTCTATTTTTCGTTGTATCTCATCTTGGAGGTCATCTGGAAGGGAGTTGACATAGACTTGTTTAAGACTATGATCATTAATTCCACCAAGGGTATGATATCTTTGAGACATCCGCTTGTAATGGAACAGAATGTCATTTCTTTTAAGAGAACAGCAACGCATGTCAAAGAATTTTTGTCGAGCCTGTTTATAGAGATGGTCAGGATCACCAAGGAATTCTCTGAATATGTATCCCATGGCTTGGGAGGCTAAGGGGACTCTGACAAATTGGAGTTGTCTATATTCACCAAGAGCTTGGTACCAATCTCTGAGAGAACCAGTAAAACGAGAGACGAACTCACGTAGAATTGTTTCAAGGTTCTGTTCAGACTTTGCCAGTTGTAGGTCAAGCCATGCGCTCATCTCTGAAACCCTTTTTCTCCAAGAACCAGGAAAAGTGTCATCAAGAGTAAACCAAGGGCCATTGGTAGGTTTAGTAGGAGAACGGCCAGGAACATGTTCTGGAGGTTCTTCGACAAAGGGAGCTGGAGTTGTGGAGGCTGTCTCATCGGGACACTCATAAGTTCGTGTTGAGGGCTGAGGATCTGTGCGAGATGCCATGAAAACTTGAGTAAGGTCTGCATGAGCATGAGGAGAAGATGCGGCAGTATCCAGCCAGGATGAAGGACAGGAAGTCTGTGACGACTGGGAGGAGACGTCTTTAGAAAAGGATGTTGAATCAGACTTGGATGAGGAGGAAAGCGTCTTAGAAGCAAATAGAACTGGGTCGTATGAACTGGAAGCAGCGTGCTTGTCTTTCCGCTTCGAAGGAGACCTGTTCGTAGGTTTTGCTTGAGGGGAAGAGAGAACGGGATATTTTCGGAACAATTCACCAGTGGATTTAAAGTGGTTGGAAAAAATCATCAGGTTTGGAAGGTGGTGAATGTGTAGGAGACACAAGGAAAAATAGTGATTGTGAGTGATGAGAGTAAGGTTTTGGTTTGTGAGAATGATCTCTGGTCAGCTGCTCAAGCTGTTCTTTAAGTTGCTTGATTTCTCTTTCCTTTGTGTCAAAGTCTGGGCCAGAATATCCATGAGAAATATATCTGTGAAGATCAGCATGAAGCTTTGCTATTCTCGATTGAAGGTCAGAGGCCAAATCTCTGAAGGAGGCATCAAGACTTTGGAGATGGTGATCATGTTGAGAAACATGTCGTGTAACACGATCAATCTTCTGATCAATAGAGTTAAGAACTCTGTTCTGAGCTCTGGCATTGTGAGATTGCCAGTTGAGGACTTGTTCAGCCTGGGAGGGCAGTTTGTAGGAATCATCGGGGTTGGATTTCGGTAGATTGGATAAAAGGTTTTGAGAAACGAGTTTTTTCTTGATTTGAGGAAGGTTCAAGTGGAGGGAAATCACAATCATAATCTGAGGTCATGTAGCAAGGGACAGGTGCGGGTTGAGTAGGGACAGCAATGGCAGATTATGGAGGTAGGAGACTTTCAGATCGTAAGATCTGTAAAGCTCTGTCATAAATGGGTAAAGGTTTATTTTTGATAGAATGGAGGCCTATCCAAGGACTATTAGGGTGATCCGGTTTGTGAGGTTTGTTCCAAGGTTTGCAGAAGGTAGGAGAGGTGTCTTTGAGACAGCGTCGACAAATACAGTCTGCATCACACATATTGGGATCATCATCCCAGATGAAGTGTCCACGGATCTTATCAGTGTAGATCGGAGATCCGTCAGCTTCAAAACTGTGGATAGGAATGTCAGCTTCAGTGGTAACCGGTTGAATCATAAGGGCTTGGAATATCGGAGGAGTCTCCGAACTGGAAGAAGCCTTAGAACCGGTGAGGGGAGCATAGATTGTTTTGATGGAGCCATCTGGCTGGGGAACATATGATGTATCTGCAGCAACGACAGGAGCTTCGTCCTGGAAAACCTTTTCATAGTTTGTGAGCCATTCAAGAGGCATGATCTCAGTAAGCTTTTCTCTGGGCAGTTGTTTTGGAATTTGGAGGATGGTGGGAACTTCATCTTCTCTTTCTGCTTTGATGAAGATGGTGTCACCATTATGGCCAGGAAGTGGGAGATCAAGAGCATGATCTGAAGTCTGTAAGCAAGCTGATGATGGACGGTAGCCATGTAGGAATTGGCTTGCATGGGAGCACCAAGAATCTAAACTTGGATTTTGAGACATTTGTGGAGGTTCTGGTCTCGTAAAGGAATGTTGAAGTTGGGATAGTATGTGAGGGATATGCTACCAGCATGAAGAGTAGATAGGCAGGTGCCAATCACAGCATGTTCATACTGAGTGTAGATGGTGTTGAGCAAGGCCAGTCTGGCAGTGACAGGTAAGCCTTTTCGACCGTGTAGGGAGAGGATGATTCTGACAGCACATATATGGAGATGGGAGTATCCTTCCTTGATCCATTGATCTATCATGTTTTGATCAATGGTGAGAGTGACATAAGATGATGGAATCAAACATTTATCTAAGCCTATGGACTGGACATATTCTTTGATGGGAAGTGGTCTGGTATGGACAAGACGAGTTAACCGGGTGGCGAGAGATTTGTTTCTCTTGAAGATGTTGTAAGGGTTGAGCAGAGGGAAAGTAGTTTCATTTATCTGGGCAGAAGCAGGGATATGGGTGTATTCTACTAAATCTTGGATTCTGTTGGACTGGGTTCTTTGGATAGTAGGAGAAGGTAAGGACATAGAAGAAGACAATCTATTAGGAACTAGGGAAGCAGTAGAGGGATTTGTGCTAGTGTTTGCCATTTTTGAGAAATTTCTTCCTTCTATACCAGTCTAACATACTCATAACAGTCTAACTCTTTTCCTGGACTCCAGGGACTCGAGACAAGGCTCTGATACCATTCGGGTGGCAGGTACCCCTAGGTGCCTCTCATACAGGTCTTTAAAGCTTATGTCTTGTCGCGAAAAATTTAATAATATATATATATATAGTCTTTCTATTATCAGTTCGAACTGACAATAAATATCAGGACGAAGAATGTGGACCACAGATTATGGAGAAGTTTTGACAAGTGCATACACTTTGAGTCAAAGTATGTAAATCTAGTGGTCCACATTCTTCGTCCTGATATATTTATTGTCAGTTTGAACTGATAATAGAAAATCCGTATATATATATATGAAAGATAATTTAATAGTATATAGTGGTGGTGTTTGTGCCAGTTTCTGGGGTCATTTACAAGTTCATCAATACTAGAGGTTAGGGAGGTTTATTAAAGTGGAACAGTACGTTTCCTGGTGAGTTATTTGCTTGCTTACTGATAACTCATTATTCAAAAAATAGCATTGTATGTGTATTTCTCATTATTCAAAACATAGCGTTGTATGTGTATTTCTAGGCAATATTTTAACATAATAAATTGCTAAGCATGATTGCTGTTGTTGTTTATCTTTTATATATATACATAAGGCTTAGCATGAAATGGAAGTTGTGATAAGTTGCTAAGCATGATAGCAGTGTTTCCTAGTGTTGTTTAACATAATAAGTTGCTTGCATTTCTTTTGGATTGTTGAGTTACCATTAATGTGTTTCGTTGTTTTCGTTGTCTGGTTACTCACGTTTTAGTAATCTGAATTGGTAATAAGTACTACCATATATAATACTACCTTGTTAGAAGCAATATATTCTATTAGTTAATACATGTTAAGAAATTTCGTGTGTTTTTGATGGTTTCTACAATGTAGTTTACTAGTTTTGAATGTATTAAATAATGTGTTAGATAGCTAAACACGACTAGTTTTGAAGGAAGTTAAGTAAGGGGGTATATTTGATTGAGATTTTAATAGACAATTTTTGGAAGTAAAAGTCAGTTGGTATTGTATTGAGACTTTTTAATAAGTTAGATAACTCTGGTGGTATTTGATCAGGACTTTTAAGAACTTTTTTAAATGTCTATAATGTCTCATGGTATTGGATCCAGACTTTCGAGAGGCAGTCAATTGTTTGATGGTATTAGATTGAGATCAAGATTTATAGGATTTTATGACAAAAGGATTTATTCGGACTTTTCAGTGATATGACTAAATAGTCGGACCCAAAAATTGTCTTGCCCTTCTCCCACAATACTTTCCAGACTTTCCACTAGTTTCAGGCTTCTCAAATCTGCTCTGCAATTCTCATCATAAGGCTATCTTCTTCTTCTTCTTTCTCATCTTGGTGGAGAAGATCAACTCAACTCAAATCCCTAGCAGCCCTATGGCGATCTGCTGCTCCTTCCAATCTCAGACGAAAAACTTAAAAGACTGTTTCGGTGAGAAATTTGTGTTTTTCGTGGTGTTAAAGCATGGAAATTTAGTTTTTTTTTGGATTAAGGATAGACATAGATGCCATTTCAGCAAATCCCATTGCCTGCATCAAAGAGATGGTGCTTATAAATCTTCTTGATATTCTAATTATGATGCTCTAGATGGAGACAGGAAGATGATTTGAGGTAAGGAGAAAAAAATGTTCCATCCTTAGATATAATTAGAATACGTGAGTACGTGACTGCAACTCATTTGATTTAGTTGAAATTTTCTTTTAGATATCAAGGTTTCTTGTAAAGTTGCCTTGTTAGTGGAGGTCAACCATGTGAAAGGGAACTACTGTTCAAATGTTCATATATATCATCCCTGTTAAGTTGATAGACAACATACAAGAATATCTAATATGGTTCTAATATCTAATAGACAACGAGAAAGGCAAGCAACATGAATGCCCGGCTTGTTCTCAGTATTTCATGGTAAATTATCATCTCTTTCTTATGCTGAATCATTTGTCACTTATATATTTGGTTTTATGATATCTTTTTCAGGTGTATTTTTCATGTATGCTGCTGTTTGTGTACTGGCAATCTTTTTCACCATTGCATTGGTACCCGAAACAAAAGGCCGAACCCTGGGGAGATTCAAGCATCTATTGACAACTGAAGTGTTATTATTTTGTCAATGAACAATTGCAGAGAAGAGAACTGAATTATGATCCATATTGACATGGAAATGGAATTTGTAGAACCTGTAATCGGCTTGTGTTCTGTAAATGTTGAGTTACTTGATTTATAGCAAGTAGTGCCTAATTAGCTTGTAAGTGTTTCCATGAATACAAATTTCCATCCCCTTAATGCATATTTGATATTTTTGTTGGCAGTCTTGTTGAGAACAGCCCAACAGTACATGCTAACAATTCACATACCTTCATTTCCTTTTCAAATCCTCTGATTTCAGTTGTGATTGGTTAGAAGGATATTTATTGAAAACTTTGTACTTGTCAATGCCTGTTTTGAAAAAGTACATATTGTTTGAGTTTTTTCAACTTAGGCTAATTAGTTAGTTTGGGTTTTTCAACTCAGGCATGTGTATTAGATAGTAAATTTATTGGGTCCATATTTAAAAAAGTCTAAAAAGTCTTAAAATAAAATCTGGATAATCTTCATAGTCTTTAAATAAAGTCCAAAGGCTCTTTCAGAATCTTGAAAGTCTAGTCCATATAATCCTAAGTCTTTAAAATCATATAAATCCATAAAATCCTTACATCCCAAAATTGTCTATTAAATCTAAATCCAATACACCTCTCTAATGTTTCTACAGTGGGAATAATGAAGTTTAAGATTGGGTTGGGTAAAACCCAGACCCACAGCCGGTCGAGTCTGTACCCGGACCCATTGTTTATTTCGAGGGTCTGGTGCAGGTCTAAACTCTAAACCCTTTTATATTTTGCTGGTCCAGTTCCTGGTCGGGTCCAGACCCTTATTTTGCAAACCCTACGTCCCTACTTGAGTACTCGGTCATATGCGTACATATTACTTTTTCAGATCTTGAACTTTTTTTTTATGGTGTATTAATGTGGTAGTCAAAAATAGCACAACCCAAATATTGAGACCTAATGGAAGACAGGCCCAATGTAAATCCAAATAGTTACAGCTAGGGATGGTAATTAAACCCGAACCTGTGGGACCCGCCCGAACCCAACCCGTTTAAAGAGGGTTTGGGTTAGGATAATTGTACCCGTGGGCGGGTTTGGGTTTGGGTTTGAAAATTGTACCCGTTACGGGTTCGGGTTTGGGTTCGGGTTCGGGTTCGGGTTCGGGTATGGATTTGGAAAAAAATCCATACCTGAACCCACATACCCGCGAATAATAAAAATCATATAATATTTTATTATTTAAAATATTATAAATTTAAACTCCAATAAAACTTTTTTAATTATATAGAGAATAAAAATATAAAATGTAAACATTTCAATCTATTAAGTGTTTTTATTCTTTAAAATTATAATATTTCATATATTTAAATAATATAGAAATATTTTTTTTTTTTAATATTGGTGGATTCGCAGGTTTTACCCGTGGACCCGCTTGTTTCACGGGTTCGTGGGCGGGTTTAGGTGTCCCCCAAACTTGCGGGTAAAACTCGAACCCGAACCCGTTTATTTTTACGGGTTCGCGGGTGGGTTTGGTAGACACAAAATTTCACGGGTTTGGGTTTGGATTTTACCAAACCCGCTCCATTGCTATTCCTAGTCCCAACTATACGCTCAGCCCAAGCGAACCTAAGACTATATGAATGACACCACCCAGGGCTCGACCAATTTTATTTACGGTTTGATTTAGCTTTTATTCAATTTAATTGTTGATTTTAAATTATTTTATTTATTGATAAATTGTTTAACTCGAGCATCGAAGAATCTCCAACGGGACCCACCCCCAATGTCAAAACTTCTCTGCCGGTCCATGGTATGGAAAAAGAAGAAATTAAACTCTTTGTTTCTCTCTTTATGTTTGTTTCCAGAGAAAATCGAAAATTAGGTAGTCAATTCGTAATCTTTCACGGACCCCACCTCGGAAATCTTGGTTAGATGATGCATTCATTTTCCATTTCTAGTTTATGCCGTGTTCTGTGTCCCGTTTTACTCTGAAAGGTCTCTCTTTGTCGAAACTCCAAAAAATTATACCCAAGAAATGGAAACCAAGTGTTGAAATTGAAAAGTTGGATGCAGAAGAAAATCATGAATCTATGATATCTAACCTTTTAATTTCCCTTAAGGAATTTGCCAGCCAAGGCCATTTAGCGAAAGCATTCGAGGTATTTTCGCTTATTTGGCGCAATGTCTCTTGTGTTGAATCTCGTGATGTTGTTTTACATTCAACGTCTTCTGTTTTGTTGTGTAGTAAAAATGTTAAATCGATCAAACATGGTCAACAGCTTCATGGGTTTATAATCTTCTCGGGTATGGAACAACACCCCCTTTTGGTGCGCAGGCTTGTTGATTTTTATTCAAGTTTTGATCTTGTTGTTGATGCTCGGATTGTTGTTGAAACTTCTAGTGTTTCGATCGCTTTGCCTTGGAATCTGCTCATCTCTGCGTATATTAGAAATGGACTTTTTGGGGAGGCTCTGTCTGCTTATAAGCGAATGGTGGGTAGAGGGATTGTAGCAGATAAATTCACATATCCGTCAGTTCTCAAGGCGTGTGGTGAGATGTTGGATGTAGGATTTGGACGGGAGGTTCATCAGGCCATTGATGCTGGTTGTGATGAGTGGAACTTATTCGTGCACAATGCGTTGGTCGCCATGTACGGGAGGTTTGGGGAGGTGGGTGTAGCGCATTGCTTGTTTGATAAAATGCCGATGAGAGATGCTGTTTCTTGGAATACGATAATCTCTATTTATGCCTCAAAGGGAATGTGGGATGAGGCTATGGAATTGTTTGAGAAAATGCTAGAGGAAGATGTTGAAGTTAATATCATAACTTGGAACACCATAGCTGGTGGGTGTTTGCGGAAAGGCAATTTCAATTTGGCTCTCAGGTTGATTTCCCAGATGATACTTCGTGGTGCTTACTTGGATCCGGTTGCAATTATAATCGGTTTAGGAGCATGTTCACATATTGGGGCTATAAAATTGGGTAAACAGATTCATGGTTATGCGATTTGTAGTTCTTATGATAAGTATGATAATGTTAGAAATGCTATGATCACTATGTATGCAAGGTGCCAAGACCTTGAGCGTGCTTATATGATGTTCCGGTTGGTAGAAGAAAAAAGTATAATTACTTGGAACTCTATGCTTTCTGGTTACTCTCACATGGATCGATCTGAGGAAGCTTCTTTCCTTTTTAAGGAGCTGTTGCTCTCCGGGATTGAACCAAATTATGTTACAATTGCGAGCATTCTGCCTCTTTGTGCTCGGGTTGCAAATTTACAACACGGTAAAGAGTTTCATTGCTACATTACAAGGCGTCAAATATTTAAGGACTATTTGTTATTATGGAATGCTCTTGTAGACATGTATGCAAGATCGGGAAAGGTTGTGGAAGCTAAGAGAGTGTTTGACTCGATGAGCACACGTGATGAAGTTACTTATACTTCCTTGATTGCTGGATATGGGGTGCAGGGAGACGGAAAAACTGCATTAAAATTATTCGATGAGATGATCAAGTTTCAGATCAAACCAGACCATGTCACCATGGTTGCAGTTCTATCGGCTTGTAGTCATTCAGGTCTAGTAATTGAGGGTCAAATGTTGTTCGAAAAGATGTCAATTGTTTATGGTATATTTCCTCGTTTGGAGCACTTTGCTTGCATGGTTGATCTCTATGGAAGAGCTGGTTTGTTGAATAAAGCAAAGGGTATCATCACTAAAATGCCTTACAAGCCAACCCCTGCCATGTGGGCTACACTCTTAGGAGCCTGTCAAATACATGGAAACACAGACACCGGGGAATGGGCAGCTGGGAAATTGCTTGAAATGAAACATGAAAATTCTGGTTACTATGTGTTGATTGCTAACATGTATGCGGCTGCTGGTCGTCAGGACAAGCTAGCAGAGGTGAGGACTTCCATGAGAGACATGGGAGTGAAGAAGGCTCCTGGCTGTTCTTGGATTGATGTGGGCACTGGATTTTCTTCCTTTTTGGCAGGGGATACATCAAACCTCCAGTCATGGGAGATTTACCCCATGTTGGGTGGACTGACTGAGCTAATGAAAGCTGCCGGTTATGTTCGTTCAGAGGACTCAGAAGATGAAGTAATTGAAGGAATGGAATGAAAAAAGAGAGGGTTCTTTTTCTCGCTCGATTCTCCGTAGAAGCAGTTAAAATACAACGTAAGAGTGTCTGCTGAATTAGAGCAGAAATGGCCCCCATCCGAGCTCAACACTAGGAGAGCTTAGTGCTAGATAGAACTACTATCAAATATGAATTTTATTTCTTATTGAAGAGCGGATGTGGAAAGGCCGTTTCAGATATGATGTGACAACCTCTGAAATTAAGGTTAGTTTAACGCATCACTAGAATCAATTTTTTGTTGTGAAATGCCAGTCTTGTTCTTGAATATCGATTTACATCACGGTGAAATGTCTTATTATATTTTTGGTACTTCCTGCCTGTTATTAGTGGCAGGGGAAAGTTTCTTACTCAACTGATTGAAGGATTATTATAAATGTAAGGTTGAGTATGGTGATTGTTTCGGTTTCTAGTGTCATGGATGGAATATATTACCAATATTGTGAAATATCTTGGCAAATCGTACGGACTTTGGTCATTATTAATCTTGATTGAATGTTTGCAACTATATGAAAATTATTCCTTTCTTTTTCCGATTATTTTCTAACTAAAATAGACATGGTAGTTTAGAGGGTATTATATTAAAGACCTGTTAGCCCAGTGGGTTGCCATTTGGCTATTCCACCGAGCCTTCATAGCTTGAAGGGAAGATTGCTATTGATTATGTAGAAAGCTTTATGACACATTCTTGTAATCTGATTTCTCCTTTTGGTTTTTAAGGCAACCCCAGCTGAATATGGCCGTGTGTTGCTGGTACCTTGGGGATCTAACAGACTTTACCAGTTTGATGCGGTATCCTTGGAAATGATGTTGAGGGTCTCTATTGAGCTCAAAAACATGACTTGATTTTTTTATTCTTATTGCTATATATTTAATATTCTATCGATTGATTGTGTTGTATCTCCCTTGTTCTAAAGGTCTGATCTTTAACAAGTACACCTTGAGTTCCCATGGTGCAGCAGATATTGTTACCTGTTTTTTTGGTTAATGATTTTACTTTCTTATACATCGTCCAAAGTGCCATAATATATTTTTTTTTTTTCATTCTGGTGATGGATTTTTATACCCTGGTACAGACTTTGGCAACCGCATGCAACCTTTCAGCTTGGGAGTGCAGTGGATACGTCTTGTTCAGGTCACGGAGTGAATTTGACCAAGTCGCTGCGTAAACATCCTGAGTGCTGTTTCACTCGATGATGAAGGCTAACATCGTTATCCTTTAGTAGACAACAATGGGGGCTTGAAATGGATTGAGCCAAGTCATGAATAGTTGTTAGTCAATTCTAACGAAGAGCATTCATTTTTTTTTTTTTTTTTTGAACAACAATTTTATTCAAGGCAATGGAGCCAAACAACAGAACAAAACAGGGGAAACAGCAAAGAAAACGAAAACCCACTGCCCAACGAGAACAGAGCACCCAACAAAAACACCGAAGGCCTAAATAGAACAAACACGAAGCAACAGCAGCTACACAAGAACCTAAAAAGAGAGCATTCATAGAGGTTCACATTGATTCCCTATTATGGAATTAGTTATATATAAAACCCATGGAGCCTCTAATGAATTCTTTAGATCTTCAATGTTGAGTCTTCTTTGTCTTGCAAATCTTCTATGTGTAAGGTGGATGAGAGAATTGTGTAATGTGTTGTGTAAAGAGGTGGTGTGAAAAACGATTTGAAGTGGTGTGTGGTGACCGTGATTATGTTTGGTCCAAATTAGGGTTTAAATGGGTGTAGATGCTAAACCATGTCCTTAAACAACAGGAAAATCAACTCCTTCGAAACTTCTTGCCTTTTTGGAACTTTAATTCTTACCTGCTTATTCATGTAGGACAAAGATTAGATGCCAACTTGCTTCCCAAGACTTTCATACATGTCCAAGAATGTAATATTTCCCGTTCCCGACAATTTGCAAAACAAATCTCGTAATTATTCACGGATTTATGACTAACTGATCTGACATTCGGGTACTATAACAGACATAACGTTTTCTAGTAAATTCAGATCTACAAGCCATAAATTTGTTTGAAAACTAGACTTTTGGGGCTTCAAATCCATAGGTTATAGGACACACAGTTCGATTAGAGCTGATAGATATTGCCTTTGCAACACAATTAATCTGCACTGTCTTAGGAAACCGTTGTGACTACCATTGTGAAAGCCATAAGGGTGCGTTTGGTATGCAGGACGGGACAGGACGGGACAGGACAGGATAACATGTGACAGTTTCTTCTTGCCCCACGTTTGGCGCGACTTTAGCATGGGATAGAACGGGACAAGGTGGGACAAAAATCACCAAATTCTGTCCCACCCAAGACCCTAGACCAGACTTGTCCCATGCATAGGACAAGTCTCAAAGACCTTTTTACCCTTAAATCTTCAAAAAAACACAAACTTGTGCAATATTATATATATATATATATATATATATATATATATGATAATATATAATATATAATATTATTATTATAAATATCTTATATATATATATATATATATATATATATATTATATAATAAAATTATATATTAAATAAAATATAATATAATGTATTATGTATTATTACATATATAATAATATATATAAGATATTATACACACACATATATATTATTATTATTATTATTATTATATATATAATAATATTTAATATATTATACATATGATATATTATATATTATATATATATAATTCATTAAAAATTATTACATATACAATAATATATATAAGATAATATATATATATTATTTTATTATTATATATAATAATATATAATATGTTAAAAATTATTTCATATACAATAATATATGTAATTATATTTTATTATATATATACAATCATAATTTTTAATATATTATATATAATAATTTATATAATATTATAATATTATATTATATATATATATTATAATATTATATATACATATTAGGTACACTCTAGTCATTTGAACCTTTTGTCATGTCATGTCCTAGCCATACCAAACACATAACAGTACAGTTAACAGTTTTGTCTCAGACATTCCAAACACAATACGGAACAACCGTCCCATCCTGTCCTATCCCGTCCTATCCCGTCCCACCATGTCCCGTCCCGTCCCGTCCCATCTCTGTGCCAAACACACCCCAATGGTCTTCACTAGAGAACAAACGCTGTGTGGATTTGAAAGCACCAATGACAGCGGTCTTCATGGTGATTTCCACTGTCCTTGGACCGCTATTGATAATGCTGTGGAATCCCATAGCGGTCTTGACAACACTTGAGGCAAACTGCAGAAAAGTCCCTTGAATCATCTAAAATTTATATTTTCCTTTGAAATTCTTTAAAGTGGAATTGGTCCAAAATATCACCTTTTTAAAGTGAATTGGTGAGAATGTCAGTGGTTTAATAAGTTAAGTTTAAAAGGCACCTATTATGGTGAACTACCAAAATTGCCCTTAGTTAAACATTTATGTTATTCTCTTTGAGTTGTTCTCTGCAACATAAACGAAGGCATTTGAAATACTCAATTACTCTCTCTCTACAAATAAAAGTTCAAGGTCTTGCCCCGACTTTCTTCTTCAGTAAAATAAGGTAATATTTCTTGAACTTGCTTCTTTTAAGTTTTTCACATTTTAGTATGTAAACTTGAAGCCATTTTGAAAATGATTTCGTGCCTTTTTGAAATATTTTCGTGCCTTTTTACACTGTCATCGTGCCTTTTGAAGTTGTTATCGAGCCTTTTTGAAAAAAATTTCGTGCCTTTTTGAAATATTTTCGTGCCTTTTAACACTGTCATCGTGCCTTTTGAAATTGTTATCGAGCCTTTTTGGAAAAGTCTCGATAACTTTTCCAAAAGGCTCGATAACTTTTCCAAAGGCTCGATAACCTTTCTAAAAGGCTCGATTGAGTTTCAAATTTATTCGTGCATTTTAACACTGTCATCGTGCCTTTTGAAGTTGTTATAGAGCCTTTGTGAAAAAAAATTCGTGCCTTATTGAAATTGTTTCGTGCCTTTTAACAATGTCATCGTGCCTTTTTGAATAAAGTTTCCAGCCTTTTGGTTGATTTCGAGCCTTTTGTGAGAAAAAAATTTCGAGCCTTTTTGAAAAAAAATTCGAGCCTTCTTCAAAAAATATCCGTGCCTTTCTGAACAAAGTTTCGAGCCTTTTAACAAAATATTCGTGCCTTTTCGAAATTGATTTCGAGCCTTTTTGACAAAAATATTTCGAGCCTTTTTAAAAAAAAATTCGAGCCTTTTTCAAAACATATCCGAGGCTTTTCATGTAATATTTGAAGACATTGTGTAATCATGGGTTTTTGTTAATGGTTTGTGATTATTAATTTGACAGCCTCATGAATCGGGTTAGAATAGTAATATCTTACAACGGTCGATGGGACCAGTTACCCGATGGAAGTCAGAGGTTTGTTAGATCCGATAACCGGGGAATGTACGTGTCAAACAATTTGACTTACGAAGAATTGGTGACGATCGTGCATACTATTGTGAACTATGATGTAAACAAATACAATGTTCAGTTGTCATCAATATCACTCGTTCCTGGCAGTACGTGTTACACATTGATAAGGAATGACGACGATGTCCAGTTTATGCTAGGGGAAGATCGAGTGATCCCTCAAGTATGTGTCAGTCTAACTGAGCGGACAGCTGGAGACGTGGTAGGGAATGATATTCCTCCTCCTGAAAATACCCAACAGTTTGGATCCTTTAGTGGTAGCAACCAAGTGTTCACCCAAGGGGGTCCCAGCGAAGGTGTGGGAAACATGTGTGGTGTCCCACAAGTTACGGTCGACCATGCACATGCAGGTGAACCTCAATTGGGTGATGTGTTTGGCAGTCGAATTGAGCAGTACAATGAGCAATACGATGTGCAATACAATGAGCAATACGATGTGCAATACAATGAGCAGTATAATGAGCAGTACAATGAGCAGTACGATGCACAGGACAATGAACAGTACGATGCGCAGTACAATCAACAGAACAATTACCCGAACCATGAACAGGTTGATACTGAGGCAAATAATGAACATGTTCATGATCTCCAAAATGTGGATGAAGAGCCTGCACAAATGCAAACAAGCGGTAGACGTGTACAAGGAGTTAGTTGCACTGCACCAGATATGCCTGGGACTTCCGAGGTCCGTTGTAATATGACATCATCTGATTCTGTTAATACGAGAACTTGGGTTATTCCAGGAGTAGATTCATACTCGTTTGGTATTGGTACAAGCAGCACCTTGGCAGCGCAAGAACCGAGAACCATGATTTATAAAGGTCAATTTTTTCGGAGTAAAAAGGATTTAAAGAGGCTAGTTGGTCATTTTGCGATGCGGCAGAACTTTGAATGGAAGGTGAAAAGGTCCAATAAGATAACTTTACATCTGGTTTGCATCATTGACGACTGTACGTGGAAATTAAGAGCGGTGAGGAGAGAAGAAGGTACTTACTTTCAAGTCAGAAGTTTTGTCAACGAACATAGCTGTCCCTTGGAGGAGATTCACCGTCGCCACCGACAAGCTAGTGCAGTCATAATCGGAGAAGTCGTTGCCCCTAGACTTTAATAAACCGATGGTCGTCTCATGCGTCCGAAGGACATAATCGCCGATATGAAAACAATGTATGGCATCCAAATCATGTACAGTAAGGCACATGATGCCTTGCAATATGCATTGTCATTGACCTATGGAACGCATGAAGAAAGTTTCCAACTGCTCCCATCTTTTGCGTATGTTCTCGAACAGCAAAATCCGGGCACAATCACAGACTTACAGTGCGATGACCATGGTAAATTCCTCTACTTTTTCATGTCGTTAGGGTCCTCAATTAGAGGTTTTCGGAGGTGTATGCGACCTGTTATTGCAGTAGATGGTACCCATTTGAAGGGAAGATTCAGGGGTATAATGTTTGTGGCAACTGCACAAGATGTAAACGAACAGGTGTATCCAATTGCTTTTGGGTACGGTGACTCAGAGACCAACCTTTCATGGGAGTGGTTTTTAGAATGCTTAAGGGGTGCCCTTAGTCATATAGATGATCTGGCTTTCATTTCCGATCGCCATCCAAGCATTGAAGCAGGGATTTCTAAAGTGTTCCCTTATACAACCCATACCGTTTGTGTCTGGCATTTTGGTGAAAATATGAAGAAGCGATTCCATAGACAGGATGTTGCCCAGATAATGGATTACGCTGCTAGGTCGTACATTGAAATCCAGTATGATCGGCACATGGAGGAGTTATGTAAGCTGCACCAGGGTGCATACGATTATGCCATTGATGCCGGTCCACAGAAGTGGTCCCGCGTTCACTGTCCCCAAAGAAGGTACAGGTTGATGACCACAAATGTTGCAGAGTGCATAAACTCATGCATAAAATTCGCTCGGCAACTGCCACTAATGACACTGGCAGAGTTCATTCGGAATATGATACAGAAGTGGTTTCATGATGGTCATGCAAATGCACAGTCCATGCGTCATCGATTGACCGACGCAGCACATCTTTTGATCCTCAAACGTGTCGAGAAGTGCGGTTATATGACCATAAATCCAGTTGACTGGAACATATTCTCCGTCAGACATAAGGGAAAACAGTGGACGGTTGACTTAGCCCGGAAGACATGCACATGCAACAAATTCCAAATGGACTTTTTACCATGTAAACACGCACTCGCAACGGCAAGGTACATTACAATTTACAGTTAACGGTTTATATTATCCAAACGTGAGTCTCACCCTTTTCATTGTTGCAGGGAGCGGAATTTGGATTTTACATCTCTGTGTGCGGACTACTACAAGAGGGAGACACTTATTGATGCATACTCAGTTCCTATTATGCCTGTTGGCCATCCTGCTTCATGGGTTGTGCCATCCGACATCGCATCACGGGTGGTTTTAAATCCAAAGGCGAAGAGGCAATCAGGTCGACCGATGAAGGGTCGACATGCCTCGTCTTCGGAGAGGACAACCACACAGTCGTGTAGAAGGTGTGGACAACCAGGACATAACAGCAGGAGGTGTTCCAACCCACCTATGGTTAATGAAGGTCCCAGCACAATTGTCCCCGAGGAATACCGCCGCAAGTGCAGTATCTGTCATAAAATTGGACACAACAAACAAACGTGCCCTGAGAAAGACTGTACCGTGAATGAATGGAGCCTTACTTACAAGAGGAAGACGAATTGCCACCCTTGGTTCTTATGTTTTATGTAGAAGTAATATGATTGATTTCATGTTCGAATTTCGTTTGTTATAGTGTTTATGTATACTAATGATGGGGATTTGTACTTCGTATATAAGTTAGAATGAATGTTCCCGGATGCTCATGAGAAATGCCAAAACAGTAAACTATCCATGCGGGATACTCTGCTTTCTCAATCCTTAGATGCTTATCAACTTCCGCTTTAGTACCTTTGTTTTATGAGGAACATGTCTCCAACCTGATGTCTTCCAACATCGTTCAAACTTTCACAACCATGCTCGATACAGTTGTTTGGTGAGACCATTGGTTCTTATGTAGAACTAATGTGATTGATTTTATGTTTGAAAATATATTAGAATTTAGTTGTTCGTCTAATGTCATACTAGATGCTTTATTGAATTTGCTGTATTGTTTATGGATTTCAATGTATGAAATGTGTGTGTTCAACTTTGAACTGCAAACACTTCAAACACTTGAAGAAAAAAAATTCATCATTTCATTACTCAAAAAATGTTATGTACATCAACTACATCTACATCAACTATATGGGCTTCGAGTTACAAAAAACCTCGACGACCATCTTCTCCCGGATGGTGGCCATATCAGCTTCGGACCAGTCGAAGGTATCCCTATTTGCCACCAGGTACTCAATAATTTTCAATGTATGGGCCCCACAGTTTCCCCTGCAATTAACCACGTGAACAAACATTATAATGGGATGCTATTAAAACCGATTGTGATAGAATAAGAACTTCAAACAGTCATACCCCCGTTCCTGCTGCGGCACACGGTTGGCTTGCACGAAGAACATCCGGAACGGCTTTTCTTCCCTTTTGTACATCATATCACCTCTCCGTCTGTTCCGGTGAAAGTGTACCGCATCCAGCATCGAGGGTAGCAACCACCTTAAGCACGAGAACTGGGTATTCCTATGGCTATATCGGACCTGCTGTCTGAACGGGTCAAACACGAAAATATGCCCTTTCGCAAGGTTGACGCTGCCCACGACCCAATGGTAACCTCCGAGGTTGCAAGAAATCAGAACCTGTAGGTGTTTCTCCAAAGTGTTAGCAAATTTTTTTTATTATACAGATGGACGCAAAGTCAAATTTACACTAACCGTGTCAACGTCGTGCCATGGCAGGTTTGCCTGCGGGAGCAGGCCACATACCACCTCAAGCTCATCACGAGGATACTGGCAATCTAGCACAGTCCAACCATCTAGGGGTCTCTCGTCCTTACCCATGCAGATTCTCTGCCAGCTATGATATGCCAATGTCTGTACATAGAAAATTAACCGACACGTAAGGCAAAAAATATTTGAACACATCAAGGTAGAAGCGAAAACCATACTCAATAAACACTTACATAGAATTGTGAATCTAGTATGTTGGTCCTCCTCTCGTACACAGTGGGGAATGCTCGTTGACGTTTCCGGAGAACGTTGCAGTATGTGTCAATGTGCTGACAAGTGTCAATGTGCTGACAAATATCAACAATTCGTATTGTTAGGATTCAACCATTTGTGAATGAAACTTCTACAGGTGAATCAAGTGAGGAACATACCGAATCGTCAAACTCCATGAAGTTGGTTTGAAACCGGTGGAACCAAGTCACATTGACACCAACTGGGTGGTGCAGATCCACATCACGTCTGCATAATTGGAGACAAATTTAACATAATACTTACTTGTACCTGTGGACGAAAATACTATAAACAGATTGTAATGTTTTAGATTATACTTACAATTCCCCTGTCCTCTTGTAGGCTAGGTACGACGCAAGCTAGTCAGGATCTACCAATCCGTGTGGCATCCATTCATGTGCTGGCTGCGGATGCGGCATCGTCCGTGGCCTATTCGGTTCACAGGGGTTTATGTATGGGCTCCGCTCCATCCAACCTCGACGTCGAATCCGGTCTCCACGCCTCAGGGGTGGTGGACTCCGATCCAAATCAGGGTGATCGGTGTGGTGTGAGGAGGAACTCGTTCCCTGTTGATCACCTGAAATCGACTGGTGGGGTGTCAAATGACAGACCGGAGGTCGGCTGGAGGGGTCAGCTGCACTCGGGTCGACCAAAGGAGTATGCTCGGAGGAGGAACCTCGTACGCTGGGATCGACTGGACGATCGCGCTGCGATGTGGCGTCAGGGGTGACCTCTTGGAAATGTATAGGTGTGAGCTCCTAGGAGTGAACAAGATCATCCAGCAGCTGTGATGAGCGGACTGTGGTGATGTCCTAAGGCAGTACCTGCTCAAAGACTGCTGTCTCTATATCACCTGCTGTCTGTGTACCACCGCGCAACTCCTCTCGTGCTGTCGTATCATGACCCTGCGGATCTGAGACTGTGTCTGTGGTACGTGGCTGCCTATGGCTGGTCCCTCAGTCTGTCCACCCTGTACCTGTGGGAGTAAATGCTCCGTCATGGTCATCAAATGGTTGGTCATCGAATGGTGGACCATCCATACGGTGCTGCGACGTCAGACCCTGTTGGGCCCGGATCAAATCCAGCAACTCCTGATGCTGCGCAACTCTTTTCTCTTCACTCGTACGGAAAGCCTCCATGACATCCGTACGTAATGTTCGAACAGCATCCATCACCTCTGCCAATTTACGCTCCTAAGCCTGAAAGGAATTCTGACTCTGTCAGTACTAAAACTATTAAGTCAATTGAAATTAAATCATGTGGTCCTAAAAATGCTTACGTACCTGTGGACGCTCTCCGACGCCTCCTCATGAATGACCTTGAGGTCCAGGCTGTGTGTCCAAATTGAATCGTACCCGCCTACGCCTCACGGGAGTAGTACTGCCAACCTCCGGTTCTGAATCACGTCCAGCTGTAGGTTGTCTGGGCAAAGTCACGCGAACCCGCCTAGACCTCGTGGGACTCCCACGGCCATTGCCGACATCCGGGTCTGAGCCCTCCGTGTCACTGGGTCCAGAGTACGAAGGATCCATATCACTAGGTTCGTAAGAATCCTCCGTATGACTGGGTCCGCCAGTCCTATGTAGTTCCGGATCCGGGAGGCCTCCAGATAAATCTACAGCATAGTGATCATACAGACTGGGTCCCTGATCTATGCCTTCGT
This sequence comes from Acer yangbiense, assembly GCA_008009225.1. Taxonomy (NCBI): domain Eukaryota; kingdom Viridiplantae; phylum Streptophyta; class Magnoliopsida; order Sapindales; family Sapindaceae; genus Acer; species Acer yangbiense. The sequence continues at coordinate 19,764,463 of CM017773.1, read as the reverse complement.
AATACCGTTGACCCATCTCAACAGCTGTCGCCACCAATTCAGACCGCGCAGACATCTGCAATTGGAGTTACATCATTGTAATTACATCATTGTAATTATACACATACTAAAAATTATAAACATTAACAGCAACAATATTTACAGTTTCAGTGAAAATCTCATCCAGCTTTTTCCCTCGCGGTCGCTTAGTCAACTTCCATTTCAGAATACGTAGAGGGGGTAGCTCGGGGTTAACCCTGTGGATCCCACATTTTTGATTGCCAAGGGAGGGGATAACCTCAAAAGCAAATACTTGCGTAATAGACAAGTACGATCACAAGTAAATACATCAGTCATATAAAAAATTCTCAATTAAAGTACGGATGCAAATTGTAAATGCTAACCAATAGTGTGTGCGCTAGACCGTATATGTTGTAGGACTCGATGGTGTCAACGCCCTGTCCTGCCTGTCGTGCTGCCTGCCGTGGACTATCCAAAGCATGCATGTAACAAAAAATAGACCGCCTATACACGTATGCTCCCCACGAGAACGCATCAAAAGTGTCCAAGTCCTCGACTAGTCGAAATTGCCATGCTGGAACTTTAAATCTCTCGTCCACCCCCATCAGTATCCAGTTCAGCAAAAACAATAATGACAGCTTCACTGCATCGTACTGCGACTGGAAAACACCAATCCGAAGCACCGCTCTCAGCTCTTGAAACTCGATGACTCGACCCTGGAAGTACCGGTCGTGTATGCCATTCTATACCACCATATCATAACTCGCTGTGTCGGGAATCACTCCGAACTTCAATCCGGTGATTAGACAAAACTCAACCTTCGAGAACCGGACCGTATGGTTCCCTAACAGAAATCGCATCTCATCTTCCGGCCCGTTGTGTTGCAACTCACGCAAAAGTAGCCGATGGACAATGCCACCAGAAAAATTAATCTCACGATGCATCCGGAGGAAATGACCGAAACATGACTCAGTAAACCGACGTCGGTCTTCGATCCTCAGATTTTCAGGTACTCTTTCAAGTGCATTGTCGATATCTCTAAGGTCATCGAAATGGTCATACCGAATAATTTTTCCATTGAACCATTCTCCCACTGGGGTTTTAAGGAAATCATTCGGATTCGCCATCTGCATATTGACGGAAAAAAAGCAAATAAGTTACTGAAAATGCTCGAACTGTGTATGGAAAAGGCTTGAAAACAGTCCAAAAAGGCTCGACATAAATGATCAAAAAGGCACGATAACAGTGCAAAAACTCACGGTAAAATTCAAAAAGGCATGATAATAGTGCAAAAAGGCACGATAAAATTCAAAAAGGCTCGATAACACTACAAAAAGGCACAATAACATAAAGGTTCAAAAAGGCTCGATAACATTTCAAAAAGCTCGATAAAAGTATAAAAAGGCACGATAACATCAATGTTCAAAAAGGCTCGATAACAGTTCAAAAAGGCTCGATAACCTTTCTAAAATGCTCGATAAGACTGCAAAAAGGCTCGATTCAGTTTCAAAAACTCTTGGAAACCCAGAACTTCATCGTTTTCACTACCAAAAGGCTCGAAATTTTTTCCTAAACTAAAAAAACCCTAACCTAAACTCATCAAACAAACATAATGGACAACAAATGCGTGAGAGATAAAGACATACCGTGGTCGGTATTGACTTCGTCGGTACGTCGGTACTGTAGCTCCGTCGCCGGTGGTTCGTCGTCACAATTTGGTCAACTGTTGCGCCGTCGGGGTTTTCTCTCAGAGCTTTTCTTCCAAAGTTTCAAAACAAAAAAACAGACAAACAAAGGGGTATTTTCGTCTGGTCCCATTAAATGGTGCCTTTTAAACTTAACTTATTAACTTGGTGCCTATTCCCCAAAAACCACCCCAAACAGTGCTATTTAAATTTTGAACCCTTCTTTAAATACATCATTTGGATCCAACAACCTGAAAATGCTCAAACACACAAATTAAATATCTAAATGACTTGAGAAAAAAACAATGGATTGGAGGAATTGGGATAAAAAAAACATATACAATAAATGATCGATAAGGTTTTCAGTATATTCAAATTCATAAATGCCTCAAAATATAATAGGTTACTGGTTTCTCTTAAAGAGAATTTGTTGTGGGATCAATATTCATAATCTTCTCAGTGTACTTGTCTACCAATGATTTACTTGTTGAGGAACCTACACACTAGTGATTGGGGATCAGGTAGTGGAGCTGCCTTTCTGCTACCAGATGACTGCCAATTGGATGCTAAGCATATATATACTGTTGCATTAACAATTGATTTACTAACAAGCGTATTTCTACATATAGTATTTCTTACAATAGTCTTACCTTCAACAATTGATTTACTTGAACATTGTCCGTACAAATTGTTAGACCTATCAATAGGTCATGTTATTGTGAATTCGTGTCGTTTCATATTTGGGTCGTGTTAAAATTGCTTCACCCGAACCCGACCCAAACCCAAAACCATTTATTAAATTAATGGATAACCCGACCCGGCCCGTTACAAAATATTATATTTGAGATTTATTAAAAAGTTAAAAATAAATAGCATTGAAGCATGATTAAACTCATGCAATCAAGTTCACTAGCTACTTTTAGAGTTTTAAGGTTAAGGTTAGGGTTATACTATTGTGAAATAATTGATTTATAATTTAAAGTTTTTAATTTAGAAATTTTTAAGAAATTAATTAGTAAAATATATTCTAACCATAATTATAGAGATTTTTTATGTATAAATTCCATAATGTGATTATACAAAGATATTTTTAATAACTTTCATAAACACATTAAAAAAAAATCTTTATATTAATAGGTTATCGAATTAACGGTTTTTTTAAGGGTGAACCCAAAACCAACATATTATATTTCGTGTTTTAATGGGTTGACCCATTAACAACCCGATCCGATAAACTTGACCCACCAACCGCTTTTTTCGAATGGGTTTGGGTCGTGTAAAATTTTGCTAGGTCTACAAATTGTTGCAGCTCTGTAATGCTTGGACGCGTTCAATGGCAAGGGTTTTCAAAATTTCATGCCTTTGGGAGATATTTACAAACTCTATAACAGATACCTTATAGATGATAAATTAATTGAGATATTTACAAACTCAATGGGGCAGCATCTGAGTCGCTTTTTGGCCTTTTTTTTTTTTTTTTTGTTGTTGTGATCTTTTAATTGTTGTTTGCGTTCTTTCGCTGGTGGTGCTCAAGTTTGTTGCTTTTATTTTTCTGGGCCTGGTCCCTGTTTTGTTTTGGTATCACCCTGTTTTGTACTCTCTTGTTTTCCCTTTTATAAAATCTTGTCTTTGTTGACCGTTTCAAAAAAAAAAAAATTGTATAAGCCGAGCTTGTTTTGGAATAGAGTTGCAAGTTGAAGACAGATGGTTAATGTATTCAATTAATCAACTATGGAGATGATAGTTTAATTATCTCAATCATTAGCGCAGTGTAAATTGAATCAATTATAAAAAATGTTGAAATTGAAATAAGAATGCACTTTCATTTTTATTTTTTTTAAGACTTGGACAAAGACAAAAGCATTTAACATATCAACTTGACATATTCTAGATTTCCAGTTGCTTTCAAGCCTCAACACTACAAAAAAAAAAAAAAAAAAAAAAAAAAAAAAAAGCTATCAGTGACGAACTATTTCCGACGGTGCTAATTGCCGTCGGAAAAGGTACAATTTCCGATGGCCATTTTAGTGTCGTCGGAAATGAGTAAAAATATGATACCACATTTCTGATGGCCTAAATACCGTCGGAAATAGTTTTTGTTCCGTCGAAAATGAGGAAAAAATAATACATTATTTCCGACGGCCTAAATGCCGTCGGAAATAATGCTAGCAAAACGGGCCGGATCTTGGCGGGCCACTCGGCCTGGCTTGTTAGGGTCGCGGGCCCAGGCCGGCCCGGCCCGCCAGCTTAACAAGCCAGGCCCAAGCGAAGCCAGTGTGCCGGGCTAGGCCCAGGTTGCGCGGCCCGGCCCGACAAGCCTGTGGGCCTAAATTTAAAAAAAAAAATGAATTCTGGTAGGCCCTATCAGGCCGGCCTGTTAGGGCCCGCCAGAATTCAAAATTTCAAATTTCAAATTATTTATTTATTTTTTTAAAAAAAATTTGAATTGAGAGGTGGCTTTTATGATTAACCAGGTGACCATTGGGGGAGGAAAAAAAATATCCAAAACTTTTAAAAATTACATTTTTTTAAATCTTTCACAATTTTTTCCAATTATACTCTAACCTAACATTTTCCTATAAATACCCCCATCACCCTCACCTCATTCTCTACATTTTCTCTACTTCCCTACTCTCTTATTCTCTCATCTCTCTATTCTCTACAATCTCCAACATCTCTCAATCACTCTTTCAACTATTTTGTAATACTATATACTATATACTATTATACTAATATACTATAGACTATAGAACTATACATTATATATTATATACATCCCACTCTCTAGTCTCTACATATTCTAAGGCTCTTACTAAGGTATTGTCTTTTTCTTTTTTTTTTTAATTTACTTTCATTTGTTATTTAATTGGACAACGAAGAACTCATGGATGACTTCTCCAGCATGAGAGTTCCGGTAGCAACCAACCGACGAGTAGATGTAAGTGTAAATACTTAATTTTTTATATTTTTTTCCGATTGCACTCTTTTTCCCTTACCAAGTTTTTATCCCATTGGGTTGTTCTTGGTAAGGTTTTTAACAAGACAATCATGATTTGTAATTTATACTTTTCACCACAAATTTAATACAAAATTACAAAAATATTATTCATCGAAAACTAATTAAGTGTTGTATGAAATGAAAAATGTTATATTTCATATTAAAATTATTACATTAATAATTACACAAAATTATTACATTGTATAAAAAATAATATTGTATAACTAAAATGTTTAAAAATTAAAAAAAAAAATTGAAGCCCCGTTGGGCCCGGCCCGTTAAGGCGTTAAGGCCTTAATGGGCCGGCCCGTTAAGGCCCGCCTAGCACACCCTGGCACAAACCACAGGCTCAGGCCGGGCCCACCCCTCCCCCCCAACAGCCCGGCCCGCCTCGGCCTGTTACGGTAACAGGCCGTGCCTGGCCCGACTCATTATGCTAATGGGCCTAACAGGCCGGGCCGGGCCGGCCTGTTTTGACATCACTAGTCAGAAATAGTCTTTGTTCCATTGAAAATGAGGAAAAAGTAATACATTATTTCCGACGGCCTAGATGTTGTCGGAAATAGTCTTTGTTCCATTGGAAATGAGGAAAAAGTAATACATTTTTTTCGACAGCCTAAATGCCGTCGGAAATAATCTTTGTTCCGTTGGAAATGAGGAAAATGTAATCCAACATTTCCAACGGCCTGTGGGACTTGTGGGACTTTTTGTGGGACTTTTCCGCCTAAATGCCACATGATTCGGGTTGTGTCAAATTGCCAAGTTATGCCGATGACTTGTGGGACATTTTGTGCCGTCGGAAATTTAAAAAAAAAAAAAAAAAAAAAACATTACCGCATTTCCGACAGCTTTTGGGCCATCCGAAAATAGTCAAATAAGCCGTCAATATTACCCACTTTTCTAACAACATAAAAAGTGTCATCGGAAATGCTAAAATTTAATTCGAATTACTTTATAGACACATCTTACTAAATTAACTAAATATAAAATATAGCAAAATTATTAGTAATCACAAGAACTTTTAGTTATTTTTAATTATATTTAGTGACACTACTATATTAGATTTTTTTAAACAAACTCTAATAATTTTAATAAAATAGCATTTAAAAAAACAATATCTCAATAGTTATATTTAAATAGTATACAAATATATATATATATTTAATTAGATATTATACAAACATATCAATAGCTTATTTATAAATAGTATGCAAAACATATCAGATATAAAGTTATAGCAAAATGGTAAGGGTTCGAACCATATGAATTTCATGGAGTTAAAGTTGTTGTGTGACGTGGCGCGTGACTAGTGACGTGGCGACTATCAAGTCGAGTCACACCTTTTTATTTTTATTTTTTATAATTCGACTATTTCCAACAGCAATAAGCCGTCGAAAATACATGTAATTTTGACCACCTTGAATTACTATTACCGACGTCATTTTCATCTTTTCCAATGGTCATGGCCGTTGAAAATGGTAGTATTTGTGACGGTTCGTCAGTGAATAGTTATTTCTCACAAACGTATTTGTGACAGCCTCCGACAGCTTTTTCCCGTCGGAAAAGCGTATTTCCGACGGGAAATGGTCTTTTCCGACGGCATTTAGCCGTCGGAAAAGACCATTTTTTTTGTAGTGCAACTTTGTTTAAATTGTTTACTATATATGTGTACTGATGAGCTGCAATGTCATTTATATACAAGTCAAATTTTATATATCCTGCCCTTTCTGTGTCTGCCTCTCACTTGCAAAATAAAAAAATAATTAAAAATTTGAGGGTTCACACATGAATAACATTGATTATTGGAGGGTATGAAATGTCGATATGAGTTGAATTATACTTTGAAATTAATCTTCTTCTGTTTTTTTATTTTTATTTATTTATTTTAACTTGCTTTGAAATCAAAATTTGGAATGACAGATTGCATCTACTTCGATTAACAAAATGCAACTACCAAGTAGAGCATAACCTACCCATTTGCCTTTAGTGAAGATGGGAGTTAAGAATTAAGATGCATTTTTTTAATTCATATTATCTGTTAATCTAATCAAAATTTTCTCAAGTATGTTTATCTCTTCTTTTTTTTTTTTTTCTCTTTTTTTTTTTAAATGATAAATTCTGATAATTATTGGAAAAAATTAAAGAAGATTTCGATATGCATATATGACAAAATTTTGTTGGTGGAAATTGAGTTTGATAAAATCCAACTGTAGTAGTGAGTTGGTTTTATGTGGTGTTTAGTGGGGTTCAAAAAATTTTTGTCACTATTTGGGGCGTTTTTTGTAAGACAGGCACCACATTACTAATTTAAGTTTAAAAGACACCTATTTAGGTGACCAGACAAAAATACTCATTTTTGTCACTTTGTGTCTTTTTCAAACGTTGAGAGAAAACCTTTTTGAACTTTTTCCGAGCCTTTTATAATAGTCCTCGAGCTTTTTAAAATGTTACCCGAGCCTTTTCAAGGAAAATTCATAGGTTAATTGGTTTCGAATCTCCGAGCCTTTTCGTGCGTTTTCAAGCATTTTTACACTAGATTCGAGCCTTTTTACCCTAGATTCGAACATTTTCAACAGTAATCGAGCCTTTTCAACAATGTATGAAAATGCTCGAACACTTTATTAAAATGCTCGGGTAGTGTATGAAAAGGCTCGAACTGTGTATTAAAAAGCTCGAATTACTATTTAAAAGGCTCGAATCTAGTATTAAAAGGTTCGAAAAGTATTAAAAGGCTCGAACAGTGTTAAAAGTCTCGGAGAACACATGAAAAGGCTTGGAGGTTCAAAATTAACAAGTATGAAAAGGCTCGAACCAAATATGAAAAGGCTCGAACCTAGTGTCAAAAGTCTCGGAGAACACATGAAAAGACTCGGAGGTTCAAAATTAACAAGTATGAAAAGGCTCGAACCAGGTATGAAAAGGCTCGAACCAGGTGTTAAAAGTCTCGGAGAACACATGAAAAGGCTCGAACCAAGTATGAAAAGGCTCAAACCTAGTATCAAAATTCACATAACCATCTTAAGGTTTACAAAAAAACTCGGAGAACAACCAGCACGTCTGCGTAGTGCCACTAAACTAATGGAGGTTTGTTATGATGTTCAACCTCCATTGGGGGTCTGTTAAACAGACCTCTATGAAGAAGATGAAAGAATAAAGTCTTAGAAAAATTCAAAGTAAGAGAATGTGTAAAGTAAGGGCATTTTTGTCCGTTCACCATAATAGGTGCGCGCCTTTTAAACTTAAGTTATTAAAGTGGTGACTTTCTTACAACACCAACTTAAAAAGGTGACATTTCTCACTATTTCCACGGTGGGTGAATGCATATTATTGCCTTTGAATATTTGATGTAATTTTGAGTAAACATTTTTATTTTTGTTTTGTGGATTTTCTTTACCCATGTTGTAGTGTTTGATTGATCATTTTTGGATCAAAAAAACACCCTCACGGATGACATCAATTCTATATGGGTGTGCTTGGTACATCGGATAGGATGGGACAATGTACCTTTGTCCCACGTTTGGTGCATTTTAAATATGGGACGGGACGGGATTGGATGGGACAAAAACACCAAAACTTGTTCCACCCAAAACCCTAGGCCAAATTGTCTCATGCTTGGGACAAGTCTTAAAAAAACGTTTTTACCCTTTAAGATTTTTAAAAATTACAAACATGTCAAATATAATATATATAATATTATATATATTAGAGTAGTGCTAGACATCTCACCTACAATCCCACATCAGAAGGCTTTCAGACAGTTCAGCAGCTCTGTTGCAGCATCGCAAGTAAGCTTGCCGATTGAACTCAAAACCTAATCTGATGTATGACACACCAAACTTGCTGCAAATAATCAATTTTATTGTTGGTTCATTTGTTTCAGATTGGTTCTTTTTCTTGACAACTCGAAACTGACTTCTTGTTTGTAATAAAAAAAATTATTTTCATTTTGTCATTGTAATATCAGTGTTGTGATCCTATATTGCTTTCATGTGTGTCAACAGATCAGGTAAAACATATATCATTTTCAATGCTGGAAGTATATCATCTTTATTGAGACATTTTGTTTGTTCAAGTATTCTTATCTGTTTTACCGTGCAGTTGGCTACAAACCTCCAATCCTTGAATCTGGTTGCTTGAAAAAAATTGAAATGATTTAAGATATACACTTGATATACATTACATGATGTTTCTGTAGTTGTTATATGGTTGTTGATATTATAACTGATAAGAGGGAGAAGAAAGATTTTAGATATCATCGAAGGAATAAATTTTAAAAATTAAGTAGCACGATTTTAAGCTTTTAAAAATGATTTGGATAAATTTTCATTAAAAAAAACACAGAAAAAAAACCACCTTTTTCCCTGTAGACTTTAAAATACCTCTACTATTGCATGTAAAAGTTTTTTGAAAAAAATAAATAAATAGATTATAAAGTAAATGCCGAAAGCACCTAAGAGTTGGAGAGTACAGGCTGGTACTGGTGTGGTGAGGGCTCTTTCTAATTTTTTTAAATCATTTTTTTTTAAATTTAAAATCTGTTTTTAGTATTTTTTTTATTTTGTTAAAATATGTTTTTTTTTTTTAATTTTTTTTTTTTTTTGGAATTAAAGTTATTTGGTGAATTTTATTATCTAGGTGCAATTTTTTCTTTCCAACATTTAAAGTTGGTTAATGTTTAACTTTAACGATGGTCAACGGGAAGGTCAGTTGTTGATAAAGTTATTTTCTTATGTAAAATGGCAAACCTCAATGAGTTTAGATGTTATTTACTCTTTAGCATAACATAGTGATTTGTCGCAGAATTGTCAAAGATGGTTTTGAATTGGAATAAAAATTAACAAAAATTTAATATTGAAATACCCAAATATAAACTTACATATTAATTATAAAGCACTCAAGTCTAAATAAAATTCAGAACAAATGTGTGTTAAAATTAATTTATGAAAAACTTTAATACTATGTTATGTTTGGATTGAGTCGATCAACCGAAGAGAAACGAAAGCAATTTTTTTTTTTTTTTTTTGAATTTAGGGAAAGGGACATGACTCGAACTCATAACCCACTACTACAAAAAACGCAAAAGAAATCGGTTATTTTACATGGAATAAATCGGTTTTTCAAAATTTAAAAACCGATGTCTATTTGAGTGATTTAGAAAAAAACGTGCAAAAGACATCAGTTTTTAATCGATGTAAAAACACGCGAAAACACATCAGTTATATATAAAACCGATTTAAAAACCGTGACGTAAAATTGATGGATTACGAAAATTAATCATGCCGTCCAGCCAGCTCCACCTCTGATAATAATGACAATTTAATTGTCATTATGAGGAATTGAACTTGCAACCTCTGAGTCAAAGTGGTAAGCTTTTACCACCTGACTACAAGATTGGATATATTAACAATTGCACAATATTTATATATAACCTATATGAATTGTTAGAAATTAAAAAAAAAAAACTTGTTAAATAAATTTAAATTCATTCCATTAATCAAAATTCTAATTTCTACGACAAACATATATTAAAAAATATTTATTGGAACATTTAATAAAATTATATTTTTTAAAACATATATAGTCGAGTTATGGGTCTATACTCTATAGGAGACTAGTGACATCAATTGTAATAAGCATGATTTCGAATACAACTCTCACTACAGGGGAGATATTTCTCTACATGCATCTTGTAATTTAATGAACAAATGTAAGATTAGGTTTGGGGGTGGGTTTATTTTTCATTTCATTTTTTGTATGGTTTTGTGTTCTGCTGGAGATATTTTTGTGTAAACTTTTTCCTTAAATCTGTATCTTTTGGCAAGGAAATAAATTTTTTTGCCCAATTTGAGTTCTTCTATTTTTTTATACAAATCCAAAGGTATAAAGAACGTAAAATTCTGAGCAGTATTTTGAAAGTTATGATTAATTATTCAGTCAAAGGTCAGAAGCGACGCGAATCCGAGAGTGAGCTGTTTTCATCGCTCATTTTCACACTTTTCTAAATCGATTTTTGGAATATTTTATGAATGAAAAGTGTTTCTTTGCATGTCTAATTTCTTGTGTCAAAATTTGAGCAAATAATGTTGAGTATTTTCAGAGATGCACACTTGAATGTGGATATAGGTCAGATTTAAATTTCAGCAGAATTTTGCTTTTGAATCCATATCAGTTTTCCCAAAAAACGTTGTTTTTTCAAACCGCAATATTTAAGACATCAGTTTTAATGGAAACCGATTTCTTATTGGAAAATAAATCTATATCGGTTTTCCCAAAAACTGCTGTGTTTTCAAACCGTAATATTTAAGACATCGGTTTTAAGGAAAACCGATTTCTTATTGGAAAATAAATCCATATCGGTTTTCTTTAAAACCGTTGTTTTTTTAAACCAAAATATTTAAGACATCGGTTTTTTAAAACACCGATGTCTAAAAGTTTTTTTTAAATTGGTTACCTAAAAACCGATTTAAAGAACCGATTTCTTTTAACAATTTTGTAATAGTGACCTCATGGTATAAGTGTGAAGGGTATACCACTAGGCCAATTTCATCTTGTCAGGAAAGCAAATATTTAGTTAATGAGGAAAGGAAATAAGAGGAGAGGAAACTATAGTGTTTTGAATGATTGTTGTTTGGATGATTATGAATAGAAAGAAAAGTAAATGAAACAAATTTTATTTGGAGAAGAGAAATAAATAAATGCATTTTATGTTATTTATGAAAATAGCTTTCATTCAACAATTTGAATATCACCAGCAGCAATATTAATAGTGTTAGTGATATTAAAAAGATTCATTGATTTTTTATTCTTTTCCCTCGTTATTCGGTCTATTTTTGTGGGGAGAGCTTCTCCTTACAATCCACAAATTATCTATTCACACTCCAATTTAAATGTTTTTATTAATGACAATTTTAACCTTAATTAAAATTACTAAACTAGACAAAAAAAAAATTAAAGACATTCCATATTGATTAAATTATTAAAAAAAAAAATTCTCTCTCCTAAATCTGTTATTACCATATTAAACACTCTCTCCTATTTAATCTCTCTCCATTTTTCAAAAAAAAAAAAATATCATATTTCAATATTTTCTCAATTAATCTCTGATTAATAGTTTTTAAAAAAAAAAACTTATGAATATTTTTTTTTTTTACTAACAGTAATATATATATATATATATATATATATATATATATATATATTAAAAAGTCAATTTAAAAAAAAAAAAAAGATATATGAAAGTTTAAATTGTTTTAATTGGATTCGATTAAACTTAGAATTTCTAAGACTAATGAAATAATTAAAGTTCTTTAGGCAATAACATACCTACAATAGTAACAAAAAACATTTTCATATCGATTTAAAAAAAAAAAAAAAAAAAAAGGGATTTGTTTTTTGAGTTTTTTTTTTTTTTTTTTTTAGTATATACATACATATGGTTCATAAAATTGAAGTTTATTAGTATTTTTTTTTTCTTAACTATTAGTCTTGCTTAAGAAAGAATGAAAATAGAAAATTAGAGATATGTAGTGGAGGAGAGAGAGTTTAATATGGTAATTAAAAATTTAGGGGAGAATATTTAATATGTAATAATTAATTTAATGATTTATGAGAGATAATTTCTTTTTTTTAATAATTTAATTCAAAAAAGATAAAAAAGATAATCTTGTAACAAAATAATGTGTCTTTAGAATTTTTTTAAATTTAAATTTTGAGAATGAAGTGTTTTTAGAAAAGAAGTGTAAAAAGAAAAAATTGGATTGTCAAAAGAAGCTCTCTTAAAAATAAACCAAATACTATGTACACCCATATCTTCAACTATATCACTTTATTACAAATAAATAAATAAATAAATAAACTAAACCCTAATTATATTTTAAGTATCAATTTTTTTTTTATTTTTTTTTTGAAGGAAAAGTATCAAAATTTTAGTTTTTGTAGAAGAGAAAACAAACTTAAATTATTTTTACTTGAAAACTGAATTTTAGGTGTTCTCTTTGGATTCAAAAGAATCAAAGTAAGGTTTCCAAAATGTTAATACTTTAATTTAGAGTACAGTCACATACATAAAGAACAATATAAGCGGTATAAGTAGGACACACCAAAATGATCAAAAAGGTAGATGAAGTAAACACAGTATTACCATCAATATGAGTTCCAAAATCCAACTTCATAATATCGTCATACTGAAGCACAGTTTTATCTCCCGTATTTGGAGTCCAATGTGCAGCAACCCTTAGAACAAAAAAGTTCAAAGTAAAGACAAAACCATGTAAGTATGGAATCAATGCAAACCTAAATGACAAATGTATAACTCACCAGTTCAGGGAGCATCCAGTAGGAAAAGCAATGCCTGCTTGCAGCCCATTTTCAGATATTAGCTTACGAACTGTGTTCTCCAATGTTTCATGCAGGTCAGTCATTAGCATTCTAGGCTTCAAGATGCTTTTGATATATTTCCGAACTTAATAACAAGTAAACAAAGTTAAAAACAATGTCTATTTCTAACACTTATGCAAGTAAAATTTGGCTACCCGTGACAGCAAATACATATGAGAAATTTCTTTTGCCAATACTTTAATTTCCTCAACCTGAGAAATTTTTTGTGTTTCAGGTGACCATTCAAAATCTTATCTCTCTAGAAGTTAGTTATAGATAATTTGGGTGTATTAATAACTTAAGAGGGTTTATAAATAAATTGTATTAAAATAAAAACATTCATTTAAATAAGGATACTATTGGTATTAAGATGGGTGTTTATAGTAATGTTTTAAATTTTAAATTTTAGACATGGGTGTATTTATAAATCTGGGTGTGCTTATCATATTTATGGGTGTCAATATCCGTACCCTTTATAAAAAGAGAGCTTCTCTTTACAATCCATAAATTATCTATTTACACTCCATTTTAAATTTTTTATTATATGACAATTTTATCCAAATTCAAATTAATTACTAAAAAGGACAAATAAATTATAAATATACTGCAAAACAATGTTGCTAGACTCCAACATTACTCTTTTTTATTTTTATTTTAATCTTTTTACGTTTTATAAACCCCAAAATATTTTATGATAATATTTAACAACAAGAAACAAACAATTCTTTTTTTAAGTTTTGATTTTTGCAGAATTTTTATATGAACAAACAATAAGAAAAAATATTGTGTCAAATGAAGAAAAAATAATAATTAAAAAACTTGTCAATTTCAATATTCAATAAAATTAAAAAAAAAAAAAAAGATAATTTTTTTGCCTGCCATGTAAACCCTGAACTGCGAAAGATGGTAAGGTAAAGGAAGAAAAAATGGCGGCCGAAGAAGATAGTGAAAAACCATAAGATATATGTCAAGAGTCAAGACAAATGGGCTGCGTAGACCAAAGTGTATTGATTCTGAGAAGAATTTAAATTTCAATTATATTACTTCATTCTAACACAAGAACCAGATGCTATTACATTAAAATAATTTGCATGGATTTCGGTGGCACATCAGGACTTAGGAGGATGAATGAGCTAAACTTAAACTAGTACTATTGGGTATTGTTTTCAGCTGTGTTTTTATCATTATGTTCAATCGAAGTTTTGATAATTCTGACTATAATATACATAGCTTGGATGATCTTCATCCTAAGTTGTGAATTAATCTATTTGTTAGTAAAAAAAAAAACATTTGTTTGAAATAACAAATAATTTTGAAATAAAATGGCTGTTTTTTTTTTTTTTTTTTTAAATTAGGTTTTTAAGATGGAGAATAAAAGGCAAGAAGGATAATTTTGGAACAAAATGGATTGTCTTTAGAATTTTTTAAAATTTAGGATTTTAGAATGGAGTGTATTTAGAGAAGGATTGTGAAAAGAAAAAATTGGATTGTAAGGAGAAGCAAATTAAGTGAAACAAGAATAGACAATTTTCACTCTTTCCCTCCTTATCCTCCTTATCTTTTCTTTTCCTTTCCTTTCTTTCTTATTTAACAATAGAAACAAGAGATAAGAAATCTGAAGCAAAATGCACTTGGCCATATGCAAAAAGTTGGATGTGCCAAGGTGCACCACAATGATGGTGCATTGTACACACTCAACCATGTCTCTTGTAAGAGACATGTCATATGGTGGATGGACATGTCTGTCCAAGAGAAGGGTTGCATATGCTGTGGGGTTGCATATGGTTTGGAAGCTTATTTATTTGTCATAGCCCACGAGAAGGCCATCTTCAAGCCATTTATAGGGTCTTTCGGTACCTCAAAAGTACTCCAATAAAAGGGATTTTGTTTAAAAAGTTTGAAGAATTGAGTCTTGAAGCAGAGAAAAACTTGGCTGCACATGCTGAGTGTTGCACCAAACCAATCAAATTCTGATACCTCATCCAACAACCTATCCAACTTAACCATCCAACTCAACAACCCGTCCAACTCAGCCCATCCACCTCAACAACCCATCCAAGAAGAAGAGGAAGATCGGCAGCCGGAGGAGGAGCGACGCCGGACGTGAAGCGATCACACCGGAGGAGAGGAGGAGCGACGACGGCGATGTGAAGAGCGGAGGAGGATGCGACGCGACACGATGCCATCCTCCTCCGCTCTTCGCGTAGCCGTGGTCGCTCCTCCTCCGGCGTCGTCGCTTCGCGTCCGACGTCGCTCCTCGTCCGACGTCGCTCCTCCTCCGGTGTCGTCGCTCCTCCTCTGGCTGCCAATCTTCCTCTTCTTCTTGGATGGGTTGTTGAGTTGGATGGGCTGAGTTGGACAGGTTGTTGAGTTGGATGGTTGAGTCAGAATTTGATTGGTTTGGTGCATCACTCAGCATGTGTGCCGAGTGTTGCACCAGGTGCAGCCAAGTTTTTCTCCTTGAAGCATATACGGATGCGGATTGGGTTGGTTCAATAATTGACAGAAGATCAACCTCGGGTATTGTATATTGATTAGAGGAAACAAATACTGCTATTTGGCAGTCAAAGAAACATGCTAATCTACTATCAATCGGTTGCACTAAATAGTATTCAGTTTTTTTTTTTTCAAATAAAAATATAATTAGAAATTAAAATATTTAATATTTATAAATAAAATAAAATAATCCTCAAATTATATTTTTTTTAAATAATATAAATTAAAATTTTAATATTTCAATAAATAAAATAATATTAGAATCCAGAACAAATATAAAGATGTATCCAAATAGAGGATTAAAATAAATAACTTGATTTGCACAACATTTTTTTCAATTTAATTTTATAAAAAAAAATTAAAATAATATTTCAAAAGTAACAACGAGTCTCTACAAAAAGGCAATATCATATTAAAATAACAAAAAGACAAAATAGTATGTACAAATAGGCCTATTTGGTAGGGATGACATTTAAACCCGAACACATGGGACCGGCCGAACCCAACCCGTTTGGAGAGGGTTTGGTATGTGATAATAGAACCTGTGGGCGAGTGTGGGTTTGAAATTTCAAGCTGTCACGGGTTTGGGTTTGGGTTTAGGTTCGGGTGTGGAAAAAATACCAAACCCGAGCCCATGAACCCATTTGATTTAATAATTTTTTAACAAACAAATATTATAATAATTACTTTCAAATTTTGTTTTTGTCTTTTATTGGGCACATCATAGCACATCATAGACAGCTAGACCCCATTATTTGTCTTTTCAGATTTTAAAATATTTTCCATTTTTTTTTTCTTTTTCTTTTTATCTTCGGACTTTTCATCTTCTTCTCTTCTCGATCTTCAACCCACACGCGCTCTCTCTTCAAAATTAAAACTCATCTTCTTCATTTATTTTCTCTGCAACTTATTTTATTTTTTTCGTTTTCTCTTTAAAATTCACTACAAGAAAAAAGGCCTATTGGGACGAAAGTCTATATGGACGCTTTTTTTTCATCCCAATAGGATGTCTATTGGGACGAAATAAATTTGTCCCAATAGGCAATCTATTGGGACGAATTATGTATTTCATCCCAATAGACATCCTATTAGAACGAAAAAAATTCGTCCCTAAAGGTCTTACCACATTGGACAAAACGATTTTTTTTTTCAATGTGGTATGACCTTTAGGGACGAATTTGTTTCGTCCCAATAAGATGTCTATTGGGACGAAATACATAATTCATCCCAATAGACTGCCTATTTGGACAAATTTATTTCGCTCAATAGAATGTCTATTGGGACAAATTTTATCCAATGTGGTAAGACTTTTATGGACGAATTGTTTTGTCCCAATAGGTTGCCTATTGGGACAAAATATATAATTCGTTCCAATAGACTGCCTATTGGGACAAATTTATTTCGTCACAATAGGTTTCTTTTTTATTTAAAATTATAATAATTAATTAATTTTGTTGAAAATTCTTGATTATTTTTTTTGAAGTTTTTCCTTAAACATAGACCTTTATGGGCGAATTTTTTTTTTGTCCTAATATAACGTATATTGGGACGAAATACATAATTCGTCCCAATAGACTGTCTATTGGGACGAATTATTTTCGTCCCAATAGGTTTTCTTTTTATTTAAAATTATATTAATTAATTAATTTTGTTGAAAATTCTTGATTTTTTTTTGAAGTTTTTTCTTAAAGATAGATTAATAATTAAATTACAATATAAATTAGAAAATGATGCAATATGGATCATTTTGTTCGTCCAAAGTGGTTCTCTATCAAGATGAATTTTTTTTTCCCAATAAGTTCTTCATAAGGATCAATAACTATTAGTCTTGAGAGGTTATCTATTAATTTTTTTAAAAAAAGAACTGAGCCGTCAGAATTAGAATCGAAACCGCTGGTTCCGAATCAAAAACCGAAACCGCTAGTTCCGAATCGAAAACTAAAACCGCTGGTTCCCAATCGAAAATCGGAACCATTGGTTCCGAATCGAGAACCGGAACCGGGGTCATGTCTAATTCCGAGTACGATTAACGATTGACCCTTTGATATGATAATATATGATTTTAACAAAATAGTTTAATTAAATGTTATAATAAATGTTTTTTAATATCAATTTGTTTATCATATAAAAATAAAATTTAAATTAGTGGAATCGATTTACAAATAAAATTTTGATTGAAAAATAATCAATAAAAATTGAATAACAAGTAGAGTTTATATATAAAAATTATGCTTTTAATATCATATTCAAAGCAGCCGCAAGGTGGATAAGGCTTGGCTCACTCATGAGTACTAGGTTCAACACTCCAGGAGAACACAAATTAATTGTGATCTGTGTGGAGCTTGTGGGTGGGAGTGGGTCGGTTGAAGGCAACAGTTTTTTTCCCTTTTTTAAAGGGACGAGATATTTCGCCCCTACAGGTTGTCAAAGGGGACGAAAAAACAATTTGTCCCTACAAGTTGTCTATGGGGATGAATAATTTCGTCCCTATACATTATCAATTGGGACGAACAAAAATCGTCCCTATAGGTAGTTTTAAGGGACGAATTTCAATTTTCGTCCCAAAGAACCTATTGCGACCCACCTGGGGCGACGTAATTTGGGACAAATTTTTTTCATCCCAATAAGTTTATAGGGACGAATTTTGGGCTATTGGGACGAAACAAAATCGTCACAATAGCCCTTTTTTTTTGTAGTGATTAAAACCCATCTTCTTCATAAATTCTTCTTCTCATATATTTTTTAAGCCTTTTATTTTTTTTCTTTTTCTCTGAAGTCGATCGAAGAAAACTAACGTGCATGGCTACTGGCAACTGGGTTTGACTCGGACCGAGTTACGCACACTGGAGTGAGTCGCTTTGGAACAACAAATCCTCAGGAGTTCGCGGGTTCGTGGGCAAGTCTGTATGTTGCTAAAATCCATTGGTGAAACCCGAACCCGAACCTGCTACATTTTGTGGGTTCCGGGTGGGTCTGGATGTCATTTTCTTTCACGGGTTTGGGTTTGGTTTTTTCCAAACCCGTCCAAACCCGACCGATTGCCATTCCTACTATTTGGGTTGGGTCTACAATTTTTTGTCCAAAAAATCCGGATCATAATAAGAGTCCGGTAATACTCGGCCATTTAATGGTCTTTTTTTTTTACCGTACTACGGTTCAAACTACCTATAGAAAGGGTGTCGTTTGGTGCGTTGGATTGGATTGGACTATTTCATGGGATTGGATTGGATTAGGATGAGACTGAGATTAGATGGGATTAGATTAGACTGGATTGGACTAAATTAATACTATGCAGTGTTTGGAGAAACATGGGACTAAATTGAATTAATGTTATGTTTTGCTTGGTGAAACATGAGATTTGACTAAATATAATAATATTTTTAGTTCGATAATATTTTGAAATTGAATAATAAATTATTGAAATATGAATTTGAAAAAAATAAATGTTTTGATTTATATATTATTATAGTAACAATATCCAAAAATATTTTTAAAATATAGATTTATATTATTTTGGGATAAATTTAAATAATTTTCCATTTTATAATTTGGTTATTTAATAAAATAATTTTGTTAATATATATATAGGTCAGATTACGGTGGGCCCAACCAATTTAAATTCTTCAATCCCTAATAATCAAATGAAAATTGATTAACAAATTAGTATTTGTCATATGTTTGGTACAACATGAGATTTGATTAAAATAATTATATATCATCATTTTATTACTTTTTTATTAAGAGTCACACTATACAACCCAAAAAATTAATCTAAAATTCAACCCAAATGATGTGGCAAATTAGTTGTCTTCATCATATAAATCATGGAATGATACGGTGAATGATATGTTGGGTACAATTCAATTGCCACATCATTTGTGTTGGTTTTTAGACTTTTTTTTTTTTTGGGGTTGTTTAGCATTAGTGTTTTATTAAAAGTAAAGTTATATTATATAATTTAAGAAAATAAAATATTCAAAAAATATTTCAGTATATCATATACACATTAAAATTATTTTTAAATAAAAAATAAATCAAACAAAAATAAATTTTTCTAACAATAAATTAAATGATAACTGATATATGAAATTATTTTAAAAATTAAAATAAAAAATAATGAAAATAAATAAACAAAAGCAAGTTTTTTACTCCCAGGACAAATAAACCCATGGTTATAGGTGGGTTTATTTAGTCCCATGTTGATGGGATTAATGGACACTATTGGGATATATTATCCCAGTCTCATGTGCTTGCCAAACGTGGGTCTAGGATTAAAATAATCTAATCCTAACCCAGTCCCATCCAGAAAACAAGGCCTTAATGTTTGCATATCTGTTGTGGGTTTGGGTTTGTGTCAAGTTTGGACCCGTATTTTTGCAACCCATTATTGAATTGTAAAGGAGTATTTGTTTAAAATAACTTATTTCGTCATTATTAATAATTTTAGTTATGGATATTTTTATAATGAATGCAGATATTATCATCCAAAAATAAGATTTATACATTCGTATTGTATTTTAAAAAAAATATTACAATAGTACCCTTGAACAAAATAAGCAACAATGACAAATCAATTTAATTAAAAATAAATCAAAATACTACCTTATGTATTGTAGATGGTCGATCTACAATTGATGTGGATTGGGTTGGATTCGAGTTAGGCCCAAGCAACTTGGTTCTAACTCGTCAAATCGGACTTGTTGACTACCCCTAAAACCTACAAAAAGATAAGGGTAAATTGCACAAAGTTACCTTAAGTTTTGTCATAAAGGCATAATATTCAACAAATGGTCTTAATTGCACAGACACCCCTTGCCGTTAGTGGTCAACAGTTAGACTTAACCGTTGACTTCAAAAAGACCAAAATACCCCTAGCTAAAAAAATTAGATCCATGGAGATTCGAACCTCTCGAACCATTCACAAAATTTATATTCCATTACAATACATATCCATTGGTTTTGTCTCTTCTTTTTCAATGATCTTATTGGATTGAGCTCGAGTTTTGGGTGGATCGAAGGATTTGATATCAGTAGAGAGGTGCCAAGAAGAGCGGAATTTTTTTTTTTTTGAGAAATAATTTGTCAAGGCGAGGTGGGTCATAGGTTGATATTTGAAAATTGAAGAATTTTATAATTGGGGCTATTGGGTCTTCTTCTTCTCTTCTTCTTCTCTTCTTCTTCCTTAAGTTGTGGTGGTTTTGGGTCTTGATTTTGTTGCTCTTGTTGTTGAAGGAAAGGAAGGAAATTTGTGTGAAGAGTGATAAGTGAAAGTGAGCGGAGTTGTGGTGAGACATAGACAATGTTTAAAGGGTTTTGAGTGGAGACAAATGTGAGGTTTTAAGAATTGGTGAGTTGGGTTGGACGAATGAAGATGGCAAAGCTTTGGTGAGCAAAAGTAGACATGGAGTGTTTAGGATTTTTATTTTTTTATTTTTTTATTTTTAAAACATGAGTATTTAGGATTTAGTGAACAAGTATGCTCTGTTTCTCGAATTGATGACGATGACTACCTACAAGTCTACAACAAGAATGATAAAGTAAAACGGGTGAGTTTTAAGTGAAAAGTAGAGTTTTTATTTTATTTTATTTTATTTTTTAGTGGAGGGTTGATTTATAATTATGAAAAAGTATGAGATTGTTATGTAATTTTATTTAGATAGATTTGTCATTATAACTAGTTCTGATATTATTTTAGAATTTATTGTTTATTTAACATGTCAAATGGCCATTTTACCCTTGAGCCTCAAAGTCAACAGTTAAGTCTAATTGTTGACCGCTAACGGTAAGGGGTGTCTATGTAATTAAGACCATTTGTTGAATATTATGCCTTTATGACAAAACCGAAGGTAAGTTTGTGCAATTTACCCAAAAGATAAAAGTGAGTAGAAAAGAACGAAAAGAAAGAAAAAGAAACGGTGTTATCTGATTTGAGCCTTAGGTGTGCTTCGACTGAACGTAAAAGTAGAGAAATATAGAAAGTGTTGAAGGTCTAGAATCCCAATGGCCGGAGTTCATATTTGGACTGAATTTAGACACACATATAAGCTTTTACAGTGAAGTTCGAGCAGAGAGTGCCTCTCTGATCAAATAGGTTCTTTTATAGGCTTCCCTCTCTCATTGGGTCTAATGTTCATCTGACTTCAATTCCTCAAATCAGGCTGATCGTAGGAGAGATTTTGGGCGAGATTCCCTCCATTGTAAATTGACTATTACGACAGTTACCAGCAAATGGTAACAAAAGTTGGACTGAGTCAGCAGCTTGTATTTCAATTGATAGAAGTCCCAGGTCAACCCGTATAAGATGGGCTTAGGCTGGATTTACCACAAAAAGGTTTGGGCTTTAAGTATTGGGTCCAAAGGCCATTTTTGGTTTCCACAGTTTGTCCCTCACTCTCTAAAGAAGGGATCACTTAATTAGAGAGTGACTTTCGTAGAGTCAATTATGAGTTTGACATAATGTCGACCCGAGCCAATGCTTACATGACTGTTCCTTGGAAGATTGTTCCTTTTGTCGAGTCGGATGGTAGTTCGACAGGGGTCGAGTGGGCGGATTTCTAGGTGAAGACAAACTCATCTTTGTGGCGACTTGTCGTCGAACGTTTCATGTACCCCAAGAGTGGGAAGTCCAATCGATGGGACTGAAGTAGCACAAGCATTCTTTGTTCGTTGCCCAATCGATATGACAAGCATTCTTTGTTCGTAGCACAAAAGGGCTGAGCACGCTATCAATGAAGCTACAGTCAGATCAATCCACAAGCAAGTCCATACATCACCGAACTCTACCCATGTTAGTACAAGAAACATGTACAAAGATTGATCTTGAAACGTATCCAAATTCACACAAGACATTATTAACAATAAATGTTATAAGAGTTCTGGTTACTCTTTGTACTCAACGAGGGTCCAGCTGAGTAATTGAAAAGTCATTCGTTGAAAATGGAGTAAAATGTAGGTCGTTAGTGTGAATGTAAAATGCAGGTTTTGATGGCAGTGGAAGAGACAGAGAGCTGCTGGTAAGCATGATAACAACTGAAGCCATGGTCGGTCTACTTGCTACATTTTCTTGAACGCACAATAATCTGATATGGATACATCTCACTATGTCACTACTGGAATCGACACTCAATGTTGGATCTATCAAATTCAAAGATTTCCCTGCCTTCCAGTTTTTCCATGCCTGCAAAAACATTAATACTTGTCACATATGACGTTAACATTTTCCTTTAAAAATATTTAAGAAGATTATTACTCACATATGTTAGAAGGTCCTCTGCCTCATCTTTAATATGAAAACAGCTGTTCTTCTGACAACTGATGATTTCCAAGAGTAACACACCAAAGCTGAAAACATCGGACTTGATTGAGAATTGCCCATGTTTTATATACTCTGGAGCCATATACCCACTGAAAATGATCATTAATATACATCTCAGGATTCATTCTTGTGTTATTTCAGTGACAAAATTGCAATGTTTTTCACAATCTTAAGTTGATTCTTATGTATACTTACAAGGTCCCCACGATTCTGTTTGTATCACATTGAGTTTGATTCATTGCAAACAACCTAGCCATTCCAAAATTTGAAAATTTTGGATTCATGTCTGCATATAAAAGAATGTTGCTAGCCTTAAGATCACGGTGAATGATCCGTGATCTAGAATCTTCATGAAGGTAAAGAAGCCCTCGAGCTATGCCTCCAATGATTTTGTAACGTGTCTCCCAATCCAGTGGCGAACACTTGATTGGATCTACAAATTCAACCAGGCCAATTGAACTAAAATAGGCTACAGAACAAGTAGATGCATACACATTATAGGATTATAAACAATTTTTTTTATACTTTTTAATGAAGAACATGAATGTAGATGCAGAGTTGTAACCATACCATACCAAATATGAAGTTATCAAGGCTTGAATTAGGCACAAATTCGTAGACGAGAAGCTTTTCGTTTCCTTCCAAGCAGAAGCCTAAAAGCTTAACCAAATTTCTATGTTGAAGCCTGGCAACTAACATGACCTCATTTTTAAACTCTGCTTCTCCTTGTCCTGAATTATTGGACAGCCTTTTCACTGCTATGTCTTGTCTATTTGATAGCCTTCCCTGTAATACAAGAACAAAAGGACGAATTCAATAGACTCATTTTAACTGATTTTGGCTTGTTAATGCTTTAAATACCTTATAAACAACACCAAATCCACCCTGTCAAAGCTTCCCATCAATGGAGAAGTCATTTGTCGCAACCTTGATAGTGCTGAAATCGAATTGCAAGGCCTCATCAACATCAATTTCATCAGTATCTTATTAATTTTACAAAGTCAGAATATACCAATTGAATTAGTTAATAGCAGAGTTGTTACTGTCAATCAGAAAAGAAGTTTAACAATGAAAAGAAATCAAATTGTTCATCAAAATAATCACCCTTACAATATCTCCTTTCTTGATTACTTCTGATCTGCTTTTGCTTCTGCTTTCTAGGAACGAAATAAGCCAAAGCAACAAGTACCACGAACATAATTACAGATACAACAACGATGATTACTACAGTTCCAGCAGCAATACCTCCACTATCTGTACAAAACAGACCCATCGGTGCATACATACAATACAGTGGGTCCTTCTCTAGTAAGGTTTTGCCCTAAAGTTTTTCCTCGGTCCCAAGGATTATTAAGTTGATATCAAATTACTCGGACCTTCAAGACCAGACTGATTAGAGAATTATTCACCGTAATTTAATTAGAATATGAGGGTACATACCTTTGGTTGGTGCAAGAGGAGTTGTATCCTTATAAAATGGATACAAGTCCCAATGAAGCATACAGTTAGGTGACTTAACACCTCCTCCTTGCTTCCCACGGCAACAAATCTGATACTCATCCACGTACCGGCGTAAACAAAACATACAATCATTCTGGGACAGATCTGGGGTACACTGCATCAATGCATATATTGTCACGGTGCTTGTCAAATTTGTTTCTTGAGTAGCAAACTTAAGCCTAGAAGTCCCCATAGAAGCTTCTTTCGCGGTGCTTTCCATCAAAAGATGCCATATTAGATCAAACTCTGTCAAATTCGATGTGATATTATCTGCGTTATAGAATTTATTTACAGGTACATCCATCTCTAATTTTCCCACAAAAGATCGGTCTGCATACCGTACCATACATGGAGGAGTATCGGACCACATATATGCTGATTTTTGGTTTGGACACTTGATCATAATATCTTGTGATGAAGAATTGACACATGTGCTACAATCTTCAGCAGAAGCATCTCCTCTGCATAGTGCACGACCGTAAACTGTATCAGGGTGTTTACCAATGTTTGCAGTGTAGAAACCACCATTTTTTACTACATTAGAAGCAAGAGTTGAGAGGAGGAGATTGCGGTTTCTAGCATATCTACTATCATTAGTTGTAAGTTGCCAGTTTCATAACAATGTTGCCAACCAGCAGTAGTGAGACTGATGCTTTTGAGCATGTACAAAAGGAAAATTAGAAGCAAATTTGTGAAACTCATTTGAAGTACTATTATGCAACCTCATGTATGTGTTAGCTAATTTAAATTGTTTGAAGAAGAAGGAAGAAGAAGAACAAACATGGTTTTAATACTAGTGTTGAACTTGATTGCCTGAGAATTTCTCTTTCTCACAACTATACCGAAGAAAATTCTACAATATTTTTCAACAACTCTACAATATTTCAATATTGAGTCCAATGGTACTTGCTAGAGTTGCACCTGATCTTTTAAGATTAGTCAAAAGTAATGTACCTAACCAGACAAAAAGTCAAAAGTAATGTACCTAAGACGACCACCATGATGGCATGATGTGGTGAAAGTTCAGACCGACTGCTGTTGCAAGATTTCTGGATAAGTCTAGAAGCATTTATTAGTTATCTCAAAAAAAGGATTATAGTATTTTCCATCGTTGGGGCATTAACCACTCTAGTCTTCTGCTGCTATTTGGCGGTCAAAGAAGCAAGCTAACTATCAATAGATTTATGTGTTATGGAATGGTGGTTTAGTCAAGAGGTGGCTGATCGAGTGGCGTGGGAAAGAGAAAAGACGTTATAGTTTTAGGGTTTTTATTTAACTTTAAATTTTAAAAGGTTTTACATGTGTAATAATGTAATTGAACAAAAAAAAATTGAGAGCTTCTCCTTACGATCCACACTCCAATTTAATTTTTTTTATTAATGACAAATTTAACCTAAATTAAAATTACTAAACAAGACAAAAAAAATTTAAAGATATTCCAAACTAATTAAATTATTAAAAAAATAAAATTGTCTCTCCTAAACCATTACATTAAATATTACATATTAAACTCTCTCTCTTAAATACGTTATTACCATATTAAACACTCTCTCCTAATTAATCTATCTCCATTTAAAAAAAAAATAAAAAAAATCATATTTCTATACTTTCTCTAAAAAACTTATGAATATTTTAGTTTTTTACTAACAGTATATTTATATATAAATAATTAAAGTTCTCAAGGCAATCATATACCTTACAAGGCTACAAGAGTAACAAAAAGTATTTTTATATTTCGATTTAAATTTTTTTATTTTTTTAAATATATACATACGTATAATTCCTAAAAATCAATATATATATATATTAAACTTTCATCGGGAGGTTTGTGGTTTAGAATCTGAAGTTGTACAAAAGCTGCCATTAGAAGATCGATAAGGAAATATATTCATGATTTGTGTATTACAAGTCTACAAATGCTTCTCAAAAAGCGTTTGAACATATATTGACACTTCTAACAATGCCACCATTTGTAGACATCTATCTACACATAGAACCACAATAAATAAAAGGCAGCATCAACTATAGTTCCAGTTTCCGTAATTCAATCGGAAAATAGAAAGATAGATTAAGAAACCAGGCGGAAGATGATGTGATTTGAAATCATATATATCCGAGCAGTCATTGGGAAAACCGGAAAAGTATCTACTAAGTAAACTTGTTGCAAGACCAAGCCAAGATTTTCTACGTCCAAAAGAGTAAGTTTTTTTTTTTTTTCCTTAACTGTTAGTCTTGTTTGAGAAAGAATAAAGATAGAAAATTAGAGATATGTATTGGAGGAGAGAGACTTTAATATGGTAATTAAAAATTTAGGAAAGAGTATTTAATATATAATAATTAATCTAATGATTTAAGAGATATAATTTCTTTTTTTAATAATTTAATTCAAAAAAGATAAAAAGGATAATCTTGTAACAAAATATAGTGTCTTTAGAATTTTTTAAAATTTAAATTTTAATAATAGAGTGTTTTTAGAAAAGAAGTGTAAAAAGAAAAAATTGAATTATCAAAAGAAGCTCTTAAAAAAATTTAAACCAAATTGATTAAGTTTTGTGTTACGTTTCACAATTTTATTGGTCCGTTTCATGCTGATGTTGGTGAAAAATGGAAGATTTTCTCTTGCCATTAATGATCTCTTTTAGCTATGCTTTTAAAAAAAATAAAAATAAATTATTAAATAAATTCAGGGTTTTGTAGGAGGGTGATACAACTTGAACCCACGACCTCATAGACATACCACTTGATCAACATCATCGTATCAGCTATGTTTTGTTTATATATATATATATATATGAGAGAAAACTAAAAATAGCCATCCAAATTATCATACTTTTGTTTTTAACCATTTTTGAAATTATAATTGTTAATAACCACTTTTTTAAAAAACTTTCAGTATATGTCCGTAAATTACTAGAGTACCCCTGAAAATAGTTTTATTTTAAATCTCGAAACAAACTTGAAATCATGGGTAAATTGAAATGTCCAAACTTGAAATCATGCCTAAATTGAAATGTCAAAACTTGAAATCATACCTAAAATTGAAATATCCAAACTTGAAAGCTGGACTAAATTGAAATTTTCACTTTCTTCTTCTTCCTCTTCTTCTTCCTCAAACATTAGGTTTTTTTTTTTTGTTTTTGTTTTTTTTTTTTGTTTCCCTTTTCTTGCAGATCACCTCGCCGGCGAAGGGGGATCGATTTCGTCGCCGGCGAAGCAGCAGCGGACGACGAGGAGCAGCGCACGATCGTGGCCCGTCGCCCGTCGCCCACGCCTGGCCGTCGCACGAACCAACGCCCCCCATCGCCGGACATGGCCACTGCCGCGAAGCCCAGAAGGTCGCCGGCGCTCGGCAACACCTTCGCCGGGGCTTGGCGACCCTCAAAGCACGCCGGCGAGGGAGATCGGGGAGAGAGAGAGAGAGAGAGACTTCAGGGAGAGAGAGACCAGAAGAGAGAGAAAGAGAAAAGAGAAAAGAGAATTTGGGGACCCTTTTTATATGAGGGCTTTCCAGTAATTTCTCAAAAAAGTTGCTATTAATAAATAAAGTTATGCATGTGGTTAAAAAAGAATTTCTCATAATTAGAGTGGCTGTTTTTGACAATTTTCACTATATATATATATATATTTTTTTTTTCTTTTTCTTTTTCGTAATAAAATGAATCTTTCTTCATTAACAAGTCATGTTTTACAAATGACAGTATAACTTACAAAAAAAAAATAAATCAAATGACAGTATATATGTATCCTTGTATTCAGACTTCAGAGCCAGTGGAAGCATTAGGCGAACTAGGCGGTCGCCTAAGGCCCCCAAAATTTAAGGGCATTTTTTATTTATTTTTTATTTTTTTTATTTATAGGTAATATTAAATTATGCGGCCTCAAAATATCCAACCATGAAAATATAACATCTGTTTTTTTTTTTCTTTCTAATTTTACTTATAGATAATATTAAATGAAACCGCCACAAAATATCTAACCATGAAAATATAACATGTCTTAAAGTTAAGTATAAAAATTCCTTTTTAATATACATTAACTTGTTATAAATTAAAGCATAAAAGCAAGAACATATAATAAAACACTAAGCAAGAGTGAGAATAAATGGAGAAAGCACTTCAATCAATCTTATTAATTCTTATGAATGATGACATAATACATCTATATATAGCCATATGGAGGATTATCCATACAATTGATATCTCTTAAATTACAAGATAATAACAGGTAATTATCTAGGTGATGATAAGTCCATATTATCACAAGTCACAACACTCCCCCTTAGACGCACGCCACATTGATAAAACCCTCTAAGCTTCATGAAAAATGTATTGGACATGCTTAAATAATGCCACATTAAAAACCTCGACAGGAAAACTCAATGGGACAAAACTTGTTAAATAGAAAAAGAATACGATGCACATATGACTAAAGTGAAGATTACTCCCCATGAAAAAAGAAAAAAAGAAAAAAAAAAAACACTATGTTATGAGTCTTGTAGTTTTCAAAGTCAACACATACCAATGCCATATACCAACTTTCTTGGAGTGTAGAAGAATTTTGGTGATATATCTTATGCATTGTGCACCAATAAGATACAGTATTTCTGGACCAAGTATTATTTCATCATTATCTTTAAGTCGAAATGGATCTTTCTTAAAATCTAACGATCAGACAACTATTGAGGTGTTAAAATAATGAGACTTATCCATGTTGAATCTTTTCATAATCGTTTTAATATAAGTTGATTGATGGACAAATATTCCATTTGATTTATGCTTGATCTCGAATCCAAGACAATATATTAATGTTTTCCCCAAAACTTTCATCTCAAATTCTCGTTTCAAATATTTAGCAGTTTTAGACACTCTTCAAGAGTTCTATTTAATTTCATGTCATTAACATATACTGCTTCAATTGCAAATCCGGATTTCGATGTCTTTATGAAAACACATGAGGCATATAAGAATTTTAATACACCCACATTTATGAGGTATTCACTAAGACGATAATACCACATTCTTCTGAAATGCTTTAAACCATATAAAAATTGTTGTTAGTTTATCAAACATAAGTTACGAGAATTTGAATTATATGCTTCTGGCATTTTGAATCTGAAACTAATAATGCACGGTGTGTATAAAACTATCTAGAGAGGGGGTGGGCGTGAATAGATTTTAAACTATTATTACCAATTTTCGCGATTAGTCAATGTTACGAAAATACCACAATCTAGTTAAAGCAATACATCAAGTGTAAAGTGCGGAATTTAAATAACACTTGATTTTTACGTGGAAACCTTCAACAAGGAAAAACCACGGGCTGTTATGTACGCCACACACGAACCTTGAATCACTACAAGAAAAAAGGCCAATTGGTACGAAAACTTATAGGGGCGTTTTTTTTTTCGTCCCAATAGGATGTCTATTGGAACGAAAAAATTATTCGTCCCTAAAAAATGCAAACCTGGTCAAACCTTTAGGGACGAACAAATTTGTCCCAATAGAATGCCTCTTGGGACAAAATAAATTTTTCGTCTCTAAAAAGTACAAATCTATCAAGACCTTTAGGGACGAAATAATTTTGTCTATTGGGACGAAATAAATTATTCGTCCCAATAGATTGTCTTTCGGGATAAATTTTGCCCAATATGGTAAGACCTTTATGGACGAATTTTTTTTTTTGTCCCAATATAACGTCTATTGGGACGAAATACATAATTCGTCCCAATAGACTGTCTATATGGATAAATTTTGTTTCATCCCAATAGGTTTTCTTTTTATTTAAAATTATAATAATTAATTAACTTTGTTGAAAATTCTTGATTTTTATTTTGTTGAAGTTTT
Source organism: Acer yangbiense (assembly GCA_008009225.1). Taxonomy (NCBI): domain Eukaryota; kingdom Viridiplantae; phylum Streptophyta; class Magnoliopsida; order Sapindales; family Sapindaceae; genus Acer; species Acer yangbiense. The sequence continues at coordinate 19,734,250 of CM017773.1, read as the reverse complement.
TCCATAAAGATAGATTAATAATTAAATTACCATATAAATTAGAAAATGATGCAATATGGATCATTTTGTTCATCCAAAGTGGTTCTCTATCGAGATGAATTTTGTTTTTTCCCAATAAGTTCTTCATAAGGATTAATAACTATTAGTCTTTAGTGGTTTTCTATTATTTAAAAAAAAGGAACCGAACCGTCGGAACCAGAACCGGAACCGTTGGTTCCGAATTGAAAACTAAAACCGCTGGTTCTGAATCGAAAACCGAAACCGCTGGTTCCGAATCAGAAATTGGAACCGCCGGTTCCGAATCAGAAATTGGAACCGCCGGTTCCGAATCGAGAAACGGAACCATGGTCATGTTTAATTCCAAGTACGATTAACGATTGACTCTTTGATCTGACAATATATGATTTGAACAAAATAGTTTAATTAAATATTATAATAAATGTTTTTTAATATTAATTTGTTTATCATATAAAAATAAAATTTAAATCAGTGAAATCAATCTACAAATAAAATTCTGATTGAAAAATAACCAATAAAAATTTAATAACAAGTAGAGGTTATATATAAAAACTATGCTTTTGTTAACACATTCAAAGCAACAGCAAGATGGATAAGGCTTATCTCACTCACTCACCTGAGTGACAGGTTCAACACTCACCACGATCACAACAATTATTTGTGATTTGTGATTTGTGTGTGATGAGATGTAGCTGGTGGGTGGGGTGTCATTTGAAGGTAACAAAACAATTTTTTATTTTTTTTTATTTTTAAATTTCGTCCCTACAGGTTGTCAAAGGGGACGAAAATTGAAATTCGTCCCTAAAAACTACCTACAGGGACGATTTTTGTACGCCCAATAGATCTATAGAGTCGAATTTTGGGTTATTAGGACAAAAAAAAAGCGTCACAATAGCCCTTTTTTCTTGTAGTGAATCCACTAATTGCAATGACGTTTACAACCTAGGTTGACCTTAACCTCTCACAGTCTATAACCCGCCACTACTACCCGCATGCCTATAAAAGTAGACCTAGTTCAATTTGCTTGCGGCCTAAGCAATATTAGCCACAAGACTTAGTTCTCACTAAAGAGATTAAACAACCTAAGTGAATATGCAAAGATATCCAAATATGTACTTAATGCTAGGTTACACTAAATACTTATTTAGGATTATAAGATGACAATTAAATCAATCCTAGATATGAATAGCTAATATAGATTAAACAATCCTAAGTTTAGCTATCACAATACAACACTCAATCAAAACAACACAACTATCTCTATCTTGTACATAAGAATATAATCTAAAAACATACAAGTAATTAAAGAGATGCTTGTTAAGTAAAACACTAAGATTAGATGAAATTAGTGAAAAACTTACCAAAACACGTGTGTTGAGTAAGACCTATGCAAGCAAGCATCCTAGATATGCTAGAAGATGCTAGATGAAGTTTGATGCATATGAAAATGACTTTGAGTGTTTAAAGGTGAGTTCTTGATTGATTTTCTCTCAATTATCTCTTTTTTTCTCTTTAAGGTTCTTGGAGTCAATGAACTAGGTTCAGAGAAAGAGATAATGATGTATTTATAGAGATAAAGAACATGGCATGTGAAAAGACAAGATTGCCCCTAAAACGTGCCATTGGCAGTTTCAAAACCATCGATCCAACCGCCTAATGAATCCCGACAGAACATGAGATCATCAACGGTCTCATAACCACCGATGACAACCGTAGAAATAAACCTGAGAGATAAAAAATCGATCAAGTCTGAACGGCAGTCGTGGCTACCGATCATAACCGTAAAATTGCTCTAGACCTTCTGGACTTAAACGGTGGTTTCATTCGGCGGTCATGGCCGCCGATAAAACTGCCATTTCACCAAATGTAGTGAAACCAAAGGAGAAGCCAAGAGCATTCTCCGAAGGCGATCCTCACACTAAACCAAGCACACCATCATGCATGCGTAGACGTTTCCTAACAATATTCAGAAAACGAATTACTAGATACACTAACACAACAAGATACAACAACAAAGTGCAAGTGTGAAAAGTGACATGTGAATATAATGCACATAAGAACAAAGCATACATATGCAACCATTAGAAGTGTGTGTGTGCAACTAAATCTCTTCAATGAAAACTAAGCACTAAAGATATACCTTTGGAGTGCTTATCACCTTAAGGTCTTAAGAGGGTCTTTGAGCTTGAACAACAATCACCTAAGCTACCCTTACAATTCAAACTCCAATTGTGTTTTGTCACTGAAATAAGCCAATCAAACTTTGAGGAACTTACAGAATCCTTCAGGGATTATTCTCATCATATAAATATTATTTATGCAACAAAATATTTGTATATCATCAATACTGGGTTTCCATAATAAACCTTTTGTTTTAATATATAAGTTATATCTTGTTATCTTAATTTTCGTACGAATAATCGTTTTAACAAAAATGTTTGACGTCTTCAAGTGTCTATACTACATGTCCAAAACATTTCAAGTTCTTAAATGAATATAGCAGCCTTTTGGACAATAGTTTTACAACGACATTCATCCATAATTTGTGGTTCAAGGTCCTCATCTTTTCATAACATGCAAAGCAACAATATAGAAGATCTCAATTTTTATTTTACAGTACATATGTCTCCTCAAGGGCTATTGTAAACATACTTTTACATAAGGAAACTCTAATATTTATATGCTTTCAGTATGTGTGCCTTTGCATAGGCAATTGAGATCCCTTTAATTTATGAGTCTCATAGGGGGTAGATTACATTTCATTATTTTGTACCTCTTCAAAAAAGTTTTTAACTCTTCAAAAAAGTTTTTAACTCTTCAAAAAAGTTTTTAACTCTTCAAGGACATTTAGCTCTTCAGAAGCCTTTGTTTAGATGATCAGAATTACATATAGTTTGTGCATTATTTTTAACATGATCATGATCTCTGATATTCGCTTCAGGGAATAATAATTGTTATTGGTAAAAACTGAAGAATTGGCAGGTCAGCATTATTACCAGAAAAGACCAACTCAAGGTGACCAACAAATGATCTCCAGACCCGGTCAGGTTTATCCAAGTGATCAGATAAAGATAACCTGATCAGGGTAACTAGATCGATTGGGTAAAGATGGCCCAATCAGGTTCAACTAGCCGATTGGGTCAAAGAGTCCGATCGGGGTTGAGTAACCAATCAGGGTAAATGAGACTCGGTCGGGTTTGTCAGGATTTTGAGTCATGTTGGATTTATTCTATGTCAAAACAATATTTCCTTTGTATTGATTAGTTGTCTAGGATTCACGGTTTATTAAGTTTCAAGGAAGTTGGACAGCACATCAAGCTTCAAGGAAGTTGGACAGCACATCAAGCAAAGTGAAGCCTTCAAGAGGAGTAAGCATTGTTGCACATCAAAGGTTTACTTAAACCTCAATCCTCTTACAAGGCGTTTAGGCACACACACACATTACATCCATATGTTTCCCTGAATCGTTGCGCTCAATTGGTATAACCCATACACACGCTTATCATTGTATGCACATGTATTAGATTTTAATTGACAAATTTTGTAAAATGCATGTTCAAGGAATATATCTAGGAAATAGCATACTTGTGTGTTCATGTGTTTGTTTGTTTGTGTTTTTGTGATATTGGACTTGAATATGTTCTCATATTATTCCTTATTGAGTTTCGATCATTTCGGTACTTATTCATTAGTTTTCGAGTTCTGAGTTGGTAGTTACGAAACTTTCCGTACATTTATCGTACATGGTTTTCGTCTTTATTTATCAAGTCGATTTCCATATCTTTTGTGAAAGTTTTGTTGAAATCCATGTGCGTGAGGGAGTCTCGGTTCATTATCCAAAAACGTATTTGAATTCAGAGTTTGAAGGTCAAAATACGGTCGAAGAACAAGAACGGAGCGCAAGGGAAGAGAAGAATGGCCAAAGGCCATTTGCACCCATTCACGTGAAGGCACGTGAGCCTCACGGGAAGGGATGCCTTCTGCCCCCGTGCCTCCACGGAAGGCTGAGTTGGCAGCCCCTTATTGGTGGTCTTAATTGCTTCCTTCTCCCTCTCTTTGAATATCTCTTTTCCCTCCCATTTTCATTGCAAGAAGAAAATTTGAAAAACAAGTGTAGAATTTTCTCTCCAAATTTTCCCAACTTTCAAACACCATAACTCTCTCATTCCTCATCCGATTTGAGTGATTCAAGTTGGAAAATCTTTGTATTGAAGTTCTCTAACTTCTCCAAGTGAGTTTGAAGCCTTTTTTCAAGTTTTGTGGTGTTTCTACACCTAAATCCGAGACTGCACAAAATTCCAAAGGTATTGATCTATTCTTTGTGTTTTGATCTTTAAAGTCTTCAATTACCTTGGGTTTTCTTCTTCTATATGTAAGTGTTACTTGGACAAATGCAATTGAGAAGTAGAACTTCAATTATAGGCTAATCTTGTCTAATTAGAGACTTGAATGTGAACTAGTTTTTCTTAAATCTAGGTTTTCACATGTTTGTGAGTTATATTGTGATTAGCTTATTATCTAGGGCTATTCTTTGATCAGCACATTTGATTTTGTATTTAGAGTTAATTAGGATTTAATAGATTATTGATTGATTATATGCTCTAAATATTTGCTAGAATATTCATTGATCATTTCTTATGAATCTAGCATGTTTTTTTGTTTGTTACTAAAATCTTGAATATGTGCTTAATTTATATATTTTGATTCAAGTTTTAGTTGCATGAATAAATCTGGAAATTGAATGTGTTTTGGTGTTTCACATGTTCTAGAATTTTGTTCATGTATAGTAACTAGACAACTTTGATGTTTGAACTTTCATGACTATGTCTAGTTCCCATAGGATGTGTTGATCATCATATTCTATGTTGAGTGCTTATGTGCATTTTGCATTCATTGATCACTTTAGGAAGTCCTTACAAAAGGCATGAAAGTGTTAATTAGGGTTGGGACGATCCGGATAGTTAAGCAAGAAAGATTTGGCTAGAATCGGGAGGATTTAAATAGTCAAGCAAGAAGTCTTGGCTAAGATCAGGAAGATCTGAATAGTCATGCACGAAATCTTCCTAGAGGCATGAGCGTCTCGGATAAGAAGTTGCTTCCTAAAGGTGTGAGAGTCACATCTCGGATAGAAAGTAGGCAAAATGATTCACTAGGCCCGGGGGTAGAATAGGAGTTGATAGCTTGGAGAGTGTATCATGGGATTGGTCACTTCTTTGAGTGTGTATCTTTTATTCATCATAGTGGATTACGGTTTACTGGTGGTTGCGGATTCAACCGTAGATGTTTCCTTTTCGGAGGTTTACCATGTAAAAATTATGTTTCAAGTTTCTCTATCCTTTTCTCTTATATTTGTATGTGTGATCTATTGTATCTTGTTTGGATCTTCACCTTTCATAATCCTTGTAAACAAGATGCAATGCAAATACATGAATGCAAACATCCATTTTGATCAAAGTTGTTTATATGTTTTATCTTCGTAAAATGATTTATTTGTATATAGTCATTCTTTCATTTAATCTTGTATATGGTGTACATAAGTATCAATACAAGTAATTAGTGGATTTTAGTTTTTAGCTTGATTACTTCACTTGGAAGTCATAGACATTATTGATGTGATCATGTTGAACATGCTTTACAATAGTCTATGTGTGCTTAAATATCTATCATGTGTTGTGATACAAGCTATCTAGAGGGACAAACTTTTGTTTGTTTCTAAATGATTGAAAAAAGTGTAAAAACCTATTTAACACACCCCCCCAGGTTAGCTTTAGGCAATTTAACCGTGTTTGTATATTTTAGGGTTAGACATGTGGAAGATATCAAGTCCAAAACAACCACGACTCAAATATGTAGAGAAAGAATCTAACTCAAACATGGAACCATGAAGCACACTCTGATAAGGAAACAAATTTCCTTAAAGATATTAGAGTCCAAATTTGGAAAAAGATCTAACTCACTCAATGCACAGAAAATACAAAACAGGAAAGAAGAAAAAAAACGACTCCCACAAATTAGAGTCCTACAAAACCTCGTCAACTTTCTTTACTTGTACATTAAGACTTAGGGTTCTATGCATGTATAAATAGACCCTCAAATACCATTATACGGGTGTTGTTAAAAACATAAAAAGAGCATAAGAGAGATTGAGTGTGTAATTCTTTTCTACCTAGTGAAAATCGTTTCCCTCACCATCTCCGGCAACTGTGGTTTTTTTCCCTTCTTGGGTTTTCCACGTAAAACCTTGTGTTTTGCATAATCAATTTCTTATCTTTCTTTATAATTTGATTATTGATTTTTATTAACTTGTTGGACGCGTGGTATATTTTATGTAATCCAAAAATTACCGTCAACAATAACTTTTAATTAAAAGTCACATTTCACACTTCTAGTGTGTAACGAATAATTTATTTCTTGTCATTTGCATAAATTGTTTTTCTAGAACAATCAAGAGGTGACTAACCGAGTTACGTGAGAAAGAGAAAAGAAGTTTTTATTTGACTTTAAATTTTAAATGGATTTCCATGTGTAATAATATAATTGAACAAAAAAAGTGTAAACCAAATTGATTAAGTTGTGTGCTACGTTTCACAATTTTATTGTTCCGTTCTACAACTGATGTTGGTGAAATGGAGCAGTGGAAGATTTTGTGAAAATTGACAAACGTAACCAAATAAATTATGCAATAATTGTTTTTAACTTTGGTTCAAACATTTTACAGTAATTTCTTTCAATCCTAGCCAAAATTACACAAATACTCCCACTCACTTAATTTTTTTAAAAATTTTAAATATTCGTTTCTTCTTCTTCTCTAACGCAAAATATCTCCTTTCATTCTTTCTCTTCTTCTTCCATGACAATACAAAAAAAAAAAAAAAAAAAAAAGTCTATTGGCGACCAATTATTTTTTATGGCTATAATTACCGTCGGTGATTCAGCCTTTTTCGACGGGCATTAATTTCAATACCGTCGAAAATAATGAAAAAAGTAATACCACATTTTCGACGGCAAAAGGCTATTGAAAATAGTCGAATAAACCGTCGAAAATGATCCACATTTTCGACGGCATTATTTGTACCGTCTATGTGCCGTCGAAAATGATGAAAGAAGTAATATCACAATTTTGACAACCCAATGGCCATAAGAAATAGTTGAATAATTTGGTACTATTATTTATATAATTTGTTACGGTATTGTCATGAAAAATATAACTAGTTAAATATTATAATATTAATTAATAAATTATAATGGAATATATTTATGTATGTGATAATTTATACACTACTAAAAAAATGACTTATAGGTCGATATTTTAATCACTTATTATTTTATTGTTCTTGTCAAGGTTAAAAACTAAAATCTCCATATGACAATTTAATAATTTTTAATTATTGATGATTATTTAATAATATTTAATTCAACAATTAAATAATATATTAATTAAATAATCACATCATTTAATTAATTCCCAAAATATATTTAAGTTACTTTTATAGCACAATTAATTAGACCACCCAATTCTCTGTAAGTCTTGTTACTATCAATCGTATAGGGCTAGCAAGTGGACCTAATGGATCCACGGTGTAAGGATTCCCGTTGTTTTTAATTGGCTTATTTCGTGATCAAACCATATGTGGGGATTCTTTGTAAGGGTAGTTTAGATGTTGTTGTTATTGCTTAGGCCCTTTGAAGACTTCATTATGGACAAGCACCAAAGGTAAAACTCTAAGTGCTTACTTGACTTGAAGAGATAGTTGCACACACTCACAACTCTTGCATATGTTTAATCTTTGTATGTTGTGTTTCTTTTTGTTGTGCATCAATGCCTATTTACATCTCTTCTTGCTTGATATATTGATTGCATTTTGTGTTTATAACATCATAGCATTTAGGCTTTTAGGATGCATCTTAGTTTACCTTTGTTCCCCTTGCATGATTGCTTGTGGGGTTCAAAGTTGTGGGCTGTGCGCTGGTCCACCTGCGCCTGACGTCCAACGCCGCTCACCGGCGTAAAACGCCCAGTGGCGTGCCGCTGGTCATGCGCTGGTCCACACCAGCGCAGCCCACCAGCGCAGATCGTCTAGTTCTCTGTCGCCTGTCGTGCGCTGGTCTTCACCAGCGCAAGGTCACCAGCGCTGATCGCCCAGTGTGGCTCCACTGGTCTGGCGCCTGTGTGAACGCATGTCGTCCAGCGCCATTGCAAAAATGTGCGTGTGCGCTAGTCCTGCGCCTGTCGTCCAGCGCAAGTCCACCAGCGCACAGAGCAATTTTTGGTGCGTTTTTCAAAACGACCACACTTCACTTATGGCCCCTATATATATAACACTTTGACTTTAGGTCAGCCAAGAGAGTTCATATTCATATTCTATACTTAGGATATTTTTCAAGAGAAGAAAAATACACAAAGAACTCAATTTTAATTACTCAAACACTTTTTCATGATCATCAATCATCATCTAGCATCATCTTGGATCATCTAGATGTCATCTTGCATGGAATCTTCATCATACTTTGCTTGGTAAGCTTTTCACTAATATCTTACATGTTTTGTGTTTATCTTATCTAGCAATCTCAATTAATTACTTGTTTGTTATTTTGTATGTTTTGGATACAATATTGAGATGAGTATGATGTATGTTTGAGAAGTTGTATTGTGCTAGCATATTAGGTTTTGTGCTTAATATTGATTAGCTAAACTAATTGACATGTCATTTAGTTTTGATATCTAGGATTGTTCTTAATTGCATATCAATCATCTTCGATAAGCATATAGGGTTTCCCTTGCTCTATGTTGCATTTTGGATATTTACATATATTCACTTAGGGTTGTATTCTCTTCATAGAGAAAGTAAGTCTTGTGTATAGCATCCGGGATTAGGTTGCTTAGAACGCAAGCAAATTGGACTAGGTTCACTCATACCGGGATTAGGTAGGTGTGTGATTACTTCCGGGATTAGGTTGTAATCGTTTGCACATTTAGTGGATTCGAGGTTCGAGTGTGGCTTACTTACATAGCCCGTGGTTTTTCCCATGAGGGTTTCCACGTAAAAACCAAGTGTTGTTTTAATTTCCGCACCATATTACACTTGCTTGTTTATATTATCTTGATGGCATTTTCGTAATTTTGACTAACACGAAAAATTGGGTAAAAAAACGTAAAATCTATTCACCCCCCCTCTAGATAGCTTTATACACACCGTGCTATAATTTGTTTCAATTGGTATCAGAGCGGGTTCCTAGACATACATAGGTGATCCTTGCTTATTTTGGTGTGTTTTGCATTTTGTGTGATTTTTGATCATTCATACATTTGCATTCATTTCATTCATTCATAAACACTATGAGTGGAAACGGTGGAAATGGTGGTGGCCACGAAGGAGCTTCTAGCACAAGGCCTCCACTTCTTACCGGATTGAACTATTCCCAATGGAAAGGGAAGATGGAATCCTACATATGCCAAATTCATGACCGTGCATGGATGGCGGTGGAAGACGGATATGATCTCCCTATGATGACTCCCGAGGGTGGAGGACAAGATGTTTTGAAGCCTAAAGCGCAATGGAACGCGCAAGAGTTTGAGGCTTCTAAGTGGAATAGGAAGGCTATGCATGCCATTATGTGTGCTATGGATGAGAATCAGTACAAGCTTATTCAGAATACTCAGATTGCCAAAGTGGCATGGGACATCCTTCTAGTTGCACATGAGGGAACCGAGGTGGTGAAAGAGTCCAAGCTTCAAGTCCTCCAAACTCAATTTGAGCTACTTAGGATGGGAGAGGATGAATGCTTCAATGACTTCGAAATCAAATTGATGGACATTGTAAATCAAAGCCATCAACTCGGAGACCCGTATTCGGATAGGAGAGTCAAGCAAAAAATTATGAGATCTCTCCCCGATAGGTTTGAATCCAAGGTGACGGCCATAGAAGAAAATAGTGGCTACATGGATATGAAGCCAAGTGAGGTGATTGGACGTCTCCTTGCATATGAGTCTAGGAAGGCTCCTAGCACCACTACTCCTCCTAAGAAGTCTAAAGGAATAGCTTTGAAAGCATCTAAGGATGCAAAGGAGGCAAAGCATGAATCGAATGAAGACCTTGCCTTATTTGTGAAAAGGTTCAACAAGGTTATGGGGTTCAAGAAGAAGAAGGGATTTGGGTCAAGATGACAAGATTTGAAGAAAAAGAGTTCCTTCAAGAAGTTTGAGCCTAGACAAGAGAGGACCGAAAGGAAAGGGGTCCGATGCTTTGAATGTGGTGGGATTGGTCACTTTGCACCCGAATGTGCTAATCACAATGAAAAGAAGAAGAGCAAAGTGATGGCCGCCACTTGGAGTGGGAGTAGTGATGACTCCAATGAGGAAGATGAGTCTTCAAGTGAAGAAGAGCTCATGGCTAACCTCCTAGCTTTTGCCTCCTCACATAAGAGCAAAAGTGCTAGTGAGAGAGAGGAAATGAGTCAAGAGGAAAATGACTCAAGTGAAGAAGAAAGTGATTCCTCGTCTAACTCCATAAGTAGTTTTGTGGAGAAAAAGGTGCTTGCTAAATGCCATGCCGAGTTTAATGATTTAGCAATCAAGAGCACAAGAAAGATCAAGATCACAAGAAAGATCAAGATGTTGAGAGAAGAAAATCTTGAGCTTGCATCTCATAATGACCACTTAAGTGAACAAGTGGAAAAATTCAAGAAGATAGAAGATAAGCTAAGAGAGGAGTTAGCTTTATCTAGGAGGAATGAAGAAAGTCTAAAGAGTGAGCTTGAAGAAGTTAGAAATTCTATGACTAGGATTGATTCTAGCACCAAGAAGCTTGACCATATGCTTGGTGTTGGAAAGAGTCCATGTGACAAGAGGGGTCTTGGGTATGAAGATGACAAGAAGATCTCTACCTCTAACAAGACCGTGTTTGTCAAGAGCTTGAAGAAAGAAGAAACTTCATTTGTGCAAGCTCCTAGAAAGAAATTAGAAGTAGGACAATGCTCTAATGCATAAGTGAAGATAGGGCCAAGAAGGAAACCTCAAGCTCAACCCCCTAGGGTCCCTCAAGCCAACATTCCTCCTCAAATGGCTCACAAAGGAAAGAGACCTATCATGCAACCTCAAGCTAGGAAGCAACCAAGACCGGTTCAACAACGAAGAAGGATTGAACCCCTTCATCCACAAAGACAAGGACAAGGTATGATTCCTTATTTTACTCCTATATGTCACTTTTGTGGATTTGATGGTCATATTAGACCACATTGCTTTCGATATATAAAAATGTGCAAAACTAGAAGCATGATAGAGAAGAAAAAGAAAAGAGCCATGATGCATGTTCGTAGGAATAATAATATTATTATGCATGATCCTAGGACATCTAGAGCCCATGTACCAAAGACCACTAAGAAAGCTAAGATTGTTTCTAGGTGGATTAGAAAGAATGAAATTGTTTGCCATGTTGCTCAAATAGCCTTGAAGGCAAATTCTTCTAATTTTTGGTATTTAGATAGTGGGTGCTCTAGGCACATGACGGGAAACAAGAGTTTCTTCGAGACTCTTGTTATGGAGGAAGGTGGATATGTCACTTTTGGTGATGGATCAAAAAAGAAAGTTGTAGGGAAAGGAACCATTTCCGTTCCCGGATTACCCTCCTTATCCAATGCTTTATTTGTTGATGGCTTGAAAGCCAATTTAATAAGCATTTCACATCTTAGTGATGAAGGATATTCCGTCTTGTTTTCTAAAGATTTTTGCTCAATCCTAAAGCCCGATGGACAAACCTTGTTGAAGGGCATGAGATCTAGCGACAATTTTTATTGTCTTAAAGCTAGTATTGTATCTAATCATGTGTCCATGGATGAGCAAATTGAGTTGTGGCATGAAAGACTTGGCCACATGAACTTTAGGGATCTACGGACCCTTGGAAAGTTCGAGTGTGTGCGTGGCCTCCCTAAACTTGGGAAGAAAGCCAATGGTGTTTGTGGACCTTGCCAACAAGGAAAGCAAACTAAAAGCATGCACAAAAAAGGGTAAGTATCTCACCACCAAGGAGCCTCTTGAGCTTCTCCATATGGACCTCATGGGTCCCATGCAAACCGAAAGTTTGGGTGGAAAGAGATACATTTTTGTATGTGTTGATGATTTCTCTAGGTTCACATGGACATATTTTCTTAGAGAAAAATCCGAAACTTTTGATAAGTTTAAAATGCTTTGTAATAAACTTCAAAATGAAATGAACTCTAATATTAAAAGCATAAAACGGATTAGAAGTGACAATGGGAGGGAATTTGAGAATGCTACCTTTGAAACCTTTTGTAATGGTTTAGGTATCTCCCATGAGTTTTCGGCTCCTAGGACACCTCAACAAAATGGAGTTGTTGAGAGGAAAAATAGGGTCCTTCAAGAGATGGCCCGTGTGATGTTGCTTAGCAACAATGTCCCTAGGAACCTATGGGCCGAAGCCGTCAATACGGCTTGCTATATAGGAAATAGAGTCTTCCTAAGGCCCGGTACTAGAAACACCTCCTATGAGTTATGGAAAGGCAAGAGGCCAAATGTTAGCTACTTCCACACTTTTGGAAGCAAATGCTACATTTTGAATGACCGTGATCAACTTGGCAAATTCGATGCTAAGAGTGATGAGGGTATCTTTATTGGTTATGCCTTGAATAGTAGAGCCTATAGAGTTTTCAATTTAAAGACTCTAAGTGTTATGGAATCATCCAATGTCGTATTTGATGATACTAGGCTCAAGTCTAATGATCATGAGGAGGAGGTTATTTTTAGTGATGGTTCTCCTTTGGAGAAGGTTGTGGTGTCTCCTAATGTTGGGACATCTAATGTCAACAATGATGACACACAACCTATTGCTAGAGTTCCTCTCTTGGACTCTAAAGAACCCGCTCCATGGGTTAGGAAACTCCATGATAAAGAAGATATCATTGGAGAGGTAAATGAGGGTGTTAGGACTAGACGTCAACTTGCTAATCTTATTAGCTATACTTGCTACACCTCTCAAATTGAACCCAAAAAGGTTGAAGAAGCCTTAAATGATGAATTTTGGGTTCTTGCCATGCAAGAAGAGCTAAACCAATTCGAAAAGAATGAGATTTGGACTCTAGTTCCTAGGCCTAAGACCACTAATGTCATAGGCACTAAATGGATATTTAGGAACAAATCCGATGAGGATGGCAACATAATGCGGAACAAGGCTAGACTTGTAGCACAAGGGTACTCTCAAATTGAGGGTATCGACTTTGAGGAGACATTTGCTCCCGTTGCCCGATTAGAGTCTATTAGGCTTCTCTTGTCCATTTCTTGTGTGCACAAGTTCAAATTGCACCAAATGGACGTCAAGAGTGCCTTCCTCAATGGCTTCTTGCAAGAGGAAGTGTTTGTTGAACAACCCAAGGGGTTTGTGGATGCTCACCACCCCAACCATGTCTATCGCCTCAAGAAGGCACTATATGGGTTGAAACAAGCACCGAGGGCTTGGTATGAGCGCCTCACTCAATTTCTTGTTGACAATAACTACACAAGAGGTAGTGTTGACAAGACACTATTCATCAAGATAGACAATGATGAGCTTTTCATAGCTTAAATATATGTGGATGACATAGTGTTTGGCTCCACCAACAACACCAAGGTCCAACAATTTGTTGATGTTATGTCTCATGAATTTGAGATGAGTCTTGTTGGTGAGCTTAATTACTTCCTAGGTTTGCAAATTAGGCAACTTGATAATGGGATCTTCATAACCCAAGCCAAATATGCCAAAAACCTTGTGAAGAAGTTTGGTCTTGAAAAAGCCAAACATTGTGACACTCCTATGAGCACCACTTTGAAGCTAAGCAAGGATGCCAGCGGTAAAAGTGTGGACCAAACCTTATATCGTGGCATGATAGGGAGCTTGCTCTATTTGACCGCAAGTAGGCCCGATATATCATTTAGTGTAGGAGTTTGTGCTAGGTACCAATCCGATCCTAAGGAGTCCCATCTCTCTTCGGTTAAGAGAGTCATTCGCTTTGTGAATGGGACTTCCAACTATGGGATTTGGTACTCATTTGACACTAATCCTAGTCTTGTAGGATATAGTGATGCAGATTGGGCAGGAAATTGTGATGATAGGAAGAGCACATCGGGCGGTTGCTTCTTTCTAGGCAACAACTTGGTGTCTTGGTTTTGCAAGAAGCAAAACTCGATTTCCTTGTCCACGGCGGAAGCCGAGTACATAGCCGCGGGGAGTGGATGCACTCAACTTATGTGGATGAAGCAAATGTTAGTGGACTATGGATTCAACCAAGGTACTCTCACTCTCTTTTGTGATAACATGAGTGCCATTAATATTTCCAAGAATCCGGTGCAACATTCTAGAACTAAGCATATTGACATCCGCCATCACTTCATTAGAGAGCTTGTTGAAAATAAATGCATAGTACTTGAACATGTAGGTACTAATGATCAACTTGCGGACCTATTTACTAAACCCTTAGATGCTACTCGATTTAAAACTCTTAGTAGATCTATTGGGGTATGTCTTGTGGAGTGATGTTCCATGATTGACCCCATATGGGGAACTCAAGCAAAGAGAGCTAGTTTGCATTCTTGTATTCTTGCAAAAAATTTGAAATATCTTATGCCTCTTCTTTTGATTGCTTGAGTAAGCTTGGTTGTACATATGTATATATGTTTTCAAATTCTATAAGTGTGAACCTTGCTTGTCTATAATCCATGTCATATTTATGTTCAAACATGCATTTTTGGACTAGGAGATGTATATTGGAAGTATGATTTGAATGACCTATGATTATCTCCATGACATGATGATTCTTTAATAACATGCTAATGACAAATGAAAAAGCATGAAATTCATATAACATGCTCACATGAAAAGCATGAATTGATGATTGCATATTCTTAAAATGCAAAACTTGTGTGAAAACTTATGAGACTCAAAATGAATAAAGGATCTTGTATCCATTCAAAGGAATTTCCATTCCCAATGTCTCTCTTTCTTTATTAGTTGAACATGGTTACTATCATACGGATATTTATCCGGAAAAATCAAATAGGGTGCAAAGTCGCTCATGCCATGTTTCGCTTATAAAGTTGGATATAGTTGCTCTTAAATTGAAATCAATAATCTCTATATCCTTGCTTTTCCCATGACATTGGTGAAATTGGTTTGAATTCTTATTAGAAACCTTTGTCATTTGCTTTACCAAATACCATTGTATTTTGGACTTGAATGCTATATGTCTTGTATGCAAAGCATGTTGGATTCACACATTTTCTCAAAATAAATCTCTTTGTTTCTCTCAAATTAATTGAAGTGCATAAAGTGACTTATATGTATATGCAAATCTTGCATGCTTCTATCTCTCGTTGCTATGAGTGACCCGGTTGGGGACTACTCATTTGCCTATATCATGACAAAAAAGGGGAGTAGGATATGGTAAGGGGAGGTGCAAAATATAGAAGTTATTGTACACTTTGGGGAAAACATACATTGAGGGGGAGTAACCCGTTGAGGGGGAGCATTGCATTTATCATACATTGCATACATTTGGTAATGTTGTGCCTAAATTCTAAAAATGCAAATGCTTGGTATTGTTCTCACATGATTAATCTCACACTTTTCTTGTATTGGAAATGTTAGAAACTCTTTTCAGGGATTGATTATTCTACAAGAGGATTGAAGACTTCAAGTTGCATTCTCTTATCTCTTTGTAATGTAGAATATCATTGTAGTCCCGTAGTTTCCACTTTTTTGTGAGGAATCAATGTGAGTGATGGTTTTGTCACGAAATAGCCAAAGGGGGAGATTGTAAGGATTCCCGTTGTTTTTAATTAGCTTATTTCGTGATCAAACCATATATGGGGATTCTTTGTAAGGGTAGTTTAGATGTTGTTGTTATTGCTTAGGCCCTTTGAAGACTTCATTATGGACAAGCACGAAAGGTAAAACTCTAAGTGCTTACTTGACTTGAAGAGATAGTTGCACACACTCACAACTCTTGCATATGTTTAATCTGTGTATGTTGTGTTTCTTTTTGTTGTGAATCAATGCCTATTTACATCTCTTCTTGCTTGATATATTGATTGCATTTTGTGTTTATAACATCATAGCATTTAGGCTTTTAGGATGCATCTTAGTTTACCTTTGTTCCCCTTGCATGATTGCTTGTGGGGTTCAAAGTTGTGGGCTGTGCGCTGGTCCACCTGCGCCTGACGTCCAACGCCGCTCACCGGCGTAAAACGCCCAGTGGCGTGCCGCTGGTCATGCGCTGGTCCACACCAGCGCAGCCCACCAGCGCAGATCGTCTAGTTCTCTGTCGCCTGTCGTGCGCTGGTCTTCACCAGCGCAAGGTCACCAGCGCTGATCGCCCAGTGTGGCTCCACTGGTCTGGCGCCTGTGTGAACGCATGTCGTCCAGCGCCATTGCAAAAATGTGCGTGTGCGCTAGTCCTGCGCCTGTCGTCCAGCGCAAGTCCACCAGCGCACAGAGCAATTTTGGTGCGTTTTTCAAAACGACCACACTTCACTTATGGCCCCTATATATATAACACTTTGACTTTAGGTCAGCCAAGAGAGTTCATATTCATATTCTATACTTAGGATATTTTTCAAGAGAAGAAAAATACACAAAGAACTCAATTTTAATTACTCAAACACTTTTTCATGATCATCAATCATCATCTAGCATCATCTTGGATCATCTAGATGTCATCTTGCATGGAATCTTCATCATACTTTGCTTGGTAAGCTTTTCACTAATATCTTACATGTTTTGTGTTTATCTTATCTAGCAATCTCAATTAATTACTTGTTTGTTATTTTGTATGTTTTGGATACAATATTGAGATGAGTATGATGTATGTTTGAGAAGTTGTATTGTGCTAGCATATTAGGTTTTGTGCTTAATATTGATTAGCTAAACTAATTGACATGTCATTTAGTTTTGATATCTAGGATTGTTCTTAATTGCATATCAATCATCTTCGATAAGCATATAGGGTTTCCCTTGCTCTATGTTGCATTTTGGATATTTACATATATTCACTTAGGGTTGTATTCTCTTCATAGAGAAAGTAAGTCTTGTGTATAGCATCCGGGATTAGGTTGCTTAGAACGCAAGCAAATTGGACTAGGTTCACTCATACCGGGATTAGGTAGGTGTGTGATTACTTCCGGGATTAGGTTGTAATCGTTTGCACATTTAGTGGATTCGAGGTTCGAGTGTGGCTTACTTACATAGCCCGTGGTTTTTCCCATGAGGGTTTCCACGTAAAAACCAAGTGTTGTTTTAATTTCCGCACCATATTACACTTGCTTGTTTATATTATCTTGATGGCATTTTCGTAATTTTGACTAACACGAAAAATTGGGTAAAAAAACGTAAAATCTATTCACCCCCCCTCTAGATAGCTTTATACACACCGTGCTATAATTTGTTTCACACAGTTTTGAGCTCCAATAATACTTAGAAATAATTAATTAAACTCTTTAATTAATATTTCACAATTATTAACCTTGGAGTTATTTCATTAAAAACCCAAAGTTATACTCTCGTAACTGTAGATGTTTTACACAACCAATTTTATTAGTGTCCATTGATATAGCTATTACATATGGTATGATCCTCCACAAGTAAGTCATAATTAGAGCTAGGTCATAAAGTCCGTTATACCCCTCTAATTATATATTTTCCTTTAAGTACCATTGATTCTTTAATGAACAATAAATCCTAACTTCCTTACGGAAGAAAAAGAGCGCTCATATCATTCAAGTCCCGAATCAACCCTTAAGGGAACTACTATCTACTTCTCGCAAGAAGGAGTGGATTCCACTATTGTGTACATACCTTCCCAGACACAAGCCAAACCGTGATTCCAAGCTACGGAGATATTGACCAAGAATGATATTCTGATCTCACCCATGGTAAATCAAAAACCACGTTCTAACATGAAGAAGTCAGTAAGACACTCAAGATTTAGATCACCCATATATAGGGATTTAGATCACCCATATATAGCCATCTTTAGTCGATATATATGAATCTTTTCAACTAACGGATCTTAGAGATAGATTCATACAGATCGTGGCCCAGTCCTATATGATCACATCATATAAGGTATCTCCATTCTCATAACACCATATGAGTAGTCTAAGATAAGATCACTGTACAATACGGAATGGACCCCAGTTGTAGATTAACCACAAATAAAGTACTCAGCTTTATTTGCTTTCTAAAGATTGCATGTTTCAAACTGAATTCCTCTATATATGACATTCATATACTCAGTTTGAGATTACATCTAGCAATCTTGGATGTTAGCATATATAATATAAGCGTATGAATTAATTTATTTGAATGAAATAATTACTTCTTTTATTATTGAATTTATAACATTAACTAATTACAAGCTTTATGGCATAAATCCCAACAATCTCTCACTTGCACTATAACATGTGAGACATGTCTCGTAATCCCAAACCCTCTAGGTGACCTTCAAAAATGTTATCCGTTAAGGTCTTTGTAAATGGATCATCATGATTATCTTGTGACACGATCTTCGTCACGGTCACATATCCTCTCTACACTATCTCCCTGATGAGATGATACTTTCTCTCTATATGCTTTCCTCTTTTGTGGCTTCTTGGTTCCTTAGAATTAGCCACTGCACCACTATTATCACAATAAAGTGTCACTGGCTTATCCAAGTCTGGAACAACTTCCAGATCACTCAAGAACTTACGGAGCCATACCGCTTCTTTAGCTGCTGAAACTAATTATGGCATGCTAATATTATCTAGAGGGAGGGGGTTGAATATATTTTAATCAAGTTATATTACCAAATTCTTGATTAGTCAATATTCCAAATTTAATCCCCAAACTAGTCAAAAAATAAAATCAAGTGTAATAATGCGGAATTTAAAAGACACTCAATTTTTTACTTGGAAACCTTCAACAAGGAAAAACCACGGGCTGTTATGTGCGCCACACACGAACCTTGAATCCACTAATTGTAATAGTGTTTACAACCTAGGTTGACCTCAACTTCTCACGGTCTATAACACACCATTACTACTTGCATGCTTTTAAAAGTGAACCTAGTCCAATTTGCTTGTGGCTTAAGCAACCTTAGCCACAAGACTTACTTATCAATGAAGAGATTAAATAGCATATGTGAATATAAATGATATCTAAAATGCAAATAGAGCTAGGGAACACTAAATGCTTATCTAGGATTATAAGATGATAATTAAATTAATCCTAGATATCAACTGCTATATGACATGGCATGAAGCTTAGCTAACTTAGATTAAACAATCATAGGTATAGCTATCACAATATAACACTCAATCAAAACAACACAACCAACTCTATCTTGTATAATATAATATAATCTAAGAACATACAAGTAATTAAAGAGATGTCTTGCTAAGTAAACACTAAGATTAGATGAAATTAGTGAAAAACATAACAAGGGATGTGTGTTGAGTAAGACCCATGCAAGAAAGCATCCTAGATATGCTAAAAGATGCTAGATGAATTTTGATGCATATGAAAATGGTTTTGAGTGTTTAAATGTGAGTTCTTGATTGATTTTCTCTCATGTATCTCTCTTTTTCTCTTTAGGGTTTTTGGAGTCAAGGAACTAAATTCAGAGAATGAGATAATGATGTATTTATAGACATCAAGAACAGGGCATGTGAAAAGATAAGTTTTCCCCTGAAACGCGCCATCAACGGTTTCATTCGACGGTTTCAAAACCGTCGATACAACCGGCGAATTGAATCCCAAGAGAACAGGGGATCATCGGCGGTTTCAATCGGCGGTTTCAATCGGCGGTTTTATAACCGCCGATCACAACCGTAGAAATAAACCCGAGAGATAAAAATCGATCCGGTCTAATCGGTGGTTTCAAACGATGGTCGTGGCCGCCAATCATAACCGTAGAAATATTCCAGAACCTTCTGGACTTAAACAACAGTTTCATTCGGTGGTCATGGCCGCCGATCAAACCGCCGTTTCACCAATTATGGTGAAACCAAAGGAGAAGCCAAAGGCATTCTCTGAAGGCAATCCTCGTGCTAAACCAAGCACACTAACATGCATGCGTGGATATTTTCAAACAATCTTCGAGAAACGAATTACTAGACACAGTAACACACACAAGATACAACAATAAAGTGCAAGTGTGAAATGTGACATATGAAGAGAATGCACACAAGAGCAATGCACACATATGCAAACATGAGTAGTGTGTGTATGCAACTAAATCTCTTTAATGAAAACTAAGCACTAGAGATATACCTTTGGAGTGCTTATCATCTTGAGGTCTTGAGATGGCATTTGAGCTTGATCACTAATCACCTAAGCTACCCTTACATTTCAAACCCCAATTGTGGGTTGTCACCGAAATAAGCCAATCAAACTTTAAGGAACTTACAGCTGCTTCGCAAGCTGCTACATATTCAGCTTCCATGATGGAATCAACAATACAAGATTGCTTGATACTCATCCACACTACGGCTCCACCACCAAGGGTGAATACTGACCTAGACGTGGATTTTCTAGAATCCCTATCTGCTTGAAAGTCAGAATCCGTAAATCCTAACAGGATCAGATCCTGTTCTGAATATACTAACATATAGTTTCTTGTTCTTCGAACATACTTGAGAATAAGCTTTACAGCCACCCAATGATCCAATCTTGAGTTACACTGGAATTTACTGGCTACTCCCACTACGAAGCAGATGTCAGGTCTCGTGCATAACATAACATACATGAGACTGCCTATTGTTGACGCTTATGAAACTCGTCTCATATCCTCAATTTCTTGAGGTGTCTTAGGATACTGTTCCTTAGACAAGTGAGCTCCATGCCTAGAAGGTAGATTACCTTTCTTGGAGTTCTCCATTGAGAATCGTACAAGAATCTTGTTTACGATGCTTGAGACAATGCTAACAGTTTGTTCTTATGATCCCTTATTAATTGGATCCCTAGAACATAACTCGCCTATCCCAAATCTTTCATTTGGAATTGGTTAGCAAGCTAGCCCTTTTACTTCCGACAATACTCCCACATTATTCCTAATGAGTAGGATATCATCTACGTAAAGGACCAGGAAAACTACTTTCTTGTCAACGATGCGCTTGTAGACACAAAGCTATCGACGTTTTGCTCGAAGCCATAAGTTTTGATAGCAGTATCAAACCTGATGTTCCAAGATCTAGATGCTTGCTTTAGTCCATAAATAGACCTTTGCAACTTGCAAACTTTTTGCTCTTGATCTTGGGACACAAATCCCTCTGGTTGCATCATGTAGATGCTCTCGTCAAGATAGCCATTCAAGAATGCAGACTTGACGTCAATTTTCCAAATTTCATAATCAAAATGGGCTGCAATGGATAATAGTATCCTAATAGACTTAAACATAGCTAATGGTGAGAAGGTCTCGTCAAAATCGACCCCCTCTTTTTGGGTATAACCCTTTTGCCACTAGCCTTGCTTTGAAGATCTTTACCTTTCTGTCTACTCCTCTCTTTCTCTTGTAGATCCACTTAATCCCTATGGGTTTTATCCCATCTGGTAAGTCTACAAGTTCCCAGACTGAGTTCGAGTACACGGACTTCATCTCGAGATTCATGGCTTTAAGTCATTCCTTTTTGTAAAAGTCTTCCATTGCATGTTTAAATGACAATAGATCATCCACACTATCATCAGAGACGACATTCTGTGCCTCTCCAATACCTAAATAACGATCAGGCTATCGTACAACCCTCCTACTACGTTTAGGTGGTAGTGTGATTTGACTAGGAATTGTCTGACTATCAGACGTTAATGAAACAACAACATCGTCAACAACTCTTGTTGGTTGTTTACTGGTCAAACAAGTTTTTAATTCTTTTAATACAATCTTACTTCGAGGCTTATGATTATTCATATAGTCTTCCTCAAGAAACGTTGCATTTGTCGACACAAACACTTTGTTTTCTTGTGGACTATAGAAGTTATTAACCGAAAATTGTCACTTGGGATGATTTTTTCCAATTAACAATTCAAGAGGACTGGAAACAATATGGACCTCAGTCGGAGAGGTATCACGTAGTTCGATACCCTTAGCTTCCTAATAAAACCTGTAAAAAGATAAGGATAGTGATGGAGAAGAATTCATATGAATAAAGGGGTCACACGTAAAACTCTTTTTTTTTATTGATAACGAACACATAACAGGAAAACAATGGAGATTTTGTTAAGTATGATCCTGGGATAAGTGACTTAGTTGGCAATGGTGATAAAACTTTTGTGCATGTCGATAAGTGGAAAAATTCTCTAGTAAGGTTCAGTCTTCAGGTTGCGTTCCCTTTTTCTTCTTGATATCATGCTGTATATATAGGTCTTGTCATGCACTCATATAACTTCGGTCTAGGGTTTTAGCAATTACAGGACTTTCCTTGGCGATCAACGAGTTTGTTGGGGATTTTGATCCCTAGAATCAAGCGATTACTTCCTTGGCAAACTGTGTGGGAGTTGACTCCCCTTTTAAAAAGAACTCTTAGTGGCGGGTGTAAGGATTCCCATTATTGATTGGCTTATTTCGTGGTCAAACCACATGTTGGGGTTTGGTTGTAAGGGTAGTCTAGGTGTTTGTTGAAGATCAAGACCCTTTCCAAGACCTCAAGAGGACAAGCACCAAAGGTATATATCTAGTGCTTACATTGGCTTGAAGAGATATAGTTGCACACACACACACAACATGCATAACTCTTATTCTTGTATGGTGTGTTTATATGTTGTGTGCATTGTGCTTTATTGATTTATTCAATATCTCTTCTTGCATGTTGAATTGATTGCATCTTGTTATATGATAATGCCATGACATGTTAGGCATTAGGATGCATTCAATACCCACACTTGCACTTCATGTATGTTAGCTTTTAGTGTGGAGTAATTCGTTTCCCTAAGGATGTTCGGAAACGTCCGCGCGTGCACGGTAATGTGCTTTGATTTGCGCGATGATCGCCGGTGGAGATGCCTTTGGCTTCTCCTTGGTTTCACCATTTTTGGTGAATCGGCGGTTACGTTCGGCGGCCTTGCCGCCGTTCGAAACCGCCGAATGAGACCTGATTGAAATATATCTCTCGGGTCCAAAACGGCGGTTGGGATCGGCGGTTTCCATACCGCCGAATGAAGTCGCCGAAGTTCCCCTGTTCCACACGGGAGCCATTCGGCGGTTCATTTCGGCGGCCTGGCCGCCGAATGAAACCGCCGATCGGTGCGTTTCAAGGGCAAAATTGTATTTTCACCTGCCCTGTTTTTGGTCTCTATAAATACATCCTTATCTCTGGTTCAGAACACAAGTCTTTGATTATAAGAACCCTAGAGAGATATTTAGAGAGACTTGAGAGAGAAAGCTTAAAGATCATATCTTTATCTCTCTAAACCCATTCCCACATGCATAAATCTTCATCTAAGCATCATCTAGGATCATCTAGCATATGCTAATGCATGGGACTTCTTCAACACACATGGTATGATTTGTTGAACACTTTTATCTTACATAATTAGTGTTTCTACTTATCAATTTTATCTCATATTTTACTTATATGTGTTTAGATTAATTTCTACATATAAGATTGAGATTATGTGTTGATTGGGTTTTTATTTGTTAGCTAGGCTTTAATGTTCATATGCCATCTAGCTAATTGATCTCATTTATTGATTGAGATTATTTTTCATAGCTTATTTGATTAGGTCATTATTGCCTAAAAGCTATGCCATGAACATTCTTGTGTGATGTATTGATAACTAGGTTGATAGATTGTTTTTTAATCAACTAGTTAATCCTTTGAATGTTTATGGGTTTTATATGATAGCTTTGTATCTAGGATTGGTGATCCTTTACTTAGCTAAAGTTATATGCCATGTCATATAGCTATATGTGATATCTAGGATTGATTATATTGTCATCTTATAATCCTAGGTAAGCATTTAGAGTACCCTAGCTCTTATTGCATTAATTGAATATTCATACATATTCACATAGGGTTGTGCATCTCTTTTGAGAGATTGAAGTCTTGGGGCTAAGTGTGCTTAGGCCTCAAGCAAATTGGACTAGAGCCGCTATAAAAGGCCCGCGTGGTAGATTAGAGGGTGCTCACGCCAAGAGTAGTGTATCAGGGGATATCACTAGGGATTGAACCAAGAGTGGCGATTGGTAGTGTCCATAGCCTGAGGTTATCTAGGGTGAGGGTCCGAGAATCACTTGAGGGTGTAACCGTCTTTTCATATAGTGGATTTCGAGGTCCGAGTGTGGCGCACTTAACAGCCCGTGGTTTTTCCCAGTGGTTGGGTTTTCCACGTAAACATCAAGTGTCTTTTACTATTTCCGCATCTTATTACACTTGTATGTTTTGTTGACTTGCTAGGGGTATTTTCGTAAAATTGACATGCATGCGAAAATTGGGTAATAATTAGATAAAATCTATTCACCCCCCCCCCCCTCTAGCTTTATATTGAACACGCCTCGAGTATTTTAAGAACTTTCAATTGGTATCAGAGCGGGTTCCTAGATATACTTAGGTGATCCTAGCTCATTTTGGTGTGTTTTTGCATTTTGTATGATTATTGTTTTTGACATACATCTTGCATTCTTCTCATTTGCATTCATTCAACGCAAACACTATGAGTGATTTTATGAGAGAAGAAAATGACTCCGATGAGGAGATGTCCCTCTAAGGAGAGAGAGGAGACGAAGATGAAAGGGCGTTGCTCACATCTCCAAAGAGCTTCAAGCCCAAGCCTTCCTCAATCTTGGTCTAACCAACCAAGAAGGCTATCTTCCCTCAACCTACGATCTTAATAGGGAAGTGTTCAATCATGCAAGCTCAACCGAGCAAGCAACTTTGTCTTGGTCATCATCAAAGGAGGAGAGATCCTATCCAACTACCAAGACAACCACAACGACAAGGGAAAGCACTTTTGCATGCTCAAGGGAATGGTATAATTCCTAACCTTATCTCCTCTTGTCTTTTGTGTGGTATTGTTGGTCATGTTAGACCAAGTTGCTTGCATTACATTTAATTATGTAATCTTATATGCATGATTGAAAAGAAAAAGGCTAGAGCTAAGATGCATGTCCTTAAAAAGGAAGAAAATCATTTGCATGATTCTTTGCCATCTAGAACTCTAGAACCTATGACCACTAGGTATGTTATTGAGACACCTAAGTGGATTATAAAAGACGAACCCGCTTGCTACGAGACAAACATGTCTCAAATAGGTTCAACTAGGTCCTATGGACTTGGTAAGTCTTTTAGACCACATGCCCTTCATTGAAGTGGTGTGGATATTTGACCCCATATGGGGAACTTAAGCAAAGAGAGCTATTTTGCATCTAGTCACTTGCAAAAAATTTGAAATATCTTATGCTTCTCTTTTTGTTGCTTGAGTTAGCTTGGTTACACTATGTATACATATTTTCTATTCAATAAGTGTGATCAATGCTTGTATTGCAATCCATGTCATATTTATGTTCAAACATGCATTTTTGGACTAGGAGATATATACATAGGATTTAATTTGAATGACCTATAATGATCTCCATGACATGATGATTGCTAAAATGACATGCTAAATGCTAATCTTGAAAAGCATGTTTTGATGATTGCATTTTTTAAATGCAAAATAATGTGTGAAAAAGCTTATGAGACTCAAATGAAAAAGGATTTTGTATCCATTCAAGGATTTTACAATCCAAATGTCTCTCTTTCTTTATTGGTTGAACATGTCTACTATCATACGGATATCTTATCCGGAAAAATCAAGTAGGGTGCAAAGTCGCTCATGACATGTTTAGCTTATAAAGTTGGATATAGTTGTTCTTAAATTGAAATCAATGAAAACCTATATCCTTGCTTCTCTCTTGACATTGGTGAAATTGGTTTGAATTCATATTGAAAACCTTTGTCATTTGCTTTGCCAAATACCATGATATTTTGGACTTAAATGCTACATGTCTTGTATGCAAAGCAATTTTTTGATTCACACATTTTATTTAAATAAATCTCCTTGTTTCTCTCCAATAAATTTGAGATTGCATAAAGTGACTTATATTGATTATGCATATACTAGAATGCTACTATCTCTCTTTGCCTTGAGTGACCCGGTTGGGGATTACTCCCTTGTCTATATCATGACAAAAAGGGGGAGTATGTTGTGGTAAGGGGAGTTGCAAATTGTAGTAGCAATTGTGCATGTTGGGGAGAATTCTAATTGAGGGGGAGTAACCCTTTGAGGGGGAGCATTTGCACATTCATACATTGCATGATGTTGTACTTAAATTTTTAAATGCAAATGCTTGTTTTATCTCACTTGATTCATCTCACCTTTTCTTGTATTAGAAAGTATAGAAACTGTGCTTTCAGGGATTGATTGTTCTACTTGAGATTGAAGACTTCAAGACTATTTATCTTATCTCTTTGTAAAGTAGAAAATCATAAGTAGACCTGTAGTTTCTATTATGTTGTGAGGAATCAATGTGAGTGGTGGTTTTGTCACGAAATAGCCAAAGGGGGAGATTGTAAGGATTCCCATTATTGATTGGCTTATTTCGTGGTCAAACCACATGTTGGGGTTTGGTTGTAAGGGTAGTCTAGGTGTTTGTTGAAGATCAAGACCCTTTCCAAGACCTCAAGAGGACAAGCACCAAAGGTATATATCTAGTGCTTACATTGGCTTGAAGAGATATAGTTGCACACACACACACAACATGCATAACTCTTATTCTTGTATGGTGTGTTTATATGTTGTGTGCATTGTGCTTTATTGATTTATTCAATATCTCTTCTTGCATGTTGAATTGATTGCATCTTGTTATATGATAATGCCATGACATGTTAGGCATTAGGATGCATTCAATACCCACACTTGCACTTCATGTATGTTAGCTTTTAGTGTGGAGTAATTCGTTTCCCTAAGGATGTTCGGAAACGTCCGCGCGTGCACGGTAATGTGCTTTGATTTGCGCGATGATCGCCGGTGGAGATGCCTTTGGCTTCTCCTTGGTTTCACCATTTTTGGTGAATCGGCGGTTACGTTCGGCGGCCTTGCCGCCGTTCGAAACCGCCGAATGAGACCTGATTGAAATATATCTCTCGGGTCCAAAACGGCGGTTGGGATCGGCGGTTTCCATACCGCCGAATGAAGTCGCCGAAGTTCCCCTGTTCCACACGGGAGCCATTCGGCGGTTCATTTCGGCGGCCTGGCCGCCGAATGAAACCGCCGATCGGTGCGTTTCAAGGGCAAAATTGTATTTTCACCTGCCCTGTTTTTGGTCTCTATAAATACATCCTTATCTCTGGTTCAGAACACAAGTCTTTGATTATAAGAACCCTAGAGAGATATTTAGAGAGACTTGAGAGAGAAAGCTTAAAGATCATATCTTTATCTCTCTAAACCCATTCCCACATGCATAAATCTTCATCTAAGCATCATCTAGGATCATCTAGCATATGCTAATGCATGGGACTTCTTCAACACACATGGTATGATTTGTTGAACACTTTTATCTTACATAATTAGTGTTTCTACTTATCAATTTTATCTCATATTTTACTTATATGTGTTTAGATTAATTTCTACATATAAGATTGAGATTATGTGTTGATTGGGTTTTTATTTGTTAGCTAGGCTTTAATGTTCATATGCCATCTAGCTAATTGATCTCATTTATTGATTGAGATTATTTTTCATAGCTTATTTGATTAGGTCATTATTGCCTAAAAGCTATGCCATGAACATTCTTGTGTGATGTATTGATAACTAGGTTGATAGATTGTTTTTTAATCAACTAGTTAATCCTTTGAATGTTTATGGGTTTTATATGATAGCTTTGTATCTAGGATTGGTGATCCTTTACTTAGCTAAAGTTATATGCCATGTCATATAGCTATATGTGATATCTAGGATTGATTATATTGTCATCTTATAATCCTAGGTAAGCATTTAGAGTACCCTAGCTCTTATTGCATTAATTGAATATTCATACATATTCACATAGGGTTGTGCATCTCTTTTGAGAGATTGAAGTCTTGGGGCTAAGTGTGCTTAGGCCTCAAGCAAATTGGACTAGAGCCGCTATAAAAGGCCCGCGTGGTAGATTAGAGGGTGCTCACGCCAAGAGTAGTGTATCAGGGGATATCACTAGGGATTGAACCAAGAGTGGCGATTGGTAGTGTCCATAGCCTGAGGTTATCTAGGGTGAGGGTCCGAGAATCACTTGAGGGTGTAACCGTCTTTTCATATAGTGGATTTCGAGGTCCGAGTGTGGCGCACTTAACAGCCCGTGGTTTTTCCCAGTGGTTGGGTTTTCCACGTAAACATCAAGTGTCTTTTACTATTTCCGCATCTTATTACACTTGTATGTTTTGTTGACTTGCTAGGGGTATTTTCGTAAAATTGACATGCATGCGAAAATTGGGTAATAATTAGATAAAATCTATTCACCCCCCCCCCCCTCTAGCTTTATATTGAACACGCCTCGAGTATTTTAAGAACTTTCAATTGGTATCAGAGCGGGTTCCTAGATATACTTAGGTGATCCTAGCTCATTTTGGTGTGTTTTTGCATTTTGTATGATTATTGTTTTTGACATACATCTTGCATTCTTCTCATTTGCATTCATTCAACGCAAACACTATGAGTGATTTTATGAGAGAAGAAAATGACTCCGATGAGGAGATGTCCCTCTAAGGAGAGAGAGGAGACGAAGATGAAAGGGCGTTGCTCACATCTCCAAAGAGCTTCAAGCCCAAGCCTTCCTCAATCTTGGTCTAACCAACCAAGAAGGCTATCTTCCCTCAACCTACGATCTTAATAGGGAAGTGTTCAATCATGCAAGCTCAACCGAGCAAGCAACTTTGTCTTGGTCATCATCAAAGGAGGAGAGATCCTATCCAACTACCAAGACAACCACAACGACAAGGGAAAGCACTTTTGCATGCTCAAGGGAATGGTATAATTCCTAACCTTATCTCCTCTTGTCTTTTGTGTGGTATTGTTGGTCATGTTAGACCAAGTTGCTTGCATTACATTTAATTATGTAATCTTATATGCATGATTGAAAAGAAAAAGGCTAGAGCTAAGATGCATGTCCTTAAAAAGGAAGAAAATCATTTGCATGATTCTTTGCCATCTAGAACTCTAGAACCTATGACCACTAGGTATGTTATTGAGACACCTAAGTGGATTATAAAAGACGAACCCGCTTGCTACGAGACAAACATGTCTCAAATAGGTTCAACTAGGTCCTATGGACTTGGTAAGTCTTTTAGACCACATGCCCTTCATTGAAGTGGTGTGGATATTTGACCCCATATGGGGAACTTAAGCAAAGAGAGCTATTTTGCATCTAGTCACTTGCAAAAAATTTGAAATATCTTATGCTTCTCTTTTTGTTGCTTGAGTTAGCTTGGTTACACTATGTATACATATTTTCTATTCAATAAGTGTGATCAATGCTTGTATTGCAATCCATGTCATATTTATGTTCAAACATGCATTTTTGGACTAGGAGATATATACATAGGATTTAATTTGAATGACCTATAATGATCTCCATGACATGATGATTGCTAAAATGACATGCTAAATGCTAATCTTGAAAAGCATGTTTTGATGATTGCATTTTTTAAATGCAAAATAATGTGTGAAAAAGCTTATGAGACTCAAATGAAAAAGGATTTTGTATCCATTCAAGGATTTTACAATCCAAATGTCTCTCTTTCTTTATTGGTTGAACATGTCTACTATCATACGGATATCTTATCCGGAAAAATCAAGTAGGGTGCAAAGTCGCTCATGACATGTTTAGCTTATAAAGTTGGATATAGTTGTTCTTAAATTGAAATCAATGAAAACCTATATCCTTGCTTCTCTCTTGACATTGGTGAAATTGGTTTGAATTCATATTGAAAACCTTTGTCATTTGCTTTGCCAAATACCATGATATTTTGGACTTAAATGCTACATGTCTTGTATGCAAAGCAATTTTTTGATTCACACATTTTATTTAAATAAATCTCCTTGTTTCTCTCCAATAAATTTGAGATTGCATAAAGTGACTTATATTGATTATGCATATACTAGAATGCTACTATCTCTCTTTGCCTTGAGTGACCCGGTTGGGGATTACTCTCTTGTCTATATCATGACAAAAAGGGGGAGTATGTTGTGGTAAGGGGAGTTGCAAATTGTAGTAGCAATTGTGCATGTTGGGGAGAATTCTAATTGAGGGGGAGTAACCCTTTGAGGGGGAGCATTTGCACATTCATACATTGCATGATGTTGTACTTAAATTTTTAAATGCAAATGCTTGTTTTATCTCACTTGATTCATCTCACCTTTTCTTGTATTAGAAAGTATAGAAACTGTGCTTTCAGGGATTGATTGTTCTACTTGAGATTGAAGACTTCAAGACTATTTATCTTATCTCTTTGTAAAGTAGAAAATCATAAGTAGACCTGTAGTTTCTATTATGTTGTGAGGAATCAATGTGAGTGGTGGTTTTGTCACGAAATAGCCAAAGGGGGAGATTGTAAGGATTCCCATTATTGATTGGCTTATTTCGTGGTCAAACCACATGTTGGGGTTTGGTTGTAAGGGTAGTCTAGGTGTTTGTTGAAGATCAAGACCCTTTCCAAGACCTCAAGAGGACAAGCACCAAAGGTATATATCTAGTGCTTACATTGGCTTGAAGAGATATAGTTGCACACACACACACAACATGCATAACTCTTATTCTTGTATGGTGTGTTTATATGTTGTGTGCATTGTGCTTTATTGATTTATTCAATATCTCTTCTTGCATGTTGAATTGATTGCATCTTGTTATATGATAATGCCATGACATGTTAGGCATTAGGATGCATTCAATACCCACACTTGCACTTCATGTATGTTAGCTTTTAGTGTGGAGTAATTCGTTTCCCTAAGGATGTTCGGAAACGTCCGCGCGTGCACGGTAATGTGCTTTGATTTGCGCGATGATCGCCGGTGGAGATGCCTTTGGCTTCTCCTTGGTTTCACCATTTTTGGTGAATCGGCGGTTACGTTCGGCGGCCTTGCCGCCGTTCGAAACCGCCGAATGAGACCTGATTGAAATATATCTCTCGGGTCCAAAACGGCGGTTGGGATCGGCGGTTTCCATACCGCCGAATGAAGTCGCCGAAGTTCCCCTGTTCCACACGGGAGCCATTCGGCGGTTCATTTCGGCGGCCTGGCCGCCGAATGAAACCGCCGATCGGTGCGTTTCAAGGGCAAAATTGTATTTTCACCTGCCCTGTTTTTGGTCTCTATAAATACATCCTTATCTCTGGTTCAGAACACAAGTCTTTGATTATAAGAACCCTAGAGAGATATTTAGAGAGACTTGAGAGAGAAAGCTTAAAGATCATATCTTTATCTCTCTAAACCCATTCCCACATGCATAAATCTTCATCTAAGCATCATCTAGGATCATCTAGCATATGCTAATGCATGGGACTTCTTCAACACACATGGTATGATTTGTTGAACACTTTTATCTTACATAATTAGTGTTTCTACTTATCAATTTTATCTCATATTTTACTTATATGTGTTTAGATTAATTTCTACATATAAGATTGAGATTATGTGTTGATTGGGTTTTTATTTGTTAGCTAGGCTTTAATGTTCATATGCCATCTAGCTAATTGATCTCATTTATTGATTGAGATTATTTTTCATAGCTTATTTGATTAGGTCATTATTGCCTAAAAGCTATGCCATGAACATTCTTGTGTGATGTATTGATAACTAGGTTGATAGATTGTTTTTTAATCAACTAGTTAATCCTTTGAATGTTTATGGGTTTTATATGATAGCTTTGTATCTAGGATTGGTGATCCTTTACTTAGCTAAAGTTATATGCCATGTCATATAGCTATATGTGATATCTAGGATTGATTATATTGTCATCTTATAATCCTAGGTAAGCATTTAGAGTACCCTAGCTCTTATTGCATTAATTGAATATTCATACATATTCACATAGGGTTGTGCATCTCTTTTGAGAGATTGAAGTCTTGGGGCTAAGTGTGCTTAGGCCTCAAGCAAATTGGACTAGAGCCGCTATAAAAGGCCCGCGTGGTAGATTAGAGGGTGCTCACGCCAAGAGTAGTGTATCAGGGGATATCACTAGGGATTGAACCAAGAGTGGCGATTGGTAGTGTCCATAGCCTGAGGTTATCTAGGGTGAGGGTCCGAGAATCACTTGAGGGTGTAACCGTCTTTTCATATAGTGGATTTCGAGGTCCGAGTGTGGCGCACTTAACAGCCCGTGGTTTTTCCCAGTGGTTGGGTTTTCCACGTAAACATCAAGTGTCTTTTACTATTTCCGCATCTTATTACACTTGTATGTTTTGTTGACTTGCTAGGGGTATTTTCGTAAAATTGACATGCATGCGAAAATTGGGTAATAATTAGATAAAATCTATTCACCCCCCCCCCCCCCCCCCCCCTCTAGCTTTATATTGAACACGCCTCGAGTATTTTAAGAACTTTCAGCGGGAATGAGTATAATTCTTTACTTGTCTTGAACGGTGGCGTTTTGTGCTTGTCCTTCTATTCGGCTTGTTCTTGGTGTATCTGATCCTGTTTTAGACGGGATCGAGGTACTGTGATTTTGTATCGATACGTGGCCGTTTTGCTATCCTGGTGCTTACCGTTAGCTTTTGGTGGATCGGGATACTCAAGTATCTTGCCTTCTTCTCGTTCTCTTGAATTATGTATGAGTGTATCGGGGTATCGGGGTACCGGGATTCCAGATGGCAGAAGTAAGCTAGGATCTTGTAACAGTGGAATTCCTAGAGCCTTGTCTTCTGGGTTTTCTAGGTACCTTCCGAGTCTAAAAAACCTCAAACTTGATCATGGTTGGTAGAAGGATGCACTCGGCCATTTTGTAGAATGGCGGGGTATCGGGATGCCTCTCCCATGATATCTTTTTACCTTGACTTATCTTCTAAACCCAGTGGAAAATTCTTCTTTGACCCCTGCCATTTTTGGCCGTTAACAGAAGTATCCTTCTCTTGTCTCTTTTGAATATCCCACAAACAAACATACATGTGAACGAGGTTCCAACTTTCCACATTTGTTCTTCAGTACATGTACTGGACACCTATATATGCGAAAATATCGCAAACTAGCTTTACGACCATTCCACAACTCTAGAGGAGTCTTATGAACCGATTTGGATGGAACTACATTCAATATGTATGCCATAGTTTGTAGTGCATATCCCCAAAAAGAATTTGGTAATGATGAGAAACTAATCATAGATCTTGTAAGTTCCTCAAGTTTGATTGGCTTATTTCAATGACAAACCACAATTGGGGTTTGAAATGTAAGGGTAGCTTAAGTATTGTGACCAAACTCAAATGCCCTCTCAAGACCTCAAGATGATAAACACTCCAAAGGTATATCTTGTGCTTAGTTTTCTTTGAAGAGACTAGTTGCACACACACACCTCTCATGCATAACTTCTTGTTGCATATGTGTTTTTATTGTCTCTACTTGTGTGCTCATGTCTTCTTCACACACTTGCACTCATTGCTTGCTTTTTAGTGTGTTAAAACGCATGAGAAGGCTTTACCTTTCTCTGCCGCAGTTATGCTACCGTTTTGGGCAACCGCGGCTTGCAAGCAACAGAGACTTATTTTCTCTACTGCGGTGCAACTGCCTTCTTAACTAACCGTAGCATGCAAGCGACAGAGACTTGTTTCTCTGCCGCGGTTTCAACTGCCGTCTTGGTCAACTGCGGCAGTCCACCTTAGCCAAAACGATACAGTTTTTGACTCACTCTATAAATACCCCATTATGTTCTCTTATTTCAACCTAGCTCGTATTTGACTTATTTTGAGAGAAAAAGAGAATCCATAGTGAGAAAAGCTCTAAAGAGATCATCTTTGATCATTCTAACTCAAAACCATGTGCATCAAACATCATCATTTAGAGTCATTTATGATGTATTCATCCATGGGCATTCTTCAACACATGACATGGTAAGACTGAACATCAAACTCATCCATTTTTGGTGTTCATACTTGCCTTTTAATCTCTTTAATTACTTATATGCTTTTAGATCATATTCTAATTACAAGATTGAGATTATTGTGTTGATTGATTGAGAGTTGTATTGTGATAGCTATACCTAGGATTGCCAAATCTTATATAGCTATGCTTTATGCCATGACATATAGCTATTGATATCTATGATTGATTTAATTGTCATCTTTTAATCCTAGATAAGCATTTAGTGTAACCTAGCATTACATTGCATTTTGAATATCATGCATATTCACTTAGGTTGATTTATCTCTTCATTGAGAAGTAAGACTTGTGACTAAGGTTGTTGTTGCTTAGGCCACAAGCAAATTGGACTAGGTTCACTTTTATAGGCCTGCAATTAGTGGATTATAAGCGGTAGTAGTGGTGAGCCTGTAGGGTTTGACGTGGTCAACCTAGGTTGTAAACACCATTGCAATTAGTGGATTCAAGGTTCGTGTGTGGCGCACATAACAGCCTGTGGTTTTTCCTTGTTGAAGGTTTCTATGTAAAAATCAAGTGTTATTTATATTTCGCATTTTTACACTTGATTTTATTTTGTGACTAGTTTGGGGCATTTTCGTAAAATTGACTAGTCACGAAAATTGGGTAATAATCAATTAAAATCTATTCACAAGATTTCAGATTTTACGTTTATTAATTTCCAAAAAGTTTCTAGACCTTCCTGCTAGAATTTCTTCTACTAATTTTTGCAAAGATTGTGCTATGGGAAAATCTACCCAACAGCCCTTTTCTATTGTTGACAGACGGGCTCATGTCCCTTTTTATTTAGTGCATTCTGATGTATGGATGTCTCCTATTTCTTCTGTTTCGAGTTTTCGCTATTATGTTATGTTTACGGATGATTGTACCCGATATTCATGGATTTATGCGATATAAAAATTCAGTGTTTTCTTGTTTCACTCGGTTCATACCTCACCCTTTCCATCAGGGTTTTATTTCTCCTCTCTGATACACCATTCTGTTGTGGTGTTCTTGGAGCTGTGAGTTGGGATACAATCCTATGCTCAACTAAGTAATCCTCAAACTCTTGGAGCGGTGTGAGGAGGAGTGGTGTGAGGAGGAGTGATGTGGGATCGACCGTAACGGTGCGTCGCGACGGACCAAATCTGCCCCCGTGGATTGCGTGGAGGGGTGCGTAGCGCTGGGATCGACCGGAGGGTTGCGCTGTGAGGAGCGGTCAGGTGTGAGGTCTTGGAAATGTACATGATCAGGCAATAGCTACGACGACTGGTCCGCAGTCAGGTCCTGGAAATGTACAGGATCAGGCAGCAGCTGCGACGACCAGTCCGTGGTCAGGTTTAGGAAATTAACAGGATCATGTAGCAGCGGGGACGAATGGTCTGCAGTGAGGTGCTCAGACAATACCTGCTCCAATAGTGTTGTCTCTGTATCACCACGCACCTCCTCTCTTGTGATCATAACTGGCCCCCGCTGATCAGGTACTGTCTCCGTAGGACCACTACCCCTCCGTCTGGTGTCAGGCCTTGTCCCGTCCTGCTGACCACCTGGCCTATCTCTAGGAGTATAGTCTCGGTCATTGAACGGTGGACCATCCCGATGGGACTGCGAGGTGGAACCCTGAAGTCCCAGGATCAAGGTCACCAACTCCGTATTCTGCTGATCTCGTTTCTCATTACCCTTTTGGACATCCTCTTTTAAAACTCGGATATCCTCTCGTAAATCTCGGATGGCATCCATTACTTCAGCCAATTTTTGGTCCCAGGTCTCCTGAAAAGATTTCGAACTCTGTCAGTACTAAAATCTTTCACTGGATTCAAATTAAATAATGCGGTACAAATATTTTAATGTACCTTTGGATGCCCTCCAACGCCTCCTCGTGAGTCACCTCCAGTTCGAGGTTATCTGGGCAACGAGAATCGAACCTGCATATGCCTCACAGGACTCCCACTACGACCCTCCTGGTCAGAACCCTCCATATCACTACGTCCGGAAGACGGACCCTCAGTATCAGTAAGTACGAAAGATGGACCCTCATACCGACTGTGTCTGGAAGATGGACCCTCAATATTAGTATGTGCGAAAGACGGACCCTCATACCGATTGTCTCCCTCGTGAATGCCCTTGAAGTACCATTCAGCCCTCGAAGCTGTCGTCGGCACCAATTCAACCCTCGCATACATCTGAAATCGTGGTTAGACCATTGTAATTGTATACATACTGAACAGATAAAAAAAAAAAAGATACTTACGTTTTCGCAGAAAATGTCATCCAGCTTGTCCCCTATCGATCGCAGACGTAACTCCCACTTCAGAATACAGGGGGATAGATCTATTTCCCTGCGGCTCATATAGTTGCTGTTGGCAAGCCCGGGGATAACCTCAAAAGCAAATATCTGCGTAATAGATAAGTACGATAAGAATCTAATACATCAGTCATATGAAAAAAATTACAATTAAAGTACATCATCAAATTCTAAATTCTCACCAACAGTGCGTGACTTAGACCGTATATGTTGTACGTCTCCTGTCTGTGTACGTCAACGCCCTTTTGTCGCTTGCGTTTTTCGAACCGCTTGCTTCGACCGGCCAACGCATGCTTGAAACCAGAAATAGACCGCCTATACACGTGTGCACCCCACGGGAACGCATCAAAATCGTCTAAGTCCTCGATAAGGTGAAACTGCCATACTGGAACTTTCTCTCTTTCGTCCAACCCTATCAGTATCCAGTTAAGCATATACAATAAGCACATCTTAACCGTATCGTACTGCTCGGTAAAAACACCAATCTGTAATGCGGCTCTCAGCTGTAAATAGTCGATGTCATCTCGACCCTCAAAGTACCGCTGGTGTATGCCATTCTCTACCATAGCATAGGTCGACGTGTCGGGCATGACTCCGAACTTCAATCCGGTGATCAGACAAAACTCAACCTTCGAGAACAGGACTGAATGCTGACCTAAAAGAAATCTCATCTCATCTCATCTCATCTCATCTTCCGGGCCATCGTGATGCAACTCGCGAATAAGCAGCCGATGGAAAATGCCACCTGAAAACTTCATCTCACGTTGCATCCGAAGGAAATGTCCAAAGCACGACTCAGTATACCGACGTCGTTCTTCGACCGCAAGATTTGCAGGTACACTATTAAGTGCGTTGTCGATATCTGAAAGGTCATCGAAATGGTCATGCCGAGTTATTTTTCCCAAGAACCTTCCATCCTCTGGAGTTTTCAGGAAATTTTTAAGCTGATTCGTCATCTGCATATTCAAAGAAAAAAAACATATAAGTTCATTGAAAAGCCTCGGACAAAAATTAAAAAGGCTCGAAGAGTACATCAAAAGGCTCGGAGAGCATATGAAAAGTCTCGGACAACGTTTAAAAAGGCTCGGAAAAGGCTCGGAAAACATTTTAAAAGTCTCGGAGATTCAAAATTGAAAAAGCTCGGTTATTGTTACAAAGTCTCGGACAACATTTGAAAAGCGTCGAAAAAGGCTCGGAAAACGTTTTAAAAGTCTTAGAGATGCAAAATAGAAAAAGCTCGGATTACTGTTACAGAGCCACGGAAAACATTTAAAAAGGCTCGGAAAAAGCTCGGACAACGTTTTAAAAGTCTAGAAGATGCAAAATTGAAAAAGCTCAAATTACTATTACAAAGTCACGGAAAATGTTTAAAAAGGCTCGGAAAAGGCTCGGACAACGTTTTAAAAGTCTTGAAGATTCAAAATTTAAAAAAGCTCGGATTTGTGTTACAAACTCACAGAAAACATTTGAAAACGCTCAGAAAAGGTTCGGACAACGTTTTAAAAGTCTTGGAAAGGCTCGAAAAAAGTTTTAAAAGGCTCGACCAACGTTTTAAAAGTCTCGAAAACCTAGATCTTCATTGTCTTCTACACAATGTTTTTATACATTCAAACCCTAATCTAAACCTGAACTAACCCACAAGCATAATCTAAATCAAACACAAATAAATAACAACAAAAACAAATCAAAACAACAACGAACATAAATTTAACAACAACAAAAACGAAATAGAAACATAACTTACCATGAGATTGCAGGTTCTCTTTGACGTCAGTACTGTAGACCGGCGTCGGTGAGTTCGCCGTCAGATTTTGGTCACCTTTTGGACTGTTACGCCGTCGGGTTTTTTCTCTCAAAGGGTTTCTCTCAACTTTTCAAAAAGCACAAACTAACAAAAAAAGGTATTTTTGTCTGAGTACCTAAATAGGTGCCTTTTAAACTTAAATTAGTAATATGGTGACTTTCTTACAAAAAGCGCCCCAAATAGTGACATTTAAATTTTGAACCCTTAAAAATGAAAACTGAAACTAAATGAAAAGATGTCTTCTAAAGTACTAATTCTATTTCTTTTATTAGCTACTGATTAGCAGCTAACGTACTATTATTTGTTTATCATCAAAACTAGGAACTTGGAGATGGGAGAGAATAAGCATCAATCCAGAGAATGGTCAATTGACATTGATCAGGAAAACAATTTGGAGGAAGTTTTGGAATATGGGCCTAATTGTTGTATATATAGAGTTCCTCAATATCTTCGCAAAATAAATGAAGAAGCCTATACTCCCTGTATCATTTCAATAGGGCCTCTTCACTATGGTAGAAAAGAATTGATGGGAATGTAAAGACAGAAAACAAGATATTGGTTAGAATTTGGTGAACGAGTAAATGCATAGAAATTGGAGGAATTCGAGACTTATATCAAGAATCAAGAGAAATACATCCGTGGTCATTATTCAGTGACCTCTAAGTGATAAAACACGTCATTGTACGTATGTCAAAAGATTTATATCTTTATATTCAACATCGCTAATGCACAAGTCAAGAGACTAGTATAGCAACAAGCAAGGGTATCGTTCCATAGGGAGGTGTCATTCGTCAACCGTCTCAAATTTTAGTGTTTATTGAAAGCATATAAATAAGAATACGGATGTGGTGACAGTGATGTGTGTGAAGTGTAAGCATATTGCGGTGTGGGTGCGCGTGGAAATGTAAATAAAAGGAATGCAAATAAAAACAAAAGAATATGAAAGTGTGAGAATGGTGTTTAAAAAGACAAATATTAAAAGGGTGGCTAGGAGAGATGTAATATTATTGCCATACAAGGTAGATGAGTTCACCGTATATAAATGCACATCTAGTGGGTTGCTAGACAATGAAGTTCATTGAATTCAAGTTAAGGACTTATTCTCTCAATTAAGGGATTCGAAAACACTGATCACTCCCCAAAGATCATGGATAGAGCAATTGTGCCACTAGTCACTCCTAAAGATCATGAAATATAATTATTGAAGAGATTTTTTCTATAATTGAAATAAAAATATAATAAAAAAAATGTTAGAAAATAAAAAATAAAGTTATTTTAATAGAAAATTAAATATTTAAAAATATAATATAACAAAATAATTAAATAATTAAAAAAAAAATGACAATTACCAATTAGGTCATGGACTTTTTTTAAAATTCCAAATTATTTGCGACTTTTACAAAAGTAACCAAATTGGTCCTTATATTTTTCCCAAGTGCCAAATTAGTTCCTCTAACTAAGTTCCGTCAGTCAACTTTAACTGTCAACTTTAACTGTGTAGGGGTAAAATTGTACTTTACACATAAAAAAAAAATATTAATGACACATGCACAGTTTTTTTTAACACACGTCTATTTTATTTTATTTTTTGTGAGTTTTTATTTTTAAATAATTTTGAAAACAATGCTTGTATAATATTAACAAAAAAAAAAAAAAACAATTATATAAAAATGGTAAAAGACTAAACTGGGAATGAACGATAACTTTGTTTATAAAATAAGGGTATAGTTGACATTGTCTTACTAAAATATTTTTAGATTTTTTAAGATAATTTTAATTAAAAAGGTAATAATATTTTTGGATTTTATTGTAATTATAATTATAATTGTGAATTTAATGCATAAAAAACAAAACAACTTTTTTATAATATGACAAATAAAGGGTATTTATGTACTTTAACTAAAATTGTTAAAGTTAACTATTATATTTAACACTGTTAAATCGTTAGAGGGATCAATTTGGTCGCTCCTAAAAAGAGATGGACTAATTTGGCTAGGGATGGCAATTTGACCCGCGGGCACCCCCCCGAACCTGACCCTGTAGGGTCGAGTTTGGGTGGTGAATTTACGACCCACGAACCCACGAACCCGTGAACCCGTATAAAGAAAAACCTAACGGGTTCGGGTTCAGGTTCAGGTTCGGGTGTGGGTTTGGAAAACGAACCCGCGGGTTCACCCGTATAAATAAAAATTATATAATAATTAGTATTTAAAATATTATAAACTTAAACTCCAATGGAAACTTTTTAACCATATAAAGAATAAAATATAAAAACTCCACTCATTCTAATTTTGAGAATTACAATTTTCAACTCTCATTTATATATAGCTAATGGTAGAACCATGCATTCTTGTTTTTTCAATGTGGGACTTTCAAAAGTCCCACATTGAAAAAACAAAAGTGCAAGGTTCTACCATTAGCTATATAAATAATGTGTTTTGCCTCTTGTCTCTACTAAGAAAAACACTTGTATTTGTAATTCTCCATGATATATTATAAATAAAGGGGAGTTTTGTATTGTATAAATAAATAAAATTAAATATTAATTATTTATAAATTAATATATTTTGCGGGTTGGTGGGTGTGACCCGCGAACCCACGAACCCGTATAAAACCCGTGGGTGAAACCCGAACCCGTTTATTTTCGCGGGTTCGTGGGCGGGTGTGGGTGATGAAAAATTTCACGAGTGCGGGTTTGGATTTTACAAAACCCGCCCGAACCCGACCCGTTGCCATCCCTAAATTTGGCACTTGGGAAAAATATGAGGACCAATTTGGTCACTTTTGTCAGAGTCATAAAAAACTTGGAATTTTAAAACAATTCTAAGACCTAATTGGTAATTGCCCTTAAGAAAATTAAAATAAAAACAAAATTATTTTAAAATATCAAAAATATATGGATAACATGCTCAAAAACACATATCCCTATTAGTAATGTGCATTTCTTCTCCATAGTTTTTGTTTCTATATCATATGTATATATATATATATATATATATATTAATTTATAGATTTTATTTATTTAGTTATTATTTTAAGAAATTTAATTTTTATCATTAGTATATTAGTATATATATATATTTTTTATGTTTGTTTCCATAGAATATCGAAAATGTTGGTGAGATGATGCATTCATTTTTCCATTTGTAGTTTATGCCGTGTTCCGTTGAAAGGTCTCTCCTAGTCGAAATTCCAGAAAATCATACCCCAGAAATGGAATCGAAGTGTTGGAATTGAAGAGAATCATGATTCTGTGATTTCAAACCTTTTAATTTCTCTTGAAGAATTTGCCAGCCAGGGCCGTATATCGAAAGCATTCGAGGTTTTTTCACTTATTAGGCGCAATGTCTCATGTGTTGAATCTCTTGATGTTGTTTTACATTCAATATCTTCTGTTTTGTTGTGTTGTAAAAATGTTAAATCGATCAAACAAGGTCAACAGCTTCATGGTGCGCAGGCTTGTTGATTTTTATTCAAATTTTGATCTTGTTGTTGATACTCTGTCGGATTGTTCTAGAAACTTCAAGTGTTTCAAACACTTTGCCTTGGAATCTGCTCATTTCTTTGTATAATAGAATTGGACTTTTTGGGGAGGCTCTGTCTGCTTATAAGCGAATGGTGGGTAGAGGGATTGTAGCTGATAAATTCACGTATCCGTCTGTTCTAAAGGCATGTGGTGAGATTTTGGATGTGGGATTTGGACGGGAGGTTCATCGGGCCATTGATGCTGGTATTGATAAGTGCGACTTGTTCGTGCACAATGCGTTGGTCACCATGTATGGGAGGTTTGGGGAGGTGGGTGTGGCGCATCGCTTGTTCGATAAAATGCCAAAGAGAGATGCTGTTTCTTGGAATACGATAATCTCTATTTATGCCTCAAAGGGAATGTGGGATGAGGCTTTGGAATTGTTTGAGAAAATGCTAGAGCAAGATGTTGAAGTTAATATCATAACATGGAACACCATAGCTAGTGGGTGTTTGCGGAAAGGCAATTTCAATTCGGCTCTCAGGTTGATTTCGCAGATGATACTTCGTGGTGCTTAATTGGATCCGGTTGCAATTATAATCGGTTTAGGAGCATGTTCACATATTGGGGCTATAAAATTGGATAAACAGATTCATGGTTATGCGATTTGTAGTTCTTATGATAAGTTTGATAATGTTAGAAGTGCTCTGATCACTATGTATGCAAGGTGCCAAGACCTTGAGCGTGCTTATATGATGTTCCTGTTGGTAGAAGAAAAAAGTATAATTACTTGGAACTCTATGCTTTCTGGTTACTCTCACATGGATCGATCTGAGGAAGCTTCTTTCCTTTTTAAGGAGCTGTTGCTCTCCGGGATTGAACCAAATTATGTTACAATTGCGAGCATTCTGCCTCTTTGTGCTCGGGTTGCAAATCTACAACACGGTAAAGAGTTTCATTGCTACATTACAAGGCGTCAAATATTTAAGGACTATTTGTTATTATGGAATGCTGTTGTAGACGTATGCAAGATCGGGAAAGGTTGTAGAAGCTAAGAGAGTGTTTGACTCGATGAGCACACGTGATGAAGTTACTTATACTTCCTTGATTGCTGGATATGGGGTGCAGGGAGACGGAAAAACTGCATTAAAATTATTGGATGAGATGATCCAGTTTCAGATCAAACCAGACCATGTCACCATGGTTGCAGTTCTATCGGCTTGTAGTCATTCAGGTCTTGTAAGTTGTAATTGAGGGTCAAATGTTGTTCGAAAAGATGTCAAGAGTTTATGGTATATTTCCTCGTTTGGAGCACTTTGCTTGCATGGTCGATCTCTACGGAAGAGCTGGTTTGTTGAATAAAGCAAA
The DNA here is from genome assembly GCA_008009225.1 of Acer yangbiense. Taxonomy (NCBI): domain Eukaryota; kingdom Viridiplantae; phylum Streptophyta; class Magnoliopsida; order Sapindales; family Sapindaceae; genus Acer; species Acer yangbiense. Next base: position 19,691,201 of record CM017773.1, on the reverse strand, counting down.
GGGTATCATCACTAAAATGCCTTACAAGCCAACCCCTGCCATGTGGGCTACACTCTTAGGAGCTTGCAAATACATGGAAACACAGTCACCGGGGAATGGGCAGCTGGGAAATTGCTCGAAATGAAGCATGAAAATTCTGGTTACTATGTGTTGATTGCTAACATGTATGCGGCTGCTGGTCGTCAGGACAAGCTAGCAGAGGTGAGGACTTCCATGAGAGACATGGGAGTGAAGAAGGTTCCTGGCTGTTCTTGGATTGATGTGGGCACTGGATTTTCTTCCTTTTTGGCAGGGGATACATCAAACCTCCAGTCATGGGAGATTTACCCTGTGTTGGGTGGACTGACCGAGCTAATGAAAGCTGCCGGTTATGTTCGTACAGAGGACTCAGAAGATGAAGTAATTGAAGGAATGGGATGAAAAAAGAGAGGATTCTTTTTCTCGCTGGATTCTCTGTAGGAGTAGTTAATATACAACGTTTTATTTTTTGTGACAAAAAACATTTTTATTACGAACAACACTACACACAACCCGGAAAATCATTCGATAGACTTGTCCTAACATAAAAAGGAAACTCCTCTAGCCAGACTCAGTTCTCACCACTGGACAAAGCAAGTTTTGCTAAATTATGAGCGACAAAATTTGTCCTCCTAGAAATATATTTAACGACACAATAGGACATTTGTTGCAAAAGCACTCTAATTGCTTGAATCACCAATCCCCTATTTTTAGTTGGCTTCTAGTTATAACGGTTACTTGACTTTAAATTTATTTTGGTAGAATTTCACCTAAGTCCCATCTTTTTTACGATTTGTCATCTTTATAAATGTTTTTATCATTTTCATCACTTTAGTCCCTCTTTTTTTTTCAAAATCCATCACTTTGATCCTTTCCGTTAATCCATGGTTAGTCAAAGATAACGATTATAGGGGTATTTCAGTCCTATTACATATTATCCACACATACAATGACACGTTTAAGAAAATAAAGGTGTAAAAAATAAAAATTGTGAGTAATAAAATATTGTCCATCAAATTTTGGACTTCTGATACAGTATGAGAAATAAAAAGGAAGTAAACAACATGTTTGAAAGCACCTAACCAGGGCATTATATTGGAAAAAATTATAACCGTTCCTCTATTGTCAAGTTTGAGTAATGATTTTTTTTAGTAAAAATGTAAATTTTGTGTAATGATGGCATTTTGGGCATATGATTTAATTGTAAAGTTGTAAAATTTTAAAGTGTGTTGGTAAAATAGTAAATAATTTTGTGTAATTATGGTATATAAATGTTAAAGTTTTAATTATCTAAAAAAAATCAGAATAAAACTGCCATTTTAGTTAAAGTAAATAGTAAAGAGGATAAAATTGTACTTTAACATAATCCGTTATAGTTGACCGTTAAATATTTGGTTAAAGGACCAAAGTGATAGATTTTGAAAAAAAGGAGGAAATAAAATAATAAAAATGACAAGGACATTTATAAATTAAAGGTGACAATTCGAAATAAAAAAAAGATGGATTTAGCCATTTAGGTGTAATTCTATCTCTTTTTTTCAGAACTTTATTTAAGTCCAATGGAATATAATTATTTAAGAGATTTTTTCTATAATTGAACTAAAAATATAATGAAAAAAATGTTAGAAAAAAAAAATTAAATATTTAAAAAATATAATATTAAAAATACAAAACAATAAAATAATTTAAAAAATAAAAATAAAAATAAAAATATTTTAAAATATCAAAAAATATATGGATAACATGCTAAAAAACACATATCTATATTAGTAATGTGCATGTCTTCTCCATGGTTTTTGTTTCTATATCATATATTATTTGGTTTTTATTTTTTTTAATTTATAGATTTTATTTTTAATTTTTTATTTAATTTTTTTAAGAAATTAATTTTTTATTATTAGTATATATATTTTTTATTTATGTTTGTTTCCAGAGAAAATCGGTAATGTTGGTGACGTGATGCATTCATTTTCCATTTCTTCGTCCGGTTTTACGTTGAAAGGTCTCTCCTAGTTGAAACTCCAGAATATCATACCCCAGAAATGGAAACGAAGTGTTGGAATTGAAAAGAATCATGAATCTATGATTTCAAACCTTTTAATTTCTCTTGAAGAATTTGCCAGCCAAGGCCATTTATCGAAAGCATTCGAGGTTTTTTCACTTATTTGGCGCAATGTCTCTTGTGTTGAATCTCATGATGTTGTTTTACATTCAATATCTTCTGTTTTGTTGTGTTGTAAAAATGTTAAATCGATCAAACAAGGTCAACAGCTTCATGGGTTTATAATCTTTTCGGGTATGGAACAAAACCCTCTTTTAGTGCGCAGGCTTGTTGATTTTTATTCAAGTTTTGATCTTGTTGTTGATACTCGGATTGTTGTTGAAACTTCAAGTGTTTCGAACACTTTGCCTTGGAATCTGCTCATTTCTTTGTATAATAGAAATAGACTTTTTGGGGAGGCTCTGTCTGCTTATAAGCGAATGGTGGGTAGAGGGATTGTAGCTGATAAATTCACGTATCCGTCTGTTCTAAAGGCATGTGGTGAGATTTTGGATGTGGGATTTGGACGGGAGGTTCATCGGGCCATTGATGCTGTTGATCAGTGCGACTTGTTCGTGCACAATGCGTTGGTCACCATGTATGGGAGGTTTGGGGAGGTGGGTGTGGCGCATCGCTTGTTCGATAAAATGCCAAAGAGAGATGCTGTTTCTTGGAATACGATAATCTCTATTTATGCCTCAAAGGGAATGTGGGATGAGGCTTTGGAATTGTTTGAGAAAATGCTTGAGCAAGATGTTGAAGTTAATATCATAACATGGAACACCATAGCTAGTGGGTGTTTGCGGAAAGGCAATTTCAATTCGGCTCTCAGGTTGATTTCCCAGATGATACTCTGTGGTGCTTGCTTGGATCCAGTTGCAATTATAATTGGTTTAGGAGCATGTTCACATATTGGGGCCATAAATTTGGGTAAACAGATTCATAGTTATGCGATTTGTAGTTCTTATGATAAGTATGATAATGTTAGAAATGCTCTGATCACTATGTATGCAAGGTGCCAAGACCTTGAGCGTGCTTATATGATGTTCCTGTTGGTAGAAGAAAAAAGTATAATTACTTGGAACTCTATGCTTTCTGGTTTCTCTCACATGGATCGGTCCGAGGAAGCTTCCTTCCTTTTTAGGGAGATGTTGCTCTCCGGGATTGAACCAAATTATGTTACAATTGCAAGCATTCTGCCTCTTTGTGCTCGGGTTGCAAATCTACAACATGGTAAAGAGTTTCATTGCTACATTACAAGGCGTCAAATATTTAAGGACTGTTTGTTATTATGGAATGCTCTTGTAGACATGTATGCAAGATCGGGAAAAGTTGTGGAAGCTAAGAGAGTGTTTGACTCGATGAGCACATGTGATGAAGTTACTTATACTTCCTTGATTGCTGGATATGGGGTGCAGGGAGATGGAGAAACTGCATTAAAATTATTCGATGAGATGATCAAGTTTCAGATCAAACCAGACCATGTCACCATGGTTGCAGTTCTATCGGCTTGTAGTCATTCAGGTCTTGTAATTGAGGGCCAAATGTTGTTCGAAAAGATGCCAACAGTTTATGGTATAATTCCCCGTTTGGAGCACTTTTCTTGCATGGTCGATCTCTATGGAAGGGCTGGTTTGTTGAATAAAGCAAAGGGTATCATCACTAAAATGCCTTACAAGCCAACCCCTGCCATGTGGGCTACACTCTTAGGAGCCTGTCGAATATATGGAAAGACAGACACCTGGGAATGGGCAGCTGGGAAATTGCTCGAAATGAAGCATGAAAGTTCTGGTTACTATGAGTTAATTGCTAACATGTATGCGTCTGCTGGTCGTCAGGACAAGCTAGCAGAGGTGAGGACTTCCATGAGAGACTTGGGAGTGAAGACGGCTCCTGGTTGTTCTTGGGTTGATGTGGGCACTGGATTTTCTTCCTTTTTGGTGGGGGATACATCAAATCTCCAGTCAGGGGAGATTTACCCCGTGTTGGGTGGACTGACCGAGCTAATGAATGCTGCTGGTTATGTTGGTTCAGAGGACTCAGAAGATGAAGTAATTGAAGGAATGAGATGAAAATTGAGATGGTTCTTGTTCTTGCTGGATTCTCTGTTGAAGCAGTAAAATTCAAGTATACAACATTTGAGTGTCTGCTGAAGTGGAGCAGAAATGGCCCCCATCAGAGCTCAACACTGGGAGAGCTTAGTGCTAGATGGAACTACTATTGAAAAGTCTGTCAGTGTACAATATTTTGGTTATTTCAAGCGATATGCAAATCCGAGCTGACTGCTTCAGATTCCCAGATTCTTTTGGCATCCGCATAGCCACATTGCCACATTTGGAAAGAAATTATAATTTTGCTTTTATAGAAACAGGTACATTCCTAACAACCACATCAAAATATGATATATAATGAAACAGTTATTGTAGCACATTACTTAACAGATTAATGGGAGGATTATTTGTACATTGTAATTTTATTACATATACTGCAGTCCAAATTCTGATTTCTTTCTCCTTAGATATGAACACTGAATCAAAAAATCTAGACAGGTATCAAAACTCCTATTTACTACATGGGTAGCTAGTCTTTCATTGACAATACTGCCGTTTGGGGGATTTCAAGAATTCCAGAGGAAGAACAAAGTTTATTAGATGCTCTTCTTCTTGCTCAGGTATAGATAAAATATGATTCTTATTTCTTATTGAAAATAATCACTATTTCTAAATTGATTCTTGTTACTTAGGGAGGGAGAGCAGATGTGGAAAGACCATTTCAGATATGATTTGACAACCTCTGAAATTAAGGTAGTTACTAGTTAGTTTAACACATAACTAGAATCATTTTTGTTGTGAAATGTCGGTCTTTTTCTTGAATATATTTTAGGTACATCATGGCTGAATGTCTTATATTTTAGGTACTTCCTGCAGGTTATTAGTGGCAGGGTAAAGTTTCTTACTCAACTGAATGAAGGATGGAACATGGATTATTTATCAAAAGCTGAGGACAATAAAGCCTGTCAGCAAATTGATCCATTTATATTTTACTGCAAGAACCACGATGAGGAATTACTCTTTCGTGTTGCAAGCTGTGAGAACTGAGAAGGCAAACTCAGAGATTATAACTGCAGCTTTTGTGCCTAATTGCGCCATCTTGATTATTATAAATGTAAGGCGGAGTGGGGTCATTGTTTCAGTTTCTAGTGCCATGGATGAAATATGTTACAAATATTGCGAAATATCTTGGCAAGTGCTACAGACTGTGGGCATTATTAATCTTGATTGAATGTTTGCAACCATATGAAATTAAGTCCCTTTTTTTTTTTTTTTTTTTTTGCATTTTTCCGATTATTTTCTAAGCAAAATAGACATGGTAGTTTAGAGGGTATTATTTTTATGACCTGTTAACCCAGTGGGTTGCCGTTTGAATGTTTGCAACCATATGAAATTAAGTCCCTGTTAACCCAGTGTGTTACAGACTGTGGGCATTATTAATCTTGATTGAATGTTTGCAACCATATGAAATTAAGTCCCTTTTTTTTTTTCTTCTTTTTCCGATTATTTTCTAAGCAAAATAGACATGGTAGTTTAGAGGGTATTATTTTTATGACCTGTTAACCCAGTGGGTTGCTGTTTGGCTATTCCACTGAGCCTTCATAGCTTGAAGGGAAGATTGCTGTTGATTATGTAGAAAGCTTTATGACACATTCTTGTAATCTGATTGCTCCTTTTGGTTTTTAAGGCAACCCCACCTGAATATGGCCATGTGTTCCTGGTACCTTGGGGATCTAACAGACTTTACCAGTTTGATGCGGTATCCTTGGAAATGATGTTGAGGGTCTCTATTGAAACAAATAACCCTTCTTTCCACTTGTTCTATGATTCCTCTAGCTCCGGTGCTTCTCATATATATTTTCAGGCATTGAATTTCTTTTTTTTTTTTTACTTGCTTCTACCAGTGTGTTGTTAATTGCAAATATTATTGGCATCATTATTCTTCAACTTTGTTCCATAAGATAGTATGTGAGGGCTGGAGAACCATTGATGATCAGGAAGTCATTTCTTAATAAATGTTCAGAGCTGTTAATAGACAGGACATTGGTCTATGGTAAAGGTTTTCTAATTTTTAATTCTATTATTAAGTTGAATATGTTGAATTTTTTGCTTACATGAAAACGAGTTTTATTTTCACAGGTAAAACAAGATAATTTTTTTTATCTTAAGAAAGGGTGTTTGTGTATTGTCTTAATTTGTTGTTCTAAATCTTGAATGTTAGCATCAAAGTTAGAAGATTGTATCTATATAAAGCATTGTCATCTTATATAATCAATAGAGGTTCTATTGTATTACATTATGCGTTTGTGAGGGAGGGATTGTAACCGAAGAAGTATTAATGTTAAAGATGTGTTGAAATCAAGGTTTGCTATTTGAATTATTTATTGGGCTAGCACCCTTACACATTCTAAAGTCTATTTTCTTCTAGATGAGTGCATCAAACTAAAATTTATTTATTTTCTTCTGTTGGTGTAGGCCTGCTACTTTCCAGATCATCTGCCTGTGGACCTCATGCCTGTTGATACTTTCTTTACTGATGGGCGAACAGAAACTCGCGCCAGTAATGTGATGGATTACCCTTTTAAGGCCTCCTCCTTGAGTGCACCTTTAACATTAAGATGATGATGGAAGTTATGTCTGAGACTTGTTCTTATTCACAGGAAAAAATCATTCCATACAATATTCTAATATCTGATTGTGGCAAAAATATGCTTTTCTTTCTTCAAGTTTAATGGCCGTTAATCTGTTATGTCTATTACTAGTAAGAGCTTCTTTCTTGGCTTTATATTACTCTGGAAGAGATTTGTAGGCAATTAATTAATTTAAACCTTCAATTGTGATTTTTTTTTTTTTTTGCGGGCAAGGAAATCTGAGCACATTGATGTATCTACTTTCACTTGATTTGAGCTGAAAGGGAACTAAACAGATTTTATGTTCAGTTTCTTGGCACTTTCCTTTTATTATTTGAAATTTGAAGTGTGATTCGTGTAATAGAAGGGATGAGGGGTGAAGGGGGGATGGGTTGCATGTGTTTGATATTGAATGTGTCATTAGTGTAATGAACAACAGTTAATATAATTATGTTGAGCAACGGTTCTTTTGGCAATAACTGTTGGAGAGTAGTTGCTGCATGAAGTAATCTACACTAATCATCTAGTGTTTAGAGGAAGAGAAAGAGGGGACAGAAGAAAAGAAACAGTAGTTTTGTGGGGAATTGCAAAATGTATCTTCTTGACTTCTACATATGTGACCCATACTATTATAGGCTAGCACAAGATTCCTTATTTTTGATTACTTTTTCGTGTTCAAATATTGAGCTCTAAAACATGACTTGTTTTTTATTCTGATTGCATGTATATTTAATATTCTATTGATTGATTTTTGTTGTATTTCTCTTGTACTAAATGTGTGATCTATAGCTAGTAAGCTGTGAGTTCCAATGGTGCAGCAGGATATTGTTGCATGTTTTTTTGGTTAATGCTTTTACTTTCTTATAAATCGTCTGAAGTGTCATTTTTTTTTCTTCTTCATTTTGGTGATTGATTTTGGCAACCTCATGCAACCTTTCAGCATGGGAGTGCAGTGGATACTTCTTGTTCAGGTCAATGAGTGAATTTGATCAAGTCACTGAGGAGTGAGGACGCTATGCGTAAACATCTGAGTGCAGTTTCACTCGATGATGAAGGCTTCAGACAGTGCAGCAGCTCTGTTGCAGCATTGCAAGTAAGCTTGCCGATTGAACTCAAAACCTTCGCTGATCTATGACACACCAAACTTGCTGCAAATAATCAAATTTTATTGGTGCTCACACTTGTTGGTTCATTTACTTCAGATTGGTTCTTTCACTAGACAACTCGCAACTGACTTCTTGTTTGTAATAAGATTTCTTTTTTTCATTTTGTCCTTGTAATATGAGTGTTGTGCTCTGTTAGGTCGATAATGTTCATATTTGAGACTTTTAATCCCTATAATTTATGTTATGTTTTCGTTTGAAATCGGACGTTTTGATGTGTTTGTTAAGTATCTGCAGAAATGAACTCTTAAGATGAGATTGGAGATAAAATGGTGATTTTAGAAGATATTGAAGAAATCAGGAATTCAAGAGAAGAATTGAAGCTGGAATGAAGAAACAAAGTATTAGGTCCCGCGGGCTAGACGTCGCGGTTAGACAAAATATAATTCTAGTAGCATTCGCAAGCTGATACCATGTTTTAAGATTTTTTTGATATTTATATTCTAGAGTCAAACAATCACTATGGAGTCAATTTCACTATTCATTGAAAAAAGATAATTTTGAAGCAAAAATGAAGTATCTTAAGCATTTTTTTTTTTTTTTTAAGTTTCAATTGTTCTTCTCTCTAACTTCAATTCAATAGCACCCAAACCCAGTTCGAAAATCATCATGAATGGCTATTTAACTTATTATTATATTTTCTCCAAATTTTTAATAAGGTGTGGCGGACATTTTCTCGAGGTTGCCAGTAAAGTCTCTTCATCGATTTAGGTGCATATCCAAACCTTGGTTGGCTTTAGTAAAGGACCTCAAGGTCTACTCTCAGAAAAGATTTGTGGATAAGTATTCCAAGCGATTTTGATTTTGGCTTTTGTGATTATAAGTTATAACCGCTACTCGGTCTATGTCAATGGAGCTATCCATTTTGTGATTTTGGACCATGAACGCCCAACCATGATTGCTGCCTCCTGATTTCATGTTAAATGAGGTTGATGACGTTTTTAAATATTGTACTAATTTTGGTCATTTGAGTGGCTGTCTTTGCTTATCAATTCAGGCCGATTCTACGAGCAAGGGATACAGTGTGGCAGGAACTTGGACCAAGATTTTGAGAACTGAATCAGTCCATTTGTGTCAGTTGTGCCCATTATGTTATTTGAATAATAATGAAACAATTTAGGTGAGACTTCCGAAGAATTTATTTATTTTCATGAAAATTCTACATGTATTCATCGACATAAGCTATAAGTACGGGTAATACATATGTAGCATGAGCTAGATGCCTAGATTTGATGATATTATGTGAATTGAATTGTCATGACACATTAATCGGAAATGAAATGAAAGAAAATCAAATTCTATAGAAAAGAGAATCAGGAAAGGGAACTCGGTTCCTTATGTGGGACGGGGAATCAAATTCCTTCTAATTTCTACGTGAGACTCATATTTTGATTCCCCACAGACTTTAGTAAACACAATCATTCTCAATAGAAATGTAAAATTTAATGTGTAAAATAGTGGGAAATTGAAATCGAGTGAGTTATTAATTTCTCTATATATATCTCAAGATTTTTTCTCTCTCTCTCTCATTTTTCATATTTTTACATGATAAAACTCGTTCCAAGGGCATTTTTAATCCACAAAACGAAAAATATGGACAAAAACAATAAACTTATTGGGACTTGAGAATGAATAAATTTAATCTTTTGTAATAATTTAATTTAATGGTTATTACTTATTAATTATGAAAAAGATCAACTTGTATGATCAAAAGAGTACCTTACATGCAGTCCAGAGTCCAGTACAACATCATACCCAAGAAAGAAAACATAATTTTTATAATTAAAATTTAGTTGGTGCTTGATACGTGATACCACGTTGCACAAACTAATGAAAATTTCAATTAGAAAAATTTAGATTTAAATATTTAATTAATGTGTGTGATTTGCAATGGAATGTACAAATTAGATTGTCCTACAAAAAAGAAAATCAACAATTGAATAAGGTCCAGTTTGGCATTGCTTTTCCAGCTGCTTTTGGGGTTAAAAGTGATTCAGGATCAAAAATAAGGTGTTTGGTAAAATCGTGGGGAAGTTCTTTTGATCACTTTTAACTTCTCCCAACTGAGTTTTTGAGAAGCTACAAATACATGCTTTTAGATTTCCACTTCTGCTTCTCAAAAACGCGCTACAGTGTTTTAAAATGAAATTTTACCAACTTTCTAATTTTGTCCTTACCTTTCATGAAATTTACCAAGAACAAAACCCTATTCTCATCTCAACAGATCACCAGCCAATGATGATTTTTTTTTTCTCGGTATCCATTTCTAGGTATTTCACGTGTCGATGAGCAGCTTATGAGGAGGACAATCTGTACAAAAAAGAAGTTGCTACTGATCTTTTCAATGTAAATATACTTTTTTTGTAACTTGAGTTGCCCGAGTTTATTTTCAATGTAAATCAACAATTGAATAAGTGATTCAATAATAAGAAACACTAAATGCGAGACAAATTCTTAAATTGAAATGCATAAAACTTCTTGTCCTCTCTCTAACTTTCTCTCTGACCTCTCTCTAACCCTTCTTCACCCTTCAAACCTCTTCCCGTCCGCCGCCGGCACCCTGCTGTGATAGGGGGTGTCGGCGGCGAGGTCGTTCTATTGAGCGGTCCAGTCGGCGCCGCCCGACGTTCTCCGGTGAGATCCGCGGCGGTTTTCTCCTCTTCGCGGCGGCTTGGCTGATGGTTTTTCTCCTTTTTTCGGTGGCTTTCTCCCCGATCCAGCCTGGGCTTCTCCTTCCGCTACAGCGTCGGGGATGGCGCTCGTCCGGACGCCATCTCCGTCGCCGATCGGTCTTTTCCAGCTGCCTCCGGCAGCCTCCGGTTTGGGCTGTTCCGCTTCTATCCAGCTAGCTCTTCTCCAACCGGATCTCAACCGGTGTGGTCCGAACGGGTCTTGACCATTTTCCGGCAGCCAAGGTCCTGTCCCTCCGATCGGGTTTATTTTGCTTAGTTTAGGGTTTATTTTGGTTTTGTATCTGTTGCTTCTTTCTGCGTTCCGATAATGGCCGCTAGCCGAGCTAGCCAGGGTGGTTGGACCCTCCTTTGGAGCCCTCCACCACCGGTGTGCCAGGGATTGCATGAATAGAAGTTGTTTTTTGTTAAGTCCACCTTGTGTGGCTGTTTTCCCTCTTCGTGAGGGTTGTTGTCCCACCTTTGTGTGTGGGTTGTTGTCCCACCTTTATGGGTGCGTTTCCATTCCCGTCTGTGGGAAATCTAGTCTGGGCTATAATTGGATGTCGATAGTTGATGGGTCCCAGCCGTTGTTGTACTCTTGTTATCTTGTACCTCTGTCCTGGTTTTCCAGGTATTGTAATACAGTTTTATTTTTCTCAAAAAAAAAAAAAAAAAAAAATACCAATTCATAACTTACTATATACTCCAGGTTTTATACAAATACGATAGAGAGTAAGGTTAGGATGTATGTTCATCCGTTCATATCACATTGAAATCGATCGAAAGCTATGTTGCATGATAACTTGAAGATCGAATAAATTAAACTTTGTGAAGATACTCACAAATCACAATCCAACTTGTGAATTGATAGTAGGTACTAACTAAGAATCCAAATCTCACTCACATCAGGACAGAGAGGGACTGAAGTTTATTTATTGTAATATATATATATATATATATATATATATATATATATATATATATATATAGAGAGAGAGAGAGAGAGAGAGAGAGAGAGAGAGAGAGAGAGAGAGAAGGAAAAAAAAAGACTTGAGAATTGATACTTTATGACATCTCCATACTATTGAGCAAAGGAAAGCCATAAAAATAGCTGAGGATGAGATGGATCAAAAAAGAATACACTACTAGAGAATAGAGATGCACATTTAGGGGAATATGGATGGATATAGATCCCCCCATTCTCATCCCCACTTCTAGACCCATCCCCTATCCCCCATCCACCACCACAACCACCCAACCCCCCCCCCCCCCCCCCCCCCCCCCCCCCCCCCCCCCCCAATTCCTCAATTGGGGAAAATAGGGATGGGGAATTTTGGGGGGAGGTATATCCATCCCTAACTCGAGTTTCCTATTTTCCCGGTTTTGCCCCGTTCCCCCATTTGACTAAAAATTACAAATTAAACTAAAAAAAAAAAAAAAAACATTTCACACAATTACAAAATAAAATCCATTAGTGCATTACAAATACAAATAAAGTGTCTCAAATAATTCAAAGTTTCAAACTAAGCCAACTTCATATATGAAGTAACACGAATGTTTTTTTTTTATTTTTTATTTTTTTTAAACTTCACATAAAACATATTAACAGCCAATTCATTGCTCAGTACTTTGAAAAATCTCCACCCAATTCACTTTGAAGCCTATAAACATTAGTACAATACAAGAAGATGATTATATATTAAAAAAAATAAATTAAAGATCAATATATATATATTATAATTATATTGATACATATTTGGGGGAAATAGGGAAACGGGGATGGGGGACCTCCCCCGTCCCCATCCCCATTTGAATATATTTGTGGGGAAAATGGGGAAATGGTGATGGGGAGAGGTCCACCCATCCTTATCCCCATCTCCATTTCAATTTAGGGATGATAATCATGTAAGACCCATATCATGATTTTAATTATTATGTATGTGTTAGTGGGTTGGGTAATAATTATTACCTACTCTAGTATGTTCCCTAAACCTATTGTAGAATTTTTTACCCACTCTATTAGTCTCCTAAGTCTAATAGTAATTGTTGTTAGAATTTTGGATTGTTATTGAATTGTTTAGGTGACAGTTGTTGGGTGAGTGGGTGAAAGTTTGCAAATGAGAGTTGTTGGTTTGTGGTGTGAATATGTGATATGGCTTTTGAGACTTTCCAAAACTAAAGCAACATTGTGGAAATTAATGAGTTGATCATTAATTGAATAGGGGTGGCGCTGAAATAGTGAACCACCCAAATAAAGTCAATTGATCATTATTATTTTTGTTTTTCTCTTTTGACTGATGTTATTAGTGCAATGACTCTCCCTCTCTCTATTCGTTCGGACAAGACTGCAAAGTAGAAGCACATAGAGAGATATAGGAGAGAAAGAAGAAATATATGAGTTTTCTTTGAGTTCTAATCTCTAGAGATTTTTGTGAGAGTGATTCTTGAGCTAGAACGGATTCGTACGTATTCGAGGTAAGAAAACTGGTAAGAAAACTCACCCTTGGTGTATTATATATGTTTTCCAATATGTAAATTTTATGTAAGTATACTTAGATGCTTAGAGAATTCAAGTTAAGGTTTTGATCAAGTTGGAATCCTAGAAGCATATTAAGGTGATTGTTTGGTTTCAATTTTTTGATATATCTATTTACTTAGGGTTGATCCGTGCTTATTCCAAAAATTATATATAAGTTATTTGTGCTATTTTTGTGATTTGGCTTGAGATTTGGAACTAGATTGATTAAGGGTCCCAAAGAAATTCGTTTTGATTCAAAATAATCAGAATTTTTGAGTGTGAAACATTATTTCTGAAAACATCAGTTTTTGTAATATAGTTCGAAATCGAAAATAGTTTTTGCCATGTTATACTTATTTAAAAACTGTAATATTTGGTACAGATGTTTACGAAGAGGTTTAAAGGGTTTATGAATTTATTTCACTATTTTGGGGGCTTTATTGAAGTATTTATGAATTTTCGAAATCAGGTACTACAATCTGTCCAGTATAAGACAGATTTTGTAATCCAGAAGTATAAATACTTTAAAAATATTTATTTGATGTATTTCGATTTGAAACCTTTATCTTGGAACCTTATATGTGTTATTTACACTATCTTGAAGATTTCATATCAATTTTATATATGAATAATTTTAAAAAAATTCAAATGGTGAGTAGTGTTCGGATTGTCCAATATCAGGCAGATCAGAATACTAGGAGATTTAAATTATTTTAAGGTACTTACAGATTTTATTAAATTCTGAAAATATTTATGTACATACCTATGTCTATCTAAAGTGTATTTGAAAATTACCAGAATTTTACGGTGTATGAAAAATAGATTAAAAATCTTACATTAGACACTGTTCGATTTTCAAAACAGCACTGATTAGTTTCTAGTAATAGGATTTCGGTTTGTTGAATATTATAGCAGCCTTTATTCTAGTCCTATACATGATTTAGCCTTTGATATTTGTATTATTATCTGATCTTAGACTAAGGATTGGATAATTAGCTTCGTGGGCAATTGCTCTTATTTGGATTTGCTAAGAGGTAAGTATACTAGACCCATTTTCAAAACGGAATCACAATGTTATATGTATATGAAATTTGTTTGTGAATGTTTTCAAAATGTGTTCGAATTAATTTGAAATGTGTTCAAAATGCTTGGAAATGTGATAAGTATGCATTTTGAAATGTGAATATATGGTACCATACAATATGTTTTCTCTAGGCTACTTTTGTTTATTATCGCTAGTAGGCACCTATGTGAATTTGTGTGGAGCCCTATGTGATATGTGATTTGATATGTGTGTGGTATATGGGAAGTGTCCTCTAGAGTACTCTAGGGACTAAAGAGTCTTCACATTTGCGTGTCAACGTATTAGTGCAAGTGGGAGGACTCGTCGCTGATCACAACGAGGGTCTGGTTCTTAATTTCTTGCATGAGTGTTTTGTGTTTTCAAAAAAATAAGAAATCCTCACTTGCACTTTCCTTGTATACATTAGTTGTTGACGGGTAACTTTGACTCTACTTTGTGATATGTGAAAAGTCCTAGTATGCAATAATGGATAAAAGGAACCTAGCAAAATTTGATAAGTATATGATTCGAATGATTTGTGAACTGTGTTTTGAAAGATATGGCTTTTCGTATTTTGTCATATTTTTGTATATGTATAAAAATATGTTTAGTATGCTTACTGAGTTTCCAAACTCACTTAGTGCATTGTGATTCTAGATTCTTAAGGTTGTGTTTCACTCATGGCATGGATTAGCATCTCAGTGAAGTTTAGTTCTTGGTTCCCTAGGCAATAGGTGTTTATTTACCTTTCAAAATATTGTTTATGTTCTTTTAGATATGGAATTTGTGAGTATGTAATCATATTTGAAATTTTCAGTTCCGCATTTAGTAAGATATTTGAAAGAAAGTAAGGCCATGTCTTAACCTTCGGGTCGGGGAATGACAGTTTTTGGTATCAGAGCGCGGTTATATGATTCTAGATACTTATAGTTAGAAATTGAATTATTGGAACCAAGTGAAATGCCAATCCATTAGGATCAGTGTCATTGCTATACTTATAGGTTTATGTGTTTATGATAATTTCAGCATAGTGAGTAAATAACGTGTAACCTTGTTTATTATGGTATAGTTGAATATTATGGATGGGCCTCATAGACATGTTCAGAGAGTTGCTGCCAAGGATGCAAGAGGCGGACGAACTGGCAAAGGTGTTGGTTAAGGTGCCGATGTGGGTCAGCAGAATGAGGCAGCAAACTTCCAGAATTTTGTTCAGGCTATGCCCATTACCATTCATGGAGGAAACCGAACTCAGCTGTAAGTGGTGGAACAGTTTAGAAGGCTTTATCCTCCATCCTTTGAGGGAACAATGAACCCACTTGATGTAAAGGAGTGGCATCGAGAATTAGAGAAGGTGTTTACTTTCATTAACTGCACTGATGATTAGAAAGTCGCATGTGCAATGTTCATACTCAAAGGTGATGTCGGACATTGGTGGGAAATGACAAACCAAGCTCGCAATGTGCCAAACAATCCGATCACTTGGTTCAGGTTTAAAGAGCTCTTCAATCAAAAGTATTTCCCATAAGATTTGAGGAATGAAAAGGAATCTAAGTTCCTTAGGCTGACTCAAGTCTCTGCGAGTCTAGTGGAGTACAAGAGGAAATTTGAATAGTTGTCTCCTTTTGCTCCATATTTAATTGACACCAAGCAGTGTAAGATTAATCGTTTTGTTAGGGGTTTGAAATCAGGCATTCAGAAACATGTACATGTTTTGGGGTTGATGACTTATGTTGACGTGTTACAGAAAGCTCAGATTCTAGCAAAGAAAGATGAAATTACAATTAATACAAAGTTGAAGGAGAAAGTTCACGGTCCTCCACAAAAGAAGCAATGGAACAAGAACTTTCAATGCAAGAGTGATTACAGGAACCGTGGCCAGAAGAGGTATAGGGATGATGATGCTGAAACGAAAGAGTTACCTCTCTATGAGACTTGTGGCAAGAAGCATGGGGGAATCTGCTTTAGAAAGGTTGGTGCTTGTTTCAAGTGTGGGAAGCCTGGTCATTTTTTTTCAAAATTGCCTTGAGTTGAAGAAAGACACAAGATCACAAAGGAAAGACCAGAAAACCTAGGGTAGGGTGTATGCTCTTACTAGACAAGAAGCGGAAGCTTCGCCGTCAGCGGTGTCAAGTATTGTACCTATATCTGGATACCTCGCTTTTGTATTGTTTGATTCTGGTTCTACCCATTCATTTGTATCATGCACCTTTGCTAGAAAGATTGATTGTGCACTCGATATGTTAGAGTTTGAGCTATGTGTAGCTATCCCTTCGGGGAAATCTTTGTGTGCTAAAGAGTTTTTGAGATCGTGTAGAGTTTAGATAGAGAGCAATGTGTTAGAGGCAGACTTGATTATTTTAGACATGCATGATTTTGACATTATTTTTGGCATGGATTGGTTATCTACTTACTGTGCTAATGTCAAATGCTTTGAGAAAGAGGTGGTATTTAATCCTTCGGGTGAGCATTAATTTAGCTTTGTTGGTATCAGTTTGGGTTCACTTCCTCGGTTGGCTTCTTATTACAAGCTCACAAATACCTTAGAAAGGGTTGTGTGGGATATTTAGCAAGTGTGATGTATACTAAGAAGAGTGGAGTGGAACTCTAGATGTTCCGGTGGTCAATGAGTTCCTAGATGTGTTCCCTGATGATTTATCTTGTATTCCTCTAGATAGAGAGATCGATTTTACAATTGATCTTGTTCCCAGTACTTCTCCTATATCTAAAACACCTTATCAAATGGCACCTGCTGAACTTCAAGAGCTTAAGCAATAGTTACAGGAGTTGCTTGAAAAGGGGTTTGTTCGTCCTATTGTTTCTCTATGGGTCGCATCAGTACTTTTTGTTAAAAAGAAGGATGGAAGCATGAGGTTATGTATCGATTATCTGGAGTTGAATTGTGTTACCATGAAGAATAGGTATCCTCTTCCTAGAATTGAGGACTTGTTTGATCAGTTCCAAGGTGTGAGTGTGTTTTCAAAAATTGACCTTTGATCTGGTTATCATCAGTTGAAGGTTAAAAATGAAGATGTCCCTAAAATAGCCTTTCGGACTAGATATGGGCATTACGAATTTTTGGTAATGCCATTTGGGTTGACTAATGCACCTGCTACATTCATGGATCTCATGAATCGTGTATTCAAAGATTTCCTGGATAAGTTCATGATTATTTTTATTGATGACATATTGGTTTATTCTGGAAGCCGGGAAAAGCAGTTGAGGCAAGTTTTGCATATACTCAAGGAGAAGCAGTTGTTTGCAAAGTTTTAGAAATATGAGTTTCGGCTGGATCGAATTTCATTTTTAGGACACGTGATGTCTCTAGAGGGAATTTCGGTAGACCTAAGCAAGGTAGAGGCGTTGGCAGACTGGCCTAGACCGACCAGTGTGAACGAAATCCGAAGCTTTCTGGGTTTGGCTAGGTACTATAGACGGTTTGTTGAGGGGGTTTTCAAGTTAGCTACCCCTTTAACCAAGCTAACAAGGAAGAATGTCAAGTTTGTATGGACTGATGATTGTGAGACAAGCTTTCATGAGCTCAAGCAACGGTTGGTCACTACTCCAGTCCTTACTATTCCTAGTGGAACTGGCAGATATGTGATTTACAGTGATGCTTCTCACAAGGGGCTCGATTGTGTATTAATGCAGAACAGTAGAGTAGTGGCTTATGCTTCTCGTCAGTTGAAGCCTTATAAGTTAAACTATCCTACGCATGATCTGGAGTTAGCAGCTGTAGTGTTTGCTCTTAAGATTTGAAGGCATTATCTATATGGTGCAAGGTGTGAGATCTTTACAGATCATAAGAGTCTCAAATACTTCTTTACCCAAAAGGAATTAAACATGAGGCAGAGACGGTGGTTTGACCTAGTAAAGGATTATGATTGCGTAATTAGTTATCATCCAGACAAGGCGAATGTAGTGGCTGATGCTCTGAGTAAGAAATCTACAGGTAGTTCGGCTACTTTGATAGCTACCCATAAACAAATTATGTGGGATTTGGAGAACTTCAATATTGAAGTTGTGAATGCCATAAGTGAAAGCTTTCTAAGAAGGATTATGGTCCAACCTACATTGATTGAGAGAATCAAGGAAGAACAATTTGATGATGTTCATTTGAGGAAGATCAAATAAGACGTGGCTACGTGTAAGAGAGTTGGTTTTTGTGTATCTGATGATGGAGTTTTGCGGTATGAAGGAAGGCTATGTGTACCTAGTAGCGTTGATTTGAAGAATGAGATTTTGTCTAAAGCGCATAAATCGCCTTATTTAGTGCATCCTGGAAGTACAAAAAAGTATCGCGACTTACTGGTTCATTATTGGTGGGTCAATATGAAACGTAAGATAGCGAGATTTGTGGAGCAATGCCTAACCTGTCAACAGATAAAAGCAAAGCATCAACGACCGTCTGGCCTATTGAAACCATTGCTTATGCCTGAGTGGAAATGGTTGAATATAGCTATGGACTTTGTTGTGGGATTGCCGCGAACGCATAAGGGATATAATTCCATTTGGGTAATTGTTGATAGGTTGACAAAGTTTGCACACTTTCTGCCGATCTGTATGGGTTCTTTGATGGAGGTATATGCATAGTTATATGTTGATGAGATTGTAAGACTTCATGGGGTTCCTAAATCCATTGTCTTAGATAGGAATTCGAAATTCATTTCCACGTTTTGGAAAAGCTTGCACAAGGCTTTGGGTACTCAGTTGAACTTTAGCACTGCCTTTCATCCTCAGACATATGGACAGTTTGAAAGGACTATCCAAATTTTGGAGAACATGTTAAAAGCTTGTGTTTTGGATTTCGATGGTGGTGGGATAAATATGTGTCTTTTGTGGAGTTCTCTTACAACAATAGCTATCAATCTACACTCCGTATGGCTCCCTATGAAGCTCTTTACAGGAGAAAGTGTCGATCTCCAATTCATTTGGACAAGGTTAGTGAAAGAAAAGTATTGGGCCCTAAGATTGTTCAGCAAACTTGTGAAGTTATAGAGAAGATTAGAGACAGAATAAATGTGGCTCAGAGTAGACAGAAAAGCTATGTTGATAATCAAAGGAAACATTTTGAGTTTGCAACTGGTGATAATGTTTTCCTTAAGGTTGCCCCAATGAAAGGTGTAATGAGATTTGGTAAAAAGGGAAAGCTGAGGCCCAGATTTTTGGGTATGTTTGAGATTTTAGAGAGGATTGATGATTTTGCTTATAGATTGGCACTTCTGCCATCATTAGCTAGAGTACATAATGTGTTTCTGTTGGTTTCGAGAACCGAAATCGGTATCCATGCAGCGGAAGGGCGGTGGGCCCGATTTTTAAAATTTTCGTAAAAACAAAAATGTTTTAGCCGGATCGTTGTGATTATATTCATTCTAATATTTAACTATAAACAGTAGGGAAAGAAATCGTTACCCTTGTAGACTTTCCGTGATCCACTTGAACCGAATTCCTCCACTGTATAATCTTCATGATTCCCTCGAACCAAGTTCTTCCACACCGAATCTCTAACACCAAAGAACCGACGAGTGGGCGTCTCAGTATTGAATAGAAAAATTCGACTCTCGAATTTCTGTACTTGTTGTGTACTCAACACTTTAGACAACTAGAAAAATATTGAGAGACACTTTCACAACATTCTTTAGAGGTTTAGATCTTAAAAATAATTTTTCTCTTTTGTTATCGCTTTATCTTGTTAAGAACTTGTGTTTCTCTAAACAAGAACTCTTCTTGTCTTGTTTTCATGAAGCTAAAATTGAAAATCAAAATCAATACCTTAAAAATACTCTCCTTTTTTTGTGCTTCTTGAACACACGAGAGAGAGAGAGGGCTATATATATATATATATGGGTGGTGAGGTTTTTGTAAACAATAATAGTACCAGGGTGGGTGGTATATAGAGGCATAGAATAGGAGCTTGTATTCCACATTGCTTTTAATGCAATGAAGAAAAAACCAACAAAAAAAACTGCACTAATTGAAAAGCAAGAGGACTTGCTTGCCGTGCACCCCAATTCTTGACCATTAGTAACAATAATACAATCCACCCCTTATTTGACTATTGACAACAATAATTTAACCCACCCCCTTTTTTTTTTTACTACAAAACAACAATAATAGAACCCACCGTTCAATGCTCTACTCCCCAAAGTAATATATATATCAAAATAATCAATATTATATATATACAAATAATCAAATCATAATATATATATATATATATAATAAAATAGCAACTTATTATATTATATATATATATATATATATATATATATATATATATATATATATATATATATATATATGATTAAATAATCAAAATATTATTTAATATATATATAATTAAATAATCAAACATTATTTAATAAATAAAACAATACATAAACTTTTTTATGTATAGATGATTAATTCCAAATTAATCATTAAGCCTCAGTATACCTTAATGTTCAATATAGTGTTATAGAGATGGTATGGGGACACATGGACCTATAATTTTAAGCTCCAATAAATCTTTAATATTTAATTAAACTCTTTAATTAAATATTAGACTTATTAATTCCAGATTTATTCCACTAAAAAACTGAAACTGCACTCTTGTCATTATAGAATTAATTACTCGAATAGGAATCAAACAATCCATTGATATAATCATTGCATACAGATCAATCCTCCATAAACAGTTCGTAATATGAGCTAGGTTCAAATCCGTTGACCTCTCAATTACGTCTTTATGCTTGAGTACCCATGATTCTCCAATGAACAATTATTTATGATCTTATCATAAATTGAGCGCTCTATCGTTCAAGACCCGAATCATTTACTCAAGAAAACTGTTTGTCTACTTTAATTAAGAAGGAATGGATTCCATCTTGTATATTATCATTCCTAGCTAAATATATTATCATGTCTCCAAGATACAAGGTTTTAGGTTTGGCAATTAGAGCAAACCATACCGAGTAAGTCAAAAGACACAACTCTATAAGTACGAGTCTGTTAAATACTTAGGATTAAGATCGTTCCATATATGACCATCTGATTGATAAAAGGGAATACTTTATTTCAAGCTTGAAATTATAGGTCCATATATCCCCATACCATCTCTATAACACTGTATTGAACATTAAGGTATACTGAGACTTAGTGATTAATTTGGAATTAATCATCTATACATAAAGAAGTTTAGGTATTGTTTTATTTATTATATATATATATATATATTATGATTTGATTATTTGTATATATATAATATTGATTATTTTGATATATATATATATATATATATTACTTTGGGGAGCAGAGCATTGAACGGTGGGTTCTATTATTGTTGTTTTGTAGTAAAAACAAAAAGGGTGGGTTAAATTATTGTTGTCAATAGTCAAATAAGGGGTGGGTTGTATTATTGTTACTAATGGTCAAGAATTGGGGTGCACGGCAAGCAAGTCCTCTTGCTTTTCAATTAGTGCAGCTTTTTTTTGTTGGTTTTTCTTCATTGCATTAAAAGCAATGTAGAATACAAGCTCCTATTTTATACCTCTATATACCAACCACCCTAGTACTATTATTGTTTACAAAAACCTCACCACCCATATATAAATAGCCCTCTCTCTCTCTCTCGTGTGTTCAAGAAGCACAAAAAAAAGGAGAGTGTTTTTCAGGTATTGATTTTGATTTTCAATTTTAGCTTCATGAAAACAAGACAAGAAAAGTTCTTGTTTTGAGAAACATAAGTTCTTAACAAGAGAGTGATAACAAAAGAGAAAAATTATTTTTAAGATCTAAGCCTCTAAAGAATGTTGTGAGAGTGTCTCTCAATATTTTTCTAGTTGTCTAAAGTGTTGAGTACACAACAAGTACAGAAATTCGAGAGTCAAATTTTTTTGTTCAATACCGAGACGCCCACTCGTCGGTTCTTTGGTGTTAGAGATTCGGTGTGGAAGAACTTGGTTCGAGGGAATCACGAAGATTCTACAGTGGTGGAATTCGGTTCGAGTGGATCACAGAAAGTCTACAAGAGTAACGATTTCTTTCCTTACTATTTATAGTTAAATATTAGAATCAATATAATCACAACGATCCGGCTAAAATTTTTTGTTTGTAAGGATTCTCATATATTGATTGGCTTATTTCGTGGACAAACCACATGTTGGGGTTGTTTATGTAAGGGTAGTTTAGGTGATTGATCTTCAAGCTCGAAGGCCCTTCCAAGACCTCAAGGGACAAGCACGCCAAAGGTATAATTTCTAGTGCTTGGTTTTCTTTGAAGAGATTTAGTTAGCACACACACACTTAGCATACTTGTTCTTGTGTGTATACTCTTCACATGTCACTTTACACATTTGCCTATATCATGACAAAAAGGGGGAGTAAAATAGTGGTAAGGGGAGTAACCCTTTGAGAGGGAGCATTGCATTCATCAAACATTGCATGATGTTGTTTGTTATACTTAAATTTCTAGAATGCAAATGCTTGTTTATGCTCTCACTTGATTAATCTCACATTTTACTTGAATTGGAAAAGTATAGAAACTTTGCTTTCAGGGATTGATTTGTCTACATGAGATTTAAGACTTCAAGATTATTTTTTATATATCTCTCTGTAAAGTAGAAAATCATAGTAGACCTGTAGTTTCTATTATGTTGTGAGGAATCAATGTGAGTGGTGGTTTTGTCACGAAATAGCCAATGGGGGAGATTGTAAGGATTCTCATATATTGATTGGCTTATTTCGTGGACAAACCACATGTTAGGGTTGTTTATGTAAGGGTAGTTTAGGTGATTGATCTTCAAGCTCAAAGGCCCTTCCAAGACCTCAAGGGACAAGCACGCCAAATGTATAATTTCTAGTGCTTGGTTTTCTTTGAAGAGATTTAGTTAGCATACACACGCTTAGCATACTTGTTCTTGTGTGCATACTCTTCACATGTCACTTTACACACTAGCACTTTGATTGATATCTTGTTGTGTGTATATGTGCTTAGTAATTTGTTTCCAAATAGTGTTCGGAAACGTCCGCTTATGCACTAGAATGTGCTTGGTTTTGCGCAAAGACCGCCCATAGAGAATGCCCTTGGCTTCTCCTTGGTTTTCACCTCTGTTGGTGATCGGCGGCCTGGACGCCAAATGAAACCGCTGTTTGCATTCAGAAATGTCTAGAGCAATTCTGCGGTCAAGATCGACGGTCATGACCGCCGTTTGAAACCGCCGTTCATACCTTATCGATTTAATCTCTCAGGTTTGATTCGGCGGTTGGATCAGCGGTCACGAAACCGTCGAATGAAACCACCGTTGATGCTCTGTTCTTCACGGGCTCAATTCGGCGGTCGTAATCGGTGGCCTAGCTGCCGATCGAAACCGCCGATCGGTGCATTTCAAGGGCAAACTTGTATTTTCACATGCTTTGTTTTTCATGCCTATAAATACATCTCTTTCTCTTGTTCTAAACAATGACTCTTTAATCATCAAGAACCCTATATTTTTAAAGAGAGATTTTGAGAGAAAAAGCAACCAAGTTTGTTCATTTAAATACTCAGCATCAAAGTTCATCTTGCATTCATCCATGAATGGGTTTGCATCATCACAACATGCTTGGTAAGATTTTGATTAATTTCATCTTATTTTAGTATTTTAGTATTTTACTATCAAGCATATTCTCTTTTAATTTACTTGTATGTTTTTGATCATATGATAAATACAAGAATAGAGAATTAAATGTGATGAATTGATTGAGTGTTGTATTGTGATAGCTAATTAGGTTTTTGATTAATCTTGATTAGCTAAACTATTTGACATATCATCTAGCTATTGATATCTAGGATTGAATTAATTGCATATCATTATCCTAGGTAAGCATTTAGAGTAACCTAGCTCTAAATTGCATTTTGAGTATTTTACATATTCACATAGGTTGCATAATCTCTTCATTGAGAATTAAGTCTTGAGGCTAAGGTTGCTTAGGCCTCAAGCAATTAGGACTAGAGCCACTTTTAAAGGCCCGAGTGGTAGAAGTGGGGGGTTATTGACCGGAGTGTTAGACGAGGTCTACATAGGTTGTAAACTCCATTTCAATTAGTGAATTTCGAGGTCCGAGTGTAGCGCACTAAACAGCCCGTGGTTTTTCCCAGTGGTTGGGTTTCCACGTATACATCAAGTGTTATTTAAATTCCGCACTATATTACACTTGCTTGTATTTTTGACTAGTAGGGGCATTTTCATAAAATTGACTTGCATGCGAACATTGGGTAATAATAGTTAAAATCTATTCACCCCCCCCCCCCCCCCCCCTCTAGATATATATATAGAACACACCGAGCGTTTATCGTATTACTTTCATTGTTCTTACAAAAATTTTAAAAATCGGGCCCACCGCCCTTCCGCTGCACGAATACTGATTCCGGTTCCCAGAACCAACAGTTTCATGTGTCTATGCTTCGTAAGTACGTTCCAAATTGGTCTAATGTAATCAGTTATGAACCTCTCTAGCTAAGAAGTGACCTCACCTATGATGAAGTACCGATTCAAATCTTGGATCGCAAGGTTCATGAATTGCGTACCAAGAAGATATCACTGGTAAGGTTTTATGGAGGAATTATGCTGTTAGGGAAGCAACTTGGGAGCATGAGGATGAGATACCAGCCGAGTATCCTCACTTATTCGATTAATTAGGTATGTGAAATTTCGAGGACGAAATTCTTTAAAGGGGGGGGGGGGGGGGGGGGGGGGGGGGGGTGGTAAAAGTTGTAAGACCCATATCATGATTTTAATTATAATGTATGTGTTAGTGGGTTGGATGATAATTATTACCTACTTTAGTATGTCCCCTAAACCTATTGTAGAAATTTTTACCCACTATATTAGTCTCATAAGTCTATTAGTAATTATTGTTAGAATTTTAGATTGTTATTGAATTGTTTAGGTGAGAGTTGTTGGGTGAGTGGGTGAGAGTTAGCAGATGAGAGTTCTTGGTTCGTGGTGTGAATGTGTGATATGGCCTTTGAGACTTTCCAAAGACTAAAGCAACATTGTGGAAATTAATGAGTTGGTCATTAATTGAATAGGGGTGGTGTGGTTAGTGAAATAGTGAACCACCCAAATAAAGTCAATTGATCATTATTAGTCAATTGATATGGCTTTTGAGACTTTCCAAAGACTAAAGCAACATTGTGGAAATTAATAAGTTGGTCATTAATTGAATAGGGGTGGTGCGGTTAGTGAAATAGTGAATCACCCAAATCAAATCAATTGATCATTATTAGTCTTTGGAAAGTCTCAAAAGCCATATCACACATTCACACCACGAACCAAGAACTCTCATCTGCTAACTCTCACCCACTCACCCACCAACTCTCACCTAAACAATTCAATAACAATTCAAAATTCTAACAATAATTACTATTAGACTTAGGAGACTAATAGAGTGGGTAAAATTTTCTACAATAGGTTTAGGAGACATACTAGAGTAGGTAATAATTATCACCCAACCCACTAACCCATACATAATAATTAAAATCATGATATGGGTCTTACAACTTCTACCCCCCTTAAAGAATTTCATCCTCAAAATTTCACATACCTGATTAATCGAATAAGTGAGGATACTTGGCTCGTATCTCATTCTCACAATCCCAAGTTGCTTCCTCAATAGCATAATTCCTCCATAAAACCTTTACCAGTGATATCTTCTTGGTACGCAACTCTTGAACCTTGCAATCCAAGATTTGAATCGGTACTTCATCATAGGTGAGGTCACTTCTTATCTAGAAAGGTTCATAACTGATTACATGAGACGAATTTGGAACATACTTACGAAGCATAGACATATGAAACACATTATATACTCTAGCTAATGATGGCGGAAGTGCCAATCTATAAGCCAAATCACCAATCCCCTCTAAAATCTCAAACAGACCCACAAATCTGGGGCTCGGCTTTCCCTTTTTACCAAATCTCATAACACCTTTCATTGGGGCAACCTTAAGGAAAACATTATCACCGGTTGCAAACTCAAATGTTTCCTTTGATTATCAGCATAGCTTTTCTGTCTACTCTGAAGCACCTTCATTCTTTCTCTAATCTTCTTTATAACTTCACAAGTTTGCTGAAAAATCTTAGGGCCCAATACTTTTCTTTCACCAACCTCGTCCCAATGAATTGGAGATTGACATTTGCTCCCGTTAAGAAGCTTCATAAGGAGCCATACGGATTGTATACTGATAACTATTGTTGTAAGAGAACTCCGCTAAAGACACATATTTATCCTAACCACCACCGAAGTCCAAAACATAAGCTCGCAACATGTCCTCTAGAATTTGGATAGTCCTTTTAAACTGTCCATCTGTCTAAGGATAAAAGGCAGTGCTAAAGTTCAACTAAGTACCCAAAGCCTTGTGCAAGCTTTTCCAAAACATGGAAGTGAATTTTGGATCCCTATCTAAGACAATGGATTTAGGAAACCCATGAAGTCTTACAATCTCATCAACATATAACTGTGCATATACCTCCATCAAAGAACCCGTACAGATCGGCAGAAAGTGTGCAGACTTTTTCAACCTATCAACAATTACCCAAATGGAATTATATCCTTTTTGCGTTCGCGGCAATCCTACAACAAAGTCCATGGCTATATTCAACCATATCCACTCGGGCACAAGCAATGGTTTCACTAGGCTAGACGGTCGTTGATGCTCGACTTTTATCTGTTGACAGGTTAGACATTGCTCCACAAATCTCGCTGTCTCACGTTTCATATTGACCCACCAATAATGAACTCGTAAGTCGTGATACATTTTTGTACTTTCAAAATGCACTGAATAAGGCGATTTATGCGCTTCATACAAAATCTCATTCTTCAAATCAAAGCTACTAGGTACACATAACCTTCCTTTATACCGCAAAACTCCATCATTAGATACATTAAAACCAACTCTCTTACCCGTAGCCACGTCTTCTTTGATCTTCCTCAAATTGTTCTTCCTTGATTTTCTCAATCAATGTAGGTTGGACCATAATCATGCCTAGAAAGCCTTAACTTCTGGCATTCAGAACTTCAATATTGAAGTTCTCCATATCCTATATTATTTGTTTCTATGTAGATATCAAAGCAGCCAAACTACCCGCAGATTTCCTACTTAGAGCATCAGCCACCACATTCGCCTTGCCTAGATGATAATTAATTACACAATCATAATCCTGTACTAGCTCAAGCCACCATCTCTGCCTCATGTTTTACTCTTTTTGGGTAAAGAAGTACTTGAGACTTTTATGATCTGTAAAGATTTCACACCTTACACCATGCAGATAATGCCTCCAAATCTTAAAAGCAAACACTATAGCTGCTAACTCTAGATCATGCGTAGGATAGTTTAACTCATAAGGCTTCAACTGACGTGAAGCATAAGCCACTACTCTACCGTTCTGCATCAATACACAACCAAGCCCATTGAGAGAATCATCACTATAAATCACATATCCGCTAGTTCCACTAGGAATAGTAAAGACTAAAACAATGACCAACCGTTGCTTGAGCTCATAAAAGCTTGTCTCACAATCATTAGTCCATACAAACTTGACATTCTTCATTGTTAGCTTGGTTAAATGGGTAGCTAACTTGGAAAACCCCTCAACAAACCGTCTATAGTACCCAACCAAACCCAGAAAGCTTTGGATTCCCTTCACACTAGTTGGTCTAGGCCAGTCCACCACTGCCTCTACCTTGCTTAGGTCTACCGAAATTCCCTCTAGAGACACCACGTGTCCTAAAAATGAAATTCGATCCAGCCAAAACTCATATTTCAAAAACTTTGCAAACAAACGCTTCTCCTTGAGTATATGCAAAACCTGCCTCAAGTGCTCTTCATGCTCTTCCCAGCTTCCAGAATAAACCAATATGTCGTCAATAAAAATAATCACGAACTTATCCAGGAAATCTTTGAATACCCGATTCATGAGATCCATAAATGCACCAGGTGCATTAGTCGACCCAAATGGCATTACCAAGAATTCGTAATGCCCATACCTGGTTCGGAAGGCTATTTTAGGGACATCTTCATTCTTAACCTTCAACTGATGATAACAAGATCGAAGGTTAATTTTTGAAAACACACTCACACCTTGGAGCTGATCAAACAAGTCCTCAATTCTAGGAAGAGGATACCTATTATTCACGGTAACACGATTCAACTCCTGATAATCGATACATAACCTCATGCTTCCATTCTTCTTCTTGACAAAGAGTATCGGTGCGACCCATGGAGAAACAATAGGACGAACAAACCCCTTATCAAGCAACTCCTGCAACTGTTGCTTAAGCTCTTGAAGTTCAGCAGGTGCCTTTCGATAAGGTGTTTTAGATATAAGAGAAGTACCGGGAACAAGATCAATTATAAATTCGATCTCTCTATCTGGAGGAATACAAGATAAATCATCAGGGAACACATCTGGGAACTCATTGACAACTAGAACATCTGAGAGTTCCACTCCATTCTTCTTAGTATCCATCACACTTGCTAAATATCCCACAACACCCTTTCTAATGTATTTGTGAGCTTGTAATGAGGGGATCAACCAAGGAAGTGAACCCAAACTGATACCAACAAAGCTAAAGTAATGCTCACCTGAAGGATTAAATACCACCTCTTTCTCAAAGCATTTGACATTAGCACGGTAAGCAGATAACCAATCCATACCAAAAATAATGTTAAAATCATGCATGTCTAAAATAATCAAGTCTGCCTCTAACACATTGCTCCTTATCTAAACTCTACACGATCTCAAAAAATCTTTAGCACACAAAGATTTCCCCAAAGGGATAGCAACACATAGCTCAAACTATAACATATCAGGTGCACAATCAATCTTTCTAGCAAAGGTGCATGATACAAATGAATGGGTAGAACCAAAATCAAACAATACAAAAGCGAGGTGTCAAAATATAGGTAAAATACCTAACACCACTGACAGCGAAGCTTCCGCTTCTTGTCTGGTAAGAGCATACACCATACCATAGGTTTTCTGGTCTTTCCTTTGTGCTCCTGGGTCATTCTTCAACTCAGGGCAATTTTTAAAAAAATGATCGGGCTTCCCACACTTGAAACAAGCACCAACTTTTATAAAGCATATTCCCCCATGCTTCTTGCCACAAGTCTCATAGAGAGGTAACTCTTTCGTTTCAGCATCATCATCCCTCTGCCTCTTCTAACCACGGTTCCTGTAATCATTCTTGCATTGAAAGTTCTTGTTCCATGGCTTCTTTTATGAAGGACTGTGAACTTTCTCCTTCAACTTTGTATTAATTGCAATTTCATCTTCCTTTGCTATAATATGAGCTTTCTGTAACACGTCAGCATAAGTCATCAACCCCAAAACATGCACATGCTTCCGAATGTCTGATTTCAATTCCCTAACAAAATGGTTGATCTTACGCTGCTTGGTGTCAATTAAATATGGAGTAAAAGGAGACAACTGTTCAAATTTCCTCTCATACTCCACTAGACTCACAAAACCTTGAGACAACCTAAAGAACTTAGATTCCTTTTCATTCCTCAAATCTTATGGGAAATACTTTTGATTGAAGAGCTTCTTAAACCTGAACCAAGTGATCGGACTGTTTGGCACATTGTGAGCTCGGTTTGTCATTTCCCACCAATGTCCGACATCACCTTTGAGTATAAACATTACACATGCGACTTTCTAATCATCGGTGCAGTTAATGAAAGTAAACACCTTCTCTAATTCTCGATGCCACTCCTCTACATCAAGTGGGTTCATTGTTCCCTCAAAGGATGGAGGATGAAGCCTTCTAAACTGTTCCACCACTTGCAGCTGAGTTCGGTTTCCTCCCTGAATGGCAATGGGCATAGCCTGAACAAAATTCTGGAAGTTGGCTACCTCATTCTGCTGACCCACACAAGCACGTCTACCAACACCTTTGCCAGTTCGTCCGCCTCTTGCATCCTTGGCAGAAACTCTTTGAACAGCTCTACGAGACCCATCCATAATATTCAACTATACCGTAATAAACAAGGTTACACGTTATTTACTCACTATGCTGAAATAATCATAAACACATAAACCTATAAGTATAGCAATGACATTGATCCTAATGGATTAGCATTTCACTTGGTTCCAAAAATTCAATTTCTAACTATAAGTATCCAGAATCATATAACCGCGCTCTGATACCAAAAACGGTCATGCCCCGACTCGAAGGTCAAGACGTGGCCTTACTTTCTTTCAAATATCTTACAAAATGCGGAGTTGAAAATTTCAAATACGATTACATACTCACAAATTCCATATCTAAAAGAACATAAACAATATTCTGAAAGGTAAATAAACACCTATTGCCTAGGGAACCAAGAACTAAACTCCACTGAGATGTCAATCTATGCCATGAGTGAAACACAACCTTAAGAATCTGGAATCACAATGCACTAAGTGAGTTTGGAAACTCAGTAAGCATACTAAACATATTTTTATACATATACCACTACAAAAAAAAGGCCTATCAGTGACGAACTATTTCCGACGGCACTAATTGCCGTCAGAAAAGGTACCATTTCCGACGGCCATTTCAGTGCCGTCGGAAATGTGGTATCATATTTTTTCTCATTTCCGACGGCCTAAAAGCCTTCGGAAATAGTCATTTTCCCGTCAGAAATAGTCTTTATTCCATTGGAAATGAGGAAAAAGTAATATATTTTTTCCGACTGCCTAAATGCCGTCGGAAATAGTCTACATTTCCGACGGTAAATGTTCTTTTCCAACGGCATTTAGCCGTCAGAAAAGATCAATTTTTTATTTTAGTGTTAAAACCGTATTTTTTATATAAAGTTTCTTCAAATAATTTGTACAAATAAAAATTTCATGATTTATTTTTTCTTGAAAAATAAAAAGTTAGTTAAAATAATTATATAAACTCTATTTCGTAGTATGCATTTAATACACCTGATTTTCCCTAAATTGATATCTGGACAATGACATATATGTGCAAAAATCAAGAGTGAACACTTTGATACAACAAATATACACAAAACATTTGTCAGGATTATGATGAAGGCATTTGTGAGATATTTACGTCATTCTTTAGGAACTCCCTCTTATTATAAGCATTTTTATCTTGAGAAATTGCCCGATGGTAAAATATCGTCATTCAACTGCCGGGAAAGTCACGTAGGGATGTCAAGGAACATTACAACGCCCTCATACATGACATCTACAAAATTGATTCGGGTTGTGTCAAATTGTCGAGTTATGCCGATGACTTGTGGGACTTTTTGTGTCGTCGGAAAAAAAAAATACTGCTTTTCCGATGACTTTTGGGCCGTCCGAAAATAGTCAAATAAGCTGTCAATATTACCCACTTTTCTAACAACATAAAAAGTGTCATCGGAAATGCTAAAATTTAATTCAAATTACTTTATGGACACATCTTACTAAATTAACTAAATATAAAATATAGCAAAATTATTAGTAATCACAAGAACATTTAGTTATTTTTAATTATACTTAGTGACACTACTATATCAGATTTTTTAAAACAAACTCTAATTATTTTAATAAAATATTATTTTAAAAAACAATATCTCAATAGTTATATTTAAATAGTATACAAAAAAATATATTTAATTAGATATTATACAAACATATCAATAGCTTATATATAAATAGTATGCAAAACATATCAGATATAAAGTTATAGCAAAATGGTAAGGGTAACCCCTTACTGTCATCCAAGTCAAGGGTTCAAACCACATGAATTTTATGGAATTAAAGTTGTTGTGTGATGTGGCGCGTGATGGGTGACATGGCGACTATCAAGTCGAGTCGCACCATTTTTTTAGAAAATTCGACTATTTCCGACGGCAATAAGCCGTCGGAAATAGTGGTAAAGCTGTCGGAAATACAAGTAATTTTGAACACCTTGAATTACTATTACCGACGGTATTTTCATCTTTTCCGACGGCCATGGCCATCGGAAATGGTAGTATTTCTGACGGCTTGTCAGTAATTAGTTATTTATGACAATCATATTTGCGACAGCCTCCGACGGCTTTTTCCCGTCCGAAAAGCGTATTTTCGACGGGAAATGGTCTTTTCCGACGGCATTTGGCCGTCAAAAAAGACCTTTTTTTTTGTAGTGTACAAAAATATCACAAAATATGAAAAACCATATCTTTCAAAACATAGTTCACAAATCATTTGAATCATATACTTATCAAATTTTGCTAGGTTCCTTTTTTCCATTATTGCATAATAGGACTTTTCACATATCACAAAGTAGAGCCAAAGTTACCCGTCAGTAACAAATGTATATAGGGAAAGTGCAAGTGAGGATTTCTTTTTTTTTTTTAAAACACAAAACACTCATGCCCGAAGGTAAGAGCCAGACCCTTGTCATGATCAGTGACGAGTCCTCCCACATGCAACATATCAAATCACATATCACATAAGGCTCCACACAAATTCACATAGGTGCCTACTAGTGATAATAAACAAGAGTAGCCTAGAGAAAACATATTGTATGGTACCATATATTCACATTTCAAAATGCATACTTATCACATTTCCAAGCATTTGAACACATTTCAAATCAATTCAATCGAACGCATTTCGAAAACATTCACAAACAAATTTCATATACATATAACATTGTGATTTCGTTTCGAAAATGGGTCTAGTATACTTACCTCTTAGCAAATCCAAATAAGAGCAATTGCCCACGAAGCTAATTATCTAATCCTTAGCCTAAGATCATATAATAATACAAATATCAGAGGCTAAATCATGTCTAGGATTGGAATAAGGGCTGTTATAATGTTCAACAAACCGAAATCCTATTACTAGAAACTAATCAATGCTGTTTTTAAAGCCGAACAGTGTCTGATGTAAGATTTTTAATCTATTTTTCATACACCGTAAAATTCTGGTAATTTTCAAATACACTTTAGATAGACATAGGTATGTACATAAATATTTTCAGAATTTAATAAAATCCGTAAGTACCTTAAAATAATTTAAATCTCCTAGTATTCTGATCTGCCTGATATTGGACAGTCCGAACACTACTCACCATTTGAATTTTTTTAAAATTATTCATATATAAAATTGATATGAAATCTTCCAGATAGTGTAAATAACACATATAAGGTTCCAAGATAAAGGTTTCAAATCGAAATACATCAAATAAATATTTTTAAAATATTTATACTTCTGGATTACGAAATCTGTCTTATACTGGACAGATTGCAGTACCCGATTTCGAAAATTCATAAATACTTCTATAAAGCCCCAAAAATAGTGAAATAAATTCAAAAACCCTTTAAACCTCTTCGTAAACATCTGTACCAAATATCACAGTTTTTAAATAAGAATAACATGGCGAAAACTATTTTCGAAATCAAACTATATTACAAAAACTGTTGTTTTCAGAAATAATGTTTCACACTCAAAAATTCATAAAAAAAAATATAATACTGATCATTTTGAATCAAAACGAATTTCTTTGGGACCCTTAGTCTAGTTCCAATTCTCAATAGCGAAATCACAAAAATATCACAAATAACTTATCTATAATTTTTGGAATAAGCACTGATCAGCCCTAAGTAAATAGATATATCCGAAAATTGAAACCAAACAATCACCTTAATATGCTTCTAGGATTCCAACTTGACCAAAACCTTAACTTGAATCCTCTAAGCATCTAAGTATACTTACATAAAATTTACATATTGGAAAACATAATACACCAAGGGTGAGTTTTCTTACCTCGAATACGTACGAATCCGTTCTAGCTCAAGAATCACTCTCACAAAAATCTCTAGAGGTTAGAACTCAAAGATAACTCATATATTTCTTATCTATCTCTCTCCTATCTCTCTCTATGTGCTTCTACTTTGCTTTTGAGTCTTGTCCAAACGAATAGAGAGAGGGGGAGTCATTGCACTAATAGCATCAGTCGAAAGAGAAAAACAAAAATAATAATGATCAATTGACTTTATTTGGATGGTTCACTATTTCACTAATCGCACCACCGGTCCACCCCTATTCAATTAATGACCAACTCATTAATTTCCACATTGTTGCTTTAGTCTTTGGAAAGTCTCAAAAACCATATTACACATTCACACCACAAACCAACTACTCTCATCTGCTAACTCTCACCAACTCACCCAACAACTCTCACCTAAACAATTCAATAACAATCCAAAATTCTAACAATAATTACTAATTGACTTAGGAGACTAATTGAGTGGGTAAAAATTTCTACAATAGGTTTAGGGAACATACTAGAGTAGGTAATAATTATTACCCAACCCACTAATACATACATAATAATTAAAATCATGATATGGGTCTTACAATATCTTCGAGTTCTTAACATTTCGACATAATCCAAAAGACGCCATTGTTCAAATTGTAGCAACAACGAGAACATATATTCTGTCTCTGAAATTTGCATGGCATAAGAAATTCTCTATTGAAAACAGACAGAATTGAAATGAATCTGAGAGAGACAGAGGTACCTTCACAAGGCAACTCTTACTCCTAATGATCACTTGGAATTTCCTTGAGCGTCAACTGCATGGCAAAGTTCTGAACCATACGGATGTTTTCATTTGTGAAGGTACATGCTTCACTATTCCATTGACAATAGGTACAAATGACGAAGATTCGGAGATAGATACATTCCATAACAATATTGTAACAGTTTATCTATTACTAATTGTGATTCTTCTGCTAGTATTGTCATTGGTTCTCAAATCTCAATGTTGTAATCATTTGAGATGTTTGGGACTAATATCATGGTTTGATAAGCTTTATCAAAATAAACAGTGAAACTTGCAAGTAGCAATAAGAGTACATGGATTACTTACATCTTCAAGATCTTTCGTATATGCTTCTGCCTTTTCTACGTTTCCATTTCTAGTTCAGTCATGTTAATCTCCACAGAAACTTCAGGTCTAGAGATTGGTTGGTCATGGAAAACGTTCTTGGTCTTACTCTGTGCTTGATTCTCATTATTGCAGGTCTGGGAAAAACATAAAGGCAACTGAAGTTAGAAATTTACAAGTAAACAAATTGTGGGACGGGACAGAACTTAATGAGCTCTTGACTCTTGACTCTCAATGCAGATATAAATGAAGAAACTCTTGACTCTCAAGGCAACTGAAGTTAGAAATCAATAATGACACTTACAGTGTTGATTCTAACTTTTAAGGATCGAATCAATTTCTTAAGGGACAATATTCAACCCAATGTAACTAAATAAAAGCTTTCGAAGTAAAATAATTTCAAGCAATTGCTACGTCACCTGATATTGCTAAGATTTTTTTCATTCTTTTCACTTTCCTCCAAAACAGCTTCAGTTTTTGTTAATTCTCCAACTTGTGCATTATTATTGTTGAAGCCCTCCAAGACAACATATGAAACAGAAATAATTAGCACAGCCAAGATGAACAGTCAGAATAGACAATTAGACATAAGTTGATGGTATCTAAAATTCAATATGTGAACCAACATTACACACCGGAGTGACTGAAATACAGATGAAAAATAAAATTTATTCCATGTTAATATCCGATATCTTGGTCCTCCCTGTCAAAAGCCAAGGATCCCAACCATAACTTTTTTGGCTTTAAACTTCTACTATCAAATCAGTTTCTGGATAAAAAATGTTTTAACAAAAAATACCCAAAACGTAATACACAAATAAGAAAATAAATAAATAAAGATATAGCAATCTCACCCAGCATTATTTTCACTTCTTAGCATAGTAAGTTCTCCTTGTATCCCTTGTTCATCTAGCAGCCTTAAATTGCAAACCACTTTGCTTACGTTTTGTACACCATCAAAATTGAAATCCTCCCTAAAGAAGATTATATAAGACAATGTCAGATGATATAAAAGTACAACATTAATGCAATGTCTTGGGAAGTCAAGAAATTTGAGACTCAAGAGTCTCCAAATAACCCAGTCAGGGCCGGCTCATGAAGGCAGTAAACCCAGCATTTTGTTGGGGGCTCCAACTGACCCAATTTACTTCTTTTTCTTTAGGGCTTCAAAACCCAATATATTTATGTTTAAACATGATCCAATTCCAAACCTACTTTTATTTATATATTTTCCTTTTTAGTCCAATGAACTATTTAATTAAACAAACAAAAAAAATTCAGACCCAATAAACTTGTCATTGTTTTTGTTTAGTCATTAATTTATATATGTTGATTTTGACTCATCTTTTAATTATTTATTTTATTTACAATAGTATATTAGTATCCACTAATTTAAGGCTTTAATGATCTCAGTTCTCAGATTTGTATGTCTATTGTGTATCTGTGTAGTCAATTTGTTAAGCTTTTCTTGAATCTTGTATGGCCAAACAAGAATATTTTATAATGGGTTCTTTTATAACAAATTATATAATTATAATTATAATTATTAATCAAATTGACTACAGTTTACACAAATATACAAACGGATTTAAACGAAAAAAGAACAAATCAAAATAAAATAATCTTGTATTATATAGGGTCCCGATTTTTATTAATATCATAAAATCGCTCGGGCCTTATAATGTCTGGAGACGGCCCTGAACCCAGTGTAGGTGTGGTTGGTCAAGCAATCCTCAGAGTAGGGAAATAAGATAAAGTATATAGTTTAAGATTAAATTTAGAGTTGGTTCCTCATTCTCTTGTTAGGGTCTCATGTCACCCTAACACTTCGAGGCAATGTCCTGATCACATATCACAACCGTCCCTTACCAATTTTATCCCACGCTAGTTATATTTCTTCATCCATATTCTTCCTAGCAGATATGTCAATTTAGATCCTTCAAAAGCCAACTTCGTAGTGGTAATAGAATATCTCCCTAGCTATTTTAAAACTTCTTAAGATAGTTATCAAAACTGTATTATACACTTTCAAAATTGAAAAAGAACAAACAAGCAAGGATTGCATTAAAGGCTCAAGAACTTCAAGAAACAACAATGGAAAAAGATTCATGAGACAAAAATAGAAGAATAGAAGAAACATGATAAAATACATCAATCAGACTTTGAGATAGAGATATTAAGTTTAGAAAAACCTGTCAATACTAAATCTTTTCTACATCAAATTGATGATAAAATCCATTGTTCCATAGGATTTACTATATCTTGGAGCATTGAATATCAAATAAAGATTCTACAATTTAAAACAGGCGGCATGAAAAATGAAGTAGTTCAACTCCAGAAACTTCAAATATATATATATATATATATATATATATATATATATATATATATATTAAATAATACCATTCACAATCACACCTGAAGAATGAGACGATAGTTAAAAGAATCGAATTAAGAAATTGATAACAAAAAGCTGGATTCTACACAATTTACACATGAAATTAATCGTACACACCAATATAGATCGAAACCCTAGATTTTTATTTTATTTTTTAAATACGATTGTTAAGTGACGAAACCAAGAATGTCAGAGAATCTAAGCTCAAAAGCGTGTGTGCGCGTCAGAAAGCGAGAGAGGAATGAGTTGCCTGGATTTGTATTGTGAGAGTCCGTCTATGAGTGTGTTTGGTTAGAAGGAAAATTGCGATGGAAATGGCAAAATGGAGTAATTTGCAGTGTGTTTTTCTGTTCGAAGGCGTGTGAAATTTGAATTCAATCGTTTTATAGTTTGGAAATGCAAAGAAGCGGGTGTGAGATCGATGTAAACTTATAAAGTGTAAAAGCAGCTCCAAGGAAAAAAGATTTATTAAAAATCCTAGATGCATAAGAATATAAGATGCCTTACGGATGCTGTGATATTGCAACGTAAGCAACTTTGTTGACAAGGCAGCATCAAGGTAGGAGATGCATTATGATTCATGTATCCCATTGCATCCAAATTAAGCTTTAGCTTAATTAAAGGAGGATCTGTATTGAATCCTTTAATTAGGTTCTATGGGCTTATTTTCTTAATCAAAAGTTGGTTTTAGCCTCCTTTAATAGGCTCCACATATATTTATATATTGTTCAATTGATAATTTTTTTTTTTTAATTACCAACAACTTTTTTTTTTTCATTATAAATTGATTATTCCTCATTGTAAAATTTCACACTTCAAGCTTTTATGATGGATTATCTTTAAAAAAGAACTGTTAAAAGATAAGAAGGATAATTTTTAGAACAAAATGGAATTTTTTAAAATTTACGTGCTTGTTCATTAACTCTTTATAAATGCATATCTGTTTTCTGACAACAAAAATATGTTCGTCAACCATGTTTTTAAAAGAAAATAATAAAAACAGAAAATATGTTTTCACTTTAATAGAAACAAAACCTGAAACATTTCCACTTTTGTTTTCTAATTTTAATAGTTGAGCAAGTGCCATATGAAACTTATTAAATTAATAAAATATATTTTTCATCATAATTTAAAAAAAAAAAAACAATTAAAAAGACATCAATTAATTTAACTATACATTTTACTCTTATAAAATTTTCAAAACAATTACATGATTGAAGGCATTTTAGGGTTGCACATTGGGGAAACGGGGATGGATATAGATCCCCCCATCCCCATCCCCATCCCCACTTCCTAAATCCTTCCCCATCCCTCCCCATTTCTCCATTTGGGGAAAATGGGGATGGGGGATTTTGGGGGGAGGTACCTCCAACCCCAACCCCAGTTCCCCATTTTTCCCGTTTTTCTCCATTTTTCCCCGTTTCCATGTTTTCCCATTTCCCCATTTTCCCGTTTAACTAAAAATTACAAATTAAAATAAAAAAAATAAAAAATAAAAAATAAAAAAAAAAAAACAAACAAACAAACAAACAAACAAACAAACATTCCATTACAAATACAAAATAAAATGCATTACAAATACAAAAGAAAATCCATTACAAAATAAAATATTTTAATAATCCATTAGTGTAAATGAGATTTATATAGTTAGGTTTTCAAATAATAAAATATATATATATATATATATATAGTTATATTTTTAATATTCCCCAACCCCCCCCCCCCCCCCCCCCCCCCCCCCCCCCCCCCCCCCCAAAAAAAATAATAATAATAATAAATAAAAATTCCCCAAATGAGGATGGAGACAAGAGAAAATGAGGATCCGGGGGAAAATGTGCAACCCTAGGCATATTATATATTTTATAATACTGTTTTCAGTTATTGTTACCAAATGTAAACTGCTAGATCTTTTCAATTGAATTTTGTAAAGAGTAGGCACTAACAATCTACAAAACCAAAGTAGGATGATCAAAGGGATACTTGGGCGATCGGTGTGGTGCCAGTGAAGTACACTCCAACACTCAAGTTAGTATGTAGATAAATCGATTAAATATATTAATAGTAAATTGGAAATAGAAGAAAATTATAACCAAACTGTTTATTCGGTTCATTGAATGTTAGGAAGCGAATGTTATGGTCAACTTAGATCGTCAAGTGGAGCGTTGGACGGTGATTGGTGGTTGTGTGGCATCGAGTGGACAAGAATCTATGAGTAGGGTCTATGTCGTCAACACCTCAGCTACAACTGTCGAGGTCGTGAGAATACCAGAGTAGTAAAAACACAAATTTCATGGTTATATGGAGTCTCTCGCATGAGTGAGAATTGAGAAAATCAAAAACCCTTCAAATGGAAGGGAGGCTGCTATTTATAGCTAGGAGGTGAACCAACAATAGGTTTTGCCGATGTGATTCCTCGAATCTTGGCCTAAGATCGTGGGTCGAGATATTCAAATTATCTCGAGAATCTCGAGGATTCAAATGATGCTAACTTAGGGCTAGTTTGATTTTTCCAGTGAACACTTAATGGCACTTAATGTGTGTCATTAAGTTGTTTCGTTTGATGTTTTAAGTTATAAAACCACTGAATGAGCTTCTAAAACCATTTTTTTATAAAAAGTGAAATTATTTTACTTTTCACTTAGTGCAAACTAATTGAAATATATATCAATTTATTACTTCTAAATTTATCCTTACAAATCTTAATTATTTCCAGTTTTCTCTTCTCTCACACCCCTTAACCATATTAAATTTTTTTTTTCTTCTCATTATTTAAAAAACTTTAGCAACCACTTTCAAAAAATATAAATAAATAAAAAAATTGATAGAGATATAGATTTCATTATAAATTTGTTATTATATTATGGGTTATTATGATTTTAGTCCCTATGTTTTGCGTTTGTCTGGGTTTTGTCCACTAGTTTTTGAAATTACTAAATTTAGTCCAGCAGTTATTTGACAATGCAAATTCCAGTCCCTACCGTCCAATTCCATTAGGTTTTCGTTGACTTCCGTCAGGTCAACAAGGGTATTATGGGAAATTCACCAAAACCTTCTAGAAACTTGTCTAGGACATGGGTATAATTGGAATTTCCTAATGGGAAATAAAAAAAAAAAAGAATTTGTGAAGTTCTGAATGGGACACGTCACTTGGTACTGTAGACTCAAATAATTAAAATACATAAGAGTGATCCCTTTTCTCATTTTCTTCCAAATTCATTCAATAAACATTGAGAGTCTCTATGCATGACTTCCATTGACCAAACTTCGCGCCACAATCCGCCAAAGCTGCACCAAATTTGTTTCTTTTCTTTCATCTGATCATTTCGTCTAGATTATTATCTCAAAGTTTTGTTCTTTTCGTTCATTGACGACTAAGAAAGTAGTTTTTGTACTGATATTCTGGGAAGCTTTTGAAGATAGGAATTTGAAAGGTGAGAAACTATATCTCTCTTGATGATTCTTGCATATTTTGGCTTCAAATTTGTTGCATGTTGTTTGCTGAGTTGATGCGATTGTTTAAACAAATTTTGTTAGGGTTTCAGAGGGAAAAAAATAGGGATTTTTTGATTAACAGGCACAAAAATATAATTGCATGTTATTCAACCTATTTGACGTGTACTATTGATATATATGTTGCATGGAGTGTGTTTACATGTCTTTTTGTTAAAGTTTGTCGCCAAATTAGGGTTTAGTGTGTGGAAATTGGGGTTTTGTACTTCACAGGCCACTTACATGTAATTAAGTGTGTAAAAAGTCTGAAAGCATCGGTTTATTGCATTTATCTATTTGTACAAAAGATATGCTTCATTTGTTATGTGATTGTGTAATATTTTTATACTTTACTGTCTGATATGATTACACGCAATGCTTGCATGCATGATATACGATTAGTTAGTTGTTTATTGCTTTCTGTTTTGATTATTTTTTATTGCTTGGATTTGTTTTACAAGTGAAATGGATAAAATATTGACGGTCAGTGTGTTGTATGGGACCGAAGTGCTAGAATTAAGTGAGTGTGATGCTGATCACATCAGCTCAATTAATTTAGTTCATGCAACGACGAAGGAATTCAGTGGTAGGTCTGAACTCCCATATGGTGGCTTCACAGTTAATGCAGAATTACCATAGAGTAATGACACAATTATGGTTAGCACAGATAGTGAATTACTAGATGCTTTTAGGCAGTTTGTGTTTTGTGGGTATGATACGATACATTTCCAGATAAAAACGACACATTGTCCTCCCTCTAACACACCTCATTCACCCATTGATGAGCCTGAAGTGGTGGAACAAATAGGTTGGTGTAATGAAGAGGCTGCTATGTTTGATTGTGAAGCTGATAGTGAGAGAGGGGATACTGAATCTGATGAGGGAGTGGAGTTAGATGGTGAAGGTGTACAAACTGATGAGATAGTGGAGTCAAAAGGTGAAGGTGTTTATTAGGCTATATTTGATAAGGGTGTACAGACTGGTGAGATGGTGGAGTCAAAAGGTGAGGGTGTTTATCAAGCTATGTTTGATGAGTTTGATGTGGGTTTAGATGTTAATGAGGGTATGTTTGATGAGTTTGATGTTGGTTTAGATAGTGTTGCTGGTGAGGATGTCAACAATGGTGAGAGAGTAGGTTTAGATAATGGTGTTGAGGATGAGGGTGTACAGACTGGTGATGGTGTACAAAATGAACAGGTAGTTGGAATATATGGTGGTTATGTTGTTGGTGATGATGAAATCACTAAACAGTATATGGCTTTGTTTAATGCGTATGAATTTAGGTCAGATGATGACTACTTCACTGATAGTGATTTAGACTAGAAAAATAACAAAAAAAAGTTAGGCAAATTGATGGAAGGTATACCATTTGAAAGACAGAAAGGGGGTGAGATTAAATTCTTTGTAGGTCAAACATTTGGCAGTAAGAAGGAAATGAGAGACATTTTCAGGGAGTATACCATTAGGAAAGGTGTGACTTTAGGTAGAATTAAGAATGATCTTTTTAGACAGACTTATGGTTGCAAATTAAATGGGTGTCCTTGGAGGGCACATGGTTCACGAACTATTGATAAAAAAAAAAAACTTTCATGATCAAAACCTTAATTGATAAGCATGATTGTCATAGGGTTTACAATAACAGTGAGGCAAAAGTGAAGTAGATAGCCTCTAGGGTTGAGTCTCTTGTCAAAAGTAATCCTACTGTGGGTGTCAAATTGTTAGGTGATTTGCTGCTAGAGAGGTACAAAGTAACGGTTGACATTAAAAAGATGTACAATGTAAAACATAGAGTCATGTCACAGTTAAGGAGTGAGCATAACAGTGCCTTTAGGTATCTAAGGCAATATGCCTACACCTTGAATCAAACTAACCATGGGACAACAATCCACATTAAGATCCCGAAACCAATGAATACCTTTCATAGGTTGTTTAATTTCTGAGCTTTCAAGCTTGAAAACAAGGATTCCTAGAGGGTTGTAGACCTTTTATAGGCCTATATGGATGTCATCTGAAAGGACCATGTGGTGGAGTGCTCCTTTCAGTTGTGGCTTTAGATGCAAACAGGGCATATTCCCACTTGCTGTTTGTATATGTGAGAAAGAGACCAAGTTTAGTTGGATGTGGTTTTTATACAACTTGAAGATGTTCCTACAATTCCCTCAAGACAAGCATTTGTGTTTCATGTCTGATAGACAAAAAGGTTTGATCAAGGCATTGGAGACTCATTTTCTTTTTGCTAGTACAAGGTAATTCATCGTTTCATCTTTTAAGTTTTGCTCTTTTAAGTTTCATCTCTTAAATTTTGCATTTTATTCAAATTTTTGCAATGTCTTATAACTTTGTTTCTCTTCATGTGTGGAAGGTATTGTGTAAGGCACATATATGCCAACTTCAGATCTTCCTACCCTGGTGACAACTACA
Organism: Acer yangbiense; assembly: GCA_008009225.1. Lineage (NCBI taxonomy): Eukaryota > Viridiplantae > Streptophyta > Magnoliopsida > Sapindales > Sapindaceae > Acer > Acer yangbiense. The sequence continues at coordinate 19,647,856 of CM017773.1, read as the reverse complement.
AGAATATGTTTTGGAAAGCTAGCAAAAGTAGCAACCCATTTCACTTCAACGCTGCCCTGGATTTTATTGGAGAGGTTGACACTAAAGCAAATGAGTGGCTACAGAAGATTGACCCACATTACTAGTCCATGTTTGCATATGACCAGTATATTAGATGTGACCATATGACAAACAACATGACTGAGGCTTTCAACAGCATGCTTGGGACACATAGAGCACTGACCTATTTGCAGTTGCTGGAGTTCATTAGACATATGGTGATGAGGAAGTTACAAGAAAGGAGGGAGGAATGCAATACTTAGAGGGATGTCCTACTACCAAAAGTGAATGCAAGAATAGTTAAGAATAGTAAAGTAGGTCGACAGTTGACAATCATCTCAGCTGGGGACCAGGAAAATGAGCTAGTAGGTCCAGATGGGACGTTTGCTGTGAAGCTGAGAGATTACCATTGTGGATGTGGGAGCTGGCAGATTAGTGGCATACCATGTCCTCATGCCATGGCTGTCATAAGCCACAGTTGTGGAAGACAATTAGTTAACGATTGGGTACCTAATTTTGTCTACCAAAGCCTCAGTAAAAGTGCCTACATCTAAACTTATAGGGGTATGATTCATCCCCTACCTAACCAGAAAATGTGGCCACCAATTCAAACAGCTGAGCTTCTTCCACCACCATATGAAACACAACCTGGCAGACCTAAACTGCAAAGAAAGAGGGAAGCTGAAGAGAAAGCAAAAGGAGGTAGGTCAGGGACTATCATATGCAAGTTATGTGACATGGCAGGCCACAACAAAAGGACTTGTAAAAGTAACAAGTCTTCAAGAAAATAAAAGGTATATGTATATTATTCAATTAGTCAACTAACTAACATAATCTACAATTATGTCCATGTCCATAACTTATATGTTTTTATTAATCAATTTACAGAAAAAAAAACATGGACCAAAAACAATCTCATCATCACAACAACCTCAGCCACCTAGGAAGAAAAACAAGGTAGTTATTGTACTTTAATTTTTTGTTTTGTTTTGTTTTGTATGTTATTAATCTTTGTTTGGTTTTCACTTTGACAGAACCAACAATCAACAGTAGGATCATCTAATCCACCACAAACCCAGTCTCAACCACAATCACAAGTAACCCACAACTTTGCCTGACCTCTTGTTTTGCAGCCTGCATGATTCTGGTTTGATGTCTACTTTTTGTAAAGTCATTTTTTGTTTCCTTGCATGTTCTTCTTGCTACCAGCCATTACATATAGATGTCTTGTTAGATTTGTTATAGTGGTAGCAACATAAGAACATGCAGAATATTTGGATATATTAGCTATGGGTTGGTTATGTAAAAACTATGGATGATGAATGTTGGTTTATGTATTACATGTTACTTTAACTTGTTAATAATGCTTGTGCTTATGCTTATGAATGAAGTAATGCTTGTTAATGTTTACAATCTGAAATCATATGAATGGTGCTTGTTTTTTAACATTCAATATTGCTTGCACATTCAATACTGCTTGTAGCTTTTTACAACTATTTAAGTAGAACCATTGCCATGATTACACCAAAGAAAACTAGGTTAACTGCCAATATTAGCTTTGACCCTCCTTGCATATACTCTAGGCGATGCATTCTCTCATGAATGTTTGTAATGTTTGTTTCCAAATTGAGCATTCTTGCATGCAAAGATTCTAGGTGTTGCACCATTTCCCATAACATCTCCAACGTTTGTAACCTTCCGTTAACAACTGCAATTTCCTGTTGAAGCATAAAATTATCTCTGCCTTCATGCCTTTCCAATATACTTTCATTATATTCTACATTGTTGAATTCTTCATTATCCGGTTCCCCAAAACTATAGAATTTGTATTTTCCTCTCTCACAAATGAAATACAACTTCTTCGGGTTATTTTGGGAATCGGAAATATTTACAGTTGCTTTAACACCACAAGAGCATCTTCTATTTTTGAATTTTATTATCCCCCCATTTATGTTGCCTATTGAGCTTGATGTACCCTCCATCTATGTGATGGTGGTCAGTGTATGTTTATTTAAGAAATGTGTATGTGATGGTGGTTAGTGTATGTGTGATGAAGAAATGTGTATTAGATGGTGGTTTGTGTATGTTTGATGAAGAAATGTGTGTATGTGATGGTGCAAAAAAGATGAAGAACTGACTATGGAAAGATGGTGCTGGAGAGATGAAGAACTAACTGTGGAGGATGGTTTTGTATGTATGGATGAATGAAAAAATGTTTGTAGCATAGCAAGTGTAATGAAAAAAATGGTTTTGTATGTGAGATTGTATGGATTTGAACATATCAGGTGTGGTGGATTTTATAAGAAGAAATGAAGCCATTGCCCACAAATGGAGCTGTTGTCAAACGGTCCAATTTGATGGGCAAAATGGTCTTTCTTCTAATATAAGACAAAATAGGGGCAAAATGGTCAATAACCATTATTTTTACTATTCCCATATGAGACGAGGGTATAATTGTCTTTTTAAACTGTTTGCTTTTTTCTAAGGGTATTTCAGTCATCTAACACTTTGACAATGCCATTCTGTGTCCTTTTAACGGAAACCCTAACAGAAGGATTAAAGTTAGTAATTCCAAAAACTAGTGGACCAAACCCAGATAAATGCAAAACAGAGGGACTGAAACAATTTTTTCCCTTATATTATTATTCCACATATATAGTATAAATATTGTACAGATTATTGGTGGCCGACTCTAATATATTGTTATTTCTTAAACTAAACTTCAATTAACTTGTTCAATTTTTATACTCTAAAAGGGTTATATTTTATATGGCAACTGTTTTTTATAAATTTATTATTATATTATTAAATTACTGTTTTAGTTGTCTTTAATATATTAAAATATAAATATATAACAAATAATAGTTGAAAAGGTATAGATGTAAAAGTATTTATTTTAAGATATTGTAACTTAAAAAATAAAAAAAATAAAAAATAAAAAAAATAAAAAAAACATGTTTTTCAGTTTCAGTTTTCAATCACTATTTAATCTTCAGTACAATTTAACATTGTTTAGTCTTTATACAAAAAATCAAACGCAACATTAGTCAACGACTTGTCCAGCATACCTGATTTGGTCTAGGCTTGCAAGTTGCAGCTGATTTTGACCCCTGTTGGGCTTGACTCTCGTTGGGCCTGATCCAAGCAACGATTTGATCGTGCTTGCATGTTGGGCTCCAAGAGAATTGGGTTGTAGGTCAATTTTTGACCACTACACCAAAGACATTTTTAAATTCTAAAAATATGACAAATCAATTTCTTATTTTTCAAATAAAAATTGATAAAATAGAAAATTAAAACTAAAAATATTACCGAATAGGTTCTAATTTTTTTTAGATGAAATGCCTTTAGAAAATGAACGTTAAAACTGAAAAAGGATAAAATCAGAGTGCAACAATAAAATCTCTTTTTAAAATTAACAAACATTTCATGGTTTTTTTCGTGCAATTTAGATGAAAATGAAAATTTATATTTTTAATATTAATGGTCATAGCGGGATTTAGCTACAATACAGAAACTATATTATTAATGGACAGTTATATGAAAGAGAAAATTTATTTTTGTTTTAATTTTTATACACTCTTAAATTGAAATTTAAAAATTAGAAATTTACCCTGCAACTATACAATTCTGAATAGTAGCTAAACCCGATCATAGCGGGTGATAAATTGATTTATTATTTAATTGGTTTTAACAACCCAGCCATACATGACCCGGCCATGGAACTTAAAATCAATAGATATACCGATATATCCATATTTTGGACGGACCGATATTGAAATAAGCAAATATCCAATGTCCTATAGAACATCCGACCAATTTCGAAATACCCATAAAAATCTCCCAATATTCCTGAAATATTGTGAATTTCTCTTCAAAATCCAAAGATATTTTGCAAATTATTAAAAAAAAAAAAAATCCTAAACACTTAAATTATTGTTAAAATAATTTAGATTGAAAATCATTTTATTATTTTAGAAGGCGTATTAACAAGTTTATAAAAATTTCCAAGACAATAATCAATATGTAAATTATTGACGTAGAATTGGGCAAAGAACCAAAGAGTGAACGTGTAAAATATTGTGAAAGCAATCTGAAAAATTTGTTTGCGTGCAATAGTTGTTCACATACTGTCACAAACAACATCATCTTCTATCTGCGAAAGAAATTAATCCACACAAAACAAAGGATATGTCTTGCCTATTCTAAACTTGAAGAACTTGTTTATTGTTATTATAATATGAAATTAAAACTTAGGGATATGGCAGCTGAAAAAGATTAAGTAAATGAAATTGATTTTATGGATCTACTTCAAGTAGCTACTGAAGTAGGGGATGATAATGAGAATTCTATTTTTAACTAAGTTAGACCTGCCAACTTGGATGATGATGATAGAATTCCTGATTCACATATTGCTTCTCATGCTTGAGACATGAGAATAAATGTTGAACAAGTGGTTAGAGAAGAAGTTGGTGTAGATTGTGGAGTACTGTTAATAGCTCTTCTAATAACCAACATACCTCTGATGGAAATAGTGGAGGAAAAGATGATGAAGATAATGTGGATGGTGGGGATGAGAGAGAAGGTTGAGATTCTGGTGCAAGAGGTTGGGATGTTGGTGCAAAGAGTTGGGATGTTCATGCTGGAGGTTGATATGCTGGTGTAACATGTTGGGATCCTGGTGTAGGTAATTTTGATCAAAATCGTAGTAGACAACAATGAGGAATGAGTTAGATTGATAAAGATTATTTGACTATGACTCTCTCCTCATTGAGTATAAACATATAAAATAGTTCTTTGGGTGATTCGCAAACATGGTCAAGTTCCCAAGGACCATATTATGGTAGTTATAGTAGCTACAATATATTTTATTATCTTTTGTCACAAATGTCATATGCAATACCTATGCATGAAGATCAGCAATATCCACCAAGTTGGGTAAATCCAAACTAACTAATTCTTGGACAGTTGGAAGAGTTGGATAGTTGGTAGAGATCAAGCAACATACATATGGTGTATTAACAGGATTTGGATCCTCTACTGATTTGATCTTTTTCTGGACCTTTTTTAAAGCATGTGATTAGTGGATGATAAAGTGGTTGTGAAAACCAATCGCAACTACCCACTCATTACGATGCTTATGTGTCTTGAGATTAAGTGAGATTAAAAAAAAAAATCAGATCAGTAGAGGATCCAAATTCATATTAATAAATACATTGAAAACTATGTCAGCACACTTTCCTGGGAAAATTATTGTTCAAATCAAGATAAAAATATACCTTATGTCTTTGAACCACCAAGGAATTCATGTTGGTATTAAATTTCAAACATGCAATATATTATGTATGAATTATGTATAATTAATGATAATTTTTGTTTATTAAATATTTAATTTATTGATATTGTATCTAATATTGTAAAAGTGAAACAAGATATTATTCTATTAAATACTTAATTATAAAAATTATATATGGACTATATTTATGTTATAATTTTATAATAAGCTCATATTTATGTTAATTTATTATTAAAATATGATTCATTTTATGTATAATTACTTATTTAAGATTATCTAAAAATTTTATAAAAAAATTTCTAACTTTAGATATAAATATCCATTAAAAAAAAAAAAATTGACAAAATATCCACCGATATCGATATTATCCCTGAAATATCCCTAAATTTGAAAGCCCGATAACGATACCAATATTTTCTTCTTTGGGCTCGGCCGATAAAATTAGAACCATAAATTTTTTTATAAATAAATTTGGGTCAAATTAATAGGTGGGTGATATTTTAATGTACGGTACAAGCAAACAAGTACGCACATGTACGTTCGGCGATCCGCCATCTCAATTTTTGTCTTTTGTTTACCTACACGTGTCAAACTCTGATTTGCAGGAACAAGGATAGATATGAGACCAGTCAGAAAAATCGAATCGTATAGGTATCATGAATATCGTCAAACACTAGAATTTCAATTATATAACGCAAATCTTCGATTATCTTCAATCCTCTGAAAATCGCAATTCCTCCAAGAATTACTAGTTTGCTTCTCTGTAGATCACGACTTTTAAGGTATACCTTGTCGAATTGTTAAAAATAAACTGATTTTCTTTTCTCTCTTTCAATTTTATTGTTCATTTAAAGAAAATAATTTCATGTGAAATCTATTCGGTTAATGAATTTGTGGTGTTATTGCAGAAGTTAATTTTTTGTTGAACAAAAGCTTGGTGGAGCCCCTGATTGTTTTGTCAATCTCGCTGAGGTCTTAAATTATTCTGTATTTGATTTTTGTACTTGAATTTGCATGTTTTTGTCTTCACTCTTCAGCTTTATAATTGATCATTAATCAAGTCAAGATTGAATTGAACTCTGCAAAATGCCTACCTTTTGTTATCAAATTTTACAAGTGCAAAATTCAACTTGTTGTTTTCAGTTTTATTAGGCCCTTAGTTTTTAAGCTGATATTTAGTTAATTTTTTGTAATTATAACAGCTGAAATCCGAAAAAGTGTCTGCATCGAGTTTCAGGTTTATATAAAAATTCAAAACTGAAAATGAGTTTTCAAGTGTGATGGCAGTCAATTGTTTGATTTAGTAATGGTGGGGGTTGGTAGTAGGGTTAATGGTGGTGATGGTGATGGTGATGGTGATGATGATGATGGCGGTATTAATGATATTGATAGCATGTGGTGGTCATCGTGATGGTAGTGTCGTTAATAGTTGTAATACCGGTTGCAATGGTGGACTCTGATTATGTAGTGATGTTGTTGATTGCTTTGATAATCACAGTGGAGTCCCCCCATTATAGGTGGGGTGTCAAGAAATTAATTATATCAAATTTAGAATTCATTATCTTTAGCATTTGTCTATCATCATGGTATACAATGGAATTTACTTTACGAATCAAGTAATTTTTTCGAAACTAAGACCGAATTGTAATTCCATTATTTAACAGCTTAAGATATGGAGCTAAAGACAATTTTGATATTAGACCTGCGGGAATTTCATTTTTCAGCACGCATGTGGTTATTAAACATGCCCAAGGCAATAACTTAGTTATACTCAAGTCCAAATTCTTTTCCCTTTTGGTTCAATTAATAGAAGACTCACATCATGGTTTCTGTACTTTTTCTACATTTTTTTTTAAAACCTGAAGAAGCATCAATTGATTCATACTCATCATTTTTTGCTAAACAAGGAACAAGGAAAGTAATAGGTTTCAGTTACTATTTCATTTTTCTATTTGTTTTGTTGTCTTTTGGTGTTGGAAACAGATTCTGCTTCTCCTGTGTGAGTTTTTGTTTGAAACATTACTGGCTGATTGTCTGCTGATTTTATTTTTCACAGTTGTCTTTCAAGATTTGTAAAGAAGCAAGGTGATCTGCTGGCCAATTAGGGCTGGCTTGTCCATTCAACCACGGCTCTAAGAAGAGAGACTATTAGTAAGTTTAGAAGGGGCAAAGAATATGTGAAAGCAATCCCTAAATTCTTGATTGCTTCCCCTTCATTTCACGGAGGTCGCGGGGCCCTACCTTCAGCTGGTGGGCATCCAGCTGATCTTACCTTCCTCGCTGGTGGTGGGTTCTGATATGGGCATCCAATAGATCTAGTCCTCATTCTTGTGGTGGGTGCTGGAACAACGGCTATCATAGATTTCTTTCAGTTTTGTAATCAGTTACAAAGACACACTCTTAGAGCATGGTTACCATCAGGAAGTTTGAACGTAACCAATTTTTGTCAAAGTTTGAAACGTCTGAACAGCTAAAGTGTTCTCTGTTCTCTTTTCAAGGTTAGTTCCAGCTTGTCTTTATTCATTTATTAGACATGTGAGTAATTCTTTGCTACTTGTTCCTATGGTCATTCTTCTAAGACATAATAGGATTAAATGCATAAAGTTTGCATTTGATTCCCCAAGCACTAACAAATAAATAGTTCATCTTGTTGATTTTCCTTGCTTTTGTTTTCAAACAATGCATAAGATTTGTAGGAGTCGTTGTGTGAGCACCCACTCAGAACAATATTGATTCCCAGTTTTCATTGAAATTATAAACAAAATCATTTAACATTTGACATTCAGTCCCTTAAATGAAATGGAAAATTGGAAACTGACTGTGGTAGTGTGGTGACAGTATATAGTGCACTCTTGCTAGCTTACTGGTGGCGTTCAGTCGCTACAATGCTATAGTGCACTTTGGCAATAAACCAATTTCATCTTATGTTCTAGTTATAAATAAGAACATTCATAGCAGGCGGACCAACAGTTCCAACCAAAAGAAATTCATCATTGATGACGTGCGTTGAAATATTACTTTGGTATAAATTTAGTTATTTACCATCTTATATGCCCGTGGCCTTGGTCTTAATCTTATGTTGTAGCTATGATGGGGTATGTGACCTAAGTTTTATTTACAACTTTTACCTGTCAATAAGCATTGTCGGACATTATTAGCAGATAACATTAATGTGTGAAGTGTCAGAAAGGAATTGATTTAATTGCTATCTCGAGAAACTGTGCTCAAACCACCTTGTCAGGTATGGTTCGACCTAGTAGAATCATGTTGATTTTACTTATCAGTTCTCAAGTCTTTTGGAGTAGAAAATAACTGAAAGAAATAGTTTTGTACAATGCAGAAGTATGATTGTAAATGACTTTGTTCTCATACTCCTTTGTCTCGAATAGTAAACTCAGAAGAAGTTGAGAGAGAGAAAGAGAGAGGTTTGCATGCAGGAGGGAATGTATTTGACATAGCTGTATACAGATATTTCAAATACAATCCCTCCAGCATGCAATCAAATATGGGGTTACTTCCAATATATTGTTAGAAATATATGACTGTCTCTGCTCTCTAGCTTCCAAGGTGAATATGGTGGTTTTTCGTGTGTCCATGCTAAGAAATTCTATCACCTGGGTCACTGATTAGTGATTACACAGTTGTCTAATGACAATAAATCACACACACACACAGATATAGCATGATTTTCCATCGTTTGACTTGGTAGGTATTGCCATCTACGCCTTGTTTTTGTACAATATATAGCATCACACACACACACACACACACACATTATATAAATATATATATATATATATATATATATATATATATATATATATATATATATATATATATATATATATATATAGCATGATTTTCCATTGTTTGACTTGGTAGGTATTGCCATCTACACCATGTTTTTGTACAGTATATAGCATCTCTGTTTTATTTGCATAATTTAATTGACAATGAGAGATGCATACATTTTTCTTTTTCTGCATATGAACTTTTTTTATGGTGTATTAACATGGCAGTTAAGGCTTTGAACTATTAAAGCAATTTACATGTATCTAATATCTGAATTATCTGGACAGGTATCAAAACTCCAATTTACTACATGGGTAGTCAGTCTCTTGTTGACAATACTGCCGTTGGGGGCCTTTCAAAAATTCCAGAGGAAGAACAAAGTTTATTAGATGCTCTTCTTCTTTCTCAGGTATAGATCAAATATGAATCTTATTTCTTATTGAAAATAATCACTATTTATAAATGGATTCTTGTTACTTACAGTGGGAAGAGCGGATGTGGAAAGGCCGTTTTAGATATGATGTGACAACCTCTGAAATTAAGGTAGTTTAACGCATCACTAGAATTGTTTTTGTTGTGAAATGCTGGTCTTTTTCTTGAATATAGATTTACATCATGGCTAAATGTTTAACATTTTAGGTACTTCCTGCAGGTCATTAGTGGCAGGAGAAAGTTTCTTGCTCAACTGAATGAAGGATGGAACATGGATTATTTACCAAAAGCTGAGGACAATAAAATTTGTCAGCAAATTGATCCATTTATATTCCACTGCATGAACCACGATGAGGAATTACTCTTTTGTGTTGCAAGCAGTGAGAAGACAAACTCAGAGATTATACCTGAAGCGACTGTGCCTAATGGCGCCATCTTGATTATTATAAATGTAAGGCTGAGTGGAGTGATTGTTTCAGTTTCTAGTGTCATGGATGGAATATATTACCAATATTGTGAAATATCTTGGCAAATGGTATAGACTGTGGTCATTATTAATCTTGATTGAATGTTTGCAACCATATGAAAATAATTCCTTTCTTTTTTTCCAATTATTTTCTAAGCAAAATAGACATGGTAGCATAGAGGGTATACTAAAGAACTGTTATCCCAGTGGGTTGCCATTTGGCTATTCCACCGAGCCTTCATAGCTTGTAGGGAAGATTGCTATCTATTATGCAGAGAACTTTATGACACATTCTTGTAATCTGATTGTTCCTTTGGTTTTTTAAGGCAACCCCAGCTGAATATGGCCATGTGTTCCTGGTACCTTGGGGATCTAACAGACTTTACCAGTTTGATGTGGTATCCTTGGAAATGATGTTGAGGGTCTCTGTTGAAACAAATAACCCTTCCTTCCATCTGTTCTATGATTCCTCTAGTCCCGCTGCTTCTCATTTATATTTTCAGGTATTGAATTGCGCTTTTTTTTTTTTTCTTTTTCTGTTTGTAGTGAATTATCTTTCTTCTAGATGTGTGCATCAAACTTTTTTTTTTCCTTCTGCTGTTGGTATAGGCCTGCTACTTTCCAGATCATTTGCCTGTGGAGCTCATGCCTGTTGATACTTTCTTTGCTGATGGGCGAACAGGAACTCATATCAGTACTGTGATGGATTACCCCATTAAGGCCCTCCTCTTTGAGTGCACCTATAACATTAAGATGATGGTGGAAGTTATGTCCGAAACATGTTCTTATTTACAGGAAAAAAACATTCCATACAGTATTCTTATATCTGATTGTGGCAAAAAGACATTTTTGTTTCTTCAGGTATAATGGCTGTTATGTCTATTACTACTATTAAGAGCTTCTTTCTTGGCTTTATAAATTACACTCTAGAAGAGATTTGCAGGCAATAATTTAATGTAAACCTTAAAATGTGATTTTTTTTTTTCCTATTTAAACCCTGCTACAGACTTTGGCAACCTCATGCAAGCTTTCAGCTTGGGAGTGCAGTGGATACTTCTTGTTCAGGTCAAGGAGTGAATTTGATCAAGTCACTGAGGACGCTATGCGTAAACATCTGAATGCTGTTTCACTCGACAATGAAAGCTTCCAGACAGTGCAGCAGCTCTGTTTCAGCATTGCAAGTAAGCTTGCCGATTGAACTCAAAACCTTCTCTGATGTATGGCACACCAAACTTGCTGCAAATAATAAATTTTATTGGCGTCGGTTCATTTACTTCATATTGGTTCTTTCTCTTGACAACTCGAAACTGACTTCCTGTTTGTAATAAGATTTCGTATTTTCATCTTGTCCTTGTAATATGAGTGTTGTGCTCCTATATTGCTTTCTTGTCGATCAACGAGTTAAACATGTATCATTTTCAATGCTAATATTACAAGAAGATTTGAATAAACTCTCTAGTTAATCAAAATATTACAAGAAGAATTCAAAGTTCACATTGAATTCACTGAAACAAATATAAAAGAATTAAGAAACTTATAAAGATTAAAAATGAACAAAATCATTAATTCTCACACTGCATTACACCTCTGTTGCTACTTACTAATCCTCATCTCCTGCCATTTTGATGTTTGAACTATTATTCTCTTCATCTATAGTTGGAACTTCTTGGGCAAATGAATATTGTTCATCGTTGCCGCGCATCCAAGCTTCGTGGAGTTGCAACACATACTCCAAGTGCCACAAAACTTCACCCATCGTAGGACGGTTCTTTCCCTCATCATCAAGACATTTTTCTGCTATCTCCCCGTACTTTTCTAATGACTCTGGACAATAATTCCCTCGAAGATGTTGATCGATAATGCTTTCAAGTGATCTTTGTCTCTGCCACTTCATTGCCCAGTCTGCAAGATTGATCTGATCTTTTGGTAAAGTTGGATTTATAACAGCTCGAGCACAAATAACTTCAAACAATACCACCCCAAAAGAATAGATATCGGATTTCTCAGTCAACTGCTGTCTCAGGAAATATTCAGGGTCAAGATACCCAAAACTTCCTTTGACTGCAGTACTAACATGAGTGTGATCCATGGCTGGACCAGTTTTCGACAACCCAAAATCAGACATCTTCGCTACAAACTTCTCATCTAATAGAATGTTGGTTGTCTTAACGTCCCTGTGGATTATCCCTCGCTCTGCTCCTGTATGGAGGTAATGTAGTCCCCTTGCAGCACCGATACATACATCTAATCGCTGCTTCCAACTCAATGGAGGGAGATCACCCCCAAAGAGATGGCTTCTAAGAGTCCCATTTGCCATATACTCGTAAACCAAGATCATCTCGTTCTGTTCTTCACAGAACCCAATCAAGGTGACCAGATGCCTATGCCTCAGCTTCGAAAGCATCTCAATTTCTGTTTCGAATTCAGCCAGGCCTTGCTCCGATTGTGGGTTTGCCCGCTTGATTGCTGCAAGGGAGCCGTCTTCAATCTCTCCTTTGTACACCTTTCCAAACCCTCCCACTCCAATCACTAAACTGTCATCAAAATTATTTGTTGCTGCACGAATCTCTGCTAACATAAACCGCTTGCCAACTCTAGTAGGGGCCATAGGTTCAATTGGATTTTGGATCCCTGTTCCCTTGGCTCTGTGAAGGAAAAGAGGACACCACCCAGGAGAGTTGTTCTTGGCATCGCTAGTTTTTTCTCTCCGATTTTTGCTGATGTAGAAGATGATTGTAACTATAACAGCAAGAATAGCAACAGATGCTATACCTGCTGCCATTCCCACCCAAAGAACCCAGTTCTTTGAACGGCCACCTGATCTCCCAGCAGAATCATACTTTTCCACATAGGCAAGGTTACCATTCCGGCTCAGCTTGAAAACCTCGAGTCCATTCAAGAGAGCATCAGTTCCTGAAGCACCAGCTGCAGTGTCAGGACCCAATTGAATCCAGAGTGTGTCAACCTTTGAAGACACGGCATCAAAATAGTCCTGATGATATGCCCTGTTCATCCCCCCAGACTGCGCAAAAATATCAAAATTATTTGCTGCAGTCCTGTTGTTTATGTAGATTCTGAAAATCCTTTGATGTGCCTTATCATAGACCAGCTCACAAAAATGCAATCGGACTAAGTAATCGAAATCAGGATCCACTTCAAATTTCCATGACATGTTGAACCTCTTTTCCAATACTTGATTGTTAGACATGATTCTTGCTGTTTCATAGACAAAAACAGGAGCCACCGAGGAATCATTCATGGAAGAGTAGGTAATATTAGAGGTATTACTGATTTCAGACCCGGCATTTGCTGTGATCATGTAACTGGAATCCACCTCCCAAGTTCTCCAAAAATCTGAATCTTGATTGGGTTTGATCTCAGGACCCCCAACATTTAACCTGTACATGGTTTCAATCCCTCGACCGCTCAAATTAAAGTTCATATCATTTCCACCAACTTTACGAATTGCATCTGCGAAAAGCTCATCGACCACAGGAACAATCTCTATGGCGTTTACGAACCCAAATGATCCTTTATTTGGAATCAACTCAATCCGTAGCATATCCAAATGAATCCCCAACATGTACTCCTTAACTAAAGAGAACGAGGCATTACCACCCGAATTTTGCAAGAACATGTTCTTGTGCGAAATCTCACCAGGAACACTCAATTGTGATAACAATTTGAAGCCATTTGCCACAACACTGAAGGAAGATTCATTGACATTGTAATTCTCAAAGGGGAAGGGACAAAAATGGAGCCTAACAATATAATTGCCCGGAACAATTTCAAACGTGTAGTTCAATCCATCAGCGAAAATCCGGGCAGATTTATATAGTGACTTAAAGATTGAATCACCACTTAATGTAGTAGAAGTGTTGACAGCAACACCAGCAACAGAACTGAGGGTGACATTTTTATTAGTGACCAAATCACCAACCCATTTCCTGCCATCTATAGTAGTGACACTTGAGTCTGTACCACAATTTATCAAAATAGATTTTGATTGACCTTCCCCAATTCTAATACATGAAAAGATCATCAACACAAACAACAAATCCAAGACTTCTCTGACCGGGATCTTCTCCATTACCATATTTTCTCAAGACAAGACCACCAATTGATTAATAAAAACAGCACTCAAGAACACACAAATCACAATACATACAAAAATGAATCTAGCTGAAACATCACTCAAACCCTAACAGTACCCAGAAAGCTATTGACATCAGCAAACCATTAAAAAAAAAAAAAAACCCCACCTGAGACTTTATCCAGAATCAACCAATCTCCAATCCCAAAACCCAAGCCAAGTTGCAGATCTGAAGAAAACCAAGAAAACTGATGATAAGGGTACTTATCTTATAAATGAGGTTGGCAGAACATGGGGTGTTGTTTGCTGGAAACAGATATGAAAAGTGAAATCCATGTTTCCTTTAAAGTAAATCAACCAAAGTATCTGACACAATTAATTAAAAGTTTCTCACTTTATTACAAAACCTCCTCTGTAGACTGTAACTGTTGTTGCTCTGTTTCAACTTTGAAGATACAACAAAATCCCATTAAAATATTCATTTTTTTTTCTCATCTTTTTAATTCATATTTTTGAGTAGTACTGCTACTAGCATTAGCATGAGAAGAGTTGTTGGATGACAGAGATGGGGTCGCCATTATTTGTGAGGTGGGGGGTCACATGCAAGGTGGGGGGTCACATTCATGAGAGAATCTTGTATACACCCGGTGCACTGCACCCATCCAATGGGTGCATTGCCATGTTGTAAGGACAACCAATCAAATGAGTAATATGTGCTACGTGGCATGCACCCATTGGTTAGAGTGCATTGAACCGGGTGTATGCAAGATTTTCTCTAATTATTCCCAAAACTACCCCTGACTTCTTTTTATATTTTTACTATTATTAGAAAGCTGTACTTTGTCCTTTTCTTAAATCCGTACCTGTTACAGACACAGTACACTTGATGGGTCCTTTTCGCACTGTGATTCCTGTCTCCATGTTTTTCTCTTTAATTTCATTATTCACCTTCTGCATCTTGTTCAAGTGTTCAAGCTGCATTTTTATTTTTTTTATTTCTAATTTGTTTTAATTTATTTAGCTTTTAAAATAATCCAAGTGAACTTATTGGGTATGACCACTATACAGGGCCTGCATGATGCAGGGATGAATACTCCATTCCATCAATGCACAATTCAATGGAACAGCCGGTTTTGCAACCGGTTGTTCCCAACTTTTATTAAAATTATTTATTTATTAATTATTAAAATAAAAAAAATGATTTAAAATAATAATAAAAAAATTAAAACTATTACAATATTTCAGAATTGAAGAATGGTATATGACTCGAACTCACAACCTCTCGTATTATAGTACGAGATGTCAAGATCCATAACAAAGTTTCTTAAAGCTTTGAGAGATCTAGCTTCTTAACCTTCTTTTCCTTCTTGCGCTTCAAAGAAGTAGCAAGAACCAGTGTTCTCTCCACCCGATTAACATGATTGATTTCTAGGAGAGTTTCTTCGTCAAAGACAACGAAACCAAAGAGAACAAGCAGAATCAATGGAGGGATTTCATCCATTTCTCATATCACTGGTTGAAAAACTACACAAGAAAAAACATTGACACATTATCACGACCTGGGAATTTTCCTGTGGCCAATAGCAGATATATTGATTGGATGAGGAGGGTAGCATTTGAGTGAAAGAGGATGGCATCAAAATTGTTCCTTTGTTTTAAAATGGAGTGTCTTTAGAAATGAAATGTAAAAAGAAAAACATTGGATCGTAAGAAGAAACTCTCTTTATTAATTTGAGTTTATATATCACCAAAGTAAGTAACTTCCAAAAATACCCTTTATTTAGTTATTTCTTTTATTTTGTTTTCTTTAACTTTTATCTTTCTTCAACCTCTCTTTAATGACTTCTCTCTCTCTCAAAATCGAAATCCGTTTCAGTTTTTTGGACTTAAATATGTAAAAATAAATAAACAAATAAAAAAACATAAATTTGTAAGGAAAAAAAAAAAAAAAAAAAACAAGTGAGCTTTCAAGACTTATTTTGGTATTTCGAAACTTATTTTTGAAATTCGAGACTTATTTTAATATTTCCGAGACTTGTCTGGTATTTCTACAAATTCGAGACTTATTGGGCACTTTTACAAATTCGAGACTTACTAGACAAAATAAGAAATTAAAAAAAAATCCATCATCTTCATCATCGACCTCCATTGGAGGTAGAGTTCTGTTCAACCTCCATTAGAGGTCGATTAGACCTCCAATAGAGGTCTATTCGACTTTGACCTCCATTGGAGGTCTGTTGGAGGTCGTTTTGACCTCTAATGGAGGTCTTTTCAACCTCCAATGTAGGGTTGGCAAAACAGGTTGGCGGGTCGTGTTGGGCGTAACACAAACACGACCCGTTTATTTTTTACACATCACGAACACGACCCGCGGGTCAAACCTCCTCAACACGAATATAAATGGGTCAACATGACACAACACGGCTAACCCGTTTATTATACGGGTTAAATCGTGTCAGTTCAACACGACATGTTTAAATGACCCGTTTAATATAGTATGAAGTGTGAACCTATTTAACCCATTTAATTGACATGTATAAATGACCCACTTAACCCGTTTAAATTGAAATGGACTATTTATATTGAAATGTAAATTTATATAAATATTCTTCGTTAGGTTTTTGGTTTGTCTTGGCATATATTCTATATCAAAACGATGTTCTCTTGTATAGTTTAGTGGTCTAAGATTTGAAGATTCAAGTCGTCAAAGAAAAACTTGGCCACAACTTATGCAAGATGCCGGCTTCAAAGAGAAATGTGCTTCATCGGTCTACAAAGGTATATAAGACCTCATTTCTCTTACAAGGCTAGGCACACACACACATGACATTCATATGTGTCCCTTCATGGCTGAACATCATTTATATATCACTTTCACACACTTGGTAATGTATACTCATTCATTAACTTTAATTTGATAAACATTGTAATTTGCATGTTCTAGGACTATGTCTAGGAAATTGCATACATGTGTGATTTTGTGTTATTTGTTTCTGTGTTTTTTGTTTTGGACTTGAACATGATCTCTTATGATTCCTTATCGAGTCCCAGTCATTTCGGTTACTCATTCATTAGGGTTCGAGTCCAAAAAATGTAGCTACGCTACTTTTCATTCTCATTCGTTGAGTTGTTTTCGTCATCATATTCCGAGATGATTTCTCAACCTTTTGTCAAAGTTTCATAGTCGTCATTGTGCGTGAGGGAGTCATGATTTGTAATCCAAAGACGGATTTGAAATCGGAGTTCTGAGGACTGAATACGGTCGAAGAATGTGAGCGGTGCGCGGGAGAAGCAAACGAGGCCAAGTGGCCAAGCTTGGCCACCATGTGTGGAGGTCGTGGGCTACACGGCCAGGGCAGGCCTCTGCCTCCGTGTGGAACACGTGCCCCACACGGCCAGGGGGTGACGTGGCACTCTCTGCTTGGCCGGTTTGCTCTTTTCTCTCTCGTCCTTTTAAATATTCCAATTCCCTCCATTTCATTTTTAAGAAGAAAAAGTTGAATCTCGCTAAAATTTTCTTTCCAATTTTTCTCATCTTCCAAACACCATAATTTTCTCATACGAACTCAGAATTGAGTGATTCAAGTTGGAGATTGTTCGTAATCGAGTACTCTACCTTTTCCAAGTGGTTTGGCAGCTGTTTGATCGACTTTTCTGGTGGTTGCACACAGAAAACCGAACCAGCTTGAGAATCCAAGGTAGTGTTCATATCTTTGAGATATCTTCTTTTATAACCTTTAATTACCTTGGGGTTTCTTCTTCTATATGTATGTGTATGTATGGTGAATGCTATTGAGAAAGATAGCTTCATAATCAATCTTAATCAAAAGTCTAATTAGAGACATATGTGAACTAGTTTCTTAGATTCTAGGTTTTTCACATATTTGAGAGTTGTATTGTGATTAGATTGATATCTAGGATTATTTGTGACTTGATTGAATCATTTTATGATTAATAATCCTTAAAATGTGTTTTGATCATTTGATTGATAAAATCTATGATTAATGCTCTTGTATGTGTATTTAGAGACAAATAGGATTTTAATTGATTATTCAATATATCCTTACTCTAATTGTTGGCTAGAATATTCATTGAACACATTTAGTGATTCTAGCATTTTTGTGTATGTTTATAACATCTTGAATTTGTGATTCATGTATATGAATTGTTCAAGTGTTATATGTGTGAATGAAACTAGGAGCTTTTGTGTTAGGTGTTTTTCACATGCTCTAGGTTTAATTCATGTTTTGGCATCTAGACTATATTACTTGTGTTCTCACATGTTTAGGTCTAGTTGTTCCATGGAATGTATTGATCACATGTTCTATGTTGAATTGATTGTTTGCATCATTTGCATTCACATGATCACACTAGGAAGTCCTTGTAAAAGGCATGAAGTCTTGACTAGGACGAGGAGTCCGGATAGTCAAGTAAGAAAGTCTTGGTTAGGACGTGAGGTCCGGATAACCGAGCAATGAGTCATGGCTAGAGTCGGGAGGACTTGGATAGTCATGCATGGGAGGCTCCCTAGAGGCATGAGTGCCTTGGATAGGGAGTTGGCTTGTATGTTGGTAGGCCTAGGCATATGGATAGACATAGACTCCAAAAGAGCAGGGTACATAGGATGTGTATGCACTCTTGAGGAATTTCTAATCTTCCATCGATGTTGGTTTTGTATGTTGTCCAATATATGGTGGCTTCGCATCATTGAGGGATTTCGTACTTTCCAATAGGGTTGGGTAGATATAGACTCCACTAGGTAGGTGAGTTAAAGATTGGTCACTTTGTGGAATTTCTAATTTACCATCCAATATATATAAGTACCCAATAGTTGTAGTTTAACCCGTGGATGTTTCCTCCTTGGAGGTTTTACCACGTTAAAAAATCTCTTGTGTTAATTTTTCCTATCTCTATCTCTTATATTTGTATATGTGTATGTTGTTATCTTGTTGCATATTATCCACTTGTGATGTATATTGAAACAAGATTTTGTAAAGTGTGATTTGTGAACTTATTCATTTGATTTTATTTGTAAATATAATTCTTTTGTATATTGTATTTCTTGTATATAGTGTTATTTGATTATACTTGTAATACATTGAACAAAGATTGAAATACAAGTATTCTTTGATGTTGAGTTTATGTGTACTTATACTTCATACAACTAATTGATATTCATAGACTATGCTTACATGATCATATGCTTATTTTGTCTATGTATGGATTTATGGTTTATGTGTTGTATGTAAGGCTACATTGAGGGACAAACGAAAGTTTGTTCAAGTGATTGAAAAATGCGTAAAAACCTATTCACACCCCACCTCCCTCTAGGTATGCTTTAAGCTATTTAACTACGTTTGTATGCTTTCATCCTTAATAAAAATGAAATTACAATTTTAACCCTAATAATCATGTCAACCCGTGACACGATGGGTCAATACGAACACGACTTGTTTATCAAACGGGTTAGGCGGGTTGACATGATTATTGACACGACCTATTTATCCTCAACCCAAACCCAAAATAATAATTTGTGTCATGTCGTGACCCATATTGTGACCCCTACTCCAATAAAGGTCAGAGGTTGACTAACAGGAGGACTAAAGTGAAGTATTTAAAAAAAATAATAATAAGGGATTAAAATTGCTAATATGAGAAAGACATTTAAAAAGGTGATATTTTGCGAAAAAGTAGGTACTTTAGTGAAATTTCCCCCAAAAAAAATTCAATGAAAGAAGGATAGAAAAAAAAATTAAAAAAAAATGAAAGCATTTTTGTCCACCACCATACTTTGGTGCCATTTAAACTCAAATTATAAATCTAGTACCAATCCCAAAAGTGCCTCTTTAAAGAATGCTAGAAAATTTTTGGACTCAATTAAAGTTACAAATGGAAATATATATATATATGCTTTTTTTTTTCTAATACGGTGATGTAAAGATTAAATTTGGTGTATTAATAATTGAATAGAGTTTACAAATAAAACGTGTTAAAATTAATATATTCATTAATAAGTGTATTATTAGCATTAGACCGAGTGCTTATAATAATAAATTAATTTTTAAATTTTAGATGTGGATGTGTAAATCATATTTATGGAATTATGGGTGGCGATTTGGGCACCCTTTTCATTGAAATTTTTATTTGCTCTTTTATCTTTTGTTAAGATTAGTTTATTTTATTAAATTAGTTTGTTGGGTCACACTACTGTACAGAATCTGCATAATTACATGAGTTGTCATTAATCATTTAATTTTAATCCAAGAGGTTATAAAAATTAGATTTATATATAAAAAAAAAAATTATCCATCTCATAACCATCCATTACCTATACCCATTTTGTATAATCAATTAAAGGTCATTCTCTAGCTAGGTCTAGTTCCGAAATTTTGCATCGGGTTTGAATTGTGGTAAAAAAAATTTACACTGATTCCAACTGGTTAGAATTCTTAAGACCAGACGCAAAATTTCAATAACAGATCTAACTAGAGAATTATTAACCGATTAATCATTTGTTTGAAAAAAATAATGCAATGTAGTTTATATCTGAATGGGCCTAATATAAAATGAGATGGGCCAAAACATGGACTTAATTGATGGGCCTGGAGAGAGAGATCAAAGTATAGTGAGGTGGCACGTGATGATTGGGAGTTCAAACATTAATGACGTGATATTTTTATCAAATTTATTTATTTGTTTAATCATTAAATTAAATCCAGCGCAAAAGCTCCCGTCTCTCCTTCACTTTTGAGTGTTGAATTTCCCTCCCTTTTCTCGTCTCCAACCATGAGAAACGGCGACGTATGGGCTTTTGAGGATGGCGGTGAAATTCGTGGCGATGTCAACGGATCAGGCGTCGTTTTAGGAGTGGACGGAGGTGCCACCTCCACTGTGTGCGTGTGTATGCCTTTACTTTCACTCTTGTCCGCTCACAAACTTCCAGATCCTCTCCCAGTTCTCGCACGCGCCGTCTCTGGCTGCTCCAATCACAACAGCGTCGGAGGTGATTATTTTAATTCTAATTATGCTTAATTATTCTTGTTTTTCCTAATATTGTAATCTTAGAATCTCCTTTTATTTTGGTTTGCAGTCGTCTAATTTGGATTTTTTTATATAAAAATAAAAATTGAGCATGTTATTTATACCCCATTATTTTATTTTAATTCACTGATTGGAGCCTTAATTCAATGGATTTATATGCCACCATGTATTAGCTCCTGGACACACTAGCACAGCTATTTTTTTTGCTGCAATTGTTTTGATGTAATTTAGGTGGTGTAAAAATTTGCCATAAAAATGTGCTTTTTTATAGCTAATTTCATTAATTTTTCAATAGAATTTATAAATCTATATTCCACAATGATAAGATCACGAATTTAAGATACTAATTTTGGACAAAATAAAGAATACTTTGAATGGGTTGGTTTGAGAGAACTGAGAACCACTCTGTGATTGATTAATCTGGAGAGTATACTCTTTATATAACTTTTAATAAGGAAACCAATAACTCAAAAAGTCACCTATGATAAATATATATTCATACCTTTATAAATGTAAAATACTAACTACTACATACTAACCATAACCCACCTTTTACTATTATATATAATTAGCTCCTAATCAGATACAACTTCGCTACATAGATAAAGACTAATCGACCACTAAGTTGAAACTAAAGCCATGCAACCATGGAAAGGTGGTAGTTAAATTGACAAGTAATTGAATCATGATATTATTGACTACAATTGAAATGACTCTTCATATAACATTTATTTGATTGTTGCTCAATTAACTAGGTTAGTAGGTTTTGATACCAAATGATATGAACCTAATCTAAGATAAGAATTGTGGATAAAATTAGAACAATAGTGTTTGTTTGATTCAAGAGAACTCTTCGAATAATTAATTTAATTTAATCACTCTCCAAATGAAATTCTTTGATTTAATAAAGAAATTTGATAACATGTTAACATTAAAACTCTCATCTTTTTCAAGAATTCTTTCATCTTCTCTAATATTTGTTGCCAAGAGCGGTTCAAAGCTAACAATATCATTGGAGATGGAAGATATTGGCAATGGTAGTTGTTCAAGATACGTCACTACAACAAATATATAAAAGACAAGAAGAAATCAAAGCTAACTTTGATGGGGGCCATCATCCTAATCAATGTGGTAAGGCATCAAATATAAATTCCGTTGCTCATCACCCTACAAAATTTGTAACTCTTTGCATAAGCAAAAAACAAAAAACAAAAACAAAATTTAGGTCCAAATTAATCCCATTTTGAAACTCGTTCAAGGTGACAAGGAAGAAATAAATTAGGCAAGGAAGTAGGTTAAAGCATCAGTGCATCACCCTTTTCATCCTTGAGTACAACTGTACAAAGATGGTTTTAGTGGGAGAATAATATTACATGCATACATTTGTAATTCCTTGGTTAGTTGCATGTATCCAGTTACATGTTCATGGGCTTGAGTTAGTTTAGTGGGGTGAGGTGTGATGCTACATGTTGTTAGTTTGAGTTTATAGTAGTTATGGTGTGAATATTGGTATTAACTGTTATCTTTAGAATTTGTATTTGAGCAAGTGAATGGAAAAAAAGTATTATATGGGAGTTTTTTTTTGTTATTGATTGTCTTTTAGAAAGTCATTTGGACGGTGGTTCCATCAAATCAAATAAACACTATTGTGCTAACTGCTAAATTTATCCACAATTCTTATCTTAGATTCAAGTTTGCATCATTTAGTTAATAGAGCAACAAGCAAGTAAAATGTTGTTGCAATGAGTAGAGAAACTTGAGCAAGATGTGTACTCTATCATGTTCAGTTATAAAAAAAATACTAAAGATGATGACAACTTTTTGAGAAAAATGAGAGTGCATATTAAAGGCTTCACAACTCTTAATTCATGGGGCACTGTCGTCCAAAATACTTCTACAAGCATTGAGGAGCAATGCATACTTTAGAGGGATAAGGTTGGATCAGATGAAGCAAACAAAAAGCTTAAAACATTTGTGTTGATGACATGTCCATTGAGAGCCAATACAAAGTAAAGAATGACGAGAATTTTTCTAGCTACTATACTTGAACTTGCTTTGTCATTTAATAGTGTTGGGGCTAATTATGTTCTTTCCTTTATTTTTAGAAAAAATTTTCTCGAAGGGCTTTTGGCTACAAAAATGTTTGAGTTCAGATAACTGCATTATTTCCAAAATTTTACACAAGAAAAGCAGCCAAATTAATCTTGTTTTGAAGATCCCATAATCCTTGATGACCATTTATTCTTGTTTTTGATTTTTGATATTGTTTTGGTAATTCATTGGGACAGTGGCTGTCTCGAATTGGAGAATGGTTCTCTTGAATCAACGGTCAACCAAACACTATTGTTGCAATATTATCCACACATTCATATCTCAGATTCAATTTTGCTTCACACTTCTTGATCATGTCCTTCAAAATGATGGATGTATTTAGGGTTTGACACCATCAGTTGTGCTTCCCTTCTTTGTCATCCAAGTTTACTCAGAATTGGAGGTTTGTGTTTTCCTGTTGTGTGGTCAAACGGTCCCCAATGAATCATTCTGTGCTTTTTTTGAGAAATACGGGTGCTTTTAGATTCACTACATAGATTGTGGTAGTGGACATGGATAAGATTTTGTAATTATATCTTTGTGTTGTTCTTCGTATTGATTCAATTGAAAACAAAGATAATCATTTTGTGGAAAGCAAAGGGTAACCATGATTTTGTACTCATTGTTTGCCAAAAGTAAAAAGGACCTCGTTTGTCTTTATTGTAGCATAGACCATATATTATATCAAACATATTTAGTTGCCTTGCTTTTTTTTTTTTTTTTTTTTTGGTAAATTTCAAACGCAATTTATTTTCACAAACCTTATATTGATTTGGTCAACTAAATTTTTCATCTGTAATGATCATCCTTAAGATTTCTTTCTTTACGTGCCCATTCCTTTCATCCAAACCCAAATGTAAATGTTAAGCCTCTTGCAATTGATGGGTGTAACTAGCCTATTGAAACCAGTTCACCCGTCTTCGTTTTAGTTGATCTCATCTTCTTTACAGTTCAGTTGTGCATGCTATGTTATTTATGAGTTTTCTTAGTGGTAACTTTTTAATTCAGATGAATGTCTTGCAGCACTAATCCCACAAACAGATGAAAAAAACAATGCCAGCAAGAAGCATAACTTTATTATGCAATCAAAGAAATAATATCTTCCTTACTGCGAATAGCCTAAGAGAATCTCAAAGATCGTTTCATCCTCTCTAATCCATCATTTAGTTTTGAAATCAAGATTTTTAACTTGAACAAGATATGCTTCTCTAGGTCAAGGGTTGTTCAAGATAGTCTATGTGGATGTTAAAATCTTTTCTAATTTTGTTTATAAACAATTAATCCATGAGCATTGTGCAAAACAATCATTTCAAGTGTTTTTTTGAACCGAGTACTTTTGTCCATGTTAATTTATCATGATGTTTCATTTTTAGTTTTGTTTAATGTTTCTCACATTGTGTTGCTAAGATGAATGTTCAACAGGCTATTTCTTGAGTAGAATTTGAACCATTAGGAAAATTTCTAATTTGCACCTGTAGATAAATCAACCTCAGGATGCTTATATTTTACCTTTATATGTCACCACTTCATTGCCACATAGTTAACTACAGTGTCATAAAACATATCATGTATCATATCTTCATCCTTAATTTATCACTAAAAGAAAAGGCCAAAGGAAGGGTATCTGTTATTATCAAATAATGATGTTTTAGTCATCATGATATTCTACAGAATCTGCTGCCTGGAATACATTGGAACAGGTCATGGCTGAAGCTCTTTCAAAATCTGGTTCAAATCGTTCTGCTGTCCGTGCTGTATGTCTAGGTGTTTCGGGTGTAAATAGTTCAACAGATCAGGAAAGGATACTAAAATGGATAAGGTTTGATATCTGGAAATTATCTAGCAGTTTCTTTGGGTACTGTAAGAATGTCTTATTTTTCCTGTATATTAAATAAATTCAAGGTAAGAACTATGGAAAATTATCGATTTTCTAACTAAAAATAGTAATATAAAAAAAAAAAGTCACAAGGGGTTGCCTGTCAACTTTCATCCTGCCACATAGGTAAGAGATATGAATTTTTGTTATTCTCTTACGATGAAACTTCTTTGTAATTAATTATGACTTCAGTATCATGTTCATAAATTATGACTTCAGTATCATGCTTCATAAATAGATGTAGAGCTGCTCAAAGAGGGAAGGAACAGTTATCCTAGTGCTTTTTGAATCATGCATGAAATTCTTGTGATTGGGCATTGTCTGAACGCTGAACCAGCAAGGATCATAATTTCTAGTTCTTTATTATTGTTGGTTGAGATCCTCTGTGACAACTTAACTTCTTATACACCATCGTTGTGGCTTTTGGTATTATTTTTGTTTCTCAATTTGTACTTCTATGTCTTGCATATATTCATTAAGGTTTCAACTATTTTGTCTTTGTTTCTTTTGATCTGGATGTGTTCTTATTTGCTCCATTCAGTTCCATAAAGAGAAAAGTTGAGCTGTTTTTTATTAAAAAAATTATTGTGTATTGGGACATATTTAACTGGCAAAACCTGAGGATTTCTTTTATCTGTATGTTATTCCTTTGTGTCTGGTTCTGAAATCTTCAGAATTTATATTTTCAGGGATATGTTCCCCAGTCATGTTAAACTCTATGTCCACAATGATGCTGTAGCTGCTCTAGCAAGTGGGACCATGGGAAAGCTTCATGGTTGTGTTTTAATTGCTGGTACAGGATGCATTGCTTATGGGTTTGCTGAAGATGGTAGAGAAGCTAGGGCGGCAGGTGCTGGACCTGTCCTTGGTGATTGGGGAAGGTATGTGCTGGTTTAGATAACTAGAATATGTAAATTCTTATTCAAAATAATTATTATAACCAAGAAAAGTTTTTTCAACCACGTTTCCAAAAAAAAAAAAAAAAAAAAAAAAAAGAAAAAAAAATACTAATTTGCTTTGGAAAAGAATTTGATTTTAGCGTCTTTATTGATTTAGGTTACGTAGGAATTTAAGGGTTTTTTATTTAATTTTTTTTTATCCATCTTAATTTGGAAGAGGTTTTAGGTTAGGTTTGTATACCCTTGGCGAGTTTTGACAGAAGTATTTTGATGCTCCCCTGTATAGTCTAGGAGCTCCTTTTTTGTGTTGTTTGGTCACCTTAGTGGACTGCTTATTCAACTTTGATTCTGATTAAAGTTTTCATTTTTGATAAAAAAATAAAAAAATAAATAAAATCAAAAACAGAAAAAAATTTAATGCATTGTATAAAGTGTTGATCACAAGTATATTTTAAATCAAAAATGCAAGATAGTTAATTACTGTGAAGACATCAAATGAACTGTGGGGCCTTGGAAAGATGAGATGCTGAGTGTATCTAAAAGACATGTATTCTATTATATTTTGTATCCGCAAAAGGAAGAGCCGTTATGCATCTTGCAAGCTAAACAATCTTCTTATGAATAAACATAAAGGAATGAATTTTGGTATTCTGTAGCAAATATTTACCATGAATTTGATGAATGATATTTTATTATTTGCAGCGGCTATGGAATTGCTGCACAAGCTTTAACAGCAGTAATTAGGGCTCATGATGGTCGTGGGATACAGACAATGCTCACAAATAGTATTTTAAAGGCACTTGGCCTTTCTTCTCCTGATGAACTCATTGGGTATCTTTCTCTTGAAATCATTGTTTTTTAAGTGAGTGCTTATAATAGTGGTACTTGCTTGGTATGATTTTTTTTCCTTCTTTATTTTGTTTTTGAAAGGTTTTTCCTCCTTTATTTTGAAACCTGGAACTGAGCAAACAAGTGGTTGGCTTTTTAACCAAAAATGAAATGGAATGGCACAACTTTGGTCAAATAAAAAATTGGTAAACCTGTTTCGAGTAACTCTTGGTCTGCAAGTTTCAAAGCAAACTCTGTTATGGATTTTTATTGAATACTAAAACCCTTCAATTTGTTGCGATATAAAGTCGTGAGCTTTTTTGTACTGATTGGTTAGGTTGATTAAGGAAAATTATGATACTATTTTAACCCAAAAAATGATAGCTTGAATTAGAGTAATCGTAAGTTCCTTTTTCTCAAAATAATTATTGTACTTGCAGTAGATTTACAGAATCAGCCTAGTTTAATAAATCTTATGTGGGGAATAGGCATATGATAAAGTGACCTTCTTTTTTTTTTTTTTGGATATTCTACGATAAAGTAACCTTTGAAGTTACTAAACATATGCTGTTTCTGACTTTGCTAGAAAAGAAAATAAAAATTAAGCCCATGTTTGCTTTATGAAATGGAAGCCAAGATGGAAAGGAATTTATCTGGGAATGGAATCTTTGTAGGGAAGGAATTAATTTCTTATATGGATTCCATCATTAGCAACATTGAATCCTTGATGGAATCCATGATGTTTGACCAAAATGTCTCCTTTTAATTTAAAATGTTATAATCTTTAAAATAATTGCTTTTTTTTTTTTCTTCTTACATTTAACTAAAATTAATATACATTACTATATTGAATAAAAAATTAATCCTAATTGTTTTAATTATTTTAAATAAATATAATTTAAAAGAAGATAATAATTATTTTAAATATATAAATTAATTTATTTAGTTAAAGTAATTTAAAAAATGAAAAATATAATTATTATAAGAGAAATTTTAAAAATGTAATCGGTGGCAATGGCCACCGAAGAAGGTCTCGTCAAAGGAGGCAATGGAGGCCTCCACCGGCAAGGAGATCTCTATCAACGAAGTCCAACTCTGTTAAATGGAGGAGAACATATCCTGTCGCAAATCGCGATGGAGGAGGCCTCGTCTCCTCCTTTCACTGCAAACAGAGGAAGCCTCCTCTGTTGTAATAGAGAAGGCCCTTGCCTCCTCCATGGAGAAGGTGAGGGCTTCTGATGCCGATGAGGTCACCGTTGGTTGCCTCACTGTCTCTGGTATCAGGGAGGCCACCCGCAATGGCTTCCAATGGTTTTTCGGTTTTTAATTTTTATTTCAGAAATAAAAAATCAAGGAAATAATAGTAAATTTCATATTTTAGAAAGTGTGGAATTTGAATTCCAGCCTCAAGAGGTAGGAATCCGGATTCAATGATTTACATAATCCTTAGTTTAATTGCGGAAACAAAAAAGGGAATTAGGATCCCTTTACCACCTCAATTCCATCAAACAAACACCACCTAAGGTAAACTTGCTTTGTGTTTTTGCTGTTGGTGCATAAAGTTCCCCTATTTACCAATATAGAAAAGCAATGAGAGTTGTAACTCTTGCATCAAATCCTTTGGTTGTGCAAATTTTTGCAATTGAACTGGTAATATGTTAGACGCAGCACTTATGAATCAAATGAACCAAAATATCAATTTCTTAAACATGAGGCTCATTTAACTTGAATGTGTGTAAGAAAAATTGCTTTGCAGAAAACCTGGTGCCTGATTGGCTTTAGAGTTAATCTATATTTATATATTTGTTTTGGTTTTTTACCTTTTTCTTATGTAGGTGGACTTATGCTGATCCATCTTGGGCACGCATTGCAGCACTTGTTCCTGAAGTGGTGAGTTGTGCAGAAGCTGGCGATAAAATTGCAAATGAAATCTTAGTTAATGCAGTCCAGGAATTAGCTCTATGTGTGAAGGCTGTAGTTCAAAGACTTTGTTTGTGTGGTGAAGGTGCTCAGCTTTCTACTTCCAACATTATTATAGTGTCATACTATTATAAAATACAGTAACATCACCCACTGATCAAGTGTTATACTTAAAAGGATCTCCTTTTGAAAATTGGTGCACTTATTCACATTCACAAATTGATGAATTCTGACCTTTGATTGCAGATGGAAACAGTTCTTTTCCTGTTGTGATGGTAGGTGGTGTACTTGAAGCTAATAAGAGTTGGGATATAGGAACAGAAGTTATCAAATATATTCAAGCAAGTTACCCTGCTGTTCATCCAATTAAACCCCAGGTTAGCATTTACTCATTTGCTAGACTTAATGCTACCAAACCCAAGTCAGCTTTCTTTGTTTCCTTTTACCACTGCACTTCATAATGATAATTGAAATCAATTCTCTATACTTTGTATACTTCTTAATTGGTATGACGAATGCAACTCTTTATCGGTTTATGTAATTATTTGATTTTAATATTCCAAAGAAATTAAAAAGCATCCTGTTGATATTCGATATAGACCGAGTTGATAAATTATAATTAGAGCACCAAATGATTTTCTGAATTATAGGTGAAGTTTAAAGTTTATATAAGCATTAAAGAATTTAGGTACTGGTGTCTTGCTCTACTTGTGGAGGTCATGCCATTATGGAAGTCTAGTGTTTATTTTTATCGTGTAGTGTGATCAGTCTTATAAATTTCTGTAATATTCAGGTGGAGCCTGCCGTTGGGGCAGCGTTGTTAGCCTGGAATTACTTGATGAAAGAATCAGAAGCGGAGTGCCATAGGTGATGTGGGGCTTTCCTCAATTTGTTTATATGTAAAGTAGAAAACCTATACTGAATAAATTTAATCGCCAGTGCATGGAGCTTCTTTGCCGAAAACAGTTTGAGCAACTTTTTCCCATTCACATTTCTCACTCTTTCATGTTGTATTTAACTAAAGTGTAATTATTCAATGGTAATTAAATAAAGAATTGTCATGAAGTCGTGTGATGTGAATTTTGTTATTCATTTTGAGCTGAGATGGAATGAGCAATTGATTCTGGTAGTCCGCAACGAATGTACCAACGTATGTACCACCTAGGCGGCATCTGACGCCCAATTAGGTGCCTTACTGCCTAGGCTCACGAATTACCACCTAGGCCGATTTTTAGAACACTGGTAACACATGCAGCATCTCTTGACAACCAAATACTATGTATGGTAGATAAATAACCTAGCATCACATATTAAAAAGATAGCAATAAGAGTGATCATGAAAAAGGAACATATTGCCATGCCTAGCACAAAGCTACAAGCCACTCATAAGATGGATTAAAAAGAGACATCATCTTTCAGAGAAGGAAAATTCATCCAAACTAACAGATTTACGAGAAATGTAAAAAAAAAAAAATATTCATACCAAAAGAATTTTCTTGATAGCAGGAATTTACATTACAAACTATAAGGCTAAAAACCATATAAAACAAAATCTGCAAAATACATGAGCTAACTGTGGTTCACTATAAAGGATGATATCCCTAGACTTATAGACTATACACCTACCATAAACAGTGGGAAAACTGAAACTACAAAAAGAAAAACTATCCACTATGAAAGGAAAACTGAGTTCCTACTTAGCTCTCCCTATGCAGCAAACACCAAGCTCTCTGACTTGCCCTGCTTATCCCGTTGCAACTTTTGGCTCCGTCCCTTTTTTCTTTGCCACATTGCATACAAAAGTGTATCATTTATGGTTCAATTCTGCAAAATATTTTTCAAGTTGTTTTGACAAAACACGGATTTGCTTCAAGTAATCCTGCCATATAATGCTCAAAGATGACGCAGCAGGACTGAAAGAAACCGTGCAGAACTCCATCTGTTTAATATAAAATGAAATGCAGAGGGTATTAAGAATCTTTACAGTACTAGGCATGTAGCCTTTAGCCATTTTTTACCACTTTTATCTCTTCTAACCCATGTAAGGTTGTGGAGAAAACACCAATTTACTTGCAAAATTTACCTTGTCAAATATCAAATCAAGCTGCTTTAGTAGATTCCCCACTCAATTCTCTTCTAATCAGCTTTAGAATCTCCATAATCTGTGGCACAACAAAAGACCAAAATAATGAAACTGAATCTCTTATGAAAGTATAATTTTGAGATGCTACACAAAACATGATTCAAGCAAATTAGCCAATATGTTCAAATACATAGAACATGGACCAATTTCATCCATGTAATGTATTAATAGTGCAAAAAGAAAAAAAAAACTTTTCTTCGGGTTGTGTTTTTACAATTCCAAGAAAATAAAACATTTCAGTCCTGTGTTGTAAGTGCATACTATCAAAGACAGTGCAAAGGAAGCAGTGTCCAAATTCCATCCAGTTTCAAATCTATGGTCAAATTCCTAGCTGTCAAACCCAGCCTAAATGAAAACTTATATTGGGGCAAACATGGTTTTCTATTATTAATATCTTCTTCCTGGCCTTAACAATCTCATAAGGAGATTTGCTGTGACTGAAGCGAAAGAACCAAATGATAAATTCCACCTAACATCAATCTCATAGGAGATTACTTGGTAGAAGAACCCAGGATAGTTGTTTTTGTCACCCTAATGTCTTTCCCGCATTGAAGAAAGACCAAATACAACTTGACTAACAAAGTCACCAGCATAAGATATGTCCAATGAATAAAATTTCAACTTTTGAGCCGAGTAAAAGACTACATGCGTGTGTATGCACGCCAGATGAATGCTCACAAGGTTCAGATTATTGAAAAACATG
Organism: Acer yangbiense; assembly: GCA_008009225.1. NCBI lineage: Eukaryota > Viridiplantae > Streptophyta > Magnoliopsida > Sapindales > Sapindaceae > Acer > Acer yangbiense. Next base: position 19,616,237 of record CM017773.1, on the reverse strand, counting down.
AAAGTCCAATGAAAGAGAAAAGAAACTTACCCCTGGATAATGTTGCAGTACTGGAGAATAATGATCAAGTGCTATATATATTTTTTCATGAAGGCTTAAAAGAGAATCCACCTCATCCCCCAGTAGATCGACCTGAACTTGAAGGTAACAATCCAATGAGAAAGACAATACAGGAAAAAAATAAAAATACAAAAAATACAAAAATAACAACCAAAAACAAAAAAGTGTACAAAAGAAAGAAGAGGGATGCAAATGCTTGTAAGCAATTCATAAACTAAAAAGTTTATTGGCTTTCGAATATTAATCGGAAAATACTTGATCATCCTCTTAAGTAGTTGAACAAGGTATGAATATATAAAAAGATACATATTTTGCCAAATTTACTTCCACAAACAAAACATTTGTTTTCTTTCAAAATACCAGATGTCATTGGTCATATAAGTTTGAGATTGAACCAGAAAACGAGTATTTTCATAAACTCACACCCAAAAAAATAAAAAAACTGAAATTATGAAATCTTCCTTAAGAGTAAAGGACCTTTAGCTTTTCTACCTTAATTTCTGAATTTTCTATTTCTTGTTTTATTTTTGAATATTTTCCCAATGGGTCAATTGAGGGGAATGATGAGAAGTCTCATGCAATTCTCCTTAAGAGTCATTAGCATCTGAGTCGGTTTGTTATTTGACTATCTAAATAAATACTACTATAAAATAGAGAATTAATTACAGAATTATCTATGATTTGAGGAATTTGACACAATCTTGGTGTTCCAATATTGAGATTCAAAGGAGTCTTTTTTAGCTAAGAAGAATACTTAAAGTGCCCCAGTGGTGGTACATATTTATGAGGGATTGCACAGATTACACAACCTATATTCAACACTGCTAGAAACAGCAGTGCATGTCCCTTTTAAGTTATAAGAGAACAAACAGAGCCACTAACAATACTTTCAAGTTTTATCATCTTATACATCTTCATCCAATTAATACTTAGCAACAGATGCAGCCTTGTGCCTTCTAGAGCAAACATAAAACCATGAAACCAAATCAACTTCCAGTTTACCTCTGCTTCAGCCTTTTGAAGGTCAGAACACCTCCTTTCAAGCTTCTGCTTGTACATCAACCCTGTTCTTCGGACTATATTAGCTTTCTGAATAAGAGCAACCAATTCAGAGCTCAAATTGTCCAATCTGAAAAGTGAAAACAATGTCACATGCATATTATGGTTAGGTATTATTTTTCTTGATAAGAGTTAGGTACTCATAACTCATTCAAATTCAATCTCTACACTCAGTTGAGTTATGACGACATCTGACAAAAACGGCTGATAATAGAATGTTGAAGATTACAGAATATCAAGTCCAATTACAGCTACAATGCATCAATATAGTTCATTACTCTTAAAATCTATAAGTAATGTAGCTTCCCAGAATCAAAGCTAATTAGACTGAGGACAAACTCAAAGAAAGCTTCATAGGATGCATATATAATATATAAATTCCAATCAAATATGATACATGTATTACCACACAAAGTGAACATGCTCTGAGAAACAAAAGCAACATCCTTGGGCTGTGTGTTATTTTCCATTTTTGGTCAGGCAGGGGAGATCAGGGAGGATGGGATAGAAGAGAGAATCAAGTGGCTGCTTTCAAGACTTGAACCAGTGTAATTTGTGGTTGGCTTGGCAGGCATGCCATTGATCCAGAAAATGAAAAAAATGGCATGGCCACATCACAGAGACAGAAGAAATTACAAAAAGAAAAGGACAAGTTGGCAAGACCATGGGCAAATCAGTGCAATTTACTACATGAATCTCTCATCAAATGAAAGCTCCCTTGATCAGTTAAGATTGATAAGCTAACGAATCAACAGTAGTAGTATAAAATATGCCTCAAGATACCTATAAGACGTGGAAATTTGGTACATATTTATCCAGATGTGGATATGCATATCCTATAAGACTAAATCAAGCATATAGAGGCTGAAGAACCATGCCAAACCAGAATCTAGTCATAATTCTTATTAATAGCGTAAGACAGATTTGTAAATAAAAACAACAAAAGGAAATAATAACTAAGTACCTCAAATTGCTCTTTTTAATATCCTCCATAACTCTGTATTCATAATCAGCAAATGCTTTTGATAACTCTTTCATTGCTATTTCAAGCTCCAGCTTTAGCTCATGCACCTCCACCTTATATAGTTCAATTTGTTGCATTGCCTCTATCAAGTTACCCTTTATAACATTGTATTCTTTTCTGCTTTCTGAAATTAATTTCTTCTGTCGACTTGTCTCATCTCTTAAATTTTCAATTTCTTGAGAAACTAACTCAGATCGTTCCTTTTCTTTCACCAAAGCAACTGCTGCTTCCTTTGCAATTTTTTCCTTTTCTTTTGTCAATGATGTCAATGAGATAATCTCTTGTTTTAATCTTTCCTTCTCTGCAACCTCAAATCCCAATGCTCTTTCTTTTTGCTGTAGTTCCCTTTCAGTAGAAGCTCGAAGTTCCTTTTCATTAATATATTTCTCATTCAACTCAGTGAGTTTCTCCTCAGCTTCTTTGAAGGTTTCTCTGAATATAACTCCACACAGCCCTTGCGTGAGTTTCTCCTCAGCTTCTTTGAAGGTTTCTCTGAATATAACTCCACACAGCCCTTGCATGATAATAGACTCCAAATCCGAATCTTCAATATCACACTTGTTGGTATGTTCAACATTTTGAGCAGCTTCTCTGAAGATAATTTCATAAACTCCTTCCATAATTTTATACTCTGTGTTGGACTGTTCATTCAAGCTTTTGCTAATATCCACCACGTCCTTAAGAAGGCACTTATGCACATCTACACTAATTGAAGCTTCAACTTGTGCATCCTCTAGAGCACATTGAAGATTTTCAATTCTCTTTAGCAAGTCTTCCTCGGTCAAAGAAATGTGCGAAGAGAGGCGTTTAACTTCTCTTTTCTTATCTGCAAGCAAGTCCCACAGTTGGCGATTTTCTGAACGAAGGGATTCAAATCTGTCCTTCAAACTGCAAAGACTCTCAGCATTCTCAGTCAATGCAGGTAACTTCTCATTTTTCAAAAGTATGTCGTCCAACTTCAAAATGACCTCTGGGATCTTTTTCCTCAATATATCAAACTCTTTATCCCTCTTAAATGGCAGCGAAGAACCCTTTTCTTTCAAGTAATCCCGCTTCAGGATGAAAATTTCTTCAGTCATCTCTTGCACTTCCTGTTCATGGTTTCTCTTCATTTTAGTCATCTCAGTCTTAAAATGGGACACCAATCCTTCCTTTGTCATGTGCTTCAGTGGGAGAAAGTCCAAATTCTCTGGCACAGCTGTTACTGACTCATCATGTTTCCCATTTCCCTCCCAATGAAAAGCTGATAATGAAACATGATTGCCCGAAACCTTACGGTGTAAATGATCTGTCCTTTTATTGTTATCCCCTTCTTCACTTATCTCTACCGACCCATGAGAAGTTATCTGTCCAATTTCAGGAACAGTGAATGATTTGGAAATGGCATCCAATTCCTGACGTAAACTTGAAATCTCTTTGAACTTCTCATGCCAGTTTATACTTTCATTACCATAAAACCGAGCATTTTGATCCCACAATCTTTCTTCAAACTCTTCCTTGAGACTCCGAATACAATTCATGATCACCATATCTTCAATTTCTCCTTGAAACTCCTTCTCCTGCTGCCACTGACAATGTGATGTCTTCGACAAGCAAACAAGGTTATCCACCTGCTTGAATGTTGTATCCAATGTAGTTCTCAAGGTATCGAGTGTTCTATATACATCCATCCATTTTTTGTCAGATACCTTGTCTTCTAGAATACCACCCAATCCCACCACCATCTCAGACCCCGAGCCCATCCTCCTAATAGAAGAGCTTCCTCTTATGTGGTCAATTTCTTTTGTAAGGTTCTTCAACTGCTCTTTAGCCATATTGTTAAAGCTTCCCAGAGATTCTCCAATCCTATCAAAATCAATTAGAGCATCTGAAAAGCTTGAATATGGTCCATGTTCTGCACTTCGAGGCTGCTCATGTTGCATCACTAGGGACCCGGACGATTCATTTTCATCCACCGCCATGTGATAGCGGTGCGATGCCTCCTTCAATCTAGCCAACTCCAATTCTTTCAGAGAAATCTTCTCAGCTGCCTCTTGTTCAACTGCATTTACCATACCTTTAATGACCGAGTCACTCACCATCCTTGAAATGGTCAAACGGTCATTGATATCTTCCCAATACGAATCCAAATCTTCAAGGAGAACATTCTCCGGATCCTCACTCTCTTTACCATTGTCAAGCATCACTGACCCATCACCATAGGAATTGACACTACCATTAACAGCACTGAAATCCTCCAAACTAATATGTTTCTCCATAGCCATTAGAAGATCCACCGCCTAGTTTAACAACACTGCAGAGCAAAATCCCACAATCAACTAACTCAATTTAACAATTAAACAAATCTCAGACTGATTTGAAATTTAACGCAAACAGTACCACATACAACTAAATTAAAAAGCAAAAAAAAAAAAAAAAAAAACATCAATGAAGTGAAATTATCATAAGCTAATTTTTCTTACTCTTCTTAATTTAAAAAAAAAACACACATACACCCACAACCAGGATTAATAAAACTTAAACTCAATTATTATACTACTAAGCTTCAACTAACACCATTTCTAAATGCAACAAATGCAAAATTAAGAGAACAAAAAAGAAGAACAAGGTAAGTAACAACTTACAACTTGCAAGTAGGGAAGATTTAGTCACAGATTGTGGTCCATAGAGACTAAACGGTCAAAAGGGTGTTTGAAAATCCGAATAAGACAGTTGAAAGTTCAAACAGCTGCTCGTTTCATTCCACTTCAACTCTGTTTGGTTTCTGCTTTTGGTGTTTTTAGGGTTTTTTCCGAAGATGGAAAAAAATCAAAACAGAAGAGTGGTTTTGACGAGTGAGAGCGGGAGTCGATCAGTCAATAAAATAAAAAGAACCCTGGTCTTAGTTTTAATTACGAAAAGTCGTGTGTTTCGGACTTTGATTTGTCTTTGTGTTAAAATTCAAGCGTGATTCAAGGTTTGGTTCCTCTTCCTCATGCTTTTTATATTACTTATTTGTCTGTTCTTCTACACTGTGTACTCGTACGTGAGTTTTTTTTTTTTTTTTTTGTCTTACCTAACTTTACATTGTATAAATCAAATTCAACATTTTTAATTTTTATACCACATTTGTTATTACTGGATTAATCTCTCTCTCTCTCTTTTTTTAATATATTTTTTTAAATTATTAAATTATCTTTTTTGAAAAAATGTAATAAATACACAATAAAACGAGGTTGGTTTGGTGATAAAACCTCTACTCTCATCCATACATTCATGAGGTTGTGGGTTCGAGTCATATACTCGTATCCCATGATCACAAAATATTGTAATAGTTTAAAAAAAATAAATTAAAATGTAATTATTTTTATTTTATTTTTTTGAAGTGAAAAAAATTAAAGATAAATTGGTGGTTGAACAACCATAAAATATATTATTCAAATATATCAACAATTCGGACCAATTCCTAAATTTGTGTCACGAAAAGATTCATTAATTCCTTTAAAAAAAAAAAAAGTCATTAATTATAAGTTGAGTGGTGCTATTGGCACCCAACTGCTAAACTATTGATGTCCTACTTTTTAAAATTTTGATTTAATTATATAAAATTAAATGGTTTTATTAATTTTTTTGATTTATTTTTAGGATTAACCTTTTACATATTTTTCAAATTTAATACACTTCATATCTTTTTCCAAATAAATAAATAAATAAATAAAAATACATTTCATCTTTAATTTTTATATATAGTTTTTCTCACATCCATTCACATGACTTCTTTTTTCTTATTATTTCATGGTGAAACCATCCTTATTAAATACAATTTTTTTTTTCAATAGTCAATTGAATTATTGGCGGTAGATTGTGAGTGTAATATTGATCGTCTGATGATTTTTTTGAGCGATTGAGTTAGGGTTTTGGTGTGGTTTCCTTTCATCGAAGATTAAGTTTTCTTGGTTGCGATTTTTGGTGCGATTTCGTTGTTTTTGTTTGGCAAATAATATTAAACTAACTTTGGAAGATCCAAAATAAAATCTACAAAACAATTGATACAAATCATAGAATGCCCGAAAGATCTGAAAGAAAATAAACCGAATGAAGAAAAAAAATAACAAACATGGATCTGGAATTTGAAAAGAAAAACAAAACAAACATGTGAAACAATAAAATCAATAAATTCTAAACATAGGAAATATGAGATCGAGATCTGAAAGAAAATATAAACAAAAATAGTAAACATTCAACGATTTGAAATAATTTATGTCATTAGGGTTTTAAAATAAGGAAAGTAGGGTTTTATTAGTTTTACTTTGTACATGATTTTTTTAATAAAAAATATGTCTCTTTAAGTAATTTGATAAAGGAAAAAAAAAAGAAAAAGAATACTAAATAATTTCAAAAGTGGGGGCATAAATACTAAATAGCACCACTCTTAAAGTTGCTAATTGGCAACTTGTTTGTTCTAGTCATCTTTTATTTTTCATGGACAAAAATAACCTTTCTTTCTTAAAAATCATAAACTTTCTGCATACAAGCTTACACACACTCCCTCTCTCTCAAAACATATTCAATCTTACCTTCAGATCTCTTCTTGAAGGGTGATACCACTACCACATTCCCAAAAGTTTATGACGTCACCATTTGATACATTGAATCACCGGTCTACTCAATTTCAACTACAAAATAAATAGATTTACTTGTCAGTAGTCACGAGGAAAAAAGATTCACAAGTTTTTCAACTACAAAACAAGCAGATTCACTAGTTTTCACGTTTAAAAAACAAAACAAAACAAAACAAGATATACTGGTCACAGAGAAAATCCAACAAGATATATTCAGTTTTGGAAGACCCGAGCTTTAATAATAAATAGTTTTGAATCTTCGTTTTGTTGTAAAACCACAAATAAATAAATAAATAACAAAAGCTTATTGATGAAGATAGATGAAGAGAAGCAGATGTTTTACTGATAGCTTTTTATTCTTCTTATTTCTGAATTCAAGAGTTTTCTACGATTACAATAGAAATGACATATTTATAGACAAGTAAATATAGGGGTCCTTATTGTAATTTCCTTTGTTGAATGCATTGCTTTGCCGTCTCACACCAAAGCCTTAATGGCGTTACTGCCTTAGTCATTAAGTTAAAAGCAAATGCTTGCTTCTTCTCCACTGTGTGTGATGACACACATTCAAGCGGTAGAAATTGTTGTGCTGGCCTATCTAGTGGTAAATGGAAAGTGGTGGAAATCCATCTAATTTCACAACACTTTCTCTTGGATTTTCATCACTTGTATCTTAATTTGCTAGGAAAAACCCAGTGGGACAAAAACCTCAGCAAAAATATATACAATGATCTTTTGGATCTTGTGGTGTTGGATGTTCTCAAAACTGTCTCGTTAAAAACCTTATCAGGAAAACCCAGTGAGACAAAACCTGATTGAAGGGAAAAAAAAGTATAGTGCACATATGTCCATGATTAATGTTTCTTCATAACTTTGTTCACATTTATGCTGTGTTTGGTAAGAGGGAAAGATGGAGGGAGGGAGAGCGAGCTCCAATCCCTTGTTTGGTTGGAGGGAGAAAAGAGGGGAGAGGAGGAGAGGAGAGAGAGCTCCTCCTTCTGGGCCCACCATTTTGGATCCGCCCATCATGAAAGGAGGGAGAGTGAATGGAGGGTAAAGACAAAAATGCCCTCCAATTTTATATTACTCTCCAATTTTTTTAAAGGGCAATATAGTAATTTTATAAATTATATACCAATCTATCCATTCAACTCTCTTTTCAATACCAAACAACATGAATGATAGATGTTATCCTCCCTATCCCTCCTACTCTCTCTCCCTCTTAATCCATCCATCTCTTATACTCTCCCTCCCTCCTACCAAACACAGCCTTATACTTTGTTAGGAAAAACCCAATGGGATACAACATGATCAAAGATATTAATTGATCTGTCGAATTAAAGTAATATTTGTAATGATCTTCTGGATCAAGGTAATATATATATATATATATATATATGATGATCTGCAAGATCAAAGCAATATTTACGATGATCTTCTTGATCAAGACAACATATATACGATGATTTGCTAGATCAAAGTAATATTTATGGTGATATTCTGGATCAAAAGATTTTTGGGTGTGCCTAGAGAATTGCCTCATTAAAAACTTTATTAGAAAAACTCAATGAGACAAAATCTGATCAAAAGGAAAAGAGTACAATTCACATGTGCCCAAAATAACTAATACACTTCATTCGATATGCTCCACCTAATAAAATGATTAGAGGATGCATAAGCAAAAGTCTTGCTATATGGATCGTTATGAAATTGTTGTGTCATTTATAGGAAAAAACATATCTCGTTTGTGGACGAGCTTTTTGTGGATCAAATAGATATCTGATATCAGTATAAACAAGTAAACCTGAAAAATTGTTAGATTTTGTATAAAATAATCCTAAATCTTTTGTTTCACTAAGGTAACAAAAAAGATGTTTAATCCCATTCAAATCTCTTCAAGTTGGTGCTGAATTGAATCTAACAAGTACATTCACTGAGAATGCAATATCTGGTCTAGTACACTAATCTACATATAACAAAACATCAATTGTATTAAGATATGGTACTTCAGAACCAAATATCTTTTTACCATTTTCTATTAGACGGGATGGATCTTTTTTAGAATCGAGATTTCTAACAACCATATGAGCACTTAATGGATGATCATTATCCATATGGAATCTTTTTAAAATCTTTTCAATATATGTCGATTGATAGACAAGTATTCCATTTGATATATGCTCGATCTCTAGGCCGAGACAATATTTTGTCTTTCCCATATCTTTCATTTTGAATTCTTTATATATATATATATATATATATTCAGCAATTTCAAGAGTTCTAATTAAATTCATATTATCAACATAAAATGTTATGATAGCAATTTCAAGAGTTCCAATTATGTGTGTTTAATTAACAATTAGGTTGTTAGAAATTCTCTACACATCCAATTGAGACCTCATGTATGGGCATGTAGGCATGTTTTGATAACTAGGTTGTTAAATTACATTATAACAACTAGTTAGGCATTTTATGTCTGGTCTTAATTACACAATGTTGCATTTTGGATATTGTCATATATTCACTTAAACTTTTATTCTCTTCAATGAGTCAAAGTCTTATGGCTACATAGGTAGTTACACAAGCAAGTGAAGTCTTTCAACCAAGGGTTGGTTGGCAAGCATTTGTCAATGCTCACTACTAAAGGCTTACGGGTAGGATAGATTGTGTTACGAACCTTGAAATGTGACTAGGTTTTCAACTTAGGTTGTAAACAATTATTCAAGTAGTGGAGTTCAGTGACTAAGTGGCTAGTGTGGTTAATCCAGTGGGTTTTTTCCTCGTTGAAGGTTTCCTACGCAAAAATCAAGTGTCCATTTAATTCCGCACTTTCATTTGATTTTTGTTGTTTGTTTATTTGGGTTAATTGTGATTAATATTGACTAATCGAAAAAGTTGGTAAGTAATCGATTAACAACTCATTCCCGCCCACCCCCCCTCCCCTCCGTCCCCTGGGTTTTTTCCTCGTTGAAGGTTTCCCACGCAAAAATCAAATGTCCATTTAATTCCGCACTTTCATTTGATTTTTGTTGTATGTTTATCTGGGTTAATTGTGATTAATATTGACTAATCGAAAAAGTTGGTAAGTAGCCGATTAACAAATCATTCCCCCCCCCGGGTATTAGACACACTCCGTATACTTTCACTTAATAAAATTAAAATTTGGAACTTCGGGTTCTGATCGGTTTGCAAAACCGTGCCAACTTAAATATCATAATAATAAATCCAGAAACTTCAGGTTCTTGTTAGTCAGTCTAGCCGATCTCATATATTGCATATAAATAATTAAATATGAATATTTAAAGAGTATAATAAATAAATCCGGCCAGAACTATATATAAATCCGGCCAGAACTATATATAAATCCTGTTGGTGACATTAGCCGGCCTCATAGATTGTGTATAAATAAATAAATACAAATATTGAGATATAAGTAAATCACTCATCTTGAGATCCTTTTTACTTACATACAATCGTGCCGATAACGTGTTGTAAAACCACAAATAAATAAATAACAAAAACTTATAGATGAAGAGAAGCGAATGCTTTACTTATAACTTTTTATTCTTCTTATTTCTGAATTCAAGAGTTTTCTACAATTACAGTAGAAATGACAAATTAATAGACAAGTAAATATACGGGTTCTTATTGTAATTTTCCTTGTTGAATGCATTGCTTTGCCGCATCACACCAAAGCCTTAGTCATTAAGTTATTATCAAGAGGTAAATGAAAAGTGTGGAAATCCATCTAATTTCACAACATGTTTAAGACTTTAAGTATATTTGTCACACTTAAAACCTTATATTTCACATGTATGGGTATCATATTGCATTATTTTGTCTATTCATCAACGTGTTGATTTGTGTTCATGATTTTTGGAAAATTTTCATCAAAATTCTAGAATTCGTAAAGATTATGACTTTTCCTTGACAAATTATGATTCCACCGTATCAAATTTTCATATTGTACGTGTCAAATGAAAATTGAATTGTGTCCTAAAGTATACCATACCCGTATGACCATGTGCAAATTGCTGAAAAAATTGCATTCATAAGATTCTCATTCGTTGGTGGGCAAGACAATGGCAGCTAGGTGTAAATTTTGGCCGATTATGAAATTTAAATGCTTTTGAGTAACATGTACACCGGAATTGGAAGGCCTGGTGGATAGGTATATTCCAATTTTAATCTCTCTAGTTTGATGTAATTCTATTTTAGTCCACTAGCTTCTAATATTGTCATTTATAGTCCTTCTGTAACCGTTTCCGTTAAAATACAATTTCTGACATGGGCAACGGGCAAAATGACCCTATTGCCCTTGAGTAAAGATGATACCAATTAAAAGACGTTGATGCCCTCCAATTTCACCCTTATACTAATTATTTAAAAATAACAAAAATTTAAAATAAAAAAGAATTTAAATTTTAAAAATGGATTTGGTAGATCCAGATTAGATCTCCACCAAATACAAAAAAATTAAATTAAATTAAAAAAAAATTAAAATTCAAACTTTGTTCTTTGGACCGTCCATCTCATGAGATGGACGCTGGAGATCTAATATGGATCTCCACCAAAAAAACAAAGAACAATTTAAAAAAAAAAAATCAAACTTTGTTCTTTGGTGAAGATCCAGATATCACCGTCCGTAAAAAAAATAAAATAATAAAATAATAAATAAAAAAAGATTTACCACATTCAGCCAAACCCAGTAACATCACCAACATTTAGCCACCAACATCAACATCAACACCACCACCACCATCATCGTCAGCATCAAACCCAAACCCAGCAACAACTAAACTCAAATCATCAACAACCAAACCCAAATTGAAACCCACCAACAACGTCGCATGAAACCCACCGTTAAGATCGAAACCCAAATAATCAATAACCAAATTCAACATCAATCACCAAACTCAACCATCAACTACACCCACCAAGCACCTACATTGTCAAACCACGATGGTTGAATCAAAGACACACGAGATCGAGAGAAAGATGATATATATATATATATATATATATATATATATATATATATATATATATATATAGAGAGAGAGAGAGAGAGAGAGAGAGAGAGAGAGAGAGAGAGAGAGAGAGAGAGATGAGATAGGAGTGGCTAGGGGTAATGGTTATTGTGATTTCAGCAGGCAAGGGTGTGGTGTTTAAGTGGTGGTGTCGGCGGCTACGGTGGTTAGGGTTAGGGTTAGGGTTAGGGTTTGTGTTTGAGTTGTAGTTGTGGTGGATAGAAGATTTTTTTTTTCCTTTGAAGTTCTGGGCTTGTTAAGATTTTGAAGATAGTTAGATGATTTGAGAGATATTAGATTGAGAGAGAGAGAGAGAGAGACAAAGAGAGAATAAGATTTTTATTTTTACTATTTATTTATTATTTAATTCATTAAAAAATTATTATTTAATTTAATAATATTTATTATTTAATTTATTATTACTTATCAATTTAATATTACTTATCAAATATTTATTATTTCATTTAATATTTTATTTTTTCTTTTCATTTTTAAATAATTTAAAAAATACCATTATACCCTTCGGTCACATAAGATTCTAGAAACCTAATGTTCTTTTACCATTTTACCCTCAATGACCAGACGGAAGTCAAAGAAATTCTAATAAAATTGGACGGTAGGGACAATAAACGAGATTGTCAGTGAAGGAGTGGATTAAAAATGATAATGAACAAACTAGAGAGACTGAAATCTGGATTACATCAAACTAGAGGTACTAAAATAGGAATATCCCTATATTATATATAATTTGTATGCAACTTTGATTAGAATAGAACAATATTAAAAAGATAGTTAAAGTGGTGGGTCAGGGACCAGCAAAGGCCATAGAGTGTCACTTTCTAAAGTCATATACAGTTTAAATTATGAGCAAGGATGTGTAAATTAAATTTATTAATTAATTGAAAGATGGCTTCATTACTTTTGGAACAAAACTAAAGTACTTTTGTCAAAAAAACAAAACAAAACTAAAGAATCTTATAAAAAGTAGAATGTCCAACCACACACATTAACTCATTGTTCATAATCTATCTTTTTCTCTTTTTCTTTTTCTAGATCACTAATTTTATCATCGGATTCCATTATGATTGAGAAAACTTAGTGATCTATCACACAATTGAAATTGAACGACACACCCAATTTGAAATACGAGAGAATGACCGTACTCTTTTGGACTCATTTTGTGTGATTGTCACCAAAATAATAAGTAGAATGTTTATAGTATTAAAGTAATGAAATTGATCAAAATACCTTTATTTATCCTAAAATCTAACCTCCCCATTTTCTTTCTCAGATCACTTTCTCTCTCTTTCACTATCTCTCAAACTTTGCTCTTTGAAAAATTCATTCTTCCTTAAAATTTTAACCAAAAAAATTCTCTAATCTTTTTCTTTAAAAAAAAAAAAAAAAAGCACTAAATTCAATTCTTGGCAGTTGAAGAACCTCATTCTTCCTTAATTTTTGAAGATTATACTTTTAGTTTTTATGTGTTTTGTTAGCATTTTTGTGGATTGCAAACTAAAAATTTATATATAAAACAAAAAAAACATATCAAAAATAGAAAGAAAAAAAATAGTTGAAGCCCAATAATATTAAGTATTGGACTAGTCAAGACCAAGACTTAAGTCTCGACTTTGGTTGAGTCGAAACTTATTCCGGGATTTTATTTTCTTTCAAACGTATTTTCTAGCTCATTATTTATTTATTTATTTATTTAGATTTGTGTTATTTCTTCTCTTTTTGTTTTGGTTTCCAAATGTATTTTTTCTCTCATCTTCTTCTTCCTTTTTTTTTTTTTTAGCAATTCTTCTTTTAGTTTTAGTATTTACTTTTACTCTCTCCTTTTTTTATTTATTGTTTTCTCTCTCCAAATACTTATTTCTTTCTCTTTCTGTGCCCGAGAGTATTTTTATCACAAATTCATTTTAGGTGATTAAAATTCAAGTTATTAACAAGTAACACACAAAATAATCACAGGTAGGTGCTATAAAATTAAAGAACTTTTTTTTTTTTCAAAACTTAGGGATGATCTTAGCCACTTCTACATATATTCGCTATTACAAAAAAAAAAAAAAAAAAAAAAAATCAAGGTTTGGAGGAAAGTAATACGACTCGAATTCACAACTTCAATGATTTAAATGTGAAAAGGATAGTGTTAACATGTGTCTTAAGATACATGTATACTATAAAAGGAAAAAGTTATTCAACTCAGTTACTGTATTTATTGTCCTGTTTCTACCTTATGATGATTAAGTTTCCTTTTATAGTATATTTTTAGGTGTTAACCTGTGCCTTAAGGGCATATGTTAACACTACCCATATAAGAAATATACCACTGGACTAATTTTATCTAGTTTTTTATAAATACAGTTAAAAAGGTAGAAATCGGACAAACTTTGACAAAATGTGCTAAAGTACACTTTTGCCCTTTTATGACACTGCATTTAAGATTATATGGTATCACATTATTTTTAATAACTAATTAGTTTTTGTTTTGGCCTTTCCAAAGCCAAAATCCTGGATCCGCCACTGAGTCTTAGTCGAGAATGGCACATTTTTCCGAGACTTAAATAAGTTTCGACCAGAGACTTAATTTTTGGAAAAATTTCTAAGTTTTTATTTTTATTTTTTTTATATAGTGTTATCCTGAAAAATCCGTCGGGGTTTTCCCGGGATAACCTGGACCGCGGTGTACGGGTGCACCGCAGTTGGTCCGGACCGGGTAGGATGGATCCCCCTCTTCCCGATGCAGGGGGATCGAGGGAAGCCCTGGGTTCGGTTACTAGGGACCGGTACTTTACGGCAGGACCGGTCCTACACGGCGGAACAGAGGTTGAGGTAGCGTGCTAGTATGTGTGGTGCGGATGGTATACCTTTGGAGGGATAAAAAGGTGGGCCTTTTATTGCTTAACAATGGAGTACATCATACATCAATTCATATACTGCATCGGGCTATTACAAAGGGCTTACTAGCTGAATGGGTATACATCATGTAAGAGTTCAGTCTAGGCGGGGAAATGACTCGATAGGTTGCACACGGGAGTTCTGTCTAGACGAGATAGTAGCCAAATAGAGCGCACACATAGGTACCTTGACTAGGCGGGGTAGTAGCCAAATAGAACACACACATTTGAGCTTTGACTAGGCGGGGTAGTAGCCAAGTAAAACACATATATAGGAGCTTTGACTAGGCGGGGTAGTAGCCAAGTAGGACACACACATAGGAGCTTTGACTAGGCGGGGTAGTAGCAAAGTAGGAGGTTTCGGTTTTCAAAGGCCAACCCCTTTCCTCTTGGAATGTAGGGGTATTTATAGTGTCTCTAGTAAGGAGGTAGGTGGAGGTTGTCTACTTAGGTGGGAATCCCTAGTTAGATCTTCACCGTCCCCTCCTATCCACCATGGCGGTCGCCCGGAATCAAGGATCAGGATTGCGCCACCCTTCCTTTTCTTTGGCGGGAGCCTAGGTTTTGATAGGTGGGGGCCCTAGTTCCCAGGGCGTCATTGGCGGTGAAAGTTCATAAAATACTCGAGGTGTGTTTATCAATATAAAGCTAGGAGGGGGGGGGGGGGGGTGAATAGATTTTATCTAATTGTTACCCAATTTTCGCATGCAAGTCAATTTTACGAAAATACCCCTAGCAAGTCAATAATACATACAAGTGTAATAAGATGCGGAAATAGTAAATGACACTTGATGTTTACGTGGAAAACCCAACCACTGGGAAAAACCACGGGCTGTTAAGTGCGCCACACTCGGACCTCGAAATCCACTATATGAAAAGACGGTTACACCCTCAAGTGATTCTCGGACCCTCACCCTAGATAACCTCAGGCTATGGACACTACCAATCGCCACTCTTGGTTCAATCCCTAGTGATATCCCCTGATACACTACTCTTGGCGTGAGCACCCTCTAATCTACCACGCGGGCCTTTTATAGCGGCTCTAGTCCAATTTGCTTGAGGCCTAAGCAACCTTAGCCCCAAGACTTCAATCTCTCAAAAGAGATGCACAACCCTATGTGAATATGTATGAATATTCAATTAATGCAATAAGAGCTAGGGTACTCTAAATGCTTACCTAGGATTATAAGATGACAATATAATCAATCCTAGATATCACATATAGCTATATGACATGGCATATAACTTTAGCTAAGTAAAGGATCACCAATCCTAGATACAAAGCTATCATATAAAACCCACAAACATTCAAAGGATTAACTAGTTGATTAAAAAATAATCTATCAACCTAGTTATCAATACATCACACAAGAATGTTCATGGCATAGCTTTTAGGCAATAATGACCTAATCAAATAAGCTATGAAAACTAATCTCAATCAATAAATGAGATCAATTAGCTAGATGGCATATGAACATTAAAACCTAGCTAACAAATAAAAACCCAATCAACACATAATCTCAATCTTATATGTAGAAATTAATCTAAACACATATAAGTAAAATATGAGATAAAATTGATAAGTAGAAACACTAATTATGTAAGATAAAAGTGTTCAACAAATCATACCATGTGTGTTGAAGAAGTCCCATGCATTAGCATATGCTAGATGATCCTAGATGATGCTTAGATGAAGATTTATGCATGTGGGAGTGGGTTTAGAGAGATAAAGATATGATCTTTAAGCTTTCTCTCTCAAGTCTCTCTAAATATCTCTCTAGGGTTCTTATGATCAAAGACTTGTGTTCTGAACCAGAGATAAGGATGTATTTATAGAGACCAAAAACAGGGCAGGTGAAAATACAATTTTGCCCTTGAAACGCACCGATCGGCGGTTTCATTCGACGGCCAGGCCGCCGAAATGAACCGCCGAATGGCTCCCGAGCGGAACAGGGGAACTTCGGCGACTTCATTCGGCGGTTTGGAAACCGCCGATCACAACCGCCGTTTTGGACCCGAGAGATATATTTCAATCAGGTCTGATTCGGCGGTTTCGAACGGCGGCCAGGCCGCCGAACTCAACCGCCGTTTCACCAATAATGGTGAAACCAAGGAGAAGCCAAAGGCAACTCCACCGGCGATCATCGCGCAAAACAAAGCACATTACCGTGCACGCGCGGACGTTTCCGAACATCCTTAGGGAAACGAATTACACCACACTAAAAGCTAACATACATGAAGTGCAAGTGTGGGTATTGAATGCATCCTAATGCCTAACATGTCATGGCATTATCATATAACAAGATGCAATCAATTCAACATGCAAGAAGAGATATTGAATAAATCAATAAAGTACAATGCACACAAAATATAAACACACCATACAAGAATAAGAGTTATGCATGTTGTGTGTGTGTGTGCAACTATATCTCTTCAAGCCAATGTAAGCACTAGATATATACCTTTGGTGCTTGTCCTCTTGAGGTCTTGGAAAGGGTCTTGATCTTCAACAAACACCTAGACTACCCTTACAACCAAACCCCAACATGTGGTTTGACCACGAAATAAGCCAATCAATAATGGGAATCCTTACAGGCGGGACTGATCCCAGCCACTCATTTAGGGCAGGATCGGGGTTGCCATATGCATTGGAGGGTTCCAGTCGCTCCACCTAGGCCTTAAGTCCATGTAATCGCTTCTGCAGGGCTGATGTGGTGAAAAGGTGGTGTTTCCATGAGTTTTTATTGGTCGCAAGGGGTCTTCGTGGCAGTGGGAAGTCGTTATCAAGGTTCTGGCCTGGCAAGGGACAGTGTCAGCGCCTGTCCCGCTGCACACTGTCAGGCGTCTTCTCCCACCATTTCCTTCTTCGTGCTAGCTGCGATTCTGGGAGCATTTCGCTGGAGAAGCAGAGCATCCCCTTTCATGTATGAGAGAGTTGACTCCCCTCTAGGGCTTAGGTGGACTGTGGTTCCGCCATTGATACAAGGGGGTCGGATTAATCTCGACCGTAGGCAGCTCCCTTTCCCTATTTGTGTTTGCTTTCTCTCATTAATGGGCGGGGGCTAAGCCTTTACAGGTTGTCTCCAGCCCCTTCTTTTATTCCATGTGAGCTAGGATGAGGGCTGGCGTCAGCACATGGAGAGGTTACAGCTTGTGGACTTATCCCAACCGATGTCAACCCTTTGTTGCGGGGGGTTCCTAGAATTCTCCAAAGAGCTTCCCTCTTAGGAGGTCGCTCTAGTCGTAGGAGTGTACCACGCTTGACTAGGGAGACCGTGCTGAGGCGGGCTCCCTGCCTAGTCACTGGCTGGGAGCGGGTTCTCTACTGGAACATGTAGTTTCTTTCCTTAGGAGTTTGAGGGGGAGCCGGGTCTTTGGTGAAGCGTGCTCCAGAGGACCAGGTTTTTGGGGGACTGGGTTCCTTTCTCTAATGGGTATTTTAGGGGAGGATCCCGATCCTTAAGTGGACCGCGCTTGTCCCCGGGGCGGCCTGGAGGAGGCACGGTACACGGTGGACTGGGTCCTTCTTTCCAATATGCGCTTTAGAGTGAACGTGGTGGGTGCCAGGGAACGGTGAGGTTCCTCAATGGGAAAAGTCCTTCCTTGAATTAGTTGCCTATTTTTCCAGTTAACATATAGATTTATGTTTTTTTCCTCTTTTGTTTTTAGTTTACTCTTCCAGTCGGTTCCTCTTATACATTTCATTCTTACGTTTCAAATCACTTACATATTTTAAGTTTTTTTGTTTTTGTGTTTCTCTCTCTACTTTCCCTTCCCTCCATAGTTTTTGTAAGGACCTCTATTTTGTAATTAGCTTATTTCTTGACCAACCACATTGGGGATGATTTTGTATAGGGTAGCTTAGGTTCTCAATGGCAAGCTTCTTTCCGTGACTTTAAGAGCGAAATGTATATTCACTTGACTTTATCTCTTGAAGAGTTTAAGTGCACACACACACTACATGCATGTTTTGTTCATCTTGCGTTTGTAGAAGTAATTGTTTATATGCGTGCATTCATTACACGCTTCACACTTGCACAATATTCATGTAGGTTCAGTGTGTTTCGCGAGACATGTTCGCGAGTAAGGAACCGCGAAAACATATCAGTGTTTTTCGTTGAACATGTTCCACGGGTAAGGAACCGCGGAAGGAACCACGAAATCACTGTCAGTGATTTTCGCTGGACATGTTCTGCAGTTCAAGAACTACGGAGCAATTGCGAATAACGGCCCAGATTTTTTCTAAATCTTCCAAAACGACGTAGTTTCACTTTGGGCATCTATTTAAACACCATCTTCTCCCTTCTATGTTTTAAGAACCCTAGACCATGAATTTGGTCTTCCAAGAGAGAGAGAGAGAGAGAGAGAGAGAGAGAGGCAAGGTTTCTAGAGAGAGAAAACTCCAAGCTTCCATGGATTCACTCTCCATGTGCATTTAATGTCTTTCTCATATATGGGTCTTCATCTTTGAGTTACTTGGTAAGTAGAAAAAATATCTCATCTTAATTTATTGTTCTATTTCACCAAGACATGTCTTTGATTTCTTAGATTAACAAATCTTCACTCTTATTGCATATTTAGTGAGGTTATGACATGTTTGGGTTTGTTTTGTGATAGCTTGTTGGGATTTATGTCCTAAAGCTTGTAATATGTAAATGTTATAAATTTAATAATAAAAGAAGTAGTTATTTCATTCAAATATATTAGTGCATACGTTTATATTATATATGCAAACATCCAAGATTGCTAGATGTAATCTCAAACTAAGTATATGAATGTCATATACAGAGGTATTAAGTTTGAGACATGTAATCTAAATAGTCCGTAGAAAGCAAATAAAGCTGGGTACTTTATTTGTGGTTAATCTACAGCTGCGGTCTATTCCGTATTGTACAGTGGTCTTATCCTAGAGTACTCATATGGTGTTATGAGAATGGAGGCACCTTATATGATGTGATCATATAGGACTGGGCCACGATCTATATGAATATGTCACTAAGATCCGTTAGTTGAAAAGATTCATATATATCGACTAATGATGGTTATATATGGGTGATCTAAATCCTGGGTGTTTTACTGACTCCTTCAGGTTAGATTGTGGTTTTTGATTTACCATGGGTGAGATAAGAATATCATTCTCGGTTAAAAACTCTATATCTTAGAATCACAGTTTGGCTTATGGCTAGGAAGGTATGTACGCAATAGTGTAATCCACTCCCTTAAAGGTTGATTCGGGGCTTGAACGATTAAGAGCACTCCCCTTCTTCCGTAAAGGAATGGAGGATATAATCAATCAAGAGAATCAATGGTACTTAAAGGAAAATATATAATTAGAGAGGTATAACAGACTTTATGACCTAGCTCTAATTATGAACTACTTGTGGAGGATCATGCCATATGTAATAGCTATATCAATGAACACTGATAAAATTGGTTGTGTAAAATATCTACAGTTACGAGAGTATAACCTTGGGTTTTTAGTGGAATAACTCTAAGGTTAATAATTGTGAAATATTAATTAAAGAGTTTAATTAGTTTTTTTCTAAGAATTATTGGAGCTCAAAGCTGTGGATCCATTAGGTCTCCTTGCTAGCCCTATACGATTGATAGTAACAAAGACTCACAGAGAATTGGATGGTCCAATTAATTGTGTTACGAAAGTAACTTAAATATATTTTGGGAATTAATTAAATGATATGATTATTTAATTAATATACTATTTAATTGTTCAATTAAATATTATTAAATAATATGATTATTCAATTGACATATTAATAATTAAGAATTATTAAATTGTCATATGGAGGTTTCAATTTATAACCTTGACAAGAGCAATAAAATAATAAGTGATTATTTTTATTTACTCTAAATAGGTCAAATGTTTAAACTCTAGTAAAATAGTAATAGTTAAAAAGGATTTAAAATCCTATTTTAACTTAGATTACTAAACCCTAGATTCCTAGTATATAAGATATACTTGTCAGGAAAAAGAAGCTATTCGGAACCCTACAAAGAACAAGGAGGTGTGGCAATAGCAAGGAGAAAAATAAAAAGATTTTTTTTTTCTCTTTGCTCAAGGGTTGGCTGAATTCATCAAGGAGGAAGCAAGGTGTTGTCTTCCGATTCTCTCAAGCCTCCATTCAACCGCTCCCAGAATCTGTGACGTGCCCACACACATAGTTGCTAGATTATGGGACATAGCTAAGAAGGCTTAGTGGTATTGGATCGAAAAGAAAACGAAGGAATTCTTCAAAGGTATGAAAACAAATCTCTTCCTCATATTCGTGTATATACAAAAGGTCCCAAGAAAACGATAGTAAATTTTTAAAACCTATCATTCTTAATTGTTTTTATTAATTTAAAAACTAACTATTTTCCACTGCGCAACTTACACTTGTATGATTATATTGATTTTACCTAAATAGCTAAGGCTTGAATATTCTTGTGAGATTGTTTGATAACTAGGCTGATAGACTAATGCTTCTTTATCTAGTTAAGCTCTTTTGAATATTCATGGTTGTTTGATTGGCAATTAGGTTGTTAGAAATCTTTACACATCCAATTGAATCCACATGTATGAGCATGTAGGCATTGTTTGATAGCTAGGATTGTATGTCATTTATGTTATCTAGCTAAGTCATTATGTTTCCACATTTAGACATTGATAACTAGGATTTATTGATTGTATCTTTAAATTCCTAGTTAAGCATTTTGTGTGTGGTCTTACACTTTATTGCATTTAGAATATTGTCATATATTGATCACTTAGACTTTAAATCTCTTCAATGAGTCAAAGTCTTGTGGCTACATGTGGTAATTGAACAAACAGGTGAAGTCTTGCAACCAAGGGTTGGTTGGTTAGCATTTGTCAAGGCTCACTACTAAAGGCTTACGGGTAGGATAGATTATGTTACGAACCTTGCAGTGTGACTAGGTTGTCAACTTAGGTTGTAAACAATTATTCAAGTAGTGAAGTTCGGTGACTAAGTGGCTAACGTGGCTAGTCCCGTGGGTTATTCCTTATTGAAGGTTTCCCATGCAAAAATCAAGTGTCCATTTAATTCCGCTATTTACATTTGATTTTTGTTGTTTATTTGTTTGGGTTAATTGTGATAAATATTGACTAATCGGAAATTTTGATAATAATCGATTAACAACCCATTTACCCCCCATCTAGGTTGTATTAAACACACCCCGTGTATTTTCAATTGGTATCATAACAGATTCCTAGATATACATATGAGATCTTTGCTATATTTGTGTGTTCTACATTTGTGTGCATTTTTTATCACTGCAGTCATTTGCATTTATCTCATTTATTAAACACTATGAGTGAGAGTGAAGCACATAGATAGGGTATTGCTTTGAAGACCTCTAAAGTTGAGAGGGAGGAAAATTAATTTGATGAGGAGATGACTCTCATGGTAGAGAGATTTATAAAATCTCACAAGAAGGGAATGAACTCCAAAGTGAAAGAGGTAAAAAAGATGACCTTATTTAAGAAGGGTGAAGTAAGTAAGGATAAATCCTCAAGGTTAGATGTCTAATGCTTCGAGTGTGGCGGATTTGGTCACATAACTCCCATGTGTGGTAACTTGAAGAATAAGAAGAAAGGGGAAGCTATGATCGCTACTTGGAGTGATAGTAAAGTTGAAGTAGATGAAGGAAGTTCCACAAACTCGGTTGATTGTGAGAACAACTACTGTGCCTTTCCGGTCTCTTACCATGAAGAATCTCAAGCCGTCACCAAATGTTTGTCACTTGATGGATTCAAGAACGGTGACTTGAAGAGCCGAGACCAAAGAGGAGAAAGTTTGAGATAAGTTAGCCTTGATGATATGACCCATGAAAGCACAAGTGGGAGAAGTTTCGATCAAGAGAGTACTTGCTCTAGAAACTTAAGTGATAATGTGGTGAATTATCAAGGGTTCATTAACTATCTTCAAAAATGTTTGATGAAGAAAAAGGATGAAGTTCTAAGGTTGATGGAAGAAAATCTCAACCTAAGAACTAAAGTGACTCACTTAGATAAGGAAGTAACACTTGTTAAAGTGAATGAAGTGATTTCGAAGAAGGAAAGGTGACTTCGGGTTCGGAAAAGCTTGACCACATGTTGAGCATTGGAAAGAAACCCAATGACAAGAGAGGGCTTGGATTTGTAGATGATGAGTCCATGCCATCCTCGGACAAGACAACTTTTGTGAAAGAATTTGTTTCTAAGTTGCCTCCTCCATCTCAACATCTGAAGAAGACAATTGAATTGGGTGATTCTTCTAAGAATGCCTCCTTGAAGATTCTTCCAAGGAATCAAGCTTAACCTTAACTTTTAAGGATGCCTCAACCAAAGTTCCACTAGCCTTGGAGGCAAGTTCAACCGGCTTAACCACCTCAAAGAGCTAAACCACAAATGCACCATCATCTGACTCATGCTCCATAGAGAAGCCAATTGGTGCAACATCAAAGACAACCTCATCACCATGACCATGCCTCGATGAGATCTAAATGCAATGGTATAAACTCCTCATTTGTACCTACTTGTCTTTTTTGTAGTATGATTAGTCACTTAAGACCAAATTGCTTTAATTACATCAAGATGTGTAGAATGGAAAGCATGAAAGAAAAACTATTGAAAAATAGGGCTAATTTGCATGATCTTAGGAAACCTAGAGACTTGAAGATTTTGACCACTAGAAATGATAAAGTGGAATCTAGGTTGAATAGGAAAGAATAATACCCATGCTAAACCCAACAACATCACCAACATTAACACTACTACCACCATAATCATAATCATCATCGTCAAACCCAAACCCAACAACAACTAAAATCAAATCATCAACGACCAAACCCAGATCGAAACCCACCACCAGCGCCACCATCGAAACCCACCACCCAAATCGAAATCCAAATCATCAACAACCAAATTCAACATCAATCACCAAACCCAACCATCAACTACACCCACAAAACACCCCCCACTGTCAAACCACGACAGTCGAATCAAAGACACATGAGATCGGGACCGAGATTGAGAGAAAGATGATATTGATTGATCAATCGAGAGAGAAAGAGAGAGATGAGATCGAGAGAGAGAGAGAGAGATGAGATCGGAGTGGCTAGGAGTAGTGGTTACTATGATTTCGGTGGGCTAGGGTGTGGTGTTTGGGTGGTGGTATCGACAGCGGCGGTGGCTAGGGTTAGGGTTTGTGTTTGAGTTGGAGTTGTGGTGGATAAAAGATTTTTTTTTTTTCCTTTAAAGTTCTAGGCTTGTGAAGATTTTGAAGATATTTAGATGATTTGAGAGAGATTAGATTGAGTGAGAGAGAGGGAGATCGATGGATGGTGAGAGAGAGAATAAGATTTTTATTTTTACTATTTATTTATTATTTAATTCATTAAAAATATTTATTATTTAATTTTAAAATATTTACTATTTAATTATTATTACTTATCAATTTAATATTACTTATTAAATATTTATTATTTAATTTAATATTACTTATTGATTTTATTTTTTATTTTATTTTTTAAATAATTTTAAAAATACCATTTTACCCTTCGGTCACATAAGATTCTAGAAGCCTAACGTTCTTTTACCATTTTACCCTCATTGACCATACAGAAGTCAAAGAAATTCTAACGGAATTGGACAGTAGGGACAATAAACAAGATTGTCAGTGAAGGTGTAAACTAAAAATGATAATGAACAAACTAGAGAGACCGAAATCTGGATTACATCAAACTAGAGGGCGGACTAAAATAGGAATATCCCTATATTATATGTAATTTGTAAGCAACTTTGATTAGAATAGAACAATATAAAAAAGATAGTTAAAGTGGTGGGTCAGGGACCAGCAGAGCCCATAGAGTGTCACTTTCTAAAGTCATATACAGTTTAAATTATGAGCAAGAATTTGTAAATTAAATTTATTTATTTATTTGATATACAACAATGACCGGGACCTGACGAGATAAGACTCTACAAGCACAGTCCGGAATACTACTCCTACTATCGGGGAGAGGTTACAAATGGATTACAACTCTCACAATTGGAGAGAGAGTTGCTCCCAGCACCGGGAGAGGGCTCCCCACACTTTGGGATTTAATAGCCAAAGGTGGGACAAAAATTATTTACATACCAAGGCTTGAACCTTGGTGGTGGAAACTCACTTGGGAGATTCCAACCACCAAGGCAAGAGGCCATTGGTGTAAATTAAATTTGTAAGGATTCTCATATCTTGATTGGCTTATTTCGTGGACAAACCACTTGTTGGGGTTGTTTGTGTAAGGGTAGTTTAGGTGATTGAACTTCAAGCTCGAAGGCCATTTCAAGACCTCAAGAGACAAGCACGCCAAATGTATAATCTCTAGTGCTTAGTTTTTCTTTGAAGAGATTTAGTTAGCACACACACTTAGCATACTTGCATTTGTGTGCATACTCTTCACATGTCACTCTACACACTAGCACTTTGATTGATATCTTGTTGTGTGTATATGTGCTTAGTAATTCGTTTCCCGATAGTATTCGGAAATGTCCGCGCATGCATTAGAATGTGCTTGGTTTTGAGCGAAGACCGCCCACGGAGAATGCTCTTGGCTTCTCCTTTAGATTCACCATCACTGGTGAATTGGCGGTTTGATCGGTGGCCTGGCCGCCGAATTGAAACCGTCTTTTTAGTCTAGAAAGGTCTGGAGTGATTCTGCGGTTACGATCGGCGGCCATCGATCGCCGTTCGAAACAGCTGTTCATACCTGATCGATTTAAATCTCTCGGGTTTGTTTCTGCGGTTTAATCGGCGGTTTCGAAACTGCCGAATGAAACCGCTATTGTTCCCCAGTTCTTCTCGGGTTCAATTCGGCGGTTGTAAACGGCGGCCTAGTCGCCGAATAAAACCGCCGATTGGTGCGTTTCAGGGGTAAAATTATCTTTTCACATGCCCAATTCTTGATGTCTATAAATATATTACTTTCTCATTCTCTGATTAAGTTCTTTGAGTCCTTAGAACCCTAAACTTCAAAGAGAGAATTTTGAGAAAAAATAAAATCAAGAACTCACCTTTAAACACTCAAATCAAATCCTTTTTGTATCATATTTCATATTGCATCTTCTATGACTATATAGAATGCATCCATGATTGGGTTTGTATCATCACAACTTGCTTGGTAAGATTTTGATTAAGTTCATCTTATTTTAGTATTTTTACTATCAAGCTATTCTCTTTTAATTTACTTGTATGTTTTTGATCATATGATAAATACAAGAATAGAGAATTAATTGTGATGAATTGATTGAGTGTTATATTGTGATAGCTAATTAGGTTTTTGATTAATCTTGTTTAGCTAAGCTATTTGACATGTCATTTAGCAATTGATATCTAGGGTTGATTTAAATTGATTATATCATCATCCTAGATAAGCATCTAAGGTTACCTAGCCTTGTTTGTTATTTGAATATTTATACATATTCACATAGGTTGCATAATCTCTTCATAGAGAATTAAGTCTTGAGGCTAAGATTGCTTAGGCCTCAAGCAATTGGACTAGAGCCACTTTTAAAGGCCCGAGTGGTAGAAATGAGAGGTTATTGACCGGAGTGTTAGACGAGGTCTACATAGGTTGTAAACTCCATTTCAATTAGTGGATTTCGAGGTCCGAGTGTGGCGCACTAAACAGCCCGTGGTTTTTCCCAGTGGTTGGGTTTCCACGTATACATCAAGTGTTATTTAAATTCCGCACTATATTACACTTGCTTGTATTTTTGACTAGTAGGGCATTTTCGTAAAATTGACTTGCATGCGAAAATTGGGTAATAATAGTTAAAATCTATTCACCCCCCCTATAGATATATTTTTCATACACACCGAGCGTTATTGTATTACTTTCAATTGGTATCAGAGCGGGTTCCTAGATATACTTAGGTGATCCTAGCTCATTTTAGGTGTGTTTTGCATTTGTGTGATTTTTGCTCATTCATACATTTTGCATTCATTTGAATTCATTCATTATATACAATGAGTGGATACAGTGGCAACCATGAGGGTGCGTCAAGTACACGACCTCCTCTCCTCACCGGTGTGAATTATGCCTCATGGAAAGGCAAGATGGAGGCATACTTGTGTCAAATCCATGATAGGGCATGGATGACAATTGAAGATAGGTATGTGGCTCCTAAGATGACTCCCACGGGTGGTGGAGAAGAAGTACTCAAGTGGTGGAGAAGAAGTACTCAAGCCTAAGGCTCAGTGGTCCACTGAATAGTATGAGACTTCAAAATGGAATAGGAAGGCTTGGCATGCTCTTCTATGTACAGTGGATGAAAATTAGTACAAACTAATTCAAAACACTATGATAGCCAAGGAGGCATGGGATATCCTAGAGGTTGCATATGAAGGAACCGATGTTGTCAAGGATTCCAAGCTTCAAGTCCTTCAAACGCAATTTGAGTTGCTCAAGATGGAGGAGGACGAATGCTTCAATGACTTTGAAGTCAAGTTGATGGATATCGTCAATCAAAGCCATCAACTCGGTGACCCTTATACGGATAGGAGAGTCAAGCAGAAAATTATGTGGTCTCTCCCCGCTAGGTTTGAAGCAAAAGTGACGGCTTTAGAGGAGAATAGCACTTATAAGGACATGAAGCCGAGCGAGGTAATTGGAAGACTCCTCACCTATGAATCTAGGAAGACTCCTAGCATTTCACCTCCTAAAAAGCAAAAAGGGATTGCTTTGAAAGCTTCCAAGGTTGAGAAGGAGGAATGAAACTTATTATAGCACGGTGTGTATAAAGCTATCTAGAGGGGGGGGGGGGGGGGGGGGGGGAATAGATTTTACGCTTTTTACCCAATTTTTCGTGTTAGTCAAAATTACGAAAATGCCCTTAAGATAATATAAACAAGCAAGTGTAATATGGTGCGGAAATTAAAACAACACTTGGTTTTTACGTGGAAACCCTCACGGGAAAAACCACGGACTATGTAAGTAAGCCACACTCGAACCTCGAATCCACTAAATGTGCAAACGATTACAACCTAATCCCGGAAGTAATCACACACCTACCTAATCCCGGTATGAGTGAACCTAGTCCTATTTGCTTGCAATCTAAGCAACCTAATCCCGGTTGCTACACACAAGACTTACTTTCTCTAGAAGAGAATGCAACCCTAAGTGAATATATGTGAATATCCAAAATGCAACATAGAGCAAGGGAAACCCTATATGCTTATCTAAGATGATTAATATGCAATTAAGAACAATCCTAGATATCAAAACTAAATGACATGTCAATTAGTTTAGTTAATCAATATTAAGCACAAAACCTAATATGCTAGCACAATACAATTTCTCAAACATACATCATACTCATCTCAATATTGTATCCAAAGCATACAAAATAACAAACAAGTAATTAATTGAGATTGCTAGATAAGAGAAACACAAAACATGTAAGATATTAGTGAAAAGCTTACCAAGGAAAGTATGATGAAGATTCCATGCAAGATGACATCTAGATGAACTAAGATGATGCTAGATGATGATTGATGATCATGAAAAAGTGTTTGAGTGATTAAAAATGAGTTCTTTATGTATTTTTCTTCTCTTGAAAAATATCCTAAGTATGAAGCATGAATAAGAACTCTTGTAATTGACCTAAAGACAAAATGGCATATATATAGGGGGCCAAAACAAAGTGTGGTCGTTTAAGTAAGTTTCAAAGAAATGCGCCGATCGGCGGTTTCAATCAGCGGCCAGGCCGCCGATCATGACCGCCGAATTGAGCTCGTGAAGAACAGAGCATAAACGGCGGTTCATTCGGCGGTTTCGTGACCGCCGATTCCAACCGCCGAACCAAAACAGAGAGATTAAAAACAATCAGGTATGAACGGCGGTTTCATGACCGCCGATTCAACCGCCAAATTAGACTGAGAGATAAATCAATCAGGTCTTGAATCGGCGGTTTCGAACGGCGGTCGTGACCGCCGATCTTAACCGCAGAAATGCTTGAGACCAATCTGGACTGAAACGGCGGTTTCATTCGGCGGCCAGGCCGCCGATAATAACCGCCGATCACCTAGAAAGGTGAAAACCAAGGAGAAGCCAAGGGCAATCTCCATAGGCGGTCCTCGCGCTAAACCAAGCACATTCTAGTGCATGCGCGGATGTTTCCGAAAGTTATCGGGAAACGAATTACACGACAACATGACACAATTACACACAACAAAATATGATAAATAAGTGCAAGTGTGAAATGTGACAAGTGAAGAGAATTCACACATATGCAATGAATGTTAAGTGTGTGTGTGCAACTAATCTCTTCAAAGAAAAGTAAGCACAAAGAAATTTACCTTCGGTGCTTGTCAATAATGAGGTCTTCAAAGGGCCTATGTAATAACAACAACATCTAAACTACCCTTACAAAGAATCCCCACATATGGTTTGATCACGAAATAAGCCAATTAAAAAACAACGGGAATCCTTACAATCTCCCCCTTTGGCTATTTCGTGACAAAACCATCACTCACATTGATTCCTCACAAAAAAAAAATAGAAACTACGGGACTACAATGATATTCTACATTACAAAGAGATAAGAGAATGCAACTTGAAGTCTTCAATCCTCTTGTAGAATAATCAATCCCTGAAAAGAGTTTCTAACATTTCCAATACAAGAAAAGTGTGAGATTAATCATGTGAGAACAATACCAAGCATTTGCATTTTTAGAATTTAGGCACAACATTACCAAATGTATGCAATGTACTCAACGGGTTACTCCCCCTCAATGTATGTTCTCCCCAAAGTGCACAATAGCTTCTATATTTTGCACCTCCCCTTACCATATCCTACTCCCCCTTTTTGTCATGATATAGGCAAAGGAGTAGTCCCCAACCGGGTCACTCATAGCAACGAGAGATAGAAGCATGCAAGATTTGCATATACATATAAGTCACTTTATGCACTTCAATTAATTTGAGAGAAACAAGGAGATTTATTTTGAGAAAATGTGTGAATCCAACATGCTTTGCATACAAGACATATAGCATTCAAGTCCAAAATACAATGGTATTTGGCAAAGCAAATGACAAAGGTTTCTAATAAGAATTCAAACCAATTTCACCAATGTCATGGGAAAAGCAAGGATATAGAGATTATTGATTTCAATTTAAGAGCAACTATATCCAACTTTATAAGCGAAACATGGCATGAGCGACTTTGCACCCTATTGATTTTTCCGGATAAATATCCGTATGATAGTAACCATGTTCAACTAATAAAGAAAGAGAGACATTTGGAATGTAAATTCCTTTGAATGGATACAAGATCCTTTATTCATTTTGAGTCTCATAAGCTTTCACACAAGTTTTACATTTTAAGAATATGCAATCATCAATTCATGCTTTTCATGAGAGCATGTTGTATGAATTTCATGCTTTTTCATTTGACATAAGCATATTATAAAAGAATCATCATGTCATGGAGATAACTATAGGTCATTCACATCATACTTCCTATGTAAATCTCCTAGTCCAAAAATGCATGTTTGAACATAAATATGACATGGATTGTAGACAAGCAAGGTTCACACTTATAGAATTTGAAAACATATATACAAATGTACAACCAAGCTTACTCAAGCAATCAAAAGAAGAGGCATAAGATATTTCAAATTTTTTGCAAGATACAAGAATGCAAAATAGCTCTCTTTGCTTGAGTTCCCCATATGGGGTCAAGTAAATCACATCACTCCACAATACATATCCCAATAGATCTACTAAGAGTTTTAAATCGAGTAGCATCTAATGGTTTAGTAAATAGGTCCGCAAGTTGATCATTAGTACCTACATGTTCAAGTACTATGCATTTATTTTCAACAAGCTCTCTAATGAAGTGATGTCGGATGTCAATATGCTTAGTTCTAGAATGTTGGACCGGATTCTTGAATAGATTTTACGCTTTTTACCCAATTTTTCGTGTTAGTCAAAATTACGAAAATGCCCTCAAGATAATATAACCAAGCAATTGTAATATGGTGCGGAAATTAAAACAACACTTGGTTTTTACGTGGAAACCCTCACGGGAAAAACCACGGGCTATGTAAGTAAGCCACACTCGAACCTCGAATCCACTAAATGTGCAAACGATTACAACCTAATCCCGGAAGTAATCACACACCTACCTAATCCCGGTATGAGTGAACCTAGTCCAATTTGCTTGCGTTCTAAGCAACCTAATCCCGGATGCTACACACAAGACTTACTTTCTCTATGAAGAGAATACAACCCTAAGTGAATATATGTAAATATCCAAAATGCAACATAGAGCAAGGGAAACCCTATATGCTTATCTAAGATGATTAATATGCAATTAAGAACAATCCTAGATATCAAAACTAAATGACATGTCAATTAGTTTAGCTAATCAATATTAAGCACAAAACCTAATATGCAAGCACAATATAAAATCTCAAACATACATCATACTCATCTCAATATTGTATCTAAAGCATACAAAATAACAAACAAGTAATTAATTGAGATTGCTAGATAAGAGAAACACAAAACATGTAAGATATTAGTGAAAAGCTTACCAAGCAAAGTATGATGAAGATTCCATGCTAGATGACATCTAGATGATCTAAGATGATGCTAGATGACATCTAGATGATCTAAGATGATGCTAGATGATGATTGATGATCATGAAAAAGTGTTTGAGAATCAAGAATGGAGTTCTTGGAATTTTTCTTCTCTTTGAAAAATATCCTAAGTATGAATTCTGAATATGAACTCTCTTAATTGACCTAAAGTCAAAGTGGCATATATATAGGGGGCCAAATCAAAGTGAGGTCGTTTAAGTAAGTTTCAAAGAAACCGCCGATAAACGCGCCAATCGGCGGTTTCAATCGGCGGCCAGGCCGCCGTTCATGACCGCCGAATTGAGCTCGTGAAGAACAGAGCATAAACGGCGGTTCATTCGGCGGTTTCGTGACCGCCGATTCCAACCGCCGAAACAGAACAGAGAGATCAAAATCAACCAGGTATGAACGGCGGTTTCGAACGGCGGTTTCATGCCCGCCGTTTCAACCGCCGAATTAGACTGAGAGATAAATCAATCAGGTCTTTAAACGGCGTTTTCGAACGGCGGTCGTGACCGCCGATATTAACCGCAGAAATGCTTCAGACCAATCTGGACTGAAACTGCGGTTTCAGTCGGCGGCCAGGCCGCCGATCATAACCGCCGATCACCTAGATAGGTGAAAACCAAGGAGAAGCCAAGGGCATTCTCCATAGGCGGTCCTCGCGCTAAACCAAGCACATTCTCGTGCATGCGCGGACGTTTCCGAAAGTTATCGGGAAACGAATTACACAACAACAAGACACAATTACACACAACAAAATATAATAAATAAGTGCAAGTGTGAATTGTGACAAACGAAGAGAATGCACACATATGCAATGAATGTTTAGTGTGTGTGTGCAACTAATCTCTTCAAAGAAAAGTAAGCACATAGAAATTTACCTTCGGTGCTTATCAACACGAGGTCTTCAAAGGGCTTCGAACTTTAAGACCGATACTTAGGCTACCCTA
Organism: Acer yangbiense; assembly: GCA_008009225.1. Taxonomy (NCBI): domain Eukaryota; kingdom Viridiplantae; phylum Streptophyta; class Magnoliopsida; order Sapindales; family Sapindaceae; genus Acer; species Acer yangbiense. The sequence continues at coordinate 19,583,981 of CM017773.1, read as the reverse complement.
ACAAAGAACCCCCACATATGGTTTGATCACGAAATAAGCCAATTAAAAACAACGGGAATCCTTACAATCTCCCCCTTTGGCTATTTCGTGACAAAACCATCACTCACAATGATACCTCACAAAAAAATAGAAACTACGGGACAATAATGATATTCTACATTACAAAGAGATAAGAGAATGCAACTTGAAGTCTTCAATCCTCTTGTAGAATAATCAATCCCTGAAAAGAGTTTCTAACATTTCTAATACAAGAAAAGTGTGAGATTAATCATGTGAGAACAATACCAAGCATTTGCATTTTTAGAATTTAGGCACAACATTACCAAATGTATGCAATGTATGATAAATGCAATGCTCCCCCTCAACGGGTTACTCCCCCTCAATGTATGTTTTCCCCAAAGTGCACAAAAGCCTCTATATTTTGCACCTCCCCTTACCATATCCTACTCCCCCTTTTTTTCATGATATAGGCAAAGGAGTAGGCCCCAACCGGGTCACTCATAGCAACGAGAGATAGAAGCATGCAAGACTTGCATATACATATAAGTCACTTTATGCACTTCAATCAATTTGAGAGAAACAAGGAGATTTATTTTGAGAAAATGTGTGAATCCAACATGCTTTGCATACAAGACATATAGCATTCAAGTCCAAAATACAATGGTATTTGGCAAAGCAAATGACAAAGGTTTCTAATAAGAATTCAAACCAATTTCACCAATGTCATGGGAAAAGCAAGGATATAGAGATTATTGATTTCAATTTAAGAGCAATTATATCCAACTTTATAAGCGAAACATGGCATGAGCGACTTTGCACCCTATTTGATTTTTCCGGATAAAATTATCCGTATGATAGTAACCATGTTCAACTAATAAAGAAAGAGAGACATTTGGAATGTAAATTCCTTTGAATGGATACAAGATCCTTTATTCATTTTGAGTCTCATAAGCTTTCACACAAGTTTTGCATTTTTAAGAATATGCAATCATCAATTCATGCTTTTCATGTGAGCATGTTATATGAATTTCATGCTTTTTCATTTGTCATTAGCATGTTATTAAAGAATCATCATGTCATGGAGATAATCATAGGTCATTCAAATCATACTTCCAATGTAAATCTCCTAGTCCAAAAATGCATGTTTGAACATAAATATGACATGGATTGTAGACAAGCAAGGTTCACACTTATGGAAATTTAAAACATATATACATATGTACAACCAAGCTTACTCAAGCAATTAAAAGAAGAGGCATAAGATATTTCAAATTTTTTGCAAGATACAAGAATGCAAAATAGCTCTCTTTGCTTGAGTTCCCCATATGGGGTCAATCATAGAACATCACTCCACAAGACATACCCCAATAGATCTACTAAGAGTTTTAAATCGAGTAGCATCTAAGGGTTTAGTAAATAGGTCCGCAAGTTGATCATTAGTACCTACATGTTCAAGTACTATGCATTTATTTTCAACAAGCTCTCTAATGAAGTGATGGCGGATGTCAATATGCTTAGTTCTAGAATGTTGCACCGGATTCTTGGAAATATTAATGGCACTCATGTTATCACAAAAGAGAGTGAGAGTACCTTGGTTGAATCCGTAATCCACTAGCATTTGCTTCATCCACATAAGTTGAGTGCATCCACTCCCCGCGGCTATGTACTCGGTTTCCGCCGTGGACAAGGAAATCGAGTTTTGCTTCTTGCAAAACCACGACACCAAGTTGTTGCCTAGAAAGAAGCAACCGCCCGATGTGCTCTTCCTATCATCACAATTTCCTGCCCAATCCGCATCACTATATCCTACAAGACTAGGATTAGTGTCAAATGAGTACCAAATCCCATAGTTGGAAGTCCCATTCACAAAGCGAATGACTCTCTTAACCGAAGAGAGATGGGACTCCTTGGGATCGGATTGGTACCTAGCACAAACTCCTACACTAAATGATATATCGGGCCTACTTGCGGTCAAATAGAGCAAGCTCCCTATCATGCCACGATATAAGGTTTGGTCCACACTTTTACCGCTAGCATCCTTGCTTAGCTTCAAAGTGGTGCTCATAGGAGTGTCACAATGTTTGGCTTTTTCAAGACCAAACTTCTTCACAAGGTTTTTGGCATATTTGGCTTGGGTTATGAAGATCCCATTATCAAGTTGCCTAATTTGCAAACCTAGGAAGTAATTAAGCTCACCAACAAGACTCATCTCAAATTCATGAGACATAACATCAACAAATTGTTGGACCTTGGTGTTGTTGGTGGAGCCAAACACTATGTCATCGACATATATTTGAGCTATGAAAAGCTCATCATTGTCTCTCTTGATGAATAGTGTCTTGTCAACACTACCTCTTGTGTAGTTTTTGTCAACAAGAAATTGAGTGAGGCGCTCATACCAAGCCCTCGGTGCTTGTTTCAACCCATAAAGTGCCTTCTTGAGGCGATAGACATGGTTGGGGTGGTGTGCATCCACAAACCCCTTGGGTTGTTCAACAAACACTTCCTCTTGCAAGAAGCCATTGAGGAAGGTACTCTTGACGTCCATTTGGTGCAATTTGAACTTGTGCACACAAGAGATGGACAAGAGAAGCCTAATAGACTCTAGACGGGCAACGGGAGCAAATGTCTCCTCAAAGTCGATACCCTCAATTTGAGAGTACCCTTGTGCTACAAGTCTAGCCTTGTTCCGCACTATGTTGCCATCCTCATCGGATTTGTTCCTAAAAATCCATTTAGTGCCTATGACATTAGTGGTCTTAGGCCTAGGAACTAGAGTCCAAACCTCATTCCTTTCGAATTGGTTTAGCTCTTCTTGCATGGCAAGAACCCAAAATTCATCATGTAAGGCTTCTTCAACCTTTTTGGGTTCAATTTGAGAGGTGTAGCAAGTATAGCTAATAAGATTAGCAAGTTGACGTCTAGTCCTAACACCCTCATTAACATCTCCAATAACATCCTCTTTGTTATGGAGTCTTCTAACCCATGGAGCGGGTTCATTAGAGTCCAAGTTAGGAACTCTAGTAATGGGTTGTGTGACTTCATTAGATGTCCCAACATTGGGAGTCACCACAACCCTCTCCAAAGGAGTGTCATCCTCTAGAACATCCTTCTCCTCATGGTCATTAGACTTGAGCCTAGTATCATCAATGACCACATTTGATGATTCCATGACGGTTCGAGTCTTCAAGTTGAAAACTCTATAGGCTTTACTATTCAAGGCGTAGCCAATAAAGATACCCTCATCACTCTTAGCATCAAACTTGCCAAGTTGATCACGGTCATTTAAAATGTAGCATTTGCTTCCAAATGTGTGGAAGTAGCTAACATTTGGCTTCCTACCCTTCCATAGCTCATAGGAGGTGTTTCTAGAACCGGGCCTTAGGAACACACGATTTCCTATATAGCAAGCCGTATTGATAGCTTCGGCCCATAGGTTCCTAGGGACATTGTTGCTAAGCAACATCACTCGGGCCATCTCTTGGAGGACCCTATTCTTCCTCTCAACAACTCCATTTTGTTGAGGTGTCCTAGGAGCTGAAAACTCATGGGAGATGCCTAAGCTATCACAAAAGCTTTCAAAAGAGGCATTCTCAAACTCTCTCCCATGGTCACTTCTAATCCGTTTAATGCTTCTAATGTTAGATTTCATTTCATTTTGTAATTTAGTACAAAGCATTTTAAACTTATCAAAAGTTTCGGATTTTTCTCTAAGAAAGTATGTCCATGTAAATCTAGAGAAATCATCAACACATACAAAAATGTATCTCTTTCCACCCAAACTTTCGGTTTGCATGAGACCCATGAGGTCCATGTGGAGAAGCTCAAGAGGCTCCTTGGTGGTGAGATACTTACCCTTTTTGTGCATGCTTTTAGTTTGCTTTCCTTGTTGGCAAGGTCCACAAACACCATTGGCTTTCTTCCCAAGCTTAGGGATGCCACGCACACACTCGAACTTTCCAAGGGTTCGTAGATCCCTAAAGTTCATGTGGCCAAGTCTTTCATGCCACAACTCAATTTGCTCATCCATGGACACATTGTTTGAGACTATTCTAGCTTCAAGACAATAGCAATTGTCGCTAGATCTCATACCTTTCAATAAGGTTTGTCCATCGGGCTTTAGGATCGAGCAATCATCTTTACAAAACAAGACGGAATATCCTTCATCACTTAGATGTGAAATGCTTATTAAATTGGCTTTCAAGCTATCAACAAATAAAGCATCGGATAAGGAGGGTAATCCGGGAACGGAAATGGTTCCTTTCCCTACTACTTTCTTTTTGGATCCATCACCAAAAGTGACAAATCCACCTTCCTCCATAACAAGAGTCTCGAAGAAACTCTTGTTTCCCGTCATGTGCCTAGAGCACCCACTATCTAGATACCAAAAATTAGAAGAATTTGCCTTCAAGGCTATTTGAGCAACATGGCAAACAATGTCATTCTTTCTAATCCACCTAGAAACAATCTTAGCTTTCTTAGTGGTCTTTGGTATATGGGCTCTAGATGTCCTAGGATCATGCATAATAATATTATCATTCCTAGGAACATGCATCATGGCTCTTTTCTTTTTCTTCTCAATCATGCTTTGTTTTCTACACATTTTAATATATTGAAAGCAATTTGGTCTAATATGACCATCACAACCACAAAAGTGACAAATAGGGATGAAATAAGAAATCATACCTTGCCTTTGTCTTTGTGGATGAAAGGGTTCAATCCTTCTTCGTTGTTGAACCGGTCTTGGTTGCTTCCTAGCTTGAGGTTGCATGATAGGTCTCTTTCCTTTGTGAGCCATTTGAGGAGGAATGTTGGCTTGAGAGACCCTAGGGGGTTGAGCTTGAAGTTTCCTTCTTGGACCCATCTTCACTTGTGCATTAGAGCATTGTCCTACTTCTAATTTCTTTCTAGGAGCTTGCACAAATGAAGTTTCTTCTTTCTTCAAGCTCTTGACAAACACGGTCTTGTTAGAGGTAGAGATCTTCTTGTCATCTTCATACCCAAGACCCCTCTTGTCACATGGACTCTTTCCAACACCAAGCATATGGTCAAGCTTCTTGGTGCTAGAATCAATCCTAGTCATAGAATTTCTAACTTCTTCAAGCTCACTCTTTAGACTTTCTTCATTCCTCCTAGATAGAGCTAACTCCTCTCTTAGCTTATCTTCTATCTTCTTGAATTTTTCCACTTGTTCACCTAAGTGGTCATTATGAGATGCAAGCTCAAGATTTTCTTCTCTCAACATCTTGATCTTTCTTGTGCTTTTGATTGCTAAATCATTAAACTCGGCATGGCATTTAGCAAGCACCTTTTTCTCCACAAAACTACTTATGGAGTTAGACGAGGAATCACTTTCTTCTTCACTTGAGTCATTTTCCTCTTGACTCATTTCCTCTTTCTCACTAGCACTTTTGCTCTTATGTGAGGAGGCAAAAGCTAGGAGGTTAGCCATGAGCTCTTCTTCACTTGAAGACTCATCTTCCTCATTGGAGTCATCACTACTCCCACTCCAAGTGGCGGCCATCACTTTGCTTTTCTTCTTTTCATTGTGATTAGCACATTCGGGGGCAAAGTGACCAATCCCACCACATTCAAAGCATCGGACCCCTTTCCTTTCGGTCCTCTCTTGTTTAGGCTCAAACTTCTTGAAGGAACTCTTTTTCTTCAAATCTTGTCCTCTTGACCCAAATCCCTTCTTCTTCTTGAACCCCATAACCTTGTTGAACCTTTTCACAAATAAGGCAAGGTCTTCATCCGATTCATGCTTTGCCTCCTTTGCATCCTTAGATGCTTTCAAAGCTATTCCTTTAGACTTCTTAGGAGGAGTAGTGGTGCTAGGAGCCTTCCTAGACTCATATGCAAGGAGACGCCCAATCACCTCACTTGGCTTCATATCCATGTAGCCACTATTTTCTTCTATGGCCGTCACCTTGGATTCAAACCTATCGGGGAGAGATCTCATAATTTTTTGCTTGACTCTCCTATCCGAATACGGGTCTCCGAGTTGATGGCTTTGATTTACAATGTCCATCAATTTGATTTCGAAGTCATTGAGAGGTGTAGCAAGTATAGCTAATAAGATTAGCAAGTTGACGTCTAGTCCTAACACCCTCATTTACCTCTCCAATGATATCTTCTTTATCATGGAGTTTCCTAACCCATGGAGCGGGTTCTTTAGAGTCCAAGAGAGGAACTCTAGCAATAGGTTGTGTGTCATCATTGTTGACATTAGATGTCCCAACATTAGGACACACCACAACCTTCTCCAAAGGAGAACCATCACTAAAAATAACCTCATCCTCATGATCATTAGACTTGAGCCTAGTATCATCAAATACGACATTGGATGATTCCATAACACTTAGAGTCTTTAAATTGAAAACTCTATAGGCTCTACTATTCAAGGCATAGCCAATAAAGATACCCTCATCACTCTTAGCATCGAATTTGCCAAGTTGATCACGGTCATTCAAAATGTAGCATTTGCTTCCAAAAGTGTGGAAGTAGCTAACATTTGGCCTCTTGCCTTTCCATAACTCATAGGAGGTGTTTCTAGTACCGGGCCTTAGGAAGACTCTATTTCCTATATAGCAAGCCGTATTGACGGCTTTGGCCCATAGGTTCCTAGGGATATTGTTGCTAAGCAACATCACACGGGCCATCTCTTGAAGGACCCTATTTTTCCTCTCAACAACTCCATTTTGTTGAGGCGTCCTAGGAGCCGAAAACTCATGGGAGATACCTAAACCATTACAAAAGGTTTCAAAGGTAGCATTCTCAAATTCCCTCCCATGGTCACTTCTAATCCGTTTTATGCTTTTAATATTATAGTTCATTTCATTTTGAAGTTTATTACAAAGCATTTTAAACTTATCAAAAGTTTCGGATTTTTCTCTAAGAAAATATGTCCATGTGAACCTAGAGAAATCATCAACACAAACAAAAATGTATCTCTTTCCACCCAAACTTTCGATTTGCATGGGACCCATGAGGTCCATGTGGAGAAGCTCAAGAGGCTCCTTGGTGGTGAGATACTTACCCTTTTTGTGCATGCTTTTAGTTTGCTTTCCTTGTTGGCAAGGTCCACAAACACCATTTGCTTTCTTCCCAAGCTTAGGGAGGCCACGCACACACTCGAACTTTCCAAGGGTCCGTAGATCCCTAAAGTTCATGTGGCCAAGTCTTTCATGCCACAACTCAATTTGCTCATCCATGGACACATGATTAGATACAATACTAGCTTCAAGACAATAACAATTGTCGCTAGATCTCATGCCCTTCAACAAGGTTTGTCCATCGGGTTTTAGGATTGAGCAAAAATCTTTAGAAAACAAGACGGAATATCCTTCATCACTAAGATGTGAAATGCTTATTAAATTGGCTTTCAAGCCATCAACAAATAAAGCATTGGATAAGGAGGGTAATCCGGGAACGGAAATGGTTCCTTTCCCTTTAACATTTCTTTTGGATCCATCACCAAAAGTGACATTTCCACCTTCCTCCATAACAAGAGTCTCGAAGAAACTCTTGTTTCCCGTCATGTGCCTAGAGCACCCACTATCCAAGTACCAAAAATTAGAAGAATTTGCCTTCAAGGCTATTTGTGCAACATGGCAAACATTTTCATTCTTTCTAATCCACTTAGCAACAATTTTAGCTTTCCTAGTGGTCTTTGGTACATGTGCTCTACTATTTCTAGGATCATGCAAATCAATATTTTCATTCCTAGAAACATGCATCTTGGCTCTATTCTTTCTCTTTTCAATCATGCTTTGTTTTCTACACATTTTAATATATTGAAAGTGAAACAAATAATAGCACGGTGTGTATAAAGCTATCTAGAGGGGGGGTGAATAGATTTTACGCTTTTTACCCAATTTTTCGTGTTAGTCAAAATTACGAAAATGCCCTCAAGATAATATAACCAAGCAATTGTAATATGGTGCGGAAATTAAAACAACACTTGGTTTTTACGTGGAAACCCTCACGGGAAAAACCACGGGCTATGTAAGTAAGCCACACTCGAACCTCGAATCCACTAAATGTGCAAACGATTACAACCTAATCCCGGAAGTAATCACACACCTACCTAATCCCGGTATGAGTGAACCTAGTCCAATTTGCTTGCGTTCTAAGCAACCTAATCCCGGATGCTACACACAAGACTTACTTTCTCTATGAAGAGAATACAACCCTAAGTGAATATATGTAAATATCCAAAATGCAACATAGAGCAAGGGAAACCCTATATGCTTATCTAAGATGATTAATATGCAATTAAGAACAATCCTAGATATCAAAACTAAATGACATGTCAATTAGTTTAGCTAATCAATATTAAGCACAAAACCTAATATGCAAGCACAATATAAAATCTCAAACATACATCATACTCATCTCAATATTGTATCTAAAGCATACAAAATAACAAACAAGTAATTAATTGAGATTGCTAGATAAGAGAAACACAAAACATGTAAGATATTAGTGAAAAGCTTACCAAGCAAAGTATGATGAAGATTCCATGCTAGATGACATCTAGATGATCTAAGATGATGCTAGATGATGATTGATGATCATGAAAAAGTGTTTGAGAATCAAGAATGGAGTTCTTGGAATTTTTCTTCTCTTTGAAAAATATCCTAAGTATGAATTCTGAATATGAACTCTCTTAATTGACCTAAAGTCAAAGTGGCATATATATAGGGGGCCAAATCAAAGTGAGGTCGTTTAAGTAAGTTTCAAAGAAACGCGCCAATCGGCGGTTTCAATCGGCGGCCAGGCCACCGTTCATGACCGCCGAATTGAGCTCGTGAAGAACAGAGCATAAACGGCGGTTCATTCGGCGGTTTCGTGACCGCCGATTCCAACCGCCGAAACAGAACAGAGAGATCAAAATCAACCAGGTATGAACGGCGGTTTCATGCCCGCCGTTTCAACCGCCGAATTAGACTGAGAGATAAATCAATCAGGTCTTGAAACGGCGGTTTCGAACGGCGGTCGTGACCGTCGATATTAACCGCAGAAATACTTCAGACCAATCTGGACTGAAACGGCGGTTTCAGTCGGCGGCCAGGCCGCCGATCATAACCGCCGATCACCTAGATAGGTGAAAACCAAGGAGAAGCCAAGGGCATTCTCCATAGGCGGTCCTCGCGCTAAACCATGCATATTCTCGTGCATGCGCGGACGTTTCCGAAAGTTATCGGGAAACGAATTACACAACAACAAGACACAATTACACACAACAAAATATAATAAATAAGTGCAAGTGTGAATTGTGATAAACGAAGAGAATGCACACATATGCAATGAATGTTTAGTGTGTGTGTGCAACTAATCTCTTCAAAGAAAAGTAAGCACATAGAAATTTACCTTCGGTGCTTATCAACACGAGGTCTTCAAAGGGCTTCGAACTTTAAGACCGATACTTAGGCTACCCTAACAAAGAACCCCCACATATGGTTTGATCACGAAATAAGCCAATTAAAAACAACGGGAATCCTTACAGAAAGCAATTTGGTCTAATATGACCATCACAACCACAAAAGTGACAAATAGGGATGAAATAAGGAATCATACCTTGCCTTTGTGCACGTATGGGAGCTTGTCCATGTCTTTGTGGATAAGAGGGTTCAATCCATCTTCGTTGTTGAACCGGTCTAGGTTGCTTCCAAGCTTGAGGTTGCATGATTGGTCTCTTTCCTTTGTGAGCCAATTTTGGAGGAGTGTTGGCTTGAGGGACCCTAGGGGGTTGAGCTTGAGATTTCCTTCTTGGCCCCATTTTCACTTGAGCATTAGAACATTGTCCTACTTTTAACTTCTTCCTAGGAGGTTGCACAAATGAAGTTTCTTCGTTCTTCAAGCTCTTGACAAACACGGTCTTGTTAGAGGTTGAGATTTTCTTGCCATCATCATACCTAAGACCTCTCTTGTCACTTGGACTCTTTCCAACACCAAGTAAATGATCAAGCTTCTTGGTGCTAGAATCTATCCTAGCCAAGGACCCTTTAACTTCTACAAGTTCCCTCTTCAAGCCTTCTTCACTTCTCTTGGATAAGTCTAACTCCTCAATTAACTTATCCTCCCTCCTCTTCAATCTTTCCACTTGTTCACTTAAGTGGTCATTGTGAGCCGAAAGTTCAAGGTTTTCTTCTCTCAACCTCTCAATCTTTCTTGTGCTTTTAAGTGCTAAATCATTGAACTCGGCATGGTATTTAGCAAGCACCTTTTGCTCCATAAATTTCTTTTTGGAACTAGAAGAGGAGTCACTTTCTACTTCACTTGAGTCATTTTCCTCTTGACTCATTTCCTCTTTCTCACTACCACTTTTGCTCTTATGTGAGGAGGCAAAAGCTAGGAGGTTAGCCATGAGCTCTTCTTCACTTGAAGACTCATCTTCCTCATTGGAGTCATCACTACTCCCACTCCAAGTGGCGCCCATCACTTTGCTCTTCTTCTTTTCATTGTGATTAGCACATTCGGGGGCAAAGTGACCAATCCCACCACATTCAAAGCATCGGACCCCTTTCCTTTCGGTCCTCTCTTGTCTAGGCTCAAACTTCTTGAAGGAACTCTTTTTCTTCAAATCTTGTCCTCTTGACCCAAATCCCTTCTTCTTCTTGAACCCCATAACCTTGTTAAACCTTTTCACAAATAAGGCAAGGTCTTCATCCGATTCATGCTTTGCGTCCTTTGCATCCTTAGATGCTTTCAAAGCTATTCCTTTAGACTTCTTAGGAGGAGTAGTGGTGCTAGGAGCCTTCCTAGACTCATATGCAAGGAGATGCCCAATCACCTCACTTGGCTTCATATCCATGTAGCCACTATTTTCTTCTATGGCCGTCACCTTGGATTCAAACCTATCAGGGAGAGATCTCATAATTTTTTGCTTGACTCTCCTATCCGAATACGGGTCTCCGAGTTGATGGCTTTGATTTACAATGTCCATCAATTTGATTTCGAAGTCATTGAAGCATTCATCCTCTCCCATCCTAAGTAGCTCAAACTGAGTTTGGAGGACTTGAAGCTTGGACTCCTTCACCACCTCGGTTCCCTCATGTGCAACTTGAAGGATGTCCCATGCCACTTTGGCAATCTGAGTATTCTGAATAAGCTTGTACTGATTCTCATCCATAGCACACATAATGGCATGCATAGCCTTCCTATTCCACTTAGAAGCCTCAAACTCTTGCGCGTTCCATTGCGCCTTAGGCTTCAAAACATCTTGTCCTCCACCCGCGGGAGTTATCATAGGGAGATCATATCCGTCTTCCACCGCCATCCATGCACGGTCATGAATTTGGCATATGTAGGATTCCATCTTCCCTTTCCATTGGGAATAGTTCAATCCGGTAAGAAGTGGAGGCCTTGTGCTAGAAGCTCCTTCGTGGCCACCACCATTTCCATCGTTTCCACTCATAGTGTTTATGAATGAATGAAATGAATGCAAATGTATGAATGATCAAAAATCACACAAAATGCAAAGCACACCAAAATAAGCAAGGATCACCTATGTATGTCTAGGAACCTGTTCTGATACCAATTGAAACTTATTATAGCACGGTGTGTATAAAGCTATCTAGAGAGGGGGTGAATAGATTTTACGCTTTTTACCCAATTCTTCGTGTTAGTCAAAATTACGAAAATGCCCTCAAGATAATATAAACAAGCAAGTGTAATATGGTGCGGAAATTAAAACAACACTTGGTTTTTACGTGGAAACCCTCACGGGAAAAACCACGGGCTATGTAAGTAAGCCACACTCGAACCTCGAATCCACTAAATGTGCAAACGATTACAACCTAATCCCGGAAGTAATCACACACCTACCTAATCCCGGTATGAGTGAACCTAGTCCTATTTGCTTGCGATCTAAGCAACCTAATCCCGGTTGCTACACACAAGACTTACTTTCTCTAGAAGAGAATGCAACCCTAAGTGAATATATGTGAATATCCAAAATGCAACATAGAGCAAGGGAAACCCTATATGCTTATCTAAGATGATTAATATGCAATTAAGAACAATCCTAGATATCAAAACTAAATGACATGTCAATTAGTTTAGCTAATCAATATTAAGCATAAAACCTAATATGCTAGCACAATACAACTTCTCAAACATACATCATACTCATCTCAATATTGTATCCAAAGCATACAAAATAACAAACAAGTAATTAATTGAGATTGCTAGATAAGAGAAACACAAAACATGTAAGATATTAGTGAAAAGCTTACCAAGCAAAGTATGATGAAGATTCCATGCAAGATGACATCTAGATGAACTAAGATGATGCTAGATGATGATTGATGATCATGAAAAAGTGTTTGAGTGATTAAAAATGAGTTCTTTGTCTCTTGAAAAATATCCTAAGTATGAAGCATGAATAAGAACTCTTGTAATTGACCTAAAGACAAAATGGCATATATATAGGGGGCCAAAACAAAGTGTGGTCGTTTAAGTAAGTTTCAAAGAAATGCGCCGATCGGCGGTTTCAATCAGCGGCCAGGCCGCCGATCATGACCGCCAAATTGAGCTCGTGAAGAACAGAGCATAAACGGCGGTTCATTCGGCGGTTTCGTGACCGCCGATTCCAACCGCCGAACCAAAACAGAGAGATTAAAAACAATCAGGTATGAACGGCGGTTTCTAACGCCGGTTTCATGACCGCCGATTCAACCGCAGAATTAGACTGAGAGATAAATCAATCAGGTCTTGAATTGGCGGTTTCGAACGGCGGTCGTGACCGCCGATCTTAACCGCAGAAATGCTTCAGACCAATCTGGACTGAAACGGCGGTTTCATTCGGCGGCCAGGCCGCCGATAATAACCGCCGATCACCTAGAAAGGTGAAAACCAAGGAGAAGCCAAGGGCAATCTCCATAGGCGGTCCTCGCGCTAAACCAAGCACATTCTAGTGCATGCGCGGATGTTTCTGAAAGTTATCGGGAAACGAATTACACGACAACATGACACAATTACACACAACAAAATATGATAAATAAGTGCAAGTGTGAAATGTGACAAGTGAAGAGAATGCACACATATGCAATGAATGTTAAGTGTGTGTGTGCAACTAATCTCTTCAAAGAAAAGTAAGCACAAAGAAATTTACCTTCGGTGCTTGTCAATAATGAGGTCTTCAAAGGGCCTAAGCAATAACAACAACATCTAAACTACCCTTACAAAGAATCCCCACATATGGTTTGATCACGAAATAAGCCAATTAAAAAACAACGGGAATCCTTACAAGGAAAAAGGTGACTCAGACGAAGACACGGCATTATTGCTTAGAAGATTCAAGAAATTCGTCAAGTTCGAGAAGAAGGGCTTTGGATCCAAAGGCCAAGACTTGAAGAAAAAGGCTCCCTTCAAGAGTTTTGAGCCTAGGAAAGAGAAGAATGAAAAGAAAAGGGTTCAATGCTATGAGTGTGGCGGTATAGGACACATCTCACCCGATTGTGGGAATTTGAAGAATAAGATGGCAAAAGTTATGGCCGCCACTTGGAGTGAAAGTGATGACTCCGGAAAGGGAGACAAGTCATCAAGTGATGATGAGCTTACCATCGACTACACGGCATTTGGGGCCACTTATGTAGAAGATAAAGTTGTTGGTAAGAATGACTTGACTAATGATCCCATAGAAGAAAAAGATGAAGAAGTAGCTCTAGAGGTGATAGGCGAAGCTACTCATTGGGATATGGCTCTCATTGACTCAAGAGACCAAGGTGAATTCTTAATGAGGGAAATGACTCCATTAGTGAGAAGGAGAGTGGAGGAGATGACTCAAGTGAAGATGACTCCTCATCTAACTCTACAAATGGAAGTGTAGAGAAAATAGATGTTAATGACTTTATAGTCAAGTGTGAAAGTTCATTGAAGAAGAACAATAGAAAGTTGAAAATTTTAGAGGATGAAAATCTAGAGCTTTCAACACACAATGACTGCTTAAGTAAACAAGTGGAGGCATCCAAGATGATTGAAGACAAGCTAAGGGATGAGTTAGCTATGTCTAAGAGGAATGAAGAAGGGTTGAAGAGAGAGCTTGATGAAGCTATAGAGTTATTGACTAGGATGACTACAAGCACCAAGAAACTTTACCACATTCTTGGTAGTGGAAAGAACCCTTGTGACAAGAGAGGTATTGGGTATGAAGAAAGCAAGGAGATCGCTACTCCAACCAAGACCGTCTTTGTCAAGAGTTTGAGCAAGATAGAAGCCTCGCCGGTGCACACTCCTAGGAAGAAAATTGATCTAGGACAATGTTCAAGAAGTGCACAAGTGAAGGAAGCTCCAAGGAGACAACCTCAAGCTCAAAAAGTTCCTCAACCTAACTTCCCTCACGTTCAAATTCATCAAGGAAGCAAGCTAGACCAGTTCAACAACAAAGAAGATTTGAACCCGCTCAACCACAAAGTCATGGGAAGGCTCCTATGCATGCACAAGGACATGGTATGAATTCTAAATTTTTCCCTACATGTCACTTTTATGGTATTGATGGTCATATTAGACCAAATTGCTTTCATTTCATTAAATTATGTAGAATCAAAAGCATGATTGAAAAGAGAATGACAAGAGCTAGAATGCATGCTAATAGGAAGGAAAATATTCATGTTCATGATCCTATTTGAAAGTTCTCATGGTGTGTTTATCAATATATAAAGCTAGAGGGGGGGTGAATAGATTTTATCTAATTGTTACCCAATTTTCGCATGCAAGTCAATTTTACGAAAATACCCCTAGCAAGTCAATAATACATACAAGTGTAATAAGATGCGGAAATAGTAAATGACACTTGATGTTTACGTGGAAAACCCAACCACTGGGAAAAACCACGGGCTGTTAAGTGCGCCACACTCGGACCTCGAAATCCACTATATGAAAAGACGGTTACACCCTCAAGTGATTCTCGGACCCTCACCCTAGATAACCTCAGGCTATGGACACTACCAATCGCCACTCTTGGTTCAATCCCTAGTGATATCCCCTGATACACTACTCTTGGCGTGAGCACCCTCTAATCTACCACGCGGGCCTTTTATAGCGGCTCTAGTCCAATTTGCTTGAGGCCTAAGCACACTTAGCCCCAAGACTTCAATCTCTCAAAAGAGATGCACAACCCTATGTGAATATGTATGAATATTCAATTAATGCAATAAGAGCTAGGGTACTCTAAATGCTTACCTAGGATTATAAGATGACAATATAATCAATCCTAGATATCACATATAGCTATATGACATGGCATATAACTTTAGCTAAGTAAAGGATAACCAATCCTAGATACAAAGCTATCATATAAAACCCACAAACATTCAAAGGATTAACTAGTTGATTAAAAAACAATCTATCAACCTAGTTATCAATACATCACACAAGAATGTTCATGGCATAGCTTTTAGGCAATAATGACCTAATCAAATAAGCTATGAAAAATAATCTCAATCAATAAATGAGATCAATTAGCTAGATGGCATATGAACATTAAAGCCTAGCTAACAAATAATAACCCAATCAACACATAATCTCAATCTTATATGTAGAAATTAATCTAAACACATATAAGTAAAATATGAGATAAAATTGATAAGTAGAAACACTAATTATGTAAGATAAAAGTGTTCAACAAATCATACCATGTGTGTTGAAGAAGTCCCATGCATTAGCATATGCTAGATGATCCTAGATGACGCTTAGATGAAGATTTATGCATGTGGGAGTGGGTTTAGAGAGATAAAGATATGATCTTTAAGCTTTCTCTCTCAAGTCTCTCTAAATATCTCTCTAGGGTTCTTATGATCAAAGACTTGTGTTCTGAACCAGAGATAAGGATGTATTTATAGAGACCAAAAATAGGGCAGGTGAAAATACATTTTTGCCCTTGAAACGCACCGATCGGCGGTTTAATTCGGCGGCCAGGCCGCCGAATTGAACCGCCGAATGGCTCCCGAGCGGAACAGGGGAACTTCGGCGACTTCATTCGGCGGTTACGAAACCGCCGATCCCAACCACCGTTTTGGACCCAAGAGATATATTTCAATCAGGTCTCATTCGGCGGTTTCGAACGGCGGCCAGGCCGCCGAACGTAACCGCCGTTTCACCAAAAATGGTGAAACCAAGGAGAAGCCAAAGGCATCTCCACCGGCGATCATCGCGCAAAACAAAGCACATCAACGTGCACGCGCGGACGATTCCGAACATCCTTCGGGAAACGAATTACACCACACATAAAAGCTAATCATGCATGAAGTGCAAGTGTGGGTATTGAATGCATCCTAATGCCTAACATGTCATGGCATTATCATATAACAAGATGCAATCAATTCAACATGCAAGAAGAGATATTGAATAAATCAATAAAGCACAATGCACACAAAATATAAACACACCATACAAGAATAAGAGTTATACATGTTGTGTGTGTGTGTGCAACTATAACTCTTCAAGCCAAAGTAAGCACAAGATATACCTTTGGTGCTTGTCCTCTTGAGGTCTTGGAAAGGGTCTTGATCTTCAACAAATCACCTAGACTACCCTTACAACCAAACCCCAACATGTGGTTTGACCACGAAATAAGCCAATCAACAAAAGGGAATCCTTACACTATTACTTCTAGTACTCTTAAACCATTGTCCACAAGGAAGAAAAATGTCATATCTATGTGGATAAGGAAAAATGAACCCGCTTGCTATGAGACTAACAAGTCTCAAATAGGTTCAACCAAGTCAAATGGACTTGGGAGGTCTATAGGACCTCATGACCTTCATTGATGAAGGATGATGATGACCCCATATGGGGAACTCAAGCAAAGAGAGCTTATGCATACTTGTTACATGCAAATATTTGAAAAATCTTATGATTCTTTGTTGATTGCTTGAGTAAGCTTGGTTACACATATGTATATATGTTTTCAATTCAATAAGTGTGAACCATGCTTGTCTACAATCCATGTCATATTTATGTTCAAACATGCATTTTTGGACTAGGAGATTTACATAGGAAATATGATTTGAATGGCCTATAGTTATCTCCATGACATGATGATTCTTAATGACATGTTTAAAAATTGAAAAGCATGAGTTGTTTTTATAACATGCTTGATCGAGCCATTACATATATAGAAATACACCCCCTATTTTCGATACTTTTGATTGACTTTTGAGTAAATTCATGAAATTTATGGCTCGATGTTGATTGTACAGGTACTTTTTGTATTCTGGGTTGAAGAACGAAGAAATCCAGTGATTTTGGGCTTAAAGCGGCGAAAGGAGAGCATTTTGGGGCAAAACGGTCATTTGGCAAGAAAAGAAGAATTCGGCGGTTCCATTCGGTGGTCTGGCCGCCGTTTTAAACCACCGTTTCATTCCAGAAGTGTCAAGTGCATTCGGCGGCCACAGTTCAACCGCCGATCAATTCCAGTATGTCCATTTTCAATTCAGCTGTTTCCATTCGGCGGCCTGGCCGCGGTTTGAAACCGCCAATCACGTGCCATGTCAGTAGCACCGGGATTTCAACCCTACCTCATGGGACCACATATAAATATCCCTCTTTTCTCCTTCTCTCATCACTCTCCACCATTTTCATGAAACCCTATTCTCTCTCTAAAACTCTCTAACCTCTCTCTAACTTCCATCACTCCAAAACTCCATTAATTCCTTCCAACAACATTCTTTCCATCTCATTTTGAAGATTAATTGAAGAAAGATGAAAGGAGTCACCAAGGTCAAGGAGATTCCAAGCTTATCAAGGAACAAGAAGACTTATGAAGATTTTTGTGGGTCTACAATCTTTCTCTTTTCATTTCTATTTTCATTATGTGTAACTAAACCCTTTTATTGGGGAATTGATGAGACAACTAATGTGATAGTCTCATGTATTTGAACTAGTCATATATTTATCAAATCCTCTCTTGGTATATTTTCATTTCATTGCTTTGAATTTGCCATTTTTACTTTACCTCTTAATATTGGGGTTCAATTTAGCTTGTGGTAAAAATGGTTCACATGTGAAGGTTGTGGTTTAGGGTTTGAATGGCTTTCAACTCATTCTCCAATCTTTAGCATATATGAAATTGAAAATTGATGCATGCATGTGTTATTTGGTACAAGACCTTTAATTTGTTCTTAAGAATATTATTTGGGCAATTACTCATAGTGGGGTTCACTTGGGTAAGAGCTTGAATCTATTTCCACCAAGACTCATAGTACGGCTTACTTGAGTCAAGGTTTGAATTTGCACATTAATGAGTAAAATCAATTAAAGAACAACCCTTGAGTAGGATGAAAGTGCTTAATTGGACTAGTTCATTACATTAGGAAATCTTTTAGTTGTCAACTCAATTCCCCAATATCCATCATCATATATCACACCTTTCATTTCAATTACTTGTTTTAGATTGATTAATTTCATTTAGTTTAATTGTTAAAACAAATTCCAAAACCAAAAATGAATTTTACTTTTCCGCACGTAGTTTAGATTAGTGTACATATTTTAGTTATAGCCAAATATCCTCCCTTTCCCTGAGGAACGATCCCGCTTGCCATTATACATCTCATTCGATTGTGTATTCCAAGGGTGGAATTTTGATACTTGCAAAAGTCTGATCAAAATTTGGCGCTGCTGCCGGGGATCGGCAGCGTTATATTTGGCTATTCTAGTTTAGGATATAGTTTAGTAGTTTAATTGTGTTATTTTTATCTTTTTACTTCTCGGTAGTTTTTGTTTTTGGTGTTTCAGGTTTGCTAGTGTATGCATGGACGTCGTTCTAGGGGAGGTATTCTGTTTCCCTTCAACGATTGTATTAATCAAGTTGGAAGACTAGCAAGAGCCACTGAAAGGGCACGGGTGAATATGGAAGACGGAAGAGAAAACCAAAACCCACCCAATGATCCACCCCCACCAATGAATATCCCACCAAATATGCAACCCCCACAAATGGAAAACCCTCCAAGACAACTCACCATAGGATAATATTCAAGACCTATCATCGGAAATGAACCACCTAGCATTGTTCTTGATGAGCTCACAAAGTCATATAAGCTCAAGACCATGCACATTAGCCAACTACCATCCTTCCTTGGCAAGACACATGAAGATTGCTTACAGTTCATGAAAGACCTTAGTGGGGTGGTGGAGACTTTCCCCTTTACATTAAGGATGGGTACACTCTCAAAGGAACAACTACTAATGAGGTGCTTCTCAACGTGTTTGAAGGACAATGCAAAAAAATGGCTCAATACCTAAAAACCCGGATCTCTTGCCTCATGGGATGCGGTGTGTGAATCATTCTTCAACCGATTCTTTCCATCAAACAAGAAGAGAGAATTGTGGATGCAAATTATGGGATTTCAAGAAAAGGTGTGTGATTCATTTCATGAGACATGGGAGAGATTCCAATCCTTGCTAGCACAACTTCCTCCCCACATGCTCCCCGATGAATACAAGGTCTCCTCATTTCAAGAAGGACTTTCTCCTCATACACAACTTTTGATTACTAATGCTTGTGGAGGCTCAACCGCGAATAAGACGGCGGCTTTTGTGATGGATGTGTGTGAAAGGCCTGCTCTTATGTCTCAACAATGCAATTTTAGCACAAGAGCCAATGGTAGACATGAGGTAGGAATGGGAACCAAGACGACAATTGAAGTTTTGAAGTTGGCCAAGCAAATACAATCCATGCAAGCCACAATGTTGTCCATGCAATCATTCATGACCAACCAAGGGAATGCAAGCCATATTTAAGGAAGAGATGGAGAAGGTTGTGATGGATTCCAAGAGGAAGTCCAAGCAATGGGATATCAACAAAGAGATAGAGGTGGCGTGCTCTCTCAAACCTACAATCCAAAATGGCGGCAACATCCGAACCTTTCTTACTCAAACAACAATGCATTGAACTCGGACATGCTTAGCCAAGAGGTGAATCAAGGGTTCTACCAAGGTCAAGGATCAGGGAGTGGCCAAGCCAATCAATGGAAACAACCGGGAAATTTCTACAACAACCAAGCAAGGCAACAACAAGTAAAGCATATTTTACCGAATGGGCAATGGTTGAGTTCACTCGAAGCCTTAGTTACCAATATGGGCGCATCAATGAAGAACTTGGAAACCCAACTTGGTCAAATTGCCGAGGCTTTGAATAAACAAGAAACGGGGAAATTCCCTAGCCAACCCGAACAAGCTAAGTCCATCACTGTACTTTCCATTCCAAATACCTTTCACATGACCTTACCTCATAAACTCAAAGACCTTGGGAATTTTGTTATCAATGTGTCAATAGGTGGAAGGAATGACCAAAAGGCAATGTTTGATCTTGGAGCCGGTATTAATGTTATGTCTTATGCAGTGTATAAACACCTTGAGCTCCAAAACCTCAAACCAAGTTCAGTGTCATTAGTCTTGGCGGACCAATCGGTTAGACATCCAAAAGGAATTGTGGAAGATGTGCTAATTAAGGTTGGTAAATTGAGTGTCTCAGCAAACTTTGTTGTGTTAGAAATGGATGGTGAGAATAAGAGAGACAATGAGCTGCCAATTTTGCTTGGGAGACCTTTTATGGCTACTACTGAAGCGGTCATTGATGTGAAAAATGGAAGATTGTCGATGAAGGTGCTTGGGGAAGTCATCAACATCAACATTTTCAACTCTTCAGAACTTCTTGGTGCGGTTGATTGTTTCACTGTAGATGTGATTGAATCGGGGAAGCTTCCGAATTCCCCAAGCGATTATTTGGACGAGCTTCTTGCAATCTTGGATGAAGAAAAGGAGGTCTATGTTAAAGAAGCCAAGGAAGTTGATGAATTGAGGAGTCAAAAGATAGAGTTGATGTTAGAGAGGGATTTATTTAAGAAAGAGAAGATTTTGCTTCAGAAAAAGGTGACTGAAACTGTGCAAGAAAAGGAAGCAATGAGGGAAGATCTTGAGAGGAAAATGCGGGTCATGAAGGATGAGTTTGAAGGAAAAGACAATGCCTTGAAAATTATGAGGGTAAAAGAATGTGATTACCTTGTGAAGCTCGACAAATCCGAACAAACAATCAAGGCCTTAACCAACAAACCAACCTTGCTCAACAAAACCCATGGGGGTGGGAACCCACATGCAACATCAACAAAGAAAATTGTAACCAAAGGGAAGAATCAACCACAATCGAAAATGCCTTCAAGGTATGCGCCAATAAGGAAGAGGGAGAGCCGGGAAGGAAGCAATATGCAATCCTTTGTGCCAAGAAACACCTTCCTAAGAGGTAAATTTTCTATCCCTTCACCAACTTGCTATTTTTGCTCTAGAAGTGGACACAAAAGGTCATAATGTGATGAATACTTCAAGAGTTACACAAGGCATAATAACTTGACTTGGAGGAAGGTGAGGGTAGTGAAACAAGTCTGGGTTCGAAAGGATGAGAGTGATCCATTGAACAACACCTCTAGATGAGCTTAGCAAAAAAGGCAACCCACTTAGGTAGTTTTAATTTAATGCATTTTATTTTTGTTCAATTGCTAAGTTTTTGGTATATGTAGAACCATCCCCAAATTTGTATTGGATATTGAGTCAAGAAATTTGTGGAGCAAAATGTGTTGAGTACCATATCCAAGACAGGTTTGGGGGTGTCTTTTTGCTTGATGAGTGTTGTGTAGTGTGCAGTTGGAATGAAAGAATGCAGAATGAAGATTGACAAATTTTCAGCAATCGACGGTCAAATTCGGCGGCCTGGCCGCCGAATGAAACCGGTGATAAAAAACAGAAGTTTCTACCAACGAACGATGGTTAGAACGGTAGCCATAAATCGACCGCCGATTGAATCAGGTCTCCAAATCACAAAACGACGGTTTTGAATCGGCGGCCTGGCCGCATAATTCATCGACCGCCGAATTGAAGCACTTATCGAAACGGCAGCGTTTTGGGCCAAAAGGGGAATTCTACGGTCAAATTCAGCGGCCTGGCCGCCGAATTAGACCGCAGAATGCTTGATATCAGGCCGTAAAAGGGTTGTCTCTTTCACGAGCCCCACACAATTTTCTCACTCAAAACTCTCCAAAAACTCTTCCAAGGTGCATTCTTCTCCTTCTCTTCCCTCTCAAGGCTTCAAGGCATGTTATTCTCCCCTCTAACTTGTTTTTGCCTGAATTTAATTTCTCCTATCTCTCTATTGACCGAAATTTCGCATGATAGTGCTAGGGTTAGGTTTAGTTCGAAAAATTTGGGGATTTTATGATTAGAGGCCGAATTGATTGTAATGCATGCTTGGGTTTTGTTTGTGGTAGTAATAAAAGGCTCATAGGTTGCTAATTGATGCTTGAATATGCTTTAACATGCACATTTTTTGTTTTGGTGCGAAAGTGGACGAAAATTCTCAATTGTGTGAGTGTGAATCAATTGAGTGCCAAATTTTGTTGGTTTGCCATGCCTATTCTGCTAGAGATTCTTGTTGTGAATAAATGTGGGCATGAAATTGGTTTTTGATGACAAAATGATTAGCTAGTTGCTATGTTGGTATTGTATTTTGCCTATGTTGCGGATTAATTGAAAATGTGGCATGATGTGGTTTGAAATATGTATTTTGGTTTTTGTCTGTGCTGTGTAGAATTTTCCACTTCCCAAATGGCACAGAAAAAGAGCAAGGCTTCTGGCTCCCGTAACCGAAGGATTGATGAGCATAGCCTTCGCAACGCATTATATGCGGGTCGCCTCAACAACATTTTCACTAGAACTGTACACCATGACAGGGGCATAGATTTGAATGACGTAGGCGGAGCGGATATTGTGCATCAGGTGGAAGGAATGGGGTGGCGCCAATTTGTCACTAAACCCCACGAAAGGGCCAATGTGAGCATTGTTCGGGAGTTCTATGCCTCAATGATCCCTGATGAATTGCTGGAGGGAAAGTCTGTGAAGGTTCGAGATGTAGATGTGTTCATTCGCCCCCAAGACATAAATGAGTACTATGGGACCACTTCACATGATGACCTTCCGAACGGGATCCCGAGGGAAGGCACCTTCCGGTTATACGATTTTACACTTGCCGCGTCTCTTAGGAGAGAAATGAATGACAGCGGTTTGTGGGATGCAGATCATCACCTTCGCCAATCCGAACTACAAAGAGACATAGCTTTTTGGTCTGTTTTTGTGTCCCACTCCTTGAAGCCGACACAACAAAAGACAAAAATTATCCTGGATATCGCTCAGATTTTGTACTGCATCAAGAACCAGTTGCAGATAAATGTGGGGCAACTGATCCGTTTGGCAATATACAGAGCTGGAAAGATGAAAAAGTCGGTTATCCCTTTTCCATGCTTGATTGCTGATCTATGCAGGGATGCAGGTGTCCAGGAGCAAAGTGGATATGACTTGCTCAATATGGGGGATCCCTGAAACTCCAAGACCTTTAAGGACTTGACAGAGCCTTAGGATGTGGAGCGCCTCCTACCATTGGGATCGAGGAAGAGATAGAGGATGCTACAGTAGCAAGAGGGGGGGAGGTGAAGACAACGATGATGAGGAGGATCCTGGAGCAGTTCCAGCTGACACAGGGGCACCTTCAGATCAGAGACCGGCATGGTTTGAGGCTTGGGTGACAGAGTACAACCAGCAGACGCCCCCATGGGCTGCCACCATAATCCAAGGCCAGCAGGACCAACAGGCGCAGATAGATGAGCTGATCAGAGCCCTACAGCCGAGCACATTCACAGCTTCAAAGCGTCGTGGTGGAGCAGGCCCCAGCTCAGAGCCCCAGGAGCAGACACATCCAGAGCATGATAATGATGCACATTGAGATTTGTCCATCTATTTTAGTTTACTTTCAGTTTTAGTTTCGCACTTACTTTTGGGCATTTTAGCACTTTACTTTTAGTCGGATTTTAGTTTAACTTTTCAGACTTAGTTTTAGTTGCTTATGCATTTTTCTTATCTACTTTTGGGAATTTTATTGTGCTTCATTGGATATTTTGCAAATGACTTTATGCATGACTTTTTGTTCATAGAATTTTTTGGGCGCCTTCCTTGCCGGGTTCTCATTGTCAACATTGGGGACAATGTTGGATTTAGGTTTGGGGGTGTGGATGTGAATGACTTGACTTTACTTGACTTTATTTCTTTTGTAAAAATAAAATTTTTGGAACAAATTTTTGCCAAACTTCTGCGATATAGGCCATGAATGAGCATATTTTGCTTGGTTTGATACCTTTGTCATGTGCTCATTAACAATCTAAGATTGCATGCATGTCATGAGTTAGTCCCATACTTTCTTGATCTAAGTTGAGGTGGTCATTTGTGTGAGTGTGTAGGTCTATTAGTGGAGACTACCCTAAGTTCACGTGCCTTAAAAAGCGAATATATGAGGGTTATGTTTCTCTTTTTGTATTCCTAAACACATCTCACATTTTGTTGTGCATCATTGAAGTCTCATCACATCACTTGCACCACCAGCCATAGAACATTCATCAATTGTGGATATCATGTCATTTGTTTGCAATTTCTTGTGGTTTGCCTACTTGAAGGGATGATAGGACTTTTATAGAATATGCCTAAACACTTTCATCCAATTCCTACCCAATTTGTGCTCAAGGGTCCAATAATGGTGGCCAAGCACCAAAGCTAAACACTTTCCCAAACACCAACGAACCTAAACACAAACCATACTCAATCTTTCCGATCTTGCTTGTTCAAGCTTTTGTAATATGTATTTAGAAAATATTGTGTTCAAGGAAATTAATTAAAAAAAAATTAAATTAAAAAAAATTAAAAAAAATTAAAAATTAAAAATTAAAAAAAATTAAAAAAATTAAAAAAAAAGAGAAAAAGAAAAAGAAAAGAAAGAAGAATAAATAAATTGAGCCTTGTATGAGTCTAAATTATGTGTTGCTCTCATTAAGTAACAAAAGTTGTTGCAAGTTGCTCAAAATGAGCTTAGTTGGAATTTTTGTAGTTTTTGAGCTCAAACTTAGCTCATTGCTCTAGAATTGTTAGCTTGATCGGAAATTTCCATATTTTCCCGTATCCACCATTCACCACATAACACCCTAGCCCCATCACTTAGTAGGAAAAGTCAATTTGATCTTGTAGGTCTCCCACTTGAGAATGCAAACTCTCGTCATACTCTACCACGTTCATGGTTTTTGGTTCCTTTCATGAGACTTATTCACTTAAAGAGCGTTCAATTTTTTAAATGCATGTATGCGTCTTAATTTGCTCCCATTGCATAAACTCATTCGTATACGCTTGTATGAGTGTAAACCTAGGTTCTGAGAGGAAAAATAAGAGTGAATTTTGTAAGAACCTAGAGTCAAGGCGAAATATGGCTAAAGCGCTTGTGCAGGTGGAAGCCAAAGCTAGGACAATTTAGTGTGGGATTCATGGCTAGCATTGCACTCATTGGATTGATTTTGTGTTCTTTCAACTTTAGCACATCTCTCATGGTATCTCATCACATTTGGCAAGCGCACTCTTTTTGGTTGTTTTCATAATTGTGTATATCGGTGGCTTTAGTTATAGTTCCTAGTTATGTTCTTTTAGTTTATCGGATTTCCCTAGTTTTGTTTTTTAATTTGCTCGGGGACGAGCAAAAGCTAGGTTTGGGGGTATTTGATCCAGCCATTACATATATAGAAATACACCCCCTATTTCCGATACTTTTGATTGACTTTCGAGTAAATTCATGAAATATATGGCTCGATGTTGATTGTACAGGTACTTTTTGTGTTCTGGGTTGAAGAACGAAGAAATCTGGTGATTTTGGGCTTAAAGCGGCGAAAGGAGAGCATTTTGGGGTAAAACGGTCATTTGGCAAGAAAAGAAGAATTCGGGGGTTCCATTCGGCGGTCTGGTCGCCGTTTGAAACCGCCGTTTCATTCCAGAAGTGTTAGGTGCATTCGGCGGCCATAGTTCAACCGCCGTTCCAACCGCCGATCAATTCCAGTATGTCCATTTTCAATTCGGCTGTTTCCATTCGGTGGCCTGGCCGCCGTTTGGAACCGCCGATCACGTGCCACATCAGCAGCACCGGGATTTCAACCCTACCTCATGGGACCATATATAAATATCCCTCTTTTCTCCTTCTCTCATCACTCTCCACCATTTTCATGAAACCCTATCCTCTCTCTAAAACTCTCTAACCTCTCTCTAACTTCCATCACTCCAAAGCTCCATTAATTCCTTCCAACAGCATTCTTTCCATCTCATTTTGAAGATTAATTGAAGAGAGAAGAAAGGAGTCACCAAGGTCAAGGAGATTCTAAGCTTATCAAGGAATAAGAAGACTTATGAAGATTTTTATGGGTTTTCTCTACAATCTTTCTCTTTTCATTTCTATTTTCATTATGTGTAACTAAACCCTTTTATTGGGGAATTGATAAGACAACTAATGTGATAGTCCCATGTATTTGAACTAGTCATATATTTATCAAATCCTCTCTTGGTATATTTTCATTTCATTGCTTTGAAGTTGCCATTTTTACTTTATTTGTTAATATTGGGGTTCAATTTAGCTTGTGGTAAAAATGGTTCACATGTGAAGGTTGTGGTTTAGGGTTTGAATGGCTTTCAACTCATTCTCCAATTTTTAGCATATATGAAATTGAAAATTGATGCATGCATGTGTTATTTGGTACAAGACCTTTAATTTGTTCTTAAGAATATTATTTGGGGCAATTACTCATAGTGGGGTTCACTTGGGTAAGAGCTTGAATCTATTTCCACCAAGACTCATAGTAGGGCTTACTTGAGTCAATGTTTGAATTTGCACATTAATGAGTAAAATCAATTAAAGAACAACCCTTGAGTAGGATGAAAGTGTTTAATTGGACTAGTTCATTACATTAGGAAATCTTTTAGTTGTCAACTCAATTCCCCAATATCCATCATCATATATCACACATTTCATTTCAATTACTTGTTTTAGATTGATTAATTTCATTTAGTTTAATTGTTAAAACAAATTCCAAAACCAAAAATGAATTTTACTTTTCCGCACGTAGTTTAGATTAGTGTACATATTTTAGTTATAGCCAAATATCCTCCCTTTCCCTGAGGAACAATCCCGCTTGCCATTATACATCTCATTCGATTTGTGTATTCCAAGTGTGGAATTTTGGTACTTGTAAAAGTCCGATCAATGCTAATGACATATGAAAAGCATGAATTGATGATTGCAATTTTTAAATGCAAAACTTGTGTGAAAAAGCTTATGAGACTCAAAATGAATAAAAGATCTTGTATCCGTTCAAAGGATTGTAAAATCCAAATGTCTCTCCTTCTTTATTTGTTGAACATGTCTACTATCATACGGGTTTCATTCCCGAAAAAATCAAATAGAGTGCAAAGTTGCTCATGACATGTTTGGCTTATAAAGATGGATATAGTTGCTCATAAATTAAAATCAATGAAAACTCTTGTTATAGGTAAAAATCGTCATAAAGGACACGCCATCACCATAAAGAAGCCACGTAAGCAGGGACCAGGAAAAGTCAACTCGAAAGGGGGAAATCCCCAAAGTAACCCACTCGGCTGAAACCAAAGCGACCCGATCACAAACAAAGAGAACCAGCTCGGGAAACATCACCTACTCGGGCATACTCGGGGATCAACAAGAAAAGATGGTTACGGAAACTCACTTCCCAAACGCATGGAAGGAATCAGCAGTGAGCACCTCCACAATACGTAGCAATGCAACCCTTCAGAGTTTAACAAGGAAACAAGTAGGTCTCCTGCGAATAAAGGAGAAAGAATCCGGTCCAAACTCGGACTCAGCCCAAGAAGGAAACAGAATCCGACTAGGACTGGGCAACCGCTTAAGACTTGGGCGCCACGACACCAAACCCTAGCGGTATCCCCAAACCCTAGGAACAACATGTATAAATACCCTTTGTAACGAATAAGGGAGAGAGAGATTTTTGAGCATTAAAGAGACCAAAGCGTATTCTTGTAACCGATATTTTCATAGTGGATTTGGTTTCGTTGCTTAGGCAACAACCCGTGGACGTTTCTCCGGTCATCGGAGTTTTACCACGTATCTCTTGCTTATTATTTTACGGTATTAAGATTCAACTATTATTACCCACAAACGTAATCACAAATCATGAATTGAGTGTTGACGAAAAATCACCGTCAACAATTGGCGCTAGAATGAGGGGCGGATTGAAGCACTTGTGAAGCAATGGCTGGCGAAGGAGATGGTAGCGATTCCAGGTATAGTCATGGATTACCTACTAATGAGTTGGAGGATGACGCCACTCCCAACACTGCGGATGCAACCTTAGCAACTGCAGATCAATCAACTGCCCTGGCTGGCATCCAGCGCTTCCCCCAAACTAGTGAAGAAATCGTGCAAAGATTCCGTGCTTCTCTACATCAACTCATGTCGGACGCAGCAAGGTAGGGAGTTGACCTTTCCACCACGGAGGGTTTGATGTCACCTCACAATCTTTCCGCCATAAATCAGCAGGCAACAAGATTGCGTTCCACGGTGGTGGTACCAACGCCGGATGCACCCATAAAGGCGAGCCGAGGTCCTATAGACAGGCTAGCAATTTTGTCTGAAAGGTTAGCCAGGGATAGCAGGGAGCATAGAGAGGAGAATGATTCTGACAGAAGGCATGATCAGGATCGGATGGCCAGGGATTGAGATCGCCCCAGGAGATGTACTCATCGAAGAGCCCGGTCATCATCCTTAGGAGAGAGTGAGCAGAGTTATCATCGCAAGCGCCAAAGGGGCACAGTTCGGTTGCATGGCCTAAACCGAGAATATAGAGAGTTGAATCCAGATGAAAGGGGCCAAAAGCTGATTGTAAGTCAGAATTTCAATGCGATGGGAGAACCGGAAGGAGACAGGGACATACTCATACAGAGTTTGACCCAGGAAGTTCAGAATAATTGTCAATAGATGGATGCTTTAGTCAGGCGGTATGGGCGTAATGAATTGTCGGACGACGAGTCCGGAAGCCCTTTCACCAATGAAGTTCTGAGGACACCCTTCCCGGAGAGATTCATGATGCCTCACGTAGAGCAATTAAA
The DNA here is from genome assembly GCA_008009225.1 of Acer yangbiense. Classification (NCBI taxonomy): domain Eukaryota; kingdom Viridiplantae; phylum Streptophyta; class Magnoliopsida; order Sapindales; family Sapindaceae; genus Acer; species Acer yangbiense. The sequence continues at coordinate 19,554,977 of CM017773.1, read as the reverse complement.
AAAGGACACTGATCCAAAGGAACACGTCAGAAGGTATAAGAGTGCCATGGCCCAGTATGTCTACAATGACGCCTTGCTGTGTTTGAATTTCCCCCAAACTCTCAGGGATTTAGGCTCCAGGTGGTTCGGCAGGTTACCAGCAACGAGTATAGGCAATTTCAGCGAGCTGAGTAAAGCCTTCTCAAGGCAATTCCTCGGTAATGTACATAGGAAGAAGTCGGTGGCCCACTTGTCTCAGCTAAAACAAGGACGAGTCGCTGAAGAAATATTTGGGGAGGTTCGGTCAGGAAGTGTCCGAGATTGGGAGTGCAAATGACGAAGCCATAATTGCCGCGTTCATCAACAACCTTCAGAACGGCCAATTGTCATTTGACCTCCGAAGAGCCCGACTAACCAGTTATGCCAATATGATGGACATGGCCGGGGGTTACGCCCTGGCTGAGGAAGAAGAAGTTGCCACAGGAGGTTACTTCGTACATGGCGGTCGCCCAGAAGGATCTAAAACCAAAGACCAAGCAAAGGCGCCCGATACCAAAGGGGACAAACAGAAGAATAAGGCGCGGGATGGTCGGGATGGACGTCGAGCATATGACCCAAAAACTGATCAGCCGCGGCAGAGGTTCCAGGGCAGATATACAAACTATACCCCGTTGAAAAAGGATCAAGAGGAAGTTTTGGCAATCCTAGAAGAAAAGAACATGACTAAAGAACCGCCTAAGCAGTCAACGTATGCTCAGAGGGACACCACCAAGTATTGCAGGTTCCACAAGGAGAATGGGCACGAGACATCTAAGTGTTTCTAGCTAAGGGACCACATCGAAACCCTCATCAGGGAAGGACATTTGAAAGACATCGTCTTAAAAAAGGCTGACAGGGCGGATGGACAGAAGGATAGCCAACAGGACGGACGGGCAAGAAAGCCTAGTCCCAAGAAAGCTGAGGATGAAGGAGCAATCAACACCATCTTCGAGGAACTAGCGACTGGCAGGAGTAACAGGGAAAGGACCCAGGAAATCTAGGAGGCCGTGGAAGCACGGAGAGACCTGGACGTCAATTCTGTTGAACCTGACCCGAAGAGAATCAAGGAAGGCTGGGACCCGATCATATTCACAGAAGCCGATTCGCATGAGGTAGATGTTAGGCCAAATGATGCGCTGGTGATCAGCGCACGGATTGGTCATAGAGAGGTTCATCGCAAGAAAGCCTAGTCCCAAGAAAGCTTAGTCCCAAGAAAGCTGAGGATGAAGGAGCAATCAACACCATCTTCAAGGAACTAGCGACTGGCAGGAGTAACAGGGAAAGGACCCAGGAAATCTGGGAGGCCGTGGAAGCACGGAGAGACCTGGACGTCAATTCTGTTGAACCTGACCCGAAGAGAATCAAGGAAGGCTGGGACCCGATCATATTCACAGAAGCCGATTCGCATGAGGTAGATGTTAGGCCAAATGATGCGCTGGTGATCAGCGCACGGATTGGTCATAGAGAGGTTCATCGGATTTTGATTGACAATGGAAGCTCAGCAGATATTCTTAGTGTAGAAGTATATGACCAGCTGAGGCTAGATAGGAAAGACCTACAACTATTTCCCACACCCATTAGAGGATTTGGAGGAGTCGAAGTAAGGTTGCTTGGCACGGTGAAATTACCCGTGAAGGTCGGGAATGCTCCTTGCCAAAAAACAGTGCTACTTGACTTTGTGGTGGTGGATACTGAAAATTGGCCGTACAACGCCTTATTGGGCCGACCATTCTTGAATAAAGCCAAGGCAGTGATAGCAACCTACGCCCTCATGATGAAGTTCCCGACAGAATATGGCCCGAATACGATAGAATATGGGGTAGGAGTGGTCAAAGGGTCACAAGAAATGGCCCGAAGAGCAAATTTGTCAGTGTACAAAGATAGGGAAGTACACCAAGTATACGAGGTAATAGCCGAGCAAGAAGTTGGTGAACCTGAAGAGTAGGCAGAAGTGCCGAAAGAATTTGAGTTGGATCCCAGAGAAGAACCTGAGGCTTAGAAAGATGAGCCGACCGAAGAAGTGGCACTGGATCCAGAGGATCCGAGTAGGACAGTGAAGGTAGGGGCAAGTTTGAATGCACATGTTAAAGCCCAGCTTGTCACGCTATTGAGAGATTACAAGGATGTTTTTGCTTGGAGCCACAAAGATATGCTGGGGATAGACCCAAAGGTGATATCACATTGCCTCTCCATCAACCCAGAGTTCCGCCCGGTGAAACAGAAAAGACGGCTGTTCAACCCCGAATGGAGTACCACTATTAAAAATGAAGTAAAGTTACTTTCCGCAGGATCGATAAGGGAAGTCAAGTACCCGGAATGGGTGGCCAATGTAGTGCTAGTCAAGAAAAAGAACAACCAGTGGAGGATGTGTGTGGATTTCATAGATTTAAACAAGGCCTGCCCGAATGACAGCTTCCCACTACCAAGGATCGACCAGCTAGTGGATGCAACAGCAGGGCATGAATTGTTAAGTTTCATGGATGCTTACTCGGGGTACAATCAGATCCGAATGAATAAAGCCGACAAAGAGAAAACAGCATTCACCACAGACCAGGGGTTGTATTGCTATAAGGTGATGCTATAAGGTGATGCCATTCGGATTGAAGAATGCAGGGGCAACGTACCAGAGGTTGGTGAACAGGATATTCGCTCGGCAGATTGGGAGGAACATGGAGGTCTATGTAGATGACATGCTGACTAAGAGTGTCACGGCAGAAAGACACGCAGAAGATCTAAAAGAAACCTTTGAGGTTCTAAGAAGGTACAAGATGAAACTTAACCAGAGCAAATGTGTGTTCGGGGTACCATCAGGCAGGTTTCTAGGTTTCCAGGTGCATCAGAGGGGAATCGAAGTGAACCCCGAGAAGATCAAAGCATTAGAAGAGATGGCTTCGCTAAGAACGCTGAAGGACGTACAGAGGCTGACGGGATGTCTTGCATCACTTAACCGATTTATAGCGAAATCAACAGACAGATGCGCCCCATTTTTTAAAGCAATAAAGAAAGGAAAAGGGCTCGAGTGGAACAAAGAATGTGAAGCAGCCTTCCAGAAGTTGAAAGAGTACTTAGGGCAAGCACCCATCCTCTCAAAGCCAGTGGTTGGAGAGACATTGTACCTATACCTCTCGGTCACAGAAGTGGCAACAAGCTCGGTGTTGATCTGAGTGGAGGAAGGAATACAGAGACCGGTGTATTACACCAGCAAGGCGTTGCTGCCTGAAGAGACAAGGTATTCACCAGTAGAAAAGATAGCGCTCGCCCTGATCACGGCAGCCAGGAAGCTAAGGCCATATTTCCAAGCACATGCAATATAGGTGTACACTGATTGCCCGCTGAAGCTCATCTTACAAAAGCCAGAACTGTCAGGTAGGCTGACTAAATGGGCGGTGGAGTTGAGCGAATTCGATATCAAATACACCCCAAAAGCAGCAGTCAAGGGGCAGGCAGTGTCAGATTTTATAGTGGAATTCACCAAGCCAGATGCCGAAGTCAGAAGAATAATGAAAGACAAACAAGAGAATAGTTTCCGGTGGAGGTTGCATGTAGATGGATCATCAAATACCCATGGCAACGGGGCCGGGATAGTCATAACGACCCCAGAGGGAGACGCTGTAGAGTGCGCCATGAGGTTCGATTTCAAAGCAACCAACAACCAAGCGAAATATGAAGCTTTGTTGGCTGGCTTGAGGGTCTGTATAACGTTAGGAGCAGATGAGTTGGAGATTTACAGTGACTCGCAAGTTGTGGTTAACCAGGTATTGGATGAATACCAGGCGAGGGAGGAGCACATGATAGCTTACCTGGACATTGCAAAGAAACTGCTAAGAAAATTCAAGATGTACAAGATCTTTCAGATCCCTCGGGAAGAAAACGAGAAAGCAGACGCTTTGTCCAAATTAGCTTCAGCCACCATGAGTATCAGGTCAAAAGCAATACCGGTGGCACACCTGACTAGGCCGAGTACAGCAGAAACTGAGGAAGTCATGGTGTCGAAGATCCGACCAGTTCAAGGTGACTGGACCACACAGCTCAGAAAGTATTTGGAGGAAAACATTTTACCCGAGGATGCTGTGGAAGCAAAACGCGTCAAGTACAGGTCAACCCGGTAGGGAATTCTGAGAGGTGAATTGTACAGAAGAGGGTTCTCAAAGGTGCTGCAAAGGTGTATCACCGGCGAAGAAACCAAAAAGATCCTGAAGGATGTTCACAGTGGAGTATGCGGGAACCATACTAGGGGTAAGAGTCTGGCGCAAAAGGTACTTAGGCAAGGATTCTATTGGCCGACTTTGTTTGCAGAGGCACAGCGATTCGCGGAGAGCAGTGAGACATGCCAGAGAATAGCAAACGATATTCGGTAACCCCCAAAGCTGCTCAGAAACTTAACTTCACCTTGGCCCTTTGCCATGTGGGGCCTCGACCTGATAGGACCAATGCCCACTGGAACAAAGGGGGGTGCGAAGCATGCTATTGTGGCAGTAGACTACTTTACTAACTAGGCGGAAGTAGAAGCTCTCGTGCACATCACTGAGGCAAATACCACCAGCTTTGTTAGAAATAACATAATATATAGGTTTGGGATCCCGAGCATCATCATAACAGATAATGGGACCCAGTTCGACAACAGCAAGTTCAGAGAAATGTGCGAAGAGTATAAGATCGCAAACTACTACGCATCACTTGCTCATCCTCAAACCAATGGCCAGACCGAAGCTGTGAACAAGGTGATCAAGCACACGTTGAAAGCAAAGTTGGAAGCAAAGAAAGGCAGCTGGGCGGACAAGTTACCGGAGGTGCTATGGGCATATCGAACAACTGTAAAGTCATCCACAGGGGAGACACCTTTTACGTTAGCATTCGGGACGAAGGCCGTTATCCCAGCAGAAATAAGTTATACATCACCTAGGGTACAACTATACAGCCCCGAGCACAATGTTAACATGCTACAGCAAAACTTAGATGAGCTTGAGGAAGTCAGGGATACAGCGCAAGTGCGAAACGCCGCGTACCAGCAAAGGGCTGCGAGGTACTATAATTCCCATGTTCACGTGCGTAGATTCCAGCTTGGAGATTTAGTGCTAAGAAGAGTATCCCCGAATACCAAGGACAGGTCAGCAGGTTCCCTCACCGACAAATGGGAGGGGCCGTACATCGTCAAGGGAGTCGCGGGGCACGGGGCATACATGATAGCCCGACTAGGGGGTAGCCTAGTACCCCGACCATGCAATGCACAGTACCTCAAGATTTTCTACCCCTAAGGAACTCATCCTTATGTTTATGTTAATTCAGTTTGTTTTTTGTTCAGTTTTAGCTTTGCATTAACTGTTTCGGATTTATTTGATTTGTTTATCTAATAAAGTTCATTTGCCAATAAAGAGGTTATTCATTGAAGTCGATGAGTCCCATGATCAAAGATATTCCATGGCCTATGAACAATAGCAGCCACTTAAAAGTTGGCTAAACAAACGCCAAAAAAGAAAAAATTTGAGCGCTACGAAGCCGCGAGAGAGCGGACGAGTAGTGCTCGAAGGGCGAAGAAGCTGAAGTAGCACGCCCGCCTAGTTAAGATAGTGCAAACGCACTTTTTGGCAAAAAGGCAAAACCGAGGCACCAGGGTAACTGGAAAATTGCTCAGAACGCCACCAGAAAGGCTGGTGAGATTTACAGCCGTGTTGGCCGGTACATAGTACCCTAACGATTCGGCAAAACCTTGCACAGATAAAACCGGGAGACGTCCTAGGTGACTTGTGTAAGGACCTTAGCGTATAGTCGTGGTGAGCCTCGACGTAATGTTTAGGTAAAACCTAAATAGGTCAAAAAGACAAAACGCCAGTTAAATCAGATACTCGGCCAAATTTATTGCCAGTTGAATAATACACTCAGCTAAGATCAGTGAGTTGCTAGTTAAATAAGATACTTGGCCAAATTAATTGCCAGTTGGATAAGATACTCGACTAAGATCAGTGAGTTGCTAGTTAAATAAGATACTTGGCCAAATTAATTGCCAGTTGAATAAGACACTCGGCTAAGATCAGTTAGTTGCCAGTTAAATTAGATACTTGGCCAAATTAATCGCCAGTTAAATAATATACTCGGCTAAACTAGCTAGTGACCCGTTAACAAAGTACTCGGGAATTAGAAAGTAGAATGGTAAGAATGAAAATTCATATATATATATATATAAGTAAGGTTAATACAAGAATCATTACAAAAAAGTACAGAAGAAAAAATCAAGAAGATGGCGCTGGGGGTTATGAGCTGCTCCCACCGACGCTCGGGTCAGGCTCCATCACGTACTCGCTAAGGAGGCTATCATCAGAGGGCCACACAATCACATCTTCTTCGTCATCCATCTAGGCGCTATAGTCCATCCCAGGGACGGGACCAACATCAGGATTCTCGCCATTGATCCCCGCTTTCTGACAAGCGTGAAAAGTAGAGAAGGAATCGGCGGTGGGAACCTCTAGATGCATGGGATGTGGCACCTTACCTTTACTTCGGCAATATGCTCGCCACTCTTTCATCTGGGTCTGAAGAGACTCCAGAAACGTATCCACATGCTTCTTGATCGAAAGGCTCCAGTTGGCCCTGGCCCGGGCCCGGTCGGTCGCCCTATTCTTCATCTTGAAGAATTCTCCAGCCGAGACCATTCCCCGTTGGAACTCCCTGAGAAGCAAAGCATCATAGGCTAGAGATATTTTAAAGCGGTCGACCCCCTGTATCTCCAACTCCAGCCTAGCTTCCTTTGACAGAGATTTGGCTGTCAAGGCCTGACGCTCCAAGTCTTCTATTCGGTGTTCGTAAGAGGTTTTCGCGTCCTCAGCGGTCTGCTCGGCCTAGAGCAAAGCATCTTGAGTGGAGGACAACTGATTTTGTAGGGTTTTGGCCTCCTCAGCAGCAAAAGATGCCTTCTGCTCAGCCTCCATTTGACGTGCCAGGCATTGATCCAGGAGCACCTGACTTGATCTAGCCCCCTCTTGACAAGCTAACTCAGCCCGAGAGTGATGGTCCTCACTTTCCTTCAGTTGGGCTTCTAGCTGCCTTATTCTTTCTGCCTGGGCTTCACCAACTTGGCAAGCTTCGGACATCTAAGCCACCATCTGCAGCAAATCAACAGCAAACAGGAGTGAAGTAAACAAAAAAGAAAAGAGAAGAAAAATACAAAATTACGCATATAATCAAGGCGTTACTCACGTGGGAAGCACTGTTGAAGAAGTTGCAGAGCCGGTCGGACACGGTTCCGGCCCTGAGGTGACTCCAATGATCCTCCCCAATATAGGCTCGACCTGAAGCCATGGCCCTCAGCATAGTCTCGGGAGTAGGATCATCTGCTGGGTCGAGGGGCCCAAACCACCAACGTAAGTTTCAGGGAGCCCGGCAGTCGAGGCCGCCCGAGGAGAGCTAGCGGAGCCGCCAACACTGCTCTTGATCTGGTCCCGTGGAGGGGTCATACTCGTTTTTCTCCCAACCTCTGCTCCCCCCTCATCACTTGAAGATGAATCAATATATGCAACTACTCGAGGGATCTTGGGGGTAGGGCGACCAGGAGAAAACGAGGCCTTTCTCTTTCCAGATTGCCTCCCGTGAGTATTCAAGTCAGCCGCAGGATTTTCAGAATCTGGATCAGGATGCCTCATTTCAACACCGCTATCTCGGGAAGGAGTAGGAATTGGCTCGACAGGAGTCAAAATCTTTGGAGCCATCACGCCCGAATGTTCCCCAACTGCTTCAGCACTCTGGAATGTAGCACTTGGCATGTTTTCAACAGAGTGGGGAGAATTAGTTCCACGAGAGAGAGCCGCTGGCTCTGGCTTAGGCTCAGAGGAGTGCCCAGCTTTCTCTTTCCCCTTAAAAGAAGATGGACTCGCTTGATTGTCCTGCCCAGCAGCGGTCCTATTTACTCTAAAGTTGGTCCTACTTGCTCCAAAGCCCTCCGGATCGCCCATATCTTCTGCTGAATATGCGGTCATTTCTTGACCATGGGTCTCCTTGGGCACATAATCAGGCACTCCCTCTTCATCATCTCCCTCGAGATGATTCTCGGGAGCACTCTTATCAAAGTCACCTTCGGGAGGGGCTATCCCAGCATCTCACTGGCGAAGAGCCACTTTTTGGCTCGCCTCCACGATGCCTTTCATCCGGCGTGCCTAAGCATCGCAGACTATGTCTACGTCGAACACTTAAAGAAAAAGAAAAAGAAAAAGAAAAAGAAAAAGAAAAAGAAAAATGGGGTGTTTTTCCGAGTCAGTAGACTGAGAAACGAGCGTCTAATTCCAAATAACTCAAAGAAAAGTAACAGATACAGGCGAACTTCTATCAGGAAGAGCAAAGAAAAATGGCAGGAGATTTTTGCAGAGAAATAGGGACTTTCCTCACGAAGCGTCAAGCTGATATATATATAGGAGGTACCGGTTTCAAAAAAAATTGAAACCCTAGAGAGGGTAGGTGAAGAAGCGGGAAAACAGAGAGGCGGGAGGAGTGACGTAGGCTGTGCACGAACGAACAGAAGGGTTGTGTCCCATAAATGCCTCCTACCACGACCAAGCAAAAGGAGACTGGTGTCAAGCAGATAGAGCCTTGAGCCGTCAGGAAGTCAGTGTGTCGCCATCAAAAGATTTCTGAATAATGGGTGGATCAAGCATGTGCGGACATAATTGAGACACGCCAGTAATACTTCGAATCAAACGAGGATACTGAAAACCAACATTAATATGGAAGACGACAAATGAAAACCGAAGCAAATAGAGGTTAAATATTTGTCCCGAGCAAGCGGTATTCGGCTCAAATATTTAAAGAGGTATTGTTATAGGTAAAAATCGTCATAAAGGAAACGTCATCACCATAAAGAAGCCAAGTAAGCAGGGATCAGGAAAAGTCAACTCGAAAGGGGGAAATCCCCTAAGTAACCCACTCGGCTGAAACCAAAGTGACCCGATCACAAACAAAGAGAACCAGCTCGGGAAACATCACCTACTCGGGCATACTCGGGCATACTTGGGGATCAACAAGAAGAGATGGTTACGGAAACTCACTTCCCAAACGCATGGAAGGAAATAGCAGTGAGCACCTCCACAATACGTAGCAGTACAACCCTTCAAAGTTTAACAAGGAAACAAGCAGGTCTCCCGCGAATAAAGGAGAAAGAATCCGGTCCAAACTCGGACTCAGCCCAAGAAGGAAACAGAATCCGACTAGGACTTGGCAACCACTTAAGACTTGGGCGCCACGACACCAAACCCTAGCGGTATCCCCAAACCCTAGGAACAACATGTATAAATACCCTTTTGTAACGCATAAGGGAGAGAGATTTTTTTTAGCATTAAAGAGACCAGAACGTATTCTTGTAACCGATATTTTCATAGTGGATTTTGGCTTCGTTGCTTAGGCAACAACCCGTGGACGTTTCTCCAGTCATCGGAGTTTTATCACGTATCTCTTGCTTATTATTTTACGGTATTAAGATTCAACTATTATTACCCACAAACGTAATCACAAATCATGAATTGAGTGTTGGCGAAAAATCAACGAAGCAAATAGAGGTTAAATATTTGTCCCGGGCAAGCGATATTCGGCTCAAATATTTAAGGGGGTATTGTTATAGGTAAAAATCGTCATAAAGGACACGTCATCACCATAAAGAAGCCACGTAAGCAGGGATCAGGAAAAGTCAACTCGAAATGGGGAAATCCCCCAAGTAACCCACTCGGCTTAAACCAAAGCGACCCGATCACAAACAAAGAGAACCGGCTCGGGAAACATCACCTACTCGGGCATACTCGGGGATCAACAAGAAGAGATGGTTACGGAAACTCACTTCCCAAACGCATGGAAGGAATCAGCAGTGAGCACCTCCACAATACGTAGCAGTGCAACCCTTCAGAGTTTAACAAGGAAACAAGCAGGTCTCCCGCGAATAAAGGAGAAAGAATCCGGTCTAAACTCGGACTCAGCCTAAGAAGGAAACAGAATCCGACTAGGACTGGGCAACCGCTTAAGACTTGGGCGCTACGACACCAAACCCTAGCGGTATCCCCAAACCCTAGGAACAACATGTATAAATACCCTTTGTAACGCATAAAGGAGAGAGAGATTTTTGAGCATTAAAAAGACCAGAGCATATTCTTGTAACCGATATTTTTATAGTGGATTTTGGCTTCGTTGCTTAGGCAACAATTCGTGGACGTTTCTCCGGTCATCGAAGTTTTACCACGTATCTCTTGCTTATTATTTTACGGTATTAAGATTCAACAATTATTACCCACAAACGTAATCACAAATCATGAATTGAGTGTTGACGAAAAATCACCGTCAACAACTCTATATCCTTGCTTCTCTCATGACATTGGTGAAATTGGTTTGAATTCTTATTAGAAACCTTTGTCATTTGCTTTGCCAAATACCATTGTATTTTGGACTTGAATGCTACATGTCTTGTATGCAAAGCATGTTTTGATTCACACATTTTATCAAAATAAATCTCCTTGTTTCTCTTCTATTGATAGAGTTGAATAAAGTACATTTTATGATTATGCAAATGACTTGAATGCTATCATCTCTCTTTGCTAAGTGACCCGGTTGGGGACTACTCATTTGCCTATATTATGACAAAAAGGGGGAGTATAATGGTGGTAAGGGGAGTTGCAAATTGTGGTAGCAATTATGCATGTTGGGGAGACAATACATTGAGGGGGAGTAACCCATTGAGGGGGAGCATTGCATTCACAATTATTGCATGATGTTGTAGTTGTGCTTAAATTCTTAGAATGCAAATGCTTGTTTTTATTCTCACTAGATTCATCTCACTTTTTACTTGAATTGGAAAGAATAGAAACTTTGCTTTCAGGGATTGATTTGTCTACATGAGATTGATGACTTCAAGATTACTTTTATATATCTCTTTGTAAGTAGAAAATCATTGTAGACCCATAGTTTCTACTATGTTGTGAGGAATCAATGTGAGTGGTGGTTTTGTCACGAAATAGCCAAAGGGGGAGATTGTAAGGATTCCCATATCTTGATTGGCTTATTTCGTGGACAAACCACTTGTTGGGGTTGTTTGTGTAAGGGTAGTTTAGGTGATTGAACTTCAAGCTCGAAGGCCCTTTCAAGACCTCAAGAGACAAGCACGCCAAAGGTATAATCTCTAGTGCTTAGTTTTTCTTTAAATAGATTTAGTTAGCACACACACACTTAGCATACTTGCATTTGTGTGCATACTCTTCACATGTCACTCTACACACTAGCACTTTGATTGATATCTTGTTGTGTGTATATGTGCTTAGTAATTTATTTCCAGATAGTGTTCGGAAACGTCCGCGCATATACTAGAATGTGCTTGGTTTTACGCGAAGACCGCCCACGGAGAATGCTCTTGGCTTCTCCTTTAGATTCACCATCACTGGTGAATCGACGGTTTGATCGACGGCCTGGTCGCCGAATTGAAACCGCCGTTTCAGTCCAGAAAGGTCTGGAGTAATTCTGCGATTACGATCGGCGGCCATTGACCGCTGTTCGAAATCGCCGTTCATACCTGATCGATTTAAATCTCTCGGGTTTATTTCTACGGTTTAATCGACGGTTTTGAAACCACCGAATGAAACCGCCGTTGTTCCCCTGTTCTTCTCGGGTTCAATTCGGCGGTTGTAAATGGCGGCCTAGTCACCGATTGAAACCGCCGATTGGTGCGTTTCAGGGGTAAAATTATCTTTTCACATGCCCAATTCTTGATGTCTATAAATATTGTAAGGATTCCCGTTGTTTTTAATTGGCTTATTTCGTGATCAAACCATATGTGGGGATTCTTTGTAAGGGTAGTTTAGATGTTGTTGTTATTGCTTAGGCCCTTTGAAGACCTCATTATTGACAAGCACCAAAGGTAATACTCTAAGTGCTTACTTGTCTTGAAGAGATAGTTGCACACACTCACAACTCATGCATATGTTTAATCTTTGTATGTTGTGTTTCTTTTTGTTGTGCATCAATGCCTATTTTCATCTCTTCTTGCTTGTTTTTATGATTGCATCTTGTGTTTATAACATCATAGCATTTAGGCTTTTAGGATGCATCTTAGTTTACCTTTGTTCCCCTTGCATGATTGCTTGTGGGGTTCAAAGTTATGGGCTGTGCGCTGGTCCACCTGCGCCTGTCGTCCAGCGCCGCTCACCGGCGCAAAACGCCCAGTGGCGTGCCGCTGGTCATGCGCTGGTCCGCACCAGCGCAGGCCACCAGCGCAGATCGTCCAGTTCTCTGTCGCCGGTCGTGCGCTGGTCCACACCAGCGCAAGGCCACCAGCGCTGATCGCCCAGTATGGCTCCGCTGGTATGGCGCCTGTGTGAGCGCATGTCGTCCAGCGCCAAAGCAAAAATGTACGTGTGCGCTGGTCCTGCGCCTGTCGTCCAGCGCAGGTCTACCAGCGCAGGTCTACCAGCGCACAGAGCAATTTTCTGGCGCGTTTTCAAAACGACCTCACTTCACTTATGGCCTCTATATATATGCTAACTTGATTTTAGGTCATTTACAAGAGTTCTTATTCATGCTTCATACTTAGGATATTTTTCAAGAGAAGAAAAATACACAAAGAACTCTTTTTTTATCACTCAAACACTTTTTCATGATCATCAATCATCATCTAGCATCATCTTAGATCATCTAGATGTCATCTTGCATGGAATCTTCATCATACTTTGCTTGGTAAGCTTTTCACTAATATCTTACATGTTTTGTGTTTCTCTTATCTAGCAATCTCAATTAATTACTTGTTTGTTATTTTGTATGCTTTGGATACAATATTGAGATGAGTATGATGTATGTTTGAGAAGTTGTATTGTGCTAGCATATTAGGTTTTGTGCTTAATATTGATTAGCTAAACTAATTGACATGTCATTTAGTTTTGATATCTAGGATTGTTCTTAATTGCATATCAATCATCTTAGATAAGCATATAGGGTTTCCCTTGCTCTATGTTGCATTTTGGATATTCACATATATTCACTTAGGGTTGTATTCTCTTCTAGAGAAAGTAAGTCTTGTGTGTAGCAACCGGGATTAGGTTGCTTAGATCGCAAGCAAATAGGACTAGGTTCACTCATACCGGGATTAGGTAGGTGTGTGATTACTTCCGGGATTAGGTTGTAATCGTTTGCACATTTAGTGGATTCGAGGTTCGAGTGTGGCTTACTTACATAGCCCGTGGTTTTTCCCGTGAGGGTTTCCACGTAAAAACCAAGTGTTGTTTTAATTTCCGCACCATATTACACTTGCTTGTTTATATTATCTTGAGGGCATTTTCATAATTTTGACTAACACGGAAAATTGGGTAAAAAGCGTAAAATCTATTCACCCCCCCTCTAGATAGCTTTATACACACCGTGCTTTAATTAGTTTCAATTGGTATCAGAGCGGGTTCCTAGACATACATAGGTGATCCTTGCTTATTTTGGTGTGTTTTGCATTTTGTGTGATTTTTGATCATTCATACATTTTCATTCATTCATAAACACTATGAGTGGAAACGGTGGAAATGGTGGTGGCCACGAAGGAGCTTCTAGCATAAGGCCTCCACTTCTTACCGGATTGAACTATTCCCAATGGAAAGGGAAGATGGAATCCTACATATGCCAAATTCATGACCGTGCATGGATGGCGGTGGAAGACGGATATGATCTCCCTATGATGACTCCCGCGGGTGGAGGACAAGATGTTTTGAAGCCTAAGGCGCAATGGAATGCGCAAGAGTTTGAGGCTTCTAAGTGGAATAGGAAGGCTATGCATGCCATTATGTGTGCTATGGATGAGAATCAGTACAAGCTTATTCAGAATACTCAGATTGCCAAAGTGGCATGGGACATCCTTCAAGTTGCACATGAGGGAACCGAGGTGGTGAAGGAGTCCAAGCTTCAAGTCCTCCAAACTCAGTTTGAGCTACTTAGAATGGGAGAGGATGAATGCTTCAATGACTTCGAAATCAAATTGATGGACATTGTAAATCAAAGCCATCAACTCGGAGACCCGTATTCGGATAGGAGAGTCAAGCAAAAAATTATGAGATCTCTCCCCGATAGGTTTGAATCCAAGGTGACGGCCATAGAAGAAAATAGTGGCTACATGGATATGAAGCCAAGTGAGGTGATTGGGCGTCTCCTTGCATATGAGTCTAGGAAGGCTCCTAGCACCACTACTCCTCCTAAGAAGTCTAAAGGAATAGCTTTGAAAGCATCTAAGGATGCAAAGGAGGCAAAGCATGAATCGGATGAAGACCTTGCCTTATTTGTGAAAAGGTTCAACAAGGTTATGGGGTTCAAGAAGAAGAAGGGATTTGGGTCAAGAGGACAAGATTTGAAGAAAAAGAGTTCCTTCAAGAAGTTTGAGCCTAGACAAGAGAGGACCGAAAGGAAAGGGGTCCGATGCTTTGAATGTGGTGGGATTGGTCACTTTGCCCCCGAATGTGCTAATCACAATGAAAAGAAGAAGTGCAAAGTGATGGCCGCCACTTGGAGTGGGAGTAGTGATGACTCCAATGAGGAAGATGAGTCTTCAAGTGAAGAAGAGCTCATGGCTAACCTCCTAGCTTTTGCCTCCTCACATAAGAGCAAAAGTGGTAGTGAGAATGAGGAAATGAGTCAAGAGGAAAATGACTCAAGTGAAGTAGAAAGTGACTCCTCTTCTAGTTCTAAAAAGAAATTTGTGGAGCAAAAGGTGCTTGCTAAATACCATGCCGAGTTCAATGATTTAGCACTTAAAAGCACAAGAAAGATTGAGAGGTTGAGAGAAGAAAACCTTGAACTTGCGGCTCATAATGACCACTTAAGTGAACAAGTGGAAAGATTGAAGAGGAGAAAGGATAAGTTAATTGAAAAGTTAGACTTATCCAAGAGAAGTGAAGAATGCTTGAAGAGGGAACTTGTAGAAGTTAAAGGGTCCTTGGCTAGGATAGATTCTAGCACCAAGAAGCTTGATCATTTACTTGGTGTTGGAAAGAGTCCAAGTGACAAGAGAGGTCTTGGGTATGATGATGGCAAGAAAATCTCAACCTCGAACAAGACCGTGTTTGTCAAGAGCTTGAAGAACGAAGAAACTTCATTTGTGCAACCTCCTAGGAAGAAGTTAGAAGTAGGACAATGTTCTAATGCTCAAGTGAAAATGGGGCCAAGAAGGAAATCTCAAGCTCAACCCCCTAGGGTCCCTCAAGCCAACACTCCTCCAAAATTGGCTCACAAAGGAAAGAGACCAATCATGCAACCTCAAGCTTGGAAGCAACCTAGACCGGTTCAACAACGAAGATGGATTGAACCCACTTATCCACAAAGACATGGACAAGCTCCCATACGTGCACAAAGGCAAGGTATGATTCCTTATTTCATCCCTATTTGTCACTTTTGTGGTTGTGATGGTCATATTAGACCAAATTGCTTTCAATATATTAAAATGTGTAGAAAACAAAGCATGATTGAAAAGAGAAAGAATATAGCCAAGATACATGTTTCTAGGAATGAAAATATTGATTTGCATGATCCTAGAAATAGTAGAGCACATGTACCAAAGACCACTAGGAAAGCTAAAATTGTTGCTAAGTGGATTAGAAAGAATGAAAATGTTTGCCATGTTGCACAAATAGCCTTGAAGGCAAATTCTTCTAATTTTTGGTACTTGGATAGTGGGTGCTCTAGGCACATGACGGGAAACAAGAGTTTCTTCGAGACTCACTTTTGGTGATGGATCCAAAAGAAATGTTAAAGGGAAAGGAACCATTTCCGTTCCCGGATTACCCTCCTTATCCAATGCTTTATTTGTTGATGGCTTGAAAGCCAATTTAATAAGCATTTCACATCTTAGTGATGAAGGATATTCCGTCTTGTTTTCTAAAGATTTTTGCTCAATCCTAAAACCCGATGGACAAACCTTGTTGAAGGGCATGAGATCTAGCGACAATTGTTATTGTCTTGAAGCTAGTATTGTATCTAATCATGTGTCCATGGATGAGCAAATTGAGTTGTGGCATGAAAGACTTGGCCACATGAACTTTAGGGATCTACGGACCCTTGGAAAGTTCGAGTGTGTGCGTGGCCTCCCTAAGCTTGGGAAGAAAGCCAATGGTGTTTGTGGACCTTGCCAACAAGGAAAGCAAACTAAAAGCATGCACAAAAAGGGTAAGTATCTCACCACCAAGGAGCCTCTTGAGCTTCTCCACATGGACCTCATGGGTCCCATGCAAACCGAAAGTTTGGGTGGAAAGAGATACATTTTTGTTTGTGTTGATGATTTCTCTAGGTTCACATGGACATATTTTCTTAGAGAAAAATCCGAAACTTTTGATAAGTTTAAAATGCTTTGTAATAAACTTCAAAATGAAATGAACTCTAATATTAAAAGCATAAAACGGATTAGAAGTGACCATGGGAGGGAATTTGAGAATGCTACCTTTGAAACCTTTTGTAATGGTTTAGGTATCTCCCATGAGTTTTCGGCTCCTAGGACACCTCAACAAAATGGAGTTGTTGAGAGGAAAAATAGGGTCCTTCAAGAGATGGCCCGTGTGATGTTGCTTAGCAACAATGTCCCTAGGAACCTATAGGCCGAAGCCGTCAATACGGCTTGCTATATAGGAAATAGAGTCTTCCTAAGGCCCGGTACTAGAAACACCTCCTATGAGTTATGGAAAGGCAAGAGGCCAAATGTTAGCTACTTCCACACTTTTGGAAGCAAATGCTACATTTTGAGTGACCGTGATCAACTTGGCAAATTCGATGCTAAGAGTGATGAGGGTATCTTTATTGGCTATGCCTTGAATAGTAGAGCCTATAGAGTTTTCAATTTAAAGACTCTAAGTGTTATGGAATCATCCAATGTCGTATTTGATGATACTAGGCTCAAGTCTAATGATCATGAGGAGGAGGTTATTTTTAGTGATGGTTCTCCTTTGGAGAAGGTTGTGGTGTCTCCTAATGTTGGGACATCTAATGTCAACAATGATGACACACAACCTATTGCTAGAGTTCCTCTCTTGGACTCTAAAGAACTCGCTCCATGGGTTAGGAAACTCCATGATAAAGAAGATATCATTGGAGAGGTAAATGAGGGTGTTAGGACTAGACGTCAACTTGCTAATCTTATTAGCTATACTTGCTACACCTCTCAAATTGAACCCAAAAAGGTTGAAGAAGCCTTAATTGATGAATTTTGGGTTCTTGCCATGCAAGAAGAGCTAAACCAATTCGAAAGGAATAAGGTTTGGACTCTAGTTCCTAGGCCTAAGACCACTAATGTCATAGGCACTAAATGGATATTTAGGAACAAATCCGATGAGGATGGCAACATAGTGCGGAACAAGGCTAGACTTGTAGCACAAGGGTACTCTCAAATTGAGGGTATCGACTTTGAGGAGACTTTTGCTCCTGTTGCCCGCTTATAGTCCATTAGGCTTCTCTTGTCCATCTCTTGTGTGCACAAGTTCAAATTGCACCAAATGGACGTCAAGAGTGCCTTCCTCAATGGCTTCTTGTAAGAGGAAGTGTTTGTTGAACAACCTAAGGGGTTTGTGGATGCACACCACCCCAATCATGTTTATCGCCTCAAGAAGGCACTTTATGGGTTGAAACAAGCACCGAGGGCTTGGTATGAGCGCCTCACTCAATTTCTTGTTGACAACAACTACACAAGAGGTAGTGTTGACAAGACGCTATTCATCAAGAGAGACAATGATGAGCTTTTCATAGCTCAAATATATGTTGATGATATAGTTTTTGGCTCCACCAACAACACCAAAGTCCAACAATTTGTTGATGTCATGTCTCATGAATTTGAGATGAGTCTTGTTGGTGAGCTTAGTTACTTCCTAGGTTTGCAAATTAGGCAACTAAATGATGGGATTTTCATATCCCAAGCCAAATATGTCAAAAACCTAGTGAAGAAGTTTGATCTTGAAAAAGCGAAACATTGTGATACTCCTATGAGCACCACTTTGAAGCTGAGGAAGGATGCTAGCGGTAAAAGTGTGGACCAAACCTTATATCGTGGGATGATAGGGAGCTTGCTCTATTTGACCGCAAGTAGGCCCGATATATCATTTAGTGTAGGAGTTTGTGCTAGGTACCAATCCGATCCCAAGGAGTCCCATCTCTCTTCGGTTAAGAGAGTCATTCGATTTGTGAATGGGACTTCTAATTATGGGATTTGGTACTCATTTGACACTAATCCTAGTCTTGTAGGATATAGTGATGCGGATTTGGCAGGAAATTGTGATGATAGGAAGAGCACATCGGGCGGTTGCTTCTTTCTAGGCAACAACTTGGTGTCATGGTTTTGCAAGAAGCAAAACTCGATTTCCTTGTCCACGGCGGAAGCCGAGTACATAGCCGCGGGGAGTGGATGCACTCAACTTATGTGGATGAAGCAAATGCTAGTGGACTACGGATTCAACCAAGGTACTCTCATTCTCTTTTGTGATAACATGAGTGCCATTAATATTTCCAAGAATCCGGTCCAACATTCTAGAACTAAGCATATTGACATCCGACATTACTTCATTAGAGAGCTTGTTGAAAATAAATGCATAGTACTTAAACATGTAGGTACTAATGATCAACTTGCGGACCTATTTACTAAACCATTAGATGCTACTCGATTTAAAACTCTTAGTAGATCTATTGGGATATGTCTTGTGGAGTGATGTGATTTACTTGACCCCATATGGGGAACTCAAGCAAAGAGAGCTATTTTGCATTCTTGTATCTTGCAAAAAATTTGAAATATCTTTTGCCTCTTCTTTTGATTGCTTGAGTAAGCTTGGTTGTACATATGTATATATGTTTTCAAATTCTATAAGTGTGAACCTTGCTTGTCTACAATCCATGCCATATTTATGTTCAAACATGCATTTTTGGACTAGGAGATTTACATAGGAAGTATGATGTGAATGACCTATAGTTATCTCCATGACATGATGATTCTTTTTTAACATGCTTATGTCAAATGAAAAAGCATGAAATTCATACAACATGCTCTCATGAAAAGCATGAATTGATGATTGCATATTCTTAAAATGCAAAACTTGTGTGAAAGCTTATGAGACTCAAAATGAATAAAGGATCTTGTATCCATTCAAAGGAATTTACATTCCAAATGTCTCTCTTTCTTTATTAGTTGAACATGGTTACTATCATACGGATATTTATCCGGAAAAATCAAATAGGGTGCAAAGTCGCTCATGCCATGTTTCGCTTATAAAGTTGGATATAGTTGCTCTTAAATTGAAATCAATAATCTCTATATCCTTGCTTTTCCCATGACATTGGTGAAATTGGTTTGAATTCTTATTAGAAACCTTTGTCATTTGCTTTGCCAAATACCATTGTATTTTGGACTTGAATGCTATATGTCTTGTATGCAAAGCATGTTGGATTCACTCATTTTCTCAAAATAAATCTCCTTGTTTCTCTCAAATTAATTGAAGTGCATAAAGTGACTTATATGTATATGCAAATCTTGCATGCTTCTATCTCTCGTTACTATGAGTGACCCGGTTGGGGACTACTCCTTTGCCTATATCATGACAAAAAGGGGGAGTAGGATATGGTAAAGGGAGGTGCAAAATATAGAAGCTATTGTGCACTTTGGGGAGAACATACATTGAGGGGGAGTAACCCGTTGAGGGGGAGCATTGCATACATTTGGTAATGTTGTGCCTAAATTCTAAAAATGCAAATGCTTGGTATTGTTCTCACATGATTAATCTCACACTTTTCTTGTATTGGAAATGTTAGAAACTCTTTTCAGGGATTGATTATTCTACAAGAGGATTGAAGACTTCAAGTTGCATTCTCTTATCTCTTTGTAATGTAGAATATCATTGTAGTCCCGTAGTTTCTATTTTTTTTGTGAGGAATCAATGTGAGTGATGGTTTTGTCATGAAATAGCCAAAGGGGGAGATTGTAAGGATTCCCGTTGTTTTTAATTGGCTTATTTCGTGATCAAACCATATGTGGGGATTCTTTGTAAGGGTAGTTTAGATGTTGTTGTTATTGCTTAGGCCCTTTGAAGACCTCATTATTGACAAGCACCAAAGGTAATACTCTAAGTGCTTACTTGTCTTGAAGAGATAGTTGCACACACTCATAACTCATGCATATGTTTAATCTTTGTATGTTGTGTTTCTTTTTGTTGTGCATCAATGCCTATTTTCATCTCTTCTTGCTTGTTTTTATGATTGCATCTTGTGTTTATAACATCATAGCATTTAGGCTTTTAGGATGCATCTTAGTTTACCTTTGTTCCCCTTGCATGATTGCTTGTGGGGTTCAAAGTTGTGGGCTGTGCGCTGGTCCACCTGCGCCTGTCGTCCAGCGCCGCTCACCGGCGCAAAACGCCCAGTGGCGTGCCGCTGGTCATGCGCTGGTCTGCACCAGCGCAGGCCACCAGCGCAGATCGTCCAGTTCTCTGTCGCCGGTCGTGCGCTGGTCCACACCAGCGCAAGGCCACTAGCGCTGATCGCCCAGTATGGCTCCGCTGGTATGGCGCCTGTGTGAGCGCATGTCGTCCAGCGCCAAAGCAAAAATGTGCGTGTGCGCTGGTCCTGCGCCTGTCGTCCAGCGCAGGTCCACCAGCGCACAGAGCAATTTTCTGGGGCATTTTCAAAACGACCTCACTTCACTTATGGCCTCTATATATATGCTAACTTGATTTTAGGTCATTTACAAGAGTTCTTATTCATGCTTCATACTTAGGATATTTTTCAAGAGAAGAAAAATACACAAAGAACTCATTTTTTATCACTCAAACACTTTTTCATGATCATCAATCATCATCTAGCATCATCTTAGATCATCTAGATGTCATCTTGCATGGAATTTTCATCATACTTTGCTTGGTAAGCTTTTCACTAATATCTTACATGTTTTGTGTTTCTCTTATCTAACAATCTCAATTAATTACTTGTTTGTTATTTTGTATGCTTTGGATACAATATTGAGATGAGTATGATGTATGTTTGAGAAGTTGTATTGTGCTAGCATATTAGGTTTTGTGCTTAATATTGATTAGCTAAACTAATTGACATGTCATTTAGTTTTGATATCTAGGATTGTTCTTAATTGCATATCAATCATCTTAGATAAGCATATAGGGTTTCCCTTGCTCTATGTTGCATTTTGGATATTCACATATATTCACTTAGGGTTGTATTCTCTTCTAGAGAAAGTAAGTCTTGTGTGTAGCAACCGGGATTAGGTTGCTTAGATCGCAAGCAAATAGGACTAGGTTCACTCATACCGAGATTAGGTAGGTGTGTGATTACTTCCGGGATTAGGTTGTAATCGTTTGCACATTTAGTGGATTCGAGGTTCGAGTGTGGCTTACTTACATAGCCCGTGGTTTTTCCCGTGAGGGTTTCCACATAAAAACCAAGTGTTGTTTTAATTTCCGCACCATATTACACTTACTTGTTTATATTATCTTGAGGGCATTTTGGTAATTTTGACTAACACGAAAAATTGGGTAAAAAGCGTAAAATTTATTCACCCCCCCCCCCCCCCCCCCCCTCTAGATAGCTTTATACACACCGTGCTTTAATTAGTTTCAAATATCTTACTTTCTCATTCTCTGATTAAGTTCTTTGAGTCCTTAGAACCCTAAACTTCAAAGAGAGATTTTTGAGAAAAAATCAAATCAAGAACTCACCTTTAAACACTCAAATCAAATCCTTTTATCATCATATTTCATATTGCATCTTCTATGACTATATAGAATGCATCCATGATTGGGTTTGTATCATCACAACTTGCTTGGTAAGATTTTGATTAAGTTCATCTTATTTTAGTAATTTTACTATCAAGCTATTCTCTTTTAATTTACTTGTATGTTTTTGATCATATGATAAATACAAAAATAGAGAATTAATTGTGATGAATTGATTGAGTGTTATATTGTGATAGCTAATTAGGTTTTTGATTAATCTTATTTAGCTAAGCTATTTGACATGTCATTTAGTAATTGATATCTAGGGTTGATTTAAATTGATTATATCATCATCCTAGATAAGCATCTAAAGTTACCTAGTCTTGTTTGTTATTTGAATATTTATACATATTCACATAGGTTGCATAATCTCTTCATAGAGAATTAAGTCTTGAGGCTAAGATTGTTTAGGCCTCAAGCAATTGGACTAGAACCACTTTTAAAGGCCCGAGTGGTAGAAGTGGGTTATTGACCGGAGTGTTAGACGAGGTCTACATAAGTTGTAAACTCCATTTCAATTAGTGGATTTCGAGGTCCGAGTGTGGCGCACTAAACAGCCCGTGGTTTTTCCCAGTGGTTGGGTTTCCACGTATACATCAAGTGTTATTTAAATTTCGCACTATATTACACTTGCTTGTATTTTTGACTAGTAGGGGCATTTTGGTAAAATAGACTTGCATGCGAAAATTGGATAATAATAGTTAAAATCTATTCACCCCCCTCTAGATATATTTTTCATACACACCGAATATTATTGTATTACTTTCAAAATTTATTAATTAATTGAAAGATGGCTTCATTATTTTTGGAACAAAACTAAAGTACTTTTGGAACTAAAATAAAATAAAAAACTAAACTAAACTAAACTAAAGAATCTTATAAATAGTAGAATGTCCAACAACACACATTAACTCATTGTTCATAGTCTATCTTTTTCTCTTTTTCTTTTTCTTCATGACTAATTTTGTTATCGGATTCCATTATGATTGAGAAAACTTTTGTAGCGTAAACTTTAAGTTTGAGAAAACTTTCACAGCGTAAACTTAGTGATCTATCACACAATTGAAATTGAACGACGCACCCAATTTGAAATACGAGAGAATGACCGTACTCTTTTGAACTCATTTTGTGTGATTGTCACCAAAATAATATATCAAATGTTTATAGTATTAAAGTAATGAAATTGATCAAAATACCTTTATTTATCCTAAAATCTAACTTCCCCATTTTCTTTGTCAGATCACTTTCTCTCTCTTCCACTATCTCTTAAACTTAGCTCTTTGCAAAATTCATTCTTCCTTAAAATTTTAACCAAAAAAATCTCTAATCTTTTTCTTAAAAAAAAAACAAAAAAACACAAAATTCAATTCTTGGCAATTGAAGAACCTCATTCTTCCTTAAAATTTTAACCAAAAAAATCTCTAAAAAAAAAACACTAAATTCAATTCTTGGCAATTGAAGAACCTCATTGTTGATTCATATTCAGAGATCGGGAGAACACATTAATTTTTGAAGACTTTACTTTTAGTTTTTATGTGTTTTGTTAGCATTTTTGTGGATTGCAAACTAAAATTTTATATATAAAACAAAAACACATATCAAAAATAGAAAGAAAAAAAATAGTTGAAGTCCAATAATATTAAGTATTGGACTAGCCAAGACCAAGACTTAAGTCTCGACTTTGGTTGAGTCGAAACTTATCCGGGATTTTATTTCTTTCAAGCGTATTTTCTAGCTCAATTTTTTTTTTTTTTAGATTTGTGTTATTTCTTCTCTTTTTGTTTTGGTTTCCAAATGTATTTTATCTCTCATCTTCTTCTTCTTCTTCTTTTTTAGCAATTCTTCTTTTAGTTTTAGTATTTACTTTTTCTCTCCCCTTTTTTTTGTTATTGTTTTCTCTCTCCAAATACTTATTTCTTTCTCTTTATGTGCCCGAGAGTATTTTTATCACAAAATCATTTTAGGTGATTAAAATTCAAGTTATTAACCAGTAATACACAAAATAATCACAGGTAGGTGCTATAAAATTAAAGAACTTGTTTTTTTAAAAAAAAACTTAGGGATGATCTTAGCCACTTCTATATATATTCGCTATTACAAAAATAATCAAGGTTTGGAGGAAAGTTATATGACTCGAATTCACAACTTTAATGATATAAATGTGAAAAGGATAGTGTTAAGTGTTAACATATGCCTTAAAACACATATATACTATAAAAGGAAAAAGTTATTTAACTCAGTCACAGTATTTATTGTCCTGTTTCTACCTTACGATGATTAAGTTTCCTTTTATAGTATATTTCTAGGTGTTTAGGGCACAGGTTAACACTATCTATATGAGAAACATACCACCAGACCAACCTTATCTAGTCTTTTGTAAATACAGTTAAATAGGTAGAAATTGGTCAAAGTGTTGGGACATCCATAAAGTTTCCCCTTGTCGAAGCTATTGATGGTAAATAAATTTATGGACCTGAAAATCAATCGATGTAGAACTGTCTTTCATTCTTACGGGAGCCCATTAAATAAACCACGCAAGCTGCTTCATAATAACCACCACATTATCCAAAAACTCAAGATTGTAGCCCCATTTTCAAGTGAAGCTCTTTAAACTGAGAGGGTTAAGATAGTAACTTACTTTAATACTCTTTTATGTTTTTTCTAAGTAATTTTTTTGATATAAAAATTAAAGGCAGAATTTCACATACGTCCCACCTTTTTTGCGATTGTCACCTTTTTAAATGTCTTACCATATTCATCACTTTAGTTCCTATTTTTTCCAAAAGGGTTCAAAAATTTAATAGCACTCTTTAAAGAGTGAGTTTTAAGACTATCATCAACTTAATAACTTGAGTTTTAATAACATCTAAAGTGTGGATTTGACAAAAATACTCTTAAAACATACTCACAAAAATAAGACTTGCATTTTTTTCCCAATATTTAATTTCGTATTTTCGAGACTTAATTTGGTGTTTCCAAGACTTATTTTGGTTTTCCGAGACTTATTTTGGTGTTTCTGAGATTTATTTTGTATTTCTAAGTCTTGTTTTCTAATTTCTGAGACTTATTTTGTAGTTTCCGAGACTTACTAGATATATTTACAATTTTCGAGACTTATTGGACAAAAATGAAATATATTTTTTTTTGTTCATCTTCTTCATCGAGACCTCCAACGGAGGTCGATTTCAATCTCCAATAGAGGCTGACTTTGACCTCCAACAGAGATCGAACAGACCTTTAATGGAGGTCTGACCAATGGAGGTTTTTGAAATTAAAAGAAAAACCTAAAAATGACAAAAACGTAATAAAAGAAAGAGATGAGGGTATTTTAGTCTATTTGTGCCATTTACACTTAACATATTAAACTATTGATACTCTTAAAATTCAACATAAAAAAAGTGTTATTTCCCTCTATTTTCACTTTTCCTAAACTTATCACTTTAGTCCATTTGACCAGATATTTGAAAGTCAAATTTGACAAAATGCACTAAAGTACACTTTTGCCCTTATATGACATTACATTTAAGACTAAATGGTATCACATTTTTTTAATAACTTATTAGTTTTTGTATTGGTCTCTGCAAAGCCAAAATCCTGGATCCACCATTGAGTCTTGGTCGAGAATGGCTCATTTGTACAAGACTTAAATAAGTCTCGACCTGAGACTTATTTTTTGGAAAATTTTCTAAGTTTTTATTTTAATTTTATTTTATATAAATTTATGTTTTTTTATTTTATTTTTTTAGTTTACTCTTCCAACAGTTCCTCTTATACATTTCATTCTTGCGTTTCAAATCACTTATATATTTTAAGTTTTTTGTTTTTGTGTTTCTCTCTCTACTTTCCCTCCATAGTTTTCTCTATCATATTTCAAACAACAAACTAAAGGAGTTTTTTTATTTCAACTTCAGAGATTTATAAGATGAAAATTTTCAAGAGAGATATGAAAGTATTGAAAGTGGATATATTGTTTTCAACTTGAGAGGGGCGATTTTTGTAAGAAAAAATTATTGAATGGGTCTGATGTGAGAAGAAAGAAGGAAAATGAAAGAAATAATAAAGTGGGTGGCTTAATTAGAGAGACATTTTTGTCAGTACATATTCTAATTCTATTAAAACTCAAATTACAAATGTGTGTTATAAGCCCACAAAATCAGCTAAAAAATGCTATTTGCACCCATTTTCACTTATTTTATTTTCCCATACAAAAGTTGCCTTTACGATAGAAATAATTATGAAAATAAAATAACAATATTTTAGAAACATGGTAATAGTTCATATCCATAGATAATCTAAATTCCACTAACTGGTTCTTGATTAGTGAAATAATCAAATAAAGGCATTCAAAAACTTGTCCAAAGTTTTAGTTTCCACAATGTATAAGAGCCTCCATGGGCTTGAGAAATCAAGCCTTTTAACTTAATTAAGGGAGGAGCTGCATTTTTACAGCTTCAAGGGGCTAGGGGTCCCTTAAGGACCCCCTTAATTGAACTCATATGGATCTCACTCTCTTAATTAAATGGTGGCTTCAACCCCCTTAAATGGGCTTCCCCTATTTTTTTTTTTATTAAATATCAATAGCTTTAAAAAAAAAAAAAAAAAATCTCAACAGCTTTATAAAATAATAATAATAAATTATAAATGAGTTATTTAAAGGAGTATCATTAGAACACAAACCCATTTAATAGTCCCTTACAACAACATTCACCATTAATTAAGGAGGTCTTAAAGGGATATCCTTAGAGATGCTCTAAAAGATATGCACGATGCCGATATTTGGATGATCGTAACAATATGCAATTAATAAGCCGCTTTAATGCTTAAAGACTCCAAAAATGGAGCTCCATCACCGGGATTCAAACTCAGACATGGTATATATTTATCTCACCCATTTCCATAAAACCGTAAAACAAGCAAAGTGCAGGGAGAACGGAGATACATTCTTTGTATTGGGACTAGATTTCGGTTGGTCACAATGGTTGGGTTGGGTTTCCTCCAATTTTTGAGATGGTCCAAAGAGTTTTACCAATTAAAATTGGTAAAGCCCACATGTAATATGCGGAAGACCCAAGGACTTTTAGTACTTTTAAAACTGCTTAAAAAAGGGTTTTATAAATCCTTCTTGTTGATCGGTGAGTTTTTTTTTTTTTTTTTTTGGGGTTTTAAGGTTGCTGTCTAGATTTCATCGAGTGGCATTTAGAGGCCGATTCGTGGTCTGATTGAGCTCAAATTTTGTCAATGTATTCACCATTCATGAGACTACATTTTGGGCGGTAGAGATTGGGTTTAGATATCTCTCTTTCATTCTCTTGTGTTATTTGTTTACTTGCCAATATTATTTAATCTTGAGATTGTTGTGATATATGCCTCTGGTTCTAGTCAGAGAGAACTTGTAAATTCCCATTATATTGTGATAGTGGAGATTTTTGGAAGACCCGTGGTTTTTACTCCTCACTTTAGGGTGGTTTTCCATGTAAAATTACTTGTGTTCTTATGCATATGATTGTGGTTGTGTTGATTATTGTTCTACTTGATTGATTCCTATTAGGTTCATATAAGAGATGATAAATTATTGTTTGTTGTCAGTAGTGTGTTTTATCCTACACCAACAGACCTATGAATCTGTTTGGTGTCAATGACACACATTTAGCACAGTAATGTTACAAATTTGAATTGTGGATATAAAAAACAAAATTAGGATGCACATACCATTCTCATAATAATATGTTCTTTTTTTTTTTTTGATGAAATAATAATATGTTCTTACTGTATTAAATTATGCCTCATTGCATAATTTGCATGATTTTTGCGTGATTGGTATGGATTCAAATTCCTGATAGATTGTTTGTTTCAAAAAAAAAAAAAAAATCTAGACAGATTATGAAACAAGAGTCCCACCCGTCAATATTTCAAGAGTAAGTGTAGATTATTCTCTTTCTTTTTTTTTCAAATTTATGATCGAATGATTTGACAAAATTACATAAATCATGAGATGATTACAACTCACCAACTAAATCAATTGGTCATTAATTTGAGATAATCTAACATTACTTCAGTATAAAACTCTCTAGGGTATTGTTTAAACATGTGAATTGTGAATTGTTAGGAGAAAATCTTAAACCCCCATTCCATAACATTGTTGCTATGTGCTCGGCATATACACGATGTGCAATTAAGTTGTGCCACAAGCCCACAACTCATTAATTTAATTGGGACTAATTGCACAAACATCTCCCAACAATAGGCATAATTACACACATATAGAACATTTGTCTAATATTATACAAACCTCCCCTGTCGTTATGGGGACACAGTTAAAAGTTAATTGTTGAGGGGTAAAATGGTCTTTTTACTTATGAAAAACGATAAAGTCATTATTAATTAATTTATATAATACTTAATATATATATATGGTATCATTAAAAACAAAATAATTATCAAAACAAAATAACAAAAA
Organism: Acer yangbiense; assembly: GCA_008009225.1. NCBI lineage: Eukaryota > Viridiplantae > Streptophyta > Magnoliopsida > Sapindales > Sapindaceae > Acer > Acer yangbiense. The sequence goes on along the minus strand of CM017773.1, from coordinate 19,526,777 downwards.
TGGATTAGAGAAACCTGTTTATCAAGAAACAAATAATTATCCAAACACATTTAAAAAAATAAATAAATTATCAAAACACAACATAATTATCAAGAAACAAAATAATTAAAAAAAAAAAAAAAAACTTGAGAGATATCTAAAAAATCTTCCAAGAACTCCATCAAACAAAAAATATTAAAAAAGAAAAAAGAAAGTTAGATGAGATCTGGATCTTCCAAAAGATCCATCAATGGAGTTTCTGATGGAGCCTCCATCAAATGGACTGCTCCATCTGACATGAATACCGTCCATCTCAGCAACATTGTCGCCCTTCTCAAGGGCAGAAGCACATCGTGGAAGCACCATCGTTTCTCTCAAGGGCAAAAGCGCACCTTCAAGGCCTACACACCAACGACGCCGCACACCAGCTACAACTCAGATCGGTGGAAGCGTAGATTTTTCAAGCAGCTTGTGGCTGGATTCCATCCATTCTTCTTTTTCTTCTTCCTCATGATAGCATTTTGGTCTCCTTTTCCATGTTTTTGTTCCAATTTTTGGAATTATTTCTTATTTGTTTAATGATACAAGAGAAATATATAGGATTAATAAAGTGTAGTAGAATGATTTGTGTTTGGATTAATGAAATAAGTATCAGTGATGTTTTAGGTTGGATCAACAAAATCCCAACTAGGTTAATTTTTATTTTCCTCTGTATCTATCTCTTTGGTTTTCATTTTTTTAAAATAAATTTTTATTTTTATATTAGGGGTATTTTTGTCATTCCATGCTGATACACATGGTCAACGGTTAAAATTGATGGAAGTTAACTGATGGCAAGGGTGGTTTGTGTAATTTTGGACAAAAGTTCTATATACAAGTAATTATGCGGTTATGCCTAATGTTGGAGTGGTTTGTGCAATTAGTCCATTTAATTGGGAATTTTTATTTTTTATTTTTTTGAAGAATTTAATTGGGAATGTTAAATTGTGTCATATCCCAATGTAAATATTGTGATAAGACAACAAATGAACAAAGTAACAAACATAATTGGACAGTCCCATCAATTAATGACGTGGCTACACAAAATTTTCTCAATTAGCTGTCTATGTGTGGCACTATGCAAAGCTATTGTCTTGGCCCCTGGGTGGGTGATCAGATGTAGGTAGCCCAAAGCCCCAAATTATTAAGTTTCTTAACGATAGAAATCGCTCACCCAAGACAGGTAATTGTAATTGTAAAATATAAAAACTAAAAATATTAATGTAAAAATATAAGTAAAAAAGGTAAAAACAAGAGGATCTCCAATTTTTTTTTAACAATTTTTGTATATATATATATATTTTTTAAAAATGAATTTAATAATTTGTTTAATTAATTGATATTAAGATTAGTTTATTTAGTTCATTACTATAAATTCATTTTTATTTTGTTTAGTTAATAATAGTTTTTATATTTTACTTTATTTTTTAGTGAACATTTTTCTTATGTTATTTTTTTTTTAAATATATATACATATATAAATATACAATCTTTCTATTGTTAGTTCGCCCTGACATTAAATATATCAGGACGAAAAATATGGACCATAATAGAAAATCTGTATAAATATATGTATATATATTGGTAAATGTGTAAAACTTAATCTTATTGGACAATACATGTAGATTAAGGTGTAAATGTAATAATAAGTTTTAGGATAAAATCATTGTTTATGCTTAATTTAATAATAATAATAATAACGGCCAAATTATACTTTACTAAGTTCTATTACAGTTGACCACTAATAATCTACTAAGCTGCCTTAATGGTGAGCAAGAAACACTAGAAAAAAGGAAATTTTTTTTTTCCTTTTCTTTTTTAATTGTACAATACCATCTCAGTAAAAAATAATACTAATAATAAAAATATATATATATATATATTTTTTCACAGGTAGGTGCTATAAAATTAAAGAACTTGTTTTTTTTTTTTTTAAACTTAGGGATGATCTTAGCCACTTCTATATATATATTCGCTATTACAAAAATAATCAAGGTTTGGAGGAAAGTAATACGACTCGAATTCACAACTTTAATGATATAAATGTGAAAAGGATAGTGTTAAGTGTTAACATATGCCTTAAAACACATATATACTATAAAAGGAAAAAGCTATTTAACTCAGTCACAGTATTTATTGTCCTATTTCTACCTTACAATGATTAAGTTTCCTTTTATAGTATATTTCTAGGTGTTTAGGGCACATGTTAACACTATCCATATGAGAAACATACCACCAGACCAACCTTATCTAGTCTTTTGTAAATACAGTTAAATAGGTAGAAATTGGTCAAAGTGTTGGGACATCTATAAAGTTTCCCCTTGTCGAAGCTATTGATGGTAAATAAATTTATGGACCTGAAAATCAATCGATGTAGAACACTGTGGGCCTTGAAGACCATTGTTCATTCTCACGGGAGCCCATTAAATAAACCACGCAAGCTGCTTCATAATAACCACCACATTATCCAAAAACTCAAGATTGCAGCCCCATTTTCAAGTGAAGCTCTTTAAACTGATAGGGTTAAGATAGTAACTTACTTTAATACTCTTTTATGTATTTTCTAAGTAATTTTTTTGATACAAAAATTAAAGGCAGAATTTCACATAAGTCCCACCTTTTTTGCGATTGTCACCTTTTTAAATGTCTTGTCATATTCATCACTTTAGTTCCTATTTTTTCCAAAAGGGTTCAAAAATTTAATAGCACTCTTTAAAGAGTGAGTTTTAAGACTATCACCAACTTAATAACTTGAGTTTTAATAGCATCTAAAGTGTGGATTTGACAAAAATACTCTTAAAACATACTCACAAAAATAAGTCTTGCATTTTTTTCCCGATATTTAATTTCTTGTTTCCGAGACTTAATTTGGTATTTTCAAGACTTATTTTGGTTTTTCGAGACTTATTTTGGTGTTTCTGATATTTATTTTGTATTTCTAAGACTTGTTTTCTAATTTCTGAGACTTATTTTGTAGTTTCCGAGACTTAGTAGTTATATTTACAATTTTCGAGACTTATTGGACAAAAATGAAATATATATTTTTTTGTTCATCTTCTTCATCGAGACCTCCAACGGAGGTCGATTTCAATCTCCAATAGAGTCCAACTTTGACCTCCAACAGAGATCGAGCAGACCTCTAATGGAGGTCTGACCAATGGAGGTTTTTGAAATTAAAAGAAAAACCTAAAAATGACAAAAACATAATAAAAGAAAGAGATTAGGGTATTTTAGTCTATTGGTGCCATTTACACTTAACATATTAAACTATGGACAATGGTAGACATCCAACCATTTTTGTCCAACTTTTTGTCCAACCCCTGATGTGTCAGTTGGTGAGTGGATATATGGATAAATCATTATTAATGTGCATCCACTCACCAACTGACACATCAGGGGTTGGACAAAAAGGTTGGACAAAAAGGTTGGATGTATAACATTATCCTTAAACTATTGATACTCTTAAAATTCAACATAAAAAAAGTGTTATTTCCCTCTATTTTCACTTTTCCTAAACTTATCACTTTAGTCCATTTGACCAGATATTTGAAAGTCAACTTTGACAAAATGCACTAAAGTACACTTTTGCCCTTATATGACATTACATTTAAGACTAAATGGTATCACATTTTTTTAATAACTTATTAGTTTTTGTATTGGCCTCTGCAAAGCCAAAATCCTGGATCCGCTACTGAGTCTTGGTCGAGAATGGCTCATTTGTCCAAGACTTAAATAAGTCTCGACCTGAGACTTATTTTTTGGAAAATTTTCTAAGTTTTTATTTTAATTTAATTTTATATAAATTTATGTCTTTTTTTGTCTTTTTTTTTAGTTTACTCTTCCAACAGTTCCTCTTATACATTTCATTCTTGCTTTTCAAATCACTTATATATTTTAAGTTTTTTGTGTTTGTGTTTCTCTCTCTACTTTCCCTCCATAGTTTTCTCTATCATATTTCAAACAACAAACTAAAGGAGTTTTTTTTTTCAACTTCAGAGATTTATAAGATGAAAAATTTCAAGAGAGATATGAAAGTATTGAAAGTGGATATATTGTTTTCAACTTGAGAGGGGCGATTTTTGTAAGAAAAAATTATTGAATGGGTCTGATGTGAGAAGAAAGAAGGAAAATGAAAGAAATAATAAAGTGGGTGGCTTAATTAGAGAGACATTTTTGTCAGTACATATTCTAATTCTATTTTATAAATGTGTATTATAAGCCCACAAAATCAGCTACAAAAATGCTATTTGCACCCATTTTGCACTTATTTTATTTTCCCATACAAAAGTTACCTTTACGATAGAAATAATTATGAAAATAAAATAACAATATTTTAGAAACATGGTAATAGTTCATATCCATAGATAATCTAAATTCCACTAACTGGTTCTTGATTAGTGAAATAATCAAATAAAGGCATTCAAAAACTTGTCCAAAGTTTTAGTTTCCACAATGTATAAGAGCCTCCAAGGGCTCGAGAAATCAAGCCTTTTAACTTAATTAAGGGAGGAGCTGTATTTTTACAACTTCAAGGGGCAAGGGGTCCCTTAAGGACCTCTTAATTGAACTCATATAGATCTCACTCTCTTAATTAAATGGTGGCTTCAGCCCCCTTAAATGGGCTTCCCCTATTTTTTTTTTTATTAAATATCAATCGCTTTAAAAAAAAAATAAAAAATCTCAACAGTTTTTTAAAATAATAATCAAAAATTATAAATGAGTTATTTAAGGGAGTATCATTAGAACACAAACCCATTTAATAGCCCCTTACAACAACATTCACCATTAATTAAGGAGGTCTTAAAGGGATATCCTTAGAGATGCTCTAAAAGATATGCATGATGCCGATATTTGGATGACCGTAACAATATGCAATTAATAAGCTACTTTAATGCTTAAAGACTCCAAAAATGGAGCTCCATCAACAGGATTCAAACTCAGACATGGTATATATTTATCTCACACATTTCCATAAAACCGTAAAACAAGCAAAGTGCAGGGAGAACGGAGATACATTCTTTGTATTGGGACTAGATTTCGGTTGGTCACAATGGTTGGGTTGGGTTTCCTCCAATTTTTGAGATGGTCCAAAAAGTTTACCAATTAAAATTGGTAAAGGCCACATGTAATATGTGGAAGACCCAAGGACTTTTAGTACTTTTACAGCTGCTTATAAAAGGGTTTTATATATCCTTCTTGTTGATCGGTGAGCTTTTTTTTTTTTTTTTTTTGGGGTTTTAAGGTTGCTGTCTAGATTTTATCGAGTGGCATTTAGAGGCCGATTCGTGGTCTGATTGAGCTCAAATTTTGTCAATGTATTCACCATTCATGAGACTACATTTTGGGCGGTAGAGATTGGGTTTAGATATCTCTCTTTCATTCTCTTGTGTTATTTGTTTACTTGCCAATATTATTTAATCTTGAGATTGTTGTGATATATGCCTCTGGTTCTAGTCAGAGAGAACTTGTAAATTCCCATTATATTGTGATAGTGGAGATTTTTGGAAGACCCGTGGTTTTTACTCCTCACTTTAGGGTGGTTTTCCATGTAAAATTACTTGTGTTCTTATGCATATGATTGTGGTTGTGTTGATTATTGTTCTACTTGATTGATTCCTATTAGGTTCATATAAGAGATGATAAATTATTGTTTGTTGTCAGTAGTGTGTTTTATCCTACACCAACAGACCTATGAATCTGTTTGGTGTCAATGACACACATTTAGCACAGTAATGTTACAAATTTGAATTGTGGATATAAAAAACAAAATTAGGATGCACATACCATTCTCATAATAATATGTTCTTTTTTTTTTTGATGAAATAATAATATGTTCTTACTGTATTAAATTATGCCTCATTGCATAATTTGCATGATTTTTGCGTGATTGGTATGGATTCAAATTCCTGATAGATTGTTTGTTTCAAAAAAAAAAAAAAATCTAGACAGATTATGAAACAAGAGTCCCACCCGTCAATATTTCAAGAGTAAGTGTAGATTATTCTCTTTCTTTTTTTTTCAAATTTATGATCGAATGATTTGACAAAATTACATAAATCATGAGATGATTACAACTCACCAACTAAATCAATTGGTCATTAATTTGAGATAATCTAACATTACTTCAGTATAAAACTCTCTAGGGTATTGTTTAAACATGTGAATTGTGAATTGTTAGGAGAAAATCTTAAACCCCCATTCCATAACATTGTTGCTATGTGCTCGGCATATACACGATGTGCAATTAAGTTGTGCCACAAGCCCACAACTCATTAATTTAATTGGGACTAATTGCACAAACATCTCCCAACAATAGGCATAATTACACACATATAGAACATTTGTCTAATATTATACAAACCTCCCCTGTCGTTATAGGGACACAGTTAAAAGTTAATTGTTGAGGGGTAAAATGGTCTTTTTACTTATGAAAAACGATAAAGTCATTATTAATTAATTTATATAATACTTAATATATATATATATGGTATCATTAAAAACAAAATAATTATCAAAACAAAATAACAAAAATGGATTAGAGAAACCTGTTTATCAAGAAACAAATAATTATCCAAACACATTTAAAAAAATAAATAAATTATCAAAACACAACATAATTATCAAGAAACAAAATAATTAAAAAAAAAAAAAAAACTTGAGAGATATCTAAAAAATCTTCCAAGAACTCCATCAAACAAAAAATATTAAAAAAGAAAAAAGAAAGTTAGATGAGATCTGGATCTTCCAAAAGATCCATCAATGGAGTTTCTGATGGAGCCTCCATCAAATGGACTGCTCCATCTGACATGAATACCGTCCATCTCAGCAACATTGTCGCCCTTCTCAAGGGCAGAAGCACATCGTGGAAGCACCATCGTTTCTCTCAAGGGCAAAAGCGCACCTTCAAGGCCTACACACCAACGACGCCGCACACCAGCTACAACTCAGATCGGTGGAAGTGTAGATTTTTCAAGCAGCTTGTGGCTGGATTCCATCCATTCTTCTTTTTCTTCTTCCTCATGATAGCATTTTGGTCTCCTTTTCCATGTTTTTGTTCCAATTTTTGGAATTATTTCTTATTTGTTTAATGATACAAGAGAAATATATAGGATTAATAAAGTGTAGTAGAATGATTTGTGTTTGGATTAATGAAATAAGTATCAGTGATGTTTTAGGTTGGATCAACAAAATCCCAACTAGGTTAATTTTTATTTTCCTCTGTATCTATCTCTTTGGTTTTCATTTTTTTAAAATAAATTTTTATTTTTATATTAGGGGTATTTTTGTCATTCCATGCTGATACACATGGTCAACGGTTAAAATTGATGGAAGTTAACTGATGGCAAGGGTGGTTTGTGTAATTTTGGACAAAAGTTCTATATACAAGTAATTATGCGGTTATGCCTAATGTTGGAGTGGTTTGTGCAATTAGTCCATTTAATTGGGAATTTTTATTTTTTATTTTTTTTGAAGAATTTAATTGGGAATGTTAAATTGTGTCATATCCCAATGTAAATATTGTGATAAGACAACAAATGAACAAAGTAACAAACATAATTGGACAGTCCCATCAATTAATGACGTGGCTACACAAAATTTTCTCAATTAGCTGTCTATGTGTGGCACTATGCAAAGCTATTGTCTTGGCCCCTGGGTGGGTGATCAGATGTAGGTAGCCCAAAGCCCCAAATTATTAAGTTTCTTAACGATAGAAATCGCTCACCCAAGACAGGTAATTGTAATTGTAAAATATAAAAACTAAAAATATTAATGTAAAAATATAAGTAAAAAAGGTAAAAACAAGAGGATCTCCAATTTTTTTTTAACAATTTTTGTATATATATATATATTTTTTAAAAATGAATTTAATAATTTGTTTAATTAATTGATATTAAGATTAGTTTATTTAGTTCATTACTATAAATTCATTTTTATTTTGTTTAGTTAATAATAGTTTTTATATTTTACTTTATTTTTTAGTGAACATTTTTCTTATGTTATTTTTTTTTAAATATATATACATATATAAATATACAATCTTTCTATTGTTAGTTCGCCCTGACATTAAATATATCAGGACGAAAAATATGGACCATAATAGAAAATCTGTATAAATATATGTATATATATTGGTAAATGTGTAAAACTTAATCTTGTTGGACAATACATGTAGATTAAGGTGTAAATGTAATAATAAGTTTTAGGATAAAATCATTGTTTATGCTTAATTTAATAATAATAATAATAACGGCCAAATTATACTTTACTAAGTTCTATTACAGTTGACCACTAATAATCTACTAAGCTGCCTTAATGGTGAGCAAGAAACACTAGAAAAAAGGAAATTTTTTTTTTTTTTTTCCTTTTCTTTTTTAATTGTACAATACCATCTCAGTAAAAAATAATACTAATAATAAAAATAAAAATAAATCATTAACTCTTCTTCCTCTCTCGTTTGCCTGTTCTCATATCTCTTATAGTGGAATTTGGCTACTATGCAGCACTATTTTACATTGGACTCTGTAAAAGTTAAATACTAACTAGAAATTTAAGACAAAAAATGAATTCGAAATTAATAAATCAAAATAAAGTGAGTGAAACGAATCAACACAAGTTTTTATATACATAACGTCAACAAAAAAACCAATCAAATATGTAGCATTCTTCGTATCAATCGCCATGGTTTTATTTTTCCCTCAAATTCAAGGTTTTTTTTTTTTTATTACAGAAAATCCAAGTCTTCAAATTGTAGATATTGTTATTGAGCCCAATATCAGAAATTTTACTCCACACGTTGAAACCTCGAGCGAAATCACGATTCCGACTTCTAGTGTTTCTTGCTCACCATTCTCGAATAGCCGTTATTCAAGTAGATGGACAAGAAAACAAGGAAGAGAACGTAATAGGGAAGAAAAATTTTTGGTAGTTTAAATGACAACGTTTTTGCTTTTTTTCCAAGTACAAAATTAATTAAATGAATCCTGACCATTTATTCTTTCAATTGACACATGTAAAAGGATCCTCAAAAGCTTAGGTTATGAGAGGATCTTGATCTTTCATATTAATGATTAGATATTAACATATATGATATATCATTAAAAACTCTTTCTATTTTTTTAAACCCTAGATCGTCTTTTAAATACTAATTTCAAATATATTTTCAATTTCTTCTAAAAATATACAAATTGATTACTAAGTATGGTGAATGAATCAAAATCAAAATCTCTTTAGAATTTTTTTTTTTTTTTTTTGTTATCAATATCAGTTATTCTTTAATTTCATCAAAAAAAATTTCTACTTCCAAATCAATTGGGACATAACACAAATCTTGCATCCCTACCACTTTCATAAATAGAAAATGGATCTTCAACTAGAAAACCTCAAATCGTATTGATTTTGTGGACATAAAACAATCAATAAGAAATGGAGAGATTGTTTAACATGACGAGAGAGAAAAAAGAAAAAAGAAAAAAGAAAAAAGAAAAATAGAGTCTACTTTTATAGAATTATCAAAACATAGAAGAGAAAAAGTGAGAGAAGAGAAAGAACAGTGATGAAATTAAAGATAATAATAAAATTTTAAATAATAATAAAATTGATTAAATAACATAATAATAGGTGTAAATAGTGTGTACTTACAAAAATATAATACAGTATAATTTAGAAAAAGATAATTTTGGTATTAAGTGGGGTTTATTTATGAATTATAATTTTTTTTTTTAAATTCAATAGGTATGATTACGAAAGGGGTGTACATACAGTTTTTAAGGGGTGCCATTATCGCAACTCTATATGTATATTGTAATCTTTTGTTTCTAAATGGTTGATAAGTCCACCATATTGTCATATTATCATGTTTTCATTACATTTTTAGAGGATTCTTTTAATTCTTTGTATTACAAACCTTGCCTTATTAAGAAACATGGTAGTTTACAACTTCGACCTAGTAAGAAATAAAGAACATGATTGTAACACAACATAAAACTGAAAAAACTAGAAAAATAGTGTTTCTCGGTTTGGTAATGTTAGTACTCCTATTATTTTTATGGGAATTTACAATTTGATTCTAGAGTTTTATTAAATATCACTTTTTTTTTTTACCCAATATATGCTTATTAGTTTTCTTATCCTTAAATTTTCAGAAATGCATCAACCCGGTCCCTCTAACAATAAATAAATAAATTAACTGTCAAAATAGCATAATCCTTTTTGCCCTGGTTTAAAATAACAAGTTAAAAGACTATTGATAGAGTAACTATGAAACTTTACAAAAAGAAGGTCCAAAAAATTGTTTTTTGAAAGGTCATAAAAGAACCCCACATAGCTATTATTGGAAGTTTGGGAGACAGATGTGTCGGAGATCATCATCAGGAACACACAAAAAGCTAGCAATGGTACGTTTGAGAGAGGTATTGAAACACCCAGATGAATTTCACATATTGTTGAAGCTGAAACTAGCAGTGAGACATGCAGAGAAACAGATCATCCCACTTGACCACCCTCACTGGAGTTTCTGTTACACTCTGCTTAACAAATTCACTAATGGTGGTACCACTCTCCTCCTTCAACCATTTGAGCCCCAACTTAGAAATGTTGTATGCATATTTTATTTGATTCTTCGAGCACTTGACACTGTTGGTATGTCGCAGTAGTAATACTTAACTAATTTCATGATCATTTGATGTTACATTTTTTTAGTCAAAAAATTGGCAACTGAGTTTGGTTTGATGGTTTTGTTTACAGAGGACGATACAAGCATACCTACAGAAGTCAAACTGCCTATTTTGATCGATTTTCATCGTCATGTATACGATCGTGCCTGGCATTTTTCATGTGAGTGTTCTGATATCATATATCTTTGAATTGAATTGCTAAATTTGTTTTTGTCACATTTTCATGATTGTTGTTTGTATTGCATTTTTTTTATATTAATTAAGGTGGTACAGAGGATTGCAAAATTCTCATGGACCAGTTTCATCATGTTTTAACTGCTTTTGCAGAGATTGGAAAAGGGTTGGTTTCTTATATATCCTATTTACTAGCTTATATATGAATCTTTTTAATAAGTATTTTCACATTTTCATTAATTGTGCAGTTACCGAGAGATAATTGAGGATATAACCAAAAGAATGGGTGCATGGATGGCAAAATTTATTTGCAAGGAGGTTTGTTAATCATATCAAATTATCCTTAAATTAAAAATTTAATCGAAGAGAATTCGATGATTTTTCTTTGAAGATCTTCAAACACTCATGCATGAGTCCTATATGTATAATATAAATCACTTCAACATTTATTCAATTTTTGTAGGTAGAAACAATGGATGACTATGATGAATATTGCCACTATGTCACAGGACCTATTGGAATAGGTATGTTCAAGATATTCGAATCTTCGGGGAAGCAAGATTTTGCTCCAGAGAATCAATCCAGTTTAATGGGTGTCTTTCTGCAGGTATTCTTATGATATATTAGGCAACCCATATTTTGAATATGTCCATCATCAATTTTCATTTGAACTTGGCGTTAATGTTTGACCATCTGAATACACAAATTTCAGAAAACAAATATCATTCGAGATTATTTGGAGGATATTAGTGAGATACCAAAGCCACGCATGTTTTGGCCTCGTGAGGTCTGGAGTAAATATGTTAACAAACCCGAGGTATATTATCTTTAACATTTTCTTTTCTCATATTTAGCACATATTAGTGAGATAAACTAATTCTAAGTAATATTTTACATCATCAGGACTTACAATATGATGAGAATTCAGTCAAGGCAGTACAATGCTTGAATGAAATGATCACCGATGCTTTGAAACATGTAGAAGATTGCTTGAAGCACATGTCTGCTCTGAAAGATAATGAAGTTTTTCGATTTTGTGCTATTCGCCCGGTATGAGCATATACAATGATTTGTCATGTAATTTCCACATCGTTTTTTTCTGTGTCACACCTAGAAATGTTTTGGTTTGAGGGGCTTATACTGTTGTGTTGTGTTTTGGTTGGACATGCATGGCCAGGTATTAGCAATAGGAACTCTAGCTTTTTGCTACAACAACATTGATGTCTTCAAAACTGGAGTAAAATTGAGGCCCGGTAAGAAATGATTTAACTTGTGAAGCAATTCCATGCTCTTTGGTGGTTTTTTTTTTTCTGCTATCGTTAATTACCTTATCTTTACGTACAGGTCTTGTTGCTAAAATTTATGATCGAACAATAACGATGACTGTCATGAAGTCTAAGGTACGTAGTTGTCGTTTGAAACAAAAGGAACTCTAATGCCAATATCCTTTCAATGTTTTAACATATTTACTCTTTTGGTTTATCTAAGGTTGAGATGCATTATCCCCATTCCATGGAAACATTAAGCAGAATAAATAATATACAAGATATCTGCAGAGAGTCTGGACTCCTAAACAATATGTCTGCATTCTCCACCACGAACAGTTATCTCTTTGTTTCTTATTTGTTCTCTAACTTGTTTTTATGATCTAGCAGAAAATTTTACATTATTAGGAGTGAGCAGAGAGATTATATAATTTTGCCCCGGTAAACCTTCGAACTAATTTTGCATTACTTAAATCTATCAAATATTTCTTTTAGTTGATCATCTATTACCATATTAGATATATATATTTTTTCTCATTTTGTATTTCCATATAGTTGTAATAAAATCCCCTATTTAGTTTTCTACAATGTTTTTTAGTGAATTATATCCAATTGATAATATCCATATATACCTTAATGTTACTGCAGTTTATGGTACTCTTCATTCTACTATTCGTATTGTACGCATATCGATCCTCCAAATCTCCAATCAATTGAATAAATACTGTAAGTTTCATCACATAATCAGCTTATTGTTGATCGAAATTACTCTAGCTCTAACATAAATAAATAGTAACTTGGCCTAACATTGCTCTTTTTATTCTGTTTCTGCAGGAATTACTTGGCTGAGACTTTCTGCTACAAAGCATGTGCCTTACTCCATGGTTCTTATGAATGTTATACTTACGCTCGAAATTAAATGAGTTTCTATTTGATATAACTACATAAACACATGATAATAAGTTTATTATTACTCCAAAAAAATAAGTTTATTATTAAATATAAAGAATTTTATTATGATAACATTCCATTGAAGAAAAATAAAAACTTTGGAATAGCCACTACAAGAAAAATGGTCTATTGGGACGAAAATCCTATAGGGACGTTTTTTTTTTTTGTCCCAATAGGCAGTCTATTGGGACGAATTATATATTTCATCCCAATAGGCAGTCTATTGGGACGAATTGTTGATTCGTCCCAATAGATTGGCTGTTGGGACGAATAAAAAAGGTCCCTATAGATTTTCGTTCCAATAGAATGTTTATTTGGATAAATTTTGTCCAATATAATAAGACATTTAGGGGCGATTTTTTTTCGTCCCAATAGACTGCCTATTGGGACGAAATATAAAATTCATCCCAATAGACTGCCTATTGGGACGAAGTTATTCGTCCAATCGTCCCAATAGACATCCTGTTAGGACGAATTTTATATTTCGTCCCAATAGGCAGTCTATTGGAACGATTTTAGGGCTATTGGGACAAAACAAAATCGTCCCAATAGCCCTTTTTTTTGTAGTATTTTCAATTAATCCTCAAATGGGTTTAGATGAATGTGAGTGAAGAAAGAAACGTGAAAAAAGTATTAGATGACGAAGATGAAGAAAATATTACTTTAAGATGAAAGGAGAGAAAATGAGGTAAATAATAGAGGTAAAAAATATATATTATTTTGTTGAAAATTCAAACAAAAAAAAAAAAAAAAAAAAAAAAAAAAAAAAAAAGGAGAAAACTAATTAATTAATTTTGTTGAAAATTCTTGAATTTTTTTTTAAAGTTTTTCCGTAAAGATAGATTAATAATTAAATTACCATATATATTAGAAAATGATGCAATATGGATCATTTTGTTCGTCCAAAGTGGTTCTCTATCGAGATGAAATTTGTTTTTTCTCAATAAGTTCTTCATAAGGATCATAACTACTAGTCTTGAAAGGTTTTCTATTATTTTTTAAAAAAGGAACTGAAACGTTGGAACCGGAACCGAACTGTCGAAACCGAAATCGCTGGTTCCGAATCGAAAACCGAAACTTGAAAATGGTGGAAAATGTCACCTTTTTAAAGTGGTTTTGTAAGCAAGTCACCATTTTAATAACTTAAGTTTAAAAGACACCTATTATGATGAACGTACAAAAATGCCCTTACTTTACACACATTCTCTTACTTTGAAGTTTTTATTTTATTTTATTTTATTTTTATGATTCTTTCATCTTCTTCATAGAGGTCTGTTTAACAGACCTCTAATGGAGGTTGAACATCATTGGATAATAAGTTTAGTGGCGCTACACAGACGCATTCGGGGGTCTATAATAAACGTTTTTTAATATGAATTTGTTTATCATATAAAAATAAAATTTAAATTGGTGGAATCAATCTACAAATAAAATTTTGATTGAAAAAGTTCAATAAAAATTTAATAACAAATAGAGTTTATATATAAAAAGAATGCTTTTAATATCACAAACAAATCAGCAGCAAGGTGGATAAGCATCGGTGGACAGGCGGGCGTGGGCGGGTTCAACACCTGCTGAAGACAGTGATTTATCATTTATGTGGACGAGCTGGTGGGCGTGGGCGGGTGGCTTGGTTGTTTGAAGGCAACAAATATTTTATTATTTTTTTAAAAAACATTTCGTCCCTACAGGTTGTTAAAGGGGACGAAAATACAATTCGTCCCTAAAAATTGTCTATTGGGACGAATAATTTCGTCCCTATACATGATCAATTGGGACGAATAGACCTCTTGGGACGATTTTTGGCCTATTGGGACGAAAAAAAAACGTCCCAATAGCCAATTTTTTTGTAGTGAGCAGTGGGCATTAGTAAATTAATTTGCTCCTAATAATACATTTGTATCTCAACTACTGTAAAAAAAAAAAAAAAAAAAAAACATTTGTATCTCAACTGTAGATTAATATTCTCTTTTCGTCAGATGAGATGAGATTGGTCTAGTGGTATACGTACCCTTTATATCTATACTACGAGGTTATGGGTAGGGATGGGCGTGGGGGTCCAATGGGGCAAGGGAGGGTACCCCTACCCCTACCCCCATTCCTCAAACCTTTCCGCCCGCCCGCCCGCCGCCACCCCCCTCAAAATCCATTTCCCCCGTTTCTTTTTAATTTCGATTCTAAATTTTCAATTTTCAATTTTCAATTCGAAAATCGGAATTTGAAATTTGGAATCCAGACATTTCAATCTTTAATTTAACATTGTTAAAATATTCGATCCAAAAAGTAATAAAAATATAATACAACATCCAAAATACAATACAAAATAATTTGTTTATATATAAATAAAATAAAATAATATATATTTTTTTTATTTTGGAGGAAATGAGGTTTTGGGTTTGAGGATGGGTACCTACCCCCACCCCCACCCCCAAAAACCATTTGGGGGCAAAATTTGCCCTCAAAACCCTATGGGGAAACGCCCATCCCTAGTTGTGGGTTCAAGTCCCCATTCAACCCTTCCCCCAAAAAATCCAGAATTTATAATAAATAAATAAATATATATATATCACATACTTGACTGATACTATACATGCACGTAACTATTTGGCTAAGAGTGTAAGCTATAGGCATTGTGGTAGCCAAAAGCAGGCCATAGGCCCAACCTCGAAGCCCACGACAAAACCAACAAGTAATTCAGGTCAAGCCCAAGTGCAACCGATCGACCCAAGAACCTGGTGGTTAAGATAACAACCATTTGACCAAGTTTGGTTTCAGTTGCTATTTGATAATAACTGAAGAGAGTTTGATTTGAACTCAAGATAGAGTATCCCATCAAATCCAGACACGATCAACCAGACTTGATCCTCCACGAAACCACTCTGAGAACCTATAAATAGAACCCTGTCTCCACAAAGAAGAGATTATGATTTTCTCTCAATTAACAAAGCTTATATGCATGCCAAAACGCTGCTAGAATACTTTTTTATCATGAGAGATATTTCGCTTAAACTAGATTACAAAATACCCATGAATCAACTTCATCTTTGAAGCCTTTTATTCCTAATCCATATCCACGCTCAACCCAAGCAACCTAAAGCTAAATTCAAGGCTTCACCTTTTTCTTTCTTTTTGCTTCTTTTTTGTTTCTTTTGTAGGTTTTCGAAGTAGTCGACAAGTCTCGATCAACAAAGGCCTTGTCTACAAGTTGCAAGAGCCCAATTCACGGCAACTGTAAATCGACCCTTTAGAGTTTGGCGCCCATTGTGGGGCCCTTTGCAACTTTATTACAAGCCAATCAAATCAAGACAACTCTCTCAAGATGTCAGGAAACAGAAATCCACTAATTGTCGAGGAGCAGATCACCACGCTGACTACTCAAATAACAACGAACATCGATAAGCTACAAGAGCTCGAGGTGGAAAACGCAGCGGTCCAAACCCGCAACGCAGAATTGTGAGCTATAATCGAGGGTGCACCTAACAACGTGCCACCAGCGCCTTCGGTCCAAGTGGTTGACACCAGGCAAGATATCGATAGGACGGCTCCAGTCATGCTAGCAGTAGATTCATAAACGTTGGAGCAAATAAATGTTGGTGGAGGAACAAATCCCTAAACAGCGACCCAGACGATCCAAGTTGAAGCAAATCCGGTCAACATGTTGACCCTCTAGGGAACACCACTGGAACCAAATCAGAATGGTGGCCCGACACCGGAGAACGCCTTTAGGACCCCTATGTCCCTTCAATCGACTTCAGAACTGGTAAAATCCAATCCAAGATGCAATTGCCCTGGTCAAGATGCCTAGGAAATTCAGTTTCCCAAATATGAAGCAATTTGAAGGCACGATAGATTCGAATGACCATATCACGTAATACAAACAGCGCATGTTCACCTCAGTGATCCCACGTGACCTTTGAGAAGCACACATGTGTAAAGCGTTTGGATCCATCCTCAATTGTCCCACTCTACAATGGTACACTAACTTACCCAATAATTCAGTAACTTCTTTTGTGCAGCTTATAGATACGTTCATGAAGTAATTTCCGATTAGCTGAAAGCTAGAAAAACAGTCGAACGACCTCTACACCATATCCCAAAGACATGGTGAAAACTTAAGGAGTTTTGTCGGACGCTTCAATAGGGAAAATGTGTTGATCCCATACTATAACCAAGCCACCGCCATTTTTGAATTCAGGAAAAGGCTCAGGTTTGACTTTGACCTCTATAAAGAGCTCACCAAGTACCTGTGCAAGACAATGGAAGACGTGTCGAACAATGTCGTACAAGCGAACAACTACACTAACAGACGAAACAATCGTGTTAATCGAAGATCAATCGACAGGCGAGTCGAACCCTACCCAACAGGGGATCAACGTAGAAATCAATCCCGCTATAACAGACTAGATGATAGGCAGTCGTACGGATAAAACAAACCAAGGTCAGGTCGATCCCACATCCCAGTCCTAGAGTACAATCTTAGCATCAAACTAGTCGACCTCGTAGCAGTTATGAAGGAAATGGGAAACATAGTCAAGTGGCTAAAGAATATGAACACTCCTTAACAGTCCTAGTTATTAGCTAACCCCTACAATCACCCAAGCTTTAATGATAAAGCAATAAATATGATGTCTTGGTAATTAAAAAGAAGAACAATAAAAGAACTGGAATTTTGTTCTTACCCCTACCAAGTAATGATGCAATGAAGACCCATACTTGATGATGTCCTAAATGCAGATGAATGGATTTGGAGAGTCACAAGTGGTTGCTTGAACCTTCCTCTCTCTAAGAACTCAATAATGCTCAAAAGCAATGAAAATTTCGGAGTTCTTGGAAATGAACAAGAAAGTATCTTGGGCTATAAATAGGGATCTTGCAAAACTATAGTGTTTTGGCAAAAAAATAGTTTTTCGCGGACTCATTTTTACGGTTGACCATGACAAAAAACCGCTGCAACAAAGGCAACTCAAACATCGTCGAAAAGTCGCGGCCCCATTTTGCGATGGATCATGACGAAGTCATGACTGCGAAATTCACTAGAGAAAACTTCGTGCCAATTTGTCACCGTTCTCCATGACAACATCAAGGAATGGAAAACCTCTGAAAGGTTTTTAGCGGTGGTCCAATACGACATTTGAATTGCGAAATCCTATGGAAGGAATGTCACACCCATTATTCTCGGTGGTCCATAACGACACTTAGACCGTGAAATCCATTGGAATGGTTTTCGCAGTCACCATGACGACACAAGACCGCGACAATGAGAAAAAGATGCATTCTCATGTGATCTAACACATTAACATATATAAAATATGTGCAAGTGTGAAAATAGTGTGATGCACACTTAAATGACAATAAAAACACAAATGAATGAGTTGTTTGTATGCACCTAAACTCTTCAAGAGTACAAGTCAAGTGATATACCTTTGAGACTCTTGATCTTGAAGCACTCGAGATGCCGAGAAGCATTCCAAACATGATCACGAACTTCAATGACCACATGAAGAACATAATCTACCTTTACAAAAGATCTCATTGTGATTTGTCACAAAAATAAGTCAATCACAAAATAGTGAGAATTACAAAATTAAAATTCAGAACTTCAAGTTCAGATCAATTAGCAAAACCATGCTAACTTAAATATCAAAAAATAAATAAATCCATAAACTTCAGGTTCTAGATCAGTCACCATAGCCCAAGTGTAGCTTATTAATTGCTTATAAATAAATAAATGCAAATATATAAAAGACATAATAAATTAATCCAGAAACTGAGGTTCTGGTAGGTTGGCCCAGCCAATCTCATAAATTGCGGATAAATAAATAAATGCAAATAAATAAAGTGCATAATAAATAGATCTAGAACTGCAGCTTCTGGTAGGTTGGCTTACTATGCCAATCTCATAAATTTCATATAAATAAATAAATATGAATAAAAAAAAATAGCATAATAAATAAATTTAGTACTACAAGTTTTGGTAAGTTGGCCTACTATGCCAATTTGATAAATTGCATATAAATAAATAAATTGTATAAAAGTAAATAAATGGTTAATAATAAATCAATCCAGAACTTCAAGTTGAAATTCAGAACTTTTAGTTTATATTGGATTGAAATTCAAAACTTCCAATTCTAATAACAAATAAATTATATAAAAGTAAATAAATACATAATAATAAATAAATTGAATAAAAATAAATAAATCCAGAACTTCAAGTTCGGACTAAATTAAAAATCTCAATACAATATTAAGCTGTAAGTAAATCGTCATTCTAGAGATCTTTTGACTTTTATATATAAGAAATCTTTTGACTTATATACAATCGTGCTGATAATCAAGGACTGGTTGGGGGATTTAAGTTTTACCATTTTTATAAACTTCCAAATTCTTTGAATCTACCCTTGTTTTTTAGGATGGGCCCTGAAGTTTAGGGAATTTTACCATTTTTAGGGCGGGCCCTGAAGTTTTACCATTTTTGTAAATTTCCCTTGTTTCATTTCTAGATTTATAAGTTTTTTTAGGACGGGCCTGAAGTTATATCAATTATAATTCATTAATTCTTATTCTTATCAAAATTACATTTACTCAATTCTATCTTAACTAATTTTATTATATCCTTAAAATCTTTTCTCTTTTTCCAAATCTTATTTATCTCACTTTAATATCATATCAAACTTATTTATTTATTTATATAGTTTTTGCTTATTTGTTTTTCTTAAAAAATGAAAATGTGTTGATTAATATAATTAAAACATGCATACTGTTGATAGACAATATATATTTATATTTAATTATTAAGAAATTTTATCAAACAAAATTTTATAATTTTAACAATTAAAATAACTTTTGGATATTAGAAAAATATTAGGAGTACAATTTAATTTTCAATTTGTTTCCTAACTCTTAATCACAATTATTGAATCTTTAATTAATGGCCATAAATTTTAGTCTATATTATTTTTAAAGCAACGCTAAACGTCCCGCAAACTTTATATTATAACTTATATTCCAACTAGTGATGTGTCAATTGAAAAATTGATACATATTAATTATGATTTATATTACTTATCACATTCATATGGATTATATTATCTAAGTTACAAGTTGGGATATGAGTTGGAATATCTAGCATTACTATTATTTTTATTATGTTTTCATCATTATTCAAGGATCATCTTTAAAAAAACAACTAATAAATAAATGAGAGAAAATATAACCATAAGACTGAAGAAGAAATCGGGATATCGATTGTTCTCCATAAACTTCATTGATTCACGTCAACATTACAACACATAAAAGTTACTATTTATAGCAAATGGTTACCAATCATATGAAGACAAACAAAGGGACTTGTCACTAATTGTTTTCTTCACCTGTGTGGAATATTATAGAAAGAATGAGAATGAAAGAGAATGTGGTGGAAACTGGAAAGCCACAAATTACACCACTAATTACAACAATTATGTAACTTTACAAAACGAAAGTTGTATTTTTTTCTTTTTTTTGTAAAGGTCAAAGAAGAACCCCACATAATTATTATTGGAAGTTTAGTAGATAGATCTGTCGGTGGGCAATATATTTATATTAATGTTATAATGTATTTATTTCCTAGTTATAATGTTATAATGTGTTTAATTAGTAGATAGACAAGAATCAACACATGCATTAATATTTTATGGAAATATTAATCAAAAAGCTGGCAATGGTACGTTTGAGAGAGGTATTGAAACACCCAGATGAATTTCACGTATTGTTGAAGCTGAAACTGGCAGTGAGACATGCAGAGAAACAGATCATCCCACCGCTTGACCACCCTCACTGGGGTTTCTGTTACTCTCTGCTTAACAAATTCACTAATGGCGGTACCACTCTCCTCCTTCAACCATTTGAGCCCCAACTTAGAAACGTTGTAAGTATTTTCAATCCATATATATATATATATATATATACAAGTTAGTTACTGTAAATTCTAGTTACAACTTAGCAAGTGAACATCTTTTTTATATGCAGGTATGCATATTTTATTTGATTCTTCGAGCCCTTGACACTGTTGGTATGTATATGCTGCAGTATCACTTAACTTTCATGATCATTTGATGATACATTTTAGGAAAAATATTGCCAACTGGGTCTGAGAATCCATTTATGTTTGTTTGGTTTGATAGTTTTGTAACTTTGTTACAGAGGATGATACAAGCATACCTACAGAAGTCAAAGTCCCGATTCTAATAGATTTTCATCGTCATGTGTATGATCGAGACTGGCATTTTTCATGTGAGTTTCTGATATATATATATATATATATATATATACATCTTTGAATTTGATCCTATATAGATCGAAGAAATTGAATTGCTAAATTTGTTTTTGTCACATTTTCATGATTGTTGTTTGTATTGTATTTTATTATAATTAGGTGGTACAGAGGATTGCAAAATTCTCATGGACCAGTTTCATCATGTTTCAACTGCTTTTGCAGAGATTGGAAAAGGGTTGGTTTCTTATATATCCTTGAATTTCCCTCAACATATATAATTTTATTTTAAATTAAATTTACTGAATCTTTTTAATAAGTATTTTCACATTTTCATTAATTGTGCAGTTACCAAGAGATAATTGAGGATATAACCAAAAGAATGGGTGCATGGATGGCAAAATTTATTTGCAAGGAGGTTTGTTAATCATATCAAATTATCCTAAAATTAAAAATTTAATCGAAGAGAATTCGATGATTTTTCTTTGAAGATCTTCAAACACTCATGCATGAGTCCTATATGTATAATATAAATCACTTCAACATTTATTCAATTTTTGTAGGTAGAAACAATGGATGACTATGATGAATATTGCCACTATGTAACAGGACCTATTGGAATAGGTATGTTCAAGATTTTCGAAGCTTCGGGGAAGCAAGATTTTGCTCCGGAGAATCTATCCAGTATAATGGGTATCTTTCTGCAGGTATTCGTATGATATATTTGGCACCAGATATTTCCAGTATGTCCATCATCAATTTTCATTTGAACTTGGCGTTAATGTTTGACCAACTGAATACACAAATTTCAGAAAACAAATATCATTCGAGATTATTTGGAGGATATTAGTGAGATACCAAAGCCACGAATGTTTTGGCCTCGTGAGGTCTGCAGTAAATACGTTAACAGACTCGAGGTACATAATTAATATCAATTTTGTTCTCAAATTTAGCAGATACCAATTTTAAGTGATATTTTGCTTCATCAGGACTTAAAATATGAGGAGAATTCAGTCAAGGCAGCACAATGCTTAAATGAAATGATCACCGATGCTTTGAAACATGTAGAAGATTGCTTGAAGCACATGTCTGCTCTGAATGATAATGGAGTTTTTCGATTTTGTGCTATTCGCCCGGTATGAAATCATATCTCCATGGCATATACAATGATTTGTTATGTAATTTCCACATCCTTTATTCGATTTTGTGCTTATTTTTACTGTTGTGTTTTGGTTGGGCATGGACAGGTATTAGCAATGGGAACTTTAGCTTTGTGCTACAACAACATTGATGTTTTCAAAACTGGAGTGAAATTGAGGCCTGGTAACAAAGACGTTCCACAAAGCTAAAATATTGAAATTGTGGATCTATTCCATGCTTATTTGTGTTTTTTTTTTTTTTTCTTCTAACATTATCGTATCTTTACAGGTCTTGCTGCTAAAATTTATGAACGAACAAGAACGATGACTGATGTGTATAATGTTTTTTTCGAATTTGCTTCTGTCATGAAGTCTAAGGTAGTTTTCATTGGAAACAAAAGGAACTTTAATGTTATTGTTCTTTCATTGTTTTTAACTCTATGGTAACATATATACTCTTTTGGTTTACCTAAGGTTGAGATACACGATCCACATTCCATGGAAACATTAAGCAAGCTAAACGAAATTCAAGATATCTGCAGAAAGTCTGGATTACTAAGCAATAGGTTTGTATAAATTTTGCATTAGCCACCACAAACTGTTCTCTCTTCGTTTCTAAAATGTTCTTTTACATGTTTTTATGGTCTTGCAGGAAATTTTACATTATCAGGAGTGAACAAGGAAATAGATCTGCCATGGTAAACCTTCAAGCAAATTTTGTATTTACATATATTGGAATGTTCTAAGCCTAAAACCCCATATTTAGTTTTCAACAATTGATTTCCATATCTTAATCTTACTACAGATTATGGTACTCTTCATCTTACTATTCATAATGTACACATATCAATATTCATCCTCCGATCAACTGAATAAATACTGTAAGTTTCGTCACATAATCAGCTTATTGATATTTATCTACCTCTAACATAAATAAATAATAACACTGCGCGCTCTTGTATTCTGTTTCTGCAGGAATTACTTGCCTGAGACTTTCTAAGTTATGAATGGCAGCTACAAAGTACTGTGTGCCTCTTGCACAATGAGATTTTTATGAATGCTTGTTATATATATGTTTGCAATTATTATAAATGAGTTTCTTGTTGTAAATAAATGAAGAACAATCGAAGAACAGATGAAATAAATAAATGAAATGAAAGAGAGAGAGAGAGAGAGACGAGAGAAAGAGAGAGAGATTGAAGATTACTTTGTATTGTATTTCCAGTGATTGACTTGCATACAAATGAGAGATATGGGATCTACTTATAGTGTTTTGTGAGCACAATTTGCTCACTTGTATTTGAGTGATGATGAAGCCAGGTGGAGAGATCAACTGGGGAGAAGCAGTGGGTTATTGCAAGTGGTGAAAGCCACCTATTACAATACTCTTCCTTGGATTTCTACCACTTATATTGTTATTTTCTAGGAAAAACCCAATGAAACAAAACCTAGGCAAAATATAAATAATGATCTTCTGGATCTAGTGGGGTTGAACATTCTCAAAACTGTCTCATTAAAACCTTTCTGGAAAAACCCAGTGGGACAAAATCTGGAATAAGGAAAAAGAGTACGATGTATGGATGTCCATTCAAAATTTTGCTCCCCCTGATTGAACGCTCCCCCTTATAAAAACTTCAGCATTAATCTTGTATTTTACATAGCCGACACATGCCTATTCCATATACCGTATTCTCAAAAGTTGATGTAGGCAATGATTTGATACACAAATTTGCAAGATTATTCGTAGACTGTATTTGCTTAACATCAATTTGTCAGCTCTGTTGAAGCTCGTGAGTATAGAAGAATTTAAGAGAAATATGTTTGGTTCTATCTCCTTTGATATTCCCCCCTCTAATTTGAGCAATGCACGCCGCATTATCTTCAAATATCGGTGTTAGCATTTCTGTAGAAAATGAAAATCCACAAGTATTTTGAATATGATGAATAACTGACCTTAGCCAAACACATTCTTGACTTGCTTCGTGAAGTGCGATGATCTCAGAATGATTAGAAGATGTAATTAACAATCATAGTCTGTTTTGTGGAGTGCCATGATATTGTTGTGCCATTATAGGTAAAAATATATCTCGTTTGTGAAGGAACTTTATGGGGATCATACAGATACCCGGCATCAGCATAACTAAGTAAACCTGCAAAATTGTTAGATTTTGTATAAAATAATCCTAAATCTTTTGTTCCACTAAGGTAACGAAAAATATGTTTGATCCCATTCCAATGTCTTCGAGTTGGTACTGAACTGAATCTAGCAAGTACATACACAGAGAATGCAATATCTGGTCTAGTACACTAAGCCATAACGAAGCATCAATTGCATTAGGATATGGTACCTCCTGACCAAGTATCTTTTCACCATTTTCTTTTGGACGGAATGGATCATTTTTAGGATCAAGAGTTCTAACAACTATAGGAGTAATTAATGCATGAGCATTATCTATATGGAATCTTTTTCAAATCTTTTCGATATATGTTGATTGATGGACAAGTATTCCATTTGATTTATGCTTGATCTCGAGGCGGAGACAATAATTTGTCTTTCCCAAATCTTTCATTTCAAATTCCTTTTTTAAATATTCAACAGTTTTCAGGAGCTCTCCAGGAGTTCCAATTAAATTCATATCATCAACATAAATAGCTATGATAGCAAATCCAGATTCTGATTTCCTTACGAAAACACATGGACATATAGGATTATTAATATACCATTCTTTTATCAGATATTCATTGAGACAGTTATACCACATCCGTCCAGATTGTTTTAATCAGTACAAGGATCTTTGTAATTTTATCGAATACAAATTACGAGATCTTAAGTTACATGCTTCTGGCATTTTAAATCCTTCAAGGATTTTCATGTAAATATCTGAATCGAGTGAACCATATAGATAAGTGGTCACTACGTCCATCAGATGCATTTCAAGTCTTTCCAAGACAACCATGCTTATTAGAAATCGAAACGTAATTGTATTATTCACTGGTGAATATGTTTCATCAAAATCGATGCTAGGTCTCTGCGAGAAACCCTATGCTATGAATCGTGCCTTATATCTTGCGATCTCGTTTTTCTCATTACGTTTCCGTATAAAAACCTATTTGTATTCAACAGGTTTGATGTCTATAGGCGTCTGGATTATTGGTCTAAATAATTTATGTTTGGCTAATGAAGTCAATTCTATTTGAATTGCTTCTTCCCAATTAGGCCAATCAAACATCTGTCTACAATCATCGAGATTATAGGGCTCATAATCATCGTTTATAATTTCAGTTGCCACTGTGTATGAAAATACATCATCGATGATTGTTTCTTCACTATTCCATAATTCTCTTGTATAATTTATAGAAATTTCCTCATTTCTATATTCTTACATCTATTCAGAGATTCCTTCCTCTGCAGGGGCTTTGGTCACTCTAGTAACTTGTGTCTCGTCAGGGACATTTCACTCTTCAGAGAAAGTTGATCTATTTATTTTCCTCTTTTGGGGAACAATATCTTTTGAACCAAATGGTATACCACGCTTCTGGCGTGCAATAGATGACCCTTTTGCTATCATTTGTTTAAATTGTTTTTCTGGAACAATCACCCGTGCTGGTACATTAACAGCTAGGATGCATGATTTCGTTACCCTAGTAGCTGATCGGTCATTTATTGTATATGTTGTTTTATCCCTATTCCTCCAATCAATTGCTTGTTTCTCAGATCTTTTAGGAATTTAATGTGTGTGTTTGAGTATTTTCAAGTTATTGGATAAAAATGTTGTGTTTGGAGAATTTCAGAAGAAAAGTGCTATTTCTGAGGATCCCAGAGTCTTTTCAGCAATTAGGCAAGGTGCTGCCAATGCCGCTACTAATTTCCACAGCATTTTCAGCAGCGTTCCAAGAACAGTCGAGACCGCTGTCCTGACAGCTCCCAATCACGCTCTCAAAGCCATAGTGCTTATCATGACGTGAAGACCGCTGTCGAGACCGTTGCGGCTTTCGCAGCAGTTTGGTAATATGCGTTGCGCGAGGAGTCTTTTCTCGTTCAGGAAATTGAGGCTTATAAATTGAGAAAGATTTTAGGGTTTGCTCTCTCTTGCTCACCCTCTGGACCAGTCACCGTTTCAATACAACTCATCACACAATTCTCTCATCCATCTTTACACATAGAAGATTTGAAGACGAAGAAGATTTCATCATCGAAGATTAGAAGAATTCATTAAAGGCCTCAATGGGTTTTATCTTTTCTATCTCTTGTCTTTTTATTTCAGCTATGTTTAACTAACTCCATACTAGAGAATCAATGTGAACCTCTATGAATACTTTTTGTTAGAATTGACTATATTTTCTTAATTCAAGTTTTGATTCATTCAATTCATCCTATGTCATAATTCTTTATTCTTGTTAATGCATGGTTTATGCTCAGCATGAATTTAGGGTTTTTGATAATTTAATGGTTGAGATGCACGTGGGTTTCACCATTCTCAACCAATCTTCAATTGCATAGGTAAAACTATTCGTAGCAGGTGTTTGCACGTAAGTTTTGGTTCACTTGTTTATTCACTTAATGGGTTTTTGGTTGTAGTTTATACATCAAGTTTTGAGGTAAATTATAATTGAAAATACTTGATTCATTCCAAGACCATGCGGTAACAATCATACTTAATTTAAGAACGAACCCTTAACTTGGTTAACATCTTTTATAAAAGGCAATTCGAAGCATTGAGTAAACGTAGTTGGGGAGCATTGATGACCTAGTCCTCTTACCTCTTGATCACATTCACATATTCTTGTTAACTGCTTTTTTAGTTTAATTTAGTTTTAATCAATCAAACAATCAATCAATCAATCAAAATCTCTTGGATATTGTTACTTGCTTAACTTAAATTAGAATTAGTTTTAATCGGTAAATTGCTTTTCCCCGTGGAAACGATCCCTACTTGTCACTATAAGTATCTCACGATTCGTGCACTTGCGAGTTAGGTTTTTATAACACGAATTTACACATCAAGTTTTTGGCGCCGTTGCTAGGGAATTTAGTGAATTTATTGGTTATTTCTAGTTTTAGTTTTAGTTAATAGGTTTAATCTAATTTAGGTAGTTGAGTCATTAATTTTTAGCTTTTTAGATTTTCATTATTTTATTTTTCTTTCTTTCTTTTCGTAGTTTACTTATGTTTGTCTTATTCTGTGTTCAGGTGTTGACAGCAGATGCAAGGTAGAAGATCTCAGCAGGGAGAATTATTACCTTTGAATGATAACATTGATCGCATCAGGAATCAAGCAATGGAAGGCGAGCAACATCAGAACCAAGAAAGACTCAATCAGGGTCTTAAACCCATTCCCAACCTTGTTCCAAATCCAACTTATGAGCCAGAACTAGAGCCCATCAGAACTATGAAGGATTACAGTAGACCAGTTGTGAGCAACCATCCCTTGTGCATTGTGCTAGAACCTGCATCAAGGAATTATGAACTGAAAAGTATGCACTATAACGAGTTGCCTATTTTCCGTGGTCTACCAGATGAAGATGTACTTTTGTTCATGAGAGAGTTCTACGCAGCAATACAGTCCTTACCTAACCATAGGATTACAGAAGACCAGTTGTGTATGAGGTGCATCCCACACGCATTAAAAGATGAGGCGAAGAAATGGCTGTTGACATTGCCTCCAGCATCCTTGAGAACCTGGGATGAAGTAAGGGAAAAGTTTACTGATCAATATTATGCACCTCAGAAACCAGTGAAATCTGAGCAAAAATCTCAAGTTTCTTTCAATAAGACAATGAGACTTTTTATGAGGCTTATGAGCGTTTCAAGAAGTATACCAGGGATTGTCCTCAGCATGGATTTCATACTAATCAGCTATGTCAGTGGTTTTATGATGGTATTACTGAAGTGTCAGGTCTTTTAGTGAACAATGCATGTGGATGATCCATGTATGACAAACAACCTGAGGAGGTATACACTATCTTTGAAAAGTTAGCCCAGAACTCTTGTCACAAAAATTCCAGGAGGAAGAAGGGAATCTATACCATAGATGCCAACACAGAAAGCTCTATTCAGATGACACAGATGTTGAAGAAGATGGATACTCTTGCTACTGATATAGGACAATTGAAACAAAGAGTGTTTATGGGAGAACACCAAGTAGGAGGTTTTGGACCTGGAGAAGAAGAAGAAGTTCAAGCCATGAACAACTATAATTCCAGACCATGGAATGATCCATATTCCAACATATACAATCCAGGTTGGAGAAATCATCCCAATTTTTCATGGTCCAACAATAATCAAAACTCCAGAAACCAATGGGGAAACAATAATCAAGGCACCGGAAACAAATGAGGAAGAAACAATAGCGATCAGAGACAGATTAACACTGGTGCTCAATAGAATTCTGAATCCCAACCTAAGAAGCCATCAATGGAAGATATGTTCCTACGAATGGAGCAACGAATGGATCAACGATACCAGTAACTCTAGCAACAAATGAAGCAAACCCAAAAAAATAACGAGGTACAATTTCAGAATATTCATGCTTCATTGAAGAAGACGGAAACGCAAGTTGGGCAATTAGTCGAGGCTAATCAAAGAAACGAACATGGAAAATTTCCAAGTTACACTGAGCAAGCAAAGGCTATAACAGTTCTCTGGAATGGTAAGATACTAACTGATGATAGACCTACTAAACCTTCTGATAAATTTGCTACTGTTTCAGGTCCTTCAAAAGAGAACATCATATCCTAGGAGGAAGAGATAGTGGTGGAAAAATCCAAAGTTTCACCACTCCTGCACAAGTCACCCAATCCATATGTTCCTCCAATTCCATCCCAGGAAGACTACAAAAGAGCAAGTTGGAAAAATCATACAAAGACATATATGACATTCTCTCAAAAGTCAATGTCAACTTGCTCTTACTGGAGATGATTCAGAAGATGCCAGCATATGCCAAGTTTTTCAAAAGCCTTCATACCTACAAAACAAGATTTGTGGAGAATCATCAAAAATTCATGATCGGAAGTGCTAATGTAGTCTTTCAAAAGTCATTACCACCAAAATTACAAGACCCGGGTAGTTTTTGCATTAACATCACTATTGGAGGTACAACTTTGGAAAGAGCCATGTTAGATTTGGGAGCCAGTATTAATTTAATGCCTTCCACTATCTATGAGCAACTTGGATTGAATGAATTGAAGAAGACAACCATGTCACTTTTGTTGGCCGATGGTTCTGTCAGATACCCTAGGGGTTATGTTAAAGATGTTTTGGTCTAGGTAGATAATCTCATCATTCCTGCTGATTTTGTGGTCTTAAACATGGATAAAAGAGCTAAAGATAGAAACTTGTAAGGTTCCCATTTGTTGATTGTATTATTTCGTGGACAAACCACATGTTGGGGTTCTTTGTAAGGGTAGCCTAGGTATCGGGTTTATTGTTCGAAGCCCTTTGAAGACCTCGTATTGATAAGCACCGAAGGTATATTTCTTTGTGCTTACTTGTCTTGAAGAGATAGTTGCACACACTCATAACTCATGCATATGTTTAATACTTGTATGTTGTGTGTCTTATTTTTGTGCATTAATGTTCATTAACATCTCTTCTTGCATGTTAGTTTCATTGCATCTTGCATATCCAATTGCCTTGTCATGCTTAGACTAAGGATTACATTTTTGCATTGGGCGCTCCCAAAAGCGCTCTTCAGAAGCGCTGTACAAACAGCGCCTATTGAGCGCTGTTCAGACCTGATCGATTTAATTCGGTCGCTGTTGGGTCGCTGTACAGGTGCTGTACAAAGTGCTGTACAAAGCGCTCTACGTACAGCGCCACTCTGTTTTCCCGTGAGAACAGAGTAGGGGCACTGTACAAGAGGCGCTCTACGTACAGTGCCCAAGGCAAATATGAGGCCAACTTATCAAAACGACCACACCTTAATTTGGCCCCCTATATATATGCCACTTTGACTTTAGGTCAATTAAGAGAGTTCATATTCAGATTCTATACTTAGGATATTTTTCAAAGAGAAGAAAAATTCCAAAGAACTCATTTTTAGTTTACTCAAACACTTGTTCATGATCATCAATCATCATCTAGCATCATCCTTGATCATCTAGATGTCTCTTTGCATGGATTCTTCATCATACTTTGCTTGGTAAGCTTTTCACTAATATCTTACATATTTTGTGTTTTTCTTAACAAGCAATCTCAATTTATTACTTGTATGATTTTCATATATCTTTTGATACAAGATTGAGATTAGTGTGATGTATGTTTGAGAAGTTGTATTGTGATAGCTAATTAGGTTTTGTGCTTAATCTTGATTAGCTAAACTATTTGATTGAACATGTCATTTAGTTTTTAATATCTAGGATTGTGCTAATTGCATATTAATCATCTTAGATAAGCATATAGGGTTTCCCTTGCTCTATGTTGCATTTGGATATTCATATATTCACTTAGGGTTGTATTCTCTTCATAGAGAAAGTAAGTCTTGTGTGTAGCTTCCGGGATTAGGTTGCTTAGATCGCAAGTAAATTGGACTAGGTTCACTCATACCGGGATTAGGTAGGTGTGTGATTACTTCTGGGATTAGGTTGTAATCATTTTACACATTTAGTGGATTCGAGGTTCGAGTGTGGCTTACTTACTAGCCCGTGGTTTTTCCCGTGAGGGTTTCCACGTAAAAATCAAGTGTTATTTAATTTCCGTATTTTATACTTAATTTATTGCTTTATTGCTTTATCTATTTAGGGGTAATTTCGTAATTTTGACTAACACAAAAAATTGGGTAAAAAGCTTAAAATCTATTCAACCCTCATCTAGATAGTTTTATACACACCGTGCTATAATTTGTTTTAATTGGTATCAGAGCGGGTTCCTAGACATACATAGGTGATCCTTGCTTATTTTGGTGTATTTTGAATTTTGTGTGATTTTTGTGTGATTTTTGATCATTCATACATTTGCATTCATTTCATTCATTCATAAACACTATGAGTGGAAACGGTGGAAATGGTGGTGGCAACGAAGGTGCTTCTAGCACAATGCCTCCACTTCTTATCGGATTGAACTATTCCCAATGGAAAGGGAAGATGGAATCCTACATATGCCAAATTCATGACTGTGCATGGATGGCGGTGGAAGACGGATATGATCTACCCAAGATGACTCCCGATGGTGGAGGAGAAGAAGTATTGAAGCCTAAGGCGCAATGGAACACGCAAGAGTTTGAGGCTTCAAAGTGGAATGGGAAAGCGATGCATGCCATCTTGTGTGCTATGGATGAAAATCAATATAAATTGATTCAAAATACTAGGATAGCTAAGGAGGCTTGGGACATCCTAGAGATTGCACATGAGGGAACCGAAGTGGTGAAGGACTCTAAGCTTCAAGTCCTCTAAACTCAATTCGAGATGCTTAAGATGGAGGAGAATGAGTGCTTCAACGACTTCGAGATCAAGTTGATGGATATAGTCAACCAAAGCCATCAACTTGGTGATCCATATTCGGATAGGAGAATCAAGCAAAAGATTATGAGATCTCTACCTGATAGGTTTGAATCGAAGGTGACGGCTTTAGAAGAAAATAGTGGATATAAGGATATGAAGCCGAGTGAGGTGATTGGGAGACTTCTAGCTTATGAGTCTAGGAAAGGGCATATCTCCACACCCATTAAAAAGCAAAAAGGAATTGCTTTAAAAACCTCCAAGGATGAAAAGGAGGCAAAGAAGGTTGACTCGGATGAAGAACTTGCCTTGTTTGTAAAAAGGCTCAACAAGGTTATGAAGTTTAGAAGAAAGGGCTTTGGATCAAAAGGTCAAGATTTGAAGAAAAAGGGCTCTTTCAAGAAGTTTGAACCTAGGCAAGAAAGGACCGAAAGGAAAGGGGTCCGATGTTTCGAGTGTGGTGGCATAGGTCACTTTGCCCCCGAATGTGCAAATCACAATGAGAGGAAAAAGGGAAAAGTGATGGTCGCCACTTGGAGTGGAAGTAGTGATGACTCCTATGAGGGAGATGAGTCTTCGGATGATGAAGAGCTCATGGCTAATCTCCTAGCTTTTGCCTCCTCCCATAAAAGCAAAAGTGCTAGTGAGAGAGAGGAAATGAGTCAAGAGGAAAATGACTCAAGTGAAGAAGAAAGTGATTCCTCTTCTAACTCCATAAATGGATTTGTGGAGAAAAAGGTGCTTGCTAAATATCATGCCGAGTTTAATGATTTAGCAATCAAGAGCACAAGAAAGATCAAGATGTTGAGAGAAGAAAATCTTGAGCTTGCATCTCATAATGACCACTTAGGTGAACAAGTGGAAAAATTCAAGAAGATGGAAGATAAGCTAAGAGAGGAGTTAGTCTTATCTAGGAGGAATGAAGAAAGTCTAAAGAGGGAGCTTGAAGAAGTTAGAGATTCTATGACTAGGATGGATTCTAGCATCAAGAAGCTTGACCATATGCTTGGTGTTGGAAAGAGTCCATGTGACAAGAGGGGTATTGGGTATGAAGATGGCAAGAAGATCTCAACCTCTAACAAGACCGTGTTTGTCAAGGGTTTGAAGAACGAAGAAACTTCATATGTGCAAATTCCTAGGAAGAAGTTAGAAGTAGGACAATGTTCAAATGCACAAGTGAAGATGGGGCCAAGAAGGCAAACTCAAGCTCAACCCCCTAGGGTCCCTCAAGCCAACATTCCTCCACAATTGGCTCACAAAGGAAAGAGACCTATCATGCAACCTCAAGCTAGGAAGCAATCTAGACCGGTTCAACAACGAAGAAGGATTGAACCCTTTCATCCACAAAGACAAGGACAAGGTATGATTCCTTATTTTACTTATATATGTCACTTTTGTGGATTTGATGGTCATATTAGACCACATTGCTTTCGATATATAAAAATGTGCAAAACTAGAAGCATGATAGAGAAGAAAAAGAAAAGAGCCATGATGCATGTTCCTAGGAATGATAATATTATTATGCATGATCTTAGGACATCTAGAGCCCATGTACCAAAGACCACTAAGAAAGCTAAGATTGTTTCTAGGTGGATTAGAAAGAATGAAAATGTTTGCCATGTTGCTCAAATAGCCTTGAAGGTAAATTCTTCTAATTTTTGGTATTTAGATAGTGTGTGCTCTAGGCACATGACGGGAAACAAGAGTTTCTTCGAGACTCTTGTTATGGAGGAAGGAGGATATGTCACCTTTGGTGATGGATCCAAAAAGAAGGTTGTAGCGAAAGGAACCATTTCCGTTCCCGGATTACCCTCCTTATCCAATGCTTTATTTGTTGATGGCTTGAAAGCCAATTTAATAAGCATTTCACATCTAAGTGATGAAGGATATTCCGTCTTGTTTTGTAAAGATGATTGCTCGATCCTAAAGCCTGATGGACAAACCTTATTGAAAGGTATGAGATCTAGCGACAATTTCTATTGTCTTGAAGCTAGAATAGTCTCAAACAATGTGTCCATGGATGAGCAAATAGAGTTGTGGCATGAAAGACTTGGCCACATGAACTTCAGGGATTTGAGAACCCTTGGAAAGTTCAATTGTGTGCGTGGCCTCCCTAAGCTTGGGAAGAAAGCCAATGGTATTTGTGGACCTTGTCAACAAGGAAAACAAACCAAAAGCATGCACAAAAAAGGCAAGTATCTCTCCACCAAGGAGCCCCTAGAGCTTCTCCACATGGATCTCATGGGTCCTATGCAAACCGAGAGTTTAGGTGGAAAGAGATACATTTTTGTTTGTGTTGATGATTTCTCTAGATTTACATGGACATATTTTCTTAGAGAAAAATCCGAAACTTTTGATAAGTTTAAAATGCTTTGTACTAAAATACAAAATGAAATGAATTCTAACATTAAAAGCATTAAACGGATTAGAAGTGACCATGGGAGGGAATTTGAGAATGCCTCTTTTGAAAGCTATTGCAATAGCTTAGGCATCTCCCATGAGTTCTCGGCTCCTAGGACACCTCAACAAAATGGAGTTGTTGAGAGGAAGAATATGGTCCTCCAAGAGATGGCCCGAGTGATGTTGCTTAGTAACAATGTCCCTAGGAACCTATGGGCCGAAGCCGTCAATACGGCTTGCTATATAGGGAATCGTGTTGTCCTAAGGCCCGGATCTAGAAACACCTCCTATGAGTTATGGAAGGGTAGGAAGCCAAATGTTAGCTACTTCCACACATTTGGAAGCAAATGCTACATTTTAAATGACCGTAATCAACTTGGCAAGTTTGATGCTAAGAGTGATGAGGGTATCTTTATTGGCTATGCCTTGAATAGTAGAGCCTATAGAGTTTTCAACTTGAAGACTCGAACCGTCATAGAATCATCGAATGCTGTCATTGATGATACAAGGCTCAAGTCTAATGACCATGAGGAGGAGGAAATTTTAGATGATGACTCTCCTTTGGAGAGGGTTGTGGTAACTCCCAATGTTGGGACGTCCAATGACATTAATGAAGTCACACAACCTATTACTAGAGTCCCTCTCTTGGACTCTAATGAACCCGCTCTATGGGTTAGAAGGCTCCATAACAAAGAGGATGTTATTGGAGATGTGAATGAGGGTGTAAGAACTAGATGTCAAATAGCTAATCTAATTAGCTACACATGCTACACCTCTCAAATTGAACCCAAAAAGGTTGATGAAGCCTTGAATGATGAATTTTGGGTTCTAGCCATGCAAGAAGAGCTAAACCAATTCGAGAGGAATGAGGTTTGGACTCTAGTTCCTAGGCCTAAAAGCTCATATGTGATAGGAACTAAGTGGATTTATAGGAATAAATCTGATAAGAATGGCAACATAGTGCGGAACAAGGCTAGACTTGTAGCACAAGGGTACTCTCAAATTGAGGGTATCGACTTTGAGGAGACTTTTGCTCCTGTTGCCCGTTTAGAGTCCATTAGGCTTCTCTTATCCATTTCTTGTGTACACAAGTTCAAATTGCACCAAATGGATGTCAAGAGTGCATTCCTCAATGGCTTCTTGCAAGAGGAAGTGTTTGTTGAACAACCCAAGGGGTTTATGGATGCACACCACCCCAACCATGTCTATCGCCTCAAGAAGGCACTATATGGGTTGAAACAAGCACCGAGGGCTTGGTATGAGCGCCTCACTCAATTTCTTGTTGACAATAACTACACAAGGGGTAGTGTTGACAAGACACTATTCATCAAGAAAGATAATGATGAGCTTTTCATAGCTCAAATCTATTTTGATGATATAGTCCTTGGCTCCACCAACAACACCAAGGTCCAACAATTTGTTGATGTCATGTCTCATGAATTTGAGATGAGTCTTGTTGGTGAGCTTAGTTACTTTCTAGGTTTGCAAATTAGGCAATTAGATGATGGGATTTTCATAACCCAAGCCAAATATGCCAAAAACCTAGTGAAGAAGTTTGGTTTAGAGAATGTCAAACATTGTGATACACCCATGAGTACCACTTTGAAGCTAAGCAAGGATACTAGTGGTAAAAGTGTGGAACAAACGTTATATCGTGGCATGATAGGTAGCTTGCTTTATTTGACCGCAAGTAGGCCCGATATCTCCTTTAGTGTGGGTGTGTGTGCTAGGTACCAAGCGGATCCTAAGGAGTCCCATCTCTCTTCCGTAAAGAGAATCATTCGCTATGTGAATGGGACATCCAACTATGGGATTTGGTACTCTTTTGACACTAATGCTAGTCTTGTAGGCTTTAGTGATGCGGATTGGGCAGGAAATTGCGATGATAGGAAGAGCACATCGGGCGGTTGCTTCTTCCTAGGCAACAACTTGGTGTCTTGGTTTTGCAAGAAGCAAAACTCGATTTCCTTGTCCACGGCCGAGGCCGAGTACATAGCCACGGGGAGTGGATGCACACAACTTCTATGGATGAAGCAAATTCTAGTAGACTACGGATTCAACCAAGGTACTCTCACTCTCTTTTGTGATAACATGAGTGCTATTAATATTTCCAAGAATCCGGTACAACATTCTAGAACTAAGCATATTGACATCCGCCATCACTTCATTAGAGAGCTTGTTGAAAATAAATGCATATTACTTGAACATGTAGGTACTAATAATCAACTTGCGGACTTATTTACTAAACCCTTAGATTCTACTCGATTTAAAACACTAAGTAGATCTATTGGGATATGTCTTGTGGAGTGATGTGTTTTGTTATTTGACACCATATGGGGAACTCAAGCAAAGAGAGCTATTTTGCATTCTTGTATCTTGCAAAAAATTCTAAATAACTTATGCCTTTTCTTTTAATTGTTTGGGTAAGCTTGGTTGCACATATGTATATATGTTTTCAAATCAATAAGTGTGAACCTTGCTTGTTTACAATCCATGTCATATTTATGTTCAAACATGCATTTTTGGACTAGGAGATGTATGTAGGAAGTATGATTTGAATGACCTATGATTATCTCCATGACATGATGATTCTTAAATAACATGCTAATGTCAAATGAAAAAGCATGAAATTCATATTACATGCTCACATGAAAAGCATGAATTGATGATTGCATATTCTTAAATGCAAAACTTGTGTGAAAGCTTATGAGACTCAAAATGAATAAATGATCTTGTATCCGTTCAAAGGAATTTATATTCCAAATGTCTCTCTTTCTTTATTAGTTGAACATGGCTACTATCATACGGATATTTATCCGAAAAAATCTAATAGGGTGCAAAGTCGCTCATGCCATGTTTCGCTTATAAAGTTGGATATAGTTGCTCATATATTAAATTCAATAAAAACTCTATATCCTTGCTTTTCTCATGACAATGGTGAAATTGGTTTGAATTCTTATTAGAAACCTTGTCATTTGCTTTGCCAAATACCATGATATTTTGGACTTGAATGCTACATGTCTTGTATGCAAAGCATGTTTGATTCACACATTTTCTCTCAAATAAATCTCCTTGTTTCTCTTCAATTAATTGAGGTGCATAAAGTGACTTATATTAATTATGCAAATCTTGCATGCTACTATCTCTCGTTGCTATGAGTGACCCGGTTGGGGACTACTCCTTTGCCTATATCATGACAAAAAGGGGGAGTAGTATATGGTAAGGGGAGTTGCAAAATATAGAAGCAATTGTGCATATTGGGGAGAACATTCATTGAGGGGGAGTAACCCGTTGAGGGGGAGCATTGCATACACATACATTGCATAATGTTGTGCCTAATTTTTAATGCAAATGCTTGGTATTGTTCTCACTTGATTCATCTCACACTTTTCTTGTATTGGAAATGTTAGAAACTTTCTTTTCCGGGCTTGATTACTCTACAAGAGATTGAAGACTTGAAGTTTTATTTTCTTATCTTTTTGTACTATAGAATATCATAGTTATCCCGTTGTTTCTATTTTAATGTGAGGAATCAATGTGAGTGGTGGTTTTGTCACGAAATAGCCAAAGGGGGAGATTGTAAGGTTCCCATTTGTTGATTGTATTATTTCGTGGACAAACCACATGTTGGGGTTCTTTGTAAGGGTAGCCTAGGTATCGGGTTTATTGTTCGAAGCCCTTTGAAGACCTCGTATTGATAAGCACCGAAGGTATATTTCTTTGTGCTTACTTGTCTTGAAGAGATAGTTGCACACACTCACAACTCATGCATATGTTTAATACTTGTATGTTGTGTGTCTTATTTTTGTGCATTAATGTTCATTAACATCTCTTCTTGCATGTTAGTTTCATTGCATCTTGCATATCCAATTGCCTTGTCATGCTTAGACTAAGGATTGCATTTTTGCATTGGGCGCTCCCAAAAGCGCTCTTCAGAAGCGCTGTACGAACAGCGCCTATTGAGCGCTGTTCAGACCTGATCGATTTAATTCGGTCGCTGTTGGGTCGCTGTACAGGTGCTGTACAAAGTGCTGTACAAAGCGCTCTACGTACAGCGCCACTCTGTTTTCCCGTGAGAACAGAGTAGGGGCGCTGTACAAGAGGCGCTCTACGTACAGTGCCCAAGGCAAATATGAGGCCAACTTATCAAAACGACCACACCTTAATTTGGCCCCCTATATATATGCCACTTTGACTTTAGGTCAATTAAGAGAGTTCATATTCAGATTCTATACTTAGGATATTTTTCAAAGAGAAGAAAAATTCCAAAGAACTCATTTTTAGTTTACTCAAACACTTGTTCATGATCATCAATCATCATCTAGCATCATCCTTGATCATCTAGATGTCTCTTTGCATGGATTCTTCATCATACTTTGCTTGGTAAGCTTTTCACTAATATCTTACATATTTTGTGTTTTTCTTAACAAGCAATCTCAATTTATTACTTGTATGATTTTCATATATCTTTTGATACAAGATTGAGATTAGTGTGATGTATGTTTGAGAAGTTGTATTGTGATAGCTAATTAGGTTTTGTGCTTAATCTTGATTAGCTAAACTATTTGATTGAACATGTCATTTAGTTTTTAATATCTAGGATTGTGCTAATTGCATATTAATCATCTTAGATAAGCATATAGGGTTTCCCTTGCTCTATGTTGCATTTGGATATTCATATATTCACTTAGGGTTGTATTCTCTTCATAGAGAAAGTAAGTCTTGTGTGTAGCTTCCGGGATTAGGTTGCTTAGATCGCAAGCAAATTGGACTAGGTTCACTCATACCGGGATTAGGTAG
Organism: Acer yangbiense; assembly: GCA_008009225.1. Classification (NCBI taxonomy): domain Eukaryota; kingdom Viridiplantae; phylum Streptophyta; class Magnoliopsida; order Sapindales; family Sapindaceae; genus Acer; species Acer yangbiense. The sequence continues at coordinate 19,487,671 of CM017773.1, read as the reverse complement.
GTGTGTGATTACTTCCGGGATTAGGTTGTAATCGTTTTACACATTTAGTGGATTCGAGGTTCGAGTGTGGCTTACTTACTAGCCCGTGGTTTTTCCCGTGAGGGTTTCCACGTAAAAATCAAGTGTTATTTAATTTCCGCATTTTATACTTGATTTATTGCTTTATTGCTTTATCTATTTAGGGGTAATTTCGTAATTTTGACTAACACGAAAAATTGGGTAAAAAGCTTAAAATCTATTCACCCCCTCTAGATAGTTTTATATACACCGTGTTATAATTTGTTTCAAAACTGCAAACCTATTTAGGGAGACCCTTTATGGCAACTGCAAAGACTTTTATAGATGTCTAGAATGGAAAGCTAACAATGACTGTGTTAGATGAAACTGTAGAGTTTAAAGTCATTGAATCTCTTACGTTCCCTGAAGTAGCCAATGATTGTTACTCAGCTGAGTGTAGATCAATTGAAATGGTGAATTCGGCAGTGCAAGATGAATTGTCAGAAGAAATATCTGAAAAATTGCTATATTGGGTTTGTGAGGTATTTGAAGATGATGAAGAAATTCAACAGGTTGGAGTTGCAGAAGAAGATTCTGATATTGAGGAAGTAAGTGCTGAAATAGAAGATGAGATCAACAAGTTGTTAATCCCATCTAAGAGCTCTCCCTCTGCACTAGAGCTAAAACAACTTCCTTCTAACCACAAGTATGCCTTTTTAGGGGTGAATGAAACTCTTCCAGTGATTATACCCTCTGACCTAGAGGCAGAAAAAGAAGAGAGATTATTGAAGGTACTCCAAGAACATAAAGCCGCCATTAGATGGACCATAACGGATATTAAGGGAATAAGCCCTGCTATTTGCATGCACCACATTCTTTTAGAAGATGGTATGAAGAGAGGCTCAACGAAGACTTAACCCGGAACTTGAAAGAAGTCGTCAAGGAAGAGGTCCTAAAGCTATTTAAGGTGTGTATCATATACCCAATATCTGAAAGTAAATGGGTGAGTCCGGTCCATGTTGTACTAAAGAAATCTGGGATCACGGTGGTAGCTAATGAGAACAATGAGTTGATTCCTACAAAGAAGACAATAGGATGGAGAGTGTGCATAAATTACCGTAAGCTCAACACGGCAACTAAAAAGGATCACTTTCCTTTGCCGTTTATTGATCAGATGCTCGAGCGTTTAGCGGGACATGCTTATTACTGCTTCCTGGATTAATTTTTAGGATACAATCAAATTGCCATAGCTCTAGAGGACCAAGAGAAGACGACGTTCACATGCCCCTTCAGAACCTTTGCTTACCGAAGAATGACGTTTGGGCTATGCAATGCCCCTGTCACCTTCCAAAGATGCATGATGTCAATCTTCTCCGACATGCTAGAGAAGTACATTGAGGTATTTATGGATGATTTTTTTGTTTTTGGTAATTCTTTGGACCACTGCCTTGATAACTTAACTAGTGTTTTGAAAAGATGCACTGCGACTAATTTGACTCTTAGTTGGGAGAAAAGCCATTTTATGGTGAAATCTGGAATAGTGCTAGGACATGTGATATCTGATAAAGGCATAGAAGTAGATAAGACTAAAAATGAAGTAATTGCTAAACTTCCACCTTTCACTTTGGTGAAGGGTGTGAGGAGTTTTCTTGGTCATACAGGTTTCTATAGGCGCTTTATAAAAGATTTTTCAAAAATAAGTCGTCCCCTATGTAACCTCTTGACCAAGGAGTCTACATTTGTTTTCAATGATGAATGTTTGCATGCTTTTGAATCTTTGAAGAATAAACTGACATCTACTCCTGTAATTATGCCTCCTGATTGGTCTCTTTCATTTGAATTAATGTGTGATGCATCAGACTATGCTGTAAGTACTATTTTAGGACAGCGGGTAGATAAAGTTCCACATGTTATTTACTACACTAGTAACACTTTGAATGATGCACAATTGAATTACTCCACTACTGAAAAAGAATTACTTGCTGTTGTTAATGCCTTGGAAAATTTTTGTCAATATTTAATTGGATCCAAGGTGATTGTTTATTATGATCATGCTGCTTTGAAATATTTACTAACAAAAAAGGAAGCGAAACAGAGATTACTTCGGTGGATCCTTTTTTTGCAAAAGTTTGATTTGGAAATCAGGGATAAAAAGGGCAGTGAAAATGTGGTAGTTGATCACCTTTCTCGATTAGTGGAAGATGAGAACATGAAAGAGAGTACTAAGCTTGTGCCAATCAATGAGAATTTTCCAGATGAATAGCTGATGGATGTGGGAGTCCATGATCCATGGTATGCGAACATCGTGAATTACCTTGCAAATGGCATCATACCAACTGATCTGAACTCTCAAGCAAAAATTAGATTCATCTCCATCACCAGGCAATACTTTTGGGATGAGCCATACCTGTTCAAATATGGCGCTGATCAGATCATTCGAAGATGCGTCCTAAAGAAGATCAGCAAGATGTGCTGAAATTCTGCTACAACCTTAGTTGTGGAGGGCACTTTACTGCCAAAAAGACTACTCTAAAAGTTCTTCAATCAGGTTTCTTCTAAACCTCTCTATTTAAGGATGCTTATACCTTTTGTATTTCTTGTGACAGGTGCCAGAGAACAAGGAACATTGGCAAAAGAGATGAGATGCCTCTTTCAAGCCAGTTGGTTGTGGAGATATTTGATGTGAGGGGAATAGATTTCATGGGACCCTTCCCATCCTCACACGGATTCACGTACATCTTAGTTGTCGTGGACTATGTCTCGAAGTGGATCGAAGCATTCATAACCAAGACGAATAATAGCAATGTGGTGATAAAGTTTGTCAAGGAGAACATATTCACCAGATTCGGGATGCCTCGTGCAATCATAAGTGACGGTGGAAACCATTTTTGTAACAAGGTATTTGCCTCGTTAATGAAGAAGTACAGTGTCAAACACAAAGTGGTAACCCCATACCATCCTCAGACTTCAGGACAGGTTTAAGTGAGCAATAGACAGATTAAGCAGATACTAGAGAAGACTGTGTAACCAAATCGAAAGGATTGGTCAATCAAGCTTAATGATGCATTGTAGGCATACAGAACAGCCTATAAAACCCCAATAAGTATGAGCCCTTATAGGATAGTCTTTGGCAAAGCATGTCATCTACCAATAGAGTTGGAACACAATGCCTATTGGGCTCTAAAAAAGCTGAACTTCAACTTAGATAAGGCGGGGGAGGAAAGAATGTTGCAAATGACTGAGCTTGAGGAGCTTCAGAATAATGCCTATGAAAACGCGAAGATATACAAGGAGAGGACGAAGAAATTACATGACAACAAAATCCTTCTTAAGGAGTTTCATCCAAGGATACTAGTCCTATTATATCAATCGCGGTTGAGGTTATTTCCAGGGAAGTTGAAATCAAGATGGTCTAGCCCCTATAGGGTAACTCAAGTTTTTCCGCATAGAGCTGTGGAAATTGAAAGTCTTCGTGAAGTTGGTAAATTCAAGGTAAATAACCATAAACTCAAGCCATACTTGTGTGCGTCCAAAATAAGAGACATTGGTTTCTTCCATTTCAATGAGTCGTAAGGCTCCTGTGCGTCTTGCCTAGACGTTAAATAAAGCGCTTGGCGGGAGGCAACCCACCTAGGTATTTTTTTTCCCTTTATTTTTGTCGAGTCGTAATTTAGTGTTCCTTTTACTTGAATTCAGGTTTGGGGGTGTAAAAAAAAATCGAGTCAGGTCTAAACCGCTCTAGTGACCGCTATCAAAGCCAGAGCGCTTTCGATAGCGGTCTAAACTAGACCAAAAGCGATGCCTTATGCGCTGTGAAAACCTGGAGCAGTCCTGGAAGCGATCTCTTCGGTCTTGAAAGCGCTGCCCTGTGCGCTGCAGAAACCCAGAGCAGTCCTGGAAGTGATCTCTTTTGTCCTGAAAGCACTGCCCTGTGCGCTGCGGAAACCCAAAGCGGTCACAACAGCGTAAATACCTGATTGAAACTGTTGTGGGAGCGCTGTCAGAATCGTTGTGTCACCCACAACGGTCCCTTAGTTAAACGGTGCGTTTCGCACCTGTTAGATGGCCGCCCAATGAGAGTGGACGTCTACGTAAACCATTGTGGCTTTGATAGTGGTAAGCGCAACGGTCGAGCCCTAATTATAAATACTCACTTCACGCAAACCCGTTGTCTTTGTCATCTTTCTTTCAAAAAATTTCTTCTTCCCTCTTCTTTTTTCTTCAACCTGTCACTCTCTTCAACAAGGTTTGCTCTTAACTCTTATTCTATTTTGATTCTTTGTTTATTATTGCCTATAATTGTATGTTCCCATCCCTCTTCTCTCATATTTTTCTTCAATTGATGTATTTAGGGTTTAATGGCTGAATTTGGGGATTTTGGATTTTGGACAATTTTTTCCATTGCATGTGTTATCTAATGATTGTATATGGTGTAGGCAATAGTGTGGAGTGATTTTGTGCTATCAATTTTCAACAACATAGTTTCTAGCAATTAAATTGGATTTTGAATTGATATTGTTAAAAATTGGTATGCTATGTCTTGTGTGTTGTAGTGTTGAATGAATGAGGATGTAGATTTGTGCAAATAAGGCACATGGTTTGATGTTTGTACTGTTAGAGTGCTACCGAAATTTTGTTAAAATTATTTCTCCTTTTTTTGGATTATAACTTTTGTAAGGTTCATGATTTGTATTGGCTTGATTCCATTGCAAAACGCTCTAAATTTGTATTAGTTGTTGCTTAGGATGTTCTTAGAAGAAAAGAAGCTTAAAAAATTGAAGAGCAACGTCTAGTGCAAATGTCGTCTTCAAGAGGTGAAAGCGTCAAAGGTATATCTTGACTTCTATCCTCTTGCAAGGCGTTAGCGCACACACACACAATTCATACATGTGTGTCCCTGCATCGTAGTTCAAACATTTGGTATAACACATTCACACACTTCTTAGTATGCACATGCATTGATCTCTAATAGATAAACATTGTAGAATTGCATGCTTTGTGACTATCTCTTTGATATGGCATGCTTGTGTGAATTAGTGTTTGTTTGTTTCCATATTTTTGTATTTGGACTTGAATATGTTCTATTATGATTCCTTATTGAGTTCCGGTCGTTTCGGTTACTCATTCATTTAGTTTCGAGTCCAAACGATGTAGCTACGCTACTTTTCGTTCTCATTCGTTGAGTTGGCTTTATCGTCATTTTCCGAGATGATTTCTCAACCATTTTTCAAAGTTGTGTAGTCTTCATCGTGCGTGAGGGAGTCATAATTTGTAATCCGAAAATGGATTCAAAATCGGAGTTCGGATGCCCAAGATACGGCTGAAGAACGTGAGGGAGTGCGGTAGAGGCGAAGGTGGCTAAGAGGCCACGTGTGGCCCAAGCCGTGGGTGAGCCGTGGGCCCCACGGCCAGAGGGGCTCTTTGCCCCCGTGTGGCCCATGCGCCCCCCACGGGCTGGGTGACATGACCATGCTTGATTGGCTCGTTTTTGCCTTCTCTCTCCTCCATTTAATCCTTTCTCCTTCCCTCCAAACTTAGTTTTGAAGATTTTTCAAGAACACTTTCAAATATTCTGCAGAAATTCTTCAAGTTTTAGTTTTAGTATTTTGATCATAACGTTTTCATACGAACTCGAAATCAATTGATCAAAAAGACAAAATTGTTGGTCTTGATGAGAGCTACAAACCCCAAGCATTTTTAGAGGCAGCTGACTGTAGGGAAAAATACCGTAGTACACGCAGCGGAAGCGAGACTAAAAATAAGATTTAGTGACTTTTAAAATTTTTCCTTTATGAACCTTAAACCCTTTAATTAATTAAACATGCATATACAATAACCAAAAGGTAGAATACCTTTTGTCGCGTGATCCGATTGACTTACGTCGATGGTAATCCGCAAGATCTTCAATCCTAGCATGAACGTAGATCACCTAGGAGCGTGGTCTCCCTTTTTCTTTGAATTGCAAACCTGTGAATGGACAAAACAAACTTTCTTTTCTTTGTTAGTCACAAAAACAATCAAAAGAATGACTGAGATTATTCCGGTCACTTTTGAGTTCTCAATCTAATGATCGAAACTCGCGTGAACCTAGATCGATATCGTATACACAAGCTTATTGATGATTAAGCAAATAGTATACTATCAAAGAATAATCTAACACTCCTATTTGTTTTAGTAGAATAAAAGCTTTCTATGAATTGAGAAGAAGAAGAAAAATTGTCTCCAGAACCACTAGGGTGGCCGAAATCTATATGTGGGAATATATAGGTGGCCGAAATTTTCCTCTCCTTGTCTTTTAGGGTTGCCGAAATCTCTCTCCTTTTTACACTAGGGTTGCCGCAAATCACCACCTCTAAAGGTTTGTGTTGAACCCTAATTTCCATAAAAGAATAGACTTCTAACCCTAATCTAACTCATAGTTATTTTATTCTTTTTAATGACTAAATTAAAAGACTTCTTATTTGAATAAATAAAATTAATTATTTATTTTCTTACCAAATAAGTCTTTTACTTTTAGTATACTACCAACAATAGTATAACATTAGGAATCATATTTCCTAATCAGAAAAAATTTGTTTATTAATTAAACAATTAATTAATAAATTAATTAATTCTTATTTAATTAAAACAAATGAAACAAAATAATATATTAGGTTAAAACTTAACCTTGCCGCCCCACTTGAATAAATGGGCCAAAATATTATTTTCTTATTTCATTTAATCCATTGGACTTTAAATAAAAAGCTCACATGTGAACCAGACCCATTCTTACTAAAAGAAACAAGCCCACATGTCTTTCATTAATATATAAATATAATTGAGCAGCCCATTACTTAAATAATGTGCAAATTATATTCTTAATATATTAAATGCAATTCTAGATGGACCCTTAAATTGGTCCGGTAGAATATATCAAGTGATCCATGCAAGTCCGTGTGGATTGGGATCTTGGCGGGCCATCTAAATTTAAGCTTCAATAGACATAACCTAATCACAATCAACAAATGATTCACTTAGGTCCGATCCATTAATTTTAACTCATTCCACTAAAGAGCTAAAATTGAACTCTTAAATAAAGATAGAAAAGGAAGATGCTCCTCATTCATACCCTAGACAATCATATAGGAGATAGTTTATCCTCGTGATTAATATCAGTAATCGCCAAGAGTTCATAGACCGCCTATAACTCTCCAAGTTACCATATTTACTCATATGACCACGTTTTGAACTTGGATATTTTGACTTGTCCAGAAGCCATGTTTTCAATAGACACTATCGAAAACTCAACGTTGAGATTTAATATCCAATTACCTCAAAACATCCATATGATGATATTATACTCTCATTTAATTAAATGGAGCCACGATGTCCATATCTATAAATGAAGTCCTCTATCGATTAACAAATGAATATCACCAAACTATCGAGGATAGACTATGCGATATAATCGTACTCATTGATAACTCAAATGATATCACTTGCAACCATAAGTCCATCATTTATCTCAGGATTAAGATAGACTCTCCGATTGTCCTGATAATGAAAAGACTATTATCTATTGACGGTTCTAGATAAAGCTTTTCATTGTGATCCTGTTCAATGCACCCAGTGCACTAGATCCTTTTGCTCGAAGACACTCCGATGATTTAGACTCATCATATCTCATTTGATCCCACTCAAATGCTAGCAAAAGAATTCTACAACTTTAACAAGATAAAGGTGCCCAACCTTTAACTTAAGTTGTGAACATTATTCAAGACTAACTAAAGAATTGTGTCTACCACATACATATCCAGATGTACGAACAATTCTTCTTTTCTCATAGTCTTTAGACCTTATGATTATTTACTTTGACAATTATAATATTAAACTATAAATGCTATACGATTTGTTAAACCAGAAATCACTTTATTAATATGAAAAAGATTGTTAATTACAACATTACACTCTTGCTATTGAGCATAATCCTAACACTGACTTCGCCACTCTTCCCAGTAGACTGATCTTCAGTACGTGGTCAAGGTTGTTTTGTTCAACTTCTTCTTTTTCATTTCATCTTTGATCATCTCTTTGATTCTTACTATTTGATTGATGAAATATGTTGAGAAGGATGTTAGATCATATGCTAGGGGTGTTTGATCATTTGTCAATTGAGTTTTAGCTTTGTGATTTCTCTTGAACATATATGTGCTAAACTTGATTTTGTTTGAAATTGATTCTAGAAAGATATGCCTCATGTTATTTTCTAGGTTTAATTTCATGATCTAAGAACTAGGTTTTTAGTGTGATATATTGAATATTCATACCTTGTTCTTATTGATTTGCATGTCTTGATTTCCAGATACTTTTGTGATTGTTTGTTGAAAGCATATTCTAGATTATCATTGAACATGTACATTTAGCTTGATTGATCATCTAGCTTAATTTGATTGTGTTTGCATCATTTGCATCACATAGATCATAGCCTTGTATTAGGTTGAAGTCTCTAGCAAAGTGAGTGAAGCTTTATGGATAGAGCAAGGAAGTCTTGATTAGAGTCGGGTGGACTCGGATAATCAAGCAAGGGAGTCTTGTCTAGGGTCGGGAGGATCCGGATAGGCAAGCAAGAAATCTTCCTAGAGACGTGAGCGTCTTGGATAGGAAGTTGCTTTCTAGAGGTGTAGGACACATCTCAGATAGGAAGTAGGCTTGGTGGTTCACTTGCCCGAGGGTAGATTAGGAGTTGATAGCTTGAGCGGATATCATGAGTTGGCAACTTGAGTGTGTAAGTCCTCTTCGTATAGTGGATTGCTTTGCCGGTGGTTGTGGTATCAACCCGTAGATGTTTCCTCTTTGAGGTTTTACCACGTAAAAATACTTATGTTCATTTTTGTTTTACTTTTCTTTATCTTCCATATCTTACATTGATTGCATATCTTGTAAATTGATTAACTCTTGTATTAGTAAAATCAATTCATTTGTTAAATATAATCAAGTGTGCATTTTCTTTGTTATATTCCGCATGGTTTTTAATATTGGAAGAATTTGAGTCTATACCTATTCACCCCCCCTCTAGGTATATTTTACACTACTCCTTAAGAGAAATTTCAACTTGCTTTTGTTTGCTTGTGTATTGTTCAGATATGGCAAGGACATCTATCCAAGGAGCAAATGTTCCTTCGGATCCTAGCAAAAGAAGAGAGAAGAGGCCTGTTGAGCAGACATTCATAGGGAATCCGGAGTATAAGGATAGGTTGAAGAATAAACGCAATTTCATTCTGGAGAGAGGGATAGCTGTGGAAGAATTGAGGGAGACTATAATCCCTGCAGTTGTTGAGGCCAGAGGATGGGTTAGATATGTGCGTCGGCCCTGTAATGCCAACATTACCCTAACCCGTGAGTTTTATGCTAATATGGTGGATGCACAGTTCTTTGAGCACAGTGTGGTTATGGTTAGAAGAGTACATGTGGTGGTATCCATTGAAAAGATCAACGATTATTATAACCTACCACCAATTAAACGGATGGAGATAGATTGGCCAAGCAAGTACGATTTAGGATGCGCACTTCGCAGGGAGCGTAGAGTTGGATGGACTGGGCGTAGATTACTGAGGGGTGATTTGGATCTGGACAAAGCCTTCTGGAACCTTTTTATTTTGGCTTCACTTAAGCCGTCAACGTATACTCGGGAGATTTTCAAGGAGGTGTTTTGGATATAATATGCCATTAAGACGGGAAGATACTATGATGTTACCAGCTTCATTAAGAAGGAGATCTGTGATTATGGGTGACAGGTGGAAAGAAATATAATCTTTCCCTGCTTAATTATAGCCATGTGTGATGCGGCTGGTTTAGTGGTGGATGACGACGCTAGAGATGAAACAATAAAGCCTGATACTCCACTTTCACTAATAACATGGAATACCCAGGCAAGCATACGTGGACTGCCCACGATTGGTGAGTTCCCTGCACGTAAAAGGTGTAGGGAGAGGGATAACATGGATGAGCCAGACCAGTAGGATTTGGAGCAGCAGTTTCACGATCCAGCTCAACACGTCGATGAAGATTTTATACCTGGTCCTCAACCAGATTCAGGAGCCGGGTCGTCACAACAAAGACCTGAGTGGGTAGAGTACATGCTATCCACGATGAGGGGCTACATAGATACAGGGGTAGCAGGCCTGAGGAATGAGATGATCACACAGTTGGACACTATGAAGATTTGGATTGATAAGATCCATCGGGCCACAGTTCCCTCAGCTCAGCCATTTGACCCCTCTCATTCCCATGTTATTTCAGGTTATGACGCTGTTAATCCGGAGACTGTAGCCCAGCAACAACATGGAGTTTTCTTCACTGCACCTCCTAGAGGTGACAGATTTGAGCCTAGCACGAGCCAGCAGCGTGATGATGGCTGCTAGAGACACTGTAGACGGACCTGAGTCTACAGCATGATATGTTTCTTTTTATTTTCTCTTTTATTTTTCTTTTCCTTTTTAGTTTTTAAAATTGTGGTATTCGGGATTTACTTTGTGGATTCAGTTTATTATGATTGATTTTGCTGTTTTATTTTTGTATCATTATTGCTCTGCCTTGTCTTTATCCTATTTGTCTTATGCTTCAATTTCATACATTGAGGATAATGTTTGATTTAGGTTTGGGGGTGTGGCAGTTTGTTTTTAAGTCAATTTTTGTTTTGTTTTTAGAGTCTGTTGTTCCTACGTCTTCTAAGACAAGATACTTTAATGTGTGCCTTAGAGATGATATGCATTAATCAATGGGTTTACACTAACATCTTGCCATTCAGGGTACTGCATTGCATTTTTCAAAACTTATGACATGCTCTTGATATGATAATGGATAGGATGCTGAGTTGAATTGCTGTGATTAATAGTGGAGACTACCCTTGTGAGTTCACTAAACCAAAAGGCGTACATAAAAGACATACTATGAGGGTCCTGTTATTTCTACTCTTTAAACACTCAGTAGGTTCTTAGCATTAGATTCGATCTCTATAGGTTGTACATTGAGCATTATAGAACTTTCATCATAAAAGAATTCACATGTTAAATTTTGATCTTGAGTAAGACGAACCAGTGGAAGTGATGAAAGACTATGTGTGCTTAAGCTACTTAAAAGGCCTTAAATATTTCCTACATGTATGTGTGTGCTCCATAGCCATGTTTGAAGCAAAACACTGATATCCTTTTTCTTTCTTCACCACATTAACTGTAACCCAAATAAGCCAATGATATAGCCATACCTTACAGCTTGGGATCATATTTTGAGATTGTGAAGAAGATGTACTAGTTTTGCACGTAACTGTGTGCATAATTTGTTGCTAAGGCTGAGGAAAGGAAGAGCTGCATTCAATCCAAAAGTTTTAAAGCTGAAAGTAATACACTATTTGTAACCTTTGATTCATTCAACAACAAAAAAAAAAATGGCGCCCGCAATGAATGGTGCATTGAGACAATCAGAGAATAGAATGTAAAGAGTGAAATGAAGTCAATGAAAATTGTAAGGATTCCCATTCTTTGATTGGCTTATTTTGTGGACAAACCACATATTGGGTTTATTGTGTAAGGGTAGTTTAGGAGTTTGAGAATCAAGCTCAAAGGCCCGTTCAAGACCTCAAGGGACAAGCACGCCAAATGTATAATCTCTAGTGCTTAGTTCTTTCTTTGAAGAGATTTAGATTGCACATACTCACTTAGCATTCTTGCATTTGTGTGCATACTCTTCACATGTCACATGTCACATTTCACACTTGCACTTTAATGTTGTATTTTGTGTGTGCTTATGTGCCTTGTAATTCGTTTCTCGATATTGCTCGGAAACGCCCGCGCATGCACTAATATGTGCTTGGTTTGCGCGAAGACCGCCTATGGAGAATGCCCTTGGCTTCTCCTTTGATTTCACCTCTTTTGGTGAAACGGCGGTTATGATTGGCGGCCTAGCCGCCGAATGAAACCGCCATTTGAGTTCAGAGACCTCTGGATCAATTCTGCGGTTATGATCGGCGGCCACAACCGCCGTTCATACCTGATTGATTTAATCTCTCGGGTTTAATTCTGCGGTTAATTCAGTGGTTTGGAAACCACCGATTGAAACCGCCGATCATGCTCTGTTCTTCTCGGGCTCAATTCGGCGGTTGTAATCGACGGCTGATCGGTGCGTTTCACGGGCAAACTTGTCTTTTCACATGCTCTGTTTTTCATGCCTATAAATACATCACTTTCTCTTGTTCTGAGTGTGACTCTTTAATCATCAAGAACCCTACTTTTAAAAGAGAGATTTTTAAGAGAGAAAGCAACCAAGTTTGCTCATTTAAACACTCAAACCAAAATTCATATGCATCAAAATTCATCTAGCATCTTCTAGCATAACTAGGATGCTTGCTTGCATGGGTCTTTCATCATCACACTTGTCTTGGTAAGTTTTTCACTATTATCACATATAATTAGTGTTTTATTTATTATGACATCTCTTTCATTACTTGATTGTTCTTAGATTAGATTCTAATATTCAAGATAGAGATTGTTGTGTTGATTTGATTGAGTGTTGTATTGTGATAGATATCTAGGTTTTTATAATCTATGATTATCTAAGCTATTTGACATGTCATTTAGTTCTTAATATCTAGGATTGTTTTTATTGCAAAATCATCATCTTTGAAAGTTTTCACGGTGTGAATCAGGTCAAGTTTTAACTGTTCAAGCTGGCTCTGTAGTAATAAGATCAGCTAAGCCTTATTTGGCTACTCCAGGAGCAACTGTTCATGGGCATTATGGAGAAATCCTTTATGAAGGAGATACATTAATTACATTTATATATGAAAAATCAAGATCTGGTGATATAACGCAGGGTCTTCCAAAAGTAGAACAAGTGTTAGAAGTGCGTTCGATTGATTCAATATCGATGAACCTAGAAAAAAGAGTTGAGGGTTGGAACGCGCGTATAACAAGAATTCTTGGGATTCCTTGGGGATTCTTAATTGGTGCTGAGCTAACTATAGTGCAAAGTCGTATCTCTTTGGTTAATAAGATCCAAAAGGTTTATCGATCCCAGGGGGTCCAAATCCATAATAGACATATCGAAATTATTGTACGTCAAATAACATCAAAAGTGTTGGTTTCAGAAGATGGAATGTCTAATATTTTTTTACCCGGCGAACTTATTGGATTGTTACGAGCGGAGCGAACGGGGCGTGCTTTGGAAGAAGCGATCTGTTATCGAGCTATATTATTAGGAATAACGAGAGCATCTCTGAATACTCAAAGTTTTATATCTGAAGCAAGTTTTCAAGAAACCGCTCGGGTTTTAGCAAAAGCAGCTCTCCGGGGTCGTATCGACTGGTTGAAAGGCCTGAAAGAGAACGTTGTTCTGGGGGGGATGATACCCGTTGGTACCGGATTCAAAGCATTAGTGCACTGTTCACGGCAGCATAACAATATTCTTTTGGAATGTAAATCACACTTGATGTTTACGTGGAAACCCTCACGGGAAAAACCACGGGCTGTTTTGTGAGCCACACACGAACCTCGAATCCACTAAATGTGATAAAATTACAACCTAATCCCGGAAGTAATCACACACTTACCTAATCCCGGTATGAGTGAACCTAGTTCGAATGCTTGCGATCTAAGCAACCTAATCCCGGATGCTACACACAAGACTTATGTTCTCAATGAAGAGATTAACACCCTAAGTGAATATATGAATATCCAAATGCAACATAGAGCAAGGGAAACCCTATATGCTTATCTAAGATGATGAATTTGCAATTAGAACAATCCTAGATATTAAAACTAAATGACATTTCAAATAGCTTAGCTAATCAAGATTAAGCAACAACCTAATTAGCTATCACAATACAACTTCTCAAACATTCAATACACTAATCTCAATCTTATATCCAAAATATATATAAATAACATACAAGTAATAAATTGAGATTGCTTGTTAAAACACAAAATATGTAAGATATTAGTGAAAAGCTTACCAAGTAAAGTGTGATGAAGAATCCATGCAAAAAGACATCTAGATGATCAAAGATGATGCTAGATGATGATTGATGATTATGAAATGGTGTTTGAGTAATCAAAAATGAGTTCTTGGAATTTTTCTTATTCTTGGAATTTTTCTTTTTCTTGAAAAATATCCTAAGTATGAAATCTGAATATGAACTCTCTTAATTGACCTAAAGTCAAAGTGGCATATATATAGGGTGTCAAGGTGAAGTGTGGTCGTTTTGATAAGTGACACCAATATTGTCTTGGGCGCTGTACGAGTTGCTGTACGTAGAGCGACTTGTACAGCGCCTTCTTGGGAAAATGAAGAACATTCTTCATAGGCGTTGTTCGTAGAGCGCTTTTGTACAGCGCCTGAACAGCGCCTCAAAACTGGTCCTCTCGGGTCTGAGATGGGTGCTGTACGAACAGCGCTTTGTACAGCGCTCGTACAGCGCCTCTTCGAAATGCATCAGACCTGATGCATTAAAATGACCATTTTTCCATCAGGTCATGTAAGCGCTGTTCGAACAGCGCCTCTGTAGAGCGCTTTCAACAGCGCCATTTGCAAGAATGCAATCCTAAGCCTATGCATGACACGGCAATGGACATACAAGATGCAATCATAATAACATGCAAGAAGAGATGTTTTAAACATGAATGCACACATAAATAAACACATGTTATACACAAAGAATGGATATGAATAGAATGTGTGTGTGTGTGCATCTAATCTCTTCAAAGCATAAAACCAAGCACTAGATATACCTTTGGAGTGCTTGAAACCTTGAGGTCTTGAAAGGGCCATTAGACATGAACATCAAATCCTAGACTACCCTTACAAAGATCCCCAATTGTGGTTTGTCCACAAAATAAGCCAATCAACACATGGGAAACCTTACAATCTTAGATAAGCATATAGGGTTCCCTTGCTCTATGTTGCATTTTGGATATTCACATATTCACTTAAGGTGTTAATCTCTTCATTGAGAAGTAAGTCTTGTGTGTAGCTTCCGGGATTAGGTTGCTTAGATCGCAAGCAATTGGACTAGGTCCACTTATACCGAGATTAGGTAAGTGTGTGATTACTTCCGGGATTAGGTTGTAATCATTTTACACATTTAGTGGATTCGAGGTTCTAGTGTGGCTCGCTTATTAGCCCGTGGTTTTTCCCGTGAGGGTTTCCACGCAAAAAATCAACCGTTCTTTAATTTCCGCACTTATATGCTTGATTTGTTATTTTAACTAGTTAGGGGTATTTTCGTAATCTTGACATGCATAAATTGGGTAATAACGATTAAAATCTATTCACCCCTCCTCTAGATTAATATTGAACACACCGAGTATTTGTTTCAATTGGTATCAGAGCAGGTTCCTAGACATACTTAGGTGATCCTTGCTTATTTTGGTGTGTTTTGCATTTTGTGTGATTTTTTATCATTCATACATTTGCATTCATTTCATTCATTCATAAACATTATGAGTGGAAACGGTGGAAATGGTGGTGGCAACGAGGGTGCTTCTAGCACAAGGCCTCCGCTTTTTACCGAGTTGAATTATGCCTCTTGGAAAGGCAAGATGGAGTCGTACATATATCAAATCCATGACCGAGCTTGGATGGTGGTTGAAGACGGCTACACATTACCCATGATGACTTCTACGGGTGGAGGAGAGGATGTGCTCAAGCCTAAGGCGCAATAGAACGCGCAAGAGTTTGAGGCATCAAAATGGAATAGGAAGGCGATGCATGCCATCCTATATGCAATGGACGAAAATCAATATAAATTGATTCAAAATACTAGGATAGCTAAGGAGGCATGTGACATCCTAGAGATTGCACATGAGGGAACCGAAGTGGTGAACGACTCTAAGCTTCAAGTCCTCCAAACTCAATTCGAGATGCTTAAGATGGAGGAGAATGAGTTCTTCAACGACTTCGAGATCAAGTTGATAGACATTGTCAACCAAAGTCATCAACTTGGAGACCCGTATTCGGATAGGAGAGTTAAGCAGAAAATTATGAGGTCTCTCCCCGATAGGTTTGAATCTAAGGTAACGGCTTTAGAAGAAAATAGTGGATATAAGGATATGAAGCCGAGTGAGGTGATTGGGAGACTTCTAGCTTATGAGTCTAGGAAGGGTCCTATCTCCACACTTCCTAAAAAGCAAAAAGGAATTGCTTTGAAAGCCTCCAAGGATGAAAAAGAGGCAAAGAAGAATGACTCGGATGAAGACCTTGCATTATTTGTGAAGAGATTCAAGAGGGTCATGAAGTTCGGGAAAAAGGACTTTGGTTCCAAAGGTCAAAACTTCAAGAAAAAGGGTTCCTACAACAAGTTTGAGCCTAGGAAAGAGAAGACCGAAAGGAAAGGGGTCCGATGCTTTGAGTGTGGTGGGATAGGTCACTTTGCCCCCGAATGTGCAAATCACAATGAGAAGAAAAAGGGAAAAGTGATGGCCGCCACTTGGAGTGGAAGTAGTGATGACTCCAATGAGGGAGATGAATCTTCGGATGATGAGGAGCTCATGGCTAACCTCTTAGCTTTTGCCTCCTCCCACAAAAGCAAAAGTGCTAGTGAAAGAGAGGAAGAGAGTCAAGAGGAAAATGACTCAAGTGGAGAAGAAAATGATTCCTCTTCTAACTCCATAAATGGATTTGTAGAGAAAAATGTGCTTGCTAAATACCATGCCGAGTTTAATGATTTAGCAATCAAGAGCACGAGAAAGATTCAAAGATTGAGAGAAGAAAATCTTGAACTTTCATCTCATAATGACCACTTAAGTGAACAAGAGGAAAGACTCAAGAAAATTGAAGATAAGCTAAGTATGGAGTTAGACTTATCTAAGAGGAATGAAGAAGGGCTTAAAAAGGAGCTTGAAAAAGTAAAAGAGTCTATGAATATGATGGATTCTAGCACCAAGAAGCTTGACCATACACTTGGTGTTGGAAAGAGTCCGTGTGACAATAGGGATCTTGGGTATAAAGATGGCAAGAAGATCTCAACCTCTAACAAGACCGTGTTTGTCAAGAGTTTGGGGAACGAAGAAGCTTCATTTGTGCAAACTCCTAGGAAGAAGTTAGAACTAGGACAATGTTCAAAGAATGCATAAGTGAAGTTGGTGCCAAGAAGGTAACCTCTAGCTCAACCCTCTAGGGTCCCTCAAGCCAACATTCCTCCACTATTGGCTCACAAAGTGTTAGGTTTATAGTTTGTGTTGGCATAAATTCCATATCAAAACATGTTTCTCTTGTAATGTTTAGTGGTTCATATATTGAAGATTTAAGAAGACGAAGAATGTCTCGACCACAATTCATGCAAGAAGCCGGCATTAAAGAGATATGTGCATCATTGATCATCAAATGTAACATAAGACCTCATATCTCTTACAAGGCTAGGCACGCACACACACACACATGGCATCCTTGTGTGTTCCTTCATGGTTAAACATCATTGATATAACACATTCACATACTTGATAATATATGCTCATGCATTTATACTATCTTGACAAACTTTGCTTATTGCATGTTCTAGGACTATGTCTAGGAAATAGCATATGTTTGTGTCTTTGTGTTTGTATGTTTCCATATTTTTGTATTTGGACTTGAATATGCTCTATTATGATTCCTTATTGAGTTCCAGTCGTTTCGGTTACTCATTCATTTTATTTCGAGTCCAAACGATGTAGCTACACTACTTTTCGTTCTCATTAGTTGAGTTGACTTCATCGTCATTTTCCGAGATGATTTCTCAACCATTTTTCAAAGTTATGTAGTTTTTGTCGTGCGTGAGGGAGTCATGGTTTGTAATCTGAAAATAGATTTGAAATCGGAGTTCGGATGCCCAAGATACTGCTGAAGAACGTGAGGGAGCGCCCGAGGGCGAAAGTGGCCAAGAGGCCACGTGTAGCCCAAGCCGTGGGTGAGCCGTGGGCCCCACGGCCAGAGGGACTCTCTGCCCCCGTGTGGTCCACGTGCCCCCCACGGGGCTGGGTTGACATGGCCCCTTGTGATTGGCCAAAAATTGCCTTCTCTCTCCTCCTTTTTATTTCCCTCCACTCCCTCCATTTGTTTTCAAGAAGAAAGATTGAAAAATTCCCGTCAGATTTTTCTCCCAAATTTTCTCATCTTCCAAACACCATAACTTCTTCATACGAAGTCGGATTTGAGTGATTCAAGTTGGAGAACGTTTGTAATCGAGTCCTCTACCTTTTCCAAGTGGTTTGGTGGCTGTTTGATCGAGTTTTCTGTTGGTTCCATACAGAAATCCGAACCAGCTGGTGAATCCAAGGTATTGGTCTTATCTATGGGGTTTCTTTCTTTTTAACCTTCAATTTGCTTGGGGTTTCTTCTTCTATATGTATGTTTATGTTTGGTGAATGCTATTAAGAAAGATAGCTTCATAATCATTCTAATCAAAAGTCTATTTAGAGACAAATGTGGACTAGTTTCTATGATTCTAGGGTTTTCACATGTTTGTGAGTTGTATTGTGATTAGAATGACATCTTAGGTTGTTTGTAACTTGATTGAATCAATTTTGTGATAAATGACCTTGAGATTTTATTTTATCCTTTGATTGATGAAATCTAGGATTATTGTATTTGTATGTGTTTTAGAGCAATTTAGGATTTAATTGATTTATATCTTGAATCCTTGCTCGATATTTTTTTGGCTAGAATATTGATTGATTAAATCTCATATATCTAGCATTTTATTGTATGTTGATAGCATCTTGAACTTGTTCTTCATGAATATATTTTGTTCAAGTGTTGTATGTGTAAATGAGACTTTGAGCTTATGTGTTTGGTGTTTACACATGATTTATGTTTTATTCTTGTATTTTGCATCTAGACTTTTATTACTTGTGATATCACATGTTTAGGTCTATTTGTACCATGGAATGTATTGATCACATGTTCTATGTTGAATTGGTTGTTTGCATCATTTGCATTCACATGATCACACTAGGAAGTCCTTGTAAAAGGCATGAAGTCTTGGTTAGAGTCGGGATGACTCGGATAGCCAAGCAAGAAGACTTGCCTAGAGTCGGGATGACTCGGATAGGTAAGCAAGAAGTCTTGTCTAGAGTCGGGAGGACTCGGATAGACAAGCAAGAAGTCATGGCTAGAGTCGGGAGGACTCGGATAGTCATGCATGGGAGGCTCCCTAGAGGCATGAGTGCCTTGGATAGGGAGTTGGCTATTATATTGGTAGGCCTAGGTGTATGGTTAGACATAGACTCCAAAAGAGCGGGGTACACGGGAGGTGTATGCACTCTTGAGGAATTTCTAATCTTCCATCGATGTTGGTTTTGTGTGTTGTCCAATATATGGTGGTTCTGCATCATTGAGGGATTTCATACTTTCCAATAGGGTTAGGTAGACTTAGACTCCACTAGGTTGGGTGAGCTAAAGATTGGTCATTTTGTGGATTCTCTATTTTTATCATCCAATATATATAGTACCCAATGGTTGTAGTTCAACCCGTGGATGTTTCCTCCTTGGAGGTTTTGCCACGTTAAAAAATCTCTTGTGTTAATTCTTCCTATCTCTATCTTTTATATTTTATTTGTGTATGTTATTATCTTGTTTCACATTATTCACTTGTGATGTATAGTGAAGCAAGTATTTGTAAAGTGTGATTTGTGGATTCATTCTTTTGATCATTTTTGTATATATAATTCTTTTGTATATTGTAATTTTTGTATAGTGATATTTGATCACTCTTGTAACTCATTGAACATCTATTGAAATACAAGTATTATTTGTTGTTGTGTTTATTTGTTCTTATACCTCACACAACTAAGTGATATACATAGATCTTGCTTACATGATTATATTCTCATATGGTCTATGTATGTCTTTCTTGGTTTATTTTGGTGTGTGTAAGGCTATCTTGAAGGACAAACGAAAGTTTGTTCAAGGGATTGAAAAAAGGCGTAAAAACCTATTCCCCCCCCCCCCCCCATCCCCCCTCTAGGTATGCCTTAGGCAATTTAACTACGTTTGTATACTTTCACAAAGGAAAGAGAAGCTAGGAAGCAAGTTAGACCGATTCAACAACGAAGATGGATTGAACCCACTCAACCACAAAGACATGGACAAGCTCCCATGCATGCAGCTTCGGAACTGGTTAGGAATGGGTGCCACTATCCTAGCCCGGATCCAGCCAGATTCTATTGATCATGTCCCCTTCCCAACAGTTGTACCTTGTCTTGGGGCGTCTTTGGCTTTATGAGAGAAAGCCCGCCGGGATTTTGGCGGACCGTGCTCCACCCCGGTGAACTCATGTGGTTCCGACGTGCCCAGGGCTGTAGGAAGAGAAGGGTGTTTACCATTGCCAACCCGTTGTATCAGGCCTTGGTTCGGCCTTTACACGATTGGGTGATGGAAATCCTACGCCATCTTTCGATTCCGACAGATGGGACTTTCAATCAAGTAGCCCCTCTTGCCAGATTGCAATCTTCACTTTATGCCACGCCGACTCCCCTTTCGTCATAAGGCGTGGAATTAGACCAAGGGGAATCTCTATAGGAACTAGTCCCTCTGATTTCATCGTAGGAGATCGAGGCAGAGCCCTAGGGCTATGGAGTATGAAGCCGTATAGCGCAATGACTAACTACATGACTGATTACACTAGGAGTATAGCGCGATGAGAATTCCTACTTAAGAACAGAGGGTTATGGGTGGTGAAGGAAGCAAAAAGAACGCCAAGGTTCCCAAGGGAAAGGCAAGGTGATTTATCGTTGATCGCCGTATCGAAGCACTTCTTTCTCCACCCGAGTCTATTTGAATGCCTTTGCTCATGCGGCGGGGACCCCTTAAGCCACACAGGCCAGAGAACAAAGTTTTTCACCAGCTCTAGAATGAAGCCCAACGAGCACTCCACTGTTATGTGTTATGTCCCACCGGGATCCAATTACCAAATTGGTTTAGACCCTCCTTCTCCAGCAAGCCTTTAACCGATTCCCATAGAGTGGGACATTTTCCCGAGCAAATCATTCTTCATCGCATAAGCCCATGACAAGTCATTTCTAAATGCTTCTTTCGGAAGAGCACGGGAAAAGCCTATGGAATCCGTTGTACTAAGGCCCGTAAGATCATCCAAGGGCTTCAAATAGGGACGTCAAGAAGGCTTAACTCAAGCAATCACTCAAGTCAAGAGAAGAAAGGATTTTTGCTTATCGGATTCGTAAAAAGAAGAGGAAGCCGGGTCTTTTTCTTAGGGCAATAAAAGGGCTTAAATTAAAGAGCTAGGGTGGCAGCAAGAGTATCTCACAAACTCAAGTTCAAGACCTCCGATTCCATTCCAATCTGATTGACTAGATCCACTCACATGATCAAAGAACTATTCATGAAGAAGAAAAGAAGAAGAACAAACTTAATCCAATAGGGTCAGAACACCTTTCTATCTAAAAGGAAAAGGAATGGTGCTCGATGAAACGATCCAAATTCCACACTATGCTTTGGGCTGGGGAAAGAGCTGCTCTGCGAAGCTGGGCGTTCAGTGTTCTTATGGAGGAACCATACTAGAAAGAGAATAGAAAGGGCCTTTAAAAAAGAGCGAGGGAGTGATGGGCAACCTTATTAGTCTATTCTATATGTTGCTCGTGAGCCGCCAAGTACCAGTCTCGCAACAGTACTGGCGCAAAAGGATCGGTCATTCACTTGCTGATCGTTCGTGAGTCAAACTCGCTCTCTTGCCACGCCTTTCACTCACTCCCTTGAGTCGGACTCAATCACTCTTTGGAGGATCATTCGCTCTTCACTCTCTTGCTATTACCCGCAGGGAGCGCAGCAACCAAGGTGCATATTATCATATAGAAAGAAGCGAAGCATAGCGATTCGTACTACCGAAAAAGTTTTGCTAACCTAACCGGCAGGCAATAGAGTCCGCCGATAAGTGCAAGCAAGCGTAGCGAATCACATAGATAAGCCCCTACCCGCCAGCGCACGGATAGATAGGGCGGGCGAAACGTGAAGGGGATGGATGTCTGAGCGGTTGAAAGAGTCGGTCTTGAAAACCGAAGTATTGATAGGACTATCGGGGGTTCGAATCCCTCTCCATCCGCGAAGTCATAAGTTATCTCTTGCGTTATCTATAGATAAGAACGAATCGGATCGACTCGACTGATATGATAGATGGAATGGGTAGCTTGTGTTATGATTTAGTTAGGACTTTGTCTCCTAAATATGATTCCTTATTTTATTCCTATATGTTATTTTTGTGGATTTGATAGTCATATTAGACCAAATTGCTTTTGATATATTAAAATGTGTAGAACACAAAGCATGATTGAAAAGAGAAATAATATAGCCAAGATGCATGTTCCTAGGAATGATAAAATTGATGTGCATGATCCTAAGATAACTAGAGTTCATGTACCAAAGACCACTAAGAAAGCTAATATTGTTTCTAAGTGGATTAGAAAGAATGAAAATGTTTGCCATGTTGCTCAAATAGCCTTGAAGGCAAATTCTTCTAATTTTTCATATTTAGATCATGGGTGCTCTAGGCACATGACGGGAAACAAGAGTTTCTTCGAGACTCTTGCTATGGAGGAAGGAGGATATGTCACTTTTGATGATGGATCCAAAAAGAAAGTTGTAGGGAAAGGAACAATTTTCGTTCCCGGTTTACCCTCTTTATCTAATGCTTTGTTTGTTGATGGCTTGAAAGTCAATTTAATAAGCATTTCTCATCTTAGTGATGAAGGATATTTCGTCATGTTTAGTAAAAATGATTGCTCTATCCTAAAGCCCGATGGACAAACCTTGTTGAAAGGAATGAGATCTAGTGACAATTGTTATTGTCTTGAAGCTAGAATAGTCTCAAACAGTGTGTCCATGGATGAGCAAATAGAGTTGTGACATGAAAGACTTGACCATATGAACTTTAGGGATTTACGAACCCTAGAAAAGTTCAATTATGTGCGTGGCCTCCCTAAGCTTGGGAAGAAAGCCAATGGTGTTTTTGGACCTTGCCAACAAGGAAAACAAACCAAAAGCATGCACAAAAAGGGCAAGTATCTCTCCACCAAAAAGCCCCTAGAGCTTCTTCACATGGATCTAATGGGTCTTATGCAAACCGAGCGTTTAGGTGGAAAGAGATACATTTTTGTTTATATAGATGATTTCTCTAGGTTCACATAGACATATTTTCTTAAAGAAAAATCTGAAACTTTTGATAAGTTTAAAATGCTTTGTACTAAAATACAAAATGAAATGAATTCTAACATTAAAAGCATTAAACGGATTAGAAGTGACCATGGGAGGAAATTTAAGAATGCCTATTTTGAAAGCTATTGCAATAGCTTAGGCATCTCCCATAAGTTTTTGGCTCCTAGGACACCTCAACAAAATGGAGTTGTTAAGAGGAAGAATAGGGTCCTTTAAGAGATGGCCCGTGTGATGTTGCTTAGCAACAATGCCCCTAAGAACCTATGGGTCGAAGCCGTCAATATGGCTTGCTATATAGGGAATAGAGTTTTCCTAAGGCCCGGATCTAGAAATACCTTCTATGAGTTATGGAAGGGTAGGAAGCCAAATGTTAGCTACTTCCACACATTTGGAAGCAAATGCTACATTTTAAATAACCGTGATCAACTTGGCAAATTTGATGGTAAGAGTGATGAGGGTATCTTTATTGGCTATGCCTTGAATAGTAGAGCCTATAGAGTTTTCAACTTGAAAACTTGAACCGTCATGGAATCATCCAATGTTGTCATTGATGATACAAGGCTCAAGTCTAATAACCATGAGGAGGAGGAAGTTTTAGATGATGACTCTCCTTTGGAGAGGGTTGTGGAGTCTCCCAATGTTGGGACTTCCAATGGTAATAATGTGGACAACCTCTTAATAGAGTTCCTCGTGTGGACTCTAATGAACCCGCTCCATGGGTTAGAAGACTCCATAACAAAAAGGATGTTATTGGAGATGTGAATGAGGGTGTTAGGACTAGGCGTCAAATAGCTAATCTAATTAGCTACACATGCTACACCTCTCAAATTAAACCCAAAAAGGTTGATAAAGCCTTATATGATGAATTTTGGGCTCTTGCCATGCAAGAAGAGCTAAACCAATTAGAAAGGAATGAGGTTTGGACTCTAGTTCATAGGCCTAAAAGCACACATGTTATAGGCACTAAGTGGATTTATAGGAACAAATCCGATGAGGATGGCAACATAGTGCGGAACAAGGCTAGACTTGTAGCACAAGGGTACTCTCAAATTGAGGGTATTGACTTTGAGGTGACATTTGCTCCTGTTGTCCGTTTAGAGTCCATTAGGCTTCTCTTGTCCATCTTGTGTATTCACAAGTTCAAATTACACCAAATAGACGTCAAGAGTGCCTTTCTAAATGGATTCTTGCAAGAGGAAGTGTTTGTTGAACAACCCAAGGGGTTTGTGGATGCACACTACCCCAACCATGTCTATCGCCTCAAAAAGACTTTGTATGGGTTGAAACAAGCACCGAGGGCTTGGTATGAATGCCTCACTCAATTTCTTGTTGACAATGACTACACAAGAGATAGTGTTGACAAGACCTTGTTCATCAAGAGAAACAAAGATGAATTATTTATAGCTCAAATCTATGTTGATGACATTGTATTTGGCTCAACCAACAACACCAAGGTCCAACAATTTGTTGATGTTATGTCTCATGAATTTGAGATGAGTCTTGTTGATGAGCTAAGTTACTTCCTAGGTTTGCAAATTAGGCAATTAAATGATGGGATCTTCATTACCCAAGCCAAATATGCCAAAAACCTAATGAAGAAGTTTGGTCTAGAAAATGCCAAACATTGTGATACACCCATGAATACCACTTTGAAACTTAGCAAGGATGCAAGTGGAAAAAGTGTGGAACAAACTTTATATCGGGGCATGATAGGTAGCTTGCTTTATTTGACTGCAAGTAGGCCCGATATATCTTTTAGTGTGGGTGTGTGTGCTAGGTACCAAGCGGATCCTAAGGAGTCCCATCTCTCTTCCGTTAAGAGAATCATTCGCTATGTGAATGGGACTTCCAACTATGGGATTTGGTACTCGTTTGACACTAATGCTAGTCTTGTAGGCTTTAGTGATGTGGATTGGGCAGGAAATTGCGATGATAGGAAGAGCACATCGGGCGGTTGCTTCTTTCTAGGCAACAACTTGATGTCTTGGTTTTGCAAGAAGCAAAACTCGATTTCCTTGTCCACGACCGAGGCCGAGCACATAGCTGCGGGGAATGGATGCACACAACTCCTATAGATGAAGCAAATGCTAGTAGACTACAAATTCAACCAAGGTACACTTACTCTCTTTTGTGATAATATGAGTGCTATAAATATTTCCAAGAATCCGGTACAACACTTTAGAACTAAACATATTGACATCCGCCATCATTTCATTAAAGAGCTTGTTGAAAATAAATGCATAGTACTTGAACATGTATGTACTAATGATCAACTTGCGGACTTATTTACTAAACCCTTAGATGCTACTTGATTTAAAACACTTAGTAGATCTATTGGGATATGTCTTGTGGAGTGATGTGATTTGTGATTGACCCCATATGGGGAACTCAAGCAAAGAGAGCTATTTTGCATTCTTGTCACTTGCAAAAATTTAAAATATCTTAGGTCTCTTCTTTTAATTGCTTGAGTAAACTTGGTTGCACATATGTATATATGTTTTCAATTCAATAAGTGTGAACCTTGCTTGTTTACAATCCATGTCATATTTATGTTCAAACATGCATTTTTGGACTAGGAGATACTCATAGGGAGTATGATTATGAATGACCTATAGTTATCTCCATGACATGATGATTCTTATATAACATGCTAATGAAAATTGAAAAGCATGAAATTCATATGACATGTTCAAATGAAAAGCATGAATTGATGATTGCATTCTTAAATGCAAAACTTGTATGAAAAAGCTTATGAGACTCAAAATGAATAAAAGGATCTTATATCCGTTCAAAGAAATTTAAATTCCAAATGTCTCTCTTTCTTTATTGGTTGAACGTGGTTACTATCATACGGATATCTTATCCGAAAAAATCAAATAGGGTGCAAAGTCGCTCATGCCATGTTTCGCGTATAAAGTTGGATACAGTTGCTCTTAAATTAAAATCAATGAAATAATCTATATCCTTGTTCTTTTCATGGCAATGGTGAAATTGGTTTGAATTCTTATTAGAAACCTTTGTCATTTGTTTTGCCAAATGCCATTGTATTTTGGACTTGAATGCTACATGTCTTGTATGCAAAGCATGTTTGATTCACACATTTTCTTCAAATAAATCTCCTTGTTTCTCTTCAATTAATTGAGATGCATAAAGTGACTTATATTATTATACAAATATCTTGCATGCTACTATCTCTCTTTGCTAAGAGTGACCCGGTTGGGGACTACTCATTTACCTATATCATGACAAAAAGAGGGAGTAGGATATGGTAAGGGGAATTGCAAATTGTAGTAGCTATTGTGCATGTTGGGGAGAATATTAATTGAGGGGGAGTAACCCCTTGAGGGGGAGCATTGCATACACATACATTGCATAATGTTGTGCTTAAATTCTTAAATGCAAACGCTTGTTTTATTCTCACTTGATCATCTCACATACTCTTGCTTTGGAAAGTATAATCTTTTGTTTTGAAAGATTGATAGTTCTACAAGAGATTGAAGACTTGAAGTTTTTTTTTATCTATTCTTATATCTCTTTGTAATGTAGAATATCTTTATTATCCCGTAGATTCAATTATGTTTGTGAGGATCAATGTGAGTGGTGGTTTTGTCACGAAATAGCCAAATGGGGAGATTGTAAGGATTCTCATTCTTTGATTGGCTTATTTCGTGGACAAACCACATATTGGGGTTTATTGTGTAAAGGTAGTTTAGGAGTTTGAGAATCAAGCTCAAAGGCCCGTTCAAGACCTCAAGGGACAAGCACGCCAAAGGTATAATCTCTAGTGTTTAGTTCTTTCTTTGAAGAGATTTAGATTGCACACACTCACTTAGCATTCTTGCATTTGTGTGCATACTCTTCACATGTCACATTTTACACTTGCACTTTAATGTTGTATTTTGTGTGTGCTTATGTGCCTTGTAATTCGTTTCCCGATATTGCTCGGAAACGTCTGCACATGCACTAGTATGTGCTTGGTTTGCGCGAAGACCGCCTTTGGAGAATGCCCTTGGCTTCTCCTTTGATTTCACATCTTTTGGTGAAACGGCGGTTATGATCGGCGGCCACAACCGCCGTTCATACCTGATTAATTTAATCTCTCGGGTTTGATTCTACGGTTAATTCGGTGGTTTCGAAACCGCCGATTGAAACAGACGATCGAAACCGCCGATCATGCACCGTTCTTCTCGGGCTCAATTCGACGGTTGTAATCGGCGGCCTAGCCGCCGATTGAAACCGCCGATTGGTGTGTTTCAGGGGCAAACTTGTCTTTTCACATGCTCTATTTTTCATGCCTATAAATACATCACTTTCTCTTGTTCTGAGTGTGACTCTTTAATCATCAAGAACCCTACTTTTAAAAGAGAGATTTTTAAGAGAGAAAGCAACCAAGTTTGCTCATTTAAACACTCAAACCAAAATTCATATGCATCAAAATTCATCTAGCATCTTCTAGCATAACTAGGATGCTTGCTTGCATGGGTCTTTCTTCATCACACTTGTCTTGGTAAGTTTTTCACTATTATCACATATAATTAGTGTTTTATTTATTATGGCATCTCTTTCATTACTTAATTGTTCTTAGATTAGATTCTAATATTCAAGATAGAGATTGTTGTGTTGATTTGATTGAGTGTTGTATTGTGATAGATATCTAGGTTTTTATAATCTATGATTATCTAAGCTATTTGACATGTCATTTAGTTCTTAATATCTAGGATTGTTTTTATTGCAAAATCATCATCTTAAATAAGCATATAGGGTTCCCTTGCTCTATGTTGCATTTTGGATATTCACATATTCACTTAGGCTGTTAATCTCTTCATTGAGAAGTAAGTCTTGTGTGTAGCTTCCGGGATTAGGTTGCTTAGATCGCAAGCAATTGGACTAGGTCCACTTATACCGAGATTAGGTAGGTGTGTGATTACTTCCGGGATTAGGTTGTAATTGTTTTACACATTTAGTGGATTCGAGGTTCTAGTGTGGCTCGCTTATTAGCCCGAGGTTTTTCCCGTGAGGGTTTCCACGTAAAAAATCAACCGTTTTTTAATTTCCGCACTTATATGCTTGATTTGTTATTTTAACTAGTTAGGGGTATTTTCGTAATCTTGACATGCATGCGAAAATTGGGTAATAACGATTAAAATCTATTCACCCCCCCGCCCCCCTCTAGATTAATATTGAACACACCGAGTATTTGTTTCAATTGCAAAGTTTGTATCTACTCAAAAGGAGTTTGACAAAGAGAGAGAGGTGAATTTTGAGGAATTAAATAATAAGTGGTGTCATTCCACTGGAAAAGGAGACCATGAGACTTGTGCTAAGCCGAAAAGGTAATAGAGGACTCTCATGGTATGATCCTAGGTTTTTAGATTCCAATTTTTTGTTCTTTCTTAACCTTCACCCAATGGCCCCATTACAACTTGAATGAAGTCTATTTGATCTGCTGGTTATCCTTGCTATAATAGTTGAAATATGCCATGTGATTATCTTGTTCATAATGTTTGATTCTTTTCATGAGATCTTTTGCTTTCAAATCAAGTGTTCTTTCAATGATATATTTATATGCGATAATAATTTGAATTTTCTTGTGCATAACTTCCAATCGCATATGCTTGAAGAGTGTATTTGCCTAGGTTCTATGAGAATTAATGAGTGATATCTTGTGAGAATTAGAATCAAGGCAAATTATATCTATGGCATTTGACGATGCGTCCTTGAAGCTAGAATGTTTTGAGCTTGGGCTTTTCACTAAAAATTGAGCAATGTTTTCGGATTTGTGACTAAATATTAGTCTTTACTTATTGGCTTTTTCATGCATTGTCTCAATATGGGCACATATCGTCGTATTTCGGATGATAGGTTTTCACATGATATGTTTGAGGGAGTTATAGTTGTAAACTCTCAAGAGACAAAACTCCTCCTACTAGGGACACCTAGAGGTTTAAAGGCTTGTAGCATACGCTCAATGCTATCGTGTTCCCTACGAAAGTGGCTTATTTAGGATTTGTTTTTCTAGGTTTAGTTTTTATTTTAGTTTTGCTCGAGGGCTAGCAAAAGATAGGTTTAAGGGTATTTGATCGGTCATTTATTGTATATGTTTTTGATCCTCATTCCTCCAATCAATTGCTTGTTTCTTGGATCTTTAAGGAATTTAATGTGTGTGTTTGAGTATTTTCAGGTTATTGGATCAAAATGTTGTGTTTGGAGAATTTTAGAAGAAAAGTGCTATTTCTGAGGATCCTGGGGTCTTTTTAGCAATTAGGCAAGGTGCTGCCACAATGCCGCTGCTAATTTCCGCACCGTTTTCAGCAGCGTTCCAAGAACAGTCGAGACTGCTATCCTGACCGCTCTCAATCACACTCTCAAAGCCACAACGCTTGTCATAACGTGAAGACCGTTGTCGAGACCGCTGCAGCTTTCGTAGCGGTACTCGCAACGGTTTGGTAATCTGCGTTGCGCAAGGAGTCTTTTCTCGTTCAGGAAATTGAGGCTTATAAATTGAGAAATATTTTAGGGTTTGTTCTCTCTCACTCACCCTCCAGACCAGTCACCGTTTCAATACAACTCATCACACAATTCTCTCATCCATTTTTACACATAGAAGATTCAAAGACGAAGAAGATTTCATCATCGAAGATTAGAAAAATTCGTTGAAGGCCTCAATGGATTTTATCTTTTCTATCTCGTCTTTTTATTTCTGTTATGTGTAACTAACTCCATACTAGGGAATCAATGTGAACCTCTATGAATACTCTTTGTTAAAACTGACTATATTTTCTTAATTCAAGTTTTGATTCATTCAATTCATCCTATGTCATAATTCTTTATTCTTGTTAATGCATGGTTTATGCTCGGCATGAATTTAGGGTTTTTGATAATTTAATGGTTGAGATGCGCATGGGTTTCACCATTCTCAACCAATCTTCAATTGAATGGGTAAAACTATTCGTAGCAGGTGTTTGCACGTAAGTTTTGGTTCACTTGTTCATTCACTTAATGGGTTTTCGGTTGTAGTTTATACATCAGGTTTTGAGGTAAATTATAATTGAAAATACTTGATTCATTCTAGGACCATGCGGTAACAATCATACTTAATTTAAGAACGAACCCTTAACTTGGTTAACATCTTTTATCAAAGGCAATTTGAAGCATTGAGTAAACATAGTTGGGGAGCATTGATGACCTAGTCCTCTTACCTCTTGATCACATTCACATATTCTTGTTAACTGCTTTCTTAGTTTAATTTAGTTTTAATCAATCAATCAACCAATCAATCAATCAATCAATCAATCAAAATCTCTTGGATACTGTTACTTGCTTAACTTAAATTAGAATTAGTTTTAACCAGTAAATTGCTTTTCCTCGTGGGAACGATCCCTACTAGTCACTGTAAGTATCTCACGATTCGTGCACTTGCAAGTTAGGTTTTTATAACACAAATTTACACATCAGTAGCATATGTAAATGCATATGGTAACTGATTCACTATTGCTTGAAGATGTACTATCTTACGTACTTCATTCTCACATTGAGATGTGTATGGGTCTAAATGAATTAGACTATGAACTTTCTAGGAAAGTTCACGCTTCTCTTTAGATGAAGTCTTTCTTTCCCCTAATAATGAGAAATTAGTCTCATCAAAATGACAATCTGTAAATCGTGCAGTAAAAAGATCACCAGTCAAAGGTTCCAGATATCTAATAAGGTTCCAAGTATCTAATAATTGATGGTGAATCAAGACCAACATATATTCCCAAACGCCTTTGAGGTCCCATTTTAGTTCTTTTTGTTGGTACAATTGGGACATATACCGCATACCCAAATGTACGTAAATGAGATATATCTGGTTTATGGCTAAGCACAAGTTGTAATAGTGAATACTGATGATAAGCAATGGGTTGAAACCGGATTAATGTAGCAGCATGTAAAATAGCATGCCCCTATACAAAAATCGGTAATTAATTTTGTAATAATAAAGTCATTGCAATTATATGGACATGTTTAATAAGTGATTCTGCTAATCCATTCTGAGTATGAACATGTGGAACTGAATGTTCAACATCAATCCCAGCCACTTTGCAATATTCATCAAATGTCTTAAAAGTAAATTCACTAACATTATCAAGGTGTATGGACTTAATTGAATAATCGGGAAAATGTGCCCGAATCCTAATAATCTATGCTAGTAATCTTACAAAAGCAATATTACGTGTTGATAATAAGCAAACATGTGATCATCTGAAAGATGCATCAACTAGAACCATAAAATAACGAAATGGTCCACTTGGTTGATGAATAGGTCCATGTATATCCCCTTGAATTCTTTGTAAGAATGATGAGAATTCAAAACCAACTTTAGAATAATATGGTTTTATTGTTAATTTCCTTTGGGAACATGCAGTGCATAAATTCTCGTGAGATAAAAGAATCTTCTGGTTCTTTAATGGATGTCCATGAGAAGTTTCAATGATTCTACGCATCATTGTAGATCCTAGGTGACCGAGACGGTCATGCCAAATTACAAACATTTTTGAATATGAGAACTTCTGATTCATAACTACATAAATTTCTACACTTTTGATAATAGTGTAATATAATCCAAAAGATAAAGCACGTAGCTTTTCTATAATGAGTTTCTGGTCTAAATAATGAGAAGTAATGCACATATATTCAATATTCTCATTATTCATAGTTTCAATATGATATCCATTCCTTCGTATATCTTTGAAACTAAGCAAATTCCTTCTGGATCTGCTTGAATATAATGCATCATCGATACTTAATTTAGTATTGTTTGGTAACAATATCATGGCTCTTCCAGAGCATTCTATCAGATCCACTGGACCTGATACTATATTAGCATTTACTCTTAGCAAAGTCAAATTCATAAAATATTTCTAACTCCGTATAATTGTATGAGTTGTTGCACTATCAACTAGACATATATCTCCTGCTTCTAGCTTTTCAATAACCCCAAATTTATCGTTTAGATTCATTTTATATGCTTCATAAAGAAAAATAAAATGCATATTAGACAAAGTGATCAAAAAGTATATATTGCATTGGGATATATTTTACATGAACATAATAACAAAGCAATACACTGCAAGTAGTATTTAGATATATTTTACATATTAACAAAATAATACTACTGTAAGTAGTATTTAATTGGTATGGACATATCCATCACCAATTTAAGCAATCGGTTTGTCTTTCGGGTCATCAAAGAAATCTGTAGCATTGAGATGTGTGATATCCCTAGGATATGAATCTTCAATGAAATGAGTTTCAAAGTTCTTTTCTTTTCCTTTGATTGATGCTTGATATAGATCCACCAGTTGTTTAGATGTATTACATTAATTTGACCAATGATTATAATAGCTACACCTAAAACAAACACTATCATTTGCATTAGGCCTATTTTGAATATTTTTTTTCCTTTATAATGTTTGGCCTCATAAACATTCCACTTCTACTAAGTGTTTTGATTATACCCACCTGATCCAGAATAACTAAGTCCTCTTTCAAAGCTACGACCACGACCCCGACTAGGAATACAACCATAACCACGGCCGCGATCAGGATTACGACCATTACCACGGCCACGGTTACGGTTAGAATTACGATCATACCCATAGCCTCAACCACAACCACGACCATGTATCCAACAGTATTAGCATTCACGACCAAGTTGTCGTGCCATGCCAGGCTCGGCACGTTTAGGAAAATGGAGGCACGGCACGGCCCTGGTGGGCCGTGCTAGCTCAGGTGTGCCTAAACGGGCCGGGCCTATGCCCATTTTCAATTTTTTTTAATTTAAATTTTTAAGTATTTAAATATTTAAATTTAATTGTTATAACTTATAATATTGTTTTAACAATTTAACTTATGTATTTTTAATTGTAATTTGTTTATCTTATTTATTATTTTAGTCTAATAAAAAAATGTAGAAAATAGATAGATTTATTATTTTATTTAATAAAATAATTCAAAGAATAAATAAAGATTAAAGATTAAAGAAAATAAAAAATAGATGAAATTATGAAAATATGAAATGAAGAATTATGTATTTATTTCAGACTTTCAATATTACATGATTGCCTCATAAAAACCTTACCAAGAAAAAACCCAGTGGGATAAAAATTAAACTAGGTAAGGGAAAAAGAGTGCAATCGTATTTCAAGTTAATGTACATGTATAACCTAGTCCTAGACCTGGTTACTGCCAGAACCCTTATCGACATATAAATTGGAGAAATTTTGAATAAGTTTTTCGTCTACCATTCATTTTGCATCCTCTTTCGAGTATGCTCCCAATCCCGAAGGTATGTTAATATCCAGCGGCGGACCCAAGAATTTTAACCAGGTAGGGCACTTGAACAAAGTAATAAAAATATTGAAAAATTAAGAACAAAATAAAATTAGTATTATTATATAAAGAAAAATTAATGATGGCATAATAAAATTTAGCTAATATAAAACAAATAGAATATCTAATCAAGATGAATAGTCTTACACTCAAAAAGAAATAAAAACAAGAAAAGCAACAGTAAAAAAACATATATATATATAAAATAAAAGACAAACTATGCAAAGTTACAATTTTCCTCTACGAGGCTTCATATTTTGAAATCGTTGCATAATAGTCTCCCCATAAATTGTGTCGAAAATATCTTTCTCCACATACACGAGCAAACTATCATTCAACCACTCATCTCCCATTCAATTACGTAGGTCAGTTTTCACAATATTCATAGCAGAAAACACTCTTTCTACTGTAGCAGTTGCAACTAGTAGTAGTAATGCCAATGTCAAGAGCAAGTAAACTAATGGAAAAACCTTATCTTTTTTTTTTCTCAACCATTTTTTGTGCTAGTTCAGTAAGGCTATTTAATTCTGAAAATTCAATACTAGAGTGTATGTCTGCAATATAATTCTCAAGTTGATCTTCAAGTGCCAAGAGCTAAATAAGAGAATAGTCTCTCGGATAAAATTAAACAAGCCGAATCAACTTATGTTTGTCGAATGCATAAAATTGATCCCTTGGACTAAGACATGCAACACAAAGAAGTAACTCAGTATTCGTCTCTGGAAAATGACTATTTAACTCTTGAAGTTGCATATCTATCACAACACAAAATAAGTCAACTAGATAATGATGCATATTTTTGATCTCTTGAGTTTTACGCCTTGATCTACCTTGAGGTATAAATATATCATCCCCGTTAACAACTCATATTCTATGCTTTACACAAAAAGAAGAAACCTGGCTTAAACAAGAATCCCACCTATCCTCTCTCATTGTTTGAAGTCGTTCCTTACTTGTTTGTACCAAGTTCATGGCATTCACTATATCTTGATCGTTCTTTTGTAATGTTTGTGACAACTCATTTGTGACTCCCAATATTGTTTTCATCAAATACATACCAAAAATAAAATCAAATGTTTCAATAAAATCTTTGCTTCATATTTTTGCTCTTGATTCGAACCATTCTCTATTAACATTTCAAGTACTTCCACAATAGATGAAAACATAGAAATCATTCGGAGTATAGTATTGTAATGTGAACCCCAACGTGTATCACTTGCTCTTTGAAGACTAGTTTCTTGATTTAAACCCTGGCCACTTGAAAGCTCATTACTTTCTAATGCTTCAAAAACTTTAGCTACTTGTTTTTCTAGAAGAATCTCATGGCGTTTAGCAGATGATCCAATAACATTCACCACATAAGTAATCCAATAAAAAATACCAGTAACATTTGTATGATTTTTTGCCACAGCTACAAGAGCTAATTGAAGTTGATGAGCAAAACAATGCACATAAAAAGCACTCACATTCTCTTTTAAAATAAGTGCTTTAAGACCTTTGAACTCACCTCTCATATTACTTGCTCCATCATAGCCTTTTCCTTGCAATTTAGAAATACTTAATCCATGTCTACAAAAAAAAAAAAAAAAAAAACCCATCAATAGCCGCTTTAAGTGAGAGAGCAGAAGTATCAGTAACATGTTCAATGCCTACAAAACGCTTAATTACACTGCCATTTTTATCCGCATATCGCAATACAATAGTCATTTGCTCTTTTGAAGATATGTCATGAGATTCATCAACAATAATTGAAAATAATGAATCACCAATATCTCTTATAATTGTATTAATAATTTCAATTGAAATAGTAGTTACTATATCTTTCTAAATCTTGGGTGCTATCATTTTCAAATTTTAGGGAGTGTTTTTTAGTGTCACAACTTTTACGTTTTCATTATGACCACATAGCCAGTGTAAAAGCTTACCTTTGTTGTTAGATTTCTCTGATTCGTCATGTTCTCGAAATGGAAGCCCTTGCCATAAAAGAAACCAACTACAATCAATTGAAGCACCTAAACTAGTTCGATATTCAATTCGAGCTTGATTTGTCTATTTGTTGATAGTTGTCTCAATATGTTGATTCTGATTCATTAGATCTAGACATTTTCTTGATGCTTGCTGATGGGCTATAGACTTATCATGTTTTTGTAATAACAAAGTTTGGTTCTTCCAATTTGTAAACCCTTCACCAACAAAAGAGTCACTGCCTCCTTGTTTCCCATTATCGGATTTAAAAAGATAACAACATAGACAATATACTGCTTCATTTTTTATACGATACTCCAGCCAAGTAGAATATATATCGAACCAAGCACGATTGAATCGCCTTAACTTGTCTCCACAAGGTAATAAACAAAAATTATATTCTCGAGGTTGACAAGGACCCTTTAATGCATATTCTCTACGAATTTGTTCACAAACATTAGGATGATAATCCCATATTCTAGTTCAAAGCCCTGGATCAGTAAGGAGATCGGCCAAATTGATTTCAACACAATATTGTTTTGAAGATGATCCCATCTCAAGTGTCGATGGTCTTTTCAAATACTTCTCCATAACTGTTTCATAATTATAATTTTTTTTCAAAATAATCATTAATACCAATAGAAAAAATATATAAATCTAAATAAAACAAAAAATAATATTTATAAATAAGAAAATAATCACAATGTAATTTATAATAAAAAAAATTAATATTATAAAATAAAGAAAAATACTAGGGATCAAAATAATTGAATCATGATATTAAATGAACAATTATAATACAGTAAATTAAAATTTGTGGTTTTAGGGTTTATTGATGAGATGTATACCAAAGTAAAACTATTTAAAACAAGAAAGCTTAAAAGAATAATAAATAATTTAATATAAAATAGAAATTGAATTAACTAACCAGAGATTGAGAAATTGAGTGTAGATGAGATGTTGGTGTCTTGGCAATGACTATAGAAAGAGAGAACGAATAGTTTTACTATAGAAGAAAACAAAAATTTGAAGTATTTACAGTAATTTATAAAAATAAAATCTAAGGAATTTAGAATTAGAGGAGGAGACAATATTTTAATGAAATAAGAAATCCGAAATAGGGAAGAATATTTTAAAAAGTGAGTAATACCAAATTGAAAAGGAGTTATTATTATACTTATTATAAAGTGAGAGGTAAAACTAGGATTTTTATACAAATATAATAGCAAACAAAGAAGAGTAGAAGACGTCGCTTTTGTTATAAAAATAAATAAATAAATAAATAAATAAATAAAAAGGACATACGTCACTTACTCACTTTTCTGTCATATGATAATAGCACATAGGCTGGACAAACAAACAACCACTAGTGGCCCACATCACTTAACTTTCCCCTTTTATCTCTATTTTTTTTTTTTTTAAGTCAGATAGGGCACGTGCCCTACCTGGGCCAAGCGTGGGTCCGCCACTATTAATACCTCCACCATCTCTGGAGACAAAGAACTTCTTCTTGGTTCAATAATTCGTCCACTCGTGCTGAATAGGGTTGCACATTGGGGAAATGAGGATGGATATAGATCCCCCCATCCTCATCCCCACTTCTCAAACCCCCCCCCCCCCCCCCCCCCCCCCCCCCCCCCCCATTTGGGGAAAATAGGGATGGGGGAGTTTTGGGGGGAGGTCCCCCTATCACTATCCCCATTTCCCCATTTTTCCCGTTTTTCCCCGTTTACCACATTACCTCATTTCCCAATTTGGTTGAAAATTACAAATTAAACTAAAAAAAAAAAAAAACATTCCATTATAAATGCAAAAAAAAAAAATACATTACAAAATAATGTCAAATATATATATATATATATATATATATATATATATATAATTATTTTTATAATATTTTAATGGGGATAGGGGAGGTCCCCCCATCCCTATCCCCATTTCACTATATTAGTGGGGAAAATGGGGAAATGGAGATAGGGGAGGGTCTCCCTATCCTCATCCCCATTTCAATTTGGGGATGATTTTCATCCCCATCCCCCCCCCCCCCCCCCCCCCCCCCCAAAAAAAAAATAAAAATAAAAAAAATTCCCCCAAATGGGGATGGGGATGGGGAAGCGGGGAAGCGGGGAAGCGGGGATCCGGGGGAAAATGTGCAACCCTAGTGCTGAATGCTTATTCTGAAGAAATAGTGGATACGGAGATAACCAGTATGTCACGTGCTAGGTGTGACAGGACCGGACATCTGTAGCTATAGGTCTTCCACCATAACAGCAGATCAAATCCCTTCGTGTTTTCAAATGAATCGAACTGAGCTTCAAGGAAGCTGTTTAGTTCAGCACCGGAAGTTGCAGCAGCTCGTGAAGAAGAAGAACTTGTTGAGCCGAATTTTTCGACGTTTTAGAATGCTCCAACTTGTCTACAACGGGAGTGTGTCCGATTTCTACTGATGGTTGCATGTCAACGCTGCCATACTTGCACTCATAAGTACTAAAAACTTCAAACAACTTGTTTTGAATGTCAGTAACCTATGTGAAATAATCTACACTCAAATTACCACTAATATACTCAAGCAAAGCTTCTAAACCAGATTATTTAACCCTAGGATCTACTATAACACCTAAGGCATAAAGGAAAGGAATTGTAGACCAATATTTTTTAAACTTGATCTCCATGGCAACAACTGTAGTGCCTAAAATAGTATCTTTCCTATAAGTGTTTAACATTTCAGACATTTCCACAATTTGATGGATTGTCTGGGAAGATGTGAGGTAATAAACCCAGGAAAGAGTTACAATGACATCGTAAAAAACCTTTGAAAAATCAACAAAAATCTTTGCCACATACCAATCGTCTGGAGTCAATACTGGACAGCCAATTTCGGACATTTTCATGTTATAAAAACCTGAAAGAGTTGTATCTTAATCCAAAAAATTTTACAGCATTAAGTAAGTAGAGTTCCACCTTACCAGCATATCTGTTTGGAATCTTCGGGGTCGTAGACTGTAAGTTTTACAGTATCTGCCAAAATCTTGCAATCTTGGATTAGAGCTGCCGATCCAAGAAAGGGCATCTCTGATGCGATCTATACGATTGCTTACTTCCTTCATACCAGACTATACAACTAAATTTATGATATGACATGCACACCGTTGATGGAAGAAATAACCCCCCATCTTGCGAGATTTTTCTTTCAATAAAAATGCAATAGAGGTAGTATTTGCCGAAGCATTATCTAATGTGATAGAAATGATGCGTTGAGTTATTTCATAAGTTTCTAAAACAGAAAGAATGATATTAAAAATATTTTCTATGGTATGTGCAAAATCCATAGGACGAAATCCAAGAATATTTTTTTGTAACCTCCAATCAAAGTCTAAATAGTATCATGTGACACATAAATAGTCATGTTTGGAACATGCGTTCCAAATATCGGAAGTTAATGCAATAGAGACAGTTAGATGCTGTAATTCAGCCATCAAGTCATCTTGTTGGGTTTTAAGACATTTTAACAAATCACTCCCAGTGGTGTTTCTAGAAACAGATTTAAATTGGGGGTTGTATGCATTTTGGATAAATTCTTCATAAAAAACATTATCACCGAAATTAATCGGTTGATCAGTTTGTGCAATGTAACGTGCCATGCAATCTCTAGCATGCGTGGTGTCATAACGGACCCGTATGGGTGTCGTTGTAGTTGTCTGGGTTGTAGTGTCTACATGGCCATGTGCAGGCATGCATTTGAGTATATGCCTTTTCAAATGACCGATTCCCCCCTAGAAGTGACATAGTCCTTATGACAAAACTTACATTTAGCTCTGTCCATGACCGTACCATCTGGCATAGTCATTTGGACTACGTCAAAACACTACCATACTTCTGATATGTGCTTTTTAGATTTAGGACGTGATGTCGGTGTGGCACCGGAATTGGAAAGTCCCGCTGCCATTTCCGTCGACCCGGAAAGGTCAAAACAATCGTTGTTCATGTTAAGACTATCCAAAAAATAAGGATGATTAGGATCCATTTCCTACAAAACAAATATTAACTCATTAGTCATTAAAAATTAAGCATAAAATCATAAATATAATAACCATAAAACTATAAAAGTCATAAACAAAAATATTAAAATTAATAACGAAAGTATAAATATAAAATGAATTACTAACCAAAAATATTAAAATTAATTACTAAACATAAAATGATAAATTCACTAACTAAACAAAAAATATTGAAATTATATTAATAACTAAAGTCTAAACATAAAATGATAAATTTACTAACTAAAGTCTAAACATAAAATGATAAATTCACTAACCAAAAATATTAAAATTAATAACTAAACATAAAATGATAAATTTACTAACGAAAAATATTAAAATTAATACTAAACATAAAATGATAAATTCACTAACAAAACAAAATTATTAAAATTAAATTAATAACTAAAATCTAAACATAAAATGATAAATTTATAACAAAGCATAAAAATATAAACTAAGCATAAATATTAAATATACATAAAACCTAAGAATAAATATCAAAATTAATAACTAAGCATAAATATATTAAGTATAAACATAAAATTTAAAAACTAAAACATAAAATTAAATAATAACACTTACAAAAAAAAAAAGTACCTTTGTACTTTGGTGTCTTGGTGGAGAGATTAGAGAATAATTAATAATAGTTAGATGATAGTAATATAGTATTAGAATTAGAATAGTAGTGTAGAGAATAGAGAGAGAGAGAGAGAGAGAGAGAGAGAGAGAGAGAGAGAGAGAGAGAGAGAATGAAAATATGGAATGGTGTAGAGATTAGAGATTAGAGAGAGTAATGGAGAATTGGAGAATGAGAGATTGAGAGAAAGTGTTTGAAAATTGGAATGGGTGGGGGTATTTATAGAAAAAATTGAAATGTGGGTAAAAATATAAAATGGAAGAGATGAGGGGACAAATTGTAATTTTTCGAAAAAGTTTAAGTTTCAACCGTTGGCTGACGTCTGCCAATGGTCAAATTTTAAAAAAATAATAACAAAAAATAAGTTACCATTTAATTCAAAAAAAATAATAATAATTCGGCGGGCCCAACGATCGGCACACCGTGCCGACCATTGGGCTTGGCACGCCCCACATGCATGCCGGGCCAGGCCGACACGGCGTGCCTCGACCCAAGGCCCAGCACGGCATATGCATTGAGGCCATGCCTGGCCTGGCATAGCCTGCCATCCTTGGTGAGCTGGTCGCCAGCCGAGCAAGGCACGCCAGGCCTAGCCCATTTTGATAGCATTAGGTGTGCATGGTGAAACAAATTATTGCACGGTGTGTATAAAGCTATCTAGAGGGGGGGTGAATAGATTTTACGCTTTTTACCCAATTTTTCGTGTTAGTCAAAATTACGAAAATGCCCTCAAGATAATATAACCAAGCAATTGTAATATGGTGCGGAAATTAAAACAACACTTGGTTTTTACGTGGAAACCCTCACGGGAAAAACCACGGGCTATGTAAGTAAGCCACACTCGAACCTCGAATCCACTAAATGTGCAAACGATTACAACCTAATCCCGGAAGTAATCACACACCTACCTAATCCCGGTATGAGTGAACCTAGTCCAATTTGCTTGCGATCTAAGCAACCTAATCCCGGTTGCTACACACAAGACTTACTTTCTCTAGAAGAGAATACAACCCTAAGTGAATATATGTAAATATCCAAAATGCAACATAGAGCAAGAGAAACCCTATATGCTTATCTAAGATGATTAATATGCAATTAAGAACAATCCTAGATATCAAAACTAAATGACATGTCAATTAGTTTAGCTAATCAATATTAAGCACAAAACCTAATATGCTAGCACAATATAAAATCTCAAACATACATCATACTCATCTCAATATTGTATCTAAAGCATACAAAATAACAAACAAGTAATTAATTGAGATTGCTAGATAAGAGAAACACAAAACATGTAAGATATTAGTGAAAAGCTTACCAAGCAAAGTATGATGAAGATTCCATGCTAGATGACATCTAGATGATCTAAGATGATGCTAGATGATGATTGATGATCATGAAAAAGTGTTTGAGAATCAAGAATGGAGTTCTTGGAATTTTTCTTCTCTTTGAAAAATATCCTAAGTATGAATTCTGAATATGAACTCTCTTAATTGACCTAAAGTCAAAGTGGCATATATATAGGGGGCCAAATCAAAGTGTGGTCGTTTAAGTAAGTTTCAAAGAAACGCGCCAATCGGCGGTTTCAATCGGCGGCCAGGCCGCCGTTAATGACCGCCGAATTGAGCTCGTGAAGAACAGAGCATAAACGGCGGTTCATTCGGCGGTTTCGTGACCGCCGATTCCAACCGCCGAAACAGAACAGAGAGATCAAAATCAACCAGGTATGAACGGCGGTTTCGAACGGCGGTTTCATGCCCGCCGTTTCAACCGCCGAATTAGACTGAGAGATAAATCAATCAGGTCTTGAAACGGCGGTTTCGAACGACGGTCGTGACCGCCGATCTTAACCGCAGAAATGCTTCAGACCAATCTGGACTGAAACGGCGGTTTCATTCGGCGGCCAGGCCACCGATCATAACCGCCGATCACCTAGATAGGTGAAAACCAAGGAGAAGCCAAGGGCATTCTCCATAGGCGGTCCTCGCGCTAAACCAAGCACATTCTCGTGCATGCGCGGACGTTTCCGAAAGTTATCGGGAAACGAATTACACAACAACAAGACACAATTACACACAACAAAATATAATAAATAAGTGCAAGTGTGAATTGTGACAAACGAAGA
This sequence comes from Acer yangbiense, assembly GCA_008009225.1. NCBI lineage: Eukaryota > Viridiplantae > Streptophyta > Magnoliopsida > Sapindales > Sapindaceae > Acer > Acer yangbiense. The sequence goes on along the minus strand of CM017773.1, from coordinate 19,445,364 downwards.
GAATGCACACATATGCAATGAATGTTTAGTGTGTGTGTGCAACTAATCTCTTCAAAGAAAAGTAAGCACATAGAAATTTACCTTCGGTGCTTATCAACACGAGGTCTTCAAAGGGCTTCGAACAAGAAGACCGATACTTAGGCTACCCTTACAAAGAACCCCCACATATGGTTTGATCACGAAATAAGCCAATTAAAAACAACGGGAATCCTTACAATCTCCCCCTTTGGCTATTTCGTGACAAAACCATCACTCACAATGATTCCTCACAAAAAAATAGAAACTACGGGACTATAATGATATTCTACATTACAAAGAGATAAGCTAATGCAACTTGAAGTCTTCAATCCTCTTGTAGAATAATCAATCCCTGAAAAGAGTTTCTAACATTTCTAATACAAGAAAAGTGTGAGATTAATCATGTGAGAACAATACCAAGCATTTGCATTTTTAGAATTTAGGCACAACATTACCAAATGTATGCAATGTATGATAAATGCAATGCTCCCCCTCAACGGGTTACTCCCCCTCAATGTATGTTCTCCCCAAAGTGTACAATAGCTTCTATATTTTGCATCTCCCCTTACCATATCCTACTCCCCCTTTTTGTCATGATATAGGCAAAGGAGTAGTCCCCAACCGGGTCACTCATAGCAACGAGAGATAGAAGCATGCAAGACTTGCATATACATATAAGTCACTTTATGCACTTCAATTAATTTGAGAGAAACAAGGAGATTTATTTTGAGAAAATGTGTGAATCCAACATGCTTTGCATACAAGACATATAGCATTCAAGTCCAAAATACAATGGTATTTGGCAAAGCAAATGACAAAGGTTTCTAATAAGAATTCAAACCAATTTCACCAATGTCATGGGAAAAGCAAGGATATAGAGATTATTGATTTCAATTTAAGAGCAACTATATCCAACTTTATAAGCGAAACATGGCATGAGCGACTTTGCACCCTATTTGATTTTTCCGGATAAAATTATCCGTATGATAGTAACCATGTTCAACTAATAAAGAAAGAGAGACATTTGGAATGTAAATTCCTTTGAATGGATACTAGATCCTTTATTCATTTTGAGTCTCATAAGTTTTCACACAAGTTTTGCATTTTTAAGAATATGCAATCATCAATTCATGCTTTTCATGTGAGCATGTTTTATGAATTTCATGCTTTTTCATTTGACATTAGCATGTTATTAAAGAATCATCATGTCATGGAGATAATCATAGGTCATTCAAATCATACTTCCAATGTAAATCTCCTAGTCCAAAAATGCATGTTTGAACATAAATATGACATGGATTGTAGACAAGCAAGGTTCACACTTATGGAATTTTAAAACATATATACATATGTACAACCAAGCTTACTCAAGCAATTAAAAGAAGAGGCATAAGATATTTCAAATTTTTTGCAAGATACAAGAATGCAAAATAGCTCTCTTTGCTTGAGTTCCCCATATGGGGTCAATCATAGAACATCACTCCACAAGACATACCCCAATAGATCTACTAAGAGTTTTAAATCGAGTAGCATCTAAGGGTTTAGTAAATAGGTCCGCAAGTTGATCATTAGTACCTACATGTTCAAGTACTATGCATTTATTTTCAACAAGCTCTCTAATGAAGTGATGGTGGATGTCAATATGCTTAGTTCTAGAATGTTGCACCGGATTCTTGGAAATATTAATGGCACTCATGTTATCACAAAAGAGAGTGAGAGTACCTTGGTTGAATCCGTAATCCACTAGCATTTGCTTCATCCACATAAGTTGAGTGCATCCACTCCCCGCGGCTATGTACTCGGCTTCCGCCGTGGACAAGGAAATCGAGTTTTGCTTCTTGCAAAACCAAGACACCAAGTTGTTGCCTAGAAAGAAGCAACCGCCCGATGTGCTCTTCCTATCATCACAATTTCCTGCCCAATCCGCATCACTATATCCTACAAGACTAGGATTAGTGTCAAATGAGTACCAAATCTCATAGTTGGAAGTCCCATTCACAAAGCGAATGACTCTCTTAACCGAAGAGAGATGGGACTCCTTGGGATCGGATTGGTACCTAGCACAAACTCCTACACTAAATGATATATCGGGCCTACTTGCGGTCAAATAGAGCAAGCTCCCTATCATGCCACGATATAAGGTTTGGTCCACACTTTTACCGCTAGCATCCTTGCTTAGCTTCAAAGTGGTGCTCATAGGAGTGTCACAATGTTTGGCTTTTTCAAGACCAAACTTCTTCACAAGGTTTTTGGCATATTTGGCTTAGGTTATGAAGATCCCATTATCAAGTTGCCTAATTTGCAAACCTAGGAAGTAATTAAGCTCACCAACAAGACTCATCTCAAATTCATGAGACATAACATCAACAAATTGTTGGACCTTGGTGTTGTTGGTGGAGCCAAACACTATGTCATCGACATATATTTGAGCTATGAAAAGCTCATCATTGTCTCTCTTGATGAATAGTGTCTTGTCAACACTACCTCTTGTGTAGTTATTGTCAACAAGAAATTGAGTGAGGCGCTCATACCAAGCCCTCGGTGCTTGTTTCAACCCATATAGTGCCTTCTTGAGGCGATAGACATGGTTGGGGTGGTGTGCATCCACAAACCCCTTGGGTTGTTCAACAAACACTTCCTCTTGCAAGAAGCCATTGAGGAAGGCACTCTTGACGTCCATTTGGTGCAATTTGAACTTGTGCACACAAGAGATGGACAAGAGAAGCCTAATGGACTCTAAGCGGGCAACGGGAGCAAATGTCTCCTCAAAGTCGATACCCTCAATTTGAGAGTACCCTTGTGCTACAAGTCTAGCCTTGTTCCGCACTATGTTGCTATCCTCATCGGATTTGTTCCTAAATATCCATTTAGTGCCTATGACATTAGTGGTCTTAGGCCTAGGAACTAGAGTCCAAACCTCATTCCTTTCGAATTGGTTTAGCTCTTCTTGCATGGCAAGAACCCAAAATTCATCATGTAAGGCTTCTTCAACCTTTTTGGGTTCAATTTGAGAGGTGTAGCAAGTATAGCTAATAAGATTAGCAAGTTGACGTCTAGTCCTAACACCCTCATTTACCTCTCCAATGATATCTTCTTTATCATGGAGTTTCCTAACCCATGGAGCGGGTTCTTTAGAGTCCAAGAGAGGAACTCTAGTAATGGGTTGTGTGACTTCATTAGATGTCTCAACATTGGGAGTCACCACAACCCTCTCCAAAGGAGAGTCATCCTCTAGAACATCCTCCTCCTCATGGTTATTAGACTTGAGCCTAGTATCATCAATGACCACATTTGATGATTCCATGACGATTCGAGTCTTCAAGTTGAAAACTCTATAGGCTTTACTATTCAAGGCGTAGCCAATAAAGATACCCTCATCACTCTTAGCATCAAACTTGCCAAGTTGATCACGGTCATTTAAAATGTAGCATTTGCTTCCAAATGTGTGGAAGTAGCTAACATTTGGCTTCCTACCCTTCCATAGCTCATAGGAGGTGTTTCTAGAACCGGGCCTTAGGAACACACGATTTCCTATATAGCAAGCCGTATTGATGGCTTCGGCCCATAGGTTCCTAGGGACATTGTTGCTAAGCAACATCACTCGGGCCATCTCTTGGAGGACCCTATTTTTCCTCTCAACAACTCCATTTTGTTGAGGTGTCCTATGAGCCGAAAACTCATGGGAGATGCCTAAGCTATCACAAAAGCTTTCAAAAGAGGCATTCTCAAACTCTCTCCCATGGTCACTTCTAATCCGTTTAATGCTTCTAATGTTAGATTTCATTTCATTTTGTAATTTAGTACAAAGCATTTTAAACTTATCAAAAGTTTCGGATTTTTCTCTAAGAAAGTATGTCCATGTAAATCTAGAGAAATCATCAACACATACAAAAATGTATCTCTTTCCACCCAAACTTTCGGTTTGCATGGGACCCATGAGGTCCATGTGGAGAAGCTCAAGAGGCTCCTTGGTGGTGAGATACTTACCCTTTTTGTGCATGCTTTTAGTTTGCTTTCCTTGTTGGCAAGGTCCACAAACACCATTGGCTTTCTTCCCAAGCTTAGGGAGGCCACGCACACACTCGAACTTTCCAAGGGTCCGTAGATCCCTAAAGTTCATGTGGCCAAGTCTTTCATGCCACAACTCAATTTGCTCATCCATGGACACATTGTTTGAGACTATTCTAGCTTCAAGACAATAGCAATTGTCGCTAGATCTCATACCTTTCAATAAGGTTTGTCCATCGGGCTTTAGGATCGAGCAATCATCTTTACAAAACAAGACGGAATATCCTTCATCACTTAGATGTGAAATGCTTATTAAATTGGCTTTCAAGCCATCAACAAATAAAGCATCGGATAAGGAGGGTAATCCGGGAACGGAAATGGTTCCTTTCCCTACTACTTTCTTTTTGGATCCATCACCAAAAGTGACATATCCACCTTCCTCCATAACAAGAGTCTCGAAGAAACTCTTGTTTCCCGTCATGTGCCTAGAGCACCCACTATCTAGATACCAAAAATTAGAAGAATTTGCCTTCAAGGCTATTTGAGCAACATGGCAAACAATATCATTCTTTCTAATCCACCTAGAAACAATCTTAGCTTTCTTAGTGGTCTTTGGTATATGGGCTCTAGATGTCCTAGGATCATGCATAATAATATTATTATTCCTAGGAACATGCATCATGGCTCTTTTCTTTTTCTTCTCTATCATGCTTCTAGTTTTGCACATTTTTATATAACGAAAGCAATGTGGTCTAATATGACCATCAAATCCACAAAAGTGACATATAGGAGTAAAATAAGGAATCATACCTTGTCCTTGTCTTTGTGGATGAAAGGGTTCAATCCTTCTTCGTTGTTGAACCGGTCTTGGTTGCTTCCTAGCTTGAGGTTGCATGATAGGTCTCTTTCCTTTGTGAGCCATTTGAGGAGGAATGTTGGCTTGAGAGACCCTAGAGGGTTGAGCTTGAGGTTGCCTTCTTGGCCCCATCTTCACTTGTGCATTAGAGCATTGTCCTACTTCTAATTTCTTTCTAGGAGCTTGCACAAATGAAGTTTCTTCTCTCTTCAAGCTCTTGACAAACACGGTCTTGTTAGAGGTAGAGATCTTCTTGTCATCTTCATACCCAAGACCCCTTTTGTCACATGGACTCTTTCCAACACCAAGCATATGGTCAAGCTTCTTGGTGCTAGAATCCATCCTAGTCATAGAATTTCTAACTTCTTCAAGCTCACTCTTTAGACTTTCTTCATTCCTCCTAGATAAAGCTAACTCCTCTCTTAGCTTATCTTCTATCTTCTTGAATTTTTCAACTTGTTCACCTAAGAGGTCATTATGAGATGCAAGCTCAAGATTTTCTTCTCTCAACATCTTGATCTTTCTTGTGCTCTTGATTGCTAAATCATTAAACTCGGCATGGCATTTAGCAAGCACCTTTTTCTCCACAAAACTACTTATGGAGTTAGACGAGGAATCACTTTCTTCTTCACTTGAGTCATTTTCCTCTTGACTCATTTCCTCTTTCTCACTACCACTTTTGCTCTTATGTGAGGAGGCAAAAGCTAGGAGGTTAGCCATGAGCTCTTCTTCACTTGAAGACTCATCTTCCTCATTGGAGTCATCACTACTCCCACTCCAAGTGGCGGCCATCACTTTGCTTTTCTTCTTTTCATTGTGATTAGCACATTCGGGGGCAAAGTGACCAATCCCACCACATTCAAAGCATCGGACCCCTTTCCTTTCGGTCCTCTCTTGTCTAGGCTCAAACTTCTTGAAGGAACTCTTTTTCTTCAAATCTTGTCCTCTTGACCCAAATCCCTTCTTCTTCTTGAACCCCATAACCTTGTTGAACCTTTTCACAAATAAGGCAAGGTCTTCATCCGATTCATGCTTTGCCTCCTTTGCATCCTTAGATGCTTTCAAAGCTATTCCTTTAGACTTCTTAGGAGGAGTAGTGGTGCTAGGAGCCTTCCTAGACTCATATGCAAGGAGACGCCCAATCACCTCACTTGGCTTCATATCCATGTAGCCACTATTTTCTTCTATGGCCGTCACCTTGGATTCAAACCTATCGGGGAGAGATCTCATAATTTTTTGCTTGACTCTCCTATCCGAATACGGGTCTCCGAGTTGATGGCTTTGATTTACAATGTCCATCAATTTGATTTCGAAGTCATTGAAGCATTCATCCTCTCCCATCCTTAGTAGCTCAAACTGAGTTTGGAGGACTTGAAGCTTGGACTCCTTCACCACCTCGGTTCCCTCATGTGCAACTAGAAGGATGTCCCATGCCACTTTGGCAATCTGAGTATTCTGAATAAGCTTGTACTGATTCTCATCCATAGCACACATAATGGCATGCATAGCCTTCCTATTCCACTTAGAAGCCTCAAACTCTTGCGCATTCCATTGCGCCTTAGGCTTCAAAACATCTTGTCCTCCACCCTCGGGAGTCATCATAGGGAGATCATATTCGTCTTCCACCGCCATCCATGCACGGTCATGAATTTGGCATATGTAGGATTCCATCTTCCCTTTCCATTGGGAATAGTTCAATCCGGTAAGAGGTGGAGGCCTTGTGCTAGAAGCTCCTTCGTGGCCACCACCATTTCCACCGTTTCCACTCATAGTGTTTATGAATGAATGAAATGAATGCAAATGTATGAATGATCAAAAATCACACAAAATGCAAAACACACCAAAATAAGCAAGGATCACCTATGTATGTCTAGGAACCCGCTCTGATACCAATTGAAACAAATTATAGCACGGTGTGTATAAAGCTATCTAGAGGGGGGGTGAATAGATTTTACGCTTTTTACCCAATTTTTCGTGTTAGTCAAAATTACGAAAATGCCCTCAAGATAATATAACCAAGCAATTGTAATATGGTGCGGAAATTAAAACAACACTTGGTTTTTACGTGGAAACCCTCACGGGAAAAACCACGGGCTATGTAAGTAAGCCACACTCGAACCTCGAATCCACTAAATGTGCAAACGATTACAACCTAATCCCGGAAGTAATCACACACCTACCTAATCCCGGTATGAGTGAACCTAGTCCAATTTGCTTGCGATCTAAGCAACCTAATCCCGGTTGCTATACACAAGACTTACTTTCTCTAGAAGAGAATACAACCCTAAGTGAATATATGTAAATATCCAAAATGCAACATAGAGCAAGGGAAACCCTATATGCTTATCTAAGATGATTAATATGCAATTAAGAACAATCCTAGATATCAAAACTAAATGACATGTCAATTAGTTTAGCTAATCAATATTAAGCACAAAACCTAATATGCTAGCACAATATAAAATCTCAAACATACATCATACTCATCTCAATATTGTATCTAAAGCATACAAAATAACAAACAAGTAATTAATTGAGATTGCTAGATAAGAGAAACACAAAACATGTAAGATATTAGTGAAAAGCTTACCAAGCAAAGTATGATGAAGATTCCATGCTAGATGACATCTAGATGATCTAAGATGATGCTAGATGATGATTGATGATCATGAAAAAGTGTTTGAGAATCAAGAATGGAGTTCTTGGAATTTTTCTTCTCTTTGAAAAATATCCTAAGTATGAATTCTGAATATGAACTCTCTTAATTGACCTAAAGTCAAAGTGGCATATATATAGGGGGCCAAATCAAAGTGTGGTCGTTTAAGTAAGTTTCAAAGAAACGCGCCAATCGGCGGTTTAAATCGGCGGCCAGGCCGCCGTTAATGACTGCCGAATTGAGCTCGTGAAGAACAGAGCATAAACGGCGGTTCATTCGGCGGTTTCGTGACCGCCGATTCCAACCGCCGAAACAGAACAGAGAGATCAAAATCAACCAGGTATGAACGGCGGTTTCGAACGGCGGTTTCATGACCGCCGTTTCAACCGCCGAATTAGACTGAGAGATAAATCAATCAGGTCTTGAAACGGCGGTTTCGAACAGCGGTCGTGACCGCCGATCTTAACCGCAGAAATGCTTCAGACCAATCTGGACTGAAACGGCGGTTTCATTCGGCGGCCAGGCCGCCGATCATAACCGCCGATCACCTAGATAGGTGAAAACCAAGGAGAAGCCAAGGGCATTCTCCATAGGCGGTCCTCGCGCTAAACCAAGCACATTCTCGTGCATGCGCGGACGTTTCCGAAAGTTATCTGGAAACGAATTACACAACAACAAGACACAATTACACACAACAAAATATAATAAATAAGTGCAAGTGTGAATTGTGACAAACGAAGAGAATGCACACATATGCAATGAATGTTTAGTGTGTGTGTGCAACTAATCTCTTCAAAGAAAAGTAAGCACATAGAAATTTACCTTCGGTGCTTATCAACACGAGGTCTTCAAAGGGCTTCGAACAAGAAGACCGATACTTAGGCTACCCTTACAAAGAACCCCCACATATGGTTTGATCACGAAATAAGCCAATTAAAAACAACGGGAATCCTTACACATGGTGCATTATAAATAGAACTCTAGTCTCTAGAATTCTAAATCAAATACACTACAACCTACTTTTAATGTTTTTTCTTTCTTCTCTCCTTCTCCTGCAATTAATTTCTTTTCTTACAATTATACAGTTTCCAAGTTTGAGTGTTTTGAGAATACTTCACTATTGTTAAGTGCAGTATTCTGGTTTTGTTGTATCCTAGAGGTAATTTGCACAACAAACCCATTAACAAACTGTTTTAGTGAGTGCGGATAAGACCTTAAGGAAAGTGAATACACATGCCTCAAAACCACTGTTGCGACATATTTCTTATTTTTGTTTTAACACACTTATGGAGGTTTATTCGACCTCCATCAATGGAAGTCCGCGAACGAACCTCCATTGATGGAGGTCTGTTTAATGGAGGTTCGTTCGACCTCTATCTGATTTTTTTTTTCGAATCTTCAAATGATGATATGTTTCCAGAAACTTTACACGATGAAATACCGACATCACGTAATGATGTTGATATTTCATAGTGTAATCATGTTGATACTTCATCATGTAAAGTTTCCAAAAACATTTTCAAATGACTTTTGCGGAAAAAACGATATCAAAATTTCACCTATAATATATCGTTAGAATCGTGTTGGCTAGTTTTAGAGAGAAAATTGTAAAGAGAGAGAGAGAGAGATAGAGAGACAATAAAAACCTATGAAGAGAGAGAAAGTGTCAATGGAGATTCAAGTTATTAAAATTGATGAGAGTGAAAACTTAAAATTTGATGAGAAAGAAAACTTAAAAAGAAAAATATAGTAATTGAAGATGATGGATATAGAAGTCAACAAAAGAATTTTAAAATGCATTTCCATCTAGCCACCCATAAATATGGTTAATTGAGAATGGATAAATCTGAACAACAACATAAATGAGATAAATGAGGGAATTAATCCCCGATTCTATTACAAAACATTTCCTTTTGGAAGGAAAAGGGAAATAAGCTTATGCAATATCCATCCATCAATTAGCTAGTGGCCTTTAATGTCAATCTTTTAAAAGTTTGAGCAACCAACATAACTGTAGAGAAAAAGCTATAAGAAATTCTCAGGATTCAGGACTCTCAGGATTCAGAACTCTCATGAATCTCAGGACTATCAGATAAACATTACCTCTTGAGTCATGTAAATCAGTTTTATCAATTGTTTTAGCTTTGTACTTATCCTTACTATGTATAGTTTAGGTAAAACTCTCCTAGTTGTATTAGTCTCCCAGTTATGTTAATACTCCTCATACCGCAAACTTCAAGTCTCTTTGTACAAGTCCATTACGAGACTTCTTATATATATATTTTGTGTAACATCAGTTATTCATTAATACAGAAATATAGAACATTGTTCTACAATTGCTCTCTTCATTCAAAATATTACATGGTATCAGAGCACCTCTGCTTCTGATTTTTTTTCCTCATCTCGTTTTTTGCTTCAGCATTATTCACTTTCTCAAATTTCAACCATGAATGATCCAAAGGATTCCAGTTCAACGAATCCAACTTCTGGTACTCAAGGATCCAACGATCCTCTCTCTGCTCAGGGACCCAATGATCCCTTCTTCGTTCATCACTCAGACAATCCCACAGCTGTTCTAGTCTCTCTAAGGTTGTCAAGGGACAACTACAACACTGGATCTCTGATAGGTATTGCACCACAAGCAAATCTGACAGGTATTTCCCTCTCATGTTCCCATAAATCCGTATGGATCATTGACTCAGGAGCGACAAATCATGTGAGCTCATCTTTGAATTTGTTCTCTAGTTATTCTACTTGCTCTAAACATTCCACACTTAAACTCCCAGATGAAACAAACCATTTAATTACTCATGTAGGAATTGTCACTCTTTCACTGACATTATGTCTCACAAATGTCTTATTTGTTCTCACTTTTCAATTCAATTTAATTTCTATCAGTGAACTTGTCAAGACCCGAAAAATTTATGTCTCCTTTTCTAATGATGAATGTGTGTTTCAAGACCTGTTATCAAAGAAGAAGATTGGATTGGGACGCCTATATGAGGGACTCTACCATCTTCAAAATCCTGCAACTATCTGCTCTTTTCAAAATTCAGCTCAAAATAAATTGTGGCATTGCCGATTAGGACATGCTTCACCTAGTTGTTACAACTCTTAGCTAAGCAATTCTCTTTTATTCATTCTTCAAATAATGTTGATTGCATGATATGTCCTCAAGCAAAGCAAACTCGTTCGTATTTTTCAAATAGTTCAATAAAAACTAGTAGACAATTTCAAATGATTCACTGTGATATTTAGGGACCTTTTTCATTACCATCACATTCAAATTCTAGATTTTTTTTAACTATCGTTGACGATTTTAGTCGTGCCACATGGATATATTTAATGGTTGTTAAATCTGAAACATCTCACATTTTACAATCATTTTTTGCCATGGTTCATACTCAATTTAATTCCCAAATCAAATTTGTTATTTCTGGGGTTGGAGACATAAATGAACATTTTAAAATCCAAGTTGTTCGAACCGACAATGGCACTGAATTTTTATCAAAAAACATGCAGCATTTTTTTTCATCTAATGGTGTGGTTCATCAACGTAGTTATGTTGCTACACCACAACAAAATGGTGTAGTCGAACGCAAACACCGTCACCTTCTAAATGTTGCCCGAGCTTTACGTTTTCAAGCCCATCTTCCATTATCTTTTTGGGGAGAATGTGTTATCACTGCTACATATCTCATAAATAAACTACCAACTCCTTTATTAAAAGGCAAGTCACCTCACGAGATGTTATTTCAAAAACCACCGATTTTTACTAAAATTAGAATTTTTGGTTGCTTATGTTTTGCTCGAAACCCTCATGTCACAAATAAATTTGATCAAAGAGGTACACCAGGTGTTTTTGTTGGCTATCCTTACGGCCAAAAAGTATACCGTGTATTCGATTTTTAGTCTAAAAAGATTTTTACATCTCATGATGTCATATTTCATGAACATGTTTTTCATTTTCAAAATATTTTACCCAGTCCTTCAAACATGCTAGTTCATACATTACTCATACATGATGATGGCACTTTTAAATTTTTTCCACCCACTTCATCCGTTTCACATGAGACCGAACCTCATGAGGATTCGATTTTATCAGTTGCTTCTCTTGACAATAAGATGTCACCTGATGCCCCTCCAGTTTCGGATTCTTCCCCAGTGCCTACTAGTGCACAACCCGATCCTCCTCTTCGATTGGTTCGATCAAGACAACCACCAGCATATTTGAAACACTATCACTGTCTTACTCTCCCTCATGTGGCGAATATGGTACAATCTGACTCTAAGGTAACTAAAGTTTGCACTCCTTATCCAATGGCATTATATGTTTCTGACAATAATTTATCTTTGTCACATAAAGTTTTTTTATCCAAGGTTTGTTCTATAGCTGAACCTAAGTCCTTTTCCCAAGTCATCAAATATCCACATTGGAGAGCGGCAATGGCCACTGAAATTGAGGCATTAGAGAAAAATAACACGTGGGATCTTGTTCCTTTACCATCATCACATAAACCTATTAGGTGTAAATGGGTTTTCAAAGTTAAGTATCACTCTAATGGTTCAATTGAACGCTACAAAGCTCACTTAGTTGCGAAAGGTTACAACCAAATTGAAGGCCTATCATGATACGTTCGCTCATGTGGCAAAGTTAGTCACTGTCCGACTATTGCTTTCCATCGCTGCCATCAAAGGTTGGGACATTCAACAATTCGATGTTCATAATGCTTTTCTACAAGGGGATCTGAATGAGACAGTGTACATGACTTTACCACCTGGGTTTTCGAAATAAGGGGAGCAACGAGTGTGCAAACTCAACAAATCGTTATATGGTTTGAAGCAGGCTTCGAGGCAATGGTTTGCCAAATTCTCCACCACATTGACCACATCCAGCTTTACTCAGTCTAAATCTGATTATTTATTGTTTACTAACATATGTGGTTCATCTTCTGTGTTTGTTCTTGTTTATGTTGATGACATTATTGTCACAGGAAATGACCCCATTTGAATTCAACAACTGAAAAGTTTTTTGGAACACAAATTCTACATCAAGGCCTTGGAAAAATTAAAATATTTCCTTGGTATTTAGGTGGCTAGATCACAACAATGGCTGTTTCTTTCCCAACGAAAATACAATATGGACATTTTAGAGGATATTGGTGTTACAAGTGGTCGAATTTCTGAGTTCCCCATGGAACAAAACATCAACCTTGCGGCTGACAATGGAGTTTTGTTGCTGGAACCGACCATATACCATTAGTTAGTTGGTCGGCTGCTCTATCCCACTGTCACACGGCCCGACATCAACTTTGCTATCAACTATCTCAATCAATTCATGCAATCCCCCCGCTCTTCCCATTTGGATGCAGCTCATCGAGTTCTTCGATACTTAAAAGGTTCTATCAACAAAGGTATTTTGTTATCATCCTCCAGTTCTCTCCATATCTTAGGTTTTTATGACTCTGATTGGGCCAGTTGCCCCATCACTCGTCGTTCCACTAGTGGTTATTGTACCTTTCTTGGCTCAAATCCAATTTCTTGGAAGACAAAGAAGCTGAAAATAAATAATAAACGTGTCCTAAAGTAATCTAGAGGGGGGGTGAATAGATTTTAAACAATTTTACCCAATTTTTCGAGATTAGTCCAAATTACGAAAAAGCCCCAATCTAGTCAATATACAAAAAACATACAAGTGCGGAAATTTGAGGACACACAATATTTACGTGGAAACCCACACGGGGAAAAACCACGGGCTGTTATGTGCGCCACACGAGAACCTCGAATCCACTATTTACAAATACGATTACAAATTAGGTTGACCACATCACACCTAAATTTACTAATCCGTCTTTGCTACCCGCGGGCCTTTAATAGTGACTCTAGTCCCTTGCTTGCAAACTACCTAAGAGGTAAATACAAGACTTGTCTCTAAAGTGAAGAGATAGCACAACCTAAGGTGAATATGTGAAATACTCAAGATGCTAAAAATGCAAGGTTAGACATTTTAAGCTTATCTAGGCAAGGATGAACATGTTAGACAATCCTAGATATCATATTACTAGATGACATGCATAAACCAACACTAAATAAGCAACCAAAATCCTATATGCATTATCTATCACAATACAACTCACAAACCACAATAAAACAATCTTGAAACTAAGTCAAGTCATAAAGATGCAATCTTGAATCAATTCAAGTGATAAAGAAGCTATCTTGTAAAGCAAGAACATATAGATATGAGAATGATGTTCTAGATACAAGTCATGTGAGCAAAACTAAAAACCCTAGATGAAATCAACCTAGAATTATGCTAGATGATAAATGAAAGATGCAATATGAAGGGTTTTGTGATTTGGAAGCTTAAAGATGAAGTCTTGATACCTTGGCTTGAAGATACTCAACCATGCTCTCAAAAGTGTAATTTTTTGCTCTAGAAACAGAGCCAAGACTATCAAGACATATATAAATGGGATCCAAGTGAAGTGATATCGTTTTTGAAAAAAAACGCTTCAAATTCCCGTCAGCTGCGCTGGTGCAGCGCTGGACGACCAGCGCAACTCACCAGCGCACGCCCTTTAACTGGCAAGGGCGCTCGACGAGTGGTGCGCCTCAAGGGCGCAAGACCAGCGGCAATATTCTGGACGAGATGCGCTGGTGGTGCTTGCGCTGGTGAAGACCAGCGCACCAACAGCGACAACCTACTGGAGGAGTTGCGCTGGAGGAGAGCGCCGGTGCAGACCAGCGCACGACCAGCGGTAGTCCACTGGACTAGTTGCGCTGGTGACGACCAGCGCATGACCAGCGCACACACTCCCTTAAGCACACAAACAAAAGTGCAAGGGTCAAAAGAAATGCATCCTAAGCCTAACTAGATATGCCATTATAATCACAAGATGTAAGAAGAGAGATTTAAATACCCAATGATGCACACAAACTGCAAACACAACATACAAGTAAGAGTTATGCAAGTGTTGTGTGTGTGTGCAACTACATCTCTTCAAAGTAGAGTAAGTCAAGAAATCTACCTTCCTTGAAGCTCTTGATCATGCAATGAGGTTTTCTTCCATCCTAAGCTATCCTTACATATAGAACCCCATTGTGATTTTGCCAACGAAATACGCCAATAAAAAATGAGGCACTTACAGAAGCAATCTACTGTTTCTCGTTCTTCCGCTGAAGCTGAATATAGATCAATAGCTTCTCTCACATGTGAGCTTCAATGGTTAAAGTATCTTTTAACAGATTTGGGTATCCCCTATACTTCTCTGAAAATAAATATAAACGTGTCCTAAAGTAATCTAGAGGAGGGGTGAATAAATTTTAAACATTTTTTACCCAATTTTCGATATTGGTCAAAATTACGAAAATGCCCCAATCTAGTCAATATACAAAAACAAGTATACAAGTGCGGAAATTAAAGGACACATAATATTTACGTGGAAACCCACACGGGGAAAAACCACGGGCTGTTATGTGCGCCACACGAGAACCTCGAATCCACTATTTGTAAATACGATTACAATTTAGGTTGACCACATCACACCTAAAATTACTAATCCGTCTTTGCTACCCGCGGGCCTTTAATAGTGACTCTAGTCCCTTGCTTGCAAACTACCTAATAGGTAAATACAAGACTTGTCTCTAAAGTAAAGAGATAGCACAACCTAAGGTGAATATGTGAAATACTCAAGATGCTAAAAATGCAAGGTTAGACATTCAAGCTTATCTAGGCATGGATGAACATGTTAGACATTCCTAGATATCATATCACTAGATGACATGCATATAACAACACTAAATAAGCAACCAAAATCCTATATGCATTATCTATCACAAAACAACTCACAAACCACAATAAAACAAACTTGAAACTAAGTCAAGTCATAAAGATGCAATCTTGAATCAATTCAAGTAATAAAAAAGCTATCTTGTAAAGCAAGAACATAAAGATATGAGAATGATATTCTAGATACAAGTCATGTGAGCAAAACTAACAACCCTAAATGAAATCAACCTAGAATCATGCTAGAAGATGAATGAAAGATGCAAGATGGAGGGTGTTTGTGTTTTGGAACCTTAAAGATGAAGTCTTGATGCCTTGAAGTGGAAGATGCTCAAGAAGCTCTCAAATGTGTAATTTTTCTCTTGAAAACGAGCCAAGGCAAACAAGACACATATATATGAGATCCAAATGAAGTGATGTCGTTTTGAAGAAAACGATTCAGCTTCTTCACGGGCAACCGCTGCGCGTACCGCTCAAGAGGCAACATGCCTGGGCAGCGGTACATCAAGCGTGAAGACACTGATCTGGCTCGCTGCGGAGGACCGCTGGCCAGGCACATGCCTAGGGGGCGGTCTAGGCCGCGGTAAAGCACAGACAGTGCATCAGCTCAAGTTTTGAGCGCCCCAAAATATGACCAAACGACATCGAAACCTTTCGAATAATATATCGTTGGAAAGGTATGGAAGTCTACTTTCTACTCCAATTAACAAAACATGATTTGGATAAATGTAGAAAACGTTATGGTCATTTGAGTGACCAAAGGTCAGATTCGGATAACGGCTGTGATGCCCTGTTTTAGTGGTCACTTTGCAAATTTCAAAACCAATTCAAACGGTCATGAAATATTATGAATAATATACCGTTGGAAAGGTATGGGTGTCTAGTTTGTCCAGAATTTTACAAAACTCAATTTAAATCTTTTGATAAAAAGTTATGGTCACAAGACCATACAAAGGTCGGTTTTGAAAAACGTTTAAAACATTGAAATCCAATCTTTTTAAACTAGACACGTTACTCCAAATAACCAAACCGAATCTAACACTTATCCAAGAGAATAATGAGTCCTTCTCAAGTGGTCAACCATCACGCTAAGACATGCACACCATCGTGCAAGCGTGGACATTTCCGATCACACAAACGGAAACGAATTACACCACACTTAAGACAAACATACATGAAGTGCAAGTGTCGGAAGTGACAAGAGGATGCAACCTAGAGTCTAGCATGGCATGGCAATTATCAAACAAGGATACAATCAACAAAACATGCAACCAATGTGAGTGTGTGCAACTACATCTCTTCAAAATAGAGTTAAGTCAAGAGAGCTACCTTTCTTGAAGCTCTTGATCACACAATGAGGTTTTCTTCCATTCTAAGCTACCCTTACATATAGAACCCCATTGTGATTTTGCCAACGAAATACGCCAATCAAAAGTGAGGCACTTACAATCTCCCCCATTTGGCTATTTCATGACAAAATCACCATTCACATAGCAACCTCACAAAACAAAAGATTGGTCAACAAGAATTTTCTACATTACAATAAAGCTCCTAGTCTAAGTCTTGAACATCTTCAAGTCAATTCCAAGCTTGTAGAAAAAATCCAACCTACACACAATCAATAAGAAAAATACCTTCCAAGAACAAGTGTGTGAGAGATGCTAATGACAAAAGAAATGCCTTTTCAAAAAGGAATCAAACAAGCAATGTAATGCAATGCAACTCCCCCTAAATGCAATCATCTCCCATCATGGGTTAGTCTCTCTCAACTCCCCCTAAATGCAATGCCTAGAAGCACAAATACCCCCAAACCTTACTCCCCCTTTTTGTCATGAGATAGGCAAAAGGAGTCTCCCTTAATGGGTAAGCATTAGCAAGGAGAGCTTGTAGCACGAACACATATGCAATCAAATAGGCAATTTTATGCACCTCAATCAAGTAAGAGAGATTCAAGGAGTTTTATTTTATGAAAAATGTGTGACAATAATGCTTTGCATGCAAGACATGTTGCATCTAAGACCAAAACAATGGTATTTGGCAAAGCAAACAACAAAGGTTTCCAATAGAATTCAAACCAATTTCACCCTTTGTCATGGAAAAAGCAAGGATATAGAATTTTAGTATTTCAAAAAAAAAAAGCAACTATATCCAACTTTATAGGCAAAACAAGACATGAGCGACTTTGCACCCTATTTGATTTTTCCGGGTGAGATACCCGTATGATAGTAGCCTTGTTCTACAAATAAATAAAGAGAGACTTTGGATATTAAGATCATTTTGATTTAAGTCTCAATATTGCTTTTGCACACATATTTGCATTTAACATTTGCAATCAAACATTTCACATTTTCATCTCATACTTTTCAACTTAAGCATGTCATTTAAAAGGAATTATCATGTCATGGAGATCAATTAAAGGTCATTCAAAAGTACTTCCAAAGTACATCTCCTATTCCAAAAATGCATGTTTGAGCATAAATATGACATGGATTGCAAGCAAGGCAATGTAGCATACTTATTAAGAAAAAACATATAAGTAAGTATAACCAATCATCTCAAGCAATTAACTAAGAGGCATAAAATACATCAATGTGGCACAATGCATGATCATGCAACTTTGCTCTCTGGGGTCACGACACACCAAATCAACCCAATTGACAAATCCCAATAGACTTGCTAAGGTTCCCAAATCTAATGATGTCTAAAGGCTTTGTAAACAAATCCGCTAGTTGGTCATTTGTTCCCACATGTTCCAATGCAATGGTTTTGCTCTCAACTAGCTCTCTTATGAAATGGTGTCTAATGTCAATGTGCTTTGTCCTAGAATGTTGGACGGGATTCTTAGAAATGTTAATGGCACTCATATTATCACAAAATAAAGTAAGAGTACCTTGCTCCAAGCCATAATCGGCTAGCATTTGTTTCATCCACATCAATTGAGTGCAAGCACTACCGGCGGCAATATATTCCACCTTGGCCGTGGATAGGGAAATTGAGTTTTGCTTCTTGCAAAACCAAGAGACCAAATTGTTCCTAAGGAAGAAGCAACCGCCCGATGTACTCTTCCTATCATCATAATTTCCCGCCCAATCGGCATCACTAAATCCAACAAGACTTGGATTAGTGTCAAAGGAGTACCATATCCCATGATTTAAGGTACCATTCACAAACCGAATGATCCTCTTCACCGCCACAAGGTGAGATTCTTTGGGATTAGCTTGGTACCTAGCACAAACACCTACACTAAAACAAATATCGGGCCTACTTGCGGTCAAGTAAAGCAAGCTACCTATCATGCCACGATATAGACTTTGTTCCACATCCTTTCCACTAGCATCTTTGCTAAGTTTCAAGGTGGTGCTCATGGGTGTGTCACAATGTTTGGCATTCTCAAGGCCAAACTTTTTCACTAGGCTCTTCGCATACTTAGCTTGGGATATGAAGATCCCATCATGCATTTGCTTGATTTGCAAGCCTAGGAAATAATTTAGTTCACTAACCATGCTCATTTCAAACTCATGAGACATGACATCAACAAATTGTCTAACTTTGGATTGGTTGGTGGAACCAAATACAATGTCATCAACATAAATTTGAGCTATGAATAGCTCATCTTTAGTGCACTTGATGAACAAGGTCTTGTCAACACTACCTCTTGAGTAGCCATTGTCAACAAGATAAAGAGTGAGGCGCTCATACCAAGCCCTCAGTGCTTGTTTCAACCCATATAGAGCCTTCTTGAGGCGATAGACATGAGAGGGGTGGTGTGGATCCACAAACCCCTTGGGTTGCTCAACAAACACTTCCTCATGCAATAAGCCATTGAGGAAGGCACTCTTGACATCCATTTGGTGTAACTTGAACTTGTACACACAAGAAATGGATAAAAGAAGCCTTATGGACTCAAGACGGGCAACGGGAGCAAAAGTCTCCTCAAAGTCAATACCCTCAATTTGAGAGTATCCTTGTGCAACAAGCCTTGCCTTATTTCACACAATGTTGCCATCCTCATTGGATTTGTTCCTAAACACCCATTTAGTTCCTATGACATTGGTGTTTCTAGGTCTAGGAACAAGAGTCCAAACCTCATTCCTCTCAAATTGGTTTAGCTCTTCTTGCATGGCAAGAACCCAAAACTCATCTTCCAAGGCTTCATCAACCTTTTTGGGTTCTATTTGAGAGGTGTAACAAGTGTAGCTAATTTGATTGGCTATTTGACGCCTAGTCCTAACACTCTCTCTAACATCTCCAATGATATCATCCTTATCATGGAGTTTTCTAACCCAATGAGCGGGTTCATTAGAGTCCAAAGGAGGAACTCTATTAAGAGGCAAATCATCCTCTTCATCTTGGTTTGACTTCACACCACTTGAAGTCTCACCACTTTCCTTCAAAGGAAGGACATCCACCTCACAAACATCCTCCTCATGGTCATCATATTTGGGCCTACAATCATCAAAGACAACATTTGATGATTCCATAACACTTTGAGTCTTTAGATTAAAAACTCTATAGGCCTTGCTATTAAGTGCATACCCAATGAAAATACCCTCATCACTCTTGGCATCAAACTTGCCAAGTTAATCCCGGTCATTTAGTATATAGCACTTACTCCCAAAGATGTGGAAGTAGCTCACATTGGGTTTTTTACCCTTCCATAACTCATAGGATGTTTGTTTAGTCCCGGGCCTAAGGAAGACTCTATTCCCTATGTAGCAAGCCGTATTGATAGCTTCGGCCCAAAGATTTCTAGGGACTTTGTTGCTAAGCAACATCACACGGGCCATCTCTTGGAGGACTCTATTCTTTCTCTCAACAACACCATTTTGTTGAGGAGTCCTAGGGGCCGAAAATTCATGGGAAATGCCTAGGCTATTGCAAAAATGTTCAAACTTAGCATTTTCAAATTCTTTCCCATGATCACTTCTAATTTTCTTAATGCTTTTAATGTGAGAGGTTTTCTCATTTTGAATTTTGACACAAAGCATTTTAAATTTCTCAAAGGCTTCGGACTTTTCTCTAAGGAATTCGGACTTTTCTCTAAGGAAGTAAGTCCATGTAAACCTAGAGAAGTCATCAACAATGAAAGTAATTAAATACTCGAGGTGTGTTTATCAATATATAAAGCTAGAGGGGGGGTGAATAGATTTTATCTAATTATTACCCAATTTTCGCATGAATGTCAATTTTACGAAAATACCCTTAGCAAGTCAAAAATACATACAAGTGTAATAAGATGCGGAAATAGTAAATGACACTTGATGTTTACGTGGAAAACCCAACCACTGGGAAAAACCACGGGCTGTTAAGTGCGCCACACTTGGACCTCGAAATCCACTATATAAAAAGACGGTTACACCCTCAAGTGATTCTCGGACCCTCACCCTAGATAACCTCAGGCTATGGACACTACCAATCGCCACTCTTGGTTCAATCCCTAGTGATATCCCCTGATACACTACTCTTGGCGTGAGCACCCTCTAATCTACCACGCGGGCCTTTTATAGCGGCTCTAGTCCAATTTGCTTGAGGCCTAAGCACACTTAGCCCCAAGACTTCAATCTCTCAAAAGAGATGCACAACCCTATGTGAATATGTATGAATATTCAATTAATGCAATAAGAGCTAGGGTACTCTAAATGCTTACCTAGGATTATAAGATGACAATATAATCAATCCTAGATATCACATATAGCTATATGACATGGCATATAACTTTAGCTAAGTAAAGGATAACCAATCCTAGATACAAAGCTATCATATAAAACCCACAAACATTCAAAGGATTAACTAGTTGATCAAAAGACAATCTATCAACCTAGTTATCAATACATCATACAAGAATGTTCATGGCATAGCTTTTAGGCAATAATGACCTAATCAAATAAGCTATGAAAAATAATCTCAATCAACAAATGAGATCAATTAGCTAGATGTTAGATAAACATGAAAATCCTAGCTATCATAAATAACCCAATCAACACATAATCTCAATCATGTATGTAGAAATTAATCTAATGACATACAAGTAATAAATGAGATAACATTGATAAGTAGAAACACTAATTATGTAAGATAAAAGTGTTCAACAAATCATACCATGTGTGTTGAAGAAGTCCCATGCATTAGCATATGCTAGATGATCCTAGATGATGCTTAGATGAAGATTTATGCATGTGGGAATGGGTTTAGAGAGATAAAGATATGATCTTTAAGCTTTCTCTCTCAAGTCTCTCTAAATATCTCTCTAGGGTTCTTATGATCAAAGACTTGTGTTCTGAACCAGAGATAATGATGTATTTATAGAGACCAAAAACAGGGCAGGTGAAAATACAATTTTGCCCTTGAAACGCACCGATCGGCGGTTTCATTCGGCGGCCAGGCCGCCGAATTGAACCGCCGAATGGCTCCCGAGTGGAACAGGGGAACTTCGGCGACTTCATTCGACGGTTTGGAAACCGCCGATCCCAACCGCCGTTTTGGACCCGAGAGATATATTTCAATCAGGTCTCATTCGGCGGTTTCTAACGGCGGCCAGGCCACCAAATGTAACCGCCGATTCACCAAAAATGGTGAAACCAAGGAGAAGCCAAAGGCATCTCCACCAACGATCATCGCGCAAAACAAAGCACATCAACGTGCACGCGCGGACGTTTCCGAACATCCTTAGGGAAACGAATTACACCACACTAAAAGCTAACATACATGAAGTGCAAGTGTGGGTATTGAATGCATCCTAATGCCTAACATGTCATGGCATTATCATATAACAAGATGCAATCAATTCAACATGCAAGAAGAGATATTGAATAAATCAATAAAGCACAATGCACACAAAATATAACACACCATACAAGAATAAGAGTTATGCATGTTGTGTGTGTGTGTGCAACTATAACTCTTCAAGCCAAAGTAAGCACAAGATATACCTTTGGTGCTTATCCTCTTGAGGTCTTGGAAAGGGTCTTGATCTTCAACAAATCACCTAGACTACCCTCACAACCAAACCCCAACATGTGGTTTGACCACGAAATAAGCCAATCAATTAATGGGAATCCTTACAAACAACAACAAGAATGTACCTTCCACCACCTAAACTTTCGGTTTGAATGGGACCCATAAGGTCCATATGGATGAGCTCCAATGGCTCTTTGGTGGAGAGGTATTTGCCTTTCTTGTGCACACTTTTAGTTTGCTTTCCTTGTTGACAAGGTCCACAAACTCCCTCAATCTTTTTCCCAAACTTGGGAAGGCCCCTAACAACATTCAACCTATCAAGGACTTTCAAGTCCCTATAGTTCATATGGCCAAGTCTTTGGTGCCACACCTCAATTTGCTCACTAGTAGACAAGTTACAAGAGATGAGATTAGACTCAAGACAATAGCAATTGTCACTTGATCTCTTGCCTTTCAACAAAACTTGCCCATTTTCCTTAAGAATAGAGCAATCAACTTTGCCAAACATGACCGAAAGCCCTTCATCACTTAAGTGTGATATACTAATGAGATTAGCTTGCAAGCCATCAACATAGAGAGCATTGGGCAAGGAGGGTAAACCGGGAATAGATATATTACCTTTCCCTATGACTTTTTTCTTAGATCCATCACCAAAGGTGACAGACCCACCATCCTCCATCACAAGAGTTTCAAAGAAACTTTTGTTTCCGGTCATGTGCCTAGAACACCCACTATCAAGGTACCAAGTGTTAGAGGCATTTGCTTTTAAGGCAACTTGGGCCACATAGCAATAATAGTCATCATGTCTACTCATTCTAGGTGAAACATGGTCATTCTTAGGAGCCATTGGTCCATTAGCTCTAAAATTCCTAGGTGCATGCATTGTGGCTCTTCTAAGCATATTTTTCTCAATCATACTTTCTCTTCTACACAATTTAATATACTTAAAGCAATTAGGCCTAATATGGCCTTCAATTCCACAAAAATGGCAAGTAGAAGTAAAGTAGGAATTCATACCATAGCCTTGTGCAAGCATTTGTAGTCTCCTTCTATTTTGAGTTGCTCTTGGGTGTTGAGGCAACTCTCTCCTTTGTGGTTGAGCCAAGTTGGCATGTCTTCTAGGTTGAGCATGGAAGACCTCATGTTGAACTTGTGGGATCCTTTGTTGATGAGGTCTTGGTTGTGGAGGTCTTGGTTGTGGAGCTCTAGCTTGTGGTGGTGGAGCTCTTGTTGGAATCCTTGCTTTTGCTTGCTTAGAGGATTCATCAACTTCAACCCATATTGTTGATTGTTGAGGGGTTTGAGCATTTTCGACCTCTTTGCTCTTGACAAATGATGTCTTTTTCAAGGAAGTGGCTTCCACTTCTTCCACATAACCTAACCCCTTCTTGTCACTTGGACTCTTCCCACAAGATAGCATCTTATCAAGCTTCTCGGTTCCGGAAGTCATCATAGTCCATCTCTTCATCAAACTCAAAATTAGACATAGAGGAGTTGCTCTCTCCATTTGAGTCATTTTCATCCACTTCCTCTTGCTTGTCCTCTTCCTCTTCTTTGTCACTCATGACTTCATTGCTATTGTGAGAGGATGAGAAAGCAATGAAGTTGGCAACTTGGTCTTCCTCATCAACTGAAGACTTGTCTTCATCTTCTAGGTCATCACTATCACTCCAAGTAACCGACATGGCTCTTCCTTTCTTCTTTTTCAAATTAGCACACTCGGGAGCAATGTGTCCAAACCCGCTACACTCATAGCATTGGACACCCTTCTTATGATCTTTCTCTTGAGCTTGCTCCACTTTCTTGAAAGGAGCCTTCTTCTTTTCGAACTTTCCCTTGGAGCCAAACCCTCTCTTCTCAAATCTCATAAATTGCTTGAACTTCTTTGCCATCAAAGCAATTTCTTCATCCGAGTCTTCTTCATCCTTCTCAACCTTGACACTCTTCAAGGCAAGACTCTTTTGCTTCTTTGGAGGTGTAGGTGTAGGACCTTTCCTAGATTCATAGGCCAAAAGCCTTCCAATAACCTCACTTGGCTTCATTCTTGAGTAGTCACTATTTTCCTCCAATGCCGTCACTTTGGATTCAAACCTCTCGGGAAGTGACCTCATGATCTTTTGCTTGATTCTTCTATCCGAGTAGGGATCACCAAGTTGGTGACTTTGGTTCACTATATCCATGAGCTTCACTTGGAAGTCATTGAAGCACTCATCATCTTCCATCCTTATAGTCTCAAATTGTGTTTGGAGAACTTGGAGCTTGGAATCCTTAACCACATCGGTTCCTTCATGAGCCGTCTCTAATATATCCCAAGCTTCCTTCGCTATCCTTGTAGTTTGAATGAGCTTGTATTGGTTGTCATCCATGGCACATAGGATTGCATGCATGGCTTTGTTGTTCCATTTTGAAGCCTCAAATTCTTGTGGAGTCCATTGTGCCTTCGGCTTGAGGACTTCCTCTCCACCTCCCGTAGGAGTCATCATAGGTGGAGTGTATCCATCTTCAATCGCCATCCATGCCCGGTCATGAATTTGACTCACATAAGCTTCCATTTTACCCTTCCATGAGGCGTAATTGACCCCGGTGAGCAAGGGGGGTCTTGTGCTAGAGGCACCCTCACCTCCCATTCCATTTCCACTCATTGTGTTTGGGTTTGAATGAAATGAATGCACACAAACAAGCTAAGCACACACAACAATGCAAACAAATGCAAGAGACTCTAACAAGAGCAAGGGATCTCCTAATTATGTTAAGGAACCCGCTCTGATACCAATTGAAAATAAATATAAACGTGTCCTAAAGTAATCTAGAGGGGGGTGAATAGATTTTAAACATTTTTTACCCAATTTTCGATATTAGTCAAAATTACGAAAATGCCCCAATCTAGTCAATATACAAAAACAAGTATACAAGTGCGGAAATTAAAGGACACATAATATTTACATGGAAACCCACACGGGGAAAAACCACGGGCTGTTATGTGCGCCACACGAGAACCTCGAATCCACTATTTGCAAATACGATTACAATTTAGGTTGACCACATCACACCTAAAATTACTAATCCGTCTTTTCTACTGAAACAACTATTGCACGGTGTGTATAAAACTATCTAGAGGGGGGGTGAATAGATTTTAAACTTTAATACCCAATTTTTCGCATGTATGTCAATATTACGAAAATGCCCCTAACTAGTCAATATAAATATCAAGTGTAAAAAGTGCGGAATAATAAATGACACAAGATATTTACGTGGAAACCCTCACGGGAAAAACCACGGGCTGTTATGTGCGCCACACACGAACCTCGAATCCACTAATTGAAATGATTACAACCTAATCCCGGTCTCATGATCTAATCCCGATCAGTAATCATCACAACTACCTAATCCCGGTATAAGTGGACCTAGTTCGATTGCTTGCGAATTAAGTAACCTAATCCCGGTCACAACACAAGACTTAATTCTCTAAGAAGAGATTATACAACCTATGTGAATATATAAAATATCCAAAATGCAATTAAGAGCTAGGTTACTCTATATGCTTATCTAGGATAGTGAATATGCAATAAATTCAATCCTAGATATTAAAAGCTAGATGACATGTCAAATAGCTTAGCTAAACATAGATTAACAAAACCTAGATAGCTATCAAAAATACAACACTCAATCATGTCAACACAACAATCTCTAATTTGTATCTAGAATATATTCAAGAGCATACAAATAATATAAGAGATGTCAATGATAAATAAAACACTAATTATGTATGATAATAGTGAAGAACTTACCAAAGAATATGTGTTGACCAAAACCCATGCAAGCAAGCATCCTAACTAAGCTAGAAAATGCTAGATGATATTTTGATGCATATGAGAATGGTTTTTGAGTGTTAAAAAGGTGTTCTTGATTTGATTTTCTCTCAAATGTCTCTCTTTGAAGTTTAGGGTTCTTAGAGTTAAAGAACATCAATTCTGAAAATGAGAAAGTGTGATATTTATAGGCATCAAGAACAGGGCATGTGAAAAGACAAGTTTGCCCTCGAAACGCACCGTTCAGCGGTTTCAATCGGCGGCCAGGCCGCCGATCATGCCCCCCGAATTGAGCTCGTGAAGAACAGAGCATAAACGGCGGTTCATTCGGCGGTTTCGTGACCGCCAATCCCAACCGCCGAATCAGACCCGAGAGATCGAAATCGATCAGGTATGAACGACGGTTTCGAATGGCGGTCGTGACCACCGATCGTGACCGCAGAATTGCTCCTAGAAGCAAACGGCGGTTCCATTCGGCGGCCAGGCCGCCGATAATAACCGCCGATCACCAACAGAGGTGAAAACCAAGGAGAAGCCAAGGGCATTCTCCGTGGGCGGTCTTCGCGCAAAACCAAGCACATTCTAGTGCATGCGCGGACGTTTCCGAACACTATCGGGAAACGAATTACAAGACACATAAATACATAACAAGATATAACAATCAAAGTACTAGTGTGTAGTGTGACATATGAAGAGAATGCACACAAATGTAAGAATGCAAAGGGTGTGTGTGCTTCTAAATCTCTTCAAAGAAAGTTAAGCACTAGAAGTATACCTTTGGAGTGCTCGTCCCTTGAGGTCTTGAAAGGGCCTTTGAGAATGATTCTCAATCATCTAAACTACCCTTACATACAAACCCCAATACATGGTTTGTCCACGAAATAAGCCAATCAAAGAATGGGAATCCTTACAGCTACCCGCGGGCCTTTAATAGTGACTCTAGTCCCTTGCTTGCAAACTACCTAATAGGTAAATACAAGACTTGTCTCTAAAATGAAGAGATAGCACAACCTAAGGTGAATATGTGAAATACTCAAGATGCTAAAAATGCAAGGTTAGACATTCAAGCTTATCTAGGCATGGATGAACATGTTAGACATTCCTAGATATCATATCACTAGATGACATGCATATAACAACACTAAATAAGCAACCAAAATCCTATATGCATTATCTATCACAAAACAACTCACAAACCACAATAAAACAAACTTGAAACTAAGTCGAGTCATAAAGATGCAATCTTGAATCAATTCAAGTAATAAAAAAGCTATCTTGTAAAGTAAGAACATAAAGATATGAGAATGATATTCTAGATACAAGTCATGTGAGCAAAACTAACAACCCTAAATGAAATCAACCTGGAATCATGCTAGAAGATGAATGAAAGATGCAAGATGGAGGGTGTTTGTGTTTTGGAACCTTAAAGATGAAGTCTTGATGCCTTGAAGTAGAAGAAGCTCAAGAAGCTCTCAAATGTGTAATTTTTGCTCTTGAAAACGAGTCAAGGCAAACAAGACACATATATATGAGATCCAAATGAAGTGATGTCATTTTGAAGAAAACGATTCAGCTTCTTCACGGGCAACCGCTGCGCGTACCGCTCAAGAGGCAACATGCCTGGGCAGCGGTACATCAAGCGTGAAGACACTGATCTGGCTCGCTGCGGAGGACCGCTGGCCAGGCACATGCCTAGGGGGCGGTCTAGGCCGCGGTAAAGCACAGACAGTGCATCAGCTCAAGTTTTGAGCGCCCCAACATATGACCAAACGACATCGAAACCTTTCGAATAATATATTGTTAGAAAGGTATGGAAGTCTACTTTCTACTCCAATTAACAAAACATGATTTGGATAAATGTAGAAAACGTTATGGTCATTTGAGTGACCAAAGGTCAGATTCGGATAACAGCTGTGATGCCCTATTTTAGTGGTCACTTTAGAAATTTCAAAACCAATCCAAACGGTCATGAAATATTACGAATAATATACCGTTGGAAAGGTATGGGTGTCTAGTTTGTCCAGAATTTTACAAAACTCAATTTAAATCTTTTGATAAAAAGTTATGGTCACAAGACCATACAAAGGTCGGTTTTGAAAAACGTTTAAAACATTGAAATCCAATCTTTTTAAACTAGACACATTACTCCAAATAACCAAACCGAATCTAACACTTATCCAAGAGAAGAATGAGTCCTTCTCAAGTGGTCAACCATCACGCTAAGACATGCACACCATCGTGCAAGCATGGACATTTCCGATCACACAAACGGAAACGAATTACACCACACTTAAGACAAACATACATGAAGTGCAAGTGTGGGAAGTGACAAGAGGATGCAACCTAGAGTCTAGCATGGCATGGCAATTATCAAACAAGGATGCAATCAACAAAACATGCAACCAATGTGAGTGTGTGCAACTACATCTCTTCAAAATAGAGTTAAGTCAAGAGAGCTACCTTTCTTGAAGCTCTTGATCACACAATGAGGTTTTCTTCCATTCTAAGCTACCCTTACATATAGAACCCCATTGTGATTTTGCCAACGAAATACGCCAATCAAAAGTGAGGCACTTACATTCTCCAATGACAATGTTTTGTGACAATCAGGCGACTATTTACATATCTTAAAATCCAGTGTTTCAAGAACGTACAAAACACATTGAGTTAGATTGTCATTTCGTACGTGACAAAATTCAGGACCTGTTATTGATTCCCCGGTACATCCCTTCTTCATCTCAAATTGCCGATGTGTTCACTAAACCCATTGGCAAGGATATGTTCTCTCATCTGATACACAAGTTGGGCGTTCTTGACATTCACTCTCCAACTTGAGGGGGAGTCTCAAGATTCAAGACTCTCAGGAATCTCAGGACTCAGATAAACATTACCTCTTGAGTCATGTAAATTAGTTTTATCAATTCTTTTATCTTTGTACTTATCCTTACTATGTATAGTTTAGGTAAAACTCTCCTAGCTGTGTTAGTCTCCTAATTATGTTAATACTCCTCATACCGCAGACTTCAAGTCTCTTTGTACAAGTCCATTACGAGACTTCTTGTATATATATTTTGTGTAACATCAGTTATTCATTAATACCGAAATATAGAACATTGTTCTACAATTACTCTCTTCATTCAAAATATTATAGAAATGTATATTGTAATATTTTGTTTTCAAATTGTTGATAAGTCCTCATATTATCACTTTTCGTGATATTTTATAGGATTTTTTTTTATTCTTTATATTACAACCTTGCGTTATTAAGAAACATGATGGTTAAAATATATTAAATAAGATTTCGATACAAACAAAAAACTTGATTGATAAACTGAATAAACACACTAGACATACAAATTAATTTTAGAGTTTTGCAAAGGTGGATTAAAACTTAAAAGTCAATTCAAATTTCATTATTGATTCCAAAAGAGGAGAAAAACTTGGGTGCATCGGATGCACCACTATGGAATCTGATTGTGGTGCATCGAATCCATTCAATGAATGACACGTGTTACTCCAAAATTTATTTTTTACACCTCATTTTTTCTCTCCTTCTCCATCGATCAGTGGAAAAACTTGGATGCATCCGATACATCAAACTGGAATCTAATGGTGATGCATCAGATGTAATCATTGGATGACACGTGTCACTTTATTTAATTATTTAATATTTTTTAAAATCTATCAAACTTCTCTATCCCATTTTCCATGTTTGTCTAAATTGGTCACCGATGCTTTTTCTATAGCGCCGATTGACTCTAGCGACTGTCAGATCTGAAAGATCGGACGACGCTAAGTTTGCTGGTGCGATCAGTTTCATCAGATTTACAACGGATTGGGGCAGATCTGACAACGAAGGTTTGGTGACGGTACGGATTTGGTTTCATTTCTCTCCACAAAGCTCGAATCTGAAAACGGACACTTATTATAACGGATGGTACTTGAACAACATGTGTCATCTAATTAAATAAAACAACACATGTCATCTAATGATTGCATCCAATGCACCACCATCAAATTTCAGTGTGGCGGATAGAATGCACCCAAGTTTTTCTCGGTGGGTAGATATATAGGATCTGTCGGTGATGTTCACGGAATCACGGCAAGCTAAAATCCAGCTTCCAACAAAACAATTAATTAATTACACACATTAAATAGCAGTGTTGTAAAAGTCGCTAGGAGCCAGTCGGGCGGCGACCCACCGCCTAGCGCCTAGCGACTTTGATGATCCTCATTAGAAGAAATTGATTTGCTAATTTTGTGTTGCCATGTTCATTTCATACACTCTTTACAGATAGTTCATTCCACATTTTCATTGTTGTTTGTTTAAGGTGGTACAAAGGATTGCAAAATTCTCATGGACCAGTTTCATCATGTTTCAACTGCTTTTCTGCAGCTTGAAAAAGGGTTGGTTTTTCATCATTTTCATTGTTGTTTGTATTATACTTTTACATAAATCAGGTTTTTTTGGGGAGGGGCAACCTCATAGTGCAGGTGTGAAGGGTTTTACCACCGGACCAATCCCATCTCGTCAGGATTTGAGTCTCTTTAAATAAGTATTTTCACACATTTTCATCCATATTGTGCAGTTACCAAGAGGCAATTGAGGATATTACCAAAACAATGGGTACAGGGATGGCAAAATTTATTTGCAAGGAGGTTCGTGATGTTAAATATATTGAATCATGAACCTTGGAATCTTATATCCAGTAATCATCGACCTATATCTTAAACAATACTATAGTTGAACCCTTATCTATTAATTTAACTTTTAGGACAACTTAACAATATTTTGTGATAAAATTAGTAATAGGATGTGGAAGGTTTGAGCCAATAAGTTTTCTCCTGATTTTTGTAGGTAGAAACAACGGATGACTATGATGAATATTGCCACTTTGTCGCAGGACTTGTTGGAACAGGTTTGTTCAAACTTTTCAAAGCTTCAGGGAAGCAAAATCTTGGTCCAGAGAATCTATCCAATGAAATGGGTATCTTTCTACAGGTATTGTTATATGTCCGTCCATCACCAACTTTCGTTTGAATTTGATGTAAACGCTTGACCATCTCAATACACAAATTTCAGAAAACAAATATCATTCGAGATTATTTGGAGGATATCAGTGAGATACCAGAGCCACGCATGTTTTGGCCTCGTGAGATCTGGAGTAAATATGTTAACAAACTCGAGGTATATATATTATCTTTTGCATGCCTTATTCTCATATTTAGCACACAAACACACACACACACACATATATATATATATATCTACCTATTCTACACACCACTTTGCTTTTGTATTCGGCTTTTCTAGCTAAGTGATCATATTTGCATCTCAGGACTTACAATACGAGGAGAACTCAGCAAAGGCAGTACAATGCTTGAATGAAATGGTCACTGATGCTTTGAGACATGTAGAAGATTGCTTGAAGCACATGTCTGCTCTGAAAGATAATGCAATACTTCGATTTTGTGCAATTCGTCCGGTATGAAATCTTCATAGCATATATGATGAATTTCTCTACAATTTCCAACTTTTTTTTGTCTCACCGGGAGACATTCTGGTTTCAGGGGCTTATACTACAATACTATTGTTTGGAGTAATTTTTTTTCTTTTGGTTTTTGGTTGGGCAAGGGCAGGTATTAGCAATGGGAACTTTAGCTTTGTGCTACAACAACATTAATGTCTTCAAAACTGGAGTGAAGTTGAGGTCTGGTAAGAAAGGATGCTCTACAATACAAAGCTAAAATATTGAAATTATGGAGCTATTCCATGCTTATTGGTGTTTTTTCTTCTGTCCTTACCTTATCTTTACAGGTCTTGCTGCTAAAATATATGATCGAACAAGAACAATGACTGATGTGTATAATGCTTTTTTCGAATTTGCTTCTGTCATGAAGTCTAAGGTAGTTTTCATTGGAAACAAAAAGAACTCTAATGCCATTGTCCTTTTCAATGTTTTCACTCTACAGTAACATATATACTCTTTTGGTTCACCTAAGGTTGAGATGGACGATCCCCATTCCATGGAAACATTAAGCAGGCTAAATCAAATACAAGACATCTGCAGAAAATCTGGATTCCTAAATAATAGGTTCGTATAAATTTTGCATTATCCACCGTGAACGCTTATCTCTTGGTTGCGAATTATTCTTTTACTTGTTTCTATGGTCTAGCAGGAAATTTTACATTATCAGGAGTGAGCAAACATATAATTCTACCCTGGTAAACCTTCAAGATAATTTTGCGTTACTTAATCTATCAACATATCATATATATCTTTTAGTTGATCTATTACTATATTAGATCTTTCTCATTTTGTATTTCTGTATTGGTGTAACGTTCTAAGCCTATTTCTATGTTATAATAAAATCCCTTATAAATTTTTGACAGTATTTTTAGTGAATTCTATATACAATTGATATCCATACCTTAATCTATCTTATTGCAGATTATGGTACTCTTCATCGTACTATTCCTATTGTACGCATATCGTAAGTTTCATCACATAATCAGCTTATTGAAATTTCTCTAGCTCTAACATAAATAAATAATGACTTTGCCTCAACACTGCTCTTTTATTATGTTCTGCAGGAATTACATGCACTTTCTAAGATATGGATGGCTGCAGCTACAAAGTGTGTGCCTTGCTCCACGGGACTTTCTGTTTAATTGTAATCTAATAATCTTGTATGTTGGAGATTGAGATGGAAACCAATTTGAATGTAGGTTTAATAGAATAAAATAAATTATGTACAATGTCCTATTAACATGTGTTCTAAGGACACATAAGGACTCGAAACTCAAATAAACAATCATATTTATTTATTCTTCCAATACATAGCTTCCTTTCTTGATAGAAGAATTTTAACATTTTTATTCACTTTTTGAATCCTTAATATTTGTTCTAAGGGCACATGTTAACATTTTTCATATGGATATACTTTTTACTCTTTAGCTTATATTAGTTTAGTTACACTGTCAAAAAAATTACTTAAATAACGATGTGACAAGTTGATTTGTAAACTTAATATGAGTATAAAATGTTACCAAATTAATATTGTACCAAACAAGCCAGTATAGTTATGAAATGCATGATTGATAAATTAATAAACAAGGGAAAGCTCGAGTGATGTTTACAGGCATTATCATATGCAATTATGCATGTACAATACTGTGCTGTTGACTAGTAAATGAGATTTTATAACAAATGTTACAATAAAAATGGATTAATTGCTCACCTGTAGAACTGGGATATTGCAATTGCCCTCTAAAAAAATAGTTTGAATTCTCACAGATTGCTGGGCAGGGATTTCAGATGAGACATAACTTCTCTTCGAATTTGATCTCTTCTTACTTTCCCAGTTGTGGTGAGAGGAAACGGCTTCCTCCATAAGATAAATACCTTTGGTATTTTAAACCTGCAGAAAAATTTACAATTAGAAAATAAAAACATAAAGTATATATACATCCATATGCACAAATGAGAAAACACAAGGAGGTATCTGCAGCCAGCCAGCCAAACAATATGTTGTAATAGAATGATTGTTTCGGGATGATACCCAGTTAAATTCTTTTCTCGACAATGTTGTCGGAGAACATCACTGGATAGAAGTAGCCCTTTGTTTTTGGTGACATGCTCATAACTGTCATCTGACCATTGCCAGTGTTCTCTTAACTTTACACATGCAACCACCATCTCTGTGAGGCGAGTATCGGTAATTCCCACGATAACACTAGCAATAACTCCTGGATGTTTTAATAAGACTGCCTCCACCTAATATCACAAAACGAGGACCATATGATATAGTTCAATATAAACTGATGACATGAAGCTAGAATTTCAGGAGCAATATAGTTCTTCAAGAAAAGAAGACCAAGCAAACCTTCATCCTCCTCACTTGCCAACTAGGACTATCACAAATAGAGTATGACGGTCAATATTAATTAAGATTTACCTCTTCAGGGTAAACATTCTCCCCACCACTCTTGATTCGACCATTTCCTCGTCCAATGAGCCACACATTACCATCATTATCAATGGATCCAATATCCCCGGTGTCAAGCCAAACTTCATGGCCAGACTCTGGTAGCTTATCAAAATTTTGATCCCAATATCTTAGCATTACATGAGGGCCTCTAGTCAAAATTCTTCCCACATGAGAAGAGCCATCAATACATATCTTTAATTCAATGTGTGGTGCAGGCATGCCAACACAAACACCTTGAGGTTGTTGAGCAGAGTTGCAATTTATTTTACCAAAAGTCGGGGGTAGCTGATCTGGGGTTTGTGTTGGGTCATAGAGAGTCATGAAGGTGAGTGACGAGCATGTCTCTGTCATTCCTTCACAAATTACAAAGAAAACATAAATTAAGAAAAGCAAGAACACCACAAAACCTTGGAAATGGACAAGTTTAGAAGATATAAAGAATGTCTATATAGTTCACTTTCAACAAGTTCTATTTATTTCATGTTCATACATATTAGAGCATTTTTACTACACTCCTAGTGGTCTAAATAGTAAGTTGAGCCAAGCTTAATTAAACCTGTAAAGGTATGAACTTAGTCAGGTGTTCTCATTTACCTATGTTAGTATATCTACAATAATTTTCAGACTAGTTCACAACTTAATTGACGAAACAGATTAGTGTGAAAAAGAGAGTAACTCTTGAAGTAAAAGTCTGAAATTTTATTAACGACACTAAAACATATTACAGCCTTCTTATAGATAATAAAATATAACAAGAACACTAATCCTAGTAAAATACAAGCTTCTTAACTAATGTACAATTTTTGAGTTATTGACATATAAAAATAACTACTTTCTTAAGCAAACGTAATGGTGAAAATGAAACCAAATTTGAGTTTCCTACTGCAAGTTATTCACCAAACAATTATTTCTTAAGAGAGCAAAACACAGAAAAATGCATTTTTTAGGCCTAAAGGATAGAATTTACGTCAATTTTTGCCTATTTTCACCACGGTTACCAGTTCTACATCACTAATGATCCAGCTCATTATCAAGAACCTGACTAAAGTTGAAAACCTTAATGAATCAAATATAGGTTGAACTGCTGAATGCGAGAAGTTAAAGCTAATGGGAATAGATAGACTTTATGTCAAGCTAATTCTTCTCATGGTTCCTTGTCCCATCTTCTTTGGATTTCCTGGCAAATGATCCCACACTATAAGTGATTGAAGTACCTACAGCTCACTCAGATCTTAATTATTACTTTATGGTTATGCACCTTATACTGCTGCTACTTTGAGCAGAACTTTGCATTACTTTGAAGTATATGGATACCGTAAGAAAATAGTCCAACACTTCCTATTCTAGATGTGTGGAAGCCCAGCTAAGCACATATTGTCACATGAGGTTGGCTCGTTTTTCTGTGCCAGGCATTTGAGCTCGACCAGGCCTTGTTAGCTTGGCATGGAAACTTGAATGAGATGGAATAAGTAGAGCATGATTCTCGAACACTAACTTCTTGTACTACAGAGTTTAAAATTACCTTGTTCATATTGATTGCGAGGTCCCAGGATTCTCAATGCCTAGCGCATGAAACAATGCCAGAGGTTTATCAATTATATTCGCATTTGCATATGTTTAATCCATCAATGTTATGATTGTGACCACTTCAGAGATCATTTTATAGTATAATGAATTAATGTATTTGATCAAGCACTTGAAAGAATAAAGTGGGATAAGTGAGACCCACCATAAGCTGAAAGAAGCTTAGCTTTTGGGAAGCATTCGGTGGCATCTTTTGTAAGCTCAATTGACAGACCCCCACCTCCATTTAATATCTTCTTTATAGTATCCCTTCCTTTCCAAGTTTTCTTCACCCTGACAAAATTTAAAATATTAAAATATGAATTATGGCAACTTAGCAATAGTCATAACAATGTAGCGTTTGGTTCAAGTTGTGGAAAATAAAAACGTAGTTTGTGGGGAGTGATGGTACGAAGCTTTCGCAAGGTATTTTAGCAAATTGCACAAGGCTGCTATTGAGCATCGCATAGTATTAAGTGACTGCTAGATCTAAAACTCAAAAGCTTAGGCTTGTATGTAAGAGTACAAACAATAGTATTAAGCTATAAAAAAAAAAATTAAAAATAAATAAAAATAAAAATAAAAACTTTAGAAAAGAGGAATCTCATAGAGGAATGAGATGGGAAAAAAAAAGGGTTTGAGGTAAAAGTATATGTAGAAAATCAGAAGGTTTTACAAAATAGTCTAGGTAATATGATTGGAAAACCGATGTATATGTTCATGTATACAGGTAAAAACAAACGCCTTGATATAACTCAAAAAAAAAAAAAAAAAAAAAAAAAAAAAAAAAGAGAGAGAGAGAGAATAGTGGGTCACACAAATACGCAGTGTTAACATTGTTCCTCGTAGTAGTACTATAACCGTTTTGATTGTTTTATTTACCTAATTAGGGTGACTAAATCAGCCATTATTGCAGGGACAGTGATTAGAGAAGTCACGCAGTATTGTTCTATGACATCGACAGCAAATTTAGCGTCAAACTTGGGTATCAACACATGGCATGCTCCAACCATTAGCATGGCCATAGCTGATGACAAACCACCAATGTGGCATAACGGAGCAGTATGCAAATAAACCTGCAAAAGCCACACAGCAGAAACAAAAATAATCATTCTGGAATTGTATCCACATTATGTCCTGCTTATATATAAAGTTTCAGTCTGGACTTTCTCAGTTCTCCATCTATATCTACTATCCCTTCAATTACAATATTCTTTAGATGAGACCCCAAAATGAGTATGAAATTTCTGATTAAAGGTCGTACATCGTCCTCACCATAGCCAACGATGGCAATTTTGGCAAGAGATTGTACAATCAGAGCTGAGTGGCTAATCATGACTCCCTTAGGCCTTCCGGTGGATCCTACAGCCAAGAAACAATCAAGCCAAAACTCTATTCAACAGAACAATTTTGAGCAAGTGTGTTAAGGAAGCAATTTGAAAGTAAAGGGAGCCAAAACTCTATCCACATGTACTGGAGAAGCAATCTTAAAAAAATAATAAAGTAAACTATAACGTTTGCTTAGCCATCCTATACTGCCATCCTTGTCATTTCTTGAAGAACACATGCTATTGGGAACAAACGGTGACTATAAAAGTCACTCTTTCTTGAACTTGCATTCTTATGTGCCCTAAGTGAACAGTATATAGAAATAAACTTATACCTGAAGTGAAGCATACTATAACAGCATCCTCAGGTGCCCAGAAGCAATTCAATGGTGAAGATCTTAGAGGGTGCACCTTAAGCATATCAGCCATCAAAACTGGCAAAATGAAGAAAGCAATGACATCATTACAAGAAAAAAAATTTGAAACAAATCATTACAAGAAATACCAGAAAAAAAAAAACTAATAGCTGTAACATGATTGAGTATTATATATTAAATTATGGCCTGTAGATTGCAAGGAAAGTACATACTATTCCATCTCTTTATAAAGTCTGAGGAAGGAGAGCCTAGGGAAACATGACACTTCAAAGAAGGTATAGCATTGCTCTGGAGCTCTGAGTACCAGTGATTACAACTCTCATCAGTCACCAACATAACCGGCCTTATGGTAGACATTGCCAAGCATGCCTCTTTGAAACTCTGCAAGTTAAGAAGGCTAAGTATTTAGATATGCAGAGTAACAATAAGGTAATTTTGATGGTGCAAATTTCACTAAAGTGCTGTTCCACATTATGTTAGTCATGCACAACATATGATACTAGTAAGTAGAAAAGTTTGTTAAGAAGATAGGAAATGATGCAATTTTCTAATGCACACTGTCTAGTTCCACAGAAGCTGGAAATGGTAATGATTTTACATCTGCACATTCAATCTCAGTTGGCAAACCCTACATTCCATTTTCTTTCCCCAAAATTTAAGCAAGTTTTATTCTTATAAGAAGTGATATGGTACAAGTATTTATAAACAGAATATTGTTTTCTGAGAAAAGCTTTGCATTCATATGGATATTATGACATCAAGAGATTATGCTTCTTCCGCCGCCACCACCACCACCAACAACAATAATAACAGTAAGGAAAAATGATAAAATAAAATAACAGAGCACGGAAACTTTATTCTATCTATCATAATTTCAAACATTAAAGTATGCACACATATAGTGATCTGAAGATTTATCACATCTATGATCTATATGCTAACTCAACAAAGCTTCCAAATACCAAATACTTAGTCCAACATTTTGTATCTATATTACACGAATGAGGGTCAAGATCCTGAAACTATGTAAATTGTACATAGTAATATGTAAAGCTCTTTCACATTAATTAATTTACATTTATAAAATGAACATGCTTATTAGTTTTCCCAGAGAAAAACTCTAAACTCAGTCCGAAACAGTGTCTTCATTGTCATTTTAAGAATTGGCTTATATAGAAATCTCATTACTTCCAAGTCAAACTGTAAACCAATTAATGAAATTACTTTAAACTGATTTTTATTTTTATTTTTTGCAAACCATGCACTAAATGCACTCAGCAAAGTAAAAGTGGTATCAATGGCACTCAGCTTCTTAAAAGTATTCTGAAACATCATTTAGGCTGTGAATATAACTTATTGGAAAGGAGTTTCTGTGTAATAGACTAATAGCAAAAAATAAATGTTGCTTATTCTAAATGTTGGTCTTTTTATGTTGGAAAAAATACTACAAAACCCCTTTAAAATTATTTAAAAAGAATCCACAAAAGTATTTATCCATCCCATAAACCCAGAAATCAAAATCTTTCATCCCGTAAACTGATCTGCTCAATTCTATTTAAGTGATGTTTTTGTGACTATAACAAAATATCACAAATCTTTTATTTAGCACAATAAGAATCATCTTTTATCAGTTTAAATAAATAGTATAATGAATGAAAAAAAAAAAAAAAAAAGATATAATGTATCAAGCAGTGAGAGAAAAAAAAAAAAAAAGATATATAAGCTTTAAACATTCACATGTATAAAGCAATGAAAAAATATACAGTATTATCATCTGGTTTACAATGGAACCCCTAGAGAAGGTGTAAAATTGTGATTTAAAAATCCAATTTTAGAAAACTGCTTTTACAGATTAAATACATCAAAGCCAGGGTTTTTTTAGATGAGATTATGAGAAAATATTAGGTTTAACTTCGGTATATGAGAAAATTTGATTCAGTGCCTCTCTCTGTTATTTTTTTTCAGTCGCTAATTGATGGAATCACAAGAGTTGTGATTTTTCTTGTAAAGCAAACTAGAATGCCTAATCATGTGAGGAAAGCATATATTTGAAGTTTATTAATTCACAAAATGTTTTTCTTTCAAAAGGATGAGTGTGCATATATGGATATACAAATTAATCTAAAAAAATTGGTCAATAGATTTTTTGCAAACTAATCAGCTCCTAGGGCTGCAGAACATAGAGTTCAAGTGAGTTCATGACAATAAAAAATCCATTTGGTAATGAGGCATGTGTCATGGCTCCTACACCATGAAAACAAATAAAACAAACTCATACTCACCCATCGATAATTTAGAGGAGCAATTATACCTCCAATGTATGCAACTGCTAGTAACCACTCTAAATACCCATCACTGAAACAACCAGTTCATGCTCATCAGCTTTTAAGCACACAAGTAAATAAATACAAGCCAATTATTACCAAAACGTATAGACAAAAAAAGATAGCTCAATATGTTAACATTTCAAATTTCATGTCTTAAAACAAACAATTTGTGGATCATTACCTTACAACTAAAGTTCTTGGATTGACTGGTTACTAATATAGTATCAGAATTATGAGATCTAGAATTTGAGACTCCCCTCTCTCCTCTTTCTCAATTTCTTGATCATTGAACATGATGTCTCCACATCGCACATGACGAAGCATGTTAATGTACCAAATCTCTATATCCTATAGACAAAAACCTTAGCTTATATCTTGGTTGATCAATTTGAGAATCAGGAGAGGGGCACGTGACATGGAGACACGATTTCATTTACGTTGGTGTAAAGGGCTTACCACTGGGCTGCTTCAACTCAACTTCCATCAATCTCCAATAAGTTGACTAAACTTCCTATTTTTAATTGTTAATCACTAAAAATTGAAAGCAATAAAATATGCTTTCATCGTCACCTAATCTCTTTTTATTAACTATTGTCAACTATCTACATAAACGCAGCGTTTGTATTTCGAAACTAAAAAAAAAAAAACAATTTCTCCATTCTCAAGCAATCAAATTCAATTGAAATTCACATTAATGCATTTTATCATTCCTTAAAACAATTAAACGAAAGACAAAACAAATATATTGATTTGAGAAACATGTTTAGGTGAAATTGAGTTGAACCTGTTAAAAGAAGAGATGGCAACGACATCACCGGAGAGGACACCGAGTTCAATGAGGCCACGCGACAAGCTCAGTACGCCTTGGACAAATTCTTCGCCGGTTTTTCGGCGGTCTCCGGTTATTGTGACGACGGAATTCCGCTTGACGGTCGCTAGGCGGCTTAAGCATTGGCAGATGTGAGCTCGCGAGTAATTAACCATTTGTATTGAAGAGTGAAGATGTTTCTCTGGATTTGAAAATTGAAATGGCGGTTATCAGCGGATATCTTATCTTTATAAGATAAATGAAATTGCTCACGTCACAGTCACAGCCACAGGCTCGTGACTCGTGACTCTAAAATGTTATTGGACGCTACATGATCAGTTGATCACTTTGCAATCTACGGAGGTCAACGACGTGTGATCATAAAAACGATACATTATTTTATCTCTAAAAACAATGTGTTCCAATTTGTATCAATTTGTATTTAACCAATTTAGTTGGGTCATGTGTACACATTTTTTTTTTTAAATTAATTAAATGTAAATTATAGTGGTTGACATGGTCCAATTTGATTGGTTAAACATAAATTGGGACACCATTTTTTTACCAGTGATTTGAATACAACGTTTTACTAATTAGCATTATTTTCCCCACATCTTAGAAAATATCATTTTACCCTTACCGTTAAATATCCAAAGGGCAGTCTTGTAATTAGATAAACAAAAATGAGGATAAGCATGTGATTTGTTATAAAATTAAATATTTAAAACTAATAAAATATAAATAATGCTAGACATCCTAAATTTTGTTCCCTAAATGATGTGTCATATGAGATGTCAACATCATATTAACTCAGGGTTTAGGAGGGGGCCGAGCGTTCCGCGTCCTGCATTCGTTAATGCAGGAGCACCGCCCTGAGATTGTTATCCTGATGGAAACAATTTGTGATCATAAGGCTATGGAGGTTTTTAGAATTAAGTTGGGTTTTGATTCGAAATTGGTCGTTGACAGAGAGGGTAACCTTATTCTGGAATTCGATTTTGGAAGTGTCTCTTTTGTCGTACTCTAGGTTCCATATTGATACGATGGTGACTTCTCTAAACAATAATAAGTGGAGGTTAACAGGTTTCTATGGGAATCTGATGACGTCTCAGAGGAATCATGGATGGACCTTGTTACGAAGGTTAGTGGGTTTGGCTTCTCCGTTGTGGTTGGTAGGTGGAGATTTTAACGAAATCCTTTGTTTGACTGAGAAGGATGGTGGTGTTTTGTGGCAAGAGTCTCTTATAAACAGCTTTCAGGATGTGTTAGAAGAATGTGGATTGAAAGATTTGGGTTTTTGTGGTCCGTGTTTCACATGGTCGAATAGAAGAAAACACCCGGATTTGGTCCGGGAGCGTTTGGACCGTTGTGTTGGGAACATAGAGTGGCAAAATTTATTCCCTTTTCATACTCTCACACATCTTGATTATTGGAAATCGGATCACAGACCGATTGTTTTACAGATTGATGAGAATCTGGTTAGTAGATGTGACGGTAAACGGCGGTTTACTACGATATGTGTTGGGCAGATAGAGAGGACTGTTTGGGTTTAATTAAGAAGAGCTGGAAGGGTCCTAACAGTGCCCAATAAAATGGAAAAGCTAAATGGTTGTTTGTCTAGGTGCGTTGTGCGACTCCAAAAATGGAATTGGGAGAACAAAAAGGCATTGATGGAAGGCGTGTCACAAAAGAAAACAGAGCTGACTCTTATATACGGGTCTGGTGTTGCTGTGGACTGGGAGAATTTTATGAGAGTTGAGAGTGAGCTGGATAGTTTGCTTAAGGTTAAGGAGGTGTTTTGACAGCAGAGATCACGGGTTTCTTGGCTGAAAGAAGAGGACCTAAATACCAAATTTTTCCATGCGAAGGCCACTTCGAGGAAGATTCGAAACCGTTTATGTGGACTGTTTGAAACTGTGGATTGCGAGATGTGGAAGACAATGGAAGAAGACATGGAAGGGATTATATAAGGATATTTTACAAACCTCTTTACCAGCTCTTGTCCTTCGGTGGCTCAGTTGAACGAGGTGTTAGATACGGTTGAGGTTTCTCTGCTCCCTAATTTGAAAGATTTTTTAGATACTGACTTTTCTACACATGAAATTCGCATTGCTCTCTTCCAACTGAATCCCTCTAAAGCTCTGGGTGAGGATGGTTTTTTGGCAGCATTTTTTCAAAAATTCTGGTCCGTGGTTGGGAACGATGTTACTCATGTGTGTCTTGATTGTCTCAATGGTGGGCTCTCGGTGGGTAAAATTAATAGGACTGTTATTTGCTTGATTATGAAAGTTTGGAAGGTAGAGTATATGGCGGACATAAGACATATTAGTTTGTGTAATGTTATTTACAAGTGTGTCAAAGGTCCTTGCAAATCATCTGAGGAAGGTTCTGGGAAGTGTGATTTCTGAGACTCAAAGTTTGTTTGTCCCTAGGAGATCTATTACGGACAATGCGATGATGGGTTTTGAGTGCATGCATGCTCTCCACCTTAAGGTTAATGGTAAGAAGAAGGGATTTATGTCAATAAAACTGGATATGTCAAAAGCTTATGACAGGGTTGAGTGGTGCTTCGTGGAGGGTGTAATGCGGCGTATGGGTTTCTCAGAGAGGTGGATTGGTCTCATTATGGATTGTATCTCCTCGGTGAGTTATTCCTTCATTCTGAATGGTAAAATCTGTGGCCATATTAAACCTTCTCGTGGGTTAAGGTAAGGGGATCCCCACTCGCCCTATCTCTTCCTTCTCTGTGCTAAAGGTCTTTCCAGTCTGATTAGTAATTCAGAAAAGCGTGGTAATTTCTCAAGGTTTCGATGTAGTAGAAAGGGACCAAAGATTACGCATCTTTTCTTTGCTGATGATAGTTTGCTCTTTACTCGAGCCTCCAGGGAGGAATGTGTTAATATTGAGAATTTGTTGGATTTGTATTCTCTTGCTTCAAGTCAGTGCATTAATTTTAACAAATCAGCAGTCTCTTTTAGTAAGCAAATTTCTCCTGCGGGAAGGCGTGATCTGGCTAATATTTTGGGTATGACTACTGTGGATCAACACAGTAAGTATTTGAGCCTCCCGTGTGTCATTGGAAGGAATAAAAGAGCTAGTTTTGATAATTTAAAAGATAGGGTGTGGAAAAA
Source organism: Acer yangbiense (assembly GCA_008009225.1). NCBI lineage: Eukaryota > Viridiplantae > Streptophyta > Magnoliopsida > Sapindales > Sapindaceae > Acer > Acer yangbiense. The sequence continues at coordinate 19,401,745 of CM017773.1, read as the reverse complement.
GTTGCAAAGTTGGAGTAGTCGCTTTTTCTCTGGTGGGGGTAAGGAAGTTATGATTAAGGCGGTCGTGCAGGCTATTCCGGTTTATTCTATGAACCTTTTTAGGCTCCCTGCATCTCTTATTTATGAGCTTCACTGGTTATGTGCTCGTTTCTGGTGAGGAGGTGGTTCCTCGAAGCGCAAGCTTCATTAGTGTTCTTGGGATGTGTTGTGTAAACCCAGGGGGGAGGGGGTTTGGGTTTCAGAGATTTGGGAGCTTTTAATCAAGCGTTGTTAGCAAAGCAATGCTGGCGGCTTCTCCAGAATCCTGGATCCTTGGTTGCTAAGGTGCTCGAGGCTTGTTACTATCTGGATGGTCCTTTCCTCAAAGCTGGCAAAGGTTCCTCTAGCTCCTTCCTTTGGAAAAGTCTGGTTTGGGGAGGCGAATTAGTGGAGAAAGGTTCTAGGTGGAGGGTGGGAAATGGCCGCTCAATTAGAGATGGCAATATTCCCCGCGGGGCGGGGATGGGGATAAATCTTGTCCCCGAATGTGAAGCGGGGCGGGGACGGGGACGGGGACGGGGACGGGGGAAGCACTCTCCGCCCCGATATATATATATATATATATATATATATATAATATTCAGTTTTTTTAAAATCATTTAATATATATTTTTTTAAGAATAAATAGTTTTTTAATCTCCTGACTTCTAATTGGTCTACTATCTCCCCAATATGGCTATTGCTATTCCCCAATATGCTCATCAAGTAGTCAGACAAACTATCTATCAAACTTCTCCTACAAATCAAGTAGAAAAAATATGCTCATCTAATGCTTTTCTCCGGTCAAAAAATAAGCAAAAAATATTTTCTCCAGTCAGACTTTTTAGACAGGCAGATAGTAGCACTAGCAGGTGTGTATTCCTATTTCCTCATTTGATGCATTTTGAATTTTGTCTTGATTTTATTATCCTATTGAACCTGACATGAACTTGACTCAAAGTTTCTATAGTTTAATCATATTTAAGAAATATAGATAATTGTTAGATTTTTATTTTATTTTTTATTTTTAATTGTAAGCAATCAACAAACAAACAAGCAAAGACATATATTAAAACACGAAATAAAAAATAAAGAAAAAAACCCATTAAAAAAATAAGTTAAAGTACAAGAAGAAGACTATATAAATTTCTATTTTATTCTTTGTTTTAAGTTGTGATTTTTAAATACATAGTTATATTAGACAGAGAATGGGGCGGGTATGGGGAAGGCCCCTCCAACGGGGAATCCCCGACCCCCGCCCCGTTTCTCTTAATGCGGGGACGGGGACGGGGACGGGGACGGGGATGGGGATGGTTTTGAGGGGTGGGGATGGGGATGGAAAAGCATTCCCCGACCCCGACCCCGACCCCGACCCGCCCCGCCCCGTTGCCATCCTTACGCTCAATCCATATCTATAAAGATAGATGGATTCCACGTGTTTCTACTTTCAGGACCATGTCTCTACCAGTTTTGGGGGAGTGGGCTACGGTTGATGTTCTAAAGCTTGATGATGGTTCTTGGAATTCGGCTTTGGTGAGGCAAGAGTTTGTCCGAGAGGATGCTGATGCAATTATGGGATTACCGGCTGGTATGATGGATTTAATGACAGTATTTTGTGGCACTATGACATATCGGGATCTTTCTCTCTGAAAAGTGGGTATTAGTTGGCGAAATCTTCTAGTTTAGGTCCTAGTGATTCGGGTTTGGATTCTTCTGTATCGTGGTGGAAGTGTGTTTGGAAAATTAATTTGCCTCCTAAGATTAAAATCTTTTTATGGAAAGCCTGTAATAACCGGTTCCCCACAAGAGTGAACCTTGCCTCTCATGGTATGAAGTTGGATATTTTGTGTCTGATTTGTCATCAAAAAGAGGAGACGTCCTTGCATGCGCTTTGGCGATGTGATTCGAGCCTCCTCTGGTGTGAATGGGTCTAGTCGGGGTTTGGACAGAATGTCCTTTGGCGAATTTTGCTGGTTGTACAATGAGATGAAGGGGGTTGATTTCGAGCTTCTGTGTACTATTTGGTGGAGAATTTGGTTTAGAAGGAACCAGCTGCCATTCTCTGATAAGCTTCTGCCTGTGGAAGGTATTGTTGAATAGGCAAATACTTTTCTGGCTGATTTTCGTAATGCTAGGTGTAAAGATCTTGGGATTAAGGTTGTGCCGTCGAGGGATGTCTGTTGGAAGGCGCCCATTGCTGGTTTTTTTTAAAATTAATATGGATGCGGCCTTGGATGTTGATAAGATGGTTTTTGGTATGGGGGTGGTCATCCAAGATTGGAGAGGGGTAGTTTTGGCGTCATGTTGTCAGCGGTTTGAGGTTTACTATCAACCTCATATTATTGAAGCGATGACTATTCTGGCTGGTATGAGATTTGCGCTGGAGATGGGTTTGGTTCCGGCTATGGTGGAATCTGACACCTTTGTGGTGGTGAATATGATCTCTGCGAAGGTGGTGAATATGATCTCTGCGAAGGTGGCTCCTGTTGCTAATGTAGGAATTGTTATCCATGGTATTTTGTTTCTTTAGAGTCCCTGTTTTGTTTCTTTTAATTTTGTTCCTAGACTAGCTAATAAAGTGGCTCATGGTTTGGCCAAATTGGCCCTTGGTTATGAGGGTAGGTCTGTGTGGGTGGGAGACTGTCCGCTTGCTGTGGAAAGTCTGGTCCTAGGCGTTTGCCTGGTTTCGATGTAACCTTGCTTTTTCGTTATTGAATCCAGTTTTCAAAACAAAAACAAAAAACAAAAAACAAAAAAAAAAAACGCTATAGAATCTCATGTTTTACAAGATGTTGACACATCATGTGTTACATCATTTGGGAAAGAATTTGAGAAAAAAAAATTAAGACATCTTAACATTACTCATAAAATATATAACAAATATTCATCCTCCAATCCACGTGTCCGAAAAGATTTGGACACGTCAGAAATATTTCCTATGAGTACTAATTTGATGTAGATTTTTATATTATATATATTACTAGATTTCGATGCACGCATAAGGCAAGGTGCCTGCTTACATTGATATTCATAATTTTAAAGATATGGTATTTTATTTTTAAAAAATAAATAGGATACTTTTAATATATTTATAAAGGGTTCAGCTACTATACATGTGGATGGGGATCAATTTCTAATCTTTAGATTTCAATCCAAAGATGTATAAAAATTAAGGATTTGGAAATTTAAAAAAAAAAAAAAAAAAAAAAACTCTCTTAAATAATTGTCCATTAACAATAAAGTTTCTTAATTATAGCTGAATCCATTTATAAAAAGTAATATTTTAGAAACAATTATCCCAAAAAATAACATTGTAATAAAATAGCTAGACACCCATAAAAGTTATTAGTATACTCATGTCTAAAATATAAAAATAAAAATAAAAATTATTACTATAAACACCCATCCTAATGCCAATAGTACCCTCATTGAAATAAATATATTCATTTTAATACATATTATTTATAAACACTTTTAAATTATTATCACACCCAATTTATAAAAAATAAAAAATAAATCATATTTTTTTTTTGAATCAAATCCTCTTTTAATGATGGTCCAATTTACTCTTAGAAATATCTCGATTGTAGGAGACTTATAAAAGGGAATATGTGGAACCGTATATGGGGTCAAGAGATTTTCAATCTGAAATTCTTTTATTTATACGGTTATCTTAAATATATATATATACGGCTATCTTAAAAAATAAATAAATAAATAAATAACTTTTTGATATCTACAGCTGTCGTTAAAAAAAATATATTTTTTGTTTATTGATAAAGTTCATAACTATACATAAAAGAAATACAAAAACAATATAATAATCATGTAATGATGAGAAAGTTTGATACTCTTGAAATAAAATTAGAGTTTACTTAGGGTTTATCATAAGTTTTTTTTTTTTTTTTAAACGGTAAGTTTTTTTTAATAAAGAAATATAGTTGAAGATATGAGTATAATTAATGAGTGTATATAGTATTTGGTTTATTTTAATTAAAGTAATTTGTCCTTATTGGTAAATTTCTATTGGGATATTTTTATAATTAAATTTTTTAATAAAATATGGGTGTACTAATAAGTTTTATAGGTGTCAATATCGACACCCAATAAAATATTATCTTCATTCAATTATATAAATGTTAGTTTAGGTGCTGTCTATTTGGTTTTTTTTTTTTTTTTTTTTTTTTTTTTTTTTTTTTACTTAAATCTTATAAGTTACAACTACTTAATAGGTCTAAATCTTTAAGATCCTATGACCTGTTTGTTTTTTCTTGCAGATGTTTTCACTTAATTATTAAGTGGTTTTCAATTTACAACTATACCCTTTATTATAAGTTTTTTCATTTTAATAATAACATTATTATTATCTAGAAATGAATTTTAATATTATTTTAAATAAATAATAATGTTATTTATTATTTAGAGGACAGGGATGCCGTCGGCCTCCTACAAGGAGGTTGTCAGCCTCCGCCATCGATTTTGGAGGAGGAGGCCGGCCAGCCTCCTCACGTCAAACATAGGTAGGAAGTCGGCAAGCCTCCTTCGATCACAATTCATGGAGTTGCCGCTGCCTCCTTCTCCCATGAGTAGACCTGGCAAAATTTACACAACCCGGCAAAATTTACACAACCCATTATCACGACCCAAACCTATTCGAAAATAGCGTTTGGTAGGTCAAGTTTATCTGATCGGGTTGTTAATGGGTCAACCCATTAAGACACGAAATATAATTGGTCGGTTTTAGGTTCACCCTTAAAAAAACCGTTAATTCGATAACCCATTAATATAAAGATTTTTTTTTAATGTGTTTATGAAAGTTATTAAAAAAAATCTTTGTATAGTCACATTATGGAATTTATATATAAAAAAATCTCTATAATTGGTTAGAATATATTTTACTAATTAATTTTTAAAAATTTTCTAATTTTTTTCTTTTTTGAAAGAGGAAAATTTCTAAATTAAAAACTCTAAAACTCTAAATCAATTATTTCACAATATTATAACCCTAACCCTAAAACTCTAAAAGTAACTAGTGAACTTGATTGCATGAGTTTAATCATGCTTCAGTACTATTTATTTTCAACTTCTTAATAAATCTCAAATATAATATTTTGTAACGGGTCGGGTCAGGTTACCCATTAATTTAACAAATGGTTTCGGGTTTGTATATTTTAACTCATTAAGCTAACGGGTCGGGTTCGGGTGGAGCAATTTTAACACGATCCAAACACAAAACAACACGAATTCGCAATAATACAACCCATTGCCAGGTCTACCCATGTGACTAAATTTTATGGTTAAGACTTAAGGCTGAGTTTGATCTAATTGGGGATTTTTTTTTTTTTTTTTATTATTATTATTTTTGGTCAATGAGGTGTTTTTGTTAATAATTTAATTATTTAAATTATTTGTGGTTATTTTAGAAAATTTAAGTTAATGTGTTAAATATCACTTATTCAAGAAGTGAAAAGTAAAAAAATTTAGCTTCTTTAATTTTAGGTGTTTTAAACTTAATTTAATATATAAGTCGAAAAACAAACAGATAAAGTGTCCGTTTGGAAGAGGTTGTCTACTGTCTAAAAGAGCTTTTTTAATTAAAAAAGTTCTTTTCAATTATTTTTTTGTATCGTTTGGTTGTCACTTAATAGAGCTTTTGGATGATTAATGAAGTTGTTTTACGTCTAGTCGGAAAAGTCCAAATTTAAAGTTTTTCCAAGTAGATCTTTTGGAATTTTTTTAATAACACTAAAATCTCTAATATAACCATATAATTTAATATTTGCTATAGTATTTTGGTAATTCTATCATTAAAAAAGCTTTTTTTTTTAATTGACAACAAAACGGCCAACGACTTTTATTTAAAAGATCTATTTCTAAAAGATCTACCGTAAAAAGATCTACTTAAGAAGCTCTTCCAAACGTATGTAAAAACCGCTTAATTTAAGACTTAAGAACTAAGTGGGGAAAAACAAATAGCACCGTAGTCCATAGATCATGACCAATACAAAAGTTGTGAAACCATTGAACTTCGAACTCTTCTTCAAATCAAATTAGTAGTTTCAAGATTCAAGATATATAAATTGAATAAGAAATATGTTACAAAATCTTTATATATATGTTATGCAAACCCTTATGCGTGGAATTTTATCAATAAGCTACCATACACCACAATTTTTAAACCAATGATATTTATAAAAATAAAAAATATAGAAAAGATCGAACACAAGGATCTTTTACTTTCCAAAAAAAAAAAAAACTAGTACTCCTACCTGCTTTTGCTTTGCAAACTAATATTGTCCTGTCCTCATCGATATTGTTACTTTGTTAGTGAGTGTGTGGTTTAAATAAAAATGAGTATCCCTCACAAAAAATTTACAGTAGGTTCAACAAAAGTTTTATCTCTCTATCAAATATTTTATGCTTATCTTAATGTATAAGATAAGCGTAGAATAATGTCAAACGAGAAAAAAAAATAGTAATATTTTTATTGCTAATTGTATCAAACTCCTCTATGGTTTAACTTTTTATATCTAGAGACTACTTTATCGAAAATTGACACTCACCTCTCCTACCATTAGGGTTTGACCATACTTGACCGTTAAGTTTAACACCTTCAATTCTATGTGCTATATTTTTTAATGTATTTAATTAATTATTAATTTATACTTGGCTCTCTAAAGGATTTAAAAATAAAAAATAAAAAATAAATTATTATCTTATACATTAAGGAAAATTACTAATTTTGTACACTTCCCCAAGTTGGGACCAAATATTCATTTATCAAGTTTCTAATGTATTTACAAATAATATTTATTTTATTTTATTTATCAATAACCATAATTAAGGTAACCCTCCTTAAAATAAGAGGCATCTCAATTCTCAGCCTATAATAAAAATTATAAAATAAATAAATAAATAAAAAGAAGAAGAAGTGTATTATAGGTTGAGAATTTTTTTTTTTTTTTTTTTTTCAAAAAAAATAAAAAATTCTCAACCTATAATACACGTGTCCTTCTTTTTAATTTTTACTGTTTTACGTGAATATATAGCATGTAAAGAGTAAAGACAAAAAAGCTATCGGTGAATTATAGTTGTTTGTAGGTTGGTCACCGACAAGAAGTCACGTTATTCTTATTCACACAAAAAAAAAAAAAAAAAAAAAAAAAAAACAGTCAAAAATTTTAAAAGCAAATTAAAGAGAAAAGAAAACGACACCGTCTCGTCTATATCTTTTAAGTTTTAAGTTGAAATATTAATTATTTCACTTCATTATCAACAAACAAATCAAAAACCCAAACTGTCTAAATTATCTACGGAGATGATTTCATCTACAAGAATTGCGATCATGATCGCTTCTCTTGCGCTACTCGTCGCAATCACCACCGATTCCACGACGGCGAGAGAACTCAGGCCGTCCTATCACGGACTGGAGTACCAGAGTCCGCCGCCGTCGAGCGAGAAGACGCCGCAGGAGGTGAAGTCGTTCTTCAAAGGATCGATGTCGCCTCCCACTCCGGAAAATGTAGCGCTGCCGAAAGCGATGAATTCGACTGACACGTCGCTGTGGTGGAGCAGCGGCGGCGGCCATGAAGGTAGAGACCGTGCGAGGCGCGTGATGTTGGTGGCCAGCTTGGTGTGTGGGGCCACCGGTGTGACTTTGTTAGTGGCTTCCGCTTTCATTTATTTTTTCAGGTACCGAAAACGTAAATCACCATCATCATTTGTTGATAATTACACTATTAATACAAAGTAGTTGTGATTTTGCATGTCAATTCATAGATTTAATTCGCATGATGAGGTTGGCTTAGTTTATAAGTCTTTTACACCTTCATCCAAGGGGTTGTGTGTTAAAGTCATGTCTTTTCCGTCAATCTCGAACTGTTGTAATGGTTTTTATAAAAAAAAAACATAATTTTAGTGGTTGTATATTTCTTTTCCACGTTATTTACGGGATTCATGTCTCATCTTTATTGATAAGATGAGGTTGGTCCAGTAATTTACCCCTCACATCTATACAAATTTGAGTTCGTCATCTTCGTACCGAATTATTGTAATATTTCAACAACAAAAAAAAGTCTATACCTTTATGATAGGGATGATGCCCTACAAGCATTAGATGGAAAAATATTATTGCTATCTAAATAAATAAAATTGTTTTTCAGTTTATATTTGTGTGCATGTATGGTTGATACTTTATAAATATCATGAAAATTCCATGATTATAAATGTGACCTTAAACATACATACAAGTTATATACATGAGAATTATGTTTAAGGATAATAATCTTAAAAAGTCTTATTAATTAAAGTTGGGATCTTTAATTAAATATAATTACCAGTACAGTTCATTCCCATTAAAAATGGAACAGTCTTATTTTGATAGTTAATGTGAGACATTGGAATGAGGGTATTTTATATAATGTGATTATATAGGATTAGGACAAGATTAATTCGAATCTCTTATAATCTTCATTACTAATAGAGTAATCGAATTTTATCAATCTGATGATCATATATGAAACGATATTAATCCTGAGTAATTAATAGACTCATATTTATGACATTATGTCTTTTGACTTGATTCAGGTCTTGAACAATTAGAGCATTCAATTTATGATAAGATCATAAATATATTGTTCATTAGAGAATCAACAGAACTCGAGGATAAAGAAGTAATTAGAGAGGTTAACGGATTTTTTAACCTAGCTCTAATTATGAACTGTTTATGGAGGATTGATCTATATGTAATGATTATACAGTATCAATGGACTATTCAAATCTTTGAGTAAACTACTCTATAATTTCAAGAGTGCAATTTTAGGTTTTTAGTGGAATAACTTTGGAATTAATAAATGAGTTAAATTAATTATCAAATTTATTGGAGCTTCAAATTATAGGTCCATAGGTCCCCATACCATCTCCATCAACACTGTATTGAACATGAGGAATTGAAAGGATTATTATGATTAATTTAGAATTGTTGAATTTTAAATTAATACACACTCTATAATTATATGACACATAATATTTAAAAGAACCCAATCAATTAATTTTTAATTAATCGAGATTATTTAAATAATATGATCAAACAATTATCTAACTTTGAATAATTGGATTATTCAAATAGATAATTATTTTGAAGTTTGAGATAAGAGACAAATCAGGAAGTTGGGTGGCATAGGGAAACCCTGTTGTCAATTTAATTATTGATATAATTGTTTAAATTTTGAATTTAAATAATTAAATAATTAAAATCTGATTTTAAAAATTAGGGTTCAATTTGTGAGACTCAAAAAGATACATAAACAACAAGATTCTAAAAAGTGAGTGTGTGATCATTCTTGATTCCCGTAGACGCCCACACGTCCGTTCAACTGGTGTTAGAGACTAAGTGTGGAAGAGCTAAAGGTTCAAAGAGATTGATGATCGACTTAATGACTTCAACCAAGTAATTAAGTTTTTTTTTTTTTTTTCTTTTTTTTCTATGTATTAATTCAATATAACTATAGTGTTTCCGGCTAAAGTTTTGATTGAAATTTTTTATTACCTAAGATACTATTGTGCTTCCGCTGCGGTATATGGTTTTCGAAACCATCACTTTATCTATAAAATTACAAAATGTGCAGAAACCCTCTTTTATAGTAAAGTTACTTATTGATCTATTATGATGATTCGAACCCATAACATTGTTAGAGTGAATGAACCTTTTTTAGTTACTACTTAGTCACGTTATGTTTTCATTCTAGTGTTTATATATATATATATACAGAAATTCTATTATCAGTTCGAACTGACAAAAGTTATATCAGTTCTTTGCACGTGGGTCACTAGATTTAAATACTTTAACTTGGTTGTATGCACTTGTCAGTCAAAGTATTTAAATCCAGTGGCCCACATATAAGGAACTGATATAACTTTTATAAGTTCGAACTGATAATAGAAAGACTATATATATATATATATATTATAGAGGTAATTGGTTGGGATAAAGTTACATGATTCATGATTGTATTGTAAATTTTTATTATATATATATATATATATATATATATATGTATGTTAGGCATGGTGATTTGAATATTTGATATAATCATTTAGATAAAGAAAGCAAGCATGATCCCCATGAAATATATAGTATTATTGAGTGAAGTTTTCCAGGTATCTAAGATATAATATAAGATAGTATTCCAGCTAAAGTGTTGATTGATATTGTCGGCTGTTAGTATCTCTATTCTCTATAACTTTAATAAAATATATTTGGTTTAAATTGGGTGTCCACTGTTGATTCAAACAATTAATGCACAAGTATCTAAGTAAATGATGTGGCCTTTTCAAAAGAGACATCTACTCATCAACCGTACTTCAAGAAGTTTAATGCTTATATAAGTTATATCCATATCAATGAGAGTTGTGAGTTGGAATAATATATTGCTTTTCAAGATCAAATTTGATTTTCTTTATATTGGGTGGGGTGGGTTCCATATGATTAATTGATTATGGTGTGTGAGGTCCAATTCATCTGCCAATGGATGATATGATGACTTGAAACTACGATATTACAGTATAGAGGGCCGGTTTGATATTGCTGTAACTTTTATAATAATCACTGTTAGCTAGCTGTTAAGTTAATCCGCAGATGTTTGGTTAATTGTATTTTTTAAACTACAGCTCAAAAGCAGTATACATATGTTTGGTAATTTTATCGTAAAAGTACTGAGATTAGTTACAATGACTAAAATATATATGATTTTAGGACCTTATTTTATTTTATTTTCATTAATTATATATATTAAATCAATATTTAAATAGAATATTTAAATTGGAAAAATAAAATTCCATAAGAATAATAAAATACTTTTTAAAGGTTTTATAAATCAAATCAATATTTTATCAATTAATCACTCCTGGAGTTTTACCAAGCATCATTTTATGTCAAAATTATAGAATAATCTGATTTTAACTTTTCAAAAGTAATATCAAACTGACCGTAAGCCTATTAACTTGGTTTGGAAACTGAGGGTATTTACATAATTTTAGTTTTGAATTTCTTTTTAAAAAAATAATCAAGCTATCTTTGGGAAAAAAAAAAAAAGATTGTTAGGGTGGACTCGAAGAGGTACGTCTTTTGGCACAACTTTTCTGCCGGGACCGGCGAGATTGGACTATACTAGCGCAGCCTGGATGAGCAGCTCCCACAAACGAGAAGAGGCCACCCACATACAAGTGGGACAACACCCACACACATGGTGGGAAAATTGGCATATAGCTATGCATGCCTGGCCACTTAAACCTTGGTGGAGAGGTCTCCATTTGGAGAGCTACACCACATTGGCAAGTGGCCAAATGCTTTTGGCACAACATTTTATTACATCATTTTCTCAAGTAAACTAGAAAATATGCCCAAGAAAACATTCCATGTGACAAAATAAAATTCTATTTATAATGCGTTGATTGTTGAAAGGGAGGTGTCACAACACACCTGACTTATTAATGCACCCACATCGAGATTTTGTCCTAAGCATTTGCCAAGGATAATACTTGGATCTTGACCGATCTGTATAAAAAATACTGATGTGGCTTAATTGAACTGTAATACATGTCCTTTTTTGTTTCACCTTTTCCAAGACTTTGTAGTTGTATGAAGATCAGTTTTATTGGGATTTTATGTTCTCGGTCATTAAAAGTCTTGGAGTACAAGAAGTCTTGGAATAGGTGAAAGAAAAAAAAGCATATGTTACAGTTCAATTGAACCACATCATTGGATCAATTTTATTTGAATGCATGATTGGGTGAAGTGTATTTGATTTGAAGTTTGGTTTGGCTCTTCACACAAGTTTCATAAGACCATCTCTAATGCTAAATTCAGTACAAAAAATAATAAAATGTTATATTTAACGCATCATTTTAACATTGTACTCCAATTCATAATTCTATTTGAAATGCAATTTTCATTTTTTTTTTTTTAAATTATAAAACTCAACAAATATAAATTAATGCATTCAATTTATTAAATATTTTTTATTATTTGAAATTATAAAAAATAATTAATGCATTCAATACAATTATAAAATGGTATTTTTATAATTAAAAAAACAATATTTATTCTTATGTCAAATTTGACAAGTGCTATTCTTTGTGCTAAATTTGACACAAAGAATAGCACATGCCAAATTTGGTGCAATATTTACCATTACATTGGAGAATTTTTTTTTATATATGCTAAATTATATAACTTATAGCATTGACATACTTAAATAGCATTACATTGGAGATACTCTAAGCAAAAGCAAAATGATTAGATGAAATTCAACAACTTAACAAAATGGATTCACAACTTGTTTATTACTGTCACACACCAGTAGCTACTAGATGATGATTTTTACCAGATAAAGTTTACACAGATAGCATTGAAGCAGATAAAAGTTCATAAAACAAGAGAGTGAAGGTTAAAAGAATCATAAACAACTGGTATTATGCATTGACAATCACCAAACTCCTCTGTTTATCAATCTCTTCCATGACATAACCAGAACATTCAACATACACAAGGACAGACATACGGATATTTATCGAACAAACCAATTTTGGTACAACGATGATGTTACGGGGGAGGGAGGGGAAAATAAAATTCAAGTTAAAATGAATAAATATAATAGGAAAATGTAAGGGAAATGTAATCCCTTGAGAAAAAACTCAAAAACAGATATTACAGCTCAAATGGAGGATTATATTTACTATACCTATTGGTCAAGAGGAATCCACTCTAATAATAGTTCTAGTTCTCCAGATTCCACATTCTGGAGCTTGAGTGCCACCCCCTGTTTCACCTTTCCATCCACAATGTTAATGATGCTGTCATCTATAAGGGCATTATCATCTGATTTCAACCACTTTCCGATCTGCATATTTCCAAACATTTCTGGGTCCCCGAATGCCATTGCGGATGTTATCAAAGGTTGGATATCAATCTCTGCTTCTCCCATTATGTCATCAGCTGAAAATGTGTCGTGATCAAACACTTTCTGCAGCATGGAAAATCAAAAGATTAGAAAACAAGCCATGATCATATAATAGGCAATTTTGTGATTAATGGATTTATACATATAAAACATTTTCTATAGAAAACATCATTTTAACTGAGCAAAGTTTGTTTTTTGCAGAGACTGAAAATAAATTTACAATAGCAAGCTCATGGTTTGTCACATAACTTCAGCTGAAATGCCTTAGAGGGTAATTAAGAAGCTAAATAACATACTATCATAGTGACAAGAACTAAAAGTTCCAAGCTAGTCATGCTCATAATTCATCATTATAATTTCTGGCTCTGAAATATTAACTCAAGAAGATAACGGCAATTATTTCCAATTATATTTCAAACCCAACAGAATCATGACCTAAATCTTGAAACCGGGTCCTACTTTAGCATGTACAGTCACACGTCTATCAACACAGAGCACAAGAAGAATTAATTCCATAAGAATAAATTCGGTAATAATTTAGAAAAGAAAACTAAATGACAGGCTTACCAACTTTACGGGACCAAAGTCCTGAGGAACTGAAAGCATGAGTTCCTCATTCCAAACTGGATTCAAGTTGCTCTTTATTATAGTTGTCTGGACAGTCTAATAACATCAAAACCGTGTTGTCATCATTAGAAGAAGAAAAACTATCACCAAGACTTAGTAACAATTTCCTACAGATTACATTAGTTATCCATTCTATAATCAACATATAAAAGAACAGTTGGAAGAAAATGGAAGATATTTATGTAGCTCATTGTGGTGGCGGTCAATGTTATGCCACATTTAAATGATGATAAAATGAGCTGCCATAATGCAAGGTGCAGTTCCAGCAGTGTTCTGACCAATCATCCAACCAAGCTAATGATTTAAATTCAGAAAGACAGCTCGCAAGTCGCAACATGTTTTCTAATATTTTTCATCTTTTTTTTATTTTTTTATTTTTTTTATTTTTTTATAGACCACTATTGTCATATGAGGTGTAGAGTCTGTATAACCCTCAGAATTTCAGTTCCAAAGATAACAGCACTAAAGCAGAGACAAAGACTGAAAGAGAGAAAGAGAGGTACTGACCTGCTGCCCAATAGACAGAATGACATAAGGATCACTTGACATCATATCTCTGATAGCCAAATTGGTGCCTTTTATCACTTTGACCTTCAATAACCCAATAAACTCTACCATGCCTACCTGCTTAAAGCAACTTTCAACTTTTAGAACGTCTGAGGTTACGCTTGGTAACATTATATGGTCAATAAGACCATGTGTTCATTATGCTGTTGCTTGTTCCAAAATAATAAACATGAACCCAGCACAGTATGAACAATAGCATTTACAGATATTACCAGTTCTATTCAGTAATGCTTCCAACTCAAAAATCATTGCGACGGTTGATCTTTCTGGAAAATTAAAATTAGGAAATGGAAAACTCATTCTTCACTATAACGTATAGCTTGAAAACATCACAAAGATGTTTCCCGTGTTTTCGATTTCAACTTAACCTTCAAAATCTCTCATTCTCTCCCCTAAAACGGTAATATATCTCTTCTCAATCTCTCTAAACTCAATACTAGAATTATGTTGAGCCTTTAATTGTTTTAGATTTTGATAAGGACTCTGGTTTATGAATTTTTAATAAGATTAAAATGGTGCAAAATTCAACCGTGATTGTTTTCCTGTGGTTGTTGCAAATGGCAATGGTGATGGTGGGTTTGGTGGTGGGATTCTAATTTCTATGAAGAATTGTTGTTGTGCTAAATGCTTTGTAAAATGTACAGTGATTATATACATAAATAAATTATTTTTATTTTAGTGAATTAGTTAGATGATAAATTTATAGAATTTGATATATGGCATTAAAAAATCAAAAAACAAAACTAAATCAAATAAATCATAATGTCTCTATCAAGTATCAACAAATGTTTTGTTATGTTATTTTATTTTTGTTAGATGAAGAAATATAGAACTAAAATTTATGAAATTTAAAAAAAAAAAAAAACAATATTATATCATATTGTTTGGTTATGAGTTCAATTTGTTGAAAATATTTGTCCAGACACATTCTTACGATTATCCTTTCCAGACTTTTTTTTTTTTTTTTTGAAATCATTTCCAGTCTATTGTTTTCAATGTATGCTCCGAAACATGTTTTCTAACTTTATGAATATGAAATTCAATTTCTCTTTTCCAATTGAAAATAGATATTAGTACATTACATAAAACATTACCGACTGTGATCCTAATCCCCACCCAAAAAAAAGGCTATATGTTCCCAGAAGAAAATTGCAAGAGAGTGCTATAAGTTACATGTACATACTTGTGCATCCCTAACCAAAACACACACACAAACATAATGAACACCTTTATGAACATCTGATTTGACTATCCGAGGTATGTTACCAAACAATTTATCTTCCACCATCAGTTCCATCACAAACAATATGATCTTTTACTTTTATTCCACATGGAGCATAAAAAAAACGAAAGGAGAAAAAGAAAAATGGAAAAAGAGGATAAGTATTAAAAAAAAATTACCGATCGGTCCTGTGATGAATTACTTCGAAAAGTATCCATAATTTTTCGAGAAAAACTTGTTTGGAGAGAAGCAGAAGTCTTCGCTGATGAAATCCGCAAGCTAGGTTTCAGAAATTGTTGAAGTTCATATTTAGACCTGTATGGAGAATTCAAAGTTGTATAAATAAACAATCCAACACCAATATGACCATTCAGTCAATTTGCATCATACAAATTTAACAGTAAAAAAACTACACCAAGAACATGAAAACATTGTATAACCATAGGTTGTTAGGTAAGTTAAAGGAAATTAAGATAATTTCAGCACTTTCATCTCATTATCTAGCCAAGTGGTGACCCTTGATTTGGAAGGTCTGAACTGAAGCACTGCATTAACAAGAATACAGAATATCCAAGACTCACAAATACATACATAAATGGATCTACGGCACAAAAGAGTTCTAGAACTTGCATGACCTGATAAACTTTGTACGCTGCTCATGACTGGAATCTGGTCCAGGCTTTGAAACTCCTTCAGGTATAAAAGCCTCATAAATTGAATTAGCAGAGGAATTACCTCCAACTTCAACCATGGCATCAATTTCATCATCTGACCAATCATCCAATGTCACAGACAAAACCTGAAGAGGGAAAAACAAGAACAAATGCAATCGAGTCAGCAAAAGGCATATCATTGCCATCCACCATTTAAACTGAAAAAAAACCATAGAAATACACTAAATTTCTCATGAGAAGTTGAGAACCAAAGGCTTGAAGAGAAGTCATAAGCATGCATTTAGACGTCTGTTTGGTAGAAAAAACGTTAATGATTCCTGTTTACTGCTGTAAAGGCCTTTCAAAATTTAATTAATAAATTATAATAATTGAATAATAACTAAAAATATCAATCACTTGACAAGAGTAGACAATCAATGCTTTGTGACATGAAATGATTAATAATATCAGGGACCATTAAATTGTGATATGATAATACTTCCCAAAAACTAAGATACAATTTTGAATTTTGAGAGATAATTTAAATACCATTCCCCAAAAAAAAAAAAAAAAAAAAAAAAAACGGGGAATAAGATTCTCTTCTTTTAAGATGTCAAAGAAATTTTTAAAATTGTTCACATCTCTAGTTTAAGTAAACATGTGAACATGATAATAAATGTTGCTATTTGTAATTAATCACCAATCAAAAGCTATGATGAACAAATGGTTTTCCTAGAAAAGGCTACTGAATTAGAAGCAATCTGCGAATTACCTTTGACACATGTGTACCAAGGCTTCTGTGTACACCACAACATTTTAAGCATATAAAGACCCCAATATTTGCTGACCTGAAAATGTAGAGGTAAACTGATTTTATGACTTTTAAGAGGATGTAATAAATCAAATATATAGTTTTTTATATTTCTTCAAATATGCGGTCACTTCCCCATAAGTTTATGCATAGAAAGTTGCCTGGCTCGTGCACTTGATATGAACATATTTCTCATGGATAAACTAACAACAATGGTTAAAAATCCCAAGGACTGCAATTCAAGTACACAGAGTGTATACAAGAACCATATCAATATAAAAGAAAAGAAAAATCAATGCCTAAATGACAAAGCATCATACTTATTAACATGCATATTCATTACTAAGAATAGAATATCTGTGTTTAATTCAGTAAATTCTATGAAGGACGAAGGTTACATACTTAGACGCTGAATTTACTTGATTTAGAGTTGTTGTTTTAGGAAATAAGGCACATGTTGAGAGACATCCTCTCTCCTTAGACACATAAGTTGTTTTCTAAATATTACATACAATTATAATTGAGGGCAATTTTCTTGCTCCATTTCCAATTTACTCTTGAAGTTCAACTACTAATGTTCTTCCAAACTGGTTTTATGAACAATTTTTCTCATTAATTTCCACATTGTCATAAATGGATCCAAAGAAGTGAAATTTCATCCATGAATTTTTCACTATTTCCTCATTTATATTCCAACTTTGTCCTGATAAAAAAAAACTCTACAGCCTCTACTGGGAGAGTAAACAAGCCAAGTCAAGTCAGATACTTGACTGTATCAGATATTAAAAAGCTTAAGCAAAACTCAAACCTATAAATTATGGATTTAACTCAGCTCATCTTAAATTCAATCAGCTAACAAGCTGCTCAAATTTAGCTGAATGAATTTGGCTCATAAAGGATGAATAACATTGATATCTGCTGCACAAGGCAGTATCTGATTAATTACATAAGAAAAATAATAGACTGTCATAACTAGTTGCCCAAATTATGTGACATGTGAGTTGTAATCACCATATTAATCTTGAGAGGATGTGGTGGATTATGAGTTAGTTACAACTCATATGCCACATCATTTGGGTATGAATTTGGGCAAGGCAACACTACTCATTATGTAAAAATTCAAAAATCTAACCCATTAACAGTGTTTCTCTATAAAATAAATTAATAAAATACAATTAATAAAAAAATAATAACATTTAACTTCACAAGTTAACATTCATGCCAATCAAATATTACCCACAGACCGGCTCCTACAAGCCAAGCGGAGAGAGTTTGACCTAGGAGTCATTGCTAACTTGTATGCTGCTCCATTCATGTTCATCCCTGTCCTCTACCATATTTCTTACAAGACACACAAACACCAGGTATCATCTCATAACTACAACATTGTCATCAACACAAAATATCCGCAAGGTGCTAAGGACTACACAAAGGTTGCCATTTCTTTCCTAAATTCAAACCAATCCATCAGTTCCCATGGATAAATGTTCTACAGCCTATCAGTTCAACACGAAATATGGATAGTAATTATATTACTTAATTACCTTATGGATAAAATAATACAGTCAATCTTTGGCATATCTAACAAAAATATTATTATAGCTGTAATATCATGAACAATGGGAATCATATCTCCTTTCTTCAAAAAGGAACATGCTATTGCTATGTATTTTAGTCATTGCTTTAATGCTTTAGCATAACCCCAAGCTTTACTGGGACAATCTGTGCATCCTAAACAACCAAAACTCTTATTTTAGTCATAAGGCATTTAACCAACCTATATCCATATATGAGGCATCAGCAATTCTGAAGGGCATTCATAAGCACATAAATGAACATTACATAATATAAAGGAATACAAGTGGTAAAACTTACGCCCATTTAGGATCTGGAGCACCACAATCAGCACAGCACCGATTATCACTTTGACTCAATAAAACCTTTAACCTTCTTTTACCTGCACAGAAAAATACACATCATATACTTTAGTTTAAGCAAATGATATATTCAAAGAAGCCAAACCAACAGATTTCACACACACACACACACACACACATATATATATATATATATATATAGAGAGAGAGAGGGCAAGAGAGTATAAATAATCTTTATATCAATTACTACCATTAAGAACAAAAATAAGTAAAAGAGAAAAGAAATGAAACTTCGCATATGAAAAGCACAACAACGATGCAGCCAAAAGAAGAAACATTAATCGTATGAGGAAACCAACCAACTGGTCATACATAAAAGCTTTAAAGAACTTAAAAGCAACATATTTTCAACAGTTATAAAAAGGCATCTTTACCCTACTATCACTTTCTGTAAAATATTTACCCAAACACCCTTTTTCAATCAGAAAGGTTCCAATATAACAAAAAGAATCTAGTCTGAGTCTGGGTCTGAACATGTTGTAGGCAGCCACGAAATGTCAAATTTAGAAAGGAAAGAGTGATAATATTAAAAGAAAAAAGCAAAAGAAGGTGTTGGGAAACCCAATCCTTTTAATCTAAATATTTCAAGTAAAAAAGGTGACCTGACTTCCATGGCTTAAAAGGACATAGACACTGGCAATTGTCATCCTCATGCGATAAACACAAAATTTCTTTAAGTTTACTAGTCAATGCATCTCATATACCTTGTTAAAACTTAAAAGTGTTTTGATTGATCTAAAAGTAACATTGTTACTCAAACAGGCGTTATAGCATAAAGAGCATGATTCTATAGCATTCTTTTCTTAATACAACTAAAATATGTATATTCATCATCATCCTAATTTTGATTTCCTACTTATCCTTCAAGAACAATAATATCCAATGCAGACCTAATGTTTTACATAGAGAATTCAAATAGAAAACTCTAATATCAAGAGAAAGAAAATGATGTCAAACAAAACAAACCTGACCACCATTAAAAATGCTTTAAGTATTACAAAATTACCTGAGCCAGGCCTACCAAGTTCTCCCGGACGATTATTCATTGCTCAACTTATGCCAAAAATCATCCAAGAAAGACTTGCATTCACCAAGAAGTCTGCACAGGAATGGCCCAAAAATGAAAAATAAAGGCAACCCAATTCAGCAAAAGCGATGCTAAAGACTACAAAATCAACACCTCTAAAACACTAATCAGTTAAACCTTTTCAACAAAATCATCCAAAGTTTTTGACTTTTTCTGCTGGGGAAAAAAATCATTCACTGAAGTCTAGGATTATCAAACAAGATCAATCCAAATCGAAAACCATTCAACATGTGATTAAAAAATCTTCAAAACACAACGGTGAACATGGGAGAAATCGTATCTTATCTAATCTGTCTCAGCCGACAATCAAACAAGTCGTTGTTTTGGGCAAAAATGAAAAAGAAAAAGACACTTGAAAAAGGCTATGCCAAGTCAGAATCCAGATAATGAAATCCACTAGTCCTATCATAACAACGTATCAAACCCAAATCATTACAATATTGCAACAAATTATATCATTTCATTAACACGAATTGCCATTATTACTCGATCCCGACCACCAACAACATCAGAAACAAAAACATAATACAGAAAAATAAAATAAAAATAAAACTAACAAGAGAATCACAAAAATTACGTGAAAATAAGGGGGGGAAAAACAACAAATCTTAAAAACAAAGATTGGATATTTTACCAGAAAATTGAAATCTGTAACAGAGAAAGCGAGAGAGAGATGGGTTCTTCAACTGGGGGGCGAAAAATCAGATAGAGAGAGAGGAAAAGAGATTGAAATGATGACGTAGCTTTTTATTATTTGATGATGAAAACTATATTATTTTCTTTTCTTTTTTATTTATATTATGTGTCAGAACCCAGAAGTCTCTCCCATCATCGATTCAAAAAAAGCTTATATTAAAATGCTTTATATTTAAAAAAAAATAGAAGAAGAAGAAGAAGAAATGATGATGAGACAGTTGTGAGGAGGAGCAGTTATTTAAAAAAAAATAATAATTTATATTAACACATATCAAATGGCTTGAGGAATGATGTTGGGTAGTGGGTAGGTTACATAAGTTATAACCATACACTAAGGTGCCGTTTGGCACATGGGATGGGATGGGAATCAGCTTATTTTTAGTTCGATACAGAAAACAAAACCATCCATCAAATTAATATTCACTGATAAATTAAATATAAAGATTTTCTACAAACCTAAGCGATGATACAAGAAAACAAACAGAAGCTAAGAGCCAAGAAGAACATGAAATTTGAAGAATCAAATAACAATAACTGTGAGATCTAAAGTGGGTGTTTGGTTTTGATTTTGTTTGGATTTGGGTCTGGGTTTGACCGTAGGTTTTTTTTGTTTGGTTTGTTGATTGCTGGTGATTTTAGATGAACTTTGATTCAACCGATTTTTTGTGTGAATGAATCTATGATTATTTTGGTGAGAGAAAGAGATGAGAGGAGGAGGAGAGATCGTTTTTTCTTATCAGTAAAGTGGTAAATGGAAAAGAAGAGAGAGATGCAAGAAAGAAAATGGGAAAGATAATTGGGTTTTTTTTCTTTTTTCAAAACAACTTTTTATTTTTAAAATGTATTATTACATTATTTTTCTACAATCCCATGGCATATCAAACACAGTATAGCACTATTTTTAATCCAATCCCATGTTGCACCAAACACGGGAAACACTATAATTAATCTTATCCAATCCAATCTTATCATATCCAATGAAAATAATCCTATTCTATCCCGAGCACCAAACGGGCCCTAAGTGTTCTATTCAATTTATGTGTTGGAATTGGTCTTGTTGAAACTAACCTATAACTTACAACTTATAATTCATCTCATGCCAATACTTGTTAACTTATTAACTTGCTATGCAGTGATGGTGAGAGACTTGTTTCGATCATGGTAGCTCGGGTTGTTGAATACCATGAGAAGTACCTAGGTCTTCCAAGCATTATCGGAAGACAAGAAATTTATTTGCCAAAATAGTCGATCGGGTTTGGGAGAAATTTAAAGGGTGGTGATATAAACTTCTTTCAGTGGGAGGAAAAGAAATCCTTATAAAGGTAGTTGTGCAGTCTATTCCATCTTATGCCATGAGCCTGTTTTGGTTGCTGAAAGGTCTTATTTTAGAAGTGCAGAGGTTGTGTGCTCGGTTTTGGTGGAAAAGTAATCTCAATTCAAGGAAAATTCATTAGTGCAGCTGGGCAAAACTCTGTAAACCAAATATGGAGGGGGTCTAGGGCTCCGAGACATGGAAATGTTTAATAAAGCACTCTTGGCGAAGTAGGGGTGGCAAATCACGAAACTCCCAAAATCGATGGCTACTCGAGTGTTAAAAGGTAAGTATTTCAAAAAGAAAAAAAAAAAAAAATCTTATGGAGGCTACGTCTAAGTCAACAAATTCTTATGTCTAGAACAATTTGATGTAGGGGTGGGATATTGTTGAAACAGGTTCACGTTGAAAGTGGGAGAGGGAACAAAAGTTTGCATTTATGAAGACCGTTAGGTCCCGAGACCGTCAACATTTAAAATTCTGTCACCTCCGAACTTAGTTGTTGCAGGATGCAACTACAGTGGATATGTTGAAATCACCCTTTGGTGGGTGGGATTTGGAGGCTACTAAAAGGAACTTTATGGAAGAGGATGTTGCAGCCATTTTAAGTATTCCAACTGGAATGTCTCTAGTGGAAGATAATCTTATTTGACACTATAAATAAAGCAGTGATTATTCAGTGAGGAGTGGGCACATAATGGCTTGTGGAATGGCTATGTTACCGGTACTTCGGGGTTGGGGAACATGGCTACTTGGTGGAAATACCTATGGAAATTAAAAAAAATTCCCTCTAAGATCAAAATTTTTATATGGTGGGCATGTAATAATTGGATCCCAACAATAACTACAACAAATATGAGCTACAGGGACGAGATTTTTAGAGATAATTTTTTTTCATCCAATAGGATGTCTATTGGAATGAAATAAGTTATTCATCCCTAAAAAGTGTAAACCTGATAAAACTTTTAGGGACAAAAAAATTTGTCCTAAAGAATATTTATTGGGACGAAATAAATTATTCGTCCATAAAAAGTGTAAATTTGACAAGACCTTTAGGGATGAAATATATTTGTCTCAATAGAATGTCTATTGGGACAAAAATTTATTTGTCCCAATAGATTGTTTATCGGGACAAATTTCGTCCAAAGCGGTAAGACTTTTAGGGACGAAATAAATTATTCATCCCAATAGATTGTTTATCGGGACAAATTTTGTTTCGTCCCAATAAGTTTTTTATTTATTTAAAATTATAATAATTAATTAATTTTGTTTGAAATTCTTGATTTTTTTTTTGTTGAAGTTTTTTCTAAGAGACGATTAATAATTAAATTACCCTATAAATTGGAAAATGAGACAATATGGATCATTTTATTCGTTCAAAGTGGTTCTTTATCGGGATAAATTTTATTTTGTCCCAATAAGTTTTACATAATGATCAATTACTATTAGTCTTGAGAGGTTTTCTTTTATTTAAAATTTTAAATGTTAATTCATTTTCTTCAATTTTTTATATTAATTACTATATATCAATTAAAAAAATTATGAAAAATTATATTATTTTTATTTATAAATATAATAACAATCTCAAATATGTTGTGATCTTAAATATTATAATGCACAACCACTTTTAGGAAAGGGGTTGTACATTTCCCCTCCTCTTTTGTGAGTGAAATTCGAGTCTTACATTTGTTCATTAGTGGAATGAGTTTAAATTTTTCAAACAAGTTTTTTTTCCAATAAATTTTTATTTAAAATAATCAATGAAAATTTAATAATTTATATATGTTATATATAAATATTGAGCAACTGTTAACAAAGTGAAGCTTGTAGCCTGGTGGTAAAGCATGTCATTCTCATAACAATGGTGGAAGGGTTTATCATGGGTGTTATGTTAATGTGTGGCGTGGTTTAAAGTATGTGGGAGTGATCCAGGTGGTAGGGATAGGGAGTTAATATATATATGTTCAAATCAGTATACACTGATATAACTTCATCAACGCGTTAGATGTGGACTATTAGATTTACATACTTTGACTCAAAGTGTATACACTTATCAAAGTTTCTCTATAATGAATACTGATGTGAACGAGACCGTATATATATTAGAAATATTCAAGTCAGTGCACACTGATATAACTTCGTCAGTGGCCACTGATATAACTTCATCAGTGCGCACCGATATAACTTCATCAGTGCGCACCGATATAACTTCATCAGTATGTTGGATGTGGACCATTATATTTACATATTTTGACTTAAAGTGTATGCACTTGTCAAAACTTCTCCATAATCAGTGGTTCACATGCATTGGTACTGATGTAGTTACATTAGTGAGCACTGATGTGAATAGGACCAATATATATATGTGTATATGTAAGTGCCTCTTTTTTAATTGGCTCATTTCGTTGACAAAACCACAATGGGGTTCAATGTGTAAGGGTAGCTTAGGTTTGAGGAAATCCTCATTGTGGAATCAATAGCTTCAAGGAAGGTAGATTTTTTATCTTGACTCTAATTTGAAGAGATTTAGATTGCACACACACACTTTTCTTGCATTTATATTTTGATGTGTGTTTATTGGTGTTGCATATGCTCTTTTCATGCATGATCTCTCTATAGTATTCTATTTGTTTTTGCCTTGTCTATTGGCCTTGAAATATTGCATGAAACCCTCTTTTAGAGCTTTTTGGGTTCCTCTGGCCACTCCCGGACCCTTGCCAATTTCCTCACAGCGGTATGACAGCGGTTCACGGACAGTGGCTACCGCTCCCGGACCGCTTCCAATTTCCTTGCAACGGTTTTTCGGACAGTGTCTACTGCTGTCGAACCGCTGCCAGACCGTTGCAATCTTTTCCGTAGCGGTTGGATATCGCTACCGGACTGCTGCGGCTATCGCAGCGGTACCGACAGCGGTCGATTGGCTGATGGTCTTTTAAAACGTGACCTTTCACATTCCCTCATTCATCTCTATAAATACATCCTTCTCTCTAGTCCTTTGTGTGGGTTTTGAGTTTCAAATCAACTAGAGAGAGTTTTAGAGTGTCTTAAAAGAAAAGCTTCCAAGATTTGATCTTTCCAAATCAAAACCAAAAACCCATCATCCTTTCATGGTTCTAGCATCATCTAGCATCATCTAGGTATGTTTTTCTCATGGGTTTTCCTCATTCTCACATGACTTGTAGTTAGAACATCATCTACATCTTTTTATATGTTCTTGCTCTACAAGATTGCTCATTTATGACTTGACTTGTCTCAAGATTACTTCTTTATGACTTGAATGTTTTCAAGATAGTTTCTTTATTGTGTTTTGTGAGTTGCTTGTGGTAGATATAGCATATAGGACTTTGTGTGTTCATTTAGCTTTGTTATATGCATGTCATCTAGCAAAATGATATCTAGGAATGCCTAACATGTTCATCCATGCCTAGATAAGCTTGAATGTCTAACCTTGCATTTTAGCATCTTGAATATTGCATATATTCACCTTAGGTTGTGCTATCTCTTCACTTTAGAGACAAGTCTTGTATTTGCCATTGGTAGATTGCAAGCATTGGACTAGATTCACTTTTGAAGGCCTGCGGGTAGTATTGGTAGATTAGTAACTGTGTGAGGTTTGACGTGGTCAATCTAGGTTGTAATTGCCTTTACAATTAGTGGATTGAGGTTCGTGTGTGGCGCACATAACAGCCCGTGGTTTTTTCCCGTGTGGGTTTCCACGTAAATATTGTGTGTCTTTTATTTTCCGCTTTGTATCTTGTTTGGGACATTTTCGTAATATTGACTTGTATGCGAAAATTGGGTAAAATTGTTTAAAATCTATTCATCCCCCTCTAGATTACTTTAGGACCCGTTTATATATATTTTCAGTATATATTTACATATATATATATATATTATCATTTCCTCCCTATAGTTTATCAAATGAGACAAAATTATGTTTTGGTCCCTAAATTAAAAAAAAAATTAAGAAAAAAAAATGTTTCATCCTAATGTAATTTGGGACGAATTTTTTTAGTCCCAATAAGTCTCCATGGACGAATTTTGGGCTATTGGGACAAAAAAAAATATTCATCCCAATAGCCCTTTTTTCTTATAGTGAATTGCTAACTTAACACGTTATGGGCTTTCATTAGACCCGAGGGTAGAATAAAAGGGATATCTAATAGCGTAGATCATGTAGATTGGTCACTTTTGAGGGTGTACTTTTATTCGACAAGTGGAAGGTGTTATTGCCGGTGGTTGTGGAATCAATCCGTGGATATTTCCTTTTCGGAGGTTTACCATGTAAAAAATAACATGTCAAATGTCTCTAACTCAAACTCTCTTATATTTGTGTTTACTGATGTTTATATCTTGTTGAATATATTTGTATTAAATATCTTTGTAAACAAGATTCTTGATACCATTGAGTTGCAAACACTTTGTTGAATCATTTTTTTTATGATTAAACACCCAATATATTTTTATGATTCTTCTTATTTTTTTTTAGGGATTATTTGGGTTTTTTCAACATTTGCCTTTAATAGTGGTTCCCTCAATTGCTATTGACTTAGAGGTTTGAGGCCAGTTCAAATTGACCAATCGTCTCAACCATTTACTTGAAACTATAATTGTCAACGACATTAAAAGGAATGCTCGATTCATACACACATTTGGGTATCGTTAATGTTTTGTTGCCTCATAGTCTTTCCGGAGGAATCAAGATTGATATCCGATGCAAATCTATCCATAGAGCCAAGATAATTAGTCATTTTCCGTTAACATAAACACTGGATTTATGACACGCCCAAACCGGTTCTACAAATGTCACTATAAATTAACCTATTCTACCTCGGTTATTGATACTCGCTTTTTCCGTCGTTAAGAAATCGCAAGGATCAAAATATTAATTCATTTAAAAAGGGGTTTCCTACGCAATGTGCTCTAAACTAGCAAAAGACTAGTAAAGCGGTAAGCGAGGGTATCGTTCCGCAGGGAGGTATGATTCGTCAACCGTATCAAGTTCTAGAGTTTATTGTAAGCATGTAAATAGAATGTGGAAAGGTAAGAATGATGTGTGTGAAATGTATGTACAATGCGGTGTGTGTGTATAGAAAATGAAAATGAAAATAAATAAAAACAAAGAGAATATGGAAGGGTGAGAGTGATGTTTAAAGTGATAAATAAAATGGTGGATAGGAGAGATGCATGAAAATGGCCACACAAGGTTCAACAAGTTCACCATACATAAGTGCACAAATAGTTGGTTGTTAGACATTAAGGACATCCAATTTTAGTTAAGGGTTCGTTCTTGCCTCAATCCGATTTATACCCACTCATAGAGCTAACGGTTGAAGAGTGTGCCGAGAACCTCTCAAACACGAAACCGCAACCAACATATGTGAACCGATTCTACAAACAAAACTACATTGAGCCCCAATGATTGCTTCGTAATGTAAAATGGCAACGTGAAAGTCTAATGAGTGTGGAAAGAGTGATTGTATCTCCGACCATAACTCACCTAGAGCCCCTAGCATGAGGAATAGCCAAAGACCAATAATTGTAACTCTAACCATGACTCACCTAGAGCCCCTAGAGTGAGAAATAGCTAAAGTCCAATTGTTTACAAGAACAATGAACCAAACCCTTCTAATATGACAATTTATAGGTTCACCCACTCTTCCTAGCTAATTAGTCAAAACTATGCCCGGAGAGCCCCTCCAAAAGCACAATCCTAACTCTAATTCACTCAAACCAATTCATTACATGCAATTTCGACCTTCCAAAGACATACATACACAAATGGGATATTTGATTACAACTACTCCTACAATTAAGTTAATCTACTCCTAATCCCATCCATGAACACATATCAATTTCCAATCATCCATAAACATGCATTTCAAGATAAGAGATATGTTCAATAACAATCAAGAATGAATCAAAACACAAATTGGATATAAAAACAACCATATATATATTGAGCACAAAATAGGTTTACAAATATTCCCAAGTGGGGATTACACATTTAAGAAAACAAGAAATACATAGAGAGTGAGAAATAGATACAACCCTTGAAGAAAACCTCCTCCAAGAGCTCCTTCCTTTGCTAGCTCGAAATTGACCAAAGCCCACTCCTATCTCTATGCAATCTACTCCTAAATGTGGTGGAAGATGTGTAGAAGGTGAGATGGGGAGCATCCATGGAGGAAAAACCTCCATGGATGCTCTTGAAAGCTTCTCTCTCTCTTATTAGGTGAAGAAGATGAAGATGAAGAAGAAGAGGAAGTGGTGGGAAGTGTGTATTCTGAAAGAATGAGGCAAAAAGGGTGTTTATATAGTGTTGGGAGTTTTAGGGCTGAAATGGGGATGAATTGACGAGTTTGCCCCTCTCATTTCGCCCAAAATCGGCCTCTCGCTGGGCGATCGGCGGTTTAATCGGTGGCCTGGCCGCAGATTCCAAACCGCAGAATGGAAAAGTGACATTCTGGAATTGATCGGCGGTTGAATCGGCGGTTGAACTGTGGCCGCCGAATTTGCTTCTGGACTCACTGGTGTTGATCGGCGGTTTCAATTCTGCGGCCTGGCCGCAGATGTTGACCGCCGAATTTGGATTTTCTACACTTCATCCGTAAGCTGCTGGAATGTCGAGGGGGTTCTGCCGCAGTCTCGTTGTCGCATTCTATCTCGACGACGGATCAACCGTGGGTACGGCTAGGCTTAGATCACGCCGTTGTCTGTGTCGACGGAGAGGCACGACACTCAACATATACTCCATTTGATCCGTTTTTGGCTCATTTTGCTTCCCTAACATTCATTTATGCTCAAACACCTATTGTAGGGAATATGTACCTACACATAGCTCAAACAAAACATTATATACAAAAATACGCTCGAAAACGAGACAAACGATCGGAAATGGGGGACCTCAAATAGGTATAAAATAGTTCGATCAGTTATATTAAAGGGACGCGTGAGTCTAGTGACCCTATTGCAAGTGCACAAGTCATTGAACTAGTGTAGTGAGCAAGTAAGGGTATCGTTCCCACGAGGAAGGCAATATAAGGACGCTTAATTTACTTAATTCTACAATTCTCTATTTATGCTAAAACAAGGTTGATTAAAGTAATTAATGATTACAAATTCACTATGCTAAGATTGATTTGGTTAATAAAAATTTCAACTACTTGATTCAAATTCTAGATTAAAGGTTGTTAAGGGACTAGATTCATTCAAGTATAATCCTAGTTACTAATCAATCAATCATAAGGCTTAGTCCTCAATTCTACATGCATTTATTCATGGGAATTATGAAGCACTAAATTCTCAACTAAATCACAATGAAATCTAAGATTAGATAGTGATAAAAGGAGAATTACTCAACTACTAGTAGAGAGTCACAAGTTAGTTATCTCTATCACACAAATGCTATAGTAGGAACATGCAATAAATGGTCTATTGCATACAATCAAGTTATTGCATATAAAGAAAGTTGGTGGTTGCAACCACCATTCTTGCAAGTATTAAGAACGTATACATAACTTGAGAGGACTATAACCATATGATTGATTATATAACAAGGTAAATACAAGAATTACATCTAATCCCCTAACAAGAGGAATTAGTTACACATAGTATCAAGGTTACAAAGACTTACAAACAAAGGAAACATCACCAATTGACAAGCTTGTGAAGTGGAAAGGATCCTCCTTGCAATCCAAGCAACTAATTCTACTATGGCAACTTGAAGTGATCTCTCTAAGTAACCAACATGTGGTGTTTGGCTACCTAGAAAATACTATGAAAATAACTATCTCTCTTGATTCCTAAGAACAAAATATCTAATTAATATCTACTTCTCTCTATCTTCTCTCTAACTTACTATCCTCTAATGTACGTAACCCTTTTACTTTAAGTTGGGAGCATTCCTTTTGTAGCTTGTTGAAAATGCAAGCGGGTCCATGAGAGAGAAGGCCTTCCAAGGACAATAGGTGGAAAAAGGGGCAACTTTTCTTGACTTTGGGGCGAGCTTTGACCAATTGCAGCTTATCAGAGTCGCTGGCGGGTATGTGCGGCGGCTTTGTGCCCGCCGTATGAACCCGCGGGGCTTGTTTTTCCTTCACCGCGGACTTATTCCGTGGGACTTGTCTTGCCGTGGCTCATGCAGGAACCCGTCGGGCTTGACGGCGGCTTTGTGAGGTGGCCTTTTGCCCGCCTTCTAGAGCGTCTGAACTCGTCGGATGACAAGATGCTCCTTCCGACGGCTTCGTGCGGCGGCCTTGTGCCCACCCTCCAGAGTGTCTGAACTCGCCGACCTTGCTTTTCTTCTATTTTCTGCCTAAATTGCCCTTTTTTCTTCACCTTGGACAAAAATGCCCTTGAATTGCCTATTTAACCTGAAAAGACTTATTTACGACATTAAACATATAGAGTGCTTTAGAAAACGATTACAAAAACAAGGTAAACGGGGCGCTAAAATGTAACATCTTGAGCGCTATCAGACCCCCGAACCTGACTTTTGCTCATCCTCGAGCAATCATAAATGCTAAAAACTAAACTAAAAGTAAATTTCCACTATATACACAATATATACAATGTACACTAAAACATTTCCGAGAACCAAGTTACAAATATGCTAAAAGATCTGATGAGTTAGGAAGTAAACATGCGAAAACCTCTGGTTAGATGCTAACACGATCACATTCCTCAAAAACACGCTACACGGTACATCCCACACTCTAAGTACTCAGTTCCAAAAATAAAGCGCTCAAAAGCAAAAACTCAATTCGCCTTGATTCTATCCTTACCGGATTTCAGTCTGATTTGATCTCAGAACCTAAGTTGCTCTCAAATAATATATGCGAGTAAGAATTTTTATAAGAATCAAATGTAACGCATATGCAATTAAAATTAACGCACAACTTGTGGAAACTGTTTCATGAATGATTTGAAATGCCAAAAACATGAAAAGAACATGCTTAACCCGCATTCCCTAGCCACACTTCCTAAGAGATCAACTAGGTCTTTCCATGGTTGTAATGGGGCCAAGGGTGATATGGACGAATCACTGGAATTCTGAAGTATTTGATCAACTTTAAATTTCGACTATTGTAGCTCAATATTATAAGTCTCCATGCGTCTAGGCTAAGATTTCAATTTCTTGTGTTCTAATTAGTACATAGATTAAAACACATAATAATAAATGATGTGCTAATTTTTTTTTTTTTTTTTGTTTTGTTTTGTTTGTTTTTTTTTAGCAATCTATCATCGCTTGAGTACACGCCATTTACTGAATTTCGAGCTCTACTAATGCATCTACATCATGCATATCTTTGATCAAAATACAACATCATTCCAAGTGACATAAAAGGACTTTTTGGTGTGTGATGGAAAGAAAGGTTTTGTGTTTGGCCTCAAAGTTGGTAGTTGGAGCATACATCACAACATGGACAGTGTTTGGGCATTTGGTAGATAAGCACACATGCCTAGAATCATTTCCAGAAGTCCGTCTAACTAGGGAATACAAATCTAACAAGCAGTCCACAATTTTATTGTTCATGGCATCCAATTATGCAATATGAGATCATGTATGATTTGGAAAGTATTTACTCTCATAAGGTGAAATTTTAGGCTTTGTTCCTTACGAGTAGTCTCCACTATTGGTTCATGCAATCTTGCGCTTAGTTCTATTCACTAGTCACAAGAGAAAGGGACTATTGCACCATGTGCAATGTCATCTCGAAATGCCATTGTGATAGCTACAATTAGTGATCAATGCATGCACATTTCCTTAATCAACACATCCCTCTTAGCATCTTTATTAAACACATGTGTTCCCTTGGCTCAATTGAAATTCGTTTGAAAATTAAAATTTTCTTACACAATTTAAACTAAGGAAAGCAATATATACAAGACACTATATACATATGTACAATCATGTGATGGATTGGCAAAGTGTTAATATGCCCACACCCCCAAACCTAAACTCGACATTGTCCCCAATGTTCGCACACGGAAGACAATAAAAGAGTTCGTTGGTTTGGTTGTTTGGCCAACAAACAATTTATCAATCTCATGCAAAAAAGAACTAATATGTACAACACATGATATCCTACCCATCATGCACACTACTTTCAAAAATCCTAAGCACTGTCAATCAATCATATCAAATTTTCCACACTTAGATCTAAACATGTTACTAACTAAGAAAATATATGTAAGTAAGCAATAGAGATATATAATAATAAAATTAAAAAGACTATAACTATAATCCCCAAAAGTAAAGTACTGGGTATACAAAAATGCGGAATAATGCTCCGCCCACAAAAATCCATTTGGCGTACCAATCTGCCTACATGAAAAAGTCATCATCACTGAGGTCCAAGGGTGTGAAATGAACTCCTCTGACGGAGTAGCGGAAAATAGGCTCAGGAGGAGGTGGTAGTCCAACATAAGGAACGATGTGCATCAGGGACTCGGGCTCCTCTACAATGTACTCCACCGGATAAGTAGTGGTCTCCTCGTATCCATCCGGAAGAAGCTCAATGCTCACCACGTACGACTCCACGTACGCCACCTGCTCCACCTGCTCAGGTATTTGCTCCTGGAATGGTTTCCGGTCTTCCATCCCCTCCGGAAACAATCCTCGTATCTCCTCCGTGTAAATCCCTCTCATCTGGTCCGGTAAACACCTCTCTGTCTTCGGTTTCCCTATCACCTGTTCTAATATCTGCTGTTGCTCACATAGTAAGTCCATGAAGTTGAAATTTTGCTGATATAGGTCTGGCGGAGCCATTGGACTGAAAATGAGATCATCAACATCAATAAAAGTAAAGGGGTTAGGTATACCTGTCTCTGGCAAGGGTGGAATAGCTGATGTCTCTAGTGCGGCAGGTGTCTGGTCGTGCCTGCGCTTTTGACGGCGCTCCTCCTCTCGATCACTCGAGTGATCACTAGGCTCACCCACCTGGTAGCCCATCAACTGTGCCACTGCTCCAGTTAATCCTCTCACCTGCCTTGTAAGGCGGTGTTGGATTCTATCAATTCCTTATGGGAATCCATCATGCCCTTCGCCCATGCTGGTACCTCAACCTCCCTCTCAGACTCTGTCTCTGCAGACTCATCCTCATCAACTCCTACATCGGACTCCTCACGACCCTGTTCTTCTATTCTCTCCAGCTCTCTCCTCTTGATTGACCTCTGCTGGGCCAATCTCTGCTCCATCTGCTCGCGCAAACTGAGAAGCCTCTCTATACCCGGCTTTCCTTCAGCCGCCTCATTGTAGGCCCTTTTGCCTACATGACTTATAGGTGTCAGAATCCCATATGCTGGCAAATCCACTCGAAGGCCTGCCCTACGTGCAAAGTGAGTGATCAAACAAGGAAAGAAGAGGCTCAGATTGCTTTGTCTCCCAGACTCTGCTATTCTCTTCATTATCGTGCGCCCGACATCGAATTCCAATTGGTTCTTCATCTGGTAGATCATAATGGCAATTTGCTTCTTCAAGTCCGTCCTGTGTCCACTAGGCATGAGGAAGTAGCTAAAGTATATACTCCAAAAATGCTCCTCGAACCCTAGGTCTCTCTGGTAGACCTTGCCGTCCCAGGGCATGTCTTCATTCCCGGTGAGTGCAATGCCAAACTGCCGGTCATAATGCTCGAAAAGGGCATTCGGCTCATACCCCTCCTCCCACTGAGGATAACTCTGCGTGTGGAGGTATTCGTTGATTTGCTCGATGGTCATAGAGATGGCCTTCCTTTGAACCATAACCGGGGCTCCCCTTTCGAACTCATCAGGGTCTATGGCAGCATAAAACTCCTGGATGATCCTTCGGTTGGCTCTCTTTGGGAAGGATACATATGCCTCCCACTTTCTCCGACGGATCTCATCAAAAATCACCGTCTCCCCCAATTCCTCAAAGCTCACGTCTCTCTCGATGAGGATGGGACTCCTAGTGGTGCTCTAGAGCCGCTCTTCATAGATTTCCTCAGCTGTCCTTTCCGGTTGTGAGGATCTTTCCTTTTCCTTTCCCTTTCCCTTTCCCTTTCCCTTTCCCTTTCCCTTTCCCTTTCGGGATGCATCTCCCTTCTCAATTGTAGATGCTTTCCTTTTAGGTCCTATCTGTGGTTAGAGCAACAAAAACACAACAAGTACTCCAAATAGATTAGCACTTGGGTTAGTTACAATATTTACAAACTACATTTTATCTAAACAATATTCTATAACTACTTAAACTATTAATACTATGTGTGTGTGTGTCCAATTCAATCAAACTATCAAGTTTGGAACATCAATACAATCGCATTCAAATGGAATTGGGTGCCAATTATATGCACAATACATGCCACATATATGCATTACCATCAAACATTTATCCATGCAAATGTAGGTACAATTAGCATCAATTCATATCACACATGTGTGTACATTGTATCCAAGTTGTGCAAACACAACTTAAATCACATTAACAATCATAATCAATTTGTCTTCAACATGTGCACACACAATTGCACACACTACATTTGGTCTATATTTGGTGCACGCATGGCTTGCCTCAACATGAACCATCAACATCCAAATTACCCTTCAAATGTGTACACACAAATTACATATCATTTCAATCATCAAGTCCTCACACAATTTGTACAAAATAGATTGTCAATATACATGCACATCACTAGCAATTACCATATTTCCTTCATTAACATCTCACAACTCCCTTCATCAACCAATTTCATCATTTCAATCACCATATCTCCCAAACCTACCCAATTTTCGTCCAAATCTCCATCAATCAACCACAAAACAAGCTTTCAATCTATTATTCCATTAAACATGCATGATTCTATGTCAATTTCGAGCAATAACCACATCATATGAATCAAACAACATAGACACACAATTTCAAAACCCCAAATTCGGCCAAGTATAAACCCTAACATGAAACTTTTCACAAAATTGAGTCAAAGTTGGGGAAATTGGGTCGAATTTACTTCTATCATGCATAATCAACACCAATTGCAACAATGAATCACAAATAATGTAATGAAACTCAAGAAACCTTCAAAAACCCCAACTGTCGCAACCTAGGGCATTTTGGGCCAAATTTTTTTTATGAATTCATGCTCAATTGAGAGTAAGTTAAGATTATTTACCTTTGTCTTGAGTTTTCGACTTGATTGGAGGAGGATTGGAGAAGAAGTTTCATGGAATCATGCGGGAGAATTGGAAAAGGTTTGAAATTGGACAGGTCCTATTTATAGGAAAAAGAATCGGGCGGCTTCATGCCCGCCGAACAAACCCGCCAACCCCAATTTTTGTATCAAAACGCTGGCGTTTTGGTCATTGGGGATTGAGGCGACTTTTTAAAGGCGGCTTTATTCACGCCGTATGAGCTCGCCGTGT
The DNA here is from genome assembly GCA_008009225.1 of Acer yangbiense. NCBI lineage: Eukaryota > Viridiplantae > Streptophyta > Magnoliopsida > Sapindales > Sapindaceae > Acer > Acer yangbiense. The sequence goes on along the minus strand of CM017773.1, from coordinate 19,366,473 downwards.
CTGATTTATGTTGGCGAGCTTGTGTCTTCTGGAAGGCGGCCTTATTCCAGCCGTATGAGCTCGCCGGAATTCCTTCTCTTCATGATTGGCGAGTTCCAACATTCTGGAAGGCGGGCTTATTCCCACCGAGATGGAACTCGCCGAAGTCCTTCATGTGTGGCCGTGGGTTCGTCTCTTCTGGAAGGCTGGCCATGACCCGCCTTCATGAACCCGCCGGAATTTGACTTCAAGTTTCCGTGAGTTCCAGCATTCTGGAAGGCTGAAGATGTCCCACCTCTAGAGCTCGCCAACTTTGCCTTGTTCTTCAGAAGCATCTCCGTGGGTTTGTACATTCTGGAAGGCTGGACATGTCCTGCCTCTAGAGCCCGCCATCCTTGAAAAATTTCCAATTTCAATTCCTTCATTCTTTTTCTTGATTTCCTAACACCTATACAACATGTTCAACAAACACATAATACACACATATGTCCTACATTAATTAATTAATCTACATGAATATGCTCAACCTATAACAAGGATTTTAAAAACCCACACCTTTCTTTTGTGCACCCTATCCCTTAGTGATTTAATTTCAAAGCTCGGCAAGTACATAAGAGCTCGAGTTGGGTTGTCAATTTCCTTATCATATATCAAGACAATTCATTTCATTCAAAACTCAAATATGTACAAAGCAAAATACATCAATGTTGTAAGTGTGTCTTTGATAAACAATCCCTGCACACTTAAACAAACATCACTTCATTCATCTCCTCCATGCCCCATTTGAGATGGGTGGTTCAATCACAACATACCCCGTTTCTTTTTTTTTGACCCATAAGGGTCCCTTCCCACTAAGCCCCCCCAACTTGGATTTTGCGATCCAAATGGACTTGACATTGGCTTTGGGAACAAGGGTGGCATATTTTCTAACCTGCCATCTTTTGTTTGGACAACTAGGCCTGATGTGGCATATCCTATGGCAGTAATGACATATAGGAATGAACGTAGAAAATGTACCTCCTGATGCAGATTGTGGAGGTGGAATACGGTTCTTTCTTCTCGGCCTTCACCTTGTTTTTGGTTTCGGAGCAAGAGTGGTGGACTCCTCGTGTGATACATGCATAGTCTTCCTTGAAGGTGGTCTTAGAAACCCTTCGAACTTGATCGGAGTGCCTATCTTTGGCATAGCATTCTCAACTTGAGTTTCCTCATTCTTCACTCTCAAGATTTCTAGGGGCTTTGTCCCTAGAATGTATCTCCTCCTCCATGACCTTCATCTTGCCTTCGAATTCCTTGCTCAAAGACTCATTCCTTTCTCCGAATTCATCCTTCACTAGGGAGAAATCATCTTCAATATTTTCTTGAAGGGCATAATTTTCCTCTAAAGCTTCATCAAGCTTCGTAGTGAGTTCAAAGTTCTTCTCCACCAACTCCTGGTTTTCTTCCTTGAACTGAGCGATGGTGTCTTCGTAACTTGATGAATCATGCTTCAAAAGCGGGGTCTTAATAGTCACCTCGCCGTGAGCGAGTGCTACGTATTCCCCGAAAGTAGAGTGAGGTTCGTCATCTTGTTCATCACTGGCGATGTTAAAACAAACACTACCTTTCAACGGGTTCTTCATGCTTTCAAACACTTCAAACTCTACTGTTTGACCTAAAACCGTCATGAAGAGCTGTCCCTTGTGGACATCGATAATTGCCTTAGCAGTGGACATAAATGGTCGCCCTAGCAATATCGACATCTCCCTTGCCTTGGATGAATCGGTCTCCATCTCGAGAATAACAAAGTCAGCTGGGATGATCAATTCGCCCACCCTGACTAACACATCTTCAGCCACTCATGTCGGATGTCGTACTGAGCGGTCTGCTAATATCAATTCCATGGTGATCGGCTTCAATCCCTCTAATCCTAAGTCCTTAAACAATGCATAAGGCATCAAATTGATCGAAGCTCCTAGGTCTAGCATTGCGTTCTCCCTCCGAGTTTCACCAATTGATATAGTAATAATGAAACTTCACGGATCCTTCATCTTAGGTGGCAATGCCGTTTCCATGGCTGCACTTGTTTCCTTGGAGATCACTATTCTCTCTAGAAATTTCTTCTTCCGCGCCTTCGAGTTAAGTTCCTTGAAGAACTTGGCGTATGCGGGCATTTTCTCAATCACCTCAGGTAAAGGTAGGCTCACATTCACCTTTGATAGGATGTCATAGATCTCCCTGAAGGCTTTGTAAGGATTCCCTTTTGTTGATTGGCTTATTTCGTGGTCAAACCACATGTTGGGGTTTGGTTGTAAGGGTAGTCTAGGTCATTAAGGTTGAAGATCAAAGACCCTTTCCAAGACCTCAAGAGGACAAGCACCAAAGGTATATCTTGTGCTTACTTTGGCTTGAAGAGATATAGTTGCACACACACACAACATGCATAACTCTTATTCTTGAATGTTGTGTTTATATTTTGTGTGCATTGTGCTTCATTGTTTATTCAATGTCTCTTCTTGCATTAAATTGATTGCATCTTGTTTTATGAAATGCCATGACATGATAGGCATTAGGATGCATTCAATACCCACACTTGCACTTCATGTATGTTAGCTTTTAGTGTGGTGTAATTCGTTTCCCGAAGGATGTTTGGAAACGTCCGCGCGTGCACGTTGATGTGCTTTGTTTTGCGCGATGATCGCCGGTGGAGATGCCTTTGGCTTCTCCTTGGTTTCACCATTTTTGGTGAATTGGCGGTTACGTTCGGCGGCCTAGCCGCCGTTCGAAACCGCCGAATGAGACCTGATTGAAATATATCTCTCGGGTCCAAAATGGCGGGTGGGATCGGCGGTTTCAAAACCGCCGAACGAAGTCACCGAAGTTCCCCTGTTCCACTCGGGAGCCATTCGGCGGTTCAATTCGGCGGCCTGGCCGCCGAATGAAACCGCCGATCGGTGCGTTTCAAGGGCAAAATTTTATTTTCACCTGCCCTGTTTTTGGTCTCTATAAATACATCCTTATCTCTGGTTCAGAATACAAGTCTTGCATCCCAAGAACCCTAGAGAGATATTTAGACAGACTTGAGAGAAAAAGCTTAAAGATCACATCTTTAATTCTCTAAACCCATTCCCACATGCACAAATCATCATCTAGGCATCATCTAGGTTCATCTAGCATATGCTTATGCATGGGTCTTCTTCAACACACATGGTATGATTTGTTGAACACTTTTATCTTACATAATTAGTGTTTCTACTTATCAATTTTATCTCATATTTTACTTATATGTGTTTAGATTAAATTCTACATATAAGATTGAGATTATGTGTTGATTGGGTTATTATTTGTTAGCTAGGCCTTAATGTTCATATGCCATCTAGCTAATTGATCTCATTTGTTGATTGAGATTATTTTTCATAGCTTATTTGATTAGGTCATTATTGCCTAAAAGCTATGCCATGAACATTCTTGTGTGATGTATTGATGACTAGGTTGATAGATTGTTTTTTAATCAACTAGTTAATCCTTTGAATGTTTGTGGGTTTTATATGATAGCTTTGTATCTAGGATTGGTTATCCTTTACTTAGCTAAAGTTATATGTGTAAGGATTCCCGTTGTTTTTAATTGGCTTATTTCGTGATCAAACCATATGTGGGGATTCTTTGTAAGGGTAGTTTAGATGTTGTTGTTATTGCTTAGGCCTTTGAAGACCTCATAATTGACAAGCACCAAAGGTAATACTCTAAGTGCTTACTTGTCTTGAAGAGATAGTTGCACACACTCACAACTCATGCATATGTTTAATCTTTATATGTTGTGTTTCTTTTTGTTGTGCATCAATGCCTATTTACATCTCTTCTTGCTTGGTATAATGATTGCATCTTGTGTTTATAACATCATAGCATTTAGGCCTTTAGGATGCATCTTAGTTTACCTTTGTTCCCCTTGCATGATTGCTTGTGGGGTTCAAAGTTGTGGGCTGTGCGCTGGTCCACCTGCGCCTAACGTCCAGCGCCACTCACCGGCGCAAAACGCCCAGTGGCGTGCCGCTGGTCGTGCATTGGTCCACACCAGCGCAGATCGTCCAGTTCTCTATCGCCGGTCGTGCGCTGGTCTACACCAGCGCAAGGTCACCAGCGCTGATCGCCCAGTGTGGCTCCGTTGGTCTGGCGCCTGTGTGAGCGCATGTCGTCCAGCGCCAATGCAAAAATGTGCGTGTGCGCTGGTCTTGCGCCTGTCGTCCAGCGCAAGGCCACCAGCGCACAGAGCAATTTTTGGTGCGTTTTTCAAAACGACCACACTTCACTTATGACCCCTATATATATAACACTTTGACTTTAGGTCAGCCAAGAGAGTTCATATTCATATTCTATACTTAGAATATTTTTCAAGAGAAGAAAAATACACAAAGAACTCAATTTTAATCACTCAAACACTTTTTCATGATCATCAATCATCATCTAGTATCATCTTAGATCATCTAGATGTCATCTTGCATGGAATCTTCATCATACTTTGCTTGGTAAGTTTTTCACTAATATCTTACATGTTTTGTGTTTCTCTTATCTAGCAATCTCAATTAATTACTTGTTTGTTATTTTGTATGCTTTGGATACAATATTGAGATGAGTATGATGTATGTTTGAGAAGTTGTATTGTGCTAGCATATTAGGTTTTGTGCTTAATATTGATTAGCTAAACTAATTGACATGTCATTTAGTTTTGATATCTAGGATTATTCTTAATTGCATATTAATCATCTTAGATAAGCATATAGGATTTCCCTTGCTCTATGTTGCATTTTGGATATTCACATATATTCACTTAGGGTTGTATTCTCTTCATAGAGAAAGTAAGTCTTGTGTGTAGCATCCGGGATTAGGTTGCTTAGAACGCAAGCAAATTGGACTAGGTTCACTCATACCGGGATTAGGTAGGTGTGTGATTACTTCCAGGATTAGGTTGTAATCGTTTGCACATTTAGTGGATTCGAGGTTCGAGTGTGGCTTACTTACATAGCCCGTGGTTTTTCCCGTGAGGGTTTCCACGTAAAAACCAAGTGTTGTTTTAATTTCCGCACCATATTACACTTGCTTGTTTATATTATCTTGAGGGCATTTTCGTAATTTTGACTAACACGAAAAATTGGGTAAAAAGCTTAAAATCTATTCACCCCCCTCTAGATAGCTTTATACACACCGTGCTATAATTTGTTTCAATTGGTATTAGAGCGGGTTCCTAGACATACATAGGTGATCCTTGCTTATTTTGGTGTGTTTTGCATTTTGTGTGATTTTTTGATTTATTCATACATTTTGCATTCATCTCATTTGCATTCATCCAAACACTATGAGTGGTTTCGAGATGAGCAAAGAGGGAGCGTCGAACGTGAGGCCACCGTTGCTCACCGGCGATAATTACTCCTCATGGAAGGGGAAGATGGAAGCATACATATGCCAAATCCATGATAGGGCATGGATGGCGGTTGAAGATGGATATGCTCCACCTATGATGACTTCTACGGATGGAGGAGAAGAAGTTCTCAAGCCTAAGGCACAGTGGAGTCCTCAAGAATTTATTGACTCCATGTGGAACAACAAGGCTATTCATGCCATCCGATGTGCAGTGAGTGAAAATCAGTACAAACTGATTCAAATTACTAGGATTGCTAAAGAGGCATGGGACATCCTAGAAGTTGCACATGAAGGCACCGAGGTTGTCAAGGACTCAAAGCTTCAAGTCCTTCAAACTTGGTTTGAGACCATTAGGATGGAAGAGCACGAGCACTTCAATGACTTCCAAGTGAGACTAATGGACATTGTGAACCAAAGTCACCAACTTGGTGATCCTTACTCGGATAGAAGAATCAAGCAAAAGATCATGCGATCACTTCCCGAGAGGTTCGAACCCAAAGTGACGGCTTTAGAAGAAAATGACACTTACAAGGAAATGAAGCCGAGTGAAGTCATTGGAAGACTTCTAGCCTATGAATCAAGAAAGGCTACCACATCTCCTCCTAAGAAGAAAAAGAATATTGCCTTGAAGACATCCAAGATGGAAGAGGAGGAGGATGACTCATATGAAGACATGGCACTCATTGCCAAGGGATTCAAGAAGTTCTTGAATCTTCAAAAGAGTGATTATGGCTCAAAGGGGAATGACTTCAAAAAGAAGAAGTCCACTATTAAGAATGTCAAGCCATATCATGAGATGTCTTCAAGAGAGAAGATTCAATGCTACGAATGTGGAGGATTCAGGCATATCTCCAAGGAATGTGCTAACTTGGAAGATGAAAGAGAGGAGACCGCCACTTCAAGTGAAAGTGATGAAGAGATTGTGGCAAAATTCTTGGCATTAGGTTGCTCTCACAAGCGGGACAACAAAGTGAAAGTTGTTGAAGGAAGTCCCTCAAGCTTGAATGATTGTGAGAACAACTATTTTGCCTTTTCGATCTCCTACAATGAAGAAGAGAATGAGAGTCAAGAAGAAAGTGACTCTAATAAAGATGACTCTTCATCTAACTCCTCACATGGATATGTGAAGAAAAAGGTTCTAGATGAATACCTCACTGAGTTTAAAAGCTTAGCAATGAAGACCAAGGAAAAGATACGAAGATTGAGAGAAGAGAATCTAGACCTTGAGGCTCATGTTGACCACTTAAGTGAACAAGTGGATAGATCCAAGAATATTGAAGATAAGCTAAGAAAGGAGTTAGACTTATCTAAGAGGAATGAAGAAGAATTAAAAAGAGAGCTTGAAGAGGCTAAAGGATCAAGGACTAGGATAGTTTCTAGCACCGAAAAACTTGACCACATGTTAAGTGTTGGAAAGAGTCCGTGTGATAAGAGAGGTCTTGGGTTTGAAGATAGTAAGGAGTCCTCCACTCCTAACAAGACCATGTTTGTCAAAAGCTTGAGCTACAAAGAAGATTCACAGGTGCAAACTCCTAGGAAGAAGATTGAGCTAGGACAATGCTCTCATAGTGCACAAGTGAAGGTAGCTCCAAAAAGACAACCTCAAGCTCAACCTACAAGAGTTCCTCATGCTAACTTCCCTCAAACTCAAATCCATCAAGGGAAGAGACCAATCATGCAAACTCAACCGTGGAAGCAACCAAGTCTTGGTCAACAACAAAGAAGGAGAAATCCTATCCAACAACCAAGACAACCACAAAGACATGGGAAGGCTCCTATGCATGCACAAGGACATGGTACGATTCCTAACTTTGTCCCTACACGTCATTTTTGTGGTGTTGATGGTCATATTAGACCAAAGTGCTTTCGTTACATTAAAATGTGTAGAGTTAAAAGCATGATTGAGAAAAAGAAAGCTAGAGCTAGAATGCATGCTCATAGGAAGGAAGAAATTCATTTACATGATCCTATGACATCTAGATCTCTAGAACAATTGACCACTAGGAAGAAAAATGTCACACCTATGTGGATAAGGAAAAATGAACCCGCTTGCTACGAGACTATCAAGTCTCAAATAGGTTCATCCAAGTCAAATGGACTTGGGAGGTCTATAGGACCTCATGACCTTCATTGTTGAAGGTTGATGATTGACCCCATATGGGGAACTCAAGCAAAGAGAGCTATTTTGCATTCTTGTATCTTGCAAAAAATTTGAAATATCTTATGCCTCTTCTTTTGATTGCTTGAGTAAGCTTGGTTGTACATATGTATATATGTTTTCAAATTCTATAAGTGTGAACCTTGCTTGTCTACAATCCATGTCATATTTATGTTCAAACATGCTTTTTTGGACTAGGAGATTTACATAGGAAGTATGATGTGAATGACCTATAGTTATCTCCATGACATGATGATTCTTTTATAACATGCTTATGTCAAATGAAAAAGCATGAAATTCATACAACATGCTCTCATGAAAAGCATGAATTGATGATTGCATATTCTTAAAATGCAAAACTTGTGTGAAAGCCTATGAGACTCAAAATGAATAAAGGATCTTGTATCCATTCAAAGGAATTTACATTCCAAATGTCTCTCTTTCTTTATTAGTTGAACATGGTTACTATCATACGGATATTTATCCGGAAAAATCAAATAGGGTGCAAAGTCGCTCATGCCATGTTTCGCTTATAAAGTTGGATATAGTTGCTCTTAAATTGAAATCAATAATCTCTATATCCTTGCTTTTCCCATGACATTGGTGAAATTGGTTTGAATTCTTATTAGAAACCTTTGTCATTTGCTTTGCCAAATACCATTGTATTTTGGACTTGAATGCTATATGTCTTGTATGCAAAGCATGTTGGATTCACATATTTTCTCAAAATAAATCTCCTTGTTTCTCTCAAATTAATTGAAGTGCATAAAGTGACTTATATGTATATGCAAATCTTGCATGCTTCTATCTCTCGTTGTTATGAGTGACCCGGTTGGGGACTACTCCTTTGCCTATATCATGACAAAAAGGGGGAGTAGGATATGGTAAGTAGGATATGGTAAGGGGAGGTGCAAAATATAGAAGCTATTGTACACTTTGGGGAGTACATACATTGAGGGGGAGTAACCCGTTGAGGGGGAGCATTGCATTTATCATACATTGCATACATTTGGTAATGTTGTGCCTAAATTCTAAAAATGCAAATGCTTGGTATTGTTCTCACATGATTAATCTCACACTTTTCTTGTATTAGAAATGTTAGAAACTCTTTTCAGGGATTGATTATTCTACAAGAGGATTGAAGACTTCAAGTTGCATTCTCTTATCTCTTTGTAATGTAGAATATCATTGTAGTCCCGTAGTTTCTATTTTTTTGTGAGGAATCAATGTGAGTGATGGTTTTGTCACGAAATAGCCAAAGGGGGAGATTGTAAGGATTCCCGTTGTTTTTAATTGGCTTATTTCGTGATCAAACCATATGTGGGGATTCTTTGTAAGGGTAGTTTAGATGTTGTTGTTATTGCTTAGGCCCTTTGAAGACCTCATAATTGACAAGCACCAAAGGTAATACTCTAAGTGCTTACTTGTCTTGAAGAGATAGTTGCACACACTCATAACTCATGCATATGTTTAATCTTTGTATGTTGTGTTTCTTTTTGTTGTGCATCAATGCCTATTTACATCTCTTCTTACTTGGTATAATGATTGCATCTTGTGTTTATAACATCATAGCATTTAGGCCTTTAGGATGCATCTTAGTTTACCTTTGTTCCCCTTGCATGATTGCTTGTGGGGTTCAAAGTTGTGGGTTGTGCGCTGGTCCACCTGCGCCTGACGTCCAGCGCCGCTCACCGGCGTAAAACGCCCAGTGGCGTGCCGCTGGTCGTGCGCTGGTCCACACCAGCGCAGCCCACCAGCGCAGATCGTCCAGTTCTCTATCGCCGGTCGTGCGCTGGTCTACACCAGCGCAAGGTCACCAGCGCTGATCGTCCAGTGTGGCTCCGCTGGTCTGGCGCCTGTGTGAGCGCATGTCGTCCAGCGCCAATGCAAAAATGTGCGTGTGCGCTGGTCTTGCGCCTGTCGTCCAGCGCAAGGCCACCAGCGCACAGAGCAATTTTTGGTGCGTTTTTCAAAACGACCACACTTCACTTATGGCCCCTATATATATAACACTTTGACTTTAGGTTAGCCAAGAGAGTTCATATTCATATTCTATATTTAGAATATTTTTCAAGAGAAGAAAAATACACAAAGAACTCAATTTTAATCACTCAAACACTTTTTCATGATCATCAATCATCATCTAGTATCATCTTAGATCATCTAGATGTCATCTTGCATGGAATCTTCATCATACTTTGCTTGGTAAGTTTTTCACTAATATCTTACATGTTTTGTGTTTCTCTTATCTAGCAATCTCAATTAATTACTTGTTTGTTATTTTGTATGCTTTGGATACAATATTGAGATGAGTATGATGTATGTTTGAGAAGTTGTATTGTGCTAGCATATTAGGTTTTGTGCTTAATATTGATTAGCTAAACTAATTGACATGTCATTTAGTTTTGATATCTAGGATTATTCTTAATTGCATATTAATCATCTTAGATAAGCATATAGGGTTTCCCTTACTCTATGTTGCATTTTGGATATTCACATATATTCACTTAGGGTTGTATTCTCTTCATAGAGAAAGTAAGTCTTGTGTGTAGCATCTGGGATTAGGTTGCTTAGAACGCAAGCAAATTGGACTAGGTTCACTCATACCGGGATTAGGTAGGTGTGTGATTACTTCCGGGATTAGGTTGTAATCGTTTGCACATTTAGTGGATTCGAGGTTCGAGTGTGGCTTACTTACATAGCCCGTGGTTTTTCCCGTGAGGGTTTCCACGTAAAAACCAAGTGTTGTTTTAATTTCTGCACCATATTACACTTGCTTGTTTATATTATCTTGATGGCATTTTCGTAATTTTGACTAACATGAAAAATTGGGTAAAAAGCGTAAAATCTATTCACCCCCCCTCTAGATAGCTTTATACACACCGTGCTATAATTTGTTTCAATATGCCATGTCATATAGCTATATGTGATATCTAGGATTGATTATATTGTCATCTTATAATCCTAGGTAAGCATTTAAAGTACCCTAGCTCTTATTGCATTAATTGAATATTCATACATATTCACATAGGGTTGTGCATCTCTTTTGAGAGATTGAAGTCTTGGTCTAGGGTTGCTATTACAGGCCCGCTGGGTAGTAGTGGTGGGTTACAGACCGGGATTGGCTGTAAACATCATTACAAGTAGTGACTTCGAGGATCAAGCAAATTGGACTAGAGCCGCTATAAAAGGCCCGCGTGGTAGATTAGAGGGTGCTCACGCCAAGAGTAGTGTATCAGGGGATATCACTAGGGATTGAACCAAGAGTGGCGATTGGTAGTGTCCATAGCCTGAGGTTATCTAGGGTGAGGGTCCGAGAATCACTTGAGGGTGTAACCGTATTTTCATATAGTGGATTTCGAGGTTCGAGTGTGGCGCACTTACCAGCCCGTGGTTTTTCCCTATTGAGGGTTTCCACGTAAACATCAAGTGTCATTTATTATTTCTGCATCTTATTACACTTATATGTATTGTTGACTTGCTAGGGGTATTTTCGTAAAATTGACATGCACGCGAAAATTGGGTAATAATTAGATAAAATCTATTCACCCCCCCTCTAGCTTTATATTGATAAACACACTTTGAGAACTTTCAATTGGTATCAGAGCGGGTTCCTAGATATACTTAAGTGATCCTTTGCTCATTGTTGGTGTGTTTTTGCATTTTGTATGTTTGTTTGATTTCTTCATACATTTTGCATTCTTCTCATTTGCATTCATTCAACGCAAACACTATGAGTGAATTTGTGAGAGAAGAAATTGACTCCGTTGAGGAGATGCCTCTCTTACTAGAGAGATTTAGGAGATTTGTGAAATTAACCACCTCACCTCCTAAGAAGAAGTTGACCACCGCACCTCCTAAGAAGAAGAAGACAATTGCTTTGAAGACTTCGAAGCATGACAAGAAGGAGGGTATCTCAATTGAAGACATGAGACTCATTAACAAGCCAAACCAAGGAGTGTCTTCAAGAGAGGGGATTCAGTGCTACGAATGTGGAGGATTCGGGCATTTCTCCCCGGAGTGTGGAAACTTGAAGGATAGAAGAAAAGGGAAGGCGAAGGCCACCTTATGGGATAAATATGAAGATGACGAAAATCCTTCAAGTGATGAAGAACTTGCCATCATCTACACGGAATTTGGAGCCAAGAGTGTAGAAGTTGAAGAAGATGGCAAAGTTGCTTTTCCTTGTGATCCCCAAGAAGAACTAGGTATAGAAGTAGTTGGTGTAGCTACTCATAGGGATTTGGCTCTTTCCTCATCAAGAGAAAAATTTGATGATCTTGATGAAGGAGATGACTTCATTGGTAAAATGGAGATTAGAGGAGATGACACAAGTGTTGAATATTTGTCATCTAACTCCACAAGTGGAAGTGTGGAGTGTATGGATCTTAATGACTACAAAGTCAAAGTTAAGAGCTCGATGATGAGGAACAAGGAAGAAATTAGAAGATTAAAAGAAGAGAATCTAGAGTTTTCAACACTAGTAGACCACTTGTGTGAAGAAGTGGTGAGATCCATGGCGGATGAAGATAAGCTAAAAGACAACTTAGCCTTATCTAAGAGGAGAGAAGAAGAGCTAGAAAGAGAGCTTGAAGAAGTTAAGGTCTTAATGGCTAAGATGACTTCAAGCACAAAGAAACTTGACCACATGTTGGGAGTTGGAAGAAAGCCAAGTGACAAGAGAGGTCTTGGCTACATTGATGACACGGATGCCTTCTCCACAAGCAAGACATCCTGTGCCATGGACATGGACTTCAATATGTCCCCTCCTCCTCAACAACCTAGGAAGAAGAGTGACCTAGGAGAGTGTTCAAGAAGTGCCCAAGTGTTTGAGGCACCAAAAGGTCAAGCTCAAGCTCACACCCAAAGGGCTCCTCACACTATCTTCCCTCAAACTCAAACACACAATGGGAAGAGTTCAATCATGCAAGCTCAGACAAGCAAGCAACCCCGTCTTGGTTATCAACAAAGGAGGAGAGATCCTATCCAACAACCGAGACAACCACAACGACAAGGGAAATCACCTATCCATGCTAAAGGGAATGGTATGATTCCTAACTTTATTCCCACTTGTCATTTTTGTGGTATTGTTGGTCATATTAGACCAAGTTGCTTGCATTACATTGAAATGTGTAGAGCTAAAAGCATGTTTGACAAGAAAAAGGCTAGAGCTAAGATGCTTCATAAAAAGGAAGAAAATCATGTGCATGATCCTTTTTCATCTTGTACTCTAGAACCTTTGTCCACTAGGATTGACTTAGTGTCACCTAGGTGGATTAAAAATGATGAACCCGCTTGCTACGAGACTAACAAGTCTCAAATAGGTTCAACCAAGTCCAAAGGACTTGGTAGGTCCATAGGACCTCATACCCTTCTTTGAAGTGGTATGGAAATTTGACCCCATATGGGGAACTTAAGCAAAGAGAGCTATTTTGCATTTTAGTCACGTGCAAAAAAATTTGAAATATCTTATGCTTCTCTTTTTGTTGCTTGAGTAAGCTTGGTTACACTATATATATTTTCTATTCAATAAGTGTGATCAATGCTTGTATTGCAATCCATGTCATATTTATGTTCAAACATGCATTTTTGGACTAGGAGATATATACATAGGATTTAATTTGAATGACCTATAATGATCTCCATGACATGATGATTGCTAAATGACATGCTAAATGTTTATCTTAAAAAGCATGTTTTGATGATTGCATTTCTTAATTGCAAAAAATGTGTGAAAAAGCTTATGAGACTCAAATGAAAAAGGATCTTGTATCCATTCAAGGATTTTACAATCCAAATGTCTCTCTTTCTTTATTGGTTGAACATGTCTACTATCATACGGATATCTTATCCGGAAAAATCAAATAGGGTGCAAAGTCGCTCATGACATGTTTGGCTTATAAAGTTGGATATAGTTGTTCTTAAATTGAAATCAATGAAAACCTATATCCTTGCTTCTCTCTTGACATTGGTGAAATTGGTTTGAATTCATATTGAAAACCTTTGTCATTTGCTTTGCCAAATACCATGATATTTTGAACTTAAATGCTACATGTCTTGTATGCAAAGCAATTTTTTGATTCACACATTTTCTTTAAATAAATCTCCTTGTTTCTCTCCAATAAATTGAGATTGCATAAAGTGACTTATATTGATTATGCATATACTAGAATGCTACTATCTCTCTTTGCCTTGAGTGACCCGGTTGGGGACTACTCCTTTGTCTATATCATGACAAAAAGGGGGAGTAGGTTGTGGTAAGGGGAGTTGCAAATTGTAGTAGCAATTGTGCAAGTTGGGGAGAATACTAATTGAGGGGGAGTAACCCTTTGAGGGGGAGCATTTGCACATTCATACATTGCATGATGTTGTACCTAAATTCTTAAATGCAAATGCTTGTTTTATCTCACTTGATTCATCTCACCTTTTCTTGTATGGGAAAGTATAGAAACTGTGCTTTCAGGGATTGATTGTTCTACTTGAGATTGAAAACTTCAAGACTATTTATCTTATCTCTTTGTAAAGTAGAAAATCATAAGTAGACCCGTAGTTTCTATTATGTTGTGAGGAATCAATGTGAGTGGTGGTTTTGTCACGAAATAGCCAAAGGGGGAGATTGTAAGGATTGCCTTTTGTTGATTGGCTTATTTCGTGGTCAAACCCCATGTTGGGGTTTGGTTGTAAGGGTAGTCTAGGTCATTAAGGTTGAAGATCAAAGACCCTTTCCAAGACCTCAAGAGGACAAGCACCAAAGGTATATCTTGTGCTTACTTTGGCTTGAAGAGATATAGTTGCACATGCATAACTCTTATTCTTGAATGTTGTGTTTATATTTTGTGTGCATTATGCTTCATTGTTTATTCAATGTCTCTTCTTGCATTAAATTGATTGCATCTTGTTTTATGAAATGCCATGACATGATAGGCATTAGGATGCATTCAATACCCACACTTGCACTTCATGTATGTTAGCTTTTAGTGTGGTGTAATTCGTTTCCCGAAGGATGTTCGGAAACGTCCGCGCGTGCACGTTGATGTGCTTTGTTTTGCGCGATGATCGCCGGTGGAGATGCCTTTGGCTTCTCATTGGTTTCACCATTTTTGGTGAATCGGCAGTTACGTTCGGCGGCCTGGCCGCCGTTCGAAACCGCCGAATGAGACCTGATTGAAATATATCTCTCGGGTCCAAAACGGCGGTTGGGATCGGCGGTTTCGAAACCACCGAACGAAGTCGCCGAAGTTCCCCTGTTCCACTCGGGAGCCATTCGGCGGTTCAATTCGGCGGCCTGGCCGCCGAATGAAACCGCCGATCGGTGCGTTTCAAGGGCAAAATTTTATTTTCACCTGCCCTGTTTTTGGTCTCTATAAATACATCCTTATCTCTGGTTCAGAATACAAGTCTTGCATCCCAAGAACCCTAGAGAGATATTTAGACAGACTTGAGAGAAAAAGCTTAAAGATCACATCTTTAATTCTCTAAACCCATTCCCACATGCACAAATCATCATCTAGGCATCATCTAGGTTCATCTAGCATATGCTTATGCATGGGTCTTCTTCAACACACATGGTATGATTTGTTGAACACTTTTATCTTACATAATTAGTGTTTCTACTTATCAATTTTATCTCATATTTTACTTATATGTGTTTAGATTAAATTCTACATATAAGATTGAGATTATGTGTTGATTGGGTTATTATTTGTTAGCTACGCCTTAATGTTCATATGCCATCTAGCTAATTGATCTCATTTGTTGATTGAGATTATTTTTCATAGCTTATTTGATTAGGTCATTATTGCCTAAAAGCTATGCCATGAACATTCTTGTGTGATGTATTGATAACTAGGTTGATAGATTGTTTTTTAATCAACTAGTTAATCCTTTGAATGTTTGTGGGTTTTATATGATAGCTTTGTATCTAGGATTGGTTATCCTTTACTTAGCTAAAGTTATATGCCATGTCATATAGCTATATGTGATATCTAGGATTGATTATATTGTCATCTTATAATCCTAGGTAAGCATTTAAAGTACCCTAGCTCTTATTGCATTAATTGAATATTCATACATATTCACATAGGGTTGTGCATCTCTTTTGAGAGATTGAAGTCTTGGTCTAGGGTTGCTATTACAGGCCTGTTGGGTAGTAGTGGTGGTGGGTTACAGACCGGGATTGGCTGTAAACATCATTACAAGTAGTGACTTCGAGGATCAAGCAAATTGGACTAGAGCCGCTATAAAAGGCCCGCGTGATAGATTAGAGGGTGCTCACGCCAAGAGTAGTGTATCAGGGGATATCACTAGGGATTGAACTAAGAGTGGCGATTGGTAGTGTCCATAGCCTGAGGTTATCTAGGGTGAGGGTCCGAGAATCACTTGAGGGTGTAACCGTCTTTTCATATAGTGGATTTCGAGGTTCGAGTGTGGCGCACTTACCAGCCTGTGGTTTTTCCCTGTTAAGGGTTTCCACGTAAACATCAAGTGTTATTTATTATTTCCGCATCTTATTACACTTGTATGTATTGTTGACTTGCTAGGGGTATTTTCGTAAAATTGACATGCACGCGAAAATTGGGTAATAATTAGATAAAATATATTCACCCCCCCTCTAGCTTTATATTGATAAACACACTTTGAGAACTTTCAGGCTTGGTTCAATTTTGACTTCTGAAGTCTTCCTGGAAACGGAATTGGAGGCACGTACGGATTAGGAGATTTGTGTATCCTTGAAGTATCCTTGTGTCCTTTCTCTGGACCTCTGCTTGTTCCTATCCCTACTTGAGTATCGAGATCATTCTTACTAGGCACTTCCCTGTCTGCTGAAACATTGTCAGGAATATCAGAAATTTCAAATGGATATGGGTTAGAAAGTACCTTACCACTCCTTAGTACCGTGGCTGACTTGGCTTGTTCAGACTGACTTGGGAGCTTCCCTGGCTCCTTCTTTTGACTAACTTCAGCATACTCCCCTATTTGTCTTTCCAATGTCTTGACTACTCCTTCCATAGAAGTAATCCTGATATGATTAGGATCGCTGGTGTAATACTGATTAGTGTGCCTGTACTTATTATCTCTCTGGCCTTGTTGGTGCCAAGGTAAGTTTTCCTTCACCTTCCATGGTTGTGTACTTTGCTGTGGTCTTGATTGGTGTCCCTAAGGTGGATACCAGTTGTTGTTGTTGTTGTTGTTATGTGGAGGTAACTGGGGATTCAAACAGTGGTTGTTCCCGTAATTCAGGTTAGGATGCCTTGCCCATCCCCGATTGTAAGTGTTAGAGAAAGGATCGTCCAACTGTCTTGACTGGTGTGGCGGATACACCACTTGTAATTCTTCTTTCGTGGGTGGCACTGGCTCAACCATGGAATTCATGTCCATTCCATGGTTTTCCTTAACATAAACCTGATCCGCTACTATAGGTTGGTTCCCAAACCTACTCATGAGTGTCTCTATGTTCTTACTCATATCACTCATTTGACTTGCCATTTCCATACTCATTCCTCCTCGACTACCTCGAGTGTTCTTCTACTGGGAATTTTGTTCAAGCATCTCGTACTTATCAAACACAAACTGTGCCGTTCTCTCTCGCATCGCTCCTCCACATGCGTTATCAACAATCGCTTGTGAAAGTCCCGTCAATCCATCATAGAAAGATTGAACTTGTGATACTAAAGTATACTCATGGTGAGGGCACTATGCTAAAAGTAGCTTGAATCTACCCCATGATTCATGAAACGCATCCCCTTCCTTTTCCTAGAAATCAGCTATCATACTTCGTATTTCTTTCGTCTTCCATGAGGGAAAATACTTGGCAAAAACCTTCTGCTCAACACCATTTCATGTGATAAGTGATCCTGCTGGTAATGCCATGAGCCACTTCTTGGTGTCGTCTCTCATACAATACGAAAAACATCGCATACGTAAGTGATCCTCCGTCAAGTTCCTGAGTGGAAAAGTGGTCACCATATTATAATATTCCTTCATGAATTGAAGGCAGTCTTCGCTTAGGTTACCACCAAAGTGTGGAAGTGTGTTGTAGTGCAAGTTTTTCAGCTCGTAATTCCTCTGGGCATCATCTAACAATATGGCTGAAGGATGTGATCCAACGGTAGGCAATGAAAACTCCTTCATCATCCGTTGATCCTAACCGTGTTCTGAACCAGTGGAGGTACTGCTAGAAGAGGTTGACCCTTCCTCAAGGTCAGATAGTCCTCTAGGATTGTCCGTCATCGTCGGTAGCCTCGCTATGCGATTAATATTTTCAACAAAAGGTTCAAGTGGGCTTCCCAAAGATCGTCTTCCGTGCATCAATTCGTGACAAGAAACCTGAAAGTACACTACAATGACTACCAAAAGGTTAAATGTTCAAAACAAAAATTTACTACTATTATGCAAGGATTAAATTGACTAATGTTCTAAAAAGAAACGTCCTGCCGAAGTCCCCGGCAGCGGCGCCATAGATTTTGACACGCCCGAACCGGTTCTATAAATGTCACTATAAATTAACCTATTCTACCTCGGTTATATTAAAGGGACGCGCGAGTCTGGTGACCCTATTGCAAGTGCACAAGTCATTGAACTAGTGTAGTGAGCAAGTAAGGGTATCGTTCCCATGAGGAAGGCAATAAAAGGACGCTTAATTTACTTAATTCTACAATTCTCTACTTACGCTAAAACAAGGTTGATTAAAGTAATTAATGATTACAAATTCACTATGCTAAGATTGATTTGGTTAATAACAATTTCAACTACTTGATTCAAATTCTAGATTAAAGGTTGTTAAGGGACTGGATTCATTCAAGTATAATCCTAGTTACTAATCAATCAATCATAAGGCTTATTCCTCAATTCTACATGCATTTATTCATGGGAATTATGAAGCACTAAATTCTCAACTAAATCACAATGAAATCTAAGATTAGATAGTAATAAAAGAAGAATTACTCAACTACTAGTAGAGAGTCACAAGTTAGTTATCTCTACCACACAAATGCTATAGTAGGAACATGCAATAAATGGTCTATTGCATACAATCAAGTTATTGTACATAAAGAAAGTTGGTGGTTGCAACCACCATTCTTGCAAGTATTAAGAACACATACATAACTTGAGAGGACTATAACCATATGATTGATTATATAACAAGGTAAATACAAGAATTACATCTAATCCCCTAACAAGAGGAATTAGTTACACATAGTATCAAGGTTACAAAGACTTACAAACAAAGGAAACATCACCAATTGACAAGCTTGTGAAGTGGAAAAGATCCTCCTTGCAATCCAAGCAACTAATTCTACTATGGCAACTTGAAGTGATCTCTCTAAGTAACCAACATGTGGTGTTTGGCTACCTAGAAAATACTATGAAAATAACTATCTCTCTTGATTCCTAAGAACAAAATATCTAATTAATATCTACTTCTCTCTATCTTCTCTCTAACTTACTATCCTCTAATGTACATAACCTTTTCACTCTAAGTTGGGAGCATTCCTTTTGTAGCTTGTTGAAAATGCAAGTGTGTCCATGAGAGAGAAGGCCTTCCAAGGACAATAGGTGGAAAAATGGGCAGCTTTTCTTGACTTTGGGGCGAGCTTTGACCAATTGCAGCTTATCAGAGTCGCCGGCGGGTATGTGCGGCGGCTTTGTGCCCGCCGCATGAACCCGCCAGGCTTGTTTTTCCTTCACCGCGGACTTATTCCGCAGGACTTGTCTTGCCGTGGCTCATGTAGGAACCCGTCGGGCTTGACGGCGGCTTTGTGAGGCGGCCTTTTGCCCGCCTTCCAGAGGGTCTGAACTTGCCGGATGACAAGAT
Source organism: Acer yangbiense (assembly GCA_008009225.1). Lineage (NCBI taxonomy): Eukaryota > Viridiplantae > Streptophyta > Magnoliopsida > Sapindales > Sapindaceae > Acer > Acer yangbiense. Next base: position 19,347,127 of record CM017773.1, on the reverse strand, counting down.
GCTCCTTCCGACGGCTTCGTGCGGCGGCCTTGTGCCCGCCGTCCAGAGTGTCTGAACTCGCCGGCCTTGCTTTTCTTCTATTTTCTGCCTAAATTGCCCTATTTGCTTCACCTTAGACAAAAATGCCCTTGAATTGCCTATTTAACTTGAAAAGACTTATTTACGACATTAAACACATAGAATGCTTTAGAAAACGATTACAAATACAAGGTAAACGGGGCGCTAAAATGTAACATTTTGAGCGCTATCAATTTATCCGGAGACCGTAAATCAACCGGAGAATCACTAGTATGGTTGAGGCATTGTTGGACTCCTTGTTTCTTCAAAGAGGATGCCGCACCGCCTCCACGATGGAGGAATCGTGGCCTCGTCCTTTGTAATAGAGGAGGCATAACATACTCTGAAAGTGATCGTCAGCGACATCATCAATGAAGGACACCGCTGCAGGCAGCTAAAACGCATCTTCCTTAGATCATCTTCAATGGAGAGGTGCTGCCTTCATCTTTTTTAGGAAGGTTGCCGCCCTCCATTGGTGACTGTTGGTGAAGGAAACCAGCCGGCGACCACATCTTTTCTTTCTGTTGAGTTTAACCCCTGTCAACTATGGCATGTACAGAATGTACCTCATTCCTCTCATCAACTTTAGTGTATAGTATAGGTTCAAGTGTGGATTCCTTATCCATTTCTGACAAAGACTTTTCAATGTGCTTTGGAGGCTTTTCATCTGAGTTAGGGATAGCATAACCTATGATGAAATGTCCAAAGGTATATTCCAACATTTACACATAATTAAACGTGATCGATTAATTTATTCTTAAAAATAAAAATTACAAAACATACTTGCTTCTGTAGATTTTGGGTGAATGTATTTATTGTCATTTTAGCATCCTAGATAAGCATCTAAGGTTCCCTAGCTTTGTTTGCTCTTTGAATATCATCATATATTCACATAGGACATTTTATCTCTTTATTGAGAAGTAAGACTTGTGTAGCTTCCGGGATTAGGTTATGTAAATCACAAGCAATTGTACTAGGTTCACTTATACCGGGATTAGGTTTGAAACAAATAACTGGTGTGTTCTAATATTATCTAGGGGGGGGGGGGGGGGGGGGGGGGTTTAAATAGATTTTAATTAATTTTACCCAATTTTCGTGCAAGGTCAAGATTACGAAAATGCCCCAAACTAATCACAAAAAATATAACAAGTGTAATATGTGCGGAAATTAAATAACACTTGATATTTACGTGGAAACCCTCACAGGAAAAACCACGGGCTAGTAAATAAGCCACACTCGAACCTTGAATCCACTAAATGTGTTAAAGATTACAACCTAATCCCGGAAGTAATCACACACCTACCTAATCCCGGTATAAGCGAACCTAATCCAATTTGCTTGTGATTTACACAACCTAATCCTGGAAGCTACACAAGTCTTACTTCTCAATGAAGAGATGATACAACCTAAGTGAATAGATGAAATACTCAAAAATGCAACAAGAGCTAGGCAACCCTATATGCTTATCTAGGATGATGATATGTCAAGAAAAACAATCCTAGATATCAAGAGCTAAATGACATGTTAAATAGTTTAGCTATCACAATACAACACTCAATCATGTCAAACACAATAATCTCTATTTTGAATATTAGATTTTAATGTAAGAACAAGCAAATAATAAAAGAGATGTCTTGATAAATAAAACACTAATTATAAATGATAATAATGAAAAACATACCAAGGGAAGTATGTTGACCAAGACCCATGCAAGTAAACATCCTAACTATGCTAGGAAATGCTTAGATGATATTTTGATGCATATAAAAATGGGTTTTGAGAGTTAAAGACAAGTTCTTGAGAGTTTCTCTCTTGAATATATTTGTCTCTCAAAAGTGTGTGGCTACCACAAAAAACTGAAGAAGAAAAAATATATATATATATGACTCAGGTTTTGCACAAAAAAGGAGGTGCATGTTTTTATGAATATATATATATATATTTAGTTTAACAAACAAAACATATATATAGATACATATATTAACACACAAAACGCACAGCATTTGGATCATGAAATGTAAAAAGCAAATGAAAATGATCCAGTGTGGTGAGCTCACATGAGAGAAAAACAAGTGATCCAATGAAGTGCCATATTAAAGTCAAAGCAATCACAAAGCAAAAGAGCTCACATGTAACTAAATGCATACAATAAAATGGCTTTGAAAATTCAAAAACAAAATGAGTCAATATGTGCCGTTTGAATGTCGTCGATCAAACGCGGGCAGAGAAGGAAGATTGGTGTGGGGAGCCCATCGCTCACACGCCACCCTTTCTTGGTGTGGCTATCATGCCACACTAAGCCGGCTGCCACACTAAGCCGGCTTCGGTCCCAAGCGTTCTTCAGTCCAGTTGACCTCGAACCTCGGAATTTAATTCCGCCTTCGAAAAATTGACCCGGACTCAATCATAAATATAGAAAATTATATAACTTTCCAATTTAAGCTCGGAATTGAATTTCGATTTCCGATAAAAACACGTAATGTCCCAAATGTCTCGGAAATCATCCGAAACATATAGACAAGTCTCCGAATCGCTCGGAACTCATCTATGGACAAATCCACACATAAAAAATATAACAAAGAAATGCAAGTGTGGAATGTGACATGTGAAGAGAATGCACACAAATGCTAGTATGCTAAGTGTGTGTGTGTGCAACTAATCTCTTCAAAGAAAAATAAGCACTAGAGATTATACCTTTGGCGAGCTTGTCCCTTGAGGTCTTGAAAAGACCTTTGAGCTTGATCCTCAATCACCTAAACTACCCTTACACAATAAACCCCAACATATGGTTTGTCCACGAAATAAGCTAATCAATAAACGGGAACCTTACAATCTCCCCCTTTGGCTATTTCGTGACAAAACCACCACTCACAATGATCCTCACAAACATAATTGAAGCTACGTGATAACAAAGATATTCTACATTACAAAGAGATATAAAAATGTAAACAACTTAAAGTCTTCAATTTCTTGTAGAACTATCAACCCTTCAAAACAAAATATTACACTTCCAAAGCAAGTGTATGTGAGATGATCAAGTGAAAATAAAACAAGCATTTGCATCTAAAAATTAAAAAATTTAATCATAACATCATGCAATATATGTGAATGCAATGCTCCCCCTCAACGAGTTACTCCCCCTCAATGAATATTCTCCCCAACATGCACAATTGCTACTATAATTTGCAACTCCCCTTACCACAATCTACTCCCCATTTTTGTCATGATATAGGCAAATGAGTAGTCCCCAACCGAGTCACTCTTAGCAAAGAAAGATAGAAGCATGCAAGATATTTGCATAATCATATAAGTCACTTTATGCATCCCAATTAATTGAAGAGAAACAAGGAGATTTATTTGAAGAAAATGTGTGAATCAAAGATGCTTTGTATACAAGACATGTAGCATTCAAGTCCAAAATACAATGGTATTTGGCAAAGCAAATGACAAAGGTTTCTAATAAGAATTCAAACCAACTTCACCATTGTCATGGGAGAAGCAAGGATATAGCGATTTCATTGATTTTAATTTAAGAGCAACTATATCCAACTTTATGAGCGAAACATGGCATGAGCGACTTTGCACCCTATTTGATTTTTCCGGGAATGATACCCATATGATAGTAGCCATGTCCAACTAATAAAGAAAGAGAGACATTTGGAATTTAAATTCCTTTGAACAGATACAAGATAAGATCATTTATTCATTTTGAGTCATAAGCTTTTTCACACAAGTTTTGCATTTTAAGAATATGCAATCATCAATTCATGCTTTGTCATTTGAGCATGTTATATGAATTTCATGCTTTTTCATTTAACATTAGCATTTTATAAAAGAATCATTATGTCATGGAGATAACTATAGGTCATTCAAATCATATTTCCTATGTAGATCTCCTAGTCCAAAAATGCATGTTTGAACATAAATATGACATGGATTGTAAATAAAGCAAGGTTCACACTTATTGAATTGAAAACATATATACAAATGTACAACCAAGCTTACTCAAGCAATTAAAAAAGAAGCATAAGATATTTCAAATTTTTCAAGTGACAAGAATGCAAAATAGCTCTCTTTGCTTGAGTTCCCTATATGGGGTCAATCACCAAAATCCATCACTCCACAAGACAAATCCCAATAGATCTACTAAGTGTTTTAAACCTAGATGCATCTAAGGGTTTAGTGAATAAATCCGCAAGTTGATCATTAGTACCTACATGTTCAAGTACTATGCATTTATTTTCAACAAGCTCTCTAATGAAATGATGGCGGATGTCAATATGCTTAGTCCTAGAGTGTTGTACTGGATTCTTGAAAATGTTAATAGCACTCATATTATCACAAAAGAGGGTGAGTGTACCATGGTTGAATCCGTAGTTGTTAGGTTTATAGTTTGTGTTGGCATTAATTCCATATCAAAACGTGTTTCTCTTGTAATGTTTAGTGGTTCATATATTGAAGATTTTAGAAGACGAAGAATGTCTCAACCACAATTCTTGCAAGAAGCCGGCATTAAAGAGATATGTGCATCATTGATCATCAAAGGTAATATAAGACCCCATATCTCTTACAAGGCTAGGCACACACACACACTTGGCATCCTTGTGTGTTCCTTCATGGTTAAACATCATAGATATAACACATTCACACACTTGACAAAATATGCTCATGCATTCATACTATATTGGTAAAACTTTGTTTATTGCATTTTCTAGGACTATGTCTGGAAATTAGCATATGTGTGTGTATTTGTGTTTGTATGTTTCCGTATTTTTGTATTTGGACTTGAATATGTTCTATTATGATGCCTTATTGAGTTCCAGCCGTTTCGGTTACTCATTCATAAGGTTTCGATCCAAAGAGCTACCTAAGCAGTCGACTTATGCTCGGAGGGATACCACCAAGTATTGCAGATTCCATAAAGAGAATGGACACGAGACATCCAAGTGCTTCCAACTAAGGGATCACATCGAGACCCTCATCCGAGAAGGGCACTTAAAGGACATCGTCCTAAAAAAGGCTAAGAAGGCAGATGGACAGAAAGATAACCGACAGGGTAGACGAGAAAGGAAGCTTAGTCCCAAGAGAGTTGGAGATGAAGGAGCAATCAACACCATCTTTGGAGGGCTAGCAACTGGCAAAAGTAATAGGGAGAGAACCCAGGAAATTTGGGAAGCCATGGAAGCCCGAAGAGACCTCGATGTCAACTCCATTGAACCCGATCCGAAAAGGATCAATGAAGGTTGGGATCCAATCATCTTCACAGAGGCTGATTCTCACGGAGTAGACGTAAAGCCAAATGATGCATTGGTCATCAGTGCTCGAATTGGGCACAGGGAGGTTCATCGGATCTTGATTGATAATGGAAGCTTAGCGGATATCTTAAGTGCAGAGGTATACGATCAGTTAAGATTAGATAGAAAGGACTTGCAGCCCTTTCATAACCCACTCAGAGGGTTTGGCGGGGCAAAGAGGTAAGGTCACTCGGCATAGTAAAACTACCAGTGAAGATCGGGAAGGCCCCTTGTCAGAAGACAGTGTTACTCGATTTTATGGTTGTAGATACAGAGAATTGGCCATACAACGGCCTGCTCGGTCGGCCGTTTCTGAATAAAGCAAAGGCAGTAACGGCAACGTATGCCCTCATGATGAAATTCCCAACTGAGTATGGGGTAGGCATGGTCAAATGATCATAAGAGATGGCGCGAAGGGCGAATCTGCTAGTTTAAAAGGATAGGGAAGTACACTAATTGTACACTATATCAGCCGAGCAAGCCAATGAACCTGAAGAGCAAGCAGAGGCACCAAAGGAATTTGAACTAGACCCCAGAGAAGAGCCTGAAGCCAAAAAAGATGAGCCGACAGAAGAAGTAATATTAGACCTAGATGAGCCGAGTAGAACAGTGAAGATATGAGCAAGCCTAAGTGGGCACATCAAAGCCAAACTCATCACATTACTGAGGGATTACCGGGATGTGTTCGCTTGGAGTCATAAAGATATGCCCGGGATAGATACAAAGGTGATATCACATTATCTCTCCATCGACTCGGAGTTTCGCCCAATGGTACAAAAGAGAAGATTGTTCAATCCAGAGAGAAGCATCGCAATCAAGAAAGAGGTGGAGAAGTTGCTTTCTGCAGGGTCAATAAGGGAAGTCAAATACCCGGAGTGGGTGGCCAATGTAGTATTAGTCAAGAAAAAGAACAATAAATGGAGGATGTGTGTGGATTTCATGGATTTAAACAAAGCTTGTCCGAAAGACAGCTTCCCACTGCCGAGGATCGACCAATTGGTAGATGCGACAGCAGGACACAAACTTCTAAGTTTCATGGATGCTTACTCGGGATACAATCAGATCCGGATGAACAAGGCAGATGAAGAAAAAATAGCTTTCACCACGGATCAAGGATTGTATTGTTACAAAGTGATACCGTTCGGGCTAAAGAACGCCGGGGCAACGTACCAGAGGTTGGTAAATAGAATATTCGCCCGGCAGATTGGGAGAAACATGGAGGTCTATGTGGATGACATGTTGACCAAAAGCACCACTACGGAAAAGCATTCAGAAGATTTGAAGGAAACCTTTGATGTCCTGAGAAGGTACAAGATGAAACTCAACCCAAGTAAATGTGTGTTCGGAGTACCATCAGGAAGGTTTTTAGGTTTTCAGGTACACCAAAGAGGAATTGAGGTAAATCCTGAGAAGATTAAAGCATTAGAAGAAATGGCTTCACCAAAGACATTGAAGGATGTGCAGAGGCTGACGGGATGTCTTGCATCACTCAACCGGTTCATAGCAAAATCAACAGACAAGTGCGCCCTATTCTTCAGAGCAATAAAAAAGGGAAAATGGCTCGAATGAAGCAAAGAATGTGAAACAACCTTTCAGAAGTTGAAAGAGTATTTAGGAAGAGCACCCATTCTTTCAAAACCAGTGGTCAGAGAAACACTGTACCTGTACCTCTCGGTTACAGAAGTGGCGACAAGTTAGGTACTGATTCGGTTAGAGGAAGGAGTATAAAGACTGTAAGGATTCCCGTTTTGTTGATTGGCTTATTTCGTGGTCAAACCACATGTTGGGGTTTTGAATGTAAGGGTAGTCTAAGTGTTTAGTGTTGAAGATCAAAGGCCCTTCCATGACCTCAAGATACAAGCACGCCAAAGGTATAATCTCTTGTGCTTGTTTTTCTTTGAAGAGATTTAGTAGCACACACACACTTAGCATTCTTGCTATGATTGCATACTTGCTTATTTTTATGTGCATCTCTTCACATGTCACTTTACACACTAGCACTTTGGTTGATATTTCTTGTTGTGTGTATATGTGCCTCATAATTCGTTTCCCGACATTGTTCAGAAACATCCGCGCTTGCACTAATTAGTGCTTGGTTTCGCGCGAAGACCGCCTATGGAGAATGCCCTTGGCTTCTCCTTGATTTTCACCATTGTTGGTGATCGGCGGTTATGATCGGCGGCCTAGCCGCCGAATGAAACCGCCGTTTCAGTCCAGATTGGTCTGAAGCAATTATGCGGTCAAGATCGGCGGTCACGATCGGCGGTCACGACCGCCGTTCGAAACCGCCGTTCATACCTGATCGATTTTAATCCCTCGGGTTTGATTCGGCGGTTGGATCGGCGGTCACTAAACCGCCGAATGAAACCGCCGTTAATGCTCTGTTCTTCACGAGCTCAATTCGGCGGTCGTCTTCGGCGGCCTGGCCGCCGATTGAAACCGCCGAACGGTGCGTTTCAGGGGCAAAAGTGTCTTTTCACATGCCCAATTCTTGATGTCTATAAATATCTTGTTTTCTCAATCTCTGAACAAGTTTCTTGAGCAATTAGAACCCTAATCTTTCAAGAGAGATTTTTGAGAAAAAATTAAATCAAGAACCCACCTTTAAACACTCAAATCAAATCCTTTTTGCATCAAATTTCATATTGCATCCTCTATGTTTACATAGAAAGCATCTATGATTGGATTGGCATCATCACAATATGCTTGGTAAGATTTTGATTAGTTTCATCTTATTTTAGTATTTTTACTATCTAGCATATTCTCTATTTATTTACTTGTATGTTGTTGATCATATGATAAATACAAGAATAGAGAATTAATTGTGATGAATTAATTGAGTGTTGTTTTTGTGATAGCTAATTAGGTTTTTGCTTAATCTTGATTAGCTAAGCTATTTGACATGTCATTTAGCAATTGATATCTAGGGTTGATTAAATTGATTATATCATCATCCTAGATAAGCATCTAAGGTTACCTAGCCTTGTTTGTTATTTGAATATTCATACATATTCACATAGGTTGCATAATCTCTTCTTAGAGAATCAAGTCTTGAGGCTAAGGTTGCTTAGGCCTCAAGCAATTGGACTAGAGCCACTTTTAAAGGCCCGAGTGGTAGGAGTGGGGGGTTATTGACCGGAGTGTTAGACGAGGTCTACATAGGTTGTAAACTCCATTTCGATTAGTGGATTTCGAGGTCCGAGTGTGGCGCACTAAACAGCCCGTGGTTTTTCCCAGTGGTTGGGTTTCCACGTATACATCAAGTGTTATTTAAATTCCGCATTATATTACACATGTATGTATTTTTGACTAGTAGGGGCATTTTCGTAAAATTGACTTGCATGCGAAAATTGGGTAATAATAGTTAAAATCTATTCAACCCCCCTCTAGCTTTATATAGAACACGCCTCGAGTATTTAATTACTTTCAATTGGTATCAGAGCGGGTTCCTAGATATACTTAGGTGATCCTAGCTCATTTTAGGTGTGTTGTGCATTTGTGTGATTTTTGCTCATTTATACATTTTGCATACATTTCATTCATTCATTTGAGACAATGAGTGGATTCGGTGGCAACCATGAGGGTGCTTCAAGCACACGGCCTCCTCTCCTCACCGGTGTGAATTATGCCTCATGGAAAGGCAAGATGGAGGCATATGTGTGCCAAATCCATGACAGGGCATGGATGGCAATTGAAGATGGGTATGCACCTCCTATGATGACTCCTACAAGTGGTGGAGAAGAAGTACTCAAGCCAAAGTCCCAGTGGTCACCTGAAGAGTTTGAGACTTCAAAATGGAATAGGAAGGCATGGCATGCTCTTCTATGTGCAGTGGATGAAAATCAGTACAAACTGATTCAGAACACTAGGATAGCCAAGGAGGCATGGGATATCCTACAGGTTGCACATGAGGGAACCGATGTCGTTAAGGATTCCAAGCTACAAGTCCTTCAAACGCAATTTGAGTTGCTTAAAATGGAGGAGGACGAGTGCTTCAATGACTTTGAAGTCAAGTTGATGGATATTGTGAATCAAAGCCATCAACTCGGTGATCCTTATTCGGATAGGAGAGTTAAGCAGAAAATTATAAGGTCTCTCCCCGCTAGGTTCGAATCAAAAGTGACGGCTTTAGAGGAAAATAGCACATACAAGGATATGAAGCCGAGCGAGGTGATTGGAAGACTCCTCGCCTATGAATCTAGGAAGGCTCCTAGTATTTCACCTCCTAAAAAGCAAAAAGGAATTGCTTTGAAAGCTTCCAAGGTTGAGAAGGAGGAAAAAGGTGACTCGGACCAAGACATGGCTTTGCTACTTAGAAGATTCAAGAAGTTTGTCAAGTTCGAGAATAAGGGCATTGGATCCAAAGGCCAAGACTTGAAGAAAAAAGCTCCCTTCAAGAGTTTTGAGCCTAGGCAAGAGCATAGTGAGAAGAAAGGGGTCCAATGCTATGAGTGTGGTGGTATAGGTCACATCTCACCGGATTGTGGGAACTTGAAGAACAAGATGGCAAAAGTGATGACCGCCACATGGAGTGAAAGTGATGACTCCGGAGAGGGAGATAAGTCATCAAGTGATGATGAGCTTACCATCAACTACACGGCATTTAGGGCCACGTGTGTAGAAGATAAAGTTGTTGGTAAGAATGACTTGACTAGTGATCCCATAGAAGAAAAAGATGAAGAAGTAGCTCTAGAGAAGATATATGTAGCTACTCATTGGGATATGACTCTCATTGACTCAAGAGATCAAGGTGGAGGTCTAAATGAGGGAAATGACTCCATTAGTGAGAATGAGAGTGGAGGAGATAACTTAAGTGAAGATGACTCCTCATCTATCTCTACAAATTGAGGTGTAGAGAAAATGGATGTAAATGACTTTATAGTTAAGTGTGAAAGTTCATTGGAGAAGAAAAATATAAAGTTGAAGATTTTAGAGGATGAAAATCTAGAACTTTCAACACACAATGACCACTTAAGTAAACAAGTGGAGGCATCCAAGAAGATTGAAGACAAGCTAAGAGATGAGCTAGCTATGTCTAAGAGGAATGAAGAAGGGTTGAAGAGAGAGCTTGTTGAAGCCATAGAGTCATTGTCTAGGATGACTACAAGCACCAAGAAACTTGACCACATTCTTGGTAGTGGAAAGAACCCTTGTGACAAGAGAGGTATTGGGTATGAAGAAACAAAGGAGATCACTACTCCAACCAAGACCGTCTTTGTCAAGAGTTTGGGTAAGATAGAAGCCTCACCGGTGCACACTCCTAGGAAGAAAATTGATCTAGGACAATGTTCAAGAAATGCACAAGTGAAGGTAGCTCCTAAGAGACAACCTCAAGCTCAAAAAGTTCCTCAACCTAACTTCCCTCAAGCTCATATTCATCAAGGGAAGAGGCCAATCATGCAAAATGAAACAAGGAAGCAAGCTAGACCGGTTCAACAACAAAGAAGATTTGAACCCGCTCAACCACAAAGTCATGGGATGGCTCCTATGCATGCACAAGGACATGGTATGAATTCTAAATTTATCCCTACATGTCACTTTTGTGGTATTAATGGTCACATTAGACCAAATTGCTTTCATTTCATTAAATTATGTAGAATCAAAAGCATGATTGAAAAGAAAATGATAAGAGCTAGAATGCATGCTAATAGGAAGGAAAACATTCATATTCATGATCCTATTAATTCTAGTACTCTTGAACCATTGTCTACTAGGAAGAAAAATGTCATATCTATGTGGATAAGGAAAAATGAACCCGCTTGCTATGAGACTAACAAGTCTCAAATAGGTTCAACCAAGTCAAATGGACTTGGTAGGTCCATAGGACCTCATGCCCTTCATTAATGAAGGATGATACTAACCCCATATGGGGAACTCAAGCAAAGAGAGCTATTTTTGCATTCTTGTCTCTTGCAAAAAATTTGAAAAATCTTATGCTTCTTGGTTGATTGCTTGAGTAAGCTTGGTTGCACATATGTATATATGTTTTCAATTCAATAAGTGTGAACCTTGCTTGTTTACAATCCATGTCATATTTATGTTCAAACATGCATTTTGGACTAGGAGATGTATGTAGGAAGTATGATTTGAATGACCTATGATTATCTCCATGACATGATGATTCTTAAATAACATGCTAATGTCTTATGAAAAGCATGAAATTCATGTACATGCTCAAATGAAAAAGCATGAATTGATAATTGCGTTCTTAAATGCAAAAACTTGTGTGAAAAAGCTAATGAGACTCAAATGAAAAAGGATCTAGTATCCATTCAAGGATTTTACAATCCAAATGTCTCTCTTTCTTTATTGGTTGATCATGTCTACTATCATACGGGTTTCATTCCCGGAAAAATCAAATAGGGTGCAAAGTTGCTCATGACATGTTAAGCTTATAAAGTTGGATATAGTTGTTCTTAAATTAAAATCAATGAAATTTCTATATCCTTTCTTCTCTCATGACAATGGTGAAATTGGTTTGAATTCCTATTAGAAACCTTTGTCATTTGCTTTGCCAAATACCATGGTATTTTGAACTTGAATGCTATATGTCTTGTATGCAAAGCATTTTGTTTCACACATTTTATCTAATAAATCTCCTCGTTTCTCTCCGATTAATTGAGATTGCATAAAGTGACTTATATTGATTATGCATATACTAGAATGCTACTATCTCTCTTTGCCTTGAGTGACCCGGTTGGGGACTACTCCTTTGTCTACATCATGACAAAAAGGGGGAGTAGAATGTGGTAAGGGGAGGTGCAAATTGTTGTAGCAATTGGTTCACATTGGGGAGAATATACATTGAGCAATTGGTGCACATTGGGGAGAATATACATTGAGGGGGAGTAACCCTTTGAGGGGGAGCATTGCATTCATCATACATTGCATGATGTTGTGTTTAATTTCTTAGAAATGCAAATGCTTGTTTATGTCCTCACTTAATTCATCTCACTTTTACTTGTTTTAGAAAGTTTAGAAACCTTGTTTCAGGGAATGATTGTTCTACAAGAGATTGAAGACTTCAAGTTTTATTTTTATATATCTCTTTGTATTGTAGAAAATCTTCATTGACCCATAGGTTTATTTTTGTTGTGAGGAATCAATGTGAGTGGTGGTTTTGTCACGAAATAGCCAAAGGGGGAGATTGTAAGGATTCCCGTTTTGTTGATTGGCTTATTTCGTGGTCAAACCACATGTTGGGGTTTTGAATGTAAGGGTAGTCTAAGTGTTTAGTGTTGAAGATCAAAGGCCCTTCCATGACCTCAAGATACAAGCACGCCAAAGGTATAATCTCTTGTGCTTGTTTTTCTTTGAAGAGATTTAGTAGCACACACACACTTAGCATTCTTGCTATGATTGCATACTTGCTTATTTTTATGTGCATCTCTTCACATGTCACTTTACACACTAGCACTTTGGTTGATATTTCTTGTTGTGTGTATATGTGCCTCATAATTCGTTTCCCGACATTGTTCGGAAACGTCCGCGCTTGCACTAATTAGTGCTTGGTTTCGTGCGAAGACCGCCTATGGAGAATACCCTTGGCTTCTCCTTGGTTTTCACCATTGTTGGTGATCGGCGGTTATGATCGGCGGCCTGGCCGCCGAATGAAACCGCCGTTTCAGTCCAGATTGGTCTGAAGCAATTATGCGGTCAAGATCGGCGGTCACGACCGCCGTTCGAAACCGCCGTTCATACCTGATCGATTTTAATCCCTCGGGTTTGATTCGGCGGTTGGATCGGCGGTCACTAAACCGCCGAATGAAACCGCCGTTAATGCTCTGTTCTTCACGAGCTCAATTCGGCGGTCGTCTTCGGTGGCCTGGCCGCCGATTGAAACCGCCGAACGGTTCGTTTCAGGGGCAAAAGTGTCTTTTCACATGCCCAATTCTTGATGTCTATAAATATCTTGTTTTCTCAATCTCTGAACAAGTTTCTTGAGCAATTAGAACCCTAATCTTTCAAGAGAGATTTTTGAGAAAAAATTAAATCAAGAACCCACCTTTAAACACTCAAATCAAATCCTTTTTGCATCAAATTTCATATTGCATCCTCTATGTTTACATAGAAAGCATCTATGATTGGATTGGCATCATCACAATATGCTTGGTAAGATTTTGATTAGTTTCATCTTATTTTAGTATTTTTACTATCTAGCATATTCTCTATTTATTTACTTGTATGTTGTTGATCATATGATAAATACAAGAATAGAGAATTAATTGTGATGAATTAATTGAGTGTTGTTTTTGTGATAGCTAATTAGGTTTTTGCTTAATCTTGATTAGCTAAGCTATTTGACATGTCATTTAGCAATTGATATCTAGGGTTGATTAAATTGATTATATCATCATCCTAGATAAGCATCTAAGGTTACCTAGCCTTGTTTGTTATTTGAATATTCATACATATTCACATAGGTTGCATAATCTCTTCTTAGAGAATCAAGTCTTGAGGCTAAGGTTGCTTAGGCCTCAAGCAATTGGACTAGAGCCACTTTTAAAGGCCCGAGTGGTAGGAGTGGGGGGTTATTGACCGGAGTGTTAGACGAGGTCTACATAGGTTGTAAACTCCATTTCGATTAGTGGATTTCGAGGTCCGAGTGTGGCGCACTAAACAGCCCGTGGTTTTTCCCAGTGGTTGGGTTTCCACGTATACATCAAGTGTTATTTAAATTCCGCACTATATTACACTTGTATGTATTTTTGACTAGTAGGGGCATTTTCGTAAAATTGACTTGCATGCGAAAATTGGGTAATAATAGTTAAAATCTATTCACCCCCCCTCTAGCTTTATATAGAACACGCCTCGAGTATTTAATTACTTTCAAAGACCGGTGTATTACATAAGTAAGGCGTTACTACCGGCAGAAACCAGGTATTCGCCAGCTGAGAAAATAGCGCTGGCCCTGATCACAGTAGCCAGGAAATTGAGGCCGTATTTTCAAGCATATACAATAGAAGTATACACGGACTGCCCGTTGAAACTCATCCTCCAAAAGCCGGAGCTGTCAGAAAGATTGACCAAGTGGGCAGTGGAACTCAGCGAATTAGACATTAGGTACACGCCAAAAACGGCAATTAAAGGGTAGGCAGTGTTAGATTTTATAGCAGAATTCACTGAGCCAGATTCCGAGGTAAGAAGGATAATGGAAGATGAACAGGCGAGTGAGTTCCAATGGAAGTTGCATGTAGACGGATCATCAAACACACATGGCAGCGGGGCAGGAATAGTCATAACAACCCCGGAAGGAGACGCCGTGGAGTGTGCCATGAGGTTCAATTTCAAAGCAACCAACAATCAAGCAGAGTATGAAGCTTTATTGGCCAGTTTGAGGGTCTGTATAGCATTAGGAGCAGATGAGTTGGAAATTTACAGTGATTCACAGGTTGTTGTTAACCAGGTACTGGACAAATACCAGGCGAGGGAGGAGCACATGATAGCTTACTTGGATATTGCAAAAAGATTGCTCAGAAAATTCAAGATGTACAAAATCTTTCAGATCCCTCGGGAAGAGAACGAAAAAGCAGATGCCTTGTCCAAATTAGCTTCAGCCACCATGAGTATCAGGTCCAAAGCAATATCGGTGGCACACCTGACTAAGCCGAGCACAGCAGAATCTGAGGAAGTCATTGTTAGGATTATGCTCAATAGCAAGAGTGTAATATTGCAATTAACAATCTTTTTCATATTAATAAAGTGATTTCTGGTTTAACAAATCTTATAGCATTTATAGTTTAATATTATAATTGTCAAAGTAAATAATCATAAGGTCTAAAGACTATGAGAAAAGAAGAATTGTTCGTACATCTAGATATGTATGAGGTAGACACAATTCTTTAGTTAGTCTTGAATAACGTTCACAACTTAAGTTAAAGGTTGGGCACCTTTATCTTGTTAAAGTTGTAGAATTCTTTTGCTAGCATTTGAGTAGGATCAAATGAGATATGATGAGTCTAAAATCATCGGAGTGTCTTCGAATAAAAGAATCTAGTGCACTAGGTGCATTGAACTGGATCACAATGAAAAGCTTTATCTAGAACCGTCAATAGATAATAGTCTTTTCATTATCAGGACAATCGGAGAGTCTATCTTAATCCTGAGATAAATGATGGACTTATGGTTGCAAGTGATATCATTTGAGTTATCAATGAGTACGATTATATAGCATAGTCTATCCTCGATAGTTTGGTGATATTCATTTGTTAATCGATAGAGGACTTCATTTATAGATATGGACATCGTGGCTCCATTTATTAAATTAGAGTATAATATCATCATATGGATGTTTTGAGGTAATTGGATATTAAATCTCAACGTTGAGTTTTCGATAGTGTCTATTGAAAACATGGCTTCTAGACAAGTCAAAATATCCAAGTTCAAAACGTGGTCATATGGGTAAATATGGTAACTTGGAGAGTATTAGGCGGTCTATGAACTCTTGGCGATTACTGATATTAATCACGAGGATACACTATCTCCAACATGATTGTCTAGGGTATGAATGAGGAATATCTTCTTATTCTATCTTTATTTAAGAGTTCAATTTTAGCTCTTTAGTGGAATGAGTTAAAATTAATGGATCGGACCTAAGTGAATCATTTGTTGATTGTGATTAGGTTATGTCTATTGAAGCTTAAATTTAGATAGCCCGCCAAGATCCCCAATCCACACGGACTTGCATGGATCACTTGATATATTCTACCGGACCAATTTATGGGTCTATTTAGAATTGCATTTAATATATTAAGAATATAATTTGCAAATTATTTATTTAATGGGCTGCTCAATTATATTAATATATTAATGAAAGACATGTGGGCTTGTTTCTTTTAGTAAGAATGGGTCTGGTTCACATGTGGGCTTTTTATTTAAAGTCCAATGGATTAAATGAAATAAGAAAATAATATATGGCCCATTTGTATGAGTGGGGCGACAAGGTGTAAAAATTAACCTAATATATTATTTTGTTTCATTGTTTTAATTAAATAAGAATTAATTAATTTATTAATTAATTGTTTAATTAAGAAACAAATCTTTTTCTGATCAAGAAATATATTTCCTAGAGTTATACTATTGGTAGTAGTATACTAAAAGTAAAAGACTTGTTTGATAAGAAAATAAATAATTAATTTTATTTATTTAATCAAATAAAAAGTCTTTTTATTTAGTCAAATAAAAGAATAAAATATCTATGAGTTGGATTAGGGTTTGAAGTCTAAAATATGATGGAAATTAGGGTGCAACACAAACCCTTTTTGGCTTGTGATTTGCGGCAACCCTAGTCCCATTTAGAGGAGGATTTCGGCAACCCTAAAGACAAGAGGAAGCAAATTTCGGCCACCTATATATTTACACTTATAGAATTCGGCCACAGTAGTTGTTGATTGATACAATTTTCTTCTTCTTCTCAATTCATAGAAAGTATTATTTTTATTCTACTAAAACATAAAAGAGTGAATAGATTATTCTTTGATGGTACACTAATTGCTTGTTCATCAATAAGCTTGTGTGTACAACATCGATTGAGGTTCACGCGAGTTTCGATCATTAGATTGAGAACTCAAAAGTGACCGGAATAATCTTAGTCTTCTTTTGATTGTTTTGTGACTAACAAAAGAAAAAGAAAAGTTTGTTTGTCCATTCTCAGGTTTGCAATTCAAAGAAAAGGGAGACCACGCTCCTAGGTGATTCACGTTCGTGCAAGGATTGAAGATCTTGCGGATTACCATCAACGTAAGTCAATCGGATCACGTGACAAAAGGTATTCTTCTTTTGTTGATTATATGTATGCTTAATTAATTAAAGGGTTTAAGGTTCATAAAAAGGAAAAATTTTAAAACATACTAAATCTATTTTTAGTCTCGCTTCCGCTGCGTGTACTACGGTATTTTTCCCTACAGTCATGATAGCAGAGATCCGACCAAGCCCAGGTGACTGGACATCCCAGCTCAGAAAGTACTTGGAGGAAAACGTATTACTAGAAGATGCTGTGGAAGCTAAACGCATCAAATACAGGTCAACCCGGTACACAATTCTGAGGGGAGAATTATACAGGAGAGGGTTCTCAAAAGCACTGCAAAGGTGTGTTACCGACGAAGAAACCATAAAAATCCTAAAAGATGTTCACAGTGGAGTATGTGGGAACCATACTCGGGGTAAGAGCCTAGCACACAAGGTACTTAGACAAGGATTCTATTGGCCGACTCTATTCGCAGAGGCGCAGTGATTCGCGGAGAGTTGCGAAACATGCCAAAGAATAGCAAACGACATTCGGCAACCCCCAGAATTACTCAGAAGCTTAACTGATCGAGCCATTACATATATAGAATTTCGCCCCCTATTTCCGATACTTTTGATTGACTTTCGAGTAAATTTATGAAATTTATGGCTCGATGTTGATTGTACAGGTACTTTTTGTATTCTTGGTTGAAGAACGAAGAAATCCGGTGATTTTGGGCTAAAAGCGGCGAAAGGAGAGCATTTGAGGGCAAAACGGTCATTTGGCAAGAAAAGAGGAAATCGGCGGTTCAATTCGGCGGTCAGGCCGCCGTTTTAAACCGCCGTTTCATTCCAGAAGTGTCAGGTGCATTCGGCGGCCACAGTTCAACCGCCGTTCCAACCGCCGATCAATTCCAGTAGGTCCATTTTCAATTCGGCGGTTTACATTCGGCGGCCTGGCCGCCGTTTATGGCCACCGATTACGCGCCACGTCAGCAGCACCGGGATTTCGCCACTAACTCATGAGGCCACATATAAATATCCCCTTTTCTCCTTCTCACACAACTCTCCACCACTTTCATGAAACCCTAACCTCTCTAACCTCTCTCTAACCTTCCATTACCCAACATCTCACCATTAATTCATCCTCCACCATTCTTCCATCTCATCTTGGAAATTTATTGAAGAGAGAAGAGGAGATTCACCAAGGTCAAGGGAATCTCAAGCACATCAAGGAACAAGAAGACTTGTGAAGGCCATCATGGGTTTTCTCTACAACTTTACTCTCTTTATTTATATTTCCACTATGTGTAACTAAACCCTTTTATTGGGGAATTGATGAGACAACTTATGTGATGATCCTATGTATTTGAATTAGTCATGTATATATACAATCCTCTCTTGGTATATTTTCATTTCATTGCTTTGAAGTTGCCATTTTTACTTTACTAAGTTAATATTGGGGTTCAATTTAGCTTGTGGTAAAAATGGTTCACATATGAAGGTTGTGGTTTAGGGTTTGAATGGCTTTCAACTCACTCTCCAATCTTTAGCTTATATGAAATTGAAAATTGATGCATGTATGTGTTATTTGGTACAAGACCTTTAATTTGTTCTTAAGAATATTATTTGGGCAATTACTCATAGTGGGGTTCACTTGGGTAAGAGCTTGAATCTATTTCCACCAAGACTCATAGTAGGGCTTACTTGAGTTAAGGTGTGAATTTGCATAGTATTGAGTTAAATCAATTTAAGAACAAACCTTGAGTTGGATTAAAGTGCTTAATTGGACTAGTTCATTACATTAGGAAATCTTTTAGTTGTCAACTCAATTCCCCAATATCTATCATCATATAGCACACTTTCCTTTACATTACTTGTTTTTAGATAAATTAATTTCATTAAGTTTAATTGTTAAGACAAATTCCAAAACCAAAATGAATTTTACTTTTCCGCACGTAGTTTAGATTAGTGTACATAAATTAGTTATAGCCAAATATCCTCCCTTTCCCTGAGGAACGATCCCACTTGCCATTATACATCTCATTCGATTTGTGTATCCCGAGTGTGGAATTTTGGTACTTGCAAAAGTCCGATCAAAATTTGGCGCCGTTGCCGGGGATCGGCACCGTTATATTTGGCTATTCTAGTTTAGGACATAGTTTAGTAGTTTAATTGTGTTATTTTTATCTTTTTACTTCTTGGTAGTTTTTGTTTTTGGTGTTTCAGGGTTGCTAGTATATGCACGGACGTCGTTCTAGGGGAGGTATTCTGTTTCCCTTCAACGATCGTATTAACCAAGTTGGAAGACTAGCAAGAGCCGCTGAAAGGGCCCGGGTGAATATGGAAGACGGGAGAGAAAACCAAAACCCACCCAATGATCCATCCCCACCAATGAATATCCCACAAAATGTACAATACCCACAAATGGAAAACCCTCCAAGACAACTCACCATGGGACAATATTCAAGACCTATCATCGGAAATGAACCACCGGCCATTGTTCTTGATGAGCTCACGAAGTCATATGAGCTCAAGACCATGCACATTAGCCAATTACCATCCTTCCTTGGCAAACCAAATGAATACTGCTTACAATTCATGAAGGATCTTAGTGGGGTAGTGGAGACCTTCCCCTTTACATCAAGGATGGGTACACTCTCAAAGGAACAACTACTAATGAGGTGCTTCTCAACTTGTTTGAAGGACAATGCAAAAAAATGGCTCAATACCCAAAAGCCTGGATCTCTTGTATCATGGGAGGCGGTGTGTGAAGCATTCTTCAACCGATTCTTTCCATCAAACAAGAAGAGGGATTTGCGGATGCGAATTACGGGGTTTCAAGAAGAGATTGGTGATTCATTTCATGAGACATGGGAGAGGTTCCAATCTTTACTGGCACAACTTCCTCCCCACATGCTCCCCGATGAATACAAGGTATCCTCATTCCAAGAAGGACTCTCTCCTCATACACAACTTTTGATTACTAATGCTTGTGGAGGCTCAACCGCGGACAAGACGGCGGCTTTTGTGATGGATGTGTGTGAGAGGCTTGCTCTTATGTCCCAACAATGTAATTTTAGCACAAGAGCAAATGGTAGGCATGATATAGGAGGAGGGACCGAGACGGCAATTGAAGTTTCGAAGTTGGCCAAGCAAATGCAATCTATGCAAGCCACGATGTTGTCTATGCAATCATTCATAACCAACAAAGGGAATGCAAGCCATGTTCAAGGAAGAGATGGAAGTGGGGATATGTCTTTCAATGGAGAAGGTTATGATGGATTCCAAGAGGAAGTCCAAGCGATGGGATATCAACAAAGAGATAGAGGTGGTATGTACTCTCAACCCTACAATCAAAAATGGCGCCATCCGAACCTTTCTTATTCAAACAACAATGCATTGAACTCGGATTTGCTTAGCCAAGAGGTGAATCAAGGGTACAACAACAACCGGGGGTTCTACCAAGGTCAAGGATCGGGGAGTGGCCAAGCCAATCAATGGAATCAACCGGGAAATTTCTACAACAACCAAGCAAGGCAACAACAAGTAGAGCCCATTCTACCGGATGGGCAACGGTTGAGTTCTCTCGAAGCGGTAGTTACCAATATGGGCGCATCAATGAAGAACTTGGAAACCCAACTTGGTCAAATTGCCGAGGCTTTGAATAAACAAGAAACGGGGAAATTCCCTAGCCAACCCGAACAAGCTAAGTCCATCACCGTACTTTCCACTCCAAATACCTCTCACATGACCCTACCTCCTAAACTCAAAGACCCTGGAAACTTTGTTATCAATGTGTCAATAGGTGGAAGGGATGACCAAAAGGCAATGTTTGATCTTGGAGCCGGTATTAATGTTATGCCTTATGCAGTGTATAAACACCTTGAGCTCCAAAACCTCAAACCAAGTTCAGTGTCATTAGTCTTGGCGGACCAATCGGTTAGGCATCCAAAGGGAATTGTGGAAGATGTGCTAATTAAGGTTGGTAAATTGAGTGTCTCAGCAGATTTTATTGTGTTAGAAATGGATGGTGAGAATAAGAGAGACAATGAGCTGCCAATCTTGCTTGGGAGACCTTTTATGGCTACTACCGAAGCGGTCATCGATGTGAAAAATGGAAGGTTGTCCATGAAGGTGCTTGGGGAAGTCATCAACATCAACATTTTCAACTCTTCAGAACTTCTTGGTGCGGTTGATTGTTTTACTGTAGGTGTAATTGAATCGGGGAAGCTTCCGAATTCCCCAAACGATTATTTGGACGAGCTCCTTGCAATCTTGGATGAAGAAGAGGAGATCCATGTTAAAGAAGCCCCCAAGGAAGTTGATGAATTGAGGAGTCAAAAGATGGAGTTGATGTTAGAGAGGGATTTGCTTAAAGAAGAGAAGATTTTGCTTCAGAAAAAGGTGATTGAAACTATGCAAGAAAAGGAAGCAATGAGGGAAGATTTTGAGAGGAAAATGCGGGTCATGAAGAATGAGTTGGAAGGCAAAGACAATGCTCTGAAAATTATGAGGGTAAAAGAATGTGATGACCTTGTGAAGCTTGACAAATCCGAACAAGAAATCAAAGCCTTAACCAACAAACCAACCTTGCTCAACAACGCCCATGGGTGTGGGAACCCTCTTGCAACATCAACAAAGAAAAATGTACTTAAAGGGAAGAATCAACCACAATTGAAAATGCCTCCAAGGTATGTGCCAACAAGGAAGAGGGAGAGCCGGGAAGGAAGCAATAGGCAATCCCTTGTACCAAGAAACACTCACCTTAGAGGTAAATTTTCTATCCCTTCACCAACTTGCTATTTTTGCTCTAGAAGTGGACACAAAAGGTCCCAATGTGATGAATACTTCAAGAGTTACACAAGGCATAATAACTTGACTTGGAGGAAGGTGAGGGTAGTGAAACAAATTTGGGTTCGAAAAGATGAGGGTGATCCATTGAACAAAACCTCTAGATGAGTTTAGCAAAAAAAAAAAGAATCCCACTTAGATAGATTTCATTTTGTACATTTTGTTTTGTTAATTGTTAAGTTTAAGGATTTTGTGAAATTATCCCCTAATTTGTATTGGATAGTGGTTCATGAAAACTTATTGAACCAATGGGTTGGAAACCTTGTCCAAGACAGGTTTGGGGGTGTCTTTTTGCTTGATGAGTGTTGTGTAGTGTGCAGTGGAATGAAGAATGCAGAATGAAGAATGCCAAATTTTCATACATCGGCGGTCAAAAATCGGCGGCCTGGCCGCCGAATTAGGCCGCCGATCAAAAACAGAAGTTCTGCCAAAGAACGGCGGTTGAAACGGCGGGAATAAATAGGCCGCCGATTGAATCAGGTCTCCAAAACATGAAACGGCGGTCAAAACGGCGGTCAAAACGGCGGTTGAAATGAAACCGCCGAACCAGGTCCAGAATGTCATTCAAGAAACGGCGGGATGTTCGGCGGTCTGGCCGCATAACATGAAACCGCCGAATTAATGAAACGACTGCGTTGTGCCGAAAAAGTCGAATTCTGCGGTCACAAATCGGTGGCCTGGCCGCCGATTTAAACCGCCGAATATACGAAATCAGGTCATAAGAAGGCTGTCTCTTTCACGAGCCACACTCACAATTTCTCACTCAAAACACTCCAAAATCCTCCCAAGGTGCATTCCTTTCCCTTCTCTTCCGATTTCAAGGCTTCTGGCTCCCGTACCCGAAGGATTGACGAGCATAGCCTTCGCAATGCATTGTATGCGGGTCGCCTCAGCAATATTTTCACTAGAACTGTACACCATGACAGGTCCATAGATTTGGATGATGTAGGCGGAACCGATATCGTGCGTCAAGTGGAAAGAATGGGGTGGCGCCAATTTGTCACTAAACCCCGCAACAGGGCCAATGTGAGCATTGTTCGGGAGTTTTATGCCTCAATGATCCCTGATGAATTCCTGGAGGGGAAGTCCGTGAGGGTTCGAGATGTAGATGTGTTCATTCGCCCCGAGGACATAAATGACTATTATGGGACCACTTCGCATGATGACCTTCCGAATGGGCTCCCGAGGGAAGGCACTTTCCGGTTATATGATTCCACACTTGCTGCGTCTCTCAGGAGAGAAATGAATGACAGTGGTTTGTGGGATGCAGACCATCATCTTCGTCAGTCCGAACTACAGAGAGACATAGCCTTTTGGTCTGTTTTTGTGTCCCACTCTCTGAAGCCGACACAGCAGAGGACGAAAATTGTTCTGGATATCGCTCAGATTTTGTATTGCATCAAGAACCAGTTGCAGATAGACGTGGGGCGGCTGATTCGCATGGCCATATGCAGAGCTGGAAAGACGGAAAAGTCGGTCATCCCTTTTCCATGCTTGATTGCTGATTTATGCAGGGACGCAGGTGTTCCAGAGCGACGTGGAGATGACTTGCTCACTATGGGGGATCCCTGCAACTCCAGAACCTTTCACGACTTGACAGAGCCTCAGGATGTGGAGCGCCTCCTACCCTTGGGATCGAGGAAGAGACAGAGGTTGCTGCAGCAGCAAGGAGGAGATGAGGGCAGCAATGATGAGGAGGATCCTGGAGCAGTTCCAGCTGCCACAGAGGCACCTTCAGAGCAGAGACCGGCATGGTTTGAGGCATGGGCGACGGAGTATTCACAGCAGACGCCCTCATAGGCTTCAACCATAATTCAGCAGCAGAACGATCAACAGAAACAGATAGATGAGCTGATCAAGGTCCTGAGGGAGAGCACAGTCACAGCTTCAGAGCGTAGTGGTGGAGCAGGCCCCAGCTCAGAGCCCTAGGAGCAGCACCAGCAGGAGGATGAGCAGGCACATGCAGAGCACGACGAGGATGCACATTGAGATTTGTCATCTATTTTAGTTCACTTTCAGTTTTAGTTTCGCACTTACTTTTAGCAATTTGGGCACTTTACATTATGTTTAGTCGGATTTTAGTTTAACTTTTCAGACTTAGTTTTAGTTGCTTATGCATGTTTCTTATCTACTTTTGGGAATTTTATTGTGCTTCATTGGATATTTTGCACATGATTTTATGCATGACTTTTTGTTCATAGAATTTTTTGGGCGCCTTCCTTGCCGGGTCCTCATTGTCAACATTGGGGACAATGTTGGATTTAGGTTTGGGGGTGTGGATGTGAATGACTTAACTTTATTTGACTTTATTTCTTTTGTAAAAATAAAATTTTTTGGAACAAAATTTTTGACAAGCTTGTGCGATATAGGCCATGAATGAGCATATTTTGCTTGGTTTGATACCTTTGTCATGTGCTCATTGACAATCTAAGATTGCATGCATGTCATGAGTTAGTCCCATACTTTCTTGACTTAAGTAGAGGTGGCCATTTGTGTGAGTGTGTAGGTCTATTAGTGGAGACTACCCTAAGTTCACGTGCCTTAAAAAGCGAATCCATGAGGGTTATATTTATCTTTTTGTATTCCTAAACACATCTCACATTTTGTTGTGCATCATTGAAGTCTCATCACATCACTTGCACCACTAGCCATAGAACATTCATCAATTGTGGATATCATGTCATTTGTTTGCAATTTCTTGTGGTTTGCCTACTTGAAGGGATGATAGGACTTTTATAGAATATGCCTAAACATTTTCATCCAATTCCTACACAATTTGTGCTCAAGGGTCTAATAATGGTGGCCGAGCACCAAGCCAAACATTTTCCCAAACACCATTGAACCCAAACACAAGCCATACCTAAACTTTCCGATCTTGCGTACTCAAGCTTTTGTAATGTGTATGTTCTTGGTTAAAAAAAAAAAAAAAAAAAAAAAAAAAAAAGAGAAAAAAGAAAAAGAATAAAGAAATAAACAGAAATAAATTGAGCCTTGTATGAGTCCAAATTGGTGTTGCTCTCATTGAGTAGCGAATGTTGTTACAAGTTGCTCCAAATGAGCTTAGTGGGAATTTTTGTAGTTTTGAGCTCAAACTTAGCTCATTGCTCTAGAATTGTTAGCTTGATCGGAATTTTCCATATTTTCCCGTATCCACCATTCACCACATAACAACCTAGCCCCATCACTTAGTAGGAAAAGTCAATTTGATCTTGTTGGTCTCCCACTTGAGAATGCAAACTCTTGTCATGCTCTACCGCGTTCATGGTTTTTGGTTCCTTTCATGAGACTTATCCACTTAAAAGAGCGTTCAATTTTTGAAATACATGTATGCGTCTTAATTTGTCCCCATTGCATAAACTCATTCGCATACGCTTGTATGAGTGTAAACCTAGGTTCTGAGAGGAAAAATAAGAGTGAATCTTGTAAGGACCTAGAGTCGAGGCGAAATATGGCCAAAACGCTTGTGCGGGTGGTCGCCAAAGCAAAGACAATTCAATGTGGGATTCATGACTAGCATTGCACTTATTGGATTGATTTTGTGTTCTTTCAACTTTGCACATTTCTCATGGTATCTCATCATATTTGGCATTCGCACTCTTTCTGATTGTTTTCATGATTGTGTATATCGGCAGCCTTAGTACTAGTTCTTAGTTAGGTTATTTTAGGTTATCGGATTTCCCTAGTTTTGTTTTTGAATTTGCTCGGGGACGAGCAAAAGCTAGGTTTGGGGGTATTTGATCGAGCCATTACATATATAGAATTTCGCCCCCTATTTCTGATACTTTTGATTGACTTTCGACTAAATTTATGAAATTTATGGCTCGATGTTGATTGTACAGGTACTTTTTGTATTCTTGGTTGAAGAACGAAGAAATCCGGTGATTTTGGGCTAAAAGCGGCGAAAGGAGAGCATTTGAGGGCAAAACGGTCATTTGGCAAGAAAAGAGGAAATCGGCGGTTCAATTCGGCGGTCAGGCCGCCGTTTTAAACCGCCGTTTCATTCCAGAAGTGTCAGGTGCATTCGGCGGCCACAGTTCAACCGCCGTTCCAACCGCCGATCAATTCCAGTAGGTCCATTTTCAATTCGGCGGTTTACATTCGGCGGCCTGGCCGCCGTTTATGGCCGCCGATTACGCGCCACGTCAGCAGCACCGGGATTTCGCCACTAACTCATGAGGCCACATATAAATATCCCCTTTTCTCCTTCTCACACAACTCTCCACCACTTTCATGAAACCCTAACCTCTCTAACCTCTCTCTAACCTTCCATTACCCAACATCTCACCATTAATTCATCCTCCACCATTCTTCCATCTCATCTTGGAAATTTATTGAAGAGAGAAGAGGAGATTCACCAAGGTCAAGGGAATCTCAAGCACATCAAGGAACAAGAAGACTTGTGAAGGCCATCATGGGTTTTCTCTACAACTTTACTCTCTTTATTTATATTTCCACTATGTGTAACTAAACCCTTTTATTGGGGAATTGATGAGACAACTTATGTGATGATCCTATGTATTTGAATTAGTCATGTATATATACAATCCTCTCTTGGTATATTTTCATTTCATTGCTTTGAAGTTGCCATTTTTACTTTACTAAGTTAATATTGGGGTTCAATTTAGCTTGTGGTAAAAATGGTTCACATATGAAGGTTGTGGTTTAGGGTTTGAATGGCTTTCAACTCACTCTCCAACCCCATTTTGATACTCACTTTTTCCGTCGTTAAGAAATTGCAAGGATCAAAAGATTATTTCATTTAAAAATGGGGTTTCCTACGCAATGTGCTCTAAACTAGCAAAAGACTAGTAAAGCGGCAAGCGAGGGTATCGTTCCGCAGGGAGGTGTGATTCGTCAACCATATCAAGTTCTAGAGTTTATTGTAAGCATGTAAATAGAATGCGGAAAGGTAAGAATGATGTGTGTGAAATGTATGTACAATGCCGTGTGTGTGTGTGTGTGTGTAGAGAATAAAAATAAAAATAAATAAAACCAAAGAGAATATGGAAGGGTGAGAATGGTGTTTAAAGCGATAAATAAAATGGTGGATAAGAGAGATGCAAGAAAATGGTCACACAAGGTTCAACAAGTTCACCATACATAAGTGCACAAATAGTTGGTTGTTAGACATTAGGGACATCCAATTTTAGTTAAGGGTTCGTTCTTGCCTCAATCCGATTTATACCCATTCATAGAGCTAACGGTTGAAGAGTGTGCCGAGAACCTCTCAGACACGAAACCGCAACCAACATATGTGAACCGATTCTACAAACAAAACTACATTGAGCCCCAATGATTGCTTCGTAATGTAAAATGGCAACGTGAAAGTCTAATGAGTGTGGAAAGAGTGATTGTATCTCCGACCATAACTCACCTAGAGCCCCTAGCATGAGAAATAGCTAAAGTCCAATTGTTTACAAGAACAATGAACCAAACCCTTCTAATATGACAATTTATAGGTTCACCCACTCTTCCTAGCTAATTAGCCAAAACTATGCCCGGAGAGCCCCTCCTAAAGCACAATCCTAACTCTAATTCACTCAAACCAATTCATGACATGCAATTTCGACCTTCCAAAGACATACATACACAAATGGGATGTTTGATTACAACTACTCCTACAATTAAGTTAATCTACTCCTAATCCCATCCATGAACACATATCAATTTCCAATCATCCACAAACATGCATTTCAAGATAAGAGATATACTCAATAACAATCAAGAATGAATCAAAACACAAATTGGATATAAAAACAACCATATATATATTGAGCACAAAATAGGTTTACAAATATTCCCAAGTGGGGATTATACATTCAAGAAAACAAGAAATACATAGAGAGTGAGAAATAGATACAACCCTTGAAGAAAACCTCCTCCAATAGCTCCTTCCTTTGCTAGCTCGAAATTGACCAAAGCCCACTCCTATCTCTATGCAATCTACTCCTAAATGTGGTGGAAGATGTGTAGAAGGTGAGATGGGGAGCATCCATGGAGGAAAAACCTCCATGGATGCTCTTGGAAGCTTCTCTCTCTCTTATTTGGTGAAGAAAATGAAGAAGAAGAAGAAGAGGAAGTTTGTGGGGAGTGTGTTCTGATGGTTGAGAAGAGAATAAGGTGTTGGGAGGTTAGGGCACGAATTGGGGATGAAAGGACGAAACTGTCCCTGAAATTCGCCTAAAAAACGACTTTCTGGAGTGATTCGGCGGTTTAATTCGGCGGCCCGGCCGCCGTTTGAAGTAGCCGTTTAGACCTGACAGCCTTTCAGCGTTTTCAGCATCGCGCACCGTTACGGAAATGAGCATAACTTCCTACAGAAAGCTCGGAATCACAATCCGTAAAATTTTCTGGAAACTAGACTTCCGGAGCTTTCCGAATATATAAAGATATCCATGTGGTTCGATCTGAGAAGGAAGATATGATCTCCGCAAGTTGTACGTTCTGCACACATATATACAATTTCAGCTCTTTTTGCTCCATTTTGCCTCCCAAACTAATCTTTAAGCTCAAAACCTTATTATAAGGAATATGTACCTACACAAAGCTCAAACAAAACATTATACACAAAAATACGCTCGAAAACGAGACAAACGATCGGAAATGGGGGACCTCAAATAGGTATAAAATAGTTCGATCATTAACCTTACCTTGGCCTTTTGCCATGTGGGGCCTCGATCTAATAGGACCAATGCCCACAGGAACAAAGGGAGGTGCAAAGCACGATATTGTGGCAGTGGACTACTTTACCAAATGAGCAGAAGCAAAGGCACTTGTGCACATCACCGAGGCAAACACCACCAGCTTTGTCAGAAAGAACATAATATATAGGTTCGGGATCTCGAGCATCATCATAACGGACAATGTGACCCAATTCGACAACAACAAGTTCATAGAAATGTGCGAAGAGTATAAGATCGCAAACTACTGCGCATCACCTGCTCACTCTCAAACCAATGGTCAGACCGAAGCTGTGAACAAAGTGATCAAGCACACATTAAAAGCAAAATTGGAGGCAAAGAAAGGCAGCTGGGCGGACGAACTACCCGAGGTGCTATGGGCATACCGAACAACCGTAAGGTCATCCATATGGGAGACTCCTTTTGCACTGGCATTTGGAACGGAGGCTGTTATCCCAGCAGAAATAACTTTTACATCCCCCAAGGTTCAACTATACAGCCCTGAGCACAATGTAAACATGCTGCAGCAGAACTTAGACGAACTTGAGGAAATCAGGGATGCAGCGCAAGTAAGAAATGCCGCGTACCAGCAAAGGGCTGTAAGGTACTATAATTCCCATGTTCGAGAGCGTAGATTCCAGCTCGGAGATTTAGTGCTAAGGAGAGTGTCCCCGAACACCAAAGACAAATCAGCAGGATCACTTACCGATAAATGGGAGGGGCCGTACATCATCAAAGGAATCGCGGGGCACGGGGCCTACATGATAGCCCGACCAGAGGGTAGCCTAGTACCCCGACCATGCAACGCACAATATCTCAAGATTTTCTATCCCTAAGGAATCCATCCATGTTTTTATGTTAATTTATTCTGCTTTAGTTCAGTTTTAGCTTCGCATTGATTGTTTCAGATTTATTCGTTGATTTCATAACCATGTTGATTATCTAATAAAGTTCAGTTGCTAATAAAAAAGTTATTTAGTGGAGTCAATAAGTTCCATGATCAAAGAGCAACACTTCAACAGTGGCCACTCAAAAGCCGACCAACTAAGCTCTTAAAAAAAAAAAAAAAAATTCGGGCGCTATGAAGCCGCGAGAGAGCG
Organism: Acer yangbiense; assembly: GCA_008009225.1. Taxonomy (NCBI): domain Eukaryota; kingdom Viridiplantae; phylum Streptophyta; class Magnoliopsida; order Sapindales; family Sapindaceae; genus Acer; species Acer yangbiense. The sequence continues at coordinate 19,317,418 of CM017773.1, read as the reverse complement.
GACGAGTAGTGCTCGAAGGGCGAAAAAGCTGAAGTAGCGTGCCCGTCTAGTTAAGACAATGCGAATGCATCTCTTAGCAAAAAGGCAAAACCAAGGCACCGGGGTAACTGGAAAACTGCTCGGAGCGTCGCTAAAAAGGCTAGTGAGATGCGCAGCCGTGTTGGCCGGTACATATTACCCTAATGATTCGGTAAAACCTTGCACAAACAAAACCGGGAGACGTCCTAGGTGACTTGTGCAAGGACCTTAACGTATGGTCGTGGTGAGCCTCGGCGTAACGTTGAGGTAAAACGACCTTAATAAAAGGCCGAAAGACAAATGTCAGTTAAATAAGATACTTGGTTAAATTAATCAAATGCCAGTTAAATAAGATACTCGGCTGAATTAATTAGATGCCAGTTAAATAAGATACTCGGCCGAATTAATTAAATGCTAGTTAAATAAGATACTCAGCTAAATTAATTAATTGCCAGTTAAAATACTCGGTTTAATTAATTAACTGCCCGTTAATAAGATACTCGGCCAAAGTAAAGCTAGGGATTTCCAAAAATCCATAAAGCTCAAAGATAGCTGAGTACATGCTGTCAAATAAATTATACTCAATACAGATTTAGTTCATCCCATTTATGTGTTTATCATGCAGGAAGTTAGAAATAGCGGAACATCATAAGAATAAAGATTCATATATATATATGAGTAAAGGTGAATACAAAGATCATTACAAAAATAATTAAATAAAAGATCAAGAAGAAGGCGCTAGGGGTTGTGAGTTGCTCCCGCCAACACTCGGGTCAGGTTCCATCACATATTCGCTCAGAAGGCTATCGTCAGAGGGCCACATGATTACATCTTCTTCTTCATCATCCATCCAGGCACTATAGTCAGTCCTAGGGACGGGCCCCAAGTCAGGGTTCTCACCATCAATCCCCGCTTTCTGACAAGCGTAAAAAGTGGAGAAGGAATCGGCAGTGGAAACCTCCAGGTGCATGGGATGTGGCGCCTTACCTTTACTTCGACAATACGCTCGCCACTCTTTCATCTGGATCCGAAGAGACTTCAGAGACGTATCCATATGCTTTTTAATTGAAAGGCTCCAGTTGGCCCTAGCTGGGTCAGTCGCCCTATTCTTCATCTTGAAGAACTCTCCAGTCGAGACCATCCCCCGCTGGAACTCCAGGAGAAGCAAAGCATCATAGGCCGGAGATCTCTTGAAACGATCGACACCCTGTATCTCCAGTTCCAGCCTAGCTTCCTTCGATAGGGACTTGACTGTCAAAGCCTAACGCTCCAAGTCTTCGATTCAGCGTTCATAAGATGACTTGGCGTCTTCAGCATTCTGCTCGGCCTGGAGCAAAGCATCCTGAGTAGAGGTCAACTGATCTTGCAAGGTCTTGACCTCCTCAGCAGCGAAAGACGCCTTCTGCTTAGCCTCCATCTGACGTGCAAGACATTGATCCAGGAGCACCTAATTTGACCTGGCACCTTCCTGACAAGCCAACTCAACCCGAGCGCGGCGATCTTCGCTCTCCTTTAGTTGGGCTTCTAGCCGTTTTATTCTTTCTTCCTGGGCTTCACCGGTTCGGTATGCCTCGGACATCTCGGTAACCATCTACAGCAAATCAATAGTGAATAACTAAGTGAAGCAACAGTAGCAAAAGAAAATACAAAATTATATATATAATTGAAGCATTACTCACATAGGAAGCGCTGTTGAAAAAGCTGCAGAGTCGGTTAGATGGAGTACCAACCCTAAGGCGACTCCAATGATCCTCCTCAATGTAAGCATGGCCCAAGGACATGGCTTTCAACATGGACTGGGGGGTAGGATCACTAGGTTGACTCGGTAACCCCGAGCCACTAGCACCAGCATCGGGCATAACAGCAGATGTTTGAGCTTGAGGGAAAGAGCCGTCAAAGCTTCCAGCTCGAGTCTCAGCACGATCTCTTGAGGGGGAAGGAAAAAGCCTATCTTCAACCCTAACGCCAGTCTCCTCATCGCCCGAAGACGAGTCAACATAGGCAACCACTCGAGGAATCTTGGGAGCAGGATTCCCAGGAGAAAATGAGGCTTTCCTTTTTCCAGATTGCCTCCCGCGAGTGTCAAGGTTGGAAGCAAGATCCTCCGCCTCAACATCAACCCCAACCTCAGGTGATAAGAGGATAGAAGTTGGTGTAGTACCAGAGGGCCCCCTTGCCCCATCAATGCCATAAGACACGGTAGCAAGATCTTCAGAACCTGGGTCAGGATGTCTCAACTCAGCACCACCACCTGTGGAAGAAGGGACAGGGACTGACTCGGGAGTGACCGAAATTTTGGGGGCCACCGCACTAAGGGGCTCCCTAGCTGCCTTAGCATCCCATGGCGTATTATTCAGCTAATTTACAACAGAGCGAGATGAGGGAGTCCCGTGAGAAAGAGCTACTGGCTCGGAAGGCTCCCCAACCTTCTCCTTACCCTTGAGCCTTGAGCGGGCAAGACTGTTTGTTTGTGTAGCTGCCTCGTCTGCAGGTGGTTCACCTGGATTTTACATGTCCCCCGCTAGGTCAGCCTCCTCACCAGCACCGCGAGTCTCCTGAGGTGTGTATTCGGGAACACCCTCATTATGTTCCTCCTCAGGGGTATCTTCTGGAGAACTCTCGTCAGAATCACCTTCTGAAGGTTCAATCCCAGCCGCTTCTTGGCACAAAGCTTCTTTCCGACTGGCTTCAACCATAGATTTCATCCGGCGCACCTGAACGTCACAAACAATATCTACATCGTACACTATGAAAGTAATTAAATACTCGAGGTGTGTTTATCAATATATAAAGCTAGAGGGGGGGTGAATAGATTTTATCTAATTATTACCCAATTTTTGCATGCAAGTCAATTTTACGAAAATACCCCTAGCAAGTCAATAATACATACAAGTGTAATAAGATGCGGAAATAGTAAATGACACTTGATGTATACGTGGAAAACCCAACCACTGGGAAAAAACCACGGGCTGTTAAGTGCGCCACACTCGGACCTCGAAATCCACTATATGAAAAGACGGTTACACCCTCAAGTGATTCTCGGACTCTCACCCTAGATAACCTCAGGCTATGGACACTACCAATCTCAACTCTTGGTTCAATCCCTAGTGATATCCTCTGATACACTACTCTTGGCATGAGCACCCTCTAATCTACCACGCGGGCCTTTTATAGCGGCTCTAGTCCAATTTGCTTGAGGCCTAAGCACACTTAGCCCCAAGACTTCAATCTCTCAAAAGAGATGCACAACCCTATGTGAATATGTATGAATATTCAATTAATGCAATAAGAGCTAGGGTACTCTAAATGCTTACCTAGGATTATAAGATGACAATATAATCAATCCTAGATATCACATATAGCTATATGACATGGCATATAACTTTAGCTAAGTAAAGGATAACCAATCCTAGATACAAAGCTATCATATCAAACCCACAAACATTCAAAGGATTAACTAGTTGATTAAAAAAACAATCTATCAACCTAGTTATCAATACATCACACAAGAATGTTCATGGCATAGCTTTTAGGCAATAATGACCTAATCAAATAAGCTATGAAAAATAATCTCAATCAATAAATGAGATCAATTAGCTAGATGGCATATGAACATTAAAGCCTAGCTAATAAATAACCTAATCAACACATAATCTCAATCATGTATGTAGAAATTAATCTAATGACATACAAGTAATAAATGAGATAACATTGATAAGTAGAAACACTAATTATGTAAGATAAAAGTGTTCAACAAATCATACCATGTGTGTTGAAGAAGTCCCATGCATTAGCATATGCTAGATGATCCTAGATGATGCTTAGATGAAGATTTATGCATGTGGGAATGGGTTTAGAGAGATAAAGATATGATCTTTAAGCTTTCTCTCTCAAGTCTCTCTAAATATCTCTCTAGGGTTCTTATGATCAAAGACTTGTGTTCTGAACCAGAGATAAGGATGTATTTATAGAGACCAAAAACAGGGCAGGTGAAAATACAATTTTGCCCTTGAAATGCACCGATCGGCGGTTTCATTCGGCGGCCAGGCCGCCGAATTGAACCGCCGAATGGCTCCCGAGTGGAACAGGGGAACTTCGGCGACTTCGTTCGGCGGTTTTGAAACCGCCGATCCCAACCGCCGTTTTGGACCCGAGAGATATATTTCAATCAGGTCTCATTCGGCGGTTTCGAACGGCGGCCAGGCCGCCGAACGTAACCGCCGATTCACCAAAAATGGTGAAACCAAGGAGAAGCCAAAGGCATCTCCACCGGCGATCATCGGGCAAAACAAAGCACATCAACGTGCACGCGCGGACGTTTTCGAACATCCTTAGGGAAACGAATTACACCACACTAAAAGCTAACATACATGAAGTGCAAGTGTGGGTATTGAATGCATCCTAATGCCTAACATGTCATGGCATTATCATATAACAAGATGCAATCAATTCAACATGCAAGAAGAGATATTGAATAAATCAATAAAGCACAATGCACACAAAATATAAACACAACATTCAAGAATAAGAGTTATGCATGTTGTGTGTGTGTGCAACCATATTTCTTCAAGCCAATGTAAGCACTAGATATATACCTTTGGTGCTTGTCCTCTTGAGGTCTTGGAAAGGGTCTTGATCTTCAACAAACACCTAGACTACCCTTACAACCAAACCCCAACATGTGGTTTGACCACGAAATAAGCCAATCTATTTATGGGAATCCTTACACACTAGAAAAGAAAGAACTTGTGATTATTGAGCCGACCAAACAAAAGATTAGTTAGGCAAAAAATAACATGGAAATGAAACAAGAAAAACTCACGGCGTCGCCAATGGGCAGAAATCTGAGGGAAGAGGCGAGCTTTTATCATCTTGCTCTCACTATAGAGGTACGACCTGCCTCTTTTTGCCAAAGGCCGCACCATAGCCTAGGCCAGAGCCACAAGCTCACTATCAGTATAAGTCGGAGTCGTTTGGTTCCAGCGCTCAGGCGAGTAAAAATATCGAGGGACCTTGTACGTCACTCGAGTTTCATCAAGGTCAAAAGAAACCGATTGGCCCAATGACCACCAACGAAGAACCAGCTGTTCTTCCAAAATTTGTTAGGAGAAGGGAAGCCCCAGACGAACCCCTTCATCTTCTCGTCAGTGGTCGACTCAACTTGGCCACGGACTTCCACATCCTTAGGAATCCAATGTTCGGGCTTAGTCGAGTAAAGAAAATAAATTCTCGACTTGCCCAGCGGCCTCAATGAATAGAAGTGCCTGATCTCGCGAGGAGTAGGAGGTGGCCTCTTCATTCGGTGCCACATGTGCCACATGCAAATCAAAATCCTGTAACTATTTGGGGTCAATTGAGCAGGGGCGAGTTGGGCTTCTGCAAGAAACCAAGTAATTAAAGGTTGAAGTGGAAGGGTCATGCCGTAAGAAAGCATTGCCCCTTAAACAGCCACCATGCCCGGCGGGGGGTTCCATGCTGCACGACCTTCAGTCGGGCTCAACTGAACGCGGTTGGTATCCAAGTCAAATCGACTTATGTATTCACTTACTTCGGTGGGACCAACCACATTCGGCTCAACATCGTAAGCGTATGCCTGCTCGGGAGAAATAACGAGGTGAGCTGCCCGATGCTCCTCCTCCACGTCACTCTCATGCAATCTCTGAGAGCCGATACGACTCTCTCGGGAATGGGAGTCCTTGTACACCTTGCGTTTGCTAGCATGCTTCCCCATTCATCTCCACCACGGTCGAGTAGAACTAGGGTTAGAGGTAGATGAATTCGACTGAACCTCGGGGTGATAAGACTCATCGGGATGGTAAGTGAAACTAAATATAGCACGGTGTGTATAAAACTATCTAGAGGGAGGGTGAATAGATTTTACGCTTTTTACCCAATTTTTCGTGTTAGTCAAAATTACGAATTTACCCTCAAGATAATATAAACAAGCAATCAGTACCCAGGTACTTGGTCCAGCCCCTTCTGCAAGTCTGGGTGCTTCAAAGGGTATCCCTTGGGCGATCATTCGAAGGCGGACGCTTTCCACATAGGCAGCAGCATGTTGCTCTATGGCCTCCCGAGTCGCTTCTAGGACCACGGAGTCTTGTGGTGCTGATCCGGGATTAGGTCGTGGGACTAGTGTGGGGATCTGGCTTCTGGTTCCTTTCCTTTTTGAAACTAATTATAGCACGGTGTGTATAAAACTATCTAGAGGGGGGGGGGGGGGGGGGGGGGTGAATAGATTTTAAGCTTATTACCCAATTTTTCATAATAAGTCAAAATTATGAAATTACCCCTAAATAGATATAGCAATAAATCAAGTATAAATTACGGAAATTAAATAACACTTGATTTTTTACGTGGAAACCCTCACGGGAAAAACCACGGGCTAGTAAGTAAGCCACACTCGAACCTCGAATCCACTAAATGTGTAAAACGATTACAACCTAATCCCGGAAGTAATTACACACCTATCTAATCCCTGTATGAGTGAACCTAGTCCAATTTGCTTGCGATCTAAGCAACCTAATCCCGAAAGCTACACACAAGTCTTACTTTCTCAATGAAGAGAATAACACCCTAAGTGAATATATGAATATCCAAAATGCAACATAGAGCAAGGGAAACCCTATATGCTTATCTAAGATGATTAATATGCAATTAGAACAATCCTAGATATTAAAAACTAAATGACATGTCAAATAGTTTAGCTAATCAAGATTAAGCACAAAACCTAATTAGCTATCACAATACAACTTCTCAAACATACATCACACTAATCTCAAACTTGTATCAAAAGATATATGAAAATCATACAAGTAATAAATTGAGATTGCTTGTTAAGAAAAACACAAAATATGTAAGATAAAAGTGAAAAGCTTACCAAGCAAAGTATGATGAAGAATCCATGCAAGATGACATCTAGATGATCTAAGATGATGCTAGATGATGATTGATGATGATGAAAAAAGTGTTTGAGTAATTAAAAATGAGTTCTTGGAATTTTTCTTCTCTTTGAAAAATATCCTAAGTATGAAATCTGAATATGAACTCTTGTAATTGACCTAAAGTCAAAGTGGCATATATATAAGAGGCCAAAACAAAGTGTGGTCGTTTTGATAAGTTTGCCTCAACATTAGCCTTGGGCGCTGTACGTAGAGCGCTTCTGTACAGCGCCTGTACAGCGCCCATAATCTGACCTCTCGGGTCTGAGAGGGGCGCTGTACGAACAACGCTTCTGTACAGCGCTCGTACAGCGCCCAACCAAAAACCATCAGACCTGATGCATTTAATTGTCCAATTTTGCATCAGGTATGGGGGTCGGTGTTCAGAACAGCGCCTTGTAGAGCGCTTTGAACAGCGCCCTTTGCAAAGCAAGAATCCCAAAGTTATACAAGACAAGGCAATGGGCAATGCAAGATGCAATCAACCTATTGTGCAAGAAGAGAAGATAATGAGCATTAAAGCACACAAATAAGACACACAACATACAAAGATTAAACAAATGCATGAGTTGTGAGTGTGTGCAACTATCTCTTCAAGACAAGTAAGCACAAAGAAATTTACATTCGGTGCTTATCAATACGAGGTCTTTAAAGGGCTCCAATAATAAAACCAATACCTAGGCTACCCTTACAAAGAACCCCAACATGTGGTTTGTCTACGAAATGAGCCAATCAACAAATGGGAACCTTACACTTTTCCCTTGATTCATCTGGGTGGAAACGAGGGAATGGGGCCTTGAGTTTACGGGCTGCCCTTGGGAGGATCGGAGCCTCATCTTCTATCTTCTTCTGAGTTGAATCTTGAAAGTTTGTTAATGGTGGGGGATGGTTCCCACAGACGGCGCCAAAGTGTTAACCCAAAATTGTCACTGGGGTGCAATCTCAAATTAACGATATATAATGGTCCTGGATCTGGATAGATCTGGGCTAGTGGGATGCTCAGTACCCTGATACCCTGCTAGTTCTTGCAAATCTACTAGGTGCAATGGGTGTAAGTAGTAGGATGGTTAATTTTCTAATATGGTGAACGTATGAAAGCATAAAACTATTTGTATATAATGACTTCAATAAGATTTATCACTCAATGCTGAGACTATTGAGATTACAATATGAAAGAAAAGAAAACGTATTGGTGGACAATGGAGATGGAGCTTTTCATGCCTGTCGATAAGTAGAAAAAAAGGTCAGATCCATCTCCTATGAACATATGATGAACATATATAGGCCCGCTTTCTTGTTGAGCACTCTTAGAACTTTGGTCTAGGGTTTTAGTGATGCACGGGTCTTCCTTTGGAGTCTAACAAATTCGTCGGAAAATTGATCCCAAAAGATCAAGTGATTCCTTCTTTTTCGGTTCCAGGCGAGTTGACTCCTGTTAACCAAAAATTTAGGCAATTAATTCAAGGAAAAGCGTTTCCCACTGAAGGACCGGACCGGACCGCTTCATTACCTACCACGGTGGCACTCCTAGTCCGTCCAACCCGCTTGTTAGGAACAAGGGCCCGGCCCTCTTTTAGTCGCGCCTACTCACAGGCGCGCTAGGATTAAGCATTGCTCGACCCTGAACCGACCTTCCTCCCATAAGAATGCTTGTGAAGAAAGGGTACCTGACCCACTGGGGAGCTCACCTCGAAAGCTGTGATCCATCCGGGATCCGGCTCCCGCCCCTTCATCCAATAAGAAGGACCGCTTCTTCCAGCAGCTGATCCGCTCTAGTAGCCAGCCTCGCCGCAAAGATCACTACCTCACCCCCTATAACACCCTCCTACGACTCGAGCTGTCCTCTCTAGAAGAACCCCTAGGAGCTCACGAGCGCCTCCTGCTCCGTAAGGGCTGATGCCATCCCTTGCCTCCAGCTCACATGGGATAAAGAGGGTGCTGGGAACACCTGCAAAACACCAATGTCGCCTCATCAATAAGAAGCAGTAAGCATGACTGAGGAAAGACAGCAGCCGACGGTCGAGATCACCATTTAGCCACGCTACCTCAACAGCTGGATAACATTCCATCTCAACCCTAATTGAAGGTCAACTATCCCTTACATGCAAGAGGATGCTGGTTTCTTCAGCAAAATACTTGCAGAAACGCAGTAAGCATGAAGAAGGAAATGGTGGAAGAAAGCACCTGACAGGGTGCAGCGGGACAGGCACTGACACTGTCCCCTGCCAGGCCAGAACCTTGATAACGACTTCCCACCGCCATGAAGACCCCTTGCAACCAATCAAAACTCGTGGAAACGCCACCTTTTCACCACCTCAGCCCTACAGAAGCTCAGATATGGACCTGAGGCCTAGGTGGAGTGATCGAAACCCTCTAAGGCGTGTGGTAACCCTGATCCTGCCCTAAATCAATGGCTAGGATCAGTCCCGCCAATTGCACCCTGGGAACTAGGGCCCCCACCTACCAAAATCGATGCTCCCGCCAAGGCAAAGCCAGCAGGGCACGATCCTAATCTTTGATTCCTAGTGACCGCCATTGTGGATAGGAGGGAATGGTAGAGATTTAACCGGGGATTCTCGCCTAAACAGATGACCTCCACCTACCCCCTACCAGAAACACTATAAATGACCCTACATCCCATAGAGGAGGGGGTTGGCCTTTGAAAACCAAAACATCCTACTTGGCCTAGTCAAAGCTCCTATGTGTGCTCTACTTGGCTACTACCCCGCCTAGTCAAAGCTCCTATGTGTGTCCTACTTGGCTACTACCCCGCCTAGTCAAAGCTCCTATGTGTGTGTGTGTTCTACTTGGCTACTACCTCGCCTAGTCAAAGCTTCTATGTGTGTCCTACTTGGCTACTACCTCGCCTAGTCAAAACTCCTATGTGTGTGTGTTCTACTTGGCTACTACCCCGCCTGGTCAAAGCTCCTATGTGTGTGTTCTACTTGGCCACCATCTCGCCTAGACAAAGCTCCCATATGCAACCTATCTGTTAGGATTCCCGTTGTTTTTAATTGGCTTATTTTGTGATCAAACCATATGTGGGGATTCTTTGTAAGGGTAGCTTAGATGTTGTTGTTATTGCCTAGGCCCTTAGTGGTCTACTCTTCGGGGTGCCCGCCTCCTGCATCAGCGGGGTTGGTCTAGTGTTATCTTGTTATGTATATGTCATGAGCTTTGCTGGTCGGGGTACTCCAGGTACCCCTCCTCCCTCTTTCTCTTATTGAAACGATGTTTGTAGATATTGGGGTTCCAGATATCGGGGTACCAGGATACTCGGGTATCGGGGTACTATGAGGATAGACGGGCGTTAGGATCTTGTGAGGGTTGTATCTCTAGGGCCTTCTCTTCATGGCTTCCTAGTGCTTTCCTGGCTCTAGAGACTTTGGACATGGTCGAGGTAGGCAAAAGCTCTTATTCTTGCCCGTCAGTTGGCAGACGGGGTACCCAGACATCTTTCCTGCTGCTACCTTGCATCCCGGCTTTCTTCTCAGAACTAGTGGAAAATTCTTTTTTGGTCCCCGCCATTTTTGGTGGTTAATAGTATCCTTTACTTTTAGCCGAGTATCTCATTAACTGGCAAAAGTGAATTTATTATGTCGAGTATCTTATTTAACTGGCGATTGTGATAATTAATTTTGCCGAGTATCTTATTAACTGGCGATTGCGATAATCAGCTCTGCCGAGTGTCTTATTTAACTGGCGACTGGGTTTTAACCTATTGTTTTGAGTTACTTTACCCCGGTATTACGTCGAGGCTCACCATGACCATACGTTGGGGTCCTTGCACATGTCAACTAGGCCGTCTACCGGTTTTGTCTGTGCAAGGTTTCACCGAATCGTTGGGGTAGCATGTACCGGCCAACACGCTTGTGCATCTCACCAGCCTTTCTGGTGGCGCCCCGAGCAGTTTTCCAGTTATCCTGGGTGCCTCAGTTTTACCTTTTTGCTAAGGGGTGCATTTGTACCGTCTTAACTAGGCGGGCACGTTGTTTCAGCTTTTTCGCCCTTCGAGCACTATTTACCTGCTCTTTCGCGGTTTCATAGCGCCCGATCTTTTTGATCATCCTTTGGATGACCATTATTACCCTTCGGTTCAGAATAGTTGATTTGAACATGAATTCAGTAACTTCAGCGAATAATCTATTTTGCTCTTTCATTAGAAACCAAATTTTCAAACGATCAAACAACTATGGAAATATTGAAAATAAAAATATGCAGAATGCGAAATTGAAGTAGAAGATAAATCAAGGAATGGAATAAGTCCCTCAAGGGTAGAAAATCTTTAGGTACTGTGTGTTGTATGGTCGGGGCACTAAGCTACCCTCTATTCGGGCTATCATGTAAGCTCCGTGTCCTACGATTCCTTTAATGATGTATGGTCCCTCCCATTTGTCGGCGAGCGACCCTGCTGATTTATCCTTCAGGCATGCTTTGTTTAGATCCGTGAAGTCTACACACATCCTCCATTGATTGTTCTTCTTTTTGACCAGCACTACATTGGCCACCTATTCTGGGTACTTGACTTCCCTTATCGATCCTACAGAAAGTAACTTTTCTGCTTCCTTCTTAATAGCTATGCTTCGTTCTGGGTTGAACAGTCGTCTCTTCTACACCACTGGCCGGAACTCCGGATTGATGGAGAGATAATGCGATATCACTTTCGTATCTATCCCGGGCATATCTCCATGACTCCATTCGAACACATCCCTGTAATCCCTCAACAGCGTGATAAGTTTGGCTTTGATGTGTTGGCTTAGGCTTGCCCCTATCTTGACTGTTCTACTGGGCCCATCTGGGTCTAACATCACCTCTTTTGTTGGCTCATCTTTTTTAGCTTCGGGGTCTTCTCTGGGATCCAGCTCGAATTCCTTTGGTGTCTCTGCTTGCTCCTCAGATTCATCAGTGGCTTGCACGGCTGATACTGTGTACACTTGGTGTACCTCCTTATCCTGTAGACTGACAGATTCGCCCTTCGCGCCATTTCTTGTGATCCCTTGACCACTTCTACTCCCTACTCCGTTGGGAACTTCATCACGAGGGCATACGTAGCTGTTACTGCCTTAGCTTTATTCAGGAATGGTCGGCCCAGTAAGGCGTTGTATGGCCAATTTTCTGTGTCCATAACTGTAAAATCAAGTAGCACTGTCTTCTGGCAAGAGGTCTTCCCGATCTTTATCGGTAGTTTTACCATACCAAGTGACCTTACCTCTACCCCGTGGCTAGTCTCTTTTATGACTCTCGTAATAGGACGAGGTCGGAAAGTAGTGTAATGATGAAGTGAAGTTCGTTCCCACAGGGATCGAGTGACCGATTACCGAAATTGATTAGTTTGGGTGCTATTCAAACAATCATTAATGAGGATTTCCAAATTAAACAAAAGCAACCTAATTGATTAGTGCTAAACCAAAATGAAGTAACGCGAAAATAAACACAAATGTGATAATATAGAGAAATATACTAGGACTTGACTACACCCGACCCTATGTTGACTTCCGTTTTTAGACTCAATTATTCACCCATAACATGCTCATGCAATTCATAGATTCATGCACCATAATATTAACCTACAATCTTGGTCAAGTAGAGTAGATTACACCCAAAATCATACCCAAGCCTATCTTTCAATTACTCGGAATATATGAATGGGTTCATTAAGTTTGTTGGCACACTAATGAATCCTATACGCTAGCTTAAGTAGGTATACTTTTCTAGACATGCATAGAGAACATTTTGTCGAGCATATGGGGTGCGTCTCCGGTCGGTACATAACAAACCACAAAAGAACAATTAATAGGAGATCAATCTATCAATATAAACATTAAGCATACCAAAACATCCATACAAACTACAAGTTGCACATAAATGGGTAGATAAGAATCAATATAAATATATAGTCATTGGGAGGGGGGGTTTTCTTCAAATCCTAGCATTAAGTGTTTAGCTCATATCACAAAAAGTAGTCATACAAAAGATAACTTCAAATGAATACTTGGCTAACAAAAAGAACATGAAAAAGAGAAAGAGATAGAAGAAACTATTTGGAAAGGTCTTTGCTTTGCTCTTCCTCTTCCAAGCTCCTTCAACTCTAATCCGCCCAAACGATGAATAGATGGAAGTGATAGTAAGGTGGTGTGATGAGTGTGTTTGGATGTTAAGAAAGGAGGGATCTTTGTGGATTTCAAAGGATGGAGGTGGTGATGTAAGGAAATGGATAAAAATGTGTTCTTGGTTCAATTTGGGAGAAAAAGTTGGTAAGTCTCCAAAATGTCCAACATGTAGTATTTATATTGGTGGCAAAATAGGGTAACTTTTCAGTGTCTGACGAAGGGGTGGATTGCCGCGGTTAGCAGTGCCGCGGCCACCAACCGCTGCAGATGGACCGCGGCAAGCTAAAAGGGATCTTTGTCGCTCGGGTGCCGCGGTCTCTCCGGCCACGGCACTTCAACCGCTGCAAGCTTCTGTTCTGTGGCTCGAGTGCTGCGGTCGGGAAACAGCGACAGCCCAACCGTGGCAACAGAAAGATGTCTCTGTGGCGAGGGAGCCGCGGTAGCCAACAACGGCAGTGATGCCGCGGCACCCAGACTTTCAGGCCAAACTTCCCAAAATTGCACTTTGATCCCCAAAATTCTCTGAAATTACTCCAGCGCCTCTGAACTTCATAGATTCCTGAAACACTTATTTTAACAGATTAAAACCTCAGTTTTACCCGAGAAACGGACACAAAATGATATGGAATTGGGGCTACACTATGTGTAGAAATAAAGCAATCAACACCCCCAAACCTATCTTTTGGTCGTCCTCGAGCAAAACCAAAACAAACAAACAAACAAAAAGAAAACTTAAAACAAAAGAAAGAAAAAACAAAAAGAAATAAAACATCCGGATAAGTCTTTTAAACCCCTAGGCGATCCCTAGTAGGACGAGTGAAGTGTCGTGAGGGTTTACAGTACGACACCCACAAACGTCTTTCCTGCTGAGCCAACTAAAGATAGAGATGCAATAATGGTGAACCGAATTGAGACACATGCATGCTAAGACCCCTAATAAAAGGCTTGGGAAGTGTAAGCTAAGGTGCTACAACAAGAGAGTGTAAGGATTCCCGTTTTGTTGATTGGCTTATTTTGTGGACAAACCACGTGTTGGGGATTGTATGTAAGGATAGCTTAAGTGATTGTTATTCAAGCTCAAGACCCTTTCATGTCCTCAAGGTTGATAAGCACCAAAGGTAAACTTCTATGTGCTTAATTTGCTTTGAAGAGATTAGTTGCACACACACATTCACATCTCATGCATAATTCATTCTCTTGTATGTTGTGTATGTGTTGTTATTTTGTGCTCATTAATGCTCATTAACATCTCTTCTTGCATGCTTTACATGATTGCATCTTGTATGACCAATGCCATGCCATGCATGTTCTTAAGATTTCATACATAGTGACAGGCGCTGTTGGAAGCGCTGTTCGTACAGCGCCCATCCTGACCTGGTCGAAAATGCATTTTTAAATGCATCAGGTCTGATGCAATTTTGGAAGGCGCTGTACGAGCGCTGTACAAAGCGCTGTTCGTACAGCGCCCCTCTGTTTTCCCTTGAGAACAGAGTAGGGGCGCTGTACAGAAGCGCTCTACGTACAGCACCCAAGGCAAAAATAGGGACAACTTTCCAAAACGACCACACTTTGTTTTGACACCCTATATATATGCCACTTTGACTTTAGGTAAATTAAGTGAGTTGATTTTCTGATTTCATACTTAGAACATTTTTCAAGCAAAGAAAAATACAAAGAACTCACCTTTAACCACTCAAATCAAATCCCTTGTGCATCAAATTTTATATTGCATCTTCTATGTCCAGATAGAAAGCATCCATGATTGGATTTGCATCATCACAACTTGCTTGGTAAGATTTTGATTAAGTTCATCTTATTTGAGTATTTTTATTATCAAGCTATTCTCTTTAATTTACTTGTATGTTTTGATCATATGATAAATACAAGATTAGAGAATTAATTGTGATGAATTGATTGAGTGTTGTTTGTGATAGCTAATTAGGTTTTTAATTAATCTTGATTAGCTAAGCTATTTGACATGTCATCTAGCTCTTGATATCTAGGATTGATTTAATTGATTATATCATCATCCTAGATAAGTATCTAAGGTTCCCTAGCCTTGTTTGTTAATTGAATATTCATACATATTCACATAGGTTGCATAATCTCTTCTTAGAGAATTAAGACTTGAGGCTAAGAGTGTTTAGGCCTCAAGCAAATTGGAATAGGGTTGCTAATAAAGGCCCGCTGGGTAGAAGTGAGGGGTTACAGACCGGAGTGTTAGACGAGGTCTACATAGGTTGTAAACTTCATTTCAATTAGTGATTTCGAGTTCCGAGTGTGGCGCACTATACAACCCGTGGTTTTTCCCAGTGGTTGGGTTTCCACGTATATATCTTGTGTCATTTAAATTCCGCACATATTACACTTGATATATTATTTTGACTAGTTAGGGGCATTTTTGTAATATTGACTTGCATGCGAAAATTGGGTAAAAATAGTTAAAATCTATTCACCCCCCCTCTAGATTAATATTGAACACACCTCGAGTAGTTATTTACAGAGAGACTGCAATTCCATACTTCTTAGTGAACAAAGCTTCAAAAAGCATCGAACACAAGAGTCTCATGATAGCATTTCGCCTCGACTCTATACCTTTCCGGATCTCTCTCATTTTACCACTCAGAACCTAGGCTCACTCAACAAACATATGCGATTGGAAATTAAGCACAAGAATTTTCAAATTACATGCATATGACACATTTTGAAAAACCGCTAATGTTTAAATGCAAATGGACCACAAGAACGGATTTGAACATTAAGAACAAGAGCAAACACCATTTGATGCCTTCGTCAACAAGCTAAACTCCTCCTAAAGATCCATTAGGACTTCTTTAAAGTTCAAGTGATGCTATGGTGAGATGGTGTTGGAGAGGCTTGGTGGGTACGGGATTATGGGCTAGCTACCGATTATGCTTAAGCTTCTTTTAGGCACACTCTTCACAAAATTAACGTCTAGGCAAGAATTATTCACTTAATCATCTTATGCTCATTTTTAAGTTGCTTTATATTTTAGCAATTTTCACACTTTAGAGCTTAGAAGGCTTTTGCAAAATTTTTTTTTTTTTATTTTTTTTTATTTTTATATACAAATAAGTAAAACAAGCCTTGATCTTTGCACAACTCACACATCTAGCCTAAGTACACGCTATTTTACACTTTTGATTGCTCTTGAGTTTCATTATGATATGATAACAAGCCATAATCGTAGCAAGTGGCGATGTGTATGATATGGGAGGATATAGTGATGGGGTTTAGTGTGTAGGTCAACATAGATAGGACATTTAAGCACACACACAAGGCATGGGACGTGTTTGGGACATTTATAGTGACTAATCACACATAGCCTACGTCATCTCTATAGGTACGAGTTAAGCAAGCAAACAAAGGCAAAACCACGGTGATGCTCTAAAAATGACGTTCTTTAATGTCCAAAGCATGGAGTGAGGTCCTTTTATATTTATGCTTATTTATCTACAAGAAGAGTGTTTAAGATGAAACAATGAAATAAACCACACTCGTAAGGACGTTATTCAGGCTCTGGCCTCACACTGGTAGTCTCCACTAATGATCTAGACATCTTAAGCGTGATACCCAATTACTTAGACACTTTCGAGTCTATTAGGGTGCGTGCAAGCAATGTGGTGCAGCTTTAACTAGCACAACCTTTGCCTAGACTTAGGGAATCAACACATGCAAAAATTGCCTCAAAACATGAGAACGGACAAAGCAAGACTCTATAAACACATAATCATGCAAAAATTTTAAAAAATTCACAAAAATAAGCACACGCAAAAATCAATCATGCAAAAAAAATGGTCATAGAATGGCCGCAATCATAGAATGGCCGCACCCCTAAACTAAACGAAACATTGTCCCCAATGTTTGCACAAAAGCGGATTGGACAATGTAAGCTTAGAAGCGGGAGGGAGGCCAAACGCAACCCTATACAAACACGCTGCAAACCTAAAAACTAGGCACAATACAACGCCCACACTTAATCTAAGCAAGAATTTATCAACTAAAAAGTGCAACATAAAATAGATAATAAAAGAAATAAGAGTTCAAAAAGTCATAAAATAACTAAAATGCAAAAAGAAAACAAAAGTATCCGAGAATAAAGCAAAACAATTTAAAGCAACTAAATAAAAATAAAAATAAAAATAAAAATAAATAAACAAGTCTATCAAAGCCAAATAAAAGCTAAATGTGGTGGAATGTGGCTATGAGGAACCCAGCAACTTTCCTTTGCCTTTACTCGCTGCAGCCTCTCTATCTGCAATCTTCTTCAAGGATCTCTCCATTGCAATGCGCACCTGGGCTTATTCTTCTGAAACAATAGGGCCCCCGACCGGACCCGGACGAGGACGAGGACGAGGACGGGCTGGAGGAATAGGGTGGGCCTTCTTTTGCCTACTGTACTGTGAGACCTTGAGCTCAGTCATAAGCTCAGCAAAGTCCTGCATGAGCCCATCTTCAACGTCACTAATCACTGCTCTCATCCTACTCTCTGATGCTGTTATCTCTCTCAGTAACTCCTCATTGGCCACCTTAACCTGATTGGCCAGCTCTGTACGTGCGAGCACCCATTCTTCCTTCTCAAGCTTCCTATTGAACTTCAGTGCTAATAACAGACGGGACCACCAGCTGCGGCTCTCATCATCCTCTGAAAGCAACTCACCCTCCCTAACTTCTAGCTCGGGCTCCTCAGCCTCTGACTTTGAACCCTCTGGCTTTGAATCTGCACGCTCTCTTCGAGCTCTCTTACTTCCACCGGGCCTGTTCAATCCTCTGCTAGGGAAAAGTGCATACCACCTATCGAGCCTCAAGCCACTAGGAGGCTCTTTCATCTCCTCTTCAGAAAGGTCCACTCCCGCCTGCATGCAGAAATGGGTAATCAGGCTGGGGAAACCCATGGCTTCCTTCTTCCTCTCATCCTTCCTGCACTTGTGGATCTCCATCTTGATGAGCACGCCAATATCCAATGGTTGGTTATAAAGTATGCAGTAAAGGAGTTGTGCCACTTCATAGGCCACATAAGTGCAGTGCCCACATGGCCTTAGTGAAAAGGAAATGAAGACATGCCAGAATGCAAGCTCAATGAAGATCTTTGATTGCTTCAGAGGACTAGCCCTCGAGTGTCAGTATCTCAATGGTTGATCAGTCAATGCATTAGCCAACTCCACATTCATCTTTGTGAAGATCTCGTTCTTTGGCACCCCTTTGAATAAATTTTCCCACTCTTCCTCAGTTAAAGTGGTTCTAAAATATCTATTAATGTCTGAGGCGTTGATCCTGACCTCCCTACCACAAACCCACACTGCACCGCCTAACAGATAGTTCCTCGGGATCATCCCTGTATAAAACTCCTCTACTATCTGCCTGCAGTAATTAGGAAGGCGTTGGACATAGGTTTCCCAACCCCTTCTCTCAATTGTCTCAGGGATTGGCGTACTGCTCAATTTTGACACCTTTATTCCCTTTTCCGGGATAATCTTCCTCTTTGCCCATTTAGCCAAACTGCTTGGAAAATCAGGATTCTGCTCACATGGGGGAATTGGCTCTTGTCCCCTACTTCTTCTTGGTCTTGATGAGGCACTAGAGTCACCTTCCTCAACTACCCTTGCAGTTTGCTTAGTTCTTGCCATTTGACACTCAGAAAACTGTGTCGTTTCAACAAATTCTCTCGAAAATCCGGTAGCACTTCGGCACTTAACCAACCAAACCCAATGGTAACCCAATACACCACAGGTACCCACAAGCCACAGACCACCACAAAGCAAAAGAAACAAACTAAAAACACTTCCAATAGCCACTTAAACACCCAAAATTTCGGTCAACCTTCTCTACTTCAAGAAAAATGTGCAATAATCACTTCAATCACCAAATAAACATGCAAAACTTCCTCAAACTAGTATCAAACATCAACCCACACAACAATTTCGCACAATGAACACAAATAACCCCCTTCTCCACCAAAAACTTCCTCAAATCACCCAAACTAACCCTAGGAATTCAAAGAGAGGGAAAGAGAGGGGAATGGGGCAAATTCCAACACAAAACAAGGGAGAAAAGATATGGGATTACCGATTACGTGCGGGGGACGCCAGTTGGGGAAGGGACCGCTGCTCTCTCTTTTGAAATTGGGCGTTTTTGAGTTGCTCTAACCGACCACTCCTATTTATTCCGTCAAGTTGCCGTGGTCTCGACTGCCGCGGTTGGTCCACCGCGGCAGCTCAACCGCGACACCTAAATGGTAGCGTTTTGACCAAAATGCGGCGTTTCATTTAATACTCAATTGCCGCGGTTCCATCTGGCCGCGTCACCACCGTGACACACGAGCCACAGAGATTTTTGGAGATTTCTGTGGGTCGATTGCTGCGGTCTCACTACCGCGACACTCCAGCCGCGGCGGCCCTATTGCTAGTCTCCAATGGCTGCTGAAAATGCAAGAAAATCTAAAAGCAAAACAACTAACACACAACATCAAACACATCTAATCTCTAAAATTGAGCATAAGTAAGATGTCATGGTTGCAAAAACTAAGAGGAAAGAAAACAAAAACAATTAAAACTAACTAAGAAAATTTAAAAGAAGGATTAAAAATAATATTTACAAAAGATGGTACCTCCCTTAGATTTCTTGCTTATGGAGGTTCGTGGAGGCGTACCACCTCCTTGAGTTTTTGATCCTCAAGTTCCCAAAAGACTTTTAGCCGCTGTCCATTCACCTTGAATCTTTCCCTCTTCTCATTCTCGATCTCCACCGCTCCATGAGGAAAAATTTCAGTGGCGGTGTAAGGACCCATCCATCGGCTCTTTAGTTTGCCCGGGAAAAGCTTCAACCTTGAGTTGAAAAGAAGCACCTTTTGACCCACTTGTAGCTCCTTGACTTATATCTTCTTGTCATGCCACCTCTTGGTCTTTTCTTTGAAAATCCTCGAGTTCTCAAATGATTCAAGCCGTAGCTCCTCTAGCTCACTCAATTGGAGGTACCTCTTCTCACCGGCCTCTTGCATATTCATGTTGAGAAGCTTAATTGCCCACCATGCCTTGTGCTCAAGCTCAAATGGCAAGTGACATGCTTTTCCATACACTAGCCGGAAAGGTGAAATGCCAATGGGAGTTTTGTAGGCCGTTCGATAAGCCCACAAGGCATCTTCCAATTTCTTGGCACAATCTTTCCTCCTAACTCCTACGGTTTTCTCCAAGATACTTTTAATTTCTCTATTCGAGACTTCGGCTTGACCGTTGGCTTGTGGATGGTATGGAGTGGTGACTTTGTGTTTCACTCCATATTTCTTCAATAAAGCTTCAAATTTCTTATTGCAAAAGTGAGAGCCTTGATCGCGCTCCAAATGTTCACATTTAGCGCTCCCTTTTCCTATCTTTTGTATTTGTTTTCGAGCATTTTTGTGTATTTAATAGGGTGTAAATAAGTGTTTCAGGGAATTAGGGAAGTTCAGGGACATTTTGGTAATTATGGAGAAATCAGGGGTAAATGTGTACAATTCGGGAATATATTGGACATTTTGTGATTTGAGCAGAGTTCAGGGGTCCAAATGGTAATTCGCCAGCCAAAGCACAGATCAGCCTGCCACGTCACGCGCAGAACGACGTCGTTTGGAGGGAGGCCACGTCACGCTGACGTCACGATGACGTCATGGCGTCTTCAACAGCCAGCCGGGTCCACCCGACGACCCGGTAACCCGGTCGACCCGGTTTTGACCCGCTTCAGACCCGTAACTTCCTGGCCAATTTCCGACCGTTTTCCGATGGTTTTTCCGGCGTTTTGCTGCCCAGATCGGTAGCCCACATCCCTGCGGTCATTATGGACCCACTTTCAAGCTCCCATGCAAACATTTTCCATGCCATCCAAGTCTCCAAAACTCCATGGTTGTGCAAGCTTCAAGGCCAACTTCGGCGGCCTTTTGCCCGCATTCCAGACGATCCAAACTCGCCAAATCTTGGCGAGTTCATGCGGTGGCTTCATGCCCGCCATCCAGAAGGTTTAAACTCGCCTTAAACGGCCAAAAATGCGAGGCGGCTTCCGACGGCGGGAAAGAACCCGCGAACTCGACGATCCAAGCCCGCCCACTTGACCGACCTTGAGCTTTTTCACGTCCAAACTCTCCCAAACTTTCCTTTCCCTAAACCTAAACACATCCCTAAATATCCAAACAAGTAAATTTCACACCAAATAACCTCACATATCATCCATATAGCTTAGAATAAACTCACACCACTTCACTTAGCTTTTAACTAGTGTGTGAGGTGGTTTTCCAGCCACCAATCTCGATCCAAGCCATCTACATGTTGATTCCAAGCTTGGGGAAGCAAGATGAGTGAGCTAGCTTGAAGACTACACCAACATCTTTGGGTTGTCTCTATTGTCTCTCTTATTTCCTTAGTTTGTGTTAATGTGTAATTAAATATTTATGTTAAGGATTTGGTGTATTTATGTATTATTATCTATTTTACTAGTTGAACATATCATTTGAATTGAGTTTAATTGATATATGCTTGTTAATTAATTAATCCAATTGTTAACATGCAAAATAGGATTTACTAGATTAATGCAAACCTTGCTTAATTTAGTTAACCTCTAATTAAAGTGCTTAATTGTTATCAACTAGAAATTAGGTAATTTGCATGATTCATTAGTCCATAACATATCTCATTATCATTCTTGCATAACTTTGTGGTAATTAGGTTAGCTAATTAGTGTAATTTAGCATAATTGTTATTGGTAGTTTAGTTGTTTAGATTAGTTAATTACTAAGGATTGACAACCCTTAGTTGTATTTAGATTTAGTTAACTTAGTGTTAATTAGATTAAGGTTTGTTAGTGTAATCTTAGCTTAGTTAGTTTATTTATTTGTGACAATTGCTATTTACTTTTCTTGTATGTTAATAGTGTATATAGTGTAAATATTATATATATATTTATATATATATATAGTGTGTATATATAATATACGACCTAGGACCGACTTAGGGTAACACCAACTCCTCCGTGGGAACGATACCCTTACTCGTAACCACTATACGTGGCCAACGATTCGTATACTTGCGAGAGGGTAAAAACTCGCACGCCATATCATTTACCGATAGTTTATAGAACTACCGAGCACCACAATTGCGGCGATCAAGCCTCCATCACTCACTATTGCTCAGGGAGTGCCAAAACGGGTAAAGATGTTCCCTTTTAAGAACTTCGTCACTTCTTTGCCTTCACATGTAGGAGTGGCTATTGCGTCAATCCATTTAGACACATAGTCTACGGCAACTAGAATGTACCTCTTCCCAAAGGACATTGGGAATGGTCCCATGAAGTCTTTGCCCCAAACATCAAAAAGTTCCACTTCTGACATGACATTCATCGGCATCTCATCTCTCTTAGTTATGTTGCCGGTTCTTTGGCACCAGTCACACACCTCCACAAAGCTCCTCGAGTCCTTGAATAAAGATGGCCACCAAAAACCCGATTAGAGGACTTTCCTAGCCGTTCGTGCTGCACCAAAGTGACCTCCACACTCCTTGGAGTGGCAATGCCCCAAAATATCTAGCATCTCCTCTTCGGGAACTCACTTACGAATTACCCCATCTCCACAAAGCCTAAACAAGAGAGGCTCATCCCAAAAGTAGAATTTCAACTCCGTAAAGAATTTTCTCTTTTGGTGCACATTTAACTCCGGGGGCACTATATCACTAGCTAGGTAGTTTACCACATCCGCAAACCATGGGATTAGTAGGCTTTGCAACTCAAAAAGTTGCTCATCGGGGAACTCTTATTTGATAGGCTCATCATCCTTCCTAATATCATCCCTCTCAAGCCTCGAAAGGTGATCCGCAACCACATTCTCGGTCCCTTTCTTATCTCTAATCTCAAGGTCGAACTCTTGAAGGAGAAGCACCCATCTTATTAGCCTTGGCTTTGCATCCTTCTTTGCTAGGAGGTACTTAATGGCTGTATGGCCTGTGTAGACAATTACCTTGGATCCTACCAAGTATGACCTAAATTTGTCAAAGGTAAACATGATAGCCAACAATTCTTTCTCCGTTGTTGCGTAGTTGACTTGTGCCTCATTTAGTGTATGACTTGCATAGTAGATGACATGTTGATGCTTATCTTTTCGTTGACCCAATACGGCGCCCACCACATAGTCACTAGCATCACACATCAACTCAAAGGGGAGGTCCCAATCTGGGGCTCTCATGATTGGAGCCGACACAAGCTCCTTCTTTAAAAGTTCAAAAACCCCCAAACATGCTTTGTCAAACACAAATGGCACATCCTTCATCAAAAGAGAGCACAAAGGCTTTGCAATCTTCGAAAAGTCCTTGATGAATCTTCTATAGAACTCGGCATGTCCCAAAAAACTTATGATTCCCTTCACTGAGGTTGGCGGTGGCAACTTCTCTATCACCTCAATCTTTGCCTTGTCCACTTCAATCCCTTCGGAGGAGACTCTATGTCCCAACACAATTCCTTCCCTTACAATGAAATGGCACTTCTCCCAGTTGAGAATGAGGTTGGTCTCTTCACATCTTTCAAGCACCTTCCTTAGGTTCTCTAAGTAACCATCAATTGATGACCCAAAAACGGAGAAATCATCCATGAAGACCTCAATGTACCTCTCCACCATGTCAGAAAAAATGGCCATCATACATCTTTGGAATGTCACCAGAGTGTTACAAAGTCCAAAGGGCATTCTTTGGTGGGCAAACGTTCCATATGGGCATGTGAACATTGTCTTCTCTTGATCTTCAGGGTCTATGGGAATTTGGTTATAACCAGAATATCCATCTAGGAAGCAATAGTACTCGTGCCCCGCTAGCCTTTCCAACATTTGGTCTATGAAGGGCAAGGGAAGTGATCTTTCCGTGTAACCGTGTTGAGTTTTCTGTAATCAATGCAAACTCTCCACCCTGTGACGGTCCGTGTTGGAATTAGCTCGTTATGCTCATTAGGTACCACTGTGATCCCTCCTTTCTTAGGCACCACCTGTACTGGACTAACCCATGGACTGTCTGAAATTGGGTATATGATACCCGTATCTAGAAGCTTTAGGACCTCGGCTCTAACCACATCTTGCATATTAGGATTCAATCTTCTTTGCTGCTTCACTATTGGTTTGACCTCCTCCTCCATCAAAATCTTGTGCATGCAAATTGAAGGGCTCAAACCCTTAATATCGGAGATAGACCAACCAATGGCTTTCTTGTGGCTTCTCAAGACCCTCAACAATTTTTCTTCTTCAATCTTTGATAAAGAGGCTGAAATTATCACCAGTAGTGATAGTGACTCACCAAGGAATGTATATCTCAAGTGCTCCGGAAGTTGCTTCAACTCAAGCTTTGGAGGTTTTTCAATGGAAGGGGATAGTCTAGGCTTTCCCTCTTCTAACTCCTCGTATCTTCTCCTTTCCCTAAACTTCTTCAATGGTTGGGAATTCAAATGGAGGGCATATTTCGCAACTTCCTCATCTTCATTTTTTTCAGTGGCACCCTAGACCAAAAAAGCCTCCAAAGGTTCCTTGGGAGTTCCTTTCCTAACAAACTCTTCAACTAAAGGTTCCACCAAGTCAATCATCAAGCACCTATCTACTTCCATCGGTCTCTTGGCTGCCTTTTTCATGTTGAATACCACGTGTTCATCTCCCACTCTCAATATCATATTGTCCTCCTTCACATCTATCAATGCCCCGGCCGTCTTCAAGAAAGGTCTACCTAGGAGTAAGGGTATTTCCACATCCTCCTCCATCTAAAGTATCACAAAATCTACCGGGAAGTATAAGTTCTCTACTTTGACCAAGACATCTTCCATGACTCCCCTTGGGTATTTGATTGACCTATCGGCTAGTTGTAGGGTGACATGAGTAGGCTTCTGTATGTTCTGGGGGCGTGTTTTTAAATATATAAAGCTAGAGGGGGGGGGGGGGGGGGGGGGGTGAATAGATTTTATCTAATTATTACCCAATTTTCGCGTGCATGTCAATTTTACGAAAATACCCCTAGCAAGTCAAAGATACATATAAGTGTAATAAGATGCGGAAATAATAAATGACACTTGATGTTTACGTGGAAAACCCAACCACTGGGAAAAACCACGGGCTGTTTAGTGCGCCACACTCGGACCTCGAAATCCACTAATTGAAATGGAGTTTACAACCTATGTAGACATCGTCTAATACTCCGGTCAATAACCCCCCACTTCTACCACGCGGGCCTTTAAAAGTGGCTCTAGTCCAATTGCTCGATCCTCGCAGTCACTACTTCTAATGATGTTTACAGCCTAATCCCGGTCTGTAACCCACCAGTACTACCCGCAGGCCTGTAATAGCAACCCTAGACCAAGACTTACTTCTCTCAAAAGAGATGCACAACCCTATGTGAATATGTGTGAATATGTATGAATATTCAATTAATGCAATAAGAGCTAGGGTACTCTAAATGCTTACCTAGGATTATAAGATGACAATATAATCAATCCTAGATATCACATTTAGCTATATGTCATGGCATATAACTTTAGCTAAGTAAAGGATAACAAATCCTAGATACAAAGCTATCACAAAACAGCACCCAATCAATTCATCACAATTAATTCTCTTTTCTTGTATTTAGCATATGATCTAAAGCATACAAGTAAATTAAAAGAGAATAGCTTGATAGTAAAAATATTACAATAAGATGAAATTAATCAAAATCTTACCAAGCAAGTTGTGATGATGCAAACCATACATGGATGCACTCTATATAGACATAGGAGATGCAATATGAAATTTGATGCAAAAAGGGTTTGATTTGAGTGGTTAAAGGTGAGTTCTTGATTTGATTTTCTCTCAAAATCTATCTTTGAAGTTTAGGGTTCTTAAGAGTCAAAGAACTTGTTCAGATCATGAGAAAGTGTGATATTTATAGACATCAAGAACTGGGCAAGTGAAAAGACAAGTTTTCCCCTGAAACGCACCGTTCAGCGCTTTCAATCGGCGGCCAGGCCGTCGATTACGATCGCCGAATTGAGCTCGTGAAGAACAGAGCATCAACGGCGGTTTCATTCGACGGTTTCGTGACCGCCGATCCAACCACCGATTACGACCCGAGAGATTAAAATCGATCAGGTATGAACTGCGGTCGTGACCGCCGATCTTGACCGCAGAATTGCTCCAGACACTTCTGGATGCAAACGACTGTTTCATTCAACGGCCAGGCCACCGATCATAACCGCCGATCACCAATAATGGTGAAAACCAAGGAGAAGCCAAGGGCATTCTCCGTGGGCGATCTTCGAGCAAAACCAAGCACATTCTAGTGCGAGCGCCGATGTTTCCGAACACTATCGGGAAACGAATTACTCCACACTTAAAAGCTAATCATGCATGAAGTGCAAGTGTGGGAATTGAATGCATCCTAATGCCTAACATGTCATGGCATTTCATAAAACAAGATGCAATCAATTAAATGCAAGAAGAGATATTGAATAAATAATTAAGCACAATGCATACAAAATATAAACATAACATTCAAGAATAAGAGTTATGCATGTTGTGTGTGTGTGCAACTATATCTCTTCAAGCCAAAGTAAGCACTAGATATACCTTTGGTGCTTGTCCTCTTGAGGTCTTGGAAAGGGTCTTTGATCTTCAACAAATCACCTAGACTACCCTTACAACCAAACCCCAACATGTGGTTTGCCCACAAAATAAGCCAATCAATTAAAGGGAATCCTTACAATCTCCCCCTTTGGCTATTTCGTGACAAAACCACCACTCACATTGATTCCTCACAACATAATAGAAACTACGGGTCTACTATGATTTTCTACTTTACAAGAGATAAGATAAATAATCTTGAAGTCTTCAATCTCAAGTAGAACAATCAATCCCTGAAAGCAAAGTTTCTATACTTTCCAATACAAGAAAAGGTGAGATGAATCAAGTGAGATAAATCAAGCATTTGCATTTAAGAGTTTAAGCACAACATCATGCAATGTATGTAATGTGCAAATGCTCCCCCTCAAAGGGTTACTCCCCCTCAATAAGTATTCTCCCCAACATGCACAATTGCTACTACAATTTGCAACTCCCCTTACCACAACCTACTCCCACTTTTTGTCATGATATAGACAAAGGAGTAGTCCCCAATCGGGTCACTCAAGGCAAAGAGAGATAGTAGCATTCTAGATATTTGCATAATCAATATAAGTCACTTTATGCAATCTCAATTAATTGGAGAGAAACAAGGAGATTTATTTAAATAAAATGTGTGAATCAAAAAATTGCTTTGCATACAAGACATGTAGCATTTAAGTCCAAAATACCATGGTATTTGGCAAAGCAAATGACAAAGGTTTTTAATATGAATTCAAACCAATTTCACCAATGTCATGAGAGAAGCAAGGATATAGGTTTTCATTGATTTCAATTTAAGAACAACTATATCCAACTTTATAAGCCAAACATGTCATGAGCGACTTTGCACCCTACTTGATTTTTTCGGATAAGATATCCGTATGATAGTAGACATGTTCAACCAATAAAGAAAGAGAGACATTTGGATTGTAAAATCCTTGAATAGATACAAGATCCTTTTTCATTTGAGTCTCATAAGCTTTTTCACACATTTTTTGCAGTTAAGAAATGCAATCATTAAAACATGCTTTTCAAGATTAACATTTAGCATGTCATTTTAGCAATCATCATGTCATGGAGATCATTATAGGTCATTCAAATTATATCCTATGTAAATATCTCCTAGTCCAAAAATGCATGTTTGAACATAAATATGACATGGATTGCAATACAAGCATTGATCACACTTATTGAATAGACAATATATATACAGTGTAACCAAGCTTACTCAAGCAACAAAAAGAGAAGCATAAGATATTTCAAATTTTTTGCAAGTGACAAGATGCAAAATAGCTCTCTTTGCTTAAGTTCCCCATATGGGGTCAATTTTCCATACCTCTTCAAAGAAGGGCATGAGGTCCTATGGACCTACCAAGTCCTTTGGACTTAGTTGAACCTATTTGAGACTTGTTAGTCTCGTAGCAAGCGGGTTCATTCTTATTAATCCACTTAGGTGACACTAAGTCAATCCTAGTGGACAAAGGTTCTAGAGTACAAGATGAAAAAGGATCATGGACATGATTTTCTTCCATTTTATGAAGCATCTTAGCTCTAGCCTTTTTCTTGTCAAACATACTTTTAGCTCTACACATTTCAATGTAATGCAAGCAACTTGGTCTAATATGACCAACAATACCACAAAAATGACAAGTGGGAAAAAAGTTAGGAATCATACCGTTCCCTTTAGCATGGATATGTGCTTTCCCTTGTCGTTATGGTTGTCTTGGTTGTTGGATAGGATCTCTCCACCTTTGTTGATAACCAAGATAAGGTTGCTTGCTTGTCTGAGCTTGCATGAATGAACTCTCCCCATGTTGTTTTTGAGTTTGAGGGAAGATAGGGTGAGGAGCCCTTTGGGTGTGAGCTTGAGCTTGACCTTTTGGTGCCTCAAACACTTGGGCACTTCTTGAACACTCTCCTAGGTCAATCTTCCTAGGGTGTTGAGGAGGAGGGGACATATTGAAGTCCATGTCCATGACAAAGGATGTCTTGCTTATGGAGGAGGCATCCTTGTCATCAATGTGGCCAAGACCTCTCTTGTCACTTGGCTTTCTTCCAACTCCCAACATGTGGTCAAGCTTCTTGGTGCTTGAAGTCATCTTAGCCATTAAGACCTTCACTTCTTCAAGCTCTCTTGTTAGCTCTTCTTCTCTCCTCTTAGATAAGGCTAAGTCGTCTTTTAGCTTATCTTCATCCGCCATGGATCTCACCACTTCTTCACACAAGTGGTCTACTAGTGTTGAAAGCTCTAGATTCTCTTCTTTTAATCTTCTAATTTCTTCCTTGTTCCTCATCATCGAGCTCTCAACTTTGACTTTGTAGTCATTAAGATCTATACACTCCACACTTCCATTTGTGGAGTTAGATGATAAATATTCAACACTTGTGTCATCTCCTCTAATCTCCATTTCACCAATGGAGTCATCTCCTTCATCAAGATCATCAAATTTTTCTCTTGATGAGGAATGAGCCAAATCCCTATGAGTAGCTACACCAACTACTTATATACCTAGTTCTTCTTGGGGATCACAAGGAAAAGCAACTTTGCCATCTTCTTCAACTTCTACACTCTTGGCTCCAAATTTCGTGTAGATGATGGCAAGTTCTTCATCACTTGAAGGATTTTCGTCATCTTCATATTTATCCCATAAGGTGGCCAACGCCTTCCCTTTTCTTCTATCCTTCAAGTTTCCACACTCCGGGGAGAAATGCCCGACTCCTCCACATTCATAGCACTGAATCCCCTATCTTGAAGACACTCCTTGGTTTGGCTTGTCATTGAGTCCCATGTCTTCAATTGAGATACCCTCCTTCTTGTCATGCTTCGAAATCTCCAAAGCAATTGTCTTCTTCTTCTTACGAGGTGAGGTGGTCAACTTCTTCTTAGGAGGTGAGGTGGTTAATTTCACAAATCTCTTAAATCTCTCTAGTAAGAGAGGCATCTCCGAAACAGAGTCAATTTTTTCTCTCACAAAATCACTCATAGTGTTTGCGTTGAATGAATGCAAATGAGAAGAATGCAAAATGTATGAAGAAATCAAACAAACATACAAAATGCAAAAACACACCAAAATGAGCTTGGATCACCTAAGTATATCTAGGAACCCGCTCTGATACCAATTGTAAGTTATGGGGGCGTGTTTTTAAATATATAAAGCAGGAGGGGGGGGGGGGGGGGGGGGGGGGGGGGGGGGGGGGGGGTGGCGGTGAATAGATTTTATCTAATTATTACCCAATTTTCGCGTGCATGTCAATTTTACGAAAATACCCCTAGCAAATCAAAGATACATACAAGTGTAATAAGATGCGGAAATAATAAATGACACTTGATGTTTACATGGAAAACCCAACCACTGGGAAAAACCACGGGCTGTTTAGTGCGCTACACTCGGACCTCGAAATCCACTAATTGAAATGGAGTTTACAATCTATGTAGACCTCGTCTAACACTCCGGTCAATAACCCCCCACTTCTACCACGCGGGCCTTTAAAAGTGGCTCTAGTCCAATTGCTCGATCCTCGCAGTCACTACTTCTAATGATGTTTACAGCCTAATCCCGGTCTGTAACCCACCACTACTACCCACAGGCCTGTAATAGCAACCCTAGACCAAGACTTACTTCTCTCAAAAGAGATGCACAACCCTATGTGAATATGTATGAATATTCAATTAATGCAATAAGAGCTAGGGTATTCTAAATGCTTACCTAGGATTATAAGATGACAATATAATCAATCCTAGATATCACATGTAGCTATATGTCATGGCATATAACTTTAGCTTGAAACAAATTATAGCACGGTGTGTATAAAGCTATCTAGAGGGGGGGTGAATAGATTTTACGCTTTTTACCCAATTTTTCGTGTTAGTCAAAATTACGAAAATGCCCTCAAGATAATATAACCAAGCAATTGTAATATGGTGCGGAAATTAAAACAACACTTGGTTTTTACGTGGAAACCCTCACGGGAAAAACCACGGGCTATGTAAGTAAGCCACACTCGAACCTCGAATCCACTAAATGTGCAAACGATTACAACCTAATCCCGGAAGTAATCACACACCTACCTAATCCCGGTATGAGTGAACCTAGTCCAATTTGCTTGCGATCTAAGCAACCTAATCCTGGTTGCTACACACAAGACTTACTTTCTCTAGAAGAGAATACAACCCTAAGTGAATATATGTAAATATCCAAAATGCAACATAGAGCAAGGGAAACCCTATATGCTTATCTAAGATGATTAATATGCAATTAATAACAATCCTAGATATCAAAACTAAATGACATGTCAAATAGTTTAGCTAATCAATATTAAGCACAAAACCTAATATGCTAGCACAATATAAAATCTCAAACATACATCATACTCATCTCAATATTGTATCTAAAGCATACAAAATAACAAACAAGTAATTAATTGAGATTGCTAGATAAGAGAAACACAAAACATGTAAGATATTAGTGAAAAGCTTACTAAGCAAAGTATGATGAAGATTCCATGCTAGATGACATCTAGATGATCTAAGATGATGCTAGATGATGATTGATGATCATGAAAAAGTGTTTGAGAATCAAGAATGGAGTTCTTGGAATTTTTCTTCTCTTTGAAAAATATCCTAAGTATGAATTCTGAATATGAACTCTCTTAATTGACCTAAAGTCAAAGTGGCATATATATAGGGGGCCAAATCAAAGTGTGGTCGTTTAAGTAAGTTTCAAAGAAACGCGCCGATCGGCGGTTTCAATCGGCGGCCTGGACGCCGTTCATGACCGCCGAATTGAGCTCGTGAAGAACAGAGCATAAACGGCGGTTCATTCGGCGGTTTCGTGACCGCCGTTTCTAACCGCCGAAACAGAACAGAGAGATCAAAATCAACCAGGTATGAACGGCGGTTTCATGCCCGCCGTTTCAACCGCCGAATTAGACTGAGAGATAAATCAATCAGGTCTTGAATCGGCGGTTTCGAACGGCGGTCGTGACCGCCGATCTTAACCGCAGAAAAGCTTCAGACCAATCTGGACTGAAACGGCGGTTTCAGTCGGTGGCCAGGCCGCCGATCATAACCGCCGATCACCTAGATAGGTGAAAACCAAGGAGAAGCCAAGGGCATTCTCCATAGGCGGTCCTCGCGCTAAACCAAGCACATTCTCGTGCATGCGCGGACGTTTCCGAAAGTTATCGGGAAACGAATTACACAACAACAAGACACAAATACACACAACAAAATATAATAAATAAGTGCAAGTGTGAATTGTGACAAACGAAGAGAATGCACACAAATGCAATGAATGTTTAGTGTGTGTGTGCAACTAATCTCTTCAAAGAAAAGTAAGCACATAGAAATTTACCTTCGGTGCTTATCAACACGAGGTCTTCAAAGGGCTTCGAACAAGAAGACCGATACCTAGGCTACCCTTACAAAGAACCCCCACATATGGTTTGATCACGAAATAAGCCAATTAAAAACAACAGGAATCCTTACAATCTCCCCCTTTGGCTATTTCGTGACAAAACCATCACTCACAATGATTCCTCACAAAAAAATAGAAACTACGGGACTATAATGATATTCTACATTACAAAGAGATAAGCTAATGCAACTTGAAGTCTTCAATCCTCTTGTAGAATAATCAATCCCTGAAAAGAGTTTCTAACATTTCTAATACAAGAAAAGTGTGAGATTAATCATGTGAGAACAATACCAAGCATTTGCATTTTTAGAATTTAGGCACAACATTACCAAATGTATGCAATGTATGATAAATGCAATGCTCCCCCTCAACGGGTTACTCCCCCTCAATGTATGTTCTCCCCAAAGTGTACAATAGCTTCTATATTTTGCACCTCCCCTTACCATATCCTACTCCCCCTTTTTGTCATGATATAGGCAAAGGAGTAGTCCCCAACCGGGTCACTCATAGCAACGAGAGATAGAAGCATGCAAGACTTGCATATACATATAAGTCACTTTATGCACTTCAATTAATTTGAGAGAAACAAGGAGATTTATTTTGAGAAAATGTGTGAATCCAACATGCTTTGCATACAAGACATATAGCATTCAAGTCCAAAATACAATGGTATTTGGCAAAGCAAATGACAAAGGTTTCTAATAAGAATTCAAACCAATTTCACCAATGTCATGGGAAAAGCAAGGATATAGAGATTATTGATTTCAATTTAAGAGCAACTAGATCCAACTTTATAAGCGAAACATGGCATGAGCGACTTTGCACCCTATTTGATTTTTCCGGATAAAATTATCCGTATGATAGTAACCATGTTCAACTAATAAAGAAAGAGAGACATTTGGAATGTAAATTCCTTTGAATGGATACAAGATCCTTTATTCATTTTGAGTCTCATAAGTTTTCACACAAGTTTTGCATTTTTAAGAATATGCAATCATCAATTCATGCTTTTCATGTGAGCATGTTATATGAATTTCATGCTTTTTCATTTGTCATTAGCATGTTATTAAAGAATCATCATGTCATGGAGATAATCATAGGTCATTCAAATCATACTTCCAATGTAAATCTCCTAGTCCAAAAATGCATGTTTGAACATAAATATGACATGGATTGTAGACAAGCAAGGTTCACACTTATGGAATTTTAAAACATATATACATATGTACAACCAAGCTTACTCAAGCAATTAAAAGAAGAGGCATAAGATATTTCAAATTTTTTGCAAGATACAAGAATGCAAAATAGCTCTCTTTGCTTGAGTTCCCCATATGGGGTCAATCATAGAACATCACTCCACAAGACATACCCCAATAGATCTACTAAGAGTTTTAAATCGAGTAGCATCTAAGGGTTTAGTAAATAGGTCCGCAAGTTGATCATTAGTACCTACATGTTCAAGTACTATGCATTTATTTTCAACAAGCTCTCTAATGAAGTGATGGCGGATGTCAATATGCTTAGTTCTAGAATGTTGCACCGGATTCTTGGAAATATTAATGGCACTCATGTTATCACAAAAGAGAGTGAGAGTACCTTGGTTGAATCCGTAATCCACTAGCATTTGCTTCATCCACATAAGTTGAGTGCATCCACTCCCCGCGGCTATGTACTCGGCTTCCGCCGTGGACAAGGAAATCGAGTTTTGCTTCTTGCAAAACCAAGACACCAAGTTGTTGCCTAGAAAGAAGCAACCGCCCGATGTGCTCTTCCTATCATCACAATTTCCTGCCCAATCCGCATCACTATATCCTACAAGACTAGGATTAGTGTCAAATGAGTACCAAATCCCATAGTTGGAAGTCCCATTCACAAAGCGAATGACTCTCTTAACCGAAGAGAGATGGGACTCCTTGGGATCGGATTGGTACCTAGCACAAACTCCTACACTAAATGATATATCGGGCCTACTTGCGGTCAAATAGAGCAAGCTCCCTATCATGCCACGATATAAGGTTTGGTCCACACTTTTACCGCTAGCATCCTTGCTTAGCTTCAAAGTGGTGCTCATAGGAGTGTCACAATGTTTGGCTTTTTCAAGACCAAACTTCTTCACAAGGTTTTTGGCATATTTGGCTTGGGTTATGAAGATCCCATTATCAAGTTGCCTAATTTGCAAACCTAGGAAGTAATTAAGCTCACCAACAAGACTCATCTCAAATTCATGAGACATAACATCAACAAATTGTTGGACCTTGGTGTTGTTGGTGGAGCCAAACACTATGTCATCGACATATATTTGAGCTATGAAAAGCTCATCATTGTCTCTCTTGATGAATAGTGTCTTGTCAACACTACCTCTTGTGTAGTTATTGTCAACAAGAAATTGAGTGAGGCGCTCATACCAAGCCCTCGGTGCTTGTTTCAACCCATATAGTGCCTTCTTGAGGCGATAGACATGGTTGGGGTGGTGTGCATCCACAAACCCCTTGGGTTGTTCAACAAACACTTCCTCTTGCAAGAAGCCATTGAGGAAGGCACTCTTGACGTCCATTTGGTGCAATTTGAACTTGTGCACACAAGAGATGGACAAGAGAAGCCTAATGGACTCTAAGCGGGCAACGGGAGCAAATGTCTCCTCAAAGTCGATACCCTCAATTTGAGAGTACCCTTGTGCTACAAGTCTAGCCTTGTTCCGCACTATGTTGCCATCCTCATCGGATTTGTTCCTAAATATCCATTTAGTGCCTATGACATTAGTGGTCTTAGGCCTAGGAACTAGAGTCCAAACCTCATTCCTTTCGAATTGGTTTAGCTCTTCTTGCATGGCAAGAACCCAAAATTCATCATGTAAGGCTTCTTCAACCTTTTTGGGTTCAATTTGAGAGGTGTAGCAAGTATAGCTAATAAGATTAGCAAGTTGACGTCTAGTCCTAACACCCTCATTTACCTCTCCAATGATATCTTCTTTATCATGGAGTTTCCTAACCCATGGAGCGGGTTCTTTAGAGTCCAAGAGAGGAACTCTAGTAATGGGTTGTGTGACTTCATTAGATGTCCCAACATTGGGAGTCACCACAACCCTCTCCAAAGGAGAGTCATCCTCTAGAACATCCTCCTCCTCATGGTTATTAGACTTGAGCCTAGTATCATCAATGACCACATTTGATGATTCCATGACGGTTCGAGTCTTCAAGTTGAAAACTCTATAGGCTTTACTATTCAAGGCGTAGCCAATAAAGATACCCTCATCACTCTTAGCATCAAACTTGCCAAGTTGATCACGGTCATTTAAAATGTAGCATTTGCTTCCAAATGTGTGGAAGTAGCTAACATTTGGCTTCCTACCCTTCCATAGCTCATAGGAGGTGTTTCTAGAACCGGGCCTTAGGAACACACGATTTCCTATATAGCAAGCCGTATTGATGGCTTCGGCCCATAGGTTCCTAGGGACATTGTTGCTAAGCAACATCACTCGGGCCATCTCTTGGAGGACCCTATTTTTCCTCTCAACAACTCCATTTTGTTGAGGTGTCCTAGGAGCCGAAAACTCATGGGAGATGCCTAAGCTATCACAAAAGCTTTCAAAAGAGGCATTCTCAAACTCTCTCCCATGGTCACTTCTAATCCGTTTAATGCTTCTAATGTTAGATTTCATTTCATTTTGTAATTTAGTACAAAGCATTTTAAACTTATCAAAAGTTTCGGATTTTTCTCTAAGAAAGTATGTCCATGTAAATCTAGAGAAATCATCAACACATACAAAAATGTATCTCTTTCCACCCAAACTTTCGGTTTGCATGGGACCCATGAGGTCCATGTGGAGAAGCTTAAGAGGCTCCTTGGTGGTGAGATACTTACCCTTTTTGTGCATGCTTTTAGTTTGCTTTCCTTGTTGGCAAGGTCCACAAACACCATTGGCTTTCTTCCCAAGCTTAGGGAGGCCACGCACACACTCGAACTTTCCAAGGGTCCGTAGATCCCTAAAGTTCATGTGGCCAAGTCTTTCATGCCACAACTCAATTTGCTCATCCATGGACACATTGTTTGAGACTATTCTAGCTTCAAGACAATAGCAATTGTCGCTAGATCTCATACCTTTCAATAAGGTTTGTCCATCGGGCTTTAGGATCGAGCAATCATCTTTACAAAACAAGACGGAATATCCTTCATCACTTAGATGTGAAATGCTTATTAAATTGGCTTTCAAGCCATCAACAAATAAAGCATCGGATAAGGAGGGTAATCCGGGAACGGAAATGGTTCCTTTCCCTACAACTTTCTTTTGGATCCATCACCAAAAGTGACATATCCACCTTCCTCCATAACAAGAGTCTCGAAGAAACTCTTGTTTCCCGTCATGTGCCTAGAGCACCCACTATCTAGATACCAAAAATTAGAAGAATTTGCCTTCAAGGCTATTTGAGCAACATGGCAAACAATGTCATTCTTTCTAATCCACCTAGAAACAATCTTAGCTTTCTTAGTGGTTTTTGGTATATGGGCTCTAGATGTCCTAGGATCATGCATAATAGTATTATCATTCCTAGGAACATGCATCATGGCTCTTTTCTTTTTCTTCTCTATCATGCTTCTAGTTTTGCACATTTTTATATAACGAAAGCAATGTGGTCTAATATGACCATCAAATCCACAAAAGTGACATATAGGAGTAAAATAAGGAATCATACCTTGTCCTTGTCTTTGTGGATGAAAGGGTTCAATCCTTCTTCGTTGTTGAACCGGTCTTGGTTGCTTCCTAGCTTGAGGTTGCATGATAGGTCTCTTTCCTTTGTGAGCCATTTGAGGAGGAATGTTGGCTTGAGAGACCCTAGGGGGTTGAGCTTGAGGTTTCCTTCTTGGACCCATCTTCACTTGTGCATTAGAGCATTGTCCTACTTCTAATTTCTTTCTAGGAGCTTGCACAAATGAAGTTTCTTCTTTCTTCAAGCTCTTGACAAACACGGTCTTGTTAGAGGTAGAGATCTTCTTGTCATCTTCATACCCAAGACCCCTCTTGTCACATGGACTCTTTCCAACACCAAGCATATGGTCAAGCTTCTTGGTGCTAGAATCCATCCTAGTCATAGAATTTCTAACTTCTTCAAGCTCACTCTTTAGACTTTCTTCATTCCTCCTAGATAAAGCTAACTCCTCTCTTAGCTTATCTTCTATCTTCTTGAATTTTTCCACTTGTTCACCTAAGTGGTCATTATGAGATGCAAGCTCAAGATTTTCTTCTCTCAACATCTTGATCTTTCTTGTGCTCTTGATTGCTAAATCATTAAACTCGGCATGGCATTTAGCAAGCACCTTTTTCTCCACAAAACTACTTATGGAGTTAGATGAGGAATCACTTTCTTCTTCACTTGAGTCATTTTCCTCTTGACTCATTTCCTCTTTCTCACTACCACTTTTGCTCTTATGTGAGGAGGCAAAAGCTAGGAGGTTAGCCATGAGCTCTTCTTCACTTGAAGACTCATCTTCCTCATTGGAGTCATCACTACTCCCACTCCAAGTGGCGGCCATCACTTTGCTTTTCTTCTTTTCATTGTGATTAGCACATTCGGGGGCAAAGTGACCAATCCCACCACATTCAAAGCATCGGACCCCTTTCCTTTCGGTCCTCTCTTGTCTAGGCTCAAACTTCTTGAAGGAACTCTTTTTCTTCAAATCTTGTCCTCTTGACCCAAATCCCTTCTTCTTCTTGAACCCCATAACCTTGTTGAACCTTTTCACAAATAAGGCAAGGTCTTCATCCGATTCATGCTTTGCCTCCTTTGCATCCTTAGATGCTTTCAAAGCTATTCCTTTAGACTTCTTAGGAGGAGTAGTGGTGCTAGGAGCCTTCCTAGACTCATATGCAAGGAGACGCCCAATCACTCACTTGGCTTCATATCCATGTAGCCACTATTTTCTTCTATGGCCGTCACCTTGGATTCAAACCTATCGGGGAGAGATCTCATAATTTTTTGCTTGACTCTCCTATCCGAATACGGGTCTCCGAGTTGATGGCTTTGATTTACAATGTCCATCAATTTGATTTCGAAGTCATTGAAGCATTCATCCTCTCCCATCCTTAGTAGCTCAAACTGAGTTTGGAGGACTTGAAGCTTGGACTCCTTCACCACCTCGGTTCCCTCATGTGCAACTAGAAGGATGTCCCATGCCACTTTGGCAATCTGAGTATTCTGAATAAGCTTGTACTGATTCTCATCCATAGCACACATAATGGCATGCATAGCCTTCCTATTCCACTTAGAAGCCTCAAACTCTTGCGCGTTCCATTGCGCCTTAGGCTTCAAAACATCTTGTCCTCCACCCTCGGGAGTCATCATAGGGAGATCATATCCGTCTTCCACCGCCATCCATGCACGGTCATGAATTTGGCATATGTAGGATTCCATCTTCCCTTTCCATTGGGAATAGTTCAATCCGGTAAGAAGTGGAGGCCTTGTGCTAGAAGCTCCTTCGTGGCCACCACCATTTCCACCGTTTCCACTCATAGTGTTTATGAATGAATGAAATGAATGCAAATGTATGAATGATCAAAAATCACACAAAATGCAAAACACACCAAAATAAGCAAGGATCACCTATGTATGTCTAGGAACCCGCTCTGATACCAATTGAAACAAATTATAGCACGGTGTGTATAAAGCTATCTAGAGGGGGGGTGAATAGATTTTACGCTTTTTACCCAATTTTTCGTGTTAGTCAAAATTACGAAAATGCCCTCAAGATAATATAACCAAGCAATTGTAATATGGTGCGGAAATTAAAACAACACTTGGTTTTTACGTGGAAACCCTCACGGGAAAAACCACGGGCTATGTAAGTAAGCCACACTCGAACCTCGAATCCACTAAATGTGCAAACGATTACAACCTAATCCCGGAAGTAATCACACACCTACCTAATCCCGGTATGAGTGAACCTAGTCCAATTTGCTTGCGATCTAAGCAACCTAATCCCGGTTGCTACACACAAGACTTACTTTCTCTAGAAGAGAATACAACCCTAAGTGAATATATGTAAATATCCAAAATGCAACATAGAGCAAGGGAAACCCTATATGCTTATCTAAGATGATTAATATGCAATTAAGAACAATCCTAGATATCAAAACTAAATGACATGTCAATAGTTTAGCTAATCAATATTAAGCACAAAACCTAATATGCTAGCACAATATAAAATCTCAAACATACATCATACTCATCTCAATATTGTATCTAAAGCATACAAAATAACAAACAAGTAATTAATTGAGATTGCTAGATAAGAGAAACACAAAACATGTAAGATATTAGTGAAAAGCTTACCAAGCAAAGTATGATGAAGATTCCATGCTAGATGACATCTAGATGATCTAAGATGATGCTAGATGATGATTGATGATCATGAAAAAGTGTTTGAGAATCAAGAATGGAGTTCTTGGAATTTTTCTTCTCTTTGAAAAATATCCTAAGTATGAATTCTGAATATGAACTCTCTTAATTGACCTAAAGTCAAAGTGGCATATATATAGGGGGCCAAATCAAAGTGTGGTCGTTTAAGTAAGTTTCAAAGAAACGCGCCGATCGGCGGTTTCAATCGGCGGCCTGGCCGCCGTTCATGACCGCCGAATTGAGCTCGTGAAGAACAGAGCATAAACGGCGGTTCATTCGGCGGTTTCATGACCGCCGTTTCTAACCGCCGAAACAGAACAGAGAGATCAAAATCAACCAGGTATGAACGGCGGTTTCATGCCCGCCGTTTCAACCGCCGAATTAGACTGAGAGATAAATCAATCAGGTCTTGAATCGGCGGTTTCGAACGGCGGTCGTGACCGCCGATCTTAACCGCAGAAAAGCTTCAGACCAATCTGGACTGAAACGGCGGTTTCAGTCGGTGGCCAGGCCGTCGATCATAACCGCCGATCACCTAGATAGGTGAAAACCAAGGAGAAGCCAAGGGCATTCTCCATAGGCGGTCCTCGCGCTAAACCAAGCACATTCTCGTGCATGCGCGGACGTTTCCGAAAGTTATCGGGAAACGAATTACACAACAACAAGACACAAATACACACAACAAAATATAATAAATAAGTGCAAGTGTGAATTGTGACAAACGAACAGAATGCACACAAATGCAATGAATGTTTAGTGTGTGTGTGCAACTAATCTCTTCAAAGAAAAGTAAGCACATAGAAATTTACCTTCGGTGCTTATCAACACGAGGTCTTCAAAGGGCTTCGAACAAGAAGACCGATACCTAGGCTACCCTTACAAAGAACCCCCACATATGGTTTGATCACGAAATAAGCCAATTAAAAACAACGGGAATCCTTACAATAGCTAAGTAAAGGATAACAAATCCTAGATACAAAGCTATCACAAAACAACACTCAATCAATTCATCACAATTAATTCTCTTTTCTTGTATTTAGCATATGATCTAAAGCATACAAGTAAATTAAAAGAGAATAGCTTGATAGTAAAAATATTACAATAAGATGAAATTAATCAAAATCTTACCAAGCAAGTTGTGATGATGCAAACCCATACATGGATGCACTCTATATAGACATAGGAGATGCAATATGAAATTTAATGCAAAAAGGGTTTGATTTGAGTGGTTAAAGGTGAGTTCTTGATTTGATTTTCTCTCAAAATCTATCTTTGAAGTTTAGGGTTCTTAAGAGTCAAAGAACTTGTTCAGATCATGAGAAAGTGTGATATTTATAGACATCAAGAACTGGGCAAGTGAAAAGACAAGTTTGCCCCTGAAACGCACCGTTTGGCGGTTTCAATCGGCGGCCAGGCCACCGATTACAACAGCGGAATTGAGCCCGTGAAGAACAGAGCATCAACGGCGGTTTCGTGACCGCCGATCCAACCGCCGATTACGACCCGAGAGATTAAAATCGATCAGGTATGAACGGCGGTTGTGACCGCCGATCTTGACCGTAGAATTGCTCCAGACACTTCTGGATGCAAACGGCTGTTTCATTCAACGGCCAGGCCACCGATCACCAATAATGGTGAAAACCAAGGAGAAGCCAAGGGCATTCTCCTTGGGCGGTCTTCGCGCAAAACCAAGCACATTCTAGTGCGAGCGCGGATGTTTTCGAACACTATCGGGAAACGAATTACTCCACACTTAAAAGCTAATCATGCATGAAGTGCAAGTGTGGGAATTGAATGCATCCTAATGCCTAACATGTCATGGCATTTCATAAAACAAGATGCAATCAATTAAATGCAAGAAGAGATATTGAATAAACAATTAAGCACAATGCACACAAAATATAAACACAACATTCAAGAATAAGAGTTATGCATGTTGTGTGTGTGTGCAACTATATCTCTTCAAGCCAAAGTAAGCACTAGATATACCTTTGGTGCTTGTCCTCTTGAGGTCTTGGAAAGGGTCTTTGATCTTCAACAAATCACCTAGGCTACCCTTACAACCAAACCCCAACATGTGGTTTGCCCACGAAATAAGCCAATCAATTAAAGGGAATCCTTACAGCTTCACTTCCCCCACTCCTAACTTCTAAAAAACTGAGTATGGCATTAAATTTATGCTTGCCCCGGAGTCGATCAATGTCCTTCCAAATTCCATTTGGCCAATGGTGCATGGGATTATGAATTTCCCGGGATCTTTTAGCTTCGGTGGAAGTTTTGTAAATAACTACTCGAGGCATGTTCAATATTAATCTAGAGGGGGGGGGGGGGGGGGGGGGGAATAGATTTTAGCTATTATTACCCAATTTTTGCTTGCATGTCAATTTTACGAAAATGCCCTTACTAGTTAAAAATACAAGCAACTGTAATATAATGCGAAATTAAAATAACACTTGATGTATACGTGGAAACCCAACCACTGGGAAAAACCACGGGCTGTTTAGTGCGCCACACTCGAACCTCGAAATCCACTAATTGATATGGAGTTTACAACCTATGTAGACCTTGTCTAACACTCCAGTCAATAAACCCCCACTTCTACCACGCGGGCCTTTAAAAGTGGCTCTAGTCCAATTGCTTGAGGCCTAAGCAATCTTAGCTTCAAGACTTAATTCTCAAAGAAGAGATTATGCAACCTATGTGAATATGTATGAATATTCAAATAACAAACAAGGCTAGGGAACCTTAGATGCTTATCTAGGATGATGAGATATTCAATTAAATCAAACCTAGATATCAAGAGCTAGATGACATGTCAAATAGCTTAGCTAATCAAGATTAATCAAAAACCTAATTAGCTATCACAATACAACACTCAATCAATTCATCACAATTAATTCTCTATTCTTGTATTTATCATATGATAAAAAACATACAAGTAAATTAAAAGAGAATATGCTTGATAGTAAAAATACTAAGAAGAGATGAACTTAATCAAAATCTTACCAAGCAAGTTGTGATGATGCAAACCCAATCATGGATGCATTCTATATAGTCATAGAAGATGCAATATGAAATTTGATGCAAAAAGGATTTGATTTGAGTGGTTAAAGGTGAGTTCTTTTGAATTTTTCTTTCTTGAAAAATGTTCTAAGTATGGATTCAGAAAATCAACTCACTTATCTGACCTAAAGTCAAAGTGGCATATATATAGGGGCCATAAGTGAAGTGTGGTTGTTTTGATAAAACGCACCAGAATTTGCACTGTGGCTCGACTGCCGCGGTTGCTCAACCGCGGCACTATAACTGTGGCACAGCAAAGACATTGCTGTCGCTCGACTGCCGCGGTTGTGGAACCACGGCAGCTGCACCGTGGCAGAGACATGGAAGTCTCTGTCGCTTGCATGCCGCGGTTTGCCAAAATTAGGCAACCGCGGCAGAACAACCGCGGCACAAGAAGGGCAAGCCTTCTTAAGCCACTTCTCACAAAATAACCATGCAATAGTGCACGTGTGTGATAATGAATGCATCCTAATGCCTAACATGTCATGGCATTGTCATAGAACAAGATGCACTCAATTCAATGCAAGAAGAGATATTGAATAAATCAATAAAGCATAATGCACACAAAATATAAACACAACATTCAAGAATAAGAGTTATGCATGTTGTGAGTGTGTGCAACTACATCTCTTTAAAGCAAACCAAGCACAAGAAATATACCTTTGGCGTGCTTGTCCCTTGAGGTCTTGGAAGGGCCTTCGAGCTTGAAGATCAATCACCTAAACTACCCTTACACAAACAACCCCATCATGTGGTTTGTCCACGAAATAAGCCAATCAAGATATGGGAATCCTAACAATCTCCCCATTTGGCTATTTTATGACAAAACCACCACTCACATTGATTCCTCACAACATAATAGAAACTACGGTCTACTATGATTTTCTACTTTACAAAGAGATATATAAAAGTAATCTTGAAGTCTTCAATCTCAAGTAGAACAATTAGTTCATGAAAGCAAAGTTTCTATACTTTCCAATTCAAGTAAAATGTGAGATGAATCAAGTGAGAGCATAAACAAGCATTTGCATTCTAAGAATTTAAGTACAACAAACAACATCATGCAATGTTTGATGAATGCAATGCTCCCCCTCAAAGGGTTACTCCCCTTCAATGTATTGTCTCCCCAACATGCATAATTGCTACCACAATTTGCAACTCCCCTTACCACCATTCTACTCCCCCTTTTTGTCATGATATAGGCAAAGGAGTAGTCCCCAACCGGGTCACTTAGCAAAGAGAGATGATAGCATTCAAGTCATTTGCATAATCATTAAATGCACTTTATGCAACTCTATCAAATGGAGAGAAACAATGAGATTTATTTTAACATAAATGTGTGAAACAAAATTGCTTTGCATACAAGACATGTAGCATTTAAATCCAAAATACAATGGTATTTGGCAAAGCAAATGACAAAGGTTTCTAATGAGAATTCAAACCAATTTCACCAATGTCATGAGAGAAGCAAGGATATAGAGTTTTCATTGATTTTAATTTATGAGCAACTATATCCAACTTTATAAGTCAAACATATCATGAGCAACTTTGCACCCTATTTAATTTTTCCGGGAATTAAACCCGTATGATAGTAGACATGTTCAACAAATAAAGAAAGAGAGACATTTGGATTTTAAAATCCTTTGAACGGATACTAGATCCTTTATTCATTGAGTCTCATTAGCTTCTTCACACAAGTTTTGCATTTTAAAAAAAAATTGCAATCATTAATTCATGCTTTTTCATTTGAGCATGTCATATAAATTTCATGCTTTTCAATATTCATTAGCATGTCATTAATAATCATCATGTCATGGAGATAACTATAGGTC
Source organism: Acer yangbiense (assembly GCA_008009225.1). Taxonomy (NCBI): domain Eukaryota; kingdom Viridiplantae; phylum Streptophyta; class Magnoliopsida; order Sapindales; family Sapindaceae; genus Acer; species Acer yangbiense. The sequence goes on along the minus strand of CM017773.1, from coordinate 19,273,010 downwards.
ATCCAAATCATACTTCCTATGTTAATCTCCTAGTCCAAAAATACATGTTTGAACATAAATATGACATGGATTGTAGATAAGCAAGGTTCACACTTATTGAATTTAAAACATATATACATATGTGCAACCAAGCTTACTCAAGCACTCAACAAAGAAGCATAAGATTATTCAAATATTTGCATGCAACAAGTATGCAATTAGCTCTCTTTGCTTGAGTTCCCCGAATGGGGTCATAATCAACCTTCATCAATGAAGGTCATGAGGTCTTATAGACCTCTCAAGTCCATTTGACTTGGATGAACCTATTTGAGACTTGTTAGTCTCGTAGTAAGCGGGTTCATTTTTCCTTACCCACATAGATATAACTTTTTTCTTCCTAGTGGTTAAGGGTTCAAGAGTTCTAGAAATAATAGGATCATGAATATGAATATCTTCCTTCCTATTAGCATGCATTCTAGCTCTTGTCATTCTCTTTTCAATCATGCTTTTGATTCTACATAATTTAATGAAATGAAAGCAATTTGGTCTTATGTGACCATTAATACCACAAAAGTGACACGTAGGGATAAATTTAGAATTCATACCATGTCCTTGTGCATGCATAGGAGCCATCCCATGACTTTGTGGTTGAGCGGGTTCAAATCTTCTTTGTTATTGAACCGGTCTTGCTTGCTTCCTTGTTTCATTTTGCATGATTGGTCTCTTCCCTTGATGAATATGAGCTTTAGGGAAGTTAGGTTGAGGAACTTTTTGAGCTTGAGGTTGTCTCCTTGGAGCTTCCTTCACTTGTGCACTTCTTGAACATTGTCCTAGATCAATTTTCTTCCTAGGAGTGTGCACCGGCGAGGCTTCTATCTTGCCTAAACTCTTGACAAAGACGGTCTTGGTTGGAGTAGTGATCTCCTTGGTTTCTTCATACCCAATACCTCTCTTGTCACAAGGGTTCTTTCCACTACCAAGAATGTGATCAAGTTTTTTGGTGCTTGTAGTCATCCTAGACAATGACTCTATAGCTTCATCAAGCTCTCTCTTCAACCCTTCTTCATTCCTCTTAGACAAAGCTAGCTCATCCCTTAGCTTGTCTTCAATCTTCTTGGATGCCTCCACTTGATTACTTAAGTGGTCATTGTGTGTTGAAAGTTCTAGATTTTCATCCTCTAAAATCTTCAATTTTCTATTGTTCTTCTTCAATGAACTTTCACACTTGACTATAAAGTCATTTACATCCATTTTCTCTACACTTCCATTTGTAGAGTTAGATGAGGAGTCATCTTCACTTGAGCTATCTCCTCCATCCTCCATCCTCCATCTCACCTATGAAGTCATTTCTCTCATTAAGACCTTCACCTTGGTCTCTTGAGTCAATGTGAGCCATATCCCAATGAGTAGCTTTGCCTATCACTTCTAGAGCTACTTCTTCATCTTTTTCTTCTATGGGATCACTAGTCAAGTCATTCTTACCAACAACTTTGTCATCTATACAAGTGGCCCCAAAAGCCGTGTAGTTGATGGTAAGCTCATCATCACTTGATGACTTGTCTCCCTTTCCGGAGTCATCACTTTCACTCCAAGTGGTGGCCATTACTTTTGCCATCTTGTTCTTCAAGTTCCCACAATCCGGTGAGATGTGGCCTATACCACCACACTCATAGCATTGGACCCCTTTCTTTTCACTATGCTCTTGCCTAGGCTCAAAACTCTTGAAGGGAGCCTTTTTCTTCAAGTCTTGGCCATTGGATCCAAAGCCTTTCTTCTCGAACTTGACAAACTTCTTGAATCTTCTAAGTAGCAAAGCCATGTCTTGGTCCAAGTCACCTTTTTCCTCCTTCTCAACCTTGGAAGCATTCAAAGCAATTCCCTTTTGCTTTTTAGGAGGTGAAATACTAGGAGCCTTTCTAGATTCATAGGCGAGGAGTCTTCCAATCACTTCGCTCGGCTTCATATCCTTGTATGTGCTATTTTCCTCTAAAGCCGTCACTTTTGATTCGAACCTAGCGGGGAGAGACCTCATAATTTTTTTGCTTAACTCTCCTATCCGAATAAGGATCACCGAGTTGATGGCTTTGATTCACAATATCCATCAACTTGACTTCAAAGTCATTGAAGCACTCATCCTCCTCCATTTTAAGCAACTCAAATTGCGTTTGAAGGACTTGTAGCTTCGAATCCTTGACGACGTTGGTTCCTTCGTGTGCAACCTCTAGGATATCCCATGCCTCCTTGGCTATCCTAGTGTTCTGAATCAGTTTGTACTGATTTTCATCCACTGCACATAGAAGAGCATGCCATGCCTTCCTATTCCATTTTGAAGTCTCAAACTCTTCAGGTGACCACTGAGCCTTAGGCTTGAGTACTTCTTCTCCACCACCCGTGGGAGTCATCATAGGAGGTGCATACCCATCTTCAATAGTCATCCATGCCCTATCATGGATTTGGCACACATACGCCTCCATCTTGCCTTTCCATGAGGCATAATTCACACCGGTGAGGAGAGGAGGCCATGTGCTTGAAGCACCCTCATGGTTGCCACCGTATCCACTCATTGTATCAAATGAATGAATGAAATGCAAAATGTATGAATGAGCAAAAATCACACAAATGCACAACACACCTAAAATGAGCTAGGATCACCTAAGTATATCTAGGAACCCGCTCCGATACCAATTGTAAATAACTACTCGAGGCGTGTTCAATATTAATCTAGAGGGGGGGTGAATAGATTTGAGCTATTATTACCCAATTTTCGCATGCATGTCAATTTTACAAAAATGCCCCTACTAGTTAAAAATACAAGCAAGTGTAATATAGTGCGGAATTAAAATAACACTTGATGTATATGTGGAAACCCAACCACTGGAAAAAACCACGGGCTGTTTAGTGCGCCACACTCGAACCTCGAAATCCACTAATTGAAATGGAGTTTACAACCTATGTAGACCTCGTCTAACACTCTGGTCAATAAACCCCCACTTCTACCACGCGGGCCTTTAAAAGTGGCTCTAGTCCAATTGCTTGAGGCCTAAGCAATCTTAACTTCAAGACTTAATTCTCTAAGAAGAGATTATGCAACCTATGTGAATATGTATGAATATTCAAATAACAAACAAGGCTAGGGAACCTTAGATGCTTATCTAGGATGATGAGATATTCAATTAAATCAAACCTAGATATCAAGAGCTAGATGACATGTCAAATAGCTTAGCTAATCAAGATTAATCAAAAACCTAATTAGCTATCACAATACAACACTCAATCAATTCATCACAATTAATTCTCTATTCTTGTATTTATCATATGATAAAAAACATACAAGTAAATTAAAAGAGAATATGCTTGATAGTAAAAATACTAAGAAGAGATGAACTTAATCAAAATCTTACCAAGCAAGTTGTGATGATGCAAACCCAATCATGGATGCATTCTATATAGTCATAGAAGATGCAATATGAAATTTGATGCAAAAAGGATTTGATTTGAGTGGTTAAAGGTGAGCTCTTTTGAATTTTTCTTTCTTGAAAAATGTTCTAAGTATGGATTCAGAAAATCAACTCACTTATCTGACCTAAAGTCAAAGTGGCATATATATAGGGGCCATAAGTGAAGTGTGGTTGTTTTGATAAAACGCACCAGAATTTGCACTGTGGCTCGACTGCCGCGGTTGCTCAACCGAGGCACTATAACTGCGGCACAGCAAAGACATTGCTGTCGCTCGACTGCCGCGGTTATGGAACCACGGCAGCTACACCATGGCAGAGACATGGAAGTCTCTGTCGCTTGCATGCCGCGGTTTGCCAAAATTAGGCAACCGCGGCAGAACAACCGCGGCACAAGAAGGGCAAGCCTTCTTAAGCCACTTCTCACAAAATAACCATGCAATAGTGCATGTGTGTGAGTAATGAATGCATCCTAATGCCTAACATGTCATGGCATTGTCATAGAATAAGATGCACTCAATTCAATGCAAGAAGAGATATTGAATAAATCAATAAAGCATAATGCACACAAAATATAAACACAACATTCAAGAATAAGAGTTATGCATGTTGTGAGTGTGTGCAACTACATCTCTTCAAAGCGAACCAAGCCAAGCACAAGAAATATACCTTTGGCGTGCTTGTCCCTTGAGGTCTTGGAAGGGCCTTCGAGCTTGAAGATCAACCACCTAAACTACCCTTACACAAACAACCCCATCATGTGGTTTGTCCATGAAATAAGCCAATCAAGATATGGGAATCCTAACAAGTTTGTTTTGTAGGATTGCACTACATTCTTCCGTGAACGCCACAATCTTGAATTCTTCTAACTTCCTTTTGTGGGAGAGCAATTCCTTAAGGAACCTCACATAGGTGGGAATTTGGGCAAGTTCTTCGGCAAAAGTGATATTAATGTGAAGCTTCTTGAATACCTCCAATAACTTGTTGAAGTTGTGAGCATCCTTGTGCTTCTTCAATCTTTGCGGATATGGGATGGGAGGAACATAGGCTTTTACTTGGGTTTGTGGAGGAGGATCATTTCGTGTGGTAGGCACTTCATCATGACTAGAGCTCTTCTTTTCTACATCAACCTCTTCTTCACATCCGCCCTCTTCTTCAACAACAACTCCTTTCTCCTTTCCAAAGTTATCCGGCAATTCCACCTCTTTACCACTTCTCAAGGCAATGGCCTTGCATTGTTCCTTAGGATTAACCACCATGTCGCTTAGTAAAGACCCTTGTTGTCTTCCTTGTTGGCCCCTAGCTAGTTGATCAACTTGCGTTTCCAAGTTTTGGATCAAGGCTTGTGAATGTTGAGCAAGTTGGTCAATTTTTGTATCAAGCTTCCTCAAGGCTAAGTCTTGGGTCTCCATTCTAGTGTCAAGCTTGCCCATGTATCTAGAGAATATTTCCTCTAGGTTAGACTTTCTTTCTAATTGGTTATTTGGGGCTTGGTTAGGGTAGTTTTGTTGGTGAGGTTGTGGGAATCTGGGGGGTTGTCTTTGGTTGAGGTTTTGTTGGTGTTGTGGTTGGGGTTGGTTGTCCTTCCATGACAAGTTTTGGTTGTTTCTCCATGGCGGGTTATATGTGTTTTGGTAGGGGTTGTTTTGGGGATTTTGGTTGGCATAGTGTTGTTAGGGTTGGTTTTGGAGGTTTCGGTTGTAGTTTACAAAGGAAACTTGTTCTTGTGAGCTTGAAGCAAACGGGTTTCCAACTTGACAATCCATGCTAGAATGCGGCCCCAAACACCACTCACATTAAGCCACTTGCACATTACTCGGCCCCGCGCTCATTTTGGTCATTTGATTTTGAAGTGCCGCTATTTGAGCCTTTACACTTGTCAACTCATCTACCTCTAACACACACGGAATCTTTTTAGGTACTTGCCTTTGGCTTCCCCATTGGCTATTGTTAAGTGACATTTCCTCTAGAAGGTCATTGGCCGCATCCATTGATTTGCTCATTAACGAACCTCTAGCAGCCGCATCTACTAAATTCCTTGTTGACACCGTGAGCCCTTGGTAGAAAGCTTGCAAAGTTTGCCATTTTGCAAGGCCATTGTGGGGACATCTCCTTTGAAGCTCCTTGAACCTCTCCTAAGCTTCATATATGCTCTCATTCTCAAATTGTTGAAATGAGAGGATCTCATTCCTAAGACGAGCGGCCTTCCCTGGTGGAAAATATCTATTCAAAAAGGCTTGGGCCAACTGATCAAAGGTAGTGATCGAGTTTGATGGTTGGGAGTTCAACCATATCCTTGCGTCGTTTCCCAAAGAGAACGGGAACAACTTCAACTTGATAAACTCATCGGGGTATCCTGTTGTACTTGAAGGTGTCGCAAATCTCGTTGAATTTTTGAAAGTGTAGGTTCGGATTATCATTCACCAAGCCATTGAATATGCAAGTAGTGCCAATCATCTGAATAATGGACGGCCTAATCTCAAAGGAATTTGCTGCAATTGTTGGCCAGTGTATGGATGACTGGTGCATCTCGACTCTAGGCATAGTATAATCCCGTAGAGTACGCTCATCTCCAACATGAGGCAACCCTTCTTGCACTGGATCGGCTTGAGGAGGCAATTCCCCTTGATTTTGATTTGCCACATTTGGCACTCCCATGTGCCCTAGCTGTGCATTCTGATCACCCATCTCTGCTCTTCTACGAGCTTCACGTTTATTTCTTCGAGCTATCCTTTCAATCTCCGAATTAAAGTTCAAGAAGTGAAGATTTTGGCTCCTTGTTCGTAGGTGCATGCAAGAGAAATGGTACCTATCAAGAAGAACACACAAACTAAATTAAAAGGTTCAAATCAGCAATAAACTAACTAGTATCGATATCAATCATCCGCTCAATCCCCGACAGCGGCGCCAAAATTTGGCTAGTCTCTTTTATGACTCTCGTAATAGGACGAGTCGGAGAGTAGTGTAATGATGAAGTGAAGTGAAGTTCCCATAGGGATCGAGTGACCGATTACCGAAATTGATTAGTTTGGGTGCTATTCAAACAATCATTAATGAGTATTTCCAAATTAAACAAATTAAACAAAAGCAACCTAATTGATTAATCCTAAACCAAAATGAAGTAATGCGAAAATAAACACAAATGTGATAATATAGAGAAATATGCTAGGACTTGACTACACCCCACCCTTTGTTGACTTCCATTTTTAGACTCAATTATTCACCCATAACATGCTCATGCAATTCATAGATTCATGCACCCTAATATTAACCTACAATCTTGGTCAAGTTGAGTAGATTACACCCAAAATCATATCCAAGCCTATCTTTCAATTACTCGGAATATATGAATGTGAAAGTTCTCAAAGTGTGTTTTTCAATATAAAGCTAGAGGGGGGGGGGGGGGGGGGGGGGGGGGGGGGGGGGGGGGGGTGAATAGATTTTATTAAATATTACCTAATTTTCGCATGCAAGTCAATTTTACGAAAATGCCCCTACTAGTCAAAAATACATACAAGTGTAATAAGATGCGGAATTTAAATAACACTTGATATATACGTGGAAACCCAACCACTGGGAAAAACCACGGGCTGTATAGTGCGCCACACTCGGACCTCGAAATCCACTAATTGAAATGGAGTTTACAACCTATGTAGACCTCGTCTAACACTCCGGTCAATAACCCCCCACTTCTACCACGCGGGCCTTTAAAAGTGGCTCTAGTCCAATTTGCTTGATCCTTGTAGTCACTACTTGTAATGATGTTTACAGCCTAATCCCGGTCTGTAACCCACCATTACTACCCAGCGGGCCTGTAATAGCAACCCTAGACCAAGACTTCAATCTCTCAAAAGAGATGCACAACCCTATGTGAATATGTATGAATATTCAATTAACAAACAAGGCTAGGGAACCTTAGATGCTTATCTAGGATGATGAGATAATCAATTTAAATCAACCCTAGATATCAATTGCTAAATGACATGTCAAATAGCTTAACTAATCAAGATTAATTAAAAACCTAATTAGCTATCACAATACAACACTCAATCAATTCATCACAATTAATTCTCTTTTCTTGTATTTAGCATATGATCTAAAACATACAAGTAAATTAAAAGAGATGGCTTGGTAGTAAAAATATTACAATAAAATGAACTTAATCAAAATATTACCAAGCAAGTTGTGATGATGCAAATCCATACATAGATGCACTCTATATAGACATAGAAGATGCAATATGAAATTTGATGCACAAAGGATTTGATTTGAGTGGTTAAAGATGAGTTCTTTGTATTTTTCTTTTCTTGAAAAATATTCTAAGTATGAAATCAGATTATGAACTCTCTTCAATGACCTAAAATCAAGTTAGCATATATATAGAGGCCATAAGTGAAGTGAGGTCGTTTTGAAAAACGCACCAGAAATTGCTTTGTGCGCTGGTGGCCTTGCGCTGGACGACAGGCGCACGACCAGCGCAAAGGCAAAATTTGCACAGGCACTTGACGACCAGCGCTTACACATGTGCCAGACCAGCGGAGCCATACTGGGCGATCAGCGCTGGTGGCCTTGCGCTGGTGTGGACCAGGGCAAGACCAGCGGCACGCCACTGTGCGTTTTGCGCTGGTGAGCTGCGCTGGACGACCGGCGCAGGTGGACCAGCGCACAGCCTATAACTTTGAACCCCACAAGCAATCATGCAAGGGGAACAAAGGTAAATCAAGATGCATCCTAAAAGCCTAAAATGCTATGACATGTAAATCATAAGATGCAATCAATACTTAACCAAGAAGAGATGATATATAATCATGAAAGCACACATACATAAACACATGTTATACACAAGGTATGGATGAGCATGGAATGTGTGGGTGTGTGCAACTATCTCTTCAAGACAAGTAAGCACTTAGAGTATTACCTTTGGTGCTTGTCAATAATGAGGTCTTCAAAGGGCCTAAGCAATAACAACAACATCTAAACTACCCTTACAAAGAATCCCCACATATGGTTTGATCACGAAATAAGCCAATCAATTGATGGGAATCCTTACAGAATGGGTTCATTAAGTTTGTTGGCACACTGATGAATCCTATACGCTAGCTTAAGTGGGTATACTTTTCTAGACATGCATAGAGAATATTTTGTCGAGCACGTGGCATGCGTCTCCGGTCGGTACATAACAAACCACAAAAGAACAATTAATAGGAGATCAATCTATCAATATAAACATTAAGCATACCAAAACATCCATACAAACTACAAGTTGCACATAAATGGGTAGATAAGAATCAATATAAATATATAGTCATTGGGGGGGGGGGGGGGGGTGTGTTTCTTCAAATCCTAGCACTAAGTGTTTAGCTTATATCACAAAAAGTAGCCATACAAAAGATAACTTCAAATGAATACATGGCTAACAAAAAGAACATGAAAAAGAGAAACAGATAGAAGAAACTATTTGGAAAGGCTCCTTCTTTGCTTTGCTCTTCCTCTTCCAAGCTCCTTCAACTCTAATCCGCCCAAACGATGAATAGATGGAAGTGATAGTAAGGTGGTGTGATGAGTGTGTTTAGATGTTAAGAAAGGAGGGATCTTTGTGGATTTCAAAGGATGGAGGTGGTGATGTAAGGAAATGGATAAAAATGTGTTCTTGGTTCAATTTCCAACATGTAGTATTTATATTGGTGGCAAAATAGGGTAACTTTTCAGTGTCTGATGAAGGGGCGGACTGCCGCGGTTGGTGGTTCCGCGGCCACTAACCGCGGTAGATGGACCACAGAAAGCTAAAAGGGATCTCTGTCGCTCGGGTTCTACAGTCTCTCCGGCCGCGGCACTTCAACCGCCGCAAGCTTCTAGGGTTTCTGTGGCTCAAGTGTTATGGTCGGGAAACAGCGGTAGCCCAACCGCGACAACAGAAAAATGTTTCTGTGGCAAGGGTGCCGCGGTGGCCAACAACGACAGTGATGCCGCGGCACCCTGACTTCCAGGCTAAACTTCCTAAAATTGCACTTTGATCCCTAGAATTCTCTGAAATTGCTCCAGCGCCCCTGAACTTCATAGATTCCTGAAACACTTATTTAAACAGATTAAAACCCCAGTTTTACCCGAGAAAAGGACACAAAATGATATGGAATTGGGGCTATACTATGTGTAGAAATAAAGCAATCAGCCTGCCAAACCCTTTGAGTGGGGTATGAAAAGGCTGTAGGTCCTTTCTATCCAGTCTTAACTGATCATACACTTCTGCACTTAGAATATCTGCCGAGCTTCCATTATCGATCAAAATCCAATAAACCTCCTTATGACCAATTCGAGCACTAATGACTAGTGCGTCGTTTGGCCTTACATCTATTCCATGCGAGTTAGCTTCTATGAATATGATTGGGTCCCAACCTTCCTTGATCCTTTTTGGGTCAGGTTCAATGGAATTGATGTCGAGGTCTCTTTGGGCTTCCATGGCTTCCTGGATTTCCTGAGTCCTCTCTCTATTACTTTTACCAGTTGCTGGCCCACCAAAAATGGTGTTGATTGCTCCATCGTCTTCAATTTTCTTGGGACTTAGCTTCCTCCCTCATCCCTCCTATCGGCTATCCTTCTGTCCATCTGCCTTGTTGGCTTTCCTTAGGATAATGTCTTTCAAGTGCCCTTCTCTGATGAGAGTTTCAATGTGATCTTTGAGCTAGAAGCACTTGGATGTTTCATGTCTATTTTCTTTATGGAATCTGCAGTACTTTGTGGTGTCCCTCCGAGCATAAGATGACCGTTTAGGTGGTTCTTTGGACATATTCTTCTCTTCCAGGATCGCCAACACCTCTTCCTGATCTTTCTTCAACGGGGTGTAATTTGTGTATCTGCCTTGGAATTTCTGGCGTGGCTGGTCAGTTTTTGGATCATAAGCCCGATGGCCATCCCGACCATCCCGTGTTTTATTCTTTTGCTTGTCACTTTTCGCAACTTGCGTCTTGGCTTGATCTTTCGCATCTTGCGTCTTGGCTTGATCTTTCGCCTTAGATCCTTTCGGACGGCCACCATGCACGAAGTAACCCCCTGTCGTAATTTCTTCCTCCTCGGCTAAGGCATAACCCCCAGCCATATCCATAATATCAGTATAACTGGTTAAGCGAGCTCTCCTCAAATCGAAATATAGTTGACCATTATGAAGATTATTGATGAACACTGTAATGATGGCTTTATCGTTCGCACTCCCGATCTCTGACACTTACTAGCCGAACCTCCCCAAGTATTTCTTTAGTGACTCGTCTTTCCCTTGCTTGAGTTGAGACAAGTGAGCCATTGACTTCTTCCTGTGTACGTTCCCAAGGAATTGCCTTGAGAAGGCTTTGCTCAGCTTACCAAAACTGCTTATACTCGCTGCTGATAATCTGCCGAACCATCGGGAACCTAGATCCCCGAGAGTCTACGGGAAGTTCAAGCATAGCAGGGTGTCATTGTGGATGTACTAGGCCATGACACTCTTATACCTCCGGACGTGTTCTTTTGGATCGATATCTTTTTTGAACTGCTCCACATGTGGCATCCTAAACCTTTCCAGGAAGGGCATCCTTAGAACTCCATTGGTGAAAGGACTGCCGGATTCATCGTCTGACAATTGTTACGCCCATATCGTTTGACCAAAGCATCCATTTGTCGACGATTGTTTTGAACCTCCCGAGTCAGACTCTGTATGAGTATGTCCCTGTCTCCTTCCGGTTCCCCCATCGTATTAAAATTCTGATTGATGGTTAACTTTTGTCCTCTTTCTTTCGGCTCCTGTTCCCTGACTTCTCGGTTCAAGCCATGCAACCGAACTGTGCCCCTTTGGCATTTGTGGCGATGATATTGCTCGCTCTCTCCTAAAGACGATGACCGATCTCTCCGATGAGTACACCTTCTGGGTTGGTCACGATTCTGCCTTGCTCAATCTGGGTCATACCTTCTATCAGAGTAGTCTTCCTCTCTACGCTCTATGCTGCCCCGGGCTTGCCTTTCAGACAGAGTCTCAGGATAGGATCTCGACCCATCTTTAGAGGCGCATCCGGTGTTGGAACCATTACCGTGGAACTCAATCTTGCTGTCTGCTGATTTAGAGTGGGCAGATTATGGGGTGAAGTTAAACCCTCCATTGTGGAAAGGTCAACTCCTTTCCTTTCCGCATCAGATATGAGCTGCTATAGAGTGGCCCGGAACCGTTGTACGATCTCTTCATTAGTTGGAGTGTAAGGATTCCCATTTCTTGATTGGCTTATTTCGTGGACAAACCACGTATTGGGGATTGTATGTAAGGGTAGCTTTAGTGATAGGTATTCAAGCTCAAGGCCCTCTCATGTACTCAAGGTTGATAAGCACCAAAGGTAAACTTCTATGTGCTTAACTTGCTTTGAAGAGATTAGTTGAACACACACACTCACATCTCATGCTTAATTCATTTTCTTGTATGTTGTGTATGTGTTGTAACTATGTGCATTCTTGATCATATAACATCTCTTCTTGCATAAGTATTGATTGCATCTTGTGATTTTAATGTCATACCATGTTAGGCTTTTAGGATGCATCTTGTTTTACCTTTTTACCCTTGCATGTGTTTGTGGGGTTCAAAGGAGTGGGCTGTGCTGTGCGCTGGTCGTCATGCGCCGGACCAGCGAAACCCACCAACGCAAATCGTCCAGTGGTCTGTCGCTGGTCGTGCGCTGGTCCACCAGCGCAAGCCCACCAGCGCAAATCGCCTAGTGGTTTGCCACTGGTGCTGCGCCCCTGACCTGCGCTGGTCGACCAACGCACCATGCAAATTTGGTCTATGCGCTGGTCGTGCGCTGGACGTCCAGCGCAAGCTGACTAGCGCACAATGCACAAACTGGTGTGATTTTTCAAAACGACCTCACTCTACTAGAGTTGCCTATATATATTCTTCTATGTTTTTAGGTCGTCTAAAAGAGTCAAAATATCATATATTTTACTTAGAATATTTTTCAAGTGAAAAATCATCAAATAACTCTCCTTTAAACACTCAAATACATTACTTTGTGCATCAAAGATCATTTTGCAATCATCCATGCATAGGTTTGCATCATCACAACTTGCTTGGTAAGATTTTGATTAATTTCATCTTAGTTGAGTATTTTTACTATCAAGCCATCTCTTTTAATTACTTGTATGTTTTTAGATCATATGCTAAATACAAGAATAGAGAATTGATTGTGATGAATTGATTGAGTGTTGTATTGTGATAGATATCTATGTTTTTATAATCTATGTTTATCTAAGCTATTTGACATGTCATTTAGCACTTGATATCTAGGATTGATTTAATTGAATATATCATCATCCTAGATAAGCATCTAAGGTTCCCTAGCCTTGTTTGTTAATTGAATATTCATACATATTCACATAGGTTGCATAATCTCTTCTTAGAGAATTAAGACTTGAGGCTAAGAGTGCTTAGGCCTCAAGCAAATTGGAATAGGGTTGCTAATAAAGGCCCGCTGGGTAGAAGTGAGGGGTTACAGACCGGAGTGTTAGACGAGGTCTACATAGGTTGTAAACTTCATTTCAATTAGTGATTTCGAGTTCCGAGTGTGGCACACTAAACAGCCCGTGGTTTTTCCCAGTGGTTGGGTTTCCACGTATACATCAAGTGTCTTTTTAATTCCGCACTATATTACACTTGCTTGTATATTTAACTAGTAGGGGCATTTTCGTAAAATTGACTTGTATGCGAAAATTGGGTAATAATAGCTAAAATCTATTCACCCTCTAGATTAATATTGAACACGCCTCGAGTAGTTATTTTCATGGAGGAAAACGCTAGATCCCAGCTACGGCAATTGATTGATCTGCGGTTGTTAAGGTTACATCTGCAGCATTGAGGGTAGCGTCATCCTCCAATTCGTTACCTAGTAATGCTTGACTGTATCTGGAATCGCTACCATCTCCTTCACCAACCATTGTTTCACAAGTGTTCTGGTTGCCCCCTCCTTCTAGCGCCAATTGTTGATGGTGATTTTTCGTGGTCAATCAGTCAACGATTTATCTCAGAGAAAACTTGTACTTATGAATGAAATTAATAAGAACGAAAAGCTTGATAACAAGAGACACAAAAATACATGGTAAAACTCCGATGATCGGAGAAACATCCACGGGTTGTTGCCTTGGCAACGTAGTCAAATCCACTATGAATATTGCGAAATACACACTCAGATCTCTCCTCTCAGTTCTCACGTACCCCTCTATTTGTGTTTTGCAGGGGTATTTATACATGGTGTCATTAGGGTTTGCGGATATCACTAGGGTTTGATGTCGTGGTACCCAAGTTCCGGGTGGCTGCCAAATCCTAAAAGGATTTGTCTTCCTATTTGGTTTTTGCCACGTGCTCTAATTCAGTTGAGTCCAAATCTTGACAGGACTCTAGCTTTCTTATGCGCAGCGAACTTGTCTATTTCCTTTTCGGATTATGGGCTGCTTCACCGTAGTTATTTTGGAGTTGCCAGTTGCTGATTCTATCTCTGTAGCCGAAAAGAGGGTGTTTTGCAATCTATCTCCTTTACTAAGTACCGAGTACGCCCGAGCATGCTTTGTTGCCCGAGTCGCTTCACTTGGTTATGATAAGGTTGGCCTTAGTCTATGCCGAGTAAGTCGCCTTGTTGGAGATTCTGCTCCCCAAGTTAATTTCTCTTGACTTTATGCTTACGTGGCTTCTTACTGTGATGACGTGTCTTTCATGACAATTTTTACCTATAACATGTTTCTTTAATAAATAAATAAATAAATAAATAACTGATCAGTGCAATTGATTTATTTTGATCAACACATACATGCAAAAAGAAAAGAAACAAAACAGGGGTGCGTCCATCAAAGAACAAAAAGCTTTTTTGTTTTAAATATTAAGGTGGCCGACTTCACTATAGCAAAGTGTTGCTTTCGTGTGTCTTTTCATCCTCCTTGCTCCTGAGTACCGTGACGCGCCCACACGCCGTTACCAATCCTTGGTGATAGCTAGGAAGATCTTGGAAGCAGATCGAAAAGAAAGAAAGAGCCTACAAACGTTGGTATGAATTAATTTCCACTCCTTATTGTATTTGATTATTACTGTACAAATAGGTTAGTTTATGATTGCATTACAAATTTTAAAAACCCTTCCACTGCGCAATCTGTAACCCTAGGTTCCTACAATTGGTATCAAAGCCAATTTTTGTACAGTATAATCGAATTTGATTACTCCTGATTGCATGTATGAATGTGTAGGCACTTTCTAATGATTGTATGATATGTTTATAATCTTTATTTTTTATTTATTTATTATAAACATGGTTGGTCGTTAATTGTATGGTACAATGGGTTTAGGGTTTCATTTTAATGGTTGTAATATTTTTCAATGTAATATTAATCCTGGGTTGTATAATTTTTTTTATTTTGTTGATTTGCTATAATTTTATATTATTTGAAACAAATTAACGGTGTGTTCTATATATTATCTAGAGGGGGGGGGGGGGGGGGGGGGGGGGGGGGGGTGAATAGATTTTAACCGATTTTACCCAATTTTCGTGTATGGTCAAGATTACGAAAATGCCCATAACTAGTCAATTTATATAACAAGTGTAATATGTGCGGAATTTAAATAACACTTGATATTTACGTGGAAACCCTCACGGGAAAAACCACGAGCTGGTAAGTGCGCCACACTTGAACCTCGAATCCACTAATGCTAAAATGAATACAACCTAATCCCGGTATAATTTACAACCACTACCTAATCCCGGTATAAGTGAACCTAGTCCAATTGCTTAATCATTGCAATCATTACTTGTAATGATGTTTACAGCCTAATCCCGGTCTGTAACCCACCACTACTACCCACAGGCCTGTAATAGCAATCCTAGATCAAGACTTCAATTGCATGTGTAAGGATTCCCGTAGTTTTTAATTGGCTTATTTCGTGATCAAACCATATGTGGGGTTCATGTAAGGGTAGCTTAAGTTTAGGTGTTATTGCTAAGGCCCTTTGAGGACCTCATCATTGTTGACAAGCACCAAAGGTAATACTCTAAGTGCTTACTTGTCTTGAAGAGATAGTTGCACACACTCACAACTCATGCATATGTTTTATCCTTGTATGTTGTGTGTCTTATTTGTGTGCTTTAATGCTCATTATCATCTCTTCTTGCATGTTATGTTGACTGCATCTTGCATATCCAATTGCCTTGTCTTGCTTAGACTTAGGATTGCATGTTTGCATTGGGCGCTCCCAAAAGCGCTCTACAGAAGCGCTGTACGAACAGCGCCCATTGAGCGCTGTTCAGACCTGATCGATTTTAATCGGTCGCTGTTGGGTCGTTGTTGGGGCGCTGTACAAAGCGCTCTACGTACAGCGCCACTCTGTTTTCTCGTGAGAACAGAGCAAGGGCGCTATACAGGCGCTGTGTAAGGTTCACTATTTGTATTGGCTTGATTCCATTGCAAAACACTCTATGTATGTGTTAGTAGTTGCTTAGGACATTCTTTGAAGAAAGGAAGCTTATAAAGTGGAGAGCAACTTCTAGTGCAAAAGTCGTCTTCAAGAGGTGAAAAACGTCAAAGGTAAATCTTGACTTCTATCCTCTTGCAAGGCGTTAGCGCACACACACACACACAATTCATACATGTGTGTCCCTGCATCGTGGTTCAAACATTTGGTATAACACATTCACACATCTTATAGTATGCTCATGCATTGATCTTGTATTGATTAACATTGTAGAATTGCATGTGTTTTGACTATCTCTTAGATATTGCATGCTTGTGTGAATTTGTGTTTGTTTATTTCCATATTTTGTGTTTAGGACTTGAACATGTTCTTATCTAATGCCTTATTGAGTTCCGGTCGTTTCGGTTACTCATTCATAAGGTTTCGAGTCCAAACAAGTTGACTATGCTACTTTTCGTTCTCATTTGTTATGTTGACTTCATCGTCGGATTCCGAGATGATTTCTCAACCATTTTTCAAAGTTGAGTAGTCGTAGTCGTGCGTGAGGGAGTCACGGTTTGTAATCCGAAAACGGATTCGAAATCGGAGGTTGGATGCTCAAGATATGGGCTGAAGATCCGAAGGAGCGCGCGAGAGGAGTTGGAATCACGTGTGGCCACAAGGCCAGCCAGTGTGGGAGGCCGTGGGCCCCACGGCCAAGGGAGCCCTCTGCTCCCGTGGGCCCCACGCGCCCCCCATGGGGTGGTGATGTGGCGGCTTCTGATTCGCTCGTAAAAAAATCTCTCTTCCCTCCTTTTAAGCTAACCTCCTTCCCTCCACACTTTGATGAATTTTGAAGAACACTCTTGAAAATTTCTGCAGAATTCTCTCAATTTTAGTTTTCTTGTTTTGATCATATCTCTCTCATATGAACTCGAAATCAATCGATTCAAAAACCAAAATTGTTGGTCTCGAAGAGAGCTACAAATCCCAAGCATTTCCAGAGGCAGCTGACTTCACCATTTTTCTCAGTTGATCCATTTTCAGTACGTGGTCAGTATGGTAGTTTCAACTTCTTCTTTTTCAATTTCATCTTTGATCATCTATTGATTCTTTCCATTTGATTGATGAAATTTGTTGAGAAGTATGTTAGATCACATGCTAGGGTTGTTTGATCATTTGTTAATTGAGATTTAGCTTTGTGATTTGTCTTGAACATATATGTGCTAAACTTGATTAATCATGAAATTGATTTTAGAAAATGTATGAGTAATGTGCTTCATGTTATTTTCTTTGTTTTATTTCATGATCTAAGAACTAGGTTTTTAGTGTGATATATTGAATATTCATACCTTTGTTCTTATTGATTTACATGTCTTGATTTCTAGATAATCTTGTGATTGTGTGTTGGAAGCATATTCTAGACTATCATTGAACATGTACATTTTGCTTGATTGATCATCTAGCTTAATTTGTTTGTGTTTGCATCACTTGCATCACTTTAGATCATTGCCTTGCATTAGGTTGAAGTCTCTAGCAAAGTGAAAGAAGCTTTGTGGATAGAGTAAGGAAGTCTTGATTAGAGTTGGGAGGACTCGGATAATCAAGCAAGGAAGTCTTGATTAGAGTCGGGAGGACTCGGATAATCAAGCAAGGAAGTCTTGTCTAGGGTCGGGAGGATCCGGATAGGCAAGCAAGAAATCTTCCTAGAGACGTGAGCGTCTTGGATAGGAAGTTGCTTTCTAGAGGTGTAGGACACATCTCGGATAGGAAGTAGGCTAGGTGGTTCACTAGGCCCGAGGGTAGACTAGGAGTTGATAGCTTGAGCGGATATCATGAGTTGGTAGCTTGAGTGTGTAAGTCCTTTTCGTCATAGTGAATTGCTTTGCCGGTGGTTGTGGATTCAACCCGTGGATGTTTCCTCTTCGGAGGTTTACCACGTAAAAAATCATTGTGTTCAATTTTGCTTTACTTTTCTTTATCTTCCATATATTTCATTGATTGCATATCTTGTTAATTGATTAATTCTTGTATAAGTAAAATCAATTAATTTGTCAAATATAATCAAGTGTGCATATTCTTTGATATATTCCGCATTACTTTTTTAGTTGGGAGAATTTGGAGCCTATACCTATTCACCCTCCCTCTAGGTATATTTCACTACTATTTAAGGGAAATTTCACGCTGTACAGAAGCGCTCTACGTACAGCGCCCAAGGCAAATATGAGGCAAACTTATCAAAACGACCACACTTTGTTTTGGCCTCCTATATATATGCAACTTTGACTTTAGGTCAATCACAAGAGTTCATATTCAGATTTCATACTTAGGATATTTTTCAAAGAGAAGAAAAATTCCAAAGAACTCATTTTTAATTACTCAAACACTTTTTCATGATCATCAATCACCATCTAGCATCATCTTAGATCATCTAGATGTCATCTTGCATGGATTCTTCATCATACTTTGCTTGGTAAGATTTTCACTAATATCTTACATATTTTGTGTTTTTCTTAACAAGCAATCTCATTTTATTACTTGTATGATTTTCATATCTTTTGATACAAGCTTGAGATTAGTGTGATGTATGTTTGAGAAGTTGTGTTGTGCTAGCAAATTAGGTTTTGTGCTTAATATTGATTAGCTAAACTATTTGACATGTAATTTAGTTTTGATATCTAGGATTGCTCTAATTGCATATTGAAACTAATTATTGCACGGTGTGTATAAAACTATCTAGATGGGGGGGGGGGGGGGGGGGGGGGGGGTGAATAGATTTTATGCTTTTTACCCAATTTTTCGTGTTAGTCAAAATTACGAATTTACCCTCAAGATAAAATAAACAAGCAAGTGTAATATGGTGCGAAAATTAAATTAACACTTGATTTTTACGTGGAAACCCTCACGGGAAAAACCACGGGCTATGTAAGTAAGCCACACTCGAACCTCGAATCCACTAAATGTGCAAACGATTACAACCTAATCCCGGAAGTAATCACACACCTACCTAATCCCGATATGAGTGAACCTAGTCCGATTTTGCTTGTGATCTAAGCAACCTAATCCCGGATGCTACACACAAGACTTACTTTCTCTATGAAGAGAATACAACCCTAAGTGAATATATGTAAATATCCAAAATGCAACATAGAGCAAGGGAAACCCCATATGCTTATCTAAGATGATTAATATGCAATTAAGAACAATCCTAGATATCAAAACTAAATGACAAGTCAATTAGTTTAGCTAATCAATATCAAGCACAAAACCTAATATGCTAGCACAATACAACTTCTCAAACATACATCATACTAATCTCAATCTTGTATTCAAAGAATATAAAATCACGTACAAGAAATTAAATTGAGATTGCTAAATAAGAGAAGCACAAAATATGTAAGATATTAGTGAAAAGCTTACCAAGCAAAGTATGATGAAGAATCCATGCAAGATGTCATCTAGATGATCTAAGATGATGCTAGATGATGATTGATGATCATGGAACAAGTGTTTGAGTGATTAAAAATGAGTTCTTTGGAATTTTTCTTCTCTTTGAAAAATCTCCTAAGTATGAAATCTGAATATGAACTCTTGTAATTGACCTAAAGTCAAAGTGACATATATATAGGGGGCCAAATAAAAGTGGGGTCGTTTTGATAAGTTGGCTCAATATTTGCCTTGGGCACTGTACGTAAAACGCCCTTGTACAGCGCCCTTGCTCTGTTTTCACGAGAAAACAGAGAGGCGCTGTACGAACAGCGCTTTGTACAGCGCTCGTATAGCGCCCAACAAAGTTGCATCAGACCTGATGCATTTAAATCACATTTTTTGCATCAGGTGTGATGGGCGCTGTTCGAACAGCGCTTTGTAAAGCGCTTTGAACAGCGCCCTTTGCAAAGATGGAATCCCAAGATTATGCATGACAAGGCAATGGGCAATGCAAGATGCAATCAACCTAACATGCAAGAAGAGATGTTAATGAGCATTAAGGCACACATAAAAGACACACAACATATAAGGATTAAACATATGCATGAGTTGTGAGTGTGTGCAACTATCTCTTCAAGACAAGTAAGCACTTAGAGTATTACCTTTGGTGCTTGTCAATAGTGAGGTCTTCAAAAGGGCCTAAGCAATAACAACAACATCTAAGCTACCCTTACAAAGCATCCCCACATATGGTTTGATCACGAAATAAGCCAATTAAAAACAACGGGAATCCTAACAATCTCCCCCTTTGGCTATTTCGTGACAAAACCATCACTCACATTGATTCCTCACAAAAAAATAGAAACTACGGGACAACTATGATAATCTACAATACAAAGAGATAAGAAAATAAAACTTCAAGCCTTCAATCTCTTGTAGAATTATCAAGCTCTGAAAAGAAAGTTTCTAACATATCCAATATAAGAAAAGAGTGAGATTAATCAAGTGAGAACAATACCAAGCATTTGCATTTAAAAATTTAGGCACAACATTATGAAATGTATGTGTATGCAATGCTCCCCCTCAACGGGTTACTCCCCCTCAATGAATATTCTCCCTAATATGCACAATAGCTTCTATAATTTGCAACTCCCCTTACCATATCCTACTCCCCCTTTTTGTCATGACATAGGCAAAGGAGTAGTCCCCAACCGGGTTACTCATAGCAACGAGAGATAGAAGCATGCAAGATTTGCATATACATATTAGTCACTTTATGCACTTCAATTAATTTGAGAGAAACAAGGAGATTTATTTGAGAAAATGTGTGAATCCAACATGCTTTGCATACAAGACATATAGCATTCAAGTCCAAAATACAATGGTATTTGGCAAAGCAAATGACAAAGGTTTCTAATAAGAATTCAAACCAATTTCACCAATGTCATGGGAAAAGCAAGGATATAGAGATTATTGATTTCAAATTTTAGAGTAACTATATCCAACTTTATAAGCGAAACATGGCATGAGCGACTTTGCACCCTATTTGATTTTTCCGGATAAGATATCCGTATGATAGTATCCATGTTCAACTAATAAAGAAAGAGAGACATTTGGAATATAAATTCCTTTGAACGGATACAAGATCCTTTATTCATTTTGAGTCTCATAAGCTTTCACACAAGTTTTGCATTTTAAGAGTATGCAATCATCAATTCATGCTTTTCATGTGAGCATGTTATATGAATTTCATGCTTTTTCATTTGACATTAGCATGTTATATAAGTTTCATCATGTCATGGAAATAACTATAGGTCATTCACATCATACTTCCTATGTAAATCTCCTAGTCCAAAAATGCATGTTTGAACATAAATATGACATGGATTGTAATCAAGCAAGGTTCACACTTATAGAATTTGAAAACATATATACATATGTACAACCAAGCTTACTCAAGCAATCAAAAGAAGAGGCATAAGTTATTTCAAATTTTTTGCAAGTTACAAGAATGCAAAATAGCTCTCTTTGCTTGAGTTCCCCATATGGGGTCAATCATAGAACACATCACTCTACAAGACATATCCCAATAGATCTACTAACAGTTTTAAATCGAGTAGCATCTAAGGGTTTAGTAAATAGGTCCGCAAGTTGATCATTAGTACCTACATGTTCAAGTACTATGCATTTATTTTCAACAAGCTCTCTAATGAAGTTATGGCGGATGTCAATATGCTTAGTTCTAGAATGTTGAACCGGATTCTTGGAAATATTAATAGCACTCATGTTATCACAAAAGAGAGTGAGAGTACCTTGGTTGAATCCGTAGTCTACTAGCATTTGCTTCATCCATAGGAGTTGTGTGCATCCACTCCCCGCGGCTATGTACTAGGCCTCGGCCGTGGACAAGGAAATCGAGTTTTGCTTCTTGCAAAACCAAGACACCAAGTTGTTGCCTAGAAAGAAGCAACCGCCCGATGTGCTCTTCCTATCATCACAATTTCCTGCCCAATCCGCATCACTAAAGCCTACAAGACTAGCATTAGTGTCAAAAGAGTACCAAATCCCATAGTTGGATGTCCCATTCACATAGCGAATGATTCTCTTAACGGAAGAGAGATGGGACTCCTTAGGATCCGCTTGGTACCTAGCACACACACCCACACTACAAGATATATCGGGCCTACTTGCGGTCAAATAAAGCAAGCTACCTATCATGCCACGATATAGAGTTTGTTCCACACTTTTACCACTAGCATCCTTGCTTAGCTTCATAGTGGTACTCATGGGAGTATCACAACGTTTGGCATTTTCTAAACCAAACTTCTTCACTAGGTTTTTGGCATATTTGGCTTGGGTTATGAAAATCCCATCATCTAATTGCCTAATTTGCAAACCTATGAAGTAACTAAGCTCACCAACAAGACTCATCTCAAATTCATGAGACATGACATCGACAAATTGTTGGACTTTGGTGTTGTTGGTGGAGCCAAACACTATGTCATCAACATATATTTGAGCTATGAAAAGCTCATCAGTGTCTTTTTTGATGAATAGTGTCTTGTCAACACTACCTCTTGTGTAGTCATTGTCAACAAGAAATTGAGTGAGGCGCTCATACCAAGCCCTCGGTGCTTGTTTCAACCCATATAGTGCCTTCTTGAGGTGATAGACATGGTTGGGGTGGTGTGCATCCACAAACCCCTTAGGTTGTTCAACAAACACTTCCTCTTGCAAGAAGCCATTGAGGAAGGCACTCTTGACGTCCATTTGGTGCAATTTGAACTTGTGCACACAAGAGATGGACAAGAGAAGCCTAATGGACTCTAAACGGGCAACGGGAGAAAAAGTCTCCTCAAAGTCGATACCCTCAATTTGAGAGTACCCTTGTGCTACAAGTCTAGCCTTGTTCCGCACTATGTTGCCATCCTCATCAGATTTGTTCATAAATATCCATTTAGTGCCTATGACATTAGTGGTCTTAGGCCTAGGAACTAGAGTCCAAACCTCATTCCTTTCGAATTGGTTTAGCTCTTCTTGCATAGCAAGAACCCAAAATTCATCATTTAAGGCTTCTTCAACCTTTTTGGGTTCAATTTGAGAGGTGTAGCAAGTATAGCTAATAAGATTAGCAAGTTGACGTCTAGTCCTAACACCCTCATTTACCTCTCCAATGTTATCTTCTTTATCATGGAGTTTCCTAACCCATGGAGCGGGTTCTTTAGAGTCCAATAGAGGAACTCTATCAATAGGTTGTGTGTCATCATTGTTGACATTTGATGTCCTAACATTAGGCGACACCACAACCTCCTCCAAAGGAGAACCATCACTAAAAATAACTTCCTCCTCATGATCATTTGACTTGAGCCTAGTATCATCAAATACGACATTGGATGATTCCATAACACTTAGAGTCTTTAAATTGAAAACTCTATAGGCTCTACTATTTAAGGCATAGCCAATAAAAATACCCACATCACTCTTAGCATCAAATTTGCCAAGTTGATCACGGTCATTCAAAATGTAGCATTTGCTTCCAAAAGTGTGGAAGTAGCTAACATTTGGCCTCTTGCCTTTCCATAACTCATAGGAGGTGTTTCTAGTACCGGGCCTTAGGAAAACTCTATTTCCTATATAGCAAGCCGTATTGATGGCTTCGGCCCATAGGTTCCTAGGGACATTGTTGCTAAGCAACATCACACGGGCCATCTCTTGAAGAACCCTATTTTTCCTCTCAACAACTCCATTTTGTTGAGGTGTCCTAGGAGCCGAAAACTCATGGGAGATGCCTAAGCCATTACAATAGGTTTCAAAAGTGGCATTCTCAAATTCCCTCCCATGGTCACTTCTAATCCGTTTTATGCTTTTAATATTTGAGTTCATTTCATTTTGCATTTTATTACAAAGCATTTTAAACTTATCAAAAGTTTCAGATTTTTCTCTAAGAAAATATGTCCATGTGAACCTAGAGAAATCATCAACACAAACAAAAATGTATCTCTTTCCACCCAAACTTTCGATTTGCATGGGACCTATGAGGTCCATGTGGAGAAGCTCTAGAGGCTCCTTGGTGGTGAGATACTTACCCTTTTTGTGCATGCTTTTAGTTTGCTTTCCTTGTTGGCAAGGTCCACAAACACCATTGGCTTTCTTCCCAAGCTTAGGGAGGCCACGCACACAATTGAACTTTCCAAGGGTCTGTAGATCCCTAAAGTTCATGTGGCCAAGTCTTTCATGCCACAACTCAATTTGCTCATCCATGGACACATGATTAGATACAACACTAGCTTCAAGACAATAACAATTGTCGCTAGATCTCATGCCCTTCAACAAGGTTTGTCCATCGGGTTTTAGGATAGAGCAATAATCTTTAGAAAACAAGAAGGAATATCCTTCATCACTAAGATGTGAAATGCTTATTAAATTGGCTTTCAAGCCATCAACAAATAAAGCATTGGATAAGGAGGGTAATCAGGGAACGGAAATGGTTCCTTTCCCTACAACATTTCTTTTGGATCCATCACCAAAAGTGACATTTCCACCTTCCTCCATAACAAGAGTCTCGAAGAAACTCTTGTTTCCCGTCATGTGCCTAGAGCACCCACTATCCAAATACCAAAAATTAGAAGAATTTGCCTTCAAGGCTATTTGTGCAACATGGCAAACATTTTCATTCTTTCTAATCCACTTAGCAACAAGTTTAGCTTTCTTAGTGGTCTTTGGTACATGTGCTCTACTATTCCTAGGATCATGCAAATAAATATTTTTGAAACAAATTATAGCACGGTGTGTATAAAGCTATCTAGAGGGGGGGTGAATAGATTTTACGCTTTTTACCCAATTTTTCGTGTTAGTCAAAATTACGAAAATGCCCTTAAGATAATATAACCAAGCAATTGTAATATGGTGCGGAAATTAAAACAACACTTGGTTTTTACGTGGAAACCCTCACGGGAAAAACCACGGGCTATGTAAGTAAGCCACACTCGAACCTCGAATCCACTAAATGTGCAAACGATTACAACCTAATCCCGGAAGTAATCACACACCTACCTAATCCCGGTATGAGTGAACCTAGTCCTATTTGCTTGCGATCTAAGCAACCTAATCCCGGTTGCTACACACAAGACTTACTTTCTCTAGAAGAGAATACAACCCTAAGTGAATATATGAAAATATCCAAAATGCAACATAGAGCAAGGGAAACCCTATATGCTTATCTAAGATGATTAATATGCAATTAAGAACAATCCTAGATATCAAAACTAAATGACATGTCAATTAGTTTAGCTAATCAATATTAAGCACAAAACCTAATATGCTAGCACAATACAAATTCTCAAACATACATCATACTCATCTCAATATTGTATCCAAAGCATACAAAATAATAAACAAGTAATTAATTGAGATTGCTAGATAAGAGAAACACAAAACATGTAAGATATTAGTGAAAAGCTTACCAAGCAAAGTATGATGAAGATTCCATGCAAGATGACATCTAGATGATCTAAGATGATGCTAGATGATGATTGATGATCATGAAAAAGTGTTTGAGTAATCAAAAATTGAGTTCTTGGAATTTTTCTTCTCTTTGAAAAATATCCTAAGTATGAATTCTGAATATGAACTCTCTTAATTGACCTAAAGTCAAAGTGGCATATATATAGGGGGCCAAATCAAAGTGTGGTCGTTTAAGTAAGTTTCAAAGAAACGCGCCGATCGGCGGTTTTGATCGGCGGCCAGGCCGCCGATAATGACCGCCGAATTGAGCTCGTGAAGAACAGAGCAAAAACGGCGGTTCATTCGGCGGTTTAGTGACCGCCGAATCCAACCGCCGAATCAAAACAGAGAGATTAAAATCAATCAGGTATGAACGGCAGTTTCGAACGGCGGTCTCGTGACCGCCGATTCAACCGCCGAATTAGACTGAGAGAAAAATCAATCAGGTCTTGAAATGGCGGTTTCGAACGGCGGTCTTGACCGCCGATCTTAACCGCAGAAATGCTTCAGACCAATCTGGACTGAAACGGCGGTTTCATTCGGCGGCCAGGCCGCCGATCATAACCGCTGATCACCTAGATAGGTGAAAACCAAGGAGAAGCCAAGGGCATTCTCCATAGGCGGTCCTCGCGCTAAACCAAGCACATTCTAGTGCATGCGCGGACGTTTCCGAAAGTTATCGGGAAACGAATTACACAACAACATGACACAATTACACACAACAAAATATAATAAATAAGTGCAAGTGTGAAATGTGACAAATGAAGAGAATGCACACATATGCAATGAATGTTAAGTGTGTGTGTGCAACTAATCTCTTCAAAGAAAAGTAAGCACATAGAAATTTACCTTCGGTGCTTATCAACACGAGGTCTTCAAAGGGCTTCGAATAATAAGACCGATACTTAGGCTACCCTTACAAAGGACCCCAACATGTGGTTGTCCACGAAATGAGCCAATCAACAAATGGGAACCTTACAATTTTCATTCCTAGAAACATGCATCTTGGCTCTATTCTTTCTCTTTTCAATCATGCTTTGTTTTCTACACAATTTAATAAATTGAAAGCAATTTGGTCTAATGTGACCATCACAACCACAAAAGTGACAATTTGGGATGAAAAAAGGAATCATACCTCGTCTTTGTGCATGTATTGGAGCTCGTCCATGTCTTTGTGGATAAGTGGGTTCAATCCATCTTCGTTGTTGAACCGGTCTAGGTTGCTTCCAAGCTTGAGGTTGCATGATTGGTCTCTTTCCTTTGTGAGCCAATTTTGGAGGAGTGTTGGCTTGAGGAACCCTAGGGGGTTGAGCTTGAGATTTCCTTCTTGGCCCCATTTTCACTTGTGCATTAGAACATTGTCCTACTTCTAACTTCTTCCTAGGAGGTTGCACAAATGAAGTTTCTTCGTTCTTCAAACTCTTGACAAACATTGTCTTGTTCGAGGTTGAGATTTTCTTGCCATCTTCATACCCAAGACCTCTCTTGTCACTTGGACTCTTTCCAACACCAAGTAAATGATCAAGCTTCTTGGTGCTAGAATCTATCCTAGCCAAGGACCCTTTAACTTCTACAAGTTCCCTTTTCAAGCCTTCTTCACTTCTCTTGGATAAGTCTAACTCCTCAATTAACTTATCCTCTCTTCTCTTCAATCTTTCCACTTGTTCACTTAAGTGGTCATTGTGAGCCAAAAGTTCAAGGTTCTCTTCTCTCAACCTCTCAATCTTTTTTGTGCTTTTAAGTGCTAAATCATTGAACTCGGCATGATATTTAGCAAGCACCTTTTGCCCCACAAATTTCTTTTTGGAACTAGAAGAGGAGTCACTTTCTACTTCACTAGAGTCAATTTCCTCTTGACTCATCTCCTCTTTTTCACTAGCACTTTTGCTCTTGTGAGAAGAGGCAAAAGCTAGGAAGTTAGCCATGAGCTCTTCTTCACTTGAAGACTCATCTTCCTCATTGGAGTCATCACTACTCCCACTCCAAGTGGCGGCCATCACTTTACCCTTCTTCATTTCATTGTGATTAGCACATTCGGGGGCAAAGTGACCAATCCCACCACATTCAAAGCATCAGACCCCTTTCCTTTCGGTCCTCTCTTGTCTAGGCTCAAACTTTTTGAAGGAACTTTTTTTCTTCAAATCTTGTCCTCTTGACCCAAATCCCTTCTTCTTCTTGAACCCCATAACCTTGTTAAACCTTTTCACAAATAAGGTAAGGTCTTCATCCGATTCATGCTTTGCCTCATTTGCATCCTTAGAAGCTTTCAAAGCTATTCCTTTAGACTTCTTAGGAGGAGTAGTGGTGCTAGGAGCCTTCCTAGACTCATATGCAAGGAGACGTCCAATCACCTCACTTGGCTTCATATCCATGTAGCCACTATTTTCTTCTATGGCCGTCACCTTTGATTCAAACCTATCGGGGAGAGATCTCATTATTTTTTGCTTGACTCTCCTTTCCGAATACGGGTCTCCGAGTTGATGGCTTTGATTTACGATGTCCATCAATTTGATTTCGAAGTCATTGAAGCATTCATCCTTTCCCATCCTAAGTAACTCAAATTGAGTTTAGTGGACTTGAAACTTGGACTCCTTTACCACCTCGGTTCCCTCATGTGCAACTTGAAGGATGTCCCATGCCACTTTGGCAATCTGAGTATTCTGAATAAGCTTGTACTGATTCTCATCCATTGCACACATGATGGCATGCATAGCCTTCCTATTCCACTTTGAAGCCTCAAACTCTTGCGCGTTCCATTGCGCCTTAGGCTTCAAAACATCTTGTCCTATACCCGCGGGAGTCATCATAGGGAGATCATATCCATCTTCAACCGACATCCATGCCCGGTCATGAATTTGGCATATGTAGGATTCCATCTTCCCTTTCCATTGGGAATAGTTCAAACCGGTAAGAAGTGGAGGCCTTGTGCTAGAAGCTCCTTCGTGGCCACCACCATTTCCACCGTTTCCACTCATAGTGTTTATGAATGAATGAAATGAATGCAAATGTATGAATGATCAAAAATCACACAAAATGCAAAACACACCAAAATAAGCAAGGATCACCTATGTATGTCTAGGAACCCGCTCTGATACCAATTGAAACTAATTATTGCACGGTGTGTATAAAACTATCTAGAGGGGGGGTGAATAGATTTTATGCTTTTTACCCAATTTTTCGTGTTAGTCAAAATTACGAATTTACCCTCAAGATAAAATAAACAAGCAAGTGTAATATGGTGCGGAAATTAAATTAACACTTGATTTTTACGTGAAAACCCTCACGGGAAAAACCACGGGCTATGTAAGTAAGCCACACTCGAACCTCGAATCCACTAAATGTGCAAACGATTACAACCTAATCCCGGAAGTAATCACACACCTACCTAATCCAGGTATGAGTGAACCTAGTCCGATTTTGCTTGTGATCTAAGCAACCTAATCCCAAATGCTACACACAAGACTTACTTTCTCTATGAAGAGAATACAACCCTAAGTGAATATATGTAAATATCCAAAATGCAACATAAAGCAAGGGAAACCCTATATGCTTATCTAAGATGATTAATATGCAATTAAGAACAATCCTAGATATCAAAACTAAATGACAAGTCAATTAGTTTAGCTAATCAATATCAAGCACAAAACCTAATATGCTAGCACAATACAACTTCTCAAACATACATCATACTAATCTCAATCTTGTATTCAAAGAATATAAAATCACATACAAGAAATTAAATTGAGATTGCTAAATAAGAGAAACACAAAATATGTAAGATATTAGTGAAAAGCTTACCAAGCAAAGTATGATGAAGAATCCATGCAAGATGTCATCTAGATGATCTAAGATGATGCTAGATGATGATTGATGATCATGGAACAAGTGTTTGAGTGATTAAAAATGAGTTTTTTGGAATTTTTCTTCTCTTTGAAAAATCTCCTAAGTATGAAATCTGAATATGAACTCTTGTAATTGACCTAAAGTCAAAGTGGCATATATATAGGGGGCCAAATCAAAGTGGGGTCGTTTTGATAAGTTGGCTCAATATTTGCCTTGGGCGCTGTACGTAGAGCGCCCTTGTTCAGCGCCTGTACAGCGCCCTTGCTATGTTTTCACGAGAAAACAGAGAGGCGCTGTACGAACAGCGCTTTGTACAGCGCTCGTACAGCGCCCAACAAAGTTGCATCAAACCTGATGCATTTAAATCACATTTTTTGCATCAGGTGTGATGGGCGCTGTTCGAACAGCGCTTTGTAGAGCGCTTTGAACAGCGCCCTTTGCAAAGATGGAATCCCAAGATTATGCATGACAAGGCAATGGGCAATGCAAGATGCAATCAACCTAACATGCAAGAAGAGATGTTAATGAGCATTAAGGCACACATAAAAGACACACAACATACAAGGATTAAACATATGCTTGAGTTGTGAGTGTGTGCAACTATCTCTTCAAGACAAGTAAGCACTTAGAGTATTACCTTTGGTGCTTGTCAATAGTGAGGTCTTCAAAAGGGCCTAAACAATAACAACAACATCTAAGCTACCCTTACAAAGCATCCCCACATATGGTTTGATCACGAAATAAGCCAATTAAAAACAACGGGAATCCTAACACATATTAATCATCTTAGATAAGCATATAGGGTTTCCCTTGCTCTATGTTGCATTTTGGATATTCATATATTCACTTAGGGTTGTTATTCTCTTCATAGAGAAAGTAAGTCTTGTGTGTAGCATCCGGGATTAGGTTGCTTAGATCGCAAGCAAATTGGACTAGGTTCACTCATACCGGGATTAGGTAGGTGTGTGATTACTTCCGGGATTAGGTTGTGTAAGGATTCCCGTTTTGTTGATTGGCTTATTTCGTGGTCAAACCACATGTTGGGGTTTTGAATGTAAGGGTAGTCTAAGTGTTTAGTGTTGAAGATCAAAGGCCCTTCCATGACCTCAAGATACAAGCACGCCAAAGGTATAATCTCTTGTGCTTGTTTTTCTTTGAAGAGATTTAGTAGCACACACTCACTTAGCATTCTTGCTATGATTGCATACTTGCTTATTTTTATGTGCATCTCTTCACATGTCACTTTACACACTAGCACTTTGGTTGATATATCTTGTTGTGTGTATATATGCCTTATAATTCGTTTCCCGACATTGTTCGGAAACGTCCGCGCTTGCACTAATGAGTGCTTGGTTTCGCGCGAAGACCGCCTATGGAGAATGCCCTTGGCTTCTCCTTGGTTTTCACCATTGTTGGTGATCGGCGGCCTGGCCGCCGAATTAAACCGCCGTTTCAGTCCAGATTGGTCTGAAGCATTTATGCGGTCAAGATCGGCGGTCACGACCGCCGTTCGAAACCGCCGTTCATACCTGATCGATTTTAATCCCTCGGGTTTGATTCGGCGGTTGTATCGGCGGTCACTAAACCGCCGAATGAAACCGCCGTTAATGCTCTGTTCTTCACGAGCTCAATTCGGCGGTCGTCATCGGCGGCCTGGCAGCCGATTGAAACCGCCGAACGGTGCGTTTCAGGGGCAAAAGTGTCTTTTCACATGCCCAATTCTTGATGTCTATAAATATCTTGTTTTCTCAATCTCTGAACAAGTTTCTTGAGCAATTAGAACCCTAAACTTTCAAGAGAGATTTTTGAGAAAAAATCAAATCAAGAACCTATCTTTAAACACTCAAATCAAACCCCTTTTGCATCAAATTTCATATTTGATCTTCTATGCCTTCATAGAATTGATCCATGCATGGTTTTGAATCATCACATCTTATTTGGTATGTTCTTCACTAATTTCATATTACTTTAGTGTTTTTCATATTAATACATCTCTTTAATTACTTGTATGCTTTTGATTATATGCTAGATACAAGTTAGAGATTATTTGTGATGAAAATTAATTGAGTGTTGTTTGTGATAGCTAATTAGGTTTTTAATTAATCTTGATTAGCTAAGCTATTTGACATGTCATTTAGCAATTGATATCTAGGGTTGATTAAATTGATTATATCATCATCCTAGATAAGCATCTAAGGTTACCTAGCCTTGTTTGTTATTTGAATATTCATATATATATTCACATAGGTTGTTTCTCTTCATAGAGAAGTAAGTCTTGAGGCTAAGAGTGCTTAGGCCTCAAGCAAATTGGAATAGGGTTGCTAATAAAGGCCCGCTGGGTAGAAGTGAGGGGTTACAGACCGGAATGTTAGACGAGGTCTACATAGGTTGTAAACTTCATTTCAATTAGTGATTTCGAGTTCCGAGTGTGGCGCACTATACAGCCCGTGGTTTTTCCCAGTGGTTGGGTTTCCACGTATACATCAAGTGTTATTTAAATTCCGCACTATATTACACTTGTATGTATTTTTGACTAGTAGGGGCATTTTCGTAAAATTGACTTGCATGCGAAAATTGGGTAATATTAGTTAAAATCTATTCACCCCCCCTCTAGCTTTATATTGATAAACACGCCTCGAGTATTTAATTACTTTCAGGTTGTAATCGTTTACACATTTAGTGGATTCGAGGTTCGAGTGTGGCTTACTTACTAGCCCGTGGTTTTTCCCGTGAGGGTTTCCACGTAAAAATCAAGTCTTATTTAATTTCCGCATTTTATACTTGATTTGTTGTTTTATCTATTTAGGGGTAATTTCGTAATTTTGACTTAATACGAAAAATTGGGTAAAAAGCTTAAAATCTATTCACCCCCTTCTAGATAGTTTTATACACACCGTGCTATTATTAGTTTCAATTGGTATCAGAGCGGGTTCCTAGATATACATAGGTGATCCTTGCTTATTTTGGTTTGTTTTGCATTTTGTGTGATTTTTGATCATTCATGCATTTGCATTCATTTCATTCATTCATAAATACTATGAGTGGAAACGGTGGAAATGGTGGTGGCTACGAAGGTGCTTCTAGCACAAGGCCTCCACTTCTTACCGGATTGAACTATTCCCAATGGAAAGGGAAAATGGAATCCTACATATGCCAAATTCACGACCGTGCATGGATGGCAGTGGAAGACGGATATGATCTACCCAAGATGACTCCCAGTGGTGGAGGAGAAGAAGTATTGAAGCCTAAGGCGCAATGGAACGCGCAAGAGTTTGAGGCTTCAAAGTGGAATAGGAAGGCGATGCATGCCATCATGTGTGCAATGGATGAGAATCAGAACAAGCTTATTCAGAACACTCAGATTGCAAAAGTGGCATAGGACATCCTTCAAGTTGCACATGAGGGAACTGAGGTGGTGAAGGAGTCCAAGCTTCAAGTCCTCCAAACTCAATTTGAGCTACTTAGGATGGGAGAGGATAAATGCTTCAATGACTTTGAAATCAAATTGATGGACATTGTAAATCAAAGCCATCAACTCAGAGACCCATATTCGGATAGGAGAGTCAAGCAAAAAATTAAGAGATCTCTCCCCGATAGGTTTGAATCAAAGGTAATGGCCATAGAAGAAAATAGTGGCTACACGGATATGAAGCCAAGTGAGGTGATTGGACGTCTCCTTGCGTATGAGTCTAGGAAGGCTCCTAGCACCACTAGTCCTCCTAAGAAGTCTAAAGGAATAGCTTTGAAAGCATCTAAGGATGCAAATGAGGCAAAGCATGAATCGGATGAAGACATTGCCTTATTCGTGAAAAGGTTTAATAAGGTAATGAGGTTCAAGAAGAAGAAAGGATTTGGTTCAAGAGGACAAGACTTGAAGAAAAAAGGTTCCTTCAAGAAGTTTGAGCCTAGACAAGAGAGGACCGAAAGGAAAGGGGTCTGATGCTTTGAATATGGTGGGATTGGTCACTTTGCCCCCGAATGTGCTAATCACAATGAAAAGAAGAAGGGCAAAGTGATGGCCGCCACTTGGAGTGGGAGTAGTGATGACTCCAATGAGGAAGATGAGTCTTCAAGTGAAGAAGAGCTCATGGCTAACCTCCTAGCTTTTGCCTCCTCACATAAGAGCAAAAGTGGTAGTGAGAGAGAGGAAATGAGTCAAGAGGAAAATGACTCAAGTGAAGTAGAAAGTGACTCCTCTTCTATTTCCATAAAGAAATTTGTGGAGCAAAAGGTGCTTGCTAAATACCATGCCGAGTTCAATGATTTAGCAATTAAAAGCACAAGAAAGATTGAGAGGTTGAGAGAAGAGAACCTTGAACTTTCGGCTCACAATGACCACTTAAGTGAACAAGTGGAAAGATTGAAGAGGAGAGAGGATAAGTTAATTGAGGAGTTAGACTTATCCAAGAGAAGTGAAGAAGGCTTGAAGAGGGAACTTGTAGAAGTTAAAGGGTCCTTGGCTAGTATGGATTCTAGCACCAAGAAGCTTGACTATATGCTTGGTGTTGGAAAGAGTCCATGTGACAAGAGGGGTCTTGGGTATGAAGATGGCAAGAAGATCTCAACCTCTAACAAGACCGTATTTGTCAAGTCCTTGAGGAACGAAGAAACTTCATTTGTGCAAATTCCTAGGAAGAAGTTAGAAGTAGGACAATGCTCAAATGCCCAAGTGAAGATGGGCCCAAGAAGGCAACCTTAAGCTCAACCCCTTAGGGTCCCTCAAGCCAACATTCCTCAACAATTGGCTCACAAAGGAAAGAGACCAATCATGCAACCTCAAGCTTGGAAGCAACCTAGACCGGTTCAACAACGAAGATGGATTTAACCCACTTATCCACAAAGACATGGACGAGCTCCCATACGTGCACAAAGACAAGGTATGATTCCTTTTTTCATCCCTATTTGTCACTTTTGTGGTTGTGAAGGTCATATTAGACCAAATTGCTTTCAATATATTAAAATGTGTAGAACACGAAGCATGATTGAAAAGAGAAAGAATAGAGCCAAGATGCATGTTCCTAGGAATGATAATATTGATTTGCATGATCCTAGGAATAGTAGAGCACATGTACCAAAGACCACTAAGAAAGCTAAAATTGTTGCTAAGTGGATTAGAAAGAATGAAAATGTTTG
This sequence comes from Acer yangbiense, assembly GCA_008009225.1. Classification (NCBI taxonomy): domain Eukaryota; kingdom Viridiplantae; phylum Streptophyta; class Magnoliopsida; order Sapindales; family Sapindaceae; genus Acer; species Acer yangbiense. Next base: position 19,238,732 of record CM017773.1, on the reverse strand, counting down.
CCATGTTGCACAAATAGCCTTGAAGGCAAATTCTTCTAATTTTTGGTATTTTGATAGTGGGTGCTCTAGGCACATGACGGGAAACAAGAGTTTCTTCGAGACTCTTGTTATGGAGGAAGGTGGAAATGTCACTTTTGGTGATGGATCCAAAAGAAATGTTGTAGGGAAAGGAACCATTTCCGTTCCCGGATTACCCTCCTTATCCAATGCTTTATTTGTTGATGGCTTGAAGCTTTATTTGTGGATGGCTTGAAAGCTAATTTAATAAGCATTTCACATCTTAGTGATGAAGGATATTTCATTTTGTTTTCTAAAGATTATTGCTCTATCCTAAAACCCGATGGACAAACCTTGTTGAAGGACATGAGATCTAGCGACAATTGTTATTGTCTTAAAGCTAGTATTGTATCTAATCATTGTCCATGGATGAGCAAATTGAGTTGTGGCATGAAAGACTTGGCCACATGAACTTTAGGGATTTACGGACCCTTGGAAAGTTTAATTGTGTGCGTGACCTCCTTAAGCTTGGGAAGAAAGCCAATGGTGTTTGTGGACCTTGCCAACAAGGAAAGCAAACTAAAAGCATGCACAAAAAGGGTAAGTATCTCACCACCAAGGAGCCTCTTGAGCTTCTCCACATGGACCTCATGGGTCCCATGCAAACCGAAAGTTTGGGTGGAAAGAGATACATTTTTGTTTGTGTTGATGATTTCTCTAGGTTCACATGGACATATTTTCTTAGAGAAAAATCCGAAACTTTTGATAAGTTTAAAATGCTTTGTAATAAAATACAAAATGAGATGAACTCTAATATTAAAAGCATAAAACGGATTAGAAGTGACCATGGGAGGGAATTTGAGAATGCTACCTTTGAAACCTTTTGTAATGGTTTAGGCATCTCCCATGAGTTTTCGGCTCCTAGGACACCTCAACAAAATGGAGTTGTTGAGAGGAAAAATAGGGTCCTTCAAGAGATGGCCCGTGTGATGTTGCTTAGCAACAATTTCCCTAGGAACCTATGGGCCGAAGCCATCAATACGGCTTGCTATATAGGAAATAGAGTTTTCCTAAGGCCCGGTACTAGAAACACCTCCTATGAGTTATGGAAAGGCAAGAGGCCAAATGTTAGCTACTTCCACACTTTTGGAAGCAAATACTATATTTTGAATGACCGTGATCAACTTGGCAAATTCGATGCTAAGAGTGATGTGGGTATTTTTATTGGCTATGCCTTGAATAGTAGAGCCTATAGAGTTTTCAATTTAAAGACTCTAAGTGTTATGGAATCATCCAATGTCGTATTTGATGATACTAGGCTCAAGTCAAATGATCATGAGGAGGAGGTTATTTTTAGTGATGTTTCTCCTTTGGAGAAGGTTGTGGTGTCTCCTAATGTTGGGACATCTAATGTCAATAATGATGACACACAACCTATTGATAGAGTTCCTCTCTTGGACTCTAAAGAACCCGCTCCATGGGTTAGGAAACTCCATGATAAAGAAGATATCATTGGAGAGGTCAATGAGGGTGTTAGGACTAGACGTCAACTTGCTAATCTTATTAGCTACACATGCTACACCTCTCAAATTGAACCCAAAAAGGTTGAAGAAGCCTTAAATGATGAATTTTGGGTTCTTGCCATGCAAGAAGAGCTAAACCAATTCGAAAGGAATGAGGTTTGGACTCTAGTTCCTAGGCCTAAGACCACTAATGTCATAGGCACTAAATGGATATTTAGGAACAAATCCGATGAGGATGGCAACATAGTGCGGAACAAGGCTAGACTTGTAGCACAAGGGTACTCTCAAATTGAGGGTATCGACTTTAAGGAGACATTTGCTCCCGTTGCCCATTTAGAGTCTATTAGGCTTCTCTTGTCCATTTCTTGTGTGCACAAGTTCAAATTGCACCAAATGGATGTCAAGAGTGCCTTCCTCAATGGTTTCTTGCAAGAGGAAGTGTTTGTTGAACAACCTAAGGGGTTTATGGATGCTCACCACCCCAACCATGTCTATCGCCTCAAAAAGGCTCTATATGGGTTGAAACAAGCACCGAGGGCTTGGTATGAGCGCCTCACTCAATTTCTTGTTGACAATGACTACACAAGAGGTAGTGTTGACAAGACACTATTCATCAAGAGAGACAATGATGAGCTTTTCATAGCTCAAATATATGTTGATGACATAGTGTTTGGCTCCACCAACAACACCAAGGTCCAACTGTTAGGATTCCCATATCTTGATTGGCTTATTTCATGGACAAACCACATGATGGGGTTGATTGTGTAAGGGTAGTTTAGGTGGTTGATCTTCAAGCTCGAAGGCCCTTCCAAGACCTCAAGGGACAAGCACGCCAAAGGTATAATTTCTAGTGCTTGATTTTTGTTGAAGAGATTTAGTTAGAGCACACACACTTAGCATACTTGCTCTTGTGTGCATACTCTTCACATGTCACTTTACACACTAGCACTTTGATTGATATCTTGTTGTGTGTATATGTGTGGTATAATTCGTTTCCCGAAGGATGTTCGGAAACGTCCGTGCTTGCACGTTGGTGTGCATGTCTTAGCACGATGGTTAACCACTTGAGAAGGTCTCATTCTTCTCTTGGATAAGTGGTAGTTTTGGTTTGGTTGTTTGGAGTAAGTGTCTAGTTTCAAAAGATTGGATTTCAATGTTTTAAATGTTTTTCAAAACTGACCTTTGTATGGTCTTGTGACCATAACTTTTTATAAAAAGATTGAAATTGAGTTTTGTAAAATTCTGGCAAAACTAGACACCCATACCTTTCCAACGGTATATTATTCGTAATATTTCATGACCGTTTGGATTGGTTTTGAAAATTCCAAAGTGACCACTAAAACAGGGCATCACAGCTGTGATCCGAATCTGACCATTGGTCACTCAATTGATCATAACATTTTCTAAAGACATCAAAATGTCATTCCATAAACTGGAGTAGAAAGTAGACTTCCATACCTTTCCAACGATATATCATATGAAAGGTTTCGATGGCGTTTGGTCATGTTTCGGTGCGCTCAAATATTGAGCTTTGCTGTAGCGGATTTCTGCGGTTCGTGGCCGCAAATCAAGGGCGCAGAAAAGGGACCAGAACGTCAGATCAATTCTGCGCCCTCAATTCTGCTGGCACGGGTTGCAGAATAGGCCGCCGATTTGGCCCGTAAAGTTGGGACAAAATTGTCTTTTCACCCTACCTTTTCACTCTCTATAAATACATCATTATCTCTAGTTCAAAACAAAAGTTCTTCAATGCTTAAGAACCCTAAACTTAAAAGAGAGAAAATCATTTCAAGAACTCATTTTTAACCACTCAAATCAAATCACTTTTGCATCAAATTTCATATTTGATCTTCTATGCCTTCATAGAATTGATCCATGCATGGTTTTGAATCATCACATCTTATTTGGTATGTTCTTCACTAATTTCATATTACTCTAGTGTTTTTCATATTAATACATCTCTTTAATTACTTGTATGCTTTTGATTATATGCTAGATACAAGTTAGAGATTATTTGTGATGAAAATGATTGGGTGTTGTATTGTGATAGCTAATTAGGTTTTTGATTAATCTTGATTAGCTAAGCTATTTGACATGTCATCTAGCCATTTATATCTAGGATTGTTTTAATTGCAAAATCATTATCCTAGATAAGCATATAGAGTAACATAGCTCTAATTTGCATTTTGAATATTCATACATATTCATTTAGGTTGTTTCTCTTCATTGAGAAGTAAGTCTTGGGGCTAAGAGTGCTTAGGCCTCAAGCAAATTGGAATAGGGTTGCTAATAAAGGCCCGCTGGGTAGAAGTGAGGGGTTACAGACCGGAGTGTTAGATGAGGTCTACATAGGTTGTAAACTTCATTTCAATTAGTGATTTCGAGTTCCGAGTGTGGCGCACTATACAGCCCGTGGTTTTTCCCAGTGGTTGGGTTTCCACGTATATATCTTGTGTTATTTAAATTCCGCACATATTACACTTGGTATATTATTTTGACTAGTTAGGGGCTTTTTCGTAAAATTGACTTGCTTGCGAAAATTAGGTAATATTTGATAAAATCTATTCACCCCCCCTCTAGCTTTATATTAGAACACACCGTGTATTAGTTTCAATTGGTATCAGAGCGGGTTCCTAGACATACATAGGTGATCCTAGCTCATTTTTGGTGTGTTTTGCATTTGTGTGATTCTTTGATCATTCATACATTTTGCATTCATTTCATCCATTCATTATACACTATGAGTGGAATCGGTGGTTCAAATGAGGGTGCTTCGAGCGTAAGGCCACCCCTCCTCACCGGCATAAATTACTCCCAATGGGAAGGAAAGATGGAGGCATATGTGTGTCGAATCCATGATAGGGCATGGATGGCCATTGAAGATGGATATTCGCCTCCTATGATGACTCCCACGGGTGGAGGAGAAGAAGTGCTCAAGCCTAAGGCACAGTGGACACAACCCGAGTTTGAGTTGTCCAAGTGGAATCAAAAGGCGTGGCACGCCCTTATATGTGCAGTGGACGAAAATCAGTACAAACTGATTCAGAACACTAAGATAGCCAAGGAGGCATGGGACATCTTAGAGGTTGCACACGAGGGAACCGAAGTAGTGAAGGACTCCAAACTTCAAGTCCTCCAAACTAAATTTGAGACACTTAGGATGGAGGAGAATGAGTGCTTCAACGACTTCGAGATTAGGTTGATGGACATTGTCAACCAAAGTCATCAACTTGGTGACCCCTACTCGGATAGAAGGATCAAGCAAAAGATAATGAGATCGCTTCCCGAGAGATTTGAGTCCAAGGTGACGGCTTTAGAGGAGAATAGTGACTTTAAGAACATGAAGCCGAGCGAGGTAATTGGAAGACTCCTCGCTTACGAGTCTAGTTAGGCTCCTAGCTCTTCACCTCCTAAAAAGCAAAAAGGGATTGCTTTGAGAGCTTCCAAGGTTGAGAAGGAGGACAAGGATGACTCGAATGAAGACATGACACTTTTAATGAGAAAATTCAAGAAGTTTGTAAAATTCGAGAAGAACGGTCATGCATCCAAAGGGCAAGAATTGAAGAAAAGGGTTCCTTTCAAGAAGTTTGAGCATAGGCAAGAGAATAGCGAAAGGAAAGGGATCCAATGCTATGAGTGTGGTGGCATAGGTCATATCTCACTAGATTGTGGGAATTTGAAGAACAAGAGAGAAAAAATGATGGTCGCCATTTGGAGTGAAAGTGATGACTCCAGAGAGGGAGACAAGTCATCAAGTGATGATGAACTTACCATTAACTTCACGGCATTTGGTGCCACTTATGAAGAAAATGAAGTTGTTGGTAAGAATTCCTTGTCTAGTGATCCCATAGAAGAGAAAGTCGAAGAAGTAGCTCTAAAGGAGAGTTTTGTAGCTACTCATTGGGATTTGACACTAATTGACTCAAGAGACCAAAGTGAAGGTCTTGATGAGGATATTGAATCCATAGGAGAGGAGAAGAGTCTAGAAGATGACACTAGTGGAGATGACTCCTTATCTAACTCTACAAATGGAAATGTAGAGAATATGGATGTTCATGACTATATAGTCAATGTTGAAAGCTCCATGAAGAAGAAATATAGATTTCTAAGGATTTTAGAGGAAGAAAATCTAGAGCTTTCAACATACAATGACCACTTAAGGAAGCAAGTGGAGAAGATGGATCTTAAGGACAACTTTGAAAGTTTTGAAAGCTCTAAGTTAAAGAATGAAAAAGAGATTCAAAGGTTAAAGGAAGAACTACTTAGGCTTTCAACACAAGTTGACCACTTGAATGATGAAGTGGTAAGATCCATGGTGGAAGAAGACAAGCTAAAAAATGAGCTAGCTTTGTCCAAGAGGAATGAAGAGGGTTTGAAGAGAGAGCTTGTTGAAGCCAAAGAGTCATTGACTAGAATGACCACAAGCACCAAGAAGCTTGACAACATACTTGGTGTAGGAAAAAGCCCTTGTGACAAAAGAGGTCTTGGATTCGAAGTGAGCAAGGATTGCTCTATTCCTAAGAAGACCGTCTTTGTGAAGAGTTTGGGTAAGATAGAAGCGTCACCGGTGCAAACTCCTAGGAAGAAGTTAGAACTAGGACAATGTTCAAAAAATGCACAAGTGAAGGTGGTGAAAACGAGACAACCCCAAGCTCAACGGATTAGAGCCTCTCGAGTCAACTCTCCTCAACAAATGACTCACTATGTGAAGAGGCAAAACATGCTACCTCATCCAAGGAGGCAACCCATTCCGGTTCAACCACATAGAAGACATGAACCGACTCAACACCAAAGGAGACATCAAATGCATGATGAGTCTCCAATGACTTCACAAGGACATGGTATGAATTCTTACTTTGTACCAACTTGTCATTATTGTGGTGTTTATGGGCATATTAGGCCTAAGTGCTTTAAGTACATTAAGCATTGTAGGATTAATAGCATGATAGAGAAAAAGAGGCTAAGAAGAGCCCACTTGCATGAGCCTAGGAAATCCTTTGTCAATAATCCTAGGTTAGTGAATGACATGCAACCCTTAACCACTAAGAAGAAAAAAGTCATATCTATGTGGATAAGGAAAGATGAACCCACTTGCTACGAGACTAACAAGTCTCAAATAGGTTCAACTAAGTCCAATGGAATTGGTAGGTCCATAGGACCTCATCGCCTTCATTAATGAAGGTTAATACTAACCCCATATGGGGAACTCAAGCAAAGAGAGCTATTTTTGCATTCTTGTCACTTGCAAAAAATTTGAAATATCTTATGCTTCTCTTTTTGTTGCTTGAGTAAGCTTGGTTGCACATATGTATATATATTTTCAATTCAATAAGTGTGAACCTTGCTTGTTTACAATTCATGTCATATTTATGTTCAAACATGCATTTTGGACTAGGAGATTTTCATAGGAAGTATGATTGAATGACCTTTAGTTATCTCCATGACATGATGATTCTTTTATAACATGCTAATGTCTTATGAAAAGCATGAAATTTATATACATGCTCAAATGAAAAAGCATGAATTGATGATTGCATTCTTAAATGCAAAAACTTGTGTGAAAAAGCTTATGAGACTGAAATGATAAAGGATCTTGTATCCGTTCAAAGGATTTAAAAAATCCAAATGTCTCTCTTTCTTTATTGGTTGAACATGTCTACTATCATACAGATATCTTATCCGGAAAAATCAAATAGGGTGCAAAGTTGCTCATGACATGTTTAGCTTATAAAGTTGGATATAGTTGTTCTTAAATTGAAATCAATGAAATTTCTATATCCTTGCTTCTCTCATGACAACGGTGAAATTGGTTTGAATTCCTATTAGAAACCTTTGTCATTTGCTTTGCCAAATACCATGGTATTTTGGACTTGAATGCTATATGTCTTGTATGCAAAGCATTTTTGATTCACACATTTTTATTCTAATAAAACTCCTTGTTTCTCTCCGATTAATTGAGATTGCATAAAGTGACTTATATTGATTATACAAATACTAGAATGCTACTATCTCTCTTTGCCTTGAGTGACCCGGTTGGGGACTACTCCTTTGCCTATATCATGACAAAAAGGGGGAGTAGGATGTGGTAAGGGGAGGTGCAAATTGTTGTAGCAATTGTGCACATTGGGGAGAATATATATTAAGGGGGAGTAACCCTTTGAGGGGGAGCATTGCATTCATCAAACATTGCATGATGTTGTTTGTTGTACTTAAATTCTTAGAATGCAAATGCTTGTTTATGCTCTCACTTGATTCATCTCACATTCTACTTGAATTGGAAAGTATAGAAACTTTGCTTTTAGGGATTGATTGTTCTACTTGAGATTGAAGACTTCAAGATTACTTTTATATATCTCTTTGTAAAGTAGAAAATCATAGTAGACCGTAGTTTCTATTATGTTGTGAGGAATCAATGTGAGTGGTGGTTTTGTCACAAAATAGCCAAAGGAGGAGATTGTTAGGATTCCCATATCTTGATTGGCTTATTTCGTGGACAAACCACATGATGGGGTTGATTGTGTAAGGGTAGTTTAGGTGGTTGATCTTCAAGCTCGAAGGCCCTTCCAAGACCTCAAGGGACAAGCACGCCAAAGGCATAATTTCTAGTGCTTGATTTTCATTGAAGAGATTTAGTTAGCACACACACACTTAGCATACTTGCTCTTGTGTGCATACTCTTCACATGTCACTTTACACACTAGCACTTTGATTGATATCTTGTTGTGTGTATATGTGTGGTATAATTCGTTTCCCGAAGGATGTTCGGAAACGTCCGTGCTTGTACGATGGTGTGCATGTCTTAGCACGATGGTTAACCACTTGAGAAGGTCTCATTCTTCTCTTGGATAAGTGGTAGTTTTGGTTTGGTTGTTTGGAGTAAGTGTCTAGTTTCAAAAGATTGGATTTCAATGTTTTAAATGTTTTTCAAAACTGACCTTTGTATGGTCTTGTGACCATAACTTTTTATAAAAAGATTGAAATTGAGTTTTGTAAAATTTTGGGAAAACTAGACACCCATACCTTTCCAACGGTATATTATTCGTAATATTTCATGACCGTTTGGATTGGTTTTGAAAATTCCAAAGTGACCACTAAAACAGGGCATCACAGCTGTGATCCGAATCTGACCATTGGTCACTCAATTGATCATAACTTTTTCTACAGACATCAAAATGTCATTCCATAAATTGGAGTAGAAAGTAGACTTCCATACCTTTCCAACGATATATCATATGAAAGGTTTCGATGTCGTTTGGTCATGTTTCGGTGCGCTCAATTATTGAGCTTTGCTGTGGCAGATTCCTGCGGGCGATGTCCGCAAAACAAGGGCGCAGAAAAGGGACTAGAACGTCAGGTCAATTCTGCGCCCTCAATTCTGCTGGCACGGTCAGCAGAATAGGCCGCCGATTTGGCCCGTAAAGTTGGGACAAAATTGTCTTTTCACCCTACCTTTTCACTCTCTATAAATATATCCTTATCTCTGGTTCAAAACAAAAGTTCTTCAATGCTTAAGAACCCTAAACTTAAAAGAGAGAAAATCATTTCAAGAACTCATTTTTAACCACTCAAATCAAATCATTTTTGCATCAAATTTCATATTTGATCTTCTATGCCTTCATAGAATTGATCCATGCATGGTTTTGAATCATCACATCTTATTTGGTATGTTCTTCACTAATTTCATATTACTTTAGTGTTTTTCATATTAATACATCTCTTTAATTACTTGTATGCTTTTGATTATATGCTAGATATAAGTTAGAGATTATTTGTGATGAAAATGATTGGGTGTTGTATTGTGATAGCTAATTAGGTTTTTGATTAATCTTGATTAGCTAAGCTATTTGACATGTCATCTAGCCATTTATATCTAGGATTGTTTTAATTGTAAAATCATTATCCTAGATAAGCATATAGAGTAACCTAGCTCTAATTTGCATTTTGAATATTCATACATATTCACTTAGGTTGTTTCTCTTTATTGAGAAGTACGTCTTGGAGCTAAGAGTGCTTAGGCCTCAAGCAAATTGGAATAGGGTTGCAAATAAAAGCCCGCTGGGTAGAAGTGAGGGGTTACAGACCGGAGTGTTAGACGAGGTTTACATAGGTTGTAAACTTCATTTCAATTAGTGATTTCAAGTTCCGAGTGTGGCGCACTATACAGCCCGTGGTTTTTCCCAGTGGTTGGGTTTCCACGTATATATCTTGTGTTATTTAAATTCCACACATATTACACTTGGTATATTATTTTGACTAGTTAGGGGCTTTTTTATAAAATTGACTTGCTTGCGAAAATTGGGTAATATTTGATAAAATCTATTCACCCCCCTCCCCCCCCCCCCCCCCCCCCCCCCCCTAGCTTTATATTAGAACACACCGTGTATTAGTTTCACCAACAATTTGTTGATGTCATGTCTCATGAATTTGAGATGAGTCTTGTTGGTGAGCTTAGTTACTTTCTAGGTTTGCAAATTAGGCAATTAGATGATGGGATCTTCATTACCCAAGCCAAATATGCCAAAAACCTAGTGAAGAAGTTTGGTTAGAAAATGCCAAACATTGTGATACACCCATGAGTACCACTTTGAAGCTAAGCAAGGATGCTAGTGGTAAAAGTGTGGAACAAACGTTATATCGTGGCATGATAGGTAGCTTGCTTTATTTGACCACAAGTAGGCCCGATATCTCCTTTAGTGTGGGTGTGTGTGCTAGGTACCAAGCGGATCCTAAGGAGTCCCATCTCTCTTCCGTTAAGAGAATCATTCGCTATGTGAATGGGACATCCAACTATGGGATTTGGTACTCGTTTGACACTAATGCTAGTCTTGTAGGCTTTAGTGATGCGGATTGGGCAGGAAATTGTGATGATAGGAAGAGCACATCAGGCGGTTGCTTCTTTCTAGGCAACAACTTGGTGTCTTGGTTTTGCAAGAAGCAAAACTTGATTTCCTTGTCCACGGCCGAGGCCGAGTACATAGCCGCGGGGAGTGGATGCACACAACTCCTATGGATGAAGCAAATGCTAGTAGACTACGGATTCAACCAAGGTACTCTCACTCTCTTTTGTGATAACATGAGTGCTATTAATATTTCCAAGAATCCGGTGCAACATTCTAGAACTAAGCATATTGACATCCGCCATCACTTCATTAGAGAGCTTGTTGAAAATAAATGCATAGTACTTGAACATGTAGGTACTAATGATCAACTTGCGGACCTATTTACTAAACCCTTAGATGCTACTCGATTTAAAACTCTTAGTAGATCTATTGGGATATGTCTTGTGGAGTGATGTGATTTATGATTGACCCCATATGGGGAACTCAAGCAAAGAGAGCTATTTTGCATTCTTGTCACTTGCAAAAAATTTGAAATAACTTATGCCTCTTCTTTTGATTGCTTGAGTAAGCTTGGTTGTACATATATAAATATGTTTTCAATTTTATAAGTGTGAACCTTGCATGTTTACAATCCATGTCATAGTTAAGTTCAAACATGCATTTTTGGACTAGGAGATGTTCTTAGGAAGTATGATGTGAATGACCTATAGTTATCTCCATGACATGATGATTCTTTAATAACATGCTAATGTCAAATGAAAAAGCATGAAATTCATACAACATGCTCTCATGAAAAGCATGAATTGATGATTGCATATTCTTAAAATGCAAAACTTGTGTGAAAGCTTATGAGACTCAAAATGAATAAAGGATCATGTATCCGTTCAAAGGAATTGATATTCCAAATGTCTCTCTTTCTTTATTGGTTGAACATGGCTACTATCATACGGATATCTTATCCGGAAAAATCAAATAGGGTGCAAAGTCGCTCATGCCATGTTTCGCTTATAAAGTTGGATATAGTTGCTCATAAATTAAAATCAAAATCTCTATATCCTTGCTTTTCTCATGACATTGGTGAAATTGGTTTGAATTCTTTTTAGAAACCTTTGTCACTTGCTTTGCCAAATACCATTGTTTTTGGACTTAAATGCTACATGTCTTGTATGCAAAGCATGTTGGATTCACACATTTTCTCAAATAAATCTCCTTGTTTCTCTTCAATTAATTGAGGTGCATAAAGTGACTTATATGTATATGCAAATATCTTGCATGCTTCTATCTCTCGTTGCTATGAGTGACCCGGTTGGAGACTACTCCTTTGCCTATATCATGACAAAAAGGGGGAGTAGGATATGGTATGGGGAGTTGCAAAATATAGAAGCAATTGTGCATATTGGGGAGAACATTCAGTGAGGGGGAGTAACCCGTTGAGGGGGAGCATTGCATACACATACATTGCATAATGTTGTGCCTAACTTTAAATTGCAAATGCTTGTTTTTTTTTTGGTCTCACTTGATTAATCTCACACTTTACTTGTATTGGAATGTTAGAAACTTTATTTTCAGGGCTTGATTGGTCTACAAGAGATTGAAGACTTGAAGTTTTATTTTCTTATCTCTTTGTATTGTAGAAAATCATTGTTGTCCCGTAGTTTCTATTTTTTATGTGAGAAATCAATGTGAGTGGTGGTTTTGTCACGAAATAGCCAAAGGGGGAGATTGTAAGGATTCCCGTAGTTTTTAATTGGCTTATTTCGTGATCAAACCATATGTGGGGTTCATGTAAGGGTAGCTTAAGTTTAGGTGTTATTGCTAAGGCCCTTTGAAGACCTCATCATTGTTGACAAGCACCAAAGGTAATACTCTAAGTGCTTACTTGTCTTGAAGAGATAGTTGCACACACTCACAACTCATGCATATGTTTTATCCTTGTATGTTGTGTGTCTTATTTGTGTGCTTTAATGCTCATTATCATCTCTTCTCGCATGTTATGTTGATTGCATCTTGCATATCCAATTGCCTTGTCTTGCTTAGACTTAGGATTGCATGTTTGCATTGGGCGCTCCCAAAAGCGCTCTACAGAAGCGCTGTACGAACAGCGCCCATTGAGCGCTGTTCAGACCTGATCAATTTTAATCGGTCGCTGTTGGGTCGCTGTTGGGGCGCTGTACAAAGCGCTCTACGTACAGCGCCACTCTGTTTTCTCGTGAGAACAGAGCAAGGGCGCTGTACAGGCGCTGTACAGAAGCGCTTTACGTACAGCGCCCAAGGCAAATATGAGGCAAACTTATCAAAACGACCACACTTTGTTTTAGCCTCCTATATATATGCCACTTTGACTTTAAGTCAATCACAAGAGTTCATATTCAGATTTCATACTTAGGATATTTTTCAAAGATAAGAAAAATTCCAATAAACTCATTTTTAATTACTCAAACACTTTTTCATGATCATCAATCACCATCTAGCATCATCTTAGATCATCTAGATGTCATCTTGCATGGATTCTTCATCATACTTTGCTTGGTAAGCTTTTCACTAATATCTTACATATTTTGTGTTTTTCTTAACAAGCAATCTCATTTTATTACTTGTATGATTTTCATATCTTTTGATACAAGCTTGAGATTAGTGTGATGTATGTTTGAGAAGTTGTGTTGTGCTAGCAAATTAGGTTTTGTGCTTAATATTGATTAGCTAAACTATTTGACATGTCATTTAGTTTTGATATATAGGATTGCTCTAATTGCATATTAATCATCTTAGATAAGCATATAGGGTTTCCCTTGCTCTATGTTGCATTTTGGATATTCATATATTCACTTAGGGTTGTTATTCTCTTCATAGAGAAAGTAAGTCTTGTGTGTAGCATCCAGGATTAGGTTGCTTAGATCGCAAGCAAATTGGACTAGGTTCACTCATACCGGGATTAGGTAGGTGTGTGATTACTTCCGGGATTAGGTTGTAATCGTTTACACATTTAGTGGATTCGAGGTTCGAGTGTGGCTTACTTACTAGCCCGTGGTTTTTCCCGTGAGGGTTTCCACGTAAAAATCAAGTCTTATTTAATTTCTGCATTTTATACTTGATTTGTTGTTTTATCTATTTAGGGGTAATTTCGTAATTTTGACTTAATACGAAAAATTGGGTAAAAAGCTTAAAATCTATTCACCCCCCCCCCCCCCCCCCCCCTCTAGATAGTTTTATACACACCGTGCTATTATTAGTTTCAGCTTGTGTCCAAGGCAACCTAATCCCGATAGCCACACAAGACTTACTTCTCAATGAAGAGATTAACACCCTAAGTGAATATGCAAAGATATCCAAATATGCAAATAGAGCTAGGGTACACTATATGCTTATCTAGGATTATATGATGACAATAAAATCAATCCTATATATGAAAATAGCTATATGACATGGCATACAACTTTAGCTATGTTAAGGATAATCAATCCTAGATACAATAGCTATCAAAAACAATCTCAATCATTTTAATGAGATTAATTAGCTAGATGGCATATTAACATTAAAGCCTAGCTATCACAAAATAATCTTACATGAACACACATGAGGACTCAATTAGATGCAAGATGATTCTAGCTACCTAATTGTCAACAAACAACTCACAAACATTCAAAAGCTTAACTAGTTGATTAAAAGACAATCTATCAACCTAGTTATCAATAAATCATACAAGAATGTTTATGACTTAGCTTTTAGGCAAAAATGACCTAATCAATTAAGCTATCAAAATACAAACCCAATCATGTTATCAAGACTCATAAATATATGCAATAAATAGAGTCTAGGTATTTAATCATGCAATAAATACCTAATCTAGAGTAAGAAGAACATTAAATAATATTCAATGAAGTTCTAACTTACCTAGTCATGAAAGCATGAAGACCCATGCTCAAATGATGTTGAATGATGCAAGATGGAGATGGATTTTGGGTTTAGAGAGTCAAAGAAGCTGTTAACCCAAAATTGTCACCGGGGTGCAATTTAGAATCAACGGTATGTGAGGGACCCAGATCTAATTGGATCTAGGCTAGCGGGATACTTTATACCCCGATACCCCACAGGTTCTTTGATTTCTGCGAGGTGTGATCTGACTTGGATGTGCCGGACCCGGATCGGGATTGACCGTGGGCCAGCGGGATATTTAATAGCCTATTACCCCGTTGGGTATCACAGATCCGATATGATGGTGAATGTAGATAGTAGGATGAATGAGTTCTTCGTATATTGGGAGCATAAAAATGGAAAACTGTTTGAGTATATATATATAATGGTTTCGGTATGATCTCTTACAACTCGGTGTTCAAGCTCTCAAAGATTACAATGTGGATTCTAATGTAAGGAAAAAATAAAGGACATAGGAGAACCAGAATGGAGATGAAGCTTTCATGCCTGTCGATAAGTAGTAAAAAGGTGTAGTCGGCTAGGGTTCGATCCCCCTTCTTTCATCATATCATCAATATAAATAGGCCTCCTTTCTTGCAGAGCACTCCTAGAACTTCGGTCTAGGGTTTTAGTGCCGCACGAGCCTTTTTTAGAGTCCGATGATTTCGTCGGGAAATTGATCCCTAAAGATCAGGCGATTCCTTCCTTCTCAGTCCCAGATGAGTTGACTCCTATTTAAAATAGGATATTTAAACGGCGGGAATGAATACTGCGTTGTAGCTTGACTTTTTATCTTGAACGGTGACGTTTAGTGTTTGTAGTCTATATTCCGAGGTGCCCCCCTCCTGCTTCTGCGGGGTCGGTCTACTGGAACCCTGGTATATACCTTGACATGTATATGTCACGTGTTTCGCTGGTCGAGGGTATCCCGGCCACCCCGCATCCCTCGTGCTTCCTGTAAAATGATGTTCGCAGATGTCGGGGTTTCAAGTAACGGGGTACCTGGATACTCAGGTCTCGGGGTACTCGGGGTACTCGGGTACTAGGACCTTGTGATGGCCGTGTCCTCCAAAACCCCCCATTCATCTTTTGGCTTCCTGGTGCTTTTCGTGGTCCCGGGAATTTTGGACCTAGCCGGGGTAGGTGGAGGCTCTCCCTCTAGTCCGTCAACTAGCATGCGGGGGACCCGGACATTTTTGCTTCTACTTTGGATCCCAGCTTTCTTCTCCAAGCTAGTGGAAAATTCTTTTTTGATCGCTGCCAATTTTGGCGGTTAACAAAAGTCCCCCCTGACTTGAACACCGGTATCTTGCTGGGGTTGGAGGCAGGATTCCTAAGTCCACTCGAAGGATTTTCCGTCTTGTCTGCTCGTCTAATCTCGTCCGGCTGGCTTCCGTAATCGATGAGAGGATCTTCCTTGGATTTGGTAGCATTTAATGCTTGACCCACTCGCGAGATAACGTCTATTTTCATATTTTAAAACGGGCCACCTTTGGTGCGATTCCCTTGAACTGTTATGATTTATCTCTAACTCCGTTTCTCCCTCTACCTCGATATCTGTCCGCCTTTGCCTATAAATGCACACTTCCTTCTTCCTTCATACGCTCACGCCTACTTAAACACTTTAAAGCTTCTGCTTCTGATTCTTTCTCAAATCTTCCTTCCTAAACGATTTTCTTTGCCTTCCTTCTCGTGGTCAAATGGACTCATCTTCCAACCAACTAGCTTCCACGCCGGTCCTCCCCGAAGATAACCCTGCGGTCCTGGCTAACCCCCCAACCTCTCCTCCGAATCCTCCCGATAGTATTGACGAGATGCTTGGTGCGGGGCAAACAGGGTCAGGAGAGGACTCCCCGACATCTAAAGCGTCGAAACGAGGTCGGGACGAAGGCGATGTTGACGATGGCAGTACTTCGTTAAAACGCCATCGCTCTAGCAAAGATCGAGAAATCAGGTCGGGTTCTGGTACGGGGCCTGAAGACCCAGCCCACATTGCTGATGAGGACGATGACAGCGCTGAAGTTGAGGCGGACAAAGGGGACGCCCCTTCCATCGGCCTAACTGGGGTTCACATAGGCCCATTGTCCTCTTTCCATGACGGCCGAATTATCCTGGACTCCGTCTGCACATCTTACACTTATCCGGTTGAGGAGGACCTTTAGGATCCCAGATTATCTCTCGCTGTCTCTCCCTCATCGGGGTTACGACGTTTACACCCCTTCTGAGGGTCGTATGCTGATCCACGTAACCGCCTTTGAATGCGGGGTCTGGTTTCCACTTCACCCTTTACTCCGTAGAATGCTTATAGCTTTGAAGCTAGCCCCACTCTAGATTTCTCCCGGGTTCTGGAAGAACTTAACGGGGTTCTTGGTGCTCTGGAGAGAGCAATGTGAGAGAGATAACATATAGAGGGAAGCGGGCCTCGCCGAGATCCGCTACATCTACCAGGTGACCAACATGTCACCACGAGGTCAGTTTTATTTGAGACCTAGCAATGCGATGAAGTTCTTCGTCCCTGGTGCCAACGTGAAGTATAATTCGCCCTGGAAGGATGAATGGATCGTCGTTGAAGGTGAATGGGGCCGCTCGGTGCATATCTGGGGAACCGAATACCTCGTCCCCACCCAGTTTTCTCCTAGAGACAAATGGATTTCAGAGGAATTGTCTCCTGAATCCATGGGGATCCTAACAAGGATCCAGCAGCGGGGTTATATTAATATGCAGCATCCCTCCTGTGACCCTTTCGAAGGAGCCCGGTTATAGAGGTATCTGAGGATATCTGTTGCCGAACCGGGTATGTGATCATGTTTTGCCAATATCCTCATTTCCTTCTCTCTTTATATTATACATTTTTCTTATATATATATATATATTTTTTTTTGTGGAGTTTCAGTAGTCCCTCTTCCAGCATCTCCTCCCACGGTTTCGGGGCCGCCAAACTCGACTTCCTGGGTATCCCGCTCTCCTATCCCATCTCCTCCTAGCGCCGGGGCCGCCTCGGGGCCAACGCTTCGTTTCCTAGATCCCTCGTTGACGAGGATCATTGCGCGTCCTTCCCTTAGTGAGATGTTGGCAAAAGCAGCTAAAGCCAAGACCTCTCCAGTCCCCAAGGCAAAGCTGGCTGCTAAGGTTGTGGCCACCAAGCCTGCAGTCCCGGCAGGCTCTCCTCCTTCACGGGTTCCTTCAGCTAGGTGGGCTATAGGGGTGGAGAAAAACAAATCTGCCAAGGTGGGGAAAGCTGAAGTATCCGCCCCCAAAATTCCTTCTACTGATCTCCCTTCTGGGTCAAGGCCGCTAGATGGCGACCAGGACGACATCGTTTCTAAATTTATAGCCGCCTGTCCTGGAGGAGGCCTACATCAGATGTCTTCCTTGCCTACGGATATCCTTATTACCAAGGGGGCCGCTTTGCTTGCCAAGGTATATACTTCCATCTTTTCCTGTTTGTCACATATAACTTCCTTCTAGATGTTAACTCCCTTCTTATGCAGGGCTGCAAGTTTGCCTTGGCCATAGGGTAACATGTGTCTGCTTTAAGGGAGGCCAATTTGGCCCTTCAGGCTCAGGTAGAGGAAGCCAAGGATGAGCTGGCTTAGGCTGAAGAGAACGTTGCTTCCCTGGTACAAGATGCGGCTGAATCTGAATCCCGGAGGCAGGATGCCTTGGTGGAGCTGGAAAGAATGCAGCGCACCTATGACACAGAAACAATCATTTCCACGCAGTGCAAAGCTGAGAGGGAATCTATCAAGGTTGAGAGGGCAGTCCTTCTGGATGAGAACCGATTCTTGAGGGGTTCCGTGAAGGTTCTGGAATCCCGATTGGATTCTTCCTTCACGAATGGATACTTTACTGCCTCCTATGAGGTTGCCAAGGCCTTCCCACCTCCTTTCGACCTGTTGACTCCTTTGGGCTGGGACCGAGATCAAATTATGGCGAAGGCAGCAGCTCTCTCTGACACTGATCCTGATCAAGGAGGTTCTTTGCAGGAAGCTGTCATCCTGGATCCATCCACTAATCTGCCTGGTTCTGATGGCTCACTCGGAGTTGAGGCTCAGGATCCCCCTTCTGCCTTAAATGACCTTGGACAGTCTTCTGCTCCGCACATGGGGGGAATGGGTTCTTCGGTTGCAGCCAGCTTACTTAAAGGAAAGCAGATAGGAGGAGAACAAGTGGAAGGATCCCAGTAAGAGGCGCATGCGGGAGAAAGAGGCGACACATGATTTTTCCTTTTGCTTTAATGAGGCTTGCCTTGTAACCTATTTGTAGCCTTGAAATGGGGATAGGGCACCCTGCTTGATTTAATGAATTCCTCTCATTATTGCAATCGTTCTTTTCCTATTACCTTCGTATCCTTGCTTGTATATTTATGCCTTGTTCAAAAAAAGGGTAATTATGCTTGAAACGTGATCAAAATAAGGACTATCCCGATCTTCTGCAGTGTCTGACTTCTACTTTAACTCGCTGGTGGACATTAGGTTTTTTGTTGGACTTGTCTCTTGAATACAGCTTTTGATTAGTAATAATTCCCCTTAGTAGTAATCTTGATACCCTGCTACGATTATTGCCCGTGTCAAGTTCCTTGTTGGGGATCCTGGTAGGGATCCCGATTCAACTTGATTACTTATTGGGGTGAAATGTCTGGCTTCTGAAAATGATGGCGTGATTTCCCTGATGCCTTGTCCTAGGTATCAACTAAAGTCATTCTGATGCTAGAGCTCCACATGCGATTGGGAGCAGTGGTTGTGCCATGCATTGCGATGTCGAGTAACCAGGTGGATATTCTTGGCTATTTGTCGAACTGTCCTGGTAAATAACTTAAGTTATTTTGACGCCGGGTTCATCCTTGGAGGGGGGGATTTCCCGACCGAGGCTTCAGGGGGTCCGTGTAGGTTCCCCTGGTCTTGATATGATTGATCCTGGTGGGTGACTACACCCCTTATGCCTTACCAGATCCTTCCTGGAGGAGGGTATACCCCGACCGAGGCTTCAGGGGATCTGTGTAGGTTTTCCTGGTCTTGATACGATTGATTCTGGTGGGTGACTACACACTTTATGCTTTCAAGCACCAGATCCTTCCTGGAGGAGGGTATACTCCATCCAAGGCAGCAGGAAAACCATGTAGCTTTTCCTGGTCTTGAGGCGAAAAGAACGGCGAGGACTTGTTAGGCGAAACTACGAGATCCAAAACTGACTTTATTGAATTTCTCAAAAGTAAATACAAAGTAGAAAAGGTCGGGGTATATACATCAGGAATTTACCAACCGAGACAACATTTCTCTTTCAACTTAAAAAGTAAGACTTCCTAGAGTGACTGTCCTTCCTAGCACGATCAACTGAGCAACCTGCCATATCTCATAACTGCTATGCGGGATACTTGTCAATCCTTCCCGCTTTTCCTCTACCGTGTTCCCCAACTATGCCATTCTGTATCCCCGACTCATGACCATACTGAACATATTATTTGGCCAACGCAGCAGGGTTGGATGACACCGCATAACATGTGCGGGCTGCTTGCTGATCTCCCCTGACTTCTCCTACCTCAGTCCCAACCTGGAATTTTAAGACGTTGTGGTAAATGGACAAAACTCCTCTGATACCTGATAAAAAAGGCCTTCCCAGAATTGCATTATAGGCAGACGGGGTGTCAACCACTATGAACTCAGTCATGATGTTCTGTTGAAGGGGGGCCTCTCCAATTATCACTGGCAAGATGTGTGTCCCTATTGGCATTACAGAGTCCCCTGTAAATCCGTACTGGGGTGTAGTGCAACTGTTGTAACAAGGATTGTTAAGGTTAAGCCTCTCCAATGCTCCTTTAAACAGGATATCCATACTACTTCTGGTGTCTACAAGGATACGATGGACCCGGCAATTAGCAATTTGAACCGTGATCACCATTGGATCGTCATGGGGTTGCACTGTGTTGTAAGCATCGTCTTCTGTGAAAATGATCTGGGCGGATCGAGGGTATTCTCGGGATCCCCGGGATACCCGGAACACATCCTGACCAGTGGCGACCTTCGAAATCTTCCTAGCATGATTCTTTCTTGAATTGTTGGAAGTGCCGGCTAGAGTTGGTCCTCCACTAATGGTATGGATGACATGGATCTGTTGCATCAAATCCTTTCCTTCGTCTTTCCTCTTTTCTTCCGCATCCCGCATCTTCTTCTACACTTCCTTTCCTATCTTGATGTTGTCCCGCACTTGTTGCATGAACTCCGTTAACAGTCATCCTCTTACCAAACTCTCAATCTGGTTATGGAGGCTATAGCATTCAGACGTGTTGTGCCTGACATCCTCATGAAAGTCGCAATACTTGTATCGGTTTCTCTGATCAGCTGGGACCTTTATTGGATCAGGCTTCCTAAGTAGGCCCTTATCGCGGATGGCTAGGTATATAGTTTCCCGGGAGGCATTGAGTGGAGTGTAATGGTTATACCAGTCTTCCTCTGTTGATACGCGGGTTACCTCTCTTAGCGGGAGGGTTGCTCGGGGTGGAGTTCTTCTAAAAGGGTATCTCTCCCGGTACTGAGGAGGTGGTGGCGGCCTGTATGTTGATCGATTTGGGGGATCACAAGTGCAGGCTTTGGGGATTCCTTCTTAGATCGCTTAGATGTCCGGGCTTCATCGTGTTCCACCTTAATTCGGAGCTGCTCATCTATGTCCACCTGCTCCAGCGCTCTGTCATAGGCCTCCTGGTACGTCTCAGGCGAGTGCTTGACAAACGATCGGAATAACCTGCCAGCCCATAAATTTCTTCTGAAGTTGGCGAGGGTTTCCTTCTCGGCAAACACCCCCATCTGGATGACTTCCTTGTGGAACTTTTCTACGTAAGATCTCAGGGCTTCACCTCGTTCCTGGATCACATATTGTAATAGGATGGGATCCTTAGGGCGAGGCTTGACTCCCTGGAACTGAGCGCAAAAGTCAGTAGTGAGCTTTGTGAATGAATCCACGCTTCCTAGGGGCAACTTTCTGAACCAAGTCTTAGCACAGTCGGTCAGTGTTGAGGGGAACATCCTGCACATAGCTGACCGGGTAGCGTTCTGGATTTCCATTTGGTGGACAAAGCTCTCCATGTGACTCACGGGATCCTCCGATCCTGAATACTTCTCAATGGGCATCTTGAACTTGGGGGGCAACTCGGCTTCCCGGATTCTCCTGGAAAATGGCGTTTTCATCTCCCCCAGGGGGTTCTTCCGAGTACCCCGCTGTTTCCCTTTCTTCAATTCCTCGAGCTCCTTTGCCATCTTGGCCATCTGATCCTCTAGGTGTTTAGATCCGCTGTGTCCGGATCGAGTTACTGACTTTTCATTGTCCGAGGCTTGTGATTCCCCAGTAAGTTCCTTATGTTTCTCTTCTCGACGACGGGTATCTTGCTGGTTCCTTCTGGGTCCCGTACCGCCACCTGCACCGGACTAAGGATCTTTCTCCTTTACCGCCGGCCTCGTCGTCGACTGGGCCTTTCTAGGTGGGATGTCGATAGCTGACTTTACCAATCGATGTCTGAGATCCTCGGGATGATTCTGTGCTGGTAACGGCGGTCCGAGTCTGTCAAAAATCGGTGCCCGGGTACTTGGCCCAACCCTTTCTACGAATCTGGGTGATTCAAAAGGTATCCCTTGGGCAATCATCCGAAGGCGGACACTTTCCACATAGGCAGCAACTTGTTGCTCTATGGTGAAATTTCCCTTAAGTAGTAGTGAAATATACCTAGAAGGGGGGGGGGGGGGGGGGGGGGGGGGGGGGGGGGGGTTGAATAGCTATAGGCTCCAAATTCTCCCAATTTAAAAATAATGCAGAATATATCAATGAAAATACACACTTGATTGTATTTGACAAATTAATTGATTTCACTTATACAACAGTTAATCAATTTACAAGATATGCAATCAATGAAAGATATGGAAGATAAAGAAAAGTAAAAGCAAAAATGAACACAAGTATTTTTACGTGGTAAAACCTCAAAGAGGAAACATCCACGGGTTGATACCACAACCACCGGCAAAGCAATCCACTATGTGAAAAAGGACTTACACACTCAAGCTACCAACTCATGATATCCGCTCAAGCTATCAACTCCTAATCTACCCTCGGTGAAAATACCTACAAGGTTATACTAAACAACCTAGAGGGGGGGTGAATAGGTTGACGCACTAGTTTTAAAAACTCTTTCGTGACTTATGTCAAAACCTTGGTGAGCATACAAATTAACCTTAAACATAATTGTTATGAGAAAACAATTAACACATGTATGCTCAATTCACCACCCTTAGTCTACAAAACATTTACCAACAAACAATGTATCTCATATACAAGATATACAATTAAGATCAAATTCCACAAGTTGTACTTTGAATATTACAATGTAAGTACACTAAGTAAAACTACTACAACTTGCTAATGAAGGAAATATATTAAAACCAAAACAAAGAATACATGTATTAATATTAATGATCAATGTATATACAAAAATCAATCTAAATACATCTATACAAAAGAATAAAAGAATAAGAGAATTATATTTACACAAATGAATTGTATATACAAAAATGATCAAAATGAATATTGATTACAAATCACACTTTTCACAATCTTGCTTCCAAATATATCACAAGTGAATATTGTACCACAAGATTAAAACATACACATAAACATATATAAAAGAGTTATAGAAAGAATTAACACATGAGATTTTTTAACGTGGTAAAACCTCCAAGGAGGAAACATCCACGGGTTGAATTACAACCATTGGGTACTATATTATTGGAAAGTAAACATAGAACATTCACAAAGGGACCAATCTTTAGCTCACCCAACCTAGTGAAGTCTAAGCCTACCCAACCCTATTGGAAAGTGTGAAATCCCTTAATGATGCGGAACCACCATATATTGGACACCACACACAACCAACATCGATGGTAGATTAGAAATTCCTCAAGAGTGCATACACATCCCGTGTACCCCGCTCTATCGGAGTCTATGTCTAACCATACGCCTAGGCCTACCAATATGTTAGCCAACTCCCTATCCAAGGCACTCTTGCCTCTAGGGAGCCTCCCATGCATGACTATCCGAGTCCTCCCGACTCTAGCCATGACTTCTTGCTTACCTATCCAAGTCATCCCGACTCTAGGCAAGACTTCTTGCTTACCTATCCGAGTCATCCCGACTCTAGGCAAGACTTCTTGCTTGGCTATCCGAGTCATCCCGACTCTAACCAAGACTTCATGCCTTTTACAAGGACTTCCTAGTGTGATCATGTGAATGCAAATGATGCAAACAATCAATACAACATAGAACATGTGATCAATACATCCTATGGCACAAATAGACCTAAACATGTGATATCACAAATAATCAAGTCTAGATGCAAAAATACATGAATACAAACCTAAGCATGTGAAACACCTAACACATACACTCAAAGTTTCATTCACACACATAACACTTGAATCACAATATATTCATGAAGTACAAATTCAAGATGCTATCAATATACAATTAAATGCTAGATATATGAGATTAAAATCAATCAATATACTAGACAAAATATAGAGCAAGGTTTTGAGATTTACATCAATCAAAACCTATATTCTCTAAATCACAAACAAATACACAAATCCTAGTTTTCTTCAATCAAAGGATCAAATCAAATTTCTAGGTCATTTATCACAAAATTAATTCAATTAAGTTCCAAACAACCTAAGATGCCATTCTAATCACAATACAACTCACAAACATATGTAAAACCTAGAATCATAGAATCTAGTTAACATTAGTCCACAAATTGACTTTCAATTAGGATCACCTAAGTATATCTAGGAACCCGCTCTGATACCAATTGAAAGTCCTAGAGGCGTGTTCAATATAAAGCTAGAGGGGGGGTGAATAGATTTTAACAAATATTACCCAATTTTCGCATGCAAGTCAATTTTACGAAAATGCCCCTACTAGTCAAAAATACATACAAGTGTAATATAGTGCGGAATTTAAATAACACTTGATGTATACGTGGAAACCCAACCACTGGGAAAAACCACGGGCTGTATAGTGCGCCACACTCGGAACTCGAAATCACTAATTGAAATGAAGTTTACAACCTATGTAGACCTCGTCTAACATTCCGGTCTGTAACCCCTCACTTCTACCCAGCGGGCCTTTATTAGCAACCCTATTCCATTTGCTTGAGGCCTAAGCACTCTTAGCCTCAAGACTTACTTCTCTATGAAGAGAAACAACCTATGTGAATATATATGAATATTCAAATAACAAACAAGGCTAGGTAACCTTAGATGCTTATCTAGGATGATGATATAATCAATTTAATCAACCCTAGATATCAATTGCTAAATGACATGTCAAATAGCTTAGCTAATCAAGATTAATTAAAACCTAATTAGCTATCACAATCAACACTCAATTAATTTTCATCACAAATAATCTCTAACTTGTATCTAGCATATAATCAAAAGCATACAAGTAATTAAAGAGATGTATTAATATGAAAAACACTAAAGTAATATGAAATTAGTGAAGAACATACCAAATAAGATGTGATGATTCAAAACCATGCATGGATCAATTCTATGAAGGCATAGAAGATCAAATATGAAATTTGATGCAAAAGGGAATTGATTTGAGTGTTTAAAGATAGGTTCTTGATTTGATTTTTTCTCAAAAATCTCTCTTGAAAGATTAGGGTTCTAATTGCTCAAGAAACTTGTTCAGAGATTGAGAAAACAAGATATTTATAGACATCAAGAATTGGGCATGTGAAAAGACACTTTTGCCCCTGAAACGCACCGTTCGGCGGTTTCAATCGGCGGCCAGGCCGCCGATGACAACCGCCGAATTCAGCTCGTGAAGAACAGAGCATTAACGGCGGTTTCATTCGGCGGTTTCGCGACCGCCGATCCAACCGCCGAATCAAACCCGAGAGATTAAAATCGATCAGGTATGAACGGCGGTTTCGAACGGCGGTCGTGACCGCCGATCTTGACCGCATAATTGCTTCAGACCAATCTGGACTGAAACGGCGGTTTCATTCGGCGGCCAGGCCGCCGATCATAACCGCCGATCACCAACAATGGTGAAAACCAAGGAGAAGCCAAGGGCATTCTCCATAGGCGGTCTTCGCGCGAAACCAAGCACTCATTAGTGCAAGCGCGGACGTTTCCGAACAATGTCGGGAAACGAATTATAAGGCACATATACACACAACAAGATATATCAACCAAAGTGCTAGTGTGTAAAGTGACATGTGAAGAGATGCACATAAAAATAAGCAAGTATGCAATCATAGCAAGAATGCTAAGTGAGTGTGTGCTACTAGATCTCTTCAAAGAAAAACAAGCACAAGAGATTATACCTTTGGCGTGCTTGTATTTTGAGGTCATGGAAGGGCCTTTGATCTTCAACACCAAACACTTAGACTACCCTTACATTCAAAACCCCAACATGTGGTTTGACCACGAAATAAGCCAATCAACAAAACGGGAATCCTTACAATCTCCCCCTTTGGCTATTTCGTGACAAAACCACCACTCACATTGATTCCTCACAACAAAAATAAACCTATGGGTCAATGAAGATTTTCTACAATACAAAGAGATATATAAAAATAAAACTTGAAGTCTTCAATCTCTTGTAGAACAATCATTCCCTGAAACAAGGTTTCTATACTTTCCAATTCAAGTAAAAGTGAGATGAATCAAGTGAGGACATAAACAAGCAATTGCATTTCTAAGAAATTAAACACAACATCATGCAATGTATGATGAATGCAATGCTCCCCCTCAAAGGGTTACTCCCCCTCAATGTATATTCTCCCCAATGTGCACCAATTGCTACAACAATTTGCACCTCCCCTTACCACATTCTACTCCCCCTTTTTGTCATGATATAGACAAAGGAGTAGTCCCCAACCGGGTTACTCAAGGCAAAGAGAGATAGTAGCATTCTAGTATATGCATAATCAATATAAGTCACTTTATGCAATCTCAATTAATCGGAGAGAAACGAGGAGATTTATTAGATAAAATGTGTGAAACAAAATGCTTTGCATACAAGACATATTGCATTCAAGTCCAAAATACCATGGTATTTGGCAAAGCAAATGACAAAGGTTTCTAATAGGAATTCAAACCAATTTCACCATTGTCATGAGAGAAGCAAGGATATAGAAATTTCATTGATTTCAATTTAAGAACAACTATATCCAACTTTATAAGCTAAACATGTCATGAGCAACTTTGCACCCTATTTGATTTTTCCGGGAATGAAACCCGTATGATAGTAGACATGTTCAACCAATAAAGAAAGAGAGACATTTGGATTGTAAAATCCTTGAATGGATACAAGATCCTTTTTCATTTGAGTCTCATAAGCTTTTTCACACAAGTTTTTGCATTTAAGAACGCAATTATCAATTCATGCTTTTTCATTTTAGCATGTACATGAATTTCATGCTTTTCATAAGACATTAGCATGTTATTTAAGAATCATCATGTCATGGAGATAATCATAGGTCATTCAAATCATACTTCCTACATACATCTCCTAGTCCAAAATGCATGTTTGAACATAAATATGACATGGATTGTAAACAAGCAAGGTTCACACTTATTGAATTGAAAACATATATACATATGTGCAACCAAGCTTACTCAAGCAATCAACCAAGAAGCATAAGATTTTTCAAATTTTTTGCAAGTGACAAGAATGCAAAAATAGCTCTCTTTGCTTGAGTTCCCCATATGGGGTTAGTATCATCCTTCATTAATGAAGGGCATGAGGTCCTATGGACCTACCAAGTCCATTTGACTTGGTTGAACCTATTTGAGACTTGTTAGTCTCATAGCAAGCGGGTTCATTTTTCCTTATCCACATAGATATAACATTTTTCTTCTTAGTGGTCAAAGGTTGCATGTCATTCACTAACCTAGGATTATTGACAAAAGATTTCCTAGGCTCATGCAAATGGGCTCTTGTTAGCCTCTTTTTCTTTATCATGCTATCAATCCTACAATGGTTAATGTACTTAAAGCACTTAGGCCTAATATGCCCATAAACACCACAATAATGACAAGTTGGTACAAAGTAAGAATTCATACCATGTTCTTGTGAAGTCATTGGAGACTCATCATGCATTTGATGTCTCCTTTGGTGTTGAGTCGGTTCATGTCTTCTATTTGGTTGAACCGGAATGGGTTGCCTCCATGGATTAGGTAGCATGTTTTGCCTCTTTTCATAGTGAGTCATTTGTTGAGAAGAGATGACTCGAGAGGCTCTAATCCGTTGAGCTTGGGGTTGTCTCGTTTTCACCACCTTCACTTGTGCATTTTTCGAACATTGTCCTAGTTCTAACTTCTTCCTAGGAGTTTGCACCGGTGACGCTTCTATCTTACCCAAACTCTTCACAAAGACGGTCTTCTTAGGAATAGAGCAATCCTTGCTCACTTCGAATCCAAGACCTCTTTTGTCACAAGGGCTTTTTCCTACACCAAGTATGTTGTCAAGTTTCTTGGTGCTTGTGGTCATTCTAGTCAATGACTCTTTGGCTTCAACAAGCTCTCTCTTCAAACCCTCTTCATTCCTCTTAGACAAAGCTAGCTCATCTTTTAGCTTGTCTTCTTCCACCATGGATCTTATCACTTCATCATTCAAGTGATCAACTTGTGTTGAAAGCCTAAGTAGTTCTTCCTTTAACCTTTGAATCTCTTTTTCATTCTTTAACTTAGAGCTTTCAAAACTTTCAAAGTTGTCCTTAAGATCCATTTTCTCTACTTGCTTCTTTAGGAGGTCATTGTATGTTGTAAGCTCTAGATTTTCTTCCTCTAAAATCCTTAGAAATCTATCTTTCTTCTTCATGGAGCTTTCAACATTGACTATAAAGTTATGCATATCCATATTCTCTACATTTCCATTTGTAGAGTTAGATAAGGAGTCATCTCCACTAGTGTCATCTTCTAGGCTCTCCTCCTCTCTTATGGATCCAATTTCCTCATCAAGACCTTCACCTTGATCTCTTGAGTCAATAAGTGCCATATCCCAATGCGAAGCAACAACTATCTCCTCTAGAGCTACTTCTTCGACTTTCTCTTCTATGGGATCACTAGCAACGGAATTCTTACCAACAACTACATTTTCTTCACAATTGGCACCCAATGCCTTGAAGTTATTGATAAGCTCATCATCACTTGATGACTTATCTCCTTCTTCGGAGTCATCACTTTCACTCCAAATGGCGGCCATCATTTTTTCTCTCTTGTTCTTCAAATTCCCACAATCTAGTGAGATATGACCTATGCCACCACACTCATAGCATTGGATCCCTTTCCTTTCACTATTCTCTTGCCTATGCTCAACCTTCTTGAAAGGAACCCTTTTCTTCAATTCTTGCCCTTTGGATGCATGACCCTTCTTCTCGAATTTTACAAACTTCTTGAATTTTCTCATTAAAAGTGCCATGTCTTCATCCGAGTCATCCTTGTCCTCCTTCTCAACCTTGGAAGCTCTCAAAGAATCCCTTTTTGCTTCTTTGAAGGAGTGGAGCTAGGACCCTTCCTAGACTCGTAGGCGAGAAGTCTACCTATTACCTCGCTCGGCTTCATGTCCTTAAAATCACTGTTTTCTTCTAAAGCCGTCACCTTAGACTCAAACCTCTCGGGAAGCGATCTCATTATCTTTTGCTTGATCCTTCTATCCGAGTAAGGGTCACCAAGTTGATGACTTTGGTTGACAATGTCCATCAACCTAATCTCGAAGTCGTTGAAGCACTCATTCTCCTCCATCCTAAGTGTCTCAAAATGAGTTTGGAGGACTTGAAGTTTGGAGTCCTTCACTACTTCGGTTCCCTCGTGTGCAACCTCTAAGATGTCCCATGCCTCCTTGGCTATCTTAGTGTTCTGAATCAATTTGTACTGATTTTCATCCACTGCACATATGAGGGCGTGCCACGCCTTTTGATTCCACTTGGACAACTCAAACTCAGGTTGTGTCCACTGTGCCTTAGGCTTGAGCACTTCTTCTCCTCCATCCGTGGGAGTCATCATAGGAGGCGAATATCCATCTTCAATGGCCATCCATGCCCTATCATGGATTTGACACACATATGCCTCCATCTTCCCTTTCCATTGGGAGTAATTTATGCCGGTGAGGAGGGGTGGCCGTGTGCTTGAAGCACCCTCATGGTTGCCACCGAATCCACTCATTGTATCAAATGAATGAATGAAATGTATGCAAAATGTATGAATGAGCAAAAATCACACAAATGCACAACACACCTAAAATGAGCTAGGATCACCTAAGTATATCTAGGAACCCGCTCTGATACCAATTGAAAGTCCTAGAGGCGTGTTCAATATAAAGCTAGAGGGGGGGTGAATAGATTTTAACAAATATTACCCAATTTTCGCATGCAAGTCAATTTTACGAAAATGCCCCTACTAGTCAAAAATACATACAAGTGTAATATAGTGCGGAATTTAAATAACACTTGATGTATACGTGGAAACCCAACCACTGGGAAAAACCACGGGCTGTATAGTGCGCCACACTCGGAACTCGAAATCACTAATTGAAATGAAGTTTACAACCTATGTAGACCTCGTCTAACATTCCGGTCTGTAACCCCTCACTTCTACCCAGCGGGCCTTTATTAGCAACCCTATTCCAATTTGCTTGAGGCCTAAGCACTCTTAGCCTCAAGACTTACTTCTCTATGAAGAGAAACAACCTATGTGAATATATATATGAATATTCAAATAACAAACAAGGCTAGGTAACCTTAGATGCTTATCTAGGATGATGATATAATCAATTTAATCAACCCTAGATATCAATTGCTAAATGACATGTCAAATAGCTTAGCTAATCAAGATTAATTAAAAACCTAATTAGCTATCACAATCAACACTCAATTAATTTTCATCACAAATAATCTCTAACTTGTATCTAGCATATAATCAAAAGCATACAAGTAATTAAAGAGATGTATTAATATGAAAAACACTAAAGTAATATGAAATTAGTGAAGAACATACCAAATAAGATGTGATGATTCAAAACCATGCATGGATCAATTCTATGAAGGCATAGAAGATCAAATATGAAATTTGATGCAAAAGGGAATTGATTTGAGTGTTTAAAGATAGGTTCTTGATTTGATTTTTTCTCAAAAATCTCTCTTGAAAGATTAGGGTTCTAATTGCTCAAGAAACTTGTTCAGAGATTGAGAAAACAAGATATTTATAGACATCAAGAATTGGGCATGTGAAAAGACACTTTTGCCCCTGAAACGCACCGTTCGGCGGTTTCAATCGGCGGCCAGGCCGCTGATGACAACCGCCGAATTCAGCTCGTGAAGAACAGAGCATTAACGGCGGTTTCATTCGGCGTTTTCGCGACCGCCGATCCAACCGCCGAATCAAACCCGAGAGATTAAAATCGATCAGGTATGAACGGCGGTTTCGAACGGCGGTCGTGACCGCCGATCTTGACCGCATAATTGCTTCAGACCAATCTGGACTGAAACGGCGGTTTCATTCGGCGGCCAGGCCGCCGATCATAACCGCCGATCACCAACAATGGTGAAAACCAAGGAGAAGCCAAGGGCATTCTCCATAGGCGGTCTTCGCGCGAAACCAAGCACTCATTAGTGCAAGCGCGGACGTTTCCGAACAATGTCGGGAAACGAATTATAAGGCACATATACACACAACAAGATATATCAACCAAAGTGCTAGTGTGTAAAGTGACATGTGAAGAGATGCACATAAAAATAAGCAAGTATGCAATCATAGCAAGAATGCTAAGTGAGTGTGTGCTACTAGATCTCTTCAAAGAAAAACAAGCACAAGAGATTATACCTTTGGCGTGCTTGTATTTTGAGGTCATGGAAGGGCCTTTGATCTTCAACACCAAACACTTAGACTACCCTTACATTCAAAACCCCAACATGTGGTTTGACCACGAAATAAGCCAATCAACAAAACGGGAATCCTTACAAGTGATATATAAATGAAATCAAATCATGAAGGAACACACAAGAATGCCATGTGTGTGTGTGTGCCTAACCTTGTAAGAGATATGAGGTCTATTATTACCTTTGTTGAACAATGATGCACAAATCTCTTAAATGCCGGCTTCTTGAATGAATTGTGGTTGAGACATCCTTTGTCTTCTTAATTCTTCAAAATACGAACCACTAAACATTACAAAAGAAACACGTTTTGATATGGAATTAATGCCAACACAAACTATAAACCTTACAATCTCCCCCTTTGGCAAATTCCATGTCAAAACTCCTAAACAAACACTAAAACAAATACAAAGAAAATTTGGTCACAATGAGTACAATGAGTTACTCATATAGACACAAATTAAAACTTCAAGTCTTGAACTTCATCTTGGTCTTCTCTTGATATCACATAAAAAGAACTTGAAAGCACAAGAATATTCAAGAGACAACAAATATGGCAATATCCAATCTTAGGCAAGAAAATAGTAACATATAAGTTCAAGTGGATCAAGTATGCTCCCCCTTAATACATACTATCCATCAAAATATTCTAAGCCAAGATTCAACAACAAAAAATATTACATGCTATATAGTTCAAGTACATGCCATATAGTTCAACCTAGATACCAAATATACAAACATATAAAACAACTAAAATGAGACTAAGTAAGCTAGATTTCTCCCATGTGTTTCTCATATTTCTCCGCCTTTTTGACATGATATGAAGCCAAAGGGAAAGAGTAAGAAAATATACCTCATGAAGCTGTCTAGCCACTTGTGCCACCAAGGAAAGAAGTGCGGTGTGCGGATATCACATATTGCCTTGTTGTAGTTGAGTTTCCTTCCAACTCTTTGATCCTTTCATCTTGAACAACAAGCTTGGCACTAAGATCTTCAATCTTCCTTTGTGATGCCTCAATCAACCTACGAGACTCTTCAACCTCATTCCTTAATTTTAAAGCCCAACTAGGAAGAGCGGGTGAGCTAGGGACATGGTTAGAATCAAGAGATTCACCAAAAAGCCTAAACACATCATTAGACTTTCCCTTGTCCTTGTATGACTTGGATTCCACACGTTTCTCACTCAACTTCTCTAAGGAAGGAAGCATAACATCACCATCAAGTTTCCTCACACCTTTAGCTAAGCATAATTGAGTTATAAACCCCGGAAATGCCAATTTCTTATCCAAACGACTAGTACAAGCCGCAATTTCAATTTGCTCCACAAGCAATTCACCAAGATTTATAGGTTTGTTAGTCACCAAGGCATATACAATCTTGATTTTGTCTCTATTAAGCTCCGAAGCATTAGTAGAGCCAACAAGATTGGAGCAAACAAACAAATGCCAAAATGCACTAATTTTTGTTAGCTCACCTTGCTTAATATAAGCACGTTTCCCCCATACAAAATTACTATCATCACATAGAGTCCTTCCCATTAAATCAAGGTTTTCCAAGATGTCAACATCAAGGAATTCCGATTCAATGTCAGCGGGCAAGTCTAGAAACTCATTTACCTTCCTAGAACAAACTCTAAAGACGACTTTCCTTATGTCTAAAGTAGCACTCGTCACAGTAGAACTAGATTTGTAAGCATGATAAAACTCTCTAACAACGGTCTCATTAGAGATTCCTAACATGTTCACCCATGAATTCCAATTTCTACTCATAAGCACATCATAAACATAGGATCCAACACAAGAGTTCAAGTCAATACCTCTTTCTTGAATTAACTTCTTGCAACCAAAAATTCCCAAATCATCCACTTTGTTAGCTTTGGAAAATTTGGAAGAAATTGTAGGTTTAGACTTGTCAATGGGAGTTGAAGAAACATTACCAACAATCTTCTTTGCTTTTCCCATGATCTTACAAAAACAAAAACACTAAAAACGAAAGAGAGAGGAAACATAGAAACAAATTAGAAACCAATAAACATATACAAAGGCAAAACACTATATTTAATAAATCATCATGCATATAAGAATTTATCATAGCATCTTCATGAATTATTAAAAATAAGAATAATGCCAACAAACAACAACCTTGAAGAACATGTGAACATGTCATAAAAGAGAACAAGAATTTAGCATATTATGCTCCCCCTTGACAAATGCCTCATCTAAAATCAAGATAGACAAATGTTCACAAAAATCACCACACAATCACATCACAAGCAATTTTATTGGATTTGCAAATAAGCTTCACATATCTAAGAGAGTCACATGAAGATTTTCAATCACTCTCATATGTCATCGAAAATTGCTAAAGTATCAAAATACTAATTAAGCAAAAGTGAGTGTGTGAAGATTTTACTTCAAGTATATAAAAAGAAGTAGTTTGATAATCAAGCATGCAAACACTTTCAACATCTATTCATCTTAGGCCTTTCCATAAAAAGGTCAATGAAACTAATTATAGCACGGTGTGTATAAAACTATCTAGAGGGGGGGTGAATAGATTTTACGCTTTTTACCCAATTTTTCGTGTTAGTCAAAATTACGAAATTACCCCTAAATAGATAAAGCCATAAATCAAGTAAAATATGCGGAAATTAAATAACACTTGATTTTTACGTGGAAACCCTCACGGGAAAAACCACGGGCTAGTAAGTAAGCCACACTCGAACCTCGAATCCACTAAATGTGTAAATGATTACAACCTAATCCCGGAAGTAATCACACACCTACCTAATCCCGGTATGAGTGAACCTAGTCCAATTTGCTTGCGATCTAAGCAACCTAATCCCGGATGCTACACACAAGACTTACTTTCTCTATGAAGAGAATACAACCCTAAGTGAATATATGTGAATATCCAAAATGCAACATAGAGCAAGGGAGACCCTATATGCTTATCTAAGATGATTAATATGCAATTAGAACAATCCTAGATATTAAAAACTAAATGACATGTTCAATCAAATAGTTTAGCTAATCAAGATTAAGCACAAAACCTAATTAGCTATCACAATACAACTTCTCAAACATACATCACACTAATCTCAAACTTGTATCCAAAATAT
The DNA here is from genome assembly GCA_008009225.1 of Acer yangbiense. Taxonomy (NCBI): domain Eukaryota; kingdom Viridiplantae; phylum Streptophyta; class Magnoliopsida; order Sapindales; family Sapindaceae; genus Acer; species Acer yangbiense. Next base: position 19,204,415 of record CM017773.1, on the reverse strand, counting down.
ATAAAATAACATACAAGTAATTAATTGAGATTGCTTAGTTAAGAAAGACACAAAATATGTAAGATATTAGTGAAAAACTTACCAAGCAAAGTATGATGAAGAATCCATGCAAGATGACATCTAGAAGATCAAAGATGATGCTAGATGATGATTGATGATCATGAAAAAGTGTTTGAGTGATTAAAAATGAGTTCTTGGAATTTTTCTTCTCTTTGAAAAATATCCTAAGTATGAAATCTGATATGAACTCTCTTGGCTGACCTAAAGTCAAAGTGTTATATATATAGGGGCCATAAGTGAAGTGTGGTCGTTTTGAAAAAATGCACCAAAAATATCTCTGTGGCTCGACTGCAGCGGTTGCTCAACCGCGGCACAGCAAAGACATTGCTGTCGCTCGACTGCCGCGGTTGAGGCACCGCGGCAGAGACATGGAAGTCTCTGTCGCTTGCATGCCACGGTATGCCAAAATTAGGTAACCGCGACAGTACAACCGCGGCACAAGAAGGGCAAGCCTTCTAAGCCACTTCACACAAAAGAAACATGCAATAAGTGCACGTGTGAGTGTGAAAACAATGCAACCTAATGCTTAACAAAATATGGCAATTAATAAGCTAGATGCAATCATTTAACATGCAAGAAGAGATGAAAATAGGCATTAATGCACAACACAAATAAACACAACATACAAAGATAAGACATATGCATGAGTTGTGAGTGTGTGCAACTATCTCTTCAAGTCAAGTAAGCACAAAGAAAATTACCTTCGGTGCTTTTCAACACAAGGTCTTCAAAGGGCTTCGAACAATAAAACCAATAACTAAGCTACCCTTACAAAGTACCCCAACATGTGGTTTGTCCACGAAATTAGCCAATCAACAATTGGGAACGTTACAATCTCCCCATTTGGCTATTTCGTGACAAAACCACCACTCACATTGATTCCTCACAAAAAAAAATAGAAACTACAGGACAACTAAGATATTCTACAATACAAAGAGATAAGAAAATAAAACTTCAAGTCTTCAATCTCTTGTAGAATAATCAAGCCCTGAAAAGAAAGTTTCTAACATTTCCAATACAAGAAAAGTGTGAGATTAATCAAGTGAGAACAATACCAAGCATTTGCATTAAAAAAAATAGGCACAACATTATGCAATGTATGTGTATGCAATGCTCCCCCTCAACGGGTTACTCCCCCTCAAAGAATGTTCTCCCCAATATGCACAATAGCTTCTATATTTTGCAACTCCCCTTACCATATCCTACTCCCGCTTTTTGTCATGATATAGGCAAAGGAGTAGTCCCCAACCAGGTCACTCATAGCAACGAGAGATAGAAGCATGCAAGATATTTGCATATACATATAAGTCACTTTATGCACCTCAATTAATTGGAAAGAAACAAGGAGATTTATTTGAGAAAATGTGTGAATCCAACATGCTTTGCATACAAGACATATAGTATTCAAGTCCAAAATACAATGGTATTTGGCAAAGCAAATGACAAAGGTTTCTAATAAGAATTCAAACCAATTTCACCAATGTCATGAGAAAAGCAAGGATATAGAGATTATTGATTTCAATCTAAGAGTAACTATATCCAACTTTATAAGCGAAACATGGCATGAGCAACTTTGCACCCTATTAGATTTTTCCGGATAAGATATTCGTATGATAGTAGCCATGTGCAACCAATAAAGAAAGAGAGACATTTGGAATATAAATTCCTTTGAACGGATACAAGATTCTTTATTCATTTTGAGTCTCATAAGCTTTCACACAAGTTTTGCATTTTAAGACTATGCAATCATCAATTCATGCTTATCATGTGAGCATGTTGTATGAATTTCATGCTTTTTCATTTGACATTAGCATGTTATTAAAAGAATCATCATGTCATGGAGATAACTATAGGTCATTCACATCATACTTCCTATGTAAATATCCTAGTCCAAAAATGCATGTTTGAACATAAATATGACATGGATTGTAAACAAGCAAGGTTCACACTTATAGAATTTGAAAACATATATACATATGTACAACCAAGCTTACTCAAGCAATCAAAAGAAAAGGCATAAGTTATTTCAAATTTTTTTGCAAGTGACAAGAATGCAAAATAGCTCTCTTTGCTTGAGTTCCCCATATGGGGTCAATCATAAATCACATCACTCCACAAGACATATCCCAATAGATCTACTAAGAGTTTTAAATCGAGTAGCATCTAAAGGTTTAGTAAATAGGTCCGCAAGTTGATCATTAGTACCTACATGTTCAAGTACTATGCATTTATTTTCAACAAGCTCTCTAATGAAGTGATGACGGATGTCAATATGCTTAGTTCTAGAATGTTGCACCGGAATCTTGGAAATATTAATAGTACTCATGTTATCACAAAAGAGAGTGAGAGTACCTTGGTTGAATCCGTAGTCTACTAGCATTTGCTTCATCCATAGGAGTTGTGTGCATCCACTCCTCACGGCTATGTACTCGGCCTCGGCCGTGGACAAGGAAATTGAGTTTTGCTTCTTGCAAAACAAAGACACCAAGTTGTTGCCTAGAAAGATGCAACCGCCCGATGTGCTCTTCCTATCATCACAATTTCCTGCCCAATCCGCATCACTAAAGCCTACAAGACTAGCATTAGTGTCAAAAGAGTTCCAAATCCCATAGTTGGATGTCCCATTCACATAGCGAACGATTCTCTTTACGGAAGAGAGATGGGACTCCTTAGGATCCGCTTGGTACCTAGCACACACACCCACACTAAAGGAGATATCGGGCCTACTTGCGGTCAAATAAAGCAAGCTTCCTATCATGCCACGATATAACGTTTGTTCCACACTTTTACCACTAGCATCCTTGCTTAGCTTCAAAGTGGTACTCATGGGTGTATCACAATGTTTGGCATTTTCTAAACCAAACTTCTTCACTAGGTTTTTGGCATATTTGGCTTGGGTTATGAAAATCCCATCATCTAATTGCCTAATTTGCAAACCTAGGAAGTAACTAAGCTCACCAACAAGACTCATCTCAAATTCATGAGACATGACATCAACAAATTGTTGGACCTTGGTGTTGTTGGTGGAGCCAAACACTATATCATCAACATATATTTGAGCTATGAAAAGCTCATCATTGTCTCTCTTGATGAATAGTGTCCTGTCAAAACTACCTCTTGTGTAGTTATTGTCAACAAGAAATTGAGTGAGGCGCTCATACCAAGCCCTCGGTTCTTGTTTCAACCCATATAGTGCCTTCTTGAGGCGATAGACATGGTTGGGGTGGTGTGCATCCACAAACCCCTTGGGTTGTTCAACAAATACTTCCTCTTGCAAGAAGCCATTTAGGAAGGCACTCTTGACGTCCATTTGGTGCAATTTGAACTTGTGCACACAAGAGATGGACAAGAGAAGCCTAATGGACTCTAAGCGGGCAACGGGAGCAAAAGTCTCCTCAAAGTCGATACCCTCAATTTGAGAGTACCCTTGTGCTACAAGTCTAGCCTTGTTCCACAAGTCTAGCCTTGTTCCGCACTATGTTGCCATCCTCATCGGATTTGTTCCTAAATATCCATTTAGTGCCTATGACATTAGTGGTCTTAGGCCTAGGAACTAGAGTCCAAACCTCATTCCTTTCGAATTGGTTTAGCTCTTCTTGCATGGCAAGAACCCAAAATTCATCATTCAAGGCTTCATCAACCTTTTTGGGTTCTATTTGAGAGGTGTAGCATGTGAAGCTAATTAGATTAGCTATTTGACGCCTAGTCCTAACACCCTCATTAACATCTCCAATAACATCCTCTTTGTTATGGAGTCTTCTAACCCATGGAGCGAGTTCATTAGAGTCCAAGTTAGGAACTCTAGTAATAGGTTGTGTGACTTCATTAGATGTCCCAACATTGGAAGTCACCACAACCCTTTCCAAAGGAGAGTCATCCTCTAAAACATCCTCTTCCTCATGGTCATTAGACTTGAGCCTTGTATCATCAATGACAACATTTGATGATTCCATGACGGTTCGAGTCTTCAAGTTGAAAACTCTATAGGCTCTACTATTCAAGGCATAGCCAATAAAGATACCCTCATCACTCTTAGCATCAAACTTGCCAAGTTGATCACGGTCATTTAAAATGTAGCATTTGCTCCCAAATGTGTGGAAGTAGCTAACATTTGGCTTCCTACCCTTCCATAACTCATAGGAGGTGTTTCTAGATCCGGGCCTTAGGAATACTCTATTCCCTATATAGCAAGCTGTATTGACGGCTTCGGCACATAGGTTCCTAGGGACATTGTTGCTAAGCAACATAACTCGGGCCATCTCTTGGAGGACCCTATTCTTCCTCTCAACAACCCCATTTTGTTGTGGTGTCCTAGGAGCCGAAAACTCATGGGAGATGCCTAAACTATCACAATAGCTTTCAAAAGAGGCATTCTCAAATTCCCTCCCATGGTCACTTCTAATCCGTTTAATGCTTCTAATTTTAGATTTCATTTCATTTCGTAATTTAGTACAAAGCATTTTAAACTTATCAAAAGTTTCGGATTTTTCTCTAAGAAAATATGTCCATGTAAATCTAGAGAAATCATCAACACAAACAAAAATGTATCTCTTTCCACCTAAACTCTCAATTTGCATAGGACCCATGAGATCCATGTGGAGAAGCTCTAGGGGCTCCTTGGTGGAGAGATACTTGCCCTTTTTGTGCATGCTTTTGGTTTGTTTTCCTTGTTGGCAAGGTCCACAAATACCATTGGCTTTCTTCCCAAGCTTAGGGAGGCCACGCACACACTCGAACTTTCCAAGGGTTCTTAAATCCCTAAAGTTCATGTGGCCAAGTCTTTCATGCCACAACTCTATTTGCTCATCCATGGACACATTGTTTGAGACTATTCTAGCTTCAAGACAATAGCAATTGTCGCTAGATCTCATACCTTTCAATAAGGTTTATCCATCGGGCTTTAGGATAGAGCAATTATCTTTACAAAACAAGACGGAATATCCTTCATCACTTAGATGTGAAATGCTTATTAAATTGGCTTTCAAGCCATCAATAAATAAAGCATCGGATAAGGAGGGTAAACCGAGAACGGAAATGGTTCCTTTCCCTACAACCTTCTTTTTGGATCCATCACCAAAAGTGACGTATCCACCTTCCTCCATAACAAGAGTCTCGAAGAAACTCTTGTTTCCTGTCATGTGCCTAGAGCACCCACTATCTAAATACCAAAAATTAGAAGAATTTGCCTTCAAGGCTATTTGAGCAACATGGCAAACATTTTCATTCTTTCTAATCCACCTAGAAACAATCTTAGCTTTCTTAGTGGTCTTTGGTACGTGGGTTTCAGAAGTTCTAGGATCATGCATAATCATATTATCATTCCTAGGAACATGCATCATGGCTCTTTTCTTTTTCTTCTCTATCATGCTTCTAGTTTTGCACATTTTTATATATCGAAAGCAATGTGGTCTAATATGACCATCAAATCCACAAAAGTGACAAATAGGAGTAAAATAAGGAATCATACCTTGTCCTTGTCTTTGTCTTTGTGGATGAAGGGGTTCAATCCGTCTTCGTTATTGAACCGGTCTAGATTGCTTCCTAGCTTGAGGTTGCATGATAGGCCTTTTTCCTTTGTGAGCCAAGTGTGGAGGAATGTTGGCTTGAGAGACACTAGGGGGTTGAGCTTGAGGTTGCCTTCTTGGCCCCATCTTCACTTGAGCATTTGAACTTTGTCCTATTTCTAACTTCTTCCTTGGAATTTGCACAAATGAAGTTTCTTCGTTCTTCAAGCTCTTGACAAACACGATCTTGTTAGAGGTTGAGATCTTCTTGCCATCTTCATACCCAAGACCCCTCTTGTCATATGGACTCTTTCCAACACCAAGCATATGGTCAAGCTTCTTGGTGCTAGAATCCATCCTAGTCATAGATTCTCTAACTTCTTCAAGCTCCCTCTTTAGACTATCTTCATTCCTCCTAGATAAGACTAACTCCTCTTTTAGCTTATCTTCCATCTTCTTGAATTTTTCCACTTGTTCACTTAAGTGGTCATTATGAGATGCAAGCTCAAGATTTTCTTCTCTCAACATCTTGATCTTTCTTGTGCTCTTGATTGCTAAATCATTAAACTCGGCATGATATTTAGCAAGCACCTTTTTCTCCACAAATCCATTCATGGAGTTAGAAGAGGAATCACTTTCTACTTCACTTGAGTCATTTTCTTCTTGACTCATTTCCTCTCTCTCACTACCACTTTTGCTCTTATGGGAGGAGGCAAAAGCTAGGAGATTAGCCATGAGCTCTTCATCATCAGAAGACTCATCTCCCTCATAGGAGTCATTACTACTTCCACTCCAAGTGGCGGCCATCACTTTTCCCTTTTTTTTCTCATTGTGATTTGCACATTCGGGGGCAAAGTGACCTATCCCACCACATTTGAAGCATCGGACCCCTTTCCTTTCGGTCTTCTCTTTCTTAGGCTCAAACTTGTTGTAGGAACCCTTTTTCTTGAAGTTTTGACCTTTGAAACCAAAGTCCTTTTTCTCGAACTTCATGACCCTTTTGAATCTCTTCACAAATAGTGCAAGGTCTTCGTCCGAGTCATTCTTCTTCACCTCCTTTTCATCCTTGGAGGTTTTCAAAGCAATTCCTTTTTGCTTTTTAGGAGGTGTGGAGATAGGACCCTTTCTAGACTCATAAGCTAGAAGTCTCCCAATCACCTCACTCGGCTTCATATCCTTATATCCACTATTTTCTTCTAAAGCCGTCACCTTAGTTTCAAACCTATCGGGTAGAGATCTCATAATCTTTTGCTTGATTCTCCTATCCGAATATGGATCACCAAGTTGATGACTTTGGTTGACTATGTCCATCAACTTTATCTCGAAGTCGTTGAAGCACTCATTCTCCTCCATCTTAAGCATCTCAAATTGAGTTTGGAGGACTTGAAGCTTAGAGTCCTTCACCACTTCGGTTCCCTCATGTGCAATCTCTAGGATGTCCCAAGCCTCCTTAGCTATCCTAGTATTTTGAATCAATTTGTATTGATTTTCGTCCATAGCACACAAAATGGCATGCATCGCCTTCCTATTCCATTTTGAAGCCTCAAACTCTTGCGCGTTCCATTGCGCCTTAGGCTTCAAAACTTCTTCTCCTCCACCACCGGGAGTCATCTTGGGTAGATCATATCCGTCTTCCACCGCCATCCATGCACGGTCGTGAATTTGGCATATGTAGGATTCCATCTTCCCTTTCCATTGGGAATAGTTCAATCCGGTAAGAAGTGGAGGCCTTGTGCTAGAAGTACCTTCGTTGCCACCACCATTTCCACCGTTTCCACTCATAGTATATATGAATGAATGAAATGAATGCAAATGTATGAATGATCAAAAATCACACAAAATGCAAAACACACCAAAATAAGCAAGGATCACCTAAGTATATCTAGGAACCCGCTCTGATACCAATTGAAACTAATTATAGCAAGGTGTGTATAAAACTATCTAGAGGGGGGGTGAATAGATTTTATGCTTTTTACCCAATTTTTCATGTTAGTCAAAATTACGAAATAACCCCTAAATAGATAAAGCGATAAAGCAATAAATCAAGTAAAATATGCGGAAATTACACTCGAACCTCGAATCCACTAAATGTGTAAACGATTACAACCTAATCCCGGAAGTAATCACACACCTACCTAATCCCGGATGCTACACACAAGACTTACTTTCTCTATGAAGAGAATACAACCCTAAGTGAATATATGTGAATATCCAAAATGCAACATAGAGCAAGGGAGACCCTATATGCTTATCTAAGATGATTAATATGCAATTAGAACAATCCTAGATATTAAAAACTAAATGACATGTTCAATCAAATAGTTTAGCTAATCAAGATTAAGCACAAAACCTAATTAGCTATCACAACACAACTTCTCAAACATACATCACACTAATCTCAAACTTGTATCCAAAATATATAAAATAACATACAAGTAATTAATTGAGATTGCTTAGTTAAGAAAGACACAAAATATGTAAGATATTAGTGAAAAACTTACCAAGCAAAGTATGATAAAGAATCCATGCAAGATGACATCTAGAAGATCAAAGATGATGCTAGATGATGATTGATGATCATGAAAAAGTGTTTGAGTGATTAAAAATGAGTTCTTGGAATTTTTCTTCTCTTTGAAAAATATCCTAAGTATGAAATCTGATATGAACTCTCTTGGCTGACCTAAAGTCAAAGTGTTATATATATAGGGGCCATAAGTGAAGTGTGGTCATTTTGAAAAAACGCACCAAAAATATCTATGTGGCTTGACTGCCGCGGTTGCTCAACCGCGGCACAGCAAAGACATTGCTGTCGCTCGACTGCCGCGGTTGAGGCACCGCGGCAGAGACATGGAAGTCTCTGTCGCTTGCATGCCGCGGTATGCCAAAATTAGGTAACCGCGGCAGTACAACCGCGGCACAAGAAGGGCAAGCCTTCTAAGCCACTTCACACAAAAGAAACATGCAATAAGTGCACGTGTGAGTGTGAAAACAATGCAACCTAATGCTTAACAAGATATGGCAATTAATAAGCTAGATGCAATCATTTAACATGCAAGAAGAGATGAAAATAGGCATTAATGCACAACACAAATAAACACAACATACAAAGATAAGACATATGCATGAGTTATGAGTGTGTGCAACTATCTCTTCAAGTCAAGTAAGCACAAAGAAAATTAACTTCGGTGCTTATCAACACAAGGTCTTCAAAGGGCTTCGAACAATAAAACCAATACCTAAGCTACCCTTACAAAGTACCCCAACATGTGGTTTGTCCACGAAATTAGCCAATCAACAATTGGGAACCTTACAGTCAAACCGGTTATCATCCGAAATTTTGCTTATAAAGAGAATAGATATCAACATGTGAGTGTGTGTGTGCATGTGGCTCATCAACCCATTTCTATTTGTCAACCCGAGCTCATTTGATTATTCAACTATACTCCATAAGCCTTTTTTTTTTTTATTTAGGCTTGAATCAAAGATTTTTTTTTATGACTCAATTCAACACTTCTTTGATTTTTCTAACAAAAACATATACTCCTCATGGCGGCTTTCACTCATCACAAAGGCGTAGCCCTTTCCTACCTTGGGCGGCTTCACAACCAAGGTGTGTAGCCCTTTCCATGAGGGTGCTCGTTGAGTTCTATGAAATTCCCCTTAAGTAGTAGTGAAATATACCTAGAGGGGGGTGAATAGGTATAGGCTCCAAATTCTCCCAATTTAAAAATAATGCGGAATATATCAATGAAAATGCACACTTGATTATATTTGACAAATTAATTGATTTCACTTATACAAGAGATAATCAATTTACAAGATATGCAATCAATGAAAGATATGGAAGATAAAGAAAAGTAAAAGCAAAAATGAACACAAGTGTTTTTACGTGGTAAAACCTCAAAGAGGAAACATCCACGGGTTGATACCACAACCACCGGCAAAGCAATCCACTATGTGAAAAAGGACTTACACACTCAAGCTATCACTCATGATATCCGCTCAAGCTATCAACTCCTAATCTACCCTCGGGCTAGTGAATCACCAAGCCTACTTCCTATCCGAGATGTGTCCTACACCTCTAGAAAGCAACTTCCTATCCAAGACGCTCACGTCTCTAGGAAGATTTCTTGCTTGCCTATCCGGATCCTCCCGACCCTAGACAAGACTCCTTTGCTTGATTATCCGAGTCCTCCCGACTCTAATCAAGACTTCCTTGCTCTATCCACAAAGCTTCACTCACTTTGCTAGAGACTTCAACCTAATGCAAGGCTATGATCTAAAGTGATGCAAGTGATGCAAACACAAACAAATTAAGCTAGATGATCAATCAAGTAAAATGTACATGTTCAAAGACAATCTAGAATATGCTTCCAACACACAATCACAAGATTATCTAGAAATCAAGACATGTAAATCAATAAGAACAAGGTATGAATATTCAATATATCACACTAAAAACCTAGTTCTTAGATCATGAAATAAAACATAGAAAATAACATGAAGCACATCACACATACATTTTCTAGAATCAATTTCATGATAAATCAAGTTTAGCACATATATGTTCAAGACAAATCACAAAGCTAAATCTCAATTAACAAATGATCAAACAACCCCAGCATGTGATCTAACATACTTCTCAACAAATTTCATCAATCAAATAGTAAGAATCAAGAGATGATCAAAGATGAAATTGAAAAACAAAAGTTGAAATAACAACCTTGACCACGGACTGAAAATGGATCAGCTGAGAAAATGGTGAAGTAAGCTGCCTCTAAAAATGTTTGGAGTTTGTAGCTCTCTTCGAGACCAACAATTTTGGTTTTTGAATCGAATGATTTCGAGTTCGTATGAGAGAGATATGATCAAACTAAGAAAACCAAAATGAGAAGATTTCTGCAGAAAATTCGAAAGTGTTCTTGAAAATCTTCAACTTGTGTGGAGGGAAGGAGATGAGTTGAAAAAGGAGGGAAGAGAGAGATTTTACGAGCGAATCAGAAGATGACACATCACCTCCCCGTGGGGTTCGCGTGGGGCCCACGGGAGCAGAGGGCTCCCTTGGCCGTGGGGCCCACGGCCTCCCACACGGGCAGGCCTTGTGGCCACACGTGCTCCTGACTTCTCTCGCGCGCTCCTTCGGTTCTTCAGCCCATATCTTGGGCATCCGAACTCCGATTTCGAATCCGTTTTTGGATTACGAACCGTGACTCCCTCACGCACGACTACGACTAACAACTTTGAAAAATGGTTGAGAAATCATCTTGGAATCCGACGATGAAGTCAACACAACAAATGAGAACGAAAAGTAGCATAGTCAACTTGTTTGAACTCGAAACCTTATGAATGAGTAACCGAAACGACCGGAACTCAATAAGGCATTAAATAAGAACATGTTCAAGTCCTAAACACAAAATACGCAAACAAATAAACACATATTCACACAAGCATGCCATATCAAAGAGATAGTCACAAAGCATGCAATTTCACAATGTTTGTCTATTAAAGAACAATGCATGAGCATACTATGAAGTGTGTGAAAGTGTTATACCAAATGTTTGAACCACGATGCAGGGACACACATGTATGAATTGTGTGTGTGTGCGCTAACGCCTTGCAAGAGGATAGAAGTCAAGATTTACCTTTGACGTTTTTCACCTCTTGAAGACGACTTTTGCACTAGAAGTTGCTCTTCACTTTTTAAGCTTCCTTTCTTCAAAGAATGTCCTAAGCAACAACTAATACATACATAGAGTGTTTTGCAATGGAATCAAGCCAATACAAATAGTGAACCTTACATTCTATGTTGCCGAAGCAAATGGATACCAACCATTGGTCATTTTTAAATGTACTAGTCCTTAGGACTTCAAGGTGTATCCAAAGCTAACATCAATCAAGCTCAACATACTTAACAAAACATACAAGAGAAGTAAAGTGCAATTTTTGAAATCAAAATTTAAGGCTTAAACGCACATGATCAAGAAGCAAGTAAAGAGACTTACTTAAGATCTCTACTTCTCAAGAGAGTAGCTATCAAAGAATATAAAGCTCACATTATTCAAAAATTAGCCACTCAACAATCATACAAATAACAACACACTTCATGAATAAGATCAATGTGAACACTTATCACCAAAAGATCTTAAACTAGCAAAAGTCAAAGAGGACCATATAAACACTATACTAGTTCTCAATTATGACATGCTTCATGAATGTGATACAAACAATGAGTTGATAGGTGAAAAATCAAGTAAGCAAGCAATATGATAGAGAGATACCTTCGCAAGCTATTTTCACCAAATACAATGTCTTCACCCTTTTTATGAGTCCTCTTGGCTTGTAAGTCCTCATGACTACAAGTTATAGGTGTGTCGATTCCAAGAGACTAAAGACAATGTAATCCAACTCAAACAAAAAAAATTGACTTTCTCGAAAAGCCTTAACATGATTGTCACCATATAGATACCAAAAAAAAAACTTCTCAAAAGTTAATCAACAAATTTTGACTATCATAACAAACAATGTGAGATAGCTAAGTTCATGTCAAGTTGTAAAGATACAAAGCAAACAAGCTAAGCTTCTTAACAACAACACTAGTCTTAAAGCTGCTCACACGTGCAACTTACACTAATGGTAAGAGCACTCACCCTTGACAAATTTTGTCTTGGGTGGACATACACGAACATCATCAAGATTCTCTTTGACCACAATGTTGAACCTAGAGTAAAGTTCTTCCACAACTTGATTCACAATAATATCATTAATACCTTTTTTCTCAACATTGTTAGCAACACATGCATTGTCAAATTTAGAAGGATATGCATTCTTCACCTTCCGGACATTTTTAACATGCTTTGAGAGATTATCATGCTTTCCATATTCAAAAGCTTTAGCATGCATAAAATGAGGTCCAATCTCTCTATTCCTAGATGCATTTTCTATGTGGCAATATTCAATGAACTTATAGCACTTGGGCTTGATATGGCCTAAGGTATTGCAAAAATGACATATGGGAACAAAAAGGAGAGATTTTACCTTCCGGAGTTGGAGAAGCACAAATGGGAGTTTCAATGGGTACCTTGTTCTTCAATTTGATCTTGGTCTTGGAACGTCTCTTCTTAGGAGCTATCTTGTCAACAATGACATGATCCTCGCTTTGTAGGAAGTGATGCTTCTATGAGCTTCTCCTCAACTACAAAGTCGCTTGAGCCTCCTAAAGATAAACTAGAGATGATCCTCTCCTTTTCAAGAACACTTCCCTCAACTTCTCTAAGCTTCTTGGCAAGAACATTCTTTTCACCCAAGAGCCTCTGAGTTGTTGAAACAAACTCATCCACTTGCAAATTGATCAAAACATCTTTCTCATCAACCTCTCTTAAGGCTATCTCCAATTTCTCTTCAAGACTTTTCGCCTTAGCCAAAAGATCAACATAGGTTGAATTTCCACTTAAGCACACTTGATGATTTGTATCAACCTCCTTGTCTAATGAATCTTGACTAACATCCTCTAGGATAGAGTGAGAGGCCATGAAAGCAACAAAGTTGCTCACCAACTCTTCTTCAATAGAAGACTCATCACTTGAGCTCTCCTCATCACTAGAGTTATCATCACTCCATGTGGATTTCTTCATTATGTTGCTTGAGTAAGTGATCAAGTCTAAATTGATCATCCTTTGGAACATAAGAACATCTTCTTCTTTGCTTTTGTAACTAACACTATTTCAAGCTTATCAACAAATTTGTTAGTAGACAAATGCAATGAAAAATAAGAAGAACCTTTTCCACAACAAATAAAAGAGGACAACTATAACACAAAAACCTAAGCAATTTACACGTAAGTATAAACCGGATCTCGTCGAGTGCCATCCGACGACCCGCTCTGATACCAATTGAAAGTATACAAACGTAGTTAAATTGCTTAAAGCATACCTAGAAAGGGGGTGAATAGGTTTTTTACACCTTTTTCAAACCCTTGAACAAACTTTCGTTTGTCCCTCAAGGTAGTCTTACACACAACAAAATAAGTCAAGGAAGACATACATAGACAATATGATAATACAATCATAAGAGCAATGTCTAAGTATATCATCTAGTTGTGTGAGGTATAAGAATAAATAAACACAACAACAAAGTAAGCTTGTATTTCAATAGATGTTCAATGAGTTACAAGAGTGATCAAATATCACTATACAAAAATTACAATATACAAAAGAATCATAGATACAAAAAAATGATCAAAAGAATGAATCCACAAATCACACTATACAAAGTCTTGCTTCACAATACATCATAAGTGAATATTATGAAACAAGATAATATAATATACAATTAAAATAAAAGAGAAAGAGATAGGAAGAATTAACACAAGAGATTTTTTAACGTGGTAAAACCTCCAAGGAGGAAACAACCACGGGTTGAACTACAACCATTTGGTACTATATTATTGGAAAGTAAACATAGAACATTCACAAAGTGACTGAAACTAATTATAGCACGGTGTGTATAAAACTATCTAGAGGGGGGGTGAATAGATTTTAAGCTTATTACCCAATTTTTCGTATAAGTCAAAATTACGAAATTACCCCTAACTAGATAAAACAACAAATCAAGTATAAAATGCGGAAATTAAATAACACTTGATTTTTACGTGGAAACCCTCAAGGGAAAAACCACGGGCTGGTAAGTAAGCCACACTCGAACCTCGAATCCACTAAATGTGTAAAACGATTACAACCTAATCCAGGAAGTAATCACACACCTATCTAATCCCGGTATGAGTGAACCTAGTCCAATTTGCTTGCGATCTAAGCAACCTAATCCCGGAAGCTACACACAAGACTTACTTTCTCTATGAAGAGAATACAACCCTAAGTGAATATATGAATATTCAAATGCAACATAGAGCAAGGGAAACCCTATATGCTTATCTAAGATGATGAATTTGCAATTAAAGCAATCCTAGATATTAAGAACTAAATGACATGTCAATTAGTTTAGCTAATCAATATTAAGCACAAAACAACTTCTCAAACATACATCACACTAATCTCAATCTTGTATCCAAAGTATATAAAATAACATACAAGTAATTAATTGAGATTGCTTGTTAAGAGAAACACAAAATATGTAAGATATTAGTGAAAAACTTACCAAGCAAAGTATGATGAAGAATCCATGCAAGATGACATCTAGAAGATCAAAGATGATGCTAGATGATGATTGATGATCATGAAAAAGTGTTTGAGTAATTAAAAATGAGTTCTTGGAATTTTTCTTCTCTTTGAAAAATATCCTAAGTATGAAATCTGAATATGAACTCTCTTAATTGACCTAAAGACAAAATGGCATATATATAGGGGGCCGAATCAAAGTGTGGTCGTTTAAGTAAGTTTCAAAGAAACGCGCCGATCGGCGGTTTCAATCGACGGCCAGGCCGCCGATTTCAACCGCCGAATTGCTCCCGAGGAAACAAGGGAGAAACGGCGGTTTCGAAACCACCGAACCAACCGCAGAATCAAACCCGAGAATTAAAAACCATCAGGTATGAAAGGCGGTTTCGATCGGCGGTCGGTGGCCACCGATCTCAACCGCAGAATTGCTCTAGACCATTCTGGAAACAAACGGCGGTTTCATTCGGCGGCCAGGCCGCCGATTAAACCGCTGAATCACCAAAGATGGTGAAACCAAAGGAGAAGCTTAAAGCATCCTCCTTAAGCGGTCTTCACACAAAACCAAGCACATTCTAGTGCAAGTGCGGATGTTTCCGAATCCTATCGGGAAACGAATTACTAAGCACAAAAGCACACAACATAACATAACATAACATCAAGGTGCTAGTGTGAAATGTGACATGTGAAGAGT
Organism: Acer yangbiense; assembly: GCA_008009225.1. NCBI lineage: Eukaryota > Viridiplantae > Streptophyta > Magnoliopsida > Sapindales > Sapindaceae > Acer > Acer yangbiense. The sequence goes on along the minus strand of CM017773.1, from coordinate 19,188,990 downwards.
ATGCACACCAAATGCAAGAATGCTAAGTGAGTGTGTGCAACTATCTCTTCAAGATAAGTAAGCACATAGAATTTACCTTCGGTGCTTATCAAGACGAGGTCTTCAAAAGGGCTTCGAACAATGAAACCAACTCCTAAGCTACCCTTACAAAGAACCCCAACATGTGGTTTGTGCACGAAAAGAGTCAATCAACAAATGGGAACCTTACAATCTCCCCCTTTGGCTATTTCATGACAAAACCACCACTCACATTGATTCCTCACAAAGAAATAGAAACTACGGGACTACGATGATATTCTACATTACAAAGAGATAAGAAAATAAAACTTCAAGTCTTCAACCTCTTGTAGAATAATCAATCCCTGAAAATAAGAAAATAAAGTTTCTAACATTTCCAATACAAGTAAAGTGTGAGATTAATCAAGTGAGACCAAAAACAAGCATTTGCAGTTTAAAGTTTAGGCACAACAATATGAAATGTATGTGTATGCAATGCTCACCCTCAACGGGTTACTCCCCCTCAATGAATGTTCTCACCAAAATGCACAATTGCTTCTATATTTTGCAACTCCCCTTACCATATCCTACTCACCCTTTTTGTCATGATATAGGCAAAGGAGTAGTCCCCAACCGGGTCACTCATAGCAACGAGAGATAGAAGCATGCAAGATATTTGCATATACATATAAGTCACTTTATGCACCTCAATTAATTGGAAAGAAACAAGGAGATTTATTTGTAGAAAAATGTGTGAATCCAACATGCTTTGCATACAAGACATGTAGCATTTAAGTTCAAAATCAATGGTATTTGTCAAAGCAAATGACAAAGGTTTCTAATAAGAATTCAAACCAATTTCACCAATGTCATGAGAAAAGCAAGGATATAGAAATTTTATGGATTTCAATTTAAGAGCAAATATATCCAACTTTATAAGTGAAACATGGCATGAGCAACTTTGCACCCTATTTGATTTTTCCGTATAAGATATCCGTATGATAGTAGCCATGTTCAACCAATAAAGAAAGAGAGACATTTGGAATATAAATTCCTTTGAACGGATACAAGATCCTTTATTCATTTTAAGTCTCATAAGCTTTCACACAAGTTTTGCATTTTAAGAATATGCAACCATCAATTCATGCTTTTCATGTGAGCATGTTATATGAATTTCATGCTTTTTCATTTGACATTAGCATGTTATAAAAGAATCATCATGTCATGGAGATAACTATAGGTCATTCAAATCATACTTCCTAAGAACATCTCCTAGTCCAAAAATGCATGTTTGAACTTAACTATGACATAGATTGTAAACAAGCAAGGTTCACACTTATTAAATTGAAAACATATATACATATGTACAACCAAGCTTACTCAAGCAATTAAAAGAAGAGGCATAAGATATTTCAAATTTTTTGTAAGTGACAAGAATGCAAAATAGCTCTCTTTGCTTGAGTTCCCCATATGGGGTCAATCACAAATCACATCACTCCACAAGACATATCCCAATAGATCTACTAAGAGTTTTAAATCGAGTAGCATCTAAGGGTTTAGTAAATAAGTCCGCAAGTTGATCATTAGTACCTACATGTTCAAGTACTATGCATTTATTTTCAACAAGCTCTCTAATGAAGTGATGGCGGATGTCAATATGCTTAGTTCTAGAATGTTGCACCGGATTCTTGGAAATATTAATAGCACTCATATTATCACAAAAGAGAGTGAGAGTACCTTGATTGAATCCGTAGTCCACTAGCATTTGCTTCATCCGTAGTAGTTGTGTGCATCCACTCCCCGCGGCTATGTACTCGGCCTCGGTCGTGGACAAGGAAATCGAGTTTTGCTTCTTGCAAAACCAAGACACCAAGTTGTTGCCTAGAAAGATGCAACCGCCCGATGTGCTCTTCCTATCATCACAATTTCCTGCCCAATCCGCATCACTAAAGCCTACAAGACTAGCATTAGTGTCAAAAGAGTACCAAATCCCATAGTTGGATGTCCCATTCACATAGCGAATGATTCTCTTTACGGAAAAAAGGTGGAACTCCTTAGGATCTGCTTGGTACCTAGCACACACACCCACACTAAAGAAGATATCGGGCCTACTTGCGGTCAAATAAAGCAAGCTTCCTATCATGCCACGATATAACGTTTGTTCCACACTTTTACCACTAGCATCTTTGCTTAGCTTCAAAGTGGTACTCATGGGTGTATCACAATGTTTGGCATTTTCTAAACCAAACTTCTTCACTAGGTTTTTGGCATATTTGGCTTGGGTTATGAAAATCCCATCATCTGATTGCCTAATTTGCAAACGTAGGAAGTAACTAAGCTCACCAACAAGACTCATCTCAAATTCATGAGACATGACATCAACAAATTGTTGGACCTTGGTGTTGTTGGTGGAGCCAAACACTATGTCATCAACATATATTTGAGCTATGAAAAGCTCATCATTGTCTCTCTTGATGAATAGTGTCTTATCAACACTACCTGAAAGTCCTAGAGGCGTGTTCAATATAAAGCTAGAGGGGGGGTGAATAGATTTTAGCTATTATTACCCAATTTTCGCATGCAAGTCAATTTTACGAAAATGCCCCTACTAGTCAAAAATACATACAAGTGTAATATAGTGCGGAATTTAAATAACACTTGATGTATACGTGGAAACCCAACCACTGGGAAAAACCACGGGCTGTATAGTGCGCCACACTCGGAACTCGAAATCACTAATTGAAATGAAGTTTACAACCTATGTAGACCTCGTCTAACATTCCGGTCTGTAACCCCTCACTTCTACCCAGCGGGCCTTTATTAGCAACCCTATTCCAATTTGCTTGAGGCCTAAGCACTCTTAGCCTCAAGACTTACTTCTCTAAGAAGAGAAACAACCTATGTGAATATATATATGAATATTCAAATAACAAACAAGGCTAGGTAACCTTAGATGCTTATCTAGGATGATGATATAATCAATTTAATCAACCCTAGATATCAATTGCTAAATGACATATCAAATAGCTTAGCTAATCAAGATTAAGCAAAAACCTAATTAGCTATCACAAACAACACTCGATTAATTTTCATCACAAATAATCTCTAACTTGTATCTAGCATATAATCAAAAGCATACAAGTAATTAAAGAGATGTATTAATATGAAAAACACTAAAGTAATATGAAATTAGTGAAGAACATACCAAATAAGATGTGATGATTCAAAACCATGCATGGATCAATTCTATGAAGGCATAGAAAATCAAATATGAAATTTGATGCAAAAGGGAATTGATTTGAGTGTTTAAAGATAGGTTCTTGATTTGATTTTTTCTCAAAAATCTCTCTTGAAAGATTAGGGTTCTAATTGCTCAAGAAGCTTATTCAGAGATTGAGAAAACAAGATATTTATAGACATCAAGAATTGGGCATGTGAAAAGACACTTTTGCCCATGAAACGCACCGTTCGGCGGTTTCAATCGGCGGCCAGGCCGCCGATGACGACCGCCGAATTCAGCTCGTGAAGAACAGAGCATTAACGGCGGTTTCATTCGGCGGTTTCGCGACCGCCGATACAACCGCCGAATCAAACCCGAGAGATTAAAATCGATCAGGTATGAACGGCGGTTTCGAACGGCGGTCGTGACCGCCGATCTTGACCGCATAATTGCTTCAGACCAATCTGGACTGAAACGGCGGTTTAATTCGGCGGCCTGGCCGCCGATCATAACCGCCGATCACCAACAATGGTGAAAACCAAGGAGAAGCCAAGGGCATTCTCCATAGGCGGTCTTCGCGCGAAACCAAGCACTCATTAGTGCAAGCGCGGACGTTTCCGAACAATGTCGGGAAACGAATTATAAGGCACATATACACACAACAAGATATATCAACCAAAGTGCTAGTGTGTAAAGTGACATGTGAAGAGATGCACATAAAAATAAGCAAGTATGCAATCATAGCAAGAATGCTAAGTGAGTGTGTGCTACAAGATCTCTTCAAAGAAAAACAAGCACAAGAGATTATACCTTTGGCGTGCTTGTATCTTGAGGTCATGGAAGGGCCTTTGATCTTCAACACCAAACACTTAGACTACCCTTACATTCCAAAACCCCAACATGTGGTTTGACCACGAAATAAGCCAATCAACAAAACGGGAATCCTTACAATCTCCCCCTTTGGCTATTTCGTGACAAAACCACCACTCACATTGATTCCTCACAACAAAAATAAACCTATGGGTCAATGAAGATTTTCTACAATACAAAGAGATATATAAAAATAAAACTTGAAGTCTTCAATCTCTTGTAGAACAATCATTCCCTGAAACAAGGTTTCTAAACTTTCCAAAACAAGTAAAAGTGAGATGAATCAAGTGAGGACATAAACAAGCATTTGCATTTCTAAGAAATTAAACACAACATCATGCAACGTATGATGAATGCAATGCTCCCCCCCAAAGGGTTACTCCCCCTCAATGTATATTCTCCCCAATGTGCACCAATTGCTACAACAATTTGCACCTCCCCTTACCACATTATACTCCCCCTTTTTGTCATGATATAGACAAAGGAGTAGTCCCCAACCGGGTCACTCAAGGCAAAGAGAGATAGTAGCATTCTAGTATATGCATAATCAATATAAGTCACTTTATGCAATCTCAATTAATCGGAGAGAAACGAGGAGATTTATTAGATAAAATGTGTGAAACAAAATGCTTTGCATACAAGACATATTGCATTCAAGTCCAAAATACCATGGTATTTGGCAAAGCAAATGACAAAGGTTTCTAATAGGAATTCAAACCAATTTCACCATTGTCATGAGAGAAGCAAGGATATAGAAATTTCATTGATTTCAATTTAAGAACAACTATATCCAACTTTATAAGCTAAACATGTCATGAGCAACTTTGCACCCTATTTGATTTTTCCGGGAATGAAACCCGTATGATAGTAGACATGTTTAACCAATAAAGAAAGAGAGACATTTGGATTGTAAAATCCTTGAATGGATACTAGATCCTTTTTCATTTGAGTCTCATTAGCTTTTTCACACAAGTTTTTGCATTTAAGAACGCAATTATCAATTCATGCTTTTTCATTTGAGCATGTACATGAATTTCATGCTTTTCATAAGACATTAGCATGTTATTTAAGAATCATCATGTCATGGAGATAATCATAGGTCATTCAAATCATACTTCCTACATACATCTCCTAGTCCAAAATGCATGTTTGAACATAAATATGACATGGATTGTAAACAAGCAAGGTTCACACTTATTGAATTGAAAACATATATACATATGTGCAACCAAGCTTACTCAAGCAATCAACCAAGAAGCATAAGATTTTTCAAATTTTTTGCAAGTGACAAGAATGCAAAAATAGCTCTCTTTGCTTGAGTTCCCCATATGGGGTTAGTATCATCCTTCATTAATGAAGGGCATGAGGTCCTATGGACCTACCAAGTCCATTTGACTTAGTTGAACCTATTTGAGACTTGTTAGTCTCGTAGCAAGCGGGTTCATTTTTCCTTATCCACATAGATATAACATTTTTCTTCTTAGTGGTCAAAGGTTGCATGTCATTCACTAACCTAGGATTATTGACAAAAGATTTCCTAGGCTCATGCAAATGGGCTCTTCTTAGCCTCTTTTTCTTTATCATGCTATCAATCCTACAATGGTTAATGTACTTAAAGCACTTAGGCCTAATATGCCCATAAACACCACAATAATGACAAGTTGGTACAAAGTAAGAATTCATACCATGTTCTTGTGAAGTCATTGGAGACTCATCATGCATTTGATGTCTCCTTTGGTGTTGAGTCGGTTCATGTCTTCTATTTGGTTGAACCGGAATGGGTTGCCTCCATGGATTAGGTAGCATGTTTTGCCTATTTTCATAGTGAGTCATTTGTTGAGGAGAGTTGACTCGAGAGGCTCTAATCCGTTGAGCTTGGGGTTGTCTTGCTTTCACCACCTTCACTTGTGCATTTGTCGAACATTGTCCTAGTTCTAACTTCTTCCTAGGAGTTTGCACCGGTGACGCTTCTATCTTACCCAAACTCTTCACAAAGACGGTCTTCTTAGGAATAGAGCAATCCTTGCTCACTTCGAATCCGAGACCTCTTTTGTCACAAGGGCTTTTTCCTACACCAAGTATGTTGTCAAGTTTCTTGGTGCTTGTGGTCATTCTAGTCAATGACTCTTTGGCTTCAACAAGCTCTCTCTTCAAACCCTCTTCATTCCTCTTAGACAAAGCTAGCTCATCTTTTAGCTTGTCTTCTTCCACCATGGATCTTATCACTTCATCATTCAAGTGATCAACTTGTGTTGAAAGCCTAAGTAGTTCTTCCTTTAACCTTTGAATCTCTTTTTCATTCTTTAACTTAGAGCTTTCAAAACTTTCAAAGTTGTCCTTAAGATCCATTTTCTCTACTTGCTTCTTTAGGAGGTCATTGTATGTTGTAAGCTCTAGATTTTCTTCCTCTAAAATCCTTAAAAATCTATCTTTCTTCTTCATGGAGCTTTCAACATTGACTATAAAGTTATGCATATCCATATTCTCTACATTTCCATTTGTAGAGTTAGATGAGGAGTCATCTCCACTAGTGTCATCTTCTAGGCTCTCCTCCTCTCTTATGGATCCAATTTCCTCATCAAGACCTTCACCTTGATCTCTTGAGTCAATAAGTGCCATATCCCAATGCGAAGCAACAACTATCTCCTCTAGAGCTACTTCTTCGACTTTCTCTTCTATGGGATCACTAGCAACGGAATTCTTACCAACAACTTCATTTTCTTCACAATTGGCACCCAATGCCTTGAAGTTATTGATAAGCTCATCATCACTTGATGACTTATCTCCTTCTTCGGAGTCATCACTTTCACTCCAAATGGCGGCCATCATTTTTTCTCTCTTGTTCTTCAAATTCCCACAATCTAGTGAGATATGACCTATGCCACCACACTCATAGCATTGGATCCCTTTCCTTTCACTATTCTCTTGCCTATGCTCAACCTTCTTGAAAGGAACCCTTTTCTTCAATTCTTGCCCTTTGGATGCATGACCCTTCTTCTCGAATTTTACAAACTTCTTGAATTTTCTCATTAAAAGTGCCATGTCTTCATCCGAGTCATCCTTGTCCTCCTTCTCAACCTTGGAAGCTCTCAAAGAAATCCCTTTTTGCTTCTTTGAAGGAGTGGAGCTAGGACCCTTCCTAGACTCGTAGGCGAGAAGTCTACCTGTTACCTCGCTCGGCTTCATGTCCTTAAAATCACTGTTTTCTTCTAAAGCCGTCACCTTAGACTCAAACCTCTCGGGAAGCGATCTCATTATCTTTTGCTTGATCCTTCTATCCGAGTAAGGGTCACCAAGTTGATGACTTTGGTTGACAATGTCCATCAACCTAATCTCGAAGTCGTTGAAGCACTCATTCTCCTCCATCCTAAGTGTCTCAAATTGAGTTTGGAGGACTTGAAGTTTGGAGTCCTTCACTACTTCGGTTCCCTCGTGTGCAACCTCTAAGATGTCCCATGCCTCCTTGGCTATCTTAGTGTTCTGAATCAATTTGTACTGATTTTCATCCACTGCACATATGAGGGCGTGCCACGCCTTTTGATTCCACTTGGACAACTCAAACTCAGGTTGTGTCCACTGTGCCTTAGGCTTGAGCACTTCTTCTCCTCCATCCGTGGGAGTCATCATAGGAGGCGAATATCCATCTTCAATGGCCATCCATGCCCTATCATGGATTTGACACACATATGCCTCCATCTTCCCTTTCCATTGGGAGTAATTTATGCCGGTGAGGAGGGGTGGCCGTGTGCTTGAAGCACCCTCATGGTTGCCACCGAATCCACTCATTGTATCAAATGAATGAATGAAATGTATGCAAAATGTATGAATGAGCAAAAATCACACAAATGCACAACACACCTAAAATGAGCTAGGATCACCTAAGTATATCTAGGAACCCGCTCTGATACCAATTGAAAGTCCTAGAGGCGTGTTCAATATAAAGCTAGAGGGGGGGTGAATAGATTTTAGCTATTATTACCCAATTTTCGCATGCAAGTCAATTTTACGAAAATGCCCCTACTAGTCAAAAATACATACAAGTGTAATATAGTGCGGAATTTAAATAACACTTGATGTATACGTGGAAACCCAACCACTGGGAAAAACCACGGGCTGTATAGTGCGCCACACTCGGAACTCGAAATCACTAATTGAAATGAAGTTTACAACCTATGTAGACCTCGTCTAACATTCCGGTCTGTAACCCCTCACTTCTACCCAGCGGGCCTTTATTAGCAACCCTATTCCAATTTGCTTGAGGCCTAAGCACTCTTAGCCTCAAGACTTACTTCTCTAAGAAGAGAAACAACCTATGTGAATATATATATGAATATTCAAATAACAAACAAGGCTAGGTAACCTTATATGCTTATCTAGGATGATGATATAATCAATTTAATCAACCCTAGATATCAATTGCTAAATGACATATCAAATAGCTTAGCTAATCAAGATTAAGCAAAAACCTAATTAGCTATCACAAACAACACTCGATTAATTTTCATCACAAATAATCTCTAACTTGTATCTAGCATATAATCAAAAGCATACAAGTAATTAAAGAGATGTATTAATATGAAAAACACTAAAGTAATATGAAATTAGTGAAGAACATACCAAATAAGATGTGATGATTCAAAACCATGCATGGATCAATTCTATGAAGGCATAGAAAATCAAATATGAAATTTGATGCAAAAGGGAATTGATTTGAGTGTTTAAAGATAGGTTCTTGATTTGATTTTTTCTCAAAAATCTCTCTTGAAAGATTAGGGTTCTAATTGCTCAAGAAGCTTATTCAGAGATTGAGAAAACAAGATATTTATAGACATCAAGAATTGGGCATGTGAAAAGACACTTTTGCCCATGAAACGCACCGTTCGGCGGTTTCAATCGGCGGCCAGGCCGCCGATGACGACCGCCGAATTCAGCTCGTGAAGAACAGAGCATTAACGGCGGTTTCATTCGGCGGTTTCGCGACCGCCGATACAACCGCCGAATCAAACCCGAGAGATTAAAATCGATCAGGTATGAACGGCGGTTTCGAACGGCGGTCGTGACCGCCGATCTTGACCGCATAATTGCTTCAGACCAATCTGGACTGAAACGGCGGTTTAATTCGGCGGCCTGGCCGCCGATCATAACCGCCGATCACCAACAATGGTGAAAACCAAGGAGAAGCCAAGGGCATTCTCCATAGGGGGTCTTCGCGCGAAACCAAGCACTCATTAGTGCAAGCGCGGACGTTTCCGAACAATGTCGGGAAACGAATTATAAGGCACATATACACACAACAAGATATATCAACCAAAGTGCTAGTGTGTAAAGTGACATGTGAAGAGATGCACATAAAAATAAGCAAGTATGCAATCATAGCAAGAATGCTAAGTGAGTGTGTGCTACTAGATCTCTTCAAAGAAAAACAAGCACAAGAGATTATACCTTTGGCGTGCTTGTATCTTGAGGTCATGGAAGGGCCTTTGATCTTCAACACCAAACACTTAGACTACCCTTACATTCCAAAACCCCAACATGTGGTTTGACCACGAAATAAGCCAATCAACAAAACGGGAATCCTTACACTACCTCTTGTGTAGTTATTGTCAACAAGAAATTGAGTGAGGCGCTCATACCAAGCCCTCGGTGCTTGTTTTAACCCATATAGTGCCTTCTTGAGGCGATAGACATGGTTGGGGTGGTGTGCATCCATAAACCCCTTAGGTTGTTCAACAAACACTTCCTCTTGCAAGAAGCCATTAAGGAAGGCACTCTTGACGTCCATTTGGTGCAATTTGAACTTGTGCACACAAGAGATGGATAAGAGAAGCCTAATGGACTCTAAACGGGCAATGGGAGCTAAAGTCTCCTCAAAGTCGATACCCTCAATTTGAGAGTACCCTTGTGCTACAAGTCTAGCCTTGTTCCGTACTATGTTGCCATTCTCATCGGATTTATTTCTATAAATCCACTTAGTTCCTATCATATGTGAGCTTTTAGGCCTAGGAACTAGAGTCCAAACCTCATTCCTTTCGAATTGGTTTAGCTTTTCTTGCATGGCAAGAACCCAAAATTCATCATTCAAGGCTTCATCAACCTTTTTGGGTTCTATTTGAGAGGTGTAGCATGTAAAGATAATGAGATTAGCTATTTGACGCCTAGTCCTAACACCCTCATTCACATCTCCAATAACATCCTCTTTGTTATGGAGTCTTCTAACCCATGGAGCGGGTTCATTGAAGTCCAAGATAGGGACTCTAGTAATAGGTTGTGTGACCTCATTATTGTCATTAGACGTCCCAACATTGGGAGTCACCACAACCCTCTCCAAAGGAGAGTCATCCTCTAAAACTTCCTCCTCCTCATGGTCATTAGAATTGAGCCTTGTATCATTAATGACAACATTCGATGATTCCATGACGGTTCGAGTCTTCAAGTTGAAAACTCTATAGGCTCTACTATTCAAGGCATAGCCAATAAAGATACCCTCATCAATCTTAGCATCAAACTTGCCAAGTTGATCACGGTCATTTAAAATGTAGCATTTGCTTCCAAATGTGTGGAAGTAGCTAACATTTGGCTTCCTACCCTTCCATAACTCATAGGAGGTGTTTCTAGATCCGGACCTTAGGAAAACTCTATTCCCTATATAGCAAGCCGTATTGACGGCTTTGGCACATAGGTTCCTAGGGACATTGTTGCTAAGCAACATAACTCGGGCCATCTCTTGGAGGACCCTATTCTTACTCTCAACAACTCCATTTTGTTGAGGTGTCCTAGGAGCCGAAAACTCATGGGAGATGCCTAAGCTATCACAATAGCTTTCAAAAGAGGCATTCTCAAATTCCTTCCCATGGTCACTTCTAATCCGTTTAATGCTTTTAATATTAGAATTCATCTCATTTTGTATTTTAGTACAAAGCATTTTAAACTTATCAAAAGTTTCGGATTTTTCTCTAAGAAAATATGTCCATGTGAATCTAGAGAAATCATCAACACAAACAAAAATGTATCTCTTTCCACCTAAACTCTCAGTTTGCATAGGACCCATGAGATCCATGTGGAGAAGCTCTAGGGGCTCCTTGGTGGAGAGATACTTGCCCTTTTTATGCATGTTTTTGGTTTGTTTTCCTTGTTGGCAAGGTCCACAAATACCATTGGCTTTCTTCCTAAGCTTAGGGAGGCCACGCACACACTCGAACTTTCCAAGGGTTCTTAAATCCCTAAAGTTCATGTGGCCAAGTCTTTCATGCCACAACTCTATTTGCTCATCCATGGACACATTGTTTGAGACTATTCTAGCTTCAAGACAATAGCAATTGTCGCTAGATCTCATATCTTTCAACAAGGTTTGTCCATCGGGCATTAGGATAGAGCAATCATCTTTTCTAAACAAGACGGAATATCCTTCATCACTTAGATATGAAATGCTTATTAAATTGGCTTTCAAGCCATCAACAAATAAAGCATCGGATAAGGAGGGTAATCCGGGAACGGAAATGGTTCCTTTCCCTACAACTTTTTTTTTGATCCATCACCAAAAGTGACATATCCTCCTTCCTCCATAACAAGAGTCTCGAAGAAACTCTTGTTTCCCGTCATGTGCCTAGAGCACCCACTATCTAAATACCAAAAATTAGAAGAATTTGCCTTCAAGGCTATTTGAGCAACATGGCGAACATTTTCATTCTTTCTAATCCACCTAGAAACAATCTTAGCTTTCTTAGTGGTCTTTGGTACATGGGTTCTAAATGTTCTAGGATCATGCATAATAATATTATCATTCCTAGGAACACGCATCATGGCTCTTTTCTTTTTCTTCTCTATCATGCTTCTAGTTTTGCACATTTTTATATATCGAAAGCAATATGGTCTAATATGACCATCAAATCCACAAAAGTGGCATATAGGAGTAAAATAAGGAATCATACCTTGTCCTTGTCTTTGTGGATGAATGGGTTCAATCCATCTTCGATGTTGAACCAGTCTAGGTTGCTTCCTAGCTTGAGGTTGCATGATAGGTCTCTTTCCTTTGTGAGCCAATTGTGGAGGAATGTTGGCTTGAGGGACCCTAGGGGGTTGAGCTTAAGGTTGCCTTCTTTGCCCCATCTTCACTTGTGCATTTGAACATTGTCCTACTTCTAACTTCTTCCTAGGAATTTGCACATATGAAGTTTCTTCGTTCCTCAAAGACTTAACAAACACAGTCTTGTTAGAGGTTGAGATCTTCTTGCCATCTTCATACCCAAGACCCCTCTTGTCACATGGACTCTTTCCAACACCAAGCATATAGTCAAGCTTCTTGGTGCTAGAATCCATCCTAGTCATAGATTCTCTAACTTCTTCAAGCTCCCTCTTTAGACTATCTTCATTCCTCCTAGATAAGACTAACTCCTCTCTTAGCTTATCTTCCATCTTCTTGAATTTTTCCACTTGTTCACTTAAGTGGTCATTATGAGATGCAAGCTGACGCGCCACTGGATAGTTCTATAAACTATCGTAAATAATGTGGCATGTGAATTTATCCGTAAGCGCACGGATCGTTACGATCACATAGCGGCAAGTACGGTTCGTTCCACAGGGATTCATTGTGAGGTACCTTTTATCGGTTTTAGTCTTATATAATTATTATATACTATTTACACTAATTACAACATATTTACATGCATTAAAAGTAAAGGAGGATGGCAAGTGAGCAATTAAACTAACTAATAACTAAATTAAACTAAGATGGCATAAACTAAACTAAATTATACTACAACTAAGGATTGTCATCTCCTTAGTAACTAATTAATCTAACAACTAAACTACCACTACAATTATCTAAATTAAGTTAACTAAACTAATTAAACTAATTACCATCTAATGCAATGATCTTGCAAAAGTGGTAATGAGACTTGGGATGTTGGGATGTTGGTGTACAAGTGCAATTATCCAATTAATTAGTTGATTCCTATTAACCTAGGATAGTCTAAAACATTCAATAAAGACACATGCATTAATAACCATTCATGCATAATCTAAATTGTATTACATGCTTATGAATTAGTTAATTCAAACAACACATATATGAATTAAAGCTCAAGATAGAAAATCAACTCATATCATAGATAATATACAAAGTACACCAAATCCCAACATCAAATATTAGTTACATAAAATAACTAAAGTGGTGTGGGTGGTGAGAAATTACATTACACTAAACTAACTAAGCTAATCTAAGCTAAACTAAGCTAATTGTGTGACTTTTGGATATTTGGGAGGTAGTGTTTAGGTTAGGGGAGGAAATATATATATAGGGAACTGTTTTGGGGAGGTTTTGGACAGAAATACCTTCAAGTCGGTTGTCCGGGCGACTTTAGAACTGCTGGCCGGCGAGCTTGTGGCCGCCGTCAAAGCTCGCCGCGAAGAAATTGAAGACGGTGGCGAGTTCTGGCCTTCTGGACCGCGGGTTCTTTCCCGCTGCATGTACCCGCCAAGATTTGGCGAGCTTGGACGCTCTGGAAGGCGGGAGAATGGCCGTTGAACCGAGCTTGAAGGTTTGCTCAACCATGGAGGTTTGGAGGATTTGTTGGTGTTGAAAACCTTTGCATGGGAGGCTAAAAGTGGGTGCAATAGGACCACCGTGGAGTGGGCTTCCGATCTGGGCGGAGAAACGCCAGAAAAATGGTCAGAAAATGGCCGGAATCGGTCACCGAAGTCACTGGGTCGGTACCGGTTCGGGTCGGGCTGACACGATTTGCTGAGGAAGACGACCTGAAGTCAGCGTGACGCAGGCAGCGCCAAAACGACGCCGTTCCAGGGGTGACGTGGCAGGCGCGCTGTGCGTTGGCTGGCTAATTGCAATCTACACCCCTGATCTTTCCCCTACTCACAGAATCTTCAATAATTGCCCGAATATTGCACTTTTGCCCCTGATTTGTCCAAAATGACAATTTTGCCCCTTGAACTTCCCTAATCACCTGAAACACTTATTTATCCGTTAAATACCCGGTTTTACCCGAGAAACAAGTACAAAAAGATAGGAAAAGGGAGTGCTAAATGTTAACATTTGGAGCGCTATCAGACCCCCAAACCTAACTTTTGCTCGTCCTCGAGCAAAACAAAAACTAACAATTAAAAACTACTAAAGCAGAAATAAAACATAAACTAATTAGTCCGCTTTCGTGGGAGAAACGATGGCACTTAGCACGTGCCACAAGCCTTTTAAACCCCTAGGTGTCCCTAGTGGGAGGAGTGTAGTCTCCTGAGGGTTTACCGCTACGATACCCACAAACGTAAAGCTAAAAATTAAAACTAAAAATTAAAAGCAATTTACGAAGCCATACAAAAATGAGATATAAAAGAGTTGTGCATGTGAGAAGTCACGCATGTGAGAACCGCTGAGTAGTGGGTAACCTAAAGTCATTCAAATGACCGAAATACAAAATGCAAATCCCACACTCAAAATGTTTTAGCATCAAATTCAACATACTTGGAAGTAATTAAATACTCGAGGTGTGTTTATCAATATAAAGCTAGGGGGGGGGGGGGGGGGGGGGTGAATAGATTTTAACTAATATTACCCAATTTTCGCATGCAAGTCAATTTTACGAAAATGCCCCTACTAGTCAAAAATACATACAAGTGTAATATAGTGCGGAATTTAAATAACACTTGATGTATACGTGGAAACCCAACCACTGGGAAAAACCACGGGCTGTATAATGCGCCACACTCGGAACTCGAAATCACTAATTGAAATGAAGTTTACAACCTATGTAGACCTCGTCTAACACTCCGGTCTGTAACCCCTCACTTCTACCCAGCGGGCCTTTATTAGCAACCCTATTCCAATTTGCTTAAGGCCTAAGCACTCTTAGCCTCAAGACTTACTTCTCTATGAAGAGAAACAACCTATGTGAATATATATATGAATATTCAAATAACAAACAAGGCTAGGTAACCTTAGATGCTTATCTAGGATGATGATATAATCAATTTAATCAACCCTAGATATCAATTGCTAAATGACATGTCAAATAGCTTAGCTAATCAAGATTAAGCAAAAACCTAATTAGCTATCACAATCAACACTCAATCATTTTCATCACAAATAATCTCTAACTTGTATCTAGCAAATAATCAAAAGCATACAAGTAATTAAAGAGATGTATTAATATGAAAAACACTAAAGTAATATGAAATTAGTGAAGAACATGCCAAATAAGATGTGATGATTCAAAACCATGCATGGATCAATTCTATGAAGGCAAAGAAGATCAAATATGAAATTTGATGCAAAAGGGATTTGATTTGAGTGTTTAAAGATAGGTTCTTGATTTGATTTTTTCTCAAAAATCTCTCTTGAAAGTTTAGGGTTCTAATTGCTCAAGAAACTTGATCAGAGATTGAGAAAATAAGATATTTATAGACATCAAGAATTGGGCATGTGAAAAGACACTTTTGCCCCTGAAACGCACCGTTCGGCGGTTTCAATCGGCGGCCAGGCCGCCGATGACGACCGCCGAATTGAGCTCGTGAAGAACAGAGCATTAACGGCGGTTTCATTCGGCGGTTTCATTCGGCGGTTTCGTGATCGCCGATCCAACCGCCGAATCAAACCCGAGGGATTAAAATCGATCAGGTATGAACGGCGGTTTCGAACGGCGGTCGTGACCGCCGATCTTGACTGCATAATTGCTTCAGACCAATCTGGACTGAAACGGCGGTTTCATTCGGCGGCCAGGCCGCCGATAATAACCGCCGATCACCAACAATGGTGAAAACCAAGGAGAAGCCAAGGGCATTCTCCATAGGCGGTCTTCGCGCGAAACCAAGCACTCATTAGTGCAAGCGCGGACGTTTCCGAACAATGTCAGGAAACGAATTATAAGGCACATATACACACAACAAGATATATCAACCAAAGTGCTAGTGTGTAAAGTGACATGTGAAGAGATGCACATAAAAATAAGCAAGTATGCAATCATAGCAAGAATGCTAAGTGTGTGTGTGCTACTAAATCTCTTCAAAGAAAAACAAGCACAAGAGATTATACCTTTGGCGTGCTTGTATCTTGAGGTCATGGAAGGGCCTTTGATCTTCAACACTAATCACTTAGACTACCCTTACATTCAAAACACCAACATGTGGTTTGACCACGAAATAAGCCAATCAACAAAACGGGAATCCTTACAATCTCCCCCTTTGGCTATTTCGTGACAAAACCACCACTCACATTGATTCCTCACAACAAAAATAAACCTATGGGTCAATGAAGATTTTCTACAATACAAAGAGATATATAAAAATAAAACTTGAAGTCTTCAATCTCTTATAGAACAATCATTCCCTGAAACAAGGTTTCTAAACTTTCCAAAACAAGTAAAAGTGAGATGAATCAAGTGAGGACATAAACAAGCATTTGCATTTCTAAGAAATTAAACACAACATCATGCAATGTATGATGAATGCAATGCTCCCCCTCAAAGGGTTACTCCCCCTCAATGTATATTCTCCCCAATGTGCACCAATTGCTACAACAATTTGCACCTCCCCTTACCACATTCTACTCCCCCTTTTTGTCATGATGTAGACAAAGGAGTAGTCCCCAACCGGGTCACTCAAGGCAAAGAGAGATAGTAGCATTCTAGTATATGCATAATCAATATAAGTCACTTTATGCAATCTCAATTAATCGGAGAGAAACAAGGAGATTTATTAGATAAAATGTGTGAAACAAAATGCTTTGCATACAAGACATATAGCATTCAAGTCCAAAATACCATGGTATTTGGCAAAGCAAATGACAAAGGTTTCTAATAGGAATTCAAACCAATTTCACCATTGTCATGAGAGAAGCAAGGATATAGAAATTTCATTGATTTCAATTTAAGAACAACTATATCCAACTTTATAAGCTAAACATGTCATGAGCAACTTTGCACCCTATTTGATTTTTCCGGGAATGAAACCCGTATGATAGTAGACATGTTCAACCAATAAAGAAAGAGAGACATTTGGATTGTAAAATCCTTGAATGGATACTAGATCCTTTTTCATTTGAGTCTCATAAGCTTTTTCACACAAGTTTTTTGCATTTAAGAACGCAATTATCAATTCATGCTTTTTCATTTGAGCATGTACATGAATTTCATGCTTTTCATAAGACATTAGCATGTTATAAAAGAATCATCATGTCATGGAGATAATCATAGGTCATTCAAATCATACTTCCTACATACATCGCCTAGTCCAAAAATGCATGTTTGAACATAAATATGACATGGATTGTAAACAAGCAAGGTTCACACTTATTGAATTGAAAACATATATACATATGTGCAACCAAGCTTACTCAAGCAATCAACCAAGAAGCATAAGATTTTTCAAATTTTTTGCAAGTGACAAGAATGCAAAAATAGCTCTCCTTGCTTGAGTTCCCCATATGGGGTTAGTATCATCCTTCATTAATTAAGGGCGTGAGGTCCTATGGACCTACCAAGTCCATTGGACTTAGTTGAACCTATTTGAGACTTGTTAATCTCGTAGCAAGCGGGTTCATTTTTCCTTATCCACATAGATATGACATTTTTCTTCTTAGTGGACAATGGTTGCATGTCATTCACTAACCTAGGATTATTGACAAAAGATTTCCTAGGCTCATGCAAATGGGCTCTTCTTAGCCTCTTTTTCTTTATCATGCTATCAATCCTACAATGCTTAATGTACTTAAAGCACTTAGGCCTAATATGCCCATAAACACCACAATAATGACAAGTTGGTACAAAGTAAGAATTCATACCATGTTCTTGTGAAGTCATTGGAGACTCATCATGCATTTGATGTCTCCTTTGGTGTTGAGTCGGTTCATGTCTTCTATTTGGTTGAACCGGAATGGGTTGCCTCCTTGGATTAGGTAGCATGTTTTGCCTCTTTTCATAGTGAGTCATTTGTTGAGGAGAGATGACTCGAGAGGCTCTAATCCGTTGAGCTTGGGGTTGTCTTGCTTTCACCACCTTCACTTGTGCATTCTTCGAACATTGTCCTAGTTCTAACTTCTTCCTAGGAGTTTGCACCGGTGACGCTTCTATCTTACCCAAACTCTTCACAAAGACGGTCTTCTTAGGAATAGAGTAATCCTTGCTCACTTCGAATCCAAGACCTCTTTTGTCACAAGGGCTTTTTCCTACACCAAGTATGTTGTCAAGTTTCTTGGTGCTTGTGGTCATTCTAGTCAATGACTCTTTGGCTTCAACAAGCTCTCTCTTCAAACCCTCTTCATTCCTCTTAGACAAAGCTAGCTCATCTTTTAGCTTGTCTTCTTCCACCATGGATCTTACCACTTCATCATTCAAGTGGTCCACTTGTGTTGAAAGCCTAAGTAATTCTTCCTTTAACCTTTGAATCTCTTTTTCATTCTTTAACTTAGAGCTTTCAAAACTTTCAAAGTTGTCCTTAAGATCCATTTTCTCCACTTGCTTCTTTAGGAGGTCATTGTATGTTGTAAGCTCTAGATTTTCTTCCTCTAAAATCCTTAGAAATCTATCTTTCTTCTTCATGGAGCTTTCAACATTGACTATAAAGTTATGCATATCCATATTCTCTACATTTCCATTTGTAGAGTTAGATAAGGAGTCATCTCCACTAGTGTCATCTTCTAGACTCTCCTCCTCTCCTATGGATCCAATATCCTCATCAAGACCTTCACCTTGATCTCTTGAGTCAATAAGTGCCATATCCCAATGTGAAGCAACAACTATCTCCTCTAGAGCTACTTCTTCGACTTTCTCTTCTATGGGATCACTAGCAACGGAATTCTTACCAACAACTTCATTTTCTTCACAATTGGCACCCAATGCCTTGAAGTTATTGATAAGCTTATCATCACTTGATGACTTATCTCCTTCTTCGGAGTCATCACTTTCACTCCAAATGGCGGCCATCATTTTTTCTCTCTTGTTCTTCAAATTCCCACAATCTAGTGAGATATGACCTATGCCACCACACTCATAGCATTGGATCCCTTTCCTTTCGCTATTCTCTTGCCTATGCTCAACCTTCTTGAAAGGAACCCTTTTCTTCAATTCTTGCCCTTTGGATGCATGACCCTTCTTCTCGAATTTTACAAACTTCTTGAATTTTCTCATTAAAAGTGCCATGTCTTCATCCGAGTCATCCTTGTCCTCCTTCTCAACCTTGGAAGCTCTCAAAGCAATCCCTTTTTGCTTCTTTGAAGGAGTGGAGCTAGGACCCTTCCTAGACTCGTAGGCGAGAAGTCTACCTATAACCTCGCTCGGCTTCATGTCCTTAAAATCACTGTTTTCTTCTAAAGCCGTCACCTTAGACTCAAACCTCTCGGGAAGCGATCTCATTATCTTTTGCTTGATCCTTCTATCCGAGTAAGGGTCACCAAGTTGATGACTTTGGTTGACAATATCCATCAACCTAATCTCGAAGTCGTTGAAGCACTCATTCTCCTCCATCCTAAGTGTCTCAAATTGAGTTTGGAGGACTTGAAGTTTGGAGTCCTTTACTACTTCGGTTCCCTCGTGTGCAACCTCTAAGATGTCCCATGCCTCCTTGGCTATCTTAGTGTTCTGAATCAGTTTGTACTGATTTTCGTCCACTGCACATATGAGGGCGTGCCACGCCTTTTGATTCCACTTGGACAACTCAAACTCAGGTTGTGTCCACTGTGCCTTAGGCTTGAGCACTTCTTCTTCTCCACCCGTGGGAGTCATCATAGGAGGCGAATATCCATCTTCAATGGCCATCCATGCCCTATCATGGATTTGACACACATATGCCTCCATCTTCCCTTTCCATTGGGAGTAATTTATG
This sequence comes from Acer yangbiense, assembly GCA_008009225.1. Lineage (NCBI taxonomy): Eukaryota > Viridiplantae > Streptophyta > Magnoliopsida > Sapindales > Sapindaceae > Acer > Acer yangbiense. The sequence goes on along the minus strand of CM017773.1, from coordinate 19,169,081 downwards.
CCGGTGAGGAGGGGTGGCCGTGTGCTTGAAGCACCCTCATGGTTGCCACCGAATCCACTCATTGTATCAAATGAATGAATGAAATGTATGCAAAATGTATGAATGAGCAAAAATCACACAAATGCACAACACACCTAAAATGAGCTAGGATCACCTAAGTATATCTAGGAACTCGCTCTGATACCAATTGAAAGTAATTAAATACTCGAGGTGTGTTTATCAATATAAAGCTAGAGGGGGGGTGAATAGATTTTAACTAATATTACCCAATTTTCGCATGCAAGTCAATTTTACGAAAATGCCCCTACTAGTCAAAAATACATACAAGTGTAATATAGTGCGGAATTTAAATAACACTTGATGTATACGTGGAAACCCAACCACTGGGAAAAACCACGGGCTGTATAGTGCGCCACACTCGGAACTCGAAATCACTAATTGAAATGAAGTTTACAACCTATGTAGACCTCGTCTAACACTCCGGTCTGTAACCCCTCACTTCTACCCAGGGGCCTTTATTAGCAACCCTATTCCAATTTGCTTAAGGCCTAAGCACTCTTAGCCTCAAGACTTACTTCTCTATGAAGAGAAACAACCTATGTGAATATATATATGAATATTCAAATAACAAACAAGGCTAGGTAACCTTAGATGCTTATCTAGGATGATGATATAATCAATTTAATCAACCCTAGATATCAATTGCTAAATGACATGTCAAATAGCTTAGCTAATCAAGATTAAGCAAAAACCTAATTAGCTATCACAATCAACACTCAATCATTTTCATCACAAATAATCTCTAACTTGTATCTAGCAAATAATCAAAAGCATACAAGTAATTAAAGAGATGTATTAATATGAAAAACACTAAAGTAATGTGAAATTAGTGAAGAACATACCAAATAAGATGTGATGATTCAAAACCATGCATGGATCAATTCTATGAAGGCAGAGAAGATCAAATATGAAATTTGATGCAAAAGGGATTTGATTTGAGTGTTTAAAGATAGGTTCTTGATTTGATTTTTTCTCAAAAATCTCTCTTGAAAGTTTAGGGTTCTAATTGCTCAAGAAACTTGATCAGAGATTGAGAAAATAAGATATTTATAGACATCAAGAATTGGGCATGTGAAAAGACACTTTTGCCCCTGAAACGCACCGTTCGGCGGTTTCAATCGGCGGCCAGGCCGCCGATGACGACCGCCGAATTGAGCTCGTGAAGAACAGAGCATTAACGGCGGTTTCATTCGGTGGTTTCGTGACCGCCAATCCAACCGCCGAATCAAACCCGAGGGATTAAAATCGATCAGGTATGAATGGCGGTTTCGAACGGCGGTCGTGACCGCCGATCTTGACCGCATAATTGCTTCAGACCAATCTGGACTGAAATGGCGGTTTCATTCGGCGGCCAGGCCGCCGATAATAACCGCCGATCACCAACAATGGTGAAAACCAAGGAGAAGCCAAGGGCATTCTCCATAGGCGGTCTTCGCGCGAAACCAAGCACTCATTAGTGCAAGCGCGGACGTTTCCGAACAATGTCAGGAAACGAATTATAAGGCACATATACACACAACAAGATATATCAACCAAAGTGCTAGTGTGTAAAGTGACATGTGAAGAGATGCACATAAAAATAAGCAAGTATGCAATCATAGCAAGAATGCTAAGTGTGTGTGTGCTACTAAATCTCTTCAAAGAAAAACAAGCACAAGAGATTATACCTTTGGTGTGCTTGTATCTTGAGGTCATGGAAGGGCCTTTGATCTTCAACACTAATCACTTAGACTACCCTTACATTCAAAACCCCAACATGTGGTTTGACCACGAAATAAGCCAATCAACAAAACGGGAATCCTTACAATACTCTCATGCTTCAGATGTAATTCGCCTCGACTCTAATCTCACTGGATTTCACTCTGTTTTTCTCTCAGAGTCCTAGGCACACTCTCTATCAAACACATGCATTTTGGAAGTTATGTACATGGAAATCAAATATATAACGCATGTGAGTATTCGAAATAAAGCACATTTATGTGAATTGATCTCATGAAGGAATTGAATGCCATGAACGTGGTAGAGCATATTAAATTTGCATTCCCTAAATAGACTTCCTAAAAGATCAATTAATTCTTCCCTACTTATGTTGGCCAAGGTGATATGTGGTGTATGATATATGGAAGGTATATGGAAGATACTAATCATGTCAAAATGTTTATATAATACAATTTTCAACTCGAAGCTCATTTTAGATTATTCATTTACACAAGCGTCTAGGCTATAATTTTGAACTTTGATTTGTGCTAATTGGTTACTCACATTGGAGTAGTCATTGCTTTGAAGATTAAGGGCTTTAAGTGCTTAATTTTTAACACTTAAATTTTGAAAGCCCTTTCTTAGCACAAGTTACAAAATATGCCTCAGTACACGCTATTACAATTTAGAGCTTAACGGTTGAATTCTCTACTTTAGTAGAATTTGACAAGATTAGTAGCTATGTAAGGTTAAGTGTTTAGGTCTATGGATTAAGGTGTTGTGTGATAGGTTTATGTGTTTGGCCATATTTTCATTGAATCATGCATAAAGGGAGATGGACTAGTTTAGACAATTTGGTCGTGAAATACTAACAAAGTCCTAATATCATTTCTAATAGTCCATCTATCAAGGGAATATAAATTTAACATGTTATCCACATTTATGAATGTTCTATGGCAAACAATGCAATTGAAGCAATGAGATCACAATGAAAAACATTTCGAAGAGTGTATAAGAGTAGAACAGAATTACCCTCAGAAATGAACGCTAAGGCACAAAACTCACGGGTAATCTCCACTATTAATCCTAACAATCGAGTACGGAGTCTCGTCCACTTAGACACTAAGAGAAAGGGACTAATTTCACATCATGCAAAGCAATCCTAGACTGACAAAAAGTTATCCAGGACTCAGCAACTAATACATGCGAAAGACTCCTCAATGGCACTACTCAAAACATCTCATTCAAACAATTTTGTTCAAAGATGGCTTATCGCAAAAATTTCAAAATTTTGACACAAAAACACAAAAACACAATATTTACAACACAAAAATCACAAAAAATGAAAAAATTGACACATATGTGTCCACACCCCCAAACCTAAACTCAACATTGTCCTCAATGTTGAAAACTTGAAGAACATGGACAAGGAGTTCATGATTTGGAAATATGAGCACAAAACATTCTAACATATATATACAACTACACACACACAAACAAACAAAAATACCATGTGAGAGATGTATCGAAAAATGGAGAAAAAATGTTTCTATAAAAACCGTCAACTTTTGAAACTCGAACAACGTCTTCTTTTCAATTCATATTGTCAAATATATTCCATAAAACATGCTCAAATTTTGAGACAAGAATATAGACATGCAAATGAACACTTTTCATGAAGAAAATATTTCAAAATTCAGTTCGGAAAAGTGTGATAACAGACGTCGAAAACAGGTCACGTGCAGAAATTTTGAAAACAGGGCACGTCTATGACCTTCGGTCGAAGAAATAGTCATAACTTTTAAACCGCCACCCAGAACTTAACGTTCTTTATACCGTTGGAACCGTATCGAAAATACGATTAATACAATGTAGGCGGAAAAATTTATTTCTTCACCGATTAGTACAGTTTTTAAGAAACATGTGACTCAAAAATTTCGAAACAGGGCATTTTCACAAGGTTTGAAAAACAACAACAAAAATAAAAACAAAAATACAACATAATTATATATATACAATCCTAATATCTACAACTAACATGTAAATACATATATACAATCTTAATTATCCACCACTAATCACATTACAAAAACCCAATCCTAATCACTAGTCAACACAATCAATTCACACTCTTAAGCTATGCAAAAGATATACTTGAAGTAAAAGCTCAAAAGTGGAAGATTGGACCTGAGAATTAGCATTCGTAGGATGGTGTGCTTCGTGGTATGGTGTATTGGTGCATGGTGTGGTGGGCGGGTTTAGGTCGGCGGGTTCATTCCTGCGGCACGAAGTCGCGGTGGGTCTTCCAGATGGTGCGGCGGCTTCGTTTCTTCTGGAAGGTGGGCTTATTCCCGCGGCACGAGGTCGCCGTGAACTCGGCGAGTTCCTTCCATCTGGATGGCGGAATATGTCCCGCCTGAATGAAGTCGCCGTCATCATTGGCGGTTTCTGACCTTCTGGACAGCGGGCTTTGTCCCGCCGCAGTGAAGTCGCCATGCTCCCCGCGGGTTCTTTTCGTCCGGCCAGCGGGTAATGTCTCGCCGTCTGATCTCGCCAAAGGTTCAAAAAGAACCAGGCGGCTTTGTTGGGCGGGCTCATTCCCGCGGACTCATCCCGCCGTAGGCATTTCTTCTTGATTCCAAACCCTACACACACAAAATCACACCAACATCTATCACAAGCACATGCTATACAAGTGATAAGTAAGGAGTTCAAAAACCCCCAAACCTATTTAATTTTATGTATCTCATAGCATACTTGCAATATGGTTAGTGGACAATTAAGAGACTCAAGACTCTATACAAAAATAACACTAAAAATACAAAAATAACACTAAGACTAAAACCAACAAAATATATGCTGCACAATTTTATGTCCCCGGCAGCGGCGCCATAAACTTTGACGCGCCACTGGATAGTTCTATAAACTATCGTAAATAATGTGGCGTGTGAATTTATCCACAAGCGCACGGATCGTTACGATCACATAGCGGCAAGTACGGTTCGTTCCACAAGGATTCATTGTGAGGTACCTTTTATCGGTTTTAGTCTTATATAATTATTATATACTATTTACACTAATTACAACATATTTACATGCATTAAAAGTAAAGGAGGATGGCAAGTGAGCAATTAAACTAACTAATAACTAAATTAAACTAAGATGGCATAAACTAAACTAAATTATACTACAACTAAGGATTGTCATCTCCTTAGTAACTAATTAATATAACAACTAAACTACCACTACAATTATCTAAATTAAGTTAACTAAACTAATTAAACTAATTACCATCTAATGCAATGATCTTGCAAAAGTGGTAATGAGACTTGGGATGTTGGGATGTTGGTGTACAAGTGCAATTATCCAATTAATTAGTTGATTCCTATTAACCTAGGATAGTCTAAAACATTCAATAAAGACACATGCATTAATAACCATTCATGCATAATCTAAATTGTATTACATGCTTATGAATTAGTTAATTCAAACAACACATATATGAATTAAAGCTCAAGATAGAAAATCAACTCATATCATAGATAATATACAAAGTACACCAAATCCCAACATCAAATATTAGTTACATAAAATAACTAAAGTGGTGTGGGTGGTGAGAAATTACATTACACTAAACTAACTAAGCTAATCTAAGCTAAACTAAGCTAATTGTGTGACTTTTGGATATTTGGGAGGTAGTGTTTAGGTTAGGGGAGGAAATATATATATAGGGAACTGTTTTGGGGAGGTTTTGGACAGAAATATCTTCAAGTCGGTTGTCCAGGTGACTTCAGAACTGCTGGCCGGCGAGCTTGTGGCCGCCGTCAAAGCTCGCCGCGAAGAAATTGAAGACGGTGGCTAGTTCTGGCCTTCTGGACCGCGGGTTCTTTCCCGCTGCATGTACCCGCCAAGATTTGGCGAGCTTGGACGCTCTGGAAGGTGGGAGAATGGCCGTTGAACCGAGCTTGAAGGTTTGCTCAACCATGGAGGTTTGGAGGATTTGTTGGAGTTGAAAACCTTTGCATGGGAGGCTAAAAGTGGGTGAAATAGGACCACCGTGGAGTGGGCTTTCGATCTGGGCGGAGAAACCCCGGAAAAGTGGCCAGAAAATGGCCGAAATCGGTCGCCGAAGTAGCCGGGTCGGTACCGGTTCAGATCGGGCGGACCCGGTTTGCTGAGGAAGATGACCTGACGTCAGCGTGACGTCAGGCGTGACGCAAGCAGCGCCAAAACGACGCCATTCCAGGGGTGACGTGGCAGGCGCGCTGTGCGTTGGCTGGCTAATTGCAATCTGTACCCCTTATCTTTCCCCTATTCACAGAATCTTCAATAATTGCCCGAATATTGCACTTTTGCCCCTAATTTGTCCAAAATGACAATTTTGCCCCCTGAACTTCCCTAATCACCTGAAACACTTATTTATCCATTAAATACCCGGTTTTACCCAAGAAACAAGTACAAAAAGATAGGAAAAGGGAGCGCTAAATGTGAACATCTGGAGCGCTATCACAAGCTCAAGATTTTCTTCTCTCAACATCTTGATCTTTCTTGTGCTCTTGATTGCTAAATCATTAAACTCGGCATGATATTTAGCAAGCACCTTTTTCTCCACAAAACCATTTATGGAGTTAGAAGAGGAATCACTTTCTTCTTCACTTGAGTCATTTTCCTCTTGACTCATTTCCTCTCTCTCACTACCACTTTTGCTCTTATAGGAGGAGGCAAAAGCTAGGAGATTAGCCATGAGCTCTTCATCATCCGAAGACTCATCTCCCTCAATGGAGTCATCACTACTTCCACTCCAAGTGGCGGCCCTCACTTTCCCATTTTTCTTCTCAACATGATTTGCACATTCGGGGGCAAAGTGACCTATGCCACCACACTCGAAACATCGGACCCCTTTCCTTTCGGTCTTTTCTTGCCTAGGTTCAAACTTCTTGAAAGAGCCATTTTTCTTCAAATCTTGACCTTTAGATCCAAAGCCCTTTCTTTTAAACTTCATAACCTTGTTGAACCTTTTTACAAACAAGGCAAGGTCTTCATCTGAGTCAATCTTCTTTGCCTCATTTTCATCCTTGGAGGTTTTTAAAGCAATTCCTTTTTGCTTTTTAGTGGGTGTGGAGATAGGACCTTTCCTAGACTCATAAGCTAGAAGTCTCCCAATCACCTCACTCGGCTTCATATCCTTATATCCATTATTTTCTTCTAAAGCCGTCACCTTCGATTCGAACCTATCAGGTAGAGATCTCATAATCTTTTGCTTGATTCTCCTATCCGAATATGGATCACCAAGTTGATGACTTTGGTTGACTATGTCCACCAACTTGATCTCGAAGTCGTTGAAGCACTCATTCTCCTACATCTTAAGCATCTCGAATTGAGTTTAGAGGACTTGAAGCTTAGAGTCCTTCACCACTTTGGTTCCCTCATGTGCAATCTCTAGGATGTCCCATGCCTCCTTAGCTATCCTAGTATTTTGAATCAATTTGTATTGATTTTCATCCATAGCACATAAGATGGCATGCATCACCTTCCTATTCCACTTTGAAGCCTCAAACTCTTGCGTGTTCCATTGCGCCTTAGGCTTCAATACTTCTTCTCCTCCACCACCGGGAGTCATCTTGGGTTGTAAGGTTTATAGTTTGTGTTGGCATTAATTCCATATCAAAACGTGTTTCTCTTGTAATGTTTAGTGGTTCGTATATTGAAGAATTAATAAGACGAAGAATGTCTCAACCACAATTCATTCAAGAAGCCGGCTTTTAAGAGATTCGTGCATCATTGTTCAACAAAGGTATTAAAGGACCTCGTATCTCTTACAAGGCTAGGCACACACTCACACATGGCATACTTGTGTGTTCCTTCATGATTTAATTTCATTTATATATCACTTTCACACACTTAGCAAAATATGCTCATGCATTCATATTATGTTGGCAAACTTTGTGTTTTGCATTTTCTAGGACTATGTCCGGAAACTAGCATATGTGTGTGTCTTTGTGTTTGTATGTTTCCATATTTTTGTATTTGGACTTGAATATTCTTTATTATGATTCCTTATTGAGTTCCGGTCATTTCGGTTACTCATTCATGTAGTTTCGAGTCCAAACGATGTAGCTACGCTATTTTTCGTTCTCATTCGTTGAGTTGACTTCATCGTCGTTTTCCGAGATGATTTCTCAACCGTTTTTCAAAGTTCTGTAGTTGTCGTCGTGCGTGAGAGAGTCACGGTTCGTAATCCAGAAACAGATTCAAAATCAGAGTTCGGATGCCTAAGATACGGGTTGAAGAACCAAGGGAGCGTGCGAGAAGACAGCCCAGGCCGTGAGGCCACTTGGCCTGGCCATGAGGGAGGCCGTGGGCCCCACGGCCACGGGGGCTCTCTGCCCCCGTGAGGCTCACGCGCCCCCCACGGCCAGGGGGTGACGTGGCCTCACACCATTGGCCGGTTTTTTCTTCTCTCTCTTCCTATATCTTCCCTCTCTCTCTCCATTTGAAATTTTTTTCAAGAAGAAAAATTGTATTTTCCCGTCAGATTTCCTCTCCAGTTTTTCAGAATTTCAAAACACCATATCTTCCTCATCCGAAGTCGGATTTGAGTGATTCGAATTGGAGAGTGTTCGTATTTGAGTCCTCTATCATCTCCAAGTTGTTTGGTGGCTGTTTGATCGAGATTTCTGGTGATTCCACACTGATTTCCGAACCAGCTCGAGCAACCAAGGTATTGGATTCAACTTTGGGATTTCTTTCTTTTTAACCTTCCATTTGCTTGGGGTTTCTTCTTCTATATCTTTGATTATGTTTGGTAAAAGCTATTGAGAAAGATAGCTTGATTATCATTCTAATTAAAAGTCAATTTATGGACTAATGTTTACTAGTTTCTATGATTCTAGGTTTTACATATGTTTGTGAGTTGTATTGTGATTAGAATGACATCTTAGGTTGTTTGGAACTTGATTGAATCAATTTTGTGATAAATGACCTTGAGATTTGATTTGATCCTTTGATTGATGAAATCTAGGATTTGTGTATTTGTTTGTGATTTAGAGAATCTAGGTTTTGATTGATGTAAATCTCAAATCCTTGCTCTATATTTTTGGCTAGAATATTGATTGATTTTAATCTCATATATCTAGCATTTAATTGTATATTGATAGCATCTTGAATTTATACTTCATGAATATATTTTGATTCAAGTGTTGTATATGTGAATGAGACTTTGAGCTTATGTGTTTGGTGTTTCACATGCTTAGGTTTTATTCTCGTATTTTGCATCTAGACTTTTATTGAATGTGTTATCACATGTTTAGGTCTATTTGTACCATAGGATGTATTGATCACATGTTCTATGTTGATTTGATTGTTTGCATCATTTGCATTCACATGATCACACTAGGAAGTCCTTGTAAAAGGCATGAAGTCTTGGTTAGAGTCGGGGTGACTCGGATAGCCAAGTAAGAAGTCTTGCCTAGAGTCGGGATGACTCGGATAGGTAAGCAAGAAGTCTTGCCTAGAGTCGGGATGACTCGGATAGTCATGCATGGGAGGCTCCCTAGAGGCATGAGTGTCTTGGATAGGGAGTTGGCTAACATATTGGTAGGCCTAGGCGTATGGTTAGACATAGACTCCGATAGAGCGGGGTACACGGGAGGTGTATGCACTCTTGAGGAATTTCTAATCTACCATCGATGTTGGTTGTGTGTGGTGTCCAATATATGGTGGTTCCGCATCATTGAGGGATTTCATACTTTCCAATAGGGTTGGGTAGGCTTAGACTTCACTAGGTTGGGTGAGCTAAAGATTGGTCACTTTGTGAATGTTCTATGTTTACTTTCCAATAATATAGTACCCAATGGTTGTAGTTCAACCCGTGGATGTTTCCTCCTTGGAGGTTTTACCACGTTAAAAAATCTCTTGTGTTAATTCTTCCTATCTCTTTCTCATATATTTTAATTGTATATTATATTGTCTTGATTCATAATATTCACTTATGATGGATTGTGAAGCAAGTCTTTAAAATAACATACAAGTAATTAATTGAGATTGCTTGTTAAGAGAAACACAAAATATGTAAGATATTAGTGAAAAGCTTACCAAGCAAAGTATGATGAAGAATCCATGCAAGATGACATCTAGAAGATAAAAGATGATGCTAGATGATGATTGATGATCATGAAAAAGTGTTTGAGTAATTAAAAATGAGTTCTTGGAATTTTTCTTCTCTTTGAAAAATATCCTAAGTATGAAATCTGAATATGAACTCTCTTAATTAACCTAAAGACAAAATGGAATATATATAGGGGGCTAAATCAAAGTGTGGTCGTTTAAGTAAGTTTCAAAGAAACGCGCCGATCGGCGGTTTTAATCGGCTGCCAAGCCACCGATTTCAACCGCCGAATTGCTCCCGATGAAACAGGGGAGAAACGGCGGTTTCAAAACCGCTGAACCAACCGTAGAATCAAACCCGAGAATTAAAACCATCAAGTATGAACAGCGGTTTCAATCGTTGGTCGGTGGCCGCCGATCTCAACCGCAGAATTGCTCCAGACCATTCTGAAAACAAACTGCAGTTTCATTCGGCGGCCAGGCTGCCGATTAAACCGTCGAATCACTACAGATGGTGAAACCAAAGGAGAAGCTTAGAGCATCCTCCTTAAGCGGACTTCGCGCAAAACCAAGCACATTCTAGTGCAAGTGCGGATGTTTCCGAATCCTATCGGGAAACAAATTACTAAGCACAAAAGCACACAACATAACATAACATCAAGGTGCTAGTGTGAAATGTGACATGTGAAGAGTATGCACACCAAATGCAAGAATGCTAAGTGAGTGTGTGCAACTATCTCTTCAAGATAAGTAAGCACATAGAATTTACCTTCGGTGCTTATCAAGACGAGGTCTTCAAAAGGGCTTCGAACAATGAAACCAACTCCTAAGCTACCCTTACAAAGAACCCCAACATGTGGTTTGTGCACGAAATGAGCCAATCAACAAATGGGAACCTTACAGTGACCAATCTTTAGCTCACCCAACCTAGTGAAGTCTAAGCCTACCCAACCCTATTGGAAATTGTGAAATCCTTCAATGATGTGAAACCACCATATATTGGACACCACACAAAACCAACATCGATGGTAGATTAGAAATTCCTCAATAGTGCATACACCTCCCATGTACCCCGCTCTATCGGAGTCTATGTCTAACCATACGCCTAGGCCTACCAATATATTTGCCAACTCCCTATCCCAGACACTCATGCCTCTAGGGAGCCTGCCATGCATGACTATTCGAGTCCTCCCGACTCTAGCCATGACTTCTTGCTTACCTATCCGAGTCATCCCGACTCTAGGCAAGTCTTCTTGCTTGGCTATCCGAGTCACCCCGACTCTAACCAAGACTTCATGCCTTTTACAAGGACTTCCTAGTGTGATCATGTGAATGCAAATGATGCAAACAATCAAATCAACATAGAACATGTGATCAATACATTCTATGGTACAAATAGACCTAAACATGTGATATCACATGTAATAAAGTCTAGATGCAAAATACAAGAATAAAACCTAAAGCATGTGAAACATCAAACACATAATCTCAAAGTCTCATTCACATATACAACACTTGAATCAAAATATATTCATGAAGTACAAGTTCAAGATGCAATCAGCATACAATAAAATGCTAGATATATGAGATTTAATCACTCAATATTCTAGACAAAAATATAGAGCAAAGATTCAAGATATAAATCAATCAAATCTTAGATTGCTCTAAAACACAAACAAATACACAAATCCTAGGTTTCATCAATCAAAGGATCAAATCAAATCTCAAGGTCATTTATCACAAAATTGATTCAATCAAGTTACAAACAACCTAAGATGCCATTCTAATCACAATACAACTCACAAACATATGTAAAACCTAGAATCATAGAAACTAGTCAACATTAGTCTATAAATTGACTTTCAATTAGAATGATAATCAAGCTATCTTTCTCAATAGCTTTTATCAAATATAAACATAGATATAGAAGAAGAAACCCCAAGCAAATTGAAGGTTGAAAAGAAAGAAATCCCAAAGATAAGTCCAATACCTTGGATTCACGAGCTGGTTCGAATTTCAGTGTGAAACCACTAGAAATCTCAATCAATCAGCTACCAAACCACTCAGAAATGATAGAGGACTCAATTACAAACGTTCTCCAATTTGAATCACTCAAATCCGACTCCGGATGAGGGAGATATGATGTTTGGAAGATGAGAAAATCCTAGAGAGAAAACTGACGGGAATACTTTGCAATTTTCTTCTTGAAAAATCAAATGGAGAGAGAGGAGGGAAATAAAAGGAGGAGAGAGAAGATTTCCAGGCCAATCAGGTGAGGCCATGTCACCCCTAGCCATGGGGGGCACGTGGGCCTCACGGGGGCAGAGAGCCCCCTTGGCCGTGAGGCCCACGGCCTCCCTTACGGCTAGGCCAAGTGGCCTCACGGCCTGCACTGTTTTCTCGCGCGCTCCCTCAGTTCTTCAGCCCGTATCTTGGGCATCCGAACTCCGATTTTGAATCTGTTTTTGGATTACGAATTGTGACTCTCTTACGCATGATGAAGACTACACAACTTTAAAAAACGGTTGAGAAATCATCTCAGAAAACGACGATGAAGTCAACTCAACGAATGAGAACGAAAAGTAGCGAAGCTACATTGTTTGGACTCGAAATAAAATGAATGAGTAACCGAAACGACCGGAACTCAATAAGGAGTCATAATAGAGCATATTCAAGTCCAAATACAAAAATACGGAAACATACAAACACAAAGACACACACATATGCTAATTTCCAGACATAGTCCTAGAAAGTGCAAAACACAAAGTTTATCAACATAATATGAATGCATGAGCATATTTTGCCAAGTGTGTGAAAGTGATATATAAATAAAATCAAATCATGAAGGAACACACAAGAATGCCATGTGTGTGTGTGTGTGCCTAGCCTTGTAAGAGATATGAGGTCTATTATTACCTTTGTTGAACAATGATGCACAAATCTCTTAAATGCCGGCTTCTTGAATGAATTGTGATTGAGACATCCTTTGTCTTCTTAATTCTTCAAAATACGAACCACTAAACATTACAAAAGAAACACGTTTTGATATGGAATTAATGCCAACACAAATTATAAACCTTACAGATCTGGGCTAGCGGGATACTTTATACCTCGATACCCTGCAGGTTCTTTGATTTCTACGAGGCGTGATCTGACTTGGATGTGCCGAACCCGGATCGGGATTGACCGGGGGCCAGCGGGATATTTAATAGCCTATTACCCCGCTGGGTATCACAGATCCGGTATGATGGTGAATGCAGATAGTAGGATGAATGAGTTCTTCGTATATTGGGATCATAAAAATGGAAAACTGTTTGAGTGTATATATATAATGGTTTCGGTATGATCTCTTACAACTTGGTGCTCAAGCTCTCAAAGATTACAATGTGGATTCTAATGTAAGGAAAAAATAAAGGACATAGGAGAACCAGAATGGAGATGGAGCTTTTGTGCCTATCGATAAGTAGTAAAAAGGTGTAGTTGGCTAGGGTTCGATCCCCCTTCTGTCATCATATCATTAATATAAATTGGCCTCCTTTCTTGCAGAGCACTCCTAGAACTTCGGTCTAGGGTTTTAGTGCCACATGGGCCTTTTTTGGAGTCCGACGATTTCGTCGGGAAATTGATCCCTAAAGATCAGGCGATTCCTTCCTTCTCAGTCCTAGATGAGTTGACTCCTATTTAAAATAGGATATTTAAACGGCGGGAATGAATACCGCGTTTGTAGCTTGACTTTTTATCTTGAACGGTGACGTTTAGTGTTTGTAGTCTATTTTTCGGGGTGCCCTCCTCCTGCTTCTGCGGGGTTGGTCTACTGGAACCCTGGTATATACCTTGCCATGTATATGTCACGTGTTTCGCTAGTCGGGGGTATCCCGGCCACCCCGCGTCCCTCGTGCTTCCTGTAAAATGATGTTCGCAGATGTCGGGGTTTCAAGTAACGGGGTACCTAGATACTCAAGTATCGGGGTACTCGGGGTACTCGGGTACTAGGACCTTGTGATGGCCGTGTCCTCCAAAACCCCCCATTCATCTTTTGGCTTCCTGGTGCTTTTCGTGGTCCCAGGAATTTTGGACCTGGCCGGGGTAGGTGGAGGCTCTCCCTCTAGTCCATCAACTAGCATGCGAGGGACCCGGACATTTTTGCTTCTACTTTGGATCCCGGCTTTCTTCTCTAAGCTAGTGGAAAATTCTTTTTTGATCCTGCCAATTTTGGCGGTTAACAGAAGCTTTTATGAAGCTTTCTCTCTCTAGGAAACTCTTAATCTCTCTCTAAGGTTGTGTATCTTTTGTTTTCTTTGATACAAATGACAGAAAGGGATGTATTTATAGTGTAAGGATTCCCGTAGTTCTTAATTGGCTTATTTCGTGCTCAAACCATATGTGGGGATCATGTAAGGGTAGCTTAGGAATGTGTTCAAGCTCAAGGCCCTTGCAAGTGTTAAGCACTCCAAAGGTAATTCTCTAAGTGCTTACTTGTCTTGAAGAGATAGTTGCACACACTCACAACTCATGCATATGTTTTATCCTTGTATGTTGTGTGTCTTATTTGTGTGCTTTAATGCTCATTAACATCTCTTCTTGCATGTTAGGTTGATTGCATATTGCATTGCCCATTGCCTTGTCTTGCATAATCTTGGGATTCTTTCTTTGCAAAGGGCGCTGTTCAAAGCGCTCTACAAAGCGCTGTTGTGAACAACGCCCATGAGACCTGATGCAAAAATGCCATTTAAATGCATCAGGTCTGATGCATTTTAGATGGGCGCTGTACAAGCGCTGTACAGAAGCGTTGTTCGTACAGCGCCCTTCTGTTTTCTCGTGAGAACAGAGCAAGGGCGCTGTACAGAGGCGCTCTACGTACAGTGCCCAAGGCAATATTGAGGCCAACTTATCAAAACGACCCCACTTTGATTTGGCCCCCTATATATATGCCACTTTGACTTTAGGTCAATGATAAGAGTTCATATTCAGATTTCATATTCAGATTTCATACTTAGGATATTTTTCAAAGAGAAGAAAAATTCCAAGAACTCATTTTTAATCACTCAAACACTTTTTCCATGATCATCAATCATCATCTAGCATCATCTTAGATCATCTAGATGACATCTTGCATGGATTCTTCATCATACTTTGCTTGGTAAGCTTTTCACTAATATCTTACATATTTTGTGTTTCTCTTATCTAGCAATCTCAATTTAATTACTTGTATGTGATTTTATATATTTTGAATACAAGTTTGAGATTAGTATGATGTATGTTTGAGAAGTTGTATTGTGCTAGCATATTAGGTTTTGTGCTTAATATTGATTAGCTAAACTAATTGACATGTCATTTAGTTTTGATATATAGGATTGTTCTTAATTGCATATTAATCATCTTAGATAAGTATATAGGGTTTCCCTTGCTCTATGTTGCATTTTGGATATTCACATATATTCACTTAGGGTTGTATTCTCTTCATAGAGAAAGTAAGTCTTGTGTGTAGCATCCGGGATTAGGTTGCTTAGATCGCAAGCAAAATTGGACTAGGTTCACTCATACCGGGATTAGGTAGGTGTGTGATTACTTCCGGGATTAGGTTGTAATCGTTTGCACATTTAGTGGATTCGAGGTTCGAGTGTGGCTTACTTACATAGCCCGTGGTTTTTCCCGTGAGGGTTTCCACGTAAAAATCAAGTGTTGTTTTAATTTCCGCACCATATTACACTTGCTTGTTTATATTATCTTGAGGGCATTTTTGTAATTTTGACTAACACGAAAAATTGGGTAAAAAGCGTAAAATCTATTCACCCCCCCTCTAGATAGTTTTATACATACCGTGCTTTAATTAGTTTTATATAGTGTTAAGATGATAGCCCTATAAATTTCATGAATTACCCATCAAAAATGAGCCAAATCGGACTCCAAATGAGTGAGATATGGCCAAATTACGAAACAGGGTCGGGAACCAGGCCTGCCGTAGTCTAGGTGCCGCAGTCAGCCAAGATGGCACTTGGACCGTGGCAAATTGCTATGGCTAGCATGCCGCTGTCACCAACCGCTGCACTTGAACCGCGGTGAAGCGTCACAGCACAAAGCTTTATTTTCAAGCGACTCAAAACATGACCAAACGACATCAAAACCTTTCATATAATATACCATTGGAAAGGTATAGAAGTCTAATTTCTACTCCAATTAACAAAACATGATTTGGATAATTGTAGAAAAATTTATGGTCATTTGAGTGACCAAAGGTCAGATTCGGATAACAGCTGTGATGCCCTGTTTTAGTGGTCAATTTGGAGATTTCAAAACCGATCCAAACGGTCATGAAATATTATGAATAATATATCGTTGGAAAGGTATGGGTGTCTAGTTTTCCTAGAATTTACAAAACTCAATTTCAATCTTTTTATAAAAAGTTATGGACACAAGACCATGCAAAGGTCAGTTTTGAAAACACTTAAAACATTGAAATCCAATCTTTTGAAACTAGACACTTTACTCCAAACAACCAAATCAAAACTACCACTTATCCAAGATAAGACTGAGACCTTCTTAAGTGGTCAACCATCACGCTAAGACATGCATACCATCCTGCAAGCGCGGACGTTTCTGATCACACAAACGGAAACGAATTACACCATAATTAAGACTAACATACATGAAGTGCAAGTGTGGGATGTGAATGCATCCTAATACCTAACATGTCATGGCATTGCAATGAACTAGATGCAATCAAATAAACATGCATGAAGAGATATTCAATAACATGAATGCACACATATAGAAACATACAACATACAACATACAACATACAAGTGTTAGGATTATGCTCAATAGCAAGAGTGTAATATTGTAATTAACAATCTTTTTCATATTAATAAAGTGATTTCTGGTTTAAACAAATCTTATAGCATTTATAGTTTAATATTATAATTGTCAAAGTAAATAATCATAAGGTCTAAAGACTATGAGAAAAGAAGAATTGTTCGTACATCTGGATATGTATGTGGTAGACACAATTCTTTAGTTAGTCTTGAATATTGTTCACAACTTAAGTTAAAGGTTGGGCACCTTTATCTTGTTAAAGTTGTAGAATTCTTTTGCTAGCATTTGAGTAGGATCAAATGAGATATGATGAGTCTAAAATCATCGAAGTGTCTTCGAGCAAAAGAATCTAGTGCACTGGGTGCATTGAACTGGATCACAATGAAATACTTTATCTATAACCGTCAGTAGATAAAAGTCTTTTCATTATCAGGACAATCGGAGAGTCTATCTTAATCCTGAGATAAGTGATGGACTTATGGTTGCAAGTGATATCATTTGAGTTATCAATGAGTACGATTATATTAGTCTATCCTCGATAGTTTGGTGATATTCATTTGTTAATCGATAGAGGACTTCATTTATAGATATGGACATCGTGGCTCCATTTATTAAATGAGAGTATAATATCATCATATGGATGTTTTGAGGTAATTGGATATTAAATCTCAACGTTGAGTTTTCGATAGTGTCTATTGAAAACATGGCTTCTGGACAAGTCAAAATATCCAAGTTCAAAACGTGGTCATATGAGTAAATATGGTAACTTGGAGAGTTATAGGCGGTCTATGAACTCTTGGCGATTACTGATATTAATCACGAGGATACACTATCTCCAATATGATTGTCTAGGGTATGAATGAGGAACATCTTCCTTTTCTATCTTTATTTAAGAGTTCAATTTTAGCTCTTTAGTGGAATGAGTTAAAATTAATGGATCGGACCTAAGTGAATCATTTGTTGATTGTGATTAGGTTGTGTCTATTAAAGCTTAAATTTAGATAGTCCGCCAAGATCCCCAATCCACACGGACTTGCATGGATCACTTGATATATTCTACCGGACCAATTTAAGGGTCCATCTAGAATTGCATTTAATATATTAAGAATATAATTTGCACATTATTTATGTAATGGGCTGCTCAATTATATTAATATATTATTGAAAGGCATGTGGGCTTGTTTCTTTTAGTAAGAATGGGTCTGGCTCACATGTGGGCTTTTTATTTAAAGTCCAATGGATTAAATGAAATAAGAAAATAATATAAGGCCCAATTTTAGACAAGTGGGGCGGCAAGGTTAATATATTAGCCTATATATTATTTTGTTTCATTGTTTAATTAAATAAGAATTAATTAATTTATTAATTAATTGTTTAATTAAGAAACAAATCTTTTTCTGAACAGGAAATATATTTCCTAGAGTTATACTATTGTTAGTAGTATACTAAAAGTAAAAGACTTATTTGGTAAGAAAATAAATAATTAAGTTTATTTATTTAATCAAATAGGAAGTCTTTTATTTTGGTCAATAAAAAGAATAAAAATACTTATGAGTTGGATTAGGGTTAGGAGTCTAATTACATGTGAATTTGGGTACAACACAAGTCCTCTTTTGTAGAGGAAATTGCGGCAACCCTAGGTATTCTACATGAAGAATTCGGCAACCCTAATTGGCATGGGAGAAGAATTTCGGCCACTATATATTAAATAGTATGTAGGGTTCGGCCACCCCTAAGTTGATTGCTACATGAATCAATTTTCTTCTTCATCTAAACTCATAGAAAAGTATTAGATTTTATTCTACAAGAACATAAAAGAAAAGGATTATTCTTTTGATGGTACACTAATTGCTTGTTCATCAATAAGCTTGTGTGTACAACATCGAATTAGGTTCACGCGAGTTTCGATCATTAGATTGAGAACTCAAAAGTGACCGGAATAATCTTTGTATTTTTTTGATTGTTTTGTGACTAACAAAGAAAAAGAAAAGTTTGTTTGTCCATTCTCAAGTTTGCAATTCAAAGAAAAGGGAGACCACGCTCCTACGTGATTCACGTTCGTGCTAGGATTAAAGATCTTGCGGATTACCATCGACGTAAGTCAATCGGATCACGCGACAAAAGGTATTCTTCTTTTGTTGATTAAATGTATGCTTAATTAATTAAAGGGTTAAGGTTCATAAAAAGGAAAAAATTTTAAAGTTACTAAATCTATTTTTAGTCTCGCTTCCGCTGCGTGTACTACGGTATTTTTCCCTACAACAAGTATTAGAGATATGCATGAGTTGTGTGTGTGTGCAACTAGATCTCTTCAAAGCAAGTAAGCACTTAGAAATTTACCTTTTGTGCTTCTTCTCTTGAGGTCTTGAGCGGGCCTTGGTTGTGCAAAACACTAACCATCAAAAGCCTAAGCTACCCTTACATCAAGCCCCAATATGTGGTTTGTCCACGAAATAAGCCAATCAATAAATGGGAATCCTTACATTATTGATGTAACTGACGAAGAACGATGATCCGGAAGAAATAAAATAGCAGCCACACGAGCAACAGATGTGTGTGAAACAAATAATAGCACGGTGTGTATAAAGCTATCTAGAGGGGGGGTGAATAGATTTTACGCTTTTTACCCAATTTTTCGTGTTAGTCAAAATTACGAAAATGCCCTCAAGATAATATAACCAAGCAATTGTAATATGGTGCGGAAATTAAAACAACACTTGGTTTTTACGTGGAAACCCTCACGGGAAAAACCACGGGCTATGTAAGTAAGCCACACTCGAACCTCGAATCCACTAAATGTGCAAACGATTACAACCTAATCCCGGAAGTAATCACACACCTACCTAATCCCGGTATGAGTGAACCTAGTCCAATTTGCTTGCGTTCTAAGCAACCTAATCCCGGATGCTACACACAAGACTTACTTTCTCTTTGAAGAGAATACAACCCTAAGTGAATATATGTGAATATCCAAAATGCAACATAGAGCAAGGGAAACCCTATATGCTTATCTAAGATGATTAATATGCAATTAAGTATAATCCTAGATATCAAAACTAAATGACATGTCAATTAGTTTAGCTAATCAATATTAAGCACAAAACCTAATATGCAAGCACAATATAAAATCTCAAACATACATCATACTCATCTCAATATTGTATCTAAAGCATACAAAATAACAAACAAGTAATTAATTGAGATTGCTAGATAAGAGAAACACAAAACATGTAAGATATTAGTGAAAAGCTTACCAAGCAAAGTATGATGAAGATTCCATGCTAGATGACATCTAGATGATCTAAGATGATGCTAGATGATGATTGATGATCATGAAAAGTGTTTGAGAATCAAGAATGGAGTTCTTGGAATTTTTCTTCTCTTTGAAAAATATCCTAAGTATGAATTCTGAATATGAACTCTCTTTATTGACCTAAAGTCAAAGTGGCATATATATAGGGTGCCAAATCAAAGTGTGGTCGTTTAAGTAAGTTTCAAAGAAACGCGCCAATCGGCGGTTTCAATCGGCGGCCAGGCCACCGTTAATGACCGCCGAATTGAGCTCGTGAAGAACAGAGCATAAACGGCGGTTCATTCGGCGGTTTCGTGACCGCCGATTCCAACCGCCGAAACAGAACAGAGAGATCAAAATCGACCAGGTATGAACGGCGGTTTCGAACGGCGGTTTCGAACGGCGGTTTCATGCCCGCCGTTTCAACCGCCGAATTAGACCGAGAGATAAATCAATCAGGTCTTGAAACGGCGGTTTCGAACGGCGGTTGTGACCGCCGATCTTAACCGCAGAAAAGCTTCAGACCAATCTGGACTGAAACGGCGGTTTCATTCGGCGGCCAGGCCGCCGATAATAACCGCCGATCACCTAGATAGGTGAAAACCAAGGAGAAGCCAAGGGCATTCTCCATAGGCGGTCCTCGCGCTAAACCAAGCACATTCTCGTGCATGCGCGGACGTTTCCGAAAGTTATCGGGAAACGAATTAACACAACAACAAGACACAATAACACACAACAAAATATAATAAATAAGTGCAAGTGTGAATTGTGACAAATGAAGAGAATGCACACATATGCAATGAATGTTTAGTGTGTGTGTGCTTCTAAATCTCTTCAAAGAAAGGTAAGCACATAGAAATTTACCTTCGGTGCTTATCAACACGAGGTCTTCAAAAGGGTTTCGAACAACAAGACCGATACTTAGGCTACCCTTACAAAGAACCCCCACATATGGTTTGATCACGAAATAAGCCAATTAAAAACAACGGGAATCCTTACAATCTCCCCCTTTGGCTATTTCGTGACAAAACCATCACTCACAATGATTCCTCACAAAAAATAGAAACTACGGGACTATAATGATATTCTACATTACAAAGAGATAAGCTAATGCAACTTGAAGTCTTCAATCCTCTTGTAGAAAAATCAATCCCTGAAAAGAGTTTCTAACATTTCTAATACAAGAAAAGTGTGAGATTAATCATGTGAGAACAATACCAAGCATTTGCATTTTTAGAATTTAGGCACAACATTACCAAATGTATGCAATGTATGATAAATGCAATGCTCCCCCTCAACGGGTTACTCCCCCTCAATGTATGTTCTCCCCAAAGTATACAATAGCTTCTATATTTTGCACCTCCCCTTACCATATCCTACTCCCCCTTTTTGTCATGATATAGGCAAAGGAGTAGTCCCCAACCGGGTCACTCATAGCAACGAGAGATAGAAGCATGCAAGACTTGCATATACGTATAAGTCACTTTATGCACTTCAATTAATTTGAGAGAAACAAGGAGATTTATTTTGAGAAATGTGTGAATCCAACATGCTTTGCATACAAGACATATAGCATTCAAGTCCAAAATACAATGGTATTTGGCAAAGCAAATGACAAAGGTTTCTAATAAGAATTCAAACCAATTTCACCAATGTCATGGGAAAAGCAAGGATATAGAGATTATGGATTTCAATTTAAGAGCAACTATATCCAACTTTATAAGCGAAACATGGCATGAGCGACTTTGCACCCTATTTGATTTTTCCGGATAAAATTATCCGTATGATAGTAACCATGTTCAACTAATAAAGAAAGAGAGACATTTGGAAAGTAAATTCCTTTGAATGGATACAAGATCCTTTATTCATTTTGAGTCTCATAAGTTTTCACACAAGTTTTGCATTTTTAAGAATATGCAATCATCAATTCATGCTTTTCATGTGAGCATGTTATATGAATTTCATGCTTGTTCATTTGTCATTAGCATGTTATTAAAGAATCATCATGTCATGGAGATAATCATAGGTCATTCAAATCATACTTCCAATGTAAATCTCCTAGTCCAAAAATGCATGTTTGAACATAAATATGACATGGATTGTAGACAAGCAAGGTTCACACTTATGGAATTTTAAAACATATATACATATGTACAACCAAGACACCAAGTTGTTGCCTAGAAAGAAGCAACCGCCCGATGTGCTCTTCCTATCATCACAATTTCCTGCCCAATCCGCATCACTATATCCTACAAGACTAGGATTAGTGTCAAATGAGTACCAAATCCCATAGTTGGAAGTCCCATTCACAAAGCGAATGACTCTCTTAACCGAAGACAGATGGGACTCCTTGGGATCGGATTGGTACCTAGCACAAACTCCTACACTAAAAGATATATCGGGCCTACTTGCGGTCAAATAGAGCAAGCTCCCTATCATGCCACGATATAAGGTTTGGTCCACACTTTTACCGCTAGCATCCTTGCTTAGCTTCAAAGTGGTGCTCATAGGAGTGTCACAATGTTTGGCTTTTTCAAGACCAAACTTCTTCACAAGGTTTTTGGCATATTTGGCTTGGGTTATGAAGATCCCATTATCAAGTTGCCTAATTTGCAAACCTAGGAAGTAATTAAGCTCACCAACAAGACTCATCTCAAATTCATGAGACATAACATCAACAAATTGTTGGACCTTGGTGTTGTTGGTGGAACCAAACACTATGTCATCAACATATATTTGAGCTATGAAAAGCTCATCATTGTCTCTCTTGATGAATAGTGTCTTGTCAACACTACCTCTTGTGTAGTCATTGTCAACAAGAAATTGAGTGAGGCGCTCATACCAAGCCCTCGGTGCTTGTTTCAACCCATATAGTGCCTTCTTGAGGCGATAGACATGGTTGGGGTGGTGTGCATCCACAAACCCCTTGGGTTGTTCAACAAACACTTCCTCTTGCAAGAAGCCATTGAGGAAGGCACTCTTGACATCCATTTGGTGCAATTTGAACTTGTGCACACAAGAAATGGACAAGAGAAGCCTAATAGACTCTAAACGGGCAACGGGAGCAAATGTCTCCTCAAAGTCGATACCCTCAATTTGAGAGTACCCTTGTGCTACAAGTCTAGCCTTGTTCCGCACTATGTTGCCATCCTCATCGGATTTGTTCCTAAATATCCATTTAGTGCCTATGACATTAGTGGTCTTAGGCCTAGGAACTAGAGTCCAAACCTCATTCCTTTCGAATTGGTTTAGCTCTTCTTGCATGGCAAGAACCCAAAATTCATCATGTAAGGCTTCTTCAACCTTTTTGGGTTCAATTTGAGAGGTGTAGCAAGTATAGCTAATAAGATTAGCAAGTTGACGTCTAGTCCTAACACCCTCATTAACATCTCCAATAACATCCTCTTTGTTATGGAGTCTTCTAACCCATGGAGCGGGTTCATTAGAGTCCAAGTTAGGAACTCTAGTAATGGGTTGTGTGACTTCATTAGATGTCCCAACATTGGGAGTCACCACAACCCTCTCCAAAGGAGTGTCATCCTCTAGAACATCCTCCTCCTCATGGTCATTAGACTTGAGCCTAGTATCATCAATAACCACATTTGATGATTCCATGACGGTTCGAGTCTTCAAGTTGAAAACTCTATAGGCTTTACTATTCAAGGCGTAGCCAATAAAGATACCCTCATCACTCTTAGCATCAAATTTGCCAAGTTGATCACGGTCATTTAAAATGTAGCATTTGCTTCCAAATGTGTGGAAGTAGCTAACATTTGGCTTCCTACCCTTCCATAGCTCATAGGAGGTGTTTCTAGAACCGGGCCTTAGGAACACACGATTTCCTATATAGCAAGCCGTATTGATGGCTTCGGCCCATAGGTTCCTAGGGACATTGTTGCTAAGCAACATCACTCGGGCCATCTCTTGGAGGACCCTATTTTTCCTCTCAACAACTCCATTTTGTTGAGGTGTCCTAGGAGCCGAAAACTCATGGGAGATGCCTAAGCTATCACAAAAGCTTTCAAAAGAGGCATTCTCAAACTCTCTCCCATGGTCACTTCTAATCCGTTTAATGCTTCTAATGTTAGATTTCATTTCATTTTGTAATTTAGTACAAAGCATTTTAAACTTATCAAAAGTTTCGGATTTTTCTCTAAGAAAGTATGTCCATGTAAATCTAGAGAAATCATCAACACATACAAAAATGTATCTCTTTCCACCCAAACTTTCGGTTTGCATGGGACCCATGAGGTCCATGTGGAGAAGCTCAAGAGGCTCCTTGGTGGTGAGATACTTACCCTTTTTGTGCATGCTTTTAGTTTGCTTTCCTTGTTGGCAAGGTCCACAAACACCATTGGCTTTCTTCCCAAGCTTAGGGAGGCCACGCACACACTCGAACTTTCCAAGGGTCCGTAGATCCCTAAAGTTCATGTGGCCAAGTCTTTCATGCCACAACTCAATTTGCTCATCCATGGACACATTGTTTGAGACTATTCTAGCTTCAAGACAATAGCAATTGTCGCTAGATCTCATACCTTTCAATAAGGTTTGTCCATCGGGCTTTAGGATTGAGCAATCATCTTTACAA
This sequence comes from Acer yangbiense, assembly GCA_008009225.1. NCBI lineage: Eukaryota > Viridiplantae > Streptophyta > Magnoliopsida > Sapindales > Sapindaceae > Acer > Acer yangbiense. The sequence goes on along the minus strand of CM017773.1, from coordinate 19,144,524 downwards.
AACAAGACGGAATATCCTTCATCACTTAGATGTGAAATGCTTATTAAATTGGCTTTCAAGCCATCAACAAATAAGGCATCGGATAAGGAGGGTAATCCGGGAACGGAAATGGTTCCTTTCCCTACAACTTTCTTTTTGGATCCATCACCAAAAGTGACATATCCACCTTCCTCCATAACAAGAGTCTCGAAGAAACTCTTGTTTCCCGTCATGTGCCTAGAGCACCCACTATCTAGATACCAAAAATTAGAAGAATTTGCCTTCAAGGCTATTTGAGCAACATGGCAAACAATGTCATTCTTTCTAATCCACCTAGAAACAATCTTAGCTTTCTTAGTGGTTTTTGGTATATGGGCTCTAGATGTCCTAGGATCATGCATAATAGTATTATCATTCCTAGGAACATGCATCATGGCTCTTTTCTTTTTCTTCTCTATCATGCTTTGTTTTCTACACATTTTAATATATTGAAAGCAATTTGGTCTAATATGACCATCACAACCACAAAAGTGACAAATAGGGATGAAATAAGAAATCATACCTTGCCTTTGTCTTTGTGGATGAAAGGGTTCAATCCTTCTTCGTTGTTGAACCGGTCTTGGTTGCTTCCTAGCTTGAGGTTGCATGATAGGTCTCTTTCCTTTGTGAGCCATTTGAGGAGGAATGTTGGCTTGAGAGACCCTAGGGGGTTGAGCTTGAGGTTTCCTTCTTGAACCCATCTTCACTTGTGCATTAGAGCATTGTCCTACTTCTAATTTCTTTCTAGGAGCTTGCACAAATGAAGTTTCTTCTTTCTTCAAGCTCTTGACAAACACGGTCTTGTTAGAGGTAGAGATCTTCTTGTCATCTTCATACCCAAGACCCCTCTTGTCACATGGACTCTTTCCAACACCAAGCATATGGTCAAGCTTCTTGGTGCTAGAATTCATCCTAGTCATAGAATTTCTAACTTCTTCAAGCTCACTCTTTAGACTTTCTTCATTCCTCCTAGATAAAGCTAACTCCTCTCTTAGCTTATCTTCTATCTTCTTGAATTTTTCCACTTGTTCACCTAAGTGGTCATTATGAGATGCAAGCTCAAGATTTTCTTCTCTCAACATCTTGATCTTTCTTGTGCTCTTGATTGCTAAATCATTAAACTCGGCATGGCATTTAGCAAGCACCTTTTTCTCCACAAAACTACTTATGGAGTTAGATGAGGAATCACTTTCTTCTTCACTTGAGTCATTTTCCTCTTGACTCATTTCCTCTTTCTCACTACCACTTTTGCTCTTATGTGAGGAGGCAAAAGCTAGGAGGTTAGCCATGAGCTCTTCTTCACTTGAAGACTCATCTTCCTCATTGGAGTCATCACTACTCCCACTCCAAGTGGCGGCCATCACTTTGCTCTTCTTCTTATCATTGTGATTAGCACATTCGGGGGCAAAGTGACCAATCCCACCACATTCAAAGCATCGGACCCCTTTCCTTTCGGTCCTCTCTTGTCTAGGCTCAAATTTCTTGAAGGAACTCTTTTTCTTCAAATCTTGTCCTCTTGACCCAAATGCCTTCTTCTTCTTGAACCCCATAACCTTGTTGAACCTTTTTACAAATAAGGCAAGGTCTTCATCCGATTCATGCTTTGCCTCCTTTGCATCCTTAGATGCTTTCAAAGCTATTCCTTTAGACTTCTTAGGAGGAGTAGTGGTGCTAGGAGCCTTCCTAGACTCATATGCAAGGAGACGCCCAATCACCTCACTTGGCTTCATATCCATGTAGCCACTATTTTCTTCTATGGCCGTCACCTTGGATTCAAACCTATCGGGGAGAGATCTCATAATTTTTTGCTTGACTCTCCTATCCGAATACGGGTCTCCGAGTTGATGGCTTTGATTTACAATATCCATCAATTTGATTTCGAAGTCATTGAAGCATTCATCCTCTCCCATCCTAAGTAGCTCAAACTGAGTTTGGAGGACTTGAAGCTTGGACTCCTTCACCACCTCGGTTCCCTCATGTGCAACTAGAAGGATGTCCCATGCCACTTTGGCAATCTGAGTATTCTGAATAAGCTTGTACTGATTCTCATCCATAGCACACATAATGGCATGCATAGCCTTCCTATTCCATTTAGAAGCCTCAAACTCTTGCGCGTTCCATTGCGCCTTAGGCTTCAAAACATCTTGTCCTCCACCATCGGGAGTCATCATAGGGAGATCATATCCGTCTTCCACCGCCATCCATGCACGGTCATGAATTTGGCATATGTAGGATTCCATCTTCCCTTTCCATTGGGAATAGTTCAATCCGGTAAGAAGTGGAGGCCTTGTGCTAGAAGCTCCTTCGTGGCCACCACCATTTCCACCGTTTCCACTCATAGTGTTTATGAATGAATGAAATGAATGCAAATGTATGAATGATCAAAAATCACACAAAATGCAAAACACACCAAAATAAGCAAGGATCACCTATGTATGTCTAGGAACCCGCTCTGATACCAATTGAAACAAATAATAGCACGGTGTGTATAAAGCTATCTAGAGGGGGGGTGAATAGATTTTACGCTTTTTACCCAATTTTTCGTGTTAGTCAAAATTACGAAAATGCCCTCAAGATAATATAACCAAGCAATTGTAATATGGTGCGGAAATTAAAACAACACTTGGTTTTTACGTGGAAACCCTCACGGGAAAAACCACGGGCTATGTAAGTAAGCCACACTCGAACCTCGAATCCACTAAATGTGCAAACGATTACAACCTAATCCCGGAAGTAATCACACACCTACCTAATCCCGGTATGAGTGAACCTAGTCCAATTTGCTTGCGTTCTAAGCAACCTAATCCCGGATGCTACACACAAGACTTACTTTCTCTTTGAAGAGAATACAACCCTAAGTGAATATATGTGAATATCCAAAATGCAACATAGAGCAAGGGAAACCCTATATGCTTATCTAAGATGATTAATATGCAATTAAGTATAATCCTAGATATCAAAACTAAATGACATGTCAATTAGTTTAGCTAATCAATATTAAGCACAAAACCTAATATGCAAGCACAATATAAAATCTCAAACATACATCATACTCATCTCAATATTGTATCTAAAGCATACAAAATAACAAACAAGTAATTAATTGAGATTGCTAGATAAGAGAAACACAAAACATGTAAGATATTAGTGAAAAGCTTACCAAGCAAAGTATGATGAAGATTCCATGCTAGATGACATCTAGATGATCTAAGATGATGCTAGATGATGATTGATGATCATGAAAAGTGTTTGAGAATCAAGAATGGAGTTCTTGGAATTTTTCTTCTCTTTGAAAAATATCCTAAGTATGAATTCTGAATATGAACTCTCTTTATTGACCTAAAGTCAAAGTGGCATATATATAGGGTGCCAAATCAAAGTGTGGTCGTTTAAGTAAGTTTCAAAGAAACGCGCCAATCGGCGGTTTCAATCGGCGGCCAGGCCGCCGTTAATGACCGCCGAATTGAGCTCGTGAAGAACAGAGCATAAACGGCGGTTCATTCGGCGGTTTCGTGACCGCCGATTCCAACCGCCGAAACAGAACAGAGAGATCAAAATCGACCAGGTATGAACGGCGGTTTCGAACGGCGGTTTCATGCCCACCGTTTCAACCGCCGAATTAGACCGAGAGATAAATCAATCAGGTCTTGAAACGGCGGTTTCGAACGGCGGTTGTGACCGCCGATCTTAACCGCAGAAAAGCTTCAGACCAATCTGGACTGAAACGGCGGTTTCATTCGGCGGCCAGGCCGCCGATAATAACCGCCGATCACCTAGATAGGTGAAAACCAAGGAGAAGCCAAGGGCATTCTCCATAGGCGGTCCTCGCGCTAAACCAAGCACATTCTCGTGCATGCGCGGACGTTTCCGAAAGTTATCGGGAAACGAATTAACACAACAACAAGACACAATAACACACAACAAAATATAATAAATAAGTGCAAGTGTGAATTGTGACAAATGAAGAGAATGCACACATATGCAATGAATGTTTAGTGTGTGTGTGCTTCTAAATCTCTTCAAAGAAAGGTAAGCACATAGAAATTTACCTTCGGTGCTTATCAACACGAGGTCTTCAAAAGGGTTTCGAACAACAAGACCGATACTTAGGCTACCCTTACAAAGAACCCCCACATATGGTTTGATCACGAAATAAGCCAATTAAAAACAACGGGAATCCTTACAGTGTGCAAGTGTTGCACAGATGTAGCAGGTGCATGTGTTGTTATGCGTATGCAAGCAAAAGGCAAATGTTGTTGTATGTAAATTGCAAATGCGTATAATGTGGTTGCTGCGCAAAGTTAATTTGATTAATATGCAATGTCTGCTGCTGCACAAAGTTGTTGTGCATTTGTGCGACTACGTTTGGGCCCGGAAAATTTAGAACACTAGACTTGAAGATTTTTGAAATTACAAGAAGACCAAGGAATGCCTTGGATATTTTTGTAATTAGATTATTTTTTTTAAGTTAGATAAACCCATTGTACTCGGTCAACTCATGTATGCTTTTATTATGAGATGATTAAAACATTGCCATGCATATACATGTCATTTAGATTAGGTGTGCCTACACATATATATATATGTTGATATGTCATACATGCATTATAGGCTTATAGCCATCTATATTATGTGTTTTTTTTTTTTTTAATTTGATTAAAATGGGTAATTCACATAATTGGCTATAAATTAATGGGATTAGTTTTTAGGAGTAAAAACTTGGTAATTCTCATTAATTACTAATCTTTTTATTAAAGAGTTTAATTACTTAGATTAGTAGGGTCCTTAATATATATTAAGATTAATTCAATTAAGCTCCTAATAATAATTGGACCTAATAACGTGTTTAGTTTTGATAGTTAAAACTTGGTAAATACACATTTAATAATTCTAGTCTTAGTAAATAGTTTACATAGATTAGAATTATCACTAATGAACTAGTTTTTTAAGAGTTAAAAATCAAATTAGTTTATTAGTTATTGGAATAGGATTCTAATAATTTGTGATTAATGCACTTGATGCTTAGGTTGAAATTAGCCGTTTAATCTAGTTTAATCTAGGTGCATTAATATTTACAGAAAACCCTAATTATAAAATAGTGAGTGGGAGAGGGATATATGACATTATATCCCACGGTCTCCATCATTAGTTCAACACCGTGAGATTCTAGTGGGGCCTCGTGACGGCTTTGCTCTCATCCTCCCTAAGGAGGGTTTCCATAAGAATCAATACCAAGGTTGACTTCCTAACGGATAGGATTTCTGAGGGGATTTCAGGATTGATCGACCTTAAGGCGGCAATTCTCGAGTTAAGCTCTAGAGATCTAAAATGATGGGTTACACTCACAAGGTTATTGTAAGGTTCATGATTTGTATTGGCTTGATTCCATTGCGAAACGCTCTATATTTGTAATAGTTTTTGTTTAGGATGTTCTTGGAAGAAAAGAAGCTTCAAAGTTGAAGAGCAACATCTAGTGCAAATATCGTCTTCAAGAGGTGAAAGCGTCAAATGTATACTTAGACTTCTATCCTCTTGCAAGGCATTAGCGCACACACACACAATTCATACATGTGTGTCCCTACATCGTAGTGCAAACATTTGGTATAACACATTCACACATATTTGAGTATGCACATGCATTAGTCTCTTATAGACAAACATTGTAGAATTGCATGTTTTATGACTATCTCTTTGATATGGCATACTTATGTGAATTTGTGTATATTTGTTTATGTGTCTTGTATTTTGGACTTGAATATGTTCTTATATGATTCCTTATTGAGTCCCGGTCATTTCGGTTACTCATTCATAAGGTTTCGAGTCCAAACGATGTAACTACGCTACTTTCCATTCTCATTCGTTGAGTTGAATTCATCATCATTTTTCGAGATAATTTCTCAACCATTTGTCAAATTTTTGTAGTCTTCATTGTGCATGAGGGATTAACAGTTTGTAATTCGAAAACAGATTCGAAATCGGAGTTCGGATGCCCAAATACGGTTGAAGAACGTGAGAGGAGAGCGCGAGAGGCTAGCATGGCCAAAGGCCATGCATTGGCCACCACGTGTGGAGGCCGTGGGACCCACGGCTAGAGCACCCCTCTAGTCCCGTGTAGCCCACGCGCCCTGAAAATATAATACTTGCGTGTGTCTAAACAACCTAGAGGGGGGGTGAATGGGTTGTTAATCGATTATTACCAAATTTTCGATTAGTCAAAATTAATCACAATTAACCCAATTCAACAAACAAAGAAAATCAAGTGTAAAGTGCGGAAAGTAAAGAACACTTGATTTTTAAGTGGAAACCCTCACGGGAAAAACCACGGGCTAATATGTGCGCCACACACAGTCCTCGAATCCACTATATGTAATGATGATTACAACCCTAGGTTGACCTCTAGTCAAACCATTCTCGGTTACTAATCCACCACTACTACCCGCAGGCCTTTTATAGCAAACCTAGACCAACCCTAGACAACCTCTATATGAAGAGAAGGTTACACTCTCAAGTGAGCACCTTCTAATCTACCCGCAGGCCTTTTACAGAGGAGCTAGTACAATGCTTGTGCAACTTCACCTAGAAGCCACAAGACTTTGACTCTATGAAGAGAATAAAAAGTCTAAGTGTATCACAATGATGCACAAATGCAATGAGTGCTAGACTAAACACTATATGCTTAACTAGATGTTATAATGCAAGTAAACATCCTAGTTATCAACAAAGTCTACATGAATGTGCATGAAGACTCAATTAGGTGCTGAGAGACACTAGCAACCTAATTGTCAACAAATAAAGCCAACTCAACCTAAGTTGTCAAAAAGCATGGCAATGACAATAGATATGCAATAATCAAATGCAATCAATAAATTGTCAATCAATCAAGGCCAATCAACACAAGTTGTTAATTAATAATAGCAAGGCCTAACAACATGCAATCAACTAATGCAATCAATCAAGCAAAATGCCAATCAACTTAAGTTGTCAATGAGCATGGCAATGGACACTAAATGCAATTAACTAATGCAATCAATGGGTCCTACACAAAAGTGTCTAAATGAAAATCAAGTAGACTTAGCTAGATGTTGTCATTCACAAAACAATCATAGCTATCATAAATAAAACATCTCAATCAAACAATGAGATTAAATTAGCTAGATGGCAAAAATGGCCCTAAATCCTAGCTATCAACATACAACCCATCTCAACCAAACAATAATGTCTCAAACATGTTATAAACAACAATGAGCAAAGAGACAAGCATTTAATCAACAAATGAATGCTAAACCTAGGCAAACATGTCATAGATATGAAACTAGAAGTTTTAAGACATGTAGAAAATACCTAGTCAATGAAATCAACACACTCCATGCTTGAATGATGCTAAGAAGAAGCTAGATGCACATGTGAGGTGTTTTGGTTGAGTAAAAATGAGTTCTTGGGAGCTTCTCTCTCTAGAATATGAGTTTCTCTCACTTGGTTCAGTTTTTGAGCTCTTAAGGACGAGCTAGGGAGAAGATGATACATATATATGAGGCCAAGATGAAATGACATCGTTTTGAAAAAAGATCAAAAAAATGCAGATCTGCGCCCTTGATTCTGCGGTCGGTGTCTACAGAATGAGGGAGTCGAATACCAACAGACGCGTGAGACTTTGGATTATGCGGCCTGTTTCTGCGCCCTTGGCCGTCGAACAAGGGCGCCGAAATGAGACCTGACTTTCTGGTCCCTTTCGGCGGCCTGGTTTTTATGGCCCCTTAACGCCGAACCAAGGGCGCCGAAAAACGGTGGCCTATTCTGCAGTCATGGACCGCCGAATAGGGGCGCAAAAAGCCCCTTGGCTTTACAACCTAAAACCTAGCAAGAAATGGCATTGCAATGAACAAGATGCAATCAAATAAGCATGCATGGGAAAGGATAACATCATGAATAATCACTAAGCATGTGACACACAAAAGATATGCAATATGAAAATGCATAAGTGTGATGAAAAACCCAATAGGCACACAATTACGATACACACAAATGCAATCATATAAATGCAATGAAAGTGTGTGTGTGCTAAAAGACATAGATGCACTAATCAATGAAACACACATGCATGGTAACTAATACACAAAATATAAAGATGCATGCAAGTGTGTGTGTGTGCACTTAATCTCTTCAAGAATCAAGGTCAAGTGGTATACCTTTGAAGCTCTTGATCTTGAAGTCACCTTGGGAAGTCCGGAAGCTTGTCAAACACAATATCCTAAGCTACCCGTTACAAAAACAATCCCAATGTGGTTTGTCATGAAATAAGCCAATCAAAGTGTATACACTTACACGCCCCATATGGGATGTGTGACGTGTCCCCTTTTGATTGGCCACCGAATCCTCTCTCTTCTCCATCTCTTTTCCTTCCATTTATATTCAAAATCCCGTGCATAATTCTTTATAACTTTTGATTTCTTATTTTGATCATTTCTCTCTCATTTCAACTCCGAATTGAGTGATTCAAAAACCAAAATTGTTGGTCTTGAAGAGAGCTACAAACCTCAAGCATTTTCAGAGCTAGTTGAGTTCTTCACTTTTCCCAGTGAGCTGATTTCAGTACGAGGTTCAACTTTTGTATGTGAAACTTCTTCTTATCATTTCATCTTGTGATCATTTCTTTTAATCTTCCTAATTGATAGATGATATGTGTTTATAATGTTGTTAGATCATATTCTAAGGGTTTTTGATCTATTGATTGTTAAGTTTTAGCCATTTGATTTCAATTGAACATATATTGCTAAACTTGACCTATCTTGAAATTGATTCTAGAAATATTGTATATGATGTACCTCATGTTATTTTCTAGGTTTAATCTCATCATCTAAGAACTAAGATTTTTGTGTGATATATTGAATATTCATATCTTGTTCTTATTGATTCACAGGCTTTGGTTTCTAGATACATTTGTGATTGTTTGTTAAAAGCACATTCTAGATTATCACTAAGCATGTTCATAGAGCTTGATTGATCATCTTGTTTTATTTGATTGTGTTTGCATCATTTGCATCACCTAGATCATTACCTTGTAATAGGTGGAAGTCTCTTGCAAAGTGAGTGAAGCTTTGTTTTGAGCAAGAAGTCTTGGTTAGGAAAGTGTTCTGGATAGCCAAGTAAGAAGTCTTGATTAGAGTCAGGAGGACTCGGATAGTCAAGCAAGAAATCTTCCTAGAGACGTGAGCATCTTGGATAGGAAGTTGCTTCATAGAGGTGTAGGACACATCTTGGATAGGAAGTAGGCTTGGTAGTTCACTAGGCCTGAGGGTAGATTAGGAGGTGATAGCTTGAGCAGATATCATGTGTTGATAGCTTGAGTGTGTAAGTCTTTTTCATATAGTGGATTGCTTTGCCAGTGGTGGCACTTACTTGTGGTATGTTGGATTGTCGTGGCATAGTAACACTTTTTAGGGTTGTTCTTGTTCATTAAACATTTTCATGCATCATGTTTAATTTTATGCTGAACATTCACACATGTTTTGAATGTATGACTGAATGAATTCTTAATTTATGTTTTTTCAGCCATGTCAACTGCACTATTACAAATCATAGCCAATGAAAAATTAACTGGTGATAACTACACTAAATGGAAACACAATATCAATGCAATTTTGGTCACCAAGGACCTTAAGTTTGTGTTTACGGAGGAATGTCCTCCAGCGCCTACTGCCCATGCCACACAAAGAGTTCGTGAGGCATACGAGAAATGGGTCTCATTTGATGAGAAGGCCCGAACATATCTGTTGGCTAGTATAACAGACGTGCTTGTCACAAAACATGAAGCAATGACTTCCACATTCGAAATAATGGAGTCATTGCAGGCTATGTTTGGGCAACCCTCTGAGCAAAAGCGGCACGAAGCTGTTCATTCCGCTATACTCGCTCGTATGAAGGAGGGTACATCAGTTTGGGAACATGTCCTGAACATGATGTCCTACTTCAACATCGCAGAAATCAATGGCGGGGCCATTAATGAACCCAGTCAGGTGAGCATTGACACACCCAAACCGGTTCTACAAATGTCACTATAATAAAACCTATTCTACCTCGGTTATATTAGAGGGGCGTGCGAGTCTGGTGACCCTATTGCAAGTGCACAAGTCGTTAAACTAGTGTAGTGAGCAAGTAAGGGTATCGTTCCCACTAGGTATGCACTAAAGGCTTCCTATCCTTAGATTAACTCTACAATTTCCTAGATATTCTAACAAGTTTTACTTAAATTAACTAGTGATTAACAAATTAATAATTCTAAGATGTAGTTGGTTAATTAGCAATTACACTTACTTGAATTAAATTCTATATTGCAAATTGTTAAGGAATTAGATTCATTCAAGTATATTCTAGTGTCTAATCAATCATTCATTAAACCTAACCCTCAATTACTAACATACATATCTTCATATGAATGTTCTAAGCACCTAATTCTCTACTGAATCATAATGAAATATAAGATTAGAGTGTGATTAAAGGGAATTAGTCATTTCATAAGAGACAATTACAAGTTAGTAATCTCTACTCATAGGTGCTTCACTATTGATATGCAATAAATGGTACATGCATACAATTCATCAAGTTATTGCACTATAAAGAGATAGGTGGTTGCAACCACCACACATACAATTATAAATGCACATAAACATGACTCAAGAGGATTATAATAATATGATTGATTAGATAACAAGGAATTACAAGAATTATATCTAATTCCCTAACAAGAGGGATTAGCTACACATAGTATCAAAATTACAAAGACATACAAGTAAGGGAAACATCACCAAATGACAAACTTGTGAAGTGGAAATGGTCTTCCTTGCAATCCAAGCAATTAACTCTTCTATGGCAACTTGAAGTGATCACTCTAAGTAACCAATATATGGTGTTTGGCTACCTAGAATTTGGCCAAGAAAATACTCTCCTTCTTGACTCCTAAGAAAAATATCTCTTACTCCCTAACTTCTCTCTCTAACTAAAACTAAGTCTCTCTCTTTGTTTTTGACACCTTGTGTATATCATGAGAGAGGAGGCCTTCCAAGGACAATAGGTGGAGAAAGGGGCAGCCTTCTTTGACTTTTGGGGTGAGCTTCAGTCAACTTGCAGCCTCTCAGAATCAGCGGCGGGCATGCACGGCGGCTAGTTGCCCGCCGCATGAACCTGCCGGGCACGATTTGCCTTCACCGCGGACTCCTTCGGCTGGACTTGTCTCGCCGTGGCCTGCCCAGGAACCCGCCGGTCATGACGGCGGCCTTGTGAGACGGCTAAGTGCCCACCCTCCAGAATGCCTGAGCTCGCCAATTTGACGAGATACTTCCTCCGGCGGCTTTGAGCGGTGGCTTTATTCCCACCGGCCTGACTGCACGAACCCGCCTACTTACTCTTTTTCTGCTTTTCTTCCCAAATTGCCCCCATTTCTTCACTTTAGACAAAAATACCCTTGAAACACCTGTTTTACCTGAAAATACTTATTTACACAATTAAACACATGGAATGCTTAGAAAATGATAGCAAAAACAAGGTAAAAGGGGCACTAAATATAAATATTTCGAGCACTATCAAGCATCATACTGACGACTCTTCTGAAGAGTTTCGATCAGTTCAAGAGCAACTATGGGATGAACAAGCATAGGTTCAGTCTCACACAATTGCTCAATGAGCTCTTTACCTTTGAGTCCTTGACTAAGGACAGCAAAGGCAAGATCGGTGAGGCAAATGTTGCTGAACCATCTTCCTCTAATAATAAGAAGAGGAAGAGGTCTGCTGGGAAGGCGAAGGGTAAGCCCAAACCCAAGAAAGCCCAGAGAAAAAAGAAAGGCGCCTCCATCGACAAGAGCAAGGGAAAATGTTTCCATTGGGACAAGGTCGAGCACTGGAAGAGGAACTGTCCTCAGTATCTAAAGGAGGTAGCCAAGAAGAAGAAAACGAAAGGTAAATATGATTTACTTGTTCTTGAGTCATGTTTAGTGGAAAATGATTCTTCACCTAGGATAGTTGATTTGGGGGCCACTAACCATGTTTGTTCTTCTTTGCATTGGACTGATTCTTGGACACAGCTTGAGGAGGGAGCCTTCTCTATGTTTGTGGGGTCAGGAGATGTCGTTTCGACATGAGCAGTGGGCGTAATTAGATCGCGTTTTTCAAATAATAATTTTATATTGTTGGACAATGTATTTTTCATTCATAGATTTACACGGAATTTAATTTTCGTTTCTAAGTTGTTAAAACAATTATATTCTGTTTCTTTTGATAATAAATCAGTTATTATTGCAAAGAATGGTCTGAATATTTGTTCAGGAATTAATGAAAACAATTTGTATGTGTTAAGACTGTTAATACATACAACACTTCTCAACACTGAAATGTTTAAGGTTGAAAAACCAAAAAGGAAACGACATAAGATTTCTCCAGAAAACGAAACGTATCTCTGGCATCTAAGGCTTGGTCATATTAACCTTGACCGGATAAACAGACTAGTTAAAAGCGGATCTTTAAGTGAGCTAAAGGTTGACACCTTACCTATCTGCGAACCCTATTTAGAAGGTAAAATGACCAAGAGACCTTTTATTGGAAAAGGGCTTAGAGCTAAAGAACCACTTGAACTTATACATTAAGACGTCTATGGACCGATGAATGTTAAAGCAAGGGGTGGTTATGAGTATTATGTCACCTTTATAGATGACTACTCGAGATACGAATATGTCTACCTAATGCAACGGAAGTCAAAAACTTTTGAAAAGTTCAAAGAATTTCGAGCTGAAGTTGAGAACCAGTTAGAAAAGACTATCAAGTCTCTACGATCGGATCGTGGAGATGAGTACCTTGACCAAGAGTTTGAAGAATTTATGGTTGAGTATGGGTTAATATCCCAACTCACAACTCTTAGTACACCACAACAGAATGGTGTCGCAGAGAGGAGAAATAGAACCCTAATGGAAATGGTGAGATCTATGATTAATTTCTCATCATTACCAAATTCCTTTTGGGGATATGCGTTACAAATAGCGGCATACATTTTGAATGTAGTGCCATCCAAATTTGTTCCTAATACTCCCCTAGAGTTATGGAATGGTCGTAAAGTTAGTTTGTGACATTTTCGCATATGGGGGTGTCTAGCACACTTGCTGAAGAATAGAACTGGAAAGCTAGATCCCAAGTCTGTGGTCTGCTTGTTTGTAGGATACTCCAAGGAGACCAGAGGTGGATACTTCTATAGTCCTGAAGATAACAAAGTATTTGTATCGACAAATGCAACATTTCTTGAGAATAATTATATTAGTGACCATAAACCTCGTTCTAAAATTCTATTGAATGAGTTAGAGCCTGGTGAGACCAGTACACAGTCAACAAGAGTTGTTGATCCATTAACATCTGAGAGTCAGATGATTCCTATTCAGGATACACTACCACCTAGGCGTAGTGAGAGGGTTGTGAGACAGTCTGAACGCTATTTGGGTGTAAGTGAGGGATAAGATGTTGTCTCTGCTGATAGTGTAGATGATCCATTGACATTTAAGAATGCAATAGAAGATCCTGATAAAGAGGAATGGCTTAAAGCCATGAATCTCGAGATAGCGTCCATGTACTCTAACTCAGTCTGGGAACTTGTAGACTTACCGGATGGATGAAACCCAAAGGGTGTAAGTGGATCAACAAGAGAAAGAGAGGAGTAGACGGGAAGGTAGAGACTTTCAAGGCTAGTGGCCAAGGGTTATACCTAGAAAGAGGGGTCGATTATGAAGAGACCTTCTCACCAGTAGCCATGTTTAAGTCTATTCAGATTCTGTTATCCATTGCTGCCTATTTTGATTACGAAATTTGGCAAATGGACGTCAAGACTGCATTCTTGAATGGCAATCTTGAAGAGAGCATCTACATGATGCAACCAGAGGGATTCATGTCTCCAGATCAAGAGCAAAAAGTTTGCAAGTTGCAAAGATCTATTTATGGACTTAAGCAAGCATCTAGATCTAGGAACATAAGGTTTGATGATGTGATCAAAACCTATGGCTTCGAGCAAAACGTTGATGAGCCTTGTGTCTACAAGCGCATCATTGACAATAAGGTAGTTTTCTTAGTTCTTTATGTAGATGATATCCTACTCATTGGGAATGATGCAGGGGTATTATCTGAAGTAAAGGGCTGGCTGGCTGGCTAGCCAATTCCAAATGAAAGATTTGGGAGAGGCGAGTTATGTTCTAGGAATCCAACTTATAAAGGATCGTAAGAACAAACTCATAACACTGTCTCAGGCATCGTACATCGATAAGATTCTTGTGTGATTTTCGATGTAGAACTTCAAGAAGGGTAATTTACCTTCCAGACATGGAGTTCACTTGTCTAAGGAACATTGTCCTAAGACACCTCAAGAAGTTGAGGATATGAGACGTGTTCCCTATGCGTCAGCAATAGGTAGTCTCATGTATGCTATGCTATGTTATGTTAGGATTATGCTCAATAGCAAGAGTGTAATAGTGTTTTTGACAATCTATTCATATTAATAATGTGATTTCTGGTTTAACAAATCTTATAGCATTTATAGTTTAATTATTATAATTGTCAAAGTAAATAATCATAAGGTCTAAAGACTATGAGAAAAGAAGAATTGTTCGTACATCTGGATATGTATGTGGTAGACACAATTCTTTAGTTAGTCTTGAATATTGTTCACAACTTAAGTTAAAGGTTGGGCACCTTTATCTTGTTAAAGTTGTAGAATTCTTTTGCTAGCATTTGAGTGGGATCAAATGAGATATGATGAGTCTAAAATCATCGGAGTGTCTTCGAGCAAAAGAATCTAGTGCACTGGGTGCATTGAGCTGGATCACAATGAAATACTTTATCTATAACCGTCAGTAGATAAAAGTCTTTTCATTATCAGGACAATCGGAGAGTCTATCTTAATCCTGAGATAAATGATGGACTTATGGTTGCAAGTGATATCATTTGAGTTATCAATGAGTACGATTATATCGCATAGTCTATCCTCGATAGTTTGGTGATATTCATTTGTTAATCGATAGAGGACTTCATTTATAGATATGGACATCGTGGCTCTATTTAATAAATGAGAGTATAATATCATCATATGGATGTTTTGAGGTAATTGGATATTAAATCTCAACGTTGAGTTTTCGATAGTGTCTATTGAAAACATGACTTCTGGACAAGTCAAAATATCCAAGTTCAAAACGTGGTCATATGAGTAAATATGGTAACTTGGAGAGTTATAGGCGGTCTATGAACTCTTGGCGATTACTTATATTAATCACGAGGATACACTATCTCCAATACGATTGTCTAGGGTATGAATGAGGAACATCTTCCTTTTCTATCTTTATTTAAGAGTTCAGTTTTAGCTCTTTAGTGGAATGAGTTAAAATTAATGGATCGGACCTAAGTGAATCATTTGTTGATTGTTATTAGGTTATGTCTATTGAAGCTTAAATTTAGATGGCCCGCCAAGATCCCCAATCCACACGGACTTGCATGGATCACTTGATATATTCTACCGAACCAATTTATGGGTCCATCTAGAATTGTATTTAATATATTAAGAATATAATTTGCACATTATTTATTTAATGGGCTGATCAATTATATTAATATATTAATGAAAGGCATGTGGGCTTGTTTCTTTTAGTAAGAATGGGTCTGGTTTACATGTGGGCTTTTTAATTAAAGTCTAATGGATTAAATAAAATAAGAAAATAATATTAGGCCCATGTATATGGTGTGGGCGGCAAGACTAGAATAATAGTCTAAAATATTATTTTATTTTATTGATTGATTAAATGGAAATTAATTAATTTATTAGTTAATTATTTAATTGAGAATCAAAATCTTTTTCTGAGCAGGAAATATGTTTCCTAGAGTTATACTATTGGTAGTAGTATATTAAATATTAAAGACTTTATTTGGTAAGTAGATAAATAAAGGGAATTTATTTATTTAGTCAATTAGGAAGTCTTTGATATAGTCACAAATACACTAAAGAGTTGGATTAAGGTTTGGAATTCTAAGGAAATCTACCTAGGGTTAGGATTTAAGTCAAAAGACACAAATCCTACATGGTAAAGGATTTTCGGCCTCAATATATAGATATATATGAAATATATATGGCAATTAATTGCCGGAATATATATATATATATCTATATATTTATAAAGTAGATGGCGGCCATATATATAGATTATAAAATGCATGCATATGTGCAATATAGATATGCATGATATTTATTAATAGGCGTGCAGGTTATATAAAAGAGACCTAATATATATTTTTTGTAAAAAAAGAGTATTCGGTGCCGCATTATATATATATAAAGAATTGGGTAACCCTAATCGCTAAGTCTTTGGACTTGAGAGTTTTTTCTTTTACTTGAGAAAAATAGAATCCAACTCTTAGACTAGTGTGTGTGATAATTTCGGCCAAGAGGTATAGAGAGAAGAGTTTGTTCTTATTTCGATAGTGCACTATTAACTTTTACATCAAAAGGTTTTGTGCACAATTTCGAATAAGGCTCATGCGAGTTTCGATCATTAGATTGAGAATTCAAAAGTGACCGGAACGTTCTTCGTTATCTCTTAGAAGTTTTTGTGACTAACGAAAAAGAAAAGATTTTGTTGTCCATCCTCAGGTACACAATTCAAAGAAAGGGAGACCACGCTCCTAAGTGATTCACGTTCGTGATTGGATTGGAAGATCTTGCGGATTACCATCGACGCAATGTCAATCGGATCACGCGACAAAGGTATGATACTTTTGATTATATATGTTTAATTAATTTAAAGGGTTAAGGTTCATAAAAAGGAAAAATTTTAAAACATACTAAAACGATTTTTTAGTCTCGCTTCCGCTGCGTACTACGGTATTTTTCCCTACATGTTATGCACGAGACCGGACATCTGCTTCACAGTAGGAGTAGCCAGCAGATACCAGTCCAACCCAGAATTGGATCATTGGGTTGCTGTCAAGACTATTCTCAAGTATCTTCGAAGAACGAGAAACTATATGCTAGTGTATTCTAGACAGGATTTGATCCTATTAGGATATACAGATTCTGGTTTTCACTCAGACAGGGATTCTAGGAAATCCACATCTGGATCAGTATTCACCCTTGGTGGTGGAGCCATTGTGTGAAGGAGTACTAAGCAATCTTGTATTGCTGATTCCACCATGGAAGCTGAATATGTAGCCGCTTGTGAAGCTGCTAAAGAGGTTGTTTGGCTCCGTAAATTCTTGAGCAATCTGAAAGTTGTTCTAGATCTGGATATGTCAATCACACTTTATTGTGATTACAATGGTGCTATGGCTAATTCCAAAGAACTAAGAAGCCACAAGAGAGGTAAGCATATAGAGAGAAAGTATCATCTCATTAGAGAGATAGTCCAGAGAGGAGATGTGATCGTCACCAAGACAGCCTCACAAGACAATCATGCTGATCCATTTACGAAGATCTTACCGGCTAAAGTGTTTGAAGGTCACCTAAAAGGTCTAGGGTTACGAGACATGACTCACATGCTTTAGTGCAAGTGGGAGATTGTTGGGGTTTTTGCCTAAAGCTTGTAATTTGTAAATATGATTTGATCATAAATAAAAGAAGTAGTACATTCATTCATTTTGTGTCATACTTTATATATATATATATATATATATATATATATATATATATATATATATATATATATATATATAACATGTGCACTTAACATCCAAGATTGCCGGATGTAATTTCAAACTGAGTATATGAGTGTCATATACAGATGGATGCAGTTTGAAATGAGCAATCTAAAGAGTCCGTAGATAGCAAATAAAGTTGAGTACTTTATTTGTGGTTAATCTACAGTTGCGGTCTATTTCGTAGTGTACGGTGATTCTATCCTGGATCATTCATATAGAGATATGAGAATGGAGGAACCTTGTATGATGTGATCATATAGGACTGGGCCATGATCTATATGAATCTCTCATTAAGATTCGTTTAACGATGAGATTCATATATATCAACTAATGATGGCTATATGTGGGTGGTCTTAATCATGAGTGTCTTATCGACTCCTTCAGGTTAGATTGTGGTCTTTGATATACCATGGGTGAGGTCGGAGTTACATTCCCGATCAATATGTTTCGTATGTTGGGATCACAGTTTGGCTTGTGGCTGGGAAGGTTTGTACACAATAATGGAATCCACTCCTTCTTACGAGAAGTAGATGGTAGTTCCCTTAAGGGTTGATTCGGGGCTTGAACAATATGAGGGCTCTCCTAATTCCGTAAGGAATGTAGGATTTATTGTTCATTAGAGAATCAATGGTACTTAATGGAAAGATGTAATTAGAGGGGTATAACGGACATTATGACCCAACTCTAATTATGAACTATTTGTGGAGGATCATACCATATGTAATAGTTATATCGATGGACATCAAGAGTTATTGGTTTGTGTAAAAACGTCTACAGTTAAGAGAGTGCAGCTTCGGGTTTTTAGTGGAATAACACCGAAGTTAATAATCATGAAATATTGATTAAAGAGTTTAATTAATTATTTCTAAGGATTATTGGAGCTCAAAATAATGTGGGTCGATTAGGTCCCCTTGCTAGCCCGATCGATTTAGGTAACAAGGGTCACGGTTAGGGTTGCACATTTTCCCCCGGATCCCCATTTCCCCACTTCCCCATCCCCATTTGGGGGAAATATTTTGGGGGAAAATGGGGAAATGGGGGGGGGGGGGGGGGGGGGGGGGGGGGGGATGGGGAGACCCTGCCCCATACCCATTTCCCCATTTTCCCCATTAATATAGTGAAATGGGGATGGGAGACCCTCCCCCATCCCCATTTCCCCATTTCCCCTAAAATATTATAAAAATAATTATATATATATATATATATATATATTTATATATTTTGTAATGTATTTTCTTTGACATTATTTTGTAATGTATTTTCTTTTGCATTTGTAATGGAATTTTTTATTATTTTTTAGTTTAATTTGTAATTTTCAACCAAATGAGAAGATGGGGGAATGGGGTAAACGGGGAAACGAGGAAAATGGGGAAATGGGGATGGGGATGGGGATGGGGATGGGGATGGGGGGACCTCCCCCCAAAACTCCCCCATCCCCATTTTCCCCAAATGGGGAAATGGGGGGGGGGGGGGGGGGGGGGGGGGGGGGGGGGGGGGGGGGGGCGGGGGGGGAGATGGGGAAGGGTTTGAGAAGTGGGGATGGGGGTGGGGGGACCTATATCCATCCCCATTTCCCCAATGTGCAACCCTAGTCACGGTTAATTAATTGGATTGTTCAATTAATTGTGTTACGAAAGTGACACGTGTCTATTCGGGAATTAATTGAATAATTAGATTATTTAATTAATGAATATTAATGATTATGTTAATTAAATAATTAGATTATTTAATTGTGTAATTAATCATTAGATGGACGGTGTTGATTGATATTTAATTTTGAATGAAGAAAAGTTAATTTGATTATTTTATTTTCATTAAATTAAATATTTAAATTTGAATTTAAAAGAGTTTTGAATTCAAATCAAATCAAATAAATTAATATCCTTAAAGATATCAGATATCTTAAAAGATTTGATTGATTAGTTTAATTTAAAAAATATATATATGATATATGTTTCTTTAATAAAAAAAACAAAAAAAAACTAATCAGTGCAATTGATTTATTTTGATCAACACATACACGCAAAAAGAAAAGAAACAAAACCGTCCATCAAAGAACAAAAAGCTTTTTTGTTTTAAATATTAAGGTGGCCAACTTCACTATAGCAAAGTGATGCTTTCGTGTGTCTTTTCATCCTCCTTGCTCTTGAGTACCGTGACGCGCCCACACGCCGTTACCAATCCCGGGTGATAGCTAGGAAGATCTTGTGGTTCAAATCAGGAAGCAGATCAAAAAGAAAGAAGGAGCCTACAAACGTTGGTATGAATTAATTTCCACTCCTTATTGTATTTGATTATTACTGTACAAACAAGTTAGTTTATGATTGCATTAAAAACCCTTCCACTGCGCAATCTGTAACCCTAGGTTCCTACAGTTATGTGAGAGAGTTAATTTTTTTTTTTTTAATTTCCAGATCCTTAATTTATATACACCCTTACCCGATTAAAATCTAAAAGAAGTAGCAACCTAGCCAAACTCGAGAAGAAATAGTTTGATAATCACAATTCGCAATTTCTTTATTCTTTAATTCGCTGGTTAGAGCATCCAAAATGGTGGATAAAAAGAGACCATTTTATAGAGACCCACTTTTATTTGGGTCTAGTGCATCCACAATGGTGATCAAATGGATCCAAATAAAGAGACTTAAAAGTGGGCTCCATCCAACTAGACCCAAATTGGGTTCTAAATTTGGAACTCAATTTGAGTCTTGCCTAATGATTGGGTTGGGTTCCCAACACCTCCCAATCATTGGGTTGGGCTTATATATATATATATATATATATATATATATATGTAGGGAAAAACGCATGCACGCAGCGGAAGCGAGACTAAAATAGGTTTAGTATAGTTTAAAATTTTTCCATAATTTGAACCTTAACCCTTTAAATTAATTAAACATATATATATATACTAAAAAGTAGAATACCTTTTGTCGCGTGATCCGATTGACTTTGCGTCGATGGTAATCCGCAAGATCTTCCAATCCAATCACGAACGTGAATCACCTAGGAGCGTGGTCTCCCTTCTCTTTGAATTGTGTACCTGAGGATGGATAACAAAATCTTTTCTTTTTCGTTAGTCACAAAACTTCCAAGAGACAATGAAAAATGTTCCGGTCACTTTTGAATTCTCAATCTAATGATCGAAACTTGCGTGAACCATATTCAAAATTGTGCACAAAACTTGTTGATGTATAAACTACTAGTGCACTATCGAAATAAGAACAATTCTTCCTACTTTTCTCTCTTGGCCGAAATCACACTTAGTCTTAAGAGATAGCTTTTATTTTTCAAGCAATAGAAAAAATAAATCTCTAGAAAAACTATTAGGGTTGCCGAATACTTATTGCCATAAAATATATATATTTTTCTTGGATCAAATCCTGATTGCCATATATATGATATCAATAATGCTAGAGGACCTAAAAAAGTGACCCAAATTTTGGACCCAAACCTATGTGGCAACATCACACACAACATGGGCCCACGTCACTCTTCCCAAAGATCCCATGTGATGTTGCCACATAGGTTTGGGTCCAAAATTTGGGTCAATTTTTTGGGTGTAAGGATTCCCGTTGGTTTTAATTGGCTTATTTCGTGATCAAACCATATGTGGGGATTCTTTGTAAGGGTAGTTTAGATGTTGTTGTTTTTACTTAGGCCCTTTGAAGACCTCATTATTGACAAGCACCAAAGGTAATACTCTAAGTGCTTACTTGTCTTGAAGAGATAGTTGCACACACTCACAACTCATGCATATGTTTAATCTTTGTATGTTGTGTTTCATTTTGTTGTGCATCAATGCCTATTTACATCTCTTCTTGCTTGGTATAATGATTGCATCTTGTGTTTATAACATCATAGCATTTAGGCTTTTAGGATGCATCTTAGTTTACCTTTGTTCCCCTTGCATGATTGCTTGTGGGGTTCAAAGTTGTGGGCTGTGCGCTGGTCCACCTGCGCCTGACGTCCAGCGCCGCTCACCGGCGCAAAACGCCCAGTGGCGTGCCGCTGGTCGTGCGCTGGTCCACACCAGCGCAGCCCACCAGCGCAGATCGTCCAGTTCTCTGTCGCCGGTCGTGCGCTGGTCTACACCAGCGCAAGGTCACCAGCGCTGATCGCCCAGTGTGGCTCCGCTGGTATGGCGCCTGTGTGAGCGCATGTCGTCCAGCGCCAATGCAAAAATGTGCGTGTGCGCTGGTCTTGCGCCTGTCGTCCAGCGCAAGTCCACCAGCGCACAGAGCAATTTTTGGTGCGTTTTTCAAAACGACCACACTTCACTTATGGCCCCTATATATATAACACTTTGACTTTAGGTCAGCTAAGAGAGTTCATATTCATATTCTATACTTAGGATATTTTTCAAGAGAAGAAAAATACACAAAGAACTCATTTTTAATCACTCAAACACTTTTTCATGATCATCAATCATCATCTAGCATCATCTTGGATCATCTAGATGTCATCTTGCATGGAATCTTCATCATACTTTGCTTGGTAAGTTTTTCACTAATATCTTACATGTTTTGTGTTTCTCTTATCTAGCAATCTCAATTAATTACTTGTTGATTATTTTGTATGCTTTGGATACAATATTGAGATGAGTATGATGTATGTTTGAGAAGTTGTATTGTGCTAGCATATTAGGTTTTGTGCTTAATATTGATTAGCTAAACTAATTGACATGTCATTTAGTTTTGATATCTAGGATTGTTCTTAATTGCATATTAATCATCTTAGATAAGCATATAGGGTTTCCCTTGCTCTATGTTGCATTTTGGATATTTACATATATTCACTTAGGGTTGTATTCTCTTCATAGAGAAAGTAAGTCTTGTGTGTAGCATCCGGGATTAGGTTGCTTAGAACGCAAGCAAATTGGACTAGGTTCACTCATACCGGGATTAGGTAGGTGTGTGATTACTTCTGGGATTAGGTTGTAATCGTTTGCACATTTAGTGGATTCGAGGTTCGAGTGTGGCTTACTTACATAGCCCGTGGTTTTTCCCGTGAGGGTTTCCACGTAAAAACCAAGTGTTGTTTTAATTTCCGCACCATATTACAATTGCTTGGTTATATTATCTTGAGGGCATTTTCGTAATTTTGACTAACACGAAAAATTGGGTAAAAAGCATAAAATCTATTCACCCCCCCTCTAGATAGCTTTATACACACCGTGCTATTATTTGTTTCATTGGGTCCTCTAGCTTTACTCATATGATATATATCTCTTGGCAACCAATTATATATCCCATATATATATAATATATCTCTTGGCAATTATATTAAAATATATATATATATAGTGCACCGAATTCTGCACTTTGCCCAAATAATATATAAGTGCATAAGTGCACCGAATTCTGCACTTTCCTTATTGAAACTAATACGCGGTGTGTATAATATTTATCTAGAGGGGGGGGGGGGGGTGAATAGATTTTAGCTATTATTACCCAATTTTCGCATGCAAGTCAATTTTACGAAAATGCCCCTACTAGTTAAAAATACAAGCAAGTGTAATATAGTGCGGAAATAATAAATGACACTTGATGTATACGTGGAAACCCAACCACTGCGAAAAACCACGGGCTGTTTAGTGCGCCACACTCGGAACTCGAAATCACTAATTGAAATGAAGTTTACAACCTATGTAGACCTCGTCTAACACTCCGGTCTGTAACCCCTCACTTCTACCCTGCGGGCCTTTATTAGCAACCCTATTCCAATTTGCTTGAGACCTAAGCACTCTTAGCCCCAAGACTTACTTCTCAATGAAGAGAAACAACCTAAGTGAATATGTATGAATATTCAAAATGCAAATTAGAGCTAGGCTACTCTATATGCTTATCTAGGATAATGATTTTGCAATTAAAACAATCCTAGATATAAATGGCTAGATGACATGTCAAATAGCTTAGCTAATCAAGATTAATTAAAAACCTAATTAACTATCACAATACAACACTCAATCAATTCATCACAATTAATTCTCTAATCTTGTATTTATCATATGATCAAAACATACAAGTAAATTAAAGAGAATAGCTTGATAATAAAAATAATCAAATAAGATGAACTTAATCAAAATCTTACTAAGCAAGTTGTGATGATGCAAATCCAATCATGGATGCATTCCATATAGTAATAGAAGATGCAATATGAAATATGATGCAAAAGGGATTTGATTTGAGTGGTTAAAGGTGAGTTCTTGATTTGATTTTCTCTCAAAATCTATCTTTGAAGTTTAGGGTTCTTTAAAGCTTAAGAACTTATTCAGATAATGAGAAAGTGTGATATTTATAGACATCAAGAATTGGGCAAGTGAAAAGACAAGTTTGCCCCTGAAATCGCACGATCGGCGGTTTCATTCGGCGGCCAGGCCGCCGAATTGAACCGCCGAATTGCTCCCGAGTAGAACAGGGGAAATTCGGCGACTTCGTTCGGTGGTTTCGTGACCGCCGATTCAACCGCCGTTTTGGACCCGAGAGTGAATTTCAATCAGGTCTCATTCGGCGGTTTCGAACGGCGGCCAGGCCGTCGAATGAAACCACCGTTTCACCAAAAGTGGTGAAACCAAGGGAGAAGCCAAAGGCATCTCCATCGGCGATCATCGCGCAAAACAAAGCACACCAACGTGCACGCGCGGACGTTTCCAAACAACTTTCGGGAAACGAATTACAAGACACATAAACACACAACAACATATAACAAAGAAGTGCAAGTGTGGAATGTGACATGTGAAGAGAATGCACACAAAAATAAGCATATATGCAATCATGGCAAGAATGCTAAGTGTGTGTGTGCTACTAATTCTCTTCAAAGAAAACCAAGCACAAGAGATTATACCTTTAGCGTGCTTGTATCTTGAGGTCATGGAAGGGCCTTTGATCTTGAACCTTAAACTCTAAGCCTACCCTTACATTCAAACCCCAACATGTGGTTTGTCCACGAAATAAGCCAATCAACAAAACGGGAATCCTTACAATCTCCCCCTTTGGCTATTTCGTGACAAAACCACCACTCACATTGATTCCTCACAACAAAATAAACCTATGGGTCAATGAAGATTTTCTACAATACAAAGAGATATATAAAAAAAAATCTAGAAGTCTTCAATCTCTTGTAGAACAATCGTTCCCTGAAACAAGGTTTCTAAACTTTCCAAAACAAGAAAAGGTGAGATGAATCAAGTGAGATTAAAACAAGCATTTGCATATTCAAAAAAAATTAAGCACAACATCATGCAATGTTTGTGTATGCAATGCTCCCCCTCAAAGGGTTACTCCCCCTCAATATATATTCTCCCCAATGTGCACAAATGCTACAACAATTTGCACCTCCCCTTACCACATCCTACTCCCCCTTTTTGTCATGATATAGGCAAAGGAGTAGTCCCCAACCGGGTCACTCAAGGCAAAGAGAGAAAGTAGCATTCTAGTATTTGCATAATCAATATAAGTCACTTTATGCAATCTCAATTAATCGGAGAGAAACAAGGAGTTTTATTAGAATAAAAATGTGTGAATCAAAAATGCTTTGCATACAAGACATATAGCATTCAAGTCTAAAATACCATGGTATTTGGCAAAGCAAATGACAAAGGTTTCTAATAGGAATTCAAACCAATTTCACCATTGTCACGAGAGAAGCAAGGATATAGAAATTTCATTGATTTCAATTTAAGAACAACTATATCCAACTTTATAAGCTAAACATGTCATGAGCAACTTTGCACCCTATTTGATTTTTCCGGATAAGATATCCGTATGATAGTAGACATGTTCAACCAATAAAGAAAGAGAGACATTTGGATTGTAAAATCCTTGAATGGATACAAGATCCTTTTTCATTTGAGTCTCATAAGCTTTTTCACACAAGTTTTGCATTTAAAAATTGCAATCATCAATTCATGCTTTTTCATTTGAGCATGTCATTTGAATTTCATGCTTTTCATAAGACATTAGCATGTTATAAAAGAATCATCATGTCATGGAGATAACTAAAGGTCATTCATATCATACTTCCTATGAAAATCTCCTAGTCCAAAATGCATGTTTGAACATAAATATGACATGGATTGTAAACAAGCAAGGTTCACACTTATTGAATTGAAAACATATATATACATATGTGCAACCAAGCTTACTCAAGCAACAAAAAGAGAAGCGTAAGATATTTTAAATTTTTTGCAAGTGACAAGAATGCAAAAATAGCTCTCTTTGCTTGAGTTCCCCATATGGGGTTAGAATCAACCTTCATCAATGAAGGCGATTAGGTCCTATGGACCTACCAAGTCCATTGGAGACTATTTGAGACTTGTTAGTCTCGTAGCAAGCGGGTTCTTTTTCCTTCTCCACATACATATGACTTTTTTGGTCTGAGTGGTTAGGTGTTGCATGTCATTCACTAACCTAGGATTAATGACAAGGGATTTCCTAGGTTCATGCAATTGGGCTCTTCTTAGCCTCTTTTTCTCTATCATGCTATTAATCCTACAATGCTTAATGTACTTAAAGCACTTAGGCCTAGTATGCCCATAAACACCACAATAATGACAAGTTGGTACAAAGTAAGAATTCATACCATGTCCTTATGAAGTCATTGGAGACTCATCATGCATTTGATGTCTCCTTTGGTGTTGAGTCGGTTCATGTCTTCTAATTGGTTGAACCGGAATGGGTTGCCTCCTTGGATGAGGTAGCATGTTTTGCCTCTTCACATAGTGAGTCATTTGTTGAGGAGAGTTGACTCGAGAGGCTCTAATCCGTTGAGCTTGGGGTTGTCTTGTTTTCACAACCTTCACTTGTGCACTTTTCGAACATTGTCCTAGTTCTAACTTCTTCCTAGGAGTTTGCACCGGTGACGCTTCTATCTTCCCCAAACTCTTCACAAAGACGGTCTTCTTAGGAATAGAGCAATCCTTGCTCACTTCAAATCCAAGACCTCTTTTATCACAAGGGCTTTTTCCTACACCAAGTATGTTGTCAAGCTTCTTGGTGCTTGTGGTCATTCTAGTCAATGACTCTTTGGCTTCAACAAGCTCTCTCTTCAAACCCTTTTCATTCCTCTTAGACAAAGCTAGCTCATCTTTTAGCTTGTCTTCTTCCACCATGGATCTTATAACTTCATCATTCAAGTCGTCAACTTGTGTTGAAAGCCTAAGTAATTCTTCCTTTAACCTTTGAATCTCTTTTTCATTCTTTAACTTAGAGCTTTCAAAACTTTCAAAGTTGTCCTTAAGATCCATCTTCTCCACTTGCTTCCTTAAGTGGTCATTGTATGTTGATAGCTCTAGATTTTCTTCCTCTAAAATCCTTAGAATTCTATCTTTCTTCTTCATGGAGCTTTCAACATTGACTATGAAGTCATGCACATCCATATTCTCTACATTTCCATTTGTAGAGTTAGAAAAGGAGTCATCTCCACTAGTGTCATCTTCTAGACTCTCCTCCTCTCCTATGGATCTAATATCCTCATCAAGACCTTCACCTTGGTCTCTTGAGTCAATAAGTGCCATATCCCAATGTGAAGCAACAACTATCTCCTCTAGTGCTACTTCTTCGACTTTCTCTTCTATGGGATCACTAGCAACGGAAATCTTACCAACAACTTCATTTACTTCTTTAGTGGCACCCAATGCCTTGAAGTTATTGATAAGCTCATCATCATTTGATGACTTATCTCCCTCTTCGGAGTCATCACTTTCACTCCAAGTGGCGACCATCATTTTTTCTCTCTTGTTTTTCAAATTCCCACAATCTAGTGAGATATGACCTATGCCGCCACACTCATAGCATTGGACCCCTTTCTCTTGCCTAGGCTCACGCTTCTTGAAGGGAGCCTTTTTCTTCAAGTCTTGGCCTTTGGATCCAAAGCCACGCTTCTCGAACTTGACAAATTTCTTGAATCTTTGAAGCATCAAAATCATGTCTTCGTCCAAGTCACCTCTCTCCTCCTTCCCTACCTTAGAAGCACTCAAAGCAATTCCTTTTTGCTTCTTTGAAGGAGTGGAGCTAGGACCCTTCCTAGACTCGTAGGCGAGAAGTCTACCTATTACCTTGCTCGGCTTCATATCCTTAAAATCACTATTCTCCTCTAAAGCCGTCACCTTAGACTCAAACCTCTCGGGAATCGATCTCATTATCTTTTGCTTGATCCTTCTATCCGAGTAGGGGTCACCAAGTTGATGACTTTGGTTGACAATGTCCATCAACCTAATCTCGAAGTCGTTAAAGCACTCATTCTCCTCCATCCTAAGTGTCTCAAATTGAGTTTGGAGGACTTGAAGTTTGGAGTCCTTCACTACTTCGGTTCCCTCATGTGCAACCTCTAAGATGTCCCATGCCTCCTTGGCTATCTTAGTGTTCTAAATCAGTTTGTACTGTTTTTCGTCCACTGCACATATAAGGGCTGTTAGGTTTGTAGTTTGTGTTGGCATTAATTCCATAACAAAATGTGTTTATCTTGTAATGTTTAGTGGTTAATAATTGAAGATTTTTGAAGACAAAGGACGTCTCAACCTCTATTCGTTCAAGAAGCCGGCTTTTAAGAGATTCGGGCATTATCGGTCTACAAAGGTATTCAAAGACCTCTTTTCTCTTACAAGGCTAGGCACACACTCACACATATCATTCTTGTGTGTCCCTTCATGTTTTAATTTCATTTACATATCACTTTCACACACTTGGCAAAATATGCTCATGCATTCATATTTAGTTAATAAACTTTGTATTTTGCATTTTCTAGGACTATGTCCGGAAACTAGCATATGTGTGTGTCTTTGTGTTTGTATGTTTCTGTATTTTGTGTTTAGGACTTGAACATGTTCTTATTCAATGCTTTATTGAGTTCCGGTCGTTTCGGTTACTCATTCATAAGGTTTCGAGTCCAAACAAGTTGACTATGCCACTTTTCATTCTCATACGTTGGGTTGAGTTCATCGATGATTTCCGAGATAATTTCTCAACCGTTTTTCAAAGTTGTATAGTCATCTTCGTGCGTGAGAGAGTCACGGTTCGTAATCCGAAAACGGATTCAAATTCGGAGTTCGGACGCCCGAGATACGGGCCAACGAACCGAGGGAGCACGCGAGAGGACAGCCCAGGCCGTGGGCCACATGGGCTGGCCGTGGTTGAGGCCGTGGACCCCACGGCCTGGAGCAGCCTCTGCTCCCGTGTGGGCCACGCGCCCCCCACGGCCAGGGGGTGACATGGCACCACCTGGTTGGCCGAAACCCTCCTTCTCTCTCCTCCTATTTCTTCCCTCTCTCTCTCATTTTGAAAATCCAAGGAGAAACATTTCAGTTTTCCCGCAACAAATTCTCTCCAATTTTTCCAAACTTCAAAACACCATATCTTCCTCATCCGGAGTCGGATTTGAGTGATTCAAGTTGGAGAGTGTTCGTATTTGAGTTGTCTAACATCTCCAAGTGGTTTGGTGGCTTTTTGATCGTGATTTCCAGTGGTTGATCACTGAATTCCGAACCAGCTGCAGAATCCGAGGTATGAGTCTCATCTTTGGGATTTCTATGTTTTTAACCTTCCATTTGCTTGGGATTTCTTCTTCTATATCTTTGATTATGTTTAGTAAAAGCTATTGAGAAAGATAGCTTGATTATCATTCTAATTGAAACTCAATTTATAGACTAATGTTGACTAGATTCTATGATTCTAGGTTTGATATATGTTTGTGAGTTGTATTGTGATTAGAATGGCATCTTAGGTTGTTTGATACTTAATTGAATTAATTTTGTGTTAAAATGACCTTGAGATTTGATTTGGTCCTTTGATTGAAGAAATCAAGGATTTGTGTATTTGTTTGTGATTTAGAGAATATAGGTTTTGATTGATGTAATCTCATAACCTTGCTCTATATTTTTGTCTAGTATATTGATTGATTTTAATCTCATATATCTAGCATTTAATTGTATATTGATAGCATCTTGAATCTTGTACTTCATGAACATATTATGATTCAAGTGTTGTGTATGTGAATGAGATTTTGAGTGTATGTGTTAGGTGTTTCACATGCTTAGGTTTCTATTCTCTTATTTTTGCATTTAGACTTGATTACTTGTGATATCACTTGTTTAGGTCTATTTGTGCCATAGGATGTATTGATCACATGTTCTATGTTGTATTGATTGTTTGCATCATTTGCATTCACATGATCACACTAGGAAGTCCTTGTAAAAGGCATGAAGTCTTGGCTAGAGTCGGGATGACTCGGATAGCCAAGCAAGAAGTCTTGCCTAGAGTCGGGGATGACTCGGATAGGTAAGCAAGAAGTCTTGCCTAGAGTCGGGATGACTTGGATAGGTAAGCAAGAAGTCATGGCTAGAGTCAGGAGGACTTGGATAGTCATGCATGAGAGGCTCCCTAGAGGCAAGAGTGCCTTGGATAGGGAGTTGGCTAACATATTGGTAGGCCTAGGCGTATGGTTAGACATAGACTCCGATAGAGTGGGGTACACGGGATGTGTATGCACTCTTGAGGAATTTCTAATCTACCATCGATGTTGGTTGAGTGTGGTGTCCAATATATGGTGGTTCCGCATCATTGAGGGATTTCATACTTTCCAATAGGGTTGGGTAGGCTTAGACTTCACTAGGTAGGGTGAGCTAAAGATTGGTCACTTTGTGAATGTTCTATGTTTACTTTCCAATAATATAGTACCCAATGGTTGTAATTCAACCAGTGGATGTTTCCTCCTTGGAGGTTTTACCACGTTAAAAAATCTCTTGTGTTAATTCTTCCTATCTCTTCTCTTATATTTTAATTGTATATTTTATTCTCTTGATTCATAATATTCACTTGTGATACATTGTGAAGCAAGACTTTGTATAGTGTGATTAGTGGATTCATTCTTTTGATCATTTTTGTTTCTTTGATTCTTTTGTATATTGTAATTTTTGTTTAGTGACAATTTGATCACTCTTGTAATTCATTGAACACTTATTGAAATACAAGCTTACTTTGTTTTTATGTTTACTTGTTTTTTATACCTCACATAACTTGTTGATATACTTAGACTTTGCTCTTATGATTGTATTATTGTGTTGTCTATGTATGTCTTTCTTGGCTTAATATGTTGTGTGTAAGGCTACCTTGAGGGACAAACGAATGTTTGTTCAAGGGTTTGAAAAAGGTGTAAAAACCTATTCACCCCCCTCTAGGTATGCTTTAAGCAATTTAACTTCGTTTGTGTACATTCAATTGGTATCAGAGCGGGTCGTCAGACGGCACTCGACGAGATCCGGTTTATACTTACGAGTGGATTGCTTAGGTTTTTGCTAGAATGGTTTTCCAAGATGATGTGATGACCGAAGGGGCTTTGAATTCTAGGCCTCCTCTTCTCAAGGGTCACAACTATGGGTTTTGGAAATTGAGGATGAAGGCATACATTCGTTCAATTGATGAGAGAGCTTGGATGACCGTTGAAGAAGGTTACCTTGCTCCTAACAAGATTGAGGATGGAGTGACCGTTTCCAAGCCTAGGAGTGAGTGGTCAACTAATGAGTTTGAGTTAGCAAAATGGCATCATCGGGCGGTGAATGCTATTTTCGGAGGTGTTGATAGTAGGCAATTTTCCTACATTCAAAACCTAGAAACCGCTAAGGAGGCATGTGAGGCTCTCCAAGTCACCGATGAGGGGACTAAAGCGGTGAAGAAGTCTCGTCTTCAATTGCTCACTTCCCGTTTTGAGGTTTTACAAATGGGTGAGGAAGACAAGTTTGTTGACTTCCAAGATAAGCTACTAGACATCGCCAACCAATGCCAAGCACTTGGTACTCCTATCTCCGGTGAGAGGCTAAATTGGAAGATTCTTAGATCACTTCCAAAGAGGTTCAAAGCCACGGTTACCGCCATTGAAGAGAGCAAAGACGTTGACGTCATGAGCTTAGATGAGTTGCTAGGATCTCTTCAAATTTTTGAGGCGTGCATGAAACCGAAGGCTAAGAACAAGGGTTTAGCTCTCAAGGTTGTCAAGGAAGCTAGTAGTAGCGATGATGATGAGGAGATGGCGTTATTGGTTAGGAAGTTTAGGAAGTTCATGAGGAAAGGTGCCAAGCCAAGTGGCAAGTTCTCAAGGGACAAGGAAGTCAAGAAATCCTTTACTCCACCTCATGAGAGGAGTGGCCATGCTAAGAGCAATAGGAAGGTTCAATGCTTCAAGTGTAAGAAGTTTGGTCATTTTGCTTCGGATTGTCCTAGTGGTGATTCTAAGAAGGACAAGAAGGGAAAGGCTATGGCGGCTACATGGAGTGAAGATGATAGCTCTAGTGAGGAGGAGAGCTCAAATGATGAGTCTTCTAGTGATGAAGAGCTAGTGAGTAACTTTGTTGCTTTCACGGCCTCTCACTCTACTCTAGAGGATGTGAATCAAGATTCATTGGATAAGGAGGTTGTTCCAAGTCATCGAGAGTGTTTAAATGATGATCCAACCGTTATTGATCTTTTGGCTAAGGTGAAGTTTCTTGAGGAAAAATTGAAGATAGCCTTAAGAGAGGTTGATGAGAAGGATGACTTGATCAAGATTCAAGTGGATGAGTTTGTTGCTACAACTCATAGGCTCTTGCGTGAAAAGAATGCTCTTGCCAAGAAGCTTAGTGAAGTTGAGGGTATTGTGCTTGAAAAGGATAGGATCATCTCTAATATGTCCTTAGGTAGCTCAAGTGACGCGGTAGTTGAGGAGAAGCTCATAGAAGCATCACTTCCTACAAGCGAAGTCATTTTTGAAGAAAAAGCTCCTAAGAAGAGACGTTCCAAGAAGAAGAACAAATTGAAGAATAAGGTACCCATTGAAACTCCCATTTGTCCTCCACCACCGCCGGAAGGTAAAATCTCTCCTTTTGTTCCCATATGTCATTTTTGCAATACCTTAGGCCATATCAAGCCCAAGTGCTATAAGTTCATTGAATATTGCAACTTAGAAAATGCATCTAGGAATAGAGAGATTGAACCTAATTCTATGCATGCTAAAGCTTTTGAATATGGAAAGCATGATAATCTCACAAAGCATGTTAAGAATGTCCGGAAGGTGAAGAATGCATATCCTTCTAAATTTGACATTGCATGTGTTGCTAACAATGTTGAGAAAAAGAGTATCAATGATATTATTGTGAAACAAGTTGTGGAAGAACTTTACTCTAGGTTCAACATTGTGGTCAAAGAGAATCTTGATGATGTTCGTGTTTGTCCACCCAAGACAAAGTTTGTCAAGGGTGAGTGCTCTTACCATTAGTGTAAGTTGCACTTGTGAGTTAGCTTTAAGTCTAGTGTCGTTGTTAGGAAGCTTAGCTTGTTGCTTTGTATCTTTACAACTTGACATGAACTTAGCTATCTCACATTGTTTGTTATGATAGTCAAAATTTGTTGATTAACTTTTGAGAAGTTTTTTTTTGGAATCTATATGATAACATTGTTGTTATGACTTTTAGAGAAAGTCATTTTTTTTGTTTTGTATGAGTTGGATTACATTGTCTTTAGTCTCTTGGAATCGACACACCTATAACTTGCAGTCATGAGGACTTACAAGCCAAGAGGACTTATAAAAAGGGTGAAGGCTTTGTATTTGGTGAAAATAGCTTGTGAAGGTTGAAAATAAATAATAAACGTGTCCTAAAGTAATCTAGAGGGGGGGTGAATAGATTTTAAACAATTTTACCCAATTTTTCGAGATTAGTCCAAATTACGAAAAAGCCCCAATCTAGTCAATATACAAAAAACATACAAGTGCGGAAATTTGAGGACACACAATATTTACGTGGAAACCCACACGGGGAAAAACCACGGGCTGTTATGTGCGCCACACGAGAACCTCGAATCCACTATTTACAAATACGATTACAAATTAGGTTGACCACATCACACCTAAATTTACTAATCCGTCTTTGCTACCCGCGGGCCTTTAATAGTGACTCTAGTTCCTTGCTTGCAAACTACCTAAGAGGTAAATACAAGACTTGTCTCTAAAGTGAAGAGATAGCACAACCTAAGGTTATATGTGAAATACTCAAGATGCTAAAAATGCAAGGTTAGACATTTTAAGCTTATCTAGGCAAGGATGAACATGTTAGACAATCCTAGATATCATATTACTAGATGACATGCATAAACCAACACTAAATAAGCAACCAAAATCCTATATGCATTATCTATCACAATACAACTCACAAACCACAATAAAACAATCTTGAAACTAAGTCAAGTCATAAAGATGCAATCTTGAATCAATTCAAGTGATAAAGAAGCTATCTTGTAAAGCAAGAACATATAGATATGAGAATGATGTTCTAGATACAAGTCATGTGAGCAAAACTAAAAACCCTAGATGAAATCAACCTAGAATTATGCTAGATGATAAATGAAAGATGCAATATGAAGGGTTTTGTGATTTGGAAGCTTAAAGATGAAGTCTTGATACCTTGGCTTGAAGATACTCAACCATGCTCTCAAAAGTGTAATTTTTTGCTCTTGAAACCGAGCCAAGACTATCAAGACATATATAAATGGGATCCAAGTGAAGTGACATCGTTTTTGAAAAAAAACGCTTCAGATTCCCGTCAGCTGCGCTGGTTCAGCGCTGGACGACCAGCGCGACTCACCAGCGCACGCCCTTTAACTGGCAAGGGCGCTCGACGAGTGGCGCGCCTCAAGGGCGCAAGACCAGCGGCAACATTCTGGACGAGATGCGCTGGTGGTGCTTGCGCTGGTGACGACCAGCGCACCAACAGCGACAACCTACTAGAGGAGTTGCGCTGGAGGAGAGCGCCGGTGCAGAAGCGGTAGTCCACTGGACCAGTTGCGCTGGTCAGCTTGCGCTGGTGACTACCAGCGCATGACCAGCGCACACACTCCCTTAAGCACACAAACAAAAGTGCAAGGGTCAAAAGAAATGCATCCTAAGCCTAACTAGATATGCCATTATAATCACAAGATGTAAGAAGAGAGATTTAAATACCCAATGATGTACAAAAACTGCAAACACAACATACAAGTAAGAGTTATGCAAGTGTTGTGTGTGTGTGCAACTACATCTCTTCAAAGTAGAGTAAGTCAAGAAATCTACCTTCCTTGAAGCTCTTGATCATGCAATGAGGTTTTCTTCCATCCTAAGCTATCCTTCCATATAGAACCCCATTGTGATTTTGCCAACGAAATACGCCAATAAAAAATGAGGCACTTACAATCTCCCCCTTTGGCTATTTCGTGACAAAATCACCACTCACATAGCATCCTCACAAAATAAAAGATTGGTCAACAAAAGTTTTCTACATTACAATTAAGCTCCTAGTCTAAGTCTTGAACATCTTCAAGTCAAATCCAAGCTTGTAGAAAAGAAATCCAACCTACACACAATCAACAAGAAAAATACCTTCCAAGAACAAGTGTGGGAGAGATGCTAATAACAAAAGAAATGTCATTTCAAAAGGTTTCAAAAAAAATCAAACAAGCAATGTAATGCAATGCAACTCCCCCTAAATGCAATCATCTCCCATCATGGGTTACTCACTCTCAACTCCCCCTAAATGCAATGCCTAGAAGCACAAATTCTCCCCAAACCTACTCCCCCTTTTTGTCATGAGATAGGCAAAGGGAGTCTCCCCTAATAGGTAAGCATTAGCAAGGAGAGCTTGTAGCACGAACACATATGCAATCAAATAGGCAATTTTATGCACCTCAATCAAGTAAGAGAGATTCAAGGAGTTTTATTTTATGACAAATGTGTGACAATAATGCTTTGCATGCAAGACATGTTGCATCTAAGACCAAAGCAATGGTATTTGGTAAAGCAAACAACAAAGGTTTCCAAAAGAATTCAAACCAATTTCACCCTTTGTCATGGAAAAAGCAAGGATATAGAATTTTAGTATTTAAAAAAAAAACTATATCCAACTTTATAGGCAAAACAAGACATGAGCGACTTTGCACCCTATTTGATTTTTCCGGGTGAGATACCCGTATGATAGTAGCCTTGTTCTACAAATAAGGAAAGAGAGACTTTGGATATTAAGATCCTTATTAATGTAAGTCTCAACATTGCTTTTGCACACAAATTTGCATACAACATTTGCAATCAAACATTTCACATTTTCATCTCATACTTTTCAACTTAGGTATGTCATTTAAAAAGAATCATCATGTCATGGAGATCAATTAAAGGTCATTCAAAAAGTACTTCCGAAGTACATCTCCTATTCCAAAAATGCATGTTTGAGCATAGATATGACATGGATTGCAAGCAAGGCAATGTAGCACACTTATTTAGAAAAATACATATAAGTATGTACAACCAATCATCTCAAGCAATTAACTAAGAGGCATAAAATATATCAATGTGGCACAATGTATGATCATGCAACTTTGCTCTCTTTGCTTGAGCTCCCCATATGGGGTCAAGACACACCAAATCAACCCAATTGACAAATCCCAATAGACTTGCTAAGGTTCCCAAATCTAATGGTGTCTAAAGGCTTTGTAAACAAATCCGCTAGTTGGTCATTTGTTCCCACATGTTCCAATGCAATGGTTTTGCTCTCAACTAGCTCTCTTATGAAATGGTGTCTAATGTCAATGTGCTTTGTCCTAGAATGTTGGACGGGATTCTTAGAAATGTTAATGGCACTCATGTTATCACAAAATAAAGTAAGAGTACCTTGCTCCAAGCCATAATCGGCTAGCATTTGTTTCATCCACATCAATTGAGTGCAAGCACTACCGGCGGCAATATATTCCGCCTCGGCCGTGGATAGGGAAATTGAGTTTTGCTTCTTGCAAAACCAAGAAACCAAATTGTTCCCAAGGAAGAAGCAACCGCCCGATGTACTCTTCCTATCATCACAATTTCCCGCCCAATCGGCATCACTAAATCCAACAAGACTTGGATTAGTGTCAAAGGAGTACCATATCCCATGATTTGAGGTACCATTCACAAACCGAATGATCCTCTTCACCGCCACAAGGTGAGACTCTTTGGGATTAGCTTGGTACCTAGCACAAACACCCACACTAAAACAAATATCGGGCCTACTTGCGGTCAAGTAAAGCAAGCTACCTATCATGCCACGATATAGACTTTGTTCCACATCCTTTCCATTAGCATCTTTGCTAAGTTTCAAGGTGGTGCTCATGGGTGTGTCACAATGTTTGGCATTCTCAAGGCCAAACTTTTTCACTAGGCTCTTAGCATACTTAGCTTGGGATATAAAGATCCCATCATGCATTTGCTTGATTTGCAAGCCTAGGAAATAATTTAGTTCACCAACCATGCTCATTTCAAACTCATGAGACATGACATCAACAAATTGTCTAACTTTGGATTGGTTGGTGGAACCAAATACAATGTCATCAACATAAATTTGAGCTATGAATAGCTCATCTTTAGTGCACTTGATGAACAAAGTCTTGTCAACACTACCTCTTGAGTAGCCATTGTCAACAAGATAAATAGTGAGGCGCTCATACCAAGCCCTCGGTGCTTGTTTCAACCCATATAGAGCCTTCTTGAGGCGATAGACATGAGAGGGGTGGTGTGGATCCACAAACCCATTGGGTTGCTCAACAAACACTTCCTCATGCAATAAGCCATTGAGGAAGGCACTCTTGACATCCATTTGTTGTAACTTGAACTTGTACACACAAGAAATGGATAAGAGAAGCCTTATGGACTCAAGACGGGCAACGGGAGCAAAAGTCTCCTCAAAGTCAATACCCTCAATTTGAGAGTATCCTTGTGCAACAAGCCTTGCCTTGTTTCGCACAATGTTGCCATCCTCATCGGATTTGTTCCTAAACACCCATTTAGTTCCTATGACATTGGTGTTTTTGGGTCTAGGAACAAGAGTCCAAACCTCATTTCTCTCAAATTGGTTTAGCTCTTCTTGCATGGCAAGAACCCAAAACTCATCTTCCAAGGCTTCATCAACCTTTTTGGGTTCTATTTGAGAGGTGTAACAAGTGTAGCTAATTTGATTAGCTATTTGACGCCTAGTCCTAACACCCTCTCTAACTTCTCCAATGATATCCTCCTTATCATGGAGCTTTCTAACCCAAAGAGCGGGTTCATTAGAGTCCAAAGGGGGAACTCTATTAAGAGGCAAATCATCCTCTTCATCTTGGTTTGACTTCACACCACTAGAAGTCTCACCACTTTCCTTCAAAGGAAAGTCATTCACCTCACAAACATCCTCCTCATGGTCATCATGTTTGAGCCTACAATCATCAAAGACAACATTTGATGATTCCATAACACTTTGAGTCTTTAGATTAAAAACTCTATAGGCCTTGCTATTAAGTGCATACCCAATGAAAATACCCTCATCACTCTTGGCATCAAACTTGCCAAGTTGATCCCGGTCATTTAGTATATAGCACTTACTCCCAAAGATGTGGAAGTAGCTCACATTGGGTTTTCTACCCTTCCATAACTCATAGGATGTTTGTTTAGTCCCGGGCCTAAGGAAAACTCTATTCCCTATGTAGCAAGCCGTATTGATGGCTTCGGCCCAAAGATTTCTAGGGACTTTGTTGCTAAGCAACATCACACGGGCCATCTCTTGGAGGACTCTATTCTTCCTCTCAACAACACCATTTTGTTGAGGAGTTCTAGGGGCCGAAAATTCATGGGAAATGCCTAAGCTATTGCAAAAATTTTCAAACTTAGCATTTTCAAATTCTTTCCCATGATCACTTCTAATTTTCTTAATGCTTTTAATGTGAGAAGTTTTCTCATTTTGAATTTTGACACAAAGCATTTTGAATTTCTCAAAGGCTTCGGACTTTTCTCTAAGGAAGTAAGTCCAAGTAAACCTAGAGAAGTCATCAACAACAACAAGAATGTACCTTCTACCACCTAAACTTTCGGTTTGAATGGGACCCATAAGGTCCATATGGATGAGCTCCAATGGCTCTTTGGTGGAGAGGTATTTGCCTTTCTTGTGCACACTCTTAGTTTGCTTTCCTTGTTGACAAGGTCCACAAACTCCCTCAACCTTTTTCCCAAACTTGGGAAGGCCCCTAACAACATTCAACCTATCAAGGACTTTCAAGTCCCTATAGTTCATATGGCCAAGTCTTTGGTGCCACACCTCAATTTGCTCACTAGTAGACAAGTTACAAGAGATGAGATTAGACTCAAGACAATAACAATTGTCACTTGATCTCTTGCCTTTCAACAAAACTTGCCCATTTTCCTTAAGAATAGAGCAATCAACTTTTCCAAACATAACCGAAAGCCCTTCATCACTTAAGTGTGATATACTAATGAGATTGGCTTGCAAGCCATCAACATAGAGAGCATTGGGCAAGGAGGGTAAACCGGGAATAGATATATTACCTTTCCCTATGACCTTTTTCTTAGATCCATCACCAAAGGTGACATACCCACCATCCTCCATCACAAGAGATTCAAAGAAACTCTTGTTTCCGGTCATGTGCCTAGAACACCCACTATCAAGGTACCAAGTGTTAGAGGCATTTGCTTTTAAGGCAACTTGGGCCACATAGCAATAATAGTCATCATGTCTACTCATCCTAGGTGAAACATGGTCATTCCTAGGAGCCATTGGTCCATTAGCTCTAAAATTTCTAGGTGCATGCATTGTGGCTCTTCTAAGTATATTTTTCTCAATCATACTTTCTCTTCTACACAATTTAATATACTTAAGGCAATTAGGCCTAATATGGCCTTCAATTCCACAAAAATGGCAAGTAGGAGTAAAGTAGGAATTCATACCATAGCCTTGAGCAAACATTTGTGGCCTCCTTCTATTTTGAGTTGCTATTTGATGTTGAGGCAACTCTCTCCTTTGTGGTTGAGCCAAGTTGGCATGTCTTCTAGGTTGAGCATGAAAGACCCCATGTTGAGCTTGTGGGATCCTTTGTTGTGGAGGTCTTGGTTGTGGAGCTCTAGGTTGAGGAGGTCTTGGTTGTGGAGCTCTAGGTTGAGGAGGAGCTCTAGTTGGAATCCTTGCTTGTGCTTGCTTGGAGGATTCACCGACTTCAACCCACTTGGTTGTTTGTTGAGGGGTTTGAGCATTCTCAACCTCCTTGCTCTTGACAAAAGTTGTCTTCTTCAAGGATGTGGCTTCCATTTCTTCCACATATCATAACCCCTTCTTGTCACTAGGACTCTTCCCACAAGATAGCATCTTGTCAAGCTTCTCGGTTCCGGAAGTCATCTTAGCAATCAACTCTTTTGCTTCCATGAGCTCTTTCCCCAAGCTTTGTTCACTTTTCTTGACCAAGACTAA
Source organism: Acer yangbiense (assembly GCA_008009225.1). Lineage (NCBI taxonomy): Eukaryota > Viridiplantae > Streptophyta > Magnoliopsida > Sapindales > Sapindaceae > Acer > Acer yangbiense. The sequence continues at coordinate 19,104,554 of CM017773.1, read as the reverse complement.
CTCCATCTTCAACCCTTCTTCTATCTCTTTTGCCTTACTCATTTCCTTGCTCAAATGAGTCACTTTGGATGTCAACTCAAGCTTCTCCCCTTTCAACTTTTGTATCTCCTTTTTCTTCTTCAATCTTGAGTTCTCAAAGAATCTCATGAAGTCATCATAGTCCATCTCTTCATCAAACTCAAAATTTGACGTTAAGGAGTTACTCCCACCATTTGAGTCATTTTCATCCACTTCTTCTTGCTTGTCATCTTCCTCTTCTTTATCACTCATAACTTCATTGCTATTGTGAGAGGATGAGAAAGCAATGAAGTTGGCAACTTGGTCTTCCTCATCTTTCTCAACCTTGACACTCTTCAAGGCAAGACTCTTTTGCTTCTTTGGAGGTGTAGTTGTAGGACCTTTCCTAGATTCATACGCCAAGAGCCTTCCAATGACTTCACTTGGCTTCATTCTTGAGTAGTCACTATTTTCCTCCAATGCCGTCACTTTGGATTCAAACCTCTCGGGAAGTGACCTCATGATCTTTTGTTTAATTCTTCTATCCGAGTAGGGATCACCAAGTTGGTGACTTTGGTTTACTATATCCATGAGCTTCACTTGGAAGTCATTGAAGCACTCATCATCCTCTATCCTTATGGTCTCAAATTGCGTTTGGAGAACTTGAAGCTTGGAATCCTTAACCACATCGGTTCCTTCATGAGCCGTCTCTAATATATCCCAAGCTTCCTTTGCTTTCCTTGTAGTTTGAATGAGCTTGTATTGGTTGTCATCCATGGCACATAGGATTGCATGCATGGCTTTGTTGTTCCATTTTGAAGCCTCAAATTCTTGTGGAGTCCATTGTGCCTTCGGCTTGAGGACTTCCTCTCCACCTCCCGTAGGAGTCATCATAGGTGGAGTGTATCCATCTTCAATCGCCATCCATGCCCGGTCATGAATTTGACTTACATAAGCTTCCATTTTGCCCTTCCATGAGGCGTAATTGACCCCGGTGAGCAAGGGGGGTCTTGTGCTAGAGGCACCCTCACCTCCCATTCCATTTCCACTCATTGTGTTTGGGTTTGAATGAAATGAATGCACACAAACAAACTAAGCACACACCACAATGCAAACAAATGCAAGAGACTTTAACAAGAGCAAGGGATCTCCTAATTATGTTAAGGAACCCGCTCTGATACCAATTGAAAATAAATAATAAACGTGTCCTAAAGTAATCTAGAGGGGGGGTGAATAGATTTTAAACAATTTTACCCAATTTTTCGAGATTAGTCCAAATTACGAAAAAGCCCCAATCTAGTCAATATACAAAAAACATACAAGTGCGGAAATTTGAGGACACACAATATTTACGTGGAAACCCACACGGGGAAAAACCACGGGCTGTTATGTGCGCCACACGAGAACCTCGAATCCACTATTTGCAAATACGATTACAAATTAGGTTGACCACATCACACCTAAATTTACTAATCCGTCTTTGCTACCCGCGGGCCTTTAATAGTGACTCTAGTCCCTTGCTTGCAAACTACCTAAGAGGTAAATACAAGACTTGTCTCTAAAGTGAAGAGATAGCACAACCTAAGGTGAATATGTGAAATACTCAAGATGCTAAAAATGCAAGGTTAGACATTTTAAGCTTATCTAGGCAAGGATGAACATGTTAGACAATCCTAGATATCATATTACTAGATGACATGCATAAACCAACACTAAATAAGCAACCAAAATCCTATATGCATTATCTATCACAATACAACTCACAAACCACAATAAAACAATCTTGAAACTAAGTCAAGTCATAAAGATGCAATCTTGAATCAATTCAAGTGATAAAGAAGCTATCTTGTAAAGCAAGAACATATAGATATGAGAATGATGTTCTAGATACAAGTCATGTGAGCAAAACTAAAAACCCTAGATGAAATCAACCTAGAATTATGCTAGATGATAAATGAAAGATGCAATATGAAGGGTTTTGTGATTTGGAAGCTTAAAGATGAAGTCTTGATACCTTGGCTTGAAGATACTCAACCATGCTCTCAAAAGTGTAATTTTTTGCTCTTGAAACCGAGCCAAGACTATCAAGACATATATAAATGGGATCCAAGTGAAGTGACATCGTTTTTGAAAAAAAACGCTTCAGATTCCCGTCAGCTGCGCTGGTTCAGCGCTGGACGACCAGCGCAACTCACCAGCGCACGCCCTTTAACTGGCAAGGGCGCTCGACGAGTGGCGCGCCTCAAGGGCGCAAGACCAGCGGCAACATTCTGGACGAGATGCGCTGGTGGTGCTTGCGCTGGTGACGACCAGCGCACCAACAGCGACAACCTACTGGAGGAGTTGCGCTGGAGGAGAGCGCCGGTGCAGAAGCGGTAGTCCACTGGACCAGTTGCGCTGGTCAGCTTGCGCTGGTGACGACCAGCGCATGACCAGCGCACACACTCCCTTAAGCACACAAACAAAAGTGCAAGGGTCAAAAGAAATGCATCCTAAGCCTAACTAGATATGCCATTATAATCACAAGATATAAGAAGAGAGATTTAAATACCCAATGATGCACAAAAACTGCAAACACAACATACAAGTAAGAGTTATGCAAGTGTTGTGTGTGTGTGCAACTACATCTCTTCAAAGTAGAGTAAGTCAAGAAATCTACCTTCCTTGAAGCTCTTGATCATGCAATGAGGTTTTCTTCCATCCTAAGCTATCCTTACATATAGAACCCCATTGTGATTTTGCCAACGAAATACGCCAATAAAAAATGAGGCACTTACAAAGGTATCTCTATATCATATCGCTTGCTTTCTTGATTTTTCATCTATCAACTCTTTGTTTGTATCACATTCATATAGCATGTCATAATTGAGAACTAGTATAGTGTTTATATGGTCCTCTTTGACATTTGCTAGTTTAAGATCTTTTGGTGATAAGTGTTCACATTGATCTTTTGCATGAAGTGTGTTGTTATTTGTATGATTGATGAGTGGCTTAATTTTTGAATAATGTGAGCTTCATATTCTTTGATAGCTACTCTCTTGAGAAGTAGAGATCTTAAGTAAGTCTCTTTACTTGCTTCTAGATCATGTGCTTTTAAGCCTTAAATTTTGGTTTCAAAAATGCACTTTGCTTCTCTTGTATGTTTTGTTAAGCATGTTGAGCTTGATTGATGTTCGCTTTGGATACACCTTGAAGTCCTAAGGACTAGTACATTTAAAAATGACCAATGATTGGTATCCATTTGCTTCGGCAACATAGAACTCAACGAGCACCCTCATGGAAAGGGCTACACACCTTGGTTGTGCAGCCACCCAATGTAGGAAAGGGCTACGCCATTGTGATGAGTGAAAGCCGCCATGAGGTGTATATGTTTATGTTAGAAAAATCAAAGAAGTGTTGAATTGAATCATTAAAAAAAAAATCTTTGATTCAAGCCTAAATAAATAAATAAAAAAAGGCTTTTGGAGTATAGTTGAATAATCAAATGAGCTCGGGTTGACAAATAGAAATGGGTTGATGAGCCACATGCACACACACGCTCACATGTTGAAATCTATTCTCTTTATAAGCAAAATTTCGGATGATAACCAGTTTGACCTTTTTATGGAAAGGACTAAGATGAATAGATGTTGAAATTGTATGCATGCTTGATTATCAAACTACTTCTTTTCATATACTTGAAGCAAAATCTTCACACACTCACGTTTGCTTAATTAGTATTTTTGATACTTTAGCAATTTTTGATGACATATGAGAGTGATTGAAAATCTTGATGTAACTCTCTTAGATATGTGAAGCTTATTTGCAAATCTAATAAAATTGCTTGTGATGTGATTGTGTGGTGATTTTTGTGAACATTTGTCTATCTTGATGATTAGATAGGGCACTTGTCAAGGGGGAGCATAATATGCTAAATTCTTGTTCTCTTTTATGACATGTTCACATGATCTTCAAGGTTGTTGTTTGTTGGCATTATTCTTATTCTTGATTGAAACAAATTATAGCACGGTGTGTATAAAGCTATCTAGAGGGGGGGGTGAATAGATTTTACGCTTTTTACCCAATTTTTCGTGTTAGTCAAAATTACGAAAATGCCCTCAAGATAATATAAACAAGCAAGTGTAATATGGTGCGGAAATTAAAACAACACTTGGTTTTTACGTGGAAACCCTCACGGGAAAAACCACGGGCTATGTAAGTAAGCCACACTCGAACCTCGAATCCACTAAATGTGCAAACGATTACAACCTAATCCCGGAAGTAATCACACACCTACCTAATCTCGGTATGAGTGAACCTAGTCCTATTTGCTTGCGATCTAAGCAACCTAATCCCGGTTGCTACACACAAGACTTACTTTCTCTAGAAGAGAATACAACCCTAAGTGAATATATGTGAATATCCAAAATGCAACATAGAGCAAGGGAAACCCTATATGCTTATCTAAGATGATTAATATGCAATTAGAACAATCCTAGATATCAAAACTAAATGACATGTCAATTAGTTTAGCTAATCAATATTAAGCACAAAACCTAATATGCTAGCACAATACAACTTCTCAAACATACATCATACTCATCTCAATATTGTATCCAAAGCATACAAAATAACAAACAAGTAATTAATTGAGATTGCTAGATAAGAGAAACACAAAACATGTAAGATATTAGTGAAAAGCTTACCAAGCAAAGTATGATGAAGAATCCATGCAAGATGACATCTAGATGATCTAAGATGATGCTAGATGATGATTGATGATCATGAAAAAGTGTTTGAGTAATCAAAAATTGAGTTCTTGGAATTTTTCTTCTCTTTGAAAAATATCCTAAGTATGAATTCTGAATATGAACTCTCTTGATTGACATAAAGTCAAAGTGGCATATATATAGGGGGCCAAATCAAAGTGTGGTTGTTTAAGTAAGTTTCAAAGAAACGCGCCGATCGGCGGTTTCAATCGGCGGCCAGGCCACCGATAATGACTGCCGAATTGAGCTCGTGAAGAACAGAGCAAAAATGGCGGTTCATTCGGCGGTTTCGTGACCGCCGATCCCAACCGCCGAATCAAAACAGAGAGATTAAAATCAATCAGGTATGAACGGCGGTTTCGTGACCGCCGATTCAACCGCCGAATTATACTGAGAGATAAATCAATCAGGTCTTGAAACGGCGGTTTCGAACGGCGGTCGTGACCGCCGATATTAACCGCAGAAATGCTTCAGACCAATCTGGACTGAAACGGCGGTTTCATTCGGCGGCCAGGCCGCCGATCATAACTGCCGATCACCTAGATGGGTGAAAACCAAGGAGAAGCCAAGGGCATTCTCCATAGGCGGTCCTCGCGCTAAACCAAGCACATTCTAGTGCATGCGCGGACGTTTCCGAAAGTTATCGGGAAACGAATTACACAACAACATGACACAATTACACACAACAAAATATAATAAATAAGTGCAAGTGTGAAATGTGACAAATGAAGAGAATGCACACATATGCAATGAATGTTAAGTGTGTGTGTGCAACTAATCTCTTCAAAGAAAAGTAAGCACAAAGAAATTTACCTTCGGTGCTTATCAACACGAGATCTTCAAAGGGCTTCGAACAATAAGACCGATACTTAGGCTACCCTTACAAAGAACCCCAACATGTGGTTGTCCACGAAATGAGCCAATCAACAAATGGGAACCTTACAATCTCCCCCTTTGGCTATTTCGTGACAAAACCACCACTCACATTGATTCCTCACAAAGAAATAGAAACTACGGGACAACTATGATATTCTACAACACAATGAGATAAGAAAATAAAACTTCAAGTCTTCAATCTCTTGTAGAATAATCAAGCCCTGTAAATAAGATTTCTATGTTTTCCAATACAAGTGAAATGTGAGATTAATCAAGTGATATCAAAAACAGGCATTTGCATTTTTAGAATTTAGGCACAACATTACAAAATATATGCAATGTATGATAAATGCAATGCTCCCCTCAAAGGGTTACTCACCCTCAATGTGTTATCTCCCCAATGTGCACAATTGCAACACCAATTTGCATCTCCCCTTACCATATACTACTCCCCCTTTTTGTCATGATATAGGCAAAGGAGTAGTCCCCAACCGGGTCACTCATAGTAACGAGAGATAGTAGCATGCAAGATTTGCATAATTAATATAAGTCACTTTATGCCTCTCAATTTAATCGGAGAGAAACAAGGAGATTTATTTGAGAGAAAATGTGTGAATCAAACATGCTTTGCATACAAGACATGTAGCATTCAAGTCCAAAATACAATGGTATTTGGCAAAGCAAATGACAAAGGTTTCTAATAGGAATTCAAACCAATTTCACCAATGTCATGAGTAAAGCAAGGATATATAATACATTGATTTCAATATAAGAGCAACTATATCCAACTTTATAAGCGAAACATGGCATGAGCAACTTTGCACCCTTTTTGATTTTTCCGGATAAGATATCCGTATGATAGTAGCCATGTTCAACCAATAAAGAAAGAGAGACATTTGGAATATAAATTCCTTTGAACGGATACAAGATCCTTTATTCATTTTGAGTCTCATAAGCTTTCACACAAGTTTTGCATTTTTAAGAATATGCGATCATCAATTCATGCTTTTCATGTGAGCATGTTATATGAATTTCATGCTTTTTCATTTGACATTAGCATGTTATTAAAGAATCATCATGTCATGGAGATAATCATAGGTCATTCAAATCATACTTCCGATATACATCTCCTAGTCCAAAAATGCATGTTTGAACATAAATATGACATGGATTGTAAACAAGCAAGGTTCACACTTATTGAATTGAAAACATATATACATATGTGCAACCAAGCTTACTCAAGCAATTAAAAGAAAAGGCATAAGATATTTCAAATTTTTTGCAAGTGACAAGAATGCAAACTAGCTCTCTTTGCTTGAGTTCCCCATATGGGGTCAATCATAGAACATCACTCCACAAGACATATCCCAATAGATCTACTAAGAGTTTTAAATCGAGTAGCATCTAAGGGTTTAGTAAATAGGTCCGCAAGTTGATCATTAGTACCTACATGTTCAAGTACTATGCATTTATTTTCAACAAGCTCTCTAATGAAGTGATGGCGGATGTCAATATGCTTAGTTCTAGAATGTTGCACCGGATTCTTGGAAATATTAATGGCACTCATGTTATCACAAAAGAGAGTGAGAGTACCTTGGTTGAATCCGTAATCTACTAGCATTTGCTTCATCCATATAAGTTGAGTGCATCCACTCCCGGCGGCTATGTACTCGGCTTCCGCCGTGGACAAGGAAATCGAGTTTTGCTTCTTGCAAAACCAAGATGTAAGGATTCCCGTTTTGTTGATTGGCTTATTTCGTGGTCAAACCACATGTTGGGGTTTTGAATGTAAGGGTAGTCTAAGTGTTTAGTGTTGAAGATCAAAGGCCCTTCCATGACCTCAAGTTACAAGCACACCAAAGGTATAATCTCTTGTGCTTGTTTTTCTTTGAAGAGATTTAGTAGCACACACTCACTTAGCATTCTTGCTATGATTGCATACTTGCTTATTTTTATGTGCATCTCTTCACATGTCACTTTACACACTAGCACTTTGGTTGATATATCTTGTTGTGTGTATATGTGCCTTATAATTCGTTTCCCGACATTGTTCGGAAACGTCCGCGCTTGCACTAATGAGTGCTTGGTTTCGCGCGAAGACCGCCTATGGAGAATGCCCTTGGCTTCTCCTTGGTTTTCACCATTGTTGGTGATCGGCGGTTATTATCGGTGGCCTGGCCGCCGAATTAAACCGCCGTTTCAGTCCAGATTGGTCTGAAGCAATTATGCGGTCAAGATCGGCGGTCACGACCGCCGTTCGAAACCGCCGTTCATACCTGATCGATTTTAATCTCTCGGGTTTGATTCGGCGGTTGTATCGGCGGTCGCGAAACCGCCGAATGAAACCGCCGTTAATGCTCTGTTCTTCACGAGCTCAATTCGGCGGTCGTCATCGGCGGCCTGGCCGCCGATTGAAACCGCCGAACGGTGCGTTTCAGGGGCAAAATTGTCTTTTCACTTGCCCTGTTCTTGATGTCTATAAATATCACACTTTCTCATTATCTGAATCAGTTCTTTTGACTCTTAAGAACCCTAATCTTCAAAGATAGATTTTGAGAGAAAATCAAATCAAGAACTCAACTTTAACCACTCAAATCAAACCCCTTTTGCATCAAATTTCATATTGCATCTCCTATGTCTATATAGAGTGCATCCATGTATGGGTTTGCATCATCACAACTTGCTTGGTAAGATTTTGATTAATTTCATCTTATTGTAGTATTTTAAATACCAAGCCATCTCTTTTAAATTACTTGTATGTTTTAGATCATATGCTAAATACAAGAAAAGAGATTATTTGTGATGAATTGATTGAGTGTTGTTTTTGATAGATATCTAGGTTTTTATAATCTATGATTATCTATGCTATTTGACATGTCATTTAGCAATTGATATCTAGGGTTGATTTAAATTGAATATATCATCATCCTAGATAAGCATTTAGAGTACCCTAGCTCTTATTGCATTAATTGAATATTCATACATATTCACATAGGGTTGTTTCTCTTCATTGAGAAGTAAGTCTTGAGGCTAAGAGTGCTTAGGCCTCAAGCAAATTGGAATAGGGTTGCTAATAAAGGCCCGCTGGGTAGAAGTGAGGGGTTACAGACCGGAATGTTAGACGAGGTCTACATAGGTTGTAAACTTCATTTCAATTAGTGATTTCGAGTTCCGAGTGTGGCGCACTATACAGCCCGTGGTTTTTCCCAGTGGTTGGGTTTCCACGTATACATCAAGTGTTATTTAAATTCCGCACTATATTACACTTGTATGTATTTTTGACTAGTAGGGGCATTTTCGTAAAATTGACTTGCATGCGAAAATTGGGTAATAATAGTTAAAATCTATTCACCCCCCCCCCCCCCCCCCTCTAGCTTTATATTGATAAACACGCCTCGAGTATTTTATGAACTTTCAATTGGTATCAGAGCGGGTTCCTAGATATACTTAGGTGATCCTTTGCTCATTGTTGGTGTGTTTTTGCATTTTGTATGTTTGTTTGATTTCTTCATACATTTTGCATTCTTCTCATTTGCATTCATTTGACGCAAACACTATGAGTGATTTTGTGAGAGAAGAAATTGACTCCATTGAGGAGATGCCTCTCTTACTAGAGAGATTTAGGAGATTTGTGAATTTAACCACCTCACCTCCTAAGAAGAAGTTGACCACCGCACCTCCTAAGAAGAAGAAGAAGAAAATTGCTTTGGAGACTTCGAAGCATGACAAGAAGGAGGGTATCTCAATTGAAGACATGGGACTCATTAACAAGCCAAACCAAAGAGTGTCTTCAAGAGAGGGGATTCAGTGCTACGAATGTGGAGGATTCGGGCATTTCTCCCCGGAGTGTGGAAACTTGAAGGATAGAAGAAAAGGGAAGGCGAAGGCCACCTTATGGGATAAATATGAAGATGACGAAAATCCTTCAAGTGATGAAGAACTTGCCATCATCTACACGGAATTTGGAGCCAAGAGTGTAGAAGTTGATGAAGATGGCAAAGTTGCTTTTCCTTGTGATCCCCAAGAAGAACAAGGTATAGAAGTAGTTGGTATAGCTACTCATAGGGATATGGCTCTTTCCTCATCAAGAGAAAAATTTGATGATCTTGATGAAGGAGATGACTCCATTGGTGAAATGGAGATTAGAGGAGATGACACAAGTGTTGAATATTTGTCATCTAACTCCACAAATGGAAGTGTGGAGTGTATGGATCTTAATGACTACAAAGTCAAAGTTGAGAGCTCAATGATGAGGAACAAGGAAGAAATTAGAAGATTAAAAGAAAGAATCTAGAGCTTTCAACACTAGTAGACCACTTGTGTGAAGAAGTGGTGAGATCCATGGCGGATGAAGATAAGCTAAAAGAAGACTTAGCATTATCTAAGAGGAGAGAAGAAGAGCTAGAAAGAGAGCTTGAAGAAGTTAAGGTCTTAATGGCTAAGATGACTTCAAGCACCAAGATGCTTGACCACATGTTGGGAGTTGGAAGAAAGCCAAGTGACAAGAGAGGTCTTGGCTACATTGATGACACGGATGCCTCCTCCACAAGCAAGACATCCTGTGCCATGAACATGGACTTCAATATGTCCCCTCCTCCTCAACAACCTAGGAAGAAGAGTGACCTAGGAGAGTGTTCAAGAAGTGCCCAAGTGGTTGAGGCACCAAAAGGTCAAGCTCAAGCTCACACCCAAAGGGCTCCTCACACTATCTTCCCTCAAACTCAAAAACACAATGGGAAGAGTTCAATCATGCAAGCTCAGACAAGCAAGCAACCTCGTCTTGGTTTTCAACAAAAGAGGAGAGATCCGATCCAACAACCAAGACAACCACAACGACAAGGGAAAGCTCCTATCCATGCTAAAGGGAATGGTATGATTCCTAACTTTATTCCCACTTGTCATTTTTGTGGTATTGTTGGTCATATTAGACCAAGTTGCTTGCATTATATTGAAATGTGTAGAGCTAAAAGCATGATTGACAAGAAAAAGGCTAGAGCTAAGATGCTTCATAAAAAGGAAGAAGATCATGTGCATGATCCTTTTTCATCTTGTACTCTAGAACCTTTGTCCACTAGGATTGATTTAGTGTCACCTAAGTGGAGTAATAAGAATGAACCCGCTTGCTACGAGACTAACAAGTCTCAAATAGGTTCATCCAAGTCCAAAGGACTTGGTAGGTCCATAGGACCTCATACCCTACTTTGAAGTGGTATGGAAATTTGACCCCATATGGGGAACTTAAGCAAAGAGAGCTATTTTGCATCTAGTCACTTGCAAAAAATTTGAAATATCTTATGCTTCTCTTTTTGTTGCTTGAGTTAGCTTGGTTACACTATGTATACATATTTTCTATTCAATAAGTGTGATCAATGCTTGTATTGCAATCCATGTCATATTTATGTTCAAACATGCATTTTTGGACTAGGAGATATTTACATAGGATTTAATTTGAATGACCTATAATGATCTCCATGACATGATGATTGCTAAAATGACATGCTAAATGCTAATCTTAAAAAGCATGTTTTGATGATTGCATTTCTTAATTGCAAAAAATGTGTGAAAAAGCTTATGAGACTCAAATGAAAAAGGATCTTGTATCCATTCAAGGATTTTACAATCCAAATGTCTCTCTTTCTTTATTGGTTGAACATGTCTACTATCATACGGATATCTTATCCGGAAAAATCAAGTAGGGTGCAAAGTCGCTCATGACATGTTTAGCTTATAAAGTTGGATATAGTTATTCTTAAATTGAAATCAATGAAAACCTATATCCTTGCTTCTCTCTTGACATTGGTGAAATTGGTTTGAATTCATATTGAAATCCTTTGTCATTTGCTTTGCCAAATACCATGGTATTTTGGACTTAAATGCTACATGTCTTGTATGCAAAGCAATTTTTTGATTCACACATTTTATTTAAATAAATCTCCTTGTTTCTCTCCAATAAATTTGAGATTGCATAAAGTGACTTATATTGATTATGCATATACTAGAATGCTACTAACTCTCTTTGCCTTGAGTGACCCGGTTGGGGATTACTCCCTTGTCTATATCATGACAAAAAGGGGGAGTATGTTGTGGTAAGGGGAGTTGCAAATTGTAGTAGCAATTGTGCATGTTGGGGAGAATACTAATTGAGGGGGAGTAACCCTTTGAGGGGGAGCATTTGCACATTCATACATTGCATGATGTTGTACTTAAATTCTTAAATGCAAATGCTTGTTTTATCTCACTTGATTCATCTCACCTTTTCTTGTATTGGAAAGTATAGAAATTGTGCTTTCAGGGATTGATTGTTCTACTTGAGATTGAAGAACTTCAAGACCATTTATCTTATCTCTTTGTAAAGTAGAAAATCATTGTAGACCCGTAGTTTCTATTATGTTGTGAGGAATCAATGTGAGTGGTGGTTTTGTCACGAAATAGCCAAAGGGGGAGATTGTAAGGATTCCCGTTTTGTTGATTGGCTTATTTCGTGGTCAAACCACATGTTGGGGTTTTGAATGTAAGGGTAGTCTAAGTGTTTAGTGTTGAAGATCAAAGGCCCTTCCATGACCTCAAGTTACAAGCACACCAAAGGTATAATCTCTTGTGCTTGTTTTTCTTTGAAGAGATTTAGTAGCACACACTCACTTAGCATTCTTGCTATGATTGCATACTTGCTTATTTTTATGTGCATCTCTTCACATGTCACTTTACACACTAGCACTTTGGTTGATATATCTTGTTGTGTGTATATGTGCCTTATAATTCGTTTCCCGACATTGTTCGGAAACGTCCGCGCTTGCACTAATGAGTGCTTGGTTTCGCGCGAAGACCGCCTATGGAGAATGCCCTTGGCTTCTCCTTGGTTTTCACCATTGTTGGTGATCGGCGGTTATTATCGGCGGCCTGGCCGCCGAATTAAACCGCCGTTTCAGTCCAGATTGGTCTGAAGCAATTATGCGGTCAAGATCGGCGGTCACGACCGCCGTTCGAAACCGCCGTTCATACCTGATCGATTTTAATCTCTCGGGTTTGATTCGGCGGTTGTATCGGCGGTCGCGAAACCGCCGAATGAAACCGCCGTTAATGCTCTGTTCTTCACGAGCTCAATTCGGCGGTCGTCATCGGCGGCCTGGCCGCCGATTGAAACCGCCGAACGGTGCGTTTCAGGGGCAAAATTGTCTTTTCACTTGCCCTGTTCTTGATGTCTATAAATATCACACTTTCTCATTATCTGAATCAGTTCTTTGACTCTTAAGAACCCTAATCTTCAAAGATAGATTTTGAGAGAAAATCAAATCAAGAACTCAACTTTAACCACTCAAATCAAACCCCTTTTGCATCAAATTTCATATTGCATCTCCTATGTCTATATAGAGTGCATCCATGTATGGGTTTGCATCATCACAACTTGCTTGGTAAGATTTTGATTAATTTCATCTTATTGTAGTATTTTAAATACCAAGCCATCTCTTTTAAATTACTTGTATGTTTTAGATCATATGCTAAATACAAGAAAAGAGATTATTTGTGATGAATTGATTGAGTGTTGTTTTTGATAGATATCTAGGTTTTTATAATCTATGATTATCTATGCTATTTGACATGTCATTTAGCAATTGATATCTAGGGTTGATTTAAATTGAATATATCATCATCCTAGATAAGCATTTAGAGTACCCTAGCTCTTATTGCATTAATTGAATATTCATACATATTCACATAGGGTTGTTTCTCTTCATTGAGAAGTAAGTCTTGAGGCTAAGAGTGCTTAGGCCTCAAGCAAATTGGAATAGGGTTGCTAATAAAGGCCCGCTGGGTAGAAGTGAGGGGTTACAGACCGGAATGTTAGACGAGGTCTACATAGGTTGTAAACTTCATTTCAATTAGTGATTTCGAGTTCCGAGTGTGGCGCACTATACAGCCCGTGGTTTTTCCCAGTGGTTGGGTTTCCACGTATACATCAAGTGTTATTTAAATTCCGCACTATATTACACTTGTATGTATTTTTGACTAGTAGGGGCATTTTCGTAAAATTGACTTGCATGCGAAAATTGGGTAATAATAGTTAAAATCTATTCACCCCCCCCCTCTAGCTTTATATTGATAAACACGCCTCGAGTATTTTATGAACTTTCACAAGACACCAAGTTGTTGCCTAGAAAGAAGCAACCGCCCGATGTGCTCTTCCTATCATCACAATTTCCTGCCCAATCCGCATCACTATATCCTACAAGACTAGGATTAGTGTCAAATGAGTACCAAATCCCATAGTTGGAAGTCCCATTCACAAAGCGAATGACTCTCTTAACCGAAGAGAGATGAGACTCCTTGGGATCGGATTGGTACCTAGCACAAACTCCTACACTAAATGATATATCGGGCCTACTTGCGGTCAAATAGAGCAAGCTCCCTATCATACCACGATATAAGGTTTGGTCCACACTTTTACCGCTAGCATCCTTGCTTAGCTTCAAAGTGGTGCTCATAGGAGTGTCACAATGTTTGGCTTTTTCAAGACCAAACTTCTTCACAAGGTTTTTGGCATATTTGGCTTGGGTTATGAAGATCCCATTATCTAGTTGCCTAATTTGCAAACCTAGGAAGTAATTAAGCTCACCAACAAGACTCATCTCAAATTCATGAGACATAACATCAACAAATTGTTGGACCTTGGTGTTGTTGGTGGAACCAAACACTATGTCATCGACATATATTTGAGCTATGAAAAGCTCATCATTGTCTCTCTTGATGAATAGTGTCTTGTCAACACTACCTCTTGTGTAGTTATTGTCAACAAGAAATTGAGTGAGGCGCTCATACCAAGCCCTCGGTGCTTGTTTCAACCCATATAGTGCCTTCTTGAGGCGATAGACATGGTTGGGGTGGTGAGCATCCACAAACCCCTTGGGTTGTTCAACAAACACTTCCTCTTGCAAGAAGCCATTGAGGAAGGCACTCTTGACATCCATTTGGTGCAATTTGAACTTGTGCACACAAGAAATGGACAAGAGAAGCCTAATAGACTCTAAACGGGCAACGGGAGCAAATGTCTCCTCAAAGTCGATACCCTCAATTTGAGAGTACCCTTGTGCTACAAGTCTAGCCTTGTTCCGCACTATGTTGCCATCCTCATCGGATTTGTTCCTAAATATCCATTTAGTGCCTATGACATTAGTGGTCTTAGGCCTAGGAACTAGAGTCCAAACCTCATTCCTTTCGAATTGGTTTAGCTCTTCTTGCATGGCAAGAACCCAAAATTCATCATTTAAGGCTTCTTCAACCTTTTTTGGTTCAATTTGAGAGGTGTAGCAAGTATAGCTAATAAGATTAGCTAGTTGACGTCTAGTCCTAACACATTCATTTACCTCTCCAATGATATCTTCTTTATCATGGAGTTTCCTAACCCATGGAGCGGGTTCTTTAGAGTCCAAGAGAGGAACTCTAGCAATAAGTTGTGTGTCATCATTGTTGACATTAGATGTCCCAACATTAGGAGACACCACAACCTTCTCCAAAGGAGAACCATCACTAAAAATAACCTCCTCCTCATGATCATTAGACTTGAGCCTAGTATCATCAAATACGACATTGGATGATTCCATAACACTTAGAGTCTTTAAATTGAAAACTCTATAGGCTCTACTATTCAAGGCATAGCCAATAAAGATACCCTCATCACTCTTAGCATCGAATTTGCCAAGTTGATCACGGTCATTCAAAATGTAGCATTTGCTTCCAAAAGTGTGGAAGTAGCTAACATTTGGCCTCTTACATTTCCATAACTCATAGGAGGTGTTTCTAGTACCGGGCCTTAGGAAGACTCTATTTCCTATATAGCAAGCCGTATTGACGGCTTCGGCCCATAGGTTCCTAGGGATATTGTTGCTAAGCAACATCACACGGGCCATCTCTTGAAGGACCCTATTTTTCCTCTCAACAACTCCATTTTGTTGAGGTGTCCTAGGAGCCGAAAACTCATGGGAGATACCTAAACCATTACAAAAGGTTTCAAAGGTAGCATTCTCAAATTCCCTCCCATGGTCACTTCTAATCCGTTTTATGCTTTTAATATTAGAGTTCATTTCATTTTGAAGTTTATTACAAAGCATTTTAAACTTATCAAAAGTTTCGGATTTTTCTCTAAGAAAATATGTCCATGTGAACCTAGAGAAATCATCAACACAAACAAAAATCTATCTCTTTCCACCCAAACTTTCGGTTTGCATGGGACCCATGAGGTCCATGTGGAGAAGCTCAAGAGGCTCCTTGGTGGTGAGATACTTACCCTTTTTGTGCATGCTTTTAGTTTGCTTTCCTTGTTGGCAAGGTCCACAAACACCATTGGCTTTCTTCCCAAGCTTAGGGAGGCCACGCACACACTCGAACTTTCCAAGGGTCCGTAGATCCCTAAAGTTCATGTGGCCAAGTCTTTCATGCCACAACTCAATTTGCTCATCCATGGACACATGATTAGATACAATACTAGCTTCAAGACAATAACAATTGTCGCTAGATCTCATGCCCTTCAACAAGGTTTGTCCATCGGGTTTTAGGATTGAGCAAAAATCTTTAGAAAACAAGACGGAATATCCTTCATCACTAAGATGTGAAATGCTTATTAAATTGGCTTTCAAGCTGAAAGGAATATTGCACGGTGTGTATAAAACAATCTAGAGGGGGGGTGAATAGATTTTAAACTTTAATACCCAATTTTCGCATGTATGTCAATATTACGAAAATGCCCCTGACTAGTCAATATAAATATCAAGTGTAAAAAGTGCGGAATTATAAATGACACAAGATATTTACGTGGAAACCCTCACGGGAAAAAACCACGGGCTGTTATGTGCGCCACACACGAACCTCGAATCCACTAATTGAAATGATTACAACCTAATCCCGGTTTAATGATCTAATCCCAATCAATAATCATCTCAACTACCTAATCCCGGTATAAGTGGACCTAGTCCAATTGCTTGTGATTTAAGCTACCTAATCCCGATAGCAACACAAGACTTAATTCTCTAAGAAGAGAAAATACAACCTATGTGAATATATAAAATATCCAAAATGCAATTAAGAGCTAGGTTACTCTATATGCTTATCTAGGATAGTGATTATGCAATTAATTCAATCCTAGATATTAAAAGCTAGATGACATGTCAAATAGCTTAGCTAAACATAGATTAACAAAACCTAGATAGCTATCAAAAATACAACACTCAATCATGTCAACACAACAATCTCTAATTTGTATCTAGAATATATTCAAGAGCATACAAATAATATAAGAGATGTCAATGATAAATAAAACACTAATTATGTATGATAATAGTGAAGAACTTACCAAAGAATATGTGTTGACCAAAACCCATGCAAGCAAGCATCCTAACTAAGCTAGAAAATGCTAGATGATATTTTGATGCATATGAGAATGGTTTTTGAGTGTTAAAAAAGGTGTTCTTGATTTGATTTTCTCTCAAATGTCTCTCTTTGAAGTTTAGGGTTCTTAGAGTTAAAGAACATTAAATCTGAAAATGAGAAAGTGTGATATTTATAGACATCAAGAACAGGGCATGTGAAAAGATAAGTTTGCCCTTGAAACGCACCGTTCGGCGGTTTCAATCGGCGGCCAGGCCGCCGATCATGACCGCCGAATTGAGCTCGTGAAGAACAGAGCATAAACGGCGGTTAATTCGGCGGTTTCGTGACCGCCGATCCCAACCGCCGAATCAGACCCGAGAGATCGAAATCGATCAGGTATGAACGGCGGTTTCGAACGGCGGTCGTGACCGCCGATCGTGACCGTAGAATTGCTCCTAGAAGCAAACGGCGGTTCCATTCGGCGGCCAGGCCGCCAATCATAACCGCCGATCACCAATAGAGGTGAAAACCAAGGAGAAGCCAAGGGCATTCTCCGTGGGCGGTCTTCGCGCAAAACCAAGCACATTCTAGTGCAGCGCGGACGTTTCCGAACACTATCGGGAAACGAATTACAAGACACATAAATACACAACAAGATATAACAATCAAAGTGCTAGTGTGTAATGTGACATATGAAGAGAATGCACACAAATGTAAGAATGCAAAGTGTGTGTGTGCTTCTAAATCTCTTCAAAGAAAGTTAAGCACTAGAAGTATACCTTTGGAGTGCTCGTCCCTTGAGGTCTTGAAAGGGCCTTTGAGAATGATTCTCAATCATCTAAACTACCCTTACATACAAACCCCAATACGTGGTTTGTCCACGAAATAAGCCAATCAAAGAATGGGAATCCTTACACAAGCCATCAACAAATAAAGCATTGGATAAGGAGGGTAATCCGGGAACGGAAATGGTTCCTTTCCCTTTAACATTTCTTTTGGATCCATCACCAAAAGTGACATTTCCACCTTCCTCCATAACAAGAGTCTCGAAGAAACTCTTGTTTCCCGTCATGTGCCTAGAGCACCCACTATCCAAGTACCAAAAATTAGAAGAATTTGCCTTCAAGGCTATTTGTGCAACATGACCAACATTTTCATTCTTTCTAATCCACTTAGCAACAATTTTAGCTTTCCTAGTGGTCTTTGGTACATGTGCTCTACTATTTCTAGGATCATGCAAATCAATATTTTCATTCCTAGAAACATGCATCTTGGCTCTATTCTTTCTCTTTTCAATCATGCTTTGTTTTCTACACATTTTAATATATTGAAAGCAATTTGGTCTAATATGACCATCACAACCACAAAAGTGACAAATAGGGATGAAATAAGGAATCATACCTTGCCTTTGTGCACGAATGGGAGCTTGTCCATGTCTTTGTGGATAAGTGGGTTCAATCCATTTTCGTTGTTGAACCGGTCTAGGTTGCTTCCAAGCTTGAGGTTGCATGATTGGTCTCTTTCCTTTGTGAGCCAATTTTGGAGGAGTGTTGGCTTGAGGGACCCTAGGGGGTTGAGCTTGAGATTTCCTTCTTGGCCCCATTTTCACTTGAGCATTAGAACATTGTCCTACTTCTAACTTCTTCCTAGGAGGTTGCATAAATGATGTTTCTTTGTTCTTCAAGCTCTTGACAAACACGGTCTTGTTAGAGGTTGAGATTTTCTTGCCATCATCATACCCAAGACCTCTCTTGTCACTTGGACTCTTTCCAACACCAAGTAAATGATCAAGCTTCTTGGTGCTAGAATCTATCCTAGCCAAGGACCCTTTAACTTCTACAAGTTCCCTCTTCAAGCATTCTTCACTTCTCTTGGATAAGTCTAACTCCTCAATTAACTTATCCTCTCTCCTCTTCAATCTTTCCACTTGTTCACTTAAGTGGTCATTGTGAGCCGAAAGTTTAAGGTTTTCTTCTCTCAACCTCTCAATCTTTCTTGTGCTTTTAAATGCTAAATCATTGAACTCGGCATGGTATTTAGCAAGCACCTTTTGCTCCACAAATTTCTTTTTGGAACTAGAAGAGGAGTCACTTTCTACTTCACTTGAGTCATTTTCCTCTTGACTCATTTCCTCTTTCTCACTACGCTCTTATGTGAGGAGGCAAAAGCTAGGAGGTTAGCCATGAGCTCTTCTTCACTTGAAGACTCATCTTCCTCATTGGAGTCATCACTACTCCCACTCCAAGTGGCGGCCATCACTTTGCTATTCTTCTTTTCATTGTGATTAGCACATTCGGGGGCAAAGTGACCAATCCCACCACATTCAAAGCATCGGACCCCTTTCCTTTCGGTCCTCTCTTGTCTAGGCTCAAACTTCTTGAAGGAACTCTTTTTCTTCAAATCTTGTCCTCTTGACCCAAATCCCTTCTTCTTCTTGAATCCCATAACCTTGTTGAACCTTTTCACAAATAAGGCAAGGTCTTCATCCGATTCATGCTTTGCCTCCTTTGCATCCTTAGATGCTTTCAAAGCTATTCCTTTAGACTTCTTAGGAGGAGTAGTGGTGCTAGGAGCCTTCCTAGACTCATATGCAAGGAGACGCCCAATCACCTCATTTGGCTTCATATCCATGTAGCCACTATTTTCTTCTATGGCCGTCACCTTGGATTCAAACCTATCGGGGAGAGATCTCATAATTTTTTGCTTGACTCTCCTATCCGAATACGGGTCTCCGAGTTGATGGCTTTGATTTACAATGTCCATCAATTTGATTTCGAAGTCATTGAAGCATTCATCCTCTCCCATCCTAAGTAGCTCAAACTGAGTTTGGAGGACTTGAAGCTTGGACTCCTTCACCACCTCGGTTCCCTCATGTGCAACTTGAAGGATGTCCCATGCCACTTTGGCAATCTGAGTATTCTGAATAAGCTTGTACTGATTCTCATCCATAGCACACATAATGGCATGCATAGCCTTCCTATTCCACTTAGAAGCCTCAAACTCTTGCGCGTTCCATTGCGCCTTAGGCTTCAAAACATCTTGTCCTCCACCCGCGGGAATCATCATAGGGAGATCATATCCGTCTTCCACCGCCATCCATGCACGGTCATGAATTTGGCATATGTAGGATTCCATCTTCCCTTTCCATTGGGAATAGTTCAATCCGGTAAGAAGTGGAGGCCTTGTGCTTGAGGCACCTTCGTAGCCACCACTATTTCCACCGTTTCCACTCATAGTGTTTATGAATGAATGAAATGAATGCAAATGTATGAATGATCAAAAATCACACAAAATGCAAAACACACCAAAATAAGCAAGGATCACCTATGTATGTCTAGGAACCCGCTCTGATACCAATTGAAACAAATTATAGCACGGTGTGTATAAAGCTATCTAGAGGGGGGGTGAATAGATTTTACGCTTTTTACCCAATTTTTCGTGTTAGTCAAAATTACGAAAATGCCCTCAAGATAATATAAACAAGCAAGTGTAATATGGTGCGGAAATTAAAACAACACTTGGTTTTTACGTGGAAACCCTCACGGGAAAAACCACGGGCTATGTAAGTAAGCCACACTCGAACCTCGAATCCACTAAATGTGCAAACGATTACAACCTAATCCCGGAAGTAATCACACACCTACCTAATCTCGGTATGAGTGAACCTAGTCCTATTTGCTTGCGATCTAAGCAACCTAATCCCGGTTGCTACACACAAGACTTACTTTCTCTATAAGAGAATACAACCCTAAGTGAATATATGTGAATATCCAAAATGAAACATAGAGCAAGGGAAACCCTATATGCTTATCTAAGATGATTAATATGCAATTAGAACAATCCTAGATATCAAAACTAAATGACATGTCAATTAGTTTAGCTAATCAATATTAAGCACAAAACCTAATATGCTAGCACAATACAACTTCTCAAACATACATCATACTCATCTCAATATTGTATCCAAAGCATACAAAATAACAAACAAGTAATTAATTGAGATTGCTAGATAAGAGAAACACAAAACATGTAAGATATTAGTGAAAAGCTTACCAAGCAAAGTATGATGAAGAATCCATGCAAGATGACATCTAGATGATCTAAGATGATGCTAGATGATGATTGATGATCATGAAAAAGTGTTTGAGTAATCAAAAATTGAGTTCTTGGAATTTTTCTTCTCTTTGAAAAATATCCTAAGTATGAATTCTGAATATGAACTCTCTTGATTGACATAAAGTCAAAGTGGCATATATATAGGGGGCCAAATCAAAGTGTGGTCGTTTAAGTAAGTTTCAAAGAAACGCGCCGATCGGCGGTTTCAATCGGCGGCCAGGCCACCGATAATGACTGCCAACAGAGCAAAAATGGCGGTTCATTCGGCGGTTTCGTGACCGCCGATCCCAACCGCCGAATCAAAACAGAGAGATTAAAATCAATCAGGTATGAACGGCGGTTTCGTGACCGCCGATTCAACCGCCGAATTAGACTGAGAGATAAATCAATCAGGTCTTGAAACGGCGGTTTCGAACGGCGGTCGTGACCGCCGATATTAACCGTAGAAATGCTTCAGACCAATCTGGACTGAAACGGCGGTTTCATTCGGCGGCCAGGCCGCCGATCATAACCGCCGATCACCTAGATAGGTGAAAACCAAGGAGAAGCCAAGGGCATTCTCCATAGGCGGTCCTCGCGCTAAACCAAGCACATTCTAGTGCATGCGCGGACGTTTCCGAAAGTTATCGGGAAACGAATTACACAACAACATGACACAATTACACACAACAAAATATAATAAATAAGTGCAAGTGTGATATGTGACAAATGAAGAGAATGCACACATATGCAATGAATGTTAAGTGTGTGTGTGCAACTAATCTCTTCAAAGAAAAGTAAGCACAAAGAAATTTACCTTCGGTGCTTATCAACACGAGGTCTTCAAAATACTTCTTCGAATCCCATTGACAAGTCCAAACCTTCAATTTCTTCCAAAATTTCCAAAGGCAACAAAGTTGATGAATTGGGAATTTTTGGTTGCAAAAAGCTTATTCAAGAAAGAGGTATTGACTTGGACTCTTGTGTTGGATCCTATGTGTTTGATGTGCTTAAGAGTAGAAATTGGATTTCATGGGTAAACATGTTAGGAATCTCAAATGAGACCGTAGTTAGAGAGTTTTACCATGCATACAAATCCGGTTCTACTGTGACTAGTGCTACTCTTCGCATTAGGAATGTTGTCTTTAGAGTTTGTTCTAGGAAGATTAATGAATTTCTAGAATTGCCCGATGATATTGAATCGGAATTCCTTGATGTTGATATCTTGGAAAACCTTGATTTAATGGGTAGAGCTCTATGTGATGATAATGATTTTGTGTGGGAGAAACGTGCTTTTATTAAGCAAGGTGAGCTTACTAAAATTAGTGCTTTTTGGCATTTATTTGTGTGCTCCAATCTTATTGTTTCTACTAATTCTTCGGAACTTAATAGAGACAAAATTAGGATTGTTTATGCCTTGGTGACTAATAAACCTATAAACCTTGGTGATTTGCTTATGGAGCAAATTGAAATTTTGGCTTGTACTAGTCGTTTGGATAAGAAATTGCCATTTCCGGGGTTTATAACTCAATTGTGCTTAGCTAAAGGTGTGAGGAATCTTGATGGTGATATTTTGCTTCCTCCCTTAGAGAAGTTGTGTGAGAAACGTATGGCAACCATGTCATACAAGGACAAGGGAAAGTCTAATGATGTGCTTAGGCTATTTGGTGATTCTATTGTTTCTAACCATGTCCCTAGCTCACCCGCTCTTCCTAGTTGGGCTCTAAAATTGAGGAAAGAGGTTGAAGAATCTCATAGGTTTATTGAGGCGTCGCAAAGGAAGATTGAAGACCTTAGTGCCAAGCTTGTTGCTCAAGATGAGAGGATCAAAGAGTTGGAAGGAAAATCAACTCCAACAAGGCAATATGTGAGATCCGCACACCGTTCTTCCTTCCTTGGTGGCACAAGTGGCTAGAGAGCTTCATGAGGTATACTTTCTTACTCTTTCCCTTTGGCTTCATATCATGTCAAAAAGGGGGAGAAATATGAGACACACATGGGAGAATTCTAGCTTACTTAGTCTCATTTTAGTTGTTTTATATATTTGTATATTTTGTATCTAGCTTGAACTATATGGCATGTAATATTTTTTTGTTGTTGAATCTTGGCTTAGAATATTTTGATGGATAGTATGTATTAAGGGGGAGCATACTTGATCCATTTGAACTTATATATTACTATTTTCCTGCCTAAGATTGGATATTGCCATACTTGTTGTCTCTTGGATATTCTTGTGCTTTCAAGTTTCTTTTTAGGTATTATCAAGAGAAGACCAAGTTGAAGTTCAAGACTAGTTGTGGTTGTTAATTTGTGTCTATATGTGTAGCTCATTGTACTCATTGTGACCAAATTTTCTTTGTAATTGTTTTAGTGTTTGTTTAGGGGTTTTGTCATGGAATTTGCCAAAGGGGGAGATTGTTAGGTTTGTAGTTTGTGTTGGCATTAATTCCATAACAAAATGTGTTTATCTTGTAATGTTTAGTGGTTAATAATTGAAGATTTTTGAAGACGAAGGACGTCTCAACCTCTATTCGTTCAAGAACTTTTAAGAGATTCGGGCATTATCGGTCTACAAAGTTATTCAAAGACCTCTTTTCTCTTACAAGGCTAGGCACACACTCACACATATCATTCTTGTGTGTCCCTTCATGTTTTAATTTCATTTACATATCACTTTCACACACTTGGCAAAATATGCTCATGCATTCATATTTAGTTAATAAACTTTGTATTTTGCATTTTCTAGGACTATGTCCGGAAACTAGCATATGTATGTGTCTTTGTGTTTGTATGTTTCCGTATTTTGTGTTTACGACTTGAACATGTTCTTATTCAATGCTTTATTGAGTTCCGGTCGTTTCAGTTACTCATTCATAAGGTTTCGAGTCCAAACAAGTTGACTATGCCACTTTTCGTTCTCATACGTTGGGTTGACTTCATCGATGATTTCTGAGATGATTTCTCAACCGTTTTTCAAAGTTGTATAGTCATCATCGTGCGTGAGAGAGTCACGGTTCGTAATCCGAAAACGGATTCGAATTCGGAGTTCGGACGCCCGAGATACGGGCCAACGAACCGAGGGAGCGCGCGAGAGGACAGCCCAGGCCGTGGGCCACATGGGCTGGCCGTGGTTGAGGCCGTGGGCCCCACGGCCTGGAGCATCCTCTGCTCCCGTGTGGGCCACGCGCCCCCACGGCCAGGGGGTGATGTGGCACCACCTGGTTGGCCGAAACCCTCCTTCTCTCTCCTCCTATTTCTTCCCTCTCTCTCTCATTTTGAAAATCCAAGGAGAAACATTTCAGTTTTCCCGCAACAAATTCTCTCCAATTTTTCCAAACTTCAAAACACCATATCTTCCTCATCCGGAGTCGGATTTGAGTGATTCAAGTTGGAGAGTGTTCGTATTTGAGTTCTCTAACATCTCCAAGTGGTTTGGTGGCTTTTTGATCGTGATATCCAGTGGTTGATCACTGAATTCCGAACCAGCTGCAGAATCCGAGGTATGAGTCTCATCTTTGGGATTTCTATGTTTTTAACCTTCCATTTGCTTGGGGTTTCTTCTTCTATATCTTTGATTATGTTTAGTAAAAGCTATTGAGAAAGATAGCTTGATTATCATTCTAATTGAAACTCAATTTATAGACTAATGTTGACTAGATTCTATGATTCTAGGTTTGATATATGTTTGTGAGTTGTATTGTGATTAGAATGGCATCTTAGGTTGTTTGATACTTAATTGAATTAATTTTGTGTTAAAATGACCTTGAGATTTGATTTGGTCCTTTGATTGAAGAAATCAAGGATTTGTGTATTTGTTTGTGATTTAGAGAATATAGGTTTTGATTGATGTAAATCTCATAACCTTGCTCTATATTTTTGTCTAGTATATTGATTGATTTTAATCTCATATATCTAGCATTTAATTGTATATTGATAGCATCTTGAATCTTGTACTTCATGAACATATTATGATTCAAGTGTTGTGTATGTGAATGAGACTTTGAGTGTATGTGTTAGGTGTTTCACATGCTTAGGTTTCTATTCTCTTATTTTTGCATTTAGACTTGATTACTTGTGATATCACTTGTTTAGGTCTATTTGTGCCATAGGATGTATTGATCACATGTTCTATGTTGTATTGATTGTTTGCATCATTTGCATTCACATGATCACACTAGGAAGTCCTTGTAAAAGGCATGAAGTCTTGGCTAGAGTCGGGATGACTCGGATAGCCAAGCAAGAAGTCTTGCCTAGAGTTGGGATGACTCGGATAGGTAAGCAAGAAGTCTTGCCTAGAGTCGGGATGACTTGGATAGGTAAGCAAGAAGTCATGGCTAGAGTCAGGAGGACTTGGATAGTCATGCATGGGAGGCTCCCTAGAGGCAAGAGTGCCTTGGATAGGGAGTTGGCTAACATATTGGTAGACCTAGGCTTATGGTTAGACATAGACTCCGATAGAGCAGGGTACACGGGATGTGTATGCACTCTTGAGGAATTTCTAATCTACCATCGATGTTGGTTGAGTGTGGTGTCCAATATATGGTGGTTCCGCATCATTGAGGGATTTCATACTTTCCAATAGGGTTGGGTAGGCTTAGACTTCACTAGGTTGGGTGAGCTAAAGATTGGTCACTTTGTGAATGTTCTATGTTTACTTTCCAATAATATAGTACCCAATGGTTGTAATTCAACCCGTGGATGTTTCCTCCTTGGAGGTTTTACCACGTTAAAAAATCTCTTGTGTTAATTCTTCCTATCTCTTCTCTTATATTTTAATTGTATATTTTATTCTCTTGATTCATAATACTCACTTGTGATACATTGTGAAGCAAGACTTTGTATAGTGTGATTAGTGGATTCATTCTTTTGATCATTTTTGTTTCTTTGATTCTTTTGTATATTGTAATTTTTGTTTAGTGACAATTTGATCACTCTTGTAATTCATTGAACACTTATTGAAATACAAGCTTACTTTGTTTTTATGTTTACTTGTTTTTTATACCTCACATAACTTGTTGATATACTTAGACTTTGCTCTTATGATTGTATTATTGTGTTGTCTATGTATGTCTTTCTTGGCTTATTATGTTGTGTGTAAGGCTACCTTGAGGGACAAACGAATGTTTGTTCAAGGGTTTGAAAAAGGTGTAAAAACCTATTCACCCCCCCCCCCCCTCTAGGTATGCTTTAAGCAATTTAACTTCGTTTGTGTATATTCAAGGGCGTGCCACGCCTTTTGATTCCACTTGGACAACTCAAACTCAGGTTGTGTCCACTGTGCCTTAGGCTTGAGCACTTCTTCTCCTCCACCCATGGGAGTCATCTTAGGAGGCGAATATCCATCTTCAATGGCCATCCATGCCCTATCATGGATTTGACACACATATGCCTCCATCTTCCCTTTCCATTGGGAGTAATTTATGCCGGTGAGGAGGGGTGGCCTTACGCTCGAAGCACCCTCATTTGAACCACCGATTCCACTCATAGTGTTTAATGAATGGATGAATGAATGCAAGATGTATGAATGATCAAAGAATCACACAAATGCAAAACACACCAAAATGAGCTAGGATCACCTAAGTATATCTAGGAACCCGCTCTAATACCAATTAAAACTAATACGCGGTGTGTATAATATTAATCTAGAGGGGTGGGTGAATAGATTTTAGCTATTATTACCCAATTTTCATATGCAAGTTAATTTTACGAAAATGCCCCTACTAGTTAAAAATACAAGCAAGTGTAATATAGTGCGGAAATAATAAATGACACTTGATGTATACGTGGAAACCCAACCACTGGGAAAAACCACGGGCTGTTTAGTGCACCACACTCGGAACTCGAAATCACTAATTGAAATGAAGTTTACAACCTATGTAGACCTCGTCTAACACTCCGGTCTGTAACCCCTCACTTCTACCCTGCGGGCCTTTATTAGCAACCCTATTCCAATTTGCTTGAGGCCTAAGCACTCTTAGCCCCAAGACTTACTTCTCAATGAAGAGAAACAACCTAAGTGAATATGTATGAATATTCAAAATGCAAATTAGAGCTAGGCTACTCTATATGCTTATCTAGGATAATGATTTTGCAATTAAAACAATCCTAAATATAAATGGCTAGATGACATGTCAAATAGCTTAGCTAATCAAGATTAATTAAAAACCTAATTAACTATCACAATACAACACTTAATCAATTCATCACAATTAATTCTCTAATCTTGTATTTATCATATGATCAAAACATACAAGTAAATTAAAGAGAATAGCTTGATAATAAAAATAATCAAATAAGATGAACTTAATCAAAATCTTACCAAGCAAGTTGTGATGATGCAAATCCAATCATGGATGCATTCTATATAGTAATAGAAGATGCAAAAGGGATTTGATTTGAGTGGTTAAAGGTGAGTTCTTGATTTGATTTTCTCTCAAAATATATCTTTGAAGTTTAGGGTTCTTTAAAGCTTAAGAACTTATTCAGATAATGAGAAAGTGTGATATTTATAGACATCAAGAATTGGGCAAGTGAAAAGACAAGTTTGCCCCTGAAATCGCACGATCGACGGTTTCATTCGGCGGCCAGGCCGCCGAATTGAACCGTTGAATTGCTCCCGAGTAGAACAGGGGAAATTCGGCGGTTTCGTGACCTCCGATTCAACCGCCGTTTTGGACCCGAGAGTGAATTTCAATCAGGTCTCATTTGGCGGTTTCGAACGGTGGCCAGGCCGCCGAATGAAAGCGCCGTTTCACCAAAAGTGGTGAAACCAAGGGAGAAGCCAAAGGCATCTCCATCGGCGATCATCGCGCAAAACAAAGCACACCAACGTACACGCGCGGACGTTTCCGAACAACTTTCGGGAAATGAATTACAAGACACATAAACACACAACAACATATAACAAATAAGTGCAAGTGTGGAATGTGACATGTGAAGAGAATGCACACAAAAATAAGCATATATGCAATCAAGGCAAGAATGCTAAGTGTGTGTGTGCTACTAATTCTCTTCAAAGAAAACCAAGCACAAGAGATTATACCTTTGGCGTGCTTGTATCTTGAGGTCATGGAAGGGCCTTTGATCTTCAACCTTAAACTCTAAGACTACCCTTACATTCAAACCCCAACATGTGGTTTGTCCACGAAATAAGCCAATCAACAAAACGGGAATCCTTACACTTATATATATTCTATTAGCCAAATTCTGCATTTAACTTATATATATTATATTATGCCGAATTCTCTTGACTAATTACTATTAGGGTTGCCGCAAATCACTAATAGGAAAACATGTGGTGGCCGAAATCCTCACTTGAAGAGGATTTGTGTTTCCACCAATGGCTCCTATTAATCTTTTGATTTCCAAACCCTAATCCAACTCTATAGTGTATTTGTGACTATATAAAAGACTTCCTTATTTGACTAGATAAATAAATCTCTTATTTATCTACTTACCAAATAAAGTCTTTTATATTTATTATACTACCACAATAGTATACTACTAAGAAATATATTTCCTAGTCATAAAAAGATTTTGATTCTCAATTAAATGATTAACTAATAAATTAATTAATTTCCATTTAATCAATCAATAAAATAAAATAATATTTTAGACTATTATTCTAGTCTTGCCGCCCACACCATATACATGGGCCTAATATTATTTTCTTATTTTATTTAATCCATTATACTTTAATTAAAAAGTCCACATGTGAACCAGACCCATTCTTACTAAAAGAAACAAGCCCACATGCCTTTCATTAATATATTAATATAATTGATCAGTTCATTAAATAAATAATGTGCAAATTATATTCTTAATATATTAAATACAATTCTAGATGGACCCATAAATTGGTCCGGTAGAATATATCAAATAATCCATGCAAGTCCATGTGGATTGGAAATCTTGGCAGGCTATCTAAATTTAAGCTTCAATAGACATAACCTAATCACAATCAACAAATAATTCACTTAGGTCCGATCTATTAATTTTAACTCATTCCACTAAAGAGCTGAAACAAATAATAGCACGGTGTGTATAAAGCTATCTAGAGGGGGGGTGAATAGATTTTACGCTTTTTACCCAATTTTTCGTGTTAGTCAAAATTACGAAAATGCCCTCAAGATAATATAACCAAGCAATTGTAATATGGTGCGGAAATTAAAACAACACTTGGTTTTTACGTGGAAACCCTCACGGGAAAAACCACGGGCTATGTAAGTAAGCCACACTCGAACCTCGAATCCACTAAATGTGCAAACGATTACAACCTAATCCCGGAAGTAATCACACACCTACATAATCCCGGTATGAGTGAACCTAGTCCTATTTGCTTGCGATCTAAGCAACCTAATCCCGGTTGCTACACACAAGACTTACTTTCTCTAGAAGAGAATACAACCCTAAGTGAATATATATGAATATCCAAAATGCAACATAGAGCAAGGGAAACCCTATATGCTTATCTAAGATGATTAATATGCAATTAGAACAATCCTAGATATCAAAACTAAATGACATGTCAATAGTTTAGCTAATCAATATTAAGCACAAAACCTAATATGCTAGCACAATACAAATTCTCAAACATACATCATACTCATCTCAATATTGTATCCAAAGCATACAAAATAACAAACAAGTAATTAATTGAGATTGCTAGATAAGAGAAACACAAAACATGTAAGATATTAGTGAAAAGCTTACCAAGCAAAGTATGATGAAGATTCCATGCAAGATGACATCTAGAAGATCAAGGATGATGCTAG
The DNA here is from genome assembly GCA_008009225.1 of Acer yangbiense. Taxonomy (NCBI): domain Eukaryota; kingdom Viridiplantae; phylum Streptophyta; class Magnoliopsida; order Sapindales; family Sapindaceae; genus Acer; species Acer yangbiense. The sequence continues at coordinate 19,074,706 of CM017773.1, read as the reverse complement.
ATGATGATTGATGATCATGAAAAAGTGTTTGAGTAATCAAAAATTGAGTTCTTGGAATTTTTCTTCTCTTTGAAAAATATCCTAAGTATGAATTCTGAATATGAACTCTCTTGATTGACCTAAAGTCAAAGTGGCATATATATAGGGGGCCAAATCAAAGTGTGGTCGTTTAAGTAAGTTTCAAAGAAACACGCCGATCGGCGGTTTCAATCGGCGGCCAGGCCACCGATTATGACCGCCGAATTGAGCTCGTGAAGAACAGAGCAAAAACGGCGGTTCATTTGGCTATTTCGTGACCGTCGATCCCAACTGCCGAATCAAAACAGAGAGATTAAAAACAATCAGGTATGAACGGCGGTTTCGAACGGCGATTTCGTGACCGCCGATTCAACCGTCGAATTAGACTGAGAGATAAATCAATCAGGTCTTGAAACGGCGGTTTCGAACGGCGGTCGTGACCGTCGATCTTAACCGCAGAAATGCTTCAGACCAATCTGGACTGAAACGGCGGTTTCATTCGGCAGCCAGGCCGCCAATCACCTAGATAGGTGAAAACCAAGGAGAAGCCAAGGGCATTCTCCATAGGCGGTCCTCGCGCTAAACCAAGCACATTCTAGTGCATGCTCGGACGTTTTCGAAAGTTATCGGGAAACGAATTACACAATAACATGACATAATTACACACAACAAAATATAATAAATAAGTGTAAGTGTGAAATGTGACAAATGAAGAGAATGCACACATATGCAATGAATGTTAAGTGTGTGTGTGCAACTAATCTCTTCAAAGAAAAGTAAGCACATAGAAATTTACCTTCGGTGCTTATCAACACGAGGTCTTCAAAGGGCTTCGAACAATAAGACCGATACTTAGGCCACCCTTACAAAGAACCCCAACATGTGGTTGTCCACGAAATGAGCCAATCAACAAATGGGAACCTTACAAGAGCTAAAATTGAACTCTTAAATAAAGATAGAATAAGTAAATATTTCTCATTCGTACCCTAGACAATCTTATTGGAGATGGTGTATCCTCGTGAAGAATATCAGTAATCGCCAAGAGCTCATAGACCGCCTATAGCTCTCCAAGTTACCATATTTACTCATATGACCACATTTTGAACTTAGATATTTTGACTTGTACAGAAGCCATGTTTCAATAGACTCTATCGAAAACTTAACGTTAAGATTCAATATCCAATACCTCAAAACATCCATATGATGATATTCTACTCTCATTTAATAAATGGAGCCACGATGTCCATATCTATAAATAAAGTCCTCTATCGATTAACAAATGAATATCACCAAACTATCTAGGATAGACTATGCTATATAATCGTACTAATTGATAACTCAAATGATACCACTTGCAACCATAAGTCCATCATTTATCTTAGGATTAAGATAGACTCTCCGATTGTCATGATAATGAAAAGACTATTATCTATTGATGGTTATAGATAAAGTATTTCATTGTGATCCAGTTCAATGCACCCAGTGCACTAGATTCTTTTACTCGAAGACCCTCCGATGATTTCAGACTCATCATAACTCATTTGATCCCACTCAAATGCTAGCAAAAGAATTCTACAACTTTAACAAGATAAAGGTGCCCAACCTTTAACTTAAGTTGTGAACATTATTCAAGACTAACTAAAGAATTGTGTCTACCTCATACATATCCAGATGTACGAACAATTCTTCTTTTCTCATAGTCTTTTGACCTTATGATTATTTACTTTTGACAATTATAATATTCAATCTACAAATGCTATAAGATTTGTTTAAATCAGAAATCACTTTATTAATATGAAAAGATTGTCAATTATAATATTACACTCTTGCTATTGAGCATAATCCTAACAATATATATATATATATAGATATATATAATTTAAATTAAAATATATAATTATTAATTTTAATAATTATATATATAATGAAAAAATATAAATAAATAATTATTAATTTCAATAATTATATATATAATGAAAAAATATAAATAAATTTAATATGTATATATATATATATATATATATATATATATTATATAATTTAAATATATTATTATTAATTTCAATAATTATATATATAATGAAAAAAAATTTAAATAATTTTAATTTCAATTATAAAATTTTATTTCAATGAAATTAAAATAATTTGAATGAAAACATTAATTTTTTTAAGGTTTGGAACCGAAACCAAACCTTCAAAACCGGAATCGAAACCGAACCTTCAAAGCCGGAATGAAAATCGATTTTGAAGGTTTGGAACCAAAACCGGTTTTGAAGGTTTGGAACCAAAACCGGTTTTAAAGGTTCGGAATCAAAACAGGTCTTAAATCGGAATCGGAATCGGAATCGAAATCTCTCTGAGGAGGTTCTGGTTCCGGAACCGCCACTTTCGAAATGGAATAGGAATCAAATTGAACCTTCAAAACCGTAACTGGTTTTGAAGGTTCAGAACCAGAATAGAAATCGACTCAAAAATCAGAACCGGGTTAGGAACTAGAACTGAACAGTTGAAATAGTCATGTTGACGGTGATTTTTAGTAATCACTCAGCCAACGACTTGATTGGTTTCGTGAATGAGAATGATTGAAAATAAACAGTAAAGTATTAGCGATAATGAAAAGAGTTACGTGGTTGATCGCGCTCTAAATGTTCACATTTAGCGCTCCCTTTTCCTATCTTTTTGTATTTGTTTCTCGGGTAAAACCGGGTATTTAATGGATTAAATAACTGTTTCAGGTAATTAGAGAAGTTCAAGGGCATTATTGTCATTTTGGACAAATCAGGGGCAAAAGTGCAAGATTTGGAGAAGTATTGAATATTATGTGAATAGTGAAGAAGACCACGGCTGGTTCGTGCAGCTGGAATGAACCCGCCGAGCAGGGGAGCATGAACCCGCCGAGCACCATGGCTAGTTCAGACCTTCTGGATGGCTAGACATTTCCCGCCGTCCAAGCTCGCCAGGATTTCAGCTAGTTCGTGCGGCTAAACATTTCCCACCGTCCAAGCTCGCCAAGATTCTGGCTAGTTCGTGCGGCTAGACATTGCCCGCCGCACGAACCCGCCAGACCCCATCCAAGTTGAAATGATGATATTTTACAGGGGTATTCTAGTCTTTTCACACCCCAAACCTTGCCCAAATCATTTCCATATAAATATACCTCTTCTTCCAACCTAAACACAATCCCCTAATATCCAAATTCACACTATACATATCCTTACACATCCCTAATATCCAAACTCACACAAAATAACCCTACAAATCACTTACAAAATCACTTACTAGCCTAGAATCTCACAAGCCACCATTGTTTCCAAGCTTGGGAGAGTCAAGGAGAAGCCTAGCTAGCTTGAGGACTTCACCAAGTGTTTGTGTTGTCTTCTTTATCTCTTTGTTTTCTTTAGCTTGTTGTTGTAACTATATGTTTATGTTGGGATTTTGGTGAGATTGTAATACAGTTCATATTTTGGTTGATGTGTTTATTTGCTTGAGCTTAATAGATACATGTTAGTGGATTGATCAATTAATTGATATGTAATGGATTTAGACTAATTGAGACATCAATAACATGCATGAATGATCATTTTATGTATGTGTCTTTATCCTAGTTTAGACTGGTGAAGACTAATCTTGTAAGCATATTTACCATCAACTAGGAATTGGATTAATTGCATGAACATCATTTCCTAGCATTTTCATATCCAATCCTCACTCTTGCATGACCATGCATGAGTTTAGTTAATTTAGTTAGTTGGTGTTAATTTAGTTAATTGTAGTTGAATTTAGTGTAACTTAGTGTAATTTAGATAATTGCCATCTTAGTGTAATTTAGTTATTAGCTAGTGTAATTGCCTTGCCACCATCCTCCCTTTACTTTTATTGCATGTTAATAGTGTAAATATATATAGTGTATAAATAATCTAAGACTAGAACCAATTTAAGGTAAACACCTCCTCTGTGGGAACGATATCCTTACTCGTAACCACTATACGTGACAAACGATTCGTAGACTTGCGAAAAGGGTAAAAACTCACACGCCCATTATTTTATGATAGTTTGTAGAACTATCACGTACCAATTTTCGGCACATCGGTGGTAAAACTCCGAAGGCCGGAGAAATATCCACGGGTTGTTGCCTAAGCAACGAAGTCAAATCCACTATGAAAATTGTTACAGAATGTACACTCTGATTTCTCTCCCTAATTCTCATGTACCCCTTATTTTGTGTTTTACAGGGGTATTTATACATAATGCCTTTAGGGTTTGTGGGTGCCGCTAGGGTTTGATGTCGTGGTGCCCAAGCTTTGGGCGATTGCCCAGTCCTAAACGAATTTGGTTTCCTATTTGAGTGTAACATGCTTCTCGATTTGGATGAGTCTGAATTTGGGCTGGATTCTTACTCCTCTATTTGCGGGAAACCTGTCTGTTTCCTTGTAAAACTCTGGGTAGCTACACCGTTGTTTATTGTAGGGATGCTGGTTGCTGATTCTGCCCACGTGTTCAGGAAATGAGTTCTAGTGTCTATCTTCTTTATCGAATTCCGAGCATGCCCGAGCAGGCTTTACTGCTCGAGCCGATTCTTTTGTTTATGATCGGGTAGCCTTCAGTTTTAGCTGAGTAAATTGCCTTGGGGGATTTCTGCCTCTTCGAGTTTCGCTCCTACTTACGTGGCTTCTTATGGTGATGACGTGTCCTTTATGATGATTTTTACCTATAACAATACCCCCTTAAATATTTGAGCCGAATACACCAGGTCTGGCTTACTCGAGACAAATATTTAACTTCCGTTTGCCTATTTTCTTATGACTTGTCTTTGTCTATCGTTTTCTGCATTAATGTAGGTTTTCGTCATCCTCGTTTGATTCGAAGCTTTTAATGACGTGTCTTAATTATGTCCACATGCATCTGATTCATCACTTAGTCAGAGATCATTTGATTGTGACGTATGGGTTTTCTAACGGCTCGAAGCTCTCTGCGATCGCCACCTGTCTCCTTTTGCTTGGTCGTGGTGCATAGCGTTTATGGGACACGACCCTTCTACTTGCCCGCGCCAAGCTCACGTCATAACCCACGTCTCTTGGTTTTCCCGCCTCTCACGTATTAGGGTTTTGATTTTCGAGACCGGTACTGCGCCTATATAAACTCGTGTTGGAGAAGATTTTCGCCTATTCTTTTTTGCCATTTTCGTTTCTTCAAGAAAACACTCCGATTCTACCGTAGAATTTTTGGAGTCTCCTTCAACCCCCAACTCACTTTAAATCTTGGGTACCTCTTGATCTCGCTCTGTCAGGATCCCAATCTCTACCCCCCTGATCTCTGCTTGAAGGTTCTTCTTTCGCGGTTAATACCTCTCCAGCTTTCTGTTGTTTTAAGGTTAGTTCTCATGGATTTTGAAGCTAGACGTCGTCTTTTTACTGTTGATATGATCCCTATTGAGCAAAATGATACTTTCACTGGTGCGTATGTTCACAGGTTATTGGGGGACCCTCTTCTTGACCAGCCTCGTTTTTTAAACGCGGACATTTCGAGGATTTTTCACGAAGCTCCTACCACTTCCGAAGTTCCTCCCACTTCTGAAGTTCCTTCTATTTCTTCTGATTATTCAATCCCTGAGTCTTACCATCCCGAGGAGTCTTACCATTCTGAGGTTCAGTCAGGTTCTTCTACTTTTGATCCTAGCTCTACTCGGCCGTGGTGGAGGTGAATGGGAAAGCACGCTAGTAAGCGCAAGGTGTACAAGGACTCTCATTCCTAAGAGAGTCGCATCGGTTCTCAATTGTTGCACGAGAGTGATGTGGAGGAAGAGCACAGGGCCACTCGTATCGTATTTTCTCCCGAGAGGGTATATGCCTATGATGTTGAGCCGAACGAGGTCGGCCCGAAGGAAATCTGTAAATATAAAGGCCGCTTTGACTTGGACGACCGTGTCGTTACGCTGATCTCCCCCAAGGGTCGCGCTGCATGGTATCCCCCGCCTGGCATGGTGGCGGTTTATGAGTCAATGCTTTCTTACGGCGTGACACTCCCACTTCAACCCTTTATTGCTTGGTTCCTGGCGGAAGCCTAGCTTGCCCCTGCTTAATTGACTCCGAACAGTTATAGGATTCTGATGTGCTTGTGGCACATATGGCGTCGAATGAAGCGGCCACCCCCTACTCCTTGCGAGATTAGGCATTTCTACTCGCTCAGGCCACTGGGGAAGTCGGGAATTTATTTTCTTTATTCGACTAAGCCCGAACACTAGATTCCGAAGGATGTGGAAGTCCGTGGGCAGGTCGAGTCGACCACTGATGAGAAGATGAAGGGGTTCATCTGGGGCTTCCCTTCTTCAAACAAGTTCTGGAAAAAAAGTTGGTTTTTTATGGGTGGTCATTAGGGTCAAACGGTCTCTTTCAACCTTGATAGCACCCCAGTTACATACAAAGTCCCTCGATACTTTTGCTCGCCCGAGCGCTAGAACCGAGCAACTCCGATTTTTACTGATAGTGAGCTTGTGGCCCTAGCACGAGCCGCAGTGCGACTGTTGCGGAAGAGGGATCGGCCATACCTTTTTGAGGAGGCGAGGATGATAAAGGCTCACCTTTTTCCTCAGATTTCTGCTCATCGACGTCATCGTGAGTTCCTCTTTTTTACTGCAGTTGAGGGAGGTGCTATGGCTCAGGGTGTTGAAATGGCTAAGGAGCCTCTTGGTACCATGACTCCTGAAATTCTTGTTCCTACAGAATCAACCCCCGTCCCTTCTTCCGCCGGTGGTGGCATCGAATTGAGTCACCCTGACCATGGTTTTGAAGACCCTATTGCTGATGAAGATCCTGCTGCCGACCTGAACACACGCGAGGGCAATCTAGGAAAAGGGGGGCTTCATTTTCGCCGGGCCGCCCTGCCCCAAAGATCCCCTGAGTGGTTGTGTATGTTGATTCATCCTCAAGCAACGAAGGCAATGTGGGGTTTGAAAGGACGGTTCGCACTCCCACTCAGGATCAGGTCGGGGTTAACGTTAGTGGCTCTGTTGATCCTCTTCGGGCCACGTCATCTGCGGAACTTTCAGAGGTCGGTACTGGTGGTCCGGGTTCACCAGCCCCACCCGATGAAGCTACCTCTGAAGCTATGTTGAGGGCTATGGCTTCAGGCTGGGCTTATATAGGGGAGGATAACTGGAGTTGCCTCAGGATCGGGCCTGTAACAAACCGTTTGCATAATTTCTTCAACAGTGCCTCCTATGTAAGTTTGTTTATTAATTCAACTCCCTCATTCCATGACTCGGCTTCTTTTTTTTCATCTTGTTTACCTGACCTGATTTGCAGATGGTGGCTGAGATGTCAGAGGTTTGCCAAGCCAGCCAGGCTTAAGCTGATAGAATAAAGCGCTTGGAGACCCAACTGAAGGAAAGCGAGGATGGCCGCGCTCGAGCGGAGTCGGTTTACCGGGAGAAGATCAGGGCCAATCAGGAATTTATGGACAGATGTTTGGCGAGTCAAATAGAGGCTGAGCAAAGAGCCTCTATGGCCATTGATGAAGCCACTCATCTGAAAGATTTGCTATCTTCTACCCAAGAGGCGATGCTCCGAGTTGAACAGAGGGCTGAGGAGGTTGAGCGCAAAGCCCAGGATTTGGAGCGCCAGGCTTTGACCATCAAATCTCTATCAAAGGAAGCCAGGCTAGAGTTGGAAATACAGGCCATAGATTGCTTCAAAAGGTCTCCAGCTTATGACGCCTTGCTTCTCCGGGAATTTCAACGTGGGATAGTCTCAACCGGGGAGTTTTTCAAGATGAAAAATAGGGCGATTGATCGTGCTAGAGCCAACTGGGATCTTTCTATCAAGAAACACGTTGACACATCCCTAGACTCTTTCCGGGTTCAGATGAAGGAGTGGCGAGCATACTACCGGAGCAAAGGAAAAATGCCACACCCTATGCACCTGGAGACTCCGACTGCAAGTGCCTTTTCCACTTTCCAAGCCTGTCAAAAGGCTAGAATTGATGGCGAGGATCCTGATGTTGGGCCCGTACCTGGAAAAGACTACAGTGAATGGATGGGCGGTGAAGAAGACATGATTGAGTGGCCCTCCAACGAAAGCCTCCTGACCGAATATGTGATGGAGCCCGACCCGAGTATTGGCGGAAGTAGCTCTCAGCCTCCGGGGCCATCTTCCTAGTTATTAGCTTTTGTACGACTTTGTTGTGCTCGCAATTTTGTATGAAATCTTGTATAGACATCTTTTTGATGTTTTTTCTCTTGATATATTCTATCTTCGCTTGGCTTGTCTGTGGCACTTTGTGTTCGTCGAGTCGAGTATTTTCTTATCTGTCAAATCACGTAATTCACGTAATTCACTTAATTCGGCCAAGTATCTCATTAATTGGCAATCATTTGAATCAGCCGAGTATCTCATTTAACTGGCAATTGTTCAATTCAGCCGAGTATCTTATTTAACTGGCGTTTGGATTTATTCAGCCGAGTATCTTATTAACTGGCAATTAATTATTTCAGCCGAGTATTTTATTTAACTGGCGTTTGGATTTATTCAGCCGAGTATCTTATTAACTGGTAATTAATTATTTTAGCCGAGTATTTTATTTAACTGGCCATTAATTATTTCAGCCGAGTATCTTATTTAACTGGCATTTGGATTCCAGCCTCATGTTTTGAGGTTACTTTGCCCTAGCGTTACGTCGAGGCTCACCACAACCATACGCTAAGGCCCTTACACATGTCACCTAAGACGTCTCCCGGTTTTGTCTGTGCAAGGTTTCACCGAATCGTTGGCGTATTATATACCGGCCAACATGGCTGCGCATCTCACCAGCCTTCACAGCGGCGCATTCTAGCAGTTTTCCAGTTATCCTGGTGCCTCGGTTTTACCTTTTTACTAAGAGGTGCGTTTGTGCCATTTTAACTAGACGGACATGCTACTTCAGCTTTTTCGCTCCTCGAGCACTATTCGTCCGCTCTCTCGCGGCTTTATAGCGCCCAAACCTTATTTTTTTTGTTTCGACATTTGTTTGGTCGACCTTTGAATGACCGATATTCTCTTCTGATTGTGAATTCATTGACTTCAGCGAATAATCTTTTCATTAGCAACTGGATTTTCAAATGATCAAAATGACAATCTGAAGATTAAAGTAAGAATGCGAAATATAAAACAAACTAAATCAAAAGGTGGGGATAGGTTCCTTTTTAAGGATAGAACATCTTGAGGTACTGTGCATTGCATGGTCAGGGTACTAGGCTACCCTCTGGTCGGGCTATCATGTAGGCTCCATGTCCCGTGATTCCTTTAATGATGTACGGTCCTTTCCATTTGTCGGCGAGAGACACCGCTAATTTGTCTTTGGTGTTCGGGGATACCCTTCTCAGTACCAAATCTCCGAGCTGGAACCTACGTACGTAAACATGAGAATTATAGTACCTTGTAGCCCTTTGCTGGTACGCCACGTTCTTTACTTGTGCCGCATCTTTGACTTCTTCCAATTCATCTAAGTTCTACTACAGCATGTTGACATTATGCTCTGGGCTGTATAATGGAACTTTGGGGGAAGTGAAAGTTGTTTCTACCGGGATAACTGCCTCTGTTCCAAATGCTAGTGCAAAAGGGGTTTCCCCTGTGGATGACCTCACGGTTGTTCGGTATGCCCATAGTACCTCGGGCGGCTTGTCTGCCCAACAACCCTTCCTTGCCTCCAGTTTCACCTTCAGTGTGTGCTTGATCACCTTGTTTACTACCTCAGTCTGACCATTGGTTTGAGGATGGGCAGGTGATGCATAATAATTTACGATTTTTTACTCCTCACACATCTCCCTGAATTTGCTGTTGTCAAATTGGGTCCCGTTATCTGTTATGATGATGCTTGGGATCCCGAACCTGTATATTATGTTCTTTTTGATGAAGTTGGTGGTGTTTGCCTCGGTGATATGCACGAGTGCTTCTGCCTCTGCCCATTTAGTGAAGTAGTCCACTGCCACAATAGGGTGCTTCGTGCCTCATTTAGTTCCTGTGGGCATTGGTCCTATTAGGTCGAGGCCCCACATGGCAAAGGGCCAAGGTGAGGTTAAGCTTCTGAGCAATTCTAGGGGCTGCCGAATGTCGTATGCTATTTTTTGGCAAGTCTCACAGCTCTCCGCGAATCGCTGCGCCTCTGCAAACAAGGTCGGCCAGTAGAACCCTTGCCTAAGTACCTTATGCACTAGACTCTTACCCCCGATATGATTCCCGCACACTCCACTGTGAACATCTTTCAGGATCTTTTTGGTTTATTCACCGGTAACACACCTTTGCAGTACTTTTGAAAACCCCCTTCTGTATAACTCTCCCTCAAAATTGTGTACCAGATTGACCTGTATTTGATGCGCTTAGCTTCCACAACGTCTTCTGGTAATATGTTTTGCTCCAAGTACTTTCTAAGTTGGGTTGTCCAATCACTCGGGCTTGGTCGGATCTCTGCTACCATGATTTTCGCAGATTCTACTGTGCTCGGCTTAGTTAGGTGCGCCACTGGTATTGCTTTGGACCTAATGTTCGTGGTGGCCGAGGCTAATTTGGACAATGCATCTGCTTTTTTGTTCTCTTCCCGAGGGATCTGAGAGATTTTGTACGACTTAAATCTTCTGAGTAGCCTTTTTGCAATGTCCAGGTAAGTTATCATGTGCTCATCCCTCACCTGGTATTCATCCCGTACCTGGTTAACTACAACCTGTGAATCGCTGTAAATTTCTAACTCATCTGCTCCCAAAGCTATACAGACCCTCAAGCCGGCCAATAAAGCTTCGTACTCTGTTTGATTGCTGGTTGCTTTGAAATCAAACCTTATGGCACATTCCACAGCGTCTCCTTCCGGGGTTGTTATGACTATTCCTGCCCCACTGCCATAGGTGTTTGATGATCCGTCTACATGCAACTTCCATTGGAACTTGCTCATCTACTTGCCTTCCATCATTCTTCTTACCTCGGCATCCGGCTCGGTAAATTTTGCTATAAAATCTGACACTGCCTGCCTTTTGACTGCTGCTTTTGGGGTGTACCTGATGTCGAATTCGCTCAGCTCCACTGCCCACTTGGTCAGTCTTCTTGACAACTCTGGCTTTTGTAAGATGAGTTTCAATGGGCAGTCCGTGTATACTTCTATTGCATGTGCTTGAAAATAAGGCCTCAATTTCCTAGCTGCTGTGATTAAGGCGAGCGCTATTTTCTCAGCTGGCGAATACCTGGTTTCTGCTGGTAGCAATGCCTTGCTTGTGTAATACACCGGTCTTTGTACTCCTTTCTCTAACCGAATTAGGACCGAACTTGTCGCTACTTCTGTGACCGAGAGATACAGGTACAGGGTTTCTCCGACCACCGGTTTTGAAAGAACGGGTGCTTTCCCTAGATATTCCTTCAACTTCTGAAAAGCTGTTTCACACTCTTCGCTCCATTCGAGCCCTTTTCCCTTTTTTATTGCCTTGAAGAATGGGGCGCACTTGTCTGTTGATTTTGCTATGAACCGGTTGACGAGATGTCTTGTTGAGTGATGCAAGACATCTCATCAACCTCTGCACATCCTTCAATGTTTTTGGTGAAGCCATTTCCTCTAATGCTTTAATGTTCTCGGGATTCACCTCAATTCCTCTTTGATGTACTTGAAAACCTAAAAACCTTCCTGACGGTACCCCGAACACACACTTACTCGGATTGAGCTTCATCTTATACCTTATCAGGACATCAAAGGTTTCTTTCAAATCTTCTGAGTGTTTCTCCGCCGTGACACTCTTGGTCAGCATGTCATTAACATAAACCTCCATGTTTCTCCCAATCTGCCGAGCGAATATTCTGTTCACCAATCTCTGGTACGTTGCACCAGCATTCTTTAATCCAAATGGCATCACCTTGTAACAATACAACCCTTGATCCATGGTGAAAGCCATTTTTTCTTCATCTGCCTTATTCATCCGGATTTGATTGTATCCCGAGTAAGCATCCTTGAAACTTAGCAACTCATGCCCTACCGTTGCATCTACCAACTGATCAATCCTTTGCACTGGGAAGCTGTCTTTCGGACAACCTTTGTTTAAATCCATGAAGTCTACACACATCCTCCATTGATTGTTCTTCTTCTTGACCAGTACTACATTGGCTACCCATTTCGGGTATTTGACTTCTCTTATTGACCCTGTAGAAAGCAGCTTCTCCACCTCTTTCTTAATTGCGGTGCTGCTCTTTGGGTTGAACAGTCGTCTCTTTTGCACCACTGGGCGGAACTCTGAGTTGATGGAGAGGTAGTGCGATATTACTTTTGTATCTATCCCGGGCATATCTTCATGACTCCAAGCAAACACGTCCCTGTAATCTCTCAACAGTGTGACGAGTTTGGTTTTGACTCGTTCATTCAGACTTGTCCCTATCTTCACCGTCCTACCCAGCTCCTCTAGGTCTAGCACCACCTCTTCGGTTGGCTCATCTTTTTTAGTTTCAGGCTCTTCTCGGGGGTCTAGCTCGAATTCTCTCAGTGCCTTTGCTTACTCCTCAGATTCATTAGTGGCTTGCACGGCTAACACAGTGTATATTTGGTGTACTTCCCTATCTTTGTACACAGAAAGATTCGCCCTTTGCGCCATTTCTTGTGATCCTTTGACCATGCCTACCCCATACTCAGTTGGGAATTTCATCATGAGGGCATACGTTGCCGTTACTGCCTTTGCTTTATTCAGGAATGGTCGACCGAGCAGGGCGTTGTACGGCCAATTCTATGTATCCACAACCACAAAATCGAGTAACACTGTCTTCTGGCAAGGGGCCTTCCCGATTTTTACTGGTAGTTTTACTGTGCCGAGTGATCTCACTTCTAACCCGCCAAACCCTCTGAGTGGGGTGTGAAAGGGCTACAGGTCCTTTCTATCTAACCTTGAAAGTTCTCAAATAAACTAGGTGTGTACTAATATATTAATCTAGAGAGGGTGAATAGATTTTAACTAATATTATCCAATTTTCGTTAATAGACAATTTTCCGAAAATGCCCCTAATAGTCAATAAAATATAGCAAGTGTAATATGATGCGGAATTTAAATAACACTTTATATATACGTGGAAACCCAGCCACTGGGAAAAACCACGGGCTGTTTAGTGCGCCACACTCAAACCTCGAAATCCACTAATTGAAATGGAGTTTACAACCTATGTAGACCTCGTCTAACACTCCGGTCAATAACCCCCCACTTCTACCACGCGGGCCTTTAAAAGTGGCTCTAGTCCAATTTGCTTGAGGCCTAAGCAATCTTAGCCTCAAGTCTTAATTCTCAATGAAGAGATTATGCAACCTATATGAATATATGATGATATTCAAATAACAAACAAGGCTAGGGAACCTTAGATGCTTATCTAGGATGATGATATAATCAATTAAATCAATCCTAAATATCAAGAGCTAAATGACATGTCAAATAGCTTAGCTAATCAAGATTAAGCAAAAACCTAATTAGCTATTACAATACAACACTCAATCAATTCATCACAATCAATTCTTTTTTCTTGTATTTAGCATATGATCTAAAACATACAAGTAATTTAAAAGAGATGGCTTGATAGTAAAAATACTAAGATAAGATGAAGTTAATCAAAATCTTACCAAGCAAGTTGTGATGATGCAAACCCATGCATGGATGCATTCTATATAGACATAGAAGATGCAATATGAAATTTGATGCAAAAAGGATTTGATTTGAGTGGTTAAAGGTGAGTTCTTGATGTGATTTTCTCTCAAATCTCTCTTTCTCTCTCAAGAATATGGAGCCTCTCTCTCTAGGGTTTGATTTTGTGGCACCACCCTCAAAATTATGAGAAAGATATGTATTTATAATGCCCAAGTGAAACTATGTCGTTTTGGAAGAAGTGGAAAAATTATAGGCATTTTCGCGGTACTCGCGTCAGTGCAGCTACCCGAGATTCGAGTGCTTCGAAACATGACCAAACGACATCGAAACCTTTCATATGATATATTGTTGGAAAGGTATGGATGTCTAATTTCTACTTGTGTTTACAGAATAATATTTCAATATCTGTAAAACAAGTTATGGTCAATTGAGTGACCAAAGGTCAGAAACAGACAACAACAGAGTTGCCTTGTTTTGGTTGGAACTTTGGAGATTTTAAAACCAATCCAAACGGTCATGAAATATAACGAATAATATACCGTTGGAAAGGTATGGGTGTCTAGTTTATACAAAAATTTTCAAAACTCATTTTGAAGATTTGTGTAAAAGTTATTGAAACTAATTATTGCACAGTGTGTGTAAAACTATCTAGAGGGGGGGTGAATAGATTTTACGCTTATTACCCAATTTTTCGTATTAAGTCAAAATTAGGAAAATGCCCTCAAGATAATATAAACAAGCAAGTGTAATATGGTGCGGAAATTAAAACAACACTTGATTTTTACGTGGAAACCCTCACGGGAAAAACCACGGGCTATGTAAGTAAGCCACACTCGAACCTCGAATCCACTAAATGTGCAAACGATTACAACCTAATCTCGGAAGTAATCACACACCTACCTAATCCCGGTATGAGTGAACCTAGTCCAATTTTGCTTGCGATCTAAGCAACATAATCCCGGAAGCTACACACAAGACTTACTTTCTCTATGAAGAGAATAACAACCCTAAGTGAAGATAATGAAATATCCAAAATGCAACATAGAGCAAGGGAACCCTATATGCTTATCTAAGATGATGAATTTTTAATTAAATCAATCCTAGATATTATGAGCTAAATGACATGTCATAAAGCTTAGCTAATCAAGATGAACAAAACCTAATTAGCTATCACAAAACAACTTCTCAAACATACATCATACTAATCTCAAACTTGTATTCAAAGTATATAAAATAACATACAAGTAATTAAATGAGATTGCTTGTTAAGAGAAACACAAAATATGTAAGATATTAGTGAAAAGCTTACCAAGCAAAGTATGATGAAGAATCCATGCAAGATGACATCTAGATGATCAAAGATGATGCTAGATGATGATTGATGATCATGAAAAAGTGTTTGAGTGATTAAAAAAGAGTTCTTGAAAATTTTTCTTCTCTTTGAAAAATATTCTAAGTATGAAATCTGAATATCAACTCTTGTAATTGACCTAAAGTCAAAGTGGCATATATATAGGGGGCCAAATCAAAGTGGGGTCGTTTTGATAAGTTGGCCTCAATATTGCCTTAGGCGCTGTACGTAGGGCGCTTCTGTACAGCGCCCCTGTTCTGTTCTCTCGGGAAAACAGAGGGGCGATGTACGTACAGCGCCCTGTACAGCGCTTTGTACAGCGCCTGTACAGCGCTCGTACAGCGACCGAATTAAATCGATCAGGTCTGAACAGCGCTCGAAGGGGGCTGTTCGTACAGCGCTTTTGTACAGTACTTTTGGGAGCGCCCAATGCTAAAATGCAATCCTAAGTCTAAGCATGACAAGGCAATTAGATATGCAAGATGCAATCAAACTAACATACAAGAAGAGATGTTAATGAACATTAAAACACACAAATAAGACACACAACATATAAGGATAAAACATATGCATGAGTTGTGAGTGTGTGCAACTATCTCTTCAAGACAAGTAAGCACTTAGAGTATTACCTCTGAAGTGCTTAACACTTGCAAGGGCCTTGAGCTTGAACACATTCCTAAGCTACCCTTACATGATCCCCACATATGGTTTGATCACGAAATAAGCCAATTAAAAACTACGGGAATCCTTACAATCTCCCCCTTTGGCTATTTCGTGACAAAACCATCACTCACATTGATTCCTCACATAAAAATAGAAACAACGGGATAACATAGATCTTCTACAATACAAAGAGATAATAAGCAAAATAAAATCTTCAATGCTCCAATCTCTTGTAGAACAACCAACCCTACAAAACAAAGTTTCTATAATTTTCCAAAAAGTACATGTGAGATTAATCAAGTGATATCAAAACAAGCATTTGCATTTTTAGAATTTAGGCACAACATTACAAAATATATGCAATGTATGATAAATGCAATGCTCCCCCTCAAAGGGTTACTCCCCCTCAATGTGTTATCTCCCCAATGTGCACAATTGCAACACCAATTTGCATCTCCCCTTACCACCTTACCATATCCTACTCCCCCTTTTTGTCATGATATAGGCAAAGGAGTAGTCCCCAACCGGGTCACTCAAGGCAAAGAGAGATAGTAGCATACTAAGTATTTGTATAGTCATATAAGCCACTTTATGCATCTCAATAAATTAGAGAGAAACAAAGAGATTTATTTGAAGAAAATGTGTGAATCCAACATGCTTTGCATACAAGACATATAGCATTCAAGTCCAAAAGACAATGGTATTTGGCAAAGCAAATGACAAAGGATCTAAATGAATTCAAACCAATTTCACCAATGTCATGAGAAAAGCAAGGATATAGAGATTATTGATTTCAATTTAAGAGAACTATATCCAACTTTATAAGCGAAACATGGCATGAGCGACTTTGCACCCTATTAGATTTTTCCGGATAAGATATCCGTATGATAGTAGCCATGTTCAACTAATAAAGAAAGAGAGACATTTGGAAAATAAATTCCTTTGAACGGATACAAGATCCTTTATTCATTTTGAGTCTAATAAACTTTCACACAAGTTTTGCATTTTAAGAATAGCAATCATCAATTCATGCTTTTCATGAGAGCATGTTGAATGAATTTCATGCTTTTTCATTTGACATTAGCATGTTATAAAAGAATCATCATGTCATGGAGATAACTATAGGTCATTCACATCATACTTCCTAAGTAGATCTCCTAGTCCAAAAATGCATGTTTGAACTAAAATATGACATGGATTGTAGACAAGTGATCGCGCTATGAATGTTCACATTTAGCGCCCCTAATTCCTACCTTTTGTGTTCGTATTCGAGCACTTTTGTGTGTATAACAAGTGTTTTTGTTAGATTCAGGTAATTTGACCAGTCAATGAGGTTTTTGCATCAAAGTGATTAAAAGAGGTGCAAAACCATGAGAAGGAGGCAAGGCGGGCTCTGAAGGCGGGCAATTGCCAGCCTTCCCGAAGGTTTGAACTCACCTAAAATCAAGGCGGGTTCATACGGCGGGCAATTGCCAGCCTTCCCGAAGGTATGAACTCGCCGGATAGCAAGGCGACTTCGTGTGGCGAGCTCGTGCGGCGGGCAATTGGCCGCCTACATCTCTTCTGAAGCCAAGGCGACTTCGCGCGGCGGGAAAGAAGTCTCCAAGAAGCTCGCCAAGCGCGCGGCGGGTTCGTGCGGCGGGAATGAAGCCGCCCCAGGCACGTCCAAAGGCTAAAATTGGCACTTTTTGCCTCATCTGAAGAAAACATATATATATACTTCTCTCTCCTACTGACCAATGAGTACCAAAGTGACAATTAGTGATAAAATTAGCTTAGAATAATTCTTAGTAGTTTTTGGTTAATTTATCATAGAATAGATTAGTGATTCAAGTAGTTCATCACTTGTAATCTTGTAGCTAGAAGGTATTGATCTTAGAAGTACCTTGCTCATCAATCTCTTGAAGGTTATTTGTGATTATTGGGTTTGTATTGCTGTGGAAGAAGGAGAGGTCGTCCTTGATCCCTTGAGGGTAGTATTTCTTCCTTTTATTCATTAATATGCTATACTTGATAATCATGTGTAACTAAACACTTTGTTGGGGAATTTATGAAAGTATTGATGTAATCACTTGTTACCACCTTTCTTATATGCATCACTTGTGTTTGTATGCTTGAATTGATTAAATCATGCCATATAACTCATAATCTTAGAAGCATGGAGTTGGTTATTGTAAAATGATGAATTACTTAGTTCATAATGTTTGAATTAAGTATGGTTAGTCAAAACTACTAGATTAGAATGTGTTTGTTCATATAAAATCCTAAGAATACATTCTATCAATTTAGTTCCACAACTTACATTCCTTAATGATTAATCTAAACCTTAGATTAGATATTAAGTGAATGGTTGAGTGTACCAATTGTATAAATGGAACTATATGAGTGACTTGATCTTTGTTGCATGAAAGTGGTTATTTGTGGTGCATCATTACTGATTCATACATTCCCTAGCAATTTAGCTTATCAATTATAATCTTTTATCATCGCATTAGTTTAGTTCCGTAAAATACTCACTAATCCTAGCATTTACCAGTTACTCATTATTAGATTCCCTGTGGACGATACCCTTACTTTGTACACTATACTAGCATACGACTTGTACGAACTGCAATAGGGTCATCAGACTCGCACGCCCCTTTAATATAACCGAGGTAGAATAGGTTAAATTATAGTGACATTTGTAGAACCGGTTTGGGCGTGTCAACAAGCATTGATCACACTTATTAGATAGAAAACATATATACATATGTGCAACCAAGCTTACTTAAGCAATTAGGAAAGAGGCATAAGATTTTTCAAATTTTTGCAAACAACAAATATGCAAAAAAGCTCTCTTTGCTTGAGTTCCCCATATGGGGTCAAGTGAATCACATCACTCCACAAGACATATCCCAATAGATCTACTAAGAGTTTTAAATCGAGTAGCATCTAAGGGTTTATTAAATAGGTCCGCAAGTTGATCATTAGTACCTACATGTTCAAGTACTATGCATTTATTTTCAACAAGCTCTCTAATGAAGTGATGGCGGATGTCAATATGCTTAGTTCTAGAATGTTGGACCGGATTCTTGGAAATATTAATAGCACTCATGTTATCACAAAAGAGAGTGAGAGTATCTTGGTTGAATCCGTAGTCTACTAGCATTTGCTTCATCCATATAAGTTGAGTGCATCCACTCCCCGCGGCTATGTACTCGGCTTCCGCTGTGGACAAGGAAATCGAGTTTTGCTTCTTGCAAAACCAAGACACCAAGTTGTTGCCTAGAAAGAAGCAACCGCCCGATGTGCTATTCCTATCATCACAATTTCCTGCCCAATCCGTATCACTATATCCTACAAGACTATGATTAGTGTCAAATGAGTACCAAATCCCATAGTTGGAAGTCCCATTCACAAAACGAATGACTCTCTTAACCGAAGAGAGATGGGACTCCTTGGGATCGGATTGGTACCTAGCACAAACGCCTACACTAAATGATATATCGGGCCTACTTGCGATCAAATAGAGCAAGCTCCCTATCATGCCACGATATAAGGTTTGGTCCACACTTTTACCGCTAGCATCCTTGCTTAGCTTCAAAGTGGTGCTCATAGGAGTGTCACAATGTTTGGCTTTTTCAAGACCAAACTTCTTCACTAGGTTTTTGGCATATTTGGCTTGGGTTATGAAAATCCCATTATCTAGTTGCCTAATTTGCAAACCTAGGAAGTAACTAAGCTCACCAACAAGACTCATCTCAAATTCATGAGACATGACATCAACAAATTGTTGGACCTTGGTGTTGTTGGTGGAGCCAAAAACTATATCATCGACATATATTTGAGTTATGAAAAACTCATCATTGTCTCTCTTGATGAATAGCGTCTTGTGAACACTACCTCTTGTGTAGTTATTGTCAATAAGAAATTGAGTGAGGCGCTCATACCAAGCCCTCGGTGCTTGTTTCAACCCATATAGAGCCTTCTTGAGGCGATAGACATGGTTAGGGTGGTGAGCATCCACAAACCCCTTGGGTTGTTCAACAAACACTTCCTCTTGCAAGAAGCCATTGAGGAAGGCACTCTTGACATCCATTTGGTGCAATTTGAACTTGTGCACACAAGAAATGGACAAGAGAAGCCTAATAGACTCTAAACGGGCAACGGGAGCAAATGTCTCCTCAAAGTCGATACCCTCAATTTGAGAGTACCCTTGTGCTACAAGTCTAGCCTTGTTCCGCACTATGTTGCCATCCTCATCGGATTTGTTCCTAAATATCCATTTAGTGCCTATGACATTAGTGGTCTTAGGCCTAGGAACTAGAGTCCAAACCTCATTCCTTTCGAATTGGTTTAGCTCTTCTTGCATGGCAAGAACCCAAAATTCATCATTTAAGGCTTCTTCAACCTTTTTGGGTTCAATTTGAGAGGTGTAGCATGTGTAGCTAATAAGATTAGCAAGTTGACGTCTAGTCCTAACACCCTCATTAACCTCTCCAATGATATCTTCTTTATCATGGAGTTTCCTAACCCATGGAGCGGGCTCTTTAGAGTCCAAGAGAGGAACTCTATCAATAGGTTGTGTGTCATCATTGTTGACATTAGATGTCCCAACATTAGGAGACACCACAACCTTCTCCAAAGGAGAAATATCACTAAAAATAACCTCCTCCTCATGATCATTGGACTTGAGTCTAGTATCATCAAATACGACATTGGATGATTCCATAACACTTAGAGTCTTTAAATTGAAAACTCTATATGCTCTACTATTCAAGGCATAGCCAATGAAAATACCCTCATCAATCTTAGCATCGAATTTGCCAAGTTGATCACGGTTATTCAAAATGTAGCATTTGCTTCCAAAAGTGTGGAAGTAGCTAACATTTGGCCTCTTGCCTTTCCATAACTCATAGGAGGTGTTTCTAGTACCGGGCCTTAGGAAAACTCTATTTCCTATGTAGCAAGCCGTATTCATGGCTTCGGTGTTAGGATTATGCTCAATAACAAGAGTGTAATAGTGTTTTTGACAATCTATTCATATTAATAATGTGATTTCTAGTTTAACAAATCTTATAGCATTTATAGTTTAATTATTATAATTGTCAAAAGTAAATAATCATAAGGTCAAAAGACTATGAGAAAAGAAGAATTGTTCGTACATCTGGATATGTATGAGGTAGACACAATTCTTTAGTTAGTCTTGAATAATGTTCACAACTTAAGTTAAAGGTTGGGCACCTTTATCTTGTTAAAGTTGTAGATTCTTTTACTGGCATTTGAGTGGGATCAAATGTGTTATGATGAGTCTAAAATCATCAAAGTGGCTTTGAGTAAAAGATCTAGTGCACTAGGTGCATTGAACTGGATCACAATGAAATACTTTATCTAGAACCGTCAGTAGATAAAAGTCTTTTCATTATCAGGACAATCGGAGAGTCTATCTTAATCCTAAGATAAATGATGGACTTATGGTTGCAAGTGGTATCATTTGAGTTATCAATGAGTACGATTATATAGCATAGTCTATCCTCGATAGTTTGGTGGTATTCATTTGTTAATCGATAGAGGACTTCATTTATAGATATGGACATCGTGGCTCCATTTATTAAATGAGAGTAGAATATCATCATATGGATGTTTTGAGGTATTGGACATTGAATCTTAACGTTAAGTTTTCAATAGAGTCTATTGAAACATGGCTTCTGGACAAGTCAAAATATCCAAGTTCAAAATGTGGTCATATGAGTAAATATGGTAACTTAGAGAGCTATAGGCGGTCTATGAGCTCTTGGCGATTACTGATATTCTTCACGAGGATACACCATCTCCAATAAGATTGTCTAGGGTACGAATGAGAAATATTTACTTATTCTATCTTTATTTAAGAGTTCAATTTTAGCTCTTTAGTGGAATGAGTTAAAATTAATAGATCGGACCTAAGTGAATCATTTGTTGATTGTGATTAGGTTATGTCTATTGAAGCTTAAATTTAGATAGCCCGCCGAGATCCCCAATCCACACGGACTTGCATGGATCACTTGATATATTCTACCGGACCAATTTATGGGTCCATCTAGAATTGTATTTAATATATTAAGAATATAATTTGCACATTATTTATTTAATGGGCTGATCAATTATATTAATATATTAATGAAAGGCATGTGGGCTTGTTTCTTTTAGTAAGAATGGGTCTGGTTCACATGTGGGCCTTTTATTAAGGTCCAATGGATTTAATAAAATAGAAAAACAATATATAGATATATTAATATATATGGCACATGGCCGAGATATATATATGATATTATATTGTTTTATTTTTATTATTTGATTAAATGGAAATTAATTAATTGATTAATTAATTATTTAATTAAAACTCAAAATCTTTTTATGACTAGGAAATATGTTTCTTAGTAGTATACTATTGTGGTAGTATAAATAAAATAAAAGACTTTATTTGGTAAGTAGATAAATAAGGGATTTATTTATCTAGTCAAATAAGAAAGTCTTTTATATAGTCACAAAACACTAAAGAGTTGGATTAGGGTTTGTATATAATATATATGCATGCGGAAATATATATACATATATGCATGCGGCAGAATATATATTAGATATACACTATTGATTAATAAAAGCATGCAGAATGTGAAATATAAATATGCATGCATGATGCGCAATACACATACATATTTTAGTAGGCGTGCAGTTTTTTATAAAAATAGACATATAGATATATGCGATATAGTAAGCGACGCAAAATATATATATAATATTGAGCGGCCACTATATATATATATATATATATATATATATATATATATATATATATATATATATATATATTCTTTGTATATTTTAAGAACCCTAATGCAAGGCTTGAGAGTTTTTTCTTTTGTTTGAGAAAAATAGAATCCAACTCTTAGACTAGTGTGAGAATTCGGCCAAGAGGAAAATAGAGAAAAGTTTGTTCTTATTTCGATAGTGCACAATTTCGAATAAGGTTCACGCGAGTTTTGATCTAACGATTGTGAATTCAAAAGTGACCGGAACATTCTTTGTAGCCTCTTGGAATTTGTTGTGACTAACGAAAAAGAAAAAGTTTTGTTAATCCATCCTTAGGTACACAATTCAAAGATAAGGGAGACCACTCTCCTAGGTGATTCACGTTCGTGATTGGATTGGAAGATCTTGCGGATTACCATCGACGCAATGTCAATCGGATCACGCGACAAAGGTATGATATCTTTAGTATTATATGTTAATTAATTAGAGGGTTAAGGTTCAAATTATGGAAAAAATTTAAACTATACTAAACTCTATTTTAGTCTCGCTTCCGCTGCGTTGACCGTATTTTTCCCTACAATCGGCCCATAGGTTCCTAGGGACATTGTTGCTAAGCAACATCACACGGGCCATCTCTTGAAGGACCCTATTTTTCCTCTCAACAACTCCATTTTGTTGAAGTGTCCTAGGAGCCGAAAACTCATGGGAGATGCCTAAACCATTATAAAAGGTTTCAAAAGTAGCATTCTCAAATTCCCTCCCATGGTCACTTCTAATCCGTTTTATGCTTTTAATATTAGTGTTCATTTCATTTTGTATTTTATTACAAAGCATTTTAAACTTATCAAAAGTTTCGGATTTTTCTCTAAGAAAATATGTCCATGTGAACCTAGAGAAATCATCAACACAAACAAAAATGTATCTCTTTCCACCCAAACTTTCGGTTTGCATGGGACCCATGAGGTCCATGTGGAGAAGCTCAAGAGGCTCCTTGGTGGTGAGATACTTACCCTTTTTGTGCATACTTTTAGTTTGCTTTCCTTGTTGGCAAGGTCCACAAACACCATTGGCTTTCTTCCCAAGCTTAGGGAGGCCACGCACACAATTGAACTTTCCAAGGGTCCGTAGATCCCTAAAGTTCATGTGGCCAAGTCTTTCATGCCACAACTCAATTTGCTCATCCATGGACACATGATTAGATACAATACTAGCTTCAAGACAATAACAATTGTCGCTAGATCTCATGCCCTTCAACAAGGTTTGTCCATCGGGTTTTAGGATTGAGCAATAATCTTTAGAAAACAAGACGAAATATCATTCATCACTAAGATGTGAAATGCTTATTAAATTGGCTTTCAAGCCATCAACAAATAAATCATTGGATAAGGAGGGTAATCCGGGAACGGAAATGGTTCCTTTCCCTACAACATTTCTTTTGGATCCATTAACAAAAGTGACATTTCCACCTTCCTCCATATCAAGAGTCTCGAAGAAACTCTTGTTTCCCGTCATGTGCTTAGAGCACCCACTATCCAAATACCAAAAATTAGAAGAATTTGCCTTCAAGGCTATTTGTGCAACATAGCAAACATTTTCATTCTTTCTAATCCACTTAGCAACAATTTTAGCTTTCTTAGTGGTCTTTGGTACATGTGCTCTATTATTCCTAGGATCATGCAAATCAATATTATCATTCCTAGGAACATGCATCTTGGCTCTATTCTTTCTCTTTTCAATCATGTTTTGTGTTCTACACATTTTTATATATCGAAAGCAATTTGGTCTAATATGACCATTACAACCACAAAAGTGAAAAATAGGGATGAAAAAAGGAATCATACCTTGTCTTTGTGCACGTATGGGAGCTCGTCCATGTCTTTGTGGATAAGTGGGTTCAATCCATCTTCGTTGTTGAACCGGTCTAGGTTGCTTCCAAGCTTGAGGTTGCATGATTGGTCTCTTTCCTTTGTGAGCCAATTGATGAGGAATGTTGGCTTGAGGGACCCTAGGGGGTTGAGCTTGAGGTTGCCTTCTTGGCCCCATCTTCACTTGTGCATTGGAACATTGTCCTACTTCTAACTTCTTCCTAGGAATTTGCACAAATGAGGTTTCTTCGTTCCTCAAGGACTTGACAAACACGGTCTTATTAGAGGTTGAGATCTTCTTGCCATCTTCATACCCAAGACCCCTCTTGTCACATGGACTCTTTCCAACACCAAGCATATGGTCAAGCTTATTGGTGCTAGAATCCATCTTAGCCAAGGACCCTTTAACTTCTACAAGTTCCCTCTTCAAGCCTTCTTCACTTCTCTTGGATAAGTCTAACTCCTCAATTAACTTATCCTCTCTCCTCTTCAATCTTTCCATTTGTTCACTTAGGGTGCGTTTGGTACGCGGGACAGGACGGGACAGGACGGGACAATTTTCTCTTGTCCCGCGTTTGGCGCGCCAATAGCTTGGGACGGGACGGGACAAGGTGGGACAAAATTCACCAAAAATTGTCCCACCTCAGACCCTAGGCCAGACTTGTCCCATGCATGGGACAAGTCTGGAAAAGACAATTTTGCCCTCACCATTTCAAAATATTACAAAAATATCACCTATAAATTAAAAAACCTAATCCAATTTTGCCTATCTTCTTCACATATCTTTCTCACACGGTCACACCCACCGTTCGTCCCTCTCTCACACCCACCGTTCGTCCAGCCGTTCGTCTCTCTCACACCCACCAGCCGCAGACCGTTGTCCATCCTCGTCAGCTGCAGACCGTCGTCGATCTCTCACACCCACCGCCGCATCATCGATCGTTGATCCATCCTCGTCAACGTCGTCGATCCATCCTCGTCGACGTCGCTCGAACTCGCCGCCGACGTCGCTCGAACTCGCCGCCGACGTCGCTCAAACTCGCCGCCGATGTCGCCAACAGCAGCTGTTGTTCAAAGCCAGATTCTTCCCAAAACTCATATTTCGTTTTTTTTCTTTTTGTTTTTGTCGAATCTCTCTTGTATGTGCTTGAATCATGTATACACTCTATGTATTTGTTGAATAAACGTTTCTCCTGGTGAAGTAATTTTTTTTTTTTTCAATTATCAACTGATTTGGGATCAAATGGTATGTGATTTTTAGCATTTTATTTTTGATTGTGAATCAAACATTCTCGAATTGTGTTGTAAATTGGTGAGTTTTGTGCTTGTGGGGGCTGTTTGGTTTCTGGATTTGTTTCTGGTTTTCTGGTTGTGCTGTTTTGCTGCTGTGGTTTTGTTCTTTTTTGCCATGCTGGTGGGTGGTTGTTGTTGTTGTAGCTTTTGTTGAAGGGTTGCTAGGAAAAATATTTTTATTAAGAAAATTAGGGAATGACCATAATAATAATATTATTAATTGAAAAGAAAAAACTAACATATCTTCCAAAAAATTATTAAAAATATTATTTTTCAATTAAAATACTATTATTTTCATTAAATATGATTTATAAAAATATTTATTTAATAAAATAAAATATATACTGTCCTGTCCTGTCCCATATGTCACTATTATGTGGTAACAAACATTGGACAAGACAAGAAGGGCATTCTGGTCATTTGAACCTCTTGTCCCGTCTTGTCCCAGCCATACCAAACGCAAAACAGTACAGTGAACAGTTCTGTCCCAGGCCTACCAAACACAATACAGAACAGCCTGTCCCGTCCCGCCTTGTCCTGTCCCATGTCCGTGCCAAACGCACCCTTAAGTGGTCATTGTGAGCCGAAAGTTCAAGGTTCTCTTCTCTCAACCTCTCAATCTTTCTTGTGCTTTTAATTGCTAAATCATTGAACTCGGCATGGTATTTAGCAAGCACCTTTTGCTCCACAAATTTCTTTATGGAAATAGAAGAGGAGTCACTTTCTACTTCACTTGAGTCATTTTCCTCTTGACTCAATTCCTCTCTTTCACTAGCACTTTTGCTCATGTGAGATGAGGCAAAAGCTACGAGGTTAGCCATGAGCTCTTCTTCACTTGAAGACTCATCTTCCTCATTGGAGTCATCACTACTCCCACTCCAAGTTGCGGCCATCACTTTGTCCTTCTTCTTTTCATTGTGATTAGCACATTCGGGGGCAAAGTGACCAATCCCACCACATTCAAAGCATCAGACCCCTTTCCTTTCGGTCTTCTCTTGTCTAGGCTCAAACTTCTTGAAGGAACCTTTTTTCTTCAAGTCTTGTCCTCTTGACCCAAATCCCTTCTTCTTCTTGAACCCCATAACCTTATTAAACGTTTTCACGAATAAGGCAAGGTCTTCATCCGATTCATGCTTTGCCTCCTTTGCATCCTTAGATGCTTTCAAAGCTATTCCTTTAGACTTCTTAAGAGGAGTAGTGGTGCTAGGAGCCTTCCTAGACTCATATGCAAGGAGACGACCAATCACCTAACTTGGCTTCATATCCATGTAGCCACTATTTTCTTCTATGGCCGTCACCTTTGATTCAAACCTATCGGGGAGAGATCTCATAATTTTTTGCTTGACTCTCCTATCTTAATACGGGTCTCCGAGTGGATGGCTTTGTAGGGAAAAATACCGGTCAACGCAGCGGAAGCGAGACTAAAAATAGATTTAGTAACTTTTAAAATTTTTCCTTTTTATGAACCTTAAACCCTTTAATCAATTAAACATATATATTATCTAACAAAAGAAGAATACCTTTTGTCGCGTGATCCGATTGACTTACGTCGATGGTAATCCGCAAGATCTTCAATCCTAGCACGAACGTGGATCACCTAGGAGCGTGGTCTCCCTTTTCTTTGAATTGCAAACCTGTGAATGGAAAAACAAACTTTTCTTTTCTTTGTTAGTCACAAAAACAATCAAAAGAAGACTAAGATTATTCCGGTCACTTTTGAGTTCTCAATCTAATGATCGAAACTCGCGTGAACCTAAATCGATATTGTACACACAAGCTTATTGATGAACAAGCAAATAGTGTACCATCAAAGAATAATCTATCACTCTTTTATGTTTTTAGTAGAATAAAAATAATGCTCTCTATGAATTAAGAAGAAGAAGAAAATTGTCTCTCAAGCACAAAGCATTGGGTGTGGCCGAATTCTATAAGTACACATATATAGGTGGTAAAATTTTCTTCCTCTTTCCTATTAGGGTTGCCGAATTCTACACTAAAAGGGACTAGGGTTGCCGCAATACACAAGCTTAAAAGAGTTTGTGTTGCACCCTAATTTCCATCTAGTTTAAGACTTCAAACCCTAATACATTACATAGATATTTTATTCTTTTATTTGACTAAATAAAAAGACTTCTTATTTGATTAAATAAATAAAATTAATTATTTATTTCCTTATCAAACAAGTCTTTTACTTTTACTTTAGGAAATATATTTCCTGATCAGAAAAGATTTGTTTCTTAATTAAACAATTAATTAATAAATTAATTAATTCTTATTTAATTAAAACAATGAAACAAAATAATATATTAGGTTAAAAACCACCTTGCCGCCCCACTTAAAATAAATGGGCCAAATATTATTTTCTTATTTCATTTAATCCATTGGACTTTAAATAAAAAGCCCACATGTGAACCAGACCCATTCTTACTAAAAGAAACAAGCCCACATGCCTTTCATTAATATATTAATATAATTGAGCAGCCCATTACATAAATAATGTGCAAATTATATTCTTAATATATTAAATGCAATTCTAGATGGACCCTTAAATTGGTCCGGTAGAATATATCAAGTGATCCATGCAAGTCCGTGTGGATTGAGGATCTTGGCGGGCTATCTAAATTTAAGCTTCAATAGACATAACCTAATCACAATCAACAAATGATTCATTTAGGTCTGATCCATTAATTTTAACTCATTCCACTAAAGAGCTAAAATTGAACTCTTAAATAAAGACAGAAAAGGAAGATGCTCCTCATTCATACCCTAGACAATCATATTGGAGATAGTGTATCCTCGTGATTAATATCAGTAATCGCCAAGAGTTCATAGACTGCTTATAACTCTCCAAGTTACCATATTTACTCATATGACCACGTTTTGAACTTGGATATTTTGACTTGTCCAGAAGCCATGTTTTCAATAGACACTATCGAAAACTCAACGTTGAGATTTAATATCCAATTACCTCAAAACATCCATATGATGATATTATACTCTTATTTAACAAATGGAGCCACGATGTCCATATCTATAAATGAAGTCTTCTATCGATTAACAAATGAATATCACCAAACTATCGAGGATAGACTATGCGATATAATCGTACTCATTGATAACTCAAATGATATCACTTGCAACCATAAGTCCATCATTTATCTCAGGATTAAGATAGACTCTCCGATTGTCCTGATAATGAAAAGACTTTTATCTACTGACGGTTATAGATAAAGTATTTCATTGTGATCCAGTTCAATGCACCCAGTGCACTAGATTCTTTTGCTCGAAGACACTCCAATGATTTAGACTCATCATATCTCATTTGATCCCACTCAAATGCTAGCAAAAGAATTTTACAACTTTAACAAGATAAAGGTGCCCAACCTTTAACTTAAGTTGTGAACAATATTCAAGACTAACTAAAGAATTGTGTCTACCACATACATATCCAGATGTACGAACAATAATTCTTTTCTCATAGTCTTTAGACCTTATGATTATTTACTTTGACAATTATAATATTAAACTATAAATGCTATACGATTTGTTAAACCAGAAATTATTTTATTAATATGAAAAAGATTGTTAATTACAATATTACACTCTTGCTATTGAGCATAATCCTAACAGGCTTTGATTTACAATGTCCGTCAATTTGATTTCGAAGTCATTGAAGCATTCATCCTCTCCCATCCTAAGTAACTCAAATTGAGTTTGGAGGACTTGAAGCTTGGACTCCTTCACCACCTTGGTTCCCTCATGTGCAACTTGAAGGATGTCCCATGCCGCTTTTGCAATCTGAGTATTCTGAATAAGCTTGTATTGATTCTCATCCATTGCACACATGATGGCATGCATCGCCTTCCTATTCCACTTTGAAGCCTCAAACTCTTGCGCGTTCCATTGCGCCTTAGGCTTCAAAACATCTTGTCCTCCACCCGCGGGAGTCATCATAGGGAGATCATATCCATCTTCAACCGACATCCATGCCCGGTCATGAATTTGGCATATATAAGATTCCATCTTCCCTTTCCATTGGGAATAGTTCAATCCGGTGAGGAGAGGAGGTCTCGTGCTAGAAGCCCCCTCATGGTTGCCACCGTTTCCACTCATAGTGTTTATGAATGAATGAAATGAATGCAAATGTATGAAAGATCAAAAATCACACAAAATGCAAAACACACCAAAATAAGCAAGGATCACCTATGTATGTCTAGAAACCCGCTCTGATACCAATTGAAACTAATTATTGCATGGTGTGTATAAAACTATCTAGAGGGGGTGAATAGATTTTACGCTTATTACCCAATTTTTTGTATTAAGTCAAAATTACGAAAATTCCCTCAAGATAATATAAACAAGCAAGTGTAATATGGTGCAGAAATTAAAACAACACTTGATTTTTACGTATAAACCCTCACGGGATAAACCACGGGCTATGTAAGTAAGCCACACTCGAACCTCGAATCTACTAAATGTGCAAACGATTACAACCTAATCCCGGAAGTAATCACACACCTACCTAATCCCGGTATGAGTGAACCTAGTCCAATTTTGCTTGCGATCTAAGCAACCTAATCCCGGAAGCTACACACAAGACTTACTTTCTCTATGAAGAGAATAACAACCCTAAGTGAATATAATGAAATATCCAAAATGCAACATAGAGCAAGGGAACCCTATATGCTTATCTAAGATGATGAATTTTTAATTAAATCAATCCTAGATATTATGAGCTAAATGACATGTCATAAAGCTTAGCTAATCAAGATGAACAAAACCTAATTAGCTATCACAAAACAACTTCTCAAACATACATCATACTAATCTCAAACTTGTATTCAAAGTATATAAAATAACATACAAGTAATTAAATGAGATTGCTTGTTAAGAGAAACGCAAAATATGTAAGATATTAGTGAAAAGCTTACCAAGCAAAGTATGATGAAGAATCCATGCAAGATGACATCTAGATGATCAAAGATGATGCTAGATGATGATTGATGATCATGAAAAAGTGTTTGAGTGATTAAAAAAGAGTTCTTGAAAATTTTTCTTCTCTTTGAAAAATATTCTAAGTATGAAATCTGAATATCAACTCTTGTAATTGACCTAAAGTCAAAGTGGCATATATATAGGGGGCCAAATCAAAGTGGGGTCGTTTTGATAAGTTGGCCTCAATATTGCCTTGGGCGCTGCTGTACGTAGGGCGCTTCTGTACAGCGCCCCTGCTCTGTTCTTTCGGGAAAACAGAAGGGCGCTGTACGTACAGCGCTTTGTACAGCGCCTGTACAGCGCTCATACAGCGACCGAATCAAATCGATCAGGTCTGAACAGCGCTCGAAGGGGGCTGTTCGTACAACGCTTTTGGGAGCGCCCAATGCTAAAATGCAATCCTAAGTCTAAGCATGACAAGGCAATTGGATATGCAAGATGCAATCAAACTAACATGCAAGAAGAGATGTTAATGAACATTAAAACACACAAATAAGACACACAACATACAAGGATAAAACATATGCATGAGTTGTGAGTGTGTGCAACTATCTCTTCAAGACAAGTAAGCACTTAGAGTATTACCTTTGGAGTGCTTAACACTTGCAAGGGCCTTGAGCTTGAACACATTCCTAAGCTACCCTTACATGATCCCCACATATGGTTTGATCACGAAATAAGCAAATTAAAAACTACGAGAATCCTTACAGTTATGGCCACAAGACTATACATAGGTCAGTTTTGAAAATCATTTAAACATTGAAATCCAATCTTTTGAAACTAGACACTCTACTCCAAACAACCAAACCAAAACTACCACTTATCCAAAAGAAGAATAAGACATTCTCAAGTGGTCAACCATCGCGTTAAGACATGCACACCATCGTGCAAGCGCGGACGTTTCTGATCACACAAACGGAAATAAATTACACCACACTTAAGAATAACATGAAGTGCAAGTGTGGGAAGTGAATGCATCATAATGCCTAACATGTCATGGCATTGTCATTGAACAAGATGCACTCAACAAAACATGCATGAAGAGATATTATATGATCATGAATGCACACATATATAAACACATGTTATACACAAGGAATGGATAAGCATGAAATGTGTGTGTGTGTGCAACTAATCTCTTCAAAGCAAATCAAGCACTTAGAGATATACCTTTGGAGTGCTTGTCACCTTGAGGACATGAGAGGGTCTTGAGCTTGATAAAGAATCACTTAAGCTACCCTTACATATAATCCCCAACACGTGGTTTGTCCACGAAATAAGCCAATCAAGATATGAGAATCCTTACAATCTCCCCCTTTGGCTATTTCGTGACAAAACCACCACTCACATTGATTCCTCACAAAAATTAGAAACTACGGGTCAACAATGATTTTCTACTTTACAAAGAGATATAATAACGAAAAAAAATCTTGAAGTCTTCGATCTCTTGTAGAACAATCAATCCCTGAAAGCAAAGTTTCTATACTTTCTAATACAAGTAAAAAGTGAGATGAATCAAGTGAGAGCATAAACAAGCATTTGCATTCTAAGAATTCAAGTACAACTACAACATCATGCAATAATTGTGAATGCAATGCTCCCCCTCAATGGGTTACTCCCCCTCAATGAATTGTCTCCCCAACATGCATAATTGCTACCACAATTTGCAACTCCCCTTACCACCATTCTACTCCCCTTTTTTTGTCATGATATAGGCAAAGGAGTAGTCCCCAACCGGGTCACTTAGCAAAGAGAGATGATAGCATTCAAGTCATTTGCATAATCATAAAATGCACTTTATGCAACTCTATCAATAGGAGAGAAACAAGGAGATTTATTTTGATAAAATGTGTGAAATAAACATACTTTGCATACAAGACATGTAGCATTCAAGTCCAAAATACAATGGTATTTGGCAAAGCAAATGACAAAGGTTTCTAATAAGAATTTAAACCAATTTCACCAATGTCATAAGAGAAGCAAGGATATAGAGATTTCATCGATTTTAATTTATGAGCAACTATATCCATCTTTATAAGCGAAACATGGCATGAGCGACTTTGCACCCTATTCGATTTTTCCGGATGGTATCCGTATGATAGTAGCCATGTTCAACCAATAAAGAAAGAGAGACATTTGGATTTTAAAATCCTTTTAACGAATACAAGATCCTTTATTCATTTTGAGTCTCATAAGCTTTTTCACACAAGTTTTGCATTTAAGAATATGCAATCATCAATTCATGCTTTTTCATTTGAGCATGTTATATGAATCATCATATCATGGAGATAACTATAGGTCATTCAAATCATACTTCCTAAGTAAATCTCATAGTCCTAAAATGCATGTTTGAACATAAATATGACATGGATTGTAAACAAGCAAGGTTCACACTTATTGAATTGAAAACATATATACATATGTGCAACCAAGCTTACTCAAGCAATCAACAAAGAAGCATAAGATTTTTTCAAATATTTGCATGCAACAAGTATGCATTAGCTCTCTTTGCTTGAGTTCCCCATATGGGATCAATCATCATCCTTCATCAATGGAGGTCATGAGGTCCTATGGACCTCCTAAGTCCATTTGACTTGGTTGAACCTATTTGAGACTTGTTAGTCTCATAGCAAGCGGGTTCATTTTTCCTTATCCACATAGATATGACATTTTTCTTCCTAGTGGTCAATGGGTCAAGAGTTCTAGAAATAATAGGATCATGAACATGAATATTTTCCTTCCTATTAGCATGCATTCTAGCTCTTGTCATTCTCTTTTCAATCATGCTTTTGATTCTACATAATTTAATGAAATGAAAGCAATTTGGTCTAATGTGACCATTAATACACAAAAGTGACATTTAGGGATAAATTTTGAATTCATACCATGTCCTTATGCATGCATAGGAGCCTTCCCATGACTTTGTGGTTGAGCGGGTTCAAACTTTCTTTGTTGTTGAACCGGTCTAGCTTGCTTCCTTGATCCATTTTGCATGATTGGCCTCTTTCCATTGAGAGTCATTTGTTGAGGAATGTTGACTTGGGAGACTCTAATGCGTTGAGCTTGAGGTTGTCTCCTTGGGGCTTCCTTCACATGTGCACTTCTTGAGCATTGTCCTAGATCAATTTTCTTCCTAGGTGTGTGCACCGGTGAGGCTTCATTCTTGCCCAAACTCTTAACAAAGATGGTCTTGGTTGGAGTGGAGATCTCCTTGCAATCTTCATACCCAATACCTTTCTTGTCACAAGGGTTCTTTCCAACACCAAGCATGTGGTTAAGCTTCTTGGAGCTTGAGGTCATTCGAGTCAATGACTCTTTAGCTTCATCAAGCTCCCTCTTTAACCCTTTTTCATTCCTCTTAGACATAGCTAGCTCATCCCTTAGCTTGTTTTCAATCATCTTGGATGTTTCCACTTATTTACTTAAGTGGTCATTGTGTGTTGAAAGTTCTAGATTTTCATCCTCTAAAATCTTCAATTTTCTATTGTTCTTCTTCAATGAACTTTCACACTTGACTATAAAGTCATGAACATCCATTTTCTCTACATTTCTATTTGTAGAGTTAGATGAGGAGTCATCTACACTAGAGCTATCTCTTCCACTCTCCATCACACCTATGGAGTCATTTCCCTTACTAAGACCTTCACCTTGGTCTCTTGCGTTAACGAGTGCCATGTCCCAATGAGTAGCTACACCTATCTCTTCTAGAGCTACTTCTTCATCTCTTTCTACTATGGGATCACTAGTCAAGTCATTCTTACCAACAACTTTGTCTTCTACACAAGTGGCCCCAAATGCCATGTAGTCGATGGTAAGATCATCATCACTTGATGACTTGTCTCCCTCTTTGGAGTCATCACTTTCACTCCACGTGGCGGTCATCACTTTTGCTATCTTGTTTTTCAAGTTTCCACAATCGGGTGAGATATGTCCTATACCGCCACACTCATAGCATTGGACCCCTTTCTCTTCACTCTTCTCTTGTCTAGGCTCAAAACTCTTGAAGGGAGCCTTTTTCTTCAAGTCTTGGCCTTTGGATCCAAAACCTTTCTTCTCGAACTTGACGAATTTCTTGAATCTTCTAAGCAACAATGTCGTGTCTTCGTCTGAGTCACATTTTTCCTCCTTCTCAACCTTGGAAGTTTTCAAAGCAATCCCTTTTTGCTTTTTAGGAGGTGAAATACTAGGAGCCTTCCTAGATTCATAGGCGAGGAGTCTTCCAATTACCTCACTCGGCTTCATGTCCTTACAAGTGCTATTCTCCTCTAAAGCCATCACCTTTGATTCAAACCTATTAGGGAGAGACCTCATAATTTTCTGCTTAACTCTCTTATCCGAATAAGGATCACCGAGTTGATGGCTTTAATTCACAATATCCATCAACTTGACTTCAAAGTCATTGAAGCACTCGTCCTTCTCCATCTTAAGCAACTCAAATTGTGTTTGAAGGACTTGTAGCTTGGAATCCTTAACAACATCGGTTCCTTCGTGTGCAACCTCTAGGATATCTCATGCCTCATTGGCTATCCTAGTGTTTTGAATCAGTTTGTACTGATTTTCATCCACTGCACATAGAAGAGCATGCCATGCCTTCCTATTCCATTTTGAAGTCTCAAACTCTTCAGGTGACCACTAAGCCTTAGGCTTGAGTATTTCTTCTCCACCACCCGTGGGAGTCATCATAGGAGGTGCATACCCATCTTCAATAGCCATCCATGCCCTATCATGGATTTGGCACACGTACGCTTCCATCTTGCCTTTCCATGAGGCATAATTCACACCGGTGAGGTGAAGAGAGGAGGTCGTGTACTTGACGCACCCTCATGGTTGCCACCGTATCCACTCATTGTATAAAATGAATGAAATGTATGCAAAATGTGTGAATGAGCAAAAATCACACAAATGCACAACACACCTAAAATGAGCTAGGATCACCTAAGTATATCTAGGAACCCGCTCTGATACCAATTGAAAGTTCTCATATAAACCAGGTGTGTACTAATATATTAATCTAGAGGGGGGTGAATAGATTTTAACTAATATTACCCAATTTTCGTTAATAGATAATTTTCCGAAAATGCCCCTAATAGTCAATAAAATATAGCAAGTGTAATATGATGCGAAATTTAAATAATACTTGATATATACGTGGAAACCCAACCACTGGGAAAAACCACGGGCTGTTTAGTACGCCACACTCGAACCTCGAAATCCACTATTTGAAATGGAGTTTACAACCTATGTAGACCTCGTCTAACACTCCGGTCAATAACCCCCCACTTTTACCACGCGGGCTTTTAAAAGTGGCTCTAGTCCAATTTGCTTTAGGCCTAAGCAATCTTAGCCTCAAGTCTTAATTCTCAATGAAGAGATTATGCAACCTATGTGAATATATGATGATATTCAAATAACAAACAAGGCTAGGGAACCTTAGATGCTTATCTAGGATGATGATATAATCAATTAAATCAATCATAAATATCAAGAGCTAAATGACATGTCAAATAGCTTAGCTAATCAAGATTAAGCAAAAACCTAATTAGCTATTATAATACAACACTCAATCAATTCATCACAATCAATTTTCTTTTCTTGTATTTAGCATATGATCTAAAACATACAAGTAATTTAAAAGAGAAGGCTTGATAGTAAAAATACTAAAATAAGATGAAGTTAATCAAAATCTTACCAAGCAAGTTGTGATGATGCAAACTCATGCATGGATGCATTCTATATAGACATAGAAGATGCAATATGAAATTTGATGCAAAAAAGATTTGATTTGAGTGGTTAAAGGTGAGTTCTTGATTTGATTTTCTCTCAAATCTCTCTTTCTCTCTCAAGAATATAGAGCCTCTCTCTCTAGGGTTTGATTTTGTGGCACCGCCCTCAAAATGATGAGAAAGATATGTATTTATAATGCCCAAGTGAAACTATGTCGTTTTGGAAGAAGTGGAAAAATTATGGGCATTTTCGCGGTACTCGCGTCAGTGTAGCGACTCAAGATTCGAGTGCTTCGAAACATGACCAAACGACATCGAAACCTTTCATATGATATATTGTTGGAAAGGTATGGATGTCTACTTTCTTCTAGTTTTTATAGAATAATATTTCAATACTGTAGAAAAAGTTATGGTCAATTGAGTGACCAAAGGTCAGAAACAGACAACAACAGAGTTGCCCTGTTTTGGATGGAACTTTGGAGATTTTAAAACCAATCCAAACGGTCATGAAATATTACGAATAATATACCGTTGGAAAGGTATGGGTGTCTAGTTTGTATAGAAATTTTCAAAACTCATTTTGAAGCTTTGTGTAAAAAGTTATGGCCACAAGACCATACATAGGTCAGTTTTGAAAATCATTTAAACATTGAAATCCAATATTTTGAAACTAGACACTTTACTGAAAACAACCAAACCAAAACTACCACTTATCCAAGAGAAGAATGAGACATTCTCAAGTGGTCAACCATCGTGCTAAGACATGCACACCATCGTGCAAGCGCGAACGTTTCTGATCACACAAACGGAAATAAATTACACCACACTTAAGACTAACATGAAGTGCAAGTGTGGGAAGTGAATGCATCATAATGCCTAACATGTCATGGCATTGTCATTGAACATGTAAGGATTCCCGTTTTGTTGATTGGCTTATTTCGTGGACAAACCACATGTTGGGGTACTTTGTAAGGGTAGCTTAGGTATTGGTTTAATTGTTCGAAGCCCTTTGAAGACCTCGTGTTGATGAGCACCGAAGGTAATTTTCTTTGTGCTTACTTGTCTTGAAGAGATAGTTGCACACACTCACAACTCATGCATATGTTTTATCTTTGTATGTTGTGTTTCTTTTTGTTGTGCATCAATGCTTATTCTCATCTCTTCTTGCTTGTTATTTTGATGCATCTTGTGTTTATAATGTCATAGCATGTTAGGCTTTTAGGATGCATCTTACTTTTACCTTTTTACCCCTTGCATGTTTTCTTGTGGGGTTCAAAGGAGTGGGCTGTGCGCTGGTCGTCAAGCGCCGGACCAGCGCAGCTCACCAGCGCAGATCACCCAGTGGTCTGTCGCCGGTCGTGCGCTGGTCTACACCAGCGCAAGGCCACCAGCGCTGATCGCCCAGTATGGCTACGCTGGTCGTGCGCCTGTCTTAGCGCTGGTCGTCAAGCGCCTGTGCAAATTTTGCCTTTGCGCTGGTCGTGCGCCTGTCGTCCAGCGCAAGTCCACCAACGCACAGAGCAAATTCTGGTGCGTTTTTCAAAACGACCACACTTCACTTATGGCTCCTATATATATAACACTTTGACTTTAGGTCAGCCAAGAGAGTTCATATTCATATTCTATACTTAGGATATTTTTCAAGAGAAGAAAAATACACAAAGAACTCATTTTTAATCACTCAAATCAAATCCCTTGTGCATCAAATTTCATATTGCATCTTCTATGTCTAGATAGAAAGCATCAATGATTGGGTTTGCATCATCACAACTTGCTTGGTAAGATTTTGATTAAGTTCATCTTATTTGAGTATTTTTATTATCAAGCTATTCTCTTTAATTTACTTGTATGTTTTGATCATATGATAAATACAAGATTAGAGAATTAATTGTGATGAATTGATTGAGTGTTGTATTGTGATAGCTAATTAGGTTTTTAATTAATCTTGATTAGCTAAGCTATTTGACATGTCATTTAGCAATTGATATCTAGGGTTGATTAAATTGATTATATCATCATCCTAGATAAGCATCTAAGGTTACCTAGCCTTGTTTGTTATTTGAATATTCATTTATATTCACATAGGTTGTTTCTCTTCATTGAGAAGTAAGTCTTGAGGCTAAGAGTGCTTAGGCCTCAAGCAAATTGGAATAGGGTTGCTAATAAAGGCCCGCTGGGTAGAAGTGAGGGGTTACAGACCGGAGTGTTAGACGAGGTCTACATAGGTTGTAAACTTCATTTCAATTAGTGATTTCGAGTTCCGAGTGTGGCGCACTATACAGCCCGTGGTTTTTCCCAGTGGTTGGGTTTCCACGTATACATCAAGTGTTATTTAAATTCCGCACTATATTACACTTGTATGTATTTTTGACTAGTAGGGGCATTTTCGTAAAATTGACTTGCATGCGAAAATTGGGTAACAATTAGATAAAATCTATTCACCCCCCCTCTAGCTTTATATTTATAAAGAACACGCCTCTAATTTGTTTCAATTGGTATCAGAGCGGGTTCCTAGATATACTTAGGTGATCCTAGCTCATTTTAGGTGTGTTGTGCATTTGTGTGTTTTTTGCTCATTCATACATTTTGCATACATTTCATTCATTCATTTGATACAATGAGTGGATTCGGTGGCAACCATGAGGGTGCTTTAAGCACACGACCTCCCCTCCTCACCGGCATAAATTACTCCCAATGGAAAGGGAAGATGGAGGCATATGTGTGTCAAATCCATGATAGGGCATGGATGGCCATTGAAGATGGATATTTGCCTCCTATGATGACTCCCACGGGTGGAGGAGAAGAAGTGCTCAAGCCTAAGGCACAGTGGACACAACCTGAGTTTGAGTTGTCCAAGTGGAATCAAAAGGCATGGCACGCCCTCATATGTGCAGTGGATGAAAATCAGTACAAACTGATTCAGAACACTAAGATAGCCAAGGAGGCATGGGACATCTTAGAGGTTGTACACGAGGGAACCGAAGTAGTGAAGGACTCCAAACTTCAAGTCCTCCAAACTCAATTTGAGACACTTAGGATGGAGGAGAATGAGTGCTTCAACGACTTCGAGATTAGGTTGATGGACATTGTCAACCAAAGTCATCAACTTGGTGACCCTTACTCTGATAGAAGGATCAAGCAAAAGATAATGAGATCGCTTCCCGAGAGGTTTGAGTCTAAGGTGACGGCTTTAGAAGAAAACAGTGATTTTAAGGACATGAAGCCGAGCGAGGTAATAGGTAGACTTCTCGCCTACGAGTCTAGGAAGGGTCCTAGCTCCACTCCTTCGAAGAAGCAAAAAGGGATTGCTTTGAGAGCTTCCAAGGTTGAGAAGGAGGACAAGGATGACTCGGATGAAGACATGGCACTTTTAATGAGAAAATTCAAGAAGTTTGTAAAATTCGAGAAGAAGGGTCATGCATCCAAAGGGCAAGAATTGAAGAAAAGGGTTCCTTTCAAGAAGGTTGAGCATAGGCAAGAGAATAGTGAAAGGAAAGGGATCCAATGCTATGAGTGTGGTGGCATAGGTCATATCTCACTAGATTGTGGGAATTTGAAGAACAAGAGAGAAAAAATGATGGCCGCCATTTGGAGTGAAAGTGATGACTCCGAAGAAGGAGATAAGTCATCAAGTGATGATGAGCTTATCAATAACTTCAAGGCATTGGGTGCCAATTGTGAAGAAAATGAAGTTGTTGGTAAGAATTCCGTTGCTAGTGATCCCATAGAAGAGAAAGTCGAAGAAGTAGCTCTAGAGGAGATAGTTGTTGCTTCACATTGGGATATGGCACTTATTGACTCAAGAGATCAAGGTGAAGGTCTTGATGAGGAAATTGGATCCATAAGAGAGGAGGAGAGCCTAGAAGATGACACTAGTGGAGATGACTCCTTATCTAACTCTACAAATGGAAATGTAGAGAATATGGATATGCATAACTTTATAGTCAATGTTGAAAGCTCCATGAAGAAGAAAGATAGATTTCTAAGGATTTTAGAGGAAGAAAATCTAGAGCTTACAACATACAATGACCTCCTAAAGAAGCAAGTGGAGAAAATGGATCTTAAGGACAACTTTGAAAGTTTTGAAAGCTCTAAGTTAAAGAATGAAAAAGAGATTCAAAGGTTAAAGGAAGAACTACTTAGGCTTTCAACACAAGTTGATCACTTGAATGATGAAGTGATAAGATCCATGGTGGAAGAAGACAAGCTAAAAGATGAGCTTGCTTTGTCTAAGAGGAATGAAGAGGGTTTGAAGAGAGAGCTTGTTGAAGCCAAAGAGTCATTGACTAGAATGACCACAAGCACCAAGAAACTTGACAACATACTTGGTGTAGGAAAAAGCCCTTGTGACAAAAGAGGTCTTGGATTCGAAGTGAGCAAGGATTGCTCTACTCCTAAGAAGACCGTCTTTGTGAAGAGTTTGGGTAAGATAGAAGCGTCACCGGTGCAAACTCCTAGGAAGAAGTTAGAACTAGGACAATGTTCGACAAATGCATAAGTGAAGGTGGTGAAAGCAAGACAACCCCAAGCTCAACGGATTAGAGCCTCTCGAGTCAACTCTCCTCAACAAATGACTCACTATGAAAAGAGGCAAAACATGCTACCTAATCCAAGGAGGCAACCCATTCCGGTTCAACCAAATAGAAGACATGAACCGACTCAACACCAAAGGAGACATCAAATGCATGATGAGTCTCCAATGACTTCACAAGAACATGGTATGAATTCTTACTTTGTACCAACTTGTCATTATTGTGGTGTTTATGGGCATATTAGGCCTAAGTGCTTTAAGTACATTAACCATTGTAGGATTGATAGCATGATAAAGAAAAAGAGGCTAAGAAGAGCCCATTTGCATGAGCCTAGGAAATCTTTTGTCAATAATCCTAGGTTAGTGAATGACATGCAACCTTTGACCACTAAGAAGAAAAATGTTATATCTATGTGGATAAGGAAAAATGAACCCGCTTGCTATGAGACTAACAAGTCTCAAATAGGTTCAACCAAGTCAAATGGACTTGGTAGGTCCATAGGACCTCATGCCCTTCATTAATGAAGGATGATATTGACCCCATATGGGGAACTCAAGCAAAGAGAGCTTATGCATACTTGTTGCATGCAAATATTTGAAAAATCTTATGCTTCTTTGTTAATTGCTTGAGTAAGCTTGGTTGCACATTTGTATATATGTTTTCAATTCAATAAGTGTGAACCATGCTTGTTTACAATCCATGTCATATTTATGTTCAAACATGCATTTTTGGACTAGGAGATTTACATAGGAAGTATGATTTGGATGACCTAGAGTTATCTCCATGACATGATGATTCTTAATGACATGCTTAAAAATTGAAAAGCATGAGTTGTTTATAACATGCTCAAATGAAAAAGCATGAATTGATGATTGCAATTTATAAATGCAAAACTTGTGTGAAAAAGCTTATGAGACTCAAAATGAATAAAGGATCTTGTATCCGTTCAAAGGAATTTATATTCCAAATTGTCTCTCTTTCTTTATGTGTTGAACATGTCTACTATCATACGGGTTTCATTCCCGGAAAAATCAAAAAGGGTGCAAAGTTGCTCATGACATGTTTGATTTATAAAGTTGGATATAGTTGCTCATACATTAAAATCAATGAAAACTCTATATCTTTGCTTCTCTCATGACATTGGTGAAATTGGTTTGAATTCTTTTTAGAAACCTTTGTCATTTGCTTTGCCAAATACCATTGTATTTTGGACTTGAATGCTACATGTCTTGTATGCAAAGCATGTTTTGTTTCACACATTTATTTCAAAATAAATCTCCTTGTTTCTCTCCTTTTGATAGAGTTGCATAAAGTGCATTTTGTGATTATGCAAATGACTTGAATGCTATCATCTCTCTTTGCTAAGTGACCCGGTTGGGGACTACTCCTTTGCCTATATCATGACAAAAAGGGGGAGTAGAATGGTGGTAAGGGGGGTTGCAATTATGCATGTTGGGGAGACAATACATTGAGGGGGAGTAACCCTTTGAGGGGGAGCATTGCATTCATCATACATTGCATGATGTTGTGTTTAATTTCTTAGAAATGCAATTGCTTGTTTATGTCCTCACTTGATTCATCTCACTTTTACTTGAATTGGAAAGTATAGAAACCTTGCTTTCAGGGATTGATTGTTCTACTTGAGATTGAAGACGTCAAGTTTATTTTTATATATCTCTTTGTAAAGTAGAAAATCTTAGTAGACCCGTAGTTTCTATTATAATGTGAGGAATCAATGTGAGTGGTGGTTTTGTCACGAAATAGCCAAAGGGGGAGATTGTAAGGATTCCCGTTTTGTTGATTGGCTTATTTCGTGGACAAACCACATGTTGGGGTACTTTGTAAGGGTAGCTTAGGTATTGGTTTAATTGTTCGAAGCCCTTTGAAGACCTCGTGTTGATGAGCACCGAAGGTAATTTTCTTTGTGCTTACTTGTCTTGAAGAGATAGTTGCACACACTCACAACTCATGCATATGTTTTATCTTTGTATGTTGTGTTTCTTTTTGTTGTGCATCAATGCTTATTCTCATCTCTTCTTGCTTGTTATTTTGATGCATCTTGTGTTTATAATGTCATAGCATGTTAGGCTTTTAGGATGCATCTTACTTTTACCTTTTTACCCCTTGCATGTTTTCTTGTGGGGTTCAAAGGAGTGGGCTGTGCGCTGGTCGTCAAGCGCCGGACCAGCGCAGCTCACCAGCGCAGATCACCCAGTGGTCTGTCGCCGGTCGTGCGCTGGTCTACACCAGCGCAAGGCCACCAGCGCTGATCGCCCAGTATGGCTACGCTGGTCGTGCGCCTGTCTTAGCGCTGGTCGTCAAGCGCCTGTGCAAATTTTGCCTTTGCGCTGGTCGTGCGCCTGTCGTCCAGCGCAAGTCCACCAACGCACAGAGCAAATTCTGGTGCGTTTTTCAAAACGACCACACTTCACTTATGGCTCCTATATATATAACACTTTGACTTTAGGTCAGCCAAGAGAGTTCATATTCATATTCTATACTTAGGATATTTTTCAAGAGAAGAAAAATACACAAAGAACTCATTTTTAATCACTCAAATCAAATCCCTTGTGCATCAAATTTCATATTGCATCTTCTATGTCTAGATAGAAAGCATCAATGATTGGGTTTGCATCATCACAACTTGCTTGGTAAGATTTTGATTAAGTTCATCTTATTTGAGTATTTTTATTATCAAGCTATTCTCTTTAATTTACTTGTATGTTTTGATCATATGATAAATACAAGATTAGAGAATTAATTGTGATGAATTGATTGAGTGTTGTATTGTGATAGCTAATTAGGTTTTTAATTAATCTTGATTAGCTAAGCTATTTGACATGTCATTTAGCAATTGATATCTAGGGTTGATTAAATTGATTATATCATCATCCTAGATAAGCATCTAAGGTTACCTAGCCTTGTTTGTTATTTGAATATTCATTTATATTCACATAGGTTGTTTCTCTTCATTGAGAAGTAAGTCTTGAGGCTAAGAGTGCTTAGGCCTCAAGCAAATTGGAATAGGGTTGCTAATAAAGGCCCGCTGGGTAGAAGTGAGGGGTTACAGACCGGAGTGTTAGACGAGGTCTACATAGGTTGTAAACTTCATTTCAATTAGTGATTTCGAGTTCCGAGTGTGGCGCACTATACAGCCCGTGGTTTTTCCCAGTGGTTGGGTTTCCATGTATACATCAAGTGTTATTTAAATTCCGCACTATATTACACTTGTATGTATTTTTGACTAGTAGGGGCATTTTCGTAAAATTGACTTGCATGCGAAAATTGGGTAACAATTAGATAAAATCTATTCACCCCCCCTCTAGCTTTATATTTATAAAGAACACGCCTCTAATTTGTTTC
The DNA here is from genome assembly GCA_008009225.1 of Acer yangbiense. Taxonomy (NCBI): domain Eukaryota; kingdom Viridiplantae; phylum Streptophyta; class Magnoliopsida; order Sapindales; family Sapindaceae; genus Acer; species Acer yangbiense. The sequence goes on along the minus strand of CM017773.1, from coordinate 19,030,511 downwards.
AGAACAAGATGCACTCAATAAAACATGCATGAAGAGATATTATATGATCATGAATGCACACATATATAAACACATGTTATACACAAGGTATGGATAAGCATGGAATGTGTGTGTGTGTGCAACTAATCTCTTTGTAAGGATTCCCGTTGTTTTTAATTGGCTTATTTCGTGATCAAACCATATGTGGGGGTTCTTTGTAAGGGTAGCCTAAGTATCGGTCTTCTTGTTCGAAGCCCTTTGAAGACCTCGTGTTGATAAGCACCGAAGGTAAATTTCTATGTGCTTACCTTTCTTTGAAGAGATTTAGAAGCACACACACACTAAACATTCATTGCATATGTGTGCATTCTCTTCATTTGTCACAATTCACACTTGCACTTATTTATTATATTTTGTTGTGTGTTATTGTGTCTTGTTGTTGTGTTAATTCGTTTCCCGATAACTTTCGGAAACGTCCGCGCATGCACGAGAATGTGCTTGGTTTAGCGCGAGGACCGCCTATGGAGAATGCCCTTGGCTTCTCCTTGGTTTTCACCTTTCTAGGTGATCGGCGGTTATGATCGGCGGCCTGGCCGCCGAATGAAACCGCCGTTTCAGTCCAGATTGGTCTGAAGCTTTTCTGCGGTTAAGATCGGCGGTCACGACCGCCGTTCGAAACCGCCGTTTCAAGACCTGATTGATTTATCTCTCGGTCTAATTCGGCGGTTGAAACGGCGGGCATGAAACCGCCGTTCGAAACCGCCGTTCATACCTGGTCGATTTTGATCTCTCTGTTCTGTTTCGGCGGTTGGAATCGGCGGTCACGAAACCGCCGAATGAACCGCCGTTTATGCTCTGTTCTTCACGAGCTCAATTCGGCGGTCATGAACGGCGGCCTGGCCGCCGATTGAAACCGCCGATTGGCGCGTTTCTTTGAAACTTACTTAAACGACCACACTTTGATTTGGCCCCCTATATATATGCCACTTTGACTTTAGGTCAATTAAGAGAGTTCATATTCAGAATTCATACTTAGGATATTTTTCAAAGAGAAGAAAAATTCCAAGAACTCCATTCTTGATTCTCAAACACTTTTCATGATCATCAATCATCATCTAGCATCATCTTAGATCATCTAGATGTCATCTAGCATGGAATCTTCATCATACTTTGCTTGGTAAGCTTTTCACTAATATCTTACATGTTTTGTGTTTCTCTTATCTAGCAATCTCAATTAATTACTTGTTTGTTATTTTGTATGCTTTAGATACAATATTGAGATGAGTATGATGTATGTTTGAGATTTTATATTGTGCTTGCATATTAGGTTTTGTGCTTAATATTGATTAGCTAAACTAATTGACATGTCATTTAGTTTTGATATCTAGGATTATACTTAATTGCATATTAATCATCTTAGATAAGCATATAGGGTTTCCCTTGCTCTATGTTGCATTTTGGATATTCACATATATTCACTTAGGGTTGTATTCTCTTCAAAGAGAAAGTAAGTCTTGTGTGTAGCATCCGGGATTAGGTTGCTTAGAACGCAAGCAAATTGGACTAGGTTCACTCATACCGGGATTAGGTAGGTGTGTGATTACTTCCGGGATTAGGTTGTAATCTGAAACAAATAATAGCACGGTGTGTATAAAGCTATCTAGAGGGGGGGTGAATAGATTTTACGCTTTTTACCCAATTTTTCGTGTTAGTCAAAATTACGAAAATGCCCTCAAGATAATATAACCAAGCAATTGTAATATGGTGCGGAAATTAAAACAACACTTGGTTTTTACGTGGAAACCCTCACGGGAAAAACCACGGGCTATGTAAGTAAGCCACACTCGAACCTCGAATCCACTAAATGTGCAAACGATTACAACCTAATCCCGGAAGTAATCACACACCTACCTAATCCCGGTATGAGTGAACCTAGTCCAATTTGCTTGCGTTCTAAGCAACCTAATCCCGGATGCTACACACAAGACTTACTTTCTCTTTGAAGAGAATACAACCCTAAGTGAATATATGTGAATATCCAAAATGCAACATAGAGCAAGGGAAACCCTATATGCTTATCTAAGATGATTAATATGCAATTAAGTATAATCCTAGATATCAAAACTAAATGACATGTCAATTAGTTTAGCTAATCAATATTAAGCACAAAACCTAATATGCAAGCACAATATAAAATCTCAAACATACATCATACTCATCTCAATATTGTATCTAAAGCATACAAAATAACAAACAAGTAATTAATTGAGATTGCTAGATAAGAGAAACACAAAACATGTAAGATATTAGTGAAAAGCTTACCAAGCAAAGTATGATGAAGATTCCATGTTAGATGACATCTAGATGATCTAAGATGATGCTAGATGATGATTGATGATCATGAAAAGTGTTTGAGAATCAAGAATGGAGTTCTTGGAATTTTTCTTCTCTTTGAAAAATATCCTAAGTATGAATTCTGAATATGAACTCTCTTAATTGACCTAAAGTCAAAGTGGCATATATATAGGGGGCCAAATCAAAGTGTGGTCGTTTAAGTAAGTTTCAAAGAAACGCGCCAATCGGCGGTTTCAATCGGCGGCCAGGCCGCCGTTAATGACCGCCGAATTGAGCTCGTGAAGAACAGAGCATAAACGGCGGTTCATTCGGCGGTTTCGTGACCGCCGATTCCAACCGCCGAAACAGAACAGAGAGATCAAAATCGACCAGGTATGAACGGCGGTTTCGAACGGCGGTTTCATGCACGCCGTTTCAACCGCCGAATTAGACCGAGAGATAAATCAATCAGGTCTTGAAACGGCGGTTTCGAACGGCGGTCGTGACCGCCGATCTTAACCGCAGAAATGCTTCAGACCAATCTGGACTGCAACGGCGGTTTCATTCGGCGGCCAGGCCGCCGATCATAACCGCCGATCACCTAGATAGGTGAAAACCAAGGAGAAGCCAAGGGCATTCTCCATAGGCGGTCCTCGCGCTAAACCAAGCACATTCTCGTGCATGCGCGGACGTTTCCGAAAGTTATCGGGAAACGAATTAACACAACAACAAGACACAATAACACACAACAAAATATAATAAATAAGTGCAAGTGTGAATTGTGACAAATGAAGAGAATGCACACATATGCAATGAATGTTTAGTGTGTGTGTGCTTCTAAATCTCTTCAAAGAAAGGTAAGCACATAGAAATTTACCTTCGGTGCTTATCAACACGAGGTCTTCAAAAGGGTTTCGAACAACAAGACCGATACTTAGGCTGCCCTTACAAAGAACCCCCACATATGGTTTGATCACGAAATAAGCCAATTAAAAACAACGGGAATCCTTACAATCTCCCCCTTTGGCTATTTCGTGACAAAACCATCACTCACAATGATTCCTCACAAAAAAAATAGAAACTACGGGACTATAATGATATTCTACATTACAAAGAGATAAGCTAACGCAACTTGAAGTCTTCAATCCTCTTGTAGAATAAACAATCCCTGAAAAGAGTTTCTAACATTTCTAATACAAGAAAAGTGTGAGATTAATCATGTGAGAACAATACCAAGCATTTGCATTTTTTGAATTTAGGCACAACATTACCAAATGTATGCAATGTATGATAAATGCAATGCTCCCCCTCAACGGGTTACTCCCCCTCAATGTATGTTCTCCCCAAAGTGTACAATAGCTTCTATATTTTGCACCTCCCCTTACCATATCCTACTCCCCCTTTTTGTCATGATATAGGCAAAGGAGTAGTCCCCAACCGGGTCACTCATAGCAACGAGAGATAGAAGCATGCAAGATATGCATATACATATAAGTCACTTTATGCACTTCAATTAATTTGAGAGAAACAAGGAGATTTATTTTGAGAAAATGTGTGAATCCAACATGCTTTGCATACAAGACATATAGCATTCAAGTCCAAAATACAATGGTATTTGGCAAAGCAAATGACAAAGGTTTCTAATAAGAATTCAAACCAATTTCACCAATGTCATGGGAAAAGCAAGGATATAGAGATTATTGATTTCAATTTAAGAGCAACTATATCCAACTTTATAAGCGAAACATGGCATGAGCGACTTTGCACCCTATTTGATTTTTCCGGATAAAATTATCCGTATGATAGTAACCATGTTCAACTAATAAAGAAAGAGAGACATTTGGAAAGTAAATTCCTTTGAATGGATACAAGATCCTTTATTCATTTTGAGTCTCATAAGTTTTCACACAAGTTTTGCATTTTTAAGAATATGCAATCATCAATTCATGCTTTTCATGTGAGCATGTTATATGAATTTCATGCTTGTTCATTTGTCATTAGCATGTTATTAAAGAATCATCATGTCATGGAGATAATCATAGGTCATTCAAATCATACTTCCAATGTAAATCTCCTAGTCCAAAAATGCATGTTTGAACATAAATATGACATGGATTGTAGACAAGCAAGGTTCACACTTATGGAATTTTAAAACATATATACATATGTACAACCAAGCTTACTCAAGCAATTTAAAAGAAGAGGCATAAGATATTTCAAATTTTTTTGCAAGATACAAGAATGCAAAATAGCTCTCTTTGCTTGAGTTCCCCATATGGGGTCAATCATAGAACATCACTCCACAAGACATACCCCAATAGATCTACTAAGAGTTTTAAATCGAGTAGCATCTAAGGGTTTAGTAAATAGGTCCGCAAGTTGATCATTAGTACCTACATGTTCAAGTACTATGCATTTATTTTCAACAAGCTCTCTAATGAAGTGATGGCGGATGTCAATATGCTTAGTTCTAGAATGTTGCACCGGATTCTTGGAAATATTAATGGCACTCATGTTATCACAAAAGAGAGTGAGAGTACCTTAGTTGAATCCGTAATCCACTAGCATTTGCTTCATCCACATAAGTTGAGTGCATCCACTCCCCGCGGCTATGTACTCGGCTTCCGCCGTGGACAAGGAAATCGAGTTTTGCTTCTTGCAAAACCACGACACCAAGTTGTTGCCTAGAAAGAAGCAACCGCCCGATGTGCTCTTCCTATCATCACAATTTCCTGCCCAATCCGCATCACTATATCCTACAAGACTAGGATTAGTGTCAAATGAGTACCAAATCCCATAGTTGGAAGTCCCATTTACAAAGCGAATGACTCTCTTAACCGAAGAGAGATGGGACTCCTTGGGATCGGATTGGTACCTAGCACAAACTCCTACACTAAAAGATATATCGGGCCTACTTGCGGTCAAATAGAGCAAGCTCCCTATCATGCCACGATATAAGGTTTGGTCCACACTTTTACCGCTAGCATCCTTGCTTAGCTTCAAAGTGGTGCTCATAGGAGTGTCACAATGTTTGGCTTTTTCAAGACCAAACTTCTTCACAAGGTTTTTGGCATATTTGGCTTGGGTTATGAAGATCCCATTATCAAGTTGCCTAATTTGCAAACCTAGGAAGTAATTAAGCTCACCAACAAGACTCATCTCAAATTCATGAGACATAACATCAACAAATTGTTGGACCTTGGTGTTGTTGGTGGAACCAAATACTATGTCATCGACATATATTTGAGCTATGAAAAGCTCATCATTGTCTCTCTTGATGAATAGTGTCTTGTCAACACTACCTCTTGTGTAGTTATTGTCAACAAGAAATTGAGTGAGGCGCTCATACCAAGCCCTCGGTGCTTGTTTCAACCCATATAGTGCCTTCTTGAGGCGATAGACATGGTTGGGGTGGTGAGCATCCACAAACCCCTTGGGTTGTTCAACAAACACTTCCTCTTGCAAGAAGCCATTGAGGAAGGCACTCTTGACATCCATTTGGTGCAATTTGAACTTGTGCACACAAGAAATGGACAAGAGAAGCCTAATAGACTCTAGACGGGCAACGGGAGCAAATGTCTCCTCAAAGTCGATACCCTCAATTTGAGAGTACCCTTGTGCTACAAGTCTAGCCTTGTTCCGCACTATGTTGCCATCCTCATCGGATTTGTTCCTAAATATCCATTTAGTGCCTATGACATTAGTGGTCTTAGGCCTAGGAACTAGAGTCCAAACCTCATTCCTTTCGAATTGGTTTAGCTCTTCTTGCATGGCAAGAACCCAAAATTCATCATGTAAGGCTTCTTCAACCTTTTTGGGTTCAATTTGAGAGGTGTAGCAAGTATAGCTAATAAGATTAGCAAGTTGACGTCTAGTCCTAACACCCTCATTTACCTCTCCAATGATATCTTCTTTATCATGGAGTTTCCTAACCCATGGAGCGGGTTCTTTAGAGTCCAAGAGAGGAACTCTAGTAATGGGTTGTGTGACTTCATTAGATGTCCCAACATTGGGAGTCACCACAACCCTCTCCAAAGGAGTGTCATCCTCTAGAACATCCTCCTCCTCATGGTCATTAGACTTGAGCCTAGTATCATCAATGACCACATTTGATGATTCCATGACGGTTCGAGTCTTCAAGTTGAAAACTCTATAGGCTTTACTATTCAAGGCGTAGCCAATAAAGATACCCTCATCACTCTTAGCATCAAACTTGCCAAGTTGATCACGGTCATTTAAAATGTAGCATTTGCTTCCAAATGTGTGGAAGTAGCTAACATTTGGCTTCATACCCTTCCATAGCTCATAGGAGGTGTTTCTAGAACCGGGCCTTAGGAACACACGATTTCCTATATAGCAAGCCGTATTGATGGCTTCGGCCCATAGGTTCCTAGGGACATTGTTGCTAAGCAACATCACTCGGGCCATCTCTTGGAGGACCCTATTTTTCCTCTCAACAACTCCATTTTGTTGAGGTGTCCTAGGAGCCGAAAACTCATGGGAGATGCCTAAGCTATCACAAAAGCTTTCAAAAGAGGCATTCTCAAACTCTCTCCCATGGTCACTTCTAATCCGTTTAATGCTTCTAATGTTAGATTTCATTTCATTTTGTAATTTAGTACAAAGCATTTTAAACTTATCAAAAGTTTCGGATTTTTCTCTAAGAAAGTATGTCCATGTAAATCTAGAGAAATCATCAACACATACAAAAATGTATCTCTTTCCACCCAAACTTTCGGTTTGCATGGGACCCATGAGGTCCATGTGGAGAAGCTCAAGAGGCTCCTTGGTGGTGAGATACTTACCCTTTTTGTGCATGCTTTTAGTTTGCTTTCCTTGTTGGCAAGGTCCACAAACACCATTGGCTTTCTTCCCAAGCTTAGGGAGGCCACGCACACACTCGAACTTTCCAAGGGTCCGTAGATCCTTAAAGTTCATGTGGCCAAGTCTTTCATGCCACAACTCAATTTGCTCATCCATGGACACATTGTTTGAGACTATTCTAGCTTCAAGACAATAGCAATTGTCGCTAGATCTCATACCTTTCAATAAGGTTTGTCCATCGGGCTTTAGGATTGAGCAATCATCTTTACAAAACAAGACGGAATATCCTTCATCACTTAGATGTGAAATGCTTATTAAATTGGCTTTCAAGCCATCAACAAATAAAGCATCGGATAAGGAGGGTAATCCGGGAACGGAAATGGTTCCTTTCCCTACAACTTTCTTTTTGGATCCATCACCAAAAGTGACATATCCACCTTCCTCCATAACAAGAGTCTCGAAGAAACTCTTGTTTCCCGTCATGTGCCTAGAGCACCCACTATCTAGATACCAAAAATTAGAAGAATTTGCCTTCAAGGCTATTTGAGCAACATGGCAAACAATGTCATTCTTTCTAATCCACCTAGAAACAATCTTAGCTTTCTTAGTGGTTTTTGGTATATGGGCTCTAGATGTCCTAGGATCATGCATAATAGTATTATCATTCCTAGGAACATGCATCATGGCTCTTTTCTTTTTCTTCTCTATCATGCTTTGTTTTCTACACATTTTAATATATTGAAAGCAATTTGGTCTAATATGACCATCACAACCACAAAAGTGACAAATAGGATGAAATAAGAAATCATACCTTGCCTTTGTCTTTGTGGATGAAAGGGTTCAATCCTTCTTCGTTGTTGAACCGGTCTTGGTTGCTTCCTAGCTTGAGGTTGCATGATAGGTCTCTTTCCTTTGTGAGCCATTTGAGGAGGAATGTTGGCTTGAGAGACCCTAGGGGGTTGAGCTTGAGGTTTCCTTCTTGGACCCATCTTCACTTGTGCATTAGAGCATTGTCCTACTTCTAATTTCTTTCTAGGAGCTTGCACAAATGAAGTTTCTTCTTTCTTCAAGCTCTTGACAAACACGGTCTTGTTAGAGGTAGAGATCTTCTTGTCATCTTCATACCCAAGACCCCTCTTGTCACATGGACTCTTTCCAACACCAAGCATATGGTCAAGCTTCTTGGTGCTAGAATCAATCCTAGTCATAGAATTTCTAACTTCTTCAAGCTCACTCTTTAGACTTTCTTCATTCCTCCTAGATAAAGCTAACTCCTCTCTTAGCTTATCTTCTATCTTCTTGAATTTTTCCACTTGTTCACCTAAGTGGTCATTATGAGATGCAAGCTCAAGATTTTCTTCTCTCAACATCTTGATCTTTCTTGTGCTCTTGATTGCTAAATCATTTGAAAGTTCATAAAAATACTCGAGGCGTGTTCAATATAAAGCTAGAGGGGGGGGTGAATAGATTTTAGCTATTATTACCCAATTTTCGCATGCAAGTCAATTTTACGAAAATGCCCCTACTAGTCAAAAATACATACAAGTGTAATATAGTGCGGAATTTAAATAACACTTGATGTATACGTGGAAACCCAACCACTGGGAAAAACCACGGGCTGTATAGTGCGCCACACTCGGAACTCGAAATCACTAATTGAAATGAAGTTTACAACCTATGTAGACCTCGTCTAACATTCCGGTCTGTAACCCCTCACTTCTACCCAGCGGGCCTTTATTAGCAACCCTATTCCAATTTGCTTGAGGCCTAAGCACTCTTAGCCTCAAGACTTACTTCTCTAAGAAGAGAAACAACCTATGTGAATATATATATGAATATTCAAATAACAAACAAGGCTAGGTAACCTTAGATGCTTATCTAGGATGATGATATAATCAATTTAATCAACCCTAGATATCAATTGCTAAATGACATGTCAAATAGCTTAGCTAATCAAGATTAATTAAAAACCTAATTAGCTATCACAAACAACACTCAATTAATTTTCATCACAAATAATCTCTAACTTGTATCTAGCATATAATCAAAAGCATACAAGTAATTAAAGAGATGTATTAATATGAAAAACACTAAAGTAATATGAAATTAGTGAAGAACATACCAAATAAGATGTGATGATTCAAAACCATGCATGGATCAATTCTATGAAGGCATAGAAGATCAAATATGAAATTTGATGCAAAAGGGAATTGATTTGAGTGTTTAAAGATAGGTTCTTGATTTGATTTTTTCTCAAAAATCTCTCTTGAAAGATTAGGGTTCTAATTGCTCAAGAAACTTATTCAGAGATTGAGAAAACAAGATATTTATAGACATCAAGAACAGGGCAAGTGAAAAGACAATTTTGCCCCTGAAACGCACCGTTCGGCGGTTTCAATCGGCGGCCAGACCGCCGATTACAACCGCCGAATTGAGCTCGTGAAGAACAGAGCATTAACGGCGGTTTCATTCGGCGGTTTAGTGACCGCCGATACAACCGCCGAATCAAACCCGAGAGATTAAAATCGATCAGGTATGAACGGCGGTTTCGAACGGCGGTCGTGACCGCCGATCTTGACCGCATAATTGCTTCAGACCAATCTGGACTGAAACGGCGGTTTCATTCGGCGGCCAGGCCGCCGATCATAACCGCCGATCACCAACAATGGTGAAAACCAAGGAGAAGCCAAGGGCATTCTCCATAGGCGGTCTTCGCGCGAAACCAAGCACTCATTAGTGCAAGCGCGGACGTTTCCGAACAATGTCGGGAAACGAATTATAAGGCACATATACACACAACAAGATATATCAACCAAAGTGCTAGTGTGTAAAGTGACATGTGAAGAGATGCACATAAAAATAAGCAAGTATGCAATCATAGCAAGAATGCTAAGTGAGTGTGTGCTACTAAATCTCTTCAAAGAAAAACAAGCACAAGAGATTATACCTTTGGCGTGCTTGAATCTTGAGGTCATGGAAGGGCCTTTGATCTTCAACACTAAACACTTGGACTACCCTTACATTCAAAACCCCAACATGTGGTTTGACCACGAAATAAGCCAATCAACAAAACGGGAATCCTTACAATCTCCCCCTTTGGCTATTTCGTGACAAAACCACCACTCACATTGATTCCTCACAACAAAAATAAACCTATGGGTCAATGAAGATTTTCTACAATACAAAGAGATATATAAAAATAAAACTTGAAGTCTTCAATCTCTTGTAGAACAATCATTCCCTGAAACAAGGTTTCTAAACTTTCCGAAACAAGTAAAAGTGAGATGAATCAAGTGAGGACATAAACAAGCATTTGCATTTCTAAGAAATTAAACACAACATCATGCAATGTATGATGAATGCAATGCTCCCCCTCAAAGGGTTACTCCTCCTCAATGTATATTCTCCCCAATGTGCACCAATTGCTACAACAATTTGCACCTCCCCTTACCACATTCTACTCCCCCTTTTTGTCATGATATAGACAAAGGAGTAGTCCCCAACCGGGTCACTCAAGGCAAAGAGAGATAGTAGCATTCTAGTATATGCATAATCAATATAAGTCACTTTATGCAATCTCAATTAATCGGAGAGAAACGAGGAGTTTTATTAGATAAAATGTGTGAAACAAAATGCTTTGCATACAAGACATATTGCATTCAAGTCCAAAATACCATGGTATTTGGCAAAGCAAATGACAAAGGTTTCTAATAGGAATTCAAACCAATTTCACCATTGTCATGAAAGAAGCAAGGATATAGAAATTTCATTGATTTCAATTTAAGAACAACTATATCCAACTTTATAAGCTAAACATGTCATGAGCAACTTTGCACCCTATTTGATTTTTCCGGGAATGAAACCCGTATGATAGTAGACATGTTCAACCAATAAAGAAAGAGAGACATTTGGATTGTAAAATCCTTGAATGGATACTAGATCCTTTTTCATTTGAGTCTCATTAGCTTTTTCACACAAGTTTTTGCATTTAAGAACGCAATTATCAATTCATGCTTTTTCATTTGAGCATGTACATGAATTTCATGCTTTTCATACGACATTAGCATGTTATTTAAGAATCATCATGTCATGGAGATAATCATAGGTCATTCAAATCATACTTCCTACATACATCTCCTAGTCCAAAATGCATGTTTGAACATAAATATGACATGGATTGTAAACAAGCAAGGTTCACACTTATTGAATTGAAAACATATATACATATGTGAAACCAAGCTTACTCAAGCAATCAACCAAGAAGCATAAGATTTTTCAAATTTTTTGCAAGTGACAAGAATGCAAAAATAGCTCTCTTTGCTTGAGTTCCCCATATGGGGTTAGTATCATCCTTCATTAATGAAGGGCATGAGGTCCTATGGACCTACCAAGTCCATTGGACTTAGTTGAACCTATTTGAGACTTGTTAGTCTCGTAGCAAGCGGTTTCATTTTTCCTTATCCACATAGATATAACATTTTTCTTCCTAGTGGACAAAGGTTGCATGTCATTCACTAACCTAGGATTATTGACAAAAGATTTCCTAGGCTCATGCAAATGGGCTCTTCTTAGCCTCTTTTTCTTTATCATGCTATCAATCCTACAATGGTTAATGTACTTAAAGCACTTAGGCCTAATATGCCCATAAACACCACAATAATGACAAGTTGGTACAAAGTAAGAATTCATACCATGTTCTTGTGAAGTCATTGGAGACTCATCATGCATTTGATGTCTCCTTTGGTGTTGAGTCGGTTCATGTCTTCTATTTGGTTGAACCGGAATGGGTTGCCTCCTTGGATTAGGTAGCATGTTTTGCCTCTTTTCATAGTGAGTCATTTGTTGAGGAGAGATGACTCGAGAGGCTCTAATCCGTTGAGCTTGGGGTTGTCTCGTTTTCACCACCTTCACTTGTGCATTTTTCGAACATTGTCCTAGTTCTAACTTCTTCCTAGGAGTTTGCACCGGTGACGCTTCTATCTTACCCAAACTCTTCACAAAGATGGTCTTCTTAGGAATAGAGCAATCCTTGCTCACTTCGAATCCAAGACCTCTTTTGTCACAAGGGCTTTTTCCTACACCAAGTATGTTGTCAAGTTTCTTGGTGCTTGTGGTCATTCTAGTCAATGACTCTTTGGCTTCAACAAGCTCTCTCTTCAAACCCTCTTCATTCCTCTTAGACAAAGCTAGCTCATCTTTTAGCTTGTCTTCTTCCACCATGGATCTTATCACTTCATCATTCAAGTGATCAACTTGTGTTGAAAGCCTAAGTAGTTCTTCCTTTAACCTTTGAATCTCTTTTTCATTCTTTAACTTAGAGCTTTCAAAACTTTCAAAGTTGTCCTTAAGATCCATTTTCTCCACTTGCTTCTTTAGGAGGTCATTGTATGTTGTAAGCTCTAGATTTTCTTCCTCTAAAATCCTTAGAAATCTATCTTTCTTCTTCATGGAGCTTTCAACATTGACTATAAAGTTATGCATATCCATATTCTCTACATTTCCATTTGTAGAGTTAGATAAGGAGTCATCTCCACTAGTGTCATCTTCTAGGCTCTCCTCCTCTCTTATGGATCCAATTTCCTCATCAAGACCTTCACCTTGATCTCTTGAGTCAATAAGTGCCATATCCCAATGCGAAGCAACAACTATCTCCTCTAGAGCTACTTCTTCGACTTTCTCTTCTATGGGATCACTAGCAACGGAATTCTTACCAACAACTTCATTTTCTTCACAATTGGCACCCAATGCCTTGAAGTTATTGATAAGCTCATCATCACTTGATGACTTATCTCCTTCTTCGGAGTCATCACTTTCACTCCAAATGGCGGCCATCATTTTTTTCTCTCTTGTTCTTCAAATTCCCACAATCTAGTGAGATATGACCTATGCCACCACACTCATAGCATTGGATCCCTTTCCTTTCACTATTCTCTTGCCTATGCTCAACCTTCTTGAAAGGAACCCTTTTCTTCAATTCTTGCCCTTTGGATGCATGACCCTTCTTCTCGAATTTTACAAACTTCTTGAATTTTCTCATTAAAAGTGCCATGTCTTCATCCGAGTCATCCTTGTCCTCCTTCTCAACCTTGGAAGCTCTCAAAGAAATCCCTTTTTGCTTCTTTGAAGGAGTGGAGCTAGGACCCTTCCTAGACTCGTAGGCGAGAAGTCTACCTATTACCTCGCTCGGCTTCATGTCCTTAAAATCACTATTTTCTTCTAAAGCCGTCACCTTAGACTCAAACCTCTCGGGAAGCGATCTCATTATCTTTTGCTTGATCCTTCTATCCGAGTAAGGGTCACCAAGTTGATGACTTTGGTTGACAATGTCCATCAACCTAATCTCGAAGTCGTTGAAGCACTCATTCTCCTCCATCCTAAGTGTCTCAAATTGAGTTTGGAGGACTTGAAGTTTGGAGTCCTTCACTACTTCGGTTCCCTCGTGTGCAACCTCTAAGATGTCCCATGCCTCCTTGGCTATCTTAGTGTTCTGAATCAGTTTGTACTGATTTTCATCCACTGCACATATGAGGGCGTGCCACGCCTTTTGATTCCACTTGGACAACTCAAACTCAGGTTGTGTCCACTGTGCCTTAGGCTTGAGCACTTCTTCTCCTCCATCCGTGGGAGTCATCATAGGAGGCGAATATCCATCTTCAATGGCCATCCATGCCCTATCATGGATTTGACACACATATGCCTCCATCTTCCCTTTCCATTGGGAGTAATTTATGCCGGTGAGGAGGGGTGGCCGTGTGCTTGAAGCACCCTCATGGTTGCCACCGAATCCACTCATTGTATCAAATGAATGAATGAAATGTATGCAAAATGTATGAAAGAGCAAAAATCACACAAATGCACAACACACCTAAAATGAGCTAGGATCACCTAAGTATATCTAGGAACCCGCTCTGATACCAATTGAAAGTTCATAAAAATACTCGAGGCGTGTTCAATATAAAGCTAGAGGGGGGGGGGGGTGAATAGATTTTAGCTATTATTACCCAATTTTCGCATGCAAGTCAATTTTACGAAAATGCCCCTACTAGTCAAAAATACATACAAGTGTAATATAGTGCGGAATTTAAATAACACTTGATGTATACGTGGAAACCCAACCACTGGGAAAAACCACGGGCTGTATAGTGCGCCACACTCGGAACTCGAAATCACTAATTGAAATGAAGTTTACAACCTATGTAGACCTCGTCTAACATTCCGGTCTGTAACCCCTCACTTCTACCCAGCGGGCCTTTATTAGCAACCCTATTCCAATTTGCTTGAGGCCTAAGCACTCTTAGCCTCAAGACTTACTTCTCTAAGAAGAGAAACAACCTATGTGAATATATATATGAATATTCAAATAACAAACAAGGCTAGGTAACCTTAGATGCTTATCTAGGATGATGATATAATCAATTTAATCAACCCTAGATATCAATTGCTAAATGACATGTCAAATAGCTTAGCTAATCAAGATTAATTAAAAACCTAATTAGCTATCACAAACAACACTCAATTAATTTTCATCACAAATAATCTCTAACTTGTATCTAGCATATAATCAAAAGCATACAAGTAATTAAAGAGATGTATTAATATGAAAAACACTAAAGTAATATGAAATTAGTGAAGAACATACCAAATAAGATGTGATGATTCAAAACCATGCATGGATCAATTCTATGAAGGCATAGAAGATCAAATATGAAATTTGATGCAAAAGGGAATTGATTTGAGTGTTTAAAGATAGGTTCTTGATTTGAATTTTTCTCAAAAATCTCTCTTGAAAGATTAGGGTTCTAATTGCTCAAGAAACTTATTCAGAGATTGAGAAAACAAGATATTTATAGACATCAAGAACAGGGCAAGTGAAAAGACAATTTTGCCCCTGAAACGCACCGTTCGGCGGTTTCAATCGGCGGCCAGACCGCCGATTACAACCGCCGAATTGAGCTCGTGAAGAACAGAGCATTAACGGCGGTTTCATTCGGCGGTTTAGTGACCGCCGATACAACCGCCGAATCAAACCCGAGAGATTAAAATCGATCAGGTATGAACGGCGGTTTCGAACGGCGGTCGTGACCGCCGATCTTGACCGCATAATTGCTTCAGACCAATCTGGACTGAAACGGCGGTTTCATTCGGCGGCCAGGCCGCCGATCATAACCGCCGATCACCAACAATGGTGAAAACCAAGGAGAAGCCAAGGGCATTCTCCATAGGCGGTCTTCGCGCGAAACCAAGCACTCATTAGTGCAAGCGCGGACGTTTCCGAACAATGTCGGGAAACGAATTATAAGGCACATATACACACAACAAGATATATCAACCAAAGTGCTAGTGTGTAAAGTGACATGTGAAGAGATGCACATAAAAATAAGCAAGTATGCAATCATAGCAAGAATGCTAAGTGAGTGTGTGCTACTAAATCTCTTCAAAGAAAAACAAGCACAAGAGATTATACCTTTGGCGTGCTTGAATCTTGAGGTCATGGAAGGGCCTTTGATCTTCAACACTAAACACTTGGACTACCCTTACATTCAAAACCCCAACATGTGGTTTGACCACGAAATAAGCCAATCAACAAAACGGGAATCCTTACATCATTAAACTCGGCATGGCATTTAGCAAGCACCTTTTTCTCCACAAAACTACTTATGGAGTTAGATGAGGAATCACTTTCTTCTTCACTTGAGTCATTTTCCTCTTGACTCATTTCCTCTTTCTCACTACCACTTTTGCTCTTATGTGAGGAGGCAAAAGCTAGGAGGTTAGCCATGAGCTCTTCTTCACTTGAAGACTCATCTTCCTCATTGGAGTCATCACTACTCCCACTCCAAGTGGCGGCCATCACTTTGCTCTTCTTCTTATCATTGTGATTAGCACATTCGGGGGCAAAGTGACCAATCCCACCACATTCAAAGCATCGGACCCCTTTCCTTTCGGTCCTCTCTTGTCTAGGCTCAAACTTCTTGAAGGAACTCTTTTTCTTCAAATCTTGTCCTCTTGACCCAAATCCCTTCTTCTTCTTGAACCCCATAACCTTGTTGAACCTTTTCACAAATAAGGCAAGGTCTTCATCCGATTCATGCTTTGCCTCCTTTGCATCCTTAGATGCTTTCAAAGCTATTCCTTTAGACTTCTTAGGAGGAGTAGTGGTGCTAGGAGCCTTCCTAGACTCATATGCAAGGAGACGCCCAATCACCTCACTTGGCTTCATATCCATGTAGCCACTATTTTCTTCTATGGCCGTCACCTTGGATTCAAACCTATCGGGGAGAGATCTCATAATTTTTTGCTTGACTCTCCTATCCGAATACGGGTCTCCGAGTTGATGGCTTTGATTTACAATATCCATCAATTTGATTTCGAAGTCATTGAAGCATTCATCCTCTCCCATCCTAAGTAGCTCAAACTGAGTTTGGAGGACTTGAAGCTTGGACTCCTTCACCACCTCGGTTCCCTCATGTGCAACTAGAAGGATGTCCCATGCCACTTTGGCAATCTGAGTATTCTGAATAAGCTTGTACTGATTCTCATCCATAGCACACATAATGGCATGCATAGCCTTCCTATTCCACTTAGAAGCCTCAAACTCTTGCGCGTTCCATTGCGCCTTAGGCTTCAAAACATCTTGTCCTCCACCATCGGGAGTCATCATAGGGAGATCATATCCGTCTTCCACCGCCATCCAAGCACGGTCATGAATTTGGCATATGTAGGATTCCATCTTCCCTTTCCATTGGGAATAGTTCAATCCGGTAAGAAGTGGAGGCCTTGTGCTAGAAGCTCCTTCGTGGCCACCACCATTTCCACCGTTTCCACTCATAGTGTTTATGAATGAATGAAATGAATGCAAATGTATGAATGATCAAAAATCACACAAAATGCAAAACACACCAAAATAAGCAAGGATCACCTATGTATGTCTAGGAACCCGCTCTGATACCAATTGAAACAAATAATAGCACGGTGTGTATAAAGCTATCTAGAGGGGGGGTGAATAGATTTTACGCTTTTTACCCAATTTTTCGTGTTAGTCAAAATTACGAAAATGCCCTCAAGATAATATAACCAAGCAATTGTAATATGGTGCGGAAATTAAAACAACACTTGGTTTTTACGTGGAAACCCTCACGGGAAAAACCACGGGCTATGTAAGTAAGCCACACTCGAACCTCGAATCCACTAAATGTGCAAACGATTATGTAAGGATTCCCGTTGTTTTTAATTGGCTTATTTCGTGATCAAACCATATGTGGGGGTTCTTTGTAAGGGTAGCCTAAGTATCGGTCTTGTTGTTCGAAACCCTTTTGAAGACCTCGTGTTGATAAGCACCGAAGGTAAATTTCTATGTGCTTACCTTTCTTTGAAGAGATTTAGAAGCACACACACACTAAACATTCATTGCATATGTGTGCATTCTCTTCATTTGTCACAATTCACACTTGCACTTATTTATTATATTTTGTTGTGTGTTATTGTGTCTTGTTGTTGTGTTAATTCGTTTCCCGATAACTTTCGGAAACGTCCGCGCATGCACGAGAATGTGCTTGGTTTAGCGCGAGGACCGCCTATGGAGAATGCCCTTGGCTTCTCCTTGGTTTTCACCTATCTAGGTGATCGGCGGTTATGATCGGCGGCCTGGCCGCCGAATGAAACCGCCGTTGCAGTCCAGATTGGTCTGAAGCATTTCTGCGGTTAAGATCGGCGGTCACGACCGCCGTTCGAAACCGCCGTTTCAAGACCTGATTGATTTATCTCTCGGTCTAATTCGGCGGTTGAAACGCCGTGCATGAAACCGCCGTTCGAAACCGCCGTTCATACCTGGTCGATTTTGATCTCTCTGTTCTGTTTCGGCGGTTGGAATCGGCGGTCACGAAACCGCCGAATGAACCGCCGTTTATGCTCTGTTCTTCACGAGCTCAATTCGGCGGTCATTAACGGCGGCCTGGCCGCCGATTGAAACCGCCGATTGGCGCGTTTCTTTGAAACTTACTTAAACGACCACACTTTGATTTGGCCCCCTATATATATGCCACTTTGACTTTAGGTCAATTAAGAGAGTTCATATTCAGAATTCATACTTAGGATATTTTTCAAAGAGAAGAAAAATTCCAAGAACTCCATTCTTGATTCTCAAACACTTTTCATGATCATCAATCATCATCTAGCATCATCTTAGATCATCTAGATGTCATCTAACATGGAATCTTCATCATACTTTGCTTGGTAAGCTTTTCACTAATATCTTACATGTTTTGTGTTTCTCTTATCTAGCAATCTCAATTAATTACTTGTTTGTTATTTTGTATGCTTTAGATACAATATTGAGATGAGTATGATGTATGTTTGAGATTTTATATTGTGCTTGCATATTAGGTTTTGTGCTTAATATTGATTAGCTAAACTAATTGACATGTCATTTAGTTTTGATATCTAGGATTATACTTAATTGCATATTAATCATCTTAGATAAGCATATAGGGTTTCCCTTGCTCTATGTTGCATTTTGGATATTCACATATATTCACTTAGGGTTGTATTCTCTTCAAAGAGAAAGTAAGTCTTGTGTGTAGCATCCGGGATTAGGTTGCTTAGAACGCAAGCAAATTGGACTAGGTTCACTCATACCGGGATTAGGTAGGTGTGTGATTACTTCCGGGATTAGGTTGTAATCGTTTGCACATTTAGTGGATTCGAGGTTCGAGTGTGGCTTACTTACATAGCCCGTGGTTTTTCCCGTGAGGGTTTCCACGTAAAAACCAAGTGTTGTTTTAATTTCCGCACCATATTACAATTGCTTGGTTATATTATCTTGAGGGCATTTTCGTAATTTTGACTAACACGAAAAATTGGGTAAAAAGCGTAAAATCTATTCACCCCCCCTCTAGATAGCTTTATACACACCGTGCTATTATTTGTTTCAATTGGTATCAGAGCGGGTTCCTAGACATACATAGGTGATCCTTGCTTATTTTGGTGTGTTTTGCATTTTGTGTGATTTTTGATCATTCATACATTTGCATTCATTTCATTAATTCATAAACACTATGAGTGGAAACGGTGGAAATGGTGGTGGCCACGAAGGAGCTTCTAGCACAAGGCCTCCACTTCTTACCGGATTGAACTATTCCCAATGGAAAGGGAAGATGGAATCCTACATATGCCAAATTCATGACTGTGCTTGGATGGCGGTGGAAGACGGATATGATCTCCCTATGATGACTCCCGATGGTGGAGGACAAGATGTTTTGAAGCCTAAGGCGCAATGGAACGCGCAAGAGTTTGAGGCTTCTAAGTGGAATAGGAAGGCTATGCATGCCATTATGTGTGCTATGGATGAGAATCAGTACAAGCTTATTCAGAATACTCAGATTGCCAAAGTGGCATGGGACATCCTTCTAGTTGCACATGAGGGAACCGAGGTGGTGAAGGAGTCCAAGCTTCAAGTCCTCCAAACCCAGTTTGAGCTACTTAGGATGGGAGAGGATGAATGCTTCAATGACTTCGAAATCAAATTGATGGATATTGTAAATCAAAGCCATCAACTCGGAGACCCGTATTCGGATAGGAGAGTCAAGCAAAAAATTATGAGATCTCTCCCCGATAGGTTTGAATCCAAGGTGACGGCCATAGAAGAAAATAGTGGCTACATGGATATGAAGCCAAGTGAGGTGATTGGGCGTCTCCTTGCATATGAGTCTAGGAAGGCTCCTAGCACCACTACTCCTCCTAAGAAGTCTAAAGGAATAGCTTTGAAAGCATCTAAGGATGCAAAGGAGGCAAAGCATGAATCGGATGAAGACCTTGCCTTATTTGTGAAAAGGTTCAACAAGGTTATGGGGTTCAAGAAGAAGAAGGGATTTGAGTCAAGAGGACAAGATTTGAAGAAAAAGAGTTCCTTCAAGAAGTTTGAGCCTAGACAAGAGAGGACCGAAAGGAAAGGGGTCCGATGCTTTGAATGTGGTGGGATTGGTCACTTTGCCCCCGAATGTGCTAATCACAATGATAAGAAGAAGAGCAAAGTGATGGCCGCCACTTGGAGTGGGAGTAGTGATGACTCCAATGAGGAAGATGAGTCTTCAAGTGAAGAAGAGCTCATGGCTAACCTCCTAGCTTTTGCCTCCTCACATAAGAGCAAAAGTGGTAGTGAGAAAGAGGAAATGAGTCAAGAGGAAAATGACTCAAGTGAAGAAGAAAGTGATTCCTCATCTAACTCCATAAGTAGTTTTGTGGAGAAAAAGGTGCTTGCTAAATGCCATGCCGAGTTTAATGATTTAGCAATCAAGAGCACAAGAAAGATCAAGATGTTGAGAGAAAAAAATCTTGAGCTTGCATCTCATAATGACCACTTAGGTGAACAAGTGGAAAAATTCAAGAAGATAGAAGATAAGCTAAGAGAGGAGTTAGCTTTATCTAGGAGGAATGAAGAAAGTCTAAAGAGTGAGCTTGAAGAAGTTAGAAATTCTATGACTAGGATTGATTCTAGCACCAAGAAGCTTGACCATATGCTTGGTGTTGGAAAGAGTCCATGTGACAAGAGGGGTCTTGGGTATGAAGATGACAAGAAGATCTCTACCTCTAACAAGATCGTGTTTGTCAAGAGCTTGAAGAAAGAAGAAGCTTCATTTGTGCAAGCTCCTAGAAAGAAATTAGAAGTAGGACAATGCTCTAATGCACAAGTGAAGATGGGTCCAAGAAGGAAACCTCAAGCTCAACCCCCTAGGGTCTCTCAAGCCAACATTCCTCCTCAAATGGCTCACAAAGGAAAGAGACCTATCATGCAACCTCAAGCTAGGAAGCAACCAAGACCGGTTCAACAACGAAGAAGGATTGAACCCTTTCATCCACAAAGACAAAGGCAAGGTATGATTTCTTATTTCATCCCTATTTGTCACTTTTGTGGTTGTGATGGTCATATTAGACCAAATTGCTTTCAATATATTAAAATGTGTAGAAAACAAAGCATGATAGAGAAGAAAAAGAAAAGAGCCATGATGCATGTTCCTAGGAATGATAATACTATTATGCATGATCCTAGGACATCTAGAGCCATATACCAAAAACCACTAAGAAAGCTAAGATTGTTTCTAGGTGGATTAGAAAGAATGACATTGTTTGCCATGTTGCTCAAATAGCCTTGAAGGCAAATTCTTCTAATTTTTGGTATCTAGATAGTGGGTGCTCTAGGCACATGACGGGAAACAAGAGTTTCTTCGAGACTCTTGTTATGGAGGAAGGTGGATATGTCACTTTTGGTGATGGATCCAAAAAGAAAGTTGTAGGGAAAGGAACCATTTCCGTTCCCGGATTACCCTCCTTATCCGATGCTTTATTTGTTGATGGCTTGAAAGCCAATTTAATAAGCATTTCACATCTAAGTGATGAAGGATATTCCGTCTTGTTTTGTAAAGATGATTGCTCAATCCTAAAGCCCGATGGACAAACCTTATTGAAAGGTATGAGATCTAGCGACAATTGCTATTGTCTTGAAGCTAGAATAGTCTCAAACAATGTGTCCATGGATGAGCAAATTGAGTTGTGGCATGAAAGACTTGGCCACATGAACTTTAGGGATCTACGGACCCTTGGAAAGTTCGAGTGTGTGCGTGGCCTCCCTAAGCTTGGGAAGAAAGCCAATGGTGTTTGTGGACCTTGCCAACAAGGAAAGCAAACTAAAAGCATGCACAAAAAGGGTAAGTATCTCACCACCAAGGAGCCTCTTGAGCTTCTCCACATGGACCTCATGGGTCCCATGCAAACCGAAAGTTTGGGTGGAAAGAGATACATTTTTGTATGTGTTGATGATTTCTCTAGATTTACATGGACATACTTTCTTAGAGAAAAATCCGAAACTTTTGATAAGTTTAAAATGCTTTGTACTAAATTACAAAATGAAATGAAATCTAACATTAGAAGCATTAAACGGATTAGAAGTGACCATGGGAGAGAGTTTGAGAATGCCCCTTTTGAAAGCTTTTGTGATAGCTTAGGCATCTCCCATGAGTTTTCGGCTCCTAGGACACCTCAACAAAATGGAGTTGTTGAGAGGAAAAATAGGGTCCTCCAAGAGATGGCCCGAGTGATGTTGCTTAGCAACAATGTCCCTAGGAACCTATGGGCCGAAGCCATCAATACGGCTTGCTATATAGGAAATCGTGTGTTCCTAAGGCCCGGTTCTAGAAACACCTCCTATGAGCTATGGAAGGGTAGGAAGCCAAATGTTAGCTACTTCCACACATTTGGAAGCAAATGCTACATTTTAAATGACCGTGATCAACTTGGCAAGTTTGATGCTAAGAGTGATGAGGGTATCTTTATTGGCTACGCCTTGAATAGTAAAGCCTATAGAGTTTTCAACTTGAAGACTCGAACCGTCATGGAATCATCAAATGTGGTCATTGATGATACTAGGCTCAAGTCTAATGACCATGAGGAGGAGGATGTTCTAGAGGATGACACTCCTTTGGAGAGGGTTGTGGTGACTCCCAATGTTGGGACATCTAATGAAGTCACACAACCCATTACTAGAGTTCCTCTCTTGGACTCTAAAGAACCCGCTCCATGGGTTAGGAAACTCCATGATAAAGAAGATATCATTGGAGAGGTAAATGAGGGTGTTAGGACTAGACGTCAACTTGCTAATCTTATTAGCTATACTTGCTACACCTCTCAAATTGAACCCAAAAAGGTTGAAGAAGCCTTACATGATGAATTTTGGGTTCTTGCCATGCAAGAAGAGCTAAACCAATTCGAAAGGAATGAGGTTTGGACTCTAGTTCCTAGGCCTAAGACCACTAATGTCATAGGCACTAAATGGATATTTAGGAACAAATCCGATGAGGATGGCAACATAGTGCGGAACAAGGCTAGACTTGTAGCACAAGGGTACTCTCAAATTGAGGGTATCGACTTTGAGGAGACATTTGCTCCCGTTGCCCGTCTAGAGTCTATTAGGCTTCTCTTGTCCATTTCTTGTGTGCACAAGTTCAAATTGCACCAAATGGATGTCAAGAGTGCCTTCCTCAATGGCTTCTTGCAAGAGGAAGTGTTTGTTGAACAACCCAAGGGGTTTGTGGATGCTCACCACCCCAACCATGTCTATCGCCTCAAGAAGGCACTATATGGGTTGAAACAAGCACCGAGGGCTTGGTATGAGCGCCTCACTCAATTTCTTGTTGACAATAACTACACAAGAGGTAGTGTTGACAAGACACTATTCATCAAGAGAGACAATGATGAGCTTTTCATAGCTCAAATATATGTCGATGACATAGTGTTTGGTTCCACCAACAACACCAAGGTCCAACAATTTGTTGATGTTATGTCTCATGAATTTGAGATGAGTCTTGTTGGTGAGCTTAATTACTTCCTAGGTTTGCAAATTAGGCAACTTGATAATGGGATCTTCATAACCCAAGCCAAATATGCCAAAAACCTTGTGAAGAAGTTTGGTCTTGAAAAAGCCAAACATTGTGACACTCCTATGAGCACCACTTTGAAGCTAAGCAAGGATGCTAGCGGTAAAAGTGTGGACCAAACCTTATATCGTGGCATGATAGGGAGCTTGCTCTATTTGACCGCAAGTAGGCCCGATATATCTTTTAGTGTAGGAGTTTGTGCTAGGTACCAATCCGATCCCAAGGAGTCCCATCTCTCTTCGGTTAAGAGAGTCATTCGCTTTGTGAATGGGACTTCCAACTATGGGATTTGGTACTCATTTGACACTAATCCTAGTCTTGTAGGATATAGTGATGCGGATTGGGCAGGAAATTGTGATGATAGGAAGAGCACATCGGGCGGTTGCTTCTTTCTAGGCAACAACTTGGTGTCTTGGTTTTGCAAGAAGCAAAACTCGATTTCCTTGTCCACGGCGGAAGCCGAGTACATAGCCGCGGGGAGTGGATGCACTCAACTTATGTGGATGAAGCAAATGCTAGTGGATTACGGATTCAACCAAGGTACTCTCACTCTCTTTTGTGATAACATGAGTGCCATTAATATTTCCAAGAATCCGGTGCAACATTCTAGAACTAAGCATATTGACATCCGCCATCACTTCATTAGAGAGCTTGTTGAAAATAAATGCATAGTACTTGAACATGTAGGTACTAATGATCAACTTGCGGATCTATTTACTAAACCCTTAGATGCTACTCGATTTAAAACTCTTAGTAGATCTATTGGGGTATGTCTTGTGGAGTGATGTTCTATGATTGACCCCATATGGGGAACTCAAGCAAAGAGAGCTATTTTGCATTCTTGTATCTTGCAAAAAATTTGAAATATCTTATGCCTCTTCTTTTAATTGCTTGAGTAAGCTTGGTTGTACATATGTATATATGTTTTCAAATTCTATAAGTGTGAACCTTGCTTGTCTACAATCCATGTCATATTTATGTTCAAACATGCATTTTTGGACTAGGAGATTTACATTGGAAGTATGATTTGAATGACCTATGATTATCTCCATGACATGATGATTCTTTAATAACATGCTAATGACAAATGAAAAAGCATGAAATTCATAACACATGCTCACATGAAAAGCATGAATTGATGATTGCATATTCTTAAAAATGCAAAACTTGTGTGAAAACTTATGAGACTCAAAATGAATAAAGGATCTTGTATCCATTCAAAGGAATTTACATTCCAAATGTCTCTCTTTCTTTATTAGTTGAACATGGTTACTATCATACGGATAATTTTATCCGGAAAAATTAAATAGGGTGCAAAGTCGCTCATGCCATGTTTCGCTTATAAAGTTGGATATAGTTGCTCTTAAATTGAAATCAATAATCTCTATATCCTTGCTTTTCCCATGACATTGGTGAAATTGGTTTGAATTCTTATTAGAAACCTTTGTCATTTGCTTTGCCAAATACCATTGTATTTTGGACTTGAATGCTATATGTCTTGTATGCAAAGCATGTTGGATTCACACATTTTCTCAAAATAAATCTCCTTGTTTCTCTCAAATTAATTGAAGTGCATAAAGTGACTTATATGTATATGCATATCTTGCATGCTTCTATCTCTCGTTGCTATGAGTGACCCGGTTGGGGACTACTCCTTTGCCTATATCATGACAAAAAGGGGGAGTAGGATATGGTAAGGGGAGGTGCAAAATATAGAAGCTATTGTACACTTTGGGGAGAACATACATTGAGGGGGAGTAACCCGTTGAGGGGGAGCATTGCATTTATCATACATTGCATACATTTGGTAATGTTGTGCCTAAATTCTAAAAATGCAAATGCTTGGTATTGTTCTCACATGATTAATCTCACACTTTTCTTGTATTAGAAATGTTAGAAACTCTTTTCAGGGATTGATTTTTCTACAAGAGGATTGAAGACTTCAAGTTGCATTAGCTTATCTCTTTGTAATGTAGAATATCATTATAGTCCCGTAGTTTCTATTTTTTGTGAGGAATCATTGTGAGTGATGGTTTTGTCACGAAATAGCCAAAGGGGGAGATTGTAAGGATTCCCGTTGTTTTTAATTGGCTTATTTCGTGATCAAACCATATGTGGGGGTTCTTTGTAAGGGTAGCCTAAGTATCGGTCTTCTTGTTCGAAGCCCTTTGAAGACCTCGTGTTGATAAGCACCGAAGGTAAATTTCTATGTGCTTACCTTTCTTTGAAGAGATTTAGAAGCACACACACACTAAACATTCATTGCATATGTGTGCATTCTCTTCATTTGTCACAATTCACACTTGCACTTATTTATTATATTTTGTTGTGTGTTATTGTGTCTTGTTGTTGTGTTAATTCGTTTCCCGATAACTTTCGGAAACGTCCGCGCATGCACGAGAATGTGCTTGGTTTAGCGCGAGGACCGCCTATGGAGAATGCCCTTGGCTTCTCCTTGATTTTCACCTTTCTAGGTGATCGGCGGTTATGATCGGCGGCCTGGCCGCCGAATGAAACCGCCGTTTCAGTCCAGATTGGTCTGAAGCTTTTCTGCGGTTAAGATCGGCGGTCACGACCGCCGTTCGAAACCGCCGTTTCAAGACCTGATTGATTTATCTCTCGGTCTAATTCGGCGGTTGAAACGGCGGGCATGAAACCGCCGTTCGAAACCGCCGTTCATACCTGGTCGATTTTGATCTCTCTGTTCTGTTTCGGCGGTTGGAATCGGCGGTCACGAAACCGCCGAATGAACCGCCGTTTATGCTCTGTTCTTCACGAGCTCAATTCGGCGGTCATGAACGGCGGCTTGGCCACCGAATGAAACCGCCGATTGGCGCGTTTCTTTGAAACTTACTTAAACGACCACACTTTGATTTGGCCCCCTATATATATGCCACTTTGACTTTAGGTCAATTAAGAGAGTTCATATTCAGAATTCATACTTAGGATATTTTTCAAAGAGAAGAAAAATTCCAAGAACTCCATTCTTGATTCTCAAACACTTTTCATGATCATCAATCATCATCTAGCATCATCTTAGATCATCTAGATGTCATCTAGCATGGAATCTTCATCATACTTTGCTTGGTAAGCTTTTCACTAATATCTTACATGTTTTGTGTTTCTCTTATCTAGCAATCTCAATTAATTACTTGTTTGTTATTTTGTATGCTTTAGATACAATATTGAGATGAGTATGATGTATGTTTGAGATTTTATATTGTGCTTGCATATTAGGTTTTGTGCTTAATATTGATTAGCTAAACTAATTGACATGTCATTTAGTTTTGATATCTAGGATTATACTTAATTGCATATTAATCATCTTAGATAAGCATATAGGGTTTCCCTTGCTCTATGTTGCATTTTGGATATTCACATATATTCACTTAGGGTTGTATTCTCTTCAAAGAGAAAGTAAGTCTTGTGTGTAGCATCCGGGATTAGGTTGCTTAGAACGCAAGCAAATTGGACTAGGTTCACTCATACCGGGATTAGGTAGGTGTGTGATTACTTCCGGGATTAGGTTGTAATCGTTTGCACATTTAGTGGATTCGAGGTTCGAGTGTGGCTTACTTACATAGCCCGTGGTTTTTCCCGTGAGGGTTTCCACGTAAAAACCAAGTGTTGTTTTAATTTCCGCACCATATTACAATTGCTTGGTTATATTATCTTGAGGGCATTTTCGTAATTTTGACTAACACGAAAAATTGGGTAAAAAGCGTAAAATCTATTCACCCCCCCTCTAGATAGCTTTATACACACCGTGCTATTATTTGTTTCACTCTTCAAAGCAAATCAAGCACTTAGAGATATACCTTTGGAGTGCTTGTCACCTTGAGGACATGAGAGGGTCTTGAGCTTGATAAAGAATCACTTAAGCTACCCTTACATATAATCCCCAACACGTGGTTTGTCCACGAAATAAGCCAATCAAGATATGAGAATCCTTACAAACCTCAACTGATCGTACACCTCTGTGTTTAAGATATCCGCCGAGCTTCCGGTATCAATCAAGATCCTGTGAACCTCTCTGTGACCAATCCGAGCACTGATGACCAGCGCATCGTTTGGTTTTACATCTACTCCATGAGAATCAGCCTCTATGAATATGATTGGATCCCAACCTTCCTTAATCCTCTTCGGGTATGGTTCAATAGAGTTGACATCGAGGTCTCTTCGGGCTTCCATGGCTTCCTGAATTTCCTGGGTCCTTTCTCTGTTACTTTTGCCAGTTGCTGGCCCACCAAAAATAGTGTTGATTGCTCTTTCATCTTCAGTTTTCTTAGGACTCAGCTTTCTTTCTCGTCCGCCCTGTCGGTTATCTTTATGTGCCTCAGCTTTCTTTAGAACAATATCCTTCAAGTGTCCTTCTCGGATGAGAGTTTCGATGTGATCCCTTAGTTGGAAACACTTGGATGTCTCATGCCCATTCCCTTTATGGAATCTGCAGTGCTTGGTGGTGTCCCTCCAAGCATAAGTCGACTGCTTAGGCGGCTCTTTGGACATGTTCTTCTCTTCCAAGATTGCTAATACCTCCTCATAGTCTTTCTTCAATAGGGTGTAATTTGTGTATCGGCCTTGGAGTTTTTGGCGCGGCTGATCAGTTTTTGGGTCGTAAGCCTGGCAGCCATCCCGATCATCCCGCGCTTTGTTCTTTTGCTTGTCACCCTTGGTATCTGACGCCTTTGCTTGATCTTTCACTTTGGTTCCTTCTGGACGACCACCATGCACGAAGTAACCCCCTGTCGCAATTTCTTCTTCTTCGGCTAAGGCATAACCCCCAGCCATGTCCATTATGTCGGCATAACTGGTTAAGCGAGCTCTTCTTAAATCAAAAGATAACTGGCTGTTCTAAAGATTGTTGATGAATGCTGCAATGATGGCTTCATCATTCGCACTCCTGAACTCTGACACTTCCTAGCCGAACCTTCCCAAATATCTCTTCAGTGACTTGTCTTTCCCTTGCTTGAGTTGAGACAAGTGAGCTACTGACTTCTTCTTGTGCACGTTCCCGAGGAACTGTCTTGAGAAAGCTTTGCTTAGTTCGCTGAAGCTGCTTATACTCGCCGCTGGTAATCTGCCGAACCATCGAGAACCTAGATCTCCTAGAGTTTGTGGAAAGTTTAAGCATAGCAAGGCATCATTGTAGATGTACTGGGCCATGGCGCTCTTATACCTTCGGACGTGCTCTTTTGGATCGGTATCTTTTTTAAACTGCTCTACGTGTGGCATCCTGAACCTCTCTAGGAAGGGCATCCTTAGAACTCCATTAGTGAAAGGGCTGCCGGATTCGTCATCCGACAGTTCATTACGCTCGTACCGTCTGACCAGAGCATCCATCTACCGACGGTTGTTTTGCACCTCCTGGGTTAAACTTTGTATGAGTATATCTTTATCTCCTTCTGGCTCCCTTATCGTATTGAAGTTTTGGTTGATGGTTAACTTTTGGCCTCTCTCCTCAAGCTCCTGCTCCCTGTGTTCTCGGGTTAGGCCATGTAATCAAACCGTGCCCCTTTAGCGTTTGTGACGATAATACTGCTCTCTCTCCCCTGAGGACGATGACCGGTCCCTCCGGTGAGTACGTTTCTTGGGTTGGTCCCGATTTCGTCCAGTTCAATCCGGATCATACCTTCTGAAACTAATACTCGGTGTGAAATATATTATCTAGAGGGGGGGTGAATAGATTTTAAACAATTTTTCCCAATTTTCGCATACAAGTCAATATTACGAAAATGTCTCAAACTAGACAATATAAAATATCAAGTGTAAAAGTGCGGAAATATAAATGACACAAGATATTTACGTGGAAACCCTCACGGGAAAAACCACAGGCTAGTAAGTAAGCCACACTCGAACCTCGAATCCACTAAATGTGTAAACCAATTACAACCTAATCCCGGAAGTAATCACACACCTACCTAATCCCGGTATAAGCGAACCTAGTCCAATTGCTTGTGATTTATGCAACCTAATCCCGGAAGCTACACAAGACTTACTTCTCAATGAAGAGAGTTACAACCTATGTGAATATATGAAATACTCAAAAATGCAACAAGAGCAAGGCAACTCTATATGCTTACCTAGGATGATGATATGTCAAGAAAAACAATCCTAGATATCAAAAACTAAGTGACATGTCAAAAAGCTTAGCAACACAAGATTTATAAAAAACCTAGAAGCTATCACAATACAACTCTCAAACATTCAACATACTAATCTCTAACTTGCATTTAAAAGATAAATCCATGATATACAAGTAATAAAAGAGATAGCTTGGAAAGAAAGACACAAAATATGTAAGATACAAGTGAAAACCTTACCAAGCAAAGTATGTTGAAGAATCCATGAAATAAGCTATCTAGATGCTCAAGAAGGATGCTAGATGAAGATTGATGCTCATGGAATGATGTTTGAGTGAATAAAAATGAGTTCTTGGTGGAATTTCTCTTGAAGAAAAATATGCTTAGTAAAAATGGCTTTTGAACTCATAAAAGACGACCTAAGGAAGAAAGCCACATATATATAGGAGATCAACACAAGGTGGCGTCGTTTTGAAAAAAAACGCTTCAGATTCCCGTCAGCTACGCTAGTTCAGCGCTGGACGACCAGCGCAACTCACCAGCGCACGCCCTTTAACTGGCAAGGGCGCTCGACGAGTGGTGCGCCTCAAGGGCGCAAGACCAGCGGCAACATTCTGGACGAGATGCGCTGGTGGTGCTTGCGCTGGTGACGACCAGCGCACCAACAGCGACAACCTACTGGAGGAGTTGCGCTGGAGGAGTGCGCCGGTGCAGACCAGCGCACGACCAGCGGTAGTCCACTGGACTAGTTGCGCTGGTGACGACCAGCGCATGACCAGCGCACACACTCCCTTAAGCACACAAACAAAAGTGCAAGGGTCAAAAGAAATGCATCCTAAGCCTAACTAGATATGCCATTATAATCACAAGATGTAAGAAGAGAGATTTAAATACCCAATGATGCACAAAAACTGCAAACACAACATACAAGTAAGAGTTATGCAAGTGTTGTGTGTGTGTGCAACTACATCTCTTCAAAGTAGAGCAAGCACAAGAAATATACCTTTGGTGCTTCTTCTCTTGAGGTCTTGAGAGCCTAATCTACCCTTACAAAAACCCCAACTGTGGTTTGTCTACGAAATAAGCCAATCAAGGAATGGGAATCCTTACAATCTCCCCCTTTGGCTATTTCGTGACAAAACCACCACTCACATTAATCCTCACAACAAAACTAGAAACCAAGGGGATTTTCTACATTACAAAGAGATAATAAAAAATCTTCAAGACTTCAATCTCTTGTAGAATAATCAATCCTTCAAAACAGAGTTTCTATACTTTCCGAAACAAGCATGTGAGATTAATCATGTGAGATAAAACAAGCATTTGCATTAAAAATTAAGTACAACATCATGCTATGAATGTGAATGCAATGCTCCCCCTCAATGGGTTACTCCCCCTCAATATGTTTTCTCCCCAACATGCACAATTGCCACTACAATTTGCAACTTCCCTTACCATATCTACTCCCCCTTTTTGTCATGATATAGGCAAAGGAGTAGTCCCCAACCGGGTCACTCTAAGCAAAGAGAGATAGTAGCATACACGATATTTGCATAATCAATATAAGTAACTTTATGCATCTCAATTAAATGGAGAGAAACAAGGAGATTTATTTAGAGAAAATGTGTGAATCAAACATGCTTTGCATACAAGACATGTAGCATTCAAGCCCAAGAAACAATGGTATTTGGCAAAGCAAATGACAAAGGTTTCAAATAAGAATTCAAACCAATTTCACCAATGTCATGAGAAAAGCAAAGATATAGAGATTTCATTGATTTCAATTTAAGAGCAACTATATCCAACTTTATAGGCGAAACATGGCATGAGCGACTTTGCACCCTATTTGATTTTTCCGGATAAGATATCCGTATGATAGTAGCCATATTCAACAAATAAAGAAAGAGAGACATTATGATTTTCATTTGAGTCTCGTAAGCTTTTTCACACAAGTTTTGCATTTAAAAAAATATGCAATCATCAATTCATGCTTTTCATGTGAGCATGTTATATGAATTTCATGCTT
The DNA here is from genome assembly GCA_008009225.1 of Acer yangbiense. Taxonomy (NCBI): domain Eukaryota; kingdom Viridiplantae; phylum Streptophyta; class Magnoliopsida; order Sapindales; family Sapindaceae; genus Acer; species Acer yangbiense. The sequence continues at coordinate 18,998,841 of CM017773.1, read as the reverse complement.
TTTCATGTGACATTAGCATGTTATTAAAGAATCATCATGTCATGGAGATAACTATAGGTCATTCACATCATACTTCCTAAGTAGATCTCCTAGTCCAAAAATGCATGTTTGAACATAAATATGACATGGATTGTTAACAAGCAAGGTTCACACTTATGAATTGAAAACATATAAACATATGTACAACCAAGCTTACTCAAGCAATTAAGAAAGAGGCATAAGATTTTTCAAAATTTTGCAAACAACAAATATGCAAAATAGCTCTCTTTGCTTGAGTTCCCCATATGGGGTCAAGTACAAAACACATCACTCCACAAGACATATCCCAATAGATCTACTAAGTGTTTTAAATCGAGTAGCATCTAAGGGTTTAGTGAATAAGTCCGCAAGTTGATCATTAGTACCTACATGTTCAAGTGCTATGCATTTATTTTCAACAAGCTCTCTAATGAAATGATGGCGGATGTCAATATGCTTAGTCCTAGAGTGTTGTACCGGATTCTTGGAAATATTAATAGCACTCATGTTATCACAAAAGAGGGTTAGAGTACCTTGGTTGAATCCGTAGTCGACTAGCATTTGCTTCATCTAAAGGAGTTGTGTGCATCCACTCCCCGCGGCTATGTACTCGGCCTCGGCCGTGGACAAGGAAATCGAGTTTTGTTTCTTGCAAAACCAAGACACCAAGTTGTTGCCTAGGAAGAAGCAACCGCCCGATGTGCTTTTCCTAACATCACAATTTCCTGCCCAATCCGCATCACTAAAGCCTACAAGACTAGCATTAGTGTCAAAAGAGTACCAAATCCCATAGTTGGAAGTCCCATTCACATAGCGAATGATTCTCTTAACGGAAGAGAGATGGGACTCCTTGGGATACGCTTGGTACCTAGCACACACACCCACACTAAAAGATATATCGGGCCTACTTGCGGTCAAGTAAAGCAAGCTACCTATCATGCCACGATATAGAGTTTGATCCACACTTTTTCCACTAACATCCTTGCTTAGCTTCAAAGTGGTACTCATGGGTGTATCACAATGTTTGGAATTTTCTAGACCAAACTTCTTCACTAGGTTCTTGGCATATTTGGCTTGGGTTATGAAAATCCCATCATTCATTTGCCTAATTTGCAAACCTAGGAAGTAACTAAGCTCACCAACAAGACTCATCTCAAATTCAAGAGACATTGCATCAACAAATTGTTGGACCTTGATGTTGTTGGTGGAGCCAAACACTATATCATCAACATAGATTTGAGCTATAAAGAGCTCATCATGTTCTTTCTTGATGAATAGAGTCTTGTCAACACTACCCCTTGTGTAGTTATTGTCAACAAGAAATTGAGTGAGGCGCTCATACCAAGCCCTCGGTGCTTGTTTCAACCCATATAGCGCCTTTTTGAGGCGATAGACATGGTTGGGGTGGTGAGCATCCACAAACCCCTTGGGTTGTTCAACAAACACTTCCTCATGCAAGAAGCCATTGAGGAAGGCACTCTTGACGTCCATTTGGTGCAATTTGAACTTGTGCACACAAGAGATGGACAAGAGAAGCCTAATAGACTCTAAACGGGCAACGGGAGCAAATGTCTCCTCAAAGTCAATACCCTCAATTTGAGAGTACCCTTGTGCTACAAGTCTAGCCTTGTTCCGCACAATGTTGCCATCCTCATCGGATTTGTTCCTATATATCCACTTAGTGCCTATAACATGTGTGTTTTTAGGCCTAGGAACTAGAGTCCAAACCTCATTTCTTTCGAATTGGTTTAGCTCTTCTTGCATGGCAAGAACCCAAAATTCATCATTCAAGGCTTCATCAACCTTTTTGGGTTCAATTTGAGAGGTATAGCAAGTGAAGCTAATAAGATTAGCAATTTGACGCCTAGTTCTAACACCCTCATTAACTTCTCCAATGATGTCATCTTTATCATGGAGTTTCCTAACCCATGGAGCGGGTTCATTAGAGTTCAAGAGAGGAACTCTATCAAGAGGTTGTGTGTCCTTTTCATCAAGGTCGGACTTCCCAACACTAGGAGTCTCCACAACTTTCTCCAAGGGAGAGTCATCATCTACACTAACCTCCTCCTCATGGTCATTAGACTTGAGCCTTGTATCATCAATGATAACATTAGATGATTCCATGACAGTTCGAGTCTTCAAGTTGAAAACTCTATAGGCTCTACTATTCAAGGCATAGCCAATAAAAATACCCACATCACTCTTAGCATCAAATTTGCCAAGTTGATCACGGTCATTTAAAATGTAGCATTTGCTTCCAAATGTGTGGAAGTAGCTAACATTTGGCCTTTTACCTTTCCATAACTCATAGGAGGTTTGCCTAGTACCGGGCCTTAGGAACACTCTATTTCCTATGTAGCAAGCCGTATTAACGGCTTCGGCCAATAGGTTCCTAGGGACATTGTTGCTAAGCAACATCACACGGGCCATTTCTTGTAAGACCCTATTCTTCCTCTCAACAACTCCATTTTGTTGAGGTGTCCTAGGAGCCGAAAACTCATGGGAGATGCCTACACTATTGCAATAGGTCTCAAAAGAAGCATTCTCAAATTCCCTCCCATGGTCACTCCTAATCCGTTTTATGCTTTTAATGTTTGAGTTCATCTCATTTTGAATTTTATTACAAAGCATTTTAAACTTGTCAAAAGTCTCGGATTTTTCTCTAAGAAAATAAGTCCATGTAAATCTAGAGAAATCATCAACACAAACAAAAATGTATCTCTTTCCACCTAAACTCTCGGTTTGCATAGGACCCATAAGATCCATGTGGAGAAGCTCTAGGGGCTTCTTGGTGGAGAGATACTTGCCCTTTTTGTGCATGGTTTTGGTTTGTTTTCCTCATTGGCAAGGTCCACAAACACCATTTGCTTTCTTCCCAAGCTTGGGAAGGCCACGAACACAATCGAACTTGCCTAGGATTCGTAGATCCCGAAAGTTCATGTGGCCAAGTCTTTCATGCCACAACTCAATTTGCTCATCCAAGGACACATTGTTTGAGACTATACTAGCTTCAAGACAATAGCAATTGTCGCTAGATCTCATACCTTTCAACAAGGTTTGTCCATTGGGCAATAGGATAGAGCAATCATTTTTAGAAAATAAGACGGAAAGTCCTTCATCACTTAGATGTGAAATGCTTATCAAATTGGCTTTTAGGCCATCAACAAATAGAGCATTGGACAAGGAAGGTAATCTGGGAATGGAAATGGTTCCTTTCCCTCTTACTCTTTTCTTGGATCCATCACCAAAGGTGACACTTCCACCTTCCTCCATGACAAGAGTCTCGAAGAAACTCTTGTTTCCCGTCATGTGCCTAGAGCACCCACTATCTAAATACCAAAAATTAGAAGAATTAGCCTTCAAGGCTATTTGAGAAACATGGCAAACATTTTCATTCTTTCTAATCCACCTAGAAACAATCTTAGCTTTCTTAGTGGTCTTTGGTACATGGGCTCTAGATGTTCTAGGATCATGCATAACACTATCATCATTCCTAGGAACATGCATCATGGCTCTTTTCTTTTTCTTCTCAATCATGCTTCTAGTTTTGCACATTTTAATATATCGAAAGCAATGTGGTCTAATATGACCTTCAAATCCACAAAAGTGACATATAGGAGTAAAATAAGGAATCATACCTTGTCCTTGTCTTTGTGGATGAGTGGGTTCAATCCATCTTCGTTGTTGAATCGGCCTAGATTGCTTCCTAGCTTGAGGTTGCATGATTGGTCTCTTTCCTTTGTGAGCCACTTGTGGAGGGATGTTGGCTTGAGGGACCCTAGGGGGTTGAGCTTGAGGTTGCCTTCTTGGCCCCATCTTCACTTGTGCATTTGAACATTGTCCTACTTCTAACTTCTTCCTAGGAATTTGCACAAATGAAGTTTCTTCGTTCCTCAAACTCTTGACAAACACGGTCTTGTTAGAGGTTGAGATCTTCGTGCCATCTTCATACCCAAGACCCCTCTTGTCACATGGACTCTTTCCAACACCAAGCATATGGTCAAGCTTCTTGGTGCTAGAATCCATCCTAGTCATAGACTTTCTTGCTTCTTCAAGCTCCCTCTTTAGACTTTCTTCATTCCTCATAGATAAGACTAACTCCTCTTTAAGCTTATCTTCATTCTTTGTTGATCTCACTACTTCTTCACTTAATTGGTCTATTTGAGTTGAGAGCTCTAGATTTTCTTCTTTTAATCTCCTAATCTCTCTCTTGTTCTTTAGCCTTGAACTCTCAAATTTCTCCATGTAGTCTTTGAGATCCATCCTATCCACATTTCCATTTGTGGAGTGTGATGAAGAGCAATCATCACTTGAGTCAATTTCCACTTGACTCTCATTCTCATCTTCACTAGCACTTTTACTCTTATGAGAAGAGGTAAAGGCTATGAAGTTAGCCATGAGTTCTTCATCATCCGAAGACTCATCTCCTACATTGGAGTCATCACTCCCACTCCATGTGGCGGCCATCACTTTCCCTTTCTTCTTGTTAACATGATTGGCACAATCGGGGGCAAAGTGTCCTATGCCACCACACTCAAAGCATCGGACCCCTTTCTTCTCGGTCTTCTCTTGCCTAGGCTCAAACTTCTTGAATGGAGTCTTTTTCTTGAAGTCTTGACCCTTGGATCCGAAACCCTTCTTCTCGGACTTGTAGAATTTCTTGAACCTTCTCATCAAAAGAGCCATTTCTTCGTCCGAGTCATCATCATCCTCCTTCTCAACTTTGGACGCCTTCAAAGCAATTCCCTTTTGCTTTTTAGAAGGTGTGGAGGTAGGACCTTTCCTAGACTCATAAGCTAGAAGTCTCCCAATCACCTCACTTGGCTTCATATCCTTGTAATCACTATTTTCTTCTAAAGCCGTCACCTTGGATTCAAACCTCTCGAGTAGAGATCTCATAATCTTTTGCTTAATTCTCCTATCCGAGTATGGATCACCAAGTTGACGACTTTGATTGACTATGTCCATCAACTTGATCTCAAAATCATTGAAGCACTCATGCTCCTCCATCTTAAGCATCTCGAATTGAGTTTGGAGGACTTGAAGCTTGGAATCCTTCACAACTTCGGTTCCCTCATGTGCAATCTCTAGGATGTCCCATGCCTCCTTGGCTATCCTAGTGTTTTGAATCAATTTGTATTGATTCTCGTCCATGGCACATAAAATGGCATGCATCGTCTTCCTATTCCATTTTGAGGCCTCAAACTCTTGCGCGTTCCATTGCGCCTTAGGCTTGAGAACATCCTCTCCTCCACCCGCCGGAGTCATCATAGGAGATGTGTAGCCATCTTCAACCGCCATCCAAGCTCGGTCATGGATTTGACATATGTAGGACTCCATCTTGCCTTTCCATGAGGCATAATTCAATCCGGTAAGAAGCGGAGGCCTTGTGCTAGAAGCACCTTCGTTGCCACCACCATTTCCACCGTTTCCACTCATAGTGTTTATGAATGAATGAAATGAATGCAAATGTATGAATGAACACAAATCACACAAAATGCAAAACACACCAAAGAGAGCAAAGGATCACCTAAGTATGTCTAGGAACCCGCTCTGATACCAATTGAAACTAATACTCGGTGTGAAATATATTATCTAGAGGAGGGGTGAATAGATTTTAAACAATTTTTCCCAATTTTCGCATACAAGTCAATATTACGAAAATGTCTCAAACTAGACAATATAAAATATCAAGTGTAAAAGTGCGGAAATATAAATGACACAAGATATTTACGTGGAAACCCTCACGGGAAAAACCACGGGCTAGTAAGTAAGCCACACTCGAACCTCGAATCCACTAAATGTGTAAACCAATTACAACCTAATCCCGGAAGTAATCACACACCTACCTAATCCCGGTATAAGCGAACCTAGTCCAATTGCTTGTGATTTATGCAACCTAATCCCGGAAGCTACACAAGACTTACTTCTCAATGAAGAGAGTTACAACCTATGTGAATATATGAAATACTCAAAAATGCAACAAGAGCAAGGCAACTCTATATGCTTACCTAGGATGATGATATGTCAAGAAAAACAATCCTAGATATCAAAAACTAAGTGACATGTCAAAAAGCTTAGCAACACAAGATTTATAAAAAACCTAGAAGCTATCACAATACAACTCTCAAACATTCAACATACTAATCTCTAACTTGCATTTAAAAGATAAATCCATGATATACAAGTAATAAAAGAGATAGCTTGGAAAGAAAGACACAAAATATGTAAGATACAAGTGAAAACCTTACCAAGCAAAGTATGTTGAAGAATCCATGAAATAAGCTATCTAGATGCTCAAGAAGGATGCTAGATGAAGATTGATGCTCATGGAATGATGTTTGAGTGAATAAAAATGAGTTCTTGGTGGAATTTCTCTTGAAGAAAAATATGCTTAGTAAAAATGGCTTTTGAACTCATAAAAGACGACCTAAGGAAGAAAGCCACATATATATAGGAGATCAACACAAGGTGGCGTCGTTTTGAAAAAAAACGCTTCAGATTCCCGTCAGCTACGCTAGTTCAGCGCTGGACGACCAGCGCAACTCACCAGCGCACGCCCTTTAACTGGCAAGGGCGCTCGACGAGTGGTGCGCCTCAAGGGCGCAAGACCAGCGGCAACATTCTGGACGAGATGCGCTGGTGGTGCTTGCGCTGGTGACGACCAGCGCACCAACAGCGACAACCTACTGGAGGAGTTGCGCTGGAGGAGTGCGCCGGTGCAGACCAGCGCACAACCAGCGGTAGTCCACTGGACTAGTTGCGCTGGTCAACTTACGCTGGTGACGACCAGCGCATGACCAGCGCACACACTCCCTTAAGCACACAAACAAAAGTGCAAGGGTCAAAAGAAATGCATCCTAAGCCTAACTAGATATGCCATTATAATCACAAGATGTAAGAAGAGAGATTTAAATACCCAATGATGCACAAAAACTGCAAACACAACATACAAGTAAGAGTTATGCAAGTGTTGTGTGTGTGTGCAACTACATCTCTTCAAAGTAGAGCAAGCACAAGAAATATACCTTTGGTGCTTCTTCTCTTGAGGTCTTGAGAGCCTAATCTACCCTTACAAAAACCTCAATTGTGGTTTGTCTACGAAATAAGCCAATCAAGGAATGGGAATCCTTACACCTTCTATTGGAATAATCTTCCTCCCTATGCTCCCCGCTACCCCTGGCTAGCCTTTCGGACAAAATCTCTGGCCTGTCTATGGGATCTCAGCTTGCCTTTAAGGGTGCGTCAGGTGTTGGTATCACCACCGTGGAACGCAATCTTGTTGTCTACTGATTTTGAGTGGACAGATTGTGGGGTGAAGTCAAACACTCCGTGGTAGAAAGATCTGAAACTAATTATAGCACGGTGTGTATAAAGCTATCTAGAGGGGGGGTGAATAGATTTTACTCTTTTTACCCAATTTTTCGTGTTAGTCAAAATTACGAAAATGCCCTCAAGATAATATAAACAAGCAAGTGTAATATGGTGCGGAAATTAAAACAACACTTGGTTTTTACGTGGAAACCCTCACGGGAAAAACCACAGGTTATGTAAGTAAGCCACACTCGAACCTCGAATCCACTAAATGTGCAAACGATTACAACCTAATCCCGGAAGTAATCACACACCTACCTAATCCCGGTATGAGTGAACCTAGTCCTATTTGCTTGCGATCTAAGCAACCTAATCCCAATTGCTACACACAAGACTTACTTTCTCTAGAAGAGAATACAACCCTAAGTGAATATATGTGAATATCCAAAATGCAACATAGAGCAAGGGAAACCCTATATGCTTATCTAAGATGATTAATATGCAATTAAGAACAATCCTAGATATCAAAACTAAATGACATGTCAATTAGTTTAGCTAATCAATATTAAGCACAAAACCTAATATGCTAGCACAATACAACTTCTCAAACATACATCATACTCATCTCAATATTGTATCCAAAGCATACAAAATAACAAACAAGTAATTAATTGAGATTGCTAGATAAGAGAAACACAAAACATGTAAGATATTAGTGAAAAGCTTACCAAGCAAAGTATGATGAAGATTCCATGCAAGATGACATCTAGATGATCTAAGATGATGCTAGATGATGATTGATGATCATGAAAAAGTGTTTGAGTGATTAAAAATGAGTTCTTTGTGTATTTTTCTTCTCTTGAAAAATATCCTAAGTATGAAGCATGAATAAGAACTCTTGTAAATGACCTAAAATCAAGTTAGCATATATATAGAGGCCATAAGTGAAGTGAGGTCGTTTTGAAAACGCGCCAGAAAATTGCTCTGTGTGCTGGTGGACCTGCGCTGGACGACAGGCGCAGGACCAGCGCACACGCACATTTTTGCTTTGGCGCTGAACGACATGCGCTCACACAGGTGCCAGACCAGCGGAGCCATACTGGGCGATCAGCGCTGGTGGCCTTACGCTGGTGTAGACCAGCGCACGATCGGCGACAGAGAACTGGACGATCTGTGTTGGTGGACTGCGCTGGTGTGGACCAGCGCACGACCAGCGGCACGCCACTGGGCGTTTTGTGCCGGTGAGCGGCGCTGGACGACAGGCGCAGGTGGACCAGCGCACAGCCCACAACTTTGAACCCCACAAGCAATCATGCAAGGGGAACAAAGGTAAACTAAGATGCATCCTAAAAGCCTAAATGCTATAATGTTATAAACACAAGATGCAATCATAATAACAAGCAAGAAGAGATGTAAATAGGCATTGATGCACAACAAAAAGAAACACAACATACAAAGATTAAACATATGCATGAGTTGTGAGTGTGTGCAACTATCTCTTCAAGACAAGTAAGCACTTAGAGTATTTACTTTGGTGCTTGTCAATAATGAGGTCTTCAAAGGGCCTAAGCAATAACAACAACATCTAAACTACCCTTACAAAGAATCCCCACATATGGTTTGATCACGAAATAAGCCAATTAAAAACAACGGGAATCCTTACAATCTCCCCCTTTGGCTATTTCGTGACAAAACCATCACTCACATTGATTCCTCACAAAAAAAATAGAAACTACGGGACTACAATGATATTCTACATTACAAATAGATAAGAGAATGCAACTTGAAGTCTTCAATCCTCTTGTAGAATAATCAATCCCTGAAAAGAGTTTCTAACATTTCCAATACAAGAAAAGTGTGAGATTAATCATGTGAGAACAATACCAAGCATTTGCATTTTTAGAATTTAGGCACAACATTACCAAATGTCTGCAATGTATGATAAATGCAATGCTCCCCCTCAACGGGTTACTCCCCCTCAATGTATGTTCTCCCCAAAGTGCACAATAGCTTCTATATTTTGCACCTCCCCTTACCATATCCTACTCCCCCTTTTTGTCATGATATAGGCAAAGGAGTAGTCCCCAACCGGGTCACTCATAGCAACGAGAGATAGAAGCATGCAAGATTTGCATATACATATAAGTCACTTTATGCACTTCAATTAATTTGAGAGAAACAAGGAGATTTATTTTGAGAAAATGTGTGAATCCAACATGCTTTGCATACAAGACATATAACATTCAAGTCCAAAATACAATGGTATTTGGCAAAGCAAATGACAAAGGTTTCTAATAAGAATTCAAACCAATTTCACCAATGTCATGGGAAAAGCAAGGATATAGAGATTATTGATTTCAATTTAAGAGCAACTATATCCAACTTTATAAGCGAAACATGGCATGAGCGACTTTGCACCCTATTTGATTTTTCCGGATAAGATATCCGTATGATAGTAACCATGTTCAACTAATAAAGAAAGAGAGACATTTGGAATGTAAATTCCTTTGAATGGATACAAGATCCTTTATTCATTTTGAGTCTCATAAGCTTTCACACAAGTTTTGCATTTTAAGAATATGCAATCATCAATTCATGCTTTTCATGAGAGCATGTTGTATGAATTTCATGCTTTTTCATTTGACATAAGCATGTTATAAAAGAATCATCATGTCATGGAGGTAACTATAGGTCATTCACATCATACTTCCTATGTAAATCTCCTAGTCCAAAAATGCATGTTTGAACATAAATATGACATGGATTGTAGACAAGCAAGGTTCACACTTATAGAATTTGAAAACATATATACATATGTACAACCAAGCTTACTCAAGCAATCAAAAGAAGAGGCATAAGATATTTCAAATTTTTTGCAAGATACAAGAATGCAAAATAGCTCTCTTTGCTTGAGTTCCCCATATGGGGTCAAGTAAATCACATCACTCCACAAGACATATCCCAATAGATCTACTAAGAGTTTTAAATCGAGTAGCATCTAATGGTTTAGTAAATAGGTCCGCAAGTTGATCATTAGTACCTACATGTTCAAGTACTATGCATTTATTTTCAACAAGCTCTCTAATGAAGTGATGTCGGATGTCAATATGCTTAGTTCTAGAATGTTGGACCGGATTCTTGGAAATATTAATGGCACTCATGTTATCACAAAAGAGAGTGAGAGTACCTTGGTTGAATCCGTAGTCCACTAGCATTTGCTTCATCCACATAAGTTGAGTGCATCCACTCCCCGCGGCTATGTACTCGGCTTCCGCCGTGGACAAGGAAATCGAGTTTTGCTTCTTGCAAAACCACGACACCAAGTTGTTGCCTAGAAAGAAGCAACCGCCCGATGTGCTCTTCCTATCATCACAATTTCCTGCCCAATCCGCATCACTATATCCTACAAGACTAGGATTAGTGTCAAATGAGTACCAAATCCCATAATTAGAAGTCCCATTCACAAATCGAATGACTCTCTTAACCGAAGAGAGATGGGACTCCTTGGGATCGGATTGGTACCTAGCACAAACTCCTACACTAAACGATATATCGGGCCTACTTGCGGTCAAATAGAGCAAGCTCCCTATCATGCCACGATATAAGGTTTGGTCCACACTTTTACTGCTAGCATCCTTGCTTAGCTTCAAAGTGGTGCTCATAGGAGTATCACAATGTTTGGCTTTTTCAAGACCAAACTTCTTCACTAGGTTTTTGGCATATTTGGCTTGGGATATGAAAATCCCATCATCTAGTTGCCTAATTTGCAAACCTAGGAAGTAACTAAGCTCACCAACAAAACTCGTCTCAAATTCATGAGACATGACATCAACAAATTGTTGGACTTTGGTGTTGTTGGTGGAGCCAAAAACTATATCATCAACATATATTTGAGCTATGAAAAGCTCATCATTGTCTCTCTTGATGAATAGCGTCTTGTCAACACTACCTCTTGTGTAGTTGTTGTCAACAAGAAATTGAGTGAAGCGCTCATACCAAGCCCTCGGTGCTTGTTTCAACCCATAAAGTGCCTTCTTGAGGCGATAAACATGATTGGGGTGGTGTGCATCCACAAACCCCTTAGGTTGTTCAACAAACACTTCCTCTTGCAAGAAGCCATTGAGGAAGGCACTCTTGACGTCCATTTGGTGCAATTTGAACTTGTGCACACAAGAGATGGACAAGAGAAGCCTAATGGACTCTAAGCGGGCAACATGAGCAAAAGTCTCCTCAAAGTCGATACCCTCAATTTGAGAGTACCCTTGTGCTACAAGTCTAGCCTTGTTCCGCACTATGTTGCCATCCTCATCGGATTTGTTCCTAAATATCCATTTAGTGCCTATGACATTAGTGGTCTTAGGCCTAGGAACTAGAGTCCAAACCTCATTCCTTTCGAATTGGTTTAGCTCTTCTTGCACGGCAAGAACCCAAAATTCATCATTTAAGGCTTCTTCAACCTTTTTGGGTTTAATTTGAGAGGTGTAGCAAGTATAGCTAATAAGATTAGCAAGTTGACGTCTAGTCCTAACACCCTCATTTACCTCTCCAATGATATCTTCTTTATCATGGAGTTTCCTAACCCATGGAGCGGGTTCTTTAGAGTCCAAGAGAGGAACTCTATCAATAGGTTGTGTGTCATCATTGTTGACATTAGATGTCCCAACATTAGGAGACACCACAACCTTCTCCAAAGGAGAACCATCACTAAAAATAACCTCCTCCACATGATCATTAGACTTGAGCCTAGTATCATCAAATACGACATTGGATGATTCCATAACACTTAGAGTCTTTAAATTGAAAACTCTATAGGCTCTACTATTCAAGGCATAGCTAATAAAGATACCCTCATCACTCTTAGCATCGAATTTGCCAAGTTGATCACGGACATTCAAAATGTAGCATTTGCTTCCAAAAGTGTGGAAGTAGCTAACATTTGGCCTCTTGCCTTTCCATAACTCATAGGAGGTGTTTCTAGTACCAGGCCTTAGGAAGACTCTATTTCCTATATAGCAAGCCGTATTGACGGCTTCGGCCCATAGGTTCCTAGGGACATTGTTGCTAAGCAACATCACATGGGCCATCTCTTGAAGGACCCTATTTTTCCTCTCAACAACTCCATTTTGTTGAGGTGTCCTAGGAGCCGAAAACTCATGGGAGATACCTAAACCATTACAAAAGGTTTCAAAGGCAGCATTCTCAAATTCCCTCCCATGGTCACTTCTAATCCGTTTTATGCTTTTAATATTAGAGTTCATTTCATTTTGAAGTTTATTACAAAGCATTTTAAACTTATCAAAAGTTTCGGATTTTTCTCTAAGAAAATATGTCCATATGAATGTGAACCTAGAGAAATCATCAACACAAACAAAAATCTATCTCTTTCCACCCAAACTTTCGGTTTGCATGGGACCCATGAGGTCCATGTGGAGAAGCTCAAGAGGCTCCTTGGTGGTGAGATACTTACCCTTTTTGTGCATGCTTTTAGTTTGCTTTCCTTGTTGGCAAGATCCACAAACACCATTGGCTTTCTTCACAAGCTTAGGGAGGCCACGCACACACTCGAACTTTCCAAGGGTCCGTAGATCCCTAAAGTTCATGTGGCCAAGTCTTTCATGCCACAACTCAATTTGCTCATCCATGGACACATTATTAGATACAATACTAGCTTCAAGACAATAACAATTGTCGCAGATCTCATGCCCTTCAACAAGGTTTGTCCATCGGGTTTTAGGATTGAGCAAAAATCTTTAGAAAACAAGACGGAATATCCTTCATCACTAAGATGTGAAATGCTTATTAAATTGGCTTTCAAGCCATCAACAAATAAAGCATTGGATAAGGAGGGTAATCCAGGAACGGAAATGGTTCCTTTCCCTTTAACATTTCTTTTGGATCCATCACCAAAAGTGACATTTCCACCTTCCTCCATAACAAGAGTCTCGAAGAAACTCTTGTGAAACAAATTATAGCACGGTGTGTATAAAGCTATCTAGAGGGGGGGTGAATAGATTTTACGCTTTTTACCCAATTTTTCGTGTTAGTCAAAATTACGAAAATGCCCTCAAGATAATATAACCAAGCAATTGTAATATGGTGCGGAAATTAAAACAACACTTGGTTTTTACGTGGAAACCCTCACGGGAAAAACCACGGGCTATGTAAGTAAGCCACACTCGAACCTCGAATCCACTAAATGTGCAAACGATTACAACCTAATCCCGGAAGTAATCACACACCTACCTAATCCCGGTATGAGTGAACCTAGTCCAATTTGCTTGCGTTCTAAGCAACCTAATCCCGGATGCTACACACAAGACTTACTTTCTCTATGAAGAGAATATACAACCTATGTGAATATATAAAATATCCAAAATGCAATTAAGAGCTAGGTTACTCTATATGCTTATCTAGGATAGTGAATATGCAATTAATTCAATCCTAGATATTAAAAGCTAGATGACATGTCAAATAGCTTAGCTAAACATAGATTAACAAAACCTAGATAGCTATCAAAAATACAACACTCAATCATGTCAACACAACAATCTCTAATTTGTATCTAGAATATATTCAAGAGCATACAAATAATATAAGAGATGTCAATGATAAATAAAACACTAATTATGTATGATAATAGTGAAGAACTTACCAAAGAATATGTGTTGACCAAAACCCATGCAAGCAAGCATCCTAACTAAGCTAGAAAATGCTAGATGATATTTTGATGCATATGAGAATGGTTTTTGAGTGTTAAAAAGGTGTTCTTGATTTGATTTTCTCTCAAATGTCTCTCTTTTAAGTTTAGGGTTCTTAGAGTTAAAGAACATTAAATCTGAAAATGAGAAAGTGTGATATTTATAGACATCAAGAACAGGGCATGTGAAAAGACAAGTTTGCCCTTGAAATGCACCGTTCGGCGGTTTAAATCGGCGGCCAGGCCGCCGATAATGACCGCCGAATTGAGCTCGTGAAGAACAGAGCATAAACGGCGGTTCATTCGGCGGTTTCGTGACCACCGATCCCAACCGCCGAATCAGACCCGAGAGATCGAAATCGATCAGGTATGAACGGCGGTTTCTAACGGCGGTCGTGACAGCCGATAGTGACCGCAGAATTGCTCCTGGAAGCAAACGGCGGTTCCATTCGGTAGCCAGGCCGCCGATCATAACCGCCGATCACCAACAGAGGTGAAAACCAAGGAGAAGCCAAGGGCATTCTCCGTGGGCGGTCTTCACGCAAAACCAAGCACATTCTAGTGCATGCGCGGACGTTTCCGAACACTATCAGGAAACGAATTACAAGACACATAAATACACAACAAGATATAACAATCAAAGTGCTAGTGTGTAATGTGACATATGAAGAGAATGCACACAAATGTAAGAATGCAAAGTGTGTGTGTGCTTCTAAATCTCTTCAAAGAAAGGTAAGCACATAGAAATTTACCTTCGGTGCTTATCAACACGAGGTCTTCAAAGGGATTCGAACATTAAGACCGATACTTAGGCTACCCTTACAAAGAACCCCACATATGTGGTTTGATCACGAAATAAGCCAATTAAAAACAACGGGAATCCTTACAATCTCCCCCTTTGGCTATTTCGTGACAAAACCATCACTCACATTGATTCCTCACAAAAAAAATAGAAACTACGGGACTATAATGATATTCTACATTACAGAGAGATAAGAGAATGCAACTTGAAGTCTTCAATTCTCTTGTAGAATAATCAATCCCTGAAAAGAGTTTCTAACATTTCTAATACAAGAAAAGTGTGAGATTAATCATGTGAGAACAATACCAAGCATTTGCATTTTTAGAATTTAGGCACAACATTACCAAATGTATGCAATGTATGATAAATGCAATGCTCCCCCTCAACGGGTTACTCCCCCTCAATGTATGTTCTCCCCAAAGTGTACAATAGCTTCTATATTTTGCACCTCCCCTTACCATATCCTACTCCCCTTTTTGTCATGATATAGGCAAAGGAGTAGTCCCCAACCGGGTCACTCATAGCAACGAGAGATAGAAGCATGCAAGATTTGCATATACATATAAGTCACTTTATGCACTTCAATCAATTTGAGAGAAACAAGGAGATTTATTTTGAGAAAATGTGTGAATCCAACATGCTTTGCATACAAGACATATAGCATTCAAGTCCAAAATACAATGGTATTTGGCAAAGCAAATGACAAAGGTTTCTAATAAGAATTCAAACCAATTTCACCAATGTCATGGGAAAAGCAAGGATATAGAGATTATTGATTTCAATTTAAGAGCAACTATACCCAACTTTATAAGCGAAACATGGCATGAGCGACTTTGCACCCTATTTGATTTTTCCGGATAAAATTATCTGTATGATAGTAACCATGTTCAACTAATAAAGAAAAAGAGACATTTGGAATGTAAATTCCTTTGAATGGATACAAGATCCTTTATTCATTTTGAGTCTCATAAGTTTTCACACAAGTTTTGCATTTTTAAGAATATGCAATCATCAATTCATGCTTTTCATGTGAGCATGTTATATGAATTTCATGCTTTTTCATTTGTCATTAGCATGTTATTAAAGAATCATCATGTCATGGAGATAATCATAGGTCATTCAAATCATACTTCCAATGTAAATCTCCTAGTCCAAAAATGCATGTTTGAACATAAATATGACATGGATTGTAGACAAGCAAGGTTCACACTTATGGAATTTTAAAACATATATACATATGTACAACCAAGCTTACTCAAGCAATTAAAAGAAGAGGCATAAGATATTTCAAATTTTTTGCAAGATACAAGAATGCAAAATAGCTCTCTTTGCTTGAGTTCCCCATATGGGGTCAATCATCAACCTTCAACAATGAAGGTCATGAGGTCCTATAGACCTCCCAAGTCCATTTGGCTTGGATGAACCTATTTGAGACTTGATAGTCTCGTAGCAAGCGGGTTCATTTTTCCTTATCCACATAGGTGTGACATTTTTCTTCCTAGTGGTCAATTGTTCTAGAGATCTAGATGTCATAGGATCATGTAAATGAATTTCTTCCTTCCTATGAGTATGCATTCTAGCTCTAGCTTTCTTTTTCTCAATCATGCTTTTAACTCTACACATTTTAATGTAACGAAAGCACTTTGGTCTAATATGACCATCAACACCACAAAAATGACATGTAGGGACAAAGTTAGGAATCATACCATGTCCTTGTGCATGTATAGGAGCCTTCCCATGTCTTTGTGGTTGTCTTGGTTGTTGGATAGGATTTCTCCTTCTTTGTTGTTGACCAAGACTTGGTTGCTTCCACGGTTGAGTTTGCATGATTGGTCTCTTCCTTTGATGGATTTGAGTTTGAGGGAAGTTAGCATGAGGAACTCTTGTAGGTTGAGCTTGAGGTTGTCTTCTTGGAGCTACCTTCACTTGTGCACTATGAGAGCATTGTCCTAGCTCAATCTTCTTCCTAAGAGTTTGCACCGGTGAATCTTCTTTGTAGCTCAAGCTTTTGACAAACATGGTCTTGTTAGGAGTGGAGGACTCCTTACTATCTTCAAACCCAAGACCTCTCTTATCACACGGACTCTTTCCAACACTTAACATGTGGTCAAGTTTTTCGGTGCTAGAAACTATCCTAGTCCTTGATCCTTTAGCCTCTTTAAGCTCTCTTTTTAATTCTTCTTCATTCCTCTTAGATAAGTCTAACTCCTTTCTTAGCTTATCTTCAATATTCTTGGATCTATCCACTTGTTCACTTAAGTGGTCAACATGAGCCTCAAGGTCTAGATTCTCTTCTCTCAATCTTCGTATCTTTTCCTTGGTCTTCATTGCTAAGCTTTTGAACTCAGTGAGGTATTCATCTAGAACCTTTTTCTTCACATATCCATGTGAGGAGTTAGATGAAGAGTCATCTTTATTAGAGTCACTTCCTTCTTGACTCTCATTCTCTTCTTCATTGTAGGAGATCGGAAAGGCAAAATAGTTGTTCTCACAATCATTCAAGCTTGAGGGACTTCCTTCAACAACTTTCACTTTGTTGTCCCGCTTGTGAGAGCAACCTAATGCCAAGAATTTTGCCATAATCTCTTCATCACTTTCACTTGAAGTGGCGGTCTTCTCTCTTTCATCCTCCAAGTTAGCACATTCCTTGGAGATATGCCCGAATCCTCCACATTCGTAGCATTGAATCTTCTCTCTTGAAGACATCTCATGATATGGCTTGACATTCTTAATAGTGGACTTCTTCTTCTTGAAGTCATTCCCCTTTGAGCCATAATCACTCTTTTGAAGATTCAAGAACTTCTTGAATCCCTTGGCAATGAGTGCCATGTCTTCATATGAGTCATCCTCCTCCTCTTCCATCTTGGATGTCTTCAAGGCAATATTCTTTTTCTTCTTAGGAGGAGATGTGGTAGCCTTTCTTGATTCATAGGCTAGAAGTCTTCCAATGACTTCACTCGGCTTCATTTCCTTGTAAGTGTCATTTTCTTCTAAAGCCGTCACTTTGGGTTCGAACCTCTCGGGAAGTGATCGCATGATCTTTTGCTTGATTCTTCTATCCGAGTAAGGATCACCAAGTTGGTGACTTTGGTTCACAATATCCATTAGTCTCACTTGGAAGTCATTGAAGTGCTCGTGCTCTTCCATCCTAATGGTCTCAAACCGAGTTTGAAGGACTTGAAGCTTTGAGTCCTTGACAACCTCGGTGCCTTCATGTGCAACTTCTAGGATGTCCCATGCCTCTTTAGCAATCCTAGTAATTTGAATCAGTTTGTACTGATTTTCACTCACTGCACATCGGATGGCATGAACAGCCTTGTTGTTCCACATGGAGTCAATAAATTCTTGAGGACTCCACTGTGCCTTAGGCTTGAGAACTTCTTCTCCTCCATCCGTAGAAGTCATCATAGGTGGAGCATATCCATCTTCAACCGCCATCCATGCCCTATCATGGATTTGGCATATGTATGCTTCCATCTTCCCCTTCCATGAGGAGTAATTATCGCCGGTGAGCAACGGTGGCCTCACGCTCGACGCTCCCTCTTTGCTCATCCCGAAACCACTCATAGTGTTTGGATGAATGCAAATGAGATGAATGCAAAATGTATGAATAAATCAAAAAATCACACAAAATGCAAAACACACCAAAATGAGCAAGGATCACCTATGTATGTCTAGGAATCCGCTCTGATACCAATTGAAACAAATTATAGCACGGTGTGTATAAAGCTATCTAGAGGGGGGGTGAATAGATTTTACGCTTTTTACCCAATTTTTCGTGTTAGTCAAAATTACGAAAATGCCCTCAAGATAATATAACCAAGCAATTGTAATATGGTGCGGAAATTAAAACAACACTTGGTTTTTACGTGGAAACCCTCACGGGAAAAACCACGGGCTATGTAAGTAAGCCACACTCGAACCTCGAATCCACTAAATGTGCAAACGATTACAACCTAATCCCGGAAGTAATCACACACCTACCTAATCCCGGTATGAGTGAACCTAGTCCAATTTGCTTGCGTTCTAAGCAACCTAATCCCGGATGCTACACACAAGACTTACTTTCTCTATGAAGAGAATATACAACCTATGTGAATATATAAAATATCCAAAATGCAATTAAGAGCTAGGTTACTCTATATGCTTATCTAGGATAGTGAATATGCAATTAATTCAATCCTAGATATTAAAAGCTAGATGACATGTCAAATAGCTTAGCTAAACATAGATTAACAAAACCTAGATAGCTATCAAAAATACAACACTCAATCATGTCAACACAACAATCTCTAATTTGTATCTAGAATATATTCAAGAGCATACAAATAATATAAGAGATGTCAATGATAAATAAAACACTAATTATGTATGATAATAGTGAAGAACTTACCAAAGAATATGTGTTGACCAAAACCCATGCAAGCAAGCATCCTAACTAAGCTAGAAAATGCTAGATGATATTTTGATGCATATGAGAATGGTTTTTGAGTGTTAAAAAGGTGTTCTTGATTTGATTTTCTCTCAAATGTCTCTCTTTTAAGTTTAGGGTTCTTAGAGTTAAAGAACATTAAATCTGAAAATGAGAAAGTGTGATATTTATAGACATCAAGAACAGGGCATGTGAAAAGACAAGTTTGCCCTTGAAACGCACCGTTCGGCGGTTTAAATCGGCGGCCAGGCCGCCTATAATGACCGCCGAATTGAGCTCGTGAAGAACAGAGCATAAACGGTGGTTCATTCGGCGGTTTCGTGACCGCCGATCCCAACCGCCGAATCAGACCCGAGAGATCGAAATCGATCAGGTATGAACGGCGGTTTCTAACGGCGGTCGTGACCGCCGATAGTGACCGCAGAATTGCTCCTGGAAGCAAACGGCGGTTCCATTCGGCGGCCAGGCCGCCGATCATAACCGCCGATCACCAACAGAGGTGAAAACCAAGGAGAAGCCAAGGGCATTCTCCGTGGGCGGTCTTCGCGCAAAACCAACCACATTCTAGTGCATGCGTGGACGTTTCCGAACACTATCGGGAAACCAATTACAAGACACATAAATACACAACAAGATATAACAATCAAAGTGCTAGTGTGTAATGTGACATATGAAGAGAATGCACACAAATGTAAGAATGCAAAGTGTGTGTGTGCTTCTAAATCTCTTCAAAGAAAGGTAAGCACATAGAAATTTACCTTCGGTGCTTATCAACACGAGGTCTTCAAAGGGCTTCGAACATTAAGACCGATACTTAGGCTACCCTTACAAAGAACCCCACATATGTGGTTTGATCACGAAATAAGACAATTAAAAACAATGGGAATCCTTACATCTTGTTTCCCGTCATGTGCCTAGAGCACCCACTATCCAAGTACCAAAAATTAGAAGAATTTGCCTTCAAGGCTATTTGTGCAACATGGCAAACATTTTCATTCTTTCTAATCCACTTAGCAACAATTTTAGCTTTCCTAGTGGTCTTTGGTACATGTGCTCTACTATTTCTAGGATCATGCAAATCAATATTTTCATTCCTAGAAACATGCATCTTGGCTCTATTCTTTCTCTTTTCAATCATGCTTTGTTTTCTACACATTTTAATATATTGAAAGCAATTTGGTCTAATATGACCATCACAACCACAAAAGTGACAAATAGGGATGAAATAAGGAATCATACCTTGCCTTTGTGCACGTATGGGAGCTTGTCCATGTCTTTGTGGATAAGTGGGTTCAATCCATCTTCGTTGTTGAACCGGTCTAGGTTGCTTCCAAGCTTGAGGTTGCATGATTGGTCTCTTTCCTTTGTGAGCCAATTTTGGAGGAGTGTTGGCTTGAGGGACCCTAGGGGGTTGAGCTTGAGATTTCCTTCTTGGCCCCATTTTCACTTGAGCATTAGAACATTGTCCTACTTCTAACTTCTTCCTAGGAGGTTGCACAAATGAAGTTTCTTCGTTCTTCAAGCTCTTGACAAACACGGTCTTGTTAGAGGTTGAGATTTTCTTGCCATCATCATACCCAAGACCTCTCTTGTCACTTGGACTCTTTCCAACACCAAGTAAATGATCAAGCTTCTTGGTGCTAGAATCTATCCTAGCCAAGGACCCTTTAACTTCTACAAGTTCCCTCTTCAAGCCTTCTTCACTTCTCTTGGATAAGTCTAACTCCTCAATTAACTTATCCTCTCTCCTCTTCAATCTTTCCACTTGTTCACTTAAGTGGTCATTGTGAGCCGAAAGTTCAAGGTTTTCTTCTCTCAACCTCTCAATCTTTCTTGTGCTTTTAAGTGCTAAATCATTGAACTCGGCATGGTATTTATCAAGCACCTTTTGCTCCACAAATTTCTTTTTGGAACTAGAAGAGGAGTCACTTTCTACTTCACTTGAGTCATTTTCCTCTTGACTCATTTCCTCTTTCTCACTACCACTTTTGCTCTTATGTGAGGAGGCAAAAGCTAAGAGGTTAGCCATGAGCTCTTCTTCACTTGAAGACTCATCTTCCTCATTGGAGTCATCACTACTCCCACTCCAAGTGGCAGCCATCACTTTGCTCTTCTTCTTTTCATTGTGATTAGCACATTCGGGGGCAAAGTGACCAATCCCACCACATTCAAAGCATCGGACCCCTTTCCTTTCGGTCCTCTCTTGTCTAGGCTCAAACTTCTTGAAGGAACTCTTTTTCTTCAAATCTTGTCCTCTTGACCCAAATCCCTTCTTCTTCTTGAACCCCATAACCTTGTTGAACCTTTTCACAAATAAGGCAAGGTCTTCATCCGATTCATGCTTTGCCTCCTTTGCATCCTTAGATGCTTTCAAAGCTATTCCTTTAGACTTCTTAGGAGGAGTAGTGGTGCTAGGAGCCTTCCTAGACTCATATGCAAGGAGACGCCCAATCACCTCACTTGGCTTCATATCCATGTAGCCACTATTTTCTTCTATGGCCGTCACCTTGGATTCAAACCTATCGGGGAGAGATCTCATAATTTTTTGCTTGACTCTCCTATCCGAATACGGGTCTCTGAGTTGATGGCTTTGATTTACAATGTCCATCAATTTGATTTCGAAGTCATTGAAGCATTCATCCTCTCCCATCCTAAGTAGCTCAAACTGAGTTTGGAGGACTTGAAGCTTGGACTCCTTCACCACCTCGGTTCCCTCATGTGCAACTTGAAGGATGTCCCATGCCACTTTGGCAATCTGAGTATTCTGAATAAGCTTGTACTGATTCTCATCCATAGCACACATAATGGCATGCATAGCCTTCCTATTCCACTTTGAAGCCTCAAACTCTTGCGTGTTCCATTGCGCCTTAGGCTTCAATACTTCTTCTCCTCCACCATCGGGAGTCATCTTGGGTAGATCATATCCGTCTTCAACCGCCATCCATGCACGGTCATGAATTTGGCATATGTAGGATTCCATCTTCCCTTTCCATTGGGAATAGTTCAATCCGGTAAGAAGTGGAGGCCTTGTGCTTGAGGCACCTTCGTTGCCACCACCATTTCCACCGTTTCCACTCATAGTGTTTATGAATGAATGAAATGAATGCAAATGTATGAATGATCAAAAATCACACAAAATGCAAAACACACCAAAATAAGCAAGGATCACCTATGTATGTCTAGGAACCCGCTCTGATACCAATTGAAACAAATTATAGCACGGTGTGTATAAAGCTATCTAGAGGGGGGGTGAATAGATTTTACGCTTTTTACCCAATTTTTCGTGTTAGTCAAAATTACGAAAATGCCCTCAAGATAATATAACCAAGCAAGTGTAATATGGTGCGGAAATTAAAACAACACTTGGTTTTTACGTGGAAACCCTCACGGGAAAAACCACGGGCTACGTAAGTAAGCCACACTCGAACCTCGAATCCACTAAATGTGCAAACGATTACAACCTAATCCCGGAAGTAATCACACACCTACCTAATCCCGGTATGAGTGAACCTAGTCCTATTTGCTTGCGATCTAAGCAACCTAATCCCGGTTGCTACACACAAGACTTACTTTCTCTAGAAGAGAATACAACCCTAAGTGAATATATGTGAATATCCAAAATGCAACATAGAGCAAAGGAAACCCTATATGCTTATCTAAGATGATTAATATGCAATTAGAACAATCCTAGATATCAAAACTAAATGACATGTCAATTAGTTTAGCTAATCAATATTAAGCACAAAACCTAATATGCTAGCACAATACAACTTCTCAAACATACATCATACTCATCTCAATATTGTATCCAAAGCATACAAAATAACAAACAAGTAATTAATTGAGATTGCTAGATAAGAGAAACACAAAACATGTAAGATATTAGTGAAAAGCTTACCAAGCAAAGTATGATGAAGATTCCATGCAAGATGACATCTAGAAGATCAAGGATGATGCTAGATGATGATTGATGATCATGAAAAAGTGTTTGAGTAATCAAAAATTGAGTTCTTGGAATTTTTCTTCTCTTTGAAAAATATCCTAAGTATGAATTCTGAATATGAACTCTCTTGATTGACCTAAAGTCAAAGTGGCATATATATAGGGGGCCAAATCAAAGTATGGTCGTTTAAGTAAGTTTCAAAGAAACGTGCCGATCGGCGGTTTCAATCGGCGGCCAGGCCGCCGATTATGACCGCCGAATTGAGCTCGTGAAGAACAGAGCAAAAACGGCGGTTCATTCGGCGGTTTCGTGACCGCCGATCCCAACCGCTGAATCAAAACAGAGAGATTAAAATCAATCAGGTATGAACGGCGGTTTCGTGACCACCGATTCAACCGCCGAATTAGACTGAGAGATAAATCAATCAGGTCTTGAAACGGCGGTTTCGAACAGCGGTCGTGACCGCCGATCTTAACCGCAGAAATGCTTCAGACCAATCTGGACTGAAACGGCGGTTTCATTCGGCGGCCAGGCCGCCGATCACCTAGATAGGTGAAAACCAAGGAGAAGCCAAGGGCATTCTCCATAGGCGGTCCTCGCGCTAAACCAAGCACATTCTAGTGCATGCGCGGACGTTTCCGAAAGTTATCGGGAAACGAATTACACAACAACATGACACAATTACACACAACAAAATATAATAAATAAGTGCAAGTGTGAAATGTGACAAATGAAGAGAATGCACACATATGCAATGAATGTTAAGTGTGTGTGTGTGCAACTAATCTCTTCAAAGAAAAGTAAGCACATAGAAATTTACCTTCGGTGCTTATCAACACGAGGTCTTCAAAGGGCTTCGAACAATAAGACCGATACTTAGGCTACCTTTACAAAGAACCCCAACATGTGGTTGTCCACGAAATGAGCCAATCAACAAATGGCAACCTTACATTCTTGTATGTTGTGTTTCTATTTTATGTGCTTTAATTTTCATCAACATCTCTTCTTGCATCATGCGATTATAATGGCATACCTTGTTAGGCTTAGGATGCATTTCTTTTGACCCTTGCACTTTTGTTTGTGTGCTTAAGGGAGTGGGTGTGCGCTGGTCGTCACCAGTGCAACAAGTCCAGTGGACTGCCGCTGGTCATGCGCTGGTCTGCACCGGCGCAAGTCACCAGCGTAACTCCTCCAGTAGGTTGTCGCTGGTCGTGCGCTGGTCGTCACCAGCGCAATCTCCACCAGCGCAACTCGTCTAGAATGTTGCCGCTGGTCATGCGCCCCTGTGTTGCGCCACTCGTCGTGCGCCCTTGCCAGTTAAAGGGCGTGCACTGGTGATGCGCGCTGGTCGTCCAACGCATGACCAGCGCAACTAACGAGAATATGAAACGTTTTTTTTTTCAAAACGACGTCACTCTGGCCTGATTTCCTATATATATATGGCTTTCATATCTAGGTCATTTTTAATGAGTTCCAAAGCATATTTTCACTAAGTATTTCTCTCCAAAAGAAAAATCTCACCAAGAACTCATCTTTATTCACTCAAACATCATTCCATGTTCTTCATTCATCATCTAGTATCATCTTTTGTCAT
Organism: Acer yangbiense; assembly: GCA_008009225.1. Lineage (NCBI taxonomy): Eukaryota > Viridiplantae > Streptophyta > Magnoliopsida > Sapindales > Sapindaceae > Acer > Acer yangbiense. Next base: position 18,974,041 of record CM017773.1, on the reverse strand, counting down.
CTAGATAGTTTTTTTCATGGATTCTTCAACATACTTTGCTTGGTAAGGTTTTCACTTGTATCTTACATATTTTGTGTCTTTCTTTCCAAGCTATCTCTTTTATTACTTGTATGTCATTGATTTATCTTTTAAATGCAAGTTTGAGATTAGTATGTTGAATGTTTGAGAGTTGTATTGTGATAGCTTCTAGGTTTTTCATAAATCTTGTTTAGCTAAGCTTTTTGCCATGTCACTTAGCTTTTGATATCTAGGATTGTTTTTCTTGACATATCATCATCCTAGATAAGCATATAGAGTTGCCTTGCTCTTGTTGTATTTTTGAGTATATCATATATTCACTTAGGTTGTAACTCTCTTCATTGAGAAGTAAGACTTGTGTAGCTTCCGGGATTAGGTTGCATAAATCACAAGCAATTGGACTAGATTCGCTTATACCAGGATTAGGTAGGTGTGTGATTACTTCCGAGATTAGGTTGTAATCGCTTTACACATTTAGTGGATTCGAGGTTCGAGTGTGGCTTACTTACTAGCTCATGGTTTTTCCTGTGAGGGTTTCCACGTAAATATCTTGTGTCATTTATATTTCCGCACTTCTACACTTGATATTTTATATTGTCTAGTTTCAGACATTTTCGTAATATTGACTTGTATGCGAAAATTGGGTAAAATTGTTTAAAATCTATTCACTCCCCCCCCCCCCCCCCCCCCTTCTAGAAAATATATTACACACCGAGTTTTAGTTTCAATTGGTATCAGAGCGGGTTCCTAGACATACTTAGGTGATCCTTTGCTCTCTTTGGTGTGTTTTGCATTTTGTGTGATTTGTGTTCATTCATACATTTGCATTCATTTCATTCATTCATAAACACTATGAGTGGAAATGGTGGAAATGGTGGTGGCAACGAGAGTGCTTCTAGCATAAGGCCTCCGCTTCTTACCGGTTTGAATTATGCCTCATGGAAAGGCAAGATGGAGTCCTATATATGTCAAATCCATGACCGAGCTTGGATGGCGATTGAAGATGGCTACACATCTCCTATGATGACTCCGGCGGGTGGAGGAGAGGATGTACTCAAGCCTAAGGTGCAATGGAACGCGCAAGAGTTTGAGGCCTCAAAATGGAATAGGAAGGCGATGCATACCATTTTATTTGCCATGGACGAGAATCAATACAAATTGATTCAAAATACTAGGATAGCCAAGGAGGCATGGGACATCCTAGAGATTGCACATGAGGGAACCGAAGTGGTGAAGGACTCCAAGCTTCAAGTCCTCCAAACTCACTTCGAGATGCTTAAAATGGAGGAGCATGAGTGCTTCAATGATTTTGAGATCAAGTTGATGGACATAGTCAATCAAAGTCATCAACTTGGTGACCCATACTCGGATAGGAGAATTAAGCAAAAGATTATGAGATCTCTACCCGAGAGGTTTGAATCCAATGTGACGGCTTTAGAAGAAAATAGTGGTTACAAGGATATGAAGCCGAGTGAGGTGATTGGGAGACTTCTAGCTTATGAGTCTAGGAAAGGTCCTACCTTCACACCTCCTAAAAAGCAAAAGGGAATTGCTTTGAAGGCCTCCAAAGTTAAGAAGGAGGAGGATGATGACTCGGACGAAGAAATGGCTCTTTTGATGAGAAGGTTCAAGAAATTTTACAAGTCCAAGAAGAAGGGTTTCAGATCCAAGGGTCAAGACTTCAAGAAAAAGACTTCATTCAAGAAGTTTGAGCCTAGACAAGAGAAGACCGAGAAGAAAGGGGTCAGCTTTGAGTGTGGTGGCATAGGACACTTTGCCCCCGATTGTGCCAATCATGTTAACAAGAAGAAAGGGAAAGTGATGGCCACCACATGGAGTGGGAGTGATGACTCCAATGAAGGAGATAAGTCTTCGAATGATGAAGAACTCATGGCTAACTTCATAGCCTTTACCTCTTCTCACAAGAGCAAAAGTGCTAGTGAAGATGAGAATGAGAGTCAAGTGGAAATTGACTCAAGTGATGATTGCTCTTCATCACACTCCACAAATGGAAATGTGGATAGGATGGATCTCAAAGACTACATGGAGAAATTTGAGAGTTCAAGGCTAAAGAACAAGAGAGAGATTAGGAGATTGAAAGAAGAAAATCTAGAGCTCTCAACTCAAATAGACCAATTAAGTGAAGAAGTAGTGAGATCAACAAAGAACGAAGATAAGCTTAAAGAGGAGTTAGTCTTATCTAGGAGGAATGAAGAAAGTCTAAAGAGGGAGCTTGAACAAGCAAGAAAGTCTATGACTATGATGGATTCTAGCACCAAGAAGCTTGACCATATGCTTGGTGTTGGAAAGAGTCCATGTGACAAGAGGGGTCTTGGGTATGAAGATGACAAGAAGATCTCAACCTCTAACAAGACCGTGTTTGTCAATGTAAGGATTCCCGTTGTTTTTAATTGGCTTATTTCGTGATCAAACCATATGTGGGGGTTCTTTGTAAGGGTAGCCTAAGTATCGGTCTTGTTGTTCGAAACCCTTTTGAAGACCTCGTGTTGATAAGCACCGAAGGTAAATTTCTATGTGCTTACCTTTCTTTGAAGAGATTTAGAAGCACACACACACTAAACATTCATTGCATATGTGTGCATTCTCTTCATTTGTCACAATTCACACTTGCACTTATTTATTATATTTTGTTGTGTGTTATTGTGTCTTGTTGTTGTGTTAATTCGTTTCCCGATAACTTTTGGAAACGTCCGCGCATGCACGAGAATGTGCTTGGTTTAGCGCGAGGACCGCCTATGGAGAATGCCCTTGGCTTCTCCTTGGTTTTCACCTATCTAGGTGATCGGCGGTTATGATCGGCGGCCTGGCCGCCGAATGAAACCGCCGTTTCAGTCCAGATTGGTCTGAAGCTTTTCTGCGGTTAAGATCGGCGGTCACGACCGCCGTTCGAAACCGCCGTTTCAAGACCTGATTGATTTATCTCTCGGTCTAATTCGGCGGTTGAAACGGCGGGCATTAAACCGCCGTTCGAAACCGCCGTTCATACCTGGTCGATTTTGATCTCTCTGTTCTGTTTCGGCGGTTGGAATCGGCGGTCACGAAACCGCCGAATGAACCGCCGTTTATGCTCTGTTCTTCACGAGCTAAATTCGGCGGTCATGAACGGCGGCCTGGCCGCCGATTGAAACCGCCGATTGGCGCGTTTCTTTGAAACTTACTTAAACGACCACACTTTGATTTGGCCCCCTATATATATGCCACTTTGACTTTAGGTCAAAAAAAGAGAGTTTATATTCAGAATTCATACTTAGGATATTTTTCAAAGAGAAGAAAAATTCCAAGAACTCCATTCTTGATTCTCAAACACTTTTCATGATCATCAATCATCATCTAGCATCATCTTAGATCATCTAGATGTCATCTAGCATGGAATCTTCATCATACTTTGCTTGGTAAGCTTTTCACTAATATCTTACATGTTTTGTGTTTCTCTTATCTAGCAATCTCAATTAATTACTTGTTTGTTATTTTGTATGCTTTAGATACAATATTGAGATGAGTATGATGTATGTTTGAGATTTTATATTGTGCTTGCATATTAGGTTTTGTGCTTAATATTGATTAGCTAAACTAATTGACATGTCATTTAGTTTTGATATCTAGGATTATACTTAATTGCATATTAATCATCTTAGATAAGCATATAGGGTTTCCCTTGCTCTATGTTGCATTTTGGATATTCACATATATTCACTTAGGGTTGTATTCTCTTCAAAGAGAAAGTAAGTCTTGTGTGTAGCATCCGGGATTAGGTTGCTTAGAACGCAAGCAAATTGGACTAGGTTCACTCATACCGGGATTAGGTAGGTGTGTGATTACTTCCGGGATTAGGTTGTAATCGTTTGCACATTTAGTGGATTCGAGGTTCGAGTGTGGCTTACTTACATAGCCCGTGGTTTTTCCCGTGAGGGTTTCCACGTAAAAACCAAGTGTTGTTTTAATTTCCGCACCATATTACAATTGCTTGGTTATATTATCTTGAGGGCATTTTCGTAATTTTGACTAACACGAAAAATTGGGTAAAAAGCGTAAAATCTATTCACCCCCCCTCTAGATAGCTTTATACACACCGTGCTATTATTTGTTTCAATTGGTATCAGAGCGGGTTCCTAGACATACATAGGTGATCCTTGCTTATTTTGGTGTGTTTTGCATTTTGTGTGATTTTTGATCATTCATACATTTGCATTCATTTCATTCATTCATAAACACTATGAGTGGAAACGGTGGAAATGGTGGTGGCCACGAAGGAGCTTCTAGCACAAGGCCTCCACTTCTTACCGGATTGAACTATTCCCAATGGAAAGGGAAGATGGAATCCTACATATGCCAAATTCATGACCGTGCTTGGATGGCGGTGGAAGACGGATATGATCTCCCTATGATGACTCCCGATGGTGGAGGACAAGATGTTTTGAAGCCTAAGGCGCAATGGAACGCGCAAGAGTTTGAGGCTTCTAAGTGGAATAGGAAGGCTATGCATGCCATTATGTGTGCTATGGATGAGAATCAGTACAAGCTTATTCAGAATACTCAGATTGCCAAAGTGGCATGGGACATCCTTCTAGTTGCACATGAGGGAACCGAGGTGGTGAAGGAGTCCAAGCTTCAAGTCCTCCAAACTCAGTTTAAGCTACTTAGGATGGGAGAGGATGAATGCTTCAATGACTTCGAAATCAAATTGATGGATATTGTAAATCAAAGCCATCAACTCGGAGACCCGTATTCGGATAGGAGAGTCAAGCAAAAAATTATGAGATCTCTCCCCGATAGGTTTGAATCCAAGGTGACGGCCATAGAAGAAAATAGTGGCTACATGGATATGAAGCCAAGTGAGGTGATTGGGCGTCTCCTTGCATATGAGTCTAGGAAGGCTCCTAGCACCACTACTCCTCCTAAGAAGTCTAAAGGAATAGCTTTGAAAGCATCTAAGGATGCAAAGGAGGCAAAGCATGAATCGGATGAAGACCTTGCCTTATTTGTGAAAAGGTTCAACAAGGTTATGGGGTTCAAGAAGAAGAAGGGATTTGGGTCAAGAGGACAAGATTTGAAGAAAAAGAGTTCCTTCAAGAAGTTTGAGCCTAGACAAGAGAGGACCGAAAGGAAAGGGGTCCGATGCTTTGAATGTGGTGGGATTGGTCACTTTGCCCCCGAATGTGCTAATCACAATGATAAGAAGAAGAGCAAAGTGATGGCCGCCACTTGGAGTGGGAGTAGTGATGACTCCAATGAGGAAGATGAGTCTTCAAGTGAAGAAGAGCTCATGGCTAACCTCCTAGCTTTTGCCTCCTCACATAAGAGCAAAAGTGGTAGTGAGAAAGAGGAAATGAGTCAAGAGGAAAATGACTCAAGTGAAGAAGAAAGTGATTCCTCATCTAACTCCATAAGTAGTTTTGTGGAGAAAAAGGTGCTTGCTAAATGCCATGCCGAGTTTAATGATTTAGCAATCAAGAGCACAAGAAAGATCAAGATGTTGAGAGAAGAAAATCTTGAGCTTGCATCTCATAATGACCACTTAGGTGAACAAGTGGAAAAATTCAAGAAGATAGAAGATAAGCTAAGAGAGGAGTTAGCTTTATCTAGGAGGAATGAAGAAAGTCTAAAGAGTGAGCTTGAAGAAGTTAGAAATTCTATGACTAGGATGGATTCTAGCACCAAGAAGCTTGACCATATGCTTGGTGTTGGAAAGAGTCCATGTGACAAGAGGGGTCTTGGGTATGAAGATGACAAGAAGATCTCTACCTCTAACAAGACCGTGTTTGTCAAGAGCTTGAAGAAAGAAGAAACTTCATTTGTGCAAGCTCCTAGAAAGAAATTAGAAGTAGGACAATGCTCTAATGCACAAGTGAAGATGGGTCCAAGAAGGAAACCTCAAGCTCAACCCCCTAGGGTCTCTCAAGCCAACATTCCTCCTCAAATGGCTCACAAAGGAAAGAGACCTATCATGCAACCTCAAGCTAGGAAGCAACCAAGACCGGTTCAACAACGAAGAAGGATTGAACCCTTTCATCCACAAAGACAAAGGCAAGGTATGATTCTTATTTCATCCCTATTTGTCACTTTTGTGGTTGTGATGGTCATATTAGACCAAATTGCTTTCAATATATTAAAATGTGTAGAAAACAAAGCATGATAGAGAAGAAAAAGAAAAGAGCCATGATGCATGTTCCTAGGAATGATAATACTATTATGCATGATCCTAGGACATCTAGAGCCCATATACCAAAAACCACTAAGAAAGCTAAGATTGTTTCTAGGTGGATTAGAAAGAATGACATTGTTTGCCATGTTGCTCAAATAGCCTTGAAGGCAAATTCTTCTAATTTTTGGTATCTAGATAGTGGGTGCTCTAGGCACATGACGGGAAACAAGAGTTTCTTCGAGACTCTTGTTATGGAGGAAGGTGGATATGTCACTTTTGGTGATGGATCCAAAAAGAAAGTTGTAGGGAAAGGAACCATTTCCGTTCCCGGATTACCCTCCTTATCCGATGCTTTATTTGTTGATGGCTTGAAAGCCAATTTAATAAGCATTTCACATCTAAGTGATGAAGGATATTCCGTCTTGTTTTGTAAAGATGATTGCTCAATCCTAAAGCCCGATGGACAAACCTTATTGAAAGGTATGAGATCTAGCGACAATTGCTATTGTCTTGAAGCTAGAATAGTCTCAAACAATGTGTCCATGGATGAGCAAATTGAGTTGTGGCATGAAAGACTTGGCCACATGAACTTTAGGGATCTACGGACCCTTGGAAAGTTCGAGTGTGTGCGTGGCCTCCCTAAGCTTGGGAAGAAAGCCAATGGTGTTTGTGGACCTTGCCAACAAGGAAAGCAAACTAAAAGCATGCACAAAAAGGGTAAGTATCTCACCACCAAGGAGCCTCTTGAGCTTCTCCACATGGACCTCATGGGTCCCATGCAAACCGAAAGTTTGGGTGGAAAGAGATACATTTTTGTATGTGTTGATGATTTCTCTAGATTTACATGGACATACTTTCTTAGAGAAAAATCCGAAACTTTTGATAAGTTTAAAATGCTTTGTACTAAATTACAAAATGAAATGAAATCTAACATTAGAAGCATTAAACGGATTAGAAGTGACCATGGGAGAGAGTTTGAGAATGCCTATTTTGAAAGCTTTTGTGATAGCTTAGGCATCTCCCATGAGTTTTCGGCTCCTAGGACACCTCAACAAAATGGAGTTGTTGAGAGGAAAAATAGGGTCCTCCAAGAGATGGCCCGAGTGATGTTGCTTAGCAACAATGTCCCTAGGAACCTATGGACCGAAGCCATCAATACGGCTTGCTATATAGGAAATCGTGTGTTCCTAAGGCCCGGTTCTAGAAACACCTCCTATGAGCTATGGAAGGGTAGGAAGCCAAATGTTAGCTACTTCCACACATTTGAAAGCAAATGCTACATTTTAAATGACCGTGATCAACTTGGCAAGTTTGATGCTAAGAGTGATGAGGGTATCTTTATTGGCTACGCCTTGAATAGTAAAGCCTATAGAGTTTTCAACTTGAAGACTCGAACTGTCATGGAATCATCAAATGTGGTCATTGATGATACTAGGCTCAAGTCTAATGACCATGAGGAGGAGGATGTTCTAGAGGATGACACTCCTTTGGAGAGGGTTGTGGTGACTCCCAATGTTGGGACATCTAATGAAGTCACACAACCCATTACTAGAGTTCCTAACTTGGACTCTAATGAACCCGCTCCATGGGTTAGAAGACTCCATAACAAAGAGGATGTTATTGGAGATGTTAATGAGGGTGTTAGGACTAGACGTCAACTTGCTAATCTTATTAGCTATACTTGCTACACCTCTCAAATTGAACCCAAAAAGGTTGAAGAAGCCTTACATGATGAATTTTGGGTTCTTGCCATGCAAGAAGAGCTAAACCAATTCGAAAGGAATGAGGTTTGGACTCTAGTTCCTAGGCCTAAGACCACTAATGTCATAGGCACTAAATGGATATTTAGGAACAAATCCGATGAGGATGGCAACATAGTGCGGAACAAGGCTAGACTTGTAGCACAAGGGTACTCTCAAATTGAGGGTATCGACTTTGAGGAGACATTTGCTCCCGTTGCCCGTTTAGAGTCTATTAGGCTTCTCTTGTCCATTTCTTGTGTGCACAAGTTCAAATTGCACCAAATGGATGTCAAGAGTGCCTTCCTCAATGGCTTCTTGCAAGAGGAAGTGTTTGTTGAACAACCCAAGGGGTTTGTGGATGCACACCACCCCAACCATGTCTATCGCCTCAAGAAGGCACTATATGGGTTGAAACAAGCACCGAGGGCTTGGTATGAGCGCCTCACTCAATTTCTTGTTGACAATGACTACACAAGAGGTAGTGTTGACAAGACACTATTCATCAAGAGAGACAATGATGAGCTTTTCATAGCTCAAATATATGTTGATGACATAGTGTTTGGCTCCACCAACAACACCAAGGTCCAACAATTTGTTGATGTTATGTCTCATGAATTTGAGATGAGTCTTGTTGGTGAGCTTAATTACTTCCTAGGTTTGCAAATTAGGCAACTTGATAATGGGATCTTCATAACCCAAGCCAAATATGCCAAAAACCTTGTGAAGAAGTTTGGTCTTGAAAAAGCCAAACATTGTGACACTCCTATGAGCACCACTTTGAAGCTAAGCAAGGATGCTAGCGGTAAAAGTGTGGACCAAACCTTATATCGTGGCATGATAGGGAGCTTGCTCTATTTGACCGCAAGTAGGCCCGATATATCATTTAGTGTAGGAGTTTGTGCTAGGTACCAATCCGATCCCAAGGAGTCCCATCTCTCTTCGGTTAAGAGAGTCATTCGCTTTGTGAATGGGACTTCCAACTATGGGATTTGGTACTCATTTGACACTAATCCTAGTCTTGTAGGATATAGTGATGCGGATTGGGCAGGAAACTGTGATGATAGGAAGAGCACATCGGGCGGTTGCTTCTTTCTAGGCAACAACTTGGTGTCTTGGTTTTGCAAGAAGCAAAACTCGATTTCCTTGTCCACGGCGGAAGCCGAGTACATAGCCGCGGGGAGTGGATGCACTCAACTTATATGGATGAAGCAAATGCTAGTAGATCACGGATTCAACCAAGGTACTCTCACTCTCTTTTGTGATAACATGAGTGCCATTAATATTTCCAAGAATCCGGTGCAACATTCTAGAACTAAGCATATTGACATCCGCCATCACTTCATTAGAGAGCTTGTTGAAAATAAATGCATAGTACTTGAACATGTAGGTACTAATGATCAACTTGCGGACCTATTTACTAAACCCTTAGATGCTACTCGATTTAAAACTCTTAGTAGATCTATTGGGGTATGTCTTGTGGAGTGATGTTCTATGATTGACCCCATATGGGGAACTCAAGCAAAGAGAGCTATTTTGCATTCTTGTATCTTGCAAAAAATTTGAAATATCTTATGCCTCTTCTTTTAATTGCTTGAGTAAGCTTGGTTGTACATATGTATATATGTTTTAAAATTCCATAAGTGTGAACCTTGCTTGTCTACAATCCATGTCATATTTATGTTCAAACATGCATTTTTGGACTAGGAGATTTACATTGGAAGTATGATTTGAATGACCTATGATTATCTCCATGACATGATGATTCTTTAATAACATGCTAATGTCAAATGAAAAAGCATGAAATTCATATATCATGCTCACATGAAAAGCATGAATTGATGATTGCATATTCTTAAAAATGCAAAACTTGTGTGAAAACTTATGAGACTCAAAATGAATAAAGGATCTTGTATCCATTCAAAGGAAATTACATTCCAAATGTCTCTCTTTCTTTATTAGTTGAACATGGTTACTATAATACGGATAATTTTATCCGGAAAAATCAAATAGGGTGCAAAGTCGCTCATGCCATGTTTCGCTTATAAAGTTGGATATAGTTGCTCTTAAATTGAAATTCATAATCTCTATATCCTTGCTTTTCCCATGACATTGGTGAAATTGGTTTGAATTCTTATTAGAAACCTTTGTCATTTGCTTTGCCAAATACCATTGTATTTTGGACTTGAATGCTATATGTCTTGTATGCAAAGCATGTTGGATTCACACATTTCTCAAAATAAATCTCCTTGTTTCTCTCAAATTAATTGAAGTGCATAAAGTGACTTATATGTATATGCAAGTCTTGCATGCTTCTATCTCTCGTTGCTATGAGTGACCCGGTTGGGGACTACTCCTTTGCCTATATCATGACAAAAAGGGGGAGTAGGATATGGTAAGGGGAGGTGCAAAATATAGAAGCTATTGTACACTTTGGGGAGAACATACATTGAGGGGGAGTAACCCGTTGAGGGGGAGCATTGCATTTATCATACATTGCATACATTTGGTAATGTTGTGCCTAAATTCTAAAAATGCAAATGCTTGGTATTGTTCTCACATGATTAATCTCACACTTTTCTTGTATTAGAAATGTTAGAAACTCTTTTCAGGGATTGATTTTTCTACAAGAGGATTGAAGACTTCAAGTTGCATTAGCTTATCTCTTTGTAATGTAGAATATCATTATAGTCCCGTAGTTTCTATTTTTTGTGAGGAATCATTGTGAGTGATGGTTTTGTCACGAAATAGCCAAAGGGGGAGATTGTAAGGATTCCCGTTGTTTTTAATTGGCTTATTTCGTGATCAAACCATATGTGGGGGTTCTTTGTAAGGGTAGCCTAAGTATCGGTCTTGTTGTTCGAAACCCTTTTGAAGACCTCGTGTTGATAAGCACCGAAGGTAAATTTCTATGTGCTTACCTTTCTTTGAAGAGATTTAGAAGCACACACACACTAAACATTCATTGCATATGTGTGCATTCTCTTCATTTGTCACAATTCACACTTGCACTTATTTATTATATTTTGTTGTGTGTTATTGTGTCTTGTTGTTGTGTTAATTCGTTTCCCGATAACTTTTGGAAACGTCCGCGCATGCACGAGAATGTGCTTGGTTTAGCGCGAGGACCGCCTATGGAGAATGCCCTTGGCTTCTCCTTGGTTTTCACCTATCTAGGTGATCGGCGGTTATGATCGGCGGCCTGGCCGCCGAATGAAACCGCCGTTTCAGTCCAGATTGGTCTGAAGCTTTTCTGCGGTTAAGATCGGCGGTCACGACCGCCGTTCGAAACCGCCGTTTCAAGACCTGATTGATTTATCTCTCGGTCTAATTCGGCGGTTGAAACGGCGGGCATTAAACCGCCGTTCGAAACCGCCGTTCATACCTGGTCGATTTTGATCTCTCTGTTCTGTTTCGGCGGTTGGAATCGGCGGTCACGAAACCGCCGAATGAACCGCCGTTTATGCTCTGTTCTTCACGAGCTAAATTCGGCGGTCATGAACGGCGGCCTGGCCGCCGATTGAAACCGCCGATTGGCGCGTTTCTTTGAAACTTACTTAAACGACCACACTTTGATTTGGCCCCCTATATATATGCCACTTTGACTTTAGGTCAAAAAAAGAGAGTTTATATTCAGAATTCATACTTAGGATATTTTTCAAAGAGAAGAAAAATTCCAAGAACTCCATTCTTGATTCTCAAACACTTTTCATGATCATCAATCATCATCTAGCATCATCTTAGATCATCTAGATGTCATCTAGCATGGAATCTTCATCATACTTTGCTTGGTAAGCTTTTCACTAATATCTTACATGTTTTGTGTTTCTCTTATCTAGCAATCTCAATTAATTACTTGTTTGTTATTTTGTATGCTTTAGATACAATATTGAGATGAGTATGATGTATGTTTGAGATTTTATATTGTGCTTGCATATTAGGTTTTGTGCTTAATATTGATTAGCTAAACTAATTGACATGTCATTTAGTTTTGATATCTAGGATTATACTTAATTGCATATTAATCATCTTAGATAAGCATATAGGGTTTCCCTTGCTCTATGTTGCATTTTGGATATTCACATATATTCACTTAGGGTTGTATTCTCTTCAAAGAGAAAGTAAGTCTTGTGTGTAGCATCCGGGATTAGGTTGCTTAGAACGCAAGCAAATTGGACTAGGTTCACTCATACCGGGATTAGGTAGGTGTGTGATTACTTCCGGGATTAGGTTGTAATCGTTTGCACATTTAGTGGATTCGAGGTTCGAGTGTGGCTTACTTACATAGCCCGTGGTTTTTCCCGTGAGGGTTTCCACGTAAAAACCAAGTGTTGTTTTAATTTCCGCACCATATTACAATTGCTTGGTTATATTATCTTGAGGGCATTTTCGTAATTTTGACTAACACGAAAAATTGGGTAAAAAGCGTAAAATCTATTCACCCCCCCTCTAGATAGCTTTATACACACCGTGCTATTATTTGTTTCAGTCAAGAGTTTGAGGAACGAAGAAACTTCATTTGTGCAAATTCCTAGGAAGAAGTTAGAAGTAGGACAATGTTCTAATGCACAAGTGAAGATGGGGCTAAGAAGGCAACCTCAAGCTCAACCCCCTAGGGTCCCTCAAGCCAACATTTCTCCATAAGTGGCTCACAAAGGAAAGAGACCAATCATGCAACCTCAAGCTAGGAAGCATTCTAGGCCTGTTCAACAACGAAGATGGATTGAACCCACTCATCCAAAAAGACAAGGACAAGGTATGATTCCTTATTTTACTCATATATGTCACTTTTGTGGATTTGATGGTCATATTAGACCACATTGCTTTCGATATATTAAAATGTGCAAAACTAGAAGCATGATTGAGAAGAAAAAAAAAAAGCCATGATGCATGTTCCTAGGAATGATGATATTGTTATGCATGATCCCAGAACATCTAGAGCCCATGTACCAAAGACCACTAAGAAAACTAAGATTGTTTCTAGGTGGATTAGAAAGAATGAAAATGTTTGCCATGTTGTTCAAATAGCCTTAAAGGCAAATTCTTCTAATTTTTGGTATTTAGATAGTGGGTGCTCTAGGCACATGACGGGAAACAAGAGTTTCTTCGAGACTCTTGTCATGGAAGAAGGTGGAAGTGTCACCTTTGGTGATGGATCCAAGAAAAGAGTAAGAGGGAAAGGAACCATTTCCATTCCCGGATTACCTTTCCAATGGTTTATTTGTTGATGGCCTAAAAGCCAATTTGATAAGCATTTCTCATCTAAGTGATGAAGGACTTTCCGTCTTATTTTCTAAAAATAATTGCTCTATCCTATTGCCCAATGGACAAACCTTGTTGAAAGGTATGAGATCTAGCGACAATTGATATTGTCTTGAAGCTAGTACAGTCTCAAACAATGTGTCCTTGAAAGTTCTCAAAATACTCGAGGCGTGTTTATCAATATAAAGCTAGAGGGGGGGGGGGGGTGAATAGATTTTAACTATTATTACCCAATTTTCGCATGCAAGTCAATTTTACGAAAATGCCCCTACTAGTCAAAAATACATACAAGTGTAATATAGTGCGGAATTTAAATAACACTTGATGTATACGTGGAAACCCAACCACTGGGAAAAAACCACGGGCTGTATAGTGCGCCACACTCGGAACTCGAAATCACTAATTGAAATGAAGTTTACAACCTATGTAGACCTCGTCTAACACTCCGGTCTGTAACCCCTCACTTCTACCCAGCGGGCCTTTATTAGCAACCCTATTCCAATTTGCTTGAGGCCTAAGCACTCTTAGCCTCAAGACTTACTTCTCAATGAAGAGAAACAACCCTATGTGAATATGTATGAATATTCAATTAATGCAATAAGAGCTAGGGTACTCTAAATGCTTATCTAGGATGATGATATATTCAATTTAAATCAACCCTAGATATCAATTGCTAAATGACATGTCAAATAGCATAGATGATCATAGATTATAAAAACCTAGATATCTATCAAAAACAACACTCAATTAATTCATCACAAATAATCTCTTTTCTTGTATTTAACATATGATCAAAAACATACAAGTAATTTAAAAGAGATGGCTTGGTATTTAAAATACTACAATAAGATGAAATTAATCAAAATCTTACCAAGCAAGTTGTGATGATGCAAACCCATACATGGATGCACTCTATATAGACATAGGAGATGCAATATGAAATTTGATGCAAAAGGGGTTTGATTTGAGTGGTTAAAGATGAGTTCTTGATTTGATTTTCTCTCAAAATCTATATTTGAAGATTAGGGTTCTTAAGAGTCAAAGAACTAATTCAGATAAAGAGAAAGTGTGATATTTATAGACATCAAGAACAGGGCAAGTGAAAAGACAATTTTGCCCCTGAAACGCACCGTTCGGCGGTTTCAATCGGCGGCCTGGCCGCCGATGACGACCGCCGAATAGAGCTCGTGAAGAACAGAGCATTAACGGCGGTTTCATTCGGCGGTTTCATGACCGCCGATCCAACCGCCGAATCAAACCCGAGGGATTAAAATCGATCAGGTATGAACGGCGGTTTCGAACGGCGGTCGTGACCGCCGATCTGGACCGCATAATTGCTTCAGACCAATCTGGACTGAAACGGCGGTTTCATTCGGCGGCCAGGCCGCCGATCATAACCGCCGATCACCAACAATGGTGAAAACCAAGGAGAAGCCAAGGGCATTCTCCATAGGCGGTCTTCGCGCGAAACCAAGCACTAATTAGTGCAAGCGCGGACGTTTCCGAACAATGTCGGGAAACGAATTATAAGGCACATATACACACAACAAGATATATCAACCAAAGTGCTAGTGTGTAAAGTGACATGTGAAGAGATGCACATAAAAATAAGCAAGTATGCAATCATAGCAAGAATGCTAAGTGAGTGTGTGCTACTAAATCTCTTCAAAGAAAAACAAGCACAAGAGATTATACCTTTGGCGTGCTTGTAACTTGAGGTCATGGAAGGGCCTTTGATCTTCAACACTAAACACTTAGACTACCCTTACATTCAAAACCCCAACATGTGGTTTGACCACGAAATAAGCCAATCAACAAAACGGGAATCCTTACAATCTCCCCCTTTGGCTATTTCGTGACAAAACCACCACTCACATTGATTCCTCACAACATAATAGAAACTACGGGTCTACAATGAATTTCTACTTTACAAAGAGATAAGATAAATGGTCTTGAAGTCTTCAATCTCAAGTAGAACAATCAATCCCTGAAAGCACAGTTTCTAACATTTCCAATACAAGAAAAGGTGAGATGAATCAAGTGAGATAAAACAAGCATTTGCATTTAAGAATTTAAGTACAACATCATGCAATGTATGAATGTGCAAATGCTCCCCCTCAAAGGGTTACTCCCCCTCAATTAGTATTCTCCCCAACATGCACAATTGCTACTACAATTTGCAACTCCCCTTACCACACCATACTCCCCCTTTTTGTCATGATATAGCAAGGGAGTAGTCCCCAACCGGGTCACTCAAGGCAAAGAGAGATAGTAGCAATCTAGTATATGCATAATCAATATAAGTCACTTTATGCAATCTCAAATTTATTGGAGAGAAACAAGGAGATTTATTTAAATAAAATGTGTGAATCAAAAAAAATTGCTTTGCATACAAGACATGTAGCATTTAAGTCCAAAATACCATGGTATTTGGCAAAGCAAATGACAAAGGTTTTCAATATGAATTCAAACCAATTTCACCAATGTCAAGAGAGAAGCAAGGATATAGGTTTTCATTGATTTCAATTTAAGAACAACTATATCCAACTTTATAAGCCAAACATGTCATGAGCGACTTTGCACCCTACTTGATTTTTCCGGATAAGATATCCGTATGATAGTAGACATGTTCAACCAATAAAGAAAGAGAGACATTTGGATTGTAAAATCCTTGAATGGATACAAGATCCTTTTTCATTTGAGTCTCATAAGCTTTTTCACACATTTTTTGCAATTAAGAAATGCAATCATCAAAACATGCTTTTCAAGATTAGCATTTAGCATGTCATTTTAGCAATCATCAAATCATGGAGATCATTATAGGTCATTCAAATTAAATCCTATGTAAATATCTCCTAGTCCAAAAATGCATGTTTGAACATAAATATGACATGGATTGCAATACAAGCATTGATCACACTTATCGAATAGAAAATATGTATACATAGTGTAACCAAGCTAACTCAAGCAACAAAAAGAGAAGCATAAGATATTTCAAATTTTTTGCAAGTGACTAGATGCAAAATAGCTCTCTTTGCTTAAGTTCCCCATATGGGGTCAAATTACCATACCACTTCAAAGAAGGGTATGAGGTCCTATGGACCTACCAAGTCCTTTGGACTTGGATGAACCTATTTGAGACTTGTTAGTCTCGTAGCAAGCGGGTTCATTCTTATTACTCCACTTAGGTGACACTAAATCAATCCTAGTGGACAAGGGTTCTAGAGTACAAGATGAAAAAGGATCATGCACATGATTTTCTTCCTTTTTATGAAGCATCTTAGCTCTAGTCTTTTTCTTGTCAATCATGCTTTTAGCTCTACACATTTCAATGTAATGCAAGCAACTTGGTCTAATATGACCAACAATACCACAAAAATGACAAGTGGGAATAAGGTTAGGAATCATACCATTCCCTTTAGCATGGATAGGAGCTTTCCCTTGTCGTTGTGGTTGTCTTGGTTGTTGGATCGGATCTCTCCTCTTTTGTTGAAAACCAAGACGAGGTTGCTTGCTTGTCTGAGCTTGCATGATTGAACTCTTCCCATTGTGTTTTTGAGTTTGAGGGAAGATAGTGTGAGGAGCCCTTTGGGTGTGAGCTTGAGCTTGACCTTTTGGTGCCTCAACCACTTGGGCACTTCTTGAACACTCTCCTAGGTCACTCTTCTTCCTAGGTTGTTGAGGAGGAGGGGACATATTGAAGTCCATGTTCATGGCACAGGATGTCTTGCTTGTGGAGGAGGCATCCGTGTCATCAATGTAGCCAAGACCTCTCTTGTCACTTGGCTTTCTTCCAACTCCCAACATGTGGTCAAGCATCTTGGTGCTTGAAGTCATCTTAGCCATTAAGACCTTAACTTCTTCAAGCTCTCTTTTTAGCTCTTCTTCTCTCCTCTTAGATAAGGCTAAGTCTTCTTTTAGCTTATCTTCATCCGCCATGGATCTCACCACTTCTTCACACAAGTGGTCTACTAGTGTTGAAAGCTCTAGATTCTCTTCTTTTAATCTTCTAATTTCTTCCTTGTTCCTCATCATCGAGCTCTCAACTTTGACTTTGTAGTCATTAAGATCCATACACTCCACATTTCCATTTGTGGAGTTAGATGACAAACATTCAACATTTGTGTCATCTCCTCTAATCTCCATTTCACCAATGGAGTCATCTCCTTCATCAAGATCATCAAATTTTTCTCTTGATGAGGAAAGAGCCAAATCCCTATGAGTAGCTACACCAACTACTTCTATACCTTGTTCTTCTTGGGGATCACAAGGAAAAGCAACTTTGCCATCTTCTTCAACTTCTACACTCTTGGCTCCAAATTCCGTGTAGATGATGGCAAGTTCTTCATCACTTGAAGGATTTTCATCATCTTCATATTTATCCCATAAGGTGGCCTTCGCCTTCCCTTTTCTTCTATCCTTCAAGTTTCCACACTCCGGGGAGAAATGCCCGAATCCTCCACATTCGTAGCACTGAATCCCCTCTCTTGAAGACACTCCTTGGTTTGGCTTGTTAATGAGTCCCATGTCTTCAATTGAGATACCCTTCTTCTTGTCATGCTTCGAAGTCTCCAAAGCAATTTTCTTCTTCTTCTTCTTAGGAGGTGCGATGGTCAACTTTTTCTTAGGAGGTGAGGTGGTTAAATTCACAAATCTCCTAAATCTCTCTAGTAAGAGAGGCATCTCCTCAATGGAGTCAATTTCTTCTCTCACAAAATCACTCATAGTGTTTGCGTTGAATGAATGCAAATTGTAAGGATTCCCATTATTGATTGGCTTATTTCGTGGTCAAACCACATGTTGGGGTTTGGTTGTAAGGGTAGTCTAGGTGTTTGTTGAAGATCAAGACCCTTTCCAAGACCTCAAGAGGACAAGCACCAAAGGTATATATCTAGTGCTTACATTGGCTTGAAGAGATATAGTTGCACACACACACACAACATGCATAACTCTTATTCTTGTATGGTGTGTTTATATTTTGTGTGCATTGTGCTTTATTGATTTATTCAATATCTCTTCTTGCATGTTGAATTGATTGCATCTTGTTATATGATAATGCCATGACATGTTAGGCATTAGGATGCATTCAATACCCACACTTGCACTTCATGTATGTTAGCTTTTAGTGTGGTGTAATTCGTTTCCCTAAGGATGTTCGGAAACGTCCGCGCGTGCACGGTAATGTGCTTTGTTTTGCGCAATGATCGCCGGTGGAGATGCCTTTGGCTTCTCCTTGGTTTCACCATTTTTGGTGAATCGGCGGTTACGTTCGGCGGCCTGGCCGCCGTTCGAAACCGCCGAATCAGACCTGATTGAAATATATCTCTCGGGTCCAAAACGGCGGTTGTGATCGGCGGTTGCCAAACCGCCGAATGAAGTCGCCGAAGTTCCCCTGTTCCGCTCGGGAGCCATTCGGCGGTTCATTTCGGCGGCCTGGCCGCCGAATGAAACCGCCGATCGGTGCGTTTCAAGGGCAAAATTGTATTTTCACCTGCCCTGTTTTTGGTCTCTATAAATACATCCTTATCTCTGGTTCAGAACACAAGTCTTTGATGATAAGAACCCTAGAGAGATATTTAGAGAGACTTGAGAGAGAAAGCTTAAAGATCATATCTTTATCTCTCTAAACCCATTCCCACATGCATAAATCTTCATCTAAGCATCATCTAGGATCATCTAGCATATGCTAATGCATGGGACTTCTTCAACACACATGGTATGATTTGTTGAACACTTTTATCTTACATAATTAGTGTTTCTACTTATCAATTTTATCTCATATTTTACTTATATGTGTTTAGATTAATTTCTACATATAAGATTGAGATTATGTGTTGATTGGGTTTTTATTTGTTAGCTAGGCTTTAATGTTCATATGCCATCTAGCTAATTGATCTCATTTATTGATTGAGATTATTGTTCATAGCTTATTTGATTAGGTCATTATTGCCTAAAAGCTATGCCATGAACATTCTTGTGTGATGTATTGATAACTAGGTTGATAGATTGTTTTTTTAATCAACTAGTTAATCCTTTGAATGTTTGTGGGTTTTATATGATAGCTTTGTATCTAGGATTGGTGATCCTTTACTTAGCTAAAGTTATATGCCATGTCATATAGCTATATGTGATATCTAGGATTGATTATATTGTCATCTTATAATCCTAGGTAAGCATTTAGAGTACCCTAGCTCTTATTGCATTAATTGAATATTCATACATATTCACATAGGGTTGTGCATCTCTTTTGAGAGATTGAAGTCTTGGGGCTAAGGTTGCTTAGGCCTCAAGCAAATTGGACTAGAGCCGCTATAAAAGGCCCGCGTGGTAGATTAGAGGGTGCTCACGCCAAGAGTAGTGTATCAGGGGATATCACTAGGGATTGAACCAAGAGTGGCGATTGGTAGTGTCCATAGCCTGAGGTTATCTAGGGTGAGGGTCCGAGAATCACTTGAGGGTGTAACCGTCTTTTCATATAGTGGATTTCGAGGTCCGAGTGTGGCGCACTTAACAGCCCGTGGTTTTTCCCAGTGGTTGGGTTTTCCACGTATACATCAAGTGTCATTTACTATTTCCGCATCTTATTACACTTGTATGTATTTTTGACTTGCTAAGGGTATTTTCGTAAAATTGACATGCATGCGAAAATTGGGTAATAATTAGATAAAATCTATTCACCCCCCCTCTAGCTTTATATTGATACACACACCTCGAGTATTTTATGAACTTTCACAAATGAGAAGAATGCAAAATGTATGAAGAAATCAAACAAACATACAAAATGCAAAAACACACCAAAATGAGCTAGGATCACCTAAGTATATCTAGGAACCCGCTCTGATACCAATTGAAAGTTCTCAAAATACTCGAGGCGTGTTTATCAATATAAAGCTAGAGGGGGGGTGAATAGATTTTAACTATTATTACCCAATTTTCGCATGCAAGTCAATTTTACGAAAATGCCCCTACTAGTCAAAAATACATACAAGTGTAATATAGTGCGGAATTTAAATAACACTTGATGTATACGTGGAAACCCAACCACTGGGAAAAAACCACGGGCTGTATAGTGCGCCACACTCGGAACTCGAAATCACTAATTGAAATGAAGTTTACAACCTATGTAGACCTCGTCTAACACTCCGGTCTGTAACCCCTCACTTCTACCCAGCGGGGCCTTTATTAGCAACCCTATTCCAATTTGCTTGAGGCCTAAGCACTCTTAGCCTCAAGACTTACTTCTCAATGAAGAGAAACAACCCTATGTGAATATGTATGAATATTCAATTAATGCAATAAGAGCTAGGGTACTCTAAATGCTTATCTAGGATGATGATATATTCAATTTAAATCAACCCTAGATATCAATTGCTAAATGACATGTCAAATAGCATAGATGATCATAGATTATAAAAACCTAGATATCTATCAAAAACAACACTCAATTAATTCATCACAAATAATCTCTTTTCTTGTATTTAACATATGATCAAAAACATACAAGTAATTTAAAAGAGATGGCTTGGTATTTAAAATACTACAATAAGATGAAATTAATCAAAATCTTACCAAGCAAGTTGTGATGATGCAAACCCATACATGGATGCACTCTATATAGACATAGGAGATGCAATATGAAATTTGATGCAAAAGGGGTTTGATTTGAGTGGTTAAAGATGAGTTCTTGATTTGATTTTCTCTCAAAATCTATATTTGAAGATTAGGGTTCTTAAGAGTCAAAGAACTAATTCAGATAAAGAGAAAGTGTGATATTTATAGACATCAAGAACAGGGCAAGTGAAAAGACAATTTTGCCCCTGAAACGCACCGTTCGGCGGTTTCAATCGGCGGCCTGGCCGCCGATGACGACCGCCGAATAGAGCTCGTGAAGAACAGAGCATTAACGGCGGTTTCATTCGGCGGTTTCGTGACCGCCGATCCAACCGCCGAATCAAACCCGAGGGATTAAAATCGATCAGGTATGAACGGCGGTTTCGAACGGCGGTCGTGACCGCCGATCTGGACCGCATAATTGCTTCAGACCAATCTGGACTGAAACGGCGGTTTCATTCGGCGGCCAGGCCGCCGATCATAACCGCCGATCACCAACAATGGTGAAAACCAAGGAGAAGCCAAGGGCATTCTCCATAGGCGGTCTTCGCGCGAAACCAAGCACTAATTAGTGCAAGCGCGGACGTTTCCGAACAATGTCGGGAAACGAATTATAAGGCACATATACACACAACAAGATATATCAACCAAAGTGCTAGTGTGTAAAGTGACATGTGAAGAGATGCACATAAAAATAAGCAAGTATGCAATCATAGCAAGAATGCTAAGTGAGTGTGTGCTACTAAATCTCTTCAAAGAAAAACAAGCACAAGAGATTATACCTTTGGCGTGCTTGTAACTTGAGGTCATGGAAGGGCCTTTGATCTTCAACACTAAACACTTAGACTACCCTTACATTCAAAACCCCAACATGTGGTTTGACCACGAAATAAGCCAATCAACAAAACGGGAATCCTTACAGTGTCCTTGGATGAGCAAATTGAGTTGTGGCATGAAAGACTTGGCCACATGATCTTTCGGGATTTACGAATCCTAGGCAAGTTCGATTGTGTGCATGACCTTCCCAAGCTTGGGAAGAAAGCCAATGGTGTTTGTGGACCTTGCCAACAAGGAAAACAAACCAAAGCCATGCACAAAAAGGGCAAGTATCTCTCCACCAAGGAGATGCAAACCAAGAGATTAAGTGGAAAGAGATACATTTTTGTTTGTGTAGATGATTTCTCTAGGTTCACATGGACATATTTTCTTAGAGAAAAATCCGAGACTTTTGAGAAGTTTAAAATGCTTTGTAATAAAATTCAAAATGAGATGAACTCAAACATTAAAAGCATAAAACGGATTAGGAGTGACCATGGGAGGGAATTTGAGAATATTTCTTTTAAGACCTATTGTAATAGTGTAGGCATCTCCTATGAGTTTTCGGCTCCTAGGACACCTCAACAAAATGAAGTTGTTGAGAGGAAGAATATGGTCTTACAAGAGATGGCCCGTGTGATGTTGCTTAGCAACAATGTCCCTAGGAACCTTTAGGCCGAAGCCGTCAATACGGCTTGCTATATAGGAAATAGAGTGTTCCTAAGGCCCGGTACTAGGTAAACTTCCTATGAGTTATGGAAAGGTAAAAGGCCAAATGTTAGCTACTTCCACACATTTGGAAGCAAATGCTACATTTTAAATGACCGTGATCAACTTGGCAAATTTGATGCTAAGAGTGATGTGGGTATTTTTATTGGCTATGCCTTGAATAGTAGAGCCTATAGAGTTTTCAACTTGAAGACTCGAACCGTCATGGAATCATCTAATGTTGTCATTGATGATACAAGGCTCAAGTCTAATGACCATGAGGAGGAGGGTAGTTTAGATGATGACTCTCCCTTGGAGAAGGTTGTGGAGACTCCTAATGTTGGGAAGTCCGACCTTGATGAAGAGGACACATAACCTCTTGATAGAGTTCCTCTCTTGAACTCTAATGAACCCGCTTCATGGGTTAGGAAACTCCATGATAAAGATGACATCATTGGAGAAGTTAATGAGGGTGTTAGAACTAGGCGTCAAATTGCTAATCTTATTAGCTTTACTTGTTACACCTCTCAAATTGAACCCAAAAAGGTTGATGAAGCCTTGAATGATGAATTTTGGGTTCTTGCCATGCAAGAAGAGCTAAACCAATTCGAAAGGAATGAGGTTTGGACTCTAGTTCCTAGGCCTAAAAACACACATGTTATAGGCACTAAGTGGATATATAGGAACAAATCCGATGAGGATGGCAACATAGTGCGGAACAAGGCTAGACTTGTAGCACAAGGGTACTCTCAAATTGAGGGTATCGACTTTGAGGAGACATTTGCTCCTGTTGCCCGTTTAGAGTCTATTAGGCTTCTCTTGTCCATCTCTTGTGTGCACAAATTCAAATTGCACCAAATGGATGTCAAGAGTGCCTTCCTCAATGGCTTCTTACATGAGGAAGTGTTTGTTGAACAACCCAAGGGGTTTGTGGATGCTCACCACCCCGATCATGTCTATCGCCTCAAAAAAGCTCTATATGGGTAGAAACAAGCACTGAGGGCTTGGTATGAATGACTCACTTAATTTCTTGTTGACAATAACTACATAAGGGGTAGTGTTGACAAGACTCTATTCATCAAGAAAGAACATGATGAGCTCTTTATAACTCAAATTTATGTTGATGACATAGTGTTTGGCTCCACCAACAACATCAAGGTCCAACAATTTGTTGATGCAATGTCTCTTGAATTTGAGATGAGTCTTTTTGGTGAGCTTAGTTACTTCCTAGGTTTGCAAATTAGGCAAATGAATGATGGGATTTTCATAACCCAAGCCAGATATGCCAAGAACCTAGTGAAGAAGTTTGGTCTAGAAAATTCCAAACATTGTGATACACCCATGAGTACCACTTTGAAGCTAAGCAAGGATGCTAGTGGTAAAAGTGTGGATCAAACTCTATATCGTGGCATGATAGGTAGCTTGCTTTACTTGACCGCAAGTAGGCCCGATATATCTTTTAGTATGGGTGTGTATGCTAGGTACCAAGCGGATCCCAAGGAGTCACATCTCTCTTCCGTTAAGAGAATCATTCACTATGTGAATGGGACTTCCAACTATGGGATTTGGTACTCTTTTGACACTAATGCTAGTCTTGTAGGCTTTAGTGATGCGGATTGGGCAGGAAATTGTGATGATAGGAAAAGCACATCGGGCGGTTGCTTCTTCCTAGGCAACAACTTGGTGTCTTGGTTTTGCAATAAGCAAAACTCGATTTCCTTGTCCACGGCCGAGGCCGAGTATATAGCCGCGGGGAGTGGATGCACACAACTCCTTTGGATGAAGCAAATGCTAGTCGACTACGGATTCAACCAAGGTACTCTAACCCTTTTTTGTGATAACATGAGTGCTATTAATATTTCTAAGAATCCGGTACAACATTCTAGGACTAAGCATATTGACATCCGCCATCATTCATTAGAGAGCTTGTTGAAAATAAATGCATAATACTTGAACATGTAGGTACTAATGATCAACTTGCGGACTTATTTACTAAACCCTTAAATGCTACTCGATTTAAAACACTTAGTAGATCTATTGGGATATGTCTTGTAGAGTGATTTGTTTTGTGATTGACCTCATATGGGGAACTCAAGCAAAGAGAGCTATTTTGCATTCTTGTCACTTGCAAAATTTTGAAATATCTTATGCCTCTTCTTTTAATTGCTTGAGTAAGCTTGGTTGTACATTTTCATATGTTTTCATTCAATAAGTGTGAACCTTGCTTGTTTACAATCCATGTCATATTTATGTTCAAACATGGATTTTTGGACTAGGAGATGTACATAGGAAGTATGATTTGAATGACCTATAGTTATCTCCATGACATGATGATTCTTTTATAACATGCTAATGACAAATGTAAAAGCATGATTTGATGATTGCATGCACTTAAAATGCAAAACTTGTGTGAAAAAGCTTATGAGACTCAAATGAAAATCATAATGTCTCTCTTTCTTTATTTGTTGAACATGGCTACTATCATACGGATATCTTATCCGGAAAAATCAAATAGGGTGCAAAGTCGCTCATGCCATGTTTCGCTTATAAAGTTAGATATAGTTGCTCTTAAATTGAAATCAATGAAATCTCTATATCCTTGCTTTTCTCATGACATTAGGTGAAATTGGTTTGAATTCTTATTTGAAACCTTTGTCAATTGCTTTGCCAAATACCATTGTATTTTGGGCTTGAATGCTACATGTCTTGTATGCAAAGCATGTTTGATTCACACATTTTCTCTAAATAAATCTCCTTGTTTCTCTCCATTTAATTGAGATGCATAAAGTGACTTATATTGATTATGCAAATATCTTGTATGCTTCTATCTCTCTTTGCTTAGAGTGACTCGGTTGGGGACTACTCCTTTGCCTATATCATGACAAAAAGGGGGAGTAGGTATGGTAAGGGGAGTTGCAAATTATAGTGGCAATTGTGCATGTTGGGAAGAACACTTACTGAAGGGGAGTAACCTATTGAGGGGGAGCACTGCATTCACATTCATAGCATGATGTTGTACTTAATTTAAAATGCAAATGCTTATTTTATCTCACATGATTAATCTCACATGCTGGTTTTGGAAAGTATAGAAACTTTGTTTTGAAGGATTGATTGTTCTACAAGAGATTGAAGACTTGAAGATTTTTTTTATTTATCTCTTTGTAATGTAGAAAATCCCCTTGGTTTTTATTTTTGTTGTGAGGATTAATGTGAGTGGTGGTTTTGTCACGAAATAGCCAAAGGGGGAGATTGTAAGGATTCTCATTCCTTGATTAGCTTATTTCATGGACAAACCACAATTGGGATTCTTTGTAAGGGTAGCTTAGGTATTGGAATTCAAGTTGATGCCCTTTGAAGACCTCATCAATGACAAGCACCAAAGGTAATTTCTAAGTGCTTACTTGCAATTGAAGAGATAGATGCACACACTCACAAATCATGCATAATGTTGTATTCTTGTATGTTGTGTCTCTATTTTATGTGCTTTAATGTTCATCAACATCTCTTCTTGCATCTTGCGATTATAATGGCATACCTTGTTAGGCTTAGGATGCATTTCTTTTGACCCTTACACTTTTGTTTGTGTGCTTAAGGGAGTGGGTGTGCGCTGGTCGTGCACTGGTCGTCACCAGCGCAAGCTGACTAGCGCAACAAGTCCAGTGGACTGCCGCTGGTCGTGCGCTGGTCTGCATCGGTGCAAGTCACCAGCGTAACTCCTCCAGTAGGTTGTCGCTAGTCGTGCGCTGGTCGTCACCAGCGCGAGCTCCACCAGCGCAACTCGTCCAGAATGTTGCCGCTGGTCATGCGCCCCTATGTTGCGCCACTCGTCGTGCGCCCTTGCCAGTTAAAGGGCGTGCGCTGGTGATGCGCGCTGGTGGTCCAGCGCATGACCAGCGCAACTGACGAGAATATGAAGCGTTTTGTTTTTTCAAAACGACGTCACTCTGGCCTGATTTCCTATATATATGTGGCTTTCATATCTAGGTCGTTTTTAATGAGTTCCAAAGCATATTTTCACTAAGTATTTCTCTCCAAAAGAAAAATCTCACCAAGAACTCATCTTTATTCACTCAAACATCATTCCATGTTCTTCATTCATCATCTAGTATCATCTTTGGTCATCTAGATAGTTTTTTTCATGGATTCTTCAACATACTTTGCTTGGTAAGGTGTTCACTTGTATCTTACATATTTTGTGTCTTTCTTTCCAAGCTATCTCTTTTATTACTTGTATGTCATTGATTTATCTTTTAAATGCAAGTTTGAGATTAGTATGTTGAATGTTTGAGAGTTGTATTGTGATAGCTTCTAGGTTTTTCATAAATCTTGTTTAGCTAAGCTTTTTGCCATGTCACTTAGCTTTTGATATCTAGGATTGTTTTTCTTGACATATCATCATCCTAGATAAGCATATAGAGTTGCCTTGCTCTTGTTGCATTTTTGAGTATATCATATATTCACTTAGATTGTAACTCTCTTCATTGAGAAGTAAGACTTGTGTAGCTTCCGGGATTAGGTTGCATAAATCACAAGCAATTGGACTAGGTTCGCTTATACCGGGATTAGGTAGGTGTGTGATTACTTCCGGGATTAGGTTGTAATCGGTTTACACATTTAGTGGATTCGAGGTTCGAGTGTGGCTTACTTACTAGCCCATGATTTTTCCCGTGAGGGTTTCCACGTAAATATCTTGTGTCATTTATATTTCCGCACTTCTACACTTGATATTTTATATTGTCTAGTTTGAGACATTTTCGTAATATTGACTTGTATGCGAAAATTGGGTAAAATTGTTTAAAATCTATTCGCCCCCCCCCCCCCCCCCCCCCCCCTAGATAATATATTACACATCAAGTTTTAGTTTCAAAAGGATATAATTGGAATAAATAAAAAGTTAAAAAGTGGTTTAGAGGATGGGAAATGGTTCTCTAAATTTAGAGAATGGAGTGGAGATTCTCTAAATTTTTTCTTGGAAACAACAATTTAGAGGGTGGGTGGGAGCAACTAATCCTCCAAAATCCTCTAAATTGTCTTGGAAACATGATTTTAGAGGATGGATGGGAGTTAATGACTACATGGGACGTGTTCAAGTGAGATCCGCCTTTTCTTCGTGTATTGTTTACTCTGCCCTGTACAAATCGTGTATTGGAGCAAATTCCAATGTCAATGACAAAAGTTATTTATATGGAAAATACTTGGGTTCTGACCAGTCAGTACCAAAGGCAGTGACCACCGAACGGGGTATTACCACATGGCTAGTAATCTTCAACAAAAAGGACACGTAGCAACACCCAAGTGGAGGGGTCACTCCATTTGGGTACTGACTGGTCATTAGCTAAGAACACTGTCCTTTTCATTTTTGAAGACACTTTTCTGAGTTGAACACGTGTTGGCATTGTTGCAACTACAATTTCAACCCCTGAATACAACCGTTGTCTCCAATGGCTATATTTATGGTAATATAAACCTGGTGTCTGTAAATTGGATGTTCACGTTCTTACACAACTTATATTCTGCTACTCTCCTCAATCGTACATTGTATTGGTTCCCTATCTGTTTCCCATTAAACAATCACACACAATTCTCTTACATTCAATAACCATGAAAGGAAGTTCAGGTTCAGCAAGCAACATTAATGGTGGCTTGGGAATGTTCAGGAACAAATCATGCAGATGTGGGAAGAAGGCTGCTGTGAAAATATTTGAATCGAAAGATAATCCAGGTAAGCTGTATTTTATTTGTGCGCAATGACAATGCAAATTTTTTAGTTGGTGGGAGCCCGATGGTGCAAATTTACAGGGACGTTTCCTAAGCACTGCTGAAGGCGGTAGAGATTCTACATCTAACGGTCGACATCTTACATCTGCCAACGAAGAAGTGGAAATGCTACATGCAAACATGCACAACCTGGAAACATATTTAAATGGACAAATGCGGAATTTGGAAACTAGTGTAAGTGGCATAAAGATGTTGACGCTAGTTAAAATGTTATGCTTTGGTGTGTCAATATGTCTTTTTGTTATAACTTTGAAGCAAATGGACATGAATATTTCACATAAAGCAGTTGTAGCAATTTACAGAAAATAAGTGGAACTTGCATTATTTCTGAACATGGTGTGGGTATTTGGCTCTTAACAAGTATACTCCCCCTATTTTGAACACTACAACATTAATAATCGTTGTATACTCCGATACAGGGCTCCAAACATGGCCACGTCTCAAGGTTTGGAATTGTGACATTGTTTTCTAAATAGTATTATACACATAAATTGAAAATGGGGGGTGACCGGCCCAAAACAATGAATTATTTCCTTTGTTAATAGCACATATTAAAAATGCGGATTCAAATCAGCTGTCAAATTTTGGTGTCCCAAATTTGTGTCCAACCAACCAAATTGGGACATGTGCGCACATTTATAGAAGCAATTGAAAAATAATAATTAAATGTGCACACATGTCCCAATTTAATTGGTTGGACACTGATGCGCCGAAAATTGGTACGTGATAGTTCTATAAACTATCGTAAATGATCGGACGTGCGAGTTTTTACCCTCTCGCAAGTATACGAATCGTTCGCCACGTATAGTGGTTACGAGTAAGGGTATTGTTCCCACGGAGGAAGTGTGGTTTACCTTAAGTCGGTCCTAGGTCGTATATTATATATTCACACTATATATATATATATATAAATATATAATATTTACACTATATACACTAATTACATGCAAGAAAATAAATAGCACTTGTCACAAACAATTAAACTAACTAATCTAAAATTACACTAACAAGCTTTAATCTAATTACTACTAAGTTAACTAAATCTAACCATAACTAAGGTTTGTCAATCCTTAGCAATTAACTAATCTAAACAACTAAACTACCAATAACAATTATACTAAATTAACTAATTAGCTAAACTAATTACCACTAATGCAAAGTTATGCAAGAGTGATAATGAGATATGTTATGGACTAATGAATCATGCAAACCTATCTAATTACTAGTTGATAACAATTAAGCACTTCAATTAGTGGTTAACTAAATTAAGCAAGGTTGGCATTAATCTAGTAAATCCTATTTTACATGTTAACAATTGGATTAATTAATTAACAAGCATATATCAATTAAAGCTCAAATCAAATGATATGTTCAACTAGTATCATAGATAATAATACATAAATACACCAAATCCTTAACACAACTATTTAATTACACATCAATAACAAACTTAGGAAATAAGAGAGCCAATAGAGACAACCCAATAATCTTGGTGTAGTCTTCAAGCTAGCTCACTCATCTAGCTTCCCCAAGCTTGGAATCAACATGTGGAGGCTTTGGATCACTATTGGTGGCTGGAAAACCACCTTAACTTACAAGCTAAGTGAGTTTGGTGTTGTTCTAGGTTATTTAGGTGTAAATTAAGCTATAGGGTGTAAGATTTGCTTATTTGGATATTTAGGGATGTGTTTAGGTTTAGGGAAAGGTGAATATATATAGTAGGGAAGGTTTGGGAGAGTTTGGACGTGCAAATCCCAAGGTCGGTCAAGTGGGCGGGTTCAAACCATCGAGCTCGCGGGTTCTTGCCCGCCGTCGGAAGTCGCCGCCCATTTTTAGAAGTTGGATGTGAGCTTGAACATTCTGGATGGCGGGAAAGAAGCCGCCGCATGAACCCGCGGTCTTCCGGCGAGTTTGGACCGTCTGGATTGCGGGCAAAAGGCCGCCGAAGTTGGCCTTGAAGCTTGCACATCCATGGAGTTTTGGAGACTTCGATGGCATGGAAAATGTTTGCATGGGATGTCAAAAATGGGTGCAATGGGACCGCCGGAATGTGGGCTGCAATTCTGGGCAGAAAACCGTCAGAAAAAAGATCGAAAGGTGGTCGAAAAATGTCACCGAAGTAGCCGGGTCAGTCACCGGGTCGTCGGGTCTGAACCGGGTCGGGCTGACCCGGTTTGCTGAAGAAGACGACCTGACGTCAGCATGACGTCAGGCGTGACGTGCACCAGTCCAAAACGGCGTCGTTTCCAGGGGGTGACGTGGCAGCTGATTTTTGCTTTGGCTGGTGAATTACCGTTTGCTTCTCTGAACTCTGCTCAAATTACAGAATGGTCATTATATTCCCGAATATTGCACTTTAGCCCCTGATTTCTCCATAATTACCAAATTGCCCCTGAACTTCCCTAATTCCCTAAAACACTTATTTACACCCTATTAAATACACAAAAATACTCGAAAACAAATACAAAAGATAGAAAAATAGAGCGCTAAATGTGAACATTTGGAGCGCGATCAGACACAAATTGGAACACCAAAATTTGACAGCCAATTTGAGTCCTAAAAATGCAACTGCAACTTCGTGAAAACTGAAAAATCCCCTTTCAATTTTTATGCACCTTTTTATAAACTATTGAAAGTTATTAAAATACTCGAGGCGTGTTCAATATAAAGCTAGAGGGGGGGGTGAATAGATTTTAGCTATTATTACCCAATTTTCGCATGCAAGTCAATTTTACGAAAATGCCCCTACTAGTCAAAAATACATACAAGTGTAATATAGTGCGGAATTTAAATAACACTTGATGTATACGTGGAAACCCAACCACTGGGAAAAACCACGGGCTGTATAGTGCGCCACACTCGGAACTCGAAATCACTAATTGAAATGAAGTTTACAACCTATGTAGACCTCGTCTAACATTCCGGTCTGTAACCCCTCACTTCTACCCAGCGGGCCTTTATTAGCAACCCTATTCCAATTTGCTTGAGGCCTAAGCACTCTTAGCCTCAAGACTTACTTCTCTATGAAGAGAAACAACCCTATGTGAATATGTATGAATATTCAATTAATGCAATAAGAGCTAGGGTACTCTAAATGCTTACCTAGGATTATAAGATGACAATATAATCAATCCTAGATATCACATATAGCTATATGACATGGCATATAACTTTAGCTAAGTAAAGGATCACCAATCCTAGATACAAAGCTATCATATAAAACCCACAAACATTCAAAGGATTAACTAGTTGATTAAAAAATAATCTATCAACCTAGTTATCAATACATCACACAAGAATGTTCATGGCATAGCTTTTAGGCAATAATGACCTAATCAAATAAGCTATGAACAATAATCTCAATCAATAAATGAGATCAATTAGCTAGATGGCATATGAACATTAAAGCCTAGCTAACAAATAAAAACCCAATCAACACATAATCTCAATCTTATATGTAGAAATTAATCTAAACACATATAAGTAAAATATGAGATAAAATTGATAAGTAGAAACACTAATTATGTAAGATAAAAGTGTTCAACAAATCATACCATGTGTGTTGAAGAAGTCCCATGCATTAGCATATGCTAGATGATCCTAGATGATGCTTAGATGAAGATTTATGCATGTGGGGATGGGTTTAGAGAGATAAAGATATGATCTTTAAGCTTTCTCTCTCAAGTCTCTCTAAATATCTCTCTAGGGTTCTAATGATCAAAGACTTGTGTTCTGAACCAGAGATAAGGATGTATTTATAGAGACCAAAAACAGGGCAGGTGAAAATACAATTTTGCCCTTGAAACGCACCGATCGGCGGTTTCATTCGGCGGCCAGGCCGCCGAAATGAACCGCCGAATGGCTCCGTGTGGAACAGGGGAACTTCGGCGACTTCATTCGGCGGTATGGAAACCGCCGATCCCAACCGCCGTTTTGGACCCGAGAGATATATTTCAATCAGGTCTCATTCGGCGGTTTCGAACGGCGGCAAGGCCGCCGAACGTAACCGCCGATTCACCAAAAATGGTGAAACCAAGGAGAAGCCAAAGGCATCTCCACCGGCGATCATCGCGCAAATCAAAGCACATTACCGTGCACGCGCGGACGTTTCCGAACATCCTTAGGGAAACGAATTACTCCACACTAAAAGCGAACATACATGAAGTGCAAGTGTGGGTATTGAATGCATCCTAATGCCTAACATGTCATGGCATTATCATATAACAAGATGCAATCAATTCAACATGCAAGAAGAGATATTGAATAAATCAATAAAGCACAATGCACACAAAATATAAACACACCATACAAGAATAAGAGTTATGCATGTTGTGTGTGTGTGCAACTATATCTCTTCAAGCCAATGTAAGCACTAGATATATACCTTTGGTGCTTGTCCTCTTGAGGTCTTGGAAAGGGTCTTGATCTTCAACAAACACCTAGACTACCCTTACAACCAAACCCCAACGTGTGGTTTGACCACGAAATAAGCCAATCAATGTAAGGATTCCCGTTTTGTTGATTGGCTTATTTCGTGGTCAAACCACATGTTGGGGTTTGGTTGTAAGGGTAGTCTAGGTGTTTGTTGAAGATCAAGACCCTTTCCAAGACCTCAAGAGGACAAGCACCAAAGGTATATATCTAGTGCTTACATTGGCTTGAAGAGATATAGTTGCACACACACACACAACATGCATAACTCTTATTCTTGTATGGTGTGTTTATATTTTGTGTGCATTGTGCTTTATTGATTTATTCAATATCTCTTCTTGCATGTTGAATTGATTGCATCTTGTTATATGATAATGCCATGACATGTTAGGCATTAGGATGCATTCAATACCCACACTTGCACTTCATGTATGTTAGCTTTTAGTGTGGAGTAATTCGTTTCCCTAAGGATGTTCGGAAACGTCCGCGCGTGCACGGTAATGTGCTTTGATTTGCGCGATGATCGCCGGTGGAGATGCCTTTGGCTTCTCCTTGGTTTCACCATTTTTGGTGAATCGGCGGTTACGTTCGGCGGCCTTGCCGCCGTTCGAAACCGCCGAATGAGACCTGATTGAAATATATCTCTCGGGTCCAAAACGGCGGTTGGGATCGGCGGTTTCCATACCGCCGAATGAAGTCGCCGAAGTTCCCCTGTTCCACACGGGAGCCATTCGGCGGTTCATTTCGGCGGCCTGGCCGCCGAATGAAACCGCCGATCGGTGCGTTTCAAGGGCAAAATTGTATTTTCACCTGCCCTGTTTTTGGTCTCTATAAATACATCCTTATCTCTGGTTCAGAACACAAGTCTTTGATCATTAGAACCCTAGAGAGATATTTAGAGAGACTTGAGAGAGAAAGCTTAAAGATCATATCTTTATCTCTCTAAACCCATTCCCACATGCATAAATCTTCATCTAAGCATCATCTAGGATCATCTAGCATATGCTAATGCATGGGACTTCTTCAACACACATGGTATGATTTGTTGAACACTTTTATCTTACATAATTAGTGTTTCTACTTATCAATTTTATCTCATATTTTACTTATATGTGTTTAGATTAATTTCTACATATAAGATTGAGATTATGTGTTGATTGGGTTTTTATTTGTTAGCTAGGCTTTAATGTTCATATGCCATCTAGCTAATTGATCTCATTTATTGATTGAGATTATTGTTCATAGCTTATTTGATTAGGTCATTATTGCCTAAAAGCTATGCCATGAACATTCTTGTGTGATGTATTGATAACTAGGTTGATAGATTATTTTTTAATCAACTAGTTAATCCTTTGAATGTTTGTGGGTTTTATATGATAGCTTTGTATCTAGGATTGGTGATCCTTTACTTAGCTAAAGTTATATGCCATGTCATATAGCTATATGTGATATCTAGGATTGATTATATTGTCATCTTATAATCCTAGGTAAGCATTTAGAGTACCTAGCTCTTATTGCATTAATTGAATATTCATACATATTCACATAGGGTTGTTTCTCTTCATAGAGAAGTAAGTCTTGAGGCTAAGAGTGCTTAGGCCTCAAGCAAATTGGAATAGGGTTGCTAATAAAGGCCCGCTGGGTAGAAGTGAGGGGTTACAGACCGGAATGTTAGACGAGGTCTACATAGGTTGTAAACTTCATTTCAATTAGTGATTTCGAGTTCCGAGTGTGGCGCACTATACAGCCCGTGGTTTTTTCCCAGTGGTTGGGTTTCCACGTATACATCAAGTGTTATTTAAATTCCGCACTATATTACACTTGTATGTATTTTTGACTAGTAGGGGCATTTTCGTAAAATTGACTTGCATGCGAAAATTGGGTAATAATAGTTAAAATCTATTCACCCCCCCCCCCCCTCTAGCTTTATATTGATAAACACGCCTCGAGTATTTTAAGAACTTTCATTAACCTATATAGAACAGGGGAACAGGGGAACTTCGGCGACTTCATTCGGCGGTTTGGAAACCGCCGATCCCAACCGCCGTTTTGGACCCGAGAGATATATTTCAATCAGGTCTCATTCGGCGGTTTCGAACGGCGGCAAGGCCGCCGAACGTAACCGCCGATTCACCAAAAATGGTGAAACCAAGGAGAAGCCAAAGGCATCTCCACCGGCGATCATCGCGCAAATCAAAGCACATTACCGTGCACGCGCGGACGTTTCCGAACATCCTTAGGGAAACGAATTACTCCACACTAAAAGCGAACATACATGAAGTGCAAGTGTGGGTATTGAATGCATCCTAATGCCTAACATGTCATGGCATTATCATATAACAAGATGCAATCAATTCAACATGCAAGAAGAGATATTGAATAAATCAATAAAGCACAATGCACACAAAATATAAACACACCATACAAGAATAAGAGTTATGCATGTTGTGTGTGTGTGCAACTATATCTCTTCAAGCCAATGTAAGCACTAGATATATACCTTTGGTGCTTGTCCTCTTGAGGTCTTGGAAAGGGTCTTGATCTTCAACAAACACCTAGACTACCCTTACAACCAAACCCCAACGTGTGGTTTGACCACGAAATAAGCCAATCAATAATGGGAATCCTTACAATCTCCCCCTTTGGCTATTTCGTGACAAAACCACCACTCACATTGATTCCTCACAACATAATAGAAACTACGGGTCTACAATGATTTTCTACTTTACAAAGAGATAAGATAAATGGTCTTGAAGTCTTCAATCTCAAGTAGAACAATCAATCCCTGAAAGCACAGTTTCTATACTTTCTAATACAAGAAAAGGTGAGATGAATCAAGTGAGATAAAACAAGCATTTGCATTTAAAAATTTAAGTACAACATCATGCAATGTATGAATGTGCAAATGCTCCCCCTCAAAGGGTTACTCCCCCTCAATTAGTATTCTCCCCAACATGCACAATTGCTACTACAATTTGCAACTCCCCTTACCACAACATACTCCCCTTTTGTCATGATATAGACAAGGGAGTAATCCCCAACCGGGTCACTCAAGGCAAAGAGAGTTAGTAGCATTCTAGTATATGCATAATCAATATAAGTCACTTTATGCAATCTCAAATTTATTGGAGAGAAACAAGGAGATTTATTTAAATAAAATGTGTGAATCAAAAAATTGCTTTGCATACAAGACATGTAGCATTTAAGTCCAAAATATCATGGTATTTGGCAAAGCAAATGACAAAGGTTTTCAATATGAATTCAAACCAATTTCACCAATGTCAAGAGAGAAGCAAGGATATAGGTTTTCATTGATTTCAATTTAAGAACAACTATATCCAACTTTATAAGCTAAACATGTCATGAGCGACTTTGCACCCTACTTGATTTTTCCGGATAAGATATCCGTATGATAGTAGACATGTTCAACCAATAAAGAAAGAGAGACATTTGGATTGTAAAATCCTTGAATGGATACAAGATCCTTTTTCATTTGAGTCTCATAAGCTTTTTCACACATTATTTTGCATTTAAAAAAAATGCAATCATCAAGACATGCTTTTCAAGATTAGCATTTAGCATGTCATTTTAGCAATCATCATGTCATGGAGATCATTATAGGTCATTCAAATTAAATCCTATGTATATATCTCCTAGTCCAAAAATGCATGTTTGAACATAAATATGACATGGATTGCAATACAAGCATTGATCACACTTATTGAATAGAAAATATGTATACATAGTGTAACCAAGCTAACTCAAGCAACAAAAAGAGAAGCATAAGATATTTCAAATTTTTTGCAAGTGACTAGATGCAAAATAGCTCTCTTTGCTTAAGTTCCCCATATGGGGTCAAATATCCACACCACTTCAATGAAGGGCATGTGGTCTAAAAGACTTACCAAGTCCATAGGACCTAGTTGAACCTATTTGAGACATGTTTGTCTCGTAGCAAGCGGGTTCGTCTTTTATAATCCACTTAGGTGTCTCAATAACATACCTAGTGGTCATAGGTTCTAGAGTTCTAGATGGCAAAGAATCATGCAAATGATTTTCTTCCTTTTTAAGGACATGCATCTTAGCTCTAGCCT
This sequence comes from Acer yangbiense, assembly GCA_008009225.1. Lineage (NCBI taxonomy): Eukaryota > Viridiplantae > Streptophyta > Magnoliopsida > Sapindales > Sapindaceae > Acer > Acer yangbiense. Next base: position 18,937,421 of record CM017773.1, on the reverse strand, counting down.
TTTTCTTTTCAATCATGCATATAAGATTACATAATTAAATGTAATGCAAGCAACTTGGTCTAACATGACCAACAATACCACACAAAAGACAAGAGGAGATAAGGTTAGGAATTATACCATTCCCTTGAGCATGCAAAAGTGCTTTCCCTTGTCGTTGTGGTTGTCTTGGTAGTTGGATAGGATCTCTCCTCCTTTGATGATGACCAAGACAAAGTTGCTTGCTCGGTTGAGCTTGCATGATTGAACACTTCCCTATTAAGATCGTAGGTTGAGGGAAGATAGCCTTCTTGGTTGGTTAGACCAAGATTGAGGAAGGCTTGGGCTTGAAGCTCTTTGGAGATGTGAGCAACGCCCTTTCATCTTCGTCTCTTCTCTCTCCTTAGAGGGACATCTCCTCATCGGAGTCATTTTCTTCTCTCATAAAATCACTCATAGTGTTTGCGTTGAATGAATGCAAATGAGAAGAATGCAAGATGTATGTCAAAAACAATAATCATACAAAATGCAAAAACACACCAAAATGAGCTAGGATCACCTAAGTATATCTAGGAACCCGCTTTGATACCAATTGAAAGTTATTAAAATACTCGAGGCGTGTTCAATATAAAGCTAGAGGGGGGGGTGAATAGATTTTAGCTATTATTACCCAATTTTCGCATGCAAGTCAATTTTACGAAAATGCCCCTACTAGTCAAAAATACATACAAGTGTAATATAGTGCGGAATTTAAATAACACTTGATGTATACGTGGAAACCCAACCACTGGGAAAAACCACGGGCTGTATAGTGCGCCACACTCGGAACTCGAAATCACTAATTGAAATGAAGTTTACAACCTATGTAGACCTCGTCTAACATTCCGGTCTGTAACCCCTCACTTCTACCCAGCGGGCCTTTATTAGCAACCCTATTCCAATTTGCTTGAGGCCTAAGCACTCTTAGCCTCAAGACTTACTTCTCTATGAAGAGAAACAACCCTATGTGAATATGTATGAATATTCAATTAATGCAATAAGAGCTAGGGTACTCTAAATGCTTACCTAGGATTATAAGATGACAATATAATCAATCCTAGATATCACATATAGCTATATGACATGGCATATAACTTTAGCTAAGTAAAGGATCACCAATCCTAGATACAAAGCTATCATATAAAACCCACAAACATTCAAAGGATTAACTAGTTGATTAAAAAATAATCTATCAACCTAGTTATCAATACATCACACAAGAATGTTCATGGCATAGCTTTTAGGCAATAATGACCTAATCAAATAAGCTATGAACAATAATCTCAATCAATAAATGAGATCAATTAGCTAGATGGCATATGAACATTAAAGCCTAGCTAACAAATAAAAACCCAATCAACACATAATCTCAATCTTATATGTAGAAATTAATCTAAACACATATAAGTAAAATATGAGATAAAATTGATAAGTAGAAACACTAATTATGTAAGATAAAAGTGTTCAACAAATCATACCATGTGTGTTGAAGAAGTCCCATGCATTAGCATATGCTAGATGATCCTAGATGATGCTTAGATGAAGATTTATGCATGTGGGGATGGGTTTAGAGAGATAAAGATATGATCTTTAAGCTTTCTCTCTCAAGTCTCTCTAAATATCTCTCTAGGGTTCTAATGATCAAAGACTTGTGTTCTGAACCAGAGATAAGGATGTATTTATAGAGACCAAAAACAGGGCAGGTGAAAATACAATTTTGCCCTTGAAACGCACCGATCGGCGGTTTCATTCGGCGGCCAGGCCGCCGAAATGAACCGCCGAATGGCTCCCGTGTGGAACAGGGGAACTTCGGCGACTTCATTCGGCGGTATGGAAACCGCCGATCCCAACCGCCGTTTTGGACCCGAGAGATATATTTCAATCAGGTCTCATTCGGCGGTTTCGAACGGCGGCAAGGCCGCCGAACGTAACCGCCGATTCACCAAAAATGGTGAAACCAAGGAGAAGCCAAAGGCATCTCCACCGGCGATCATCGCGCAAATCAAAGCACATTACCGTGCACGCGCGGACGTTTCCGAACATCCTTAGGGAAACGAATTACTCCACACTAAAAGCGAACATACATGAAGTGCAAGTGTGGGTATTGAATGCATCCTAATGCCTAACATGTCATGGCATTATCATATAACAAGATGCAATCAATTCAACATGCAAGAAGAGATATTGAATAAATCAATAAAGCACAATGCACACAAAATATAAACACACCATACAAGAATAAGAGTTATGCATGTTGTGTGTGTGTGCAACTATATCTCTTCAAGCCAATGTAAGCACTAGATATATACCTTTGGTGCTTGTCCTCTTGAGGTCTTGGAAAGGGTCTTGATCTTCAACAAACACCTAGACTACCCTTACAACCAAACCCCAACGTGTGGTTTGACCACGAAATAAGCCAATCAATGTAAGGATTCCCGTTTTGTTGATTGGCTTATTTCGTGGTCAAACCACATGTTGGGGTTTGGTTGTAAGGGTAGTCTAGGTGTTTGTTGAAGATCAAGACCCTTTCCAAGACCTCAAGAGGACAAGCACCAAAGGTATATATCTAGTGCTTACATTGGCTTGAAGAGATATAGTTGCACACACACACACAACATGCATAACTCTTATTCTTGTATGGTGTGTTTATATTTTGTGTGCATTGTGCTTTATTGATTTATTCAATATCTCTTCTTGCATGTTGAATTGATTGCATCTTGTTATATGATAATGCCATGACATGTTAGGCATTAGGATGCATTCAATACCCACACTTGCACTTCATGTATGTTAGCTTTTAGTGTGGAGTAATTCGTTTCCCTAAGGATGTTCGGAAACGTCCGCGCGTGCACGGTAATGTGCTTTGATTTGCGCGATGATCGCCGGTGGAGATGCCTTTGGCTTCTCCTTGGTTTCACCATTTTTGGTGAATCGGCGGTTACGTTCGGCGGCCTTGCCGCCGTTCGAAACCGCCGAATGAGACCTGATTGAAATATATCTCTCGGGTCCAAAACGGCGGTTGGGATCGGCGGTTTCCATACCGCCGAATGAAGTCGCCGAAGTTCCCCTGTTCCACACGGGAGCCATTCGGCGGTTCATTTCGGCGGCCTGGCCGCCGAATGAAACCGCCGATCGGTGCGTTTCAAGGGCAAAATTGTATTTTCACCTGCCCTGTTTTTGGTCTCTATAAATACATCCTTATCTCTGGTTCAGAACACAAGTCTTTGATCATTAGAACCCTAGAGAGATATTTAGAGAGACTTGAGAGAGAAAGCTTAAAGATCATATCTTTATCTCTCTAAACCCATTCCCACATGCATAAATCTTCATCTAAGCATCATCTAGGATCATCTAGCATATGCTAATGCATGGGACTTCTTCAACACACATGGTATGATTTGTTGAACACTTTTATCTTACATAATTAGTGTTTCTACTTATCAATTTTATCTCATATTTTACTTATATGTGTTTAGATTAATTTCTACATATAAGATTGAGATTATGTGTTGATTGGGTTTTTATTTGTTAGCTAGGCTTTAATGTTCATATGCCATCTAGCTAATTGATCTCATTTATTGATTGAGATTATTGTTCATAGCTTATTTGATTAGGTCATTATTGCCTAAAAGCTATGCCATGAACATTCTTGTGTGATGTATTGATAACTAGGTTGATAGATTATTTTTTAATCAACTAGTTAATCCTTTGAATGTTTGTGGGTTTTATATGATAGCTTTGTATCTAGGATTGGTGATCCTTTACTTAGCTAAAGTTATATGCCATGTCATATAGCTATATGTGATATCTAGGATTGATTATATTGTCATCTTATAATCCTAGGTAAGCATTTAGAGTACCCTAGCTCTTATTGCATTAATTGAATATTCATACATATTCACATAGGGTTGTTTCTCTTCATAGAGAAGTAAGTCTTGAGGCTAAGAGTGCTTAGGCCTCAAGCAAATTGGAATAGGGTTGCTAATAAAGGCCCGCTGGGTAGAAGTGAGGGGTTACAGACCGGAATGTTAGACGAGGTCTACATAGGTTGTAAACTTCATTTCAATTAGTGATTTCGAGTTCCGAGTGTGGCGCACTATACAGCCCGTGGTTTTTTCCCAGTGGTTGGGTTTCCACGTATACATCAAGTGTTATTTAAATTCCGCACTATATTACACTTGTATGTATTTTTGACTAGTAGGGGCATTTTCGTAAAATTGACTTGCATGCGAAAATTGGGTAATAATAGTTAAAATCTATTCACCCCCCCCCCCCCCTCTAGCTTTATATTGATAAACACGCCTCGAGTATTTTAAGAACTTTCATTAACCTATATAGAACAGGGGAACAGGGGAACTTCGGCGACTTCATTCGGCGGTTTGGAAACCGCCGATCCCAACCGCCGTTTTGGACCCGAGAGATATATTTCAATCAGGTCTCATTCGGCGGTTTCGAACGGCGGCAAGGCCGCCGAACGTAACCGCCGATTCACCAAAAATGGTGAAACCAAGGAGAAGCCAAAGGCATCTCCACCGGCGATCATCGCGCAAATCAAAGCACATTACCGTGCACGCGCGGACGTTTCCGAACATCCTTAGGGAAACGAATTACTCCACACTAAAAGCGAACATACATGAAGTGCAAGTGTGGGTATTGAATGCATCCTAATGCCTAACATGTCATGGCATTATCATATAACAAGATGCAATCAATTCAACATGCAAGAAGAGATATTGAATAAATCAATAAAGCACAATGCACACAAAATATAAACACACCATACAAGAATAAGAGTTATGCATGTTGTGTGTGTGTGCAACTATATCTCTTCAAGCCAATGTAAGCACTAGATATATACCTTTGGTGCTTGTCCTCTTGAGGTCTTGGAAAGGGTCTTGATCTTCAACAAACACCTAGACTACCCTTACAACCAAACCCCAACGTGTGGTTTGACCACGAAATAAGCCAATCAATAATGGGAATCCTTACAATCTCCCCCTTTGGCTATTTCGTGACAAAACCACCACTCACATTGATTCCTCACAACATAATAGAAACTACGGGTCTACAATGATTTTCTACTTTACAAAGAGATAAGATAAATGGTCTTGAAGTCTTCAATCTCAAGTAGAACAATCAATCCCTGAAAGCACAGTTTCTATACTTTCTAATACAAGAAAAGGTGAGATGAATCAAGTGAGATAAAACAAGCATTTGCATTTAAAAATTTAAGTACAACATCATGCAATGTATGAATGTGCAAATGCTCCCCCTCAAAGGGTTACTCCCCCTCAATTAGTATTCTCCCCAACATGCACAATTGCTACTACAATTTGCAACTCCCCTTACCACAACATACTCCCCCTTTTTGTCATGATATAGACAAGGGAGTAATCCCCAACCGGGTCACTCAAGGCAAAGAGAGTTAGTAGCATTCTAGTATATGCATAATCAATATAAGTCACTTTATGCAATCTCAAATTTATTGGAGAGAAACAAGGAGATTTATTTAAATAAAATGTGTGAATCAAAAAATTGCTTTGCATACAAGACATGTAGCATTTAAGTCCAAAATATCATGGTATTTGGCAAAGCAAATGACAAAGGTTTTCAATATGAATTCAAACCAATTTCACCAATGTCAAGAGAGAAGCAAGGATATAGGTTTTCATTGATTTCAATTTAAGAACAACTATATCCAACTTTATAAGCTAAACATGTCATGAGCGACTTTGCACCCTACTTGATTTTTCCGGATAAGATATCCGTATGATAGTAGACATGTTCAACCAATAAAGAAAGAGAGACATTTGGATTGTAAAATCCTTGAATGGATACAAGATCCTTTTTCATTTGAGTCTCATAAGCTTTTTCACACATTATTTTGCATTTAAAAAAAAATGCAATCATCAAGACATGCTTTTCAAGATTAGCATTTAGCATGTCATTTTAGCAATCATCATGTCATGGAGATCATTATAGGTCATTCAAATTAAATCCTATGTATATATCTCCTAGTCCAAAAATGCATGTTTGAACATAAATATGACATGGATTGCAATACAAGCATTGATCACACTTATTGAATAGAAAATATGTATACATAGTGTAACCAAGCTAACTCAAGCAACAAAAAGAGAAGCATAAGATATTTCAAATTTTTTGCAAGTGACTAGATGCAAAATAGCTCTCTTTGCTTAAGTTCCCCATATGGGGTCAAATATCCACACCACTTCAATGAAGGGCATGTGGTCTAAAAGACTTACCAAGTCCATAGGACCTAGTTGAACCTATTTGAGACATGTTTGTCTCGTAGCAAGCGGGTTCGTCTTTTATAATCCACTTAGGTGTCTCAATAACATACCTAGTGGTCATAGGTTCTAGAGTTCTAGATGGCAAAGAATCATGCAAATGATTTTCTTCCTTTTTAAGGACATGCATCTTAGCTCTAGCCTTTTTCTTTTCAATCATGCATATAAGATTACATAATTAAATGTAATGCAAGCAACTTGGTCTAACATGACCAACAATACCACACAAAAGACAAGAGGAGATAAGGTTAGGAATTATACCATTCCCTTGAGCATGCAAAAGTGCTTTCCCTTGTCGTTGTGGTTGTCTTGGTAGTTGGATAGGATCTCTCCTCCTTTGATGATGACCAAGACAAAGTTGCTTGCTCGGTTGAGCTTGCATGATTGAACACTTCCCTATTAAGATCGTAGGTTGAGGGAAGATAGCCTTCTTGGTTGGTTAGACCAAGATTGAGGAAGGCTTGGGCTTGAAGCTCTTTGGAGATGTGAGCAACGCCCTTTCATCTTCGTCTCCTCTCTCTCCTTAGAGGGACATCTCCTCATCGGAGTCATTTTCTTCTCTCATAAAATCACTCATAGTGTTTGCGTTGAATGAATGCAAATGAGAAGAATGCAAGATGTATGTCAAAAACAATAATCATACAAAATGCAAAAACACACCAAAATGAGCTAGGATCACCTAAGTATATCTAGGAACCCGCTTTGATACCAATTGAAAGTTATTAAAATACTCGAGGCGTGTTCAATATAAAGCTAGAGGGGGGGGTGAATAGATTTTAGCTATTATTACCCAATTTTCGCATGCAAGTCAATTTTACGAAAATGCCCCTACTAGTCAAAAATACATACAAGTGTAATATAGTGCGGAATTTAAATAACACTTGATGTATACGTGGAAACCCAACCACTGGGAAAAACCACGGGCTGTATAGTGCGCCACACTCGGAACTCGAAATCACTAATTGAAATGAAGTTTACAACCTATGTAGACCTCGTCTAACATTCCGGTCTGTAACCCCTCACTTCTACCCAGCGGGCCTTTATTAGCAACCCTATTCCAATTTGCTTGAGGCCTAAGCACTCTTAGCCTCAAGACTTACTTCTCTATGAAGAGAAACAACCCTATGTGAATATGTATGAATATTCAATTAATGCAATAAGAGCTAGGGTACTCTAAATGCTTACCTAGGATTATAAGATGACAATATAATCAATCCTAGATATCACATATAGCTATATGACATGGCATATAACTTTAGCTAAGTAAAGGATCACCAATCCTAGATACAAAGCTATCATATAAAACCCACAAACATTCAAAGGATTAACTAGTTGATTAAAAAATAATCTATCAACCTAGTTATCAATACATCACACAAGAATGTTCATGGCATAGCTTTTAGGCAATAATGACCTAATCAAATAAGCTATGAACAATAATCTCAATCAATAAATGAGATCAATTAGCTAGATGGCATATGAACATTAAAGCCTAGCTAACAAATAAAAACCCAATCAACACATAATCTCAATCTTATATGTAGAAATTAATCTAAACACATATAAGTAAAATATGAGATAAAATTGATAAGTAGAAACACTAATTATGTAAGATAAAAGTGTTCAACAAATCATACCATGTGTGTTGAAGAAGTCCCATGCATTAGCATATGCTAGATGATCCTAGATGATGCTTAGATGAAGATTTATGCATGTGGGGATGGGTTTAGAGAGATAAAGATATGATCTTTAAGCTTTCTCTCTCAAGTCTCTCTAAATATCTCTCTAGGGTTCTAATGATCAAAGACTTGTGTTCTGAACCAGAGATAAGGATGTATTTATAGAGACCAAAAACAGGGCAGGTGAAAATACAATTTTGCCCTTGAAACGCACCGATCGGCGGTTTCATTCGGCGGCCAGGCCGCCGAAATGAACCGCCGAATGGCTCCCGTGTGGAACAGGGGAACTTCGGCGACTTCATTCGGCGGTTTGGAAACCGCCGATCCCAACCGCCGTTTTGGACCCGAGAGATATATTTCAATCAGGTCTCATTCGGCGGTTTCGAACGGCGGCAAGGCCGCCGAACGTAACCGCCGATTCACCAAAAATGGTGAAACCAAGGAGAAGCCAAAGGCATCTCCACCGGCGATCATCGCGCAAATCAAAGCACATTACCGTGCACCCGCGGACGTTTCCGAACATCCTTAGGGAAACGAATTACTCCACACTAAAAGCGAACATACATGAAGTGCAAGTGTGGGTATTGAATGCATCCTAATGCCTAACATGTCATGGCATTATCATATAACAAGATGCAATCAATTCAACATGCAAGAAGAGATATTGAATAAATCAATAAAGCACAATGCACACAAAATATAAACACACCATACAAGAATAAGAGTTATGCATGTTGTGTGTGTGTGCAACTATATCTCTTCAAGCCAATGTAAGCACTAGATATATACCTTTGGTGCTTGTCCTCTTGAGGTCTTGGAAAGGGTCTTGATCTTCAACAAACACCTAGACTACCCTTACAACCAAACCCCAACGTGTGGTTTGACCACGAAATAAGCCAATCAATGTAAGGATTCCCGTTTTGTTGATTGGCTTATTTCGTGGTCAAACCACATGTTGGGGTTTGGTTGTAAGGGTAGTCTAGGTGTTTGTTGAAGATCAAGACCCTTTCCAAGACCTCAAGAGGACAAGCACCAAAGGTATATATCTAGTGCTTACATTGGCTTGAAGAGATATAGTTGCACACACACACACAACATGCATAACTCTTATTCTTGTATGGTGTGTTTATATTTTGTGTGCATTGTGCTTTATTGATTTATTCAATATCTCTTCTTGCATGTTGAATTGATTGCATCTTGTTATATGATAATGCCATGACATGTTAGGCATTAGGATGCATTCAATACCCACACTTGCACTTCATGTATGTTAGCTTTTAGTGTGGAGTAATTCGTTTCCCTAAGGATGTTCGGAAACGTCCGCGCGTGCACGGTAATGTGCTTTGATTTGCGCGATGATCGCCGGTGGAGATGCCTTTGGCTTCTCCTTGGTTTCACCATTTTTGGTGAATCGGCGGTTACGTTCGGCGGCCTTGCCGCCGTTCGAAACCGCCGAATGAGACCTGATTGAAATATATCTCTCGGGTCCAAAACGGCGGTTGGGATCGGCGGTTTCCATACCGCCGAATGAAGTCGCCGAAGTTCCCCTGTTCCACACGGGAGCCATTCGGCGGTTCATTTCGGCGGCCTGGCCGCCGAATGAAACCGCCGATCGGTGCGTTTCAAGGGCAAAATTGTATTTTCACCTGCCCTGTTTTTGGTCTCTATAAATACATCCTTATCTCTGGTTCAGAACACAAGTCTTTGATCATTAGAACCCTAGAGAGATATTTAGAGAGACTTGAGAGAGAAAGCTTAAAGATCATATCTTTATCTCTCTAAACCCATTCCCACATGCATAAATCTTCATCTAAGCATCATCTAGGATCATCTAGCATATGCTAATGCATGGGACTTCTTCAACACACATGGTATGATTTGTTGAACACTTTTATCTTACATAATTAGTGTTTCTACTTATCAATTTTATCTCATATTTTACTTATATGTGTTTAGATTAATTTCTACATATAAGATTGAGATTATGTGTTGATTGGGTTTTTATTTGTTAGCTAGGCTTTAATGTTCATATGCCATCTAGCTAATTGATCTCATTTATTGATTGAGATTATTGTTCATAGCTTATTTGATTAGGTCATTATTGCCTAAAAGCTATGCCATGAACATTCTTGTGTGATGTATTGATAACTAGGTTGATAGATTATTTTTTAATCAACTAGTTAATCCTTTGAATGTTTGTGGGTTTTATATGATAGCTTTGTATCTAGGATTGGTGATCCTTTACTTAGCTAAAGTTATATGCCATGTCATATAGCTATATGTGATATCTAGGATTGATTATATTGTCATCTTATAATCCTAGGTAAGCATTTAGAGTACCCTAGCTCTTATTGCATTAATTGAATATTCATACATATTCACATAGGGTTGTTTCTCTTCATAGAGAAGTAAGTCTTGAGGCTAAGAGTGCTTAGGCCTCAAGCAAATTGGAATAGGGTTGCTAATAAAGGCCCGCTGGGTAGAAGTGAGGGGTTACAGACCGGAATGTTAGACGAGGTCTACATAGGTTGTAAACTTCATTTCAATTAGTGATTTCGAGTTCCGAGTGTGGCGCACTATACAGCCCGTGGTTTTTTCCCAGTGGTTGGGTTTCCACGTATACATCAAGTGTTATTTAAATTCCGCACTATATTACACTTGTATGTATTTTTGACTAGTAGGGGCATTTTCGTAAAATTGACTTGCATGCGAAAATTGGGTAATAATAGTTAAAATCTATTCACCCCCCCCTCTAGCTTTATATTGATAAACACGCCTCGAGTATTTTAAGAACTTTCATTAACCTATATAGAACAGGGGAACAGGGGAACTTCGGCGACTTCATTCGGCGGTTTGGAAACCGCCGATCCCAACCGCCGTTTTGGACCCGAGAGATATATTTCAATCAGGTCTCATTCGGCGGTTTCGAACGGCGGCAAGGCCGCCGAACGTAACCGCCGATTCACCAAAAATGGTGAAACCAAGGAGAAGCCAAAGGCATCTCCACCGGCGATCATCGCGCAAATCAAAGCACATTACCGTGCACGCGCGGACGTTTCCGAACATCCTTAGGGAAACGAATTACTCCACACTAAAAGCGAACATACATGAAGTGCAAGTGTGGGTATTGAATGCATCCTAATGCCTAACATGTCATGGCATTATCATATAACAAGATGCAATCAATTCAACATGCAAGAAGAGATATTGAATAAATCAATAAAGCACAATGCACACAAAATATAAACACACCATACAAGAATAAGAGTTATGCATGTTGTGTGTGTGTGCAACTATATCTCTTCAAGCCAATGTAAGCACTAGATATATACCTTTGGTGCTTGTCCTCTTGAGGTCTTGGAAAGGGTCTTGATCTTCAACAAACACCTAGACTACCCTTACAACCAAACCCCAACGTGTGGTTTGACCACGAAATAAGCCAATCAATAATGGGAATCCTTACAATCTCCCCCTTTGGCTATTTCGTGACAAAACCACCACTCACATTGATTCCTCACAACATAATAGAAACTACGGGTCTACAATGATTTTCTACTTTACAAAGAGATAAGATAAATGGTCTTGAAGTCTTCAATCTCAAGTAGAACAATCAATCCCTGAAAGCACAGTTTCTATACTTTCTAATACAAGAAAAGGTGAGATGAATCAAGTGAGATAAAACAAGCATTTGCATTTAAAAATTTAAGTACAACATCATGCAATGTATGAATGTGCAAATGCTCCCCCTCAAAGGGTTACTCCCCCTCAATTAGTATTCTCCCCAACATGCACAATTGCTACTACAATTTGCAACTCCCCTTACCACAACATACTCCCCCTTTTTGTCATGATATAGACAAGGGAGTAATCCCCAACCGGGTCACTCAAGGCAAAGAGAGTTAGTAGCATTCTAGTATATGCATAATCAATATAAGTCACTTTATGCAATCTCAAATTTATTGGAGAGAAACAAGGAGATTTATTTAAATAAAATGTGTGAATCAAAAAATTGCTTTGCATACAAGACATGTAGCATTTAAGTCCAAAATATCATGGTATTTGGCAAAGCAAATGACAAAGGTTTTCAATATGAATTCAAACCAATTTCACCAATGTCAAGAGAGAAGCAAGGATATAGGTTTTCATTGATTTCAATTTAAGAACAACTATATCCAACTTTATAAGCTAAACATGTCATGAGCGACTTTGCACCCTACTTGATTTTTCCGGATAAGATATCCGTATGATAGTAGACATGTTCAACCAATAAAGAAAGAGAGACATTTGGATTGTAAAATCCTTGAATGGATACAAGATCCTTTTTCATTTGAGTCTCATAAGCTTTTTCACACATTATTTTGCATTTAAAAAAAAATGCAATCATCAAGACATGCTTTTCAAGATTAGCATTTAGCATGTCATTTTAGCAATCATCATGTCATGGAGATCATTATAGGTCATTCAAATTAAATCCTATGTATATATCTCCTAGTCCAAAAATGCATGTTTGAACATAAATATGACATGGATTGCAATACAAGCATTGATCACACTTATTGAATAGAAAATATGTATACATAGTGTAACCAAGCTAACTCAAGCAACAAAAAGAGAAGCATAAGATATTTCAAATTTTTTGCAAGTGACTAGATGCAAAATAGCTCTCTTTGCTTAAGTTCCCCATATGGGGTCAAATATCCACACCACTTCAATGAAGGGCATGTGGTCTAAAAGACTTACCAAGTCCATAGGACCTAGTTGAACCTATTTGAGACATGTTTGTCTCGTAGCAAGCGGGTTCGTCTTTTATAATCCACTTAGGTGTCTCAATAACATACCTAGTGGTCATAGGTTCTAGAGTTCTAGATGGCAAAGAATCATGCAAATGATTTTCTTCCTTTTTAAGGACATGCATCTTAGCTCTAGCCTTTTTCTTTTCAATCATGCATATAAGATTACATAATTAAATGTAATGCAAGCAACTTGGTCTAACATGACCAACAATACCACACAAAAGACAAGAGGAGATAAGGTTAGGAATTATACCATTCCCTTGAGCATGCAAAAGTGCTTTCCCTTGTCGTTGTGGTTGTCTTGGTAGTTGGATAGGATCTCTCCTCCTTTGATGATGACCAAGACAAAGTTGCTTGCTCGGTTGAGCTTGCATGATTGAACACTTCCCTATTAAGATCGTAGGTTGAGGGAAGATAGCCTTCTTGGTTGGTTAGACCAAGATTGAGGAAGGCTTGGGCTTGAAGCTCTTTGGAGATGTGAGCAACGCCCTTTCATCTTCGTCTCCTCTCTCTCCTTAGAGGGACATCTCCTCATCGGAGTCATTTTCTTCTCTCATAAAATCACTCATAGTGTTTGCGTTGAATGAATGCAAATGAGAAGAATGCAAGATGTATGTCAAAAACAATAATCATACAAAATGCAAAAACACACCAAAATGAGCTAGGATCACCTAAGTATATCTAGGAACCCGCTTTGATACCAATTGAAAGTTATTAAAATACTCGAGGCGTGTTCAATATAAAGCTAGAGGGGGGGGTGAATAGATTTTAGCTATTATTACCCAATTTTCGCATGCAAGTCAATTTTACGAAAATGCCCCTACTAGTCAAAAATACATACAAGTGTAATATAGTGCGGAATTTAAATAACACTTGATGTATACGTGGAAACCCAACCACTGGGAAAAACCACGGGCTGTATAGTGCGCCACACTCGGAACTCGAAATCACTAATTGAAATGAAGTTTACAACCTATGTAGACCTCGTCTAACATTCCGGTCTGTAACCCCTCACTTCTACCCAGCGGGCCTTTATTAGCAACCCTATTCCAATTTGCTTGAGGCCTAAGCACTCTTAGCCTCAAGACTTACTTCTCTATGAAGAGAAACAACCCTATGTGAATATGTATGAATATTCAATTAATGCAATAAGAGCTAGGGTACTCTAAATGCTTACCTAGGATTATAAGATGACAATATAATCAATCCTAGATATCACATATAGCTATATGACATGGCATATAACTTTAGCTAAGTAAAGGATCACCAATCCTAGATACAAAGCTATCATATAAAACCCACAAACATTCAAAGGATTAACTAGTTGATTAAAAAATAATCTATCAACCTAGTTATCAATACATCACACAAGAATGTTCATGGCATAGCTTTTAGGCAATAATGACCTAATCAAATAAGCTATGAACAATAATCTCAATCAATAAATGAGATCAATTAGCTAGATGGCATATGAACATTAAAGCCTAGCTAACAAATAAAAACCCAATCAACACATAATCTCAATCTTATATGTAGAAATTAATCTAAACACATATAAGTAAAATATGAGATAAAATTGATAAGTAGAAACACTAATTATGTAAGATAAAAGTGTTCAACAAATCATACCATGTGTGTTGAAGAAGTCCCATGCATTAGCATATGCTAGATGATCCTAGATGATGCTTAGATGAAGATTTATGCATGTGGGGATGGGTTTAGAGAGATAAAGATATGATCTTTAAGCTTTCTCTCTCAAGTCTCTCTAAATATCTCTCTAGGGTTCTAATGATCAAAGACTTGTGTTCTGAACCAGAGATAAGGATGTATTTATAGAGACCAAAAACAGGGCAGGTGAAAATACAATTTTGCCCTTGAAACGCACCGATCGGCGGTTTCATTCGGCGGCCAGGCCGCCGAAATGAACCGCCGAATGGCTCCCGTGTGGAACAGGGGAACTTCGGCGACTTCATTCGGCGGTTTGGAAACCGCCGATCCCAACCGCCGTTTTGGACCCGAGAGATATATTTCAATCAGGTCTCATTCGGCGGTTTCGAACGGCGGCAAGGCCGCCGAACGTAACCGCCGATTCACCAAAAATGGTGAAACCAAGGAGAAGCCAAAGGCATCTCCACCGGCGATCATCGCGCAAATCAAAGCACATTACCGTGCACCCGCGGACGTTTCCGAACATCCTTAGGGAAACGAATTACTCCACACTAAAAGCGAACATACATGAAGTGCAAGTGTGGGTATTGAATGCATCCTAATGCCTAACATGTCATGGCATTATCATATAACAAGATGCAATCAATTCAACATGCAAGAAGAGATATTGAATAAATCAATAAAGCACAATGCACACAAAATATAAACACACCATACAAGAATAAGAGTTATGCATGTTGTGTGTGTGTGCAACTATATCTCTTCAAGCCAATGTAAGCACTAGATATATACCTTTGGTGCTTGTCCTCTTGAGGTCTTGGAAAGGGTCTTGATCTTCAACAAACACCTAGACTACCCTTACAACCAAACCCCAACGTGTGGTTTGACCACGAAATAAGCCAATCAATAATGGGAATCCTTACAACTATCAAGCCTTTTTAGATTTCTTTTGTACGCCAACGCCCATATGCCTACATAATTACGATAGGCAGTTGACGGTTTTCTGTTGTATTTCTCGATGCGTGTAACTGTGAATGTTGATTTTGATGGCAAACGTTAGTACGTTACTATGAATTAAGTACTGTATAGGGAACCTAACCATTGAGTTCATCAACCAACCATTGAGCTCATCAATAACCGTGTTTGGAATGTCAATCTGTAAGTCAGTATTCTGTGGGTAAGATCTTTATAACATAAGGGTGTGAGTGTAATTTACCCTAACACTTAATCACCGCTAATTGTTGCCATCTCAATGATATTTCTTTTACACGTGTACATGTCAACGATGATACAAAGCACCTTCGCGGACACGAAAAATAGCCTACAAAAACGTAACACGATGAGATATCTAACGTTATTGCATCCGAGCACTGTGGACACCGATGAAGTCCAACAATGTTGACCTTTTTGAGAATGATGTTATGTTTAAAGGGCTTATTTGGACAACCACTTCAATTAAAAGGTCAGAAAAACTCCAGATACACTCAAACAATCACAAACCCATTCCAGATATGGCCAAATTTTCCATGACAAATAACCTTACAACCATTACTCTGTTCATTTGTAGCTTGAAAGTCCTTTCTACTAAGCCAAGTTGTCTTGTTGTCCTCAACAACTTTGATGAAGTTCTAAGGTGCTGGTTCGAAATTTCTTTCTCCAGAGCTACAATGGCTGTCAATATTGGGTCTTCTGTTCAGCTCACAACCTCAGATCGATCAAGTGCTGGGTGACTGATGTACAAAAAACCCATTAAGCTCGTGGAAGGTAATCCTCCGACATATCCTTCTTTCTCTACGATTTTCTCTTTTTCAATGTCCAACCAGAGTGGTTATGGTTTGGCTTTTTTTATGGTTCCGAAGGGTTATCATTTTACCAATGTGGGTAAGAGCTCATTTGGTCTCTCTAAGATGGGATTGCACAAAACCAAGTTTAGGATGGTGGCTGTTGAATTTGACACCTCTTTAGATCTCGAGTATGGTGATTTGAATGGAAATCACGTCGGCATTAACATTGATAGTCTATTATCTATTAAATTATGTATATTTCATCTCAGAATATGTTCCTTAATAGTGGTAAGAAATTGGATTCATGGATCGATTATGATGCTAGTGCAAAGAGTTTAGAGGTTAGGTTGTGTCATTCTGGTAATATAAAACCTGTGAATCCTCTCCTCTCCTCTCTTACTCAATTGACTTGTCGAAAATATGGCATGACACCGACGTGTTTGTGGGATTGACCTCTTCAAATGGCAACACTACGAAGACGTGTTCTATCTATTCGTGGACCTTTAAGTCCATGGTTTTGCCACATTAGATGCATTCACAGCCATTGGATCCTAATAAATTTTCCCACTGACACGAAAACCACCCAGGTAACATCTCCCAAGCCTACTGATACCATGGGGCTATGGCTTGCCGTACTGTTCATCGAAACTGTCTGTGGAGCCTTTTTAATAATAGCCATTGGGTTGTATTTGTGGTCCACCTATATGGACAGGCGAAACGTGGTCCAGCAAGAGGGGTGTGTCCATACAGTGGTTCGTCTTGAGCACAAGTAGTTCAACTTATATGTATTATATGGATTAGGTTTTTATGAGTTGACCCTTTACTTTCATGTTTTGTGTTGTAGACAATTCATGGGAAGTGTGCAAAGAAGAAAATCACTTGCCCACCTGTCATGGATATGGAGGAATCCATGTTTAATATAGGGGAGAAAAATGTATACCTCTCACCATGTGTGGAGAAATGTTCCAAATGTGTGAGAGATTCCTCTTTGTGCTTTTATAAAGACTTTGTCTTAAGGGGGAGAATTCTTGTCTTAAGCGGGAGAAAAGAATTCTTGCCTAATTATGTTAAGGATCTTAGGAAGAGCTTTAATGTGAAAACATTCATACACTTGAGATAATGCATTTTTGTATGAGATAAGGGAAGTCTTGTTATTTGTTTATGTGATGATATCTCACCATTCTTCTTTAGAGAAGATCTCTTGTTTGGTTTGCTTTTTCTCTCATAGGTACTTTGAAGACCAAAGAGGAATTCTTGAAGACTCATGAAGACATGAAGACTTGAAGACCTTTTAGTCTAGGAATCCCTTTGTAATGTGAGGATGAGAGTATGCTATCAACTTGAGTTTATTTGAGTGAATATTGTATGGTGAGGAAGAGGTTTTGCCAATGGAATAGCCAAAGGGGGAGACTGTAAGATCTTAGATTTGTGTTGGCTTGATTCGATTGCAAAACACTCTTTATTTGTATTGATTAGTTGCTTAGGTGTTTCTTGGAGAGAAGAAGCTTCAAAGGTTAAAAGCAACGTATCTTGTAAATATCGTCTTCAAGAGGAACATCACGTACTCGGATGCTAAGGTATCTAGATTCTTCTTCCTCTTACAAGGCGTAAGTGCACACACACACAATTCATACATGTGTGTCCCTGCATCATGGTTCAAACATTTGGTATAACACATTCACACATCTCATAGTATGCTCATGCATTGATCTTGTATAGACAAACATTGTAGAATTGCATGCTTTGTGACTATCTCTTTGATATGGCATACTTGTGTGAATATGTGTTTATTTGTTTGTGTATTTTGTGTTTTGGACTTGAACATGTTCTTATTTGATGCCTTATTGAGTTCCGATCGTTTCGGTTACTCATTCATAAGGTTTCGAGTCCAAACGATGTAGCTACGCTACTTTTCATTCTCATTCGTTGAGTTAACTTCATCCTCATTTTTCGAGATGATTTCTCAACCATTTTTCAAATTTGTGTAGTCGTCGTCATGCGTGAGGGAGTCATGGTTCATAATCCAGAAACGGATTTCAAATCGGAGTTCGGATGCCTAAGTTACGGCTGAAGAACGTGAGAGTGCGCGAGAGAGGTGAGAGTGGCCAAGAGGCCACGTGGACCACGCCGTGAGGGAGGCCGTGGGCCCCACGGCCAAAGACCCTCTCTGGCCCCGTGAGGCCCACGTGCCCCCCACGGGGTGGGTGACATGGCCCTTGCTGATTGGCCCGAAAATCTCTTCTCTCTCTTCTTTTTAAACACTTATCCTTCCCTCCACATGTTTTTTGAAGAACTCGAAGAACGTTTCACGAAATTCTGTAGATTTTCTTCAATTTTTAGTTTTAGTATTTTGATCATATCTTTCTCATACAAACTCAAAATCAATCGATTCAAAAGCCAATATTGTTGGTCTTGAGGAGAGCTACAAACCCCAACCATTTACAGAGGGAGCTGACTTCGTCATTGTTCCCAGCAGTCTGATCTTCAGTACGTGGTCAAGGTTGTTTGTTCAACTTCTTCTTTTTCATTTCATCTTTGATCATCTCTTTGATTCTTACTATTTGATTGATGAAATATGTTGAGAAGGATGTTAGATCATATGCTAGGGGTGTTTGATCATTTGTCAATTGAGTTTTAGCTTTGTGATTTCTCTTGAACATATATGTGCTAAACTTGATTTTGTTTGAAATTGATTCTAGAAAAAGTATATATGATGTGCCTCATGTTATTTTCTAGGTTTAATTTTATGATCTAAGAACTAGGTTTTTAGTGTGATATATTGAATATTCATACATTGTTCTTATTGATTTACATGTCTTGATTTCTAGATAAGTTTATGATTGTGTGTTGAAAGCATTTTCTAGATTATCATTGAACATGTATGTTAGGTTGATAATTAGTATTGGCATTAATTCCATATCAAAACGTGTTTATCTTGTAATGTTTAGTGGTTAGTAATTGAAGAATTTTGAAGACGAAGGACGTCTCAACCACAACTCATTCAAGAAGCCGGCTTTTAAGAGATTCGGGCATTATTGGTCGACAAAGGTATTAAAGGTCCTCTTATCTCTTACAAGGCTAGGCACACACACACACATATCATACTTGTGTGTTCCTTCATGATTTAATTTCATTTACATATCACTTTCACACACTTGGCAAAATATGCTCATGCATTCATATTAAGTTAATAAACTTTGTGTTTTGCATTTTCTAGGACTATGTCCGGAAACTAGCATATGTGTGTGTCTTTGTATTTGTATGTTTCCATATTTTATGTTTAGGACTTGAACATGTTCTTATTTAATGCCTTATTGAGTTCCGGTCATTTCGGTTACTCATTCATAAGGTTTCAAGTCCAAACAAGTTGACTATGCTACTTTTCGTTCTCTTTCGTTGAGTTGACTTCATCGATGATTTCCAAGATGATTTCTCAACTGTTTTTCAAAGTTGTATAGTCGTCGTCGTGCGTGAGAGAGTCACGGTTCGTAATCTGAAAATAGATTCAAAATCAGAGTTCGGACGCCCAAGATACGGGCCGAAGAACAGAGGGAGCGCGCGAGAGGACAGCCCAGGCCGTGGGCCACATGGGCTGGCCGTTGATGAGGCCGTGGGCCCCACAGCCTGGAGCACTCTCTGCTCCCGTGTGGGCCACGCGCCCCCCACGGCCAGGGGGTGACGTGGCACCACATGATTGGCTCCCTTGGCCTCTCTCTCTCCTCCTATTTCTTCCCTCTCTCTCTCCATTTTGAAATTCAAGAAGAAAAATTTCAGAAATCCCGTAAGCTCTCTCTCCAGCTTTTTCAGATTTTCAAAACACCATATCTTCCTCATCCGGAGTCGGATTTGAGTGATTCAAGTTGGAGAGTGTTCGTATTTGAGTCCTCTAACATCTCCAAGTGGTTTGGTGGCTGTTTGATTGTGATTTCCAGTGGTTGAACACTGATTTCCGAACCAGCTGCAAAATCCGAGGTATTAGTTTCAACTTTGGGATTTCTTGTTTTTTTGACCTTCCATTTGCTTGGGGTCTCTTCTTCTATATCTATGTTTATGTTTGGTAAAAGCTATTGAGAAAGATAGCTTGATTATCATTCTAATTGAAAGTCAATTTGTGGACTAATGTTGACTAGATTCTATGATTCTAGGTTTTACATATGTTTGTGAGTTGTATTGTGATTAGATTGATATCTAGGATTATTTGTGGATTGATTGATGTATTTTATGATTAATAATCCTCACATGTGCTTAGATCCTTTTATTGAACAAATCTAAGATTAGCACATTTGATTTTGTATTTAGAGCTAATTGGGATTTAATTGATTATTCATTATATCCTTGCTCTAAATACTTGCTACACTACTACAAAAATGCTTAAAGACATCACTAGAAATCACTAAAAGAAATCGGTTTTTGGTAACCGATTTTAAAAAAGCTTTTAGAAATCAGTTTTTATAAAAACCGATGTCTTAAAAATTACAATTTCAAAAGACATCGGTTTTTAAGAAAACCGATATTAAAAAAAAAACGTTTAGACATCGGTTTTTATAAAAACCGATGTCTTAAATTTTGCGTTGAAAAGACAACGGTTTTTATAAAAACCGATATTAAAAGCAAGCGTTTAGACATCGGTTTTTATAAAAACCGATGTAGATTCAAAAGCAAAATTTTGCAATGCAAATCTGACCTATGTCCACATTCAAGGGCATATCTCTAAAAATACTCAACGTTATTTGCTCAACTTTTGACACAAGAAAGTAGACATGAAAACAAACACTTTTAAATCAGAAAATATTCCAAAAATCGATTTGGAAAAGTGAGAAAATGAGCGATGAAAACAGCTCACTCGCGGATTCACGAATCGCTTCTGACCTTTGACTGAATAATTGATCATAACTTTCAAAATACCACCCAGAATTTTACGTTCTTTATACCGTTGGATTCGTATCGAAAAATTGAAGAACCCAACATGGACAAAAAAATTTATTTCCTTGCCAAAAGATACAGTTTTAAGGAAAGAGTTTTCACAAAAATATCTCCAATCGCTTCAATATATTCTGACCTTTGACTGAAAAATTGATCATAACTTTCAAAATACCAACCGGAATTTTACGTTCTTTATACCGTTGGATTCATATCGAAAAATTAAAGAACCCAACATGGACAAAAAAATTTATTTCCTTGCCAAAAGATACAGTTTTAAGGAAAGAATTTTTACAAAAATATCTCCAATCGCTTCAATTCTGACCTTTGACTGAAACATTGATCATAACATTCAAAATACCAACCGGAATTTTACGTTCTTTATACCATTGGATTTGTATCGAAAAATTGAAGAATCTACCATGGAAAAAAAAATTTATTTCCTTGCCAAAAGATACAGTTTTAAGGAAAATGTTTACACAAAAATATCTCCAATCGCTTGACCTTTGAGTACTCATGAATAATTGATCATAACTTTCAAAATACCGCCCGGAATTTTACGTTCTTTATACCGTTGGATTCGTATTGAAAAGTTGAAGAACTGAAAATGGACAAAAAAATTTATTTCCTTGCCAAAAGATACAGTTTTAAGGAAAGAGTTTACACAAAAATATCTCCAATCGCTTCAATTTTGACCTTTGACTAAAAAATTGATCATAACTTTCAAAATACCAACCGGAATTTTACGTTCTTTATACTGTTGGATTCGTATCGAAATATTGAAGAATCTACCATGGAAAAAAAAAATTTATTTCCTTGCCAAAAGATACAGTTTTAAGGAAAAAGTTTACACAAAAGTATCTCCAATCGCTTGACCTTTGAGTACTCATGAATAATTGATCATAACTTTCAAAATACTGCCCGGAATTTAACGTTATTTAAACCGTTGGATTCGTATCAAAAAATTGAAGAATCCAACATGGACAAAAAAATTTATTTCCTTGCCAAAAGATACAGTTTTAAGGAAAGAGTTTGCACAAAAATATCTCCAATTCTAACCTTTGACTGAAAAATTGATCATAACTTTCAAAATACCACCCGGAATTTTACGTTCTTTATACCGTTGGATTCGTATTGAAAAATCGAAGAGTCCATCATGGAAAAAAAAAATTATTTCTTAAGGAAAAGTTTTACACAAAAATATCTCCAATCGATCGACCTTTGAGTACTCATGAATAATTGATCATAACTTTCAAAATACCACCCGGAATTTTACGTTCTTTATACCATTGGATTCGTATCAAAAAATCAAAGAATCTACCATGGACAAAATAAATTATTTTGTTGCCAAAAGATACAGTTTTAAGAAAAAAGTTTGCACAAAAATATCTTCAATTGCTTCTGACCTTTGACTGAATAATTGATCATAACTTTCAAAATACCTCCCATAATTTTACGTTCTTTATACCGTTGGATTCATATCGAAAAATCAAAAAATCTAGCATGGATGAAAAAAATTATTTCGTTGCCAAAAGATACAGTTTTAGGGAAAAAGTTTGCATAAAAATATCTCTAGCAGAACACAAAACCACACAATAAAAAATGAAATGAAAAATAAACCCACCAATAAAATTTATTTAATATATGTATGTTTATAGTAGAAATTAGAATTTTGATTAGTTGAGTAAATTTAAATTTATCAAACAAGTTTTTTTTTTTTTTTTTTTTTTTTTTTTTCTAACAATTCATATATATATATATATATATAGTGCAATTATTAACACATTCAATCTTGTAGTCAGGCGGTAAAGGCTTACCACTTTGACTTTGAGGTTGCGAGTTCGAATCCTCATAATGACAATTAATTGTCATTATTATCATAGGTGGGGTTGGCCGGTCGGTGAGGCGGGCCAGTGGTGGTGGCTGGTCGGTGGCCGGCGACAGTGGGATTTTTTTTTGTAATTCATCAATTTTACATCAGGTTTTTTAAATCGGTTTTAACTAAAACCGATGTCTTTTCTCCTAGGTTTTTAAATCGGTTTTACAGGTTTTTTAAATCGGTTTTAACTAAAACCGATTTCTTTTCTACTAGGTTTTTAAATCGGTTTTAAGTAAAACCGATTTCTTTTCTCTTGTTTTACATCGGTTAAAAACCGATGTCTTTTGCCCTTTTTTTTCTAAATCACTCAAAAAGAGATCGGTTTTAAAAAATTCAAAAACCGATTTCTTCCATATAAAAAAACCGATTTCTTTTGCATTTTTTGTAGTAGTGCTAGAATATTCATTGTATACATTTTGTGATTCTAGCATTTTTTTTTTGTTGTTTGTGTTCTAAAGTCTTGATTATATGCTTAATGAACATGCTTTGTTTTCAAGCTTTAGAAACATGAATAGAATCTAGGCTTGGCATGTTGTAGGTGTTTTGCATGCTCTAGATTTTTGTTCATGTTTAAGATCTAGACTACTTTGTTTTGTGAACTTTGTTGCCTATGTCTAGATCTTCATGAAGTGTACTTTATCCATACATTTCATATGCTCATGCATCATTTTGTATGGTGTCATGTTTTGGATCATTAACTAGAAAAATGTACATTGTGTGCTCATTGATTATTCTAGTTTCCATAGGATGTATTGATCATATATTCTATGTTGCATGTGTTTGCATCATTTGCATCACTTAGATCATTGCCTTGTAAGAGGTGGAAGTCTCTTGCAAAGTGAGTGAAGCTTTGTGGAAAGAGCAAGGAGTCTTGACTAGGACATGTGGTCCGGATAGTCAAGCAAAAGTCTTAGCTAGGAGTGTGGTACTCCGGATGGTTGAGCTAGGAGAGCTTAACTAGGATCTTTGTGATCCGGATAGCTAAGCACGAAATCTTCCTAGAGACGTGAGCGTCTTGGATAGGAAGTTGCTTCCTAGAGGTGTAGGACACATCTCGGATGGGAAGTAGGCTAGGTAGTTCACTAGGCCCGAGGGTAGACTAGGAGTTGATAGCTTGAGCGGATATCATGAGTTGGTAGCTTGAGTGTGTAAGCCATTTTCGTCATAGTGAATTGCTTTGCCGGTGGTTGTGGATTCAACCCGTGGATGTTTCCTCTTCGGAGGTTTACCACGTAAAAATCAATGTGTCAAATGTCTCTATCTCTATCTCTTTATATTTGTATGTATGATCTATATAACTTGTTTAAGCTTTTCATTTCCTCACATCCTTGTAAACAAGTTATTGATAAAGAAAGAGTTGCGCACATTGTTGGTTGAATCAACATTTGTTTCTTGTATCGTGTAAGTGCTTGAACATTGTATCTTGTGATTCTATATCAAGTTGTAAAGCTCAACTTGGTGAGTTTGCATTATAATATTCAAAGTACAACTTGTGGAATTTAAATTTGCTCATTATTGAATATACTTGTAAAAGAGATACATTGTTTATTGATATATGTTTTGTAGACTAAGGGTGGTGAATTGAGCATACTTGTGATAATTGTTTTCTCATAACAATCATGTTTAAGGTTAATATGTATGCTCACCAAGGTTTTGACATAAGTCACGAAAAAGTTTTTAAAACTAGTGTGTCAACCTATTCACCCCCTCTAGGTTGTTTAGCATAACCTTGGAGGTATTTTCAATTGGTATCAGAGCGGGTCACTTAAAGCAATTAGTGTGATTCGGGATCTACAAGGTTATTTACTATGATAACAACCTTTAGTCTATTTTTGTTTGAAATGGTTGTCCTCCTTTGTTGATTGGGAAAATGTTTGTTTTGATGAAAATGCTCATGATAGACTTTGCTATGTCTAGTGATGAGCAAGCTTGGTTGGATTGTCATGAAAGGTTTCTCTTCTCCATGTTTTAT
This sequence comes from Acer yangbiense, assembly GCA_008009225.1. Lineage (NCBI taxonomy): Eukaryota > Viridiplantae > Streptophyta > Magnoliopsida > Sapindales > Sapindaceae > Acer > Acer yangbiense. Next base: position 18,912,400 of record CM017773.1, on the reverse strand, counting down.
ATTTGATGGAGTAGTTTCTCCAAACCAATATGTTCATAAAGTATGAATGAGGTTTATTTTTGAGTAGTTGAAACTTTTAGACCTTTTTGCCATTTATAGTGGTGTAAGTTTTTAAACACCTTGCTCTTTATAAAGATTCAAATATGGAAAAAGAGGTATGGAATAGATTCCAAGCTACTTGTGAAAAAGATTCTTCTTGTTTTATATTTCATTTGTCTACTAACAATTTTGTTGATAAGCTTGAAAAGCATGTTAGTGACAAAAGCAAAGAAGAAGAAGTTTTCCCGGAGGATAATCATGCTAGACATGATCTCTAGAGTTCAATCTCTTGACAAGGAAAGAGATAAAGCTTTGACGGAAGTTGAAGTGAAGAATGAAGTGATCAAATGTCTAGAAGAAAAGACGATTGAAGTCGCTCTTGTGTTAGATAGTTTAATAAATGTTTTGGCTAATAATTTGTTTTCTTTCTTGTAGGAAACGAACAAAGACAAGGAAGAGGAGTTGGCAATCATGAAGGCCAAAAAGCTTGGTGATCTTCATGAAGATTCAAGTGACTTATGCTTTGTAGTTGAGCAAGTTGAGTCTCCTACAACTAAAGGCAAGTCACTAAGGAACAAAAGGACTTCAAAGGCCAATCTTCCAAGGTCAAGTGCAAAATCAAGAAGAGTAAGGAGCCTTCACCGTCGGTACACTCTAACCCAAATAGTATCATCTCCTTATGTATTCCGGTTTGCCAATTTTTGAAATGTTGTAGTGCATACTATATATATATGCCATGAGTATGTTAGACATTGCAAACTAGGAAATGAGATGCATGTTAGTGAGATGAGAAAATCTTCTATGTATGTTTCTTGCATGATAACTCTTTGAATTTTGTGCGTGTTAATGATAATCATGTAAGGAATATTGTCAAGAAGATTTGGGTGAATATGAGTGTTTCACATGATCATATGTATAGTCTTGATAATATCTTTGTTGTTGGCAATAATGTTGTGTATAGCATGAGAATATCTTTATAGAGAAGATGGTTGATGTTTATCTTCTAGATATTATATTGCCATAAGAAATGATCATGATGGTTTTTGTGTTTGTGCTCCCTAGACCAAATGGGTCAAGGGTGAGTGCTCTTACCATTAGTGTAAGTTGCACATGTGAGTTGGCTTTAAGATTAGTGTCTAGTTTTGAGTAACTTAGCTAGCTAGCTTTGTTTCTCTATGACTTTGACATGAACTTAGCTATCTCACAAATTTCATTATGATAGTCAAAATTCGTTGATTAACTTTTGAGAAGTTGTATATCATGAAATCTATTTGGTGATAATCATGTTAAGACTTTTAGAGAAAGTCATTTTTGTTGTTGTTTGAGTTGAAATGCATGGTCTTTATTCTCTTGAGATGAAACACCAACAACTTGTTGTCATGAGGACAAACAAGCCAAGAGAGCTCATAAAAAGAGCGAAGGCTTTGCATTTGATGAAAAAGCTTGCTTAGGTATTTCTATATCCTAATGCTTGCTTTCTAGCTTTTCATCTTTCGACTCTATTGAAACTAATTAAAGCACGGTGTGTATAAAACTATTTAGAGGGGGGGTGAATAGATTTTACGCTTTTTACCCAATTTTTCATGTTAGTCAAAATTACGAAAATGCCCTCAAGATTATATAAACAAGCAAGTGTAATATGGTGCGGAAATTAAAACAACACTTGATTTTTACGTGGAAACCCTCACGGGAAAAACCACGGGCTATGTAAGTAATCCACACTCGAACCTCGAATCCACTAAATGTGTAAACGATTACAACCTAATCCCGGAAGTAATCTGTAAGGATTCCCGTTTTGTTGATTGGCTTATTTCGTGGTCAAACCACATGTTGGGGTTTTGAATGTAAGGGTAGTCTAAGTGTTTAATGATTGAAGATCAAAGGCCCTTCCATGACCTCAAGATACAAGCACGCCAAAGGTATAATCTCTTGTGCTTGTTTTTCTTTGAAGAGATTTAGTAGCACACACACACTTAGCATTCTTGCTATGATTGCATACTTGCTTATTTTTATGTGCATCTCTTCACATGTCACTTTACACACTAGCACATTGGTTGATATATCTTGTTGTGTGTATATGTGCCTTATAATTCATTTCCCGACATTGTTCGGAAACGTCCGCGCTTGCACTAATGAGTGCTTGGTTTCGCGCGAAGACCGCCTATGGAGAATGCCCTTGGCTTCTCCTTGGTTTTCACCATTGTTGGTGATCTGCGGTTATGATCGGCGGCCTGGCCACCGAATGAAACCGCCGTTTCAGTCCAGATTGGTCTGAAGCAATTATGCGGTCAAGATCGGCGGTCACGACCGCCGTTCGAAACCGCCGTTCATACCTGATCGATTTTAATCCCTCTGGTTTGATTCGGTAGTTGGATCGGCGGTCGCGAAACCGCCGAATGAAACCGCCGTTAATGCTCTGTTCTTCACGAGCTCAATTCGGCGGTCGTCATCGGCGGCCTGGCCGCCGATTGAAACCGCCGAACGGTGCGTTTCAGGGGCAAAATTATCTTTTCACATGCCCAATTCTTGATGTCTATAAATATCTTATTTTCTCAATCTCTGATCAAGTTTCTTGAGCAATTAGAACCCTAATCTTTCAAGAGAGATTTTTAAGAAAAAATCAAATCAAGAACCCACCTTTAAACACTCAAATCAAATCCTTTTTGCATCAAATTTCATATTGCATCTTCTATGTCTAGATAGAAAGCATCCATGATTGGGTTTGCATCATCACAACTTGCTTGGTAAGATTTTGATTAAGTTCATCTTATTTGAGTACTTTTATTATCAAGCTATTCTCTTTAATTTACTTGTATGTTTTGATCATATGATTAATACAAGATTAGAGAATTAATTGTGATGAATTGATTAAGTGTTGTTTGTGATAGCTAATTAGGTTTTTGCTTAATCTTGATTAGCTAAGCTATTTGACATGTCATTTAGCAATTGATATCTAGGGTTGATTAAATTGATTATATCATCATCCTAGATAAGCATCTAAGGTTACCTAGCCTTGTCTGTTATTTGAATATTCATACATATTCACATAGGTTGCATAATCTCTTCTTAGAGAATCAAGTCTTGAGGCTAAGGTTACTTAGGCCTCAAGCAATTGGACTAGAGCCACTTTTAAAGGCCCGAGTGGTAGAAGTGGGGGGTTATTGACCGGAGTGTTAGACGAGGTCTACATAGGTTGTAAACTCCATTTTGATTAGTGGATTTCGAGGTCCGAGTGTGGCGCACTAAACAGCCCGTGGTTTTTCCCAGTGGTTGGGTTTCCACGTATACATCAAGTGTTATTTAAATTCCGCACTATATTACACTTGTATGTATTTTTGACTAGTAGGGGCATTTTCGTAAAATTGACTTGCATGCGAAAATTGGGTAATAATAGTTAAAATCTATTCACCCCCCCTCTAGCTTTATATAGAACACACCTCTAATTTGTTTCATAATCACACACCTACCTAATCCCGGTATGAGTGAACCTAGTCCGATTTTGCTTGCGATCTAAGCAACCTAATCCCGAATGCTACACACAAGACTTACTTTCTCTATGAAGAGAATACAACCCTAAGTGAATATATGTGACTATCCAAAATGCAACATAGAGCAAGGGAAACCCTATATGCTTATCTAAGATGATTAATATGCAATTAAGAACAATCCTAGATATCAAAACTAAATGACATGTCAATTAGTTTAGCTAATCAATATTAAGCACAAAACCTAATATGCTAGCACAATACAACTTCTCAAACATACATCATACTTATCTCAAACTTGTATTCAAAGTATATAAAATAACATACAAGTAATTAATTGAGATTTCTTAGTTAAGAAAGACACAAAATATGTAAGATATTAGTGAAAAACTTACCAAGCAAAGTATGATGAAGATTCCATGCAAAATGACATCTAGATGATCAAGGATGATGCTAGATGATGATTGATGACCATGAAAAAAGTGTTTGAGTGATTAAAAAAGTGTTCTTGAAAATTTTTCTTCTCTTTGAAAAATATTCTAAGTATGAAATCTGAATATCAACTCTTCTGATTGACCTAAAGTCAAAGTGGCATATATATAGGAGGTCAAATCAAAGTGTGGTCGTTTTGATAAGTTGGCTTCATATTTGCCTTGGGCGCTGTACGTAGAGCGCCCCTGTACAGCGCCTGTACAGCGCCCTTGCTCTGTTCTCACGAGAAAACAGAGGGGCGCTGTACGAACAGCGCTTCTATACAGCGCTCGTACAGCGCCCATCAAAAAACCATCAGACCTGATGCATTTAATTTTCCAATTTTGCATCAGGTATGAGGGGCGCTGTTCGAACAGTGCTTTGTAGAGCGCTTTGAACAGCGCCCTTTGCAATGCTTGAATTCCAAGATTATGTGTAAGGATTCCCATTTGTTGATTGGCTTATTTCGTGGTCAAACCACATGTTGGGGTTTGGTTGTAAGGGTAGTCTAGGTCATTAAGGTTGAAGATCAAAGACCCTTTCCAAGACCTCAAGAGGACAAGCACCAAAGGTATATCTTGTGCTTACTTTGGCTTGAAGAGATATAGTTGCACACACACACAACATGCATAACTCTTATTCTTGAATGTTGTGTTTATATTTTGTGTGCATTATGCTTTATTGTTTATTCAATGTCTCTTCTTGCATTAAATTGATTGCATCTTGTTTTATGAAATGCCATGACATGATAGGCATTGGATGCATTCAATACCCACACTTGCACTTCATGTATGTTAGCTTTTAGTGTGGTGTAATTCGTTTCCTGAAGGATGTTCGGAAACGTCCACGCGTGCACGTTGATGTGCTTTGTTTTGCGCGATGATTGCCGGTGGAGATGCCTTTGGCTTCTCCTTGGTTTCACCATTTTTGGTGAAACGGCGGTTACGTTTGGCGGCCTGGCCGCCATTCGAAACCGCCGAATGAGACCTGATTGAAATATATCTCTCGGGTCCAAAACGGCGGTTAAGATCGGCGGTTTCGAAACCGCCGAACTAAGTCGCCGAAGTTCCCCTGTTCCACTCGGGAGCCATTCGGCGGTTCAATTCGGTGGCCTGGCCGCCGAATGAAACCGCTGATCGTGCGATTTCAGGGGTAAAATTGTCTTTTCACTTGCCCTGTTCTTGATGTCTATAAATATCACACTTTCTCATTATCTGATTAAGTTCTTTAACTCTTAAGAACCCTAATCTTCAAAGATAGATTTTAAGAGAAAATCAAATCAAGAACTCAACTTTAACCACTCAACTTTAACCACTCAAATCAAACCCCTTTTGCATCAAATTTCATATTGCATCTCCTATGTCTATATAGAGTGCATCCATGTATGGGTTTGCATCATCACAACTTGCTTGGTAAGATTTTGATTAATTTCATCTTATTGTAGTATTTTAAATACCAAGCCATCTCTTTTAAATTACTTGTATGTTTTAGATCGTATGCTAAATACAAGAAAAGAGATTATTTGTGATGAATTGATTGAGTGTTGTTTTTGATAGATATCTAGGTTTTTATAATCTATGATTATCTATGCTATTTGACATGTCATTTAGCAATTGATATCTAGGGTTGATTTAAATTGAATATATCATCATCCTAGATAAGCATTTAGAGTACCCTAGCTCTTATTGCATTAATTGAATATTCATACATATTCACATAGGGTTGTGCATCTCTTTTGAGAGATTGAAGTCTTGGTCTAGGGTTGCTATTACAGGCCCGCTGGGTAGTAGTGGTGGGTTACAGACCGGGATTAGGCTGTAAACATCATTACAAGTAGTGACTTCGAGGATCAAGCAAATTGGAATAGGGTTGCTAATAAAGGCCCGCTGGGTAGAAGTGAGGGGTTACAGACCGGAGTATTAGACGAGGTCTACATAGGTTGTAAACTTCATTTCAATTAGTGATTTCGAGTTCCGAGTGTGGCGCACTATACAGCCCGTGGTTTTTCCCAGTGGTTGGGATTTCCACGTAAACATCAAGTGTCATTTATTATTTCCGCATCTTATTACACTTGTATGTATTGTTGACTTGCTAGGGGTATTTTCGTAAAATTGACATGCATGCGAAAATTGGGTAATAATTAGATAAAATCTATTCACCCCCCCCCCCCCCCCCCCCCCCCCCCCCTCTAGCTTTATATAGAACACACCTCGAGTATTCAATATTCCTTTCATTATGCATGACAAAGCAATGGGCAATGCAAGATGCAATCAACCTAACATGCAAGAAGAGATGTTAATGAGCATTAAGGCACACAAATAAGACACACAACAAACAAGGATTAAACATATGCATGAGTTGTGAGTGTGTGCAACTATCTCTTCAAGACAAGTAAGCACTTAGAGTATTACCTTTGGTGCTTGTCAATAGTGAGGTCTTCAAAAGGGCCTAAGCAATAACAACAACATCTAAGCTACCCTTACAAAGCATCCCCACATATGGTTTGATCACGAAATAAGCCAATTAAAAACAACGGGAAACCTTACATCTATGTTTGCATTACATCATGTAGCATGTCATATTATAGAACTAGTATAGCATTCATATGGTTCTTGTTGACATTTGCTCTCTAAAGATCTTTTAGTGATGTGTTCACAATGATCTTATACATGATGCTTGAAATGCTTGTGTGATTGTTGAGTGGCTTGATGAGCAAAACTTAATTTGAATATCAATATCTTTGAGAGCTACTCACTTGAGAAGTAATGATCTTTAACAAGTAACTTGTATTGTTTCTATATCATGCATTTGAGCTTGAAAATCTTTTTTTTTTGAAAAGTGCACTAATGCTTCTCTTATATGTTTTAGTTTTTGAGTATGTGTGGTTGAAAGTATGTAGATTATGGATGCATCTAGAAGCCTATTACTTAGTACATGATAGATGACCTATGGTATGTATCCATTTTGCTTCGGCACTACATAGTAATCAACGAGCACCCTCATGGAAAGGGCTACACACCTTGGTTGTGAAGCCACCCAATGTAGGAAAGGACTACGCCATTGTGATGAGTGAAAGCCGCCATGAGGAGTATATGTTTTTGTTAGTAAAATCAAAGAAGTGTTGAAATGAATCATAAAAAAAAAAATTCTTTGATTCTAAGCCTAAAAGAAATGAAAAATAAAAGGCTTATTGGTGTATAGTTGAGAATTGTGAAAAAGCTCGGGTTGACAAACAGAAACAGGAAAATGAGCCACATGCACACACACGCTCACATGTTGATATCTATTCTTTTAAAGCAAAAAACCGGATGACTATCGGTTTGACCTATTTTTGGAAATGCTTTAGATGGATAGGTGTGGAAATTATTTGCATGTTGATGTCACAATTACTCCTATTATATATGTGAGAAGCATTCACACACACACACACATATTTTGCTTATGTGCTTGATTCATTAGCAATGTGAGAATATTTTTTGAGAGATTAATGAAAATCTATGATTCTCTCTTGTACTTTGAAAAGTGATGAAATATTTTCTCTAATTGCTTGAATGTGTGATTGTGTGGATCTCGTTGTGAACAATACTCTATCTTGATCTTAGATAGAGCATTTATCAAGGGGGAGCATAGTATGCTAGACTTTGTTCTCTTTTATGATATGTTCACATGCTTCGAGTTGATTCATAATCCCTTGTGAACAAATCTACTTTGTGATAATATGTGAAGCACATGTTTAAGGGGAGCTTAGTTTATTCAACTTCGCTTTCTATATGATTTGTTTGCTTAATATCTCTTTCTTTATCTCTTGTATCCTTTGTGTATTCCTTGACAAAAAGGGGGAAAAATGTATACCTCACCATGTGTGGAGAAATGTTCCAAATGTGAGAGTATTGTTTCTCTTTGTGCATAATTGAGACTTTGTCTTAAGGGGGAGAATTCTTGTCTTAAAGGGGAGAAAAGAATTCTTGCTTTATAAGGTTAAGGAGCTTAGGGAGAGCTTTAAATATAACATTTATTTGAGATAAAGCATTTGTTTGAGATAAGGGAAATTATTGTTTGTTTGGCATATTTTTTTTTTAAATATGATGAATCTTGAAGATGTTATTTCATATGTCTTGATATGCATGATGATTCTTCATAATGATATATGCCTTTGTATGTTTGATCACAATTAATGCATGAATCTTTTTGTAATAATTGTATGATTGTGTTTGCAATCACCTTCTCCTTGTTTGGGGTTGTATAGTAGTTGAGATTGCAATCAATTTCTTCATTCTTGTGGTTGATAAGAGAGTAATTGCAATGAAATCCTCTTTGTGTGGGGCCGATAGTAATTGTAGTTATAATCAATTTAGTTGAGTGTAGTTGCAATGAGTTCCTCTTTGTTTTGGGGTCGATAGTAATTGTGATTGTAATCAATTCAATTGGTTATGGTTGCAAAAAATTCCTCCTTGCTTAGAGTGATAGTAATTGTGGTTTTAATCAATTATATTGCTTGTAGTTGCAAAAATTCCTCCTTGCTTAGAGTGTTAGTAGTTGTTGTTATAATCAAATCTCTTCTTGAATGGGGTCGAGATGATTGTTGTTGATACCAATTCCTTCATATTTGGGGTTGATATGATTGTTTATGCAATTGTTGAATTTGGTAGAAATGACCAATGTGCTTATGAGTAAAATTTATGCATTTGTGATTCATTTTACCTTGATGAGTTTGTTGTGTTGTCTAGATTTGTATAACCTTGCTAGGTTAACATCGATAACAACAAGAATCAAGGGAGAAGATATAAAAGCTAAACACAAAGGTGGTTCAATAAGATGCAAAAATCAAGAACTTAGAAGAAAGCATTTCTTCAAGCAAAGCTTCCACCTCCAAATATGAGGTCATCAAATCGTTCAACGTTCTTTGGTGGCACAAGTTGCTAGCAAAGCTTTTGTGATCTCAAGGTATCTTTTCTCTTTTCCTTTTGGCTTCATTTTATGTCAAAAAGGGGGAGAAATATGATATTGTTTTAGCATATCTTCTTTATGTATGTGTTAAGTATTGAACTTCATATGGCGTGTAATATCTTGGATTTGATATCTTTATTGGATGCATGTATTTAGGGGGAGCATACATGATCCATTTGAACTTTAAATGTGTTATTTTCTTGCCAATGAATATATATTGTCATATATGTTGTCTCTTGGATATTCTTGTGCTTTCAAGTTCTTTTTAGGTGATATCAAGAGAAGACCAAGTTGAAGTTCAAGACTTGTTTTTGGTTGTTAATTTGTGTCTATATGTGTAACTCATTGTACTCATTGTGACCAAATTTTCTTTGTAATTGTTTTAGTGTTTGTTTAGGGGTTTTGACATGGAATTTGCCAAAGGGGGAGATTGTTAGGTTGATAATTAGTATTGGCATTAATTCCATATCAAAACGTGTTTATCTTGTAATGTTTAGTGGTTAGTAATTGAAGAATTTTGAAGACGAAGGACGTCTCAACCACAACTCATTCAAGAAGTCGGCTTTTAAGAGATTCGGGCATTATTGGTCGACAAAGGTATTAAAGGTCCTCTTATCTCTTACAAGGCTAGGCACACACACACACATATCATACTTGTGTGTTCCTTCATGATTTAATTTCATTTACATATCACTTTCACACACTTGGCAAAATATGCTCATGCATTCATATTAAGTTAATAAACTTTGTGTTTTGCATTTTCTAGGACTATGTCCGGAAACTAGCATATGTGTGTGTCTTTGTGTTTGTATGTTTCCATATTTTATGTTTAGGACTTGAACATGTTCTTATTTAATGCCTTATTGAGTTCCGGTCGTTTCGGTTACTCATTCATAAGGTTTCGAGTCCAAACAAGTTGACTATGCTACTTTTCGTTCTCTTTCATTGAGTTGACTTCATCGATGATTTCCAAGATGATTTCTCAACCGTTTTTCAAAGTTGTATAGTCGTCATCGTGCATGAGAGAGTCACGGTTCGTAATCCAGAAACAGATTCAAAATCAGAGTTCGGACGCCCAAGATACGGGCCGAAGAACCGAGGGAGCGCGCGAGAGGACAGCCCAGGCCGTGGGCCACATGGGCTGGCCGTTGATGAGGCCGTGGGCCCCACGGCCTGGAGCACTCTCTGCTCCCGTGTGGGCCACGCGTCCCCCACGGCCAGGGGATGACGTGGCACCACATGATTGGCTCCCTTGGCCTCTCTCTCTCCTCCTATTTCTTCCCTCTCTCTCTCCATTTTGAAATTCAAGAAGAAAAATTTCAGAAATCCCGTAAGCTCTCTCTCCAGCTTTTTCAGATTTTCAAAACACCATATCTTCCTCATCCGGAGTCGGATTTGAGTGATTCAAGTTGGAGAGTGTTCGTATTTGAGTTCTCTAACATCTCCAAGTGGTTTGGTGGCTGTTTGATTGTGATTTCCAGTGGTTGAACACTGATTTCCGAACCAACTGCAAAATCCGAGGTATTAGTTTCAACTTTGGGATTTCTTGTTTTTTTGACCTTCCATTTGCTTGGGGTCTCTTCTTCTATATCTATGTTTATGTTTAGTAAAAGCTATTGAGAAAGATAGCTTGATTATCATTCTAATTGAAAGTCAATTTGTGGACTAATGTTGACTAGATTCTATGATTCTAGGTTTTACATATGTTTGTGAGTTGTATTGTGATTAGATTGATATCTAGGATTATTTGTGGATTGATTGATGTATTTTATGATTAATAATCCTCACATGTGCTTAGATCCTCTTATTGAACAAATCTAAGATTAGCACATTTGATTTTGTATTTAGAGCTAATTAGGATTTAATTGATTATTCATTATATCCTTGCTCTAAATACTTGCTAGAATATTCATTGTATACATTTTGTGATTCTAGCATTTTTGTTGTTGTTTGTGTTCTAAAGTCTTGATTATATGCTTAATGAACATGCTTTGTTTTCAAGCTTTAGAAACATGAATAGAATCTAGGCTTGGCATGTTTTAGGTGTTTTGCATGCTCTAGATTTTTGTTCATGTTTAAGATCTAGACTACTTTGTTTTGTGAACTTTGTTGCCTATGTCTAGATCTTCATGAAGTGTACTTTATCCATACATTTCATATGCTCATGCATCATTTTGTATGGTGTCATGTTTTGGATCATTAACTAGAAAAATGTACATTGTGTGCTCATTGATTATTTCTAGTTTCCATAGGATGTATTGATCATATATTCTATGTTGCATGTGTTTGCATCATTTGCATCACTTAGATCATTGCCTTGTAAGAGGTGGAAGTCTCTTGCAAAGTGAGTGAAGCTTTGTGGAAAGAGCAAGGAGTCTTGACTAGGACATGTGGTCCGGATAGTCAAGCAAAAGTCTTAGCTAGGAGTGTGGTACTCCGGATGGTTGAGCTAGGAGAGCTTAACTAGGATCTTTGTGATCCGGATAGCTAAGCACGAAATCTTCCTAGAGACGTGAGCGTCTTGGATAGGAAGTTGCTTCCTAGAGGTGTAGGACACATCTCGGATGGGAAGTAGGCTAGGTGGTTCACTAGGCCCAAGGGTAGACTAGGAGTTGATAGCTTGAGCGGATATCATGAGTTGGTAGCTTGAGTGTGTAAGTCATTTTCGTTATAGTGAATTGCTTTGCCGGTGGTTGTGGATTCAACCCGTGGATGTTTCCTCTTCGGAGGTTTACCACGTAAAAATCAATGTGTCAAATGTCTCTATCTCTATCTCTTTATATTTGTATGTATGATCTATATAACTTGTTTAAGCTTTTCATTTCCTCACATCCTTGTAAACAAGTTATTGATAAAGAAAGAGTTGCGCACATTGTTGGTTGAATCAACATTTGTTTCTTGTATCGTGTAAGTGCTTGAACATTGTATCTTGTGATTCTATATCAAGTTGTAAAGCTCAACTTGGTGAGTTTGCATTGTAATATTCAAAGTACAACTTGTGGAATTTAAATTTGCTCATTATTGAATATACTTGTAAAAGAGATACATTGTTTATTGATATATGTTTTGTAGACTAAGGGTGGTGAATTGAGCATACTTATGATAATTGTTTTCTCATAACAATCATGTTTAAGGTTAATATGTATGCCCACCAAGGTTTTGACATAAGTCACAAAAAAGTTTTTAAAACTAGTGTGTCAACCTATTCACCCCCCCCCCCCCCCCCCCCCCCTCTAGGTTGTTTAGCATAACCTTGTAGGTATTTTCAATGTACATTTTGCTTGATTGATCATCTAGCTAAATTTGATTGTGTTTGCATCATTTGCATCACTTAGATCATAGCCTTGCATTAGGTTGAAGTCTCTAGCAAAGTGAGTGAAGCTTTGTGGATAGAGCAAGGGAGTCTTGATTAGAGTCGGGAGGACTCGGATAATCAAGCAAGGAAGACTTGTCTAGGGTCGGGAGGATCCGGATAGGCAAGCAAGAAATCTTTCTAGAGACGTGAGTGTCTTGGATAAGAAGTTGCTTTCTAGAGGTGTAGGACACATCTCGGATAGGAAGTAGGCTTGGTAGTTCACTTGCCCGAGGGTAGATTAGGAGGTGATAGCTTGAGCGGATATCATGTGTTAGCTTGAGCGGATATCATGTGTTGATAGCTTGAGTGTGTAAGTCCTTTTCGTATAGTGAATTGCTTTGCCGGTGGTTATGGTATCAACCCATGGATGTTTCCTCTTTGAGGTTTTACCACGTAAAAATACTTGTGTCAAGTTTCGTTTTTATGTTTCTTTATCTTCCATATGTTTGTATTGATTGCATTACTTGTATATTGATTTTCACAAGTGTTGGTTAAATCAATTCAATTGTTAAGATTCATCAAGTGTGCTTTTAATTGTTGTATTCTGCATATTTTTTGTATATTGGAAGAATTTGGGCCTATACCTATTCACCCTCCCTCTAGGTATATATTACACTATATTGCTTAAGGGAATTTCAATCCAGCAGAATAACAAAATGGGTGATCGAACTGAGTGAGTTTGACATAGAGTATCTCCCAAGGACAGCAATCAAGGGCCAAGCGGTGGTGGACTTTGTGGCAGAATTCACCAAACCAGACATGGAAGTGGCAAAGATGATGGTGGAACAAGCTAAGAAACAATTCAGGTGGCAACTCCATGTCGATGGGTCATTAAACACGCATGGCAGCGGGGCAGGGGTAGTGGTGTCAACCCTAGAAGGAGATTCAGTGGAATGTGCCTTGCGTTTCGATTTCAAAGCTACCAATAATCAAGCCGAATATGAAGCACTTATAGCGGGATTGAGAGTCTGCACAGCTTTAGGAGCCGATGATGTGGAAATTTTTAGCGACTCCTAAGTCATCATCAATCAAGTATTAGATGAGTACCAGGCGAGAGACGAAAGCATGATCGCTTAACTGAAATTGGCGAAAGGATTGCTAGGAAGGTTCAAAGAGTACAAAATTGTTCAGATCCCTAGAGAAGAAAATGAGCAGGCCGACGCCCTGGCTAAATTAGCGTCCGCCACAATCAACATCTGGCCCAGAACCATCCCTTTGATCCACCTACTACAACCGAACATAAACAAGCAAATAGAAGTCGGGGCAATCTTTAGCGAGACAGACAATTGGATGACACCAATCAAAGAATACATTGTCAATGACGTCCTCCCAAGTGATCCATTAGAGGCAAAACGACTAAAATACAGAGTTACAAGATATTCAGTCCTCAATGGAGAATTGTACAAGATGGGCTATTCAAGAATATTGCAGAGATGTGTCGGACCTGAAGAAGCAGAAGGAATTCTAAAGAGCATACACAGCAGAAACTGTGGAAACCATGCTGGGGGTATCAGTTTAGCCCATAAAATGTTAAGACAAGGTTTCTACTAGCCAACGTTGTTCGTTGATGCAAAGAGGATAGCAGCAAGGTGTGAGGCGTGTCAGAAAATTGCAAACAACATTCGCCAACCACCCAAACACTTACAGAGCATTAGTTCTCCTTGGCCATTCGCCATGTGGGGAATTGACCTGATTGGCCCAATGCCAACAGCACCCGGAGAAGCGAAACATGCCATTGTAGCCGTGGATTATTTTACGAAGTGGGTAAAAGCCGAACCATTGGTGCACATAACAGAAGCAAACACCACTAGTTTCATGAAGAAAAACATCTTGTACATATTCGGGATTCCAAACACTATCATCACTGATAACGGAACCCAGTTCGACAATAAGAAATTCAGGGAGTTATGTGACAAGTATGGGATCAACAACTATTACGTGTCTTTAGCGCATCCACAAACAAATGGTCAAACTAAAGCAGTGAACAAGATCATAAAGCACAACCTGAAAGCCAAGCTGGCTGTAAAGAAGGGTAGCTGGGCAGAAAAGTTACCATAGGTGTTATGGGCATATCAAACCACAGAAAGAAACTCAACAAGTGAGACCCCATATTCTACGGCTTTCGGAGCTGAAGCTGTCATCCCCGTGGAAACATCTTTCTCCTCGCCAAGAGTGCAACTCTTCCAACCAAAACTCAACATTGATATGCTAAAGTGTGGTTTGGACGAGTTAGAAGAAAGAAGGGAACGTGCACAAATAAGGAACGCTGCCTATCAACAAAAGGCAGCCAGGTACTACAACTCACATGTGCGTGAAAATAGGTTCGCGCTTGGCGACTTAGTGCTGAAAAGAGTGGCCCCAGGAACCAAAGAAAAAGCTGCAGGATCACTCGCAGATAAATGGGAAGGGCCTTACCATATCACAGGCATAGCTGGTCATGGAGCGTATCGTATAGCTCGAAAGGGTTTTAGCGAAATCCCTCGACTATGCAACACACAGTACCTGAAGATATATTACCCTTGACTTCTTCACCTTCTTTAGAATTTATTCCCATGTTTTCCTTTTCAAGTATTTTTTTTCTTTTTAGCTTTCTGTCTTTTCCCTTTTACATTGTCAAAAGTCGCAGGAAATATTCAATAAAGAGTAATTTATTACTATGAATTCATGATCTTGTTCACCATCCGAAACAACAAATCTATAAAAGTTACTCACTATTATAGTAGCCGACTATGGAAAGTACTCGCCGTTACAAAGGAAAGTCCATTGAAATCTATTCACCGTTGCGCAAAGATGAGTTGAAAACTCCCCGCAACACAAAAGGTGAGCGAGATAATCCTAAAGCAAAGCAGGCTAAAGACGAATATGTCATCACAGCCTGAATAACATGTAAAACTAATTGGTGGTCACCACAGTTGGTAAAACAGGACCCTTGGAAATGCATGAAAAGCATCCAACCAAAAGCGTACAGAGATGTATCTCAAGAAAAATGCTGGGGGTTGAATAAGCTAGCTATAAATAAAATAAAATAAATCAAAAGAAAAAGTGAGAGATGTCCCAATAGTATGCTTAGAAAAACTTGGTGTATGGTCGGACACGTCCTGACAAACACTGAGCAAGCCAAAACTCAGCAATGGCAGCTGAATACAGATAAAAGAGCTTTGAGCCTATACAAAAATTCAGCAATGGTAGCTGAACAAAAGAATAGCGTCGAGTCTAAAATAAAATTCTAAGTGGTGACAATTGAAGTCGCAAAGCAAAGCAAGAAAAGAAAACCGAACCAAAAATCAGCCATAAAAGCTTGACAGATAAAAACATATATTGCATGGATAAATATCATTTACAGGTGAGTACAAGAAACAAAGTGTATAATTCAAGTATCAGCCGGAGCATCCCCACCATCTTCCTCATCAATCTTATCCTCTGATGGCCAAGCTATCGCCTTATCCCCGTCCGACATAAAAGGTCTGTAATCCCTCCCAGAAACGGGACCTAAGTCAGACTCGTCACTGGAGCTGGTAAGGCTGCCTTTCTTACCAGAATAGTAAGTATCAAAAGCACGCTTGGTGGGAACTTCCAAATGCATCGGATGAGGTTCAATCCTTGTATAGCGGCAGTGAGCTTTCCATCGTTTAATCTGCTCTTTGATCAAACCCACCATGCTATCCATGTACAACTGAAGAGATTTGTCAAAACGCCTTAAGGCTTTCTCATTCGAGTGATCTTTCATCGTAAAGAATTTCTTCGATTGCCTCATGCCACGCTCAAATTCACACAAGAGAAGCGCATCATAGGCTAGAGACCTCTTAAATCGATCCACTGCCTGGACCTCCAACTCAGCTTTCAAGTCTCCGAAGATGGCATCCTTAGAGGACAATTGATTATGCAAATCTTGCAATTCTTGCTCGGCCCTCTCTCTAGCCTCTTCAGCCATCTTTTCAGCCTCATAACACGCTGCGAGTGAATCTTGACTCGCAGAAAGCTGTTCTCTCAGCAAACGGATCTCCTCCTCAGCTGCAGACAATTTCTCTTCGGTGGCTAACTAAGCAGATAGGCACCCATCAGCAGATTCCCTAAACTCAATAATTTGCTGAGTATAAGATTCCTCAGCGGAAAGCCTTTTAGTCACCAAAACTGAAGCCTCTTCTCGCAGGCGTCTGTTCTCCTTGGAGACTACATTGAAAGTATACAAACGTAGTTAAATTGCTTAAGGCATACCTAGAGGGGGGTGAATAGGTTTTTACACCTTTTTCAATCCCTTGAATAAACTCTCGTTTGTCCCTCAAGGTTGCCTTACATATAACAAATAAACCAAGAAAAGACAACATACATAGACAATATGAATATGTGATCATATAAGCATAGTCTATATACATCACCAAGTTGTACGAGGTATATAAACAAATAAACTCAACAACAAAGAATACTTGTTTCAATAAATGTTCAATGAGTTACAAGAGTGATCAAATATCACTATACAAAAGTACAATGTACAAAAGAATCATATCTATACAAAAATATATCAATTAAAGGAATTCACAAATCACACTATACAAAGTCTTGCTTCACTATACATCACAAGTGAATAATATGAAACACGATAATAATATACACAAATAAAATATAAGAGACGGAGATAGGAAGAATTAACACAAGAGATTTTTTTAACGTGGTAAAACCTCCAAGGATGAAACATCTACGGGTTGAACTACAACCATTGGGTACTATATATATTGGAAAGTAAAAATGGAGAATCCACAAAGTGACCAATCTTTAGCTCACCCAACCTAGTGGAGTCTAAGTCTACCTGATACCTATAGGAAAGTGTGAGATCCCTCAATGATGCGAAACCACCATATATTGGACAACACACAAAACCAACATCGATGGAAGATTAGAAATTCCTCAAGAGTGCATACACCTCATGTGTACCCCGCTCTATTGGAGTCTATGTCTAACCATACACCTAGGCCTACCAATATAATAGCCAACTCCCTATCCAAGGCACTCATGCCTCTAGAGAGCCTCCCATGCATGACTATTCAAGTCCTCCTGACTATAGCCATGACTTCTTGCTTGCCTATCCGAGTCCTCCCGACTCTAGACAAGTCTTCTTGCTTGGCTATCCGAGTCATCCCGACTCTAACCAAGACTTCATGCCTTTTACAAGGACTTCCTAGTGTGATCATGTGAATGCAAATGATGCAAACAATAAATTCAACATAGAACATGTGATCAATACATTCCATGGTACAACTAGACCTAAACATGTGATATCACAAGTAATAAAAGTCTAGATGCAAAATACAAGAAAAAAACCTAGAGCATGTGCAAACACCTAACATAAAAAGCTCATAGTCTCATTCACATATGCAACACTTGAACAATATATATTCATGAAGAACAAGTTCAAGATGCCACAAACATACAATAAAATGCTAGAGTCATGAGATCAAATCAATCAATATTCTAGCCAAACATATAGAGCAAGGATTTAAGATAAAATCAATTAAATTCTAGATAGCTCTAAAAACACATACATATACAATAATCCTAGATTTCATCAATCAAAGGATCAAGTCAAATCTTAAGGTCATTTATCAATAAATTGATTCAATCAAGTTACAAACAGCCTAAGATGTCATTCTAATCACAATACAACACACAAACATGTGAAAAACCTAGAATCATGGAAACTAGTTCACATTTGTCTCTAAATAGACTTTTGATTAGAATGATTAAAACACTTTTGTTCATTTTTGTTTTTACTTTTCTTTATCTTCCATATCTTTGATTGATTGCATATCTTGTAAATTGATCAACTCTTGTATAAGTGAAATCAATTAATTTGTCAAATATAATCAAGTGTGTATTTTCATTGATATATTCCGCATTATTTTTTAATTGGAAGAATTTGGAGACTATACCTATTCACCCCCCCCCCCTCTAGGTATATTTCACTACTACTTAAAGGGAAATTTCATTTGGTATCAGAGCGGGTGTCTAGACGCACTTAGATAGATCCTTTCTTTGTAGTGTTTTGTGTCTTTGTTTGTGATAAATCATGATTAAGGAAGTGTATTCCTATGTGGCTTCTTTTGTTGAACATATTGACTTAGATGAGAAAAAGATCAATGATCTTACTTTTGAAAATGAACGTTTATCCAATGTCAATATGTCCCTCAACAAGAAGTTAGAAAATCATGATCTTGGCTCAAAGGAGTTCAATGAACTTAAAGATAAGATCCTAAGTCTAGAATTGAATCTTAAAGATAGCAATGATAGACTTGGTATCTTGAAGCAAGAAATTGAGCAAAGAGATTGTTTTCTTGTAAATGCTAAGAAACTTGAAAATGTGCTTAAATCTAAACTTAATGAGCATTTAAATCAAGAGAAAAAGTATGAACAATGGCTTGATAAATCACGTAAAGATGTTATGTTTAGTGATGACATAGCAGAAAAATATGCCATTGAACTTAGGATGCTTCGTGAGAAACTTGATGAGGCTAATAGGGTGATTAGCAAGATGTCATCTAGTACTAATAAAGTTGAAACCCTCATTAAAAGTGGTAAGCATCCATGTGACAAAAGAGGTTTGGGTTATATCAATGAGAAGGAGACTCCTTCATCTAACAAATCTACTTTTGTCAAAGCAAGCATTGAATCAAATGTAGGTACTCTCTCTCAAGGTAAAGCTATGAAAGCTACCGGAGGTGCCTCTTCATCAACAAGGATGTTCAATGGAAGAACACAACAACATAAACATCAAGAAGCAACAACCTCAAATGTAAGAGGTGGAGCATCAAGGGTTGCACTTCAAAGAGGTAAAATTGTGAGAAGACCAAATGCTATGGAAGCAAATGCAAATGGTAAATTTCTCAAATTTATTCCTATTTGTCATCATTGTAATATGATAGGACATATTCGACCTAGATGCTTTGAGTATGTTCGGAAATGGAAACTTGATAATGCTTTTCATGATATGTCTTTGAATGGACCTAGGCAATCATCCATGTATGGATATAGAAATAGACCTAGGAAGACCTTGGAAAAGCATGTTGTTGAAAAAGTTGTTGATGACTTGCTTGCTAAATCTTGTGTTGTGCCTCACTCTACTATGCATAAGAAAATTGATAATGCTTTGTTTGATATTTTTGAAGATGTGACCAATGAGGTCAAGGTGCATGTTAAAAAGCCTAACATTGAGTCAAAGCATGTTAGAAGTAAGAGTGAGAAGCATGTTGTGAAAAATGTGTGGATTAGAAAAGACACATCTAAATGTAATGTTGCACAATATGCTTTACGTGCCAACTCCTCCTATTCTTGGTACCTAGATAGCGGTTGCTCTAGGAACATGACCAGGAACAAAGAGTTCTTTAAGAATCTTGTTTTAAAGGATGGAGGTTGGGTTACTTTTGGTGATGGTACCAAAAAGCAAGTTCTTGGCAAGGGAACAATTTGTATCCCCGGATTGCCTAAACTTCGCAATACTTTGTATGTTGATGGGTTACAAGCTAACTTGATAAGCATTACTCACTTGTGTGAATTTTTAAAGAAGTTAGCTTAAACAAAGATGTATGCACTATAATTGATAAAAAGGGCAATGTTGTCCTAAGTGTCAAAAGGTCTATAGACAATTGTTATTGTCTTGAGATAGATCCTCTAACTTGCAACATGGCACATGAGTGCAACAAGCTTGATTTGTGGCATCAACGTTTGGGTCACATGAATTTTAAAGATTTGAAAAAGCTTGAAAAACATGGTATTGTTAGAGGTCTTTCTAATCTTGGTAAAAAGCTTGAGGTGGTTTGTGAACCTTGACAATTAGGTAAGCAAACCAAAGTGTCTCATAAGAAAAATTCTTACATAGCTACCAAGAGACCTTTAGAACTTGTGCACATGGACCTAATGAGGCCAATTCAAACCGAGAGCATTAATGGCAAAAAATACATTTTTGTATGCGTTGATGACTTCTCTAGGTTTACTTGGGTTTATTTTCTTAGAAACAAGACCGAGGCTTTTGATTACTTTAAAAAAATTTTGTAATCAAGTTCAAAATGAAAAAGGTCTTGATATCTAAAAAATATGTCGCATTAGAAGTGATCATGGGACGGAATTTGAAAATGCAAAATTTAGTGAGTTTTGTGATGGTTTAGGGATTTCTCATGAGTTCTCCGCACCTAGAACTCCTCAACAAAATGGTGTTGTTGAGAGGAAAAACTGTGTCTTGCAAGAGATGGCTAAGGTCATGCTCAATAGCAAGAAAGTCCCTAGAAACCTATGAGCCGAGGCGGTCAATACCACTTGTTATGTGTCAAATCGTGTTTTCAAAAGGCCCGACACAAAACAAACGTCCTATGAGCTTTGGAAAGGCAAGAAGCCTAATGTGAGTGACTTCCACACTTTTGGGAGTAAACGTTATATTTTGAATGATAGAGATCACTTAGGAAAGTTTGATGCAAAAAGTGATGTTGGTCTCTTTCTTGGGTATGCTATTAATAGTCGTGCATATAGAGTCTTTAACTTGACTACTAAGACTATCATGGAGTCTATCAATGTGAAGATAGATGATCTTAGCATGCTTAATTTGTGTGATGATATTGGTGTCAATGAACCTAAAGAAAACATGTTGAATGACACTAGAACACCTATTGATGTGGCTAGTAGTGTTTCTAGTCAAGATGATGAAAATGATAGTCATGTTGAAGTTGTAAGTCAAGGGTTGGAAAATGCTTTAAATGATAATCAACAAAATGACCAAGTTGTTGAACATTCTCACCCAAGACTTAGAAACTTACACTATCAAGAAGACATCATAGGTGATTTAAATGAAGGGGTTAGAACAAGAAATCAAATTGCTAACCAAATATCCTATGCTTGCTACACTTCTCAAATTGAACCCAAAAATATTAATGAAGCAATTGTTGATGAATATTGGGTTGGGGCTATGCAAGAAGAACTTAATCAATTTGAGAGGAATGAAGTGTGGTTCTTAGTTCCTAGACCCAAAGATATAAATGTAATTGGCACTAAATGGGTGTTTAGGAATAAGACCGATGAAAGTGGCAAGATTGTGAGGAATAAAGCTAGACTAGTGGCTCAAGGTTACACTCAAGTGGAGGGTGTTGACTTTGATGAGACGTTTGCCCCGGTTGCTCGTTTCGAGTCCATTAGACTTTTGTTGTCCATTGCATGCATTAAAAAGTTCAAATTATTTCAAATGGATGTCAAAAGTGCTTTCCTCAATGGATACCTTCAAGAAGAAGTGTATGTTGAACAACCTAAGGGTTTTGTAGACCCACACTCTCCTAATCATGTGTTTAAATTGAAAAAGGCTCTCTATGGCCTTAAACAAGCTCTAAAAGCTTGGTATGATATGTTGACTCAATATCTTATTGACAACCAATATAGGAGAGGTGGCATTAATAGAACTTTGTTTATCAAACATCATGATCATGATATTTTTGTTGCACAAATATATGTTGATGACATTGTTTTTGGGTCTACTAATAAAACCAAGGTTGATGAATTTGTTAGTGCTATGTCAAGTGAATTTGAAATGAGTATGGTGGGTGAGTTGAATTATTTTCTAGGAATGCAAGTAAAGCAAACTAGCATGGGCATAATATTGAATCAATCTAAATATGCTAAAAATCTAGTTAAGAGATTTGGCCTAGAAAATGGAAAAGATTATGAAACTCCCATGAGCACCACTTTAAAACTTGACAAAGATGAAAAAGGGAAAAGTGTTGACCAAAGCCTTTATAGAAGCATGATAGGTAGTCTACTTTACCTAACGGCTAGTAGACACGACATTTGCTTTAGTGTATGCTTGTGTGCTAGATTCCAAGCAAATCCCAAGGAATCTCACTTAAAAGCCGTCAAGAGGATCATTAGGTACATCAAAGGAACTCATAGTCTTGGTCTATTCTATTCATTTGATACCAATGATATCCTTGTAGGCTATTGTGATGCGGATTGGGTGGGAAACATAGATGACCGTAAAAGCACATCGGGCGGTTACTTTTATGTTGGTAATAACTTGGTTTCTTGGTCAAGTAAGAAACAAAATTCGGTTTCCCTTTCCTCTTCCGAAGCCGAATACATTGTGGCCGGAAGTGCTTGCACACAATTACTTTGGATGAAACAAATCCTTAAGGATTATGAGATAGAACAAGGAAAAATGACACTTTATTGTGATAACTTAAGTGCCATTAACATCTCTAAAAATCCGGTTCAACACTCCCGTACAAAACACATAGACATTAGGCATCATTTCATTAGAGACCTAGTTGAACATTCTATTGTTACTCTAGAGCATTTGCCTACTAAAAATCAACTTGCGGATTTGTTCACTAAGCCCTTGGACAAAGAGAGGTTTAAAACTCTTAGAATGTCCATTGGCATGATTTGTGTTGATTGATGTCTTTGTGTGATTGTGAGTGGCTTGATGAGCAAAACTTTAATTGAATATCATTGTCTTTAAGAGCTACTCACTTGAGAAGTAATGATCTTTAACAAGTATCTTTTATTGTTTTTAGATCATGCACTTGAGCTTGAAATTCTTTTTAAAAGTGCACTAATGCTTCTCTTGTATGTTTTAGTTTTTGAGTTTTTGTGGTTGAATATGTGTAGATAATGGATGCATCTAGAAGTTTATTGTTAAGTACATGATAGATGACCTATGGTATATATCCATTTTGCTTCGGCACTACATAGTAATCAACGAGCACCCTCATGGAAAGGGCTACACACCTTGGTTGTGAAGCCACCCAATGTAGGAAAGGGCTACGCCATTGTGATGAGTGAAAGCCGTCATGAGGAGTATATGTTTTTGTTAGTAAAATCAAAGAAGTGTTGAAATGAATCATTAAAAAAAAATCTTTGATTCTAAGCCTAAAAGAAATGAAAAATAAAAGGCTTATTGGTGTATAGTTGAGAATTGTGAAAAAGCTCGGGTTGACAAATAGAAACGGGAAAACAAGCCACATGCACACACACGCTCATATGTTGATATCTATTCATTTTAAAAGCAAAAAACTGGATGAATATCGATTTGACCTATTTTTGGAAAGGCTTTAGATGGATAGGTGTGGATAGAGTTTGCATGTTGATATCACAATTACTCCTACTATATATTTGAGAAGCATTCACACACACACATTTTGCTTATGTGCTTGATTCATTAGCAATGTGAGAATATTTTTGAGAGATTAATGAAAATCTATGATTCTCTCTTGGACTTTGACAAGTTATGAAATATTTTCTCTTATTGCTTGATTGTGTGATTGTGTGATGTCCCTTGTGAACAAATCTACTTGGTGATAATATGTGGAGCATATGTTAAGGGAGAGCTTTAGTTTATTCAACTTTCGCTTTCTATACGATTTGTTTGCTTAATATCTCGTTCTTTATCTCTTGTGTGTCCCTTGTCTATTCCTTGACAAAAAGGGGGAGAAAATGTATACCTCACCATGTTTGATATTGGGGAGATTTTGTATATTTCACACTTTATGTGAAAAAATGTTCCAATTGTGTGATTATATTCCTCTTTGTGCTTAATTGTGACTTTGTCTTAAGGGGGAGAAAGAATTCTTTCTTGATAATGTTAAGGATGGTTGGTCCTTGGGAATTGGGAAACTAAGGGAATGCTTTAATATGAAAATATTTTGTTCACTTGAGATAATGTTTTTTTTTTGTATGAGATAAGGGATATCTTCTATGTTTGTTTTTGGTTAATAACTCACCATTCTTCTTTAGAGAAGATCTCTTGTTTGGTTGCTATTTTCTCTCATAGGTACTTTGAAGACCAAAAGAGGAATTCTTGAAGACTTGAAGACTTTTTAGTCTAGGAATTTCTTTGTAATGTGAGATTGAGAGTATGCTATCATCTTGAGTTTATTTGAGTGAAACATTGTATGGTGAGGTTGAGGTTTTGCCAATGGAATAGCCAAAGGGGGAGATTGTAAGGTTTATGATTTGTATTGGCTTGATTCCATTGCAAAACGCTCTATGTTTGTATTAGTTATTGCTTAAGATGTTCTTTGAAGAAAGGAAGCTTAAAAGATGAAGAAGCAATGTCTAGTGCAAAAGTCGTCTTCAAGAGGTGAAAAGCGTCAAAGGTATATTTTGACTTCCATCCTCTTGCAAGGCGTTAGCACGCACACACACAATTCATACATATGTGTCCCTGCATCGTGGTTCAAACATTTTGTATAACATTTTCACACACTTCATAGTATGCTCATGCATTGTTCTTTAATAGACAAACATTGTGAAATTGCATGCTTTGTGACTATCTCTTTGATATGGTATGCTTGTGTGAATATGTGTTTATTTGTTTGTGTATTTTGTGTTTAGGACTTGAACATGTTTTTATTTAATGCCTTATTGAGTTCCGGTCGTTTCGGTTACTCATTCATAAGGTTTCGAGTCCAAACAATGTGACTATGCTACTTTTCGTTCTCATTCGTTGAGTTGACTTCATCGTCAGTTTCTGAGATGATTTCGCAACTATTTTTTAAATTTGTGTAGTCTTCGTCGTGCGTGAGGGAGTCACGGTTCGTAATCCAAAAACGGATTCGAAATCAGAGTTCGGATGCCCAAGATATGGGCTGAAGAACCGAAGGAGAGTGCGAGAGAAGTCTGGAGCGCGTGTGGCCACAAGGCCTGGCCGTGAGGGAGGCCGTGGGCCCCACGGCCAAGGGAGCCCTCTGCTCCCGTGTGGCCCACGCGCCCCCCACAGGGAGGTGATGTGGCACACTCTGATTTGCCCAAAAATACTCTCTCTCTCTCCTCCTTTTAAACTCATCTCCTTCCCTCCACACTTGTGTTGAATTTCGAAGAACTCTCACGAAATTTCTGCAGAATTCTCCAATTTTGTGTTTTCTTATTTTGATCATATCTCTCTCATACGAACTCGAAATCAATCAATTCAAAAACCAAAATTGTTGGTCTTGAAGAGAGCTACAAACTCCAAGCATTTACAGAGGCAGCTGACTTCACCATTTTTCTCAGCTGATCCATTTTCAGTCCGAGGTCAAGGTTGTTAGTTCAACTTCTTCTTTTTCAATTTCATCTTTGATCATCTCTTGATTCTTACTATTTGATTGATGAAATTTGTTGAGAAGTATGTTAGATCACATGCTAGGGTTGTTTGATCATTTGTTAATTGAGATTTAGCTTTGTGATTTGTTTTGAACATATATGTGCTAAACTTGATTTTGTGTGAAATTGATTCTAGAAAATGAATATATGATGTGTCTCATATTATTTTCTAGGTTTTATTTCATAATCTAAGAACTAGGTTTTTAGTGTGATATATTGAATATCCATACCTTTGTTCTTATTGATTTACATATCTTGATTTCTAGATAATCTTGTGATTGTGTGTTGGAAGCATATTCTAGATTGTCATTGAACATGTACATTTTGCTTGATTGATCATCTAGCTTAATTTGTTTGTGTTTGCATCACTTGCATCACTTTAGATCATAGCCTTGCATTAGGTTGAAGTCTCTAGCAAAGTGAGTGAAGCTTTGTGGATAGAACAAGGAAGACTTGATTAGAGTCGGGAGGACTCGGATAATCAAGCAAGGGAGTCTTGTCTAGGGTCGGGAGGATCCGGATAGGCAAGCAAGAAATCTTCTTAGAGACGTGAGCGTCTTGGATAGGAAGTTGCTTTCTAGAGGTGTAGGACACATCTCGGATAGGAAGTAGGCTTGGTGATTCACTAGCCCGAGGGTAGATTAAGAGTTGATAGCTTGAGCGGATATCATGAGTGATAGCTTGAGTGTGTAAGTCCTTTTTTCACATAGTGGATTGCTTTGCCAGTGGTTGTGGTATCAACCAGTGGATGTTTCCTCTTTGAGGTTTTACCACGTTAAAACACTTGTGTTCATTTTTGTTTTTACTTTTCTTTATCTTCCATATCTTTGATTGATTGCATATCTTGTAAATTGATTAACTCTTGTATAAGTGAAATCAATTAATTTGTCAAATATAATCAAGTGTGTATTTTCATTGATATATTCCGCATTATTTTTAAATTGGAAGAATTTGGAGACTATACCTATTCACCCCCCCCCCCCCCCCCCCCCCCCCCCCCCCCCCCCCCTCTAGGTATATTTCACTACTACTTAAAGGGAAATTTCATTAACCATAAAGGAACACACAAGGATGCCATGTGTGTGTGTGTGCCTAGCCTTGTAAGAGATATGAGGTGTTCTATTACCTTTGATGATCAATGAAGCACATATCTCTTTGAAGCCGGCATCTTGCATGAATTATGGCCAAGACTTTCTTCGTCTTCTTAAATCTTCAACATATGGACCACTAAACATTACAAGCGAAACACGTTTTGATATGGAATATATGCCAACACAAACTATAAACCTAACATACGTTCCCGCGCCTATAATTGTCCGTCATCTCGGACATCGTCTGAAAAGAAGACGTGAAAATCAGGAAACAAAACGCGCGAGCAAAAATGTAACAAAGGAACTAGAAGGACTTAATAGAGAATGACAGTTAAAAAAGAATTCCATCTTTTCATTGATGGACTTATCCTTTACATGCCCCCAACCCTAGCCTATATAAACATCATTGTTAACCAGGTACGACAAAATCTCTGTAGGAGAGAAATATGAAAGAGACACATATTCAGATGTCTCGCCAGGACCAGTGGGGGCAACAAGTGGCTCATCGTGCACGCCTTCAAGATCTACGGCAGACGTGGAGGGACCAGGCTCGCCAATCAATGTAAAGGGAACGGAATCGCCCGTCGATTTGGGACCAAATGCATCAGCTGAATCAGGATCAGGTATACTGACCGAAGCAGACACATTTCATCCATCAGCAGCTCCCAAGGCGAGAGCGTGCTCCGGTTGGGAGAAAACAGAAGCTTCCGCCTCAGTCACACCTTCTGTACATGGAACTGAACCTGAAACCTCCATCTCCTTAGGAGGAACATCTGAAGCAACACAGTCATTCGGAGGAGTCTTGGCGATCACGGGATCCTCATTTGCATCTTCATCTGATGAAATCACATACTGAACGAGCCTTGAAGCTCACTTGGGCGGTCGAATAGTATAGTCAGAAGCACTCTCAGCCGGGCGTTTACCTCGACCAACTCTGGTGATTAAATCACTCGCCGGATCTAGAGGAGCCTCGGGAACATCCGCATTAAAGATAGGGATATCCTAGTGAGAACTCGAAGCGCCAACCTTTTCCTTACCCTTGCGAGAGGGAGTGTTCCTAATAGCGCTCTCCTGGCGCCCACCAAAAAGATCAGAAACAGTCCCTTTTCGGTGGACCACCACCAGTCTCCTCGCTAGCCTGTGAATCGTCACCATCAGGGGGATCAACCCCCTCCTTCGCCAACTCAGCTGCTTACCTCTGGCTAGTTGCTACAAAGCTATTCACTGCACGAGCTTACGCATCGCAAACCATGTCAAATTTGTTCACTGCAGCAAAAGGCAAGAAGTTACCAGCAAAGTTAGCAAAATAAAAAAAATTATGAAAGATGAACAAATCCTTACGACGATTGAGTCTGGTAGGCAATCGAGGGAAGAGCTGGTTAGTGATCATCTTCTCCTCATCAAGAAGGAATGGCAGCCCCCTCTCAGCCAAGGGAATCACCACAACCGCAGCAAGACGAGAAATCTCGTCGTCCAACAAAACGGGCAAGGTCTTCAACTAGAGATCAGGAGAAGTAAAATTACGAGGAACTCTCCTTGCCAAAAGGTTTCGACGATTATTAGAAGGTACATCTCTACCTCACTCGCCGTTGACAAAAAACCAGCTGTTTTTTCAACGTTTGTTTGAGGAAGGAAGACCCCAAACAAAGCCCTTTTTCTTCTCGTCATCTGAAATCTCCACCTGCCCTGGATTCACCGCATCTTCGGGAATCCAATTTTCCACCACGAAGGAAAGAAGAAAGTAAGTTCCACTATGGCCTGATTGCCTCAATGTATAAAAATGGCAGATTTTGCAAGGAGTAGGAGGACCATAACCCTTCAGTTTCCACATCAGGCACAAGCACATCAAGATCCTGTAGCTGTTAGCTGCAAGTTGGGCGGGCGAAAGTTTGGCATCAGCGAGAAAAATGGCAATATATAAGGTCCATGATTTGTATTGGCTTGATTCCATTGCAAAACACTCCATATCTGTATTAGTTGTTGCTTAGGATATTCTTTGAAGAAAGGAAGCTTAAAAAGTGAATAGCAACGTCTAGTGCAAAAGTCGTCTTCAAGAGGTGAAAAGCGTCAAAGGTATATCTTGACTTCTATCCTCTTGCAAGGCGTTAGCGCACACATACACAATTCATACATGTGTGTCCCTACATCGTGGTTCAAACATTTTGTATAACACATTCACACATCTTATAGTATGCTCATGCATTGATCTTGTATAGACAAACATTGTAGAATTGCATGCTTTGTGACTATCTCTTTGATATGGCATGCTTGTGTCAATATGTGTTTATTTGTTTGTGTATTTTGTGTTTTGGACTTGAACATGTTCTTATTTGATGCCTTATTGAGTTCCGGTCGTTTTGGTTACTCATTCATTTAGTTTCGAGTCCAAACGATGTAGCTACGCTATTTTTCATTCTCATTCGTTGAGTTGACTTCATCGTCATTTTTCGAGATGATTTCTCAACCATTTTTCAAAGTTGTGTAGTCGTCATCATGTGTGAGAGAGTCATGGCTCGTAATCCAAAAAAGGATTTGAAATCGGAGTTCGGATGCCCAAGATACGGCTGAAGAACAGAAGGAGTGCGCAAGAGACATGGGAGGCCGTGAGGCCACTTGGCCCACGCCGTGAGGGAGGCCGTGGGCCCCACGGCTAGGGACCCTCTCTGGTCCCATGAGGCCCACGCGCCCCCCACGGGGTGGGTGATGTGGCCTCTTCGTATTGGCCCTGAAAACCTTCTCTCTCCTCCTTTTTAAAACTCCTCTCCTTCCCTCCTCATGTGTTGAAGATTTTCAAGTACACTTAGAGAAATTCTGCAGAAATTCTTCAATTTTCATTTTCTTATTTTGATCATAACTTTCTCATACGAACTCAAAATCAATCGATTCAAAAGCCAAAATTGTTGGTCTTGAGAAGAGCTACAAACCCAAGCATTTCCAAAGGGATCTGACTTCGTCATTGTTCCCAGCAGCCTGATCTTCATTACGAGCTCTAGGTTGTTTGTTCAACTTCTTCTTTTTCAATTTCATCTTTGATCATCTCTTGATTCTTACTATTTGATTGATGAAATTTGTTAAGAAGTATGTTAGATCATATGCTAGGGGTGTTTGATCATTTGTCAATTGAGTTTTAGCTTTGTGACTTTACTTGAACATATATGTGCTAAACTTGATTTTGTTTGAAATTGATTCTAGAAAATTTATATATGATGTGTCTCATATTATTTTCTAGGTTTTATTTCATGATCTAAGAACTAGGTTTTTTAGTGTGATATATTGAATATTCATACCTTGTTCTCATTGATTTACATGTCTTGATTTCTAGATAATCTTGTGATTGTATTGTTGAAAGCATATTCTAGATTATCCTTGAACATGTACATTGAGCTTGATTGATCATCTAGCTTAATTTGATTGTGTTTGCATCATTTGCATCACTTAGATCATAGCCTTGCATTAGGTTGAAGTCTCTAGCAAAGTGAGTGAAGCTTTGTGGATAGAGCAAGGAAGTCTTGATTAGAGTCAGGAGGACTCGAATAATCAAGCAAGGGAGTCTTGTCTAAGGTCGGGAGGATCCGAATAGGCAAGCAAGAAATCTTCCTAGAGAGGTGAGCGTCTTGGATAGGAAGTTGTTTTCTAAAGGTGTAGGATACATCTCGGATAGGAAGTAGGCTTGGTGATTCACTAGCCCGAGGGTAGATTAGGAGTTCATAGCTTGAGCGGATATCATGTGTTGATAGCTTGAGTGTGTAAGTCCTTTTTCATATAGTGGATTGCTTTGCCGGTGGTTGTGGTATCAACCCGTGGATGTTTCCTCTTTGAGGTTTTACCACGTAAAAACACTTGTGTTCATTTTTGTTTTTACTTTTCTTTATCTTCCATATCTTACATTGATTGCATATCTTGTAAATTGATTAACTCTTGTATTAGTGAAATCAATTCATTTGCTAAATCTAATCAAGTGTGCATTTTCTTTGTTATATTCCGCATCATTTTTAATATTGGAAGAATTTGAGTAAATACCTATTCACCCCCCCCCCCCCCCCCCCCCCCACCCCTCTAGGTATATTTTACACTATATTGCTAAAGGGAATTTCACAATAAAAGACTGGAGAGGTAGCGTCACTCCACCGAGTAGCATTGCACCACAAATGGCGACCGCATTTTGAGGAGGGTTCCACGCAGCACGATCGCCAACCAAAATTAAATTGATATTTTCTATAATATTGAATTGACTCCTATATTTGCGGAGTTCCCATTCGCCGACCACATTTACCTCACTATCAAATGAACTCAGATGATCAAACGAGAAGTGCAACCTGTCCTGCCGATTGTCTTCAACGTCCGACTCAACGAGCGTCTATGCATCCAGCAATGATGCTTATGGAGCTTTCGAGGCCCATCGTTTGCTACCACTGGACTTCGAGGTTTTTGTCATTTCGGGAGAATCACTATCGAAAGATGGGGAAGAAGAGTTATGGTTGCTAATCTCCTCAACAGAAGGAATATAAACAGAGATTGGAGTCAGGGAATCCTGGTGAAAATTATGGATCAAGGATTCAATTTTGTACGCAGTAAACTTGTCACCAAGCTCTAAAGCCTGCATCATTTGATTAAAAAGAGAAGAACGCAAGGAGGGATCCATGAGAACTCACCAAAAAAAACCCTAGGGATGAAGAATGCACAAAGGATTTGGGGGTGCCAATGAGCAAGCACGGCTGAATTCGTTGAACCACCTGGCAATTAGGGACAGAAAGAGAAAGCTACTACAGATTTTTTAAGCGGAGAATAAAGACAAATAAAAGGCAACGGAAGGATTCAGTTATGGGGAATGGAGAAATTAATGGAGACGCGAAGAGATTGGGAGAATAAAGAAACGTTCTAACAATAAAAGAGGGAGTTTTCGAAATGTGAAAATCAAAAAAGGGGCGTTAGTAAGGTGAACGACGGTTACAAACGGCAGTAGTGGCACCACCCACCAAACAGTAGACATGTGGCATCTCAGGGAACACCCAACAGTCAAAACGTTACCTAACCGCGTCAGAGTAAGTGGAAGCGCTGGAAAACTTATGGTCAAAAATGAAAGCTTGCACCGGAAGAATCAATTAACAAATCTTACACGTGGTAAAAAAAAAAAAAAGGGAAAAATTGTTTACAAAATGCGTCAAAAGGCTAAGTATGGATATAAATACTACTCGCAGAGACGAACGAACTGGAAGACCAAATCATTTGCTCGACTCAAAGTATTTATGGGGGTATTGTTGTATGTGTATATTCGCCAGTAAGACACATCATCAAAAAAGACAATAAATACGGAGATAAATATTGCCATGTCACCCTTTGACCAGGTCAAAGAGAAAAGGTGAACAGGTCAACGTACCAGCAAGTCCCATCGTTCATATCAAAATAAGTCAAAGGTGTACTCGCCAGAACTGGATACGCACTCGCTAGAGGTAAAAATATGCTCGCCGGGAAATATCAATACCCAGGGGTGAGGGTGTCCGCCACATCAACTTGCTGAACACAAACCGACTCGGCAAATGCACAGGAATAACACTCTCACTCCCAGAAGACCCCTTACGATAAGGAATCATCAAAGGAGAGAAGATGAATTCAACCCGTAGAAGTCGGAATGGGAAATAAATCTTAATCCGCTATAACATCAGATTCCCAATATAAGTCAAAGAGGAAATCCTACTACCAACACGGCTAAAACTAAGCGAAACCCTAGTTATCATGTATAAATAGAACCACCTGCTCCACGGGAAAGGGGTTCGAAACCTAGAGAGGAAAAAGTAATTATTCGAGAAATCTGAGTGTGTAATCAAACAGCAAATCATAGTATTATCTTTCTGCCCTCTAGGGCACCGTGGTTTTTTCCCATTCAAGGGTTTTCCACGTAAATATGTCTCTTGCATGCAGTGATTGCTTTCTTATTTTTTATTTACTTTGATATAATTGTTAAGCACGTGGTAATCCAAATTTTACCGTCAACAATGGACATATCTACAAGGTTTGTACTAACTTGAAGAACAAGAGAAATGGAAAAGAGATGGCCACCTCATCAAGTGATATTGATAGTGTAAAAGATTCTTCAAGTGATGAAAAGCTTGCAAATTACTACACGGCCTTTAGAGCCTCTTATGTGGATGTTGGAGAAGAAGGCAAAAATGCCTCTAGTTATGACCTTGAAGAAGGAGTAGATGAAGAAGTAGCTCTAGAAGTGAAAGGTGTAGCTACGCAAAGAGAAGTTGCTTGTATGACATCAAATGGCCATGGCCAAGATCTTGATGAGGAAGTTGACTCAATTAGTGAGAGGCAATGTGATAAGTGTTGCTCATACTCATGTGATGACGATAACTCCGACTTGGAGAGTTTTGACAACAAGGAAAGAATGAGTTATGAGGATTTCATAACATTCTTTCATGACTCCTTGAAGAAGAAAAAGAAGGAGATTTTTGTGTTGAATGAAGATAATCTTCAACTAAGAGAAAAGGTGATTCTCTTAGATGAGGAAGTAAAACTTGTTAAAGATAATAAGGACAAGTTGAAGAAAGAGCTTGAAGAAGCAAGGATGTCACTTGCTAAGATTACTTCGGGTTCGGATATGGATGACTCCTTGAAGACGGATGTAATTGATGTGTCCGAGTATAAGAAGGAGATTGAAGATTGCCACCAACGAATGAAGGCAATGAAAGATGAGCTTGCCAACAAAGAAAACTCCTTGAAGATAGTCAAGGAAAGAGAGATGAGATACCTTGAAGAATTAAAAAAGGTCAAGGTCAAACAACCTCAAGCTCAAGGCAAGAGCAATGCTTCAACCAAGCAACCTTCAACTCAAGGAAAGTCCACACAAGCCTAGGCAATCCAAAAAGAAAGGACAAGTTCTTGAGAAGTCTACCACCTCCTCCAACAAGCCAACTATTAAGAAAGAAGGTAACCACATGACTTAACCTTTGAGAAATGTTCATCATGCTCAACCACAAAGGCACCAACATTCAGCTATTGCTTCTAAGAAAAGCCAACTAGTGCACCATCAAAGACAACCTCATCAACATGGTAATGCCTCAATGAGAACTCAATGCAATGGTATGAATTCTTCTTTTGTACCTACTTGTCATTATTGTGGTATGATTGGTCACATAAGACCAAATTGTTTTAACTACATCAAGTTATGTAGAATTAAGAGCATGAA
Organism: Acer yangbiense; assembly: GCA_008009225.1. Lineage (NCBI taxonomy): Eukaryota > Viridiplantae > Streptophyta > Magnoliopsida > Sapindales > Sapindaceae > Acer > Acer yangbiense. Next base: position 18,878,716 of record CM017773.1, on the reverse strand, counting down.
AGAAAAGAGAATGAACCGTAGGGCTATTTTGCATGAACCTAGAAATATGTCTATGACCACTAAAAATGAAAAAGTGGAACCTAGGTGGGTTAGAAAGATTGAACCCGATTGCAATTGTACTTATATGGAACCCTTGGATACTATTGAGTCCAATGGACTTGGTATGTCTAGTAGGACTTGTCCCATGCCCTGATACGGTATGGTTTTGACCTCTTGTGGGGAGCTCAAGCAAAGAGAGCAAACTTGCATGAATTGTCATATGCAAAAAGTTGACTTGTTTTATGCTCTTTTATGATTGCTTGAGAGTGCTTGGTGAATAAGTTTGATTTATGTTTTAATAATGTTTTTAATAACATCTTGCACGGTTGCCTAGCATGTAATGCATGATTTCTATTTTTGCTTAAGTATGCTTATCCATTTGAGGAATGTTCTACTTGTTAGTACATGTGATTGACCTCAAATTATTCTCCATGTTCATGATTCTTTGATATGCATTCTTAAGCTCTCTCTTGAAAAAGGGCTACTGGCAATATGACGTGTAGCCACCCAATATAGGAAATGGCTACTCATTTGAAACCGAGTGAAAGCCTTCAAGAGAGTTACATTATCATGATAAACAGAAATACATGCTTGCAAGGATAAAAGAGAAAAACAGAAAAGTGAAAAATGTTGTTAATGATGTGGTGTGATGCATTGCTTAATAAAGACCTCAAAATTGTTGATTAATGATGTGTCTTACAATGTAGAAAAGATGATATATTTTTGATGTGATTAGTACACTCTACACATAAATGCTTGGATATATATCTTCTTGTCATAACAACAAGGCTTTAATTGGTTTGACTCCATTTGGAAAACTTGTTGATTGTTGCTTTGACCGATTCTTATGCTTGAGCTTAATAGTGCTTGTATTACATGCTAAACAATTTTTTTCACACACACACACTTTTCTGTGAATAAAATCTCCTTGAATCTCTCTCAATTACTTGAGTTACATAAAATTGGTGTATATGATTATACAAATGTCTTTTGTGCAAATAGCTCTCTTTGCTAAAGCAACCCGATAAGAGGAGCTCATTTGCCTATCTCATGACAAAAATGGGGGGAAGTCTTGAGAGATATAGGGGGAGCATTGTGTATGCTTTAGGGGAGAAGTCTTGACAGAGAGTAACCTTTTAGGGGGAGCATTGGACATGCATTTAGTTGTATGGTTTTATTGAGTGCAAATGCTTTTTATGTTTGTTCACCTCACATGCACTTGTTCTTGAAAAGTGCTTTCTTGTTATTGTGTGTAGGTACAATGATCTATAAAGAGATTGAAGACCTTGAAGACTTAGATTCTTATGTTTCTCTCATTGTAATGTAGAATTTACATTTGTTGACCAATAGCTTTCTTTTGTTTTGTGAGGATATTTTGTGAGTGGTTGTTTTGTCATGAAATAGCTAAAGGGGGAGATTGTAAGTGCATACTTATTGATTGGCTTATTTCATGACAAACCACATTGGGATTGGTATGTAACGGGTAGTTTAGGTTATTGTGGTTGACAAGCTTCCGGACTTCCCAAGGTGACTTCAAGATCAAGAGCTTCAAAAGAGCTCCCAAAAGACACATTTTAGAGAGAGGAAAAGCTCCCCTAGTGAGAGAAAGCAAAAGCTTGCTCATTTAACTCTCCAAACCCAAAAACCCATCTCCATCTTGCATTATTCAACATCATTTGAGCATGGGTTTTCATGGTTTCATGACTAGGTAAGTTAGAACTTCATTGAATATCATTTAATGTTCTTCTTACTCTAGATTAGGTGTTTATTGCATGATTAAATACCTAGACTCTATTTATTGCATATATTTATGAGTCTTGATAACATGATTGGGTTTGTATTATCATAGCTAGCATTTAGGACCATTTTGCCATCTAGTTAAGTCTATATGCATTGCATTTAGATATTGTTGATTAGGACTCCTTGATTGCATTTGTTAATTGCATATTTATAGTCCTTGCCATGATCATTGACAACTTATGTTGATTTGGCTTTGTTTGTTGACAATTAGGTTGTTAGAAATCTCTACAACTAATTGAGACCTCATGTATGTGCATGTAGGCTTTGTTGATAACTAGGATGTTGATTTGCATTATAATATCTAGTTAAGCATATAGTGTTTAGTCTAGCACTCATTGCATTTATGCATCATTGTGATATACACTTAGACTTTTAATTCTCTTCTAAAGTCAAAGTCTTGTGGCTTCTAGGTGAAGTTGCACAAACATTGTACTAGCTCATCTATAAAAGGCATGCGGTTAGATTAGGAGGTGCTCACTTGAGAGTGTAATCTTCTCTTCATATAAAGGTTGTCTAGGATTGGACTAGGTTCACTTTTAAAGGCTTGCAGGTAGTAGTGGTGAGTTATAGACCGTGAGAGGTTGAGGTCAACCTAAGTTGTAAACACCATTGCAATTAGTGGATTCGAGGTTCGTGTGTGGCACACATAACAGCCCGTGGTTTTTCCCTGTTGAGGGTTTCCACATAAAAATCAAGTGTTCTTTAAATTCTGCTTTTTTACTTGATTTTTATTGTTTGTTGAATTGGGTTAATAGTGATTAATTTTGACTAATCGAAAAATTGGTAATAATCGATTAACAACCCATTCATACCCCCCCCCCCCCCCCCCCCCCCCCCCCCCCCCCCCTCTAGGTTGTTTTAGACACACGCGAGTATGTATTTTCACACATGATATAAATGTATGAGACAGATGTATATAAGTAATAAACTACTTCTTTTATTAATGTTTCATTCACATTTACAAATAAATGTATATAAAGAATAAACTACTTCGTTTATTAATGTTTCATTCACATTTACAAATTACATGCTTTTGGGCATAAATCCCAACACCTTGTTGTTGAAAAAGGAGTTTGAAGAGCACATACCTATTCACCCCCATCTAGGTATTATTTCACTATAATTGTTTAAGGGAATTTCAAACCAATTTCTTCACGCATAAGATTTCATGTTCCATGTAAAGTCCCTTTCCTTTATGCACCATAATTTCCAATTCCGCACGATGACAAACTCTTTTCCTTTTCTATTTCCCTTTCCGCTAAAGATTTCCCATTTTTACGCATCACGTCATTATGTCCTCTCTCAAACAAGATCTTTGACTTCCAAACGTTTCCCATGTCTCCAGGAAGTTTCCTCATTGATCGAATCCTGTTTGGTTGTTTGGTAATCATGGGAATACAAGCCATACCTAATATTCCTCCCTTATGGCGAGAATTCCCAAAACCTTCGTCCATATCCACGACTCTCAACATTGAGAATCATCATATCCCACCATAAGGTATAACCACTTAGGAACGAACCATCCTAAGATTTCTTTCGGCATATGTCGAAATAACCTGTTGAAATTGTGGTGAGACTCATCATGTTAGATTTTCAGGGAGTTCGATAGCTATCAACATCATTGTCCACCACACACCTTACATAACCCTTTAACCAATGCATGTGTGTAAACTTGTGGACCCACTAGCATCAACGTATCATCTCTATGGCAACTTTCACATGCCAAAAGGATAAAGCATCACCCAATTCGATGAAAGACTTACTGCTAGCAACACTTAGAGCTTCTTATGGACCTACTCCACACTCACTAGAGACTACCGAGCTTTCAAGGGTTAACCCTTTTTTTTTTTTTGAACTCCATGTGTAACCTAAATTGATTATACATGCCTTGAACTTGCCGCAAGCCAAATTTTCTTCCATCAAATCTTCAACACTGCCTCCAATACATAAATGTTTGTCAAAACTGCTATTAGGCAATCGGGGCTCTGATTCTAGTTTTTGGCAAATGATCGCTACGCGGAACTGCGGAAGTGTTGCTCAATTGCCACAAACAAATGATAATCAATGTCTATGCAAAAAAATAAGATGGAAGAAGAAAACAATCCAATCACACACAAAACACAAGATTTACATGGAAACACAAGAGCATGGAAAAATCACGACCGTTAGGATGACAAGAGAAATAATCCACTATATAGAAAATTAGTACAACTATACACTCAATATTCTCTTTCTAAACCCCAAACCCAATTACAACCGATGCCTACATCTTTGCTCTACACTCTGGCTTCAGGCACACAACACCCAAGACACACGAGGCTCTCAGCCTATAAAATAACATAGAATTACCATCTATTTATACTAGAGCACTAGGGAGTTTAAGACCCACAAGGAAACCTTTTTCTTCAAGCACAAGACTTCTTGTTCCACGCAAAGTCCATTTCCTTTACGCACAAGAATTTCCTGTTCCATACGAACAAAAACTCTTTTCCTTTACGCACAAGAGTTTCCTTTTCCATTAAAGATTTCCCATATTCACATATCACATCATTACGGCCTCCCTCAAACAAGATCTCAGACCTCCAAGAGTTTCACACGTCTCTAGGAAGTTTCCTTATTGGTTGAATCTCGTTTGGTAATTATGGGTATACAAGTCATACCTAACAGGGAAAACTCGATATATATATATATATATATATATATATATATATGATGTGTTAAATCGTGTTATAAAATACTCACTCGCAAGTGCACGAATCGTGAAGATAAGTATAACGGCAAGTATAGATCGTTTCCACGAGGAAACATGAAATTTTGATTTGAAAACAAATTTTAATTCTAATTAAACTAAAAGTAACTGAAAGATTTTTGATTGGTTGAATAAACTAAAACTAAATTAAATTAAACTAAAAAAAAAAAAAAAAGCAATTTAAAGAAAGAATTGGTGATGTGATCAAGAGATGAAAGACTAGGTTATCAATGCTCTCTAGCTATATTTACTCAATGTTTTGAATTGACTTGTGAACAAGATATTAATCAAGTTAAGGGTTCATTCTTATCTTAAATATGATTGTTACCGTATGATCCTGGGATGAATCAAGTGTTCTCAATTATATTTTACCCATAAATCAATGGCGCAAACTACAACCGAGAACCCATTAAGTGCAAGAACTAATGAACCAAAACCTACTTGCATAAGTCAATGCTAAGATCAGTTTTACCCATTCAATTGAATATTAATTAAGATTGTGTGTAAATCAATTGTTAAATTATCAATACCCTAAATTCATGTCAGTGTATAATCATGCATTAACAAGAATAAAGAATTAAAACATAGAATGAATTGAATGAATCAAAACTTGAATTAATTAAAAGATAGTCAATTCTAACAAAGAGCATTTGAAACAAATTAATGCATGGTGTGTTCTAAATATTAATCTAGAGGGGGGGTGAATAGATTTTAAACGTTATTACCCAATTTTCGTGTTAATTTAAATTCATGAAAATACCCCTAACTAGTCAATAAAAACAACAAGTGTAATATGGTGCGGAATATAAATAACACTTGATATTTACGTGGAAACCCTCACGGGAAAAACCACGGGCTGTTATGTGCGCCACACATGAACCTCGAATCCACTAATTGAAATGATTACAACCTAATCCTGATTTAATGATCTAATCCCGATCAATAATCATCACAACTACCTAATCCCAGTATGAGTGGACCTAGTCTAATTTGCTTGTGATTTACACAACCTAATCCTGAAAGCTACACAAGTCTTACTTCTCAATGAAGAGATGATACAACCTAAGTGAATATATGAAATACTCAAAAATGCAACAAGAGCTAGGTAACCCTATATGCTTATCTAGGATGATGATATATCAAGAAAAACAATCATAGATATCAAGAGCTAAGTGACATGTCAAAAAGCTTAGCTAAACATAGATTTTGAAAACCTAGAAAGCTATCACAATACAACTCTCAAACATTCAAAACACTAATCTCAAACATGTATCTAAGATATATATCAATGACATACAAGTGATAAATGAGATTGCTTGGGAAGAATGACACAAAATATGTAAGATATAAGTGAAAAACTTACCAAGAAAAATGTGTTGAAAAATCCATGCAAAATGATATTTAGATGATCAAGGATGATGCTAGATGATGTTTAATGATCATGGAATGGTGTTTGAGTAAAGAAAGGTGAGTTCTTTGGTGAAATGTTTCTCTTGGAAAAATATACTAAGTAAAAATATGCTTTGAACTCCCTAAAAACGACCTAAGATAAAAGCCACATATATAGGGTCTCAAGGTGAAGTGGCGTCATTTTGGAAAAAATGCTCCAACTTCTCGTCAATTGCGCTGGTCGTGCACTGGACGACCAGTGCACGCCCTTTGATTTTTAAGGGCGCTAGACGAGCGGCGCAATGGAGGGGCGCACGACCAGCGGCAACCTTCTAGAGAAGTTGTGCTAGTGAGGTCTGCGCATGACGAGGGGCGCACGACTAGTGGCAACCTTCTAGAGAAGTTGCGCTGGTGAGGCCTGCGCATGACGAGGGGCACACGACCAGCGACAGACCACTGGACATTTTGCGCTGGTGAGCTTGCGCTGGACGACCAGCGTACAATCAGCACTCACCCACTTCTTTTAAGCCCACACACACAAAAGTGCAAGGGGTAAAAAGGTAAAGAAAATGCATCCTAAGCCTAACATGATATGACATTATAATCACAAGATGCAATCAATAAACTCATGCAAGAAGAGAGATTAATTAATCAATAATGCACACAAAATACAAACACAACATTCAAGTAAGAATTATGCAAGTGTTGTGTGTGTGCAACTACATCGCTTCAAAGCAAAGCAAGCATAAGAAATATACCTTTGGTGCTTCTTCTCTTGAGGTCTTGAGAGCCTAATCTACCCTTACAAAAACCCCAATTGTGGATTGTCTATGAAATAAGTCAATCAAAGAAAAGGAAACCTTACAGCATTCATAGAGGTTTACATTGATTCCCTAGTATGGAATTAGTTACACATCATGGAAAAAGAAAAAGAAAAGCGATTGAGTAGAGAAAACCCGAGATGATCATCAAAGAGCTCCAATTCTTCTTATTCTTCTTCTTCTACAACGGATGGATGGGTCTTGAGGTGATGTGTGGTGATGGAGTGATGGGGGATGGCCCCCTTGGTGGCTTGGGATCTCCCTTGGCTTGTGTCTACCAAAATTAGGGTTTAAAGGGGTTTAAATAGGCTTTAGATGTTAAACCTAGTCAATAACCAACAAGGAAATCAACTCTTTTGAGAATACTTGCCTTTTTTTGAATTCTATTTCTTTCCTAATCAATTAAAATTGATTGCTTATTGAAAGAAGATAATGATTAGGTGTCAACTTGTTGCCCAAGACTCTTACACATGTCTAAGAAGGAAATATATCCTATTCTGACAATTTGCAAAAAAAATCCCGTAAGTATTCACAGATTTTATGAATGACTGATCTGACCTTCGAGTACTAAAACAGACATTACTTCAAGAAATTTCAGATCGACAAGCCATAAATTGGATTGGAAACTAGACTTCCAAGGCTTCAAATCTATATGTGGCAGGACACATAGTTCAATCGGAGCTTAGAGATATGGGCTTCGCAACATGGCTGACCTGCACTGTCTCAAGAAACTGTTGTGACTACCGCTGTGAAAGCCATAGCGGTTTCGACAGCGGTAACCTCTATTTTGAAAGCGTTGTGAATATTCACAGCGTGATTGGTAGCACTTATAACATCGGTTTTGATGGCAATCATGGCAAATTGCATAAAAGTCCCTTGAATCTTCCAAAATCACATTTTTCCTTTGAAATACTTCAAACACATCACTTGGATCTAACAACCTGAAAATACTAAAACAAACAAATTAAAATACCTAATTTCACCAGAGAACAAAGCATAAATAATAGGAAATAGAGGCCTAAAACATGTATAGAAATAAACCGATCAATATATATATAGGGATTATCACATCAAGTATTCCTGAAATTAAAAAAAAAAAATTGAGATACCTTAATAGCCGTTGGATTTATCCAACGGTCATAAAAATGGTCTATTTAATTATTATTTTAAAACAATATTTTCTCTCTCCTCAGGTGTTAATCTTTCTCATTTGTTTTTCTTCAACAATAATTCTACTTTGTCCAAATTTGAGGTCCAAATGATGTGACATCCTTGATTTATCTTTATTAGAATTGGATGATTGAAATCATTGGGTTTTAGCAAACAAAGGCGTAGCTCAGCTAATAGATGGATGAGCTTGGGGCTTGGGCAAATGACTCCCAGGTCAACAGATCGAATCCTACCAATGGCGAAAGCGATAAAAAAATACCTAGTCCCGAATTAATAGATATTGACAAAAAACAAAATAAAATAAAATCATTGGGTTTTAGAGATGTCACATCATTTGGACTCCAAATTTGAGCAAAGTAGCATTACTCTTCTTTCAAACCTCCATTGTTGAAAAACTCAACTCTCTTACACAACCAAACTCAATCTCATCAAAACCAAATACTAAATTAAAATATCCATCAAAACACACAACTTCATTAAACTAACAAGAATCAACCCATGAAAAAACTCAAATCGAAATATCATATAGCTTTATTGAAATTTTCTGACAAATTTGTTATTATTATTTATTTTTTACAATCTTTTATGGTTGTTGGATCAATCCAATGGCCATAAAGATATCCCTGAAATATTTTTAATTTCAGGGAGTCTTTCATGATGGATCCCTTAAGAACCTCCATGAAATCCATCGATTTGAATGAATTTTAACTTGAATTTTTTGTGGATGATAAATTCATTGAAATCTACTTATAACCCAAATTTGAAATTTTGTCAAGAACTACAAATATTTTTCCCAATTTTATTCAAATCAATCATCGAAAAATGAGACAAAAAAAATAGGGAAAAATAGTTGTAGTGCTTGAAAATTTTTAAAATTTTTGTTTATAAGTAGATTTTATTGAACTTATCTTCTACAAAAAAAAATTCATATAAAAAATCATTAAAATTGATGGATTTCAAGATGGTCCTTACTTTATGTTAAAATAAGGTATCCCCTAGAGGTAAAGGTGTAAAATGGGGCCAATCTGGCATTGCGCAACCGTGTTGTGTTTTGCCAAATTGGCACGACCGAGAAAAGGGTTGTGTCGTGCTGACACGTTTGCTCAAAAAGCTGGCATGGCACGCCGGCACGACCCTTTGGGGTTGTGCCATGCTAGCCACCGAGCCGATCCCATGAGCTTTTTTTTTCAAAAAAAAAATAATTATAAAAAAATTGTAATTATTGCACATGAACCATGGTTGCAAAAATTCAGTCCAGTTCAAATAGCCTAACCAGTTAAACCATTGAAAATATTATGTTATTGTTTCAAATAAAAGATGGGGTCGTTAGGGAGTAAGGTTCGTGGAATGGTTTCGATTGGTATTGGAAGATCGAGACAAGAATACCTGGCTTAGGGTGTGATGAGAATAAAGGGGCTGCATCAAAAGATCCATTGCATGTACCAGTTGGGCCAATAACAAGGGCAAAGGCTAAGAGATTCAAAGAAGCGCTCAATGGCTTGATTCAAGAAACATGGACTAATTCTGATATATTGAAGTCCAAGATGGGCCCACATGAAGACCAAGGCTTAGTTAACATCATCAAGACAACTAATTGGGCTGAATAAAGATATTTGGGCGTGTGAACAAGAGGCTTGGGCGTGTGGAACAAGCTAGGGTTGGAGGAATCCGAATTACAACATATTTCTGTTTTTTTTAATTATTTCCTAAATTTGTAAGGCAATTAAATGGCCGACTAGTTTATTTCCTTAAAGTTTTAGACTTTCTTTTCCGTCTAGGGTTTAGATTTCTTTTAGTATTTAAGAGCCGCTTGGATGTATTATTTCAGAACTTTTGATAAAATTAATATTGAGAGCGTTTTTCTCTTTAGTTCTTTGATCTCTGACTTATCACTCACAATTCTCTCTCGTTCTTGAGTGTGGCGTCTACAACTTTCTTGATACCGTTAGTTCTTATCTCCATATAGATAACGGGTCGCAGTCCTTATATTGTTCTTTGTTATAAACTTGAATTAGAAAACGATCCTTCGTTACCATATATTGGTTCCGGGTCTCACTGCTCTTGGTGAGGTTCATATCAGGGTGGGAGGAAATGGGTTAGACCAGCTTCATTAAGGAGTTACAGAAGTTTAAAGTGAGGAAATCAAGGCATGATTCTTTAGTTTGGTCTCTTGTCCCATCTGGTAAGTTTTTCGGTGTTGTCCTTTCGTAGGGAACTTGAAGCTCATTTACTTGAGGTCTCTTTTATGAAAGCCGATCCTCTGGTGTGGTATGGGGTAGTACCTTTAAGGTGGATCTTTTTCTCTTGATGGTAGCTAAAAGAAGGTTACTGGTGGGTGAGTTGTTACCCAATTTCACTGGTTGGGTGGTTGGTAGCCAGCTTAGTCCTTTTTGCAATGATGTTAAAGAATCGATTGACCATATGTTCATTAGATGCAACTGGTCATGGATGATGTGGTCGTTGTGCCTTAGCTGGTAAGGAGTGATCAAGCCAAAATAGATATCATTTTGGCCCCTATTTCCTTCTCTTTTCGGTTGATTCTTGGGTATTTTCCTATGTTTTAACTATGTTAATCAAGTGTTTTAGGATTATTAGTGTCACAAGGGCATTTGTGAAGATGGAGGTTAATTTTATACAAAAAGTGCAAAAAGGTGAAAACAGGGCATTGTCTTTGTTCCAATGTCGCTGTGAAGGACACCGTGACAGAGAGGTGAAAACCTGATTAATTCAATTAGGTGTGATGTCGCGGTGGGATGTCACTATGAGCCATAACCGCGACAAAGAAGAAGAAAGCCAAGAAATCAATCAAGTCCAACATCGCTGTTTAATGTCGCTATGTGACCAAACTGCAACAACTCACAAGATCTCACATCCTATTGTCGCCTTTTAGATGTCTGAAAGGAATAAAAAATTCCAACGATGTGTTTTCAAATATTAATCTAGATGGGGGGTGAATAGATTTTATCCAATTATTATCCAATTTTTGCGTTTAGTCAAATTTACGAAAATACCCCAAACTAGTCAATATAAAAAATCAAGCATACAATTGCGGAAATTAATGACGCTTGATTTTTATGTGGAAACCCTCAACAGGGAAAAACCACGGGCTGGTAAGTGTGCCACACTCAAACCTCGAACCCACTAATTGTGATAATGTTTACATCCTAGGTTGACCTTAACCATGCTTGGACTATAACCCACTATCACTACCACTACCACTACCAGCAGGCCTATAAAAGTGGACCTAGTCCAATTGCTCATGTGAACACCTAATCTTGGTGTACGACCTAATCTCGGTCATCACATAAGACTTACTTCTCTGAAGAGATCAAACCTTAAGTGAATATGTAATGATATTCAAATATGCAAATAATGCTAGGGTACATTAAATGCTTATCTAGGATTATATGATGTCAATAAAATCAATCCTAGATATAAAAATAGCTATATGACATGGCATAATAGCTTAGCTATGTTAAGGATAACCAATTCTAGATACAATAGCTATCACAAATAACCCACAAACATTCAAAAGATTAACTAGTTGATTAAAAAACAATCTATCAACCTAGTTATCAATAAATCACACAAGAATGTTTATGGCATAGCTTTCAGGCAATAATGACCTAATCAATTAAGCTATCAAAAATTAACCCAATCAACACATAATCTCAATCATGTATGTAAAAATTAATCTAAACACATACAAGTAATAAATGAGACAAAATTGATAAGTAAAAACACTAATTATGTAAGATAATAGTGTTCAACAAATCATACCATGTGTGTTGAAGAAGACTCATGCATTAGCACATGCTAGATGATGCTTAGATGATAATTTATGCATGTGGGAATGGGTTTAGAGAAATAAAGATGTAATCTTTAAGCTTTTTCTCTCAAGTCTCTCTAAATATCTCTCTAGGGTTCTTAGAATGCAAGACTTAGGTTCTGAACCAAAGATAAGGATGTATTTATAGAGACCAAAAATAGGGCACGTGAAAAGACAAGTTTACCTCTGAAATTGCACAATCGACGATTTCAATCGGTAGTCAGGACCACCAAATTGAATCCCGAAAGCATCAGGAAACTTCAGTGACTTCATTCGACGGTTTCATAACTGTCGTTTTGGACCAGAGATATTTATTTCAATCAGGTCTTGATCGGCGGTTTTGAACGGCAGCTAAGCTGCCGATCTCAACCGCCGTTTCACCAAAATGGTGAAACCAAAGGAGAAGCCAAGGGCATCTCCACCGGCGATCATCGTGCTAAACCATGCACACCAACGTGCACGCGCGGACATTTCCGAACATCCTTCAGGAAACAAATTAAAACACACTTAAAGCTAACATACATGAAGTGCACGTGTAGGTATTGAATGCATCCTAATGCCTAACATGTCATGACATTATCATTGAATAAGAGGCACTCAATTCAAACATGCATGAATAGAATTCATGACTTTGCATCCTAATGCTTAAACATGTTATGGCATTTCAATAAATTAGATGCAATTAAATAAACATGCATTGAAGAGATGTTCAAGAACATGCATGCACTCATATAAAAGCACACAACATACAAGTAATAGAAATATGCATGAGTTGTGTGTATGTGCAACTAGATCTCTTCAAAGCAAGTAAGCACTAGAATTTACCTTTGGTGCTTCTTCTCTTGAGGTCTTGAGAGGGCATTGGTTGTGTAAAACACCAACCATCAAATGCCTAAGCTACCCTTACATCAAGCCCCACATGTTTTTTGTCCATGAAATAAGTCAATCAAAATATAAGACCTTACAATGTCGATGTCTTCACGACCGCAAAAAAGATGAAAATCAACCGCGACAACTAGATCGAAGATTGAATAACTGTCTGTCGCGGCGGCATCATTGTCTCCAAATCCATGAAAACGCAACCACGACGCATTCCATATCAGCATTTCTGACAGTTACGGGACATATCCAAGAGGCCATATAAATACTTTTCTTCTCCAATTTGAAAGGACTTCTTCCCATGCACGAAAATCTGAGATTTACACAAACATTCTCTCTTCCATTTTTCCCTAATTCAACTTCCTTCATCTCTAATCTTGGACTATCTTTTCCATCCAAAAAATCAACACAAAATCTTGATTACTTTACCTAATCATTCCTCTCTTTCCATTCTCTACATTCCCTACCTTTGTCACTACCCATTATACGCTCATCCATCTATACACATCCTCATCTACAATTCTTTGCACAATGAGCATCAAAGGAAGGAAGGATCAAGCACTAAAGAATGAGGCCCAATGGTGATTTCCTAATCTATTACTTATTTGCTTTTGAATGTAACTATGTGTAACTAATTCCCATTCTAGGGGATTGATGTGAAGAACATTTGGATTTGGGTTTTGCTTAAACTATACTGTATTTGAATCTCTATTTGTGTTCTATTCATTTGATAACTAGATTCTATGCATTATTTGATTAACTTTGTATACCACTTGTTGATTACAACCTTGCTAGGATAAATTGTGATATAATTAATCTTGGATTAACACCCTTGATCAATTAGGAACATAAGGAATAGGATAGATTTTTGGAGGGTATATCAATCCCAATAATCTAAGCCTTGATTTGCAATTAACCGATCTCATCTTAACCCCCTCTCCTTAATCGGTTAGGCATTTTAGTGGGAAGTGTTTAGGTTTTGTTTCAATGGCCTATTCACATCTAAGACTACAAATGGTTCATAAGTATGAGATTAGTTCATTAAAGTAGCTTGATGAGCATTGCCCATAATCCACTTGCAGCTCCATCATTTCCCTAGTATTCTCTTAATTGATTAATTCCATTATGTAAGGTCTCATTTATTGAATGGCTTATTTCGTAGACAAACCACAATTGGGGTTCATTGTAAGGGTAGCTTAGGTATTGGTGTTCAAGCTCAAGGCCCTTTCAAGACCTCATCTTGATAAGCACCAAAGGTAAATTTTTATGTGCTTAACTTGCTTTGAAGAGATTAGTTGCACACACACTCACAACTCATGCATAATTCTTATTCATATGTTGTGTGTTTTTATTTGTGCACTTTATTATTTTAAAAATCTCTTCATGCATTGTTTGATGTTTGCATCTTGCTTGTTGTGCCTTAACATGTTTAGATTTTAGGTTGCAAGTTAGAACGCAAATCGGCGCCCTGTTCGGCGGCCGGTGGCCACAAAACAAGGGTGTTGATTTAGGTGCTCTATTTCTATTCCAAATCAGCGCCCTTAAATTTCGAGAATCTTTACTAAAAACCAATTTTAATAACCTTTTATAACACTTTTCCATCTTTTCTAAAAGCCCAAATTTCATGTAAACCTCGAGCATGGCAATCATAGTAGAAGACTGCAAATGCATTCTTTTCAAAAGCATGCTTTTTTGTAATCTTTCCATTCTTTCAAGCAAACAACCACGTGCAAACTCTCGAATAAGCAAATTATAAGTAATGTAATCTAGACCTGTCAAGGTTTCGGTTCGAACCATGGAACCGTAGGGGAACCGGAACTGGAACCAAAACCGAAACCGAATTTTCGGTTCCAGTTACTGGAACCTAAACCGGAGGAGGCCGGTTCTGGTTCTGATTCTAAGGTTTGAGGAACCAAGTGGTTAGAACCGAAACGGAACCGACGGTCCCTGTTCGAGCAAATTTTTTTTTCTTTTTTTTGGGTTAACCGTTGGGCCTCCAACGGCTACCCCTTTATTTTTTATTTTTTATTTTTTTTACTTTTTTTTCCTTTTTCTTTTCTATAAATACATCCCCCCCCCCCCCCCCCCCCCTTCATTTTTCCTCACACCAATTTCCTCTCAATTTTCTCTATTCTCTAATTCTAATTTCTCTTTCAATTCTCCAACTCTCCAACACTCTCAAGTCTCTCAATCTCCAACTCTCCAAGTTTCCAAGTTTTTTAATATTTGTTTTATTTGAAATTAATTTTATTTGCAATTTGCAATTTATTTTATTTCCAATATATTTTATTTTCAATTAATTTTATTTCCAATTTATTTTATTTGCAATATATCTTATTTCCAATTTATTTAATTGGCAATTTATCTTATTCCCAATTTATTTAATTTCCAATTAGTCAATTACTAAGTTTCCAATTTCATTTTCATTTATTTGCAATTACTAGTTTACTACTTTACTACCAAGTACCTACTAATACTATTATTCTTCTAAGTTCTAAGTTTCCAATTCTCTCCAAAAATTATTTTTAAATGGCAATTGGAAGTGGTGGAAATGGAAGGGGTCACGGCCGTGACGGTCCTAGGCGTTCAATTTTGATGAAAGGTAAGGGTACTATGATCGATAATCTCGGACGTAACGACGCCGCCTATCACGATTATCTGCAACGCTGGGCCTATACTGAAGACCTAGGCCTAAACTTTCCTACTCCCCGTCTAACAATTTCTGAACCCGATCCCAATGACACCACCCCCAATTTGACAAGCCAGTCAGAAAATATGTCTGATATTGATACACCTCCGGATTTTGATTTTGATCCGTCGGAAGTGGAACTAGAAGAGGAGGAAGATCTGATACAGAAGCGGAGCAAATCTGATCTCTTTGTCAAACATATGAAAAAAGTTAGGAAAGAAGATGGAAGCTATGTAGCGGCTTGCAATTACTGCACCAAAGTATATAAGTGGAGCAAATCTGGAGGATATGGCACTTATTGGAAGCATATTTTAACCAAACATCCAGAAGCAGAGACCAAAACGAGGTCATAATCACAAATTCCCAGGTACGCTACTCCTAACCAACAATTATTTCATTATACTGATGAACAAAATAGAGAAGAATTAGCTAGGATGGTAGTAGTAGAACACTTATTATTCAGTTTTGGTGAAAAAGTTGGTTTTATTAACTATTGTCAACGAGCATTAAACCTTGATGCATGTCGTGTCCCTAGATCTATGCTCACACAAACACTTGAAAAGATTTATTTGAGAGCAAAAAGAAAGTTAGAAAAATATTTTGAAAAATATAATGGTCGTGTTACCGTATGTGCCAACATATGGACTGACCATTAGCAATCGCATTCATACTTTGGTGTCACTTTCCATTTTATGGATGATGCATGGACTATCCAAAAAAGAATTCTTACATTTAGAGTTTTTGATTATGCACACACTGCTCAGAATATTTATAGACAGCTTAGAATTATTTTTTCAGAGTATAATATTGAAAACAAAATTTTTGCAATTAGTTTTGATAATGCTTCTGCCAATACTGCTGCTATTCCATCTTTAATTGATTTATGCAAACCCTTTATTGGTGGTACATTTTTTTCATCAAAGGTGTGCACGCCATGTTTTAAATATATGTGTTCAAAAAGGATTAGAAACTCTTGAACATTTTATTCTACCTATTAAAAAAGCCCTAATGTTTTTATGGAGACATTCTTCTATAATGAAAGCATGGGCAAGATATTGTAAACAAAATGGTAGATTTATCGTTAAATTTCCTCGTGATGTTCCAACACATTGAAATTCGATCTACTTATAAATTGCTTGCTCAAAGTTATGAGTATAGGGATTTATTAGTTTCTTTTATTCAATTTCATGTTCCTAACATTGAACTTTTTGAAGCTCATTGAGATGTTTGTTACAACGTTTTCAATTTGTTAAAAGTTTTTAATAATGCTACAAACAATTTATCTAGTGTTTATTTTCCTACAACACATTTATTTGTTATTGAGAGTCTTAATGTTGCTGGTGCATCTTTTTATTGTGAATATAACCCAACAATAGCGGAAGCCATTAGTGCTATGGAGGTAAAATGGTTAAATTATTATAAGGAGTTTCCAAATATTTATTTGTTTGCTATGGTTTTTGATCCATGTTGTAAATTAGAACATTTGTCTTATTATCTAAAAGGTTATTATGGCAAAAAATGTTTAAATATTGAATATGATGTTGATGCGTGTTGTGATAGAGTTAAGAAATTATTGCATAATTTATATGATGAATATGTTACAATTTATGGATCCTCACTGAACTTAGATGTTATACGAACACAAACTACATCTCAGCCCCCATCATCCTCCTTCGGATTTTTGAATTTAGGGTATAGTATGTTATCAAAAAAAACCAAAAAACCTAGATGTTCTTCATCAAGCTCCGGTTCGTATTTCGAGCTTGAATCTTATCTAAATGCTTCTTTTGAGTTTATAGAAGATATGACAGGGAAAAATTTTGATATCTTACAATATTGGAAAGAGTACGCAAAGTATTATCCAATCATGGCTATGATAGTCAACAATATTTTTTCAACACCAGTTTTTACAGTGGCGGTGGAACAAGAGTTCAGCGCCGGGGGGAATATCCTGGATGAAAAACGTTCGTGCTTGACTCCGAAAGCACTACAGATACAGGTTTGTGTAGATGACTAGACGAATGTGCAATATAGACAACAAGAAATCGAGCAGGATCCAACGTATGATTTCTTCAAAGATGACGAACCTGAAACTGAAGCAGTGGAGCCAGAATAGCATATGCCATATTGCGGTCATGCGGATCATGCCATCACGACAACAATTAGTCCACGTCATCACCAAACCTGTAATAAAAGGTAAGAGAATTACGTGGCCTTTGATTCCCCTAAACCTCTCCAAGAGGATACGTAGGCAACTTAATTGTGGTAAAAATTAAGTGCAAGGCTAATAACTTTACTTCTTTTTTTTTAGTTTTATTTTAATTTAATTTTGTAATTTGTCATTTATTTATTTTATGTTATTTTCGAATTTTTGGTGACCCTATTTCCAAATACCCAATGAAATGTAAATTGTAATTTGTCATTTTGTTTAGTTTTATTTTAATTTAATTTTGTAATTTGTCATTTGTTTATTTTATTTTATTTTCGGTTGGGTGATCCAACTTCCAACATACAACCCAATGAATTTTATTTAATTTTATCATTTATATATTTTGTTTTATTCAATTACAATTTACAACTTATAAGTTACAAGTTAGAACTTAGAAGTCTTATTTTTTTTTTTTTTTTGTTATTAAAAAAAACAAAACAAAAAAAAGGTTCCAAACCGCCGGTTTCATAGGAGCCAGAACTAGAACTAGAAATAGAACCAGAACCAGAACCGGTTTATGCCGGTTCCAGTTTTGGTTCCGGTTCCGGTTCCACCAAACCTTGGAACCGAAACCGGAACCATGCCACCTCTAATGTAATCAGGTGAACACCCGTCTAACTTCATTTTCTTCAAACACGTACGAATCTCATCATACATTTTGTGTTTCCCATAAGCTTTGTAAGGATTCCCTTTAGTTGATTGGCTTATTTCGTGGGCAAACCACATGTTGAGGTTTGGTTGTAAGGGTAGTCTAGGTGATTAGTTGAAGATCAAAGACCATTTCCAAGACCTCAAGAGGACAAGCACCAAAGGTATATCTAGTGCTTACTTTGCCTTGAAGAGATATAGTTGCACACACATACAACATGCATAACTCTTATTCTTGAATGTTGTGTTTATATTTTGTGTGCATTGTGCTTTATTGATTATTCAATATCTCTTCAAGCATTTAATTGATTGCATCTTGTTCTATGAAATGCCATGACATGATAGGCATTATGATGCATTCAATACCCACACGTGCACTTCATGTATGTTAGCTTTAAGTGTGGTATAATTTGTTTCCCGAAGGATGTTCGGAAATGTCCGTGCTTGCACGATGGTGTGCATGTCTTAGCACGATGGTTAACCACTTGAGAAGGTCTCATTCTTCTCTTGGATAAGTGGTAGTTTTGGTTTGGTTGTTTGGAGTAAGTGTCTAGTTTCAAAAGATTGGGTTTCAATGTTTTAAATGTTTTTCAAAACTGACCTTTGTATGGTCTTGTGACCATAACTTTTTATAAAAAGATTGAAATTGAGTTTTGTAAAATTCTGGAAAAACTAGACACCCATACCTTTCCAACGGTATATTATTTGTAATATTGCATGACCGTTTGGATTGGTTTTGAAAATTCCAAAGTGACCACTAAAACAGGGCATCACAGCTGTGATCCGAATCTGACCATTGGTCACTCAATTGACCATAAATTTTTCTACAGACATCAAAATTTCATTCCATAAATTGGATAGAAAGTAGACTTCCATACCTTTCCAACGATAAATCATATGAAAGGTTTCGATGTCGTTTGGTCATGTTTCGGTGCGCTCAAATATTGAGCTTTGCTGTGGCAGATTTCTGCGGGCCGTGTCCGCAAAACAAGGGCGTAGAAAAGGGACCAGAACGTCAGGTCAATTCTGCACCCTCAATTCTGCTGGCACGGGCAGCAGAATAGGCCGCCGATTTGGCCCATAAAGTTGGGACAAAATTGTCTTTTCACCCAACCTTTTTCACTCTCTATAAATACATCTTTATCTCTGGTTCAAAACACAAGTCTTGCATTCTAAGAACCCTAGAGAGATATTTAGAGAGACTTGAGAGAGAAAGCTTAAAGATCATATCTTTATCTCTCTAAACCCATTCCCATATGCATAAATCTTCATCTAAGCATCATCTAGGTTCATCTAGCATGTGCTAATGCATGGGTCTTCTTCAACACACATGGTATAATTTGTTGAACACTTTTATCTTACATAATTAGTGTTTCTACTTATCAATTTTATCTCATTTATTACTTGTATGTGTTTAGATTAATTTCTACATACATGATTGAGATTATGTGTTGATTGGGTTATTTATGTTAGCTAGGTTTTCATGCCTATTTTATATCTAGCTAATTAATCTCATTATATGATTGAGATTATTTTTGATAGCTTAATTGATTAGGTCATTATTGCCTAAAAGCTATGCCATAAACATTCTTGTGTGATTTATTTATAACTAGGTTGATAAATTGTTTTTTAATCAACTAGTTAATCTTTTGAATGTTTGTGGGTTTTTTTGTGATAGCTTTGTATCTAGGATTGGTTATCCTTTACTTAGCTAAAGTTGTATGCCCTGACATATAGCTATATGTGATATCTAGGATTGATTATATTGTCATCTTATAATCCTAGGTAAGCATCTAGAGTACCCTAGCTCTTATTGCAATATTTGGATATCATTGCATATTCACATAGGGTTGTGCATCTCTTTTGAGAGATTTAAGTCTTGTGTGATTGACCGGGATTAGGTCGGACACCGGAAATAGGTGGTCACATAAGCAATTGGACTAGAGCCACTTTTAAAGGCCCGAGTGGTAAAAGTGGGGGGTTATTGACCGGAGTGTTAGACGAGATCTACATAGGTTGTAAACTCCATTTCGATTAGTGGATTTCGAGGTCCGAGTGTGGCGCACTAAACAGCCCGTGGTTTTTTTCCCGTGAGGGTTTCCACGTAAACATCAAGTGTCATTTATTATTTCCGCATCTTTTTACACTTGTATGTATTTTTGACTTGCTAGGGGTATTTTCGTAAAATTGGTTTTTTTCCCGTGAGGGTTTCCACGTAAACATCAAGTGTCATTTATTATTTCCGCATCTTTTTACACTTGTATGTATTTTTGACTTGCTAGGGGTATTTTCGTAAAATTGACATGCACGTGAAAATTGGGTAATAATTGGATAAAATCTATTCCTCCACCCCCCCCCCCCCCCCCCCCCCCCCCAAAAAAAAATATATACACACCGTGAGAATATTGAGAACTTTCAAGCTTAAATTAGACCGCGATACGTATCGGTTTGCCCCCCCCCCCCCCCCCCCCCCCCCCCCCCCCCCCCCAAAAAAAAAAAATATACACACCGTGAGAATATTGAGAACTTTCAAGCTTAAATTAGACCGCCATACGTATCGGTTTGCCGTGCCAAATCAATTTCCTTCATCTCCTCAAGGAAAAGCAAAGCCTCATCAAACTTTCAATTTCTTGAATAACTGTGAATTATGGAATTATAAATATGTAAACAAGGTCTAAGACCATAAGCCTTCATTTCCTAAAGGGAATTTACAGCTTCTTCCATCAAACATGATATTGGGAGATTTTGGCTCCGTTGGACTTTTGTTTTTCTTGTTCTTTAAAAAAAAAAAAAAAAAAAAAAATAGAATTAAGGTTGGATTAGGGTTTGGTTTTTTTTTTTTTTTTTTTTTTTTTTTTTAATAAAGTGATATAGTTGAAGATATGGTTGTAATTAATTGGTATATATAGTATTTTGTTTATTTTTAATTAAACTAATTTGTCCTTATTGGTAAATTCCTATTGGGTTATTTTTGTAATTAAATTTTTTATTAAAATATGAGTGTGCTTATCATATTTATGGGTGTCAATATCGGCTCCCTTTTCAATATTAACAAATTTGGTAATAATTTAAAAATATTTAAATATATTTAATATTAGTACCATTTTAAAGATCTCATTAAGAAATTTACAATGGTATTATATTTATCAACATTAAAGTTTATAAATTTCAATTTATTGACCACTTATTATAAATTAGACATAATTAAATTTGTTACAAAAATATCACTCTCAGCACCACTTGAGCAAAAATACATATAAACATCACTCTAAGCATTATTTGAGACCCAAATATAACTATAACTCTCACCATTTATTGGAGATGGCCTTACATATCTAAAAAAAAAAAAAAACGAGTTTGTGTCTTTTTATATTCTTGTTTTCTCCTAACTTTTTTTCAAATGTAAGTGAAACACTTACTTGCAAAAAAAATAATAAATAATAAATAGTTAGATTTGTTTAATGAAAAATGGAACAAATAAATAAATAAATTATAAAAAATTATTAATTTTAATATTGATGTATCACAAAATCTTAAAAAAATTAAATTGAGTTTAGAATTAACAAAAGATTTCTGTATACCATATTTGAATGGCTCACAAGAATCCTTGTTCAAGCATGTGCTCCAAAATGGATTAATTAACATGATTCAAATTCATAATCTCATTGACGTGGAATGTATAGTTGGCATTTCCACATTTATAAAATTTGATAATCCATAAATTTAATTATAATGAACCTCATGAGATTGACCAAATGGTATGCTCCGTCATGAACTCTTTAGGTAAAACTTATCCCTTATAAACTGTCTTGTAAGGAAAGGATACCCAGTAAGTTAAATACCATAGTTAGTGAATGTGAGACTGTAAATGCAAGATCGGCAGCTCCAATTTTTTACCAAATTTTCTAGCATAATTTTTTAAACTTTTAATTAAAATACATTGGAGGGCTGAGATTAATTATTGAATACCGCACGGTCCCAATCCCACACCGATAACGACATATTTTCACATGCTTTCTACTGAAATATAGTGGTCACTTTATTATTTTATCTTTTTATTTTCCATACAATATAATTTTTTTGAAAATGATAGCATTAACCAATGAACATGGATCGCCTCTGATCAGATCAAACACAACTAGTCAACAATTACATAATCAATTTGAAATTTCACCAATGGCTATGCTCAACAAATATATAATCGCGAGGATCACACAATTATTTAATCATACAGATGAATGGTAACAGCTAATGAAGTTGTTGATTTAAGGATGATTAATCGGAGCAAAACGCCATGTTACCTGAAAATGAAACCTTATCGAACAGCAGGAGACCATTGCATACATGCATGATTGAGATTCACAATTATGCAAAATCAATAGACTTCTACATGCCACTGCTTGTTCTTCTTCAGTTGCAGTAGCTTCTGATCCCAGCTTTCTCCTCTCTGCTCTGCCACTCTCTTCAGCGTTTCCTGGATCCCCGGCATCATTCCCTTAAGCCCACAGAAATATATATGGGCACCACCATCCAACATTTTGAAGATTTCGTCACTGTATTCCTCAATCTTATCCTGTACATACATCTTGCCTCCGCTCTTGTTCTTTTGTTCTCTACTGAGTGCTTTGTCATAACGGAAGTGATCTGGGTAGTCCTGAAGATACTTGGTAAATTCATCATCATATAGGAGACTGTCAACATTGGCAACCCCAAGGAAAAGCCACGCAAGGCCACCAAACTTGTATGTAGGAACAGATTCCATGAACATGCGGCGGAGGTAGCCTCTGAATGGAGCTACACCAGTACCGGTAGCAATCATTATGTGGGTAGCATTAGGATCTTGTTCAGGCAGAAGCATAACCTTACCGGAGGGCCCTGCGAAGATATATTAGGACAGTTATTGGCATATAAGATTTCAGTTTCGATCACCAAAAATCAAAATACTTGAATAATTTAAATGCCAACGTACATTGAAAACAAACAAATCTAAACCATCCCAAAAAGGATAAGATCAGCATTATATGATTAGATTAAAAGAGATCCAATCTATTGTACAACCAGAAGAGCAAAACAACCATGACAAATTGACAATGAAGCAGGGTGGCATGAACAAAGCAATTTAGTTACAGAAGAGAAAGTACCAGCTTCAGACAAGAACAAACTCACAAGTCATAAGTATGGCTTATGGTACTAAATCTGAGCTATAAAGGTAAAAAAACATTAGGGTAGCCATAACAGGTAACTTTAGGTTGAATCTATGGAATTTTAATGCAAGATAAATTGATAAAACGAAACCTACAGAATGCCATTCAAAGACGGTTCAGTTAATTTAACTCTTGAGGACATGAAAGCAAAAATAAGGGGATTGAGGACAGTTCAGCTCATTAGAACTCAAGAGCACATGACAGCAACAGAAAGGAAATTGTGGACCTGCAACTCAACCTCTTCTAGGGAAAGGGAAAATTAAAAAAGTAAGCGCATAAAAGCTTATTAAATTTTATGGTCACAATTTGTCTGCATGCGAGACATACAAACTGAAGTTCCAGTAAGGAATTTCTGGCTAGTAGATCTGAGCCAACCGAGTGCATAAAGCAATTAAAAAGTAAAACTTTGTAGGTCTCACGTGTCCAAGATACTTGTACAACCAATAGCCATCAGAATCATTCAATTTTCATTTCCAACCTATCTTATAAAAACTTATTTAAATATTTTGACTCATTAATCATTGTAAACCTTTTGCCCATTCAAATAATAATGGTTTGATTCTGCAAGTTTCAATTCCTCAAATACAAGTTAATGTGGTAACATCTCAACAAATCAGCAAACAAATATTCAATGATATAAGTATGAAGGCTATTTTTATACAAAAATATACCTTTAATTTTCACATGCAAGTAGTCATCATATACCTATTTGGCTAGTTAATGTATTCATGCAATTTCCATTTGTTCGAGTTGTTTACTGTAAACGAAGCTAAATCTAGCTGATGGAATAAAGTTTTTAATAAGCAGTGTACATAATAGGTCTAAAGCACATGCAGTTTGCCTAGTTCTTATGGATCTTCAACCAAATTGATAGGATATTACCTGTGATTTGAACCTTGTCTCCGGGCTTTGTGTTGCACAGATAATTGCTGCAGATACCATTCTTTGAAGGATCCTCCTTTCCAGTCTCAGGGTCATAATACACAGCACGACGAACACATAAACTTGCTGTCTTGCCATCAAAGGAGTCCCCATACCTAGTTGATGCAATGGAATAAAGACGAACATTGTGGGGAAACCCAGGTTTCTTTGGGTTTTCACCCTGTCATGCAAAGATGCATATAATTAGAGAACTCAAAATGCATAGAATTTGGTACAAAAATCACAACTTACAAGACAAGAAACAAGGAAAAAGAAAAAAGAATACAACAGCTTGAAGACATAAGGTTGGTGGGCTCTATTTGATCTGACCAGATATTACAAGTACAATTATTAATTTATTATCTTAATCATCACCAATATATTATGTTGACAGTGACAGTCAAGAAAAATACTCCCATGACAATTTTGAAAATAAATCAGTTGATTAGACAACAATGCCCATTAGAAGGGTATAGAATTCTTTTAATACAAGCTCCTTTCAATAATGAGATCATTTAAGAATAACAATTACCTATTAAAAACATGGCAGACATAATAGGAGTATCACTAAATAAAGCAGACGACTTACGGGAGGGATGACACCGTAACTCTGTCCTTCCCAGTAGGGAACATTTCCATCATGATCAATCACAATATGGCAAGTCTCTCCTGGAGCTTTTGGGCCTACAACCCTCTCAACAGAAACAATAGTTGCTGTGTACGGTTCCTTGGGCTTGTATAAATTCAATGGGGGTTCTTTTGCATCCTCCAGCTCTAAAGGTGAAACAGCAACCTTGGATCTGCTCGCTTGCTGCACTGACATGCATACTGCATATCGATTTCTTGACTGTGAATTCCGTGATTTTAGGTTCACAGCTAACAGAGGAGCCCATGATTTGTCACCAAATCTTACATTCTGTGCCTGCAGCAAAATGATTAAGTGCACTAGCCTTCAGATTTGATTCATCATATGCAGAATAAAGGAGATAAATAAATGTTTATCACCAACATAATGCAATTTCAACTCAGCAATTGCACCATAGTATAACTGAAAGCAACAAACAATTGCAACAAACCAAGGGGAGCTCAAATTTACACAGAAGTTCAATGAGCAGATGCCTTTTAAATACTTAACAGGACAAGGAAATTATTTAGAGCGTGAATTACAAATGAGGTCCAGGTGCCTAATAAACTGTAAATAGTGAACATATAAAGTTTGATTACTAGGATTGAATGGCTTGATTCCATCAATATCGTTCAAAATATAAGACCAAGATCACATACATACACAAATCCAGAAAGAGACAGAGAAACAAACTGTGTTTTAGCATACAGCATAAGCAACCATCTTATTAGAAATTGTGAGAATTAAAGTTGAATGGTCCATCAAAATTAGTTTATAGGCTCAATACCAGCATAAAGGGCATTTCCCCAGATACATTTATCAAATGAAGCAGCATTAGAAATAAAAGTAGCATGTGCAAGTTTGATCGAACACAACAAAACAAATCCAGAAAGGCTCAACGAATGAGGCAAACACTTATATAGTTATTTGAATACTTCCATTCTCTGTCGCTGACAACTATGTTCGCAATCATCTCCCCGAACCCAAAAACTGATAAACCTCAAGAAAACATAAATAATAGCAGCTAGAAAATGAACTATTGGGTATTAACACAATTTCAATACCAAAAACACTTGCATGTTGCATCAATAAAATATAATTAATGATTTGAACTGCATTGACTCGTACTATGAATATGAAAATAGCAGCTTAATCTATTAATTCATCAGAAAAAAAAAATGAAAATACCTTAAATAAAGAAGTTGTGAGAGTAGAAGAATCATTCCCAACAGGAACAGCGAAGGAAACCTGAAACAAAATCAATTACATCATAATTATCAAAGAAATCACGAGGAATTCATATCTTGCAAAGTTTTCAATAAAATCATTAATTGATCATCTCAGTAAGCAAACACAACAGAGAGTGAAGATCGCGAGTGTTGTTACCTGAGATACAACAGCCAAGTGAGACATAATCAGATCAAAGAGAGAGAGAGTCAAACAAATTATAGAGAGATGTTTGACGTTGAAAAGGAAAGTGGTAATTATAGAGAAGCGATCAGAGGAGTTGTGTTGGATTTTGTGATCCTTTCGAGAGTTGCAAAAGACAGCTTTGGCTTTTCGCCCCCGTTGGTTGCTACTCTAATCTCTATTATTTTTTCATATCTTTTGATAGGTTGATTAAACTTAAACATATT
The DNA here is from genome assembly GCA_008009225.1 of Acer yangbiense. NCBI lineage: Eukaryota > Viridiplantae > Streptophyta > Magnoliopsida > Sapindales > Sapindaceae > Acer > Acer yangbiense. The sequence continues at coordinate 18,852,107 of CM017773.1, read as the reverse complement.
CAAATTACTCGTTTCTCCCTCTCAAATATTGAAATTGCATTCGAAAGATGGAAATTCGTTTATTACGGTAACCACCCTATGAACTATTGAAATTGCACTCGGAAGACGAAAATTACATTATTATATTTCTTTTGAAAAAAATTGATATTTTTCTGATTTCTTTCGATTTTCCTTTTTTTTTTTATTAATTCATTTATTTTATAGCATTTAAATCTAGGACAAAAGGAAAAAGTTGTGATTTGGTGAGCCAATATATAGAAAATAGGGTTAATTGCACTAATACCCCTAATTTTAGATGAAATTTCACACAATGGCAACTTTTGCTTTAATAACACAAACATCCTCGGAAATCCGTTGACTACGGTCTTGACTCACGGCTCATTTAACATTAAAAGGGTAAAAAGGACTTTTTAAGAGTTGTCAATTTAAAAATAAAACTAAATAAAAAAACATTAGAGTTGTTAAATGAACTATTTAAAAAGTACAATATGCAATGAATGAAAATAAATATATCAATTAAAAATTGATAATGATTAGGATTGGGATGTTTTTAAACACTAGAATATATTATCTTTTAGTTGGGTGTTTAAAGTTTGTTAGAGAATAGAATTGATTAAAATTTAAAATTTAAATACCTTTATATTGATTAGTTGATTATAAACAGTAGAATATATGGTATAGTTTTGAGATGCGACTCTTATTTACGTTCAGGTCTCATCCATTTCTCAATGAAAAACAAAAGACAAAAATTAATAAAACAAAATAAAATGAAAAAGAACATTATTATCATATAGCATCGGCTTTTGGACTCGTAAAGAAAATTTGTGTCAAATTTAAAGTACAACAAGAAGAGATGAAGAACTCGGGTTTGTTTAAGTTTTCATGAAAGAGAGGTTAAAGGGGAGAGAATATAAGGGAAGAGATGAATTAATAAATGAAAAGATATAATGGTGTGGTTTGCATAAACTTTTATGAAAAGCAAGGGCAATTTAGTGCTTTTTCACTCACGGTTAAAAGAGTCGTTAGTCAAGACGGTGGTCTATGGATTCTAGGGGCTGTTTATGCAATTAAAGCAAAAATTGCTGTTGCATGCAATTTCACCTAAAATTAGAGAGTTAGTGCAATTAACCTTAAAAGTTAAAAAAGTACATTTAGAAAACCAGTTTTATAAAGATAGATGATATTTTCTATAATCTATAATAAACACGATGGTTAGAGATTTATAAAACAACTTCACTCCTATTTCAAATGAGTTTTTGGATTAAAAACTCTTAAAATAATATAATCTTGAGGTGCCCAAAAATTAGTAAGAGTAAAAAAAAAAAATATAAAATAAAAATAAAAATAAAAAAATCTGAATAAAAGATGTTATAATACCAAAAACAAATTAAAATACACAATACTAACATCTGCAAGTAGAGAGGGCAAAATGGGTATAACAGGAATTAAACCACATGTATGAAGGCAGCTATTTAGAGACCTGACACGGTTCCGGTTCTAAGGTTTGGTGGAACCGGAACCGGCCTATGGAGATCAAAGATCATGATTTTGGATGAAATGGTCAAAAAGATTCTTGAATTTGAAAGAAAAAACAAATCTTTACATAAACTACAAAGAACATTTTTATATCAGCAATCCAAATTAGTAGTATTATTTAAACTTGAAGAACAAAAAGAACACCATACAGATTTACCAATACAATGAACAAGAACACAAACATCAATTCAGAATTTAAACAACCAAAATTTACAAAACCCAGTTGAACCCAACTCACAAAAACCATCAGATCATCAAACAATACCCCAGAAAGAGACTCACTTTCATAACCCACCTTCAAGAACTGCATTTGCATGCTCCTCTGGACCTCTGCTAGTCTGCTATCCATTATTCCATGAGCCCATTCCATGGAGATTCCTGCTTGGTTGTGATGATTTTGTTATTGATGAATAATGGGCCCCGGGATCGAAGAAGAACTGAAGCAGAAGAAGAAGAAGTAGAAGAACTGAAGATGATGCTACAGAAGAAGAATCGAAGGGATTTGGGGTGGATCGAAGAAGAAGAAGAAGAAGAGTAGGAGGAGATTAAAGAAGAAGAATTGAAGAAGAATCGAAGAAGAAGACCTGATGAGTGACGGTTGAGTAAGAGTATGTTTGGGAGAGCTTCTCAAATAGATCTTTTTACAGTAGATCTTTTAGAGGTAGAGCTTTTAAATGAAAGTCGTTGGTCGTTTAGTCGTTTGGTCGTTTGGTTGTCAATTGAAAAAGAGCTTTTTTAATGAGATAATTACCAAAATACTCTAGTAAATATTAAATTATAGGGTTATATTTGAGATTTTAGTGTTATTAAAAAAACTCCAAAAGATCTACTTGGAAAAGCTTTAAATTTGGGTTTCTTCAAGTAGATGTAAAACAGCTTTTTTAATCATCTAAAAGCTCTACTGAGTGACAACCAAACGATACAAAAAAATTGAAAAGAGCTTTTTTAATTAAATAAGCTCTTTTAGCCAATAGACAAGCTCTCCCAAACGGATACTAAGAAGAATGATTTAGGTTTAAGTTTAGTATTTAAAAAAAAAAAAGTTGGAACCGCTGGTTCCAGTCCGATTCAAACCGGACAGTTCCGAAAAAATTAAGATTGGAACAGGAATCGGCGTCCTCCGGTTTCGGTTTCGGTTTCGGTTTCGGTTTCGGTTTCGATTCCGGTTCTGACGGTTCGAACCAGAACCGTGCCAGGTCCTAAGACTCTTAGGAGAGGGATTTGGTTAGATGAGATGATGAGAGAGTCCTTTGCCTAACCCCAAAAGGCCAAAATTAGAACAATACTTCTTCATTGTGGACTCATAAGGTTAACCTAAACTCAAAGCGGGCCCTAACTTCAATTTTTTTAATACAATAGTACAATTACAGGATTTTAGCATTTATCTTGATCACTATTTTGGTATTAAAAAAAATATATTAATAACAAAAAACAGATTGAGATTATTTTGAAGTTTAGTAATTAATAATTTTGTAACTAATTTTTAAGTCATTTCTTTTAATACCAATTATCGTGCTGCGACTTGAACTTTATACATTATAATCATTCTAAATGAATATTATTTACCACCAAACCACATTCTTTACCACCAAACCACATTGGAAGGTGATAATTAAAATTGTATTTAATTATATATATATATGCAGAAATTCTATTATCAGTTCGAACTGATAAAAGTTATATTAGTTCCTTGCATGTGGGCCACTGGATTTAAATACTTTGACTTGGCTGTATGCACTTGTCAGTCAAAGTATTTAAATCCAGTGGCCCACATATAAGGAACTGATATAACTTTTGTCAGTTCGAACTGATAATAGAAAGACTGTATATATATATATATATCAAAACCCCTTTTTTATACAGAATTTTACACACTTTTGTGTTCATTAGATCATACTTGTTTGAATAGTCAAGATTTCATAATCATTAATTCTTTTTATTGTTTCTCTCTCCTTTTTTTTTCTCTCTTTCCTAAACTTTTTAATATTTTATTTGTTTCTCTTTGTTCATTTAATTTTTATCTTTCCTCTCTTATTATCATTTTTTTTCATTTTTTTTATCTTATAATATTTTTAATTTCATATTTTTTCCTATTTTCTCACTTATGACTTTCTTTTCATTTATCGATAGAAATACTTAAATAAAATAAAATACATAGTTGATTAAATTTCTTGAGAAAATATTGTATGATATGAAATATGTTACCCATTCAAAAATCCAAAGAAACAAAGAACTAATTAACAAAATTTTATCTACCACTAACAACTATAAGTCTTTTACATGAAAAATCAATTTCAAATTAATTGTTAAGGCCATTTTGTACGTAAATTCGGCCCTCATTTCCTATTGTTTTGACTTGTTTCTCAAGCATTTTTGGTGTTTTAATGTGTTTGTTGAGTTTGTATAGGTAATTATCTCTAAATAAGATGTTAGAGCTTAATCGAAGATATTTAGAGGCTAAAATAGCTGAAATTGTAAAGACTTATGCTGAACGTCCATCTTGTGGAGACCATAACTTTCTCCTCAAATATAACCGAGTTTCGAGCCACATATATTCGGAAATCCTCGGATGTCTAGTTTCCGAAACACTTTACGGTTTATGATTTCAAGTTTTCTAGAGGAAGTTATGGTCATTTTAGTAACTGGTGCGCGAAGCTGAAATTTTCTTTCCAGTGACCTAGGCGACGTCCCAAGCGACTTGCCACCAAGTCGCCTAAACCTCTGCCAAATGATGAGTTTTTCTCCCTAAAATGGTCCCTCCTATAAATACCTTCCATTTTTATGCCCAAATCACCATCCCCAATCCAAAAACACCAAAAACCACTAACTCCCATCCAAAATCCAATCTTCCAACCATTTTTTGGCCACCAAACATCCAAGAAGTGAGAGAGGATTTCCAAGCCACCAAGAAGGTCATCCTCCTTGGTGGAACACACCACCATCACCACACATCACTCCATTCCATCTATCTTAGAGAGATTATAGAGAAAATAAGGGAGCTTTCTTGTCTGTGAGTGAGTTGTGCACTAAAGAAGATGGGAGGCTCTCCGTTATCGTCTAATTGGTCAAGACAACCGATTGACAATCGTAGAGACCCGGGTTCGAATCCTGGTGGCTGATGGGTTCTTTCATCTATCACTCTTATCTCTCTTTTATTACCCTTTGATGTGTATTATCACCATTAGGGATTTGATGTAAACCTAATACTATTGCCATTTTTATTAAATATGTTTGTTGATTATTGAGTGGATATTTAAATTCACAATGCTTTTAAGTGGATTAGCTACCACTTGTCATTTTGGTTGTTGTGTTATGAACCGAGAGGTGACGCCGATTAAATGTCCACTACATGTTGAGTAAGATAGAAATATGTGAGCTTGCATGTATAGTCGCTAAATGTGTATCATTGTTTTTAATGAACTCATGTGTATTTCTAATAGTCATCGAAAGATAGATTATTGTTGCATGTGAGTATATCCTTTTTTGTTCGAGAGATAATATAGGTGATCATTAAGTGAATATGACTTTTAACATTACATAGCATGTTTTTATGAATTTGTGTGAATGTTATGGTGGAGTCATTTACTTAATGTAACCATATCTCTTGCATCTCTCCAATCCATCAAATATCTCATATTTATCTTAGTAAATATCATTGTATATAATCTATGATTTCTAGTAATATTTACATTTAATGCCTAAACTCTCTCTTTAAATTGTTTTCCATTTATTTAAACTATGAATAATTGACGGATTACATTTTCCCATGGAACGAAATCGTATTTGCCTCTATACAAATCTTCTAACGATTTGTGCACTTGCAAGATAAAACGTGTGCTTAATTTAGAACACGTTAAGTTTTTGGCGCCGCTGCCGGGGAAGTGGCCTATTTGTTAACCGTTTCTAGTTTTAGCTAATAATTGTGTTAGTGTAAATATTTGATGGTTTTCTAGTTGTGTTGTTTGTGTTGTTTGTGTTCGTGTATTGAGAATTCACGTCTCTCTTACTTCTGTTTTTCATTGTTAGCACAAGCAATGTTTATGCTAGGTTTGGGGGGCTATTAGTTTTTGTTTCTTGTTTTGTTTTATTTTATAACTATTTGTTGGTTTTTCTTGTTCATTTTTTACTTTGTGTGTTTTTTTTTTTTTTAGGCAGTTAAGTCAATGCACAGCCGGATTACAAGAAGAAAGGATGAGCTCTTGCATGATCACCAAGGGTTTTCTCTACGCAACTTCTCTTTTATTTGAGCTCGAAATCCACCGACAATTCCAAAGAGAGTCATTGGCAAATGGTTGAGGCATAACCTTACATCCGTCTTGTTGAGACGTAAAATCAAGCATTTGGTGAGAGGCAACTCACCTAGGTAACCTTTCTTTTCGTTTTTATTTTGTACATATTTTATGTGCTTTATATTTTTATTCCCTGATTTTGTTTAGATTAATGGTGTAATTTGTATTGTGATTAGTGTTTAGGATGTGTTTGTCATGTTAGTTTTGGATCCCTCATGAGAGGGAATTAGTTTTTGTAATCGTCTTTATGTGTGTTTTGTGTTTTGAGTTCTTGTCTTCCATGCTTTTTGTATTCCTTGTTCATGCATTTTATATCATACAAACATTGAGGAAAATGTTTAGATTAAGTTTAAGGGTGTGGATTCATTTTTATTTTGCTTTTCGTGTTTTGGTTCACATATGCGAAAAAGTGCCTAGAATTTCAAAGCCCCTTTGGATTTAGTCCTAGACATGCAACTATTCGTACTGTATCAACATTGTTGAACCAATTGATAAGATCAACACAAAGATCATTCTCATTAAAGGCCGAGTCGGATCGGGCCAAGCTTTAACAGGCTTGGGCCCAAATGCATTTGGATCTTTACAAAATTAGATTTTTTATTTATTTAAAATAATAAGATTTGAACTAGGGTGATATAAAGTCTTTTTCTCCTTATCTCCAACAAAGCTGCATTTTCCTAGTTAACTAAAAATAATATTTAATTATAAATAACATATCAATATATCAAACATACAATCAATTAAACTCAACAACCATAAGATATATGGGAGCCGATATTGACACCCATAAATATGATAAGCACACCCATATTTTAATAAAAAAAATTAATTACAAAAAATATCCCAATAGGAATTCACAAGGACAAATTAGTTTAATTAAAAATAAATAAAATATTATTTACACCCATTAATTACACCCATATCTTCAACTATATCACTTTATTAAAATAAAAAAATAAAAAAAATAAAAACCCTAATTCAACCTTAATTTTATTTATTTATTTATTTATTTTAAAAAAAGGACGAGAAGAACAGAAGCCCTACGGAGCCAAAATCTCCCATTATCATATAACAAAGTAATGGAACAAGAATTTTCAGAGGACTCTGATTATACAGAAGTATGTATTTCTTTATTATTATTATTATTTTTGTTATGAACTCTATCAATGAAAAAAAGTGAGAAGTAAATTTTTTTTTTTTTTTTTTTTTTTGAAGATTTGTACATATCCCATTGTTGGAACAATTATTGAATTTTTGTGAATTCTCAACAGAGCATGAACAATGTTGGAGTCGAATGTACTATGGACTATAGTAGTGAATTTACAAATTACGAGGTATAGTTCTGCTTATACATTATATCGAAATTTTAGTTTTTGTAGAAGAGAAAACAAACTTAAATTATTTTTTACTTGAAAACTGAATTTTGGGTGTTCTATCTGGATTCGAAAGAATCAAAGTAAGGTTTCAAATTACTGTTTTAGTGGGTGTTTGTTGTTTGGGTTCGTTGTGGCTTGTTGGTTTGTTATTCCTTTGTTCCCTATTTTGGTTGTTAATAAAATCTTGCTACTTAAAAAAAAAAAAAAAAAAATTTAAAAAAAAGGTTATTGTCATAGAAGAAAGTTTGTATTTGGTATAAGTTTGATCACGTAGTGTTTGCTTGTTACTCTATTTTATTTTATTTTTTTGAAGAGAACTTCGTTTCTTCATTGTTATTTTTATTTTATTATGTTTTTTTTTTTGCTTGCTTACCGAGTTCTCATGCATTATATCCAAGGAACTGAAAATCGATAGATACACCGAAATATTCACTGATATATCCGTATTTTGGAAGGACCGATATCAAAATAAGCAAATATCCAATATCCTGCAGAATATCTAGTCGATTTCAAAATATCCATAAAAATTTCTCGATATTCCCGAAATTTCACGAATTTCACCATAAAAGTCCATGGATATTTTGTATATTGTTAAAATAATTTTTTTAATCTTGAACAATTAAATTATTGTTAAAATAATTTAGATTGAAAATTATTTTAGAAGAAGCATTAACAAATTTATAAAAATTTCCAACTTAATAGTCAATAGTAAAATTATTGAGAACTTGAAGTAAAATTGGACAAAGAACCAAAGAGTGGACGTATAAATATGTAAAATTTTGTGAAAGCAATCTAAAAAAAATATATATTGTTTATGACTCAAATGTGTAAACCTAATTATAAATATTATTAAATATGTACCAATCAATTTATAAATATGTAGAATTGGTTTTTTTATAACTTTATGCCAACATTCCAAATAAAGGAATCTTAAAATTGTTTGTGCAAAACGTGTAAAAACCCATAATTGTTTCTTTTGAGTATATAATCTAAAGAAATTCAATTACTTTTATAAAATAATAATAATAATAATAAGTTAATTATTAGGTATGGGCCATATGGCAGAGAATCATAGTGATAGAATTTTGAAAAATATTATGGCAGAGAATAATAATGATAGAATTTTGAAAAATAAAAACAAAATGAATATCTATGCATCATATATTATTTATTCATTGTAGCAAATATAAATGAATGCAACAATGAAAATCTCCTTCAATTATTTATCTATTTGTTCACGTTTCACTTCATCTATAAAATAATCTTCACTCTTCTCTTTAAAGTTTTCATCCTACACGACTACACTTTACATAGCAAATTTTACATCACAAGTTTATCTCAAATTCTCAATATCTTCATCAAATAATCAGGTACGTAAATGTTTACTTTGATAAAAAAAAGATTTATAAAAAATAATGATATTATAATTGTATGCAAATTTTAGATGTTGTGTGGTATTGTTTCTAAAACTCATTGGAATTTTCATATTTGTAAATTGATTGGTACTAAATTTAATTTTGTTTTGATAGAGAATTATATTGCATAAGATGTTTAGTACTAAAAATGATCCAACATGGGAGTATTGCAAACCAATACCTTATAATAAAAATGGTACTATATACAAAAATTTAAATTTCATTTAACCGATAATGAGTTGTATAAAAATGTAAAAGTATGCTCAAATGTACCACCAGAAGTTAAATTTTAAATATCTCAATTGCAAAAAAATAAAGAAACAAAAAAAAAAGTTCCAAGAGAGATTGAACAAATTCGACAAGAATTGAGGGTAAATTTCCCTGATACAGATGAGGAAGAAGATATCTATCATTATCTTGAAGGTATGCTTCCTGATGAACGGGATAATTTTCATTCTGTAATAGATGCATCCAAAGCATCTGAATGGCAAAGAGAACAAGAAACAAGAATCTTTGGAGGGAGGTCAAAGAGATGAGAGGGTTCAGGAGCAAGTGGTAGTAGCCAACCACCACAACAAGTACGTCGCACTCAAAGTGGACGAGAGCCGCGTTATAAACTTCTAGTTGCACCTTCATTGTACAAATCATTATGTATAAAACAAAAAAATATTAAAGATATGTTCAAGGGGGATAACATTAGAGAAAAAATGAGGAGGCTAGTATCGAAGTTTTTTATTTATGATAATGTGCCCTCACATAAAGCTGACTCTCATGATTTTAAGAATATGATTATTGGTGCTCAAGAATCAGGTATTATTTTTTCTTAAATAATAATGCTTTTGAAATTTTTGATTTGTTTTTATTTTTTATTTCACAATTAAATTTAACATGCATGTGAATATAGGTGTCGGAATTCAATAACTTGTTTATTGTTATTATAATATGAAGTTGAAACTTAGGTGAAAGTTCTCAAATACTCGAGGTGTGTTTATCAATATAAAGCTAGAGGGGGGGTGAATAGATTTTATCTAATTGTTACCCAATTTTCGCATGCAAGTCAATTTTACGAAAATACCCCTAGCAAGTCAATAATACATACAAGTGTAATAAGATGCGGAAATAGTAAATGACACTTGATGTTTACGTGGAAAACCCAACCACTGGGAAAAACCACGGGCTGTTAAGTGCGCCACACTCGGACCTCGAAATCCACTATATGAAAAGACGGTTACACCCTCAAGTGATTCTCGGACTCTCACCCTAGATAACCTCAGGCTATGGACACTACCAATCGCCACTCTTGGTTCAATCCCTAGTGATATCCCCTGATACACTACTCTTGGCGTGAGCACCCTCTAATCTACCACGCGGGCCTTTTATAGCGGCTCTAGTCCAATTTGCTTGAGGCCTAAGCAACCTTAGCCCCAAGACTTCAATCTCTCAAAAGAGATGCACAACCCTATGTGAATATGTATGAATATTCAATTAATGCAATAAGAGCTAGGGTACTCTAAATGCTTACCTAGGATTATAAGATGACAATATAATCAATCCTAGATATCACATATAGCTATATGACATGGCATATAACTTTAGCTAAGTAAAGGATCACCAATCCTAGATACAAAGCTATCATATAAAACCCACAAACATTCAAAGGATTAACTAGTTGATTAAAAAACAATCTATCAACCTAGTTATCAATACATCACACAAGAATGTTCATGGCATAGCTTTTAGGCAATAATGACCTAATCAAATAAGCTATGAAAAATAATCTCAATCAATAAATGAGATCAATTAGCTAGATGGCATATGAACATTAAAGCCTAGCTAATAAATAATAACCCAATCAACACATAATCTCAATCTTATATGGAGAAATTAATCTAAACACATATAAGTAAAATATGAGATAAAATTGATAAGTAGAAACACTAATTATGTAAGATAAAAGTGTTCAACAAATCATACCATTTGTGTTGAAGAAGTCCCATGCATTAGCATATGCTAGATGATCCTAGATGATGCTTAGATGAAGATTTATGCATGTGGGAGTGGGTTTAGAGAGATAAAGATATGATCTTTAAACTTTCTCTCTCAAGTCTCTCTAAATATCTCTCTAGGGTTCTTATGATCAAAGACTTGTGTTCTGAACCAGAGATAAGGATGTATTTATAGAGACCAAAAACAGGGCAGGTGAAAATACAATTTTGCCCTTGAAACGCACCGATCGGCGGTTTCATTCGGCGGCCAGGCCGCCGAAATTAACCACCGAATGGCTCCCGAGCGGAACAGGGGAACTTCGGCGACTTCATTTGGCGGTTTGGAAACCGCCGATCCCAACCGCCGTTTTGGACCCGAGAGATATATTTCAATCAGGTCTCATTCGGCGGTTTCGAACGGCGGCCAGGCCGCCGAACTCAACCGCCGTTTCACCAATAATGGTGAAACCAAGGAGAAGCCAAAGGCAACTCCACCGGCGATCATCGCGCAAAACAAAGCACATTACCGTGCACGCGCGGACGTTTCCGAACATCCTTAGGGAAACGAATTACACCACACTAAAAGCTAACATACATGAAGTGCAAGTGTGGGTATTGAATGCATCCTAATGCCTATCATGTCATGGCATTATCATATAACAAGATGCAATCAATTCAACATGCAAGAAGAGATATTGAATAAATCAATAAAGCACAATGTACACAAAATATAAACACACCATACAAGAATAAGAGTTATGCATGTTGTGTGTGTGTGTGCAACTATATCTCTTCAAGCCAATGTAAGCACTAGATATATACCTTTGGTGCTTGTCCTCTTGAGGTCTTGGAAATGGTCTTGATCTTCAACAAACACCTAGACTACCCTTACAACCAAACCCCAACATGTGGTTTGACCACGAAATAAGCCAATCTATTAATGGGAATCCTTACATTAGGGATATGACAGTTAAAAAAGATAAAGTAAATGACTGATTTTATGGATCTACTTCAAGTAGCTGTTGAAGCAGAAGACAATAATGAGAATCCTATTTTTGACTGGGTTAGACCTGCCTCCTTGGATGATGATGAGGGAAATCTTGATCCACATATTTCTTCTTATGCTCGAGACATGGGAATAAATGTTGAACAAGTGATTAGAGAAGAAGTGGGTGTAGATCGTGGAATTATTGTTACCAGCTCTTCCGATGACCAACATACCTTTGATGGAAATAGTGGAGGAAAAGATGATGGAGATTATAGGAATGGTGGGGATGAGGTAAGAGGTTGGAATGTCGGTGCAACATGTTGGAATGCTAGTGCGGCAGGTTGAGATGCTCATGCAGGTAATTTTGATCAAAATCGTGGTAGAATACATAGAGGAACAAGTCAAATTGATGATGATTCTTTAAATATGACTCTCTCCTTAATGAGTATAGATACAAAAAATAGTTCTTGGGTGATTCGCAAACAAGGTCAAGTTCTTATGTACCATATTATGATAGTTATGGTGGCTGCAATATATTTGATTATCCTTCTCCACAAATGCCATATGCAATACCTATGCATGCAGATCAACAATATCCACCAAGTTGGGTAAATTCAAACTACTTAATTCATGGATCAGTTGGAAGAGATCAAGCAACATACGTGTGGCATATTAATAACTATCTTCAAAACTATGCAAGCACATTTTCTTGGGAAAATTATTGTTCGAAACAAGATAGAAATGTATCTTATGTATTTGAACCAACAAAGAATTCATTTTGATTTTAAATTTCAGACATGCAATGTATTATTATGCATGAATTATGATTTATGATAGAAACTTAGAAGTATGGAAATATATATATATATATATATATATATATATATATATATATATATTAATGATAATTTTGTTTATTAAATATTTAATCTCTTTATATTGTCTATAATATTGTAAAAATGAAACAAAATATTATTCTATTAAATACTCAATTTTAAAAATTATATACAGACTCTATCTATGTTATAATTTATAATAAACTCATAACTATGCTAATTTATCTTGAAATATGATTCATTTGATGTATAATTATTTGTTTAAGCTTGTCCTAAAATTTCACAAAAAAGTTCTAAATTTATATGTAAATATCCATTATTTTTTTAATTTTTGACAGAATATCCATCGATATCGATAATATCCTCAAAATATCCGTAAATTTAGAAGCCCGATATCAATACCGATATTGATATTTTATTCCTTGATTATATTAGAAGATTAATTTTGTTTTTATTTGTGAATTGTATTACCTATATATGTATGTACTATATGTAGGTATTTAAAAGCAGAAAATCTTTAATTCAATGGACCCGTGAAGTAGGAAAAAACAATGGATTTGTGATTGTAATAAAGAGATCTGACACAGGTGATGGTGGTACCCGATCAAGAATCACTTTTGATTGTGAGAGAAGTGGACAATATAGAGACAATAAGAAAAAAGAAAACGAAAATGATAAAGGGAAAAAATGTAAAATTACTAGAACAAAGAAGTGTGGTTGCCCTTTCACTTTAAAGGGTGAGAAGTTGGACACTAATGATGACTAGATGTTGAAAGTGATTTGTAGGGTTCATAATCATCCAGCTGCAAAGCATTTTGAGGGATATTCATATGCAACGAGATTATCAAATGAAGAGAATTCAGTATTAGTAGACATGTCCAAAAATATGGTAAAACCCAAAGACATTTTGGTAACTTTGAAGAATAGAGATAGCTCAAATGTTTCTACACTCAGAATAATCTACAATGTATGTCAGAAATATAAGGCGACAGAAATGGCTGGCAGGTCACAAATGCAACAACTCTTAAGTAAGTTGTCTGAGCACAATTTTATTGAGTTTTATAGAAGTTATAATAATAATACTGATTCTGTTAAAGACTTGTTTTGGGCAAGTCCTCTCAGTATAGACTTATTACATGCATTTCCACATATGTTGCTAATAGATTGTACGTACAAGATAAATAGATATTGTCTGCCGTTATTAGAGATTGTAGGAGTGAAATCCACTAACATGACTTTTTATGTTGCTTTTGCTTATCTTTATTTTGAGCGTGAAGATAATTATGTTTGGGCATTAGATAAACTGAAGAGTTTGATGGATGAGAATGCACAACCTAAAGTTATTGTTAATGATAGAGAATTAAGTCTCATGAATGCCATTGATAAAGTATTTTCTACTACACGAATTTTTTTTATGTAGATGGCATATTAGTAGAAATATTTTGGCGAAGTGCAAGAGTATGTTTGCAACAGTTGAACAATGGGAAAAATTCATAACCACAATAAAACCCATATAAAATAATATTGTTGGGACCGGAGAAAATTATTATTTTAGAGGGATTATTTATTTATCAATAAATGAATAATTTATTAATTTATCGATAAATAAATATTTATTAATTTAAAAAGGAGTTTTATATTTTTACTTGTACATGTATTATACATATTTTCGACTAAGATACATAAGTACATAGAAGTTAATAAGTACTTACATATTAATGGTTATCGAATGTTTGACAAATGTTGAACTATTTTTCTTGCCTCCTAATACAACATCAAAGATTCAACCATGCGATGCTGAGATTATTCAAAAACTAAAAATTCATTATTGGTGTCGTTTCTACACTAGCATCTTGGAGGGCTATGAGGTAGGAGCAACAAATCCCGAAAAAATTAACATATTGAATGCTATGAAATTTATTAATGTGGCTTCGATCATTGATATGAAGACAACAACCATTGCAAATTATTTTTGACATTACAAGATCCGTTCAGAAGAAGATATGCCACTGATATGGCTTATGAACCACAAGTTGGTGAAGATGAAGGCATTGATGGATTAGGTGAAGCCATTTATGGTCTACAATATAGAAATGTGATGGATATTGATCAGCTTTTGAATTATTCTAGTGAAAATGATATAGTGATTGAATCGCCTGCTGATGAAGAAATTATTTAAGAGGTAATGAATACGTCTATTGATGATTATGATGCAGATGACTACAATGTTTTTACCAATCGTTTCTCTAAAAGAGGTCTTTCAAGCAAGAGTAACATTAAATAGCTTCTTACTCAAAATGAAAAAATATATATACCAATATGGTGTATGATTTGCAAAAAAATTAAGGATCGAATTGAGTTCGGTTTCAGTACAAAGGCAAACGACTTTAGATGCATATTTTAAGAAAGATTTGAATTGAGAAAATAGAAGTTGTTAAGTTTTTTTTTTATTTTTTATTTTTTATTTTTTTAAAGGAAGCTGTTAAGTTAAAAGTTTATTGATATGTATTATGAATTTTTATGTGTTATATTTTTTATGTATTTAATCAATTATTAATTTATATATTCGTTGGGATCTAAAGGACTTCAAAAAAAATTATAATCTTATGCATTTAGCGAGGTTATTAATTTAGTACACAGGTCCAAGTCGAGACCGAAAGATTTTATTATTTAAGCGGGGTTATTAATTTATCGAACATTCATTTATCGAGGTTTTACTGCAATTGGTATGGTCTTCCTCTGAAAATGAATTTGTTCATCACTTAAGCATACTACAAAGGGATTTCAGTGCCTATCCGGAAGCAATTGAATATGTCACAAAAAATTGGTTGACTAAGTATAAGGAAAGATTCGCTGCAACATGGACCGACAAAATTATGCATTTCGGTAACGTGACAACAAACAGGTACGTAACATCAATATGTAATTATCTGATATTGATTGTTTCATTTTTATTATAAAAAAAATTATTTAATCAATTTTAAATTTGTAAATTTTTTGTAAGGTTGAAAGTGAACATTCAAGGCTTAAGAAACAACTTTGATCAAGTCAAGGAAATTTTGAGACTTGTTGGACGAAGATACATGCTTTACTTAAATTGCAACATACACAAATAGTGGAGTCATTTGAGAAGAGTATGACCATTGTACAACATCAATTCAAACCTATTGAATTTTTAAAGAACTTCGTGGTTTTATTTCTACTAGTGCATTGGAAATTATCCTCTTCGAATCAAATCGAGCTAATTCTATTGGGGTTGACGCTTCTGCATGTGGGTGTGTTATTTGATACACACATGGGTTACCATGCGCTCATGAGATTGGAGAATATAAGAGAGAAAGTCGTCCTATACCTCTTGAAAGTGTTGATCCGTACTGGAAAAAACTCAATTTGGCACGTGTTGAGAAAAAACCAACTGCAGATTTGAGTTGTCAATCAGAATTTGAAAGAATTACAAAACGTTTCAATGAGAATATTGTTGAAACAAAGTTAGAAATTTTGAAGAAATTGAAGGAGATTGCTAATCCCGAGTGTACTTATCTTACTGGTTAAAACTAACACAAAAGGTCGACCACATTCAAAAGTTAATTCATCCACACGTATAAATCCATATGCTTTTGAACTAGTACTATCTGGCCAAGAAAGTTGTTCGCCTTATTTCACTTGTGGTACATCTACATTATCAAAAACTGAAGTTCACACTAAACAAACGAGGAGACCAAAGGAGAAGATATTGTGTTAGTTTATAACTTGTTTAATATTTAATAAAAAAGAAGTATATATATATATATATATATATATATATATATATTGTAATTAAAAGTTACAGGTACGCCGACATCAATCACCAACTTTATATGCATATATTGATGCATTTCCAAAAGTATTCCAACCATTCATTCATTCATTCATCGAGTCCAGAATGTTATAGGAGATGTCAATTATGGATTTAGAGCTATTCTGACTTGCTATGATTTGGTCAAGATGGAGGGTTACAAGTTAAGGAAGGATTTGTTAAACGAATTGTATTCTCCTTTAGATAATTACAAAAATTTATGTAAAGTGTCAGAGAGGATAGAACAATTGACTCAACGACTATCATACTTTGAGGAATTTACAAGAAATGATCGATGGATAAGTATACCTAACATAGGGCATCTTATTGCATCACGCTATAATATTGTTCTATTTTACTTGTCAATGCAGCAATGCCGGCTTCTTCTCATAGCCAAGCATGATATCAAGCTTCTCTAAACCTGAAGTCAATTTGGCAAGTGACTCTCTTTCTTCTTCAAGTTCTCTCCTCAACTTGTCCTCATTCTATCTTCAAGAGTACAGGTCAAGCGATATACCTTCGAGGCTCTTGATCTTGAAGCCCTTGGGATGGCGGGAAGCTTTCCAAACATGATCACAAACTTGATGACCACATAAAGAACCCAAGTTGCCCTTACAAAATATCTTATTGTGGTTTGTCACAAACATAAGCCAATCACAAAATGGTGGGACTTACAAACCTTAATCTAGAAATTAATGTGCATAAAGATAAAAGAACCCAAACAAGGTTGGATAAAATGACGTTGCAAATAAAGAGTTACGAGGTTGAGTTTGTAAGAGTTTTGCAAGGTGTTGATGATTTGGGATTGATTATTATTTGTAGTGAAATGATTAATTTTAATTTCAGATGGTTAGGGGAGCAACGCTTGATAATACTGTGTTGGAAAGAGAAATTCCGTTGAGTCTCTTTCACTACCCAAATGTTGCATTGCATGAGTGCTATGGTCAGGTTTTCATGGATACAACTACCCTTATCTCTGCAACAGCTCCACAGTTTGATATTGAGAACAAGGTTTTTATATTATACCTAAAAGAAACCATCTGTTGATTCCAATATTCACTTAATACAACAGTGAATGATATACTTAGCAGATGTACTCCCAAGTGTCACAACAACATCAAACCAAAAACCATCACACATCATTCTCTTGCATTCACATCAATCACCATTTTTTACTCTTCAAAAAAATTACTTACAACATCTCTATGTCTTTAAATTTGCACGTATCAAGGTTTGCTAATCTATTAATGGTTTGGGGGTTTCTAGAAGTAATATAGGTGTTTTGTTTTGAAAAGCATTGTGGTTATAGCTTTAGTGTTGAGAATTTGAGATTGACTGTTATTTGATTGTTATTTGCATAATGTAAATTGATTGTTACATCTTTGGTATTGAGTATTGTGTTAAAAAGCATTGTGGTTACAGTTTTAGTGTTAAGAATTTGGGATTGATTGTTAGTTGCAGAATGCTGTGTTGGAAAGGTAAATTCTTCTGAGCCTTTTCTACTACCCAAGTGTTGCATTGCAGGAGTGCTATGGTCAAGTTTTCATGGATCTAGCTACCTTTATCTCTGTAGCAGTTCCATAGCCTATGTTCGATATTGAGAATAAGGTGGAGTTCCCAAGCTTGACTAAAGTCGAACCGAATGCTTTAGCTAATCAGCTTGACTTCTCGTTCCTCATCATAGCTACGAGAGCTCTATGCCCACAACCTCTCTTTGATATTGATAGCCTTGTTGAGTTTCCGAACCTGCCTGACAATGACTTTCTGTTCCTCAATACTAGGATCTATCCCAAGATGCACCATTATCTCATCTAGTATTCCTCGATGATGTCCACGCGATACCAGTACATATATGATGCATCCAATTCAGAACATACTACTTATATGCCTATTACATATATGAAACCTTCTGTATTAAATTAGCGTAGTTTTATAATGAAGGCCATTTATGTCATTTCCTTATACAAACACGGTTTTGTCTGAGGATAGTGTTTCCTTGTTGTTGACAAAACCAAGACACCTCTTGTCATTAAACTTCTTCCCATAACCAAGCATGATATCAAGCTTCTTATAAATGAAATCAACGAACTTCTCGTAGTTACCTTTAGGCATCTTATTTTTGGGCAACCACTCTATCTGCGCATACTTCAATTTTCAACAACCCTATAGAGTATGTAGGGTCGTTTCATCAACATTCTCACATAAAGGACACCTACCATATATTGGAATCCCCCTCATTAAAAGATTTGCCCATGTCAGTATCCAATAATGGCAAGCCTTCCATATAAAAATTTTTATCTTTAAAGGGATGTCAAGCTTCCACAGGCACTTCCACCTCCTCCTCATAGCAAAGTTATTAAAAGCAGTCGAGGGCCTCTCCAGTTGTTGCTTGATACTATACCTACTCTTAACATAGTACATACCTCTCTCCTTAAAATGCCACACCACTGTATCCTTAACTTGGCCAGATCCAATAGGGATATGTAAGATTTCCACCACATCTTCCAAGACAAAGTTGTGTCTAACAACCTGCTCGTCCCATCCACCGGACGGAGAGATTAAACTCTCGACCTTAGCATCAATGTCCAGCATAGTATTGGAAAGAATTTTAAACGTGGAGGGTCTCGAAATCCATCTATCCTTATAGATTTTGATAGAAGATCCGTTTCCCACTCTCCATCTCACCCCCGCATCCAAAATACCTTTCCCCCAAATAATGCTCTTCCAAACGAAAGAGTCCGATGATTTTTTGTCAACATCCAGGAAATTTCCATTATTGAAATAACACCCTTTTAGAACTCTAGCAACGAGAGAATCATGATTCTTGAGGATCCTCCACCTTTGCTTAGCTTGTAAGGCTCTTGTAAGGCTCTGTTAAATGTTTCCAAATTCTTGAAGCCAAGGCCTCCATTGGTTTCAACTTTACAAAGCATCTTCCATTTGCACCAATGCATCTTACGTTTACCCTCGGTACCACCCCACCGGAACCTAGTGCACAATATTTGTATTTCCCCAAATAAGATTTTCGGAAGGCGAAACATAATCAATACATAGGCAGGAATGGACTAGATAGCTACCTTAATAAGGATATCCTTTCCCCTAACCGCAAGCAACTTCTCACCCCAACCTTTTATTTTACACCACACCTTATCGACGATGTCTGCAAATAGCTTCCTTTTACTCCTCCTAGTGAAACACGGGAGGCCTAGGTATTTTTCATGACAATCGACTAGATTAACCCCTACCAAATTCGCCATTCTTCTCCATTCACTGATAGAAAACGAAGGACATACACACATTACCAACTTGTTATAGTTAATCCCCTAACCCGAGGTTATCTCATAACTATTCAAGACTTGCTTGATTACCCGGCAGTTAGCATCATTGGCCTTTGCAAATAGGAGGTTGTCATCGATGAAGAATATGTGAGAAATCACTGGTCCATTCTTGCTACATTGGAAACTAGTCAGATTACCTTTATTCTCAGCATTTCGAATTAAGCAAGAAAGGCCCTCCGCACATATGAGGAAGAGGTACGGTGATAACAGATTGCCTTGCCTGAGGCCTCTAGACGAAATAATGTTGCCACACACCTCCCCATTTAGCATAAAAGGAGTAGGACACCGAAGAAATGCACCTTAAGATCAAAGTGACCCATTGCTTAGGAAACCCAATTTTAAGCATCATTTTTTCGACAAAATTCCACTCGAATTTGTTTTAGGCCTTAGACATGTCAAGTTTGAAGGCCATTGATCCGTGCCTTCTCCCTCTCCTCTTAAGTTTG
Organism: Acer yangbiense; assembly: GCA_008009225.1. Taxonomy (NCBI): domain Eukaryota; kingdom Viridiplantae; phylum Streptophyta; class Magnoliopsida; order Sapindales; family Sapindaceae; genus Acer; species Acer yangbiense. The sequence continues at coordinate 18,832,063 of CM017773.1, read as the reverse complement.
TGAAGACACTCAAACCCAACCACTGTATTATCCGAAATGAGACGCCCGGGAATGAAAGTACACTGGGCTTCCAAGATGACACTAACAAGGACATTCTTGAATCTACTTGTTATGGCTTTGCTAATAATTTTGTAGAGCACGTTGCATAAGCTGATGGGTCGATAATCAGACACCAATTCCAGAGATTGAATCTTCGGAATCAAAGTTACTGTTAAAATCTTCCATGGATCCACCATTATTAAGCACATCCAGATAGCAATTTGTAACACTAAGGCCAATCTTTCCTCAGTATTTTTGGTAGAAATAAGAAGAATTATGTTTTTTATACGTTTTTAATTCTAGTGAATTGGAAGAAGTTGTTGAAAGAAAGCAGACGGTGGAGTGGTGTCACGGGAGGCAGAACAGAAACCAAGCCCAATCAATAATATCCTTAGATGGACCCCACCTGCATCTGAACCGTACTTACTGAGCACTAACACAACGGTCAGCGATCGCCTTCAATCCCATCCAGTCACTACACAGACCCCACACTATTCCTGGTCCTCGATTGAGTCGATTCCATTCCAGATCAACGGCTCCTCTTCTTCCACTCATTTTAACTTGATCGACTTTTAACTGCCTCTAACTATAAATAAATTAAATTAATTTTTAAATTTTAGTTTTTACTGTTTTTTTTCTTAAAAGAAAAATATATTAAAACAAAGAAACAAATACAACTATTCCGGCAAATCAAGCAAGAGCCAATTGCTCCACGCCGGATGATATAGTTTTTTCTGTTTAACACAATTAATGATAATTTTATATTCTTATCATAATTATTTAAAAAATAAACTACTTTAAAATAATTATTTTATAGTGGTCTTTCTAGATTAACCAGGATTTTATATATATATTATCCATACATACAAGGGTAATCTTGGTGTGGGCTAAATTAAATATAATTTTTTAAAACGAAACTAGTATAATAAAATTCTATTAATTGAAAAGTGTACACTTAGATATGTAAGAACCAAATATGATTTATTGTAATAGTTTAGTAATTGTTTTCCTTTATTTTAATAAAATAGATTTTTAATAGTTAATATATTTTTTTTGGGGAGAAATTAGCCTGGGGATTTACATGTATCTTCACCCATCCATACATAAAATGCAATGAACACATGCATCACCCAATGTGTTTTGATAATAAAAATGCTTATTAAATCTAATTTAGTAATATTACGTATTCAAATCATCGTCATTGTATGTTGTAAAAAGAAAAGAAAAAATTACAAGGAACACAATATCCTTATATTTCATGAGTATATGACCTATATAGTCTCAAAAATGAGAGGAGCTTCCATGCATGTGACACTATTCATTCATTTTTCCAATCATGCCTTGCAACAAGATCATAGTTGGAAATACATCGTATTTATGCCTTCGAGAAACACAAAGTTTTCTTCTCAAAAACATGATTTTTAGTATAAAATGTAAGAATTATAGTTTCACAAACATGACATAGTTTCATACATATGACCTTACAATTTGGCATATAATTTAGCATATGTATAGTGCATCTTACTATCCTCACCATGCACTATGCCATATTGGCGTGATCGCGCCAAAAGAGATCACGTCGCGTGGTGCGATCATAACGGAAGATGCACCATGGCATGATTGCATCGAAAGAGACCATATCACGTGACGTAATCGTAACAGAAGATGCATGATAACGTAATCACACCGAAAGATAGCATGCATCTCAATAACAATTATATATTTTTTTTTCCTTCAAATAGGGAAAACTAATGAAAAATAATTCTCTCTTTATAGTGTATAATTAATAATATTGACTATCTTATAGACTTATAATTTTTTTTTTTGATATTTGGAAAAAAAAAAAAAAAAAATGAAGGTAAGGCGTGTATGTATTAGAATATTAGATAGTTAACAGAAGTGAGAAGAAGCAGGGTGTGGTAAAAAGGAGGAAATCCAAATCCCAAAACAAATCAGAGAATTTTTATAATTTTGTGAAATCAGAGAAGCAGAGGAGAACCAGAAATAGCCTGGTACCAACAGAGACCACTTTCTCTTTAAGGTAGTTTTCTGAAATTCGAAACCCTAGTTTTTTCCCTTTTCTGTTTACTTACTACTCGCAGATATTCCTATCTAATTAACGATTACTGGAATTTTGAATCCTTTCAATTTAACATCTTCCTGTTTGGTTCCCCAGTAAATTCTGCTTATTTTCCTTTTTTTTTTTTACTGAATTTTCCCAGAAACATTCTCCTTTCGTGTTTTGGTTGGTTTTCACCTGGAATTGAGAGAATCGGAAATGACTGTGAAGCCTTTGTTGTTTCATATTTTCTCTTGTGGCTTTTGTTGATTTATATCGCTCAATTTGCGGGTTTATATGAGCTGGCTGAGCTGATTTTTATATTTTGATGCGAATTGATCGATAATTTTCTGTCTCTGCATGAGTTAATAAGTCTCATTTTTGTGTTTGTGTGAGTTTTTTAGCTTACTTTTTTCCTCTGTGTCAACTAATTAGAGCTTATTTATTTTTTTAAAAAAAAAAAAAATGTAATTAGAGCTTATTTTTCATTGTTGTAGTTTCAATTTGGGTTGTCAGAATTGAACTTTATGGTGTGAAATTTGTAGTTGTTGTGGATAGCAGAGGCTTAAATGAGCTGATTGGTTGAGGTCTGTGAATTAATCAATTGAAATAGGAGAGGAAACATATATAAGAACTGTGTTTCTTGAGTTATTGAGAACTGACATTTGGAATAGCCACTCTCCCGTTGTGTAACTTAAATATAACTCTTTTAGGTCAATTTGACTTTGGTTAAAGTAAGTGAATCCAATCTGAGTTAATTAAAATATGCGTTCAGGCACCTTATAATTTCAAATTTATAAACTAGTGGTCCAGTGTTACTGTTATTCTTCTTTCCTTGTGATGCTCTTGATTGACAAATGGATAATATTTACTTTAATTTGATTGCAAGGTAAAAATGTAAAATTATTTATAAGTTTGGATATATGGCATATGCTATTAATTTTTTATATTATAAGTAGTTTAAAATCTAAGTTGTGTTGAAATATGCCAGTTATAAGCAAGTTAAAAATCACTTCTTATTTATGCCTTTTATGCTTGACTGTACTTGAGGTTCATCTTGTCCTCAAGTTTTTTAACATTGTCAGTAAAAGTTTCCAAAGTAGTTTCTCATATTTGTTATTGTAATGTTATTGGGAAAGGGAGATGAAACATGAATACCTTGCTGTTTGAAGTGAACATCATGCATATTAGAATGACCATATTGGAAGTTGTACATGAAAAAAATTTGAATTCAAATATGTTTTCTTGGACTGCAGCAAATGTAGACTGAAATGAATGTCTACGACTCTAGACGATGATTAAGAGTTTGCTTCCCGTGATTCTCTCATTATCTGGTTTATATTATTATTAATTTATTGTGGCATTCTATTTCGAAGATTGTTTCTGACTGCTTCATTAACATCACTTCCAATGAAAGATTTAGTTATCCTAATAATTTTCTGGGGCTGATATGAAAAGATAATTGTTTTTCCTAACTTGAGATGTCTTGTCATTTGCTTTTGTTGCTGTTCCTTTGATGAATTATATGTGCCTACTCATTTCCATATGGTGAATCTATAATCGTAAATGAGAATTTGGAGCGAACTTGAACATTCCTTTTCTATTTTCTGTAGTTTTTCAAAGCGCTTAAATATTATGATCCCTTCAATTGATGCTCATGATACTATCTAGAATTGGGGACCATGCTCCCTGTGACAAAATTACTTAATGCTAATTATGATTATGTTTTATTATGTCTCAAAATGTTCATGTCAGATATGCTGTAATCAAATCTAGCAGGACAAGGATATCAAATCCGGTGTATAAAGCTAATTCTGTCGCTTCAATGTTTGTGAATTGGTCTGTAAAGTTCACTCAACAATTAGCATATATCACTGTATATGATGATTTAAATAAATGAAAATCTTACAATTTAGAATCATACTATGAGCATGTCAACTGGATTAATGTCATACAATGCCAGTTAAGGAGGAAATTTGTTGGGGCTTGACTCTACTGGAATATACTTTAGAAAATTGAGAAAGAGAGAAATGGAAAAAAAATAATAATAAAAGAAACGAGAAATGATTACTACCTTAGTCAAGGTCACCATAGTTGTTTTCAAATCAGAAAGGGCACTGGAATTGTTTGTTATACTCATTCAAATTTTACAAACCTTTAGAGATATGATAGCAATTGAAAATTTCTCTCAACCCTTAATTTACAGAAAATTGGAATCTCCTTTGTGTGTGTGTTTGTTAGACTATGATTCATTTCTGATGTAATAATGATTGATATGGTTGTACTTTGGGAAGCACACATTTCCATGGCTCTGTCTATCTTATCTAGTTTGATAAAAAGTTATTTGGAGATTCAATTTGTGTTTACGAGTTCTAAAAAGTGGTTTTATGAGTGTGAAATCTCAAAATATCAGAGTTCATTTTCAGTAAGTTTGATCAATCTATTTGCTAGTGCCAATTCATTAGTATCAAATTGGGCCAAAAATCTGTTTTATTTTTAAATTCAATGTGGCCAGAAGTGCACATGCAATGTGTTTGCCTTTTGCATTGACAGGGTTAGTGTGATTATGTTTGGGGGAAGCAATATGGAAAGAATTGCAGCGTTAGGTTGACATCATGCAGCTGGTGATAAAGGTAGTGGGTATTAGTGGTGCTTGAACATTGGTTGCACTATGGTAGTAATGATGGTAGATGTATTATTTGTTTTGTGTGGTTGCAAGCATTGGGGTGGTGACAAATATGGTGATGCATTTGATGAAAGTTTTACCAATATGATGGTTTGAAGGATTGATGTGTTGGAGTGCCGGAGTTCATAGCAATGATGGACAGTTTTAGCTTGGGTGCAGATTGCAGAAGCAAGAGTGTAGTGCTAATGGAGGATTGTCATGGCACGGTGGTTGCTGCAGTGTCTCTATAGGCGGGGGAATTTGAATTGTTTTTTCGTAGTTGAGACTTTCTTATGGAAATTTGAGATAGGCCCCCCCACCGAGTTTGATTTTTTTTTTTTTTCAAAACCAACACTCTGGTTTCAAATTTTCTTTTTACGAAACTAGAGGGTAGATTTTGAAACAGGGTCAAACTTAAGGGGTTTTCTTGCAATTCTCCCTTTGAGATAATATTGGTCACACTCCTAAATTAGAACTGTTTTTTGCCATTGGTCTTTTGGCGGTTGTTCCCTTAATGCGGTAGCGTACACATGTTGCTCCAGTTTCACTATCTTTAATTTAATCAAATGATAATATTATCTTCCTGCATTTGGGGTACTTTAGAATTGTGGGTCTTTTGGAGAAGATTCTTTGAGTCAGCTCCAGTTGAATGTGATGGTATAGACTAATTTAATAGCTGCATAATTCTTGAAGTATGATTTATAAAACAAGAAAGCAGATTCTTGCTTTACTTGTCCCATGCAAACACTTCTATTGGATGATGGTATCTGGAATAAGATTTTGAGAGGATACCAGAATATATAATTATGAAAGAATTGTTGGGGTATCACAGTTTTCATGAAAAGTGTGCACTGCATTGCTAATGATCTATAAAAGTCATGTACTTGTCTCTTTGATTAAATCTGGTTGCTTGTTTAAGTAATTGACAAAGGCTGTAAGAATAGCAAATGTTACTCCTTGTATTATTTCTTGAATTCTTGTTTAATTATTTATGTATTAGTTTCCTACTACTTTCTGTTAATATGTATGGATATTATCTATCCCATCTCTGGTGTGGCAGCTGAAAGTTGCTAGCTGTAAGGTCAATATTTTAAATGATGCAGTTGCTTCATGAAGGCTCCTTGTTTTTTCATCTATGGTTGAATATCGGATTCTCCTATAATCAGGGATTAATTTTGATTTTCATAAGTAGTTGTGCGGAGGGGCTGGGGGTAGGAGTGGGTGTTCATGTGAATTTTGCTGATCAGTGTGAATCGATTCTCATCATGTGATATTCCTAATTTTTGACAAGTGTGACTTTTGGTGCATTTGGATGATATACAAGTATCATGTGATTTAAATTCTTAGGTATCTCATTAACCTGTATTTTGTTGATTGTTCTGCCAGGTTTGAGTTGAAGGCTCTGGGTGCATATCGGCCTCATGACTTCTTCTGTGCATGATCTGTCTGGTATTTTTCGTCAAAACTTTGATCAATCTATGCTCTTATGGTACCCTTATGATTCAATTTTATTTCAATAAATAGATCAAATTTAAGTTCTATTTTCAGGAACCCAGAAGCAGAATATAAATATTATAATAATTGTGGAATCAAATTGCTTCTTTTAAGTATTTACTTATTCTTTGTTCCAAATTATACATTTTGTTATTTCCCAATGGTTGCTACCTCTTTTAGTTCACGAGAAATTCGGTTTATCCAAGGATCTATGTGATTAGTTTAACCTTGCCATTCCTAAATCCCCAACCTAAATGAGATTCATTCCTGATGATGATGTTGGAACCTGGGTTCAGAAATCGTGAGACCTCTTTTGATTCCAACCAGTGTCTTCTGTGTCCTACAATATTCATTTAATCGTTTATTTTCTACACATTCTGGTATTTCACTGTACCAATTTCCTATATGGATTGGGTTGGCACCTAGCAAGGGTTTCCTTCCAGATAAAAGAGACCTAATGAATCTGGTGGCTGTTGAGGCTGATTACTCAAACTTATCATATTACATGGTAATATCCAATTGAATTCATTTATGCCACCAAGCTGTGGTTGTAACTCTGAAAAATTATAATGGTTAAGTTTCACGTAGATTTTATAGAGCTGGAGTTCGTTGTCCTAATAATGTGTCTTTAGACTTTGACTCTTTTTGAATTTGGCTTACTATTTTGTACAGATAATAGTGAAGTGGATGAGCAGCAAAAGCACTCAGAATCCCACATACAGTCCCCATCTACAGCGACTGGAGTGTCTCATCCTGGCATGACACCCACTAATGTTCAGTATGCAACGCCTCAACTTGGGGCAGGCCATGCTATGGTATGTCTCTCTCTCCCTCTATATATATATTTTAATTTGTTTTTTCGTTTGGAGTGGGAGGGAACCTTCTTAACTCACATTGGTAGATGTCTTTCCTAAATTATTAATTTTTTTAGCTTCATGTATTTTGCTGATTGATTTATTGATAATTATTATGTTGTAAAATTGCCATAGCAATCTGGTCATTGTAAAATTTAGGGTATAAGTGAATTATGATTGGGGTTATGGTATGACTTCGTTGTATGTTTCATGGGGGAGCAAACAGGATAAATTCTATCAGTTATAATTGGTATTTGAAAAAGGAATCTTTTGAACTCCTGGTTTGTCGTTTTGCTGTCCATATGAACTTTGTTGAGTCATACTGCATTGTATATCCTTGGTTTCTTTCTAATTGATTTTTAATTGAGAAAAAAATCCTATAGGTACTTGGTTGTAGATTAAACATCAAAATTGCAATACTTAGGCTTGCTGGAGAAATCAAGTGCAGTAATTACTTTGAACTTGATTACTAGTAGTTGAAAAAATATTATCTCCATTGCAAAATTACGAATTCACTCTTCTACACCATCTAAGAAAAGTGAGGTGACTACCTCTTCTGATAAACCTTATGATTCTTCGGTGTTGATTGCTGTTCTTTTTAGAGTTATTTCAGAATTAATTATTCTACATTTGGGATTGAAACCTCATTGTTCTAAGAGCTTAGCAAACATTTGTGGTGTTCTCTTGTATACTTTCCATGTATTAGAGCCGTGCCCCAAATTTGCCATTGTTATCATATACTTATTATCTATTAAAGAAAATAAGGTACTACTTCTTTTTTCAGTCTTGGTCAATGATTTTAATCTATCAGAAGTTTATGGACTTGAAACAACACAACTCTAAATAAGCTTCAAGTAATTTGATGTAGATATATTGATTTTGCAATTTGGTTTCTTTTAACTGCTGTGATATTGACAATTATTTAATCTGGTATTTCTCTTGTTTGAACTTATTTTAGGAAATCATTGATCTATATGCTGTCATTCTTACCATCGTTTATGATGGTCGATGCATATTGTGAACTCTCATCACCTTATAGTAAATCATCATAATCATTATTAATTATCATTTGTTAGATTTTTAATACTATTGTTAGGCCTTTTCTAAAAGCTTAAACTTTTGGCTTTAGTGGTTACTAACAATGGCTATAGAGCCAATACTTCCAAGAGTGCCTAAGCTCAAGTCCCCCACATAATTATATTAGAATTTGTTATTATTATGTGGAAAACCCATTGGTCTTGGTCTTGGTCTTGGTCTTGGTCTTGCACTTGAAGGCATGTGTTAGTGTGTGTTTAAATACTATTGTTGGCCCTTTCCTAAAAATATTAAACTTTTGGGTTGAGTGGATACTAACGTTATTATTGTTGTTTTTGTTGCTCTTAATTTCTTCCATACAAGTATAACATGGAAATGATTTAGTCAGTGTTGGTCATGGTTTTCGTCTTCCTTTTAAACATGTGCTCTTTAATGAGGCAGAAGTTCTTAGCAAATTTCTGTAACTGAATCAGTCACAAATTGATACAACTGAGAAAGCTGGGGAATTTAAATTGGGAAGTTTTATCTATCAACTGATTCCTGCTCCTGGCTTTTATGTAAAAGGCACCAGCAGGTTACCCGTATCCAGATCCCTATTATAGAAGCATCTTTGCTCCCTATGATGCACAACCGTATCCTCCACAGCCCTACGGTGGACAACCTATGGTATGTTATTCTGATCAATGTCATATATTAGTACCCTTATTCTATTATGATAACATGATAGTTTGTGATCAGGTGGGATGATGGTTGCATTATGAATATATATTGATGATTAATTAGTTGACATATAATTGTTTCAGGTCCATCTTCAGTTAATGGGAATTCAGCAAGCTGGAGTTCCTTTGCCAACGGACGCTGTTGAGGAGCCTGTGTTTGTGAATGCAAAACAATATCATGGCATCTTGCGACGTCGACAGTCCCGTGCAAAAGCTGAATCAGAAAATAAAGCCTTAAAGTCCCGGAAGGCATGTTCTTAGCAGTAAATTTTATTGTGTTCTGTTCAAACTTCATAATTTGGAATAATCTGTAAACCAGTAACTTGCAGGTGATTCTTTACACAGTTTTGTCACTTTATTAAGTCTTAATTTATTGAACTCACAATTTAAACTAATTGTGCAGCCATACTTGCATGAATCTCGACATTTGCATGCATTAAGAAGAGCTAGAGGATGTGGGGGTCGGTTTCTCAATGCAAAGAAGAACGAAAACCAACAGGAGGTGTCATCAGATGACAAATCACAGCCGGATATCAATCTCAACTGTGATAAAAATGATCGTGCTTCCTCAGAAGGCACATCCTAATCTGTAAAGGATCGGAGATGAATGGATGAGGCCTCCTCGGTAACAAGTATTCATCAATAACGGTGGCCCCAAGTACTTAGGTTCCCTTACCAGCATCTATATAGTCTCAGTATTTGCTTCAGTCTAGTGCAATACTTAGAAACTCAGTTGTGTATAGATATATTCCCGTAATAGGTCGTAGGTTGGTTGCATAGATGAAGCAGACAAAAAAAAAATGTATGGAAGTGCAGTAGTGATAGTTAACATGTTCCTCAGAATAGGATTCTCGCTCTTTTTTCCCCGGAGGGAGCTATGGTTAAAGTTTGCTGTGTGTGCTTTTTTCTCTTCACTTCAAAAATATTGTGAGAGGTTGGAATCTTGTTTTCTGTTTTCTAACAGAAAACTGAGTCATGTTGATTATTGGTTGGGTTAGTTATGTCATTAGCCTTAGCTCATGTAAAATTAGGATTGCTATTGCTCTGTAGAATTATTATCTCCCTCTTTCTTCATTACTCGGTATCTCAACTTGGAAAATAAGTTAGAAATGATTAAATATTAGCTGTGATTGTTCTACTGTCCTTTTTCTTTTGGTGGGGTTGGGCAAAAGGTAAGTTGAGGACACAACTCAGTTAGGGTGTTGAATAGGGCAAAAACCAAAAATCCAATCAAGGTACGGCTTAATACCAAATCAGGTAACAACCTCCTGATATTTGTATTATATACAAAAATCACAATGCTGTTATATACAAAAATCACCTCCTCATAAGTCATAATGTCTCAAGTTAACTGTTTTAAAATATTAATATTATTATTAAAAGGAACTCACTAAGCTGATGGGACAATATAACCTTTGGAAGCTTGATTATGAGTCAGCTGCTTTTATATGCTGTATGCCTGTATATGGATCCTCCATAGGCCCTACAGGTACAACCCTGTTAAAAATATTAATAAAAAATATTGATAAAAATTTAGACCTCCCTTTTTTGGAAACACAATTCTTGAATCAAAACGCAAATCGAGTACTCAAGAATAATAGACACACATATACAGGACTATAGGAGTCACATTAATATAGTGCATTATGCATCCATACACGGTACACCATTAAAATTTGGTGTAAATGGTTAAAAATGACCATATAAATTATATGAATCTGTTTTTAATTTAACTTTTAATAACTACTTTGAAAGAAAATTATCGGTCCAAAATGAAGATCTCTCCTACTTTTTAATAAAAAGATCAAATTGCCTTTAATTATTAAAATTCAAAAAATGAAGATAATTTTTTATAAAAAAAAGATTGAAAACGAGTACAAACAATTTTAAAATTTAGAAACAATTTATTAATATAAATTTAAATTTAAAAAAAAAAAAAAAAAACAGTAAAAACAGTTGATTTATAAAAGAATAAAACATTGCTTTAATTTACTTTAAAATTGTAAAAATAAAAAAAATTAAATTTAAAAATGAAGATAATTTTTGAATCGCCGTCATTGCAAGTGATATATAAAAAATGAAGATAATTTAAAATTTTAAAATTGTTTTTTATTTTCCATTTTCAAATTATTTTTTTTATATATATATATTTCGTTGAAAGGGTTATCTTCAAATAATTTAATTTAATTTTTTTTATATAAAAAGATTATCTTCATTTTTTAATTTTTATAATTAAGGGCAATTTAGTCTTTTCATTGGATCAATTTTAAGAGTAAGAGAGATATGAGTAGATAAATACATACTTGTTTTCTAATTGTATTTATGTCAAACTTTAGAGGTAGTTAGTATATTTATCCCTTGTAATTAATTATTTTATATTTTATTTTTAAAAAATGTATTTTAAAAAAAATTAAAGAAAAAGTTAGCGTGAAATATTTAATAAAATATGGGGGGATAATTAGGACATCATTAAGGGCCCTAATAGTTCTCTCTTCTTTTTATGAGTCCATATATAAAGTTGTTTTCCATGGATTTGGGCTTCCGTTCTTTCTTGTACCGTGTCACATGACATGATCATCTTATGTGATAAGATATTCATATCACATTGTGGATACCGACGACACACCGATGCATCTCCCTTTTATTTTCTGCTAAAAATGTAATATTTTTTATTTGTTTCTTTATTTCAATTAGTTTTTTTTTTTTTTTTTTTTCTTAATACAACTTAAACACATGATCTGAATTGGGTGATGTGAGAGATTTAACACCGATACAACTTATCAAAAACAAACTTCATTTACATTTAGGAAGATTGGAATGGAACAACAGAAAATATATATAAAGGGCTTTTTATTTTATTTTATTTATTTATTTATTTTTTAATTTTTTTTTTTAAGGAAAATCTATATACAGATTATGTGAATCAGTGTTATACACATGGAAGCTTTAATAATAATGGCCTAGAGTGTTTTTCTACCTGTATTATTGTATGATTTGTATCCGACTAAATTATAAACATTTGAATGCTATTTTAGGGTAGCCACGAAAAAAATCAAATCAGCAAAAGATCAAAATCCATATTTCTGACTCTTTTTCCTTCTTCTTTTTTCGTTCAATAAAAAAGGAAAAATAACTGAGAATTTAATATAAATGTCAATAAAGTGGGGTTATTAAACAATAAACACTAGTTTGCCAGTAGAGTCCACTCATTTATCCTGATAATATCCCAGATTCAAGTAACAATATCGTAAGCGCAATATATAAAATAAATAAATAAAGTGGGGTTACTGAGTTGTTGACCAATGTCAATGATGTTGATAAAAGTGTGAATTTCATTGAATTCAAACAAAATGATATGTGTTGATGAAAATAGAGTGTGGAATCTAAAAATTCAACTCATCACTATTACCTTCTTTTCTTTTTAGTTTTTTTTTTAGTTTTTACATCATCTGATTCCCATTATTTTCAACCCAATAATCATTTTTAGTAGTACTACTACTTCAAAGTCTTCAACGTTGCTTGAATTTGTCTTTTCTCCTTGCATGTATTTATCTGAAATTGGGTGGTTGGATTAATGATTGTCTAGTGAGGAATCCGGAATTTCTCTTTTGATTTTTTAGTAAATTACATCTAAACTATATGAGGTTTGTCTTTTTTTATAAACGGAAATAATTTTAACAAAAAATTGGCATATGTAGACTATGATAGTAAAAAATAACACAGCCAAAATATTGAGACCTAACGTAAGATAGACCCAACGTAAATCCAAACGGGTACAAACCATGACCAAGTCACAGACTCACCGCAAAGACCAAGTCAATATTGTAATATTACAATATACGTTATTGGCTTAACAGTATTCAAATCTTCCCAAAGATCTCGAAGTGAATCAAATATGCAGTTCCACGATTTGAGGTAGCGATGGAAGGAGAAATATCAGGATATATACTCTTCTGTTAGCAGACTCCTGACATCACTATAAGTAGGAAAGAGTGGGTTGCGGGACAGGGAGGAACAAACAAAAAGGCAGGCAACAAACGCAAGCAATTCACTCAGGTCACGCTAATCCACAAACATCCAAGTATCCAACACAATTAATCTCTTCTTCTACACATACCGTTCAACTTCTACAATACCACTCGACTAGCACCTATTTTCTACATCATATTAAATTCATTCGACAATGATCTTATCTTGTCTACCCTACGCTCAGCCCAAACGAACCTAAGGCTCTCCGAACGATATTACCCAAGATTCGACCAGTTTTATTTACGGTTTGATTATGGTTTTATTCAATTTAGATTTTATTCAGTTTAATTGTTGATTTGAAATTATTTTATTTATTGATAAATTGTCTAACTCGAGCATTGGAGAGTCTCCAACGGGACACCCCCCCTCTCGCTTCGTTCTACCTTCTTATTTTTTACAGGATCTCGTAGTGCACAACCTACTAATTTTTGCCCTACCATTGTCAATGCCCACCGACTTACGAAAATACAACTAGAGATTTTTGGGCTCTTCAGCATCCACGTACACTCTCATGTCCTTAATCGAAGTTTGTTTAAGTTAATTGTTTGACCAAGTTCAATTGTCTATAAAATTTCCCCTGACATAATATATGAAATTACTAAAATATCTTTAAATCTACAAATCAAAGCAAAAATAATTTAACAAAATCAAAAAATTTTAAAAATAAATAATGAAAATACAATTCTAAATTTCAACCATCCATGAGAAGATCCATTTAAAAAGAAATGATACAAAAAAAAAAAAAAAAAAAAAAAATGGAGGCCGAGATCCAGATATCTCGATCTCCATGGGAGGCAAGCCTCCTGTTTGGTGAAGTGGGGAGACTCACTGTTGGATATGGCTTGAATTACCACTGGTTACCAAACGAGATGCAATCAATGCAGTGACTTCCTGGAGATGTGAGAACGTTTGGGAGGATGAGATTATATTTGAGGGATGCTTGAGGACTTGAAGAACAAGAAGAAACGAAGAACATTGCAAACCGTTGTGGCTTTGACAACGGTAATCAGTGATGTGGGTTTCCACAGTGGCATGGACAGCGGTCCAATTCCAGTGTCTTACGCTGTAGGTGGCGATGTGGCTTTCACAGCGGCCATGATAGCGGTCATCGATGATGCAGTGCGTGGATCACGGTTTTCTGAGTGATCAGGGTCAACACAGTTTAGGAAGCGGGTGGCCAACCGCAACTCGAATCATAGTCAATCACAAGTATGCGTTGAATCGGGAAATATTCTTGGAAAAGGAAATATGTTGTTTCTAGAAGTTCTAATGATTATGGGAAAATTATTTCTCCTTACAAGAAGACTTATCATAAAGAGGAAATAATATTTATGTGAAACAAGTAAATCTTGTACGACTAGGAGATAGATTTCTTTGTTAGTTTAAACACACGGTAATTCATATAAATAGACCATAATAGCTAGGTTATTATGTGTGGAGAAAAATAGCAAATACTAGAGAGAGATCTCAAAGCGAGCATTGGGTGTAACTGGGTTTGGGGTATTATTTAGAGAGAGAATCCTGAGTATGTGGTTGTAACAATTTACTACATATTGGAACTTTCTCTGGTCGTTCTGACAGCTGTAGTTTTTTTTCCAGATTTGGGTTTTCACGTAAATTCTTGTGTTATGTGTGATTGGATTTGATTACTTCTTTTCATCTTATCTTATCTTTTCTTTGTTATTGTGTTTGTTTGTGTTTTATCCGGCGACGCTTCCGCGTGTATAGTGATGTTTATTCGCTAACACTCACCTCCTTAGCTAATTAGGATGTCCATCAGCAATGGAGATACATCTCCATTTTTTATAATTTTCTTATAATTTTTTATAAAAAAAATTAATAACATATTAAAATTGAGGGGAAATGATGCTAAAACCAATTTTATGCTAACTTTGATCAAAATTTGACTAATGGTATGATGTGTATCAAATACACAAGAGCAGAATTAATTTGGAAGAAATAGAAGAATTTAGAGAGAAGCAGGGAAGGAGTTCATATTTGCAATTTCTGATGACTATATTCAAATAAGCCTTGACCAATTTATAGGTCTACACAAAAGACAACTCAACCAACTATCCTACTAACAATAGAAACGTTAAACAACAACCCACTAACTAGAAAACAGGAACATAATGGCATGTAGATTGATGAAGTTAAGCAACACGTCATGCACTATCCCAAAATGGCAACAATTGACTCAACAACAATTAACAGACTTTGACAACAATAAACAAACCTATGACTAAGTCCGCTTCCTTCCTTACGCATATCATTCCCTCTTCCTCAAATTATCCTTGTCCGTAAGGATAAAATCCGAATAGGAATTTGAATAAATGAGGATGCTGGCAATAGTTAAAAATATGAATTTGAATACTTGAGTTGGAGTATTGTTCTACAATCTTCAATGTATCATCATGAGTGTTGAATGAATTCATCAGAAGTAAGGGAACATTGCACCCATATTTGGAGTTAAGAGACAATTAGGTCAAGAAATGTCAACCCATTATGAGCTTTGATAACTGACTTGAGACCAGTACAATCCATTATTGTTCCCAAACCTCTATTAAGCTTCAAAACAACAAGTTCATCCAAAAGTTTCTTGGTTTTGAACGGATCAGTAGGAGCAGGTACCAAGCTGTCATAAGGAACCACTACTTTATCGGTAGGGGTATGAATCTTGTTCCATTCAACATGTTGACCAGCGCATGAGATGTTGGACAGAACCGGTTTGTGTGACGATTCGACTGGAGCGAAGGGATTGATGTCTTCGCCTACTAGTTTCTGAAATTGAGTGACTCGTAAAGCTTGCAAGTTGGTCATAATTGTTTGCAAAGTCGCATTAATTTGATCAAAGCTTGACTAGTGTCGAGCCAAGATTTCGTAAACTTCGTTAAGGAATTCAACATCTATAAGAACCGATCCTGGCTCTGATACCAATTGATAAGAATGAATTTGGGGAAGAGGAAGAAAAGAAGAAGAACAGAGGTTGTAGAGATTTTTATTATTTTTCTAATAACTTTTATTCAATTCAAAAGTAACATAAAATGGCCATTCAATGTTACAACTGGTAATCACAAGAAAATAGGGATTCCTAACTAGTGGAACTGAAGACATGGAGAGCTTTCAGCAACTACATATCTTAACAACTAATATTATTAATTGACTAATTCAATTGTAATGGAAACACATAATTCAAATGCAAAGGAAATAATCTTAACCACACTCCAAAAACTTGGTCAATCTCCACTTGCATAGCCTCAAGTCTGAATCCTAGGCAACGCATGCAAGCCATGCAATAATCTGATTCATATCATAGATACATGCGGTAAAACAAACGCAGAATTTTGCAACGAGGTTAATAAAGTTCTTGCCCATCACGAATCCAGCTTCGATGTGTTGAATAACAATTTCAATCAGGTCAGTGAAGCCTTAAAGGGTGTAATGGCCGAGCTTCAAGCCCTATGAATCGCTCAACCCAACCATGCCTCTGAGAAGGAAGTCAATCCATTTGCAACAGGGTAAGTTTCTCACAGTAGGCCTTTCGTCTCGACCACCCCCATTTTTGACCGGAATCACACTCATCTCAAATTGAACTTTTCGACCTATAGAGACGATAATACCATCGGATAGATTTTTAAGGCCAAACAGTATTTTGAGTTCAAAAGAGTATCGAATCTCAACAACAGGTACAATTAGCATCATTTTATCTGGAAGAGGTCGTGCTTCAATGGTATCATTGATATACAAAATTTTGGGGTCCCTTAAGCTGGAATGAATTTACCAAGCCGACCTCCACCGTTTTGGACTAGCCAACTATGATGACCCATTAGAGGCCTTGTCACGACTCAAGCAAATGATATCAATAAATGCGTACCATGAGGCATTCGAAAAATTGTCACACAAGGTGGATGATTTGCCAAAAAAATTCTTGGTTGATTGTTTCATAGCAAGTTTGAAGGATGAAATTTGATTGGATGTGCGCATCAAGCAACCGAAAACGTTATCCGAAACCATTAGTGTGGCTCATCTCATTGAGGAACGTAACCATTTTCAACGGAAACCAGGGACTCTTTTTCAGCCAGCAGTATCCACGAACCAAACTAGACCCTAACCAAGTTTTATAGTTGGACTTCTTGGGCCTTCTCCTTCTCAGCAAGAAAACCACAATGTAAGGAATTTTCAAGGGCCTATTCGACGGATCACGGGATAAGAAGCTCGAGAAAGGCGAGAAAAAGGGCTTTGTTTTTATTACGATGAGAAATACATGCCCGGACACCGGTGCTCTCATCCACAGTTTTTCATGATGGAAGTTGTGCAGCCAGGAGTTGAACTTGATGATGTGGACATAGAGATAGAGCCATCCAACAAAGCCATACCATAAATTTTGTTCTATGCCTTGGCTGGAACAATATATCCATAAACATTTTAGGTTATCGAAAGGGTTGAAAATAAATAATTAACAATGCTCATTGACGAGAGTAGTACCCACAATTTTATTGATCAGTTGATGGTGACCAAATTAGGGTTACCAGTGGTTCATGACAAGGTGTTTCAGGTGACAATAGGTAATAAGGAAATAATAAAATGCACAAGTCACTATATGGGGCTTTCTCTCATGATTCAAGGTTTTAAAATTCGAGCGGATTTCTACATATTGCACGTTGCAACCTGTCAGGTAGTTTTTAGGGTGCAATGGTTGGAAACTTTAGGGCCGATTGAGACAGACTACAAAAAGCTCAGCATGTCATTCACTTAGGCCGACAAGACTCACATATTACAAGGGATGCATTGCTTTAAGCTCGCTCCCATGAGTGACAAGGAATTGTTGCATTTGTTAGGTATGGGGTTCTTTTTTCACATGGTAACAAATTTCCACCCGGTCCAAGCTACTGAATTGCCACTAGAACTCAGTGAACTTTTATTTGAATTTGCACACGTTTTCGAGGAACCCACCGAGTTGTCACCCGTACGTTACCACGATCATCAGATTCCTCTACTATCAAATCATCCAACAATAAACGCAAAACCCTACATGTACCCTAATTATCAAAATAATGAGATTGAAAATCTAGTCCGAGAATTTCTCAAATCCGATATAATCCGCCCAAGCCGTAATCCGTTTTCATCTTCGGTCTTGTTAATTAAGAAGTCAGATGGTTTTTGACATTTTTGTGTTGACTATTGGGCTCTAAACAATATCACGGTTAGAGATGGCAATATTCCCCGTGGGGCCGGGGCCCCGCGGGGCTCCGCCCCGAATGGGGCGGGGATGGGGGATAATATTCGGGGATGGGGACGGGGACGGGGATGGGGATAAATCTTGTCCCCGAATGTGAAGCGGGGCGGGGACGGGGGAAGCACTCCCCGCCCCGTCCCCGCCCCGATATATATATATAATATTCAGTTTTTTAAAATCATTTAATATATATTTTTTTAAGAATAAATAGTTTTTTAACTTAAAAAAAAAAAAAATTATTCATCTCCTGACTCCTAATTGGTCTACTCTCTCCCCAATATGGCTATTGCTATTCCCCAATATGCTCATCAAGTAGTCAGACAGACTATCTATCAAACTTCTCCTGCAAATCAAGTAGAAAAAAATATGCTCATCTAATGCTTTTCTCCGGTCAAAAAATAAGCAAAAAATATTTTCTCCAGTCAGACTTTTTTGATAGGCAGATAGTAGCACTAGCAGGTGTGTATTCCTATTTCCTCATTTGATGCATTTTGAATTTTGTCTTGATTTTATTATCCTATTGAACCTGACATGAACTTGACTCAAAGTTTCTATAGTTTAATCATATTTAATAAATATAGATAATTGTTAGATTTTTATTTTATTTTTTATTTTTAATTGTAAGCAATCAACAAACAAACAAGCAAAGACATATTAAAACACGAAATAAGAAATAAATAAAAAAACCCATTAAAAAAATAAGTTAAAGTACAAGAAGAAGACTATATAAATTTCTATTTTATTCTTTGTTTTAAGTTGTGATTTTTAAATACATAGTTATATTAGACGGGGAATGGGACGGGTATGGGGAATGCCCCTCCAACGGGGAATCCCCGACCCCCGCCCCGCTTCTCCTAATGCGGGGATGGGGACGGGGATGGGGATGGTTTTGAGGGGCGGGGATGGGGATGGTTTTGAGGGGCGGGGATGGGAATGGAAAAGCATTCCCCGACCCCAACCCGCCCCGTTGCCATCCCTAATCACGGTGAAGGATAAATTTTTGATACCGGTCATTGATGAGTTGCATCGAGCAAAATTCTTTTCGAAATTGGATCTACGTTCATGTTATCACTAAGTCATATGACATTCCCAAAACCGTTTTTCGCCTTCATGACAGACACTATGAATTCCTTGCAATGCCATTCAAATTGACAAATGCCCTGCCTCCTTTTAGAGCCTCATGAACGATATTTTCAAGCCACATTTGTGAAGGTTTATTTTGGTTTTTTCATATATGATATTTTGGTTTATGGCAGGTCTTGGAACAAACATCTTTGGCACCTACGGTAAGTACTCCAAATTATGTCTGATAAACAATTGTATGTAAAACGATCCAAGTGCCAGTTTGGGGTGTTACATGTGGGTTATTTGGGTCACATGATTTCATTTGATGGGGTGGCCACTGATCTGGAAAAGATACAATAGGTTCAGAACTGGCCAATGCCAACTTAAGCTAGGGGTCTACGGGTTTCTTGTGCTTGTGGGGTATTACCAAAAATTTATCTGGGGTGTCGGTGTGCTAGCGGCTCCATTGACGAAGCACTTGACTAATGAGGGGTTTAACTAGTCAGCTGAAGCACTCTTTGCCTTTGAGAAACTGAAAGCTCCTCTCATCTCTCCACCGGTATTACGCTTTCTTGATTTCACACAGCAGTTTGTTGTAGAGTGTGACACATGTGGGGATTGTTTATATGCCATTTTGTCTCAACAAAACCAACCCATTACATATTACAATGAATCATTAAAGGGGAAGGCAAAATTGTTGTCAACATATGACAAGGAAATGTTGGTTGTGGTTAAGGCAGTGCAGAAGTGGCGACCATATCTCTTGGGTAAGCCATTTGTCATCAAAACTGACCACCAAAATGTGAAATACCTCTTAGAATAGCATATTACCACACCTTCCCAAGCTAGGTGGCTGCCCAATGTTATGGGATTTGACTACACAATTCAATACAGAAAAGGAATGGAGAATCAAGGTGTCGATACCCTTTCGTGCATAACTGTATTTCAATTTCAGGCCATATCACTGTCTGTTGTGGATTGGTGGACGACTATGCAGTAGGAGGTACTTCAAGATCCTTATTATGCAACCTTAACCGATACTCATTCTTCAAGTTGTTTACAAAGGGATAAGGTCTGGATGAATAATGGGAGGATACACTTGAGTCCCACCTCATCATTGTTGCCAACAGTACTAGCTGAAGGGCATTCTTCTCCTGTTGGTGGGCACTTCGAATACCTCAAGACCCTCAGTCGCATCTCCTCCAGCTTTGTGTGGCCTAGGATCCGTACCACAGTGAAGAAGTTTATCCGGAATTGCGATGTGTGCCAATGTTGTAAAGCATGAGACTCTACGTCCAGTCGGGTTGCTTCAACCTCTACCAATTCTGCAGCGAATTTGGACTGAAAGCTCCATAGACTTTGTCAAAGGATTGCTTATCTCATAGTGTCACAATGTGATTATGGTTGTCATCGATCGTCTCTCTAAGTATGCTCATTTTGTGTTGTTTAAGCACCCTTACACAACTATGTTGGTGGTTAAGGCTTTTATCACTAATATTGTGTGATTGCATGGGATACCACTCTCCATCGTTAGTGATCGGAACAGAATTTTCATTAGTACTTTTTGGAGGTCTCTTTTCAAATTGCATTGTACGACTCTGTGTTTCAACTCAAGTTATCACCCACAGACCAATGGTCAAACCGAGTTGGTGAATCGCACCCTCAAGTAGTATTTTCGATGCTTTACCTCTAACCAGCCAAAAAAATGGATGGATTGGCTTTTGTGGGCAGAATACGGATACAATATGGTCATCCACTCCTCCACCAAAATATCTCATTTCGAAGCATTATATGGGGTCTCTCCACCCTTGATGTTATCATACATTTTAAGGACTACAAAGGTCCAAGCAATAGATGACTTGCTGCGCACAATAGAAAACGTTCTTCACGAACTTTGGCATAATTTGGTGGCTGGTCAGGTGCGCATGAAGACTCAATCGGACCAGCACCATTGGGAAGTTACCTTTGACGTAGGCAATTACGTTTACTTGTGATTACAGCCGTATCGATAAAAATCTGTGGCCTTCCGGAGCTCGTTAAAATTAGCACCTCGGTTCTTCGAGCCTTTCAAAATACTTGCTCATATCAGGTCTATTGCTTATAAATTGGACCTGCTAGTTAGGGCATAGATACACAATGTTTTTCACGTTAGTTTGCTCAAAAAGAAGTGGGGACCTATCGAAACCACTGTCGTGACACTTCCTCATGTTTCCGCAGACACAACTGTACTGCCAGAACCTCAGTTCGTCTTGGACCGCTAAGTTATTCAAAAGGGAAAATATCGTCTGAAGACGGAAATTTTGGTCCAGTGGAAGGGGGCTTCTCGAGAAGATGCAACGTGGGAGAACTTTTGGCGTTTCTCCAAGACATATCCAGATTTCGGCCTTGAGGACAAGTACCTTTTAAGGGAGACAGAATTATATGAATCATATTATTGCATGGCTTGCATGCGTTGCCTAAGGTTCAGACTTGAGGCTATGCACATGGAGATTGACCAAGTCTAGGAGTGTGGTTAAGAATATTTCCTTTGCATTTGAATTATGTGTTTCCATTACAATTGAATTAGTCAATTAATAATATTAGCTGTTAAGATAGGGAGTTGTTGAAAGCTCTCCATGTTTTCAGTTCCAATAGTTAGGAATCCCTATTTTCTTGTTATTACCAGTTGTAAAGTTGAGTGGCCTATTTAATTAGGTTACTTTTGAATTGAATAAAAGTTATCAGATAAATAAGAAAAATCTCTCTAAACTTTTTTCTTCCTCTTCCCCAAATTCATTCTTATCATGGTATGGAAAGTCAATGCAATTTATAGAAAAGTTGTATCTAATTGTAAAAAGACAAATTTTATGATGATTAAGTGTAAATTGTTGTAATTTTTCCTATATATACAATTGAATTCTATATAGAATTTTTTGCACATATAAATTCAATATTATGTATAGAAAAACATTATAAAACAAAGATGCAAAAATTCGAAATGTGATATGTGAAAATCATTATATTTTAATGAACTTACTTATAATTCATGTATTTCCTCATTTTCAATCATGCATCACTGTTAACAGAAATGACCCCAAATTCACTTTTTTGTAATTGCAAAATTCAAACAATCCCATCTCCAACAGAGCATGGAGATTGATTGGTTATGTTTGTGTGCTTCAAAATACATGAAATATGACATTATTCAAGAGAGTACTAATCCATGTAGTGATAAGAGATCAATTTGTTTACGTAATTAGAGAAATTAATTATCATTTTTTTTTACGGAAAATGATATGCTTGTCTTTGACTAATGGCAAGCTATTTAGAAGTGTTTTTGGCATTCTAAAAAAAAAATGCTATAAAACAATTTAAAAAAATGTTTTTTTTAATATATATAAAAATGTTATTTGTTTATTTTTATAACATTTGAATGGAAAAGAAAAAATACATTGAAATGCATTAAGAGAAATCATTCAATAAATACTTAAATTTTTTAAAGAGTAGTAATTAGGTGGATTAGAGGCTATAGAAAGTTTTCTTAAGAAAGAAAAAAAAAAAAAAACTTGTTATAGGTGCCTTATTTAGTTGAAAGCTTTTTTAAATACTTCTATAAAAAATAATTACAAAACTATATCCAACAAAAACATACTTTCATATTTCTATAGTCAACTTTTAATTTTATGTAAAAATCTTATCTTTTTTGCGATAATAATAAGCTATATATATTGTTGCATAGTGATCAAGTAACTAAATATAGATTTTTAGCTTTTATTTATTTATTTATTTTGAGAAATTATAATACATCAAGATTGGAGGAGGGGAACAGACTCGAATCCACAATTTTATGGGGCAGGTGTGTGAGACAAACCATTGGACCAACATATTCTTATCTAAGATCCGCACCTAATTAAAATTAATGTCTTTGTGTTAATTTTGGACAATTCATCGGATCTTTATTTCAACTTTTTCATTTTTCGGTTTCTTTTTTCTTTTTAACTTCTTTGAAACATTGGATTGAATATAATATTAATATTGCCTTCAGAGTTCAGACATTTTATTCCACACATCAGTCCATCACCCGTCTATAATAATAGCATGAACCATTTCGTGTTTTATATATATATATATATATATATATATATATATATATATATGATGACTAAGGGTCGTTTGTTTTTTCCACTTAAGACTTAATAGGTCTGAATTGAACTCATTAAGTTGTTTTGTTTATTTTTTTAAGTGGTTAAACAACTTAAAAATATCAAAAAACAACTTTAAAAAAAAGTAAGAAATCCTGACTTTTAACTTAATTCCAAATCACTGAATTATAATTAAAATATTTTCTTCCAAGTCTATCCTTAAAAAAAAGATATATTTCTAAATTTATTCTAATTTGATATAATGTAGAATTCTTTCTTTTAACGTATTCTTATTTTAAAAAGGCTTTTAGAAAGAAAGAAAGAAAAGAAAAAAAAAAACTCTAATCACTTCTCATATTGAAATCTTCATGGGATTAAACAATTGAATTTCTCTCCTACTAAATCCTAGTAAGAACTTTTTTTTTTTTTTTTTTTTTTTTTTTTTTTTATCTACGTGTAGTAGAAGTTATAGAACTCTTTAAATATAATCTAGAATGATAATTTGTTATGATTGTCATAGTTGCAGTTATTTAATTTATCAAATATTCTCTTTGTGGTTGCATTCGATATTGAGTAGATTTCGTGGCTTGAAGAAGTTATATAATAATTGTTTATATATATATATATATATATATATATATGTATGTACCGGTATATATAATTTTGAGACCTATTTCAAAAAAAAAAAAAAAAAAAAGGTATCTAGGAACCTTTAAAAAAAAAAAAAAAAAAAAAATTGGTTTCTAGTTGCATATAATCTAGGAAACAAAAAAAAAAAATCGTTTCTAGAATTATATACTGCATATTAGGACAATATGTAAAATTGAATTTGAATTTTTTTTTTTTTTTACAATAAATTGAACTTAAACTTTGTTTGCAAAATAACATGCAAAATTATATTCCTAGACGAATTTTTTGTTTTATTAAATTAAACTTTGTTTGCGGAAGAATATGCAAAATCTTATAAAGAGTGTTGCATGTTAAATTACTTTTTTTTAATTAGTATGGGTATAGGTGTAAAATTACTTCTTTTCAGACAATTTTATTTTTAAAAAACAAACATGTTGAAAGTACATTCAGACATGAGAAGAAAAAAAACAAACATGTCATTTAAATTCAAGTTTCAGTCACTATTCAGTCTTCAGTAAAATTCAAGACTATTCAGTCTTCAGATAAAAAAAAAAAAAAAAAAAAACCCTAAGTGAGTTTGAGGTAGGGTTGCACATTTTTCATCGGGTCCTCGTTTCCCTGTGTCCCTATCCCCATTTGAGGAAAAAAAAATTATAGGGAAATGGGGAAATGGGGAAATGGGTAGAAATGGGGATGATTTTCATCCTCAAATTGAAATGGGGATGGGGAGACTCTCCCCCATCCCCATTTTCCCATTGTCCCCACTAATATATTGAAATGAAGATGGGGATGGCGGGAGGTACCCATATCCCCATTTCCCCATTTCCCCCAAAATATTATAAATATAATTATATATTTATATATTATTTGAAAACCTGACTATATAAACCTCATTTACACTAATAGATCGATTATTGAAATACTTTATTTTGTAATGGATTTTCTTTTGTATTTGTAATGCACTAATGGATTTTATTTTGTATTTGTAATGATTTTTTTTTTTTTTAATTTGTAATTTTTAGTCAAACGGGGAAATGGGGAAACAAGGAAAAACATGAAAAAAAAACGGGGAAAATAGGGAACTAGGGTTGGGGATGAAGGTACCTCCCCCAAAAATTTTCATCCCCATTTTCCCCAAATGGGGAAATGAGGGGGAATAGGGAAGGGTTTGGGAAGTGGGGATGAGGATGGGGGATCTATATCCATCCTCATTTCCTCAATGTACAACCCTAATCTGAGGTAACATATTGCACATAAGTAACCACAGCCCAATGTGGCTTCGATGGTAAGAGTGCTTATCGGGTTCGACAATTATGCTTCAAATTCGAATCCATACCACCAGAGTGATATATAACTATATATATATAATTATTATAAAGGTGCACCAACTCTATACGTAAGACCATCCATTATTATTCTTCTAATCTCACTAATCCTACTTAATTCGTATTGCTATATAATTACGTACATACACTAACAAATTATTATGATTTTTCGCTATAATTGCTGTTTATTCTTGTAATGATATGTTGACATTATACATGGATTCTTGCAAATTAAAAAATTACTACTTAATTGTCTATGTATGAGTGTATGACACAATGTGATTACGACTAGGATCAAAGCTAGAAATTTTTATTAGAAATGGTAATATAGTAAAATGCAACAGTTAGAGGGGTCAAAGTAAATTTTATAAAATTTAATATTAAATATATATAATTTTCTTAATAAATTTTTTTTTGGTCATGGCCCCTGTCGGCCCTTACCTCCGCCTCTAATTACAATACAGAACTTACTAATATGGTCTTTATGACAATCAACTTATATACGTATCATTCATTTAATAAATGTTTAATCATCTTTACAATATGTATATTAATTATATTCAAAATTATTATCGGTAAGAGACTACCTATTACTTATTTTTTGAGGTTTAGGGAGAGAGACACGTCTTAAATCCATGACTTTAATGATACAGATATGATGAACATACAATTGAATCAACCTCATCCCGTCAAGTGACTAGCTATTACATAGTACATGGAACATTTATTCGATCATCGAATATAAAAATAACTTATATATAACCCATAACATAAATTGTCCATGTACCAGAAGTACTCCAGAAGGCTACAAAAAGTAGTCCATATACCAACTTATTAATTTGTTCACTTGAAACCCCACTGGAAAAGCTAATTAATTAAGCAAAAGTAAAGTTTAAGAAATTGAGGGTGATTATAGAGTGCTGAAAACATGAACGTGTGCTGGGAACTCTTGTGGAAAAATTAACAAAAAGATTGATCATAATTCATAAGATCAGTTAGTTATCTCCCATTAATTGTGACATTAGAAAGAAAAAGAACAAAATATGCATTATGCATGTTCGATAGATAGATAGATAGATATGGTGTGATATATATAATGTGGACAAGCTGATCATTAATACCACATTAATTGCTATTTTTCTTCTCTTTTTTTTTTCTTTCTAATTAAGGTCCTGACAAATTAAATTCAAATACTTTACTACCACTCCTAATCATAGCAAATATAATATGATATATTTTTAGTCATAATCAATAGCAAAGATATCAATATTTCTCCCACATGATCACCCCTATATTGAGCTGGGATTCTTCCTCTCTATCCATCCATTTGTATTTATATAACTTTACACCTCTTATCATTCATGGACCCTTTAAAGTGAGAAGAAAGATGTAAAATGGAAGCAAAGGCAAAGAGGCACACAACTCTATAGAGTGAGAAATGTGGGTGGTGGGGTCATGATTTTTTTTATTTTTTATTTTATTTTTTATTAGGAGATCACTGATCATCTCATCTTTTGGTGCATGACAAAAAATGGGGTCACCCCAATTAGTCAAATGGGTCCCTTAGATATAGGGCTGGAAAGGGACTCCCACATTTGTAAATTTTGCAAACAAAAATCTTAGATATCTCATGTTTATACCTCATTAATCTACACATCAACCGTTTGTTACGGAAAATACAAACTCAAAACAATAATTAAAACATAAGAAAGTAAGAAAACAATAAAAAGAGACATGTAATTTTACGTGCGGTGTAAATCTATATTCACGGAATGCACCAACACTCAACTTTCACAATATATCAAACCATTGTTTATAATGGTGAAGCAAAAACACTCATATTCGGTTGTCTGTTTTTCTCTCTCATACTCAAACCCTAAGAATAATAAAAGAGTTTAAATAGTGAAACCCTAGTGTAAAACTGTCACTCCTCGACCTTCGAGTACGTGCGTCTGCGTAACATAACAAAACTGATTCAGTTTTCACAACTCAACACCAATGAGGTGGCAATTGGTGAACGAATAATCTATTTTACTTGCTACATGTATTATTGGATGGGATGCAAATGAGATGACAAAAAAAATTGATATGTTTAGCATTACAGATTTTGCAAAATCACGCAATGTGAATGTGATATTAGAAACATTTCACAACATGCCTGAAAGAGAGTGGGATCAAATATTGGTGGGGTTTTAATGTCCCAAGCCTCTCTTATTTGGTGTGCCCTTCTTGAAAAGCAAAGGTGAAAAAGGAGATCACAGAGAGGTAGGCTTTCATGATCATAATATGAATATGAAAGGAGACAAGAAAACACCAAGTGAGTCTGCATAACCATTGACTCATCCTTACAAACTCCATCATAAACCATTAATTATATATGTTTTCAGAGAGATGATGGGTGAGAAAAGCAATTGACTTTTAGATTTCACAAGGTTGACATTTGTCATAAAGTTTTTTTCTTTTGTATCTTTAAAGCATCCAAAGCATTTAAACACCACTCTTTCCTTTCAAAATTTACCCTCTCTCTCTCTTGGATTCTTCTGACTGAAGGTAGGGAAATGGAGGTGGGAAATGGAGGCGGGAAATGGAGGCTTGTAACAAAAATAAAAATAAAAGATAGGGAGATCAGAGAATTGGTTGGTGAATGGTGATGGTCGACCTTAACCACAAATGTCACTTTTAGGTTTTAGAATCTAGCTAGCTTAAGAGGTTTGAAATTTATTATAGGTAATCCTTGAGTAGTACTGAATACAGAAGACTCATTATATTAGTGATAAAAAAAACTGAACATTTTTTTCTCATAGAGAATCGTAAATAACTCCTTATGTTTGATCAAATGTCAAATCAAACCCTCTGGTTTGAACAATCAATAAAAACACCTACCATCAGTCAGGGGCAAAGCCAGGAACTATTGTTCGGATGGGCTAACTTAAGTACAATTGTTTTTTGGGTATACAATAACAGTGCGGTGACTCGAACAATGATGATCATTTACTATCAAACCACACTAGGTGACAGTAAAAATTTTTTTAAAGCAAACCTTACAAACTTGTTCGGACTTTAGGAAATAAAGTAGGAATTCAAAATTTATTTCTTTTATTTATGGAATGATAGGAGAATGAACAGGAAATGGAAAATTTAATGTGTTTGAGTGTCTATAAAATTTATATCGAGTATGTCACCCTAATGAATCTATTAAGATTATCTCAATTAAATTAAATCGTAAACTATACCATTTTTTATGAATTATCAAAGGAATGTTAATTTTATAATTCTCTTTCATTTGTATTTTTACTTTTAAAAAAACACTCTTTTATATATATATATATTATAAAAAGCTAGCCTGGGCTTTAGTCCAAGCTAACTTCTCCATACTTCTGTCATCAATTGATTGTTAATTAACTTTAATTAAATTTAATGAAATATAATTATTTAAGTGATTTTTTCCTATAATTGAACTAAACAAAACAAAATATTCTAAAAAAATGTTAGAAAAAAAATAAAAAATTATTTTAATAAAAAATTAAATATTTAAAAATATACTATAATAAATTAAAATAAAAACAAAATTATTTTAAAATATAAAAAATATATGGATGAGATGCTCAACGACACATATGCATCTTGGTAATGTGCATGTCTTCTCTGTAGTTTTTGTTTCTTATATAAAATATTATTTGGTTTTTATTTTTAATTTTTTTATTTATAATATAAAAATTATATTTTAAGAAATTGATATTATTATTATTAGTATTTTTTTTTATTATATTTTCCTTTTTTTATTCAGTCTATAGTAAAGTATTCAAATTGTCATAGATTTAAATAAAGTCAACAAACAATCAATTAATGATAGAATTGTTTTACTGATTATTCAAACCAGAGGGTTTGATTTGGTATTTGATCAAAAGTCAGGGGTTATTTACAATTCTCCTTTTTTTTTTCTTTTTTCTTTTTGCTTTTTCTAAAGGTTAAATATAATTGTTAAATTGTTTGTATATTTAAGACAGAGATATCTAAAAATAAAAAAACTTTTATATCTATACCTTTTCAATTAAGAATTAATATATTTGTATTTTTATATATATTAAAAACAATTTGAAAAATGATTAGGTAGATCCTAAAACAAAATTTTTTAATTATTGATAATATTTCAAAATTTAATTTTATGACTAATATTGTCAACTAAAACATTAATTGGAATTATAAATATTTAAAAAATAACATTTCATATTGAAGAGATTAAAAAGTCTATCATTTACTTTTTATGAAGATTTTTCCGGTGTTAGTTCAAATAGGCATGAGAAGATCGAAGAAAAAAAAAAATAACCTTAGGTTTATGAAGTTCGATGAAATTATAAATAGGTAAATTTTATGAGGATAACTTTACAAGTAAATATCTCATGTGTGATTCATTGCTTTTCTATACAAATTTTCACTTTTTAAAGCAAGTGATTTTATAGGTAATTTTAGATTGTTCGTCATTTTAAAAAAGAAAAGAAAACAAACAAACAAACAAAACCATTTAATAAATCTCATTAAATATCATTAGGGGATAGGTGTATGTTCGATTTTTCTACTGAATACTTAATAACACTTAATGTGTGTTATTAAATTGTTTCGTTTGATTTTTTTAAGTGAAAAAACCACGGAATGAGCTCCTAAAATCACTGATTTTTGAAAGTGAAATTTTTTTGCTTTACACTAAACGAAAAATCACTAGAATATATATCAATTTATTACTTCCAAATTTATCCTCACAAATCTTATTTATTTTCAGTTTTATTTTCTCTCACAACCCTTATCGATATTAATATTTTTTTTTTCTTGTCACGATTTAAAAAACTTTAGTAGCCATAAAATCTAGTTGTTTCAAGACTCCAAAATCTCCATTTTAATCCAATGTTTTTTTTTTTCTTTTCTTTTAATCTTATTCTATCATATTTCGACTTCTAGTCATATTCTGGTAATGACTTTTTTTCTCTCATAATTTGATTAGTTTTATGTTATTTGATTGGGGAAATTAGAACTCTTATTTATTTATTTTTATTTTTTTGTTTCCGGTTTAGCTGACAAACTTAAACCAATTTAACTGATTGTTTAGTTTTAGTAGATTGCATCTGCCACTACCAAAAACTACATGCACTTTACGTGTGTCGCAACAACTACCATGTCGTAACCACCACCATATCAATCTCTATATGCCCAAATGAGATACTTCAAAATTTTATTGGGCAAATTTTTTTATAAATTTGTTATTATATTATTAAATTATTTTTTAGATTTCTTGAATATATTAAAGTATAAAAACATAACAAATAATACTGAAAGGGCATAGATGTAAAAATATTTATTTTTGGATAATTGTAACTTAAAAAAACAAACAACTTATCACTTATATTCGGTTTTCAGTGAAAAAAACAAATATATTTTTCAGTTTCACTTTTAATCATTATTTAGTTTTTAGTATAATTCAACATCGTTTAGTCTTCGGACAAAAAATCAAATGCAACCTAAGTGTCAATTGTTCAAGCTTGTCATAAAAAAATCTCTAATTGATCATGATTTAATATTATTTATTAATAATATTAAATAAATGACAATATGAGATTAACCTAGAGGTATGATCCTCACACCTACACCAAAAGGTTGTGGGTTCGAGTCAGTCCCCAACCCCAAAACCCCGAATTATTGTAATATTTCAAAAAACTAATATTAAATATATTTATTAACCATATATTAAATACATTAAATGAGAGGAATGCCAAAAGATTATGGAAAAAATTAATATTAAGAAAAATTAAATATTTATTAAATATATTAACTATGAGGAATGCAAAAATATATATATATATTAATATGAAAAAAAAATAAGGAATAATTTATTGTCAAAGCTTCTCACAACAACAAATCGGTCGTAATTTTGTTTTTGGCAAAACAAAAAAAGCCTATTAATTTATCAATGATCAGATGGTATTGCTTGATTTGAATAGTTATGGTGACATGTTATTCTAGTTAGATCATCAATTGATTTTTATTTTTATTACAATTGCAATTGCAATTACACTTAACACCGGTATGAATTAGGTTTCATCAAAGGTACTATTATTTGAAAAAAATTTCAAAGGATCTCCGTACAACAGTTAGTCGAGGGGTACGGGTGCCCCCGGGTGGAGTTCTTGCTCTCTAGGAGAGGGGATTAAATGGTTAGGTGAGTGTTTGGGATATGGCCAATATGGGGGAGTATTGATCCTAAGATGGAGTGATATGATCGTTCTCTCCTCAACATACACTTCGTCTCCTCTAAAGCTCTCCTCTCTTTCTCTATAGTGGTTATCCTGCATAAGAAACACAAAAACGTGAAGGCAAGGCCAGCAGGGCTAGTGTATGCTTTCCAACACTCTAGTAATAAGGGAACCAAGGGACTAAAGGCTCCAGGAAGCTTTATACCGGTTGATAAATAACTAGATCATTCGAAAGAAATCGGAGAGTCAACCCCTATCTCATGGTGATATGAGGTATTTATAGAGTTGTGTGTGATAGAGAGGTTGAAGGAATCCTTTTAGGCAGGAAACAAGGCCATTCCACCCAACAAATCCTTACCAACCCTTACATTATACATGTGGAGACCACATGTCTCGGAGGGCTGAGATGCTTCCACGTGAGTCCTTGGTCCAACTGGTGTTGTCGTGTTGCCTTGGTGTCACATTTCTCCCTTCTGATTGGTCGGCTCCTCTCTAAGTGGCCATAAGAGGTCACTTTCCTTCTCTAACGCGGCAAGTGACAGCGTCAGCAGATCATGTGCTGCATTATCAGGGTGCCTTGTCCCCTGTTTACCTATTCCAGCTTAGGAACATTCTTGTCATTTTTTTTTTATAATTTTTTTTTGTTGGAGGAGAGCATGTCTCTCCTTTAAGGATGAAGGAGTTGACCTTTCATAGGGATGAGGTGGCGCTTGTTACAACCATTGATTTAAAGCATCTTAAGGGTCATTTGGTATGGGGTAATCAAAATAATGTGATTCATGGGAAAGTTGTATACATGTGTTTGATTGTGTATGCGAATATTATGTCGGATTCCTGAGAATGTTAGATAATTGTATTTGGTTGCCTATGGGAATGTTTTTGTCTTTATATATAAAAACATGTCAAAATTAATTTTAAAATAAAAAATAAATAAATAAATAAATAACACTACACGTCATCATCATCTTCATTTCAAATAACAAAACCAGATCAAGAAAAGAAAAAAGAAAAAACTAGATCGCTTGTCTTCATCTTCATGTTCTTGTCATCGTCGTCTTTATCTTCTTCTTCTCGTCGTCGTCGTCCTTGTCTCCATGTCTTCTTGTCTTCTTGTCTTCATCTTCTCGTCGTCTTCGTCCTTACCTCCACGTCATCGTCGACGTCGTCGCCTCCAGCCGGGTTCTTGATCTTCGTCGTCCTTGCCTCAATTTCTTCCAAACGACTAGCGAACGGTGATTCAATTGATGATAAAGAAAGAGAATTCTTGGTTCATTTCTCCACCTTAACGACAGAAAAAAGGATTGATCAAATTATATTAAGTCTGACTCATAGTGATCATTTATCAAAGAATGACTCTGGTTATCAAATGATTGAACAGCCGGGAACAATTTACTTACGATACTTAGTTGACATTCATAAAAAGCATTTGGAAGAAATTGATTGATTGCCCAGGAATCACATTTTGATCTAAGGTATTATAATTTTGTGGGAAAGTGATCAGTGAAGAACGAAGAAGAAGAAATGAAATTGGGGATTATTAGTTTTCATTTTGATCTAGGGTATTATAATCAATGAAATGAAATTGGGGGTTTTTGATGTTAATTTTCAAAGCATTAGTGAAGAACGAAGAAGAAGAAGAATAATTTTTTTTTTTTTTTTTAATGAGGTGGGTCCCACGGTGGGAATCAGATGGAGGGGCATCTGAAACCCACCTGTTGGGTTGGGATTCACATTACCCCTTTGGAGGATAATGTGATTTCCATGGGATTCACTTTCCTGGGAATCTAAAAACGCAAACTTGCTACCAAACATGGGAATGCTCTGAGATTCCCATTCTCATGCCAGGATGCCCCTATACCATATGGCCCCTTAGGGAGTTAGGAGGGGATCTCGTCCGTTGGGGATCCTCTTCCTTCTTTTATGCATGTTGTAGGTGCATTAAATGCCATCTAATTGTTCGTCTCTAGTGAACCCATTTCTTCTTTGAGCGGTGTATTACGTTGGGTTTACATTAGCTATGGTTGTGGTTTCGGTTTTGATAGGGCATGCACCAACCTTATTTGGAGAGCCTACCCCCGATACTTTTTTTTGGAGTGGGGAACCGCTCCAAATGCCCTGCTTCGATACATGGGGTTCCCCTACGTTAACAAAGTGTAGTAGAGGAGAGGTCCCCCTTTTTGAGGGGTTAGGAGCATCACCGGAGGGGATCTATAGGAGGGGAGCCTCCACTTATCCACTAAAAATCCTCACTTGAGGAATGACGGAATTTTGGGGTTAATAGAAGTCCCCCCACTCTTTAATGTTGAGGAGCTTTCAAGATATTGGATAATCAACGATGCTTGAATTGTCAGATGATTCTACTTTTTCTTTTTGGCTTTTTAATTGATTAATAAGGCAAGAGCTTAATGAACTTGAAACTTTTAAGTTATTTAGATATTTGTATTTATGTTTGAATTTAATATTTATTAAACTTAAATATTGTGTATGATTGAATTTAAGTTTTATTAACTCAAAATTTGTAATTATTAATTGTGGTCTTATTTAGATACGATGTAATTATTTTACAAAAATGCTTATGGACTAGACGGATTAGAGCTGGATCACTTTGTCCCAAATGAGATAGAAATATCTACTCCAAACAGACATAGGACTGGTATAAAACACCATTCCACAAACGAGTAACGGGTTTAGGGTGGGGTGGCTTGACCAGTTATTACAAACACAACAAAATAACTCTGATTGCCACTATTAAATAATAATTATTGAAGTGTTCTTTCAATTAGGGGTGTGCAGATCCAATGGATATGATTGAATTTGAGGATATAATTGGATCATATTGGATCTTAAATTCTGAAATCTATTGGATTGGATTGGATCGGATCTTGAATTTTCATATAAAAATCTGCCAATTCGTCGGATCCACCAAAATATAAAGTGTAATTTATAATTTTATATTAGGCCAATTTATTTTGTCTTATATAAATGAACATCGAGCAAATTTTAGATACTATTATATTTTGTTATGACAAATGATTATATTTTTATTTCAAAGTTGTGATGATTTTATTTTTGTTTATGTTTTGAACTTATGTTTAATGTTTATAATTAAAAGTGTACAAGTATGTATTGTTTTTGTATTAGGGACTCAAATCAACTGTCAAATTTTGGTATCCAAATTTGTGTCCAACCAACCAAATTGAAACATGTGTGCACATTTAATGCTTATTTTTCAACTTTTTCTATAAATGTGCATTAAATGTGTACACATATCCCAATTTAATTGGTTTGACACAAATTGGAACACCAAAATTTGACAGTTGATTTGAGTCCTTATATTAGTAGTTTGTTAATTTTATTTGAATTGCCATATGGATTAATAATTTGATTTTTTTATTTGATTTTTCAAAAATTTAGAAGTTTTTTAACTTTTATATATATATTAAGAATCACTTCATATAAATCCAATCAGAATTGGAACGAATCTAATTGTAATTGGATTGGATTGACTCGGATTCCACTCTAAGATTGGACCATATCATATTGTAATATCATATATCCAATCAGATCGGATCGGATATTAGATTATGATAAATCCAATGGATCCAATTTGCCGCACACAGGTTACCCTGAATTACTACCTATGTATTTCAAATTTTATTTTTTTTACACCAAATACTACTCCAGTCAAAACCTTCTGATCTAACAAAATAAAAATTCATAAAAATTATTGTCACTCACAAGTCACAACCATATTCATAAGGTCTCAAATATTGTAACAATGGAAGGAAAGAGAGACTCAACCATAGCCCAACATTTCAAGCAATCATTCTACAGAGCATAGAATCCAAATCCAAAAATTCCAGCAAAGCAAAGTAGCAAACAAAAAGCTCTCTCTCTCTCCACTTGAGATTCTCTCTCTTCACGCCTTCCATGCACACACACACATGCCACTGTATTATGCATCATCATTATATATATTCATACATTACATCCACAGTACATGCATACATACATACATACATATCACCCATAAATCTTTCATGATTATCACCCATAAATCTTTCATGATGATGATGGAAAATCATGCATATTTTTACGAAACAAAAAAAAATGGTAGAGAGAGAAAATAATGAGAGCTGGATAGCTAGAGAGAGAAACAGTAACAATAGCAGAAGCAGCATCAGTACCTTTTGATAATACCCTATTCGTCCAAAAAAACGTCTCTAGCCCCTGCACTCCTGCTCTGCTTTAGCAGCAGGTTCAATATCAGCCCCTCTCTCTCATTTATTTCATTTTTTGTTTTCAAAATTATATCTTTCTATCTCCCATTGGTTTCTTCTGATTTTTGCAATCTTTTTTCTTTTATCTATCTGTGTATTTCTGTGGGTTGGTTGGTTTGTTACTTTGTTTTAGCTTTCGCTTTCTTTCTCTCTCTCTCTCTAAGAATATAGAATCTCGAGATTGGCGTCTTGGATTAAGACCTGTGAGGACCCTTTGTTAGTTTAAGCTCTTCTCTCTAAAAAATCTCCCACCAGTCTCTGTTAGAGTTTTTCTTCTAAAAACCCACATAACACTTTCGTCTGATGAAGGAGAGAGTAGGCTCTCTTGGAGGAGAGAGCCTGCCTTTGATCACCACCACCACTACCAGTATTGAAGAAGATCAAGAACCAAATTCCACTTTTCATTCTCATTAACAAAGCACACAATCTTAGATTTTGTCCTTTTTTTTTTTTTTCTTTTTTTTTCTTGCGTTTGTGTTGTGGGTGTTTTTAAGAAAGTTGAAGTTTTTATCTTTCTGTTGAATGGCACTTTCTATACACAACAACAAGGAGTCAGCAAACAAGCATATGGATTCAAGCAAATACGTGAGGTACTCTCCAGAGCAAGTGGAGGCTTTAGAGAGGGTGTACACTGAATGCCCCAAGCCTAGCTCTCTTAGAAGGCAGCAGCTCATAAGGGAATGTCCCATTCTCTCTAACATCGAGCCCAGACAGATCAAAGTCTGGTTTCAAAACCGCAGGTGAACTGAACACCCACTTGTTTCTTTTTCTTTGTAATGTTTTTGGTTACCAAGTGACTTCGTTTTGTGACACAATGTGATTTTATGTTCACTTTTGTTGACAACTTGTGTCTGTGTGTGACTGTGTCTCTCTGTTTGTCCTGGTATGTTTTTGCAATGAAATGCGGGCTTCTCGTTTCATGCTTTCTTTTTTGTTCCATTTTGATCTTTTGGGTATATGATTTGTTCTTGAACAAACCGAAGCAGAAGAAATGGGTCGTTTTGGAAAAATCTTTTTTTTTTTCTGTTCTCTAGATAAAGAGTGTTCTACTTCCAAATTTGGGGTTCAATAGTTTCTTGATTTTTGTTTTTTTTTTTTGGAGAAAATCAATTCCTTTTTTTCATTTCCCAATGCATTAAATTTTTTTTTTCTACAAAATTAAGACTTGAGTGAATTTTCTTAACCTGATCCAGTGTGAGTTTTGAATATAAGAGTTCAAAGGCATTATTATCCTTTACCATTTCTTGGACTACCTTTTAATGGAAATTTATATGTTCCTTCTGCTTAGGTTTTAAGTTTAAAAACAAGATATCCTTCTGTCAGCAGCTTTAAGGTTTTTGTTTGATGAGGAAATTGTTTTGTCTTTTATGGTTTAGTTTTTGTATTCTGTTTTATGTCTTCCCTTTTCTTTTGATTTTAAAAGACTTGTTGCAAATCTAGCTAGAATTAGGTTTTGTTTAAGGTCTTTATTTGTTCTCTTTTTTTCCTATTTCAAGTATTGTTCAAGTTAATTGAAGATAATGACAACTAGCCAGTCTTTGTCTAGCTGCTATGTTTTGATTTTCTACATACTTTCATCATTCTGGGTTGTAATCATAACTTTTCAGAAGATAAATGTAACCATAATCTCCATCAGATCATTTTCTTTAATGGGTATATGCATAAATAACAGTCGGTAGATTTTCTTATAATAGGAGGTGGTTTCAAAGTTGAATAGGAAATGATTCTCTGATGCAAAATCTTATCTTCTATTTGTTTTAAGTAAATCAGCTACTGTTCTTCAGTCCCATTTCACAAAATAACTTCTCTTTACAGTTTTGTTGTCAAAGTGTATTAACCAATATTAATTATCACACATACCATATTATTTTGTAGAGTCTGCTTTATCAACATCTGCTTTGAAAGTTTTTGTGTATTGTTTTCTTGGGAGGTTGTTTATGCTGTGTGTGCAGTTATCTAAATTCATTGCACTCTTGTTTTCAATGATAGATGCCGTGAAAAGCAGAGAAAAGAAGCCTCTCGACTCCAGACAGTGAATAGGAAGTTAAGTGCCATGAACAAACTGTTGATGGAAGAGAATGACCGTCTGCAGAAGCAGGTCTCGCATTTGGTTTATGAGAATGGATACATGCGAACACAACTGCAGAGTGTAAGCTCTTCCACCATTTCTGTTTAAGCTATTCCTTCCCTTCTCTTCCAGTTTTCCATTTTTTATTTATTCTAGATTGTCAGGATCATTGTAAATAGGTATGCTGTTTTTTACTTTGACAAGTTATTCAACGTGTCCTAACATATGTGTTTTAGCCCAAGTGTTCTCTCCCCTTTTAATTTTTTGGGACCTGATTTCATTTCTGTGGATGTTTGAGCAGGCGTCTGCAACGACCACAGACAATAGCTGTGAGTCTGTGGTCATGAGTGGTCAGCACCAACAACAGCAAAACCCAACACAGCATTCCCAAAGGGATGCTAACAACCCAGCTGGGTGAGTAATTGATGTCTTTTTTGACCAAATAAATCAAGATATCTAAATTACAATGTGGTTTCACTAACTTTTGAACCTAATTACTTGTGTCAGTCTTCTCGCAATAGCTGAGGAGACCCTGGCAGAGTTCCTTTCCAAGGCTACCGGAACTGCTGTCGACTGGGTCCAGATGATTGGGATGAAGGTATGCCACTTAAATCTTTATTTGGTCAATTGGTTATATCCATGTGTTAATTCATGTACTTGTTAATCTTCTCTGCAATTTTTATCATGTTCATAAGTATTCCGCTGTTGATGTTTCTGTAGCCTGGTCCGGATTCTATTGGAATCGTTGCTGTTTCCCGCAATTGTAGTGGAGTAGCAGCACGAGCTTGCGGTCTTGTGAGTCTAGAACCCACGAAGGTGCTTATCTTCTAAGATTTTCCCTTTGTTTTTCCAATGATTTAACTATATTGTTCCCCTTAAACAGTGCATAGTTTGTAATGAATTCTTTTACAGGTCGCTGAAATTCTCAAAGATCGTCTTTCTTGGTTTCGTGATTGCCGATGCCTTGACGTATTGAGTGTAGTTCCTGCAGGAAATGGAGGGACAATAGAGCTTATGTATATGCAGGTTTTTTCTTTTCTTTTCTGTTTTAAATTATAAAGTTGAACCTTACCAGCAGTTCAAACTATAGTATCTTTGACCTTTGCAATTTTTAGTATTTATTTACTAATTCCTTTGTTCCTATTTTAATTCCATGACAGACTTATGCACCTACGACATTGGCAGCAGCACGAGACTTCTGGACGCTGAGATATAGTACAAGTTTGGAAGATGGAAGTCTTGTGGTAAATCCTGTGTTCTTTGCACATTGCAATTTCTTTTTCATGTTTAAGAAGATCAAGTTGATGGAGCTAATGCAAACCATTCGAATAGATATACTGTTGTTTGTCAGCTTTTGTTAAAACTACCTTGTTTTGCATTATTATTTTATGATTTTGTAACTATTGTTGTCAGTTATCAATATTTTTCTTTTTTGGTTTGGTAATAATAGAAAAGTCTTACCACATAATCGCCTTTGTAACCATATCAGAGAAACTTTGTCTATATAATTAACAAGTCTCCATGGATTGAGTAACTTTTGCTGTTATTGATATAGTTTACTTGGTGTCATGTTAGTTCCAGTTTCTTAGGTTTTTTTTTTTAATAGTTTGATTTTTGTAGCGATGTAAATATTTCATTCCTATGCTTGTTAATGTTTTCAAAAAGATTTTCACTTCTGGTCAGACCCTTTAACTTCATTTGAATTTTATGTGTTCACTTCTTCAAAATATTGTTTGCAGGTTTGTGAGAGATCGTTGACAACTTCCACTGGAGGCCCAACTGGGCCTCCTGCATCAAGTTTTGTTAGAGCTGAAATGCTCCCGAGTGGCTTTCTAATCCGTCCTTGTGACGGTGGTGGCTCCATTATTCACATTGTTGATC
This sequence comes from Acer yangbiense, assembly GCA_008009225.1. Taxonomy (NCBI): domain Eukaryota; kingdom Viridiplantae; phylum Streptophyta; class Magnoliopsida; order Sapindales; family Sapindaceae; genus Acer; species Acer yangbiense. The sequence goes on along the minus strand of CM017773.1, from coordinate 18,792,321 downwards.
ATGTTGATTTAGATGTGAGGAATTCAATTAAGCTTCTTGCTGTCCAACTGTCATAATTTATTCAAATGCTTAATAATTTTATGTACTTGGTTGTGTGTTAGGCTTGGAGCGTTCCTGAAGTTCTCAGGCCACTATATGAATCATCTAAAATCCTTGCCCAGAAAATGACCATGGCTGTAAGCATTGCTGCAAGATTGATATTAATAATTCTCTATTGTGGTCATTTTTGTTTATTTCCATCTTGTATTTGGATTATTATCATGCAGGCCTTACGGCACATTCGACAAATTGCGCAAGAGACTAGTGGAGAAATTCAGTATGGTGGTGGCCGCCAACCAGCTGTGTTAAGGACTTTTAGCCAGAGACTTTGCAGGTAAGGCCTGTCATCTGCCTGGCCTATTGCAGTTTGATGATTATTCATAAACATTTACCAGTGGGTGAAATGTTTTGTTTTACCAGGAACCTTTAGCAATCTCAAACTCTTATCAATTCATCAGTCTAATTTCCCCCTTAACAAATATATATATTTTTTTAATGGGGTCTCAGGGGTTTCAACGATGCAATTAATGGTTTTGCGGATGATGGTTGGTCTCTCATGAATAGTGATGGCGTGGAGGATGTGACCATAGTCATCAATTCATCTCCTAATAAATTTATTGGCTCTCAATATAATACGTCAATGTTCCCAACTTTTGGAGGTGTGCTGTGTGCCAAGGCATCAATGCTGCTGCAGGTACTAAGATTCCCTTTAGTCTGAAAACTGTTAATAGTATTAGTATCACCTTGCTGTGTTTCTCCCCATTTCTCAATTTTCAATTGTGTTTAGTTGCATAGAATCTCTATAGCTATGTTTGAAACATTTGAATTTGATTATGTGATGGAAAATTCAAAAGCTTTAATGTCTTCTGCAGAATGTTCCCCCTGCTTTGCTTGTCCGTTTCCTAAGGGAACACCGTTCAGAATGGGCTGACTACGGTGTTGATGCGTACTCTGCTGCATGTCTTAAAGCTAGTCCTTATGCCGTTCCTTGTGCAAGACCTGGTGGCTTCCCCAGTAGCCAGGTCATTTTACCTTTGGCTCATACAGTGGAACATGAGGAGGTGAGACAACTACCGTTCCAGTAAAAGTCTTAACGATTAATTTCATATTTTATACTCAACATTGAGATTTTATTTATCTGTTAACTTTTCTTGTCCATCTAATAGTTCTTGGAGGTTGTTCGGCTAGAGGGTCATGCATTCTCTCCTGAAGATGTTGCTTTGGCGAGGGATATGTATTTGTTGCAGGTCGGTTTTACTTATTTTTCATATATGGAATGAGTTATTCGGCTTGGAGCCTCAGATTGCATGTTAGGCTTTTTATAATTGATACGGTTTTTTTTATATGGCAGCAATGTTGTGGGGTTGATGAAAATGCTGTTGGTTCCTGTGCTCAACTTGTTTTTGCACCAATTGATGAATCCTTTGCTGATGATGCTCCTCTGTTGCCATCTGGTTTCCGCGTTATTCCATTAGATTCTAAAACAGTCACGGTAACATCTCTGAACTTGATAAATAATTGAGTAGAAAAATTTGTTCTTTGGATGACCATGAAATTCATTCTATGTTGGACTGTCCAAACTGTTTAAGAAAGGTTTGCTTGACAATCATTTTAGACTCAAAACTCAATAAAATTGGGATAAAAATAGAACTAGACTGCTCAAGACCCCCAAAATCCTTGAATGATAACAAGAGTTTGTAACAGTGCCTCTTTGAAGTCTTAAAACCGTGGGTTTTTTTTATTTTTGAAAAAAGATCACCCAAATAAGATGTCAGATTTGGAATATGAGGTTTTGTTCGAAGAGTTGGGGAAATAATATTTTCTGCTGATATTTTTGCTCGTGATGCACATTACTTTTGTATTTCCTTGTAGCTATTACCCATTTTCCTGTAATTATCTTTATTTTTAACTGCAGGATGGACCTGCTGCAACTCGGACCCTGGACTTGGCCTCCGCACTTGAAGTTGGATCCGGTGGTACTCGTGCAGTTGGTGAAACTGAACTGAATAATTACACCTCTAGGTCAGTGCTGACAATTGCATTCCAATTCACTTTTGAGAATCACCTGCGAGACAATGTGGCTGCTATGGCCCGCCAGTATGTGCGTAGTGTTGTGGGATCAGTTCAGAGGGTAGCCATGGCTATTGCCCCCTCCCGGCTCAGCTCGGATGTGGGACCAAAGCCACTTCCTGGTTCTCCTGAGGCTCTTACTTTGGCACGATGGATTTGTCGAAGTTACAGGTTTGACTTAAACCTCTTTTTGCTCGAATGAATGCATGGCTTAGAGACAACCAACTGTAGGAGAAGCTTTCTTCAGTTTTTTATATTGCTGTTGGTGTTTTATGTTCAGGATTCACACTGGGGGAGAGCTTCTTCGGGTTGAGTCCCCAGCTGGTGATGCTTTGTTGAAGCAACTATGGCACCACTCTGATGCAATCATGTGCTGTTCCCTGAAAACAAATGTAATTTCTTAAACTACATATACCATTTTGTCTGTTGAGTTATCTAAAAGTATTTTATTATAAATGATATATATCTTCGGTTAATCTAAAAAAGATTTGTGAACTAATCTGATTGGCAAATTTATACTTTGCAGGCACCTCCTGTTTTTACCTTCGCTAACCAGGCAGGACTTGATATGCTCGAAACTACTCTTGTGGCCCTTCAAGACATAATGCTCGACAAGATTCTAGATGAAGCTGGCCGTAAGATACTCTGCTCAGAATTTGCCAAGATCATGCAGCAGGTAAAAATTTGAAACACCTGAAGCTGACACTGATTCTGACATGTCGACTTCATCACCCCTGTTAACATTTATATTCCTGTAATTGTGCAGGGATTTGCATACCTACCAGCGGGAATATGTGTATCAAGCATGGGAAGGCCGGTGTCATATGAGCAGGCAGTGGCATGGAAAGTTCTGAATGATGATGATTCAAATCACTGCCTGGCGTTCATGTTCATAAACTGGTCTTTTGTGTGATGGAATATGTGAAAGACTTACTTAAAAACTTAGGGGGTATCTATTAAATTATGTGTACTTGCTCCTAGAAGCATTTTATTATTATAATACTTACTAATACTATATGACAGATAATGTTATTTCATGAATGCTTTTTTTATATTAAACAATGTATGGGGATAATTATGCTATCTTAAATCATCAGTCAAAATTCCTCTGCTAAGTTTGATTAGTCATCCATTATTGTTGATTGGTTTTAGATTCAGCAGTTGAGTGTGTTATTGTCAAACTGATAATCATTTTTGTTTAATTTTGTTTTTTGTAGTCAATTTTTGAGCAGGACTTGGTTTTGCAACCTTTCTATTGTGCTCTCTGTTTATATGATTGGTGGTTGCATGGAATGGCAAGGACAAGAAAATTATTGAAACTTGGGATAATTTCATAATCAAGATAACCCTAGTTCCCATTATTATTATTATTATTATTACTATTATTACACATAATATTTAAGTGTATGCAGTCAAGTCAAAGTATTATTTAAATTTAATGGTTTATGTATAAGGAACTGATATATTTTATATCAGTTTGAAATGACAATAGAAAAACTATATATATAATATATATATAAATGTTCAAGTCAGTGAGCATAGTGGACCGTTAGATTTACATACTTTGACTTATACTTATCAAAACTTTTTCATAATCAATGGTCCATATGTATTGGTATTGATATAGTTACATCAGTGTACATTGATGTAAACATGATCGATATATAGAAATATATTAATACACTAACGATAAATCATTTCCCATCTTAGTATGAGGAGGTCTATAATTCAAGATCTTTATGAAAGGTTAAAGAGACCTAATTGTAAGGATGGTCAAATTATCCTTGGATATGAAAATCTATAGGAATCGACTCCATTTGGGGCAAGGACGGATACTATTATATTTGGGGACTAGACTTGGATGAATACAATCCTTATATGCATTATATTTTTTGGGACGAAATTAGATATGGTTTATTTATCTGTTCTATCTGATACTATCGTTATTAATTTTAATATTATAACGAATTTATATTGATTCTAATTATATATTTTTTTTCTCGCCTAAAAATCTAAACGTTAGTTTCATAAATTTAATCTTTAACCTGTTTAAAGGATTTATTTATTATTTATTTATTTATTTATGAGATTTGTATGGTTGACGGGTTGTTATGAGAAATTTTGAAATTTTGAAATTTTAGAATTTTAAAACATGATATTTTTGGTGGAATTGTACTCTCGTACTAGAATAGTAGAATACAAAAAATATTGGAAAAGAAATAACATTTTATTAAAAATTGAGAGTAGACGTCACCTGAGTAAAGACAGAGAGAGTAAATGAGGAGTGCACTGTTAATTGACGGCAGCAAAGTGTACGACGTTACAGAGTGAGTGAGAAAGATCAGAGAAAGTGAGAAGTGTCCTACTCCTTTGGTGATTGTGATGATCAGTTCAGCTGCATGCGCGTCTTGGTGTTAGAGTAAACCCTACTTTTCACACCTTCCCTCCTCAGCTTTTTGTTAAAAAAATATATATATTTGATGGGTTTAGTTAAACAGTAATGTTACACATCCAACCTAAAATTTCATATTTTTCATTCCACTACATGTGGAATGTGAGGTGTCAAATGGTGAGCGGATACATGGGGTAGGTGAGATAAATCATCATTAATGTGTATCTACTCACAATTTGACACCTCACATGCAACATGTAGTGGGATGAAAAATGTGGGATTTTAGGTTGGATGTTTAGCATTATTGTTAGTTAAAATACAGAATCCGTAATATTAATGGACAGTTATATGAGAAAGAGTTTAGTTTCTTTTTATTTTTATTTTTTTGATTAAACAGATCTTTCGGTGGGAATAACCCAAAGGATTACAACACCTGGAATACAGATCTAGGGTAATTACAACTGGGACTCTTCAGCTAAGAACACATAAGCACAGCCCAGAAATTAAGCCCCACAAACGGGGGAAAACACCGCCTGTGAAGACACAAGCACAACCCTGAAAAAGAGTTTAGTTTCTTTTTATTTTAATTCCGTTTTAATTTTTAAATCTTTAATTTTTATACATCATTTAATTGAAATCTAAAGATTTGTAATCGACCCAACAACTGTATTTAGGGGTAATTGTTATATCATTTCAATTTTAATGATTTTCCTTTACCTCTCTAATCCTTTCCACTTTTATTTTCTATATTTTGGATTAACATTAAAACGGGGTAATTGTTATATAAACCCATTGTTTTTGTTTTTTTAAAGCAGATATGGATCGAATCACACTATCACTGATTTATCGGGATTTAACGAGAACAATAATTACATAGATAACCTAGAATACAATACAAATGGAACAACAAAGGAAGGATTTCATAGTTCATACACATAATTTAATAAGTAAAATTTGGTAAGTAAAAGTGGTACTCAATCCCTATCACCGTATCACGTATCCGAAAAGAAGAATAGTGTCTAACAACTTTTTTTTTTTTTTTTCCTTTTGTGTGGAAAGGAGGCAGATTTAAACCCAAATCTTCTTAGGATAGGCATAGGCTTGTGCATATGAATAAAGTAAATAAAGTTATATGTATTTTTTTTTTTTTTTGTATTAAAAACGATGAAATTGAGAAAAAATAAAAGAAATGGAGAAACTAAAAAGTCAAAACAAAGTTGAAAAATGGAGGAGACAAGGAAAAGAAAGATAAAAAAAAAGAGGTGACATTGAAAGAGAGAGTGAGAGAGGAATCGTTAATTCTGTTGGTACAAATCTGTGGGAAGGGCCCTACACTCCCTACAAGAATATGAAGACAAATCCCACATATTATTATTTTTCTCAGTCAAGACTGCCATCTCACCACCCCCACTCTCCTCCACACAATTTCCTTAAAAGCCTCCTCTTAGTCCTCTGCCCTCTCTGTGCATGACTGCAACAGAAACAAGACAATTTTGTATGCCACTACCATTTATTGAATTTGCCCCCCCACACCCACCCTACCTTTTGTCCATATTTGTCTTTTCCCTTTGTACTCTCCCACATCGAACCAATTTTACATCATGCATGTGTCCAAATATCCCCTTAATTAAGGTGAGTAATGTCACATGTGTATGCTTCCTATACTTAATCTCATGCTCATATTCAATTTGTGGCATGTATATAATATATCCAATAACATATCAAATATATATATATATATATATTTTTGAATTTACAAAATGTCGGTATCTGGCGAGATAAGACTCTGTTAGCACAGTCCGAAATACTTCTCCCACAATTGGGAAGAGAGCACCCACACTTGGGATTAATGTCCAATGAGGGACAAATAATATATAAATATATATATATATACACACTAAGACGTTGAATCGTGGTGGTGGAGACTCACTAGGGAGAGTCCAACCATATTGGCAAGAGGCCATTATACCAATATTTTCAAATTTGGTTAAAAAAAAAAAATTAAGGTAAAAATTTAATAAAGTTGGGCTTTATAGGGCATGGTCCCTCCGAAACCTCAAAAGTGGGGAAGTCCAGCATATTACGTATCGGATCTGGATCATCTGTTGATCTGATTTTTTCAAACATTTGAAGATAATAATCTACATTTAAAGATAATGAAAATAAAATAAATAAATAAATAAATCTCAACCATTTATTACATATGTCATTAGATCTATGTAAGTTAGGATAAAGATCAGATCAACCCTACGTAATAATATATCATGTGATATTGTAACGATGCAGTGGACGACCAAACTCTTAGGTAAATGATCTAACAGTTTTTGTCTTAATGATCATTTGTCTAAAACTTACATCCTAAGTCAAAACTCTTTTAAAAAAAAAATAATAATTCAAGGAAATAATCACTTTTGTCCAATAGTGTCCTAAATAAGGACATGAAAGGACCCCACAGATTTTAGAAGGGCAATATGGGATCAAGATTCAAAGAAAAAAAAAAATTCCCTAACAAATTATCCCAAAAGACCCAGCAATTTCTGACCAATCAGAATCGGTACATTTCTGATTTCTTTTTTACTTGGTGGGGCCCATCCCCATCCCTCCAGTAATGTGTACGTTTAACAGTCACGTACGCTCTCGTATGCATATCACACAACCACCCCCATACATGCATACATAGACCATAGTCATACATACATACATGCATAATATTACGTGGAACCCACTACTTCTAGAGCGGCCAAGTCTAGTTTTTAAAGGCTTTTGTCCGTTTTTAATTTTCAGACGTTTGAAATTCGTGTATTTTCGAGCCTCGTGCTCTTCTTCTTTAGAATCGTCTCAACATTTTCAAATTTTAATAAAAAAACAAAAGGAACCCAACAATATCTATGATTCTATGGTCTAGGCTATGATTGGCTCAACTCTTTTGGTTTAAAACCACAACCAGAAAAAGCTTTTTTACAATATATTTACAGAGGTGATAAATATGCATTTAGTAAAATTGATTTTATAATTTATTATTAGTCTTTTCGTATCTTTTTGGTGCAGAGCAAAAATTAAAGTTGAGGACCAGGGCAGGTCCCTCTTTTTGCTTTGCCTTTACAGTTTCCACTTTTGTCGATTCTCTCTATTCATTTTTTCAGATTTCAGATTTCAGATAAGCGTGCCCTTGTTGAGATCCTTTTCATGGCTTTGTTTTAGGCTTTTAGCATCAAAACCCACAACCCAACGAGAACCTCTTCTTTTAGACTACACTTATTAATTAAACTGCAACAGAAAGAGAGGATCTTGTAGGGTTTTTATTAGGAGATTTAGTAGAGATGTAGAGTGGGTAGACTATCATGGTCTGAGAGAGATTAGCTAAGGTGTTTGACTGGTGGGGTTTTTGGAATTTTTCTTCTTCAGTGAATGGAAAATTTGGTGGGTGAGTGGGTTTATGAATGTGTAAACCATCTGTTTTGCTGGAAGATTTTTGCAGAGTGGACTGGAAATGATATGATGATGGGTTTTTTTTTTTTTTTTTGGTTGAGAAATTTTGATACTTATAATTAATAGAGTTGATGATGATTGATGCTTTCGTTCTTGGGATTTTGTGTTGGACCAAACAAGCTAGTTTCAAGTTTTTGGGTTATAGATATCTGTTATCTACTTTTACTTCAGTAGCAGCCAATGCTTTGAAAAACAAAATTCCAAAATTTAAACAAAATCTTTATTGAAAACAAAATCAAATATTCAAATCCCACCCAACTTCTCATTTCATCAAATTATAAGTTGTCAAGTTGATAACCATAAGGTCCATAACAAACAAACAGATATTATGTACAATTTTTTACTGTTACTATTTAGCAAAACTATATGGGTATATACATTACGAACAGTCCTATTGCATCCAAGAGGATCCGTGGCGCTATGGTAGCGCGTCTGACTCCAGATCAGAAGGTTGCGTGTTCGATTCACGTCGGGTTCAATTCCCAAATTTTTTTATTTTTTTATTTGAATCCTTTTGTTTGTTTATTTTGGATTTTTGAATGGTAATATCGCTAATAAATTTATTTCTTTCAAAAGATATTCTTAATTTTTTTTTAAAAAAAATTAACTAATAAAATAATAAGTTATTGAAAAGATAAACCGTAAATAATATAAGAATAAACTATAATTAATTCTAAATATACTTACTTTAAATAGGTTGATTAATATTTTACCCATTAACTTATTGGGTTTTTAAATGAAAACTCAAACTCATTTGCTATTTTAATGGGTAGTCCGAAACCGATTAATTTAACCCATTATTTTTTATTATTTTTAGTAATTAATAATTTGATTTTATTAAAGAAGAAAAAAAATAAGAAAAAAACGTAAAAATTTTAAAAAAAATGAAGAAAAAAAATTAAAAATAAAAACTTATTACTCAAATTAGGTTTTAGTTGCAATACATGAAATGTATTATTAATGGACTATTATGTGAGAGAGAGTTAGTTTCTTTTTATTTTAATTTTTATACACCTTTGAATTGAAATCTAAAAATTAGAAATTGACCCGGCAACTATACAATTCCGTATAGGAGATGAATCCTTGAAATTAATATTAAAAAAAAAAAAACCATATTATAATACAATTATAACTGATGTTTAAAATTACTCAGCTTACTCATAACTCATGGGTTGGGTATAACTTTACGATATATATTTATTAAAATAAAAGGCAAAAAAGGTATTTTGAAATACCTCTATTTGTGAAGAGAAGTTTCAGTCTTCAGCTCTGCTTGAACCCATGACCTTGAAGGTCATAGAGGACAATCAGACCAACAAGGTTGTGCTAGGGTTCATATAACTTTTGTGTTAACTCCTATATATCCATTAATAACCATGTGAGTGAGAACAACCTTTTTTTTCGGAGATTTATAATTTGGTCCCTGAATTTTCAGAAAATGTCACCTTCTTACTTGACTTAGTTGACTACAACAAAATCTCGGTCTATTGCATTTTGTTTTTATCAATCGGCTTGTGTGTAATATTATATTGCATTTTATCACATTTTTTTTAATATATAATAAAATGCTTAAAATAAAAATATAATAAAATATTTATTTATTTTTACTAAATTTAGCAAAATAATAAAAATATTAATAAAAATAATTAATAAATTAGGAGGAGGAGGAGAGAGTATGGGATACTTTCGGAACAATTCACCAGTGGATCTAAAGTGTATGGAAAAATCATCAGGTTTGGATGGGGGTGAATGGGTAGGAGACACAGGGAAAAACAGTGATTGAGAGTGATGAGAATAAGGTTTTGGTTTGTAAGAATGATCTTTGGTCAGCTGCTCAAGCTGTTCTTTAAGTTGCATGATTTCTCTTTCTTTTGTATCAAAATCTGGGCCAGAATATCCATGAGAAATATATCTGTGGAGATCAGAATGAAGTTTTGCAATTCTGGATTGAAGGTCAGAAGCCAAGTCTCTGAAGGTGGCATCAAGACTCTGGAGATGATGATTATGTTGAGAAACATGTCGTGTAACACGATCAATCTTCTTATCAATAAAATTAAGAACTCTGTTTTGAGCCCTGGCATTGTGGGATTGCCAGTTGAGGACTTGTTCAGCCTGGGAGGGCTGCTTGAAAGAACCATCAGATTGGACTTCGGTAGATTGGACAAAAGGTTTTGAGAAACGAGTTTTTTCTTGATTTGAGGAAGGTTCAAGTGGAGGGAAATCACAATCATAATCTGAGGTCATGTAGCAAGGGACTGGTGTGGGTATTTTAGGGACTACAAGGGCAGATTGTGGAGGTAGGAGACCTTCAGATCGGAGGATCTGTAAAGCTCTGTCATAAATGGGTAAATATTTATTTTTGATAGGATAGAGGCCTATACAAGGACTGTCAGGGTGATCCGGTTTGCGAGGTGTGTTCCAGGGTTTGCAGGAGGTAGGAGAAGTGTCTTTGAGACATGTTCGACATATGCAGTCTGCATCACACATATTGGGATCAACATCTCAAATGAAGTGACCACGGATCTTATCAGTGTAGATCGGGGATCCGTCAGCTTCAAAACTGTGGATAGGAATATCATCTTCAGTTGTGACAGGTTGGATCATAAGGGCTTGGAAAATAGGAGGAGTCTTTGAACTGGAAGGAGCCTTAGAACTGGTGAGGGGTGCATAGATTGTTTTGATGGAGCCATCTAGTTGAGGAACATATGATGTATCAGTAGCAACGATAGGAGCTTCGTCCTGGAAAATCTTTTCATAATTTGTGAGCCATTCAAGGGGCATGATTTCCGTAAGCTTTTCTCTGGGTAGCTATTTTGGAATTTGAAGGATGGTAGGGACTTCATCTTCTCTTTCTGCTTTGATGAAGATCGTATCACCATTATGACCAGGAAGTGGGAGATCAAGAGCATGGTCTTGGAGTCTGTAAGCAAGCTGGTGATGAACAGTAGCCATGTAGGAATTAGCTTGCATGGGCGCACCAAGGATCTGAATCTGGATCTTGAGACATTTGTGGAGGTTCTGATCCCTTAAAGGAATGTTAAAGTTGAGATAATATGTGAGGGATATGCTTCCAGCATGAAGAGTAGATAGGCAAGTGCCAATCATAGCATGTTCGTACTGAGTGTAAATGGTGTTGAGCAAGGCAGTCTGGCAGTGACAGGTAAACCTTTTCGACCATGTAGAGAGAGGATGATTCGGACAGCACCTATGTAGAGGTGAGAGTATCCGTCTTTGATCCATTGATCTATCATGTTTTGATCAATGGTGAAAGTGACATATTGTTCACTGGGAGAGGATGGAATCAAGCATTTATCTAAACCTGTGGACTGGACATATTCTTTGATGGGAAGTGGTCTGGTATGGACAAGACGAGTTAACCGAGTGGCGAGAGATTTGTTTCTCTTGAAGATGTTGTATGGGTTGAGCAAATGGAAAGTTGTTTCATTTATCTGGGCTGAAGCAGGGATATGGGTGTATTCTACTAGATCTTGGATTCTGTTGGAATGGGTTCTTTGGATAGTAGGAGGAGGCAAGGACATGGAAGAAGATAATCTATTAGGGACTAGAGTAGCAGTAGAGGGATTAGTGGTAGTGTTTGCCATTTCTGAGAAATTTCATCCTTCTAAACCAGTTTCAAATACTCATAACAGTCTAACTCTTTACTTGGATACCATTTGGGTGGCAGGTACCCCTGGGTGCCTCTCTAGGGTTTTTAAAGTTTTCCCCACAAAGACGGCCTAATCACGGCCTAAACAGGGTATTAACATTTCAACCAACCAGAGACAGACAGGGACTTTAAGCCGAAAACATCTCATCTTCTGATGTGCAGGATCCTCAACTAGAGGCAAGCACAGAGCATACTGAGATAATTACAGACTGTTACTTATATGAGAGACAGGCATTCGAAGGAAGAAGAGAGAGTATTTAGCAAGACATGAGAAATTAAAACACAAGAGAAATATTTTTATTTTTTCAGACTCTGAATTTTACAAAAGACGAGCTCTCCTTATATAGAGGGAGAGATAGGAAACATCTAAACTGAGTACATAGTAGAGCCAACAAACGTGGCATATGACAAATAAAAGTAAACTAGGGGCCATCGGCCAAATGTAACCAAATACAAACAAACAAGGCCTAATAAAGACAAATGGGCCTAATACAACCAAACAGTGCCTAATAAAACAAAACATAATAATGAAAGTAAATTATTACACAAGATAAGATCACGAGCTCGGAACTCGAGCTGAGCTGAGATTACGGACTGGATAGATTACAGGTGGCATGATTTTCATCATCTGAGTCTTGGGCACCACAGATGAAGCAGGGCCAGGCAAAATCAAAGGGGTCCTGAGAGTCAATCATGTATGGCTGGTGAGGATGATGAGGGACCAGTAGGAGAAGTCATGAAGATAAGAGGATAGTGACCTGTGGATGTAATGAGATGGGTGAGTGGAGGCCTGGAGAGCATATCAGCAATTATATTATGATGGCCTTTCACATGGCGAACAGTGAAGTCATATCGGGCAAACCAATCTTTGAGTCTCAAAAGGAGAGGATTGGGAGGAATCTTATTGCGAAAATCGAGTATCTTTGGGAAGGATGAGTTGTCCATTTCAACAATAAAGTTTCTTGTCCGGAGGTGAAAATCGAGCTTTTGGATTCCATATTCGACAGCAAGAATCTCTTTATAGACAGTGTGATAATGCTGTTAGGCATATTTGAATTTGCCACTGGCATGACCATAGTTTCTCCATTGACCTTCTCGATCTTCAATGAGAACGGCTCCCCAGAAAATATCGCTAGCATCAGTCTAGAGAATGAGTTGGCCGGAAGAAGGGATGATGATGGCAGGAGGAGATTGAGAGATTTCCTTGAATTTTATGACGGCCTCAGTGTGGGAGGAATTCCAGGGAGAAGGATGCTTCTTTAGTAGGGCGGAGAGGACCGAGGTGTATTGACTGACATGAGGAATAAAGTCTCTGACATAGTTGACGATTCCTAGGAATTGTTGAACTTGTTTCACGCTAAGATCAGAATCATGGAAGTCTAATAATCGGACAGCCAAATGAGGACCAGGACGGTATTGGCCGTTGGAAATGTGCATTCCAAGAAATTCAATTTCAGATCTTCCGACTATGCTTTTCTTTTCGGAGAGCATGACACCATAGTGTTGAACAATGTCATGGAACTGTTGAAGAAGAAGATTGTGAGAGGTATCATCTGGAGAGAACAGGAGGATGTCATCAATGTAGATGAGGGCTGAGTGTAAGAGAGGGTGAAAAATTCTGGTAACAGCCTTTTGGAAAAGGGATGGAGCAGTTTTTAAACCAAAAGGGAGAACAGTCCATTGGTATTGTGCATTAGGAAGACAGAATGCTGTCTTATATCTTTCATCTGGATGAATACCAATTTGCCAAAAAACACATTTGAGATCAAATTTGGAGAAGATCGTAGCTCCTGGAAGCTGAGAGAATAAGACATTCAGCCTGGGAACAGAAAACTTGTCATCTTTGAGAAAAAGGTTGAGAGGCTTGTAATCCACGACTAATCTCCTTTTTCCTTTGAGCAATTCTGTGTGTTTTTCAACGTAAAAGGCTTGACACGCCCAGGGGGAAGAGGTATGTTCTATCAGACCTTGATGAAGGAGGTCATTGCATTCTTCATTAGTGAGTGTGAGATCTGAGGGAGACATGCCTGAGTGGGTAGCCTTAGTAGGATTATTATCTTCATTAAGCTTAAAGGGAAGCTTGATAAAGAAATCTGGATTTTTCCACAGAGGAGAAGGGTGAGAGAAAGTGGCATGATTGTCAGCACAAAGCAGGAGCAATTTATGTTGAATGTTTTCAAAAGGGGCTTGGATTTCTGAGAGCGGGAAAATCTTCGAAACGTCAGAAAAAGCTTTGAAATGCTTGTTGTATCGAATGCCAGTAGGGAGAATCCGGAGAGATTTACTTTTGTAGAAAACATCCCAGCCGATGAGGATATCTTTATCCCGAAGAGAAGTGCCGAAGACTTGGACCCAAAGAGTAAAGGATAAGAAAAACTGGATATCAATCGCTTTCCTGGAAATCAGATTAGTGGAAAAAACTTTTCCATCAGCGGCTCAAAAATGCCGAACTTGGGATTTCCAGAATTCTGGAGGAAGAACCTTTGGATTCATCATTGTGGTGTGAGAACCTGTGTCAAAATAAGCGATGACATCAACAGGTTTGGAGTACTTGTCAGGTAGAATCCGAACCGGAGTTTGGGGTCCAAAATGAGAAACGAGCGGAGTAGCTTGATAAGATTCTGGAATAGAGCTGTAGTCAGAGGAGCCATAATATTCTGAGTCAGAAAGATCTTCTTGAAGAAGAAAGGTTGTGGAGGGATCTGCATGATCCTGTTCAGAGAAGATGGACTCAATGTCTGCATCGGACGGAACTTCATCAGCAATGTCTTTTAGCTGCTGAACTAATCTGGCGGACTTTGCCTTTTTGTTGGGACATTTCTTTGCATAATGTCCGGGTTTGCCACAAATGTAGCATCGTTGGGATTTATTCCAACCTCGCTTTGCTTTCTTTCTGAAGAACTTGAATCTTTTAGAGTTACCTTTCTTGTTTTTGAAGTGTTTGAAATGATTTTTCTTCTTTGTTCTGCAGGTGCAAGAGGCTAAGGATTTGCACTTGATCTGAAGAGAAGGTTGACGGCATTGGGACTGCAGGTTTTTTGCTTCTGTAAGCATCTTGGAGAAGAATCTTTGAGTGGCACAGAGTTTATTCAGAGAGCTGAGAGCATACATGTGGAGTTCACCTAAGGATGTATCATTGAGAGAGCGTCCCGAGGTGTCTATTTTCCGTTGTATCTCATCTTGGAGGTCATCTGGAAGGGAATTGACATAAACTTGTTTAAGACTATGATCATTAATCCCACCAAGGGTATGATATCGTTGAGACATCCGCTTGTAATGGAACATGATGTCTTTTCTTTTGAGAGAGCAGCAACGCATGTCAAAGAATTCTTGTCTAGCTTGTTTGTGGATATGATCAGGATCACCAAGGAATTCTCTGAAAATATATCCCATGGCTTGTGAGGCTAAGGGAACTCGAACAAATTGGAGTTGTCTATATTCGCCAAGAGCCTGGTACCAGTCTCTGAGAGAACCAGTAAAACGAGAGAAAAACTCACGTAGAATTGTTTCAAGGTTCTGTTCAGACTTTGCCAGTTGGAGGTCAAGCCATGCGCTCATCTCAGAAACCCGTTTTCTCCAGGAACCAGGAGAAGTGTCATCAAGGGTAAACCAAGGGTCATTAGTTGGTTTAGCAGTAGGACGACCAGGAACATGTTCTGGAGGTTCTTCGACAAAAAGGGCTGGAGAAGTGGAGGCAGTCTCATCAGGAGACTCATAGGTTCTGGTAGAGGGTTGAGAGTCTGTGCGAGATGCCATAAAAACTTGAGTAAGATCTGCATGATCATGAGGAGAAGAGGCGGCACTATCCAGCCAGGATGAATAACAAGAAGTCTGTGACGACTGAGAGGAGACATCTTCAGAAAAGGATGCGGAATCAGACCTGAAGGAAGAGGAAAATGTCTTAGAGGCAAATAGAGCTGGGTCATATGAACCGGAAGCAACTTGCTTGTCTTTCTGCTTCGAAGGGGACCTTTTCTTAGGCTTTCCTGGAGGAGGAGAGAGTATGGGATACTTTCGGAACAATTCACCAATGGATCTAAAGCGTCTGGAAAAATCATCAGGTTTGGATAGGGGTGAATGGGTAGGAGACACAGGGAAAAATAGTGATTGAGAGTGATGAGAATAAGGTTTTGGTTTGTAAGAATGATCTCTGGTCAGCTGTTCAAGCTGTTCAAGCTGTTCAAGCTGTTCTTTAAGTTGCTTGATTTCTCTTTCTTTTGTATCAAAATCTGGGCCAGAATATCCATGAGAAATATATATGTGAATGTCAGAATGAAGTTTTGCAATTCTTGATTGAAGGTCAGAAGCCAAGTCTTTGAAGGTGGCATCAAGACTCTGGAGATGATGATCATGTTGAGAAACATGTCGTGTAACGCGATCAATCTTCTGATCAATAGAGTTAAGAACTCTGTTTTGAGCCCTGGCATTGTGGGATTGCCAGTTGAGGACTTGTTCAGCCTGGGAGGGCTGCTTGAAAGAGCCATTAGATTGGACTTCGGTAGATTGGACAAAAGGTTTTGAGAAACGAGTTTTTTCTTGATTTGAGAAAGGTTCAAGTGGAGGGAAATCACAATCATAATCTGAGGTCATGTAGCAAGGGACTGGTGTGGGTATTTTAGGGACTGCAAGGGCAGATTATGGAGGTAGGAGACCTTCAGATCGGAGGATCTGTAAAGCTCTGTCATAAATGGGTAAAGGTTTAGTTTTAATAGGATGGAGGCCTATCCAAGGACTGTTAGGTTGATCCGGTTTCCAGGTAATCGAGTTAGACTGTTATGAGTATTCGAGACTGGTTTAGAAGGAAGAAATTTCTCAGAAATGGCAAACAATACCACTAATCCCTCTACTGCTACTCTAGTTCCTAATAGATTATCTTCTTCCATGTCCTTGCCTCCTCCTACTATCCAAAGAACCCATTCCAACAGAATCCAGGATCTAGTATAATACACCCATATCCCTGCTTCAGCCCAGATAAATGAAACAACTTTCCCTCTGCTCAACCCATACAACATCTTCAAGAGAAACAAATCTCTCGCCACTCGGTTAACTCGTCTTGTCCATACCAGACCACTTCCCATCAAAGAATATGTCCAGTCCACACTCCACAGGTTTAGATAAATGCTTGATTCCATCCTCTCCCAGTGAACAATATGTCACTCTCACCATTGATCAAAACATGATAGATCAATGGATCAAAGACGGATACTCTCACCTCCACATAGGTGTTGTCCGAATCATCCTCTCTCTACACGGTCGAAAAGGTTTACCTGTCACTGCCAGACTGGCCTTGCTCAACACCATTTACACTCAGTACGAACATGCTGTGATTGGCACTTGTCTATCTACTCTTCATGCTGGAAGCATATCCCTCACATATTATCCCAACTTTAACATTCCTTTAAGGGATCAGAACCTCCACAAATGTCTCAAGATCCAGATTCAGATCCTTGGTGCGCCTATGCAAGCTAATTCCTACATGGCTACTGTTCATCGCCAGCTTGCTTACAGATTCCAAGACCATGCTCTTGATCTCCCACTTTCTGGTCATAATGGTGATACGATCTTCATCAAAGCAGAAAGAGAAGATGAAGTCACTACCATCCTTCAAATTCCAAAACAGCTACCTAGAGAAAAACTTACGGAAATCATGCCCCTTGAATGGCACACAAATTATGAAAAGGTTTTCCAGGATGAAGCTCCTGTCGTTGCTACTGATACATCATATGTTCCTCAACCAGATGGCTCCATCAAAACAATCTATGCACCCCTCACCGGTTCTAAGGCTCCTTCCAGTTCAGAGACTCCTCCGATTTTCCAAGCCCTTATGATCCAACTTGTCACAACTGAAGATGATATTCCTATCCACAGTTTTGAAGCTGACGGATCCCTGATCTACACTGATAAGATCCGTGGTCACTTCATCTGGGATGTTGATCCCAATATGTGTGATGCAGACTACATATGTTGAACATTTCTCAAAGACACTTCTCCTACCTCCTGCAAACCCTGGAACACACCTTGCAAACCAGATCACCCTGACAGTCCTTGTATAGGCCTCCATTCTATCAAAAATAAACCTTTACCCATTTATGATAGAGCTTTACAGATCCTCCGATCTGAAGGTCTCTTACCTCCACAGTCTGCCCTTGCAGTCCCTAAAATACCCACACCAGTCCCTTGCTACATGACCTCAGATTATGATTGTGATTTCCCTCCACTTGAACCTTCCTCAAATCAAGAAAAAACTCGTTTCTCAAAACCTTTTGTCCAATCTACCGAAGTCCAATCTGATGGTTTTTTCAAGCAGCTCTCCCAGGCTGAACAAGTCCTCAACTGGCAATCCCACAATGCCAGGGCTCAAAACAGAGTTCTTAACTCTATTGATCAGAAGATTGATCGTGTTACACGACATGTTTCTCAACATGCTCATCATCTCCAGAGTCTTGATGCCACCTTCAGAGACTTGGCTTCTGACCTTCAATCCAGAATTGCAAAACTTCATTCTGATCTCCACAGATATATTTCTCATGGATATTCTGGCCCAGATTTTGATACAAAAGAAAGAGAAATCATGCAACTTAAAGAACAGCTTGAGCAGCTGACCAAAGATTATTCTTACAAACCAAAACCTTATTCTCATCACTCTCAATCACTGTTTTTCCCTGTGTCTCCTACCCATTCACCCCCATTCAAACCTGATGATTTTTCCAGACACTTTAGATCCACTGGTGAATTATTCCGAAAGTATCCCATACTCTCTCCTCCTCCAGCAAAGCCTAAGAAAAGGTCTCCTTCGAAGCAGTAAGACAAACAAGCTACTTCCGGTTCATACGACCCAGCTCTATTTGTTTTCCTCTTCCTTCAGGTCTGATTCCGCATCCTTTTCTGAAGATGTCTCCTCTCAGTCGTCACAAACTTCCTGTCATTCATCCTGGCTGGATACTGCTGGCTCTTCTCCTCATGATCATGCAGATCTTACTCAAGTTTTTATGGCATCTCGCACAGACCCTCAACCCTCTACCAGAACCTATGAGTCTCCTGATGAGACTGCCTCCACTTCTCCAGCCCCCTTTGTCGAAGAACCTCCAGAACATGTTCTTGATCGTCCTACTGCTAAACCAACTAATGGCCCTTGGTTGGCCCTTAGTTTACCCCTGATGACACTTCTCCTGGTTCCTGGAGAAAACGGGTTTCTGAGATGAGCGCATGGCTTGACCTCCAACTGGCAAAGTCTGAACAGAACCTTGAAACAATTCTACGTGAGTTCGTCTCTCGTTTTATTGGTTCTCTCAGAGACTGGTACCAGGCTCTTGGCGAATATAGACAACTCCAATTTGTTTGAGTTCCCTTAGCCTCACAAGCCATGGGATATATTTTCAGAGAATTCCTTGGTGATCCTGATCATATCCATAAACAAGCTAGACAAGAATTCTTTGACATGCGTTGCTGCTCTTTTAAAAGAAAAGACATCATGTTCCATTACAAGCGGATGTCTCAACGATATCATGCCCTTGGTGGGATTAATGATCATAGTCTTAAACAAGTCTATGTCAATTCCCTTCCAGATGACCTTCAAGATGAGATACAACGGAAAATAGACACCTCGGGATGTTCTCTTAATGATACATCCTTAGGTGGACTCCACATATATGCTCTCAGCTCTCTGGATAAACTCTGTGCCACTCGAAGATTTTTCTCCAAGATGCTCACAGAAGGAAAAAACCTGCAGTCCCAATGCCGTCAACCTTTTCTTCAGATCAAGTGCAAATCCTTAGCCTCTTGCACCTGCAGAACAAAGAAGAAGAATCATTTCAAACACTTCAAAAACAAGAAAAGTAGCTCTAAAAGATTCAAGTTCTTCAGAAAGAAAGCAAAGCGAGGTTGGAATAAATCCCAACGATGCTACATTTGTGGCAAACCCGGACATTGTGCAAAGAAATGTCCCAACAAAAAGGCAAAGTCCACCAGATTAGTTCAGCAGCTAAAAGACATTGCTGATGAAGTTTCGTCCGATGCAGATATTGAGTCCATCTTCTCTGAACAGGATCATGCAGATCCCTCAACAACCTTTGTTCTTTAAGAAGATCTATCTGACTTAGAATATTCTGGCTCCTCTGACTACAGCTCTATTCCAGAATCTTATCAAGCTACTCCCCTCGTTTCTCATTTTGGACCCCAAGCTCCGGTTCGGATTCAACCTGACAAGTACTCCAAACCTGTTGATGTCATCGCTTATTTTGACACAGGTTCTCATATCACAATGATGAATCCAAAGGTTCTTCCTCCAGAATTCTGGAAATCCCAAGTTCGGCATTTCTGAGCCGTTGATGGAAAAGTTTTTTCCACTAATCTGATTTCTAGGAAAGCGATTGGTATCCAGTTTTTCCCATCCTTTACTCTTTGGGTCCAAGTCGTCGGTACTCCTCTTCTGGATAAAGATATCCTCATCAGCTGGGATGTTTTCTGCCAAAGTAAATCTCTCCGGATTCTCTCTACTGGCATTCAATACAACAAGCATTTCAAAGCTTTTTCTAACGTTCCGAAGATTTTTTCGCTCTTAGAAATCCAAGTCCCTTTTGAAAACATTCAACATAAATTGCTCCTGCTTTGTGCTGACAATCATGCCACTTTCTCTCACCCTTCTCCTCTGTGGAAAAATCCAGATTTCTTTATCAAGCTTCCCTTTAAGCTTAATGAAGATAATAATCCTACCAAGGCTACCCACTCAGGCATGTCTCCTTCAGATCTCACGCTCGCTAATGAAGAATGCAATGACCTCCTTCGTCAAGGTCTGATAGAATATACCTCTTCCCCCTGGGCGTGTCAAGCCTTTTATGTTGAAAAACGAACAGAATTGCTCAGAGGAAAAAAGAGATTAGTCGTGGATTACAAGCCTCTCAACCTTTTTCTTAGAGATGACAAGTTTCCTGTTCCCAGGCCGAATGTCTTATTCTCTCAGCTTCCAGGAGCTACGATCTTCTCCAAATTTGATCTCAAATGTGCTTTTTGGTAAATTGGTATTCATCCAGATGAAAGATATAAGACAGCATTCTGTCTTCTTAATGCCCAATACCAATGGACTGTTCTCCCTTTTGGTTTAAAAACTGCTCCATCCCTTTTCCAAAAGGCTGTTACCAAAATTTTTCACCCTCTCTTACTCTCAGCCCTCATCTACATTGATGACATCCTCATGTTCTCTCCAGATGATACCTCTCACAATCTTCTTCTCCAACAGTTCCATGACATTGTTCAACACTATGGTGTCATGCTCTCCGAAAAGAAAAGCACAGTTGGAAGATCTGAAATTGAGTTTCTTGGAATACATATTTCCAACTGCCAATACCGTCCTGGTCCTCATTTGGCTGTCTGATTATTAGACTTCCCTGATTCTGATCTTAGCGTGAAATAAGTTTAACAATTCCTCAGAATCGTCAACTATGTCAGAGACTTTATTCCTTATGTCAGTCAATACACCTCGGTCCTCTCCGCCCTACTAAAGAAGCATCATCCTCCCTGGAATTCCTCCCACACTGAGGCCATCATCAAATTAAAGGAGATCTCTCAATCTCCTCATGCTCTCGTCATCCCTTCTTCGGGCCAACTCATTCTCCAAACTAATGCTAGCGATTTTCTGGGGAGCCGTTCTCTTTGAAGATCGAGAAGGTCAATGGAGATACTGTGGTCATGCTAGTGGCAAATTCAAAGATGCCCAACAACATTATCACACTGTCTATAAAGAGATTCTTGCTGTCAAATATGGAATCCAAAAGCTCGATTTTCACCTCCGGACAAGAAATTTTATTGTTGAAATGGACAACTCATCCTTGCCAAAGATACTCGATTTTCACAATAAGATTCCTCCCAATCCTCTCCTTTTGAGACTCAAACATTGGTTTGCCCGATATGACTTCACTGTTCACCACGTGAAAGGCCATCATAATATAATTGATGATATGCTCTCCAGGCCTCCACTCACCCATCTCATTACATCCACAGGTCACTATCCTCTTATCTTCATGACTTCTCCTGCTGGTCCCTCATCATCCTCACCAGCCATACATGATTACTCTTTCCCACCAGAACTCTTGGCCACGTTGCCATCTGATCATCAACTTTCTCTAGATCAGATTCAGTCCTTCGCCAAGGCTCAACTCCCAGTCTACTTAGCCCACATCAATAGCCAAAACTGTCGTCACACCGTCAACAACCTATCCAGACCATTTCTTGACCCATTCATAATGCCACATTTCTACTACTTTTCTCCTCAACTCCTTTGGTTCCTCTAGTTTTTATCAGTTCTACATCACCATGCCATCGTCTTCCCACTTCAGGCTTTATATGGTCATCTCCATGATCCTTCTCAACAAAACTCTCTGTTATGGGTTTTCCTCCAATGGTTCACGTCCTTGACAAACTGGAAAAATGAACTCACTAAGCTCATGGGACAATATAAC
Organism: Acer yangbiense; assembly: GCA_008009225.1. Classification (NCBI taxonomy): domain Eukaryota; kingdom Viridiplantae; phylum Streptophyta; class Magnoliopsida; order Sapindales; family Sapindaceae; genus Acer; species Acer yangbiense. The sequence goes on along the minus strand of CM017773.1, from coordinate 18,770,210 downwards.
CTTTGGAAGCTTGATCAGGAGTTAGCTGCCTCTGTATGCTGTATATGGATCCTCCATAGGCTCTACAGGTACAATCCCCACAAACGATTCCTATAGACTGCCAATACCAGTTATGAATGGCACACCACGTATGATTATCAAAAGATGTACCCACAAATTCTCCAAGTCTCACTGCTCAATTTCCTCTGTGATGTTAATTACGTCCCCACCGATGAAATTTTCATCCTCCCTGATATCCCTAGAGACCCCACTCAAAGCTAGAACCCTTTTCAAGATTCGTACATGATTGACTCTCAGGACCCTTTTGATTTTGCCTGGCCCTGCTTCATTTGTGGTGCCCAAGACTCAGATGATGAAAATCATGCCACCTGTAATCTATCCAGTCCGTAATCTCAGCTTAGCCCGAGTTCCGAGCTCGTGATCTTATCTTGTGTAATAATTTACTTTCATTATTATGTTTTGTTTTATTAGGCACTGTTTGGTTGTATTAGGCCCATTTGTCTTTATTAGGCCCTGTTTGTTTTTATTTGGTTACATTTGGCCGATGGCCCCTAGTTTACTTTTATTTATCATCCGCCACGTTTGTTGGCTCTACTATGTACTCAGTTTGGATGTTTCTTATCTCTCCCTCTATATAAGGAGAGCTCGTCTCTTGTAAAATTCAGAGTCTGAAAAAATAAAAATATTTCTCTTGTGTTTTAATTTCTCATGTCTTGCTAAATACTCTCTCTTCTTCCTTCGAATGCCTATCTCTCATATAAGTAACAGTCTGTAATTATCTCAGTATGCTCTGTGCTTGCCTCTAGTTGAGGATCCTGCACATCAGAAGATGAGATATTTTCGGCTTAAGGTCCCTGTCTGTCTCTGGTTGGTTGAAATGTTAGTACCATGTTTAGGTTGTGGTTAGGCCGTCTTTGTGGGGAAAACTCTAAAAACCCTAGAGAGGCACCTATGGGTACCTGCCACCCGAGAGACGAACTCACGTAGAATTGTTTCAAGGTTCTGTTCAGACTTTGCCAGTTGGAGGTCAAGCCATGCGTTTATCTCAGAAACCCGTTTTCTCCAGGAACCAGGAGAAGTGTCATCAATAGATTCAGTCCTTCACCAAGGCTCAACTCCCGGTCTACTTAGCCCACATCTCATGGATATTCTGACCCAGATTTTGATACAAAAGAAAGAGAAATCATGCAACTTAAAGAACAGCTTGAGCAGCTGACCAAAGATTATTCTTACAAACCAAAACCTTATTCTCATCACTCTCAATCATTGTTTTTCCCTGTGTCTCCTACCCATTCACCCCCATCCAAACCTAATGATTTTTCCAGACACTTTAGATCCACTGGTGAATTGTTCCGAATGGTATCAGAGCCTCGTCTCGATTACCTGGAGTTCAGGGAAAGAGTTAGACTATTATGAGTATTTGAGACTGGTTTAGAAGGAAGAAATTTCTCAGAAATGGCAAACACTACCACTAATCCCTCTACTACTACTCTAGTCCCTAATAGATTATCTTCTTCCATGTCCTTGCCTCCTCCTACTATCCAAAGAACCCATTCCAACAGAATCCAAGATCTAGTAGAATACACCCATATCCCTGCTTCAGCCCAGATAAATGAAAAAACTTTTCCTTTATAATTTAAAACGTGATTGATGTCTATTTAATATTTAGTTTTGAATTTACAATAATAATAATAATAATTATATGAATTTTTAATATTTATATAATTATTATTGAATATATAACAGATAGTATTAAGTTAACATGCATACTCACATTATATTTTATCACAATTTTATAAATAACAAATTAAATAAAATTATTACTTATAAAATTTGTAATATAAATAATTAATAAAAAAAATATTTGAAAAAAAATATTTATAATTTAAAACAATATTAATGTCTATTTAATATTTAGTTTGAATTTATAATAGTCATAATAATAATTTTTATTTTATTAAATTATTTTCAAAATTATATAATTTTTTAATATTTTATATAATTATTATAATATTGTATATAACTTGATCTAAAAAATAAAGCTCACTAGCAACTTTAACTCAACATAAACCCACATTTTGACTACTATGTATTAGCTAGTGCCTAGTGCAGTAGTGTTATATTAGAAACACTATTGACATTGATTAGTGCAGTACAATCTTGGTCGCCCAAACATATGTGTTGCATTATCTAATACATATTTTAAGTCTCTTATCCAATATCACCAACCGATATGGTTTAGTGGTAAAGAACGATCATTCAGTCTGACAATGTTTAAGATTTGGGTCTTTGTATATGCAAGTAGTATATATATAAGTCTTATATCCAATATGTCATCAAGAACAAAGAAAGTGCTAGAGATATTTCTCCATCAGTCAATATAAATGAGTGCGTATACAACTTATTATTATTATTATTATTATTATTATTATTATATTGATTGGGTAAAGATTTTTCGAAATCAAGCACCGTAAGTGCGACCCAAAAATCTACTCCCAAACATGAAGTACCTTTTCTTACAATATTGGAGAGCTGACTATGTACTCTCAAACACGAAAAATATATCTACTCTCACAATATCGGGAAGAAATCTCCCACACATATAAAAGGGTAGACGTACATCATTTAGCCAATTGTGGATGTATTTATTCTCATTATTTTTTTTTATTTTTTTTTATATATTCAAGATATTCTCATTACTGTTGAACAACCTGATTAGTAAATAATGGAATAATAACAAGTATATTTATTAGTGTTTGCATCGAGGGTTGTTCATACCTATTGAATTCTAACCCAACGTTAAAAGAAAATTGAAAAAAAAAAATATTGTAGTAAAATCATTGTAAAAAAGCCTTTTGAATTTTTATCTTGAAAAAATACCTTTAAACTCAAAAACTATTTCAAAAAGTAGTTCAAGTGCTTTCATTTCCTTTTTACTTAAACAAGATTTTAGCCACACCAAAAAAAAAATAAAAAAATTGACTTGATATAAAATGTTTTATTATTTTAAAGTATATTTATTTATTTTCCACCAAATATAAAAAGAAATATAGATATCAAAATGTTTAATTCTTTATAAAATTTTCACATCATGTAATTTTCTTTTAAAAAATAAAGGTATTTTGAAATACCTCATATAATTAAGGGAAATTACACAAAGTTCCCTTAGGAATCATCATCAATCGAACCCGTGACCTTGAGATTCTCAAGGATCCTAGAGACCATTGAGGTCTGAGGAAGGGTCCATAATCTAAGTCCGAAGAATCATTTATAAATATAGTGTACACACGAAAACCGACGTTTTGCCTTTTTCTATTGAACACCCTCCTCACAAAACAATTGTTTTAGGTTGCGTTTGATTTTTCGTTTAAAAACCAAATAGTGCTGAATTATACTGAATACTGAATAGTGATTGAAAACCGAATATAAGTGATATGTTATTATTTTTTTTTTTTAAGTTACAAATATCTAAAAACAAATACTTTTACATCTATACCCTTTCAGTTGTTATTTATTATATATTACATTTTAATGTATTTTATACAACTAAAAATAGCAATTTAATAATATAATAACAAATTAATAAATAAAAATTCCCAATAAAATATAACCCCTTAAAGTATAAAAATTGAACAAGTTAATTGAAGTTTAATTTAAGAAATAACAAGTTAGAGTAAGCCTCAAATAATGTGTACAATGTTTATATGTGGAATTATAATAATATAATGAAATCTATATGCTCTATCAATGTAGACATACCATATAAATATTCCACAAACATACATAATTCAATTATATATATATAAATTAACAAAATTAGTGTCGAATTTGGGAGTACCTCATGGGCATATAGAGATGATATCGTTGTGCCTGCGACACATGTAAAGTGCAATAGTTTATGGTTAAATTTGTTTGCAAAACTGGTTATTATTATTATTATTATGAGATTGCTAATTTTCCCCAATCACATAATATAAAACTAATCAAATTATGAGGAAAAAAAAGTCCTTACTGCAATATGAATAGAAGTCGAAATAGGTTTGAATATAATTAAAAAAACGATGGATTCAAATGAAGGTTTGGAGTCTTGAAAAAACTAGGTTTCATGACTGCTAAAATTATTTAAATCGTGAGAAGGAAAAAAAAAATATTAATATGGTTAAGGACTTAATGGCTGTGAGAGAAGAGAAAACTGGAAATTAGATAAGATTTATAAGGATAAATTTGGAAGTAATAAATTGATATATATTCAGTTGATTTGCTGTTAAGTGAAAAGTGAAAATTTTTTACTTTTAATAATCAGTGATTTTATCACTTAAAAAATCTAACGAAACAACTTAATGATTAAGTGCCATTAAGTGTTCAATGGAAAAATCAAACAAGCACTAAGTCATGAGCTTACCTATATTAAAAATGCTTGTAATTCATGAATTAATGAATTATAGATCAATTTATAATTGTTTAATTATAAGAAAAAGACACTTATGTCCTTAAAGTGACACCATGAAAATTATTATGAATGGAGGGTAAAATGGTCATATACAAAATTGCCTTTTTCGTTGAAGAGACCTTTGCTAGTTTGCTCCGTCGTTGAGTAAACAGGAACGAAGGACAAAGCATTTTGGAAAATAAACCCTATGAACATTTTGGACTTTTTTGGTTATTCTTTAGAAGTTTTTATTATTATTTTTATTATTATTATTATTATTTATTAAATATTGGTTAAAAACTTTTTTTTTTCTTTTCTAGAAAATGCTAAAAATGAAAGTTTGTGTAAAAAAAATAAAATAATAAATAAATAAATAAATAAAAAACAATCTTGGTTAAATTTTGGCTATTCAATCAATGGGCATAGATGCAATTAGCAAATGAGCAGTGATTAGTTCCAACGAGAGATGCTATTAATAATCGAGAGCTTCTTTTGACAATCCAATTTTTTCTTTTTACACTTCTTTTCTAAACACACTTCATTCTCAAAACTTAAATTTAAATAATTCTAAAGACACTTCCTTTTATTCTAAGATTATATTTTATATATTTTGACACTTTTATTCTGAAAAAAGAAATTATCTCTCCTAAATCATTAGATTAAATATTACATATTAAACAATCTCTCCTAAATGTTTACTTACCATATTAAACTCTCTCTCCTCCAATACATATATCTAATTTTCTATCTCCATTCTTTCTCAAGCAAGACTAATAGTTAAGAAGAAAAAAAAAGTACGAATAAGCTTGATTTTTAGGAACCGTATATATGTATATATTAAAAAAAAAAAGTCAAAAAACAAGTACTTTTTTTTTTTTTTAATCGAAATATGAAAAATGTTTTTTTGTTACTTTTGTAGGTATGTGATTGCCTAGAGAACTATAATTCTTTCATTAGTCTTAGAAATTCTGAATTCAGTAATGCTACACATCCCAACATATGTGGCACTTGAAATGTCAAATGGTGAGTGGATACATGTGGTAGGTGAGATAAAACATCATTCATATGTACCCACTCACAATTTGACATCTTACATGCCACATGGGTTGGGATGAAAAATGTGGGATTTTAGGTGAGATGTTTAGCATTATTCTTCTAAATTTAATTGAATCTAGTTGCAACAAATAAAGTTTTCCTATATTTATTTTAAAAAAAATTGACTTTTTAATATATATATATTACTATTAGTAAAAAACCAAAATATTCATATATATATATATTTTAACTATTAATTAGAGATTGATCAAGAAAGTATGGAGATATGATTTTATTTTTTTTGAAAAATGGAGAGAGAGAGAGAGAGAGAGAGAGAGAGAGAGAGAGAGAGAGAGAGAGAGTGTGTGTTTAATATGGTAATAACTTATTTAGGAGAGAAAGTTTAATACGTAATATTTAATCTAATGATTTATGAGAGATAATTTCTTTTTTTTTTTTAATAATTTAATTAGTTTGGAATGTCTTTAGAATTTTTTGTCTTGTTTAGTAATTTTAATTCAGGTTAAAATTGTCATTAACAAAAAAAAAAAAAAAAAAAAAAATTGGAGTGTAAATATATAATTTGTGGATTGTAAGGAGAAGCTCTCTTAATAATCCACAAATTATCTGTTTATACTCCATTTTAATTTATTTTTTTAATGACAATTTTAACCTGAATTAAAATTACTAAACAAGTCGAAAAGTTCTAAAGACACTAAAAACCGTTTTTTTTAGAAAACAATTTTTTTTTTCCTCTTTTGTGTGTTTTTTTTCCTCTTTACTATTTTACAAACCCTAAAATATCTTCTTCTTCTTCTTCTTCTTCCTTTCTTTCAATATTTTAATGTCTTTTTTTTATTGGGAAGTAATGGAGAATAATATGCAACTAGAGGAAAATCCTAAAGTGATGGAGAAATGGAGAATGATATGCAACGAGAAGCAAATTCAGGAGTGATGGAGAATGATATACAGTAATAAACAAGCAATAATGAAGAAGTAAGTTTTTAATTGTTCTTAAACTTATAATTTTTTTGTTTTCCCGTTGAATTTCAATAATTTTGACACAATATTGGTGTTGTCAAAGTTTAAATATATCATAGACTAAATGGTACTGCTGCCCCCTGAATTGTTCATGAATTGCTAATGTGCCCCTTGAATTCTTAAAATGGTCACTAAACACCCTAGACCTCTCTAAAATTGGCAACAAATGACAGAAATGAGATGGATATCTAGGGCAAATTGCACTTACATACCCTGATTATATGTATAATTGCATTAAAACTAGAAAAATATAATAATAACACCACACACCTTTTGACCAGTTGACTAATGTCCAAAAAAAAAAACAAAAAAAAGATAATGATGAATAATAATAATAATAAATATTTGAAAGTCATAGTTAATTAGTCATAACTATTCCAATTCCATCCCATTAGTCAGTTCGTGTCTTTTGGGGTTGTAGTTTATAATGTAACACATGTGGCGGAGGTTCATGACATATATAAATAACCAATTTCTTCAAATATAGAAATTTACAGATTCGAAGAGATCTGGAAAAAAAAAAAATTATATTTCCGAATTTTCAGATTGGATCTCCACCATCCATTATAATTATAATTATAATTATTTATTATTATTATTATTATTATTATTTAATTGGACTGACTTAAGAGGAAAAAGCATCACAAGCGATCATATGCTAAAAAACCCATAGGCAGTATCCATATATATAAAAGATAAAGGAAAAGTGAATAGTGACAAAAAACAACAAAGCACAAGAACCAGGAGAAAACAACCTCAAACAAAAAGAAGCATGCATGCCACATCAAGAAAAACGAAAAGACTCTTAGCCCATGCAGTCATTACTAACTAAAGAAGAACATATCGACGGGGCGGAGAACCATCAAGAATCAGCATGAAGCTCCAAAGTATGCTTAGAAAGCACATCTGCAACCTAATTTTCTTCCCTAAAAATGTGGGAAACCTGAAAATCCATATGCAAGATCTGGAAGATGCAGTGCTGCCACGCCTTACGAACCCTCCAAGGAACCATCTCAGAATGAGAAGAAAGAAGTTGAACCACATAAGAAGAGTCGCTCTCAAGCCAGATCCGATGCCACCCATACTTCCAAGCAAAATTAATGGCTAATAAGACCGCTAGAAGCTCGGCCTCAAATGCGAAAACTTGACTAAGAGGAATAGTAAAGCAACCCTTCACAAAGGCTTTATAGTTCTGAAAGATACCACCACAACCACCAACCCTTAGAGAGCCAATACCAACACCATATGTATTTACTTTGATCCAACCAGGAACCGAAGTCGACCAAACCACACTTTTTATCACCGGGGCTTTAGAAGGGTGACCCTAAAGACCAAATCGATGAAGAATCAAACCATACAATTACACATACAACCAATCTTCAGGTAATTAGCCTTAGAAACTGCACGCCAAACTAGAGAGAGGACGGATCTAAAGTCCACCGACTTTCCTTCAAAGACCCACTGATTACGGGCAGTCCACACCCCTCAAATCACTACATGGATAACTGCCTTCCATAAAATCTTAACCTACTCACTAAAGGAAACCAACATGGCCTGCAAAAAGAAGGATTGCCAAGTTTCGGCAGATACATGTCATTGGAAAGCCGAGAAAATAGCCTCCCAAAGAGCAACCACCAGGGGACAATGAAGAAAACGATGATTTGTCGATTCACTACTAACCCCATAAATACTGCAATGAGAAGCCAACTGGAACCAAAATTTGTAAAGGCGATCCTCAGTAGGAAGCCTGTTCAACATAAGACGCTAGGTCAAAGTTGAGTGAGAGGGGGGAATAAAACGGGACCAACATCTCTCCACCAAACAACTTGAGAAATATCATAGAAAAACTGGGACTAAGAAACCTTGCAAGAAACACGACCATCTTAAGAATTAGCCCAAACCAAAGAATCCACAACAGGAGAAATTGCAATCCGATCAATCCGAAAACACAAATCCAGGAAGCGCGCTCGGAAATAATCGTTTAGCACCTATCTACCCTCCTGAATAAAATCCAAGACCATCGCCCGGAGCAGATTAGCTAAATAATCCAGAATTCCTAAAAGCTCCAAAATGGGAACCCCCAACTAATTATCATGCTAAAAGACCCGTAGAGAGTTCTCGCCAATCACCCCGATAGCTTACTATTATTATTATTATTATTATTTATTTTTTACTATTATTATTATTATTATTATTATTATTATTATTTATTTTTACTATTTATTATTATTATTATTATTATTATTATCTATTTATTGTTTGGATATTAGTCAACTGGTCAAAGGCTGTGTGGTGTTATTATTTTTTTTTTTCAGTTTTAATGCAATTTTACATATATTCAGGGTAAGTATGTGCAATTTTCCCTAGACGTCCTTCTCCCTTTCCATCACTTGTTGCCAATTTTAGAGAATTCAGGGGGTTTAGTGACCGTTTTAAGAATTCATGGGGCACATTGACAATTCATGAATAATTCAGGGGGCAACAATACTATTTAGTCTATATCATATCCCTGTAATACTCTTTCCGCAATGTTGGTGTGATTTTTTTTGATTTTTTTTTATTTTTTTTTTAAAACAATCTGGAAAAATCGAAACAGAGAAAAAACTGAATTTTTGTTATTGATTTTGATAAAAATAAAAATAAAAATAATCATTAGCTATACAAAGAGAGGCTATTTATAATTGATTAATATAATTTCTTTTACGATCACACTAACCAATGACCCCTCCATATGCATAATGTAATTTAGTAGCCAAGAAAACTAAGTATTGATGGGGAAAACTAAAACTCAAAGTACATTTTGATTTATACGTGTTTTGTTTTGTTTTGTTTTTTTAATATTTTTTAATATTTTTTAATTATATATATATATATATTTTAAGAAAACTATGTATTGATGGGGAAAACTAGAACTCAAAGTACATTTTGATTTATAAGTTTTTTTTTTTCTTTTCAAAATAAAATTAAAATAAAATTAAGTGTTTATATATATATATATATATATATATATATATATACAGTCTTTATATTGTCAGTTTGTCTTGATAATAAATATATTAGGATGAAGAATGTGGACCATAGATTATGGAGAAGTTTTGACAAGTGCATACACTTTGAGTCAAAGTATGTAAATCTAGTGGTCCATATTCTTCGTCCTGATATATTTATGGGTTCTGATATTGACACCCATAAAAATGATAAGTACACCCATATTTTAATAAAAAATTTAATTACAAAAATATCCCAATAGGAATTTACCAATAAGGACAAATTAGTTTAATTAAAAATAAATCAACTACTATGTACAGTTGTACATCCATTAATTACACACATATCTTTAACTATATCACTTTATTAAAAAAAAAAAAAAAAAAAAACTAAACCCTAATTATATTTCAAGTATCAAAATTACACCCATATATATATATATATTTGGCTTCATATGTGCTATATTGCATGAGCTTCGAGGAAGTTAATAGTGGTATAAATTGTCCACATTGAACCACAAAAATGTTTGGTTGGTCTCCACAGCCTTTTCATGTGACTTATCCAGTTATGTCCCAATAAGACAACAATTGGCTGAAATTTGATGATGAAATTGATTTTTGAAAGGAATAATGAATTCCCGTTTACGCGTACGTGTCTTTTAAATACGACCCAGAGGTTGTGTGAAAGGGTTGTTAATCCGTTATTACCAAATTTTCGGATTAGTCAATATTACAAATATAACCCCAATTCACAAAACAATAATCAAGTGTAATATGGTGCGGAAATATAAACGACACTTGATTTTTACGTGGAAACCCTCAACAGGGAAAAAACCACAGGCTGGTAAGTGCGCCACACTCGAACCTCGAATCCACTAATTGTGATAGCGTATACAACCTAATCCCGGTTTGACGGCCTAATCCCGGCCAATATCCCGCTACCACTACCCGCAGGCCTGTAAAAGTGGACCTAGTCCAATTTGCTCATGTGACCACCTAATCCCGGTGTACGACCTAATCCCGGTCTATCACACAAGACTTACTTCTCCGAAGAGATCAACACCCTAAGTGAATATGCAATGATATCCAAATATGCAATATAGAGCTAGGGTACTTTAGATGCTTACCTAGGATTATATGATGACAATAAAATCAATCCTAGATATGAAAATAGTTATATGTCATGGCATACAACTTTAGCTAAGTAAAGGATAACCAATCCTAGATACAAAGCTATCACAAATAACCCACAAACATTCAAAAGATTAACTAGTTGATTAAAAAATAATCTATCAACCTAGTTATAAATAAATCACACAAGAATGTTTATGGCATAGCTTTTAGGCAATAAAGACCTAATCAATTAAGCTATCAAAAATAATCTCAATCATATAATGAGATTAATTAGCTAGATATAAAATAGGCATGAAAACCTAGCTAACATAAATAACCCAATCAACACATAATCCCAATCATGTATGTAGAAATTACTCAAAGAACATACAAGTGATAAAAGAGATAAATTGATAAGTAAAAACACTAATTATGTAAGATAAAAGTGTTCAACAAATCATACCATGTGTGTTGAAGAAGACCTATACATTAGCACATACTAGATGAACCCAGATGATGCCTAGATGATGATTTGTGCATGTGGGAATGGGTTTAGAGAGATAAAGATGTAATCTTTAAGCTTTTTCTCTCAAGTCTCTCTTTCTCTCTCAAGAATATGGAGCCTCTCTCTCTAGGGTTTGATTTTGTGGCTCTGCCCTCAAAATGATGAGAAAGATATGTATTTATAATGCCTAAGTGAAACTATGTCGTTTTGGAAGAAATGGAAAAATTATGGGCATTTTCGCGGTACTCGCGTCAATGCAGCGGCTCAAGATTCGAGCGCTTCGAAACATGACCAAACGACATCAAAACCTTTCGTATGATATATCGTTGGAAAGGTATGGATGTCTAATTGCTACTTGTTTTTACAGAATGACAGTTCAATGTCTGTAGAAAAAGTTATGGTCAATTGAGTGACCAAAGGTCAGAAACGGACAATAACAGAGTTACCCTGTTTTGGTTGTAACTTTGGAGATTTTAAAACCAATCTAAATGGTCATAAAATATTACGAATAATATACCGTTGGAAAGGTATAGGTGTCTAGTTTGTACAGATATTTTCAAAAATCATTTTGAAGCTTTGTATAAAACGTTATGGTCACATGACCATGCAAAGGTCAGTTTTGAAAACACTTGAAACATTGAAATCCAATCTTTTGAAACTAGACACCTTACTCCAATAAACCAAACCAAAACTACCACTTATCCAAGAGAAGAATGAGACCTTCTCAAGTGGTCAACCATCGTGCTAAGACATGCACACCATCGTGCAAGCACAGATGTTTCCGAACATCCTTCGGGAAACAAATTATACCACACTTAAAGCTAACATACATGAAGTGCATGTGTGGGTATTGAATGCATCCTAATGCCTAACATGTCATGGCATTAACATTGAACAAGATGCACTCAATTCAAACATGTATGAATAAAATTCATGACTTTGCATCCTAATGCATAAACATGTCATGACATTTCAATAAACTAGATGCAATTAAATAAATATGCATGAAGAGATATTCAATGAACATGAATGCACACATATAAAAACACACAACAAACAAGAATAAGATTTATGCATGAGTTGTGTGTGTGTGCAACTAAATCTCTTCAAAGCAAGTAAGCACTAGATTATACCTTTGGTGCTTCTTCTCTTGAGGTCTTGAGCGGGCCTTGGTTGTGCAAAACACAAACCATTAAAAGCCTAAGCTACCCTTACATCAAGCCCCACATGTGGTTTGTCCACGAAATTAGCCAATCAATAAATGGGAATCCTTACAATTTTTTATTTATTTTTTATTTTATCAGCATTTATTTGATCTAATACACCAGACATCACAAGCATAATTGGCTGGCAACTTGGCATGCCACTTTGTCACATGCCTTCTCTGATATTTCAAATCCCATAGCTTTTGTGATTAATGGAAGAGCATTTGTTGATACTTATCCCATAACCAACTTCATCAACGGATGAACAACAAGTGTGGCAAGAGTAGGTTTCACAAGACTAGTAGGATAACAAATTGACAATGCTGCTGCAAGCCTGCAACAATGATATGAGATGTCATTGCACCTTGTTCCACCAACACAAGAAATTCAATCTTGCATTTCAAATTATTATAGCCATGTCAATACTTTAATTTCCTCAACTTGAGTGTTTCAGGTGACTATTCAGAATCTTATCCATCTCTAGATGTTAGTTCCAGAGAAATTGGGTGTATTAATAAGTAATAACTTAAGAGGTTTTATAAATAAATTGTATTAAAATGAAAACATTCATTTAAATAAGGGTACTATTGGCATTAAGATGAGTGTTTATAGTAATGTCTTAATTTTAAAATTTAGACATGGGTGTACTTATAAATATAAGTGTGCTTATCATATTTATGGGTGTCAATATCCGTACCCTATATTTATTGTCAGGACAAACTGATAATAGAAAGACTGTATATATATATATATATATATATATATATATATATATATATATACAGTCTTTCTATTATCAGTTCGAACTGACAAAAGTTATATCAGTTCCTTATATGTGGGCCACTGGATTTAAATACTTTGACTGACAAGTGCATACAGCCAAGTTAAAGTATTTAAATTCAATGGCCCACGTGCATGGAACTTATATAACTTTTGTCAGTTCGAACTGATAATAGAATTTCTGTATATATATATATATATATATATTAATAGAGTGTCTTTAGAATATGAAAAGGAGTGTTTTAAGAATTTTTTTTAAATTTTAATATTTTGAATTGAATATCTTTAGAAAAAAAGTGTAAAAAAAATAAATAAATTGGATTGCAATGAGAAACTCTCAATTTCAATACTAAGGGCTTGTTTGGTTGGGTTTTTAAAAAACCTTTATTGGTAAAAGATCTACTTGTAGTAGATCTATTAGAAATAAAGTTTTTGAAAATATATATATAATTGTTTGGTTGGTAGACTTTTTTTTTAAAAAAAAAAATGTCTATTTGGAGAAGCACTTCCCCATGAGCTTTTGCCTAAACCTCTACAAGCATCTACTCAATTTAAAATAGACAATTTCAAAAACTCAACCAAACATCTCTAAAGAACTCAAACCTTTTGAGGTAGTAGAAAGCTCAACCAAATAAACATTAATTCAAATCACATTTGTACAAGATTTAAATTTTTTAAAAAGGTAGATGGATGAGTTTGGGACTTAGACAAATAATTCCTAAGTCAACAGCTCGAATCCTATCAAAGGCCCAAAAAACTTAAAAATAAAATAAAAAAATACATGGTATTAAGAAAAAAAGAAGAAGGTATTAATGATTTGCAGATAAGTCAACATGAGAAAGTTCCATCATCATCATTATCGTGTCATCATCATCATTCGATCCCGTAACCTATTGAATGGTAATACACTAACATCGCTAATAAACTTATTTCTTTCAAAAATTATTCTTAATTTTTTTTACTGATAAAAAAAAATATTCTTAATAATCAGTAAATATGTATTTTCTTTTCTTTTAACAAATAATCCATAAATAATAAGTTATTGAAAAGATAAATTGTAAACAATATAAGAATAAACTATAATTAATTATAAATACATACTTATTTAACCCCACATATAATGTATATAATTATACCTGATAATAGGTTGAATCGAATCGAATATGTGTCGAGTCGTAAATGAATCGATTTAAATTTTAACTATTAACTTATTGTCTTTGAAAATAAAACTCAAACTCATTTGATATTGTAATGGGTAACCCGAAGTCGATCAATTTAACCAATTATCTTTTGTTATTGTTACTTTTAGTAACTAATAATTTGATTTGATTAAAGTAGAAAAAATAAGAATAAAGCGAAAAATAAGGAAATTAAGAAAAAAAAAAATATTACTCAAATTAATATAAAAAAATACAATTATAACTGATGTTTAAAATTAAATTAAACCAAAAATAAATGTATATGAAAACTATCTGTTTTTTTTTTTGCGAATGAGTAAAAAGGAAAAAGGTATTTTGAAATACCTCTATTTTGGAGAGATACTACAGTCTTCAGAACTACTTGAACCCACGACCTTGAAGGTCATAAAGGACTTTCTGACCATCAAGATTGTGTTTGGGTTCACAAAGCGTTTTTGTTAACTGTTATATATATCCATTCATAAACTGATAACCATGTGAGTGAGTGAGACAGAGACTACCGCCTTTTTTTTGTTCGGAGATTTATAATTTGGTCCCTGAATTTTAAGAAAATGTCACTTTCTCACTTGACAGTTGACTGCAACAAAATCTTGGTCTGCTACATTTTTTTATTTTTTTTACTTAATCAATTAAATTGTGTGTAATATTATATTGCATTTTATCACATTTTTTTTTTATAAATAATAAAATATTTATTTACTTTTACTAAATTTAGCTAAATAATAAAAATATTAATTTAAATAATATATGAAAACAATATTTATAATTTAAAACATGATTGATGTCTATTTAATATTTAGTTTCGAATTTATAATAATAATAATAATAATTTTTTATTTTATTAAATTATTTTCAAAATTGTATGAATTTTTTAATATTTATATAATCATTTTAATATTTTGTATAACTTGATCTCAAAAATAAAATAAAAAAGGGCAATTACCTTTTATAACTAGACTTTTTTTTTATAATTTCAAGTTGTTTGCGACTTTTACAAAAGTGACCAAATTGGTCATTACATTTTTTCCCAAGTGCCAAATTAGTCCCTCTAACTAAGTTTCGTTAGTCAACTTTAACTATGTAGGGGTAAAATTGTACTTTGCTCATAAACAATATAACAATGACACATGCACATTTTTTTTAACACATGTATATCTTTGTTTATTTTATTTTTGGGTTTTGATTTTTGAATAATTTTGACAACAGTACTTGTGTAATATTAACAAAAAAATAAATTATATAAAAATGGTAAAAGACTAAACATGGAATGAATGGTAACTTTGTTTATACAATAAGGGTATAATGGACATTGTCTTATTAAAATATTTATACATTTTTTTTAGAAAATTCTAATTAAAAAAGGTACAAAATAATATTTTTGGATTTTTATAATTATAATGGTGAAATTAATGCACAAAAGACAAAACAACTTTGTTATAATATGACAAATAAATGATATTTACATACTTTAACTAAAATTGTTAAAGTCAACTGTTATATTTAACACCGTTAAACCGATAGAGGGACCAATTTGGTCACTTCTAAAAAGAGAGGGACTAATTTGGCATTTTGGAAAAATGTGATGATCAATTTGGTCACTTTTATAAAAGTCGCAAACAACTTGAAATTTTTTAAAAAAGTCCAGGACCTAATTGGTAATTGCCCAATAAAAAAATTACTAACAACTTTAATGCAGCATAATCCCACACTTTCACTATGTAATAGCTAGTGTATCAATATAATATACTAAGTTGAACCTTAAGGCACCACATATTGGTGTGAGGGAGTTTTGGCTTTAAATAATTATATGATATATTATAATGGAGTCTTAAATTCTCCTTTATTGGTGGGCTTAGAATTTTCCTTATTATTGGTCCATTAATTCTCTCTTATATAATATGGAGTGTCCTGTTTTTGTTTTTTTTGTTTTTTTTGTTTTTTTTGGTGAAAGGGAGGGCTAAAAGCCCGAGAAAGCAAAAAACACAAACAACCTAAAAACTAGGGAAGGTTCTGGCAAAGGAAGAGACCTTAAAATCATCTTCCAGCAAACCAAGAATCTGGGGAGGAGGCTCTTCAAAGAAGATGGTACCCAAATCTAAGGAATGGCCAATTCTAGCAAGACCATCGGCAACTCTGTTACATTCTCTGAAGACATGGTGAACATAACAGCTCCACTCCCTCCCTATGAGGTCTCTACAAGCTTGGATGATACTCATTTGGGGATGATTAGGAGGAACAAACGAAGTGAGAAGAAGAACTGCATCATGAGAGTCAGTTTCTATAGCCATCCTATGAAAACCCACTTGCCAAGCAAACTTTTCAAAAATACCCCAAAGTTCTGCCTCAATAATACTGCCAACTCCCTTATTCAGCGCAAAACCACCACACCACTTTTTCTGATGATCTCTAAAGACCCCTCCAGCAGCAATAGAACCCAAGCCAATCCTCATTCCACCATCCACATTTAATTTCACTCAATTTGGGGGAGGGGGTTTCCAAGACAACATGCAGTGCTGCAGATTAATCTCATTGTTCTTACCAAAATTAGCATTCAACCAATCATCAACATACCTTAAGATACACGCACCAAGTCTGGAAGGTAGCTTGAAGTTGGGATTAAATATGTTGTCACATCTCCATTTCCATATGAACCATAGAACAATCGCAAAAAAAAAAAAGATAGTTAGGACATTTGTCAAGGATAAATTTGTTACATCTCAGATTCTTATGCATCCAATCCTTCCAATCCCTTTTGAAGCTATTATTCTTAGTAACACCCTTACACACATCTTCCCAAATGGTGATAGAGCTGCCACAACCCCTAAAGACATGCTCAACATCCTTACAATACATTTTACATCTATCACAATTGGTGTCTATGGATAGACCCCTGGTAGCTCTATGAACATTTGTTAGCAGCTTCCCATGAAGAAGTGTCCACAGAAACAGAACAACTCTAGGAGGGGCTTTGAGCTTCCAAATAAAATCTCATTCCCAAAGAGGCATATTATCATCTATGAACATACCCTCATAGGCACTTTTGACTGAAAAATCCCCACTCTTAGATAAACCCCAAATGACTCTATCGGGATTACAATGGGAGGAGCCAGCATGGCTACTAACAATTCGATGAACAATATTCCGCGGGAGGACAGAGGACAGCTTTTGGAGATTCCAATCATCCGGCAGCAGATAATCATTAACATGTTCTAACAATTGCATTTCAGACAAAGGAGAGTTAGCAAACCTTAGAATGCACCCAATCTCAGGAACCCAGTTATCAGTCCAAAATCGAGCCCTAGCCCCATTACCAATACGCATTGTAAGCCTTTCAAGACGAGCTTAGCTCCACAAGAGAACCCTCTCCAAGTGTTAGAGCAGCTATTCGCTTTTTTACTTTCAAACCTATCAATATCTCCATCTTTAAGGTATTTATTTCTAAGCACCTCAGCCCATAAGCCATTATCATCATGCCTCATCCTCCACCCAGCTTTGGCAAACAAAGCATGATTCATAGATTTCATTCCCTTGATGTCTAGACCACCGTTCTTCTTAGGAAGGCACACAGTGTCCCAATTGACAAGATGCACCTTCCTGTTTTCAGCATTGGAACCCCATAAAAAATCCCTATTAAGTTTGTCGAGTTTGGAACAAATCTCTGAAGGGAGTTTAATAGACTGCATCGCAGATATAGGGAGAACAGACGCCACAAACTTAATAAGCGTGCATCTTCCAGCCAAGGAGAGAAATGCACTTTTCCACAAAGTAAGCCTCTTTTGAGACTTTTCAAATATCTCTTTATAGGTATTTTTCGTAATACGACCATGTAGGAGAGGGATACCAAGGTAGTTTCCCAAGTTTTTGGTGATAGGAGACCCACAAATACTAGCCAAAGCATTCGTATAGTTTTCACAAATATTGCTATAGCAAAAGACTCTAGATTTTGTAAAACTCACTTGCTGTCCCGACAGATCGCAAAAAGAATCTAGGCATTCTCTCATAGTCTTCGCTTGACTCCTCGAGGCTTTGCCAAAAAGGATGAGATCATCCGCAAAGAATAGGTGAGATATTTCCGGACCACCACGAGAGACCTTAATAGGTCTCCATTTTCCCTCACCAAGTTTATGGTTAATAATGTGGGATAATTTCTCCATGCAAAGGACGAAAATGTAGGGGGATAGAGGGTCTCCTTGTCTAATCCCACTCCTAGGACTGAAACTTTCCGATAACTCTCAATTCAAGATAACTATATACTGATCGCTAGAAATACAGCTCATAATCAAGTTATTAAGCTGTCCCTCAATGCCAATTTCCTTTAGCACTTTCCTAATAAAACTCCAACTCAATCTATCGTAGGCTTTGGCAAGATCAATCTTCCAAGCCATGTATCCCACTTTCCCCTTAGTATTCCTGAATTTGTGGAGAACTTCTTGCGCAACAACAATGTTGTCCTGGATTTGCCTCCTAGGCACAAAGGTAACCTGGTTGGGCCTCACAAACTTAGGAAGGAAAGGTCTAAACCTTTGAACAAGGATCTTGCTCAAGACTTTGTAAGTGGTGTTAACCTAAAATTGTCACCGGGGTGCAATTTCAAATTAACGATATATGAAGGGCCCAGATCTATATCGATCTAAGCCAGCGGGATGTGCAGTATCCCGATACCCCGCTAGATCTTATGGATCTACTAAGAATAATGGGTGCAAGTAGTAGGAGGGATAATTTCATGATATGGTGAGAGTATGAAAGCATAAAACTGTTTATGTATTATATGGATAACGACTGTAATAAGATTTTACAACTCAATGCTTGAACTATTGAGATTATAGTAGGGAAGAAAATAAAACATCTTGGTGGACAATCGAGATGGAGCTTTTTGTGCCTGTCGATAAGTAGAAAAAAAGTGAGGTCGTCTCCCTTTTCCTATGAACATATGATCATTATATAGGCCCGCTTTCTTGCTGAATACTCCTAGAACTTCGGTCTAGGGTTTCAGCGATGCACGGGCCTTCCTTTGGAGTCTAACGAATTCGTCGGGATATTGATCCCGAAAGATCAGGCGATTCCTTCTTTCTTGGTTCCAAATAAGTTGACCCCTATTCGAAATATGATTCTTTTTGGCGGGAATGAATGACGCGTTGTAACTTGAGTTTTTATCTTGAACGGTGACGTTTAATGTTTGCCTTTACATGTGGTCTGCTCTTTAGGGTGCTCGCCTCCTGCTTCAGCGGGGCCGGTATACTGGGATCCAGGTGTTTATCTTGCTATGTGTATGTCACGAGTTTTGCTGGTCGGGGTACTCCGGGTACCACGCGTCCCTCTCGCTCCTCTTAAAACGATGTTTGCTGATATCGGGGTGCCAAGTATCGGGGTACCAGGATAATCGGGTATCGGGGTAATTGGGTGCCACGATCTTGTGACGGTTGTGTCTCTAGAGCCTTTCTCTTTACGGCTTCCTAATGCTTTCTTGGTTCCAGAGATTTTAGACCTGACCGGGGTGGGTAGAGGCTCTTACTCTAGCCCGTCAGCTAGCAGACGGGGTACCCGGATATCTTTCCCCTTGCTACTTTGCATCCCGGCTTTCTTCTCAAAGCTAATGGAAAATTCTTTTTTGGTCCCCGCCATTTTAGGCGGTTAACAAGTGGTATTACACAGACTAATTGGTCTAAATTGTGTCATGTTCATAGGATTAGGAGTTTTGGGTTTAATGGATATGAGAGTTTGGTTTATGTCATATAGGATACTACCTCTTTGCATGCAGCCCGAACATAACCTAAGCAAGTCTTGCTTACAATGATCCCAACATTTTTGGAAGAAAATGGCCGAGAAACCATCGGCTCCAGGAGCCTTAAAACCTCCAATATCAAAGATACAATGCTTGACCTCTTTTTCACTAACCGGAGCCTCTAGACAAGCAATATCACTAGAGTTTAGCTTTTGAAAAGATTAGGGCAGCCTAGAGTACTCACCAGTGCTCAGATTTTCAGCAAAAAGCTTTTGGAAAAACCTGACTGCTTCCTTCTTCATCTCATCCGCTTCCCCAATCCAGCCACCATTTCCATTCTCAAATCCTTCAATTTTGTTTCTCCTTCTTCTGATGACGGTAGATAAGTGGAAGAATTTGGTATTTTTGTCTCCTTCTTTGAGCCAACAATTTCTAGACTTTTGCTTCCAAAAAATTTCTTCTTGAATAAGAATATCATTATACTCTTTTAAGAGAAACACTTCCAACCGAGAAAGGTAGTGAGAAAATCTGTCATTCAAACTCCTTTGAATCCCTTGTAAATGTTCCATCAACCTTTTCTTATTGCGAAAAAGATTACCAAACTCTTCTTTGTTCCATTTTTGAAGAATTCTGGTGAGGTTGTGAAGTTTTACAGAAGCACACTCTCACTGGGTGTTCCAATTATTAGAAATGACTTCCTCAAATTTTCTGTGCTGCAGCCACATGGCTTCAAATCTGAATGGTTTATAGCTAGCATTAGGAATGTGGTTGCTCTGAAGCTGGATAAGCAGAGGGCAATGGTCAGACATAATTCTTGGGAGATGTCTAACAAACCCATCAGCATACTTGAGTCTCCAGTCCATAGAGCAAAGAGCTATATCCAACCTTTCCCAGATTTCTTCTCCAATACCCCTCTTCGTCATCCAAGTAAATTTCGGCCCAATGAAACCTAAGTCAACTAGATTATTCCGATCAATCCAGTCCGAAAAGCCATTGTTAGAAAAAGTATGTCTACCCCCTCTCTTTTCAGAATTGTTAGTGATTTCATTAAAGTCGTCAGTGATCAGCCAAGGCATGTCAAAACAACTTCTGATGCCATCAAGGTACTTCCAAAGGAGACTTCTAATAGTAATACATGGGTTAGCATAAACAACCGTAAAAATCCAATATGCTTTCTGATCCCTCACCAACGCTGTCACAGTATGCCTAGACTTGGCAATAACATGCATCTTGACCCTATTTTCATTCCAGAGAAGCCATATTCCACCAGAGAAACCATCCGCATCCACAACAAAACTTTTTTCAAAACCTAAGTTATTAATAGTGTGCTGAGCTTTCAGTCCACTGATTCTAGGTTCAAAAACAGAAAGGATATCAAAATGATGTATTCTTCGGAGATCAGCCATATTCTTAGTAAATCCCTTTTTACCGGCTCCTCTCACGTTCCAAACACAAATCATGGGAGGTAAGAAAAAGAAGCCCCTATTCAGAGACTGCAGCCATAACCTCTTTCAACTCAGAGGCCATTTCAATAAAACTCACAGTCTTGCAAGGAGTTATGTCAGTAGTAGAAATATTCCCAATGGAACGAGTTTCAAAATTGGAGACTTCTTTTTGGAATTGACGCAAGACCTCACTATCAGGAATCTCACTCTCAGCCTGAGCAGATGGTTCAACCACTTGAATCTTGCCTTTGCTACTGTTTAATATTGTTGATTATTTATATAATTTGAAGAGTCTCTATTAATTATAATATATATAATATGATAATATGAAGTGTCCCTATATATATATATATATATATAATCACTATTTAATGCTCTATTAATTAGTTATTATATTATATAGATATATAACATGTAATATGAAGGGTCCCCAACTCGCCATAAAAACTCGAGATTTGTTAAGACTTTTAAACATTTTTAAGGAAACCTAAAAGACAACACTTGAAGGAGGGAATGAACATAAATTAGTAATCATACATTGAAACAAGTTTTTAGGGGAGAAACGGATGTTACATGCCCTTTTGTAACAAATTTTTGATTCTCACAAATCACAATATTGTTTGTTCTCGAAAAGCATGAAATTCAGCTTTACAAATTGTAATTGGTAGTTCTTTTGTTGTTTGCATTACATGCCAGATTTGCTTACATATGCTGCTTGATTTCTCTCTGATAGTTGTATGAATTTTTCTTAATGAAATTGTTTTCATCGTGATCGGTAGGTCATCGTCAATTTTAGTATTTTTGAAGTACATGAACTCTTCACATCGGATAGTCGGAGATGGTTGAGGTAATTGAATCTTATTATATATCCTAGTGTTATTTCGCTTATGATTTATGTAAGGACTAATTGCACAAACCTCTCCTGAGTTTAAGATTAATTGCAACAAGATGGACCTTTTGTTCGAAATTACACAAACCTCCCATGCCGTTAGTAGAGTTCCATTAAAAGTTAACTGTTCGAGGGTAAAATCGTCAATTTCATCTTTTTATCATTTATTTAATAAATCATTAATACATAAAGAAATGGATGGAGGAGATCATCTCCTCACTCAAATAGATGGAGGAGATCTCCTTCCATCATTTATTTAATAAATCATTAATACATAAAGAAATGGATGGAGGAGATCATCTCCTCACTCAAATAGATGGAGGAGATCTCCTTCCATCATTTAATTAAAAAAAAAAATATTATTTAAGTAAAAGGAAAAAAAAAAAAAAAAGAGGAGAAAGATGAAAGCATAGAAGAAAGAAGGAGATGAGGTGCAGAAGAAAGAAGATCATGAAGCCCAAAAAAAAAAAAATGGGCTAAGAAGAAAGAAGAAGATGAAGCCCACATAAAAGAAGTAGATGGAAGAACTGCTCCTCTATGGAGCAGACCACTCAAGGTGGCACCTAGAGCAATCCAATCCTCCGTGAGGAGCAAATCTGCTCCTCATGTAGGAGGAGTAGTCCTCCATCCCTGGCGGCAATGGATTTGTTTGGATATGTTAAAAGAAAAAGAAAAAGAAAAAAAAAACCTTTTTGGTTGTTGAATGGATTTTTTTTTTTTTTTTGGGTGATGAATGAAAATTGATTTTTTTGTTTGGGTGATTTTGTTTGAGTGATGAATGGATTCAAGGATTTCAATCTCAGAGAACAAAAAATGCATAGTTAGGTGATGAAGGATTTGTTTTTTTAATGGGTGATGAAGGATTCAGTAAAAAAAAAAAGTATACGCTCATATTTTTTTTTATTGAATTTTTAAAATTTTATTATATATTATATAATATTTGTTAAATTATTTATTTTAAGGTATTAAAATAATACAAATAGGGCCATTAAGTCATTTTATGCTGAAAGTCTGGTCAAAGGTTAAGTTTAATGAAAGTTAACTAACGGCGTAGGAGGTTTGTGCAATTTCTAGCAAAAGGTCCAACCACTTGTAATTAAGCCTAAACTTGGAGGAGGTTTGTGCAATTACTCCTTTATATTGTCTCCAGAATTTTACACTTCTTTTATTTATGATAATGTTTGTAACAGATCTTCCTTTATGTTCTGTTAATTTGTTCTTTTTCTTTTTTTTTCTTGTATTGACTATTATTTATTTATTTTAATAATATGTTGGGTTTGGGTAGATGATGAGATTGCTAAGTAGGTGTCAACTTAACTGAGATGTCCATGTGCACCTACTGATCCTATCGTCAATATATTTATTAGTTTTTTTGTTATTTATTTATTTATTTATTTTTATTTTAAGTAGGGTTATTTATACCTATTGAATTCTAACTGTGGCGTTAAAAGAAAATTGAAAAAAGCCTTATGAATTTGTATCTTGAAAAATACATTTAAACTCAAAAATTATTTCAAAAAGTAGTTCAAGTGCTTTCTTTAGCAACACAAAAAATGAGAAATTTTTTTTTGATATAAAGTGTTTTATTATTTTAAAAGTATATTTATTTATTTTCCACCAAATATAAAAAAGAAAAATAGGTACCAAAATGTTTAATTCTTTATAAAATTTTCACATCATGTAAGTTTCTCTTAAAAAATAAAGGTATTTTGAAATACCTCATATAATTAAGGGAAATTGTACAAAGTTCCCTTAGCAATCATCATCAAACATCACCAATCGAACCCGTGACCTTGAGATTCTCAAGGATCCTACTAACCAATGAGGTATGAGGAAGGGTTCATAATTGAATTCCAAAGATTTATTTATAAACTTAGTACACACGTGAAATTTGAAAACAACTTTTTTTTTTCTTTTTCATTGAACAATTGCTATATATCCATGAGATTAGCTATATTAAAGATGCAGTCTTTTTATTGTCAGTTCGTCCTGACAATAAATATATCAGGATAAAGAACGTGGACCACAGATTATGGAAAAGTTTTGACAAATGCATACACTTTGAGTCAAAGTATATAAATCAAGTGGTCCACATTCTTCGTCCTGATATATTTATTGTCAGGACGAACTGATAATAGAAAATCTAATTAAAGATGTTTGTCGATATGAATTATAAAGCAATTTATAATTGTTTGATTACAAGAAAGAGACTCTTATATCCTTAAAGTAACACTATGCAAAATATTAAGAATAGAGGATAAAATGGTCATATATTAAATTACCTTTTTTTTTTATAAGAGACCTTTGATCCATCATTCATCTAACAGCGAATGAAGGACAAAGCATTTTGGAAAATAAACCCTATGATTCTATTAACATTTTGGACTTTTTTGGTTATTCTTTAAATTTTTTTTTTTTCTTTTTTAAATGTTGGTTAAAATAATTTTTTCTAGACAGTGCTAAAAATGAAGGTTTATATATATATAAAAAATCTTGGTTAAATTTTGGCTATTCAATCAAAGGGCATAAATGTAATTAGAAAATGAGTAGTGATTAATTTCGATACTAATTCAAATCATATTTGTGCAACAATTTTTATTTTTTTTTAACAAAAAAAGGTATTTTGAAATACCTCCAATTTAGTTTTCTTTTATTTGGAAATTATCTATCTATCATATCCATCATTCGAACCCTGACCTTGAATTTCTCAAGGCCCAACTGACCATCAAGTCAGCGGTTGGGTTCAAGTTATTCGCCAACAAATCTATTATTTAATACTCCTAGTTTGGCTGCCTGACTGCCTCTGCGTAGAACAATTTTTTTATGGGTATTTATCAAACAATTTTTAGCTTTTTTATTTTTTATTTTTTTTATTTTTATTTTTTTAATATCAAACAATTGTTAGTATTAACTATTAGAGCATATTTGGTGGCTTGTATTGTATTGTATAAGAACTTTAAAATGTATTAAGATAATACATTACAATATTTAGCTTGTTAACATTATGCATTGCAATGTATTAGTTAATACATTTTAATTGGTTTAATACAATTGATGTTGTATTTGCTAATATAAATGGTAGAGAAATAATGATAAATTTTAATAATAATAATGTGATAATGATATATATTAATATATTATTAATAATAAATTTTAATAACAATACTAATAATGATAGTGATAATGATAGTAAAATTTAATAATAATAATTTTAAATATAATTAAAATTAAAATTATTTTATTTTATTTTAATATTTAATTTAAAATTAAATTAAATATATAAAAAATATAAAATAAAATATTATTATAATTGTATAAAGGCGGAATACCCCGTTTTAGCCAAATAAATAAGGGGTTTTCTATTTTTAATACGAATTATTATTGAGAAATGCTATTAACAATCCATTAATTATTGTTTACACTCCATTTTAATATTTTTTTTATTAATGACCATTTTAAGCTGAATTAAAATTACTAAACAAAACAAGAAACTTCTAAAGACACTCCAAACCCCAAACCATGTTTTTAGAAAACAGATTTTTTTCCATCTTTAGTCTTTTTTTTCCAACTTTTTTTTTTTTTTTCCTTTATGTTTACAAATCTAAAATATCTTTTTCTTCTTTTCAAAATAATTTTTTTCTCACACACCATCAAACCCTCTATCAATATCATCACCGGTTATATATATATATATATATATATACAGTTTTTCTTTTGTCAATTCAAACTGACAAAAGATATATCAGTTCCTTGCATGTGGGTCATTGGATTTAAATACTTTGACTTGGCTGCATGCACTTGTTAAAGCATCTTTTAAATCCAGTGGCCCATACGCAAGGAACTGATATATTTTATATCAGTTCGAACTGATAATAGAAAGACTGTATATATATTTCTATATATCAGTCTTTCTATTATCAGTTCGAACTGACAAAAGTTATATCAGTTCCTTACATGTGGGCCACTGGATTTAAATACTTTGACTGACAAGTGCATACAGCCAAGTCAAAGTATTTAAATCCAGTGGCCCACGTGCAAGGAACTGATATAACTTTTGTCAGTTCGAACTGATAATAGAATATATATATATATATATATATATATTCTTTTTTCCATAAAAATATATTTAAAATTATTTTCTTACTCAATAGAATTTTTTTACTCAACTTCAAATCCAAAATAGAAAAACAAATATTGTTTTCCTATTTTTATAGATTGATCTCCAAAACAGT
Organism: Acer yangbiense; assembly: GCA_008009225.1. Classification (NCBI taxonomy): domain Eukaryota; kingdom Viridiplantae; phylum Streptophyta; class Magnoliopsida; order Sapindales; family Sapindaceae; genus Acer; species Acer yangbiense. Next base: position 18,743,628 of record CM017773.1, on the reverse strand, counting down.
TTTTTTATTGTTTTGATCTCATCACTTTTGTTCATTTTTTATTACTTCACATATCTTTTCCATTTCCTGTTTCAAATTTTCTAAAGATAAGTATTCAAAACGGATAATATTAAAATAAAATAGAGTGTCTTTAAAAATTTAATTTTTTTAAATGGAGTGTCTTCAGAATATGAGTGCCAAAAGATAAAAGGGGTAATTTTGGAAAAAAAGAAAGTTTCTTCATAATTTTTTTAAATAAATTTTTTTAGAATGGAGTGTCTTTAGAAATGAAGTGTAAAAAGAAAAAACATTGGATTGTAAAGAGAAACTCTATTATTGTTCTGATTGTTTTTGTAAGTTCCTCATTTTTTGATTGGTTTATTTCATGACAAATCACATTTGAGGATGATTTTGTAATGGGTAGCTTAGGTCCTTGATGGCAAGCTTTCAAGCATCTCTGTGACTTCAAGAGCAAGAGTGAACGGTAAATCACTTGACTTGCCTCTTGAAGAGATTTAGTTGCACACACTTTCATATTACATTTCAATGATTGCATTTATGTTTCTCTTAGTTATGTGCATTTATGTTCTATCATCACCCTCTTGCATTTTTATATGTTGTATATTCTTTTGTGTGTCACATGATTGGTGATTATTCATGTTTTTATCTATTCCCGTGCATGTTATTTACTCACTTCACACTTGCACAAAATTCATATAGTTTAGGTGTGTTTGAGAGCCCGGGAAAAAAGTTTTTAACTCTTACCGCGGTGTAGGTCACTCCCCAAGCACCTGCCTTTATTGCGGCACCCACAGCGGTAGAACCCAGTGGGTTTCACGTGTAGGGTACCGCGGTTGGTGACCTTGCCTCCACGGCGGTCCCTACCGCGGAGCTTTCCAAGGCTTCCACGCCGTGCATACCGCGGTTGGGACATCTTGTCCGTACCGTGGCATGCACAGCGGTTCGACGCATTTTTGCAGCCTGATTGTCAAAATGATGCTGTTTCTCTTAGGGCTTCATATACATATGTTCTCTTCTTCCTTGCTCGTTTTGATGAGCCATAAATCAAATTTAAGAGAGAGAAAGAATCATCTAGAGCGAGAATCTCCCAAGAACTTATCTTTGCTCATCCAAACCCAAAACCCAATATCTTCATACATCATTAAGCATTCCTTAGGCATGGGTTCTCATCTTTGAGTTGACTTGGTAAGTTGAACAAAAACCCCATCTTTGTTATTTGTTCAAACCTTCCAAGATTGTGTTTTTAATGTATTTATTAGTTGATTAAATGCTAGGAATCTCCTTATTGCATATCTTTATGAGTTTCCTTATATGATTGGGGTTGTATTTTGATAGCTAATATTTAGGACCATTTTGCCCTCTAGCTAAGTCTTTTTGCTTTGCATTTCGACATTGTTGATTATGACTCCTTGATTGCAATTCTTGATTGCATTTATTGTTCTTGCCATGTTCATTGACAACTTATGTTGATTGGCTTTTGTTTGATGACTAGATTTTAGGTTTTCATATCTATATCTAGTTAGGTCTTTATGAGCATTTATTTAGACATATTGATATCTAAGATTGATTTTATTGCTATAATTTAATCTCTAGATAAGCATTTAGTGTAGCCTAGCATTATTTGCATATTGGATATTGTCATATATTCACATAGGTTATTGATCTCTTCATTGAGAGTTAAGTCTTGTGACTACCGGTGTGTAGTGCATGAGCATTTTGATCTAGAATCACTATAAAAGGCCAGTGGGTAGTAATGGTGGGTTAGTGACCGAGAATGGTGTGATTAGAGATCAACCTAGGTTGTAAACATCATTACATATAGTGGATTTGAGGACCGTGTGTGGCTAGCAGATTAGCTCGTGAGTTTTTCCTTGTTGAGGGTTTCTTACGTAAATCAATCAATGTATTATTTATTGTTTTCCGCACTTTAATTACGTTGATTGTATTTGATTGTATTGGGTTAATTTTTTTAATATTGACTAATCCGAAAAATTGGTAACTAATCGGATTAACAATCCATTCACCCCTCTTTAGGTTGTTTAGACACACCGCATATATATTTTCAATTGGTATTATAGTGGGTTCCTAGACATACTTTAAGAGATTCTTGCTTGAGTGTCTTGCATTTGTATGCTCTTTGATTGTTGCATTCATTTGTATACATTTACCCAAACACTATGAGTGAATTTGGGACAAGTAAAGAGGGAGCATCAAGTGTGAGGCCACCATTGCTCAAGGGTGACAATTACTTCTCGTGGAAGGGGAAGATGGAGTCCTTTCTATCGGTGATAGATGATTGGGTGTGGATGGTGATTGAGGACGGATACATACCTCCCACCGTAACCGCCGGAGATGGAAACATTGTTCCCAAGCCTAAGGCTCAATGGAGTACCGAAGAGTTTGGAGCTTCGAAGTGGAATAACAAGGCCATGCATGCCTTGCTTTGTGCAATGTATGAGAGTCAATATAAACTCATCCAAATCACCAAAAATGCACATGAAGCTTGGAAAATCTTGGAGACGGCATATGAGGGAGCCGAAGTGGTGAAAGACTCCAAGCTCCAAGTGCTCCAAACCTTATTTGAGAATATTATGATGGAGGAGCATGAGTGCTTTAATGACTTCCAAGTGAAGTTGATGGACATTGTCAATCAAAGCCATCAACTAGGTGACTCATACTCGGATAGGACGATCAAGCAAAAGATCATGAGGTCACTACCTCATAGATTTGAATCCAAGGTGACGGCACTTGAAGAGAATAGTGACTTCAAGAAGATGAAGCTGTGTGAAGTGATTGGAAGGCTCTTAGCCTATGAGTCTATGAAGGCTTCTACAACCTCACCTCCTAAGAAGTAAAAGAATATAACCTTAAAGACCTCTAAGGTTGAGAAGGATGGTGATGATTCGGATAAAGACGTGGCTCTAACGACGAAGAGATTCAAGAAATTCTTAAGGCTACAAAAGAATGACTCCAAGAAGATTGAGCCAAGCCAAGAGAAGTCTTCAAGAAAAGGCATTCAATGCTTTGAATGTGGAGGATACTGGCATATCTCCAAGGTTTGTGGTAATTTGAAGAACAAGAGAAATGGAAAGGAGATGGCCACCTCATCAAGCGAGTGTAGAAGATTCTTCGAGTGATGAAGAGCTTGCGATTTACTACACGGCCTTTGGAGCCTCTCATGTAGATGTTGGAAAAGAAGGCAAAAATGCCTCTATTTGTAACCTTGATGAATGAGTAGATGAAAAGGTAGTTAGAAATGTGATTGATGTAGCTACGCAGTGGGAAGTTGCTTGTATGACATCAAATGACAAAGGCAAAGGTCTTGATGAGGAATTTGACTCAATTAGTGAGATGAAATGTGATGAGTGTTGCTCATACTCATGTGATGATGATAACTTCGACTCGGAGAGTTTTGACAACAAGGAAAGAATGAGTTATGAGGATTTCATGACATTTTTTCATGACTCCTTGAAGAAGAAAAATAAGGAGATTTTTGGGTTGAAGGAAGATAACCTTCAACTAAGAGAAAAGGTGATTCTCTTAGCGTGTTTAATATCAATAACAAAACCCTAGCATGTTTAATTCAAAAACATTCCATAGAAAAAAAAAGTTGGCTTGTTTAGTCCAAGTGTTTATCTTGGATTAAATACGGCATTTTACTTTAATTTTCTTCTTCTTCTTCTTCTTTTCTTTCAATGGAGGTTGCAGACCTCCCAAAAATCAAATTTTTTGGAGGGTATTATCACTTTAGTCCCTATATTTTTAGGAAAAGTCGGTTGTTTACTTGATACATATTAGCTTTTTTGATCTTCAACTTTTCAAAAATACATCAAAATGGTCTCTCTGATAAAAAAGTCAACGATCAACCTTAAAACTTCTGTTGAATTGACCATTTTGCCCCTAAATTTAAATTTTAGTATGAAAAGACTGTTTAGTTCCCCTTACTATGTACATATTTACACGTTTGGTGGATTGTATTGTATTGTATATGATTTGAGTGGATTGGATTGGTTTGGACCATCTTTATTCAATCATGTGTTTGATGATGTATTGTACTGGATAGTATTCAGTATTTAACACAATATTTGGGGTATGATCACATTGCATTTTATCATAATTTTATAAATAATAAATTAAATAAAATTAATAATATAAACAATTAATAAATTCAGTTATTTATAATTTAAATCAAGATTAAAGTCTATTTAATATTTATATTTGAATTTCTAATATTAATAATAATAATTTTTATTTTATTAAATTATTTTCATAATTATATAAATTTTTAATATTTATAATTATTATAATATTCTATATAACTTGATCTAAAAAATAAAGTTAACTAAGCAACTTTAACGCAACATAAACCCACATTTCGACTATGTATTAGCTAGTGCCTAGTGCAGTAGTGTTATATTAGAACACTATTTACATTATCTAATATATTTTAAGTCTTTTATCTAATATCAACATCTAATGCGGCTCAGTGGTAAATAGCTCTCATTTAGTCCGATAATGTTTCAGATTTGGATTTTATACCACAAGTGGTATATATATATATAATTATATGTCTTTTATCCAATATGTCATCAAAGTCAAAGGAAGTGCTAGAGATATTTTTCCATCAGACAATATTAATGAATGTCAATAAAATTTATTCATATGTTTTTTATATAGATTGGGTAAAGATTTTTCGAGATTAAGCACTATAAGTGCGACCCAAAAGCCTATTCACAAACATAAAATTAAAGTACCTTCTCTTACAATACTAGAGAGCTGACAATATACTCTCAAACACCAAAATATATCTATTCTCACAGCATTGGAGATAAATCTCCTACACATGCAGAAGGGCAAGCGTACATCATTTAATTTAGCCAATTGTGGATGCATTTATTTTTATTCCTGTTTGTTTTTTATTTATTTATTTATTTATTTTTATATATAAGATATTCTTATTATTGTAGTAAATAATGGAATAATGACAAGTATGTTTATAAGTAATGCTACTTTGTCCAAATTTGGTGCCCAAATGACGTGGTAACACTCTCATCCATTCATTTAGATTGTATTGAACAACCTAATTAGTAAATAATGGAATAATGACAAGTATGTTTATAAGTAATGCTACTTTGTCCAAATTCGGTGTACAAATCTGGTGCCCAAATGACGTGGTAACACTCTCATCCATTCATTTAGATTGTATTAGATTTGCTTGATTTAAATGAGTGGATGAGAGTGTTGCCACGTCATTTGGGCACCAGATTTGGACACCAAATTTGGGCAAAGTAACATTACTCTATGTTTATTAGTGTTTGTAACGTGGGTTATCCATATCCATAGTACCTATTGAATTCTAACCCCGATGCTAAAAGAATATTGAAAAAAAAAAATATTGTAATAAAACATTTTTGAAAAAAGCCTTATGAATTTTTATCTTGAAAAAATACCTTTAAACTCAAAAACTATTTCAAAAAGTAGTTCAAGTGCTTTCTTTTATTTTTTGCTTAAACAAGATTTTAGCCAAAAAAAAAAACTCGATATAAAGTGTTTAATTATTTTAAAAGTATATATTTATTTTTCCACCAAATATAAAAAGGAAAATAGATATCAAAATGTTTAATTCTTTATAAAATTTTCGCATCATGTAATTTTCTCTTAAAGAAAAAAAGGTATTTTGAAATACCTCATATAATATAAGGGTTAATTACATTAATTACACTAAGTTTCCTTATCTATCATCAAACATCACCGATCGATCCCATGACCTTGAGATTCTCAAGGATCCTACAGACCATTGAGGTTTGATGAATGGTTTACTTTTTAATTACGAAAATTTATTTATAAATCTATTGCACACATGAAAACTGTTATAAATAAATTGAATAACTGATGAAATAAGTAAAGAAGATATATGAGAGAGTATAAAGAAAATGTTAACTTTCTACTATATGTATTGAACCTCAGCTGAACGATTACAATTAGAGAGAACACTATACATATACCCCTCAATGTATTACTATTATCACATTCTAATGAAAACCATTGGATTTAAATACTTTGACTCGACTGCATGCACTTGTCAAAGCATCTTTTAAATCCAATGGCTTTCATTGAAAGGTGCTGATAGTAATACAATGAGAGAGTGCTGACTTGAAAATTAAATACTTTGACTTGGCTGCATGCACTTGGCAAAGCATATTTTAAATCTAATGTCTTTCATTAAAAGGTGCTGATAGTAATACAATGAGGGGGTGCTGACTTAAAAATTATTATATATATATATATACACTTCAAAGCTAGCCACACTAACATCACTTACTCATCGTTCCATCAAGATCTATCCCGGTCCAGCAGATCCCTGGCCGGCGGCGTCCTGATGTTGGTCTTCTCCGGCTGCCTTGGTTTCCCTCCTTCAGATCGGCTTTTATTCCTTTTAATTAAGGTTTTTTTGGGTTTGTATAGTTTCTTCTTATATAAACCGTTTTGGCCGCTAGTTGTCAGCCGGTGTGTTTGGACCTCCTACTGGATCCCTCCAACACCAGAGAGCCATGGTTTGTATGTTTGTAGTCCCTCTTAGTGAGGGTGTCAGTCCCACCTTTGTGTATGGGTTTTTTTCCGTTTGTGGAAATTTCGTCTGGGCTGTGCTTGTGTGTCATTTGCTGAAGAGTCCTAGTTGTAGTTGTAAACATGTTTTTCATGTTTCCTGACCTGGATCTGAATTCCAGGGTTGTAAGCCTTTGGTTTATATCAATAATAAAAAAAAAAAAAAAAAAAAGATGAAGTAAAACTTTATCAAATGGACAAATTCAGATTGTTGGAAATCCACTATTATCTATAATAAAAACAACGTTTTTCCTTTTTCATTAACCACCTTTTTCTCATAGAATAATCGTTAAGTATCCATGAGCTTAGCTATATTAAAAATGCTTATGGGGTATAAATAGATCAATATGGGGTGTGCCAATAGCACCACTTAAAAAAAAATTGTTTAATTACAAGAAAGACAATTATGTCCTTAAAAGTTATACAGTTATTATACTATGCAAACTATTAAGAACGGATGGTAAAATGATCATATACTAAAATACCCATTTTTTTGCTTAAGTGACCTGCTCCATCATTGAGCTAATAGCAAATGAAGGATAAAGCATTTTTGAAAATGAACATTTTGAACTTTTTTGTATTATTCTTTAGAAGTTTCTTTAATTTAATTTAATTTTTTTAAATGTTGGTAATTTTTTTTTTCTTTCTAGAATGCTAAAAATGAAAGTTTGTAAAAAAAAAATAAAAAATAAAAATAAAAATAAAAATAAAAAAATCTTGGCTATTCACACAAAGGGCATAAATGTAATTAACAAATGAGTAGTGATTAATTTCAATACTAATTCAAATCACATTTGTACAACAATTAAAAAAAAAGAAAAAAAGAAAAAAAAAAGGTATTTTGAAATACCTCCAATGATTTGCAGATAGGTCAACAACTCAACATACTTGTCATCATCATCTTTCGAACCCGTAAACATTAATTTCTCAAACATCTAAACTGACCATCAAGTCGGAGTACGGGTTCGGGTCGTAAGCCAACAAATATATAATTTATCACACTGGAAAGAAGGTATCCTCAAGTTAGGCTGCCTCTACTTAGAACAAATTGTAAGTGTATTTATCAAATAATTTTTAATTTAAACGTCAAACAATTGTTAGTATTAACTATTTGAGCATGTTTGGTGGCTTGTATTGTATTAATATTTTAAGATTTATTAGAATAATACAATGTAATATTTGGATTGTTTTGCACTATATATATATATTTTAAGTATTATACTATTATATAAATTCGAGGTTTTTTGGGAGGGATGATGACTCAAAATTCGTCTTGTTTTACACTATACATTGTATTGTATTAACTAATACATTTTAATTGGTCTAATAAAATTGATGTTTTAATCAGTGTTCGAAAAAACGGTCTGGGCGGCCGCCTAGACGCTGTTCGGTGGTCAACCGAACCGAGTTGGTCAAAATCGGTGAAAAAAATCGGTCAACGGAAAAGTCAACGGTCAATGGTCAACAGTCAACGGTCAACGTAAAAATCGGGCGATTTGCTAAAAAATCGGACGCTTAATCGGGTCCAGCCGTTGACTCCACCTAGACCCAAAAAAAAAAAAAAACTGGGTTTAAATCGCAAATATAAATAGACAAACAATCAAAGAAACAAAAATCATTTTGATTAATTTTGTATTGTTTAATTAGATTTGAGAAGGGCAAAGAGAAGAAGATATTGGCGCCAGTGTTGTGAAAAGAGAGTCAAACAGTGGAGCATTCAAAGAAGACTCTAGAAATCGAGGCCAAATTGCGAGAGGAGACCCATAAATTGAAGCAACTGATGCAGAACTTCTGTTGAAATAATTGGGTCAGTTTGTAGAGAGAAGGGTGAGCAAAAGTAGAGAGAGAAAAGGAGTTATTTGTGTTTAAAAGGAAAAAAATTGAAAAGCTGCGTACAAACTGAAAAAGAGAGAAGAGAGGATTTTATATAAAGTGACTTGAACAGTGAACCCTAACTTAACTTAGTTAAAGATGGGCTTGGTGGGCTTGTTGACAATTGGGTCAGCTGCCTATTGGGTCAATTGGGCCAAATAACAATTATCAAATTGTCCATTGGGCTTTTAATATATATATTAGTTTTGTTAACACATAGTTGTTGATTAATTTATAATTTTATATTGTTAACAGAATATGCATGGTATTTAATTTTTGTGATTCCAACTCTCCAGGAACTTCAAATTGCAAGACAATTGGACAAGCAACTAAGCAATTTGTGATTTCATTTCATTTGGTTTGTGTGGATTTGGACTAGATTTGATTATTTTGATTGAATTTGATCATAATATGAGTTTTAATATTGGTTTTATAGGAGGGAAAGACGAAAAAAAAGCCCAAAAAAAATCGGCCGCCTAGAAATCCGCCTAGGCGCCGACTAGACCGCCTAGGCGCTAGGCGCTGGTCCACCGCTCGACTAGCGTCTAGCGTTTACTAGAACACTGGTTTTAATATTAGTAATTAGCTAATACAAAGGGTAGTGTTTGCATTAGCTAATACAAATGAGAGATAAATAATTGTAAATTTTAATAATAATAATGTGATAATAATATATATTGATAATAATAAATTTAAATATAATAAAATAAAATGTTATTATAATAGTATTAAGGCAAAATACCCCTTTTTACCCTTATAAATAATGGATTTTCTATTTTTATCTCGAATCATTTGATTGTTTTTATCAATTTTTTTCTCCCTAAATGTCCATGGATTCACGGAGGTCGCGCAGACCTCCTTTCGAAGAGGTATGCAAAAAACCTCCATGGACCTCTATGAATTTCAACAAAAAAAAGTTTTGAGTTTTTTAACGTGTTTAATCAAGGAAGAAGTTTAGCGTGTTTAATCCCAACAACAAAAAAACCCTAGTGCGTTTAATTAAGAAAAAAAAAACTCTATCGTGTATAATCTATATAAGGAATTCTATGAGCTTCCAAAAAAAATATCTCTAACGTATTTTAGCGTATTTAATCTCAACAAAAAAACCCTAGCGTGTTTAATCCAAAAAAACATTATCATGCTTAATTCAAAAACATTTCAACAAACCCGTTTATTTTATTTTTCTTTCTTCTTCTTCGTTTTCTTCTTCCAATGGAAGTCGCAGACCTCCCAAAAATCAATATTTTTTTTTAGAGGTCACAAACTCTCCATTGTTAGAGGTCTGCTATGCACCTCCATTAATGGAGGCTGCAAACCCCCCAATAAATGCATTTTTTTTTAAAAGGTACTTTATTCAAAAATTCATTAAGGGCATTTCGTCCAAAAAAATGGATTGTTTGATAAAAAAACAATCAAACTATTAGAAATTGAAAAATTCAGAAACCACTCTAATGATATGGTCATTTATGGAATTGACCATAGTATAAATGTTATGTAAGGGCCTCTATTTTATGATTGACTTATTTCATAACAAACCACATTGGGGATGATTTTGTAATGAATAGCTTAAGATCTCGAAGGCAAACTTCCAAGCACCTTCGTGACTTCAAGAGCAAGAGCGAAAAGTATATCACTTGACTTGATTCTTGAAGAGATTAGGTGCACGTACACACATGCATACATTCATGCATTCTTATTTGTCTTGCATTTATGTCTCATTGTTTACTTGTGTTGCATTCACTCACTACCAAACTTGCATTTCATTCTTAGTCTTATGTGTGGGTTAATTCGTTTTCATTTGATTGATCGGAAATGTTCGCACTTGCACGGTGGTGTGCATGTCTTAGTGCGATGTTCGACCACAAGAGAAGTCCCTTTTCTTCTCTTAAATTGGTCTTGGTCACATGGTTTTGTATCATGATGCTTAGAGTGGTTAAAATATTTCTCCAGCAAAGGTCGCTACGAAGAGGTCACCGCTTTCAGGTAGTGACCCCAGGTAGCAACCTCTCAAATCGAGGATCTTGAGCTTCTTGGGTCGCTACGTTGTCCCCATGACCTTTAGGCCTTGACAAAGGTCGCTATGATGAGGTCGCTGCCTCCAGGTAGTGACCTACGGTTTTTTTTATTATCAAAACGACGTAGTTTTGATTATGGCTCATATATAATCACCCATCTTCTCCCCCATTCGTCCAAGAGCTTCGAAATACACATTTTAGAGAGAGGAAGAGTTCCCTTAGAGAGAGAAGCTCCAAGAGTGTTTCATTAACTCTCCAAACTCAAACCTAACATCATCCTTCATCATTTGAGTATGGGTTTTCTTGGTTTCATGACTAGGTAAGTTAGAACTTCATTAAATCTCATTTATTGTTCTTCTTACTCCAGATTTAGTATTTATTGCATGATTAAATACTATGACTCCTATTGTTGCATACATTTATGAGTCTAAATTGCATAATTGGGTTTGATTGTGATAGCTTGTATGATTAATTATGTTGATTTTGCCTAGATAACTAAGCCTTGAATATTCTTGTGAGATTGTTTGATGACAAGGTTGATAGATTTATATTTATTTATCTAGTCAAACTCTCTTAAATGTTCATGTGTATTTAATTGACAATTAGGTTGTTAGAATTTCTCTAGACATCTAATTGAGTCTTCATGTATGGGCATATAGACATTGTTTGATAGCTAGGATTGTATGTCATCCATGTCATCTAGTTAGGTCTTTATGTTTTGCATTTAGACATTGATAATTAGGTTTTATTGATTGTATCTTTAAATTCCTAGTTAAGCATCTTGTGTTTTGTCTTGCACATTATTGCATTTGAATATTCATACATATTCACTTAGACATTAATTCTCTTCATAGAGTCAAATTCTTGTGGCTACTTGTGGTAGTTACACAAGCAATTGGAAGTCTTGCAACCAAAGAGGTTGGTTGGCAAACATTAGTCTAAAATCACTATAAAAAGGCATGTGGGTATAGGCGTATATCGGTTTGTGTTACGAACCGAGAATAGTTTGATTAGGGTGTCAACTTAGATTGTAAACAATCATTTATAGTGGATTTGAAGATCGAAGTGGCTAGTGAGGCTAGTCCCGTAGTTTTTCCCAGTTTGAGGATTTCTACGTAAAAATCAATTATTCTTTATTTTTCGCACTTTACTTGATTTTTTTTTAAGATCATTCATCTAAATGAAAATGCTTTTTTATTTATTTATGTATTTTGACTGTTAGAAATAATATAACAGAACAATTAAAACGTTTTACTGGCCTCTTCAAGGCACTGGACATCATATTTTCCAGTTCTACAAGTAAATTTGATACTGAATTTTGCATCAATTGATAAACAATCCGAGCTGCGTTCATCGATCTTAAGTTTCTTACAGATCATGATGGGCACAAGGCATGTGAATTTAGCTAGCCGGAGGTGCAAGGTGAGCTGGAACTGGTGCCACCACAACCTCTAAATGACCATCAACAACTTGATAGGAGGGCTTATCATCAAATCCCCAGAATTTGGCAGTTTTCACATCATCTTCAGCCATCAATCGCAAGAACTCCTCGTGATCATAGTTTAGTGTAGCTTTCCCCTCAAACTCACTCGGAAGGTTTTTGATATCAATTATCGACCTCATGTACTCACCGCTATCTATACTTTTTGTGTAAACAAACCTCACCTTCTCAAACGTTTTTGGGTCCACAAGATACTTGACTACCTTCCAAATTGGTTGAAGAAACCTTGGCGGATTAAACAAAATGCAAACGGTGAGCCTCTTGGGGTAGTGGTTCTGTAAAACGTAAAAAATCTGACGGATCGTCTTCATGCTAATGTTGGTGGTCATTGTCCACCCATTGAAGTCAATCAACCAGGTCATTTGTTCTTGACCCTCAGCGAGATTAGGGATAGAATTTTTGAGAAGATAGACCAGATGGCGAACGTTACCTTCTCCTGATGGTGCTGTGTTCTGCTTCCCAGGCCTCATTAGAAATTTGAACGTTACCAATTTGTTTTGGGTTTTTATTGTTAGTATTGACTAATCGAAAAATTGGTAATTAATCGATTAACAACTCATTATCTAGGTTGTAATTAGACACACTTTGTGTATTTTCATGTTAAAATTTATAAGTTAAATAAAATATTAAAAACAATTTTCAATTATTATTGAAATTTGTTACATGAATTATAATTTATGTAATAAAGACATTTATTATTATTTTTAAAAATATAACACAACAAATATATATTTTTAAATTTAAAAATATTTCAATTTATTAGTTAACAAAATATTTAGAAAAAAATCCATATCCTAACATCGTATAACTTAATACAGTCTAATACGAACACAAGATTGTATAAAAATAATACAGTGCAATCCAATTTAATTTAATCCAATACAATCCAGTACAATACAATACAGTGTGTCAAACTAGACCTTGTGTGAATTGAAATATATATATATATATATATATATATATATAAATATATCTACAAAAAAAAAAAAAAAAAAAGAATTGAAAAAAGAAAGACAAAAAAAAAAGTAAAATAATACATATCTCTATATGATCAGAGTCTTTTGAAAATTCTTTGTTCATTATTTTGTTATATGATAATCATGTGATGATGAGAAAGTTTGATTCTGAAATAAAATTATAGTTTAATTAAGGTTTATCATAAGTTTTTTTTTTTTTTGTTTTTTTGTTTTTTTTGTTTTAATAATGAGATATAGTTGAAGATATAAGTGTGATTAGTAAGTGTACAAAAATATTTTGTTTTTATTTAATTAAAGTTTATTTTTGATAAAGTAATTTGTTCTTATTGGTAAATTTCAATTGGGGTATTTTTGTAATTAAATTTTTTAATAAAATATGGATGTACTAATTAGTTTTATGGGTGGCAATATGGCACCCAAAAACTAATAAACAAACAAACTCAAGAGTCTCTAGTATTAAGTTCTAATTGATAAGTACTTAATTATCTTTAAAAATAAATAAAAAATAAATAAGTACATAATTAAAATAGAGCTAATTGCATCAAACTCCCTTGAGGTTTACCCTTTTCTACCCAAAAATAACTTTATCGTTAATTGACACTTACCTCCACTGTCATTAGTCAAACTTAACCGTTGACCAACATTGACTGTCAGAAATACCAAAATATCCCTTAAAATTCTTAATTAAAAGAACTAATTTTTTAAAAATGGATCTTTACCATCCATCTTTTGAGAAAGATGGTGGAGATCCATTTTTTTGTTTTATATAAAAAGGTAATTAAAATAAAAAATGAACTAGCTAGTGGAGATCTGAAAAAGATTATTATTATTTTTCTAAACTGAGAAAGCCTTTTTTATTTATTTAAAAATTAAAAATTAAAATGAACCAAGTTTTTTTTATAAGAAAAATTAAAAATTAAAAGTTAGAGAGAGAGAGAGCTCCATTAGATGGATAGCTCGTGAGAGATCTCCGGAGATTGAGCGAGCAACTCCATCTTTGGTGGCGCTCGTCGATCTGAATTTTCTAGAGGGAGATATGGCCAATTTAGTAACTAAATGTTAGAGCTGAAAATGTCACCAGTAACCTAGGTGATTTCCCAAGCGAGTTCCTCAACTCACCTCACAACTAGCTTCGCGCATGGGACGGCCATTAAAACTAGTGACCTAGTCGACTTACTAGGCGAGTTCCAAGCGACTTGTGGCCCATCTTCGGTGGCGCTCGCAGTATAAAGAATGTAAATTTCTATATACCATTTGTTTAGTATACAATAATGTACCTGAAAACAAGTCAACAATTGATGAAAACGATTCAACAAGTGAGGATAGTGATGTATCTAAGGATGTTGTAGCAGATCTTCACCATGAGTGTGCTCATGATAATTACGTAAAGACACTAAGACTTTTATATCCCTGATCTCTTACATATTGTGTACGAAAATTTGATTTGTGTTCATAATATAATTTTAAATTCTTATGATACAATTTTTTAAAAAATAATTATTTTGATACAATGCATTAAAACTAGTACAAGTAACATCAAAATTTTAGCTCATTCTTAAAACTATTTTTTTTTTAATATAATTCCAATAGTACTTATTAAATTTGAAAAACAAAAATAGGAAATAGTGGTGATTAGTGAACCATCAATTAAACAGCTTTTAAGATTGAAAATATCTTTTGATACAAAGTTTACTCCAAGCGGATGTTACTATAGGCTAGATGGTATTGTTTTTGAAAATATAAAATCAACTTATTTTATAATTTTGACATAAAATGATGTTTATAAAACTTTTAAAATATAACAAGTTTTGACTGTGATTTTGAGAAGCAGGTGGGTGGTTACTTTTTAAAAATGATTATGAAATAATCTATTTTAGTATTTAATGAATCTTTTAAATTATTATTATTATCCTATGAAATCAAATTAAAACCATTTATATACCTTATTTTATCTTAAAATTAAATATACTCCGTAAATATTGAATTGATTGATAAAATCTTTTAAAAATCTTTTTATTATTTTTAAGGATTTTTTTTTTCTAATTTAAATATTGATTTAATATATATAATCAATGGAAAAAATTGAAGTAGGGTTCTAAAATCATATTTATTTAGTCATTGTAACTAATCTCAGTACATTTATAATAAAATTACCAAATATATGTATGCTGCATTTGAATTATTCAATAGTTTTAAAAGTATAATTAACCAAATATCTTATGATTAATTTCACAGTTGATTATTCATTCACCACAACTAATAGTGATTATAATAAAATTTACAGCAATACCAAACTAACCCTCAGTACGTTTTCATTGTAATCAGGATTTGATAAATTTAGAATTTCATATATTTATATTGCTATATTTTTGAAAAGAGACCAATATATTACTTAAAGTAGTGCCTTGATCCTATATAGTGCTAGAATTATGGGATTGAATTGGGCAAGAATTATGGGATTAAATTGAGCAATATTCTTAGTCAATAATTGATTTTATTCTCCTCTTAATTATAGGACATTCTCAATCATGATTGAGATTGTGTAATTGACTATAGATTGATTTGTTTGATTGTAGCTTGATTCTTTCCTTATAAATGGTCCTTGTATGTATTCTATATATTGTAGAAACGCAATGAATAAAATTATCAGAAAATTATTTTACAATTGTGTTATTTTGATATGGTATCAGAGCTAACTTCAATCTCCTCTTCTTTACCCTAGGAATTGAAGTTTGGTCCTACGTTCACAATTGTTATTTATGTTCTTATTATTCCGTTGTGAAGTTCTTTTTTTAGTTTCTTTATCACTATGACTGATTTAAAGAATAGTGGTGAAGATTCTCTAACAAAGAAGAATGAATCTACTATTCTATTTGGACTTGCTACTAAGTCAGGTATGTCTAACTTTGCTATTAAACTTTCGTATTTTACTAGAAATATTGATTGGATAATTGACTCTGGTGCAACAGATCATATGACTTGTGATCGTTATATGTTTAGTCGTTTATCTTTTAAGTATTCCAAAACTACCATTACCAATGCCAATGGTGTATCATCTTTAGTTATTGAAATTGGTACTGTCCCTTTATCTCCTACATTAACTATTAAAGATTTCTTGTTTGTTCCATCACTAAATTGCAATCTTCTCTTTGTTAATCAAATAGCCAAGTCTCATAATTATGTTACTCTATTTTTTCTTGCTCATTGTATTTTTCTGAATATCCATACCAATGAGAAGATTGGTAGTGGTAAACAAAGTGGAGGATGGGTTCCAACGATCCAATAGAGAAGGGTAAGCTCACTTGGTGAATGAAAATTTGGTGAACAAGAAGAAATAAGAGATTTGGTTATGGCACAGACGGCTAGGACATCTCTCATTTCGTTATCTTAGGAGATTGTTTCCATCTTTATTTAGTGATTGCAATTTTTTGGATTTTATTTGCGAAACTTGTGTGATGGCAAAGAGCCATCGTACCGTTTTCCATTTGAGTGATAATAAAACAGATCTTCCTTTTTCATTAGTTCATTCGGATGTTTGGGGATCGGCACCAATTTCTACTCATAATGGGATGAAATGGTTTGTTACTTTTGTGGATGACTGTACTAGAATGACTTGGGTTTATCAATTGAAGCATAAGAGTGATGTTTGCACAATTTTTCGCATGTTTCATCAGATGGTGGCTACACAGTTTGGCATTCAGATAAAAGTCCTTCGTTCCGATAATGGGGGTGAATACTTCAAGAAAGAATTGATGGACTTCATGTGTTTGATGGGTGTTGTTGTGTGTACAAATTCGCCAAACAGACACGTCATCATAAAAGTCAATAATTGCTGAAAGAAGGGATGCCACGTCACTCGTTGACCAAGTCAAAGGGGAAAACATAGATCAGTTAATAGGTCAAGGGTGTAGTCACCAGAATCAAATATATACTCGCCAAAGTCAGAAATATAGTCGCCAAAGGATAAAACCCAGAAGCGGGGGTGTTCGCTGCATCAGCCTATTGAGCATGAACCGACTCAGCAGAAGCACAATGGTAAAACCCCCACTCACGGAAAGCCCTCTACACCAAGGAGTCTTAGAATAAAGAGGCAGGAAAGCCTATCCTAATTCGTAACAACATGGGATTCCCAATACAAGTCCAAGAGGAAGTCCTACTACAAACACGCCTAAAATCAAGGGGAAACCCTAAATATCATGTATAAATAGAACCACCTATCCCACGAGGAGGGGGGGGGTCGAAAAAACCAAAAGAGAAAGAAAGCAAGAATTCGAGAGATCTAAGTGTGTAACAAAGCCAAGTAATTCAGTGATATTTTCCTGTCCTCCGGGACGTCGTGGTTTTTTCCCATTCAAGGGTTTTCCACGTAAATCTGTCTTTTGCATGTTTTAATTTTCTTTCTTGTTTGACGTTTGTTTTGATTTAGTTATTGACTTTGTGATAATCCAAAAATCATCGTCAACAATTGGCGCTAGAAGGAGGGGGTAATTTGAACAAGAACTTTGAAGAACCCTTGTGACTTAAAAACATGAACAGCGACAAGGATGGCAACCCCAGCGGAGATCAGATTGTTGAAATAACTGCGCCAACAGGCGATGGAGCGGCGACGATCGGAGAACAATCTGCGGCAACGCCAGGAGCTAGGGCAACCAACCCAGAAACTCTGCAGCACTTTCAAACTGCGTTGATGAATCTGATCAGTGAGGCTAACAAAATAGGACTCTCACTTCCCATAGGCCCAGGAATCTCCTCTCCCTACGAATTAACCACACCTGGAATCCATCCACCTGGGAGATTACAGTCAGAAGTCCACATTGCCACCCCCGACACTCGAGTGAGGCAGACCCCCGAAGAAACTCCCCAGGACAACCCTGAAGGTTTCGAGGAAAGAAGATATAGAAAGGGAAAAGCTGTGATGAACGACGAATCCTTGGGGATACAAGATCACGGGCGGATACATGGGACAAATTCTAATGACACGCATCAAAGGAGATGGCGGAGACACCGCTCTATCTCATCTGAAGACAGAAGTCCCCGACAAAGAAGAGAATTACCATCCAAAAGGGTACGGCGAAGAAGATCTGAAAGCGCGGATGATCAGATTGTCAGGAATCCGAATGATAAAGATGACTATGGGAGAATGACAATCAAGAGTAGACTCGACCCAGCAGGAGAACCAACTGGCCATCGAGATGTTATCTTACAAGAGTTGTCAAGGAAGGTTTCAGCAATGGCACGGAGGTATGGTCGTAACGTATCTTCAGATGACGAATCAGAGAGTCCATTCGTCGATCACATTGCTCGCACCCAGTTTCCAGATAGGTTCAGAATGCCGACCATTGAACAGTATAAAGAAAACAGGGATTCGAAGGAGCATGTTCGCCGATTCCGTAATATTATGGCCCAGTATTCATCCAATGACGGACTGCTATGTCTCACCTTCCCACAGACATTCGGCGACTTCGCCTCTAGATGGTTTGGAAGACTTCCACCCGGAAGTATAAGCAGTTTCTCAAAACTCAGCAAAGCGTTCATAAGACAATTCATGGGGAGCGTGCAGAGAAGGAAGTCACTCGCCTATCTATCGAATCTAAAGCAGGAGCGCAATGAGTCGATCAAGAAGTATCTAGCAAGATTCGGGAAAGAGGTTGCCTAAATTGAGGATGCCAGTGACGTAGCTGTTATCGCCGCTTTCACCAATGGGTTGCAAAGTGGGCGACTATCCTTTGATCTGCGAAGGGATAGGCCAAAAACTTACGAGGAGATGATGGAAATAGCCGGTGATTATGCATTGGCAGAAGAGGAAGAAGTAGCACAAGGGGGTAGCTACGTACATGGCCATAAGCTTGACTCGAAGTCGAAACATAAGGACAACAAGAAGACATAGTCGCGTGATCGCCAGGGAGACGAAAGAGGCCAAAAGGGACATCCAAGGGAAAGCAAAGGATACGCTCGATCCAGCAGGTTTTAAGGAAGGTACAACCGTTACACCCCCTTAACTGGCGACCAGGAGGAAATACTTTCTGTGGTAGAAGACAAAGGACTCGTCAAATACCCTCGGCAATAATCAGCTAACGCCAGGAGAGATACAACCAAGTACTGCCGATTTCATAAAGATCATGGGCATAAAACTTCAAAGTGTTTCCAGTTACGTGATCATATTGAGAGCTTGATCAGGGACGGGCACCTGAAAGATTTTACGTTGAAAAACGATAAGCAAGGTGGTCGCCAAGATAACCACCAAGGGATCGGGCAGGAAAGGAGGAGTCCAAGGAGGAACAGCCCTAACGCCGCTATAAACACCATCTTTGGCGGGCCCCATACTGGGAGAAGCAATCGAGAAAGGATGTCAGAAGTCCGAGAAGTAATGCATGACAGCAGAAATATGGAGATTAATTCTGTGCAGAGGAACCCCAAGAAAGGAAGGGAAGGACATGACCCCATAACATTTACGGCGGAAGACTCCGACGGAATCGATGCAAAGCCTAACGATGCAATTGTAGTGGGAGTTCAAATTGCACACAGGGATGTCCTTCGGGTAATGATTGATAACGAAAGTTCAGCATATATTCTAAGTGCTAGAGTATACGATGAGCTGTGACTGGACATGAAGGATCTAGAACCTTTCCATGTACCGCTGAAAGGTTTCGGGGGTGCAGAAGTAAGATCTTTGGGAACTGTGAAACTGCCGGTGAGGTTTGGTACGGCGCCATGCAGGCGAACAATCCTGTTGGATTTCGTTGTAGTTGACATCCATAATTGGCCATATAATGCTTTGCTTGGCAGACATTTTCTTAACAAAGCCCGAGCTGTCATTTCAACCCACGCCTTGAAGGTAAAATTCCCCACAGAATTTGGAGTCGGGGAACTGAAAGGGTCACAAGAGAAGGCTCGCCGCGCTAACCTTTCAATCTTTAAAGATAAGGCGGGAATGGAGACCTTAAACATATTCGAAGTGAATAAGGAGGTACGGGAAGAAAATCCAGAAGCATTCGAATTGGACCCAAGGGACAAAGCAAGCAGAGAGAAGGAAGAGCCAACTGAGTCCATTATTCTGGATGAAGCAGAATCGAATAAAACAGTCAGGATTGGAGCCAGGTTGGCTGAACGAGTCAAGAGAGATGTGACAAGCCTGCTGAAAGAATACAAGGGGATATTCGCTTGGAGCCATGAGGACATGCCGGGAATTGATAGAAGTGTTATTTCACACAACTTGGCTGTGAACGAAAAATGCAAACCAGTGGTGAAAAAAAGGAGAAGCTTCAACCCAGAGAGAAGTGCGGCGATAAAAGAGGAGGTATCCAAGTTGCTCGCCACAGGGTCCATCAGGGAAGTTAAGTACCCAGAATGAGTGGCGAATGTAGTTCTAGTGAAGAAGAAGAATAATCAATGGAGGATGTGCGTCAATTTCACTGACCTAAACAAGGCCTGCCCCAAGGACAGCTTCCCGTTACCAAGAATTGACCAGTTGGTCGATGCAACGGCAGGACGTGAGACATTGAGCTTCATGGATGCTTACTCGGGCTATAACCAGATAAAAATGCATGCGCCTAATGAGGAAAAGACGGCATTCACCACAGACCAAGGGTTATACTGTTACACAGTCATGCCGTTCGGCCTGAAAAATGCTGGAGCAACTTACCAGCGTTTAGTCAACAAGATGTTCGCCAGACAAATAGGAAGAAATATGGAGGTTTACGTTGATGATATGCTAACAAAAAGTATCACAGCAGATAAACATATAGATGACCTGAGGGAAACATTTGATGTGTTGGTAAAATACAGAATGAAGTTGAACCCCGCAAAATGCGTGTTCGGCGTACCATCAGGAAGATTTCTCGGGTATCAAGTATATAAAAGAGGAATCGAAGTGAACCCGGAGAAAATCCAAGCGTTAGCAGAAATGGTTTCGCCAAGAACTTTGAAGGACGTCCAAATGCTCACAGGGTGCCTGGCATCGCTGAGCAGGTTCATAGCTAAATCGACAGACCGATGCCTACCATTTTTCAAAGCTCTAAAGAAAGGAAAGGGAGTCGAGTGGAACGAAGATTGTGAAAGAGCTTTCCAGGCCCTGAAAGATTACCTTGGGAAGGTACCGCTACTGTCAAAACCAGAAACAGGAGAGACGCTGTATATGTATTTGTCTGTTTCTGAAGCAGCCACAAGTTCCGTGTTGGTAAAACAGGAAGAGGGAATCCAGAAACCAATATACTACACCAGCAAGGCATTGTTACTAGCCGAAACCAGGTACTCACCGGCTGAAAAAATGGCACTCGCTCTAATCACAGCAGCAAGGAAGTTAAGGCCATATTTCCAGGCTCATAAAATCGGAGTATACACCAATTGCCCACTGAAACTAATTTTGCAGAAACCAGAAGTATCCGGTCGATTAACGAAGTGGGCGATCGAGTTAAGTGAATTCGATGTAGAGTATCTGCCTAGGACGGCAATTAAAGCCCAAGCAGTGGCAGACTTTGTAGCAGAGTTCACCGAGCCAAGTGTAGAAGAGGCAAGAATGATGGTGGAGCAAAATAAGAGAGTATTCAAATGGCAACTCCGCGTTGACGGGTCGTCAAACACTCACGGCAGCGGGGCAGGGGTAGTAGTGTTAACCCCGGAAGGAGATTCAGTCGAATGTGCCTTGCGTTTTGACTTCAAAGCTACTAACAATCAAGCTGAGTATGAGGCACTCATAGCAGGTTTAAAAGTTTGCACAGTCCTAGGAGCAGATGAGGTAGAAATCTTCAGCGACTCTCAAGTTGTTGTCAATCAGGTACTAGATGAATACCAGGCAAGAGATGAAAGCATGATCACCTACCTAGAATTAGCGAGAGAGCTACTGGAAAGATTTAAAGAATACAGAATTATTCATGTCCCCAGAGAAGAAAACGAGCAGGCTGATGCCTTAGCCAAGCTAGCATCCGCCACAATCAACATCTGGCCCAAAACTATCTCTATGATCCGCCTATTGCAGCCAAGTATAGTAAAAACAAAGGAAGTTGGGGCAATCTTTGGCGAGAGGGACAGCTGGATCACACCCATCAAAGAGTACCTCGTCAATGATGTACTCCCAAGTGATCCATTAGAAGCAAAACGATTGAAGTACAGAGCTACGAGATATTCAATACTCAATGGAGAACTGTACAAAAGGGGGTACTCAAGAGCACTGCAGAGATGTGTCAGGCCTGAAGAAGCAGAAGGTATCCTGAGAAGCATACATAGTGGGAATTGTGGGAATCACACTGGGGTGTCAGCCTAGCCCACAAAACATTAAGGCAGGGTTTTTACTGGCCAACACTATTTACCGATGCCAAAAGAGTGGCAGCGAGATGTGAGGCGTGTCAAAAGATTGCCAATAACATTCGCCAACCACCTGAACTCTTGCAGAGTATTACCTCGCCTTAGCCGTTCGCCATGTGGGGAATTAACTTGATCGGCCCAATGCCAACAGCAACTGGAGGAGCGAAGCACGCTATAGTAGCTATAGATTATTTTACAAAGTGGGTAGAAGCCGAACCATTGGTACATATAACAGAAGCCAATACTATAAGCTTTGTGAAGAAAAATATCCTGTACAGATTTGGGATACCCAACACCATCATCACTGACAATGGGACCCAATTCGACGGAAACAAATTCAGGGAGCTATGTGACAAGTATGGTATCAACAACTACTACGCCTCCCCAGCGCACCCGCAGACAAACGGCCAAACTGAAGCAGTGAATAAGATCATAAAACACAACCTGAAAGCCAAATTGGCAGCAAAAAAAGGAAGCTGGGCAGAGAAATTACCACAGGTACTTTGGGCATATCGAACCACAGAAAGAGGTTTAACAGGTGAGACCCCATATTCCATGGCTTACGGAGCTGAAGCAGTCATCCCCGTAGAGACGTCCTTCTCTTCACCAAGAGTACAACTCTTTCAACCAGAACTCAATGTTGATATGTTAAAATGCGATCTGGATGAGTTAGAAGAGAGAAGAGAACGCGCACAGATAAGAAACACTGCATACCAACAGAGGGTAGCCAGGTATTACAATTCACATGTGCGTGAAAGGAGGTTCGCACTCGGCGACTTGGTGCTGAAAAGGGTGAACCCAGGAACTAGAGACAAGGCTGCAGGATCACTCGCAGACAAATGGGAAGGGCCTTATCAAATCACAGGCATAGCTGGCCATGGGGCATATCGCATCACTCGAGAAGGTTTTGGCGAACTACCTCGGCCATGCAATGCGCAGTACTTGAAGATATATTACCCTTGACTTTTTCATTATTTCTAAAGATTTAGTTCAAAGTTTTTTATTCATAGGCAGTTTCCGTTTTAGCATTTTTTCTATGTTACTGTTTTGACAAAAGTTGCAGGAACTATCCAAATAAAGAGTAATTTATTACTGAGAATTCGTGACTTGACTCGCCAGTTACAAAGGGCATTCGCCGTCTTATATCAATACCATTGCGTAAAGACGAGTTTCGTACTCGCAGCAATGAGAATAAGTAGCGACCCAATGAAACTAAGGCAAGCCAAAAGCGACTACGTCGCCATAGCCCAAGCTACAGAAATTGGGGATCGCCACTACAAGGAGAATAAGATCTCCAGAGAAAAACTTGGTGTGGATGAATACGCCCTGAATAAGCACCAAGTACGCCAGAACTCAGCAATGGCAGCTGAATAAATAAAAGCATGTTAAAAACTTGGTGTATGGTCGGATACGTCTTGACAAACACTGAGTACGCCAAAATCCAGCAATGGCAGCTGAATACAACAAAATATGTTAAAAACTTGGTGTATGGTCGGTTACGTCCTGACAAACACTGAGTACGCCAAAATCCAGCAATGGCAGCTGAATACGACAAAATATGCTAAAAACTTAGTGAAACACTGAGTACGCCAAAATCCAGCAATGACAGCTGAATACAACAAAAATGCTACAAAGTGAAACACTGAGTACGCCAAAATCCAGCAATGACAGTTGAATACAACAAAAATGCTACAAAGTGAAACACTGAGCAAAAATTCAGCGAATAGCAGCTGAATACACAAAAATATGCTAAAAACTTGGTGAAATACTGAGTAAGCCGAAAAGTCAGCAAATGCAGCTGAACAAAGAAAAAGTTTATAACTTTTAATAAATAAAGTCATTTACAATTAAAGAATTAAGAATGAAGATACAAAAAGAGAAACTGAAGATATAAAGATTTACAATCCTTCAGTATGAAAGACACAAAAATTCAACTAGCTGCAGGAGGGCCCTCGCTATCTTCCTCATCTTCGATCTCCTCGTCTGAAGGCCAGGTAACTTCCTCATCCCCTTCTGGCATAAAAGGCTCATAATCCCTTCCAGCAATAGGACCCAAATCAAGCTCAGCGCCAGAACCAGAAAAGCTGCCCTTCTGACCCGAGTAGTAAGTATTGAAGATACGCTTGCTGGGGATTTCTAAATGCATAGGGTGAGGTTCAGTCGTGTTGTAACGACAGTGGGCTTTCCAACGTTTTATCTGCTCTTTAATTGAATCCACTCCGCTGGCCATATGCTGTTGAAAAGACCGATCGAAACGCCTCAGAGCCTTCTCATTTGAGTGATCCTTCATGGCAAAGAACTTCTTCGACTGCCTCATGCCTTTTTCAAATTCACGCAATAAAAGCGCATCATAGGCAGGGGATCTCTTGAAACGATCAACCGCTTCAACCTCCAGCACAGCCTTGAGATCGTTCAGAATAACTTCATGCGAGGACAACTGGTTGCGCAAGTCTAAAGCCTCACGCTCAGCTTTCTCATTTGCCTCCTCAGCTAGTCGCTCAGCTTCAAAGTGTGCTGCGAGCGATTCTTGATTAACGGAAAGTTGCTCTCGCAGCAAACGCATCTCCTCCTCAGCAGCAGGTAATTTCTCTTCAACAGCCAGTTGGGCTGAGAGATAACCATCTGCGGATTCTCTCAACTGAGCAAGTTGCTGAGTATGGGCTTCCTCAGCAGAGAGTTTCTCAGCTGCCAAAAGGGAGGCTTGTTCTCGCAGGCGTTTCACGTCCTTTGAAACAAATTATAGCACGGTGTGTATAAAACTATCTAGAGGGGGGGTGAATAGATTTTAAGCTTATTACCCAATTTTTCGTATTAAGTCAAATTACGAAATTACCCCAAACTAGATAAAGCAATAAATCAAGTATAATATGCGGAAATTAAATAACACTTGATTTTTACGTGGAAACCCTCACGGGAAAAACCACGGGCTAGTAAGTAAGCCACACTCGAACCTCGAATCCACTAAATGTGTAAAACGATTACAACCTAATCCCGGAAGTAATCACACACCTACCTAATCCCGGTATGAGTGAACCTAGTCCAATTTGCTTGCGATCTAAGCAACCTAATCCCGGATGCTACACACAAGACTTACTTTCTCTATGAAGAGAATACAACCCTAAGTGAATATATGAATATCCAAATGCAACATAAAGCAAGGGAAACCCTATATGCTTATCTAAGATGATTAATATGCAATTAGAACAATCCTAGATATCAAAACTAAATGACATGTCAAATAGTTTAGCTAATCAAGATTAAGCACAAAACTTAATTAGCTATCACAAAACAACTTCTCAAACATACATCATACTAATCTCAAACTTGTATTCAAAGTATATAAAATAACATACAAGTAATTAATTGAGATTGCTAGCTAAGAGAAACACAAAATATGTAAGATATTAGTGAAAAGCTTACCAAGCAAAGTATGATGAAGAATCCATGCAAGATGACATCTAGAAGATCAAGGATGATGCTAGATGATGATTGATGATCATGAAAAAGTGTTTGAGTAATAAAAAATGAGTTCTTGGAATTTTTCTTCTCTTTGAAAAATATCCTAAGTATGAATTCTAAATATGAACTCTCTTAATTGACCTAAAGACAAAATGACATATATATAGGGGGCCAAATCAAAGTGTGGTCGTTTAAGTAAGTTTCAAAGAAACGCGTCGATTGGCGGTTTCAATGGGCGGCCAGGCCGCCGATCATGACCGCCGATCATGACCGCCGAATTGAGCTCGTGAAGAACAGAGCATAAACGGCGGTTCATTCGGCGGTTTCTTGACCGCCGAAACAAAACAGAGAGATTAAAAACAATCAGGTATGAACGGCGGTCGTGACCGCCGATCTTAATCGCAGAAATGATTCAGACCAATCTGGACTGAAACGGCGGTTTAATTCGGCGGCCAGGCCGCCGATCATAACCGCCGATCACCTAGAAAAGAGAAAACCAAGGAGAAGCCAAGGGCATTCTCCATAGGCGGTCCTCGCGCTAAACCAAGCACATTCTAGTGCATGCGCGGACGTTTCCGAAAGTTATCGGGAAACGAATTACACGACAACATGACACAGTTACACACAACAAAATATGATAAATAAGTGCAAGTGTGAAATGTGACAAGTGAAGAGAATGCACACATATGCAATGAATGTTAAGTGTGTGTGTGCAACTAATCTCTTCAAAGAAAAGTAAGCACAAAGAAATTTACCTTCGGTGCTTATCAACACGAGGTCTTCAAAGGGCTTCGAACAATAAGACCGATACTTAGGCTACCCTTACAAAGAACCCCAACATGTGGTTTGTCCACGAAATGAGCCAATCACCAAATGGGAACCTTACAATCTCCCCCTTTGGCTATTTCGTGACAAAACCACCACTCACATTGATTCCTCTCAAAGAAATAGAAACTACGTGACAACTATGATATTCTACAACACAAAGAGATAAGAAAATAAAACTTCAAGTCTTCAATCTCTTGTAGAATAATCAAGCCCTGTAAATAAGATTTCTATGTTTTCCAATACAAGTGAAATGTGAGATTAATCAAGTGATATCAAAACAAGCATTTGCATTTTTAGAATTTAGGCACAACATTACAAAATATATGCAATGTATGATAAATGCAATGCTCCCCCTCAAAGGGTTACTCCCCCTCAATGTGTTATCTCCCCAATGTGCACAATTGCAACACCAATTTGCATCTCCCCTTACCATATACTACTCCCCCTTTTTGTCATGATATAGGCAAAGGAGTAGTCCCCAACCGGGTCACTCATAGTAACGAGAGATAGTAGCATACAAGACTTGCATAATTAATATAAGTCACTTTATGCATCTCAATTTAATCGGAGAGAAACAAGGAGATTTATTTGAGAGAAAATGTGTGAATCAAACATGCTTTGCATACAAGACATGTAGCATTCAAGTCCAAAATACAATGGTATTTGGCAAAGCAAATGACAAAGGTTTCTAATAGGAATTCAAACCAATTTCACCAATGACATGAGTAAAGCAAGGATATAGAATACATTGATTTCAATATAAGAGCAACTATATCCAACTTTATAAGCGAAACATGGCATGAGCAACTTTGCACCCTTTTTGATTTTTCCGGATAAGATATCCGTATGATAGTAGCCATGTTCAACCAATAAAGAAAGAGAGACATTTGGAATATAAATTCCTTTGAACGGATACAAGATCCTTTATTCATTTTGAGTCTCATAAGCTTTCACACATGTTTTGCATTTTTAAGAATATGCAATCATCAATTCATGCTTTTCATGTGAGCATGTTATATGAATTTCATGCTTTTTCATTTGACATTAGCATGTTATTAAAGAATCATCATGTCATGGAGATAATCATAGGTCATTCAAATCATACTTCCTATATACATCTCCTAGTCCAAAAAAGCATGTTTGAACATAAATATGACATGGATTGTAAACAAGCAAGGTTCACACTTATTGAATTGAAAACATATATACATATGTGCAACCAAGCTTACTCAAGCAATTAAAAGAAGAGGCATAAGATATTTCAAATTTTTTGCAAGTGACAAGAATGCAAACTAGCTCTCTTTGCTTGAGTTCCCCATATGGGGTCAATCATAGAACATCACTCCACAAGACATATCCCAATAGATCTACTAAGAGTTTTAAATCGAGTAGCATCTAAGGGTTTAGTAAATAGGTCCGCAAGTTGATCATTAGTACCTACATGTTCAAGTACTATGCATTTATTTTCAACAAGCTCTCTAATGAAGTGATGGCGGATGTCAATATGCTTAGTTCTAGAATGTTGCACTAGATTCTTGGAAATATTAATGGCACTCATGTTATCACAAAAGAGAGTGAGAGTACCTTGGTTGAATCCGTAATCTACTAGCATTTGCTTCATCCATATAAGTTGAGTGCATCCACTCCCCGCGGCTATGTACTCGGCTTCCGCCGTGGACAAGGAAATCGAGTTTTGCTTCTTGCAAAACCAAGACACCAAGTTGTTGCCTAGAAAGAAGCAACCGCCCGATGTGCTCTTCCTATCATCACAATTTCCTGCCCAATCCGCATCACTATATCCTACAAGACTAGGATTAGTGTCAAATGAGTACCAAATCCCATAGTTGGAAGTCCCATTCACAAAGCGAATGACTCTCTTAACCGAAGAGAGATGAGACTCCTTGGGATCGGATTGGTACCTAGCACAAACTCCTACACTAAATGATATATCGGGCCTACTTGCGGTCAAATAGAGCAAGCTCCCTATCATGCCACGATATAAGGTTTGGTCCACACTTTTACCGCTAGCATCCTTGCTTAGCTTCAAAGTGGTGCTCATAGGAGTGTCACAATGTTTGGCTTTTTCAAGACCAAACTTCTTCACAAGGTTTTTGGCATATTTGGCTTGGGTTATGAAAATCCCATTATCTAGTTGCCTAATTTGCAAACCTAGGAAGTAATTAAGCTCACCAACAAGACTCATCTCAAATTCATGAGACATAACATCAACAAATTGTTGGACCTTGGTGTTGTTGGTGGAGCCAAACACTATGTCATCGACATATATTTGAGCTATGAAAAGCTCATCATTGTCTCTCTTGATGAATAGTGTCTTGTCAACACTACCTCTTATGTAGTCATTGTCAACAAGAAATTGAGTGAGGCGCTCATACCAAGCCCTCGGTACTTGTTTCAACCCATATAGTGCATTCTTGAGGCGATAGACATGGTTGGGGTGGTGTGCATCCACAAACCCCTTGGGTTGTTCAACAAACACTTCCTCTTGCAAGAAGCCATTGAGGAAGGCACTCTTGACATCCATTTGGTGCAATTTGAACTTGTGCACACAAGAAATGGACAAGAGAAGCCTAATAGACTCTAAACGGGCAACGGGAGCAAATGTCTCCTCAAAGTCGATACCCTCAATTTGAGAGTACCCTTGTGCTACAAGTCTAGCCTTGTTCCGCACTATGTTGCCATCCTCATCGGATTTGTTCCTAAATATCCATTTAGTGCCTATGACATTAGTGGTCTTAGGCCTAGGAACTAGAGTCCAAACCTCATTTCTTTCGAATTGGTTTAGCTCTTCTTACATGGCAAGAACCCAAAATTCATCATTTAAGGCTTCTTCAACCTTTTTGGGTTCAATTTGAGAGGTGTAGCATGTGTAGCTAATAAGATTAGCAAGTTGACGTCTAGTCCTAACACCCTCATTAACATCTCCAATAACATCCTCTTTGTTATGGAGTCTTCTAACCCATGGAGCGGGTTCATTAGAGTCTAAGAGAGGGACTCTAGTAGTGGGTTGTGTGACTTCATCATTTTCATTAGATGTCCCAACATTGGGAGTCACCACAACCCTCTCCAAAGGAGAAACATCACTAAAAATAACCTCCTCCTCATGATCATTTGACTTGAGCCTAGTATCATCAAATACGACATTGGATGATTCCATAACACTTAGAGTCTTTAAATTGAAAACTCTATAGGCTCTACTATTCAAGGCATAGCCAATAAAAATACCCTCATCACTCTTAGCATCGAATTTGCCAAGTTGATCATGGTCATTCAAAATGTAGCATTTGCTTCCAAAAGTGTGGAAGTAGCTAACATTTGGCCTCTTGCCTTTCCATAACTCATAGGAGGTGTTTCTAGTACCGGGCCTTAGGAAAACTCTATTTCCTATATAGCAAGCCGTATTGATGGCTTCGGCCCATAGGTTCCTAGGGACATTGTTGCTAAGCAACATCACACGGGCCATCTCTTGAAGGACCCTATTTTTCCTCTCAACAACTCCATTTTGTTGAGGTGTCCTAGGAGCCGAAAACTCATGGGAGATGCCTAAACCATTATAAAAGGTTTCAAAAGTAGCATTCTCAAATTCCCTCCCATGGTCACTTCTAATCCGTTTTATGCTTTTAATATTAGTGTTTATTTCATTTTGTATTTTATTACAAAGCATTTTAAACTTATCAAAAGTTTCGGATTTTTCTCTAAGAAAATATGTCCATGTGAACCTAGAGAAATCATCAACACATACAAAAATGTATCTCTTTCCACCCAAACTTTCGGTTTGCATAGGAACCATGAGGTCCATGTGGAGAAGCTCAAGAGGCTCCTTGGTGGTGAGATACTTACCCTTTTTGTGCATGCTTTTAGTTTGCTTTCCTTGTTGGCAAGGTCCACAAACACCATTGGCTTTCTTCCCAAGCTTAGGGAGGCCACGCACACAATTGAACTTTCCAAGGGTCCGTAGATCCCTAAAGTTCATGTGGCCAAGTCTTTCATGCCACAACTCAATTTGCTCATCCATGGACACATGATTAGATACAATACTAGCTTCAAGACAATAACAATTGTCGCTAGATCTCATGCCCTTCAACAAGGTTTGTCCATCGGGTTTTAGGATAAAGCAATAATCTTTAGAAAACAAGACGGAATATCCTTCATCACTAAGATGTGAAATGCTTATTAAATTGGCTTTCAAGCCATCAACAAATAAAGCATTGGATAAGGAGGGTAATCCGGGAACGGAAATGGTTCATTTCCCTACAACATTTCTTTTGGATCCATCACCAAAAGTGACATTTCCACCTTTCTCCATAACAAGAGTCTCGAAGAAACTTTTGTTTCCCGTCATGTGCCTAGAGCACCCACTATCCAAATACCAAAAATTAGAAGAATTTGCCTTCAAGGCTATTTGAACAACATGGCAAACATTTTCATTCTTTCTAATCCACTTAGCAACAATTTTAGCTTTCTTAGTGGTCTTTGGTACATGGGCTCTAGATGTCCTAGGATCATGCAAAATAAAATTATCATTCCTAGGAACATGCATCTTGGCTCTATTCTTTATCTTTTCAATCATGCTTCGTGTTCTACACATTTTAATATATTGAAAGCAATTTGGTCTAATATGACCATCACAACCACAAAAGTGACAAATAGGGATGAAAAAAGGAATCATACCTTGTCTTTGTGCACGTATGGGAGCTCGTCCATGTCTTTGTGGATAAGTGGGTTCAATCCATCTTCGTTGTTAAACCGGTCTAGGTTGCTTCCAAGCTTGAGGTTGCATGATTGGTCTCTTTCCTTTGTGAACCAATTGTTGAGGAATGTTGGCTTGAGGGACCCTAGGGGGTTGAGCTTGAGGTTGCCTTCTTGGCCCCATATTCACTTGTGCATTAGAGCATTGTCCTACTTCTAATTTCTTCCTAGGAGCTTGCACAAATGAAGTTTCTTCTTTCTTCAAGCTCTTGACAAACACGGTCTTGTTAGAGGTAGAGATCTTCTTGTCATCTTCATACCCAAGACCTCTCTTGTCACATGGACTCTTTCCAACACCAAGCATATGGTCAAGCTTCTTGGTGCTAGAATCTATCCTAGCCAATGACCCTTTAACTTCTACAAGTTCCCTCTTCAAGCCTTCTTAACTTCTCTTGGATAAGTCTAACTCCTCAATTAACTTATCCTCTCTCCTCTTCAATCTTTCCACTTGTTCACTTAAGTGGTCATTGTGAGTCGAAAGTTCAAGGTTCTCTTCTCTCAACCTCTCAATCTTTCTTGTGCTTTTAATTGCTAAATCATTGAACTCGGCATGGTATTTAGCAAGCACCTTTTGCTCCACAAATTTCTTTATGGACTTAGAAGAGGAGTCACTTTCTACTTCACTAGAGTCAATTTCCTCTTGACTCATTTCCTCTCTCTCTCTAGCACTTTTGCTCTTGTGAGATGAGGCAAAAGCTAGGAAGTTAGCCATGAGCTCTTCTTCACTTGAAGACTCATCTTCCTCATTGGAGTCATCACTACTCCCACTCCAAGTGGCAGCCATCACTTTGCTCTTCTTCTTTTCATTGTGATTAGCACATTCGGGGGCAAAGTGACCAATCCCACCACATTCAAAGCATCGGACCCCTTTCCTTTCGGTCCTCTCTTGTCTAGGCTCAAACATCTTGAAGGAACCTTTTTTCTTCAAGTCTTGTCCTCTTGACCCAAATCCCTTCTTCTTCTTGAACCCGATAACCTTATTAAACCTTTTCACGAATAATGCAAGGTCTTCATCCGAGTCATGCTTTACCTCCTTTGCATCCTTAGATGCCTTCAAAGCTATTCCTTTAGACTTCTTAGGAGGAGTAGTGGTGCTAGGAGCCTTCCTAGACTCATATGCAAGGAGACGTCCAATCACCTCACTTGGCTTCATATCCATGTAGCCATTATTTTCTTCTATGGCCGTCACTTTTGATTCAAACCTATCGGGGAGAGATCTCATAATTTTTTGCTTGACTCTCCTATCCGAATATGGGTCTCCGAGTTGATGGCTTTGATTTACGATGTCCATCAATTTGATTTCGAAGTCATTGAAGCATTCATCCTCTCCCATCCTAAGTAGCTCAAATTGAGTTTGGAGGACTTGAAGCTTGGACTCCTTCACCACCTCGGTTCCCTCATGTGCAACTTGAAGGATGTCCCATGCCACTTTTGCAATCTGAGTATTCTGAATAAGCTTGTATTGATTCTCATCCATTGCACACATGATGGCATGCATAGCCTTTCTATTCCACTTGGAAGCCTCAAACTCTTACGCATTCCATTGCGCCTTAGGCTTCAAAACTTCTTCTCCTCCACCACCGGGAGTCATCATGGGTAGATCATATCCGTCTTCCACCGCCATCCATGCACGGTCATGAATTTGGCATATGTAGGATTTCATCTTCCCTTTCCATTGGGAATAATTTAAACCGGTAAGAAGTGGAGGCCTTGTGCTAGAAGCACCTTCGTGGCCACCACCATTTCCACCGTTTCCACTCATAGTGTTTATGAATGAATGAAATGAATGCAAATGTATGAATGATCAAAAAACACACAAAATGCAAAACACACCAAAAAAGCAAGGATCACCTATGTATATCTAGGAACCCGCTCTGATACCAATTGAAACAAATTATAGCACGGTGTGTATAAAACTATCTAGAGGGGGGGTGAATAGATTTTAAGCTTATTACCCAATTTTTCGTATTAAGTCAAATTACGAAATTACCCCAAACTAGATAAAGCAATAAATCAAGTATAATATGCGGAAATTAAATAACACTTGATTTTTACGTGGAAACCCTCACGGGAAAAACCACGGGCTAGTAAGTAAGCCACACTCGAACCTCGAATCCACTAAATGTGTAAAACGATTACAACCTAATCCCGGAAGTAATCACACACCTACCTAATCCCGGTATGAGTGAACCTAGTCCAATTTGCTTGCGATCTAAGCAACCTAATCCCGGATGCTACACACAAGACTTACTTTCTCTATGAAGAGAATACAACCCTAAGTGAATATATGAATATCCAAATGCAACATAAAGCAAGGGAAACCCTATATGCTTATCTAAGATGATTAATATGCAATTAGAACAATCCTAGATATCAAAACTAAATGACATGTCAAATAGTTTAGCTAATCAAGATTAAGCACAAAACTTAATTAGCTATCACAAAACAACTTCTCAAACATACATCATACTAATCTCAAACTTGTATTCAAAGTATATAAAATAACATACAAGTAATTAATTGAGATTGCTAGCTAAGAGAAACACAAAATATGTAAGATATTAGTGAAAAGCTTACCAAGCAAAGTATGATGAAGAATCCATGCAAGATGACATCTAGAAGATCAAGGATGATGCTAGATGATGATTGATGATCATGAAAAAGTGTTTGAGTAATAAAAAATGAGTTCTTGGAATTTTTCTTCTCTTTGAAAAATATCCTAAGTATGAATTCTGAATATGAACTCTCTTAATTGACCTAAAGACAAAATGGCATATATATAGGGGGCCAAATCAAAGTGTGGTCGTTTAAGTAAGTTTCAAAGAAACGCGCCGATCGGCGGTTTCGATCGGTGGTTTCAATCGGCGGCCAGGCTGCCGATCATGACCGCCGAATTAAGCTCGTGAAGAACAGAGCATAAACGGCAGTTCATTCGGTGGTTTCTTGACCGCCGATTCCAACCGCCGAAACAAAACAGAGAGATTAAAAACAATCATGTATGAATGGCGGTTTCGAACGGCGGTTTCATGACCGCCGATTCAACCGCCGAATTAGACTAAGAGATAAATCAATTAGGTCTTGAATCGGCGGTTTCGAACGGCGGTCGTGACCGCTGATCTTAACCGCAGAAATGCTTCAGACCAATCTGGACTGAAACGGCGGTTTAATTCGGCGGCTAGGCCGCCGATCATAACCGCCGATCACTTAGAAAGGAGAAAACCAAGGAGAAGCCAAGGGCATTCTCCATAGGCGGTCCTCACGCTAAACCAAGCACATTCTAGTGCATGTGCGGACGTTTCCGCAAGTTATCGGGAAACGAATTACACGACAACATGACACAATTACACACAACAAAATATGATAAATAAGTGCAAGTGTGAAATGTGACAAGTGAAGAGAATGCACACATATGCAATGAATGTTAAGTGTGTGTGTGCAACTAATCTCTTCAAAGAAAAGTAAGCACAAAGAAATTTACCTTCGGTGCTTATCAACACGAGGTCTTCAAAGGGCTTCGAACAATAAGACCGATACTTAGGCTACCCTTACAAAGAACCCCAATATGTGGTTTGTCCACGAAATGAGCCAATCACCAAATGGGAACCTTACATCCTTTGAGAGAAAATTTCCTCGCCTATAATTATCAGCCAACTCGTACAACATCTGAAAAGAAAAAATAGAAGTCAGGATACGTGCAAATAAAAAATACATGGGCAAAACAAGAAGCTCACCAGAGGGTGGCAGTTGAAGAAAAATTCCATTTTCCTGTTGCAGGACTCTCTCTTCATCTGCTCCCAATCCTCACCAACATAGACATTGTTGTTCATTATATATGAGCAGATTTCTGCAGCCGTAAAATCTGAAAGGGAGACAGACTCGACTCCCTCACCAGCATTAGTTGGATCAATGGGAGGAGCTTCATGAGCGACACCGGAACCAGACGCAGTAGCCCCAGGCTGTCTCGACGACCCCGGCTTATCAGTTGGCCCTGGTCGATCAGCTGGCCCTGGTCGATCAGCTGACCCTAGCTGACCAGCAAAAGAGGTGTCCGGCTTATTCGCGGCTGCTGGAGGAGGAGTTGAACCGGTTGGGGAAATGGTAGAAGCATCAAAATTGTTTACCCCCTCCGGAAGAGAAGGCTCCGTCAAATCTGGTCCCTCAACAGAAGCTCCAAGGACAGCCGTTTCAGCGGCCTCGGCGAGCACAGGGTCTTCAACGACCTCATCATCTGAAGAAACAACATATTGCACGACCCTTGACGCCCGTTTCAGAGGTCGAGCAGCATGGTTAGGCGTACCCTCAGTCGGACGTTTGCCTCTACCGGTTCTGGGGGTCAAATCGCTTGAAGGAACCAGGGGAGTCTCAGGAACATCCGCATCAAAAATGGGGATGTCACTAGCCACACTTGAAACCCCCACCTTCTCCTTTCCCTTACGACTGAAGGCACTCGCGGCAGCAGTCGCAGCGGGAGAAGTTGCAGCAGTACTCGCAGCAGGTGCACTCGCAGCAACCTCCGGGCGAACAGGGGATGTCCCCGACTCGACACGCCCCCTATCAACATCACCAACTTCTTCATCATCTGAGGGATCGCCACCATCCGGGCTAGCAACTCCTTCCTTAGCCAAACCAGTAGCTTGCCTTTTACTGGCAGCCTCAGAATTTTTAACTGCCCGAGCTTGCAGATCACAAACTGTGTCAAAATCATGTACTGCAGAAACTCACCAAAAATTAGCAAATGGAGACAGGAAAACTATAATACTAAAAGAAAACAAGTAGAACTTACAGCGAGGAAGTCTGGCTGGTAGGCGCGGAAAAAGCCCCTGGATAATCATTTTATCCTCGTCCAAAAGAAACGAGCGACCCCTTTTATTCAAAGGAAGGACAGCTGCATCAGCAAGGTGAGACACCTCCTCATCCAACAAAATAGGGGCAGCTTTGGACCAGGCATCAGGAGAGGTAAAATGCCTAGGAACCTTCTTCGCCGCAAGATTTAGGCGACCATTGGCGGACACATCTCTACCCCACTCGCCGCCAACAAAGTACCAGCTGTTCTTCCATCTCTTATTTGAGGTAGGAAAACCCCAAATAAAACCTTTCTTCTTCTCATTACTGGAAACCTCCACTTGCCCAGGGTTTGCCATACCCTCAGGGATCCAGTTCTCCACTGGCGAAGAGAGAAGAAAGTATGTCCCACTGTTGCCAGCCTGCCTTAAAGTGTAAAAATGGCGAATCTCACGAGGCGTGGGGGGTTCATAACCTTTCAACTTCCACATTAAACCCAAACACATGAGGATCCTATAGCTATTTGGGGCAAGTTGAGCAGGTGCAATTTGAACCTCCGCGAGGAACCTGGCAATAAAAGGTTGAAGAGGAAGGGTAATCCCGCAGCTAAGCATGGCACCATAAATGGCGACCGCATTCTTAGGAGGATTCCACGCTGCTCGGCTACCAGGCAACATCAAAGTCACTGAGTCTGGAATCCCAAAGTGACTCTTATACTTACGGAGCTCACCCTCACCAACCACATTAACTTCAGTATCAAAGGAACAGGGGCGATCAAATGAAAAGTTCAGCCTGTTCCGTTGATGGTCCTCAACGTCAGAATCAACAGTCGTTTGCGCATCCAAAAGGGACCCCCGAGGAATCCTAGAAGCGCGTCGTTTGCTTCCACTTGGTCTAGAAGATCTCGGCATTTCTGGAGACTCACTATTGGAAGACGAAGAAGGATAAACATTAGGAAAAAAGTCATCATCAGAAGGCGGAATATAGACAGAAATGGGGACCAGAGAATCCGGGTGGAAATTACGAATCAAAGATTCGATTTTGTCTGTAGTACCCTTATCACCAAGTTCTAAGGCTTGCATCATCTGATTAAAAAGAGAAGAACGTAAGGAAGGATCCATGGGAACTCACCAGAAAACCCTAGGTTCGGAGGATGAGCAAGAGGTTTGGGGGCGTCGAGAAATAAGCACGATCAATTTTTGAAGCAAGCCGTCCGACAGCAAAGTAGAATAGAAGGAATTCGTGGCAGAGATTTCTAAGGAAGACGAAGAAGCTCTGTTTTGAGAGAAGAACAAAGGAGAAAATAGAAAAATAAATGAAAAGAGCAAAGTGAGGAAGAAGGAACGATCGGGCCTTAGAAAGAGGGAATTTTGAAATTCAAAAAGAAAATCAAATAAAAGATATGCAATTAATGTGAGTGACAGCCACAGTAACTAGCCGCAATAGTCACCACCAGGTAATGGACATGTGGCGTCTCGGGGATCACCAAGCAGTCAGAATATCCCCTCACCTGTCAAGTAAGTGGAAGCGCCAGAAGTTGTGTGGCTAAAATTAAAAACTTGCACCGGAAGAATCAACACAATACACGGTGAAAAGAAGAGAGAGAGTTAATTACAAAAATGCGTCGAAATTCTGAAGGCATAGATATAAATACTACTCGCAGAGGCAAACGAAGTAAAGCCATTCGCCCGGCTCGGAGTATTTATAGGGGTATTGTTGTGTGTACAAATTCGCCAAACGGACACGTCATCATAAAAGTCAATAATTACTGAAAGAAGGGATGCCACGTCACTCGTTGACCAAGTCAAAGGGGAAAACATGGATCAGTTAATAGGTTAAGGGTGTAGTCGCCAGAATCAAATATATACTCGCCAAAGTCAGAAATATAGTCGCTAAAGGATAAAACCCAGAAGCGGGGGTGTTCGCTGCATCAGCCTATTGAGCATGAACCGACTCAGCAAAAGCACAATGATAAAACCCCCACTCACGGAAAGCCCTCTACACCAAGGAGTCTTAGAATAAAGAGGCAAGAAAGCCTATCCTAATCCGTAACAACATGGGATTCCCAATACAAGTCCAAGAGGAAGTCCTACTACAAACACGCCTAAAATCAAGGGGAAACCCTAAATATCATGTATAAATAGAACCACCTATCCCACGAGGAGGGGGGTCGAAAAAACCAAAAGAGAAAGAAAGTAAGAATTCGAGAGATCTAAGTGTGTAACAAAGCCAAGTAATTCAGTGATATTTTCCTGTCCTCCGGGACGCCGTGGTTTTTTCCCATTCAAGGGTTTTCCACGTAAATCTGTCTTTCGCATGTTTTAATTTTCTTTCTTGTTTGACGTTTGTTTTGATTTAGTTATTGACTCTGTGATAATCCAAAAATCACCGTCAACAGGTGTTATTCACCAAACAACTTGTCCTTATTCCCCTCATAAAATGGTGTCGCAGAGAGGAAAAATCGACAATTATTGGAAGTTACTCGGTCTCTCTTGATTGGTGGATATGTTCCTGTTGGAAAGTGTTGACTAAGGGAGTAATTCTAGGAGTAAAATCTTAGGAGGATTTCTAGGAATTAATTTCCTATAACTATGGAATTAATTTCCTATTAATTTCTTTTTCCTATAATTGTTGACTTGTAAATTAATTGATTAGCTGACTAATTGATTAGCTAAATGTTAGGAATTAATTAGTTAGCTTTTATAACCTTAATTGTAGGCCTAATTGTAGGCTAAGTAAGGTAACTTCTCGTGTATATATATGGCTCATTGTAACTATTTGAAGATACAAATCAATATAGAAAATCTTCATGGTATCAAAGCCTTAACAAATTTAGGGTTCTTTCTCTATTTTTTTAAAAATTGTTCAGAACCTATAACTCATTAGGTTTACTGTTTCAATTTTTTTTTTCCGCTTTTCTTTTCTTCTTCTTTTGTTCTTTTTTTTTTCTCTCTACGTGCTACAGTGCTCTGCTACAGTAAAAAAAAAAAAAAAAAAAAATTATGGTTGAAATTGTTTCCATGCACTCACGTTCAAATTCAGGACTTATGTGGGTTATCATGGAAATACAAGGACAAATCCTAACAGCCTTATTAGATACTGGTTCCTCACGGAATCTTTTGACAAAAACCGTGGTGGACCGGTTAGGGATCCAACTACAGCCTTGCTCTGGTGAGATTCATGGTCTGAATGGGAAACCTACAGCCGTGGATGGATTACTAGACGTTCTGGTTAGGATTGGCGAATGGAGTGGGACGTGTACCCTACTAGTCCTACCCTTGGATAACATTGACTGTATCATTGGGATGGACTTCTGTGTATCCAACAAGGTCACATTTACACCACATTTAGGTGGGGTGCTGATCAGTGAAGGGTACAATCAACATTATGTTCAAGCAGGTTTTGATGGTGATGAAGGGTGGCCAGTCAGATTTCAGGAGTTGACTGTACCCAAAGAGAGGGATCTCGCTATGATTGAGACGCTCGGAGCAACAATTGATCATTCAATGGAGATCAAAAATGATGACTTGGTAACTAGTGCATCTCTTGCCCAAACAGGTAATCTTTCTACTAGTTATTTGAGTCAATTTAACTCTGCACCGTGGGTCATTGACTCTGGCGCATCAGATCATATGACAAGTATCTCCTCTTTGTTTAATACATATTCTCCCTGTTCTGGCAACAAAAAGGTCCGTATTGCCGATGGCAGTTTGTCATCCATTGCTGGAACAGGTTCTGTCAAGATTTCTGATACTATCACCCTTACTTCGGTCCTACATCTCCCTTGACTCTAACTGTTCAGTTGTGTTTTCTCCAACACTCTGTAAATTTCAGGAACAGATTTCGGGGACGGTGATTGGCAGTGCTAAGATGCAGGATGTGCTATATTATTTTGAAGACAGTATAAATAAGTCGGCGTTGTTTTCAAACAGTGATGTAAGTTCTCTGCCTGTAAAAGAGCAGATAATGATCTGGCATTTCATATTAGGTCATCCAAGTTTTGCTTATTTAAAACATTTGTTTCCGACTTTATTTCAAAATTTGTCTCTTTCTCAATTTCAATGTGATATTTGTTGTTTTTCTAAAAGTACTCACAAACCTTATGTCTCCAAACCCTATAGGGCCTCAACGCCCTTCTATTTAATACATAGTGATGTTTGGGGGCCATCTAAAATTCCTACTTTAAATGGAAAACGTTGGTTTGTAACTTTTATTGATGACCACACTAGATTATGTTGGCTCTATTTGATGAACTCCAAATCTGAAGTCGAAAAACTTTTTCAAGAATTTTATACTCTAGTTGAAACTCAATTTCATACTAAAATCAGTATTTTATGAAGTGATAATGGCACAGAGTATTTTAACCAATATCTTGGGAATTTTTTAAAACAAAAAGGAGTTTAACATCAATCTACGTGTCGCCATACACCCCAACAAAATGGGGTTGCGGAAAGAAAAAACCGCCATCTTTTAGAAGTGAGTCGGGCTCTCATGCTTTCAATGCATGTCCCAAAATATCTATGGGGGGACGCTGTTTTAACATCTACACACCTCATTAATAGGGTTCCCTCACGGATCTTGAACCATAAGACACCTATACATTGTCTTAAACAGGTTTTTCCCAATAATAGGTTAATTTCTAATCTTCCTCTTAAGGTTTTTGGCAACACTGTTTTTGTGCATATACCGGACATACTTCGGTCTAAACTTGATGCTAGAGCCGAAAAATGTGTTTTCATCGGCTATCCCCCTAATAAAAAAGGGTATAAGTGTTTCAATCCCCTTACAAAGAAAACCCATATTAGTATGGATGTGACTTTTTTTGAACAAAAACCTTTTTTCTCTACAACTCATCTTCAGGGGGAGAATGAAAATAAAGATGAGTTTGAAAATCTTTTGGAAACTAATCTACCAGTTTTGGAAACTAATAATTCAGTTTTACCAAATTCTTTCTTTCCAAATTCTTCTCATAAAGAAACCTGTTTTGAAAAGGAAACAAGTGTTAATGAACAACAATTAGGGACTGATATGGTGCCAGATCTTACTGATTCTAGTTCAGGGAGAGAAACATTACTTGGTGAAGATCCTAATCAGGATAATCATCCTACAACAGAGTTACTGGTTTATACTAGATGAAAGTCTCATGCTAATAGAGAACAACCTCATCTGGTACAAGACTAGTCAGCTTTCCCGAGATCCGATCCTGATCTTCTTACAGATAAGCATAAACCAGGTAATACTTCTGATTCTCAACCTATCTCTATCACTCATCTTCCTTCTACTCCTCAATCCAATATCTTTTCTGATCTTGACATTCCCATAGCTAATAGGAAAGGTGTCCGGAAATGTACCATACATCCTATAGCCAAATATCTATCCTATCACAGATTATCTAAAAATCACAAAGCCTTTACTTCAAATATTTCCCGCCTAGTCATCCCTAGAAACATACAAGAAGCCTTAGGACACCCAAACTGGAAGATAGCTGTTATGGAAGAGATGAATGCACTAGCCAAAAATAAAACCTGGGTTGTTGACGAGTTACCAAAAGGGAAGAAAACTGTGGGATGCAAGTGGGTTTTCACAAATAAGTGTAGAGCTGATGGATCCTTAGAAAGACACAAAGCTCGCCTTGTTGCCAAAGGGTTCACTCAAACCTATGGCCTTGATTA
The DNA here is from genome assembly GCA_008009225.1 of Acer yangbiense. Classification (NCBI taxonomy): domain Eukaryota; kingdom Viridiplantae; phylum Streptophyta; class Magnoliopsida; order Sapindales; family Sapindaceae; genus Acer; species Acer yangbiense. The sequence continues at coordinate 18,701,849 of CM017773.1, read as the reverse complement.
CCAGGAAACTTTTGCACCCGTGGCCAAGATCAACACCATCCGAATCCTACTATTTGTAGCAGTAAATCTAAATTGGCCCTTACACCAGTTAGATATAAAAAATGCTTTTTTGAATGGCAAGCTAGAAGAAGAGGTATTCATGGACCCTCCTCCTGGGTTTGAGGGAGAATTCAAGAATGGTAAAGTGTGTAGGCTAGTAAAATCCTTGTATGGATTGAAGCAGTCACCTAGAGCCTGGTTCGAGAAGTTTGGAAAGGTTGTGAGAAGATTCGGGTACAACCAAAGCCAAGGAGACCATACACTCTTCTTCAAACATTCGAGTGGAGGTAAGAAGGCTATTCTAATTGTTTATGTAGATGATATGATCATGACAGGTGATGATATTGAGGAAATAAGAAGACTAAAATAGTTGCTAGCTCAAGAATTTGAAGTCAAGGATCTAGGTGACTTAAAGTATTTTTTGGGAATGGAGTTTACTAGGTCCAAAAGTGGAATCTTTGTTTCTCAACGAAAATATATCCTAGATTTATTGGGAGAAACTGGGATGACAGGTTGCAGGGCTGCAGAAACTCCAATTGAACCAAATCTGAAACTTGAGGCTGCTAAACCAGAGAATCAAGTAGATCGTGAACAATATCAGAGGTTAGTGGGGAAACTGATCTACTTAGCTCACACTCGACCTGATATCTCATTTTCAGTCAACATGGTGAGTCAATTCATGCATTCACCAGGACTAGAACATAATGAGGCAGCTTTAAGAATCCTGAGATATCTAAAGGGGACACCTGGGAAAGGGCTATTATTTGCTAACAGGGGTCATTTTCAGGTTGAAGTCTTCACAGATGCGGATTGGGCTGGTAGTGTAACAGACAGGAGATCTACATCTGGCTACTGTACCTTTGTTGGAGGAAACTTGGTGACTTGGCGAAGTAAGAAACAAGGGGTTGTAGCAAGGAGTAGTGCCGAGGTAGAATTCAGAGCAGCTGCCCTTGGAATATGTGAAGTAATCTGGATAAAGAGGCTTCTTGAAGACTTAAAAGTTCAGGTTTTCTCTCCCATGAAACTATATTGTGACAACAAATCAACAATTGCCATAGCTCACAATCCGGTTCTACATGATAGAACCAAACATGTGGAGATAGACAAGCACTTCATCAAAGAAAAGATAGATAGTGGACAGATTTGTATGCCCTATCTACCCACCACAGAACAAGTAGCAGACATCCTCACAAAAGGCTTACCAAAGAAGTAATTTGACAAGTTATGTTGCAAGCTGGCCTTGGAAGACATTTTTCGACCAGCTTGAGGGGGAGTGTTGGAAAGTGTTGACTAAGGGAGTAATTCTATGAGTAAAATCCTAGAAGGATTTCTAGGAATTAATTTCCTATAACTATGGAATTAATTTCCTATTAATTTCCTTTTCCTATAATTGTTGACTTGTAAATTAATTGTTAGTTGACTAATTGATTAGCTAAATGTTAGGAATTAATTAGTTAGCTTTTATAACCTTAATTGTAGGCCTAATTGTAGGCTAAGTAAGGTAACTTCTCGTGTATATATATGGCTCATTGTAACTATTTGAAGATACAAATCAATATAGAAAATCTTCAGTTCCTTCCCATTTATAAGGTGAAGCTTTGAGTTCAGCAGTCTACTTGATCAACCGTACACCCTCTAGTGTCCTCAATTTTAGAAGAACATTGGATGCACTTTCCGATCATTGCACTTTTCCGTCGATGGTAATTTTAGCTCCTCGAATTTTTGGGTGTGTCGTCTATGTTCACTTACATCCACATCAACGTACTAAGCTTGATTCTCGTGCTTTGAAGTGTGTGTTTGTGGGATATGGAATCAATCAAAAATGCTATAAGTGTTATGATTCATCTTCTAAGAGGTTTTATGTTTCCATGGATGTCATTTTTCATGAGAATGAGCTCTTTTATCGACCACCTACTGATTTATCACTTCAAGGGGAGAATCAAGAAAAAGTGATAAATCTTGAAGAATTACATGTGTTTTTTCCAAGAGATTCAGACTTCTCTAGTATCCGAACGACCGGAAGTGACACTACTAGTTGACCGAATGAAGACAACCGAACAATCGAAAATGATACCACCGGTCAATCGGACGATCGGGAAAGGCTCCCAATTGATGAATTAACGACTCCAAATGCTGATGATGATTCTCTTCATGATAGTACAATGTCTCCTAACAATCTGATACAACCATTAGGCCAATCTTCTCCTGAGACTCCTATAGAGGTACCCATTAATCCTAATTCTACAATTGTTGATGATGTTAATTTTGAATCTCAATTGTCTCAATATCGTCTTCCACCTCGCTCTAACCGTGGCATTCCACCCAATAAATATGAACCTGACCTTAAATCAAAAACTAGATATCCTGTTAGTGACCATGTATCTTCCCAAAAATTATCCAAGTCATATGCTTCTTATGTGCTACAGTTATTGTCTGCCTCTATTCCTAGTAACATGTAAGAAGCTTTAGCAGATGTTAGATGGACCTAAGCTATGGTAGAAGAAATGGCAGCGTTTGAGAAGAATGCTACTTGTGAACTTGTACCTCTACCTAAAGGAAAGAAGACAGTGTGATGTAGATGGGTGTTTACGATCAAGCATAAGGCGGATTGAACGATTGAAAGGTATAAAGCTCAGTTGGTTGCAAAAGGGTATACACAATCTTATGGGATTGACTATCAAGACACTTTTGCACCAGTTGCCAAGTTTAATACAATTAGAGTGCTCTTGTCTTTGGTGGCCAATTGGGATTGGCTACTTCCCCAATTTGATGTAAAGAATGTTTTCTTGCATGAAGATTTAAAAGAAGAAGTGTATATGGACCCTCCTCCGGATATAGAGAAGTACTCAAATACTACAATGGTGTGCAAACTTAAAAAGACATTGTATGGGTTAAAGCAATCTTCAAGGGCTTGGTTCGGTAGATTCACCAAGTCTATGAAGAACTTCGGCTATAAATAAAGAAACTCAGATCACACGTTGTTCTTGAAACACCAAAATGGTAAAATTACTGCTTTGATTATCTATGTTGATGATATGTTGGTGATAGGTGATGATCAAGATTGAATTGAGAGTTTGCAGCGACACTTGGTCTCGGAGTTTGAAATGAAGCAGCTTGGTGACTTGAAGTACTTTCTTTGGATTGAGGTAGCACGATCAAAGAATGATATTTTCTTATCTCAACGGAAATACATTCTTGATTTGTTAACTGAAACAAGTATGCTTGGATGTAAACCTTCTAAGACTTCTATGGAACAAAATCATAAATTGTTTCTGTGTTTGAATGCAACTTCTACTGATAAGGCAAGGTACTAGAGCCTTGTGGGAAAATTGATTTATTTGACCCACACTAGACCAGATATTGCCTATGTAGTATGTGTAGTGAGTCAGTTTATGCATGATCCTTGTAAACCTCACATGGATGCCGTGAAACGTATATTTAGGTATTTGAAGACTGCTCCGGGTAAATGATTACTCTTCACCAAACATAATCACCTAAAGGTAGAAGGTTACACTGATGCAGATTGGGCAGGTTGAGCTGATAACAGAAGATCTACTTCAGGGTACTTCTCTTTTGTAGGTGGAAATCTTATGACCTAGATGAGTAAAAATCAACCAGTGGTAGCAAGGTCTAGTGCAGAAGCTGAGTACAAGGGCATGGCTTTTGGAGTATGTGAGTTACTGTGGTTAAGAAACTTATTTATAGAATGGGGTGTTGATTCTGAAGAAGCAATAAAGTTGTATTATGATAACACTTCAGCTATAGAGATTGCTCATAATCTTGTTTAACACTACCAGACAAAACATGTTGAAATTTATAGACACTTCATTAAGGAAAAACTTGAAGCTGGGATTATTATGTTTCCTTTTGTGAAGTCTAAAGATCAATTAGCTGATATTCTTACCAAAGCTATAGCCAACAATGCTTTTAATGACTCTTTAGACAAGTTAGGCATGTGCGATATCCATGCTCCAACTTGAGGGGGAGTGCTAGAATTATGTGATTTGAATTGGGCAATAATTATGAGATTAAATTGACCAATATTCTTAGTCAATGATTGCCTTTATTCTCATCTTAATTATAGGAAATTGTCAATCATGATTGATATTGTGTAGTTGACTATAGATTGATTTGCTTAATTCGTGTAGTTGACTATATATTGATTTGTTTAATTGTAGCTTGATTCTTTCCTTATAAATGGTCCTTGTATGTATTCTATATATTGTAGAAATACAATGAATAAAATTATCAGAAAATTATTTCACAATTGTGTTATTTTGATATATAGTGTTGTAAGTTACTTGGTAAATACAAGAAACGAGCAGTGGCGGTCTTATTTGTAATCCTGGAGGCAATATCATTTGTGCTATATTTAGTTGGGAAAAGCAAATGGAATTTCCTTGTAGCTGCATTCCTCTTGTCAGCAACTGCTTTTGCTATCACCATTAATACTAATTGTATCATTGAAAGAAGCATATCACAACTACAAGCTCATCATCATCGTAATAATAAAAGGCAACTAACGGTTGTGGTACAATGGAGATTGTTTTTTCAGTAGTTCAATTGTTTGTCATATCCATTCATCTTATTCTAGTAAATTTGGAAAAATTACAATGCTTCGGTTTCTCCATTAGTATTTGCTATAATAGTTCTTGTGTTTGTTTTCAAGAAAGATGATGATGAAGAAGTAATTCTCACTCAATAAATACTACTACAATACTACCTTTTTAGACGCAATAGATTCTATTAGTTAGTACATGTTAAGAAATTTCATTTGTTTTTTATGGTTTCTAAATTGTGGTTTACTAGTTTCGAATGTGTTACAATGCTTCGATTTCTCCATTAGCATTTGCTATAATAGTTCTTGTGTTTGTCTTCAAGAAAGATGATGATAAAGAGGTAATTCTTACTCCTAATGAAGAGGTTACAAATATTTCATTGAATGATATCAATCATGTGCCTAGCATTACTCTTAGTGAAGATTTTTTAGAGGAGATGGTGGACGAGAATTCATATTTGGTGAGTAGTCTTGTGAGCAAGTCGTCCAACCTTGCTAGCGGAATGTAGAGCTATGTATCTAAATTTACTAACTAAACCATATACCCTAAACCCTAATTAATAATTAGTGTTAACTAAAAAAATTAAGACCAAATATATTTTGCTTATTCTGCTTAGAGCAAATTTGTTACTCATATATATAATGAGTGGAAACGTACAGAAATTTTGAGATACTTCACCGTTAGTGCATTAATACATCAATGCACCATAGAAATGTGACATTGTTTTGATATAGTCACATGTAGCTCACATTCTATATAGCCATGACAAAACAGAATCATGCATGCATTAATGCACATGTAGAAGTTCATATTTTATGTATATAGAAAATAGTAATAAAAAAATATGAATTCATTTCAAGATTGTGCACAGAGCGAAACAAACTCTTAATATTATTAGAAATTTTAGGTACATGATCGATTCATTAGCCTTAATGGTGAAGATATGCCCATTGACAAAGGAAGACATCTAAAACAATTGCTCAAACTTCAACTAGCTTAACTCCAACTAGCTTAAAGAAGCAACGTATTCTAGTTCGTCTAGATATTGGAAGGTTTTTTTTTTAGAATGTCGTTCCATTTAATGTGCCTAGGAGTCCATCATACTTCAACATGCTACGTTCCGTGCGCAACTATGGTCGAGGCTTAAAAGGTCCTACTATGTATGAGCTTCGAACATGGATATTGAAGGAGAAGTATAATTCAACTACAAAAATTGTTGATGATTTGAAGAAAACATGGGAGCATACATGAGTATCTATATTGTCAGATGGTTGGAGTGACACAAGAAACAAATGTTTGATCAACATTCTTGTTAACAATCCAAATGAGACCGTTTTTTTTTTTGTTTTTTTTTATTTTATTTTATTTTATTTTAAAATTTACTGATGCATCCGATCGTGTTAAAGATGTGGAATACTTGTTCATGTTTCTTGATGAGGTTGTTAATGAAATTGAAGAAAGACTAGTTGTGCAAGTGGTAACTGACAATGCAAATGCATACAAGGTTGCGAGGAAAATGCTAATGGAGAAGAGAAAGCATTTATATTGGACTCCAGGTGCCGCTCATTGTCTTGATCTAATGCTTGAGAAGCTTGGAGAATTGACACAACATAAAAATGCTTTACAAAAAGCAAAAAAAGTGAGCAACTTTATCTACAACCATGGATGGGTGTTGGAACTCATGAGAAGTTTGCTAAGAGTGACATTGTTTGATTGACCGCTACGATATTTGCCACCGCTTATTTGACTTTAGAAAGCTTGAGTGGTGTGAAAGAATCTCTTTAAAGGATGTTTGTGTCGAGACATTGGAATTCATGTCGATGGGCAAATAAAAGTGATGTCAAAGAGGTGAAGAGATATATCATGGATGAGAGATATTTTTGGCCAAGTGTTGCATATGCTCTTAAAACCACAAAGCCTTTAGTGGATGTATTGAGGTTGGTTGATAGTGAGAAAGAATTGGCAATGAGATTTATTTATGGTGCTATGGTTGCTGCAAAAGAACAAATAACAAAGAATTTAGGAGGAGAATAATCAACTTACAAAGAAATTTGGAAGATTATTGATGACAAGTGGGACTTCCAATTGCATCGAGATTTGCATGAAGCCACATACTATCTAAATCCTCAATTCAAGTGGGAGAGCAACTTCTCTACTTATCCAAAGATTAAATCTGGTTTGTACAAATGTATGGAGAGACTCATACTTGATTCATCCGATTTCACAAAGGTTGATGAACAACTTGATGGGTATCGATATAAATGAGGTTTTTTTTTGGAATGAGAGCAGCTCTAAGCTCAAACAAAACACGTGCTCCAGGTAAATTTAATTATATAAATACATTTAACTTATAAAATATTCGTATAATCTTATTAAATTGCGCATAACATTTATCTGATCATTTTCTTTGAAATTATGATGTAGTGGAATTGTGGGATCATTTTAGAGATCAAGTTATGGAAATAAGGTTCTTTGCAATGAGAGTTATGGGCTTAAAATGTTTTTCATTAGCTTGTGAACATAATTGGAGTACTTTCAATCAAGTTCATACAAAAAGAAGAAACCGGCTAAGCACCACTAAATTAAACAGTTTGGTTTACATCGTGTACAACAAGAAACTGAAGTTAAGATACTTAAAGAATTGATCATCTAAGAAAGATGAAGATCCTTTGATCAACCAAGATTTACCTTTTGATGATGAATGGATAGCTAACCCAAATGATGAAGACAGCATAAAAGTCAGTGATGAAGAACTTAATTTGGATGTCGATGAAATGGCTAATGAAATAAGAGGTTAGTATGCTTTGCTATTTGCCTATTTTTTTCTCTTTAGTCTTTACCAAGTATAAATAAATCTATTGATATTAATATATTATATATATAATTTCTTTATTTAGGGAGTTTATAATTGATAGATGAAGGTGAATATGACTTTGGAGATGAAGACAATGAGATTAGGTTCGATGATGTTGATGAATATGAAGATGGACTTAATAATTATGAATATGATCATCTTCCAAATGATTCCAATCCCAAAATTTTTGATAAAAATAATGATTAGAATATTAGATAGAGTAATAGAGTCATAAATTTTAACTCTAAGACTTGTTCTAAATTTCTAGTTTGGGATGGGATGATTCATGGTTTTAGTCATTGAGTCATTGATATTATCATATGAATTATGAAATATGAATTTCTAGTTTCTTTTTATAATTTTATAATGTTTTTAATTTTTTTTTAATTTATTATTTTTAATTAGTTGAAGCTTACGTCTCGTTTTGCCTCGAGGCTTACGCCTCGTTAGGCAGTGGTCAACCGCCTCGAGGTTTGATTTAGCATTTCAAAACCTTGATTCTAGGTCAATCCAAGGCGGTCCTTTTCAAGAACCACCTTGTAGAAACTGGTTAACGAATTTTTGTTGTTAACAAATTGTTTTAATATCAATAAGTTGTTAAAAAAAATTATTTTATATTTTTAGTAATTTACCTATTTACACTTATATCCTATCAAATCATAAACAAAAATCTCAACGGCGGGGGATTTTGGGTATTTGTTTAACATTTGAGGAATAAAGAGGAATAGAACTAAAGTGTAGATTTTTGCCATTAATGACACTCATGTGGAAAACAGGGAATAGGGAACATTAGAGGGGAAATTATGATAATATCCTTAAAAAAACAAAGGTACCCATTTTGGGTCTCTTTCCGGAACCAGTACGGTGCGTTTTGAAGTAGTATAAAATGTTCTAAAGTTCGCAACTGGCAGTTCTTCTTTAGCTACCTAACTACCTACCCACCTGAAACAAACACCATCTATATTCCCGTATGACGTTGTTTGTTCGTCTCCTTATCTACCGGCTAATACGCTGCCGTTTCAAAGATAAGCAAGCAAGACAAAGAAACTAGTTCATGATTTCCAATTCTCTACCACAACACAGTCAAGCCCGAACAAACACTGTCGAAGGCAAGTTAAAACTCCTCTATAAAACCTCGATTCGCTGCGTTTTGGCTTGCTGTTACTTGTATATTTGAGTGTTGTTTTTTTAGAGATTGAGAATTTGAATTCATTTTTTTAGCTATTGTCTGTGTAACTTATATATTTGTATTAATATAGATTTTTTTTTGGGTGTAAATACTGTTTTTTTTTTTAGGGTAGTAATTTTTGTTTCTCTACGGAATCTGTTTTCTTTTTCTTTTCATTAATTTCTCTGATCCATCTACTTTTTTGGGGTTTTTTTTTTTTTTTTTGACAATCTTTTGAAATAATGTGTAAAACAAAGAGTTTTCCAGGGCTACCTACTAACCGTTTGATGAAATGTCTTAATTGATACTCTTAAAATTCTAAGTGAAGTGCTTATGCCTTGTGGTGACATTTAGTGTCCGTTTGAGAGAGCTTGTCTACCGGCTAAAAGAGCTTTTTTTAATTAAAAAAGATCTTTTTAAATTTTTTTTATATTGTTTGGTTGTCACCCAGTAGAGCTTTTAGATGATTAAAAAAGCTGTTTTACTTCTACTTGGAGAAGCCCAAATTTAAAGCTTTTCCAAGTAGGTCTTTTGGAGTTTTTTTAATAACACTAAAATCTCCAATATAACCCTATAATTTAATATTTGCTAGAGTATTATGGCAATTCTATCATTAAAAATGCTTTCTTTTAATTGACAACCAAACGACCAACGACTTTTATTTAAAAGCTCTATCTCTAAAAGATCTACTTCTAAAAGATCTACTGCAAAAAGATCTACTTGAGAAGCTCTCCAAAACGTACCCTTAGTGTCCATTTGGTAGAGTTTGTCTATTGGCTAAAAGAGTTTTTTTTAATTAAAAAATCTCTTTTCAATTTTTTTTTTTTTTTTTTTGTCGTTTGGTTGTCACTCAGTAGAGCTTTTGGATGATTAAAAAAGCTGTTTTACGTCTAGTCGGAGAAGCTCAAATTTTAGACTTTTCCAAGTAGATCTTTTTAAGCTTTTTTAATAACACTAAAATGTCTAATATAACCCTACCATTTAAAATATTTTTTTGAATATTTTGGTAATCCTACCATTTAATAAATCTTTTTCTAATTCACAACCAAATGACCAATATCTTCCCATTAAAAGCTCTATTCGTAGAATGTCTATTTTAAAAAATCTACTCTTAAAAGATTTACTTTGAGAAACTCTTCTAAACGGAGCCTTAGTATTTTATAAAGCTATTTTTTTTTTTTGGTAAGAAGGAGGGCAACAGGCCCGAAAAGAAACAAAACTAAACAACAGGAACAAGCCTAGCAGCTGCTAGACCGACAGAATCATCATCCAGTATGTTGAGAATCTACAAAGGGGGGTCTTCATAGAACGTGATTCCCAGCTCTAAGGAATGTCCAAGCTTGGCCAGACCATCCGTAGCTTTATTGCCTTCTCTATAGACATGCTGAATGCAACAACACCACTCCTTGTTCAGTAAAGCTTTACAGGCCATAATGATACTATAGAGAGGGTGATTAATAGGTGTATCAGTAGTTAGCAAACAAATAGCAGTTTGTGAGTCAGTTTCAGCAACAACATTCTTGAACCCACCATTCCACAAGAATTTCAAGCCTTCAAAAATGCCCCAAAGCTCAGCCTCAATTATGCTACCAGCTCCCCTGTTCAAAGCAAACCCTCCAACCCACTTCCTTAAATATTTACGGGCCACCCCTCCAGCAGATATGGTACCCAAGTCATGGTTCAGACTTCCATCAACATTAAGCTTGATGCAATCAATCTCAGGAGGAGACCAAGCTATCATACAAGACTTCATCTCACTCTTAATACTACTGTCCTCATTAGCTTTTAGCCAATCTTCAATTACTTGAAAAATGATCTTCCCACCATACTCAGGCATTTTAAACTTCAAATCAAACACACATTTGCATCTCCATTTCCAAACATACCATAAGGTCACAGAGAAGAGAAGATACGCAGGAAATCTACAAATAATCATCTTGTTACAGCTCAAATTCTGCTGCAACCAATCACTCTAGGCCAGGTTACAACAGTCAGATTTAGTAATTCCCTTACACATATCCTCCCAAACTTTCAAAGAGGTCGAGCACTTCCTAAAGACATGGTTGAGATTTTCACATCCCTCCTTGCAATTAGAACAGGTGGTATCCATGGTAATGCCTCTCACCGTGCGATGCTCATTAGTGAGGAGCTTACAATGCAATAAAATCCAGAGAAATTTCTGAACCTTAGGAGGCATACCAAGCTTCCATATGAATCTCCACTTCCAATCAAGCACCTCATCATTCCCAAAGAGACTATCATAGGCACTTTTAACTGAGAACTCATCATTATTAGTTAGGCCCCAAATGACTCTGTCAACTTCACTATGAGAACCTCCAAGATGGATGCTAACAATTCTGTGGATAACATGCCAGGGAAGCACCATACTCAATTTCTGAATATCCCACTCATCATTGGACATATAATCACCAACCTTCTTAGCAACTTGTGTGGAAGAGAGAGGAATTAACGCATGAGTCAAAAGCCTGCCAACGTTAGGAACCCAGACATCATTCCAGAAGTCAGTATTACAGCCATCCCCAATTCTCCATTACACACTATCACGCACAATCTTGGCACCATAAACTATACCTCTCCAAGTGCTCGAACAGTCACTGATTTTATTATTGCCAGACTTAACAATACTCTCCTCTTTCAAATATTTATGCTTGAGCATATTACCCCACAACCCATTTTCATTCATATGTAGCCGCCACCCAACTTTTGCTAGAAGAGCTTGGTTCATCAACTTGGTTTTCTTGATACCTAGCCCCCCTTTACAAGTTGGAAGGCACACTGTATCCCACTTGATGAGGTGCACCTTTTTACTCTCCTCTGTGTGACCCCATAGGAAGTTTCTGTTAAGTTTGTCAATTTGGGAACAAACCTCCGTTGGGAGCTTCACTGATTGCATAGCATAAATAGGTATGGTTGAGGACACGGCTTTAATAAGCGTGCATCTTCCAGCAAGGGAAAGAGTGGAGCTCTTCCAAGAGGCCAATCTACTTTTAGTTTTCTAAAAAATCTCCTTGTAAGTGTCCTTAGTAATTCTACCATGTATAAGAGGGATGCCAAGGTATTTACCAAGGTTTTTGGTAATGGGAGAACCACAAATATCAGCAAGCTCCTTAGCAAACTCACTGCTGACATTATTAGAACATAAAATTCTGGATTTATTGAAGCTGACCCGCTGACCAGACAGCTCACAAAAAATATCCAAGCAATCCTTCATAACTTGAGCTTGTTGAACGGAGGCTTGGCCAAACAAGATGAGATCATCGGCGAAGAATAAATGGGATATCGCAGGACCAGTCCTAGAAATCTTAACAGGTTTCCAGCATCCCTCATCCAACTTCTTCATAATGATATGCGATAACTTCTCCATGCATAACACGAAGAGGTACGGTGATAACGGATCACCTTGTCTTATACCACTCTTAGGTTGGAAATTGCTAGAAGTTTCACCATTCACAATCACTTTAAACTGGACACTAGAAACACAGCTCATAATCAGCTTGTTAATGTTTCCTTTAATACCAACTTCATTTAACACTTCTCTAATAAACCCTCATTGGATCCTATCATATGCTTTGGCAAGATCGATCTTCCAAGCAATAAAACCCCTTTTTCCTCTTGCCTTTTTGAACTTATGTAGCACTTCTTGGGCAACAATGATGTTGTCTTGGATTTGTCTTCCCGGAACAAATGCCACTTGGTTAGGGCTAATGAGCTTTGGCAAGAGGTGTCTCAATCTTTGGACAATTATCTTACTAATCACTTTGTAGGAAGTATTACACAAACTTATGGGCCCAAGTTGAGACATACTAGAGGCATTCGGAACCTTTGGAATGAGAGAAATTAAAGTTTGCTTAATGTGCTCGGGCACACAACCCTTCATGAAGCAGCCGGTCACCAAACTTAACAACTCTTCTTTGCAAATGTTCCAATACTTTTGGAAAAAGACAGCGGGAAATCCATCCGGCCGTGGAGCCTTTAAACCACCAATGTTAAAGAGAGAATGTTTAATTTCCTGCTCACACACTCTAGCATTCAAAGCCTTTACACTGTGATCATCCAAAGGAGGAAACATAGCTGGCATCTTAGAGTAATTCTCCTCACTTTGTTTATATTGAAACAAATTCATAAAGTAATGGACAGTAACTTGTTTCATCTCTTCAACATCTTCAATCCAACTCCCATCCTCTTTCTTGAGCCCCTCAAGTTTGTTTATTCTCCTTCTAACCACAGTAGATTGGTGAAAAAATTTAGTATTTCTATCTCCATTTTTCAGCCAATAGTTCCTAGACTTTTGTTGCCAAAAAACTTCTTCTTGATCTAGAATGTCATTGTAATCTTTCACAAGCTTATCTTCAAGATTAGCTAGATGTTGCACATATCTATTACTTAGGCAACGTTGGATCCCCTGAATTCTAGCAAGAATCCGACGTTTATTGTGGAAAATGTTACCGAATTCCTCCTTGTTCCACACACTAAGTAAAACAGCCAAGTCATGTAATTTATCACCAACATTAAGCCTATGAGTCTTCTAGTAGTTGTGAATCACTTCGTCAAAATTGTTATGCTGCAGCCACATGGCTTCAAACCGAAAAGGTTTGGGACCATTCTTAGGGATATGCCTACTATCAAGTTGGATGAGGATAGGGCAATGATCTGAAACAACTCTTGGGAGATGTTTAACAAACCTCTCCGCATAACATAACCTCCAATCCATAGAGCAAATTGCCCTATCCAATCTCTCCCAAATTTCCTCACCAATACCCCTTTTAGTCATCCAAGTGAACTTTGAACCAATAAACCCCATATCAACCAAACTATTCCTGTCAATCCAGTTAGCAAACCCACTGTTAGAGAACTTATTCCTACCTCCTCGTTTCTCAGAACTACAGATGATCTCATTGAAGTCCCCAGCAATAAGCTAAGGTAATTGGAAACAACCCCTAATGGAATCGAGATAGTTCCACAAAATTTTCCTAGAAGTGATACAAGGACTAGCATACATAACAGTAAATACCCAAAGATTCTTCCTATCTGCCACTAGTGCAGAAATACTTTGCTTAGACTTAGCAATAATCTGCATCTTAACATTACTCACATTCCACAATAGCCGTAAACCTCCAAAGAAACCATCAGCTTCAACCACAAAATTATTAGAGAAGCATAGTCTCTTGATAACATTTCTGGCCTTAGAACCACTGATCCTTGGTTCAAGAATGGCCAAAATGTCAAAGTGATGCACACTTCTTAAATCAGAAATAACTCTAGAAAAACCTCGTCTACCCGCACATCTCACATTCCACACACAAATCATAGGAACGATGGAAATGGAGGAATCTCTATTCCAAGATAACACTCATAGCCTTCTCTAAATTGGAGGCTACCTCAATAAACATACTGTCCTCTTGCATAACAGCCTTGGTCACATTGCCTTTTGTCATGCAGCTATCAACTATCTCTGTACACTTAGTAACAAATTCTTGAACTTCTACAAAGGACTGGTGTGGGGCACTTTCATTACCCTTTGTCTCATTACCTAAACCTAAAAATGAAGTATGCTGAGCTAAGCCAATGATTTTGGAGCTCGTACTCCCTTTTAAGTGGTTAGAAGCATGTAATTTTGTGCCCAGTTTATCAACCTTTTTGGTAATCCCGTTGCGGGGTCGAAATTTAAATAGCACTTTATGGGGTGCCTTTTGGGGAAAAGTCACCAACTTATTAACTTAAGTTTAAAAGGCACCATTTATGGTGACCAGACAAAAATACCCCTTCATTTGTCGGTTTGTGAGTTTTTTCAAACGTTGAAAGAAAAACCTTTGACAGAGGAACGGACGGACAACAGAACCAAAATCCGACGGTGAGCCACCGGAACAGTAGCGATGTCGACGAGAGTTGAACGGCGAAGCAGAAGGAGTGAGGTAAGCATTTTGATTCTCGTTTTCGAATAAGATTGTGTGTTTGTTGATCAGGTTAGGTTAGGGTTTTATTTTAGGAAAAAAAATTCTTTGAAAACGATGAAGATCTGGGTTTGATTAGTTGAATCGAGCCTTTTTGTAGTTGAATCGTGCCTTTTTGTAGTTGAATCGTGCCTTTTTGTAGTTAAATCGTGCCTTTTTGTGAATCGAGCCTTTTTGTAGTTGAATCGAGCCTTTTTGAACTTCAGTCGAGCTTTTTTGTAGTTGAATCGAGCCTTTTTGAACTTCAATCGAGCATTTTTGAACTGTGTATTGTAATCGAGCATTTTGGTGTTGTAATCGAGCCTTTTTGTGATGTAATCGTGCCTTTTTGAACTATGTTTTGTAATCGAGCCTTTTGATATAGTAATCGAGCCTTTTTGTGTTGTAATCGTGCCTTTATAAACTGTGTATTGTAATCGAGCGTTTGTGTATTGAGATCGTGCCTTTTTGTGTTGTAATCGAGCCTTTGTGTATTGAGATCGTGCCTTTTTGTGTTGTAATCGAGCCTTTTTGTATTGTAATCGTGCCTTTTTGTGCTGTGATCGAGTCTTTTTGTATTGTAATCGTGCCTTTTTGAACTGATCGAGCCTTTTTGTACATTTATGTCTAGCGTTTTTTTTAGTGTATTCGAGCCTTTTTGAACTGTTTTCGAGCCTTTTTGTACTGTATTCGAGCCTTTTTGAACTTTGTATTGTGATCGAGCCTTTTTGTATAGTAATCGAGCCTTTTTGTACTGTGATCGTGCCTTTTTTCACTGTGATCGTGCCTTTTTGTACTGTGATCGTGCCTTTTTGCACTGTGATAGTGCCTTTTGACACTGTGATCGTGCCTTTTTGTATAGTGATCGTGCCTTTTTGTACTGTGATCGTGCCTTTTTGTACTATATTCGAGCCTTTCTGAACTGCATTCGAGCCTTTTTTGAACCTTGATTTTTTAGGAGTTTTCATGAACTGATATGGTTTTTTTTTTATGTGAATATGCAGAGGGTGAATCTGAAGGATTTCCTGAAAATCCCTGTGGGAGAATGGTTCCACGGAAAAATTATTCGGCATGACCATGTGAATGACATTACAGATGTCCACAACGCACTTGAAAGTGTACATGAACTTCTTCGGATGGAAGACCATCGTCGGTTTACTGAGTCCTGCTTCGGTCATTTACTTCACATGCATCAGGAGATGAATTTTTCGGCTGGAATTGTCCATCGGATGCTTTTGCGCGAGTTGCATCACGACGGGCCAGAAGATGAGATGAGATTTTTGTTGGGTAAGCATACGGTCCGGTTCTCCAGGGTTGAGTTCTGTGTAATCACCGGATTGAAGTTCGGAATCATTCCCGACCCAGCAAGTTATGAGATGGTACAAAATGGCATACACGACCGATACTTTCGGGGTCGAGTCGTAGAGAATGAAGACCTGAAAGCGGTGCTGCGGAGTGGTCTTTTTGAGCAGCAGTACGATGCGGTGAAGCTGTCATTATTGTTTTTGCTGAACTGGATACTGATGGGGGTGGACGAGAGATATAAAATTCCATTATGGCAGTTTCAGCTAGTTGAGGACTTGGACGCTTTTGATGCATTCCCGTGGGGTGCATACGTGTATAGGCGGACTATATCTGGTTTGAAGCATGCTTTGGATGGTCAACAGCAGCGGTCCGAACAACGAAAGCAACAACAGGCCACGGCTAACACCACTGAGACGTATAACATATACGGTCTAGTGCACGCATTATTGGTGAGAATTTATAATTTACAGCCGTACTTTAATAGAAAATATTTTATATCACTAATGTGTTATCTATTATGCAGATATTTGCTTTTGAGGTTATCCCGGACCTTAGCAGCAATAAGCACAAATGTGGGGAACGCAGGGTAATCGAGCTACCCCCTCCACGTATTCTGAAATGGGAGTTGACTGCGCGACCACGGGGGAAAACGCTGGATAAGATTTTCACTGAAAGGGTAAGTATTGATGTTGTTAATGTTTATTATTTTCAGTATGTTTGCAATTACAATGATGTCACTCCGATTGCAGATGTTTGCGCGGGCTGAATTGGTGCCTACGGAGGCTGAGAGGCATCAACAGTACTATGAAGGCATAAACCTGGGAGGCAGTTTATATGATGACGATGCCGCAGATTTACCTCGTGACCGCCCGGATCCCGATCGACATAGGACTGCCGGACCCAGTGATACAGAGGAATCATATTACGGACCTAGTGATATGGATCCTCAGTATTCTGCACCTTATGATCTTGAGGGCTCAGAGCCGGAGTTTGACATTGGTACTGAGAGTCCCACGAGGTCTAGGCGGATACCTTTCAGTCAAGCCAGACAACCACGACCTAGACCTAGTGATTCAGACCCGGAGGGTCGCAGTCCTATTCCCGTGAGGCGTAGGCGGGTACGATTCACGTTGCCCAGACGGCCTGCACCTGAAGGTCAGCAACCTGAAGGCGTTGAAGACCATCCGGAGGTACATCAGCATTTTTTTAACCGCATGCTTTACTTTCCATTGACTTAATAGTTTTAGTACTGACAGAGTCTGCAATCCTTTCAGGGCTGAGAGCAGAAATTAGCAGAAGTGATGGATGCTGTTCGAACATTACGGACGGATGTCATGGATGCTATCCAAAAGAATGAAGAGAAAAGAAATTCACAGCATCTGGAGTTGGTGGCTATGATTCGGACGCTACAGGGTCCGACGTCGCAGGGTCCGACGTCGCAGGGTCCGCCGTCGCAGGGTCGTATGGAGGAGGATCCACCGTTCGATGACCAACCATTTCATGACCATGATGGTGCATTCAGTACAGGCAGGACAGGTACTGATCATGATGAGACAGGCTCAGGGGCCAGACATGGGGAGGCATATACTACAGACACAGTACCCGAGCAGCAGGCTCCTGATGCGTTAGGACAACCAGCGGTCCCCGCTGATACAGAGACAGCATTATTGGAACGTATACCATCGCAGGCAGTCACCGCAGACCGCTCATCACAGCTGCTGCATGATCCTGTTGAAATCCATGAGCTGTCCACTGACCGCACGTCGCAGCCTCCGATCGACCAAAGCATAGCCGACCCCTCCAGGTGATCCTCGAGGAGAGATTTGGTTCTTCGGATTCCACGGTCACAGGTCGATCAACGGGGACCGAGTTCCTCCTCAGACCGCACCGATCGCCATGGTCCGGAACAGACTCCCCCACCCCTAAGGCGTGGAGACCGGATTCGACGTCGAGGTTGGATGGAACGGAGCCCATACACAGACCCCTGTCTACCAAAGAGGGCACGGGTGATGCCGCCGCCGACACATGAATGGAATCCACATGGACTGTTAGATCCTGAACAGCTTGCGGCGTACGCAGACTACAAGAGGAGCATGTCGGGGGAATTGTAAGTATTACATTCTGTTTATAGTTTTTTTTGACAAATATGTAAGTCAGTATTATGTAACTTTTTCCCTACTTATGCAGACGTGATGTGGATCTGCACGACCCAGTTGGTGTTCCTGTCACTTGGTTCCACCGGTTGCAAACCAACTTCATGGAGTTGGAGGATACTGTATGTTCCTTCCTTGAACTGTCTTTATAAAACTCAGTCATAAATGGTTGCATCCTAACAATACAAACTGTTCAAATTTTTAGCACATTGACGCATACTTGAAGATTGTCCGGAGGCGTCAGCGATAGCACCCCACTGTCTACGGTTCGAGGATCAACATACTGGATTCACAATTCTTTGTAAGTGTTAATATTATACGGTTTTCGCTTCGACATTGATGTGTTCATACATCTTCTGCCTAACGTTTCAGTTAATTTTCTTTCAGACATTGTTAGATCACCAATGGGACAGAATCGGCACTGGTGAGGAGAGGAAACCCCCATCAGGTTGGTCTATGTTTAAGCAGCAGTGGTCCCGTGATGAGCTTATGGTGGTCCGTGGGGAGCTCCCGTTAGGGAATCGGCCTTGGCACGATGTTGACATTGTAAGTGTTTATTCGAGTTTTGCATCTATGTTTATTCGAGTTTTGCGTCTATGTTTATTCGAGTTTTGATAACACCTTGGAGAAACACCTGCAGGTTCTGATTCCTTGCAACGTTGGAGGTATGCATTGGGTCATGGCCAGCATCGATCTGCAGTATGGGCACATTCTTGTGTTTGACCCATTCAGACGGGATGTCCCATTTAGGCACAGGAATGCCCAGTTTGCATGTCTGCGCTATTTGCTACCCTCTCAGCTCTATACGGTGCACTTTCACAGGAATATACAACTGGGTGACAAGACTTACAAAAAGAGGGATGGGCCGTTTCGGATGTTATTTGTGTCAGCCGACCGGGTGCCCCAACAGGAATCGGGGTATGACTATTTCAAGTTGTTATTCTATCCCAATCGGTGAAGAAATGTATCAATGCTAATGGTTGTTCATGTGGTTAATTGCAGGGGAAACTGTGGTGCCCATACGTTGAGAATGATTGAGTACCTGACGGCGAACAGGGATACATTCGATTGGACGGAAGCCGATATGGCCATCATCCGGCAAAAGATGGCCGTGGAGGTTTATTGTAACTCCAGGACGTTGTAGTTGTTGTATATAACAGAGCTGTTGTTAATGAAATTATTAATTTTTTATTTCAAGTTGTTTGCAGTTCAAAGTTCAACTAAATTCAAAAATATTTTCGAACATAAAATATTTCTAAAATATTAACATATATCAAAGCATACACAAAGTTAAAAAGTACCATATATTGACATTTATCAAAGCATACAAAAAGTTAAAAAAATACCATATATGAGTATATCAACTGGTATGGTGACTTGTGGAAATAAACAAACTACAGCAGTTAAAATCCAAAAAACATGTCTAAAACATAAGCCCTAAGATGATTGCATCGTTCATCTTTTCGTCCTCTCTAGCTGAAACTCGTTGCACTCAAATAAACATCACTAACTCTGGCCTACTGTATATGTTATTATGCTCGTCGTCTAGTGTTGGATAAGCAGCCACAAGAGCATCTTCAGTGCCAATATATAGGGAGTTGTAAATCTTCCAGTACACTTCTCTAACCTTCCGAGCAGGATGGAAAAGCCCCTATAGCAGCACCCAATGCAACTCTCATCCCTTCAATCGCTTCCATGACAGCATTTATGATGTGGGGTCAAGTCTCCTCTTGTAAGACTCCATTCATTCCACGATAGAGTCCTTCTGAGGGCACGTTTGTTTGTTGTGTCCAGTTGAATGACAGATGCTGCACTTGCGACGGTATTGTTCGGGTACAATAGTACTAGGACCTTCATTAACCATAGGCGGGTTGGAACACTTCCTGCTGTTATGTCTTGGTTGTCCACATCTTCTACACGACTGTGTGGCTGTCCTCTCTGAAGACGAGACATGTCGACCCTCCATCGGGCGACCGGATTGTCTCTTTGTCCTTGGATTTAAAACCACCCGCGCTGCGATGTCGGATGGCACTACCCATGAAGAAGGATGACCAATAGGCATTATAGGAACCGAGTATGCATCAATAAGTGTCTCCCTCTTGTAGTAGTCCGCACAAAGAGATGTGAAATCCAAGTTCCGCTCCCTGCAACAATGAAAACAGTGAGATTCACGTTTAGGTACTATAAAGCAATAAATGGACAGAGTCATGTACCTTGCCGCTGCGAGTGCGTGTGAACATGGTAAAAAGTCCATTTGGAATTTGTTACATGTGCATGTCTTCCGGGCTAAGTCAACCGTCCACTGTTTTGCCTTGTGTCTAACGGAAAATATGTTCCAGTCAACTGCATTTACGGTCATATAACCGCATTTCTCGACACGTTTGAGGATCACAAGATGTGCTGCGTCGGTCAATCGATGACACATTGACCGTGCATTTGTATGACGATCGTGGAACCACTTTTGTAGCATATTCCGAATGAACTCTGCCAGTGTCATCAATGGCAGTTGCCGTGCAAATTTTAGGCATGAGTTTATGCACTCTGCAACATTTGTTGTCATCAACCTGTACCTTCTTTGGGGGCAATGAACACGGGACCACTTGTGTGGACCAGCATCAATGGCATAATCGTATGCACCCTTGTGCAGCCTACGTAACTCCTCCATGTGGCGATCGTAGTGGATTTGGCTGTACGACCTAGCAGCGTTATCCATTATGTCGGCAACATCTTTTCTGTGGAATCGCTTCTTCATATTTTCACCAAAATGCCAGCAACATATGGTATGGGTTGCATAAGGGAACACTTTAGAAATCCCTGCTTCAATGCTTGCATGACGATCGGAAATGAAAACCAGATCATCTATATGACCAAGGGCACCTCTCAAGCACTCCAAAAACCACTCCCATGAAAGGTTGTTTTCTGAGTCACCGTACCCAAAAGCAATTGGATACACCTGTTCGTTTCCATCTTGTGCAGTTGCCACAAACATTGTACCCCCGAATCTTCCCTTCAAATGGGTACCATCAACTGCAATCACAGGACGCATACACCTCCGAAAACCTCTAATTGAGGACCCTAACGACATAAAAAAGTAAAGGAATTTACCATCATCTGCGCACTGTAAGTCTGTGATTGTGCCTGGATTTTGCTGTTCCAGAACGTATGCAAAAGATGGCAGCAGTTGGAAACTTTCTTCATGCGTTCCATAGGTCAATGACAATGCATATTGCAGGGCATCATGTGCCTTACTGTACATGATTTGGATGCCATACATTGTTTTCATATCGGCGATTATGTCCTTCGGACGCATGAGACGACCATCGGCTTGTTGAAGTCTAGGTGCAACGACTTCTGCGATTGTGGTTGCACTAGCTTGTCGATGGCGACGGTGAATCTCCTCCAAGGGACAGGTGTGTTCGTTGACAAAACTTCTGACTTGAAAGTAAGTCCCTTCTTCTCTCCTCACCGCTCTTAATTTCCACGTACAGTCGTCAATGATGCAAATCAGATGTAAAGTTGTCTTATTGGACCTTTTCACCTTCCATTCAAAGTTCTGACGCATCGCAAAATCGCCAACTAGCCTCTTCAAATCCTTTTTACTCGGGAAAAATTGACCCTTATAAATCATGGTTCTCGGTTCTCGGTTCTTGCGCTTCCAAGGTGCTGCTTCTACCAGTACCAAACGAGTATGAATTTGCTCCCGGAATAACCCAAGTTGTCCCATTAACAGAATCAGATGTTGTCACATTATAACGAGTCCCAGGCATATCTAGTGTAGTGCCACTAATTCCTTCTACACGTCTACCATGTGTTTGCATATATGCATGCTCTTCATCCGCATTTTGCAAATCATCAACATGTTCATTATTTGCCTCATTATCCACCTCATGGTTCGGGTAATTGTCATTGTTCTGCTCATTGTACTGCGCATCAAACTGCTCAATTCGACAACCAAACACATCACCAAATTGAGTCTCAGCGGCATCTGCATGGTCAACCACAACTTGTGGGACACCAAACATGTTTCTCCCACCTTCGCTGCCACTCCTTTGGGTGAACACTTGGTTGCTACCACTAAAGGATCCAAATTGTAGGGTATTTTCAGGAGGAGGAATATCATTCCCTAACACATCTCCAGCTGTCCGCTCAATAAGACTGACACATACTTGAGGGATCACTCGATCTTCCCCTAGCATAAACTGGACATCGTCGTCATTGCTTATAAATGTGCGACACGTACTGCCAGGAACTATTGATATTGATGACAAATCAACGTTGTATTTGTTTACATCATAGTTCACAATAGTATGCACGATCGCCACCAATTCATCGTAAGTCAAATTCTTTGACACATACATTCCTCGGTTATCAGATCCAACGAACCTCTGACTTCCGTCGAGTAACTGCTCCCATCGACCAGTGTAAGATATTACTATTCTAATCCGATTCATGAGGCTGTCAAATTAATAATCACAAACCATTAAAAATGACACGATTTCAGTTCAAAAAGGCCCGATTTGAAAAGGCCACAATTTCAGTTCAAAAAGTTACGATTTCAATTCTAAAAGGCACGATTTCAGTTCTAAAAGGCATGAATTTGTAGCAAAAAGGCTCGATTCATGACCAAAAATGCACGACATTTTTTTTTTTAAAAGGCACGAATGAGGACCAAAAAGGCACGATTTTGTAGCAAAAATGAACGATTTTGTAGCAAAAAGGCTCGATTCATGACCAAAAAGGCAAGAAATGTTTTTTTCAAAAAGGCACGATTCATGAGCAAAAATGCACGATTTTGTTTCAAAAAGGCTCGATTCATGAGCAAAAAGGCACGATTTTGTAGCAAAAAGACAGGAAATATTTTTCACAAAGGCACGATTCATGACCAAAAAGGCACGATTTTGTTTCAAAAAGGCTCGATCCATGACCAAAAAGGCACGAATTTGTAGCAAAAAGGCTCGATTTTGTTTCAAAAAGGCACGAAAGGTTTTTCAAAAAGGCACGATTCATGACCAAAAATGCACGATTTTGTAGCAAAAAGGCTCGATTTTGTTTCAAAAAGGCACGAAAAGTTTTTTAAAAAGGCACGATTCATGACCAAAAAGGCACGAAAAGTTTTTTAAAAAGGCACGATTCATGACCAAAAAGGCACGATTCATGACCAAAAAGGCACGATTTTGTAGGCAAAAGGCTCGATTTTGTAGCAAAAATGCTCGATTTTGTTTCAAACAAGCACGAAAGGTTTTTCAAAAAGGCACGATTCATGACCAAAAATGCACGATTGTGTTTCAAAAAGGCTCAATTCATGAGCAAAAAGGCACGAATTGTTTCAAAAAGGCTCGAAAATAAAAAGAAAAGTTCTTAAATTATAACAATGGCTTCAGTTTAACAAAATACTAAAATGCTCGAACTATTCAAACAAGCAGGATGAAGAAATATTACCTTATTTTACTGAAGAAGAAAGTCGGGGCAACACCTTGAACTTTTATTTGTAGAGAGACAGAGTAACTGAGTTAAATCCTACTGACGTTTTTGTTGCAAGTGTGGACAGAGAAAAGACCAAACTGAATAACATAAATCATTAACTAAGGGCAATTTTGGTAGTTCACCATAATAGGTGCCTTTTAAACTTAACTTATTAACCCACTGACATTCTCACCAACTCAGTTTAAAATGGTGACAGTTTCCACCATTTCCACATCCCCGTTGCCTCCCTTTTCTGGTTGTGAATTCTGCCTTCCATTAGCATTAGTAATTTCAGACAGTACATTATTTCCCCTGAACTTAGAGCTAATGGATTTCGCCTGTGGTAGCTGGTTTCCCTCACCCAAATTCACTTCAATCTCTTCACTCAATATTTCGAATATGTTACTAGGAGTCTTAACACCTTTATTAGTTTCATTAGCAGCCCCATCAAAATTCTTGGTAGTTCTTACATATTTCATATTGTTCTGTTTACCATTTCTAACCTCATTATACTTACCATCCATCTTCCTAGCACTACACTCAGGGTCACTTCTAGCATTACTATCACCATTCTTGGCAAAGCTACCAACACCATTCTTGGTATAACTACCAACACTAGTTCCAGCTCTCCCACCTCTTCCTTTAGCATTCCTATTACCCTGTTTTCCATAAGATACCAAAAGCCAGGGTCCATATGGAGCATCCTCCTTATCGGTATTAGATTGATTGTTACACATATCTTCCTCATGATTTGGTTCCACCACCCTATCCTTGCAATTCTCCTTGTTGTGTCCATACCGTCCACACTTAAAACAAATTGAGCCAAGAGTTTCATACTCTATTTTAATTGATCTCTTCTCAATATTCAGCTCACCAACTAATGGCTTAGTAATATCAATCTCCACACAAATTCTAGCAAATCTACCTCTAGCTTGGTTCTCAGTAACTGGATCAACCTTACACATCTTGCCCAACATGCCGCCTATACTCCATAAAAGCTTAAAGACCATCCACTCCATTGGTAGTTTAGAGAGTCTTACCCAGATATGCATGCTCTGAATCGAATCTTCTCCAGGAACAAAGTTCGGCTTCCAGCGTTGAACCACTAGATACTGATTCATGATGACCCACAGACCACTTGTGAGCACATACTCTATGTCTTCCTTCATCTGGAAACGGGCCACAAAATATCCATCTCCAAGATCAGTTAAATGCCACTTCCCAATTAGAGACCATTTCTGTGTCAATTTAGTAGTCATGAAACTCAGAGTATGGGAACGCCCATGTTTTTCAGAATCAACACATTCATCCACGGTTTATGTAGCTATTCCTTCAATTTAGGAGATAATTTCATCATCGGACCACTAGGTCCATCAGACACCATAATGTCATCTTGCTCTATAATAAGTTTTTCATTGTCAGTTTCAAACCCAGACCACGATCTAGGGCAAGACATGCTCATAAGCTTGGCTTTAAAACTTCCTACCTCTTCTTTCCTTGGAATATCACACCTACCAAGGGTATCGGACTCAGCTCTCGCACGTTTCGCAGTACCACCCATACTCAGATTCAAACCAGATTCTTCCTTCCCATCACTCCCGATCGTTTGCTGTGCTGAGAAGAAGAAAACCCCATTCGGATTCTCCATAACCAAAGATGTAACAAGAAAAGAAGCAGAAAATGAAAAGAGATCGCAGAAAAAAGGAAGGAGGAGGCGGCGCGTGACCGAACAATCGAGGAAAAAGGTCACTTAACAGAACCACATCAGGCGCATTCAAATGACTAACCCCACACGCTCATTTTTCCTTTCTACCATAGGCTTTCGATTGCCTATTTTCTAAGTCCTTCAATTAATTAGTGATTTTATAAAGCTAATTTAATAGTATATGGTAGTGGTTTTTGTACCAGTTTCTGGGGCCATTTACAAGTTCATCAATACTAGAGGTCAGGGAGGTTTCTTAGAATGGAACATTAAGGTGGTGTTTGGATTAGTTTTTAAAAACTGTTTTTTGTTTTTAAAAACAACTAGAATGTTGTTTGGTTGAACATTTTACAAAACTGTTTTTGAAAATAAAAAACAACTTTTTAAAAGTTATAACTAAAAAGTTAAAACTAAAAAGTTAAAAACAATTTTTTTATTGTTTTCTATTGTTTTCAAAACAGGTTTTCAAAATAAACCTTAACTTTTCCCTCCAAACAACTATTTCACTCATTTTAAAAACAACAACCAAACACTTTTACATCGTTTTCCGTTTCAAAAAACTACTTATAAAAAACACTACCAAACACATTACATTTTTAAAAACATCATTTTTAAAACATGATTTCCATTTTTTAAAAAAGTTTTCAAAAACACCATTTTAAAAATGATACCAAACGCGCCCTAAATATTTGGGTCACGGGTCGATCTTGGATCTAAAATCAAGGACCCATATCGGGTTTGGGTCTGACCAAAAACCCCGACACCGAACCCATCGACCCGACTAGATTATAGTCCGATAATTTTGCAGAGCTTGGTTACTGAGCAATCAACAAAATTGCACTAAAAATGTTAGTGGGTCTACTGATAATTATTGATTGGAAAATATAAATGCACTAAAAAAAAGTTGATAGTGTAATTGGAATTGTACTCTTTCATTATTTTTGGTCAACCTAATAATTATTCTCTAACTTTGCTTTGTTTAACTCCTGTCTCAACATCGAAGAAGCTCGGCCTCAGTCACAGAAGCTCGCCTCCGCCTTGAACGACGCCGACACAGTCAGCGGGGTTACCATCAAGGCTGTGCCTCCTTTCACCTCCGGCGCCACTATCGACCCTACGTCGCCTGGAGCCATTTATATTTTGCGGGTTCGGTTCCGGGTCGGGTCTGGACCCTTATTTTGCCAACCCTAATTAACCGTATACCTTACAACATTTTTCTTTTTATAAAACTTTATTAAAGTTCATCAATTTATTTACTTGGTGTACTCTCGGTGAAAGAATTGGTTAAATTATGGGGTCTTTGAAGAGGAAATTGATAGGAGAGCCGTCGAGTTCAGAAACAGCTCTGTCTCCTCCACAGAAGCAGCAACATAGAGAGGATGACCAGCAACAACAACAACAACAGCAAGAACAAGTGACTTGTCTACACGATGTGTCGTATCCGCAAGGTTATGTGCCTTCAAACGCCTCGGAAGCGGCTCTGCATGACAACAAACCCGCCAAGGAATACCCTTTTGCTCTTGACCCGTTCCAGTCCGAAGCCATCAAGTGCCTCGACAACGGGGAGTCCGTCATGGTCAGTTTGTCAAATATTATTGTTGCTTTTCGTTTTTTTTTTTGTTGGTGTATTTGTGTTTAGAATGTTCAAATTTACAAAATTTTAATATGGTTTAATCCGCTATGGTACTGAATCCGTCATTTTGTTTTTTGAAAGCTACTGAATCCATAATTCTAGTGTTTAACATTTGTGTTATTTAATGAATTTGTATGTGAAATTTGTGTTTTGGAAGCTCACATTTATGAAATTTTATGAGGGTTTAATCCGCTATGGTACTGAATCCACAATTCTAGCATTTAATATTTTTGTGTTATTTTACGGATTTGTATGTAAATATGTGTTTAGAAAGCTCAAAATTTTGAAACTTTATGAGCATTTAACCCGCCATGGTACCTGTAGGAATCCATAATTCTAGGCCTTTCAATTCTCACCCACAACATTGAAATTCACGAATGTAACATAAAAAACACAAAGTTTATAATTTTAGTGTTGTTTATTGAAATTCACAACTCTGGCTACTTAAGCAATACTAAAACAGAAAAAACACAAAGTTTATAATTTTAGTGTTGTTTATTGAAATTCACAACTCTGGTTACTTAAACAGTACTGAAACAGTAGAGTAGCATGAACCTCTTTGTATACAAAAAAGTGTGTTTTCTGCTTATTGGTTTATATTGTATATATTTTCAGGTTTCTGCTCATACGTCAGCTGGGAAAACTGTAGTAGCATTGTATGCTATTGCAATGTCTTTGCGGAATAAGCAACGGGTCATATACACTTCACCAATTAAGGCACTCAGCAACCAGAAGTATAGGGAGTTTAAGGAAGAGTTTTCGGATGTTGGGTTGATGACTGGGGATGTGACTATCGACCCTAATGCTTCTTGTTTGGTAGGTTTGCTTGGTGAATGTTGGTTTTTGGGTATTGAAGTGATTTGATATATGGATTGCTCATACATAGTTTAATTTCAGGTGATGACTACAGAAATCTGGCGTAGTATGCAGTACAAAGGTTCTGAGGTTACACGGGAGGTCGCTTGGGTCATTTTTGATGAGGTACATTACATGCGTGATCGTGAGAGAGGTGTGGTATGGGAAGAGAGTATTGTTATGGCTCCTAAAAACTCCCGATTTGTATTCCTATCAGCTACTGTGCCAAATGCTAAGGAATTTGCCGATTGGGTTGCTAAGGTGAGATTTTTTATCCTTTGCCTGAATTTGTTTATCACAGTTCACACTGGGATGCTCATTAGTATGAAGTTCTCAGTGTTGCGATGACGACTTTGCCAACACATAATTTAGAGAAAGTAGAAAGATCTTGAAAACATGTGATGCGAAGTCGGTGGGAATAAATCAATTTAGATCATCTTTGCACAGCTATTGAGCACTCAATTTTTCCCATTTGACAGAGCAACCAGTAGGATCAAAAAAGTTTATTATTAATTTCCTCGTAAAGTCACGGATCACCAAATAAAAAAAAGGTTGAAAAATATGTGCATCTGCTTATATTGGTGGACTTATTGCAGGTACACAAGCAACCGTGTCATATTGTTTATACTGATTATCGACCAACACCCCTTCAGCACTACATTTTCCCTGCTGGAGGGCATGGTCTATACTTGGTGGTGGATGAAAAGGGAAAATTCCGCGAGGACAGCTTTCATAAAGCTTTGAATGCATTAGTCCCTCCAGGGGAGGGCGATAAGAAAAGGGAGAATGGGAAGCGGCAGAAAGGTTTGGTGGCTGGCAAAGTTGGTGAAGAAAGTGACATCTTCAAGATGGTGAAAATGATCATTCAACGTCAATATGATCCTGTCATAATTTTCAGCTTTAGTAAAAGGGAATGTGAATTTCTTGCGATGCAGGTTAGTGACTTTTCGGTGTTAATATATGTTTTTTTAGGGTCAGAGCCTCAGTGGGGTTGGTTACGTGCATGCGCTCACCAGTAATATATTTTCCATGCCTAACAAGTGCTAGCTTAGTGAGTGTTGTTAGTTAATCAAGGTGTTTCTAATTTGTGTGGGCCTTCTCAATTCTGCTACCTCTATCCTAAGTTATGATTTATAGCAATTATAGGGAGCTATTGAATTTTGATTTATGGTACATGGTATGAAACCTTTATAATCTGGCTCAATTAAAATTTGAGTCATTTAAGTTTATTGTTCAGCATACATTTCTTTCTTTTTCTGTCTTGTATTTCCTTTTACTTTTGTCTGCATCTTTTTGTTAAGCACCTGTGTTTTTTCACTTTTCATTCAGCATACATTTCTTTCTTTTTCTGTCTTGTATTTCCTTTTACTTTTTTCTGCATCTTTTTGTTAAGCACCTGTGTTTTTTCACTTTTCTTAAGATTTAAATTCTTGATATTCATTTTTTTCCTCTTTCTAAATTTATAGATGGCAAAAATGGATCTAACTGTGGATGATGAGAAAGTGAACATAGAATCAATCTTTTGGAGTGCCATGGACATGCTTTCAGATGATGATAAGAAGCTACCTCAGGCAAGATACCATTTGTTTCCAAAAGCATGCATGCTTGTGTGTGTGATAGTCTGCATGTGTACCTAAGTTATTTTAAAAACGGTGACTTGTACAGATACTGTCTCATTGAAATTCTTTTGGCCGAGATGCTGTGAGTTGCTCTCCTCTTGCAAGTTACTTTTTGGTGAATCGAATCAAACCAAGACTCAAGTTTTAGAGTTATTTGGTAAATCAAATCAGAGTCAGTTTTAACTGATTCTAATTGCATATTCTGAGGAGATTAATGGAAATACATAGAAGAAGTAGACATAAGTTTTGAATATTGCGCCCGGAATACCTTAGGCGTCTCAACCAAGGTCCTTTTGGCATCACGGCTAGGTTATGGCCACATTACACAAGTTTAATAGCTGCTGAATTGTCTTAGATACTAATTGCCAATGAAACTGAAAAGACTTTTTTATCAATGTAGATGGACTTGTTTTTCTAATTTGACAAGTTGGGTTTCTAAAGGGAAAGGACAAAAATCAGAACTGTGATATAAAACCATAAAATGCCAGGTGTAAAAAAGCCAAACCAGAAGTAAAGCATGGGATGATGCTAAAATCAAGACTCAACTTTTCCCAGAGAATGCACAAAGTTCCAAATAGTCCCACATCAAATTTTGTATTATTAATTTTTCAGAGTTAGTTTTTCCTAATTTTATTGTTCCATGAACTTAAAGAACATATGTCCTTTATGGTGTTTCCATTTGTATTGTAATATTACTGTTGAATATCTAGGGATGTCTAGTTTTGTTTTTAGCAAAGATCTTAACTATCATGCATTTCCACATTGTCTGTACAGGTCTCAAATATGTTACCTCTCTTGAAACGTGGAATAGGCGTGCATCATTCTGGCTTGCTTCCCATATTGAAGGAAGTGATTGAGATATTATTTCAAGAAGGACTGCTCAAGGTTCGGAGCGAATTATGCGTTTAGTCATTATTATACTTTTGCAAGTTGGAATAGTTAATGGTGGGGCATAGATTTAAATTTGATAGTCTGTTACCAAAATATAGTTTCCAAGTTGCAGGCAATTGAGCATTTCATTCAAGAAATTAAAATCGGGGACAGAAGCTAGCTATAAGCCATTTCCTATCTGTTTATTAGCTGATGCTTGAGTCTGTTCATAAAAATTATGTCATTCTGAACCTTATGCCAGTTTATTTGCATCTTATCGTTGATGCTATATGTTGTCCAAATAGTAATAACAAGTAGGTTATTTCATTGTGTTGAGAAGAAAGGTTAATGTGCAGTACACCTTCTCACTTCCTTGATAATCGGGGTTATGTTTTATTTTAACTTGGAGTATTCATGTTTGGGTTTCTAAGAATAATTATTACTCATGCGAAGTATTACTCATGCGAAGTAAAATGTGCGAAGTAAAATGAGGTACTGGATTCATTTTACTTGTGTAAAGTATGAAGATTTGTTGAGATTCATTTTCACCTTGTAGGAATAATATTTCATGTATGTTGACTGATATTAGCTCTTCTATCTCCTGTTTTAACCTCTTCTTCCCTATTTCAAGTGCCATGAAGACTGAAAAATGTTTTCTTCAGTGTTTGTTTGCTACAGAGACT
Organism: Acer yangbiense; assembly: GCA_008009225.1. Taxonomy (NCBI): domain Eukaryota; kingdom Viridiplantae; phylum Streptophyta; class Magnoliopsida; order Sapindales; family Sapindaceae; genus Acer; species Acer yangbiense. The sequence goes on along the minus strand of CM017773.1, from coordinate 18,670,995 downwards.
TTTAGCATTGGTTTGAACATGCCTGCAAAAACTGTTGTGTTCACAAATGTGCGTAAATTTGATGGAGACAAGTTTAGATGGATATCCAGTGGAGAGTACATACAGATGAGTGGCCGTGCTGGTCGTCGAGGCATTGATGAACGTGGGATATGTATCCTTATGGTTGACGATAAGATGGAACCTTCAACTGCTAAAATGATGCTTAAAGGAAATGCTGATAGTTTAAACAGGTACATATGGTGCTGTGTGTTTATATCTTAATTAGTCTAATCTTGAACTATAAATCCATGGTTTATAAGATCCTCTTTTCGATTTGTTTGAAATGTGAGTTCATTTCAATAGTGTTAGCATTATCTTGGCATGCAAAATTACAAGGAAAGAGAATTGTAAGATTCCTAGTGGGGAGTTTAGTCCCCCATCTAGCGTAACTACTAAGAGTCCATTAACCTACCTTTATTTCCTCATCCACTAGTCGTAGATATTGTAGGCATTCTCTCTCTCTCTCTCTCTCTCTTATATTTTATTATTATTTCTCTTTTTTGGTGTGCAGTGAGATAAGCCTATCAATAATATAAGATATTTTACATTTTATCTTACTAGAATTCTAGCAAAGATATAATTCCCTTGCAAAAAAAGCCGTAATGAATAAACAAAAAATACTTTAGACCAAAAAAAAAAAAAAAAAACTCAATCCCTGTCAGAGTTAGCTATCTGAATCCTTTTGCAACCCCCTTACTAGAAGAATACATGCAAAAAGAGATTACTGCATAGAATTGTTTTATTATTTTTTCCCTTCTCTTTGTTATCCTCTTAGTGGAAGAACAGAAAAAGAAATGTTGCCTTTAATTGGTACCAAGATAACATTATTTACTGACTTGGAGCTGCAATGTTTAATAATAAGTTAGATTAGTGATTTTTTATCCCTTCTTTTTCTATTTCAATTGTTATCAACTATTAGTTTTTATTGAGCACGTAATGACATAGGTATTTCTGCTGTGAAGCCCTTTATATTGGTTCATTATGTCAGCAAATTGATAAGTATTAAAACTAGAATAATTCTGAATTCTGATGATGTATGGGAAATGCTGTCATTGTGCATTGGAACCATTATACATTTCTGGTGCTCTATTGACATTTTTTAACCCATTTTTGTCCAGTGCCTTCCATCTAAGCTACAACATGCTTCTGAATCAAATCCGCAGTGAAGATGGCAATCCTGAGAATTTGCTTCGTAATTCATTCTATCAGTTTCAAGCTGATCGCCACATCCCTGATCTTGAGGTCAGCTAGCATAGAGACCTCAATTTTTTTTTCTTCTTTTGATCCCGATTTTGTTTTTTGTGATTTGTACTGTAAATTAGTCTAAAAGAATTTCAATATCGATTTCTACTTTCAGAGCGAAATGATGAATTAGTTATATATTAATCTAATGATAAACAAAATGTTACTTTACAGAAACAAGCTAAAGTCCTTGAAGAAGAGAGGGATTCAATGATAATTGAAGAGGAAGATAGTTTAAAAAACTATTACAATCTGCTACAGCAATACAAAAGTTTGAAGAAGGATATCCGTGATATAGTCTTCTCTCCAAAGTACTGTTTACCCTTCTTGCAACCCGGTAGGTTTGTGTGTATCGAATGCACCAGGACTGATGAGAAGTCCCCATCTTTCTCCACTGAGGACCAGGTCACATGGGGAGTAGTAATTGAATTTGAGAGGGTGAAAACTGTTAATGAAGGTTGGAAATCATTTTTGTTTATTGTAAGCAGTGCCTAGAAGTTTAAGTTTTTCTAATTATCAATGCTGAATGCATGATCCAGATGATGAAAGTCGGAAACCAGAAGACTCAAACTACACCATGAATGTCCTTACAAGATGTGTAGTAAGTAAAGATGGAGTTGGGAAAAAGACTTTTAAGATTGTCTCCTTGAAAGGGCCTGGAGAACCACTTGTTGTTTCTGTACCTATCTCTAAGGCAAGGTCCCTGATACTGCTCTTTCTTTTATGTGCATTTTCTCACCTTGTTTATTCTTTCTCTAAGGTTCCCTGATAACGTAATTTTTCTGACTTTTGGTCATATATCCATCTGGTATTTGTATTTTCATGTTTATATTTACATTTCTGAAGCATGTCTTGTTAAGCTTTTTTAACGACTATTCTATGCTCGGTACAGATTATTAGTCTAAGTAGTGCTCGCTTGCCTATGCCAAAGGATATTTTGCCAGTGCAAACTCGAGAGAACATGCTGAAGTCAACATCTGAATTTCTTACCAGAAATTCTAGTGGACTGCCTCTGGATCCTGAAACAAACATGGGGGTGTGTTACTGTTCTTTTCTTTTACAGATTATTTCTTGTTTTTCTTTAAAACCTACTTTTCACACAAATCTGTCGTTCTTCAGATTCGTAGTGGTTCATATCAGAAAGCAGTGCGTAGGATAGAGGCTTTAGAGAGCCTGTTTGACAAGCATGAAATTGCAAAGTCCCCCCTTATTGAGCAAAAACTCAAAGTACTACACATGAAGCAAGAACTGAGCGCCAAGATCAAGTCAATTAAGAGACAAATGCGGTCTTCCACTGAATTGGCATTTAAGGATGAACTTAAGGCAAGAAAACGGGTTCTCCGGAGGCTAGGGTAATTCAAGCTTTTAATATAATTTCTCTTCACTTGATTTCCTTTTTGTCTCCATTATGTTCCTTTAGAAGCTGCCTGGATTTTACTTAACTTGATGGCTGTGTTGGCTTAGCAAACAAGAATCTCTTTGCTGTTTTTTCGTAACTGTCCAACTGTCTAACACAAACAGAAAACTCAGCTCAGGATCTTATCAAAGTTTATGGCATTTTCGACCAGTGTTTGATTGTTCTTATCAAAGTATTATTTAATTACTGCAAAGCTATATTATCTGTTTTGAGCCATTATCACACGACAATTTTGTGGATTTTATTGCAGATATGTCACAAGTGATTATGTTGTAGAATTGAAAGGAAAGGTAGCTTGTGAAATCAGCAGTGCTGAGGAGCTGACCCTGACAGAGCTCATGTTCAATGGTGTTCTAAAAGACTTAAAGGTCGAAGAAATGGTGTCTCTTCTCTCTTGTTTTGTATGGCAGGAGAAGCTCAAAGATGCTGCGAAGCCCAGAGAAGAACTTGAGTTGCTCTTTACACAATTACAAGATACAGCACGGAGAGTTGCTAAAGCTCAGTTGGAGGCCAAGGTATTGGTTATAATATCATCTTTTCTTTACATGGTCTACTTTCAAGTGGCTAGAAGTTGCATTAGAACAGAGTAAAGAAAATGGGGATGTGTGAGCAGTGATTCCACAGATTGACCTTCTTGTTCGGTTATTAATCTGCTTCAGAAAAGCACTTCAAATACGTTTTGATCACAAAAAGCACCTTTGACTATTTTAGATAAAACACAAAAAGTGCTTGTCTTCATGGAAGCATCTTTTGTGGTGTCAAGAACATTTTTAAATGTACTTTTAGCTAGATTTCACTGTTTCAAAAAATAGATTGACGTTTAATTTTTTAGTAATCGATAATTGAGTAAAAGCATTTGCTGCTTGTTTTCTTGTACACCACAGGTCCAAATTGATGTGGAGAGTTTCATGAATTCATTTCGGCCTGATATCATGGAGGCAGTTTACGCTTGGGCAAAAGGATCCAAATTCTACGAAATCATGGAAATTACTCAGGTTTTCGAGGGAAGCTTGATCAGGGCAATCAGGAGACTGGAAGAAGTTCTTCAGCAGCTTATACTAGCAGCAAAGTCCATTGGAGAAACAGAGCTTGAGTCAAAATTCGAAGATGCTGTTTCCAAGATTAAGAGAGACATTGTTTTTGCAGCATCATTATACTTATAAATTACTTTAATAGTTAAGTTTCTCTATAATGCTGTGGAAGATCACCATTTTCCAGGACTCGAGCTTCTTGAGTAATCGAACAAAAATACATGGCGGCAAAGGAATTACAAGTTAACAACTGGATGCAAATCGGACAAATTGGACAAGTGATCTCATAGGACTTGAAGGTGTCTCTGCACTCAAAGGCTGATTATAATTTATAGGAGAAATCAGTGTTATGTAGGTAATTGTAGTACAATTTTGCAGCTTTTAGAGGTTTATTTTTTTTGTTCGGCAAATTTTGATTTATTTCTTGAAGAAGTAACATGTTTTTATAGGAAGCAATGTATACGTGTGCCTAGGCAATTTAGCTTTCGAGTTTGTTGTAATTGACCATATTAAAGGTTATGAAAAATCATGACAAAGTTTGCTTTCTGATTTTATCATGTTTGTTCTTTCTATCCAGAACAATCTTGTGTTTTCAATTGTATCAATCGAACCTGGTTCCTTTTGTAATTGCTGCAATTATTTTTCTGGTTTTATCATGTTTGTTGCTTATAACCAGCTCAATCTTGCGTTTTGAGTCCCAACACATCGTAGCTTGAGTTGTCAAACCGAAGCCTGGTTCCTGTGAGTTTATAAAATTTCACGGAAGATTTTAATTGATGCCTTTTGTTATGTAACAACTTAGAAAATGAAACTCACTTTTTTCTAAAATTTATCATACTCTAATCTTCTGGTTGAATTATGAGGTCCCCAAAAATGGAGATGAGTTGTCTTCGAATATTAAAAGGTAATCTGTGATTGTAGTTTTCTATTCTTAACAAAGATAAGACTTAAAATATAGTTTAATTGGTACCCATGTCCTCCCTTAACTTTTCAAAAATTCCTAATTTGACTATATCAATTTTTATAAAATCCTTAATTTTCAGATATTTATGCTTTTACCCCTCTTTCATTTTTTTTTTTTTTTTTTTTTTTGTTATCTAACGTTAATTTTTTTAAGACATATATTTATATTTAACTATTAACATATTTTACTAAACAAACTATTCGGATTTAAGTTAATATATATATATATCCTTCTTTATTGTTCACTAATCACTACTATTTCCTATTTTTGTTTTTCAAATTTAATAAGTACTATTGGAATTATGTTAAAAAATAAAAGTTTTAAGAATGAGTTAAAATTTTAAAACAAGAAAATTTTGATGTTACTTGTACTAGTTTTAATGCATTGTATCAAAATAATTATTTTTAAAGACTTAACAAATTGTATCATAAGAATTTAAAATTATATTATAAGAATTTAAAATTATATTATGAACACAAATCAAATTTTCGTACACAGTATCTAAGAGATCAGGGATATAAAAGTCGTAGCATCTTTACGTAATTATCATGAGCACACTCATGGTGAAGATCTGCTTCCACATCCTAAGGCCATCTCCAACCCTACGCTTTCCCTACATCATCTTCATTTCGCAACCAAAATCCCCTCCAACCTAGCTGCATCCACTACGCCTTTTTTGCTTGGTTGAATAGTGTCGCGCAATATCAAGTGTGACACTGTTCACCTAGTGCAAAAATGCTGCCCACTTTCCTTTTTTTTTCATCCCTATATTTTTATAAAATCACAGTTTGACCCTATTTATTAAAATCTATTATGATTATATCATTTATTTAAAGGTTTTGTTTAATCACGGTTTGACCCTTAATCAATTAAATTTATTCCAATTTGGTCCTTTTTATTATTTAATGATTTTGTTTTGATTTAATTATTATTGATATTAACATTTATAATAAACTAAAATGAAGTGTATAATTAAAAATTTTGATACCAATTTTTTTTTTTAATAAATCACTTAATTCAAAATAGCGGAAATTAAAGCAAAATACATTAATTAATAAAAACATTAAAAACGAAATACAGACTTCACAGTGATAAAATAAATTACCGCTAATTGGAGGACACTAAAATTAAGGAAAAAAACAATATAAATTACAACAATGATTTAATAGTCTGGAAGACCATTTCCAGATCCTCCGAGATTATTGAAAAAATCACCAAAAGACCCAGATGTGTTTTGGGATCCCTGGCCTTGTCGCTGAGCTTGTTTTGCCGTAATTCTTAATTATTCATGATGCATATACTCACGTCAATTTGGATCATTTATGGTATTCAATTCCATCATTACAATTTTGGTTTCCTCCACTCTCTCCATAATATCATTAGTTCTTTGCCTCTCCTGACTATTTTTTTTTTATAAACTTCCATGAGTTCTTGTTGTCCTTCTTTCAAAGTGCCAATAATTTTTGAACTTTCTTCCTCAACCCTCCTTTTCAATTTTGCTTTTTTCACCCCAATGGGCCATTAAGATGAACTACCCCCAACGTCATCACTAGTTATATTCAGAGAAAATGAAGAAAGTCCAGGAGATGCCGTTGTGGGAGACTCTGGAGTTTGAGAGTCTTCTTGTGATGATACAAAATGACCACTTTGCCTTCTAAATGCTGATGTTGCAATATCGTTATTTTTGCATATCTTTAATGATGGGCCACACGTGGTCAAATTTAAATCCTTTTTTGTATTTGTTATCTTTTGTTAATAATATTTTTGCCCGATTTATCTACAAAATGATACAAATATATATTGTTAAAATTCAATATTAAATAAAAAAATTTACAACTTTAATTTTAACAAATACTCACAATACCAGCTTCCGAAGCACCACTAGGATTAAGACTTTCAATCTACCGTAAGCTTCCTCGCAATTTTCCAACTGCAATTAGAATAGTTTGCATTCGACACTGCAAACTTCTCTTGCCACGAAGTTCAGTGATATGATTTGGTTTGTTGTTGTTGTAATCAGTCTCAACTCGAGACCAAAACATATCCTTCAATTGGTTTGTACCTATGATCGGGTTTTGCGAAATATCAAGATATACGTGACAAAGGTGCATGTCTTCTGCATGTGTGTATGAAGAACTTCGGTGACTTAATGACATTTTTTTGGAAAGGGTGATTTGAAGGGAAAAGTGATTTGAAAAGATAAGTGATTTGAAGGGATAAGTTTAATTTAGTGTGGATTGATATTTATAGAAACCAGGAGGTACTCTTTTTAGATTTAATTGTATGGTTCAGATGGTGAGGAAATCCATCCATTGGTTGGCATTTGAAATCGGATTTCTTATCTTCAGATTTTGGGAAAGGTGAAGATAAGAATTCTGGAGAAGTTTAGATATTATTTTGGAGAGGTGTCCTACGGTTCAGATGGTGATGCAATCCATCCAATGGTTGACATTTAATAGCTTAGATATCTTATCTTGATATTTTGGGAAAAGTGAAGATCAGATTTTGGGAAAAGTTGAGATATTATTGCAGAGAGGTGTCCTACGGTTCAGATGGTGAGGAAACCTATCCAATGGTTGGCATTTTTGATCAACTCGTTGACTCAGCTGTGTAAAGACTCTTTTGCCCTTGGATATTTTTGGAATTACATGGTTTGCAAGTGAGTGAGTGGGCCCCACAATGCGTACTAGATGTCTAGGTTCAATGAAGCTAGAAATATTATTGTTTTCAAAGGAATTAACATTGCAGTATCTCATTCTATTGACATGATGAAAGTTAAAGTGGCATGGTGGTTTAAATACTATGGTAACGGATCCTTGGATGCCATTTCTACAATCCTCTTGAATATAAAAGAGAGTTGTACCAATGCAAGGCCGATGAAGATTTTGAGAGCTGAGGATTGGGTCCCCCCCTTTTGATTCTTTAAAGTTCAACGTGGATGGTTCGACGAAGGGATGGACTATAGAGGGAGGGTTTTATGTATGTTCTCAGATCATATTAGGATTCATAATGCCAACACGGTGGAGATTTTAGCAATTACCAGAGCATGTGAGCTTTGAGCCTCTAGATCGGAGTTGGTTGGTTGGTTGGTTGGGACATTACTATAGTCAATGATTCCATGGTGTCTGTGTCCTGGGTTAATAATGACGGGATCAGAAGTCTAAAACATGTGCAAAACTATTTATGACATTCGTAGTCTCTTGAGAGGTTTTGGTCGAGCACCTCTCATCTACAATTCTAGAGTTGCTAACTGAGTGGTAGATTCGCTTGCTAAGAAAGGCTCCGATGGGGGTGAGGTCTTGCTAACTTAGGGAGATCTTTGATGTTGTAGTGGACCTCATTTTTTTGTTTTTGCTGTTTGTTATTTTTTGTGTTTCTGTGGTTTGTTGGTGGTGTCTTGTGTATTGTTTTTGTTTGGTGTTGTTGGTTTGCACTGTTTCTGGTTAGGTACGTTGTTGCCCTTGGGTTGTTTTCTTCTACTTTTGGTTATATTGTTTGTTTGTTGCTTGGCGTTCCTTGCCTCTTGAATAAAATTGTTGTTCAAAAAAAAAAATGTATGCAATTTTAACATTTTTTTTTCTAACTTTGTTTCTCTTTTGATCAATTTTCATGTAGGATCTTGTTTGGCATTTTCAGCTATGGCTGCAATAGAAGGGATTTTAAAGGTCAAGAACGGTTAGTTGCTTGAATTGTTCGAACAACAATTAGTGGATTGCGTAACAAGTAATCATGGTTGTAATGGTGGTTATATAGATAATGCCTTCCAATACATTAAAGAAAATGGAGGTGTGGCATCCAAGTCTATTTACCCGTATGAGGGAAATGATGGAACTTGTGACCAACAAAAGGCAACTAATATAGCTGCCCAAATCACTAGTTATAAAGATGTAACTTCCAGCAATGAGCCAGAATTGAAAATTGTTGTACACCAGCAACCTGTCTCGATTGCTATTAGTGTTGGGCAAGAATTTAAGGATCATGGCGGAGGGATGAATATTGGAAATTATGGCGATCGGCTGAACCACAATGTTACTCTAGTGGGGTACGCTCAAATTGATGATGGTACCAAGTACTGATTAATCAAGAATTCATAGGGTTCATGTTGGGGTGAGAATGGCTACATGAAGATTTTGAGAGAATCTAGTGGCACTCAAGGTCTTTATTAGCTCACTCGTAGTCAGGGGCGAAATTAGGGGCTCTAGTGGGGTACGCTCAAATTGAAGACGGTGTCAAGTACTGATTAATCATGAATTCATGGGGTACATGTAGGGATGGCAACGGGTCGGGTTCGGGCAGGTTTTGCAAAATCCAAACCCGCACTCACGAAATTTTTCATCACCCACGCCCGCCCACGAACCCGCGAAAATAAACGGGTTCGGGTTCGGGTTCCACCCGCGGGTTTTATATGGGTTCGTGGGTTCGCGGGTTCACGGGTCACACTCACCAACCCGCAAAATATATTAATTTATAAATATTTAATATTTAATTTTATTTATTTATACAATACAATACAAAACTCCCCTTTATTTATAATATATCATGGAGAATTACAAATACAAGTGTGTTTCTTAGTTGAGACAAGAGGCAAAACACATTATATATATAGCTAATGGTAGAACCTTGCACTCTTGTTTTTTCAATGTGGAACTTTTAAAAGTCCCACATTGAAAAAACAAGAGTGCAAGATTCTACCATTAGCTATATATAAATGAGAGTTGAGAATTGTAATTCTCAAACTTAGAATGAGTGGAGTTTTTATATTTTATTCTTTATATATATGGTTAAAAAGTTTCCATTGAAGTTTAAATTTATAATATTTTAAATACTAAATATTATATAATTTTTATTTATGCGGGTTTACGAGTTCACTCACAGGTTCGTTTTCCAAACCCACACCCACACCCAAACCCGCTGGGTTTTACTTTATACGGGTTCGCGGGCTCATGGGTTGTAAATTCACCACCCAAACCCGACCCTACAGGGTCGGGTTGGGTTTGGGCGGGTGCCCACGGGTGCGGGTCAAATTGCCATCCCTAGGTACATGTAGGGATGGGCGTGGGGGCCCAATGGGGCGGGGGAGGGTAGCCCCACCCCCACCCCCATTCCTCAAACCTCCCCCCACCACCTCCCCCAAAATCCATTTGAGGGACCAGTGGGGGGGACGTTTTGGGGGGAGGTTCTCCCACCCCCACCCCCACCCCCAAAACCCATTTCCCCCATTTCATTTCCTTTTCAATTTTAAATTTTCAATTTTCAATCCGAAAAGTAATAAAAACATAATAAAAATACAATACAAAATAATTGCATAATACATATATATATATATTATTTTTGGGGTTAATTACACCTTATAAATGAACAACCATAACATTTAATTTTAATAATTTAATATTACAATTTATAATTTGTTTTAATTGTTAAAATTTTTATATATAAATAAAAATAAAAATAAAAATAATATATATATATATATATATATATATATATATTATTTTGGGGGGCCTAATGGGGTTTTGGTTTTGGGTTTGGGGGGAGGTACCCCCACCACCTCTCCCAAAATATGTTTAGGGGCAAAGTTTACCCCCACCCCCAAAACCCCATGGGGGCCCGTGGGGGATGGGGCCCCATGGGGAAACGCCCATCCCTAGGTACATGTTGGGGTGAGAATGGCTACATGAAGATTCTGAGAGACTTTAGTGGCCATCAAGGTCACTATAAGCTCACTCACAGTCATGGGCGAAATGGGGGGCCCGTAGGGGCCATGCACAGCCCCCCATCCCCACAAACGAAAATTCACCAAGTTTTAATTATAGAAAAATTATGATATATTAATATGTATATGATAATATTAGCTTGATTCATCATATTATTTTAATAATATAAATTAATTAATAAATATTTTCTTATTTAATTGGATACAAAATCAATCTATTTTCATTTCATGATTTTAATTTCCAATCAAATAATAATAATAATAATTAATAATTTCCTGTTATTTCAAACATTATTGTCTAGTCTAGTATACATTATTATATAATACATTTTCACTGCAAAAAGCCAAGTAAATATTGAAGGCATACTATCTTATTCTACAATACACATTGTATCTTGATGTAATTCTTGTATATATTTTTTGTGATACTACATTTAAGACTAAAGGGTATCACATTTTTTTTTTTTTTTAACAATGTATTTCTTAAATATTAATATATATTCTTGATTTCCCAATTGTGTAATTTCGTATTAGATGGTTGGAGTTCCATATTATAACCAATTATTTTTTCTGTATTTCGGTTTATGTTCTTGGCTATGATGATGCCAATATTGTAGCATAGCATGTACTTGAACTCAAATATAGAAATAAATTTTATCGTGATATGGTTACTTTCTCTTATTGATAAAAGTTCCTATGTAACTTTGTCCTCCTCATCGGGACGATTCCAATGACACATTATGGGCCTAAATCCGAGATTGGTTGCCCTATCAGCTGACTTTCAGAAGTGTCCTACATGACATCACATTGTATAACTATTTATAGTAATTAATTTCCTTTGTCTATTGTTGTTTTGATTTTTTATTTATTTATTGAAATAGATCCTTAGCTTCTTGAATTTTGTTTCTCAATTTGTTGACATAGTTTCACACTTAATTTCTAACAATGGCAAGTGCTTTTAATTTCTCAATTTGTTGACATAGTTTCATCTGTTCCTCTCACTTGTTTTTTCTAGGTCTTCTTCTTCTTCTTCTAGTCAAAGCAGCAACAAGTAGCAACAAGCCTTCTTCTTCTTGTTAGTTGTCATGGATCATCTTCATCATCTTTCTCTTCTTCTTGTCACGGATCATCATCATCATCTTCTTCTTCTTCTTCTCACGGATCTTCTTCTTCTTCTTCGTCGTTGATTGGGTTTGAGTGTGGGTGTTTTTTAGGTTCGATTTGGTTTGAGTGTGAATTGTTTGGTTCAATTGGTTTTGGGTAATTCGAGGGATGTCGGCTGTTGGTGTTTGGGTGGATGGTGGTGTTGGAGATGTTGAGGTGGTGGCGGCGGCGGCATGTAGTTGATTTGGGGGTGGTGGTTGAATATCTAGGGTTTATGAGTGGGTTTTTTGGGTTTTTTTTTTCTGGCAATTTTGGGCTGTTTTTATGGAGGTTTGGGGTGGTTTTGTAGTGGTTTGATGTGGCTTTGTGATGGTTTGGGGTTTGTTTGTTGAATGTGTGATGATTTGGTTATTTCCCGAATCAAATTACTCTTCTATCTAATTGAAGATAAGAAGAACTGGAGATTGGAAGATAGATCAATTTTTTTTTTTTAATTTGGAGATTTTTTGTTTTTCAATTTTTCGATCTGTTTTTTATATTGGTTTGGTGTACGTTGATGATTTTGTTTGGGATTGAATATGAGTTTGGTTTATTGGGATGGTTCTGGGGTTGGTTGAATCTGGGTTTGGTGGTTTGGTTGAAGATGATGATGTTTGATGTTTGTTGAACCCATAACTAGGTTTAAAGATGATGATGATGTTTGTTTAAAACAAAAATCAAGGTCAGTAGGGTCATTTGACCCTCTGTCCCTATCAGATTTAACTTTATTAACGGAAATTGTGATAGAAGGACCAAACGAGACAATACTTAAAATTGGGGGACGAGTTTGTGTAATAGGTCAAACTAGTGAGAGTAAAATGGATTTCATCCAAATATATATATATATATTTCAATGTTTTAATCATCCATACAAAAAATCTCATCAAAAAGCATTTGATTACATGCAATTTCATTAAAAGGTGCTTAAAGTATGCATTGTAAATGTTCTCATTGGAAAATTACTCTCTCTCTCTCTCTCTCTTTCTATGTATACAGATTTTCTATTACCAGTTCGTCCTGACAATAAATACATCAGGACGAAGAATATGGACCACTAGATTTACATACTTTGACTCAAAGTGTATGCAATTGCCAAAACTTCTCCATAATCTGTAGTTCACATTATTCGTCCTGATATATTTATTGTCAGGATGAACTGACAATAAAAAGACTGTATATATATATATATATATATATATATATATATATACATATTATGGAGAAGTTTTGACAAGTGCATAGATTTTGAGTCAAAGTATGTAAATCTAGTGGTCCACATTTTTCGTCCTGATATATTTATTGTCAGGACGAACTGATAATAAATATATCAGGACGAAGAATGTGGACCACATATTATGAAGAAGTTTTGACAAGTGCATACACTTTGAGTCAAAATATGTAAATCTAGTAGTTCACATTCTTCGTTCTGATATATTTATTGTCAGGACGAACTGGTAATAGAATATATATATATATATATATATATATATATATATATATATATATATATATATATATATATAAGATTCCTTCTAGCCTAGATTACATTATTTACTTATCGAACTAATATCCTTTGTAACACTTGTTTTTATTACCATATATATGCAGAATTGTCAACATATACTAAATTTAGTACCATTGAAGGAGTGATTTTTTTACCATATGTAGAAAGGAAAATTATATATACTAAATTTCTGTGGTGTGGATTTAATATATTTTTTATGGCCTTCAGGGGCATAGCTCAGCTCGTAGATGGACGAGCTTGGGGCTTGGCCAAGTGACTCTCAAGTGAGCGGCTCGAATTATATATATTTATATAAATAGTCTTTCAATTATCAGTTCGTCTTGACAATAAATATATCAGGACGAAGAATGTGGACCATATATTATGGAGAAGTTTTGATAAATACATACACTTTGAGTCAAAGTATGTAAATCTAGTGGTCCACATTATATCAGGACGAACTGGTAATAGAAAATCTGTATTTATATATATAAGATTTCTTCTAGCCTAGATGACATTATTTACTTATCGAACTAATATCCTTTGTAACACTTGTTTTTATTACCATATATATGCAAAATTTTCAACATATACTAAATTTAGTACCATTGAAGGAGTGATTTTTTTACCATATGCAGAAAGGAAAATTATATATACTAAATTTTTGTGGTGTGGATTTAATATATTTTTTATGGCTCTCAGGGGCATAGCTCAGCTTGTAGGTGGACGAGCTTGGGGTTTAGGCAAATGACTCTCAAGTGAGTGGCTCGAATTCTACTAATGGCAAAAGGGTTAAAAATATATATATATATTTTGTCTAGATAGGTGAATAAATAGATGCTGTAAATAAATATATATATATATATATATATATATATATATAGTAACTTTCCAATGAGGACTTTTACAATGCACATTTTAAGCACTTTTGATGAATTGCATGTAATCAAATGTTTTTCAATGATATTTTTAATTTGTATGCATCATAAGAAAATTAAAATACAAGTTTGGTAAGAATCTGGATTTTTTTTTGGATTTGAGAACTATTTTTTCATATATTTCCCTATTTTTAAATGTTTTATCTTCAAAAAATCAGAAAAAAAATTAGCTCTTGCACCCGAATTTTTTTTAATTTTTTTTTTCATAAATGTATTTCAATGTTTTTACCATCTATACAAAAAATCAAATCAAGATTCAATATATTTCATGCAATTTCATCAAATGTGTTTAAAGTGTGCATTGGAAAATTACTCTCTCTCTCTCTCTCTCTCTCTCTCTCTCTTTATATATATATATATATATATATATATATATATATATATATATATATATATATATATATATACAGAAATTCTATTATCAGTTCGAACTGACAAAAGTTATATCAGTTCCTTGCATGTGGGCTACTGGATTTAAATACTTTGACTTGGCTGTATACACTTGTCAGTCAAAGTATTTAAATCCAGTGGCCCACATACAAGGAACTGATATAATTTTTATCTGTTCGAACTGATAATAGAAAGACTATATATATATATATATATATATATATATATATCACTCTTGTTACTCTTGTATCCTCTATTCTCATAACATTTGTTGTCCCCAATTTAATTAGCCAAAACTAGCTATATAACCAATATAGTTCTGAACCTAATTCATGAGAGAAGATTAAATTGACCTTATCTTTATACATCTTCCAAACCTTGACCATATATTTAAATATTTATGCATCTTCCTAATTAATACTTCAATTTGTGAGATAGGGGTTTGACTCTCACTTTTGCCGATTATATCATTAAGTGTAAGAAGATTACTCCCCTGTAGTGAGAGTTACATATCCCGATTTGTTTTTTAACAGTTGATCTAATCAAGGTAAATCCATAAACCAATTGATGTCAGATTAAAAAAAAAAAAAAAACATGTTGTTAATCTTAATTACTAAATTCATAATTGACAGAATAATTTTATGATATTAATAAATAATATTTCAGCTTCTCACTTCTATTTTGGGATACGAAAAAGTAGCCATATATATCATAATCATCATGAAATTTATTTATAAATTAGGAATCCAACTAACATAATATGATACTGGCATTATCACAGCCAACCAAGTACGTACGTACATACATGGATCCATTGACAATCTTAATAACGCAGAAGAAATAATTTGTTATAAATATTAGAAGAAACATCTCCGGAAGACTAGAAGAGTCTTTTTTTTTAAGACTTATTATGCAGTTGGAAATGAAGGGTGTGTTGCAATCCCACACTGACCTCCACTGTTACTGGATCCTCTCAAAATTTTCATGTAGCCATTCTCACCCCAAGTTTGGCCCCATGAATTCTTGATTAACCAGTAATCGATACCATTCTCATTTCCATATCCCACAATAGTAACAGCATGGTTCAGCGAATCACCACAGTATCCTTGGAAGATCCCACTTCCATAATTCAGAAAGTCACCACCAGCAGCGATGATAACTGAGACAGGCTGCTGGGATACAGCAATTTGCAATGCCTGCTCATCGTTTTGAGTTACATCTTCCAAACCAGTGATTTGGCCTGTTTTATCGGTTGCCTTCTGCTGGTCACAGATTCCATCCTGTCCCTGGTATGGATAATTCAACTCTGCGGCCAAACCTCCATTTTGTTTAATATATTCAAACGCAGTATCCATAAAACCACCATTACAACCCTGATTATCTGCGACACAATCCACTAGTTGTTGCTCAGACAGATCGAGTAACGTATTAGTCTTAATCTGTATAATTCCTTCCATTGCTGCTACAGCTGAAAATGCCCAGCAACAACCTGCATATATAGAAGTTTGAACACATTACAAATAAACTCAGAAAAACTATATATGTACCATGTACTTCCTTGTGGGGGAATTATGTGAAAATGGTGAAATTCTTACCACATTCTCCTTGATCCTTAATTTGGCTGACAGCACCTTTCTCCCTCCAGTCAATGCTGTCTGCAACTTCTGTCGGGTTATCGTAGGTGTCGTATGATGTAGTAATATTTGGCAATCTAGGGTTGGGAGGCATCTTCAATCCTGTATGAGAGGCCAAGAATTCTTCATTAGTTAAGTCAGTAAAGGCATTGGTGCTTAATTTGTAAGTGTTGTTCCCGGCACTGTTGAACTTTTCTATGTAATCATAATTCTTCTTAAATATCTGAAAGCGTCTCTCTTTCTCTGCGCTGTCCAGATAAGTGCGTCCATGCTGAGCTATCCACTGCTCATGCTTTTGAGCAATGAAATCTACATCCAGCGTTCGGGACGCGGCTTGATGAGAAGCCAAAGTCACCAGAACCATCAACAGAGGAATGACAAAAGCTTTCTCATGTGTTAATGCCATTGTTTACAAATGATGGTTCTTGGCACTCAAGCTATGAAGAAGTGAAGCACACAACAAAGCTATATATATACAGAAGATCATGGGTTTGTTTACAAAATTGTCATCTTCACTGCAACTTCCTTGGAGAGGGACCACACTTCAGAGTTCAATGTCGTACCCCGGCCCATACACCAGAATCATATGTTGTGGAGCCAAGAAATAATTAGCTAATGAGTCTAATGGGTGATTGAAGTTTTATCTCCGTGATTATAGGAGATTAATTGCAAGCTAGCTAGCTTGTATTCTTCTTGCATGGACTGATATGTATTCGAAGACAGAACTACAACGTGTTTCAGTTAAGTTGCATATTAATGAACTCAGTCAATTTGGATTTCATTGGAACACTTGGAAATCAGTGGCAGATTGGAAGGGTGGATTTTTGTTGATTTGGAATTTTTTTTTTTTTGGAAAATGAAGTTGAAAAAAGTAGTCAATGTGTAGCCGGAGAGCTCAAGTATTGACATATAGAGATCGAAAGATAAGTAAAGACAAGAGAGTGACTCTGAGAGTCTGAGGGCTTATTTGGTGCGCCGCACTGGGCATAACTAACACATCGTGCCATACTAATTTAGTATTGTACAGCATTTGGTAACATTTTTTAGTCATACTAAATTGTACGACGTATTGATTTATTACTATCTGAACCGTATTAAGTTATACGGTGGTGGGGGAGGTTTTCCACGACAGTATTGGACTTTAAAATTTTTTTAAAAAATTTAAAAAAAAAACATATTATTATTTCCACGCCAAACAGCCTCGACCGTGGAGGGTACCTAACCTTATCTTCAAGGGGCCACCGGCCTTCGTTCGTGGAGGAGACCGGTTGGCATCCTCTTCATCGAGGCGACGACTGGTCTCCTCCACGAAAAGAGGCTAGTGACCTCCCATTGCGAACTCCATCGCGATGGAGATCACACCATTTGTATCTCCATCACGATGGAGGTCCTGTAGCGGGGAGGCTCATCCCCTGCCGCTTGGAGATCCAGTGGGTGATGGGGTGGAGATCCAATCCGTATCTCCACCCCATTCCTTTTTTTTTATATATAATTTTTTAAAATCTACTTTTTTTAAACAGATCTCCACCGTCCATTTGATGGACTGTGGAGATCCAAATTTTTTAAAAAAATAAATGTAGAATCTTTAATTTGTTAATAATTTTAAATTCAAAATTTAATATATTTAAATATGTTTATAAATATTTAAATATATTTATAATTATTTAATTAAAAATAAATAAATTAGCCAAACAAATACTATCCAATACCAAACAATGTAGAGAATTAAATTTAAGCCAATATTTCCAATACTAACAATCCTGTACATGCATTACGGTCCATTAAAACTTGCTCTGTTTCATTGATATGGCATATGTTATATACAAACTACAGGGCACCTTATATGGAGCATACACGGTGGCGGAGCTAGAAATACAAATATAAAAACTCGTGGAGGGGCACCAAAATGAATTTTTTTTTAAATCTAATGGTATTTTCGTAGTTTATTAAAACTTTTTTTTTTTTTTTTATAAATAAACTAAATCAAGCATTTGTAATGTTAAGGTGCAAAGTTACAATCGAAAAGAATATCCGGCAGAGCTAGAAATACAAAAACACAAAATTTTAGAGGGTCAAAATGAAAAACTTTTAAAATCTAATGGTTATTTTATAATATATATATATATATACAGTCTTTCTATTATCAGTTCGAACTGACAAAAGTTATATCAGTTACTTGTATGTGGGCCACTGGAATTAAATACTTTGACTGACAAGTATATACAGCCAAGTCAAAGTATTTAATCCAGTGGCCCATATGTAAGGAACTGATATAACTTTTGTCAATTCGAACTGATAATAGAATTTCTGTATATATATATTATAAACTAAATCAAGCATTTGCACTGTTAAGGTGCAAAGTTACAATCGTAAAGAATATTCTGAACTAACTTGTCCTTCGTGTTGAACTGTTGAAGTGTTGAAATTTGGTTCATATTCACATATGATCCCAACGGATTTCAATTGAACTAGATACTTTTTTCGGTTTGTACTTCGCAGCTTTTGCATTGCATGACCAATCATATCATTTCGTAGAAAAAGAAGGGCAAGGAACAGGAGGTCTTGCTAAATGAAGTCAATTTCATTTTACTAACAAAAATTAACTTCCAAGAAATTGACTAAGCTCATTAGATTGCAACTTCAGTCAAAGTTCTTCGAATTCACATGGTCAATGCAAAAAGAATACAAAAGCTAGCTAGCAATCTCCTACAATCTCGGAGATAAACATTGCACAACATTTAGACTTGTAACTTGTAAGCCACTTCGTTCCACAGCTTGATTTGAATTGTGGGGCACGGCAGGAAATCAAATTGGGAACAAATTGATGCAGCAGGGTATGACAAAAACAAGAATGATCATTCCGTCGAATCTGAGGCATACTGCGAAGAACATTGACGTAGAACTCTCGAATCCTCAAAAAGCATGTCGAATTCATGACAAATTCATGATAGATAATTGTTCCAAACAGGGGCGAAGCCAGGATTTCGGCTTTGGGGGGGCCAAGACAAAAAAAATATATTCAAATTAACGCTAGACAAATATGCTAATATTTAAAAACTAATTTATTAAAAAAAAAAACAAATATAATAGTGCATAGTCTCATATGTAATGCTAAAATAAATTAATTAATATACAAAATAGACACTAGCTTTATAAATCAAAATGGAACTCGCCGCTCTTTTAAATCTCTAAAATCATCTATAATTGAATCTATACTAAGTTTCTCTGTGATTTCCCTTTCAATATACATGATCAAAGAGTTTATAAGAAAGTCATCTTCCATCTTGTTGCGAAGCCTAGTCTTGACAATACGCATAGCTAAAACGATCTCTCAATAGTTGCAGTTGACACTGGAAGAGTAAGCACAAGCATAATTATTCTGTGAATAAGTGGATATATTATTGATTTTCTAGTCCTTACCAACCACTAACACAAGGATGAAAGAGTTAACAAATTTCTGAATTCTAAATGTTGAACTACATTATATTCATAATGTTGAAGTTGCATTTTCAATTGAAAAAAATTGAAAAAACCTAAAATATTTACTTATTTGTAAATTGTACCTGAAATTATTCTAATAGATGAATCGGAGAATACGAATAATGTAATTGCAGTAGTAAGAATGAAATTGTGTAAGTGAAAAACTAGAAAAAAAATAATCAAGTATATATAGATTAGACAAGTTTTATGATGTATAGGAAATCAAATCCTAAAAGGTTTATATTTTCTATTTTAAAAGAAGGTGGAATATATAAAATTGGAATAATATTTTTTTATTTAAAACTAACCTACAACTACTTGAAATCTTGAATACGTAAACAACACGTTTTTCAAAATTAAATTTATAGATTTTTTTTCTAAAAAGTGACAGCAGACATCACACAGGGGCCCATTGCCTTTTTAAATATATAATATATTATATAAAAACCACTGAAAAAGTTTATGGTTCTAAATTTTTTTTTTCTTTTGGGGGGGCCATGGCCCCTATGGCACCCCCCCCCCCCCCCCCCCCCCCCAGTTTCGCCCCTGGTTCCAAAGGAACGATTTTATTAAAATCAATCAAAGCTTACAATAATTTGAAATAAAAAGACCGTTTATAATAAATTAATCCTAATACGACTCGAATACGACATTCCTAAAAATACTAAAACAGGAAAAAATCAAAACTACCCAAATCCTCTAGGATTCAGGATCCCTAAATTAACTAAAATAGAAAAGCTCAAAACTACCCAAATCCTCTAAGATTTAGGATCCCTAAATTGACTAAAATAGAAAATCTCAAAACTTCCCAAAAGGTAATTTGAGTTATTGCCAAAAACTACTAAAAAAGAAATCCTAAATAAATTCAACTAGAATTGAAAATAAAATACAAAATTAATCCTACTAGAATTGAAATTCTCCTAAACTGTCCTACGTCACAAATCCATCTATATATAGTTACCTTGTGTGCTTCAATTCTTCATTGCTTGATTGATGAGAACCATCTTCTGATCTTCCACTCGTAAAAAATGGCATTAACACAGGAAAAAGCTTTTTTCATTCCCTTGTAGATGATTCTGGTGACTTTGGCTTCTGATCAGGCCATGTCCCGCTTGCTGGATGTAGCTTCCATTTCTCAGAAACATGAGGAGTGGATGGCTCGTCATGGATGTGATTATCTGGATATCACATAGAAAGATGCATGCTTTCAGATATTCAAAGAAAATTATGAATACATAGAAATGGATCCTTTGTTTTGTGGTGGAGTTTTATAGAGTTGGATCGATTGTTAAAGAGCTAAATAGAACATTTATTGCTCTAATCCCAAAGATAGTGAAACCAGAGACCATGAAAGACTTTAGGCCAATTAGTTTGGTTGGGTCAATATACAAAGTACTAGCCAAGGTGTTGGCGAATTGCTTGAGAAAGGTTATTAGCTCGGTGGTGGGTGAAACTCAAATGGCGTTCGTTAAGAATCGTCAAATTTTGGATAGTTTTGTTATAGTCGAAGAAATAATTCACACTTGGAAGAAGGATAAAGATGTGGTTCTTCTTGTGAAATTGGATTTCGAAAAGGCTTATTACAGTATGGATCATGCTTTTTAGGATTATATTATGGAGGGTACGAGGTTTGGTCTCAAATGGAGACAATGGATTGGGTATTGTATTTCCTCTCTGAAGCTTTCAGTTCGGGTGAACAGTTGTCTTATGAGACAATTTGGCTTTGAAAGAGTTCTTTGCCAAAGTGATCCTCTATCACTTTTCCTATTCAGCATAGCCTTTGAAGGCTTAAGTGTTTTGTTTAGGCAAGTGATCGGACGATAAATGTACAAAATTGAGGTTCTCATTTCCTAGCTTTTGTTCTCGTTTTCGAGCGTGTTTTTGTATATAATGTGTTTTGTGAGCCATATGTAGGTACATGTTCCCTACAATTGGTGTTTGAGCTTAAAGTCAAAGATTGAGAGGCCAAACCAAGCAAAACAATAAAGAATCGGAAGCCATGTAGAGTTATTGCGGCCTCGCCGTTGACCTAGACCGTGGCGTGATCCGAGGTCAACCGCGGCAAACGTTCTGTGGTGGATCCACCGTTGAACCAGAATGCGACATTAAGACCGTGGCACTGGTCAACTCTACTTTCCAAAAGGTTAATAGGTTGACATTGCAAATGCATATATAGAACACCCAAATTTCGAGGGCTATATCTCCCTCTCAAATCAAACTGGGTTTTATACCACATATATTTCGAAAGACCCGAAAGTCGACTTTCCAGCTGCTTTTACGTATCGCCATTCCGGGCTTTCTAGAGGGAGTTATGCCCGTTTTCGTAACGGTGCGTGAGGCTAGACATGACTACTACGGAGAGCTTTGTGCAGAACACCCAACGATCATGGACCATATCTCCCTCATCAGATCGAACCATGTTGAGCTCTACATATATATTCGAAAATCCCTGGAAGTCTACTTTCCATCGGTTTTTACGGAATGTGATTCCAAGTTCTCTAGAGTGAGTTACACTCGTTTTCGTAACAGTGTGTGAGGTTGGAAACTGTGACGCAGTCGTGATGCCATTTTGTTGGACAACGGCACTTAGACAACGAAGATTACTGTCACGGTTGCGTCGTCGTGCCAAACCGCGGCACACCTTTATCCTAGACCGTAGTAGGCCATTTTTGAGGGGCAAATGCATCCTTTCGCACCCATTTCGTGCCTTAACCTACCAACACTATAAATTCACCCCTTTCCTCTCTTCTCTGCAGACCACAACAGCTGAACTTCAATTTCTTCACATAAACAAGAGAGAGAGAGAAGCATTCAAAGCTCCCATTGAGGTTCTCCTCCATGGAAAGCTCACTGCCACCACTTTCTACACATCCTCTACAACATTTAGAGTAAATTGCAAGGAGAAAGAAGAGGTCTTAGACCAAATTCGAGCTAGCAAGTATGGAGCTCTTGGAGAAGGCCATCTTCAAGTGGTGTCTCCTTTAAACTCTTCTTTTTGTATTTTTTGTTTTCTAAATGTGTAACCCCACTTGGGAATATTTGTAAACCTTCACATGTGCTTATTTATGAATGATTTGTTCTTAATTCCGCTTTGGTTTTGATTTGTTCTTGTTATTATTGATAATCTCTTATCTTGATATGCATGTGTGTGTAAATGCCTTGTTTAGATAGGTTTGAGTTTATATGGGTTAGAATTATACCTCCATGGATGACCTTCTAGGTATAGTCTTGACCACTTAGCTCTAAAAGAATGGATGAAGCTTGTTTTATGCATGACCGTGCTAGAATAGGTTTTGGCTATATGTTCATATACTTAATGGTTGGGACAAGAGGCATAATTGCTCTATCCATGACCCTTGAGGAGTGATTAGTGTTTTCGAATCCGTTAATCTAGAGAACAAGCCCTTAACTTGAATTGGACAAACTTAATGCCTAACAATCAACTAGGTGTGCACTTGTGTTTGGTGAACTCATAAGTACCTTGTGTAACCACAATCCTACATCTCTCATATCCACCATTTTATTTGTCTCTTTAAACACCATTCTCACCCCTCCATATTCTCTTGTTTTCATTTTCATTATTTACATTTCCTTCGCACACATCCGCATTATGCATACACCTCACACACACCACTCTCACCACATCTGCATTCTATTTACATGATTTCAATACACTAGAACACGAAACGGTTGACGGACAACACCTACCTACGGAACGATACATTCGTTTACCGCTTTACTAGTCTTTTGCTAGTTAGAGCACATTGCGTAGGAACTTTTAAATATAAATAATATTTAATAATCGCAATTTAGTAACGAAACAAAAAGCGAGCTATCAGCAAGCTTCTGACTTAGATTTGATGAAATGGGTGGTTTTTAAAGTGGATACTGTCCATATATCCCATCTTCAATTTGCAGACGATACAACACTCATTCTTTAGCCTAGGTTGGATTATCTCCTCAACGTGAGAAGGATTTTGAGTTGCTTTGAACTAACTTCGAGCTTGAGAATCAAATTTCGTAAATCATGTGTGGTTAAGGTAGGTAAGAGAAGAAGTGAGGGAGAGGTAAACTGGGCTACATAGTTTAGGTGTGTGGAGGCCTCGCTTCCAATCACATACTTGAGTTTGCCTCTTGGAGGAAGACCATGCTCGAAGATTTTTTGGAAAGCGTTGGTATCTTGAATGGAAAATCATTTAGCGCTGCGGAAGATGATTTTTATTAATAAAGGTGGTAGATTAGTCTTGATAAAAGCGGTTATGTCTAGTTCTGACTTAGTATATGTTAGTTTTTAAAATTCTGGTAAATGTGGCTCAAAAACTTGAGAGCTTACAAATGAATTTTTTTTAGGGTGATGGGTGCGAATAAGAGAAGGTTCATTCAATAAATTGGGCCACAGTGTGCAAAAGCAAATGTAATGGTGGTCTTGGGATTGGTTCGATTCTAGAAAGGAACAAAAGTCTCTTGGCTAAATGGGTGTGTAGGTTTGGCAATGACGATTCTCTGTTGTGGTAAGAGGTTTTATGCACTAAATATGGGATACCGTCGGACAGCTTAAGATGGAATTGGAATTGTCCTTTTTCCATTTATTTTTTTTAGTTACAGCAGTGGGTAGGCTTGAACACGGCTAAAATTATTGGTGAGGGTCTTCAAGTGGTTGTAGGCTGTGTTGATAGGGCAAGGTTTTGGAATGATGTTAAGGTGGATTCAACTTCGCTTAAAGTCGCTTTTCTGAGGATTTTCGTGTTGGCAATCAATAAAACCGGTTATGTTCGCAACTTTGGAAGTTTGATTGGCTCTAATTGGATGTGGGAGATACCTCTTAGGAGGCCGTTGTTCGATTAGAAAATTGAGCAATGGAAGAGCTTCCAAAATTTTCTAGGTTGTATCAAAATTTATTAGTTGATGCCAGATATAATAGCTTGGTTGTTTTGTCCTAATGGCAAGTTCTTTGTTGGTTCTTTCCGTAGGTGATTAGAAGATCGAAATCCAGGTGTGTTATTGGATTTTAAATGCATTTGGCAAGGCATTTGTTCTCCAAAGATTGAGGTGTTTGCTTGGAAGCTTCTTCATATGAGGGTTTTGGTAAGTGAGGTCCTTTATACTGTTTGATTATGGAATTAGGCATGGAGTGCCCTCTTTGCAACAAACATGTTAAATCTATAGACCACCTCTTTCTTCTTTGTAGTTGGACCTGGAAGCTTTGGATAAATTGCATGGAATGGTGGGATGTAAGAAGTTGCTCCTCTTTCTTTGAATGACTAGTAAGCAGGATGGTCAGGCTTATGTCCAAAGAAGAAATATGAGAGAGCTTAGAGTTCTTTATTTTTCATTGTGGTTTGGTCTACATGGGAAGCTAGAAGTATTATTGTTTTTAAAGGAATTAACGTTGCAGTATCTCATTCTGTTGACATGGTGAAAGTTAAAGTGGCATGGTGGTTCAAATACTATGGTAACGGATCCTTGGATGCCATTTCTACTATCCTCTTGATTATAAAAGAGAGTTGTACTGATGCAATACCGATGAAGATTTTGAGAGTTAAGGATTGGGTCCCCCCTTTTTAATTCTTTAAAGTTCAATGTGGATGGTTCGGCGAAGGGATGGACTATAGATGGAGGGTTTTATGTATGTTCTCAGATCATATTAGGATTCATAATGCCAACACGATAGAGATTTTAGCAATTGCCAAAGCATGTGAGCTTTATGCCTCTAGGTCGGAGTTGATTGGTCGGGACATTCCTATAGTCGGTGATTCCATGGTATCTGTGTCCTGGGTTAATAATGATGAGATCAGAAGTCTAAAACACGTGCAAAACTATTTATGACATTCATAGTCTCTAGAAAGGTCTTGGTCGAGCGTCTCTCATCTACAACTCCAGAGCTGCTAACTCAGTGGCAGATTCGCTTGCTAAGAAAGGCTCCAATGGGGGTGAGGTCATGCTAACTTAGGGAGATCTTTGATGTTGTAGTGGACCTCGGTTTTTTGTTTTTGCTGTCTGTTGTTTTTTGTGTTTTTGTGGTTTGTTAGTGGTGTCTTGTGTATTGTTCTTGTTTGGTGTTGTTGGTTTGCTCTGTTTCTGACTAGGTACGATGTTGCCCTTGGGTTGTTTTCTTCTACTTTTGGTTTCGTTGTTTGCTTGTTGTTTGGCATTCTTTGCCTCTTGAATAAAATTGTTGTTCAAAAAAAAAATGTGTGCAATTTTAACATTATTTGTTTTTTCTAACTTTTTTTCTCTTTTGATCAATTTCTATGTAGGATATTTTTGGGCATTTTCAGTTGTGGCTGCAATAAAAGGGGTTTTAAAGGTCAAGAACGGTCAATTGCTTGAATTGTCTACAAAACAATTAGTGGATTGCGTCACAAGTAATCATGGTTGTAATGGTGGTTATGTGGATAATGCCTTACGATACATTATAGAAAATGGAGGTGTGGCAGCCAAGTATAGTTACCCGTATGAGGGAAATGATGGAACTTGTGACCAACAGAAGGCAACTCATACAGCTGCCCAAATCACTAGTTATAAAGATGTAACTTCCAATAATGAGCCAAAATTGAAAATTGTTGTACACTAACAACCTGTCTCGATTGCTATTAGTGTTGGGCAAGAATTTAAGGATCATGGAGGAGGGATATTTATTGGAAATTGTGACGATAGACTGAACCACGATGTTACTCTAGTGGGGTACGCTCAAAATTATTATTATATTAACGTCTGATAGTCAGACGATTCCTAGTCATATCACACTACTACCTAAACGTAGTGGGAAGGTCGTACGACAACCAAATCGTTATTTAGGTATTTGAGAGACACATGGTGTCGTCTCTAATGATAGTGTGGATGTCCATTGTCATTTAAACATGCAATGGATGATTCTGACAAAAAGGAATGGCTCAAAGCCATGAATCTCGAGATGGAGTCCATGTACTCCAACTCAGTCTTGGAACTAGTAGACTTACATGATGGGATAAAACCCATAGGGTGTAAGTTGATCTACAAAAGAAAGAAAGGAGTAGACGGGAAGGTAGAGACCTTCAAAGCAAGGCTAGTGGCAAAGGGTTACACCTAAAAAGAAGGGATCAATTTTGAAGAGACATTCTCACCAATGGCTATGTTTAAGTTTATTAGTATATTCTTATCCATTACAGCCTATTTCGACTATGTAATTTGGCAAATGTACGTCAAGACTGCATTTTTAAATGGAAATCTTGATGAGAGCATCTACATGATGCAACTAGAGGTATTCGTATCCCAAGATCAAGAGAAAAAGTTTGCAACTTGCAAATGTCCATTTATGGACTAAAGCAAGCATCTAGATCTTGGAACATCAGGTTTGATACTGTTATCAAAACCTATGGTTTCGAGCAAAACGTTGATGAATCTTGTGTCTACAAACGGATCATTGACAAGAAAGTAGTTTTCCTGGTCCTTTATGTAGATGATAATATCTTACTCATTGGGAATGATGTAGGAATATTATCGGAAGTAAAGGGCTGGCCTGCTAACCAATTCCAAATGAAAGATTTGGGAGAAAAGTTATGTTCTAGGGATCCAATTAATAAGGGATCGCAAGAACAAACTGTTAGCACTGTCTTAAGCATCGTATATCGACAAGATACTTATGCGATTCTCGATGAAGAACTCTAAGAAAGATAATTTACCTTCCAGGCATGGAGTTCACTTGTCTAAGGAACAGTGTCCTAAGACACATCAAGAAATTGAGGATATAATATGAGTTCCATATGTGTCAGTAGTAGGCAATCTCATGTATGTTATATTATGCATGAGACTTGACATCTGCCTCGCAGTGGGAGTAGCCAGTATATTCCAGTCTAACCCAAGATTGGATTATTGGGTTGCTGTGAAGCTTATTCTCAAGTATCTTCAGAGAACGAGAAACTATATGTTAGTATATTCAAAATAGGATCTGATCCCGTTAGGATATACGGATTCAGACTTTCAGGTAGACAGAGATTCTAGGAAATCCACGTCTGGGACAGTGTTCACCCTTGGTGGTGGAGCCATAGTGTGGAGGAGTATCAAGCAATCTTGTATTGCTGATTCCGCCATAGAGGCCGAATATATAGCAACTTATGAAGCAACTAAAGAGGCTGTATGGCTCCGTAAGTTTTTGAGTGATCTGGAAGTTGTTCCAGATTTGGATAAGCCCATAACATTTTATTGTGATAATAGTGGTGCTATGACTAATTCCAAAGAACTAAGAAGCCACAAAATAGGGAAACATATAGAGAAGAAGTATCATCTCATCAGAGAGATTGTACATAGAGGAGATGTGACCGTGACTAAGATCACGTTGCAGGATAATCTTGTTGATCCATTTAATAAGACCTTAACGGCTAAAGTGTTTGAAGATCACCTAGAGGGTCTGGGATTACGAGATATGTCTCACCTATTTTAGTTCAAGTGGGAGATTCTTGAGATTTATGGCCTAAAGCTTGTAATTTGTAAATATTATAAATCCATTAATAAAAGAAGTAGTTTTTCATTCAATAAATATGACTCATACGCTTATATCATATGTGCTAAACATCCAAGATTGCTAGATGTAATCTCAAACTGATTATATGAATGTCATATGCACATGAATTCGGTTTGAGACGTGCAATCTAAAGAGTCTGTAGAAAGCAAATAAAGCTGGATACTTTATTTGTGGTTAATCTATAGCTACGGTATATTCCATAATGTCGGTGGTCTTATCCTAGACTACTCATATGGTGGTATGAGAATGAAAGCACATTATATGATGTGATCATATAGGACTGGGCCACGATTTATATGAATATATCACCAAGATCCGTTTCATGAAGAGATTCATATATATTGACAAATGATGGCTGTATATGGGTGATCTAAATCCTGAATGTCTTACTGACTCCTTCAAATTAGATCGTGTTTCTTGACATACCATTTGGGGAGATCAGAGTAGTATTTCTGATCAATAACTCCATATATGGAATCACGGTTTGGCTTGTGACTGGGAAGGTATGCACACAATAGAGGAATCCACTCATTCTTGCAAGAAGTAGAGAAGTAGTTCCCTTAAGGGTTGATTCGAGACTTGAACGATTAAGAGCGCTCTCCTTCTTCTGTAAAGAGAGGAAGGAAATAATTGTTCATTAGAGAATCATTGGTACTTAAAGGAAAATATATAATTAGAGAGGTATAACGGGCTTTATGACCTAGCTCTAATTATGAACTACTTGTGGAGGATCATACCATACGTAATAGCTATATCGATGGACACTAACATTTTGGTTTGTGTAAAACATCTACAGTTACGAGAATGCAACATTGGGTTTTTAGTGGAGTAACTCCGAAGTTAATAATCATGAAATATTAATTAAAGAGTTTAATTAATTATTTCTAAGTATTATTCGAGCTCAAAACTGTGGGTCCATTAGGTCCCCTTGCTAGCCCTTACAGTTATTGGTAACAAGGGTCACAGTTAATTAATTGGAAAGTCCAAATTAATTATGTTACGAAAGTGATATAATTAATTCAAGAAACTAATTAAATAATATGATTATTTGATTAGTATATTAATAATTGAATTATATTAATAATTGAGAATTATTAATTATTTATTTATTAATAGGAGGTTACAAGTTCGAACCATGACTAAAACAAAAGGATTAAAAAATAATAAAGATTATTTTAAATCCTAGAGGTCAAAGGTTCAAGTTCTAATGATGACCGAATTAAAAAGGATTTATAATTCTATTTTGACTTGGTCAACTAAACCTTAGAATCCTGGTATATAAGATATACTTATCCGGAAACAAAAGACAACCAAAACCTAATACTGAACAGAAGGAGCAGCAAAGGCAAGGAAGAAAAGAAAAAAAGTTTTTGTTTCCTCTTGCAGGTGGCCAGCCGAATCCAATGAAGAGGGCAGTGTTTTCTTCCCAATTTTCTGTAAACCTCTGTCTAGTCCTGACTACATCCATGACGTGCCCACACGCAAGTTATCAGAACGTGGGTTATAGCTCGGAAGCTTTGTGGTAATGAATTGAAAACAAACAAAGGAGAAGCTTCAAAGGTATTAATCAAATCCCTCCTCATATTTGTGTATACTGAAAAGGTCTAAGATAATTTTAAAACCTATCTTTTTTCTGCTACGCGACTTACAGCATCTATTGGTAAACCATATGCCAACATCTGAAATACTACAGTTATTTTTTGAAGAGCGGACAAACCCACTCTACCAATATTATCTCTTCGTTACACAAAGTAGTTGTCACGAGCTTTCACAACATCAACTATACGAAGGAATAAACTTCTATCTATTTGAAAGCGTCGATGGAACATTTGATCATTATACCATGGGTTCTCAGCAAAATAATTGTCGAACAAACGATGATCAGCACTTTCCCGATCTCGATTGATCACTATATGACAAGGAATTTAGCCTCCACGGGTCACTGGGTTGTTTTGTTGATTGAGATCCTTTGCGATGGCCAGTTAGATGTTACCATGTTGGGTAATTATCGCTTCTTGTTCTGCATCAATCACTTCAAGATCTGCCATAAGTTACGCTTCCTCATCGTCAGAAGATGAAGATGCGAAATTAGATGGACCTCCAATATTGAAATTCTTTTTGTTTGGAGTTGAATTGAATGAGTTTTAGCAGACTTTGATGTAGGCTATTTATCATTGTGAAATATACTATTGTAGATAAGAAATTTGAGCATGGCTAATTGTCAACCATTGGATAGATTGCATCACCATCTGAACTGTTGGTCACCTCTCGATTATAATATCTTAACTTTTTGATGCGGACCGATTGGCAAGTTTTGACCTGGGTCGCGTATTTACCAAACCAGAGCTGAAATAATCCCCAATTCGATCGAAGAACATGAGCAGTGACAAATATAAACAAATTCAAAATTAAGAATAACAAGAGGTAATTACACAAATTGACCAATGAATCGTCTAATTAGCATGCTCAATTGCATATTCCAACACTTAACTCAATCGAGTAGCTCCATATGAAAGAATCCCCATTCAATCGAAGAACATGAGCAGTGACATATATAAACAAGTTCAAAATTAAGATTAACAAGAGTTGATTACACAAAATTGACCAATGTATCGTCTAATTCACATGCTCAATTGCATATTCCAACACTTAAATCGATTGAGTAGCTCCATCTCATACGAATCCCCAATTCAATCAAACAAGATAAGCAGTAAATCATAATATCCAGAATATAATATTCAATTTAAAATAGCGATTGCAATACACGTGCTTTTAGAATGGCGAGTGGATGACGGCTGTATCCAGCTGGTTATAGCTTAGAACGTGGCAACCCACATGGAAAAAGTAAAGCTCCAAGCTCTCCCGTATTTCTTCTTTGCCATCCTGCCTACCAGTCATTCAATGAAGAAGAAGAGCAACTTTTGACATCCCACCATTCCATGATATTTATCCAAAGCTTCCAAGTCCAACTACAAAGAAGAAAGAGGTGGTCTATAGATTCAACATGTTTGTTACAAAGAGGGCACTCCATGCCTAATGCCATACTCAAACAGTATGAAAGACCTCACTTACCAAAACTCTCCTATGGAGGAGCTTCCAAGCAAACACCTCAATCTTTAAAGGACAAATGCCTTGCCAAATGCATTTAGAATCCAAGAACACACTTGGATTTCGATCTTCTGATCACT
Organism: Acer yangbiense; assembly: GCA_008009225.1. Lineage (NCBI taxonomy): Eukaryota > Viridiplantae > Streptophyta > Magnoliopsida > Sapindales > Sapindaceae > Acer > Acer yangbiense. Next base: position 18,639,812 of record CM017773.1, on the reverse strand, counting down.
TACGGAAAGAACCAACAGAGAACCTACCATGAGGAAAAAATGACCAAGCTAGCTATTGTATCTGGAATCCACTCATGAATTTTGATACAACCTAGATAATTTTGGAAGCTCTTTCATTGCTCAATTTCCCAATCAAACAACGGCCTCCTAAGAGGTATCTCTTACATCCACTTAGAGCCAATCCAACTTCCAAAGTCGTGAACATAACCGATTTTATTGATTGCAAACACGAAAATCCTCAGAAAAGCGACTTTAAGCGAAGTAGAATCCACCTTAACATCATTCCAAAACCTCGCCCTATCACCACAACCTACAAACACTTGAAGACCCTCACCAATAATTTGAGTCGAGTTCAAGCCTACCTCAAAAAGCCTAAGCACTGCGATAACAAAAAAAAAAAGAAATGGAAAAAGGACAATTCCAATCCCATCTTAAGCTATCCGCCAGTATCCCATATTTAGTGCATAAAACCGTCTTCTATAATAGAGAATTGTCATTGCCAAACCTCCATGCCCATTTAGCCAAGAGACTTTTGTTCTTGTCTAGAATCGAATCAATCCCAAGACCATCATTACATTTGCTTTTGCACACCGTGGCCCAATTTATCGAATGAACCTTCTCTTATTCGCACCCATCACCCTAAAAAAAATTCCTTTGTAAGCTCTCAATTTTTTGAGCCACGCTCACTGGAATTTTAAAAACCGACATATAGTAAGTCGGAATAATAGACATAACCCCTTTTATCAAGACTAATCTACTTCCTTTATTAATAAAAATCCTCTTCTGCTGCGCTAAACGATTTTCCACTCAAGATACCAACACCTTCCAAAAAATCTTCGAACATGGTCTTCCTCCAAGAGGCAAACCCAAGTATGTGATCGGAAGTCTAAATTGAACTCATTAAATTTTTTTGTTTGTTTTTTTAAGTGGTCAAACAACCTAAAAATATCAAAAAACAACTTTAAAAATAAAGTAAGAAATCCTGACTTTTAACTTAATTTCAAATCACTGTATTACAATCAAAATATTCTCTTCCAAGTCTATCCTCTCAAAGAAGATATATTTCCAAATTTATCCTAATTTGATATGGTGTATAATTCTTTCTTTTAAATTTTAATATATTTCTTATTTTAAACGGCTTTTAGAAAGAAAGAAAAAAACGATGATCACTTCTCATAGAGACCGGTAATTTTCTCCTATAGACACATAAGTGTAAACATACTTATAGCACGCTTATTCACCTCATCACCTTTTTCCAGGTAAGCATTATTTGACCCAATTGCATTGATTTTTCTGGCAAAAAGTGATGAGGTGGATAAGTGTGCTATAAATATGCTCACACTTATGTGTCTGCAAGAGAAAAACTCTAGAGACCGAAGCATATAATTCAAGAACCTATTTATATAATAAAAAAATCAATAATATTTTTTATTTGGTTTCCGGTGCATATGATCCAGGAAACCAAAAAAACAAAAACGGTTTCCTCAATTATATACATTGGAAACATGGACAACATGTAAAATAACTTGAACTTCCTTTTTTTTTAACAATAAATTGAACTTTAACTTTGTTTGCAGAACATACAAAATCTTATAAAGAATGGTACATGTTAAATTACATCTTTTAATTAGCATGGATATAAATGTAAAATTACTTATTTCCTTACAATTTTATTTTAAAAAACAAACGTATTGACATTTAGGGGTGGGCAAAAACCGGCCAACCCAACCGAACCAGTGGATCGAACCAATTTGACCAGTTTTTTTTTAGCGGCCGGTTCAACTCGGTTGTATTTTATAAAAAACCAGATGGATCGATTTTTTTCCGGTTTGGTGCCTAAAACCGGATAACCGAACCGATAACCAGAGTATGTTTATATATATATATATATAAACCTAATTCTATGTTTCTAACTCTTCACTCTTCAATTTCATCAGCCACACCCACACACAGACACTTCAAGCTTAAAGCCTTAAACACTTTCGCCTGCCACTCGTCATCGATCAGTCATCTTCTGCCGGTCGTCATCGATTAGTCATCACTCGTTCGTCTTCTACTCGCCGAGTTGCCACTCGTCGTATCTACTCATTCAGTCGTTCGTCGATCAGCAAGGTCGTTGACTCGTTGGTCTCGTCCTTTGGTCCTTCAATTTCAGGTATGTATTTCAATTTTCAACTATTCATTTCCTTTTTTTTTTCTTTGTTGGTTGATTTCAGTATTTCACTTCTTTTTTGTTTTTGTTTTTGTTTTTGGTTATTTGCTTCTTTCTTTTTAATTTTTCTCTTCTCTTTCTTTTTTATCTGCTCTTTTGTTTCATCAGAGTTCTGTAGCCATTTGTCCTCCAGCTGCTCTTCCTCCAAAGCATCAATCTTCTCAGTCACACCAGGTAAACTTCGATTCGTCTGCTTAAGCTAGGGTATTGTGTTTGTGTCTCAACCCAAGTTGGTGCTCGCTTCAGCTGTTGATGTTGCCATGGAAGACAATCCTATTTGCTAAATTTTCCTTCTTCTTTTTTGCTTTACATGCAAATCCTAGTGACAAGTGATGATGATGCTTCATGTATTTAACTTTGCATAATCCATTTTCTATTCAACATTGACAATTTTGTTGTTGGTAAAAAGCAATTTGCATTCTAAATGATTCAGTGTCACATTACTCTTGCTGTGAAATATTTGGAGTTATGTTTGCCAGGCCATTTATAGTCATAGTCAAGTTGTGTTTGTGTATGATGATTAAGATTGATTAGGATAACTTTGTTAATTCAATATGTTGTGACCAATATGTTATATATCAGACCAGTGCAAGAATTGTAGTAGTTGCAAGTAAATTTACCCAAAGGATCCAAAAATGATTTTAAAATTGATGTAGCTGACGAACAAACTAAAGTATAACAAAAAGTAAAAACATTCCAACATTAAACTTCGATTCCTCTGATTTTATTCCTCTAACTTTGAAAAGATAAAATGTGGAAAAAATTTAGATTAAAACATATATGTCATAGACTTGCTAAGTTGCTATTATTCAATATATGTTAACAGTATAAGTCAATAGGGTACTATTAGTTTGTTATAAACTTATATGTGATATTTTTATTTCATGACAGAAAAATGAATGATTATAATGTTTTGCTGACCAATGTTTTTTGATTCCTCGAGTTCTAAGGGTGATGAGGCGGTATGAAGTGGCTCTTTAGAAACAGCCCATTTAAAAGGGGATGTTAAATCTCTAGATGGGAATGGTAGACAAACCTCTGATTCATGGAATCATGTTACAAAATATCAAGAAGATGGGAGAATGAGAGCACGATGTAAATATTGTCCCAAAAATTATGCTTGTGACTCCAATACTAATGGGACAACCAATATGAATAAACACCTAGAGAAGTGCAAAAATTACCATGCCAAATTAGCTTCAGCTGACCCAAAATAAAAATGTCTTGTAAAACAAGCCCATATTACTTCATATACAACATCATCAAGGGAGGGTTGTGGTAGTAGTATAGGTTTGGGTATTTTTAATAAGGAGGATATTAGGAAGGCATTAATAGAGATGTTGATTGTTGACGAGTTACCATTTATATTTGTAGAGAAACGGGATTTTCGCAAGTTCTGTCGTGTGGGTATGCCTAGGTTTGATGTCCCATCTAGAAGAGCAATAGTTAGGGATATTTTGCAAATGTATATTGATATGAAAACATCGTTGATGAAATACTTTAGAGAGAGTAAGGTGAGGGTTTGTCTTACCACTGATACATGGACTTCAATCCAAAATATCAATTACATGGTTGTGACAGCCCATTTCATTGATGATTAATGGCATTTGCAAAAGAGGATTTTGAGTTTTACTCAAATATCCAATCATAAAGGGGAAACCATTGGGAAGTGTATTGAGAACGTGTTACTTGATTGGGGTATTGATAGGGTTTTCACAATCACTGTGGATAATACATCTGCCAACAATACGGTCATTCTTTATGTCAAAAGAAAGTTGACTAGTTGGCATAGAGATGGTGCAATTTTGGATGGGAAGCATTTGCATTTACGGTGTTGTGCACACATTGTGAATCTAATAGTAAATGATGGGCTAAAAGAGATGTATGATTCAGTGGTTGCCATACGTAATGCCGTGGAATTTGTGAAATCATCTCCTAGTAGATTCAATAGATTCAAGAAATGTGTTGAGCATAAAAAAATTCAGAATAAAGGGCTTGTAGTATTAGATGTGCCTACTAGGTGGAATTCGACCTATCTAATGTTGGCAAGTGCACTCAAATTTGTCAAAGCATTTGATCGGTTGGATGACGAAGATGGACACTACTAGAACTACTTTAAGGAGACTAAAAATGGGCAAAACCGGATTGGGCCACCTAATTTTGAGCATTGGGAGAATGCTAAGGTATTTGTTATATTCCTGAAAACCTTTTATGATGTTACTTTGCAATTTAGTGCTTCATTGAGTGTCACTTCAAATTTATACTTTCATAAATGGAGTACAATTAACAACCAATCGACATCAAAATCATCTTGTGTTTGAAATCATCTTGTGTTTGAAATGACCTCCAATATAAAGTGTAAGTTTGAAAAATATTGGGGGAGTTTGGAAACCACAAACAAATTGTTGATTATAGCAGTTGTATTGGATCCTAGATACAAATTGCAATATGTCTCTTATTGTTTTGTGTTTTTATATGGTGCTGTGAATCGTGATTCAATGACCGTAAACATAAAAAATGCATTGGTTGAGTTATATGAGTGTTATAGTGCATTGTACGGTGGTGGTGGTGTTGGTGGTATTGATTGTGTTGATGAAATCCCCTCATTTGGTGATGTAGATCAAAATGATGATAGTAGTGTGTTTGACCTTTTGGTTGCTTTTTCGGAGACAGTTGAGAAGCAAGATAATGTTAGGGATAGAAATGAGGTTGAGAGGTATTTGTTGGAGCCGGTTGAACGTAAGTGTTCTAATTTTGATATATTGACTTGGTGGAGTGTTTCTAGTGCTCACTATCCCATTTTGGCATCAATTGCAAAAGATGTGTTTGTAATGCCGATTTCCACTATGGCTTCTGAGTCCGCATTTAGTTGTGGAGAACGAGTTCTAGATTCATTTCGGAGTTCATTGAATCATAAAATGGTGGAGTGCTTGATTTGTACACAAAATTCACTACAAGAAATTTGAGTTTTAGCAACATTCAAAAGACAACGTGCGGACTGCGCATGTTGTTAAAAGGCATCTATCGCAATGCGCAGGTAATGTATGTTACCAAAAGTCATCTACCGCAACGCACACAAAATGTATGTTGTTAAAACCATCTACAACAACACACATGAATGTTGCTAATAATAAAGTCATCTATCATAACACGTATAAAATGTGTGTTATTAAAACCACCTATGGCAACGTACAGATGAATGTTACCGATAATAATGTCATCTATTATAACATGCACAAAATGTGTGTTGTTAAAACAACCTATGGCAACACATGGATGAATGTTGTCAATAATAAAATCATTTATCACAACGTGCACAAAATGTGTGTTGTTAAAATCACATTTGGCAACGCACAAATGAATGTTATCAATAATAAAGTCATCTATCGCAATGCGTACAAAATGTGTGTTGTTAAAACCACCTATGGCAACACACATATGAATGAAGCCAATAATAATGTCATCTATCACAACGCGCACAAAATGTGTGTTGTTAAAACTACATTTGGCAACACACAGATTAATATTGTCAATAATAAAGTCATCTATCATAACACATATAAAAAGTGTGTTGTTAAAACCACATATGGCAACACAAAAAAATGTTGCCAATAATAAAGTCATATATTGCAACGTGTACAAAATGCGTGTAGTTAAAACCACATATGACAACGTACAAGTGAATGTTGCCAATAATTGAGCACATATGAGACAAAACACAACAGATGTATGTTGCTATAAACGAGAACATATGGCAACACACAACGAATGCACGTTGCTATAAACATGTTTTTAGCAACATATATATATATATAAACATGTATTTTGTTAAAAAGCAACTATTTGACAACACACATTATGGACATTTTCATAGGAGTCTTTTTAGCAACTATTGACTTCTGCGTTACGTAAAAGTCTAATATTTCACAACACACATATCATGCACGTTATTGTATAAGACTTTTTAGCAACTATTAATTTGCACGTTCCGAAAGACTAATATTTTATAACACACATATCATGCACGTTGTCATAGAAGTATCTTCAGTAATTGTTGGATTGTACGTTACAGAAAAGTATAATGTTCCACAACACACATCTTATATGCATGTTGTCGTAAAAGCATTTTTAGCAGCTACTAACATGTGTTTTACGAAAAAACTAATATTTTGAAACTCAAACATCATGGATGTATTCATAAATATTAAAATACACTTTCACCGTTAGCAAAGTAATTGGACACATCCCCTTCTATATTGTGGTAAGGATTTGAGTCTCACTTTTTCCCAGCAAATCGTAATATGTGAAAGAGACGCTTCTCCTATGGTGGGAGTTGTATTTTGAGTCATGAGTTTGTAATAGCTGTCATTATCAAATTCAAATAGACCCTAAATGTTGGGATAAAATTTAATTGTTTATCATAAAAATAATTACAATGATTATTATAAGGACTCTAAATTAACAATTAATAAAATTATTAATTTTTCAATAAAATATTGTATTAATTTTTTTTATAATATATGCTATATATAAATAAGTGTGTAATATATATCAAAGTTGAACTCGTAGCAGAATGGCAAAGGCTATCATGGTGGTGGTTGGTGTGTCATAGGTTCAAACCCCCATCCAAACACAATATGAGATGTAATTTGGCAAGGGGTGGCTAGGGGTGCTGTATAGTGAGTGGGGTTGTCCAATGAGATTGAATTTATTTTAATTTTTTTTCTTAACCTAAGGCAATGTACAATGCACGTTGCTAAAACCGTTTAAGGCAATGCACGATAAAATTGTCTAAGACAACACATGGTAAGGCAACATACATCAACCGTTCGTTGCGTTAAATGTTAATGACAACGTGCATAGTACGTTGTTATTATACTACGACTAAATACATTGCACGTTGCCAAAAGATTTGGGACTTTTGGCAACATGCATATCAACAACATACACCTGCACGTTGCGAAAACCTTTCGCAATGCATTTTGCGTGTTGCGAAAGACCAAATTTCTTGCAATGATTGGTTGCAAGCTAAGCATCATACGAGTCAACTTGAAGATGCAATAATGCAGGCCCAAAATGATGATTCATCATTAGAAAACTTGCAATTCAATGAAGACACCAAAACCGGTAAGTAGTTAATTAGTTATTAATTAATTTGAATACTTGTCTATCTTATTGTATTTTCTTGCTACATTTTGAAAATCACTAACCCACTTCACTTTTATCTTTATATAGAGCTTGAGAAGTTAACACAAGCATTGGTGAAAATGCCAACATTTGATGCGCAAGTGTAGTGAACAAAAAATGGTAACATAAGAATTACAAAATATTATGATTTTTTTTTTTTTTTGTCATTTACTTATTGTTTGACGATTGTAATTAATTCAATGACACATCCACAAGTTTCTTATTACTTTGGAGTTTGGAGTGGGTTTGGAGCAATCAAGGAGACATGGACTGATGTGGATTACTTTCATGGAGCAATGAAGAATTTTTAAGAATTTTTAAGAATTTCAATTGATGGACTATTTTATTATGTTGTTTGATCTAGATTTTATAGATTGTTTATGAACTCTTATTATGTTGTATTGTTGTGGATCGTTAATATGTGGTTTATAAACTCTTATTAGGTATTAATCGTATTATGTTGTGGATTGTGGTTATTTGTGTTATTTTATTAGATATATTTTATTGGATTTTGTAATGTAATTTGATTTTGTGTTGTATTGTATCATGTTGTCAACAGAAAATTTAAATATGATTTGCAGTTTTTTAGTGTGTTTTTATTGTAATGTAGATAAATTCAGCCCAATAGGTTCAAAAAAATGAATAAAATGGGCAATAATTAAAGTCTAGAATTTTGGCCCATTAGGCCCAAAACCGAAAAAACCGAACTGAACCAAACCGGTCCAATTTGGTTAGTTTTTGATCGGTTGGTAAATGTTAATTTGATTGGATCGGTTCACTTTTTCAAAAACCGGACTTTATCAGTTCTATAGAAAATCGAACCGGTCCAATCAACGCCCACCCCTATTGACAGTACATTCAGATATGAAAAAAAAAAAATATATATATATATATATATATATATATATATATATATATATATATATATATATGTTATTCAGGTTCAGATTTCAATCCCTATTCACTCTTCAGAGAAATTCAAGACTAGGGATGGGCATGGGGGCCCAATGAAACGGGGGAGGGTACCCCCACCCCCATTCCTCAAACCTCCCCCCACCACCTCCCCCAAAACCCATTTGGAAGGACTGGGGGTGGGGGCGTTTTGGGGGTAGGTCCCCCCTCCCCCACACCCAAAACCCATTTCCTCCGTTTCTTTTCAATTTCAATTCTAAATTTTTAATTTTCAATTTCCAATCCGAAAATCAAAATTCAAAATTCAAAATTCAAAATTTGGAATCCAAACATTCCAATCTTTAATTTGACACTGTTAAAATATTCAATCCAGAAAGTAATAAAAATATAATATAAAATCCTAAATACAATACAAAATAATTTTTTTATATAAATAAAAATAAAATAATATATATATATATATATATATATATATATATATATATATATATATATATATTTTTTTGGGGGAAATGGGATTTTGGGTTTGGGGATGGGTACCCCCACCACATAATCTATTTGGGGGCAAAGTTTGCCCCCAAAATGCCTTGGGGGATGTGGCCCCATGGGGAAACGCCCATCCCTATTCAAGACTATTCGGTCTTCAGACAAAAAAACAAACGACCCCTAACCCTAATCATTCCCACTTAGCAACCTCGTTCTCTTATTCCTTTTTTTTTATTTTTTTATTCTTTTGGACTTTGCATACTAGCTCTTCATATCTACGAGTTCCTCCTCGTTCTCTTCTTAGAAAATCTCGTCGACTAAAAGGTTTGATTTTCTCTAGCTCTTCATGATTTTTTGTTATTTTTTTTTTTTAATGTTAAATTATCGTTACAAGTTTGAATTTCGATTTACGTTTTTAAATTTCAAGCAAGTGTCTAAGATTTTGACTTGATGAATTGACCGATAGATGAAATACTTGATGCCTTTGAAGTTGTACAATGAATGGTTGGACATCAAACCTAGGAGAATTAATGGGATTGTTCGTGCGTTAGCAGCTTTTCATGTTGATTCTAACTATGTGAAGGTGGCTGTGACAAACGAGCTTGGCACCAGGGCAGAGGATGCAGCGTATGTTATGCATGCATGATTTTTTAACGTGATTAGGTTCTCAAAATGTTTATACAATGACATAAATTACTTTTTCGATCTGCAGTTATTGGCGCAGGTGTAAAAGTAATATTGTACACAAATTTGAAACTTTGGTACGTTTGTGATTATTATTTTATGTTTCATCGAAGTGCTTTTTGTTGCATTGCACAACACTACACATGTTTATATCTCTAAACATAACTTATATGGTATTCTTGTAACTTTGTTTCATCTCTTGTTTTCTCTTCTTTGTCTTTATGCAGATCTCAGAATATAATGTGATGGGCATAGTTGTTAACAGTCCTTGTATTAAAGCACAAATATACCTGTTGTGAGTTTTTATTTCATGAATCTTCTAGATCATCTCTCATTTGTTATTTGATATAATTATATTCTCTTTTTGTTTGATCAGGGTGCACATTCGAATATTTTTATTGACTACCTGTGCAAAACAGGAAAATTTGAAGGTTTGAAGTATACGTAATGGCCTACGTCCTTTAGGTCAAAGGTATGTGTGTAAACCTATTCAGGAAAGATTTGGAAAATTCCACGTTTTTCGCTTCACTAGTTCAACCGTGAAGCTTGTTGATTTTAAACCCCTTGTTGATCTTGTTTTTTTGATAGACTCTGCTGCCCTGTCAAACTCCAGCGACAGGGGTTCGTTGTTGTGCCCCTGTTGCAGGTGTTTGAGGCAGTAGTTTTGGGTCCCTTGTTGGTTTTGCTGCTGTGCTTGGCTTTTGGCCTGTGAATAAAGCAGTGTTCTAGTAAACGCTAGACGCTAGTCGGGCGGTGGACCAGCGCCTAGCGCCTAGGCGGTCTAGTCGGCGCCTAGGCGGATTTCTAGGCGGCCGGTTTTTTTTTGGGCTTTTTTTTCGTCTTTCCTTCCTATAAAACCAATATTAAAACTCATATTATGATCAAATTCAATCAAAATAATCAATATCTAGTCCAAATCCACACAAACCAAATGAAATGAAATCACAAATTGCTTAGTTGCTTGTCTAATTGTCTTGCAATTTGAAGTTCTTAGAGAGTTGAAATCACAAAAATTAAATACCATGCATATTCTGTTAACAATATAAATTAATCAACAATTATATGTTAACAAAACTAAAATGTAAGAATAAAATACTATTGAGTATTTTATTATTTTACTATCACCACTATCGGTTAACAACACTCTCAAACACTCAACAATTAACAAATAAAATAAAAAAAGGTTGATATTATCAAAACTCTTAAGTCTTTAACACTTGCCAAATACCAACATTATTATATATTATATCAGATGTGTTAACTTAACACTGTCAACATCTAACAAATAAAACAAAAACAAAAAACAATAAAAGCATATCGAAGAAGTTGAAGGAACAAGAAACACATGCAATCGAAGAAGAAGAAAAGCAAAGGAAGAAGAAGAAGAACTCTCCGGAGAGGAAGGAAGATTTCGACGTCGCTGGAGAGGAGAAGTTGACGCCGATGTCGCCGGAAGAAGGAGAAGGAGTCGCCGATGTCGCCGATCGCTCGATTTGAAGAAGAGAAAAGAAATAAGGGAGGAGTTGAAGGCTTGAAGCAGAGAAGTAATGATTCACAATTGATTTGGGGATTTAGGGCATGGGTTCCAATTTCCAAAAGGCATTGTTTTGATTTCTTCTCTTTCTCAAGACAGCGCGTTTTGCACAACCCGATTTAAAAAAAAACAGTCTAGGCGGTCGATTAAACGGTCTGACCGAACTAGGCGGCCGATTTTTTAGGCTTGACCGTTGACCGTTGACCGTTGACTTTGACCGTTGACTTTGCGTTGACCGATTTTGGCCAGTTCGGGACGGCCGACCACCGCCCAGCGTCTAGGCGGCCGCCCAGACCGTTTTTTCGAACACTGGAATAAAGTGTGCTTTTCAAAAAAAAAAAGATGAACTTATAGGATAATAATATGTGAATATGCAGAATAAAGTATAAACCAATAAGAAAACATGCCACACACATAGCCATTATATTTGTTATTTACATGTGTTGTTATGAAAGTCTTATATGTAAATCTAATTTACTGTGTTGACAGATTAATCATGAATCGTTAATGAGTAAAATGCGACTACTGAAGTATTCTTGTAGTATCCCAGATGTTAGTCCATTGGAGAATTGTAAGCTTTATTCAAATCAAAGGATTTTGGAACGCGAACTAAAAGATGAGATGGATTTTGCTGCTGGTTTTATGCTGCAGGTAACGTGTCTTCTACTCTTCTCATCTTCTTATGGAAAATTTATTTAGTTCCTTTCTTCATTAATTTGTTTAGTTTTGAATTAACATGGGAACACGTTAACATCACCACCTAATTATAATTAATACAAAATCTCTCGATTACTAAATTTTAAGTCATAATTTGGTATCCATCAGCATAAAGTGATGGAGAATTTAGAACCCTACAGTTTGATTAAGGTTTAAAGTATTCGTATTGGCTTATCTGTTAGTAATTATATACTGATTTGGAGGATATCTGGAACCAAAAATGGAGGAAAACCAAATATCTGATCTCCATGTAGAGTTCAATTTTTTATTTTTATTTTTTATAGGAAATTGAGCCAAGGTTAAACATTTCCATTTACAGTATACAAAGTCTTGCCATTTTTACATCAATTATTATTATTTTGACTTTTGGCAGGGGTTTTTGAATTGTGGAACAATGTTGAATGGAGATGCTATCTACTATAAATCATACCTACTTGGTTAGAGGTATGACTTTCTATTGACTTTCACTATCCAAACACGTAAATTAGTTGATTTGGTTTTTTTACATTAACTTTCACTACTCAAAAGTGTCAATTAATTACAGGCAATCATCCTTGAATTAAGTTCTATTTCTTTTTTTTGAAAAGAACATTTAGATTAAACCAGGAAACCAATAAGTTTAGGCCAATCACAATGAAATGTTTGCTATTTCTTTATTTTTCGTTTGCTAAAAAATATTGAAAAAGTCTTTCCATTGGAATGGGTTTTCCACCATTTCGGTGGAATTGGCTTTTTTCTCAAAACCAATGGAAAACCTTTTCCAATTCGAGTAAAATTGGTGTTTCAAAAATAACCCTCTCCATTTTCTTTTTCTTTTTCGACTCATATATGTACACCGTTTTGAAATGTGGAGAGATACAACCAGGGCTGAACATTGAAGCTCAGATCTATTGTCTCCTTCACTTTAATTTATTCACTCCAAGCTTCTCCGGGTTTTCGATTTTCATAATTGTAAGCTCTCGATTGCTGCTTGCTCTCTTTAATCTGATATTTTTTTGGATGTGAATTATATTGAATCTGATAACCTTATTTGAAGAATTCTGATATTGATGGGTTTTTTTTTATTTGTCAGTGTTAGTTTATTTGGGCACTAGAAATGCAAATTATAGTGTTATTCTGTGTCCATTGTTCAAATTTTCATCTGGGTTATCTAGGTTTGTCTCAATATCTTTAAATCTCACCTGGGTTCGTCTCAAAACTTTTAAATCTCATCTGGGTTTCTATATTTTCGGTCATATTATTTGAATCTTTCTGTTCCATTATCAAGAGATTGAATTTTGTATGTTTTGAAGAATGTATAAATTAGATTGATAATATATGAGTGGAAAAAGAAAAAGAAAATGGCATAGATTGAGAAATGAAAAACACAACTCAAAATAAGTATATAGTAGCACAAAAGTTTATTTTTACACGAGTTATCTATTTAAAAATTTCATATAATTTTTTTTTAATTGAAAATATAAATTTTATTATTAATTAGATTAATATATATAATTATTATAAATACTTTTATATTTTATTATTATTATCCATAATATATCATATTATTATAAATGTTTTGTAATTAGGAAGTTAATTCCATTCTACTCAGTTGTTAACCAAACAAAATAATATTGATTCAGAGACTAAGGGGGTGTATTCAATTAGGATTTCAAAAGACTTTTAATTACTTTTATGAAATTAAAAAGTTTAGGTGTATTCAATGTAGACTTTTAAAGACTCTATAATTCAATACAGACTTTTATAGACTTTAAAAGTCTTTAAAAGTCATGTGATATTCAACCAAGACTTTTTAACATTTTATGAAAGTTATGAGGTATTTAAAATCTCGATGACTTTTAATGACTTTTAGTTATAACTAGTGGCAGAATTAGGCCCGGTTAGGGCGGGCCACTAGTTTTTTTTTTTTTTTTTTAATTAAGTTTTTTCAATAGTTCTATATATATCTCATTCAGTTCTAAGTACACTCTAGCCGAATTCCAATTCTAACTTAACTTATCATATTTTTCCTTATCTTAATAACAGTCCAATAACTTAAAATTTATGCATCAAACCCATTGGATTTCCTTAACCAAGTGAAAAATAAAATTGGAAATTTTAACCTTTTAATAACTCAAAAATCAAATGGGAAATTTTAGGGTATGTAATAGAATATGTAATTGAGGGTAATGTTCATTAGGTCACCTGACTAGGTGTATTTTTTTTTTTTTTAATTAATGAAAATTCTCTTGTATCGTCAAGATTCACAATAAAAATGATTTTTTTTTATATAGTATAAATTTTTATCTATATGAAATTGTCCACAGTCCACCCATAAAAAAATTTCTAGTTTCGCCTCTGGTTATAACAAATCTTATAATTTGTCTTTCATTCCTACTAAAGACTTTGAATGACTTTTTTTTATATATTTATTTATTTAATAGAAAGAATTTCACTTTAGAAGAAAAACATCAAACTCTTTGAAAAACATCAAACATCAAACATATGTTATATTTTTAAGTAAAAGCACACAAATTCTTAACAAGTTTTACAAATAAAATAAAATGAATAAACATTATCAACAAAAACAAACATACAAACATTAACGATTTATAATAAAAAAAATTAACTAAAAAATAATATAAAACAACTCTTCATAGGCTATGCAATTAAGGACGAGAGATTTTTTTTTTTTTCTTTACCTTAACAAATCAAACGAACTTTATTTATGTTAATTAAAAATAATAAAAGACAAAAACCACTACTCAATCATGCCAATATGCCATAATCAAAGTTGCGTATGAGCATGGCTCAATGTAATTATAATCAATATCAAACTACCTACTTTTAGGCATAAATCTTCAACAACTATGTGTGGTTTTTATGTTTTATCTTTAGTAACTTGAATTAATTTTTTGTAGATTTTTTATACTCATTGCCATACTTTCGTAGAGACATGTAAACGTTAATATTATTGTCGATTCGCTACATTTATTCTAAAAGAAAATTTATAATATTTTGACTAATTATAAAAAACAAATAAAATTTTGACTAACCACTAAAAAAATCAAGTGCATAATATCTTTATGATGCAAAATATAATAAAATTACAAATAAAAATTTTAAAATCACATATATGGGCAAGAATGCTTTTGTCAAGTTTAATTAACAATTATTTTTTTTATTCCTTTTCAAAAAATATTTTTATTGATATGAGAAATCTATATAATTATGCTAAAACAAAATATATATTATATTTAAAAATCAATGAAAGTTTATAAATGTCTGTGAAAGTCTTTTAAAATAAAAGTCTCTGACAGTCGTTTGAAATGAAAGTCTATGAAAGTCTATAAAAGTCTTTTAAGTGTCCATTTGGGAGAGTTTGTCTATTGACTAAAAGAGCTTTTTTTAATTAAAAAAGTTGTTTTCAATTTTTTTCATGTCGTTTGGTTGACACTCCAATAGAGCTTTCGATGATTAAAAAAGTTGTTTTACGTCTACTTGGAGAAGCTCAAATTTTAGGTTTTTCCAAGTATACCTTTTTGAGCTTTTTAAAAAAAAACATTAAATGTCTAATATAACCCTATTATATTTTATTAATTACAAAGTATCTTTTTAAAACCCTAATCAAATATTTCTTTTACACATTAAACACTACTTCTCAACAATAACGTTTCACTTTGGCTTTTGTTTCACTTCAAACTATTGAAGATTCATCATTAACCTATAAGTTTTAAGATCTCCCCTTTCAAAAAAAAAATTCTTTAGTAAAATTTTATTTATGTTACATCTTTCTAAATTCTGAAGTTATGTTACTTCTTCGGTCCGATAATCATTAGAAATAATTCAGTATGGAGAAACAACAAGTAGATAAAATTCCAGATGAATTTCAACATGAATTTAAAACCAAAATCATAAAATACAAAACACTTAAAAAAAATTGCTTCAAAGGTTTTATTGAATTGTTTAGTAGAGATTTGTAGTTTCTGCTATTAGGGTGGATTGTAACCAACAGCTTCATAGGTTTTATTGAATTGTGTTTAAGAGGTATGCATTATATTGTTTTTAAATTATATTACTGTTTAGTGTTACATTGAATTCCAGGGGTGCCCTGTTGTTTTTGTTTTGGTGCTTTGTTGTTGTCTGCTTGATGGCTTGCTCTGCTTTTGTGCATGTGGTGCCTCTTTCTTGTCTGGGTGCTGCCCGATTGTTCCCTTCCTTTGATTTGTCTTTTGGCTCTTGTTGGCCTACCTTTGCTAATAAAATTTGCTATTTCATAAAAAAAAAAAAAAGTGTTACATTGAAGTATTGAAAAATTGTGTTCATTCTCAAACAACTAATGTTTTGTGTTCATTTGGAATTTTTTGAACAATTTTGCAACTATGAAAACTCAAACTCTCATTATTGTTCCACCTCTGAGTCCAAATCAAACTTGTATTGTTTATATTCTTCAACTCTTATATACCTTTTTTTATTTGGAGTTTCAATTGAACTTGTATTGTTTATAAATTTATTTTATAATACAGTTTTTTTTTTCTTTTCAAAAACATAAATATATATATATATATATATATGATATGTTCTCATAATCTTATATTTGTTTGGTGAAGTGTTAAATTATTTTATATATCCTTTTTGGTAATTCTACAATTTAAAAAAGCTTTTAAATTTTCTTTCATCAAACGATCTATGATTTAAAAGAGCTTCTTTAATTGACAACCAAACGACCAACATCTACTCCCTAAAAGCTCTACTTCAAAAAGATCTACTTGAGAAACTCTCCCAAACGGAAATTCTATAAAAGTTTTTCATAATTTTGTAAAATCTATAAAAGTCCATAAAAGTTCATGAAATCTGCAAAAGTCATCCACTTATAAAAGTCATTAAAAGTCTTTTAAAACCCTAATTGAATACACCCTCATAATTCTAAAGCCCCAACCAAACAAAAAAATCAATTTTCTTTTCCTTTCCATTTTCATTCCTATTACCATTCCAATTACCATTTAACCATGGTAACCAAACATCACATAAAAGAATTTGAAGCACTAAAATAATCTTCTTCTTTTTTTTTTAAATGGATTTTTTTTTAACTTGTAAAAATGGTAATAAAAAAAAAATGAGATCATGGTCAGTATATACTAGATATTGAATCTCTCAATTCAATCCTAAGCTAACAATACCCAAGAATCCCAATCTACTCAAAATCCAAAAAGCTAGTCATTGTCACCATTTTCTTATGTCTTTACCATCCCAACGAAAAAATTAATGAAAACTATCTATATTGATGGGTATATCGGTACTATGATTTTGTGAAAATATTGATGCGGTAACTATGTAAAATTTACGAGAAATTTGTCGAAAAACATAAACACTTCTAATGAAACTTTAAAAAGGTTAAAATAATCAATAATTTAGGATAAAAAACACATCTTGTTTTTGAAAACATATAATATCTAACAACTATATGATATAAATATGAATATAATACATATACGAGCAGTATCAAATTGAAGATCTATTATTTATTTATTTTTTGAGGAAAGGAAATTTATTAAATGATCAAAGATCAACAATAACATACACGATCAATTTCGACGACCCTCTCCACACATGGAGGATACAACTCCATCCAAAACTGGTCCTCGGCAAGCATGAAAGCATGCTTTGCAAGCTTATGGGCGACAACATTCGCCTTTCTAGAGACAAAAGAAATAGAACCCACCATCGCTCTCTTGAGACAGTCCCTGATATCTCCAATAACCAGTTCAATTTCAAAAGAAACATTGATACCAGAATTTACCAAGTTAACCACATTTTGCACATCAGATTCGATAACAATTGGTAACAAACCCGTCTCAATGGCAAAGGAGATCCCCTGTAAGATCCCACTAGCCTCTGCTGTTTGAGCAAAGGCCATTTCTTTACACCACATAGCTGAGGAGCTTTTGATGTTTGCAGGGAAAATTGGTATCACTATATAGAAGATGAAATCATGGTTAATGAAGATAAGAAACCTTTTGAGGAAGGAGAAGCTAGCAGAAGCATTCCAGAACCTATTATCAAACAAACTAGAGTAGAAAAATATTTAGAAAATAGAGGAATACCTGATAATAAAGAACAATATAAAGAAACCGAACGAATTAAGCAAAAACTAAATTAGAATCATGGAAAAAATCTACAGAAGCCAAAGATATATTAAATCATCTTATTTTTTTCCTAAATTCTGTCTCAAATGATGTGGCACGTGAGGTGTCAGCATCTTATAAATCATGAGATTATGTGGTAATTGTTATGATGTGGACACCTCAAGTGCCACATCATTTGGGACAGAATTTGGAAAACAAATCTGGGTTGTCTAGCATTACTCTTAATTTTAAGCTTACAAAGTCATAAACCAAGTGAATGGAAGCATATATTTAATAAATGGGAAGGAAATCTTATTAGACATTTTATGGAAGCATTACAAGTTATAGTAGACCCAAAATACAAATTAATATATTTAGAAAGTACTGTAGGTTATCATGAAAAACAAATATACCTAGGATGAAGAGAATTTATTAAAAAGAATAATCAAGAAGAACTAGATGAATTTGATATTAACATTACAGTATTAAGCTTTATAGGTTGTATTAGAAAATCGATTTTAGGAACTTCTATAGAAGAAAAAGAAGATTCTTTAAAGATAACTAGAGCAATTAGAAGCTTAGAGTAATTAAAAATTTGTGACATGCAGTATTTTGATCATTATGTAGACTTATTTTATAAATACTAGAGCCAAATAGGAAGACCCTATGATGAAGATTTACTTACGAAATTTGTTAATAAATTACCTAGAAAGATATGGGAAAAGTTATGCAAAGATTTAACAAATTGGTTTAGTAGTAAAAGAGAAGCATGATTAATATGGCAAACATCATTAATACCAGCAGTAGAATTTGTTAGAAAAAGAATAAAAGAAATATGTGATGAAGGAAAACTTAGATTACAAACTACAACAATTTAGTAAAATGTGTGTAGAGTTATATGAAGTACCTACTTTAGGTTGTAATACAAATAGAAAATATAAGAATAAATATAAAAAACATAGATTACATAAAAATCATAATAAAGGCTTTAAGAAACATAGACCATACAAATATATTAGAAATATTAAAGCTAATATATTAGAAAAGATATCCGATGATGAAAATTTAGAAGATATAGAAGAAGTTTTAAATATCAACGAACTTTCCGATAATGATAGTATATAAATATATATATATATATATCGAAAGTGGTAGTGAAAGTGATAGTGAAGAATCTGAAAATAGTGAAGAAGAAAATTTTAGTAATTTAGAATCTGAATATGAAACTGGACTTTACATTTTAGAAGAAGTAATTTCATTTTTCGGAAAAAAAAATTGTAAAATATGTAAAAACGAATTTAATAAAGGTTATAAAGATAATAATGATTATTATTGTAAAAATTGTGTAGGAAATAATGAAGTAAATAGAGCTGATATTGAATTAATAACAATAGATGTAGAAATATTATATAAAAATAGTAAATTAAATACTAAAGCAATGATAGATGCAGACGTTAACAAATGTGTCATACATGACAGTTTAGTCCTAGAAGACTATAAAACTAAACTTAGACGACCTATAGTACTTAGACAATTTAATGAAACATTAATACAAATAAATGTGCCAATAAGAATAAATGGAGAAATCCATAACTTCAAACATTTGTAACAAAGCAAATTAGTAATTATAAATTCATTTTAGGTTTAAACTTTATTTAAGATATAATATTGGTAGTATAATGATTACACCAAAT
This sequence comes from Acer yangbiense, assembly GCA_008009225.1. Classification (NCBI taxonomy): domain Eukaryota; kingdom Viridiplantae; phylum Streptophyta; class Magnoliopsida; order Sapindales; family Sapindaceae; genus Acer; species Acer yangbiense. Next base: position 18,620,282 of record CM017773.1, on the reverse strand, counting down.
GGAGTTAGTTTCTTTGGAAAATCTACATTTGTTCAACCCAGATATGAAACCTCAAATAGTACCCTTTGAGAAAAATGAAAAAAGTATTAAACCCTTAAATCTAGAGTATTTTATTCTTTATTAGAAGATTCTATTGAAGTAACAAATTTAAATCGATTACTTAGTGATGTAGAAATAAATGATTATTTACAAGATATCTTCATAAATGAAAGAAATATGGAATGTATAGAATGTGAAAACTGGCCTAAAGAAATTAAAAATAAAATAGAAGAATTAGAAAGCTTAGATATAATAGGAAATATCCCATAAAAAATTCTACTGAATTTTATAAGATAGAAATTATAAATCTTGATATAACTATTAAAACACAAGATTTAACATATAGCTTAGAAGATAGAAAAGAATTCCAAATGCATATTAAAGAGTTGTTAGAACTACAAGTAATAAGAAAAAGTAAGTAGACATAGAAGTCCTGCATTTATAATCAATAACATAATGAACAAAAAAGATGAAAAAGTAGGATGGTAATTAATTATAAAAGACTAAATGATAATACATTAGACAATAGTATTATCATATTAATTGTATATATAATAATAATAATATAAAAACATATTTATGAAAATGAAAATGAAAATAACAAAACAAAAGGAAATCCAAAAAATCAAAGCCCGTAATTTTTTCTTTCTTTCTTTATTTGGATTATTTTTCTTTTCAAAAATATATTATTTCAATTTGATAATAAAAAACCCAGAAAATCAAATCTTATAAATTGAAAATTTCCTTTTTTTTTCCTTTTGTTTTGTTATTTTCTTTTCCATTCTCATAAATATGTTTTTATATATTATTATTATATATGAGTTTATTTTAAATTATATAAATATGAGTTTATTATTATTATATATGAGTTTATTTTAAATTATGTTTTTATATATTATTATTATATATGATTTTTTTTTTCCCTTTTCAATTTATGACCTTTGATTTTCTAGGTTATTTATTTATTTATCAAATTGAAATAATATATTTTTTGAAAAGAAAAAAAATCCAAAATAAGAAAGAAAAAAAAATTACGAGCTTTGATTTTTAAATTATATAAGCTGATTTAAATTAGTTTAAACAAATTTTATATATATATATATATATATATATATATATATATATATATATATATATAAAAATCAACAAACCTTTAACAATAAGCTAGAGTAGCTTAGTTGGATAAAACTTACAAACCTTTAACAATAAGCTAGAGTAGCTTAGTTGGATAAAACTTGTGGCTTTTAACCTTAAGGTTGAAGGTTCAATCCCTGATATAAGCATTTTAATTTTTTTTAGGTGTTGGCCAGCTATTATTGAAACTAGAGGGACTAAAAGAAAAAATTAAAAAATAACAATAAAGTGTAAATTTGTATTTTTTACACATTCTGTTATAGTTGACAGTCAGTTTTTTGGTCAAATGGACTAAAGTGATGTATTTTGAACAAACAAAGGACTAAAGTGACTAATATGGTAAAAACATTTAAATATGTGACAATTCATGAAAAAGTAGGGACTTTAGTGATAATACCCCTATAATAAACTAAGTAAAATGGTCAAAGATATTTTAATTCTTAAGATATTAAATTAGTTTAAAAAATTAAAGAAATAGTCAAAGAGTTAAAGCCTTCAGCTTTACCTATTGATAATTATTACAAAATTATACAAAAAGATGCTAGTAGTAATGGATGGGCATGTATTTTATTACAAAAACCCACTAAAGAAAATTTTAATAATGAAGAAGAAATAGCTATGTATACAAGCGGAAAATTTACTAAATCTGAGAGTTGAAAATCTAGTACTGAATTAGAAATTTTAGGAATTATATATTCTTTAAATACTTTCCTCTTATATATACAAAATAATTCTTTTACAATTAGAACAGACTGTAATAACATAGTAAAATTTTATAAAAGGGTTCAAAAGAAAAAAGAACATGTAGAAAAGCTTAATTTAGAAGTAAATTCTCTAAAAAATAAAGTTTGAGAATCATCAGAGAAGCTTAAGTCTAAAAACATTGTAGAAGAAGAAGAGAGTATTTTAAACCCTGCTAGGATTTTGAACAAAGCAATAGAAAAATGTCCCTCTGACATTCAATAAATTATAATTTAATACACTTGAAAGAAGTATTTATTCTCAATTCTCGTTGAGCTGTCTCCACTTAGAACAATTTTTAAGTGTATTTATCAAACAAATTTTTTTATATATATTTTTTATATTTTAAATGGCAAACAATTGTTAGTATAACTATTAACTATTAATGAATTTTCTTTTTTACATATTACAATAACTAGTTTGCAGTCCCGAACTATGTACAGATATCGTAAAATATAATGCAATCGCCATTGGATCTATGTTTTAAAATTTCTTTGTATTCTTATAATTATGCTTTTATGGCATATTTACTAATCAGTAATCAAACTCAGGAAAATGAATTAAGTTACGGATTTGTGAATTTCAGTGTTTACTAATTTTTTAGGGAATTAAGTTACGTGGACCCTACTCTCAAATCAGGAATTAAGTTACGTGGACCCTACTCTCAAATCAGTAATTAAGTTACTGATGGAAAGAGATCAATTTGATTCCCCCCACACACCCTAAGAATCAAGTTCCCTTTCCTGAATGAAAAAAGGAATTCATGTATTTTTATTAAAATATCCTCACTTAAAATAATAATAATAATAATAATAATAATAAAATCACTTATAATATTCATGTAATTTTATTTTTTTCATTTTACGTGAAGCTTGTATTGCATATTCATAGATATTTTGTTTTTTTTTTTCTTTTTCTTTTTACTAAAGCAGTATTACATATTCATATATATACATGCTGTTTTGTTTAAGTTTTTTTTCTTTTTTTTCTTTTTCTTTTTCCATAAAGCATGTACTGCATATATATATATATATAGACACTACAATGACTTTAATTTTATATATACCGTTTTGTTTAATTTTTTTTCTTTTTTCTTTTTTCGTAAAGCATGTATTGCATATATATATATATATACTACAGTGACTTTAATTTTTTTTTTTTTCATTTATACAGTAAATAATTAATCAAGCACTGTGTGAGCTAATGGTTGTATATGTTGAGTTATTTTGTGTTTTAATTATCGAGAGAAGGAAAAAAAGCACCTAAATGTGAGAAATTAATTCGACATCAAATTAATTATGCTTTCGAATCTGAATTACTCTTCAATTTTTAATTATTATTGACTAATTAGTTGAAAGTTTACAATATAAAGATGTTAATTATTAGTTATAGTGAGCGGCATAAAAAATAGTTTTTCATAATAAAAAATATATTTCAACATTTATATACACAAGGGTATTTTTGTAATCACATATATATCATTCCGATTCCTTAGTTGAAGTAAACACTAGAAAGGGAATAAATTTGATTCCATTTCTGATTCCTAAATTGTTAGTAAACAGTGGAATGGAATTTAGTAACTTAATTCTGATTCCCCTCCATTCCTTTTCCAGTGGAACTTGATTCCGATTCCCTCCATTCCCGATTAGTAAACACGCCATCAATGCTTTAATTTCTTCAAGTGCTTGTTATATCAAATGTTGACGTCAATTTTTGGATGATTTAGTCAACAGTGACACGTATGTAGATCGACGCCTGGTGCAGTTTGTGAAATGTGAGCAAGTCGCCTTACTGATAGGTGTATGAATGTTGAAATAGGGGGTTTTGTCACTCTTTTGAGTTGGCATTTCACGAGTGTCACTACTTTAATAACTGAAGTTTCAAAGGCACCAAAGTAAGTGAACTTCCAAAAATGTTCTTATTCTACATATAAATTTTATTTACTTTTCAATTTTTCAATTTATTTATTTCCATTTTCTTCATCGGCTTCCCTTGGAGGTCAAAGTCGTTCGACCTCCATGGAGGTTGAAATCGGCCTCCTATGGAGGTCGATTAAGAATAAGAAAAAAAAAATGGAAAAATTATTTAGGTAATTTCCGACACTTTCCAAGTATTTTCGAGACTTTTTAGTTATCTACGAGACTTTTCAAGTAGTTTCCGAGACTTTCTGGTAATTCCTAAGACTTTTGGTAATTTCCGAGACTTTCTAGAAAAAAATAAAACTTTTCGAGACTTTTGGATTTGGTCATTTTGAAAATTTCATTTTTGCCCAGAAAATCTTAAAAATTACCAAAAAGTCTCAAAAATCATCAGAAAGTCTCGAAAATTACCAAAAAAATCTCAGAAACTACCCGAAATGTCTCGAAAAATACTTGAAATTTTTTTCCAATTTCTTTTTTTTTCATCTTCTTCTTAATCGACCTCCAAATCTCCAATTCAGGTCTTTCACCTCCATTGATGGAGGATTTTGAAGGAAAAAAAATTGTGAAGATGGTTATTGGGGGGGGGGGGGGGGGGGGGGGGGGGGGGGGGGGGGGGTGGCATTTTTGAAAGGAACACATTTTAGGTGTCATTTAAACTTAATTTATTAAATGAGTGATAGTCTTAAAATACCACCTCAAAAAGCTGCTATATAAATTTTGAACCTGTGTATGAGTTGATGAATGAATGATAAGTGAGGGGTGAATGTAGAAATAGTAAAAACACCAAGATTTTTACGTGGAAAACCCTTAAGATAGGGAAAAAAACCACGATCGTTGTAATGACAGAAAAAGATCTTTCACTATGTAAGGGAGATTACAATTTACAAGTGATGATTACCTATGTTTTTCCCTTTGCTTGATACATGTGTTTATATAGGGGTTAGGGTGTTGCCCTAGCCTTAGGTGTGCAAACAAAGATTATTAATAGGCGAGAACCTTTGTGTTCATAACAATAAAATAATATAAAATACCATCAAAACCTATAAAATATACATTATCAAAGAGAATATTAATGAATTTAAAGGATAAAAAACTTATCGTAAAGTTTTGGACCTTTTTTGGTTGTTTTTATTATTATTATTATTATTATTTAAAGTTGGTTAACAACATATATTTTTTAAACAACTAAAAATGAAAGTTTGTAAAAACAATTGGGTACTTGTGAGCTATTAATTCAAAGGAATTAGGCAATTAGCAAAAGAGGAATGATTAATTTCAATACTGATTCAAATGCACGACCAATTAATACGGCATTTCAGCTTGGGCCTTCCTTAAAACACAAAACAACCCAACATGGACCCCACAAGTATGAACCCAAGAGAGCCTAGCTCAATCGATCCATTTAAAAAACAGAAGAAAAAAAAAAAAAAACATGAATTAAAGACCAATTTAATAATAATTTTATAATTGTTTAATTACAAGAAAAAGATAGTTATGTCCATAAAGTAACATTATGTAAACTATTAGTTTAAAAAAAAAACACGTAAACTATTAAGAACGAAGGTTAAAATGGTCATATACTAAATTATATTTTTTTTGCTCAAAAGACATTTGCACCATCATTGAGCTAATACTGAATGAAGGACAAAGCATTTCGGAAAATAAACCCTATGAACATTTTTTTTTTTTTTTGTTATTCTTTAGAAGTATTTTTTGTAAAAAAAATTCTGGTTAAAAACAAATTTTTTTTTTCTAGACAATGGTTAAAATGAAAGTTTGTAAAAATAAAATAAAATAAAATAAAATAAAATTGGTTAATTTTGGCTAATCAATCAAAGGGCATAAATGTAATTAGCAAATGAGTAGTGATTAACTTCAATACTAATTCAAATCACATTTGTACAATAATTAATAATTTAAAAAAAGGTATTTTGAAATACCTCTAATTTAATAATTAACCAAACTTTCCCTGAAAATTTTCCTGTCATCAGTCATCACCATCATCATTCGAAGTTTCGAACCCTTAACCTTGAAAACCACAAGGATCTAACTGACCATCAAGTCAAAGGAAGGGTTCAATTTGTTTGGCAACAAATCTATTACTTAATACACCGTGAGCTGCCTCCTAGAACAATTTTTAAGCGTATTTATCAAACTTTTTTTTTTTTTTAATTAATTAATTAATTTATTATTATTATTTTTTTATCCGTAAAACTTGGGAGTCATTTACTCAAGCCTCAAGCTCATCCATCTATCAGCTAAGCTATGCCTCTAGGAATAACTGTTAGTAAAACTATTAAGTGATATATATATATTTTTTTTTTTGAATTATAACAATAACTAATTTGCAGTAATATATAGCGCAATCATCATTGAATCCATGTTTCAAGAGTAATGTTAGGCTATGTTTGGGATTGCTTTTACTTGAGAAATAATCACTTATTTATCAAGTTTTGAGCAAATGGGTGTTTGGTAAACTTACCAAAAGTAGCTTATTTTCTAATTTGCTCCTCCAATAATCAGCTTTTGAGAAGCTGGTTGGGGGTTGCTTTTTTAAGTAGAAGCTAGCTTATTGCTTATGAAATGACTACAATGCCCCCACTATTTAATTAAAAGACAATATTACCCTTATATTTAATAATAATATAATAAAAAACTAAAAAGTAAAAAAAAAATGAAAATATAACAAACTGATCGGGAATGGTGACCACTGCCGTGGTGGCTACTGTCGGAAGTCGATGCCACCGCTGACTGGAGAAGGTTTGGTAATGGTGGCCACTGCCGTGAGATCGGGAATGGTGGAGAAGGTTTGGCATGAACGATGTCGAGCTTGAAAGGAGGATTGGAAGCGAAATTTGATTTGTGAAGAAATGATCCAGTGTCCACTCTAGTGCGTACACGCTGTGCTTGTTGTCATCGATCCCTACCACCATCTATTGTTTCTCTAATGCAATTGTTATGCTTAATTCACTGGAATTCTAGAAAAAAGTAGCCAAGTTACCGTCGTCCATGACTGATCGGGAATGGTGGCCACTACCGTGAGATCTGAGATCTGACGGCATTATACCACCGCTGCCTCCGCAGCCGTTGATGCTGCTGTTCTTTCCGGTAGGATAGAGACGATGAAATCGAGGGAGGCTCTTCGGTGCGAGGCGGAGAAGATGGGGATAGAGATGGAGGCCGAGCTAACTCAGATACTGGTGCAGACTCACATGTAGGACGATCCATCCGGCGACGAGGTCACCGGGGGAGGGCGGCCCAGCTTCCTCTGGCGGCGTGTTTCCTCTGTTTTCAATTTTAAGTTTTTATTTTTTTAATATATTTAAAAAAAAAATTTCAGATTTATTTTAATAATATTTAATTTTTAATATATAATTATTATATTATTTGATTATTTTTCATTTTGTTTAATGTTGTCTATTTTAGTAATTTTACCAAATAAATTTTCCATACTTTCAAAAGTAAAGCAATTTTTAAAATCTGTTTACCAAACACATACCCACTTTTTTGTAAAGCTAATTAAATTAAATATAAAGTTAAGCTATAAGCGGATTATTTTCAAAGTAAAGCAATCCCAAACATAGCCTTAGACATACTAGTATACCACCTACAATCTCACCTTTACTATCCCAACCCATGTAATAGCTGGGGTGTCACTTGATAAGTGAATACACGTTAATTGTGATTTATCTCACTTACACATATATTCATTCACCAATTAATATGTATCCACTCACCAAATGAAACCTCAACTATCTCATGGGTTGGGATGGTAAATGTGGGATGTGTAGCATTACTCATGTTTTAAAATTGGGATAATTGCCCCAATGGCCACCCATTTGGTTGGGCACTTTCAAAATGATCATTAGATGATGATTTCATTTCAAAATGGTCATTTTTGGCGAAGAGTGTAACATCAACCGCGGTCAATTCCAAAGGTGGCACCGCAGTTTTCTAAGTGATTGAAAACAGAGGAAGTCCGTGGTTCGGGCATGGGATGCATACCACGGCCCAAACCGCGGTTACGATGGATTTTGTGCAAAACATGAAATCTTGTACAGGAAGAAAAGGGCTCCTTTATGGTTTTGGCTTACCCTAGTGTGCCCATATAAATACTATTGTTTTCATTGTGATGGGGTGTGTAGAAAATAGCAAGTGAGGTTGAGAGCAACTTGTAGAGAGACTAAAAAAGAGAGATAGAGAGATTGTAATCTAACCCTGATAATAGATTGAGTGTAGGTGCGTTACGTGGATGTAGGCAATTGATGAACCACGTAAAATCTTTTGTGTCGTCTTCTTCTCTTCTTATTGCTTTCATATTATCTACGTGTGTGATTGTAATGTGCGTAAACTGTGATTGCGGATTTTCTACAACAGCTACTGGGATGAACTCATGACATATGAGAAGGTCTTTAAATAGTATTGTTTTAGCTCTTTTTTGAGCCATTTATGTTGATGAACTGGAAATTCATATGTTATTTATTATCCTTTTGACTTGGGAGTTTTTATGAAATAGTTGGTGACATTTGTATTGCATATAAAAAACGTGTCGTAATTTCATGTCTTCACATAATCATGGTTTCGTAAATTTTAACATGAGGCCTACAGCTCTGCATGACCTGACTAGAGATAGTGATGGGGATGATTATCAAAATAGAGATTATGATGTTGCAGCCCTAGTAAATAACTTGAGCCAGGTATTTCAATACGGCATTTACATCAATGATGATATTGATGAGGTGCTTTTGAAACTTTTTAAATAGTGCAATTCTAATGCATTCTTAATCTTAAATATACTTATAAAAGAAATATTTTTGAATTATATTATGGGATGATCAATGAATTAAATATTATAAGAAAGGAAAGTATGAAGGTGGAAGAGGGCGCTCCTGAATTGGTTGGCCTAAGAAAAGGTGTGAGGCAGACCTTACGTATTTAGAGAGTGAATGAATTGTTTTAGGTTGCGATTAGTTTGTTTGCACTAAGATTTAGAAAGATAGTAAAGACTTTCTTTTCGTTTGATGGGTAGAGAGGGATTGATGCCAGCAATGTATTAGATAATAGTTGCTTAAAGAAAGTAAAATTACTAATACAAATCTGCTAGATAAATAGATTTCCTTTTGTTGGTATGAAAAACTCTTTCTAGTACAACTGTGTTCAACAGCATTTTTTTGTTTCTTTCATAGGATTGGACTATTTTAGTCCCAGTCCGGTGTTTGCTGCAATTTTTGAAGACAGGACAACTAGTCCTACAAGCAAAATAATCCCACGCTGGTGGGATATAATAATACCACCTCTCTCCCCACCTTTATTAGTCCTAGGACTATTTGCACATGGCCCACCATTTTTTTTATTCTTCTCTCTCATTCACATCACCAACACCGGCCCACCGTTTCACTCTCTCATTTACATCACCAAACACCACCACCCATCTCTTCATCATCATCACTGGATCTTCCTCTCACCATCATCATCTCTCTCTCTCTTCCTCTCGCCGGATCTTGGGTTTTTTTCTTTCTTAGCTTTTTTTTTTCTTTATTATGATGATGATGGCCGTGGATGGTGGTTGTGGTGGTGGTGATGATGATAGTCCCGAGATCTGGTGGCCATGGTGGTGATAATGATGATATTCACTTGGTTTCGGGTATATGGTTTCTGATTGTCACTGATTGAAAAACTAAATCTTGTCACTGATTGAATCTTGTTCTGTTTGAATACAAACAATTTTCTTTCAAAAAAAGAAGAAGAGTTCAACATCCAAACAATAACGATTTAAAACAACCGGAAAGCTCCGGATTTTTCAAGATCTAATAACCCAGAAAAAGAGAATCGAAAATTTGCTGTGGTGTGAGGATCAATAGTTTGTGAAGTACCTGTTAAGTACATAGAGGAGAGATGAAGAGGCGTGGGATGTATACACACTGACTTCTTCTTTTCTTTTTAATTTTTAAAAATTTCTCAATTTTAATTTTTTAAAGTTTTTGGATTATTTTGTAATTTTAATTCTGAAGTTGGCCGTGGATGGTGGTGGTGGTGGTGGTGGTGGTGGTGGTGATTCTGGGGTTTGTTGAAAGAAACTGAAATGAAATGAGTTTTGAGATTGAAAGAGAGATTGGAAAAACTGAAATGAAACTGGAAAAACTGGGTTTGTTGATGAAGATTGATGATTTGAGTTTGTCAATTTTTTGGATCTGAGTTTATCTAAATAATATGTTTATATTATTAAATTAAAAATATCATTATATTTTTCTTTAAAAAAAATATTAGTTCAGTCCAATCCGATGTTTTACCAAACAAAACACGGTATTAATTCAGTCCAGTCCCATGTTTCTCCAAACACAGTATAGTATTAATTTAGTCAAATTCAATCCAATCCAATCCAATCCAATCCAATCCCATTTAATCCCAGTCCCATCTTAATCCAATCCAATCCCATGAAATAGTCCAATCCAATCCCGTGCACCAAACGGTGCCTCAGAGTATAATTTATTTTATGGGTCAAGCTAAACCAATTTAAATTTGTAACTTAAAAATTTAACTTCAAAATCTCAACCATGCATGTGCTCTTAATCCAATGGTTGAGATTTGAATACATTTACAACTCTTGGATTAAAAACACATGGGTGGTTGAGATGTTAAAGTTAAAATTTTAAATCATAAATTAAAGTTAATTTAGCCTGACTTTTATTTTATTTTATTTTATTTTCCTATTGTTTAGATTTCGAAGTAAGATTATGTATAATCATGTAACAGCCGTTTTGTGATAACTTGTTTGATATTGTAGTCAAAGCATTTCGGAAAATAAACCCTATGAACATTTTGGAATTTTTTTGGTTATTCTTTACAAGTTTTTTTCATTTTTTATTATTTTTATTTTTTTTTATTTTTTTTTTATTTTAATGTTGGTTGAAAACAATTTTTTTTTCTAGACAATGGTTAAAGTGAAAGCGTGAAAAAAAAATTGGTTAATTTTGGCTAATCATCGAAGGGCATAAATGTAATTAGCAAATGAGTAGTGACTAATTTCAATACTAATTCAAATCACATTTGTACAATGAGAGCTTCATTTGACACAGTCTTTCTACAGTCAGTTTGTCATATATCAGGACGAAGAAGGTGGACCATAGATTATGGAGAAGTTTTGACAAGTGCATACACTCTGAGTCAAAGAATGTAAATCTAATAGTCCACATTCTTCGTCCTGATATATTTTATATTAGGACAAACTAACAATAGAAAAATTGTTTTTTGACAATCCAATTTTTTCTTTTTACACATCTTTTTTGAAGACACTTCATTCTCAAAATTTTAATTTTAAAAAAAATTCTAAAAACACTTCCTTTTGTTCAAAGATTATCTTTTTTATCTTTTGATACTCCTATTCTAAAGACACTCTATTTTAAAAAAATAAATTTCTAAAGACACTCCATTTTATTTTAGTAAAAGTTATGACGAACCATCGTAGCCTTTAGATTCATCCGATGAGTAATCTTTTTTGAATTAAATTATTAAAAAAAGAAATTATCTCTCCCAAATCTTTAGATTAAATATTACATATTAAACACTATTTCTTAAATTTTTAATTACTATATTAAACTCTTTCTCCTCTGATATATATCTCCAATTTTCTATTTCCATTCATTCTCAAGCAAGACTAACATAAATAAATATATAAATAAATAACCTTACAAATAAACTTGATTTTTAGGAACCATATTTATGTATATATTAAAATAAAATAAAAAAGTATATTGTTTTTAATTCTTTCATTAGTCTTAGAAATTATGAGTTTAATCGAATCTAGTTGCAACAAATCAAGTTTTCATATATCTATTTTTTTTTTAAATTGACTTTTTAATATATATTGATTCGTTACAACTAGATTCGATTAAATTCATAATTTCTAAGACTAATAAAAAAATTAAAAACAAGGTACTTGTTTTTTTTTTTTTTTTTTTTTTTTTTTTAATATATACATAAATACAGTTCCAAAAAATCAAGTTTATTTGTAAGGTTTTTATTATTATTATTATTATTATTTTTTAACTTTTTGTCTTGCTTGAAAAAATATATATATATATCAGTCTTTCTGCTATCAATTCGTTCTGATATAAAATATATCATGACGAAAAATGTGGACCGTAGATTATGGAGAAGTTTTCACAAATGCATACACTTTGAGTCAAAGTATGTAAATCTAATGGTTCACATTCTTCATTCAGATATATTTTATATCAAAGCAAACTAACAATAAAAAAACGGATATATATATATATATATATATATATATATTACTAAAATATTCATAAGTTTTTTTTTCTTTAACTATTAATTGAGAAAGTATGGAGATATGATATATATATTTTTTTTTGAAAAATATAAAGAGAGAGTAAATAGGAGCGTGTTTAATATAGTAATAACAGATTTAGGAGACAAGGTTTAATACGTAATATTTAATCTAATGATTTATGAGAGAATTTTTTTTTTTTTTTAATAATTTAATTAGTTTGGAGTATCTTTAGTATTTTTTTTTTTTTTTTTTGGTATTGAATAGTAATTTTAGTTCAGGTTAAAATTATCACTAATAAAAAAAATTAAATTAGAGTGTAAATAGATAATTTGTGGATTGTAAGGGCTCTCTTATACAATAATAATAAAAAGGTATTTTGAAATACCTCTAATTTAATTAGAGCAAATAATCGCACCAACATCTTCACCATCATCATTCGAACCCTTAACCTGAATTTCTCAAGAATTCAACTGACCATCAAGTCAAAAGAAGGGTTCAAGCTGTTTGGCAACAAATTGATTATTTAATACACTTTAAAGGAGGCAGAAGGGTTCAGATTCGAATTCTGAAAATTTATTTATAAATCTATTACACGCATGAAAACAAGGTTTTTCCTTTTTCATTGAACATCCTCCTCCTCACAAAACATTTGCTATATATCCATGTGATTAGCTTTATTAAAAATGCTTGTCAATATAAATTATACACCAATTTATAATTGTTTAATTAAGAGAAAATGACCCTTATATCCTTAAAGTAACAATATGAAAAATATTATGAACAGAGGACAAATTGTCATATAAAGGGGTATTAAATATTAATCATTTAGTCCCTATGTTTTTTTTTTTTTTGAAATGTCTATTTTGTACTCACTTATTCATTTTTCACTGGATTGGTCCCTATTTTTTAAAAAACCACTTAATTTCGTTCTTCAGTCAGTCAACAGTTAGTCAAATTAAACGGTTCTAAGGGTATTTTAGTCTTTAAACATTGATATGACATGTGTCAACACACAAATAAATAGATATATATATATATATAATAAAATTAAATTTATATATAAATACAAATTAAAAATTTATGAACAAAAAACAATTAAAATTTTATATAAAAATGGAAGAAGAAAAATTAACAAAATAAAAATAAAATATCTTCTTCAATTCTTCTTCGATTGAGAAACATAGCAAATCCCCCAAAAATAAAATATCTTCTTCTTTGATTCTTTTTCGATTGAGCAACTGAGCAACATAGCAAATCCCCCACTCCATTTCTTCTTCAATTCAAGAGTCCAAAATCAAGGAACAATGGGGTTTGGCCGAGGAAGAGGAAAGTTTGTTGGAGTCACCACAGCGGTGGCGGTGGAAGTGGTTGTGGGCGCCAAGGGCTTCTGACGCGTGCTTCCGACGAGTGAGTTCCGATTAGTGGGAGTTGGGTGGTAATGCTCCGCCGTGGATCGGGTGGTTTGATTTGTGCAAATTATTGAATTGCAGTTCATTTTGATGTAGATCTTCAATTCAACTTCAGTTTTATTTGGTCATTTGCTGCATTCTGCTTTTTGGGTTCTTGTTGTTTTGAGGTTTAGTGTTTTTGTGATTGCTGCTGTTTGCTGTGTTTATACTAAAAAAAAAACAAAAAATTCATCACAGGTTGTTCTTTTGTTGAATATGTTTTTCCTTCTACTAGGTCAATGTTAATAGTTGTAACAAAGCATAAACCTAATTTTTTTTATTGAATCATTTCACAAGGGTGGAAACTGTTTGATATTTAGTTGTTTACTTACAGCCTGTTGGTAATTGCTACATTCAAGAAATGATTTCTGGGAAAGCCTTGTTTCTGTGTTTCAGGATTTGCTAACCAGTGTTTTTTTGAAACCAATTTCCCCCCAGAATTTGCAGAATTTATTTAATATTTTTATTTATTTGGGATAAATCATCCTGAGTGTATTAAATCTGTTATGAGAAGACTGAAGAGTGTATTTCTTATTAACATTCCATTTTTTATTTTTGTTATGATAGTTTTTGATGGTTATATGTTGTGAATATCTTATTTAGAGTAGAAGATATCCTGAATGTACCAGTGGTTGATGCAATGATGCTTGAGATCTTTTTTATTTTTTTACTATTCTTTTACTTTTGATCAATTTACTAGTTGCCTTAAGATTCAATATTTTTCTTATACTTTTATTTTTCTTTTACTTGTTGACTTAAAATTAATATGTAATTATAAATAAATTTAAGAAAATAAATATTTTCTTTTTATTTTATTTTGATTTTAAAGTCAAGAGCAAAAATGTCATTTTGTATTTTGTGAAGACTGTCCAAATTCTGGTCAGAGGGGTCAAATGGAGTGGTTTTTAAAAACATAGACCAATTCAGTGAAAAATGAATGAGTAAAAAATAAACATTTCAAAAAAAAAAAACATAAGGACTAAATGAATAATACCCCTATATTAAATTACCTTTTTTACTTTGCTCCATCATTCGGCTAATTGCGAATGAAGGAAAAAGTATTTCGAAAAATAAACCCTATGAAAATTTTGGGACTATTCGAAGAAAGGGAAAGGAAAGTTTTTTTTTTTTTTTTTTTTTTGTCATGGTTGTTCTGATTGTGTGTTGATTTATATTTGGCTTGGTAATTTTTTATTTCTTTATGTTCATTCTCTCTCTAATATATATAAATATATACAGTCTTTCTATTATCAGTTTGAACTGATAAAAGTTATACCAGTTCCTTGTATGTGGGTCACTGGATTTAAATACTTTGACTGACAAGTGTATACAGTCAAGTCAAAGTATTTAAATCCAGTGGCCCCACATGTAAGGAACTGATATAACTTTTATCAGTTCGAACTGATAATAGAATTTCTGTAAAAATATATATATATATATTAAGAATTGCACTATTCTCTCTCAAATATCTCGATAACTTAATAAAATGAGTATAAATTAAAATATATATTTGTTCTTGGAATGCTCTAACTTTACTGATTCACCTTTTCTTTTTTTTCTTTAGCTTGATTCTTGAACAAAATTGGGGTTTAACTATTAATGGGTGTAGATTAATTGTTATAAATTGTATTAGATTTACAAAAATTAAAAATTAAAAAAAAAATTATATCCATACTTTCTAGATCAATCTCTAATTAATAGTTAAAGAAAAAAAAAAAACTTATGCATATTTTGATTTATATATTATATATATATTAAGAACTCATTACAAATTCCTTGTTTCTAAACAAAAAATAGATATTTGAAAACTGTTTCAACTTGATTCAATTAAACTCAAAATTTCTACGACTAATTAAATAATTAAAGTTCTCTAGGGAATCATATACCTACAAAAAGTAACAAAAAACATTTTCATATTTCAATTTTTTTTTTTTTAATAACATGGTACATTTTTTTGAGTTTTTTTTTTCTTAATATACATATATATGATTCCTAAAATTCTTGCTTGAGAAAGAATAGAGATAGAAATTAGAGATATGTACTGGAGGAGGGAGAATTTAATATGGTAATTAAAAATTATGGAAATTGCTAAAAATAACCACATAAAACATACAAATTTTGTTTGTAACCACAAACAAAATTTTAACTATTAATAACCATGTTTTTGAGAAGTTACTAGAAAGCCCTCATATAAAAACTATCCCAAAAACTCTCTCTTTTTCTCTCTCTCTCTCTCTTTCTCTCTTCTCTGCTCTCTACTCTCTACTCTGCTCTCTCTCTCTCTCTCTCCTCATCCTCTCTCTCTCTCTCTCTCATCATCCTGTACAAGCATCGCCGGAGCACGGTAATCATCGCCGGAGGTCGTCGTCTTGGCATCGATCATCGCCGTCTGTCGTCGGCGTGCTGTTTGGGCTGCGTACCGACCAGCGGCACTGTGCACGAAGCACAACACCATTGGTTCGCACGCAGCCCAAGCAGTGCGCCGACGACGACCAGCGATGATCGAAGCCCAGACGACGACCTCCAATGATGATTGACGCCCCTTGGCAATGATTGACGCCCATCTTGATGAACGACTTGTGATGATTACTGGATTGAGAAGAGAAAACCTTTAAAAAAAAAAAAAAAAATTCTAATTTGTGAATTTTGGGAAGAAAGGAAATTGGGCATGATTTCAAGTTTCACATATTTCATTTTAGTCATGATTTCAAGTTTCAACATTCAAGTTTCAACATTCAAATTTTTAGCCATGATTTAAAGTTTGATGTTTTTTTTATTAAAAAAAAAAAAAAAACTAATTTCAGGGGTACTCTTGTAATTTATGGACATACATTGAAATTTTTTTTAAAAAAATGGTTATTAACAATTAAAGTTTCAAAAATGGTTACTAACAAAAGTTTAATGTTTCAAATGGTTACTTTTGGTTTTCTCTCTTAAAAATTTAGGAAAGAATGTTTAATATGTAATATTTAATCTAATTATTTAGGAGAGATAATTTCTTTTCTTTTTTTATAATTTAATTCAAAAAAGACAATATCTATTAATTCGGAACTAGATATTTTTTTGAAAGCTTTCGCCATTGGTAGGATTCGAGCCGCTGACATGAGAGTCATTTGTCCAAGCCCCAAACTCATCCATCTACCAGCTGAGCTACGCTCATATTGGCTAATTTAATTCACACAAAAAATTACTCATTGGATGAATCCAAAGGTTATGATGGTTCATCCTAACTTTTATTAAAGTAAAATAGAGTGTCTTTATAAATTTAATTTTTAAAATGGTGTGTCTTTAGAATAGGAGTGTCAAAAGATAAAAAGAATAATCTTTGAATAAAAGGAAGTTTCTTTAGAATTTTTTTAAATTTAGAAGTGTCTTTAGAAAAGAAGTATAAAAAGAAAAAATTGGATTGTCAAAAGAAACTCTCTTAATAAAATATGGGTGTGTAAATCATATTTTTGGATGGTAATATGGGCACCCTTTTTTTTTATATAGACAATGCTAAAAATGAAAGTTTAAAAAAAAAAAAAAAAAAATCTTGGTTAAATTTTGGCTATTCACTAAAAGGGAATAAATGTAATTAGTAAATGATTAACTTGAATACTAATTCAAATAACATTTGTACAACGATTAAAATAAAAAAGGTATTTTGAAATACCTCTAATTTAGTTAGAGCAATGATTTGCAGATAAGTCAACATGAGAAAATTCCAACATCATCGTGTCATCATTTGAACCCTTAACCTTAAATTTCTAAAGCATCCAACTGACCATCAAGTCAGAGGATGGGTTCAAGTTTTTTGGCAATATTTAATACACTTGAAAATGGTATTCTCAATTCCTGTTGAACTGCCTCCGTTGGTAGTTAGTACTTAGTACTTAGTAAGGGGTGGGCACCAACTCGCAAACCCAACTCAACCCGACTGTATTGGGTTGGATTGCTTTTTTATTTTTATTTTTATTTTTTCTGGTATCGTGGATCCTGGAATTTGTCCAAGCACCCACCACCTGTCCTCCCCAACTACATGACATAACCATAGCCAACTTGTTGGTTTCGACAGTCTATTTGTTGGATGTTATAGAGTAAGACAGATAGGAAACCTTAGTTCATATCCCCAACCACACAAAAATGCAAGCGGGTAAATCAGAACTCGCATTTACCTGGGTAGGATTTGAACCGCTGACCTGGGAGTTACCCGTGCCCCAAGCCCATCCTTCCACCAGCTAAGCTAGCGCCATGATGGCTGATTACAATGTAATTGCCAAGATTAGAACCAAGGACTTGAGATTTTCATCTCAACCCTTGGACCACCAAGGCAGTTGGGTTGGGTTAATAAAATATAACCCAATATAACCCGACAATCCGACATAAATAATAAAAAATAAATTAAATAAATTTATTTATTATTAGATTTATTTTGAAATCTCATTTTTTTATATATATATATTTAAAAATTTTACTTATGCACCATTTATAATATTATAAATGTCAAATATAAATACATAATTTTAAATATTTTTATACCATAAATATATAATACATTTATTAAAAATATGCAATTATATTGTTTTCATTTTTTGTATAAATTGGCACATCCTTGATTATACTTTAAAATGTTTTTTTTTTTTCCTTAGGATTCGATTAAGAATTTAGTAGAAAAATGTCTAATAATTGTATATAAACTCAAAGTATTATGTTGGTTGAAATAAATAATAGATTATCCAACCATGAGATATTCGTTGAAGTGATTATAATTGTAAAATTGATGAGAGACTTAGATGAAGACTTTCCAAGTTAGATAAATTGTTATATTTTTATTTTATAATTATGCAACAGACATTTAAACAATTTGTATTATATGTTGTAATTTGATTTTGATGCTTTTAAGAAATCTAAACTCTATTTGATATAATATTAGGGTGAAAATTTATTTTAAATTTGAATTTTGATATAACAAAATTAGAATTCAAATATATTTTTTCTATTGGGTTTAAAAAGCCCAATCCAATCAACCTAACCCAACCCAACCAACCTAACCCAACCCAACCCAACCCAACACAACAAATATTGGGTTGGGTTGGGTTGGGTTAAAATTTATGTTGGGTTGGATTGGGTTGAAAAACCCAACCCAACCCGAAAACTCCCACCCCTATCCTTTAGTCCGCTTAGAACAATTTTTAAGTGTATTATTTATCAAACAATTTTTAACCTTTTATTTTAAATGTCAAACAATTATTACTATTAAATATTCGAGCATGTTTGGTAGCTTGTATTATATTGTATATTATGAGTTTAAAATTAGAATAATATAGTACAATATTTGGCTTGTTTTGCACTATACATTGCATTATATTAGCAATACATTTTAATTGGTCTAATAGAATGTATGTTGTATTAGCTAATTTAAATAGGAGAGAAATAATGATAAATTTTAATAATAATAATAATAATAATGTGATAATAATATATATTATTAATAATAAATTTTAATTTAAAAAATATAATACAACAAATATATTTTTTTATTCTAAAAATATTTCAAGTTATTAGTCATATAACTTAATACAGTCTAATACGAAATATCATCAAAAACAGGATTATATAAGAATAATACAGTCTAATCCAATTCGATCTAATCCAATGTAATTCAATACAATATAATACACTGTGCCAAACGAGCCCTTAAGTTTTTTTTTTTTTTTTTTTTTTTTTTTCACAAAAGGAACAATTTATTAACCAACCAAGAAGTTGGACTCCAGCAAAACAATAAAATCCAAACAAGAAGGAAACTCCTCTAACCAAACAAAATCAACAGCCGACCTTAACGCAAATTTAGTCGAGGTATGGGCTGCACTTTTAGCCATCCTAGGAAAAAAAGAAATAGGAATACTAAACATATTAGAGAGAGCAAAGATATCCCTAATAATAATACTAATATCAGCACAAGACTCATTATCGGAATTAATAAGATCCACCACCCATTTCACATCGCTCTCAAGCACAGCAAGGAGAAGACAAGCCTCAACTGCCAACCTCAGCCCAGTCAAAATAGGTAAAGCCTCTGCCACCGAGGGAGAGAAACAAGCAGTAATTTTCCGCACAGAAGAGCCACAAACCTGACCATTCAAGTCACGAATTAGAACACCAATACCAACCAATTGGTAGCCTTCAAGAATGGTAGTATCAAAGTTGATCTTATAGACACCAACACAAGGAAGAACCCATTTGACATCAAAATTTGCAGAAACAGAGGGTGAAGGAACATAAGAAAAAGGATTGGCTAGATTAGCACGCTTGAAATCATTAATAAAACTGGAATCCCAGGCAACCACATCTTTCGTTCTCCTATTTGAGGGAGCATGAATCCTCTGATTTCTCTAATACCAGATCCTCCACCACACAACACACAAAAGTTCTAACTCATTGGGACCAAGAACACAAACAACAGAGAGAAACAAATCCTGGAAATTCAAAGCCTCAGACCACAATAGACCTACTAGAAAAGAACACTTTGAACGCAGAGCTTTGAGGTTGTCAAAGCCCCAGAGGGCATGAACTGTCGACTCCGGCCTCTTGAAACAAATCGGGCAAAGCCCCCTAGCAGGGACACCACGCCTCTTCAGATTATACAAAGTAGGCAGCCAGCTCTTACAAGCCTTCTAGACAAAGACATTAACTTTAGACGGAACTTTAATACACCAAATATATTTCCACCAATCAGCGTCAGTAGACCTAAAAGAGTCCGCACGGGAGAGGATAGACATCCCCAACTTGTAACTATTACTAACCGAAAAGACACCAGACTTCTCATAATGCCACATCAAAGAATCACCAAGTTGAGAGCCAATCAGAGGGATGCTCAAAATGGCTTCAACCTCCTCCGAAGAGAAGATAGACCTAATCAAATGGATATCCTAGCAGCTAGAGGGGGAAATAAGAGAACTCACCCTAGCATCCAATCCTAGAAGCGGAGGAGACTGAACTTTAAAAGAATGAGGTCTCGGAACCCAACGGTCATTATAGATGGACACTGAAGATCTAATCCCCACATGCCACCTAGACCTCGCCACAAGGAGATCACACCCCCATAACAAACTTTTCCAGACAAAAGAGCCAAAAGGGCAAATACCGGCTTGAAGGAAATCGGCAGTAGAAAAGTACTTGCCCTTTATAACTCTAACAGCTAAGGATCAGGCCATTTGACCAACCCCCAACACTGTTTAGCCAACAAGGCTTGATTAAAGACGGAGAGATCCCTAAAGCCAAGACCACCTCTATATCTGCCTACGCATAACTTAGACCAGGAACCACAATGAAGCTTTCTAACATTCTCAGTGCTCCCCTACCAGAAGTGGGAACACATCCGGTGGATATCCGAAATCAATCTCTTAGGAAGGTAGAACAGATTCATAGAATAGGCAAAAAATGACTATATAATAGCCTTGATCAAGACCTCTTTACCACCAACTGAGAAAAGTTTATGATTCCGCCCACTCACCTTATTCCAAATCCTTTCTTTAAGACTATCAAAAAGCTGACACTTATTCTTATCTACAAAGTTCGGGAGACTGAGATACCGCTCATGACATTGAACCAAATTAACCCCGACCAAACGTGCTAACTACGCCCCAGTAGCATGAGGAACCAGTTTGCTAGTACATAATGCCGATTTACTGAAATTCACAACTTGACTAAAGGCTAACGCATAGTCCCCTAAAATCCATTTAATAGCTTTGCAATCTCTACTATCCGCCCTGGCAAAGAGAAAGTTATCATCAGTAAAAAATAAATACGAGATAAAAGGACCCATACTGCCACACTTATAACCGACTATATCACCACAAGAAACAGCTTTGTTGATCAGGCACGACAACCCTTCAGCACAAATTAAGAACAGATAAGGTGACGGCGGATCCCCTTGACGGAGACCCCGCTTAGGCTTCAAATTGCCACAAATATCTCCATTGATCAAAAACTAGAAAGAGACGAAAGTTACACAGCGTAAAATTCTATCAACTCAGGCAATGGAGAAGCCAAGCTTCAGCATCTTCGCAGATAAAAAAACCCCACTCGACGCGATCATAACCTTTCGATATGTCGAGCTTGAGAGTAACATACCCTTTCTTCCTATCCTTGGTTTGGAGGGCATGAATACACACAAAACCAATCATCGCATTGTCAGTAATTAATCCCCTAGACACAAAGGCACCCTGAACCTTTGAGATGACATCCTCAAGCACAGAGCAAAACTGGTTTGCTAATGCCTTAGCCACGATCTTATAGATGACATTACAAAGGTTGATAAGATGAAAATTAGTCACTTTTGAGGCATGAGGCACTTTTGGGATAAGTGTGATGAAAGTTTTATTAACAACATACAAAGAGTCCCCTTGATTAAGGCACCGAAGACAAGCACTAGTCACACCATTGCCAACTATCTCCAAGTTTTTCTGAAAGAAAAGCGCATGCATACCATTTATGTCGGGCACCTTAGTAGAGAAATTATCAAAGAGAGCCTTCCTTAACTCCCCTACTGAGAAGGAGGTATCTAAAAAATTGGAAAGTCTAACCGGGACCGAGTCAACCATCTTCTTCCAATTGTTATCCGTGGGGTTACACGATTGGTAGATATTAGAGAAGTAATCTAGAGCCACCCTCTAAATACCACTCTAAGAGTCACGCATAACCCCATTTGAATCAATCAAACTCGTAATCTCACTCATTATTCTCCGAGAGGAAGCCTTACCATGAAAAAACCTTGTGTTGCGATCACTTAACTGAAGCCAATCTTGCCTCGACTGTTGCTTCCAATAGTTTTCTTCAACAAACAACAAATTATCCAGCTAACTTTCAATCATTCTAACCGATTTCTAGGACTGTAAACCAGCATCACATGAGGCAATAGCAAGCTCTTTCTTCTTTTTCGAAATATCTCTTCTTAAAGCTTGGCGGTTAGTGTAATTCCACCTCTCCATATTCCTAGCACAACACTTAGCTTTTGAGACCACACCACTCATATCACACCTCACAACTGGATCACTCCAGCTATCAGACACCAACTCCTTACAATCCACCTCATCAGCCCAACAAGCCTCAAAGTGAAACCTTCTATGCTGTTTCTTGTGAACCCTGCCATTCCTGACCACCATATCTGAAACTTCAATAAGAATAGCCCTATGATCGGACGATTAGAAGCCTAAGTTAACAACCTTCAACCACAGGAACATAAGTTTCCATTCAAAACTACACATAGCACGGTCCAACCTCTCCTAAATAAGACCATAATCTCTCTGATTAAGTTAGTGTTATAGTAGTCGTTAGGCGCTAATCAAGCGGAGACCTGGCGCCTAGCGCCTAGGCCGACTAATCGGCAATTAATCGCCGATTAATCTGAAAACTATTTTGTTACTAATTTTGGTGGGAGTGAGTGGGACACACGCACATCAAATGCAATTCCACATTTCAACATTCATTGTGGTGGGGCACACACATCTGATAACTATTATTTCTTAAATTCTTTCAACACTTTCTTCTCGTTTCTTCTCGACACTTCCAACTTTCATCTTTTCAACGCTCTCTCTCTTTCTCTCTCTCTCTCTCTCTCTTCTCGGCCATCTTCTTTTGTTTTCTTTTTCAGTTTTTCTCAATCATCTCCAGCGTTGCTCTAACGTTTCTTTTACTGGACTGTGCAGACTGGAGGTGACTGAAAGTGAATCTCAACGACTGAAAATGGATCTCGGCGACCTCGACGACTGAAAGTGGATCTCGGCCACCAAAAGTGGATGGCGATCTTGACAGCTTTGGATGAAGAAGAAGTGAAATGTAGAATCATTTTGATGGCAATGGCGAACTGGCGATGACAGCGTCGGAAGACGGAGACCGACTTGCCGATTAGTCGGCAGCCAACTAATTAGGCCGATTTTGGCCTCTTCGCCTCGGTGAACCGCCAACCAACTGTTTTGAGCCGATTTCTAGAACACTGGATTAAGTATCGATGAGCTATATTAAAAATGCTAGTCAACTTGATTTATAGACTAATTTATAATTGTTTAATTACAAAAAAGACATTTATGTCCTTAAAGTAACACTATGTGACCAATTATGAACAAAGGGTAAAATTGTCATTTATTAAATTACTTTTTTTTATCTTTCGCTTAAGAGACATTTGCACCATCATTGACTCATTGAGCTAATAACCAACTAAGGACAAAGCATTTTGGAAAATAAACCTTATGAACATTTTGGATTTTTTTGGTTATTCTTTAGAATTTTTTTTCTTTCTTAAATGTTGTTTAAAAACAATTTTAGATATTCAAGATTCAAGAGTCCTCCGATTGTAAAGGTTATCAAACCAATGCGTTTGTTTTAACTTTTAAGCAAGAGAATTAAAAATTCTAAGGAAGATGATTATGGTTAGTTGTGGTTAAAATGAAAGTCCGTAAAAAGATTTGGTTAGTTGTGTGACTTGTGTCTATTAATTCAAAGGGCATAAATGTACTTAGCCAACGAGTAATGAAGTAATGATTACTAATTCAAATGTACGACCAATTAATACAGCATTTCAGCTTGGGCCTTCAACAGCCCAACATGGAGACCACAAGTATGAACCCAAGAGAGCCTAGCTCATACGATCCATTTAAAATCAGAAAAAAAAGAAAAAAGAAGGTATTTTAATACCTCTAATTTAATATTTACACAAAGTTCCCCTGAGAAAGATCGTCCACGTCGAGTCATCTCCCGAACCCGCAACCTTGAATTTCTCAATAATCCAAATGACCATAAAGGTCGGAGGAAGGATTCAAGTTTTCAACACAAATATAATTTAAATACTTTAAAGAAGCTATTTATTTATTTATTTTTTAAAAGAGAATACCGATATATTTTACATTATTGTAAAATAGGCTTTTGATGTGAGTAACATTAGATCGAGCAAATAGTG
Source organism: Acer yangbiense (assembly GCA_008009225.1). Taxonomy (NCBI): domain Eukaryota; kingdom Viridiplantae; phylum Streptophyta; class Magnoliopsida; order Sapindales; family Sapindaceae; genus Acer; species Acer yangbiense. The sequence continues at coordinate 18,595,772 of CM017773.1, read as the reverse complement.
TGGTGAACAACGAGTTAGATACAACCATAATGTTATTTTGTATAAATTTGGTGTCCAAATAATGTAGAATCCTTGATTTCTTTGTATTAGAATTACATGATTGAAATGATTGGATTTTATGAATTCCACATTAACCACCATATTCATTAAAACCTTACCAATCAAGATGTAAAAAAAAAAATTAAAAAAAAATTGTGCTTTAGGTAGTGGTGACTCGATATCGGTTAAAGGGTGATTCGGAACATGAAATTTGTGTTTAGGGCAGAGGTGACATGATACCGGGGTCGAGTCACCCCTACCCAAAGCACAATTTGTTTTTTTCGGATAAGGGATGATCCGAAGTATGAAATATTGAAATGTGTGCTTCGAGTAGAGGTGACCCAATATCGGGGTTGGGTCACCCCTACACGAAGCATAATTTTGTGTCTTCTTTTGCATCTCAAACTTCATTCAAGACACAAACTTTCAGCACTAGAGAGAACGATCTATGTGCTTATGAATGGATGCATGAATAATCAAATAGTAATCAACTCCCACTCCAAGGAAGGGTTTCCCCACACCTTGCGTTTAAATGGATAAATGTGAGATTATATTTACAATATCAGGATTTGAATCCTAGTGATGGATAAATGTGAGATTATATTTATAATATCAGGATTTAAACCCTAGTGATCGAGATTCATTTTAAAGTCTCCAACTACTAAGGCAAGGGACTACCGGTGTAAAACCTCTCATAATTGCACTAAGGATTTAGGTCCAAATTTCATTGGTATTAGAGTTTGCTAGTTGATATATATCCCATTCACATAGATAGGGGTGTAGTTTATATTTGATGTTATAATAAATAACAACAGTAATATCATATAGAATTTGGTATGGCCTTATAGAGAAATTAAAATAGCCAACTAGCTCATCACAGGCATTTGTATTATCAATTTTGTTAGTATTATACTTCTGTTAGCATATATCTTACATTTATTTTGGTTTTAAAATTGACTATGAATTGAAAAGGAGCAATAAAGTTATTATCCCACTATAAGTCTATAATTCAAAAGAAATCCCACTTCTTGAGAAGAATGGCATCACTAATAAAATTAGTTTATTTTAAATAAAATTCTTAATAAACGATTAATAAATTAAGGAAAATTATAAGTAATTATAAATAAATATATTCAATTTTAATATAGCAATACATACTAGGCCAGTTTTGGTATTGCTTTTGAGAAGTTAAAATCAGCTTATTTTATAATTTTGATATAAAATAATGTTTGGTAAAATTTTCAAAAGTGATTAATTAATAATGTGGCAAGTTTTGACCGAGATTTTGAGAAGTATTTGGGGGTTACTTATTTTCTATAATCACTTTCTCCCCTTTAATATATTTAATATATCTCACTCCCCTTTTTCGGTTTCTACTTTTCTATAATAATTAATTGTAAATTTTTCTATTATATATATACAATTTTTCTATTGTATTCTTCATCCTGATATATTTTATATTAGGACGAACTGACAGTAGAAAGACTATATATATATATAAAGATTTTTTTTTAATTTTTAGATTCACCATTCTCTTTATGTAGGTAGAAGTTTGTCAGAGCAACAAGTGTTAAATATACCAACTTTCAATATGATTCAACGGTAAAAGCGTTCATTCAGTCTGATATTTTTTTGATAATATCTATTAATTCGGGATCAAGTATTTTTTTTAAAAGCTTTCGTCATTGGTAGGATTCGAGCCGCTGACCTGAGAGTCATTTGCCCAAGCCCTAAGCTCCACTACTACAAAAAAACACAAAAGAAATCGGTTTTTGAAATTTTTAAAACCAAAGTCTTTTTGGCTGAATTAGAAAAAACCGCACAAAAGACATCAGTTTTTAACCGATGTAAATGTAAAAACAAGAGAAAACACATCGGTTTTATATAAAACCGATTTAAAAACCGTGATGTAAAATTGATGTATTACTAAAATTAATCCCGCCGTCCGACCAACCCCACCTCTGATAATAATGAAAACTAATTGTAATTATGAGAAATCGAACTTGCAACCTCAAAGTCAAAATGATAAAGCCTTTACCGCCTGGCTACAAGATTGGATGTATTAACAATTACACAATATTTATATATAACCTATATTAGTTGTTAGAAATAAAACTAAAAATAAAATTGTTTGATAAATTTAAATTTACTCAACTAATCAAAATTCTAATTTCTACTACAAACATATATATATTAAAAAAAAAATATTGGTGGGTTTATTCTTCATTTTATTTTTTATTGTGTGGTTTTGTGTTCTACTGGAGATATTTTTGTGTAAACTTTTTCCTTAAAACTGTAACTTTTGACAAGGAAATAAATTTTTTCGTCCATGTTATGTTCTTCGATGTTTCGATACAAATCTAACGGTATATAGAACGTAAAATTCTGGATGATATTTTGAAAGTTATGATCAATTATTCAGTCAAAGGTCAGAAGCGATTGGAGATATTTTTGTGCAAACTTTTTCCTTAAAACTGTATCTTTTGGCAATGAAATAAAATTTTTTGTCCACGTTGGATTCTTTGATTTTTCGATACGAATCCAACGGTATAAAGATCGTAAAATTCTAGCTGGAATTTTGAAAGTTATGATCAATTATTCAGTCAAAGGTCAGAATTGAAGCCATTAGAGATATTTTTATGCAAACTTTTTCCTTAAAACTGTATATTTTGGCAAGAAAATAATTTTTTTTGTCCATGCTAGGTTCTTCAATTTTTCGATACGAATCCAACGGTATAAAGAATGTAAAATTCTGGGCGGTATTTTGAAAGTTATGATCAATTATGCAGTCAAAGGTCAGAAGCAATTTGCGAATCCGCGAGTGAGCTGTTTTCATTGCTCATTTTCACACTTTTCCAAATCAATTTTTGGAATATTTTCTGATTGAAAAGTGTTTGTTTGCATGTCTACTTTCTTATATCAAAATTTGAGCAAATAACGTTGAGTAATTTTAGAGATGCACACTTGAATGTGGACATAGGTCAGATTTGCATTGCAGAATTTTGTTTACCGATGTCTAAACGCTTGTTTTTAATATCGGTTTTTATAAAAACCGTTGTCTTTTCAACGCAATATTTAAGACATCAGTTTTTATAAAAACCGATGTCTAAACATTTTTTTTAATATCGGTTTTCCTAAAAACCGATGTCTTTTGAAACTAAAATATTTAGTTTTTATAAAAACCGATGTCTAAAAGTTTTTTTTTAAATCGGTTACCAAAAACCGATGTCTTTTAGTGATGTCTTTTAACATTTTTGTAATAGTGCTCGTCCATTTACCAGCTGAGCTACGCCCATGTTGGTATATATATATATATATATTGAAGATGGATAAAACCAACCACCATGTCGTTTCATTTGTAGTATCTTTCTTTCATAATTAGATTTGTAAGTTTGTCAATGAAAAATTAAAAAAAAAATTTGAGGGGGAAAAATTAAATATTTAATAGTAACCATTTTTATTATATTATAAATGATGATAATATGATATGATATGATATATATGATATGATTTTTATATTATTATTATATATGAAAAATTAAATATTTAATACTAACATTAAATAATGCCACATATCACTTCCATATGAAAAGTAGCTATTTTTATATTATTATTATTATATATGATAACTAGTTTGTAGCCCATACGATGTGCGAGCACGGCAAAATATAACGCAATTGTCATCAAATTTATTGTTTTATATTTGCTTCCAATGCTCTAATTTCTTCTAATGCCTGTTATATCAACATTTTCAACCCGGATCATGACAATCATTCCAAATTCAATCTATGATGTAAACTGCTTGATTTTTTGGAAGAAGAATAAACAAAACAAAACAAAAACAAAAAACAAAAAAACAAAAAAAAAAGAAAATATTTTGAGGCCCTAAGGGAGAAAAAAAAAAGATCCTATATATAAAAAATAAAAATAAAAATTTAAAAAAAATTAACTTTTTATGCTTTTTGAGATGTAAAATTTTTAATTAAACTTTTGTTTGCAATATTTTCTATAAACTCTTTTTCAATTGATAAAGAGCTAATCCATTTATGATCTTAAATTAGTTTTTATTGATTTTAATTTTGAAAAACTTCTTTCAGTTGAAGCAACTGTTATAGGTGTTTTTAATAATATTTTATAGGCTATACATTTATTTGGAAAAAGAATCAATTTTTTTTTTTTTTTAAATAATAATGTTTCAACTGCAGATTGTATTTAATCTAATTTAAGATTTTTAACTTAGAAAATAAATCAATATTAGATCAAAACAACTGTCATGTTTTAAAACAAATTAAAGATTAAGATAATACTTTTTTAAATTATCATCATCTAATCATTTTAATTTTTTAATATTAAATAAAAAAACCAAAAATCTCTCTAAATTGTTGAAATTACTCAAATCTACTGTGAATATAGCTAGTCAAACAACAACAATTAGTAAGTAGTTATCATATCAAAATTAACCACTTGATTCATCAAACAATTAGAAAGAAAAAAAATCTAAATTCTTAAATTTGAATTTACGTACTCTTCTTGAGGGTAATATAAATAATAAATTTAAAGAATATTGTAGATTGTGGAGATGTAACTGATAGAAGTAGAGATTCACAAGGAGTCAAATAGCTGTATACTTAACCTTCGGGTATTACCAGATGTAATTAGGTTAACTACTTTCCTATTATGTGTATTGTAAACTGTATAAATATTTCAGTTGATCAATGAATACGTAAGATTAAATTCTTCCACAAATATTAGAATCCTTTATGGTATCAGAGCTACGCTCCTAAAACCCTAGCCGTCCCTACCTCCTAATTCTCTACTTCCTCTACCTCTCACCGAAATATCACCATGACCACATCTACGACCTCTTCTACTTCTACCTCGTCTACATCCTCTCCTTCTGTTATTCTTATGGGAACAAACAGTAACAACCAAACACAATCCTTGATAGCCATTAACTCCACACAAACACCAATCAAACTCTCCAAAGGTGGAAACTATGCTGCATGGAGATCTCAATTTGAGAATCTTCTCTTTGGTTACGATCTTATGGGCTACCTGGACGGTACCAAGCCATGTCCTCAATGCACCATTCCAAACCCCACAATATCTTCTGAGACTCAAACAACCCTAGAAACCATCTTGAACCCCGATCACCAGATCTGGCTCCGTCAAGATCGTCTTCTTCTCCACGCGATACATGTCACTTGCACAGGTGCAGCCCAATCCATTGTGACCCCGATCAGCCACATCAACTCAAGCATGGGAAAAGCTTGAAGCATCTTTCGCCAACCGGTCCAACACTCGAAAACTTGGCCTTCTTGACTCCCTTACAAACGTCACCTTAGTTGACAAATCGATTGCGGAATACATGCAAGGCATCAAAAATATTATTGACAATCTTGAATTAATTGGTCACTCCATTGATAATGGTGCGACCGTGATACATACCCTGAATGGGTTAGGTTCAGCATACTTACCTCTTGCATCCGCCATCTGAGCCCGAGACACACCAATCTCATTCGAAGAATTATATGACAAGCTTCTTGACCATGAATCTTTTCTCAAGCGTGACAAATCTAAGAAAAGTGGACCACAGATAACTGCTCAATACAACCAAAGAACATTCAATCGCAAAGGTCGCGGCCAACAAGGTAATTCATCACCACACATGGGTCACAACCAGTTCTTCGGCAACATCAGCTCTCATGGCCAACAGCAGCAGTTTGGCACGAATTCAGGTGGCAACCGCAGCTCTTTCTCTGGTTCTGTTAACACCTATCGGCCACCCAACCCGCACCACTTCACTCCACTCCACTCCACTCCATAATGGCGATCACCAGCAACCAACAACCAGTCCCGTCCCATGTGCCAACTGTGTGATAAGGTGGGACACACTGCCCATGTCTGCCGTTCACGTGAACCAGTCGGTTCTCAAGCATGGCCACAAGCCAATCACATGAGCTCGGAACAGCAACCTCACCAAAACAATTGGATTCTTGACACTGGTGCATCTCACCATATGATATCGGATCTTCAGAACTTGTCCCTTCATTCAGAATACGGTGGTATAGAGGATATCATGGTCGGGGATGGTAAAACAATTCCTATCACTCACACTGGCTCTACTACACTTAAAACTCCTGCTAATTCTTTTCATCTAAAGCATGTGTTATGTTCTCCCCATGTCTCACAAAATCTTGTGTCTGTGTCTAAATTTTGTTCTCACAATAATACATCTATTGAGTTTTTCCCTGACTGTTTTCTTGTGAAGGATTTGACCACGGGGGCATCCTTGGTCCGAGGCCAGAATAAAGGGAACCTCTATGTGTGGCCAAAGTCTCCTCAACCAAGTCACTCTGCGCCACACATTCACATGAATTTCGCAACCTCCAATATCACAGTCTCTTCTCAGTCGTGGCATTGTCGTCTAGGTCATCTGTCACTCCAGGTCCTCCAGAAGCTCATCTCATCCCATAGCCTTCCAGTTAGCAAATCTGAGACCCCATTCTCTTATTGTCATGCATGTTTATGTAATAAAAGTCACAAGTTACCTTTTGGAACTTCAACTCTGACAAGCAATAAACCATTAGAAATTTTGTTTACCGATGTTTGGGGTCCTGCTCATATAACATCCTTTGACAATTTTAGATACTATGTCATATTTGTGGATTATTTCTCAAAATATACTTGGTTGTATCCCCTAAAACATAAGTCTGATGTCCCACAAGTATTTAGACGATTTAAACTGCTAGTTGAAATTTTTTTCAACACTTAGATCAAAACAGTTTACTCAGATGGCAGTGGGGAGACCCAATCTTTTGGTCTTGTCTTACAAAATCTAGGAATCCAGCACCTGAAATCCCCACCCCCACACACCTGAACATGTAGGCACAGTTGAGCGCAAGCATCGTCATGTTGTAGAAACTGCGTTGACACTACTGAATCACGCTTCTCTACCACTGAAATACTGGTCCCTAGCCTTCCAAACTGCAGTTTACCTCATTAATCGCATGCCTACCAAAATCCTAGGTCACCCAACTCCGTACTCCATGATATTCAACAAGGATCCAAACTATCATAAGCTACGTGTGTTTGGATGCCTTTGCTATCCTTGGCTGCGTCCATACACATCCCACAAGTTACAACCTCGCTCTAAGGCATGTGTCTTTGTAGGGTATTCTAACAAACACAACGCGTACCTATGTTTAGAACGGTCCACAAATCGTGTTTATGTCTCTCGTCATGTTGTGTTTGTCGAAACAAAATTTCCTTTCGTCAATGTCTCCACATCCATGTCCACCGGTCAGCCTATGTTTGTCGATCAATGGTTCACCTTCGTCTCACCCTCTCCCACTAATGGTCAAAGCCCTATGCCTACTACGTCTCTAGAGGATCTCTCCCACCAACCAACGTCCTTTCCTGATGTCATACCTGTCTAACACACTCCAGCTACCACTTGTGCGCAGCCTTCCAGTCGGCCACGTCCAGCGTCAACCCCTGGTCACCCACAGCCCACACACGTCAGTCCAAACCCACATAACACACCGTTGTCTATCTCCCAGTACATCACCGACAGTTAGCCCAACCTCTCAACATCAGCGACTGCACATGTTCCAGCTGACCCGAGTCCACCTTCCCCTCCACGAGTGATCCACACTAGGTCAAAAAGTAATGTGTTTAAACCCAAGGCCATCTTTGATCTCAACACCACAACCCATTCTTCCCCCCAAACCGAACCAACAAGCCTCACACAATCTCGTAAGTGCTTGGAATGGCGCCAGGTCATGAGTGCTGAGTATGATGCCCTTGTTAAGAATGATACTTGGGTGCTAGTTCCGTCTCATTCTTCCAAAAATGTGGTTGGCTGTAAATGGATTTTTCGCATTAAAAGCCACCCCGATGGCACAGTGGCTCGGTACAAGGCCCGTCTCGTCGCCAAGGGATTCCACCAACGTCCTGGCATTGATTTTAATAAGACTTTCAGTCCCGTTGTGAAGCCAGTCACAGTCCACCTTATACTTACTATTGCTGTTACTAATGGTTGGCCTTTGCGCCAACTTGACGTTAACAATGCTTTTTTGCAGGGATCTCTCACAGATGATGTCTATATGGACCGATGGATAAAATCGTGTTATAAAAACTTAACTCGCAAGTGCATGAATCGTGAGATAAGTACAGCGACAAGTAGGGATCGTTCCCACGAGGAAAAGTGATTTACTAATTATAATTAATTCTAATTAAAGCTAAGCAATTAAAAGTAACCCAGAGAGTTTGTTTGATGATTGATTTGATTAAAACTAAATTAAACTAAGAAAACAATTAACAAGAATAGGTGAATGTGATCAAGAGGTGAGAGGACTAGGTCATCAATGCTCCCCAACTACGTTTACTCAATGCTTCGAATTGACTTTGATAAAAGATGTTAATCAAGTTAAGGATTCGTTCTTATCTTATTTATGATTGTTACCGTATGATCCTGGGATGAATCAAGTATCCTCAATCATAATTTACCCATAGATCAATGGCGCAAACTAAAACCGAGAACCCATTAAGTGCAAGAACTAAAGAACCAAAACCTACTTGCATAGATCAATGCTAAGATCAGTTTTACCCATTCAATTGAATATTAATTAAGGTTACGTGTAGATCAACACTCCAAACTTAATTGTTTAATTATCCAAACCCTAAATTCATGTCAGCGTATGATCATGCATTAACACAAATAAAGAATTAAGACTTAGAATGAATTGAATGAATCAGAACTTGAATTAAGAAAATATAGTCAATTCTAACAAAGAGTATTCATAGAGGTTCACATTGACTCCCTAGTATGGAGTTAGTTACACATATTAGAAACAAAAAGACAAGAGTAAGAGATGATAAAACCCATTGAAAAGCTTCAACAAATTCTTCAAATCTTCGATGTTGAAATCTCCTTCGTCTTCGAATCTTTTATGCGTAAGATGAATGAGGGAATTTGTGTGATGAGTTGTTGTGTATCTGAAAGAGAGCAAGAGAATGCCAGAGAGAGCCAAAACCTATTAAACTCTCCATATATATAGCTCCCAGATCCCAGACGTGAAAAGACACCTTACGTCAGGCGGAGAAGCCAAACAGCTGCCATTACCGCTGCCAAAGTCGCAGTGGTATGGCAGCGGTCTTGACGAAATACGGAGAATCGCTGCCACATTGAGAGCGGTCCGGCAGCGGTCTTGACAGCGAACACCACTGATATTGGAACACTGCTGACCCGCTGCCAATTAAATAGGAGCGGCCTTTGAACCACTTTTGGATATTTGCAAGCAAGTCCCTGGAATCTTCTGAAATGGCACTTTTTGCCTGATATTCTTCAAACTATTCAGCTGGATCCAAAATCCTGAAAATGCTCAAACACACACATTAAATCCCCAAAAGACTCAAGAAACAAGCAATTGATTAGAGGAATGGGGATCAAAACATATACAATAAATGACCGATCATGGACCAACCACCGGGTTTCGTCCACCCCACATTGCCGCACCATGTATGTAAGCTCAAGAAGGCGATCTATGGTCTACGTCAGGCTCCGCGTGCTTGGTACAATGAACTTCGCACGTTTCTTCTCTCTGTCGGCTTCATGAACTCTAAATGTGATACTTCACTCTTCATTCGCCGTCACTCAAGTCAGACATTGTACCTCCTAGTGTACGTTGACGACATCATTATCACTGGTTCGTCTCCCTCCCAAGTCCGTGAGTTCATTACTATTCTTGCTAACCGATTTTCTCTAAAGGATCTTGGCCTACTGTCATTCTTTCTGGGTGTTGAGGCTCACCACTCCCACTGTGGGCTGTTCCTGACTCAGCTAAAGTACACTCGTGACCTACTGGCCAAAACCGATATGCTTGAAGCTAATTCGGTCACTACACCACTTTTAGTCACTGACACGTTGAAGCTAAATGATGGCAGTGCTCTCATAGATGCAACTCAATATCGGCAGGTGGTGGGGGCTCTCCAGTATCTCTCACTAACTCGTCTGGATGTCTCATTTGCATTCAACAAGCTCTCTCAATTTATGCATCGTCCGACGACAATCCACTGGAATGCTGGCAAACGGGTTCTTCGATACCTCAAAGGAACATTGAACCACGGCTTACTCATCCGATCCAACTTGCCTCTTCGCCTTCATGCCTTTGCCGATGCTGACTGGGCGGGTGACCCAGATGATCGGCGGTCAACTACTGCATATGTTGTCTTTCTCGGATCCACGCCTATAAGTTGGAGCTCCAAAAAGCAAGGCACAGTTGCACGGTCAACAACTGAGGTGGAATTTCGTGCAATTGCTTCTTCTGCTGCAGAACTTAACTGGATCGGTCACCTTCTCACTGAGCTTCAAATCACATGAAAGAAACGCTCGGTGTGTTCTATATATCTAGAGGGAGGGAGGGAGGGAGGGGAGGGGAGGGGGGGGGGGGGGGGGGGGTGAATAGATTTTAACTATTATTACCCAATTTTCGTATGCAAGTTAATTTTACGAAAATACCCCTACTAGTCAAAAATACAAGCAAGTGTAATATAGTGCGGAATTTAAATAACACTTGATGTATACGTGGAAACCCAACCACTGGAAAAAACCACGGGCTGTTTAGTGCGCCACACTCGGATCTCGAAATCCACTAATTGAAATGGAGTTTACAACCTATGTAGACCTCGTCTAACACTCCGGTCAATAACCCCCCACTTCTACCACTCGGGCCTTTAAAAGTGGCTCTAGTCCAATTGCTTGAGGCCTAAGCAATATTAGCCTCAAGACTTAATTCTCAATGAAGAGATTATACAACCTATGTGAATATATATGAATATTCAAATAACAAACAAGGCTAGGTAACCTTAGATGCTTATCTAGGATGATGATATAATCAATTAAATCAACCCTAGATATCAATTGCTAAATGACATGTCAAATAGCTTAGCTAATCAAGATCAATCAAAAACCTAATTAGCTATTACAAAACAACACTCAATCAATTCATCACAATTAATTCTCTAATCTTGTATTTATCATATGATCAAAAACATACAAGTAAATTAAAAGAGAATATGCTTGATAGTAAAATACTAAAATAAGATGAAATTAATCAAAATCTTACCAAGCATGTTGTGATGATGCAAACCCAATTATGGATGCATTCTATATAGACATAGAAGATGCAATATGAAATTTGATGCAAAAAGGATTTGATTTGAGTGTTTAAAAGTGAGTTCTTGATTTGATTTTTTCTCAAAAATCTCTCTTTGAAGTTTAGGGTTCTAAAGACTCAAAGAACTTAATCAGAGAATGAGAAAGTAAGATATTTATAGACATCAAGAATTGGGCATGTGAAAAGACAAGTTTGCCCTTGAAACGCACCGATCGGCGGTTTCAATCGGCAACCAGGCCGCCGATCATAACCGCCGAATTGAACCCGAGAAGAACAGGGGAACAACGGTGGTTTCGTGACCACCGATCCAACCGCCAAATCAAACCCGAGATATTAAATCGATCAGGTATGAACGACGGTTTCGAACGGCGGTCGTGACCGCCGATCGTGACCGCAGAATTACTCCAGACACTTCTGGATGCAAACGGCGGTTTAATTCGGCGGCCAGGCCGCCGATCATAACCGCCGATCACCAACAGAGGTGAAAACCAAAAAGAAGCCAATGGCATTCTCCATGGGTGGTCTTCGCGCAAAACCAAGCACATTCTAGTGCATGCGCGGACGTTTCCGAACACTATTGAGAAACGAATTACTAAGCACATATACACACAACAAGTTATAACAATCAAAGTGCTAGTGTGTAAAGTGATATGTGAAGAGTATGCACACATGATCAAGTATGCTAAGTGTGTGTGTGCTAACTAAATCTCTTCAAAGAAAACCAAGCACTAGAAATTATACCTTTGGCGTGCTTGTCCCTTGAGGTCATGGAAGGGCCTTCGAGCTTGAAGATTAATCACCTAAACTACCATTACACAATCAACCCCAACAAGTGGTTTGTCCATGAAATAAGCCAATCAATATATGGAAATCCTTACAATCTCTCCCTTTGGCTATTTCGTGACAAAACCACCACTCACATTGATTCCTCACAACATAATAGAAACTACGGGTCTACTATGATTTTCTACTTTACAAAGAGATATATAAAAATAATCTTGAAGTCTTCAATCTCAAGTAGAACAATCAATCCCTGAAAGCAAAGTTTCTATACTTTCCAATTCAAGTAAAAAGTGAGATGAATCAAGTGAGAATAAAAACAAGCATTTGTATTCTAAGAATTTAAGCACAACTACAACATCATGCAATAATTGTGAATGCAATTGCTCCCCCTCAATGTATTGTCTCTCCAACATGCATAATTGCTGCCACAATTTGCAACTCCCCTTACCACCATTCTACTCCCCTTTTTTGTCATGATATAGGCAAATGAGTAGTCCCCAACCGGGTCACTTAGCAAAGAGAGATGATAGCATTCAAGTCATTTGCATAATCATAAAATGCATTTTATGCAACTCTATCAATAGGAGAGAAACAAAGAGATTTATTTTAAAATAAATGTGTGAATCAAAACATGCTTTGCATACAAGACATATAGCATTCAAGTCCAAAATACAATGGTATTTGGCAAAGCAAATGACAAAGGTTTCTAATAAAAATTCAAACCAATTTCACCAATGTCATGAGAGAAGCAAGGATATAGAGTTTTCATTGATTTTAAAATATGAGCAACTATATCCAACTTTATAAGCCAAACATGTCATGAGCAACTTTGCACTCTATTTGATTTTTTCGGGAATGAAACCCGTATGATAGTAGACATGTTCAACAAATAAAGAAAGAGAGACAATTTGGAATATAAATTCCTTTGAACGGATACAAGATCATTTATTCATTTTGAGTCTCATAAGCTTTTTCACACAAGTTTTGCATTTAAAAATTGCAATCATCAATTCATGCTTTTTCATTTGAGCATGTCATTTGAATTTCATGCTTTTCATATGTCATTAGCATGTTATAAAAACAACTCATGCTTTTCAATTTTTTAGCATGTCATTAAGAATCATCATGTCATGGAGATAACTATAGGTCATTCATATCATACTTCCTATGTAAATCTCCTAGTCCAAAAATGCATGTTTGAACATAAATATGACATGGATTATAGACAAGCATGGTTCACACTTATTGAATTGAAAACATATATACATATGTGCAACCAAGCTTACTCAAGCAATCAACAAAGAAGCATAAGATTTTCTCAAATATTCGCATGCAACAAGAATGCAATAGCTCTCTTTGCTTGAGTTCCCCATATGGGGTCAATATCATCCTTCATCAATGAAGGTCATGAGGTCCTATGGACCTCCCAAGTCCATTTGACTTGGTTGAACCTATTTGAGACTTGTTAGTCTCATAGCAAGCGGGTTCATTTTTCCTTATCCACATAGATATGACATTTTTCTTCCTAGTGAACAATGGTTCAAGAGTACTAGAAATAATAGGATCATGAACATGAATATTTTCCTTCCTATTAGCATGCATTCTAGCTCTTATCATTCTTTTTTCAATCATGCTTTTGATTCTACATAATTTAATGAAATGAAAGCAATTTGGTCTAATGTGACCATCAATACCACAAAAGTGACATGTAGGGATAAATTTAGAATTCATACCATGTCCTTGTGCATGCATAGGAGCCTTCCCATGACTTCGTGGTTGAGCGGGTTCAAATCTTCTTTGTTGTTGAACCGGTCTAGCTTGCTTCCTTGATCCATTTTGCATGATTGGCCTCTTCCCTTGATGAATTTGAGTGTGAGGGAAGTTAGGTTGAGGAACTTTTTGAGCTTGAGGTTGTCTCTTTGGAGCTTCCTTCACTTGTGCACTTCTTGAACATTGTCCTAGATCAATTTTCTTCCTAGGAGTGTGCACCGGTGAGGTTTCTATCTTGCCCAAACTCTTTACAAAGATGGTCTTGGTTGGAGTGGAGATCTCCTTGCAATCTTCATACCCAATACCTTTCTTGTCACAAGGGTTCTTTCCAACACCAAGCATGTGGTTAAGCTTCTTGGTGCTTGAGGTCATTCAAGTCAATGACTCTTTAGCTTCATCAAGCTCCCTCTTTAACCCTTTTTCATTCCTCTTAGACATAGCTAGCTCATCCCTTAGCTTGTCTTCAATCATCTTGGATGCCTCCACTTGTTTACTTAAGTGGTCATTATGTGTTGAAAGTTCTAGATTTTCATCCTTTAAAATCTTCAATTTTCTATTGTTCTTCTTCAATGAACTTTCACACTTGACTATAAAGTCATTAACATCCATTTTCTCTACACTTCCATTTGTAGAGTTAGATGATGAGTCATCTACACTAGAGCTATCTCCTCCACTCTCCATCTCACCTATGGAGTCATTTCCCTCATTTAGACCTTCACCTTGGTCTCTTGAGTCAATGAGAGCCATATCCCAATGAGTAGCTTCGCCTATCACCTCTAGAGCTACTTCTTCATCTTTTTCTTCTATGGGATCATTAGTCAAGTCATTCTTACCAACAACTTTATGTTCTACACAAGTGGCCCCAAATGCCGTGTAGTGGATGGTAAGCTCATCATCACTTGATGACTTGTCTCCCTTTTCGGAGTCATCACTTTCACTCCAAGTGGCGGCCATCCCTTTTGCCATCTTATTCTTTAAATTCCCACAATCGGGTGAGATGTGTCCTATACCGCCACACTCATAGCATTGGACCCCTTTCTTTTCACTCTTCTCTTGCCTAGGCTCAAGACTCTTGAATGAAGCCTTTTTCTTCAAGTCTTGGCCTTTGGATCCAAAGCCCTTCTTCTCGAACTTGACAAATTTCTTGAATCTTCTAAGCAATAATGCCGTGTCTTCATCCGAGTCACCTTTTTCCTCTTTCACAACCTTGGAAGCTTTCAAAGCAATTCCTTTTTGCTTTTTAGGAGGTGAAATGCTAGGAGCCTTCCTAGATTCATAGGCGAGGAGTCTTCCAATTACCTCGCTCGGCTTCATATCCTTGTAAGTGCTATTTTCCTCTAAAGCCGTCACCTTTGATTCAAACCTAACAGGGAGAGACCTCATAATTTTCTGCTTAACTCTCCTATCCGAATAAGGATCACCAAGTTGATGGCTTTGATTCATAATATCCATCAACTTGACTTCAAAGTCATTGAAGCACTCGTCCTCCCCCATCTTAAGCAACTCAAATTGCGTTTGAAGGACTTATAGCTTGGAATCCTTAACAACATCGGTTCCTTCGTGTGCAACCTCTAGGATATCCCATGCCTCATTGGCTATCCTAGTGTTCTGAATCAGTTTGTACTGATTTTCATCCACTGCACATAGAAGAGCATGCCATGCCTTCCTATTCCATTTTGAAGTCTCAAACTCTTCAGGTGACCACTGAGCCTTAGGCTTGAGTACTTCTTCTCCACCACCCGTGGGAGTCATCATAGGAGGTGCATACCTATCTTCAATAGCCATCCATGCCCTATCATGGATTTGGCACACGTATGCTTCCATCTTGCCTTTCCATGAGGCATAATTCACACCGGTGATGAGAGGAGGCCGTGTGCTTGAAGCACCCTCATGGTTGCCACCGTATCCACTCATTATATATAATGAATGAATTCAAATGAATGCAAAATGTATGAATGAGCAAAAATCACACAAATGCAAAACACACCTAAAATGAGCTAGGATCACCTAAGTATATCTAGGAACCCGCTATGATACCAATTGAAAGAAACGTTTGGTGTGTTATATATATATATATCTAGAGGGGGGGTGAATAGATTTTAACTATTATTACCCAATTTTCGCATGCAAGTCAATTTTACGAAAATGCCCCTACTAGTCAAAAATACAAGCAAGTGTAATATAGTGCGAAATTTAAATAACACTTGATGTATACGTGCAAACCCAACCACTGGGAAAAACCACGGGCTGTTTAGTGCGCCACACTCGGACCTCGAAATCCATTAATTGAAATGGAGTTTACAACCTATGTAGACCTCGTCTAACACTCCGGTCAATAACCCCCCACTTCTACCACTCAGGGCCTTTAAAAGTGGCTCTAGTCCAATTGCTTGAGGCCTAAGCAATATTAGCCTCAAGACTTAATTCTCAATGAAGAGATTACACAACCTATGTGAATATATATGAATATTCAAATAACAAACAAGGCTAGGTAACCTTAGATGCTTATCTAGGATGATGATATAATCAATTAAATCAACCCTAGATATCAATTGCTAAATGACATGTCAAATAGCTTAGCTAATCAAGATCAATCAAAAACCTAATTAGCTATTACAAAACAACACTCAATCAATTCATCACAATTAATTCTCTAATCTTGTATTTATCATATGATCAAAAACATACAAGTAAATTAAAAGAGAATATGCTTGATAGTAAAATACTAAAATAAGATGAAATTAATCAAAATCTTACCAAGCATGTTGTGATTATGCAAACCCAATCATGGATGCATTCTATATAGACATAGAAGATGCAATATGAAATTTGATGCAAAAAGGATTTGATTTGAGTGTTTAAAGGTGAGTTCTTGATTTGATTTTTTCTCAAAAATCTCTCTTTGAAGTTTAGGGTTCTAAAGACTCAAAGAACTTAATCAGAGAATGAGAAAGTAAGATATTTATAGACATCAAGAATTGGGCATGTGAAAAGACAAGTTTGCTCTTGAAACGCACCGATCGGCGGTTTCAATCGGCGGCCAGGCCGCCGATCATAACCGCCGAATTGAACCCGAGAAGAACAGGGGAACAACGGCGGTTTCATGACCGCCGATCCAACCGCCGAATCAAACCCGAGATATTAAATCGATCAGGTATGAACAGCAGTTTCGAACGGCGGTCGTGACCGCCGATCGTGACCCCAGAATTGTTCCAGACACTTCTGGATGCAAACGGCGGTTTAATTCGGCGGCCAGGCCACCGATCATAACCGCCGATCACCAACAGAGGTGAAAACCAAAGAGAAGCCAAGGGCATTCTCCGTGGGCGGTCTTCGCGTAAAACCAAGCACATTCTAGTGCATGCGCGGATGTTTCCGAACACTATCGGGAAATGAATTACTAAGCACATTTACACACAACAAGATATAACAATCAAAGTGCTAGTGTGTAAAGTGACATGTGAAGAGTATGCACACATGATCAAGTATGCTAAGTGTGTGTGTGCTAACTAAATCTCTTCAAAGAAAACCAAGCACTAGAAATTATACCTTTGGCGTGCTTGTCCCTTGAGGTCTTGGAAGGGCCTTCGAGCTTGAAGATCAATCACCTAAACTACCTTTACACAATCAACCCCAACAAGTGGTTTGTCCACGAAATAAGCCAATCAATATATGGGAATCCTTACATCACAGTTCCAAGTGCTCCAGTCATTTACTATGACAATGTGGGAGCCACCCATGTCTATGCCAATCCAATCTTTCATAGCCGCATGAAACATGTTGCCATTGATTTTTATTTTGTGCGAGATCAAGTGGCTCGTCAACAGCTGCGAATATCTCATGTTCACACAAGTGATCAGCTGGCTGACTCCCTCACAAAGCCCTTGTCCCGTCGACAGTTCATAGATCATCGCTTCAAGATAGGCATCCTTGACGGTAGCTCTATCTTGCGGGGGCATGATAGAAGTATCGATTCACAAGGAGTCAAATAGCTGTATACTTAACCTTCAAGTATTACCAGATGTAATTAGGTTAACTACTTTCCTATTGTGTGTATTGTAAACTGTATAAATATTTCAGTTGATCAATGAATACGTAAGATTAAATTCTTCCACAAATATTAGAATCCTTTAGTAACTTGTAATTGTAAGAGCAACAAATTATAATAAAAGAGAGTTGTAGAATTGTATTGTTGTAGATAAAAAAGAAAATAATATTTTGTTATATAGATAATTTTTAAACGGTAAAATAGAAGTAGAAGTTTAAGAGTTTTTTTTAATGATAATGATTCTTAAAAAGTGGCTACTTTTTTTAAAAAAACTGAAAAGTTGATACTCAATAATTATTTAATATTATTAATATAATCATATTTTCTAGGTATGAGGCCCTATAATTAAGTAACAAAAAAAACCCTTTGGTATTTTTTTTATCATTAAGACAATAATTTTCTTAATAATATTTTTAAAGTTTATAAATAAATGAGGCTCATATTTTATTGCCATTTTTTGAGGCCATAAAAGCATCTCCAATGCTGTGCTAAATTGTTGTGACAATGCTAAAATTTAGCATAAGGTGCAAAAACCGTCAAATTTGGCATATGCTATATTGTGTGCCACATTAATGTGGCACACAATATAGCATATGCCAAATTTGGCACCGCAATAAATGTTTAATTTTTAATTATAAAAATACCATTATATATATTTTTTAAATGAAATAATGAGTGAATTAATAGAACTTTGCATTTGTGCATTAAAAGAAATAATGAATGCATTAATGGTAAGTGTTTACTTTTATAATTTTAATTAATAAAATAATAAAAATAACATTTTAAATAGAATTGTGCATTTGAGCACAATGTTAAATTGATATGCCAAATATAGCATTTTACTTTTTTTGTGCCAAATTTGGTATTGACATTGACATATGCATTAGAGATGGTCTAAACATCTGCTTTGTTTGCTTTGCCCTATAGCCGGCACTGTACATGACATTAATTAAAAGAATATAGAATAAATGATTTATTCAAAATCAGTTGAAGAAAGGAACTAGGTTTCAAATTCAACCTGCAAATTATTTAACTAACATGGTAATTGCTTCAACCCAACTTCAAATCCTCATATAATGACACATGTTGTTCAAATAAACAGGTCTTATCTGTGACCATCTTCTCAAATTCGTACACATATTTAAATAATCATATTGCTTTATGGTAAATTCTTTGAAATTACATGTAAAACAATATATAATGGGCATAAATTCAATTATATCCGGTCTTCTCGCACTTTGTAGGAGAAATCCATCTTTAAACATATCGGTGCATATTTAGCGGGATAAGTTTGATCTTAATCTTCTAATGACTTTTTTGGATTCACTGTTCTTGAGAGTGTTACGAATTGGTTCATCTTGTGAAACAATCTTCTTACCCTTTCAAATGATGACATTGCAAAAGCCCTTATATGATGGTAAAAATTCCTCCTTGTATTCAGTTTCCAGCCTAAAATAGTCACCTCCTAAGTTAATATAATATCGGTACATATTCAAAAAAAAAAAATATATATATATATATATATATGAACATAAAAAAAATAAAAAATAAAAAATAAAAAGAAGAAAAAAACAAAAAGAAAGAACCTTTAGATGAATGGTTGTAGGAACGATATCAATATACAAAAAATGAAAAATGATTATACATGTATGAACATATTAAAAGAAAAAAAAAACTGAAAGAATTACCTTTACACAAAAGAATGTATCTTTCCGGTAAATTATTAAAGGAATGATAGTGTATATATATATATATATTGAAAGGGAGGAATGCAAAGAGATTTAAAATGAAACGAAGAGACAGAATTAAAGGTCCATTAAAAACATAGTATTTGCAAATTGTGAGAATTAGAGAGGCCACATGATTTAAATTCCAAGTATATAAAATTATTGTTGTATTAAAATTTTGGATTGTGGTTCTTTTCGTATTCCGTATAACAAAAGTCATTCATATATTCATATGATGGGTTAAAGTTCAGTTCATCAATTATTGATATTATTATTAAATATTAAAATTTTGGATTGTGGTCCTTTTTTAATAATACCATGAAAGCTAGAGAGGCCATAGGATTTAAATTCAAAGTATTTAAAGTTAGTGTTGTATTAAAATTTTGGATTGTGGTCATTTTATATTCCCTATAACAGAAGTCATTCATATGTTGGCTTAATGTTCAATTCATTAATAATTATACTTCAAAAAAAAAAAATCATTAATTATTGTTATTAGTACTAAATATTAAAATTTCCATTTTTCTTTTATAATCCTTTTAAAATGCACTCATTAATTAATACTAATTAATAGAAGACAAATCAACCAATTAATTCTAAAACTCCCTCATGACAACGCATGGCACCGTAAGGGTTCCATTTTAGTATAGGGTACGGATATTGACACCAATAAATATGATAAGCACACCCATATTTATAAGTATACCCATGTCTAAAATTCAAAATTAAAACATTACTATAAACACCCATCTTAATGGCAATAGTACCCTTATTTAAATGAATGTCTAAAATCAAATTATGTGCTTTCGTAAAATTACTGTCATTGAAGCTAGCTCTAGATTATGTAGTTTGAGAGATTCTTAATTAAGTAGTTTGGCTCTTATGCTGAAAGTTACTTATATGTGATTAAGATTTTTGCTGTTTTTGGAATCTCATTGCATTTCTAGCTGTTCTAGTTCAATAAATCCTATCCTATTGTTTATATAGATCAGTTTTAAATCGAGTTTAACCCATTAAATCTTAATAATCTTTCTATTCTTTGTAGCTGTTGAAGAAAACACTGAAACACAAACCAAACATGTTAATAAAAAACCTCAATCTATCATGTCGTGTTGTGTGTAATCACACATTCAATCTTCCCTGGTAACACGATCAAAACGTTAGGACAAAATGAAAAGAAAAGGAGGCAAAACAAACCTTTCCAAGCAGGCATAATTCTACAAACAACATAATTCTACAAACATATAAAGTTATAAATTAAACCATGAATCTAAAACAACCTTGATGCATAAAACATCCAATTAAAATTCAGTTTACTTTGGAAACCTTACTTTGATTCTTTCGAATCCAAAGAGAACACCCAAAATTCAGTTTTCAAGTAAAAAATAATAAAAGTTTGTTTTCTCTTCTACAAAAACTAAAATTTTGATACTTGAAATAGAGTGAAGGTTTAGTTTTTTATTTATATTTTAATAAAGTGATATAGTTGAAGATATGAGTGTAATTAATGAGTGTACATAGTATTTGATTTATTTTTAATTAAACTAATTTGTCCTTATTGGTAAATTCCTATTGGGATATTTTTGTAATTAAATTTTTTATTAAAATATGGGTGTGCTTATCATATTTATGGGTGTCAATATCCTCACCCTTTAGTATATTACTAGATTGCATCCCACAGGATGTGTGGGAATTGTAAAATGTAACGAAACAAAAAATTAAATTAAATAGTCGTGATTTAACTTATTGGTCTAAGATATTGGATGCATTGGTGATGAAAAACAATCATGGGGCGTTTCTTAAGTGGCGTGTTTACTAATCAAGAATTCTTCCTAAGAAAGGGAATTAAGTTACTGGTTTTTAAATTCATGTGTTTACTAAATTTGTGGGGAATTAAGTTTCATGGACCCCACAAATATATCAGGAATTAAGTTCCTTCCCCCCACCCAACCTAGGAATTAAATTCCATTTTCTAATTGAAAAGGGAATTCATGTATTTTTA
Organism: Acer yangbiense; assembly: GCA_008009225.1. Taxonomy (NCBI): domain Eukaryota; kingdom Viridiplantae; phylum Streptophyta; class Magnoliopsida; order Sapindales; family Sapindaceae; genus Acer; species Acer yangbiense. The sequence goes on along the minus strand of CM017773.1, from coordinate 18,574,223 downwards.
CTAAAATATCGTCATCTAACATTAATAAATAAATAAATAAACAACTATATTTCTATTTTGTCATTTTCTTTTAGATTGTTCTCTGCTATTCTCTTTTGTTCATTTTTTTTCTCCATATCTTTTTCTTCTCATATAAAATTATGTTTTAAAGAATTATATATATAAATATATATGAACTGCGAATTATTGAAAAAAAAAACACACTGAATTACTACTTTGATTTGGTACATATGAAATAATAATAATAATAATAATAATAATAATAAAACTTTGAATTCACGTTGCCTTGAATTTCATGCTTTTGTTTGAAATTATTTCTTTGTATTTCTTTTTTTAATATATATATACTGTGAATAAGAGGTAATAGCATAAAATTAATTATGTTTTCAAATGTGCATAATTAATCAATTTTTAATTAATATTAAACTAATTAGTTAAAATTTTATAATATAAATATGTTAATTATTTTTGTTACAGTGTTATGAATAATATGAAATATATTTTTTGATATTAAAAAAATAAAAAATAAATAAACCGTCTATATGTACAAATGTATTTTTGTAATCAACTTTGTATCATCCTCATTCCATTTTTTTTATTCTTAAAAAGTTGGTAAACGCTGGAATGAAATTTAGTAATTTAATTCCGATTCCCCTCCATTCCCTTTCCAATAGAACTTAATTCCGATTCTTTTCATTCTCGATTAGTTAACATACCCTAGATTTATTTCTTTGACATCTCCAACATAAAATTAATTAATGGTCAAGTCAATCTTTCTTATGTGGTATGTTGAGGCTCCATGATATTATATTATTCATCAAGCATTAAAGAAAAATATATATGATCTAATAATAGTAATAATTCTCATTAAATTAGATACCATAAAAAAAAAAAAAAAAATTCTCATTAAATCTAGAAAATCCACCGTTCATTGAAAAAAAAATGAAGAGTTGAAGAATATAAAACTGAATGGTTGAATATAATTTTATTTAAAAAAAAAAAAAAACTAATTAATGGTCAATTTTTCTCATGTCGTGCGGCTCTGCCCTGATTGTGCAAGCAATTCCAAAGTTGCCACGTCGTCCCCAGGATAAAACAGCCAAGAATCACCTCTGTCTCGGAACTTCTTTGCATGAAGAAGAACCGGAATGCTCAAACTCTTTCAAAGATTGCTCGGAATACTAACAAGGAATATTCAAGAATTTCTTAAAATTGCATTAACTAAAATTTTTAATGAAATACAAGGAATACCGTTAAAATGAAATAAAAACTGATTTAGTAATAACTACAATTTTTATTTTTATTTAAAAAAAAAAACGTTTTATACGTTGTTGACTTCTTGTTATCAGTTAACAACATTCAAACACAATGCCTTTATAATATTTAAACAAATAATTAAAGTTGTTATCAGATAACAAAAACGTTTTATAATAATAATTACACTAATTTAAACAAAGAATCATTTTATAACAATTGAAAAAAAAAAAACGTAATAGCAACTGTTATGCAATTTTTAAATTCAAAATTTTTTTTGTTGAATAAATATATTAACAACACTACAGTTTTAACTAAAATAGATCAAAAATATTACATGAACTATACACAAATAAATAAAATATATAAAAAAATCAAATCACATGTTCACTTAAACTAAGAACATTCCATGGAGATCCATTAATCCTAAAAAATGACTAAAAAAGATACACCAAAATATAAGTTTTTTTTTATTAAAAAAAAATTAAATAGAGAAAAGTGAAATCATAAATGATGAACCTTAGAGTTGAGGGAATTTGGGCAGGCAGTGGCCTGTTGTTTTTAGCCATATTTTCAATATGTAAGAAACAAAGCAAAGCAAATAGATAAACAGAGCAAAAGTAACCGTGACAAAACTACAATATTTGATTTCAAATCATGTAATTATAATTATAATTATAATAGAAAATCAAAGAAAACAAAGACCTGTATACATATTTGATCATTATATTCAATAATATAATTATATGTGATTTCAAATCCGGAAACAAATATACATATTTGATCACTATAATTAAAAATGAATAATTTTAAAATGAAAAAAAGAAAAGGATTTATATATATATACTATGGATTCTTCAATGGAGAAATTAAATTTATAGAAAATGGATTAGAAAATGAATGATTTTTTTTTTTTTTTTTTTATGGGATTGGTTAAAAGAATTTAATCATTATCCCATTAATTATGGGATTGTCTCTTGATTTGTGATTTATTGGATTGTGTCTTGATTGCCTCTTATTTGTGATTTATAACAAAAAGTCAAAATTTCCCACCTAATACAAATTTTCAATTAATTATATAAAACCTATTCAGATATCAATGATCTAATATATATAGAATTTGATTTTGAATTTATCGAATTATTAATTAATTAGTTAATTTAATTAATCAATTAATATTATTATATTTTGTAACTATTAATGTAATTGCCTCTTATTCGTGATTTATGATAAAAAGTCAAAACTTTCCCACCTAATACAAATTTTGAATTAATTATGAAACCTATTTCGGAGATCTTAATATATATAGAATTTGATTTGAATTTATCAAATTATTAAGTAATTATTTAATTTAATTAATCAATTAATATTAATATATTTGTTAACTATTAATGTAGTGTCTTTTGAATTGACCAAATTATTAATTAATTATTTAAATATAATTTATTTAAAAAAAAAAAACAAATTAATGGCTAAGGCTTATTAATGTTTACTAAATTATTAATTAATTAATTTGATTAATCAATTAATATTAGTGATTTTTTTTTTTAACTTAATGTAGTGTCTTTTGCATGTTAAAATAAAAAATAAAAAATTAATGCAGTGTCTTTTAGAATTCATCAATAATTAGTCAAATATAATTTTTAATCGTCAATCTCATAATTGTGAATTGTTATGCAATGCATTAATTGCTTTATCTCTTTATATATATTCACCATCAGTTTTTGGTAACGGTAGATAATAAACATATTTTCTATTAATTAGCTATTCATCGCAATACTATTATATATGAATTTTTTTAAAAAATTAATAATATTTATAATTACCACGTGTCACAACCATATCAAAAGTAGGAAAAATGGTATTATTATTATTGATTTGAATATTTTCTAAGCATTTATTAAATTGCTACATAGCGACCTCTGATCAAAAAAGGTTATTATTATATTATTTATTTATTTATTTATTATTATTATGATATTGATTTGAATATTTTCAAAGCATTTATTTAATTGCCAATATTATTATATATTGATGATTTGAACATTTTCTAAACATTTATTAATTTGTCACATGGCAGCCTCTGATTAAAAAGGATGTTATTATATTATTATATATGATATATGATATATGATTAAACAAGGTTTACGGTGCCATAATTATCAACCTGCAATAACATAAGCTACAATAAACTACAGTAATAAACTATGAAAGGGTCAGGAAAAATACAGGTATGGCACACCAGATCAATCAAGTAATAACACAAATGAACTTTCACACATTCAATCAAGATGGAGAGGATTATTATTTGAATTACATGTTAACAACAGTAGAATTTACCACAAGAAACTGTTACAATAACATTAGAACAGGCATCAGACAAAACTTTACTGAGCAACAATGTGATAATATCATTTTAACAATTTAACAATGTGTTGAATATATATTCTCAGGCATTAATATCATTTTAACAATTTAACAATGTGTTGAACATATATTCTCAGGCGAATAGAATTGCTTGGAGCTTGATAACAAGAATCCGGATATTTTCTCCTGATTCCTGAATATATAACCCTAGAGAAGAATACATTGATTGCATACTAATGAATGATTGAGCCCAGGTGTATTTGCATCGAAGGACATATGAAATTTTTATGAGTGTAGGAAATAGATAAAAAGAACTTGATATTAATAACTTGTACCTAGTTCAGGTCAACAATATTGGCAGACGATTTCTACAGCAAGTACTTCAGGCAAAAGAGTGTAGTATCGTGTAATATTGCATAGACATACACACAAGTAAGAAATTTGTTATTATTCCAGAAACATAAACCAATAGATAACATGAACAGTGTCAAGGTGGTCTCATTGTTCCCAACAAATGAGACCCATATAATAGAAACATGTCAGCTGCATCCTGAATGATCAGGGAATTACCACACAGAAATCTAGCTGTTTGGCTTCCTCCATCTACTATTTCTCATTTCCTTTAAGAGATCACAGTAAAGCTATCCACAAAATCTCATTCAGAATTTAATAGTTCTGCTTTTGGGTCAATTACTAGTGTGATTATCAAACCTAAACCATTCCCTCCCACAATTGTGATTTAACAAGAAGTCCATTTCTGCCTTTCATCACTTATAGCCGGTGATTTTAAACTTGAGTGATAACATAATAATGAATTTACTTATTGCCCCTGTATTAGGCAATAAGTTACTAGCTTACTGCATTTCAGCAGGTACAAGTTATGATAGGGCCCACTACTACTATAACACTAAGAAACATGGCCTTGGTGATCTTAGGTTTCTGGTAAATAAAATTAATCGATTATATTCTTTCTATTGTGCAAGATCCGGAGATATATCGGCACATGAGAATGATAATATCTGTCTGTATCAAGGGTCAAGGTAGATTGCTAATGACAATAGGCATTTGTCTAAGCAAAACAGAAAATACAGTGCCTCGAGGGAGAATTCTCATTCAACATGACCTGTTTTAATGCAACAAACTTCAAACTGTTGTTAGATATTTACTTGCTAGCCTCACCACGCAGGCCTTCATTAGCTTCTGATAAACTTAAAAATTAGTCCAAATTTTTTTGCCTCCGTTAATTGGTATCTGTGGTCATTAGTTAAATGTTTTGAAAACACAAATAGTCATTTGAAAATAAACTTTCACAACCTTATCCAGCGGTGTCTTCTTTTAATGGAGACCTTCCTATATCAATAATGTGGCCCTATTCACAAACCACTTAGTTTTGTCAACCATAATGTAATTGAGACAGCACATCATCACAATCACAATCACAATCACAATCATCTCTACTATATGAGTTGATTTTTAAAATCATAACAGTAGCATGTATACCACTCTCTATAACATCACCAACAAGTTTCAAAAGTTTAACGCGATCAAATGGTAAGGATAGAAATAGAACAAGATATTACCCTTAACTACAAAACCCTTTTGTTTGCGCACATGCTCATAGTTGTATCATGTATGGTGTTGAATAACTATACACAGAACCATTGATTATTACCACCTCCTTATTTTTGTGCTCTACATTAACTAACATGAGTTACTTAGACTCATAACCACTCTTTAAGATTATTGTGACATAATTAGACTCATAACCTGAACCTAAATCTCTTGGGTTAAGGCATTGCAATTATTATCAATGAGAGTTGATTAAGATTAAACCGGGACAAACAGGCTTTAAACATAAATATTATAGCATAATTAAATTTGTTTCTCAACATCAATTTTGGTTTACATAAAGGCAATGCAATGAGTGAAAATAAGTGCGTACCATCTCCCGAAAAGAAAAGCGACTTACCTTCCAAGGAGCAAACAGATCCCAACCAGGCCGAAACCCTGTGGCACATATTACAGCTTCTGAATCATCACCTATAACTTGTGCTATTTTTTCAGAATCCTGTCACATCCACTTTTACCTGCAAAGTAAAAATACTCATACATGCCACTAAAATCCAAAGACAATCAATATAGTTATTCAATTTTAGGAAAAACAAAAACCAATCGAATTTCTGTTTCTACTTAAAGCCTGATGTCAGAAGTAGAAAAAACTAACAATGTGAAGATGTGGGTTGTCATTTAATAGAGCAGTTCTAGCCTTATCCAAGTCACGAACTCCGGCCTTGACAGCAAAACCCTTAGCTAGCAGCTGCTCAACAATCCTTTTACCAGTACTTCCAGTTGCTCCAGCCACAAAAATCTTCTTATTCACACTCACATTCTCTTCTATCTTCTATGTTACTTCCTCAGTTATTTCACTTCCTTATATCTAACAACATATAATATAGAGAAATTTTGAGTATACATTCTACAACTACAAGTCGGGAGGAGCGCTAACTAATTTCAGAGAATTCAATTACCCTGAACAAAAAAATTAAATTAGAAATCTTCCTAGACTAGAGTAACTAAACAGACTACGTAATATTCGAAATTTGATGGAGTTGTTAGCAACCAAAGAGTAAATATTAGGTGGTGTTACTGTAGTGGAGTTGAGTGAAAGAGACCTGGTTTTGAGTGTGGTGGTGAAGAGAGTGAGAGAGAGGAATTTGGGGATGGGAATGGTAAGAGCGTTGAGTCCAGAGAGTTCTGGTTGAGTTTTTGAGAATCAGAGTGGCTGCCATAGACTACACACTTGACTCTACAATTGAACTCCGTGAGATAAATTTAGTGTGTAGTCATGGCGGCCACTGCTCTAATAGGAGTATTATCTCTCCTCTAATAGTCATGCAAGCCAGAGAGGAATCCTGTGAATCTGAACCTAGATCTCCATTTTGTCAAACGATAACTTCAAGATTTCTCCTGATCCCACTGGTTTTTCAAGAGCAATTAGACACTGATTGAAGTGCCAGGGTCCACGCCTCCATACCATAGATCGATCCTCTAGTTGGCTAAAATGAAAGACGAAAATATTATCACCAACCGATTCAATTTCGTCTTGGCCGATTTTACTCCATAACTGTTCAATCACCCCTATGAACGCCTCCCTATTCACTCTTCTTCCGGTCAAAACCTTTCCCACCAAGCAATGAGTTACATCATTAAACCCCTCCTGCATATCTTCTCCAGAAATTTGACAAGTCACAACATCTTCATCATACAAGGAAAGCACCTGGCATGACTTTGCCATTTCCTCAGTATCCATAGATCTACTAGCTTACCCCAGAAACAAAACCTAACTCACAACCATACAAACTAATCGGAGTCCCACTCACAGCCGAGAGAAACCCAGAGAAATTAGAGAGCAAACCCTGTCACAAATCAACTCACAGCTGTGAAAAACCCAGAAATTTAGTGAACAAACCTACTCCCACAATTTAGTAACGAGCATCTGATCCAGTGTTGACAACTTCCTCTAGATCTGCAATGTTTATTAAATCCAAGCGATTTGCCCTCATATGTTGCCCAAATATGGTATTAAATGCTTCCGTCCTGCAAGCCAGCAAGGGAAAATATTTAGAACTATATAAGAAGAGATTAGTTACAGCAATAAATTGAGAAATCCAGGTCAACAAAAAATATGACATTGCAACTATGCAAGTACTTGCTATGAACATACCTTTGAGGAGAGACATTGACAGCATATTCACCTGCAGGAGATTCATCTACTTCCATCACATCTGCTGTTGAACTAATGAAGCAAGAATGATAATAAGGTCAACTATCACTAATTCTAGCCTCACTAATAAAGCAACGGTAGGTGTTAAAGGAAATATGTCACTGCATAAAACTCCTCTATGTTGAAAGCACATATTTAAACTAGGCAATAACCCCTATTGCAGTAATCTTAAATCTAGAAAAAGAAAAAAGAAAAAAGAAAAAAAAAAAAAAGCATGCTTTCATTTTTACTGTAATTTGCAATTTATGAGTTAGCATTTATTAAGTATATTTAAACCAAGTTATAAAGAACACAAATTTGATAATAAAAAACGTTGATGTTAAATTGGTCATTCTTCACATTTATTCTATTTTCTTAACTATATTTAATGTACTTTTGCGCTTTTGGTTTGTTCAAATTAAAAAGAAATCAAAATGTTGGCAAATAGAAAAGTGAAGTGATTGTTAAGAAATGTGACTTATTATACTCACCGTTCATTATCAGTAGTATCACGTTCCACTCTGCCAGTATGCTGCTCAACTCTGCGATTTCTCTCTGATTCTATCAGCTTCTCTTGTTCACGCTCCTCCATCTCATTCAATTCTTTGTGATATATTGCAAAATTTAAAACTTTTACGGCAGCTTCAACATCAGACTTTGAAACCTGCCAAGACAGATTTATAATACTCTGTTATGTTTCCATGCTCACATACTTGACATAAATAAATCATAACTTCATAAGAAAGACTTCATAAGAAAGACTAGCAGGCCCATTTTAGTCCTACAAGCATAAGATTATCCTTTGCACCTCTTCATTCAAAGATTAAATTCAAAGGATCAAATCAATTTCTAAAAACCAAGAGACAATATGAACATAAATCCAAAGATAGAGAAAGCATATCAGTGACATAAAGTAGGTACCTTCCTGCTCAACTTCAGTTTGGCATGAGCAGTTGAGAGACCAGAGACGTATTATAGTTTCTAATGTTCTGGCCGTAATTGGAAGCGTTCCCCAGTCTACAAATACCAAGCAGCATATTAGATGATTAAAAACAATATTATTACCAACAATATTATTGTGGTAATTATGCCCAAGATGGTTTGCTAACAGATTATGAAGACCAACCTTGCATTAGAATTGTTATTCCTGAGTTCTGCATATGATGTTGCAATGTATTCAGATGCCTGTCGATAAAAACAAAAGGAAGGACAGTCAGATTAAAATGAGGTTGGTAGGGGTGAGAGGTTTACCAGAAAGAAGTTCTCAAGCTAAAAGATGGGTTATTTTGAATTGAAAGAAGAGGATACAGCACTTAAGAAACTAAAAGACACGATAAAATAGATAGATTGCCAAACAATAAAATATTGATTTATAAAAACATAAAGAATTATAACCTCATCAATTAGCGCAAGCTGAATCCTAAGTTTTGCATAATGAATATACTTTTTAAGAAACTTGATTGTGAGGGTATCTCTCTTTTGACCCCTTTGTACTTTCTTCCCGTGAAGCATTCGGTTATACTTGACAAAGACAAAGTCAGTATCAGTTTCATCTTGAACTTCCATCAAGACCTCCCTCTCCTACATTATTAGGTTACATTAGCTAACACTTCCAAACTTAGCATACAGTTACCAAGTTCTTCAAACTCAAGAAAACAGCTGACCTACCTCCATCAATTACAGATCGGATTCGGTGCATTCGTAAGACATGATCGAAATTTGACGGTCAATATCAGCATCCATTTGATCCAATAAAATGAATAGTAGATCAAAATGAGAAAGCAAAGAGTCCGGAAGTCCAATATTCTTTGTTGGAGTAATTGAACAGTCATACTGTATGTCCCACCAACAACCATTATCAAATCAAGTTAAGCAACTGAAGTGTCAATATGAAATGATGTACTTGTTTGTGGTATAACAGTTCACTAAATTGAAACAAACGTTCCACTTACAGTTCCATATATGGGATTATCAGCAGCCACCAGTCCACCACGCTACATCGAGCATTCAGAGATGCATGAAAACCAGCTTTGGCAATAGTTACAGTCTGCTGCTCCATTACTTCATGTATAGCAACACGATCTTGATCATTCATTTTGTCAAACTCATCTATGCAGACAACACCTCGATCAGCAAGAACCATGGCCCCAGCTTTGAGCCTTCTTTCTCCTGGACACAAGTATATTTATTTTCCTGAAAAACTAGCAATTAAAGCTAAGTTGCTATAACTCATTGAAGTGGTTGTCAAACCAAACCAACCCCAGAAGAACCCTGACCAGTCGTTGAAATGGCCAATGGAGCAATATTCATAATTGCTCTCAAAAGTTGAGACTTGGCAACAGAAGGATCACCCAACCATCATCATGTTAATGTCCCTGAACGAAACAATACATTAGTTAAGCAAGATTGAAGATTAAACATTAAAAGGGGACTTAAGGATTAGTCCTGGTTGAAGCATAATTTTAGAATAAGGGAGACTACGTTCATGTAGCAAAACACATATTGGGCTAAACACATTATTGGAATAATGGATTTTTTAGTACAGTATCATTCAGAGACATAATGCCAACATAAGAGAATTGGTTTTGTAGTTTATTTTACTTGTCAATCCATTTAAACATCATCAATCAATGACATAGTTGGGAGCAACATCTAAAATCCTGTTGACATAGTTTCGTAGTTTCTTTTACTTGTCAATCCATTTAAACATCATCATTAATCATATCATGCAGATATGAACACATCCAAATGCAGCTTCCATGACCACTAAGACTACATAAAATCCAAATTAAGAGGAACTAAATGATACCTCGATGCAGAGAATTCCCAGTTTCTGGTTCTTTGGCCACAGTATCAGAGGGCACATATCTGCTTCTCATCATCTTATACTGGTACGATACATGTGAGGAAATGACTCAGGGACTGCTTTCGGAGCAGGTTTAGCCACTTGGGGGTCCCCGAAAACATTCCAAAGCCTTAGCGTTTCATCTGGTGCTGCTGATGCCACTGTGCAACCATTTGGGCTCTGAAGAAAAAAGAAGTTATCAAAATATATTCATGAAGCCAAGTAAAATGTTGATATCAAACAAGACATTATACTGTTTTACCTGTGCCATAAAAAGGACTCTGGAGGTATGCTCAGTGAGCACTGCTGTCTTGACCATAGATGGGTACTTCCATAAAGCGAGCTGATTCTGAGTAAATCCGCCATGAGAGCTAAGCAGCTCCCTCTCATTGTTGTTCCACAGCAGAGCACAGACTTGAGAGCCGGTATCTATAGAGTTCAAGCAAGCACCATTGTGGGTGTTCCAGAACTTTATACACCTATCACCTTCTCCTCCTCCAGTTGCCAGCAAATTTCCCTGGAAAGGACACCAAGCAAGAGCCCTGACAGCAGAAGTGTGTTCCTCCAACCTATGAAGCCATTGTGTGGCAGGATCCATGGATCTTCTGTTGTCCCATATGTGGAGGAGATTGTCATTGCCTCCACTGGCTAGTTGTTGGCCTGAGGGCGACCATTTCAAGCCACAAACCTCTTGAGTGTGACCTCTGTATGTTTCAACCACATGATCTCGAATTCTCACATCATTGTTAACGACGTTCCCATCCATATCTCCTGTTGTGAGGATTTGGTTGTTCCATGCAAGAGACCCTACTCCTGAACTGTGTCCACCTCTCAGAGTTGTTAGCTGCACAAACACGCACAACAAATACAGGGAATGAATACAGAATGTAAATTCATCTAAAACCTCAAAGGAACCCATCCATCCAGAATGTAAATTTTATCCCAACAAACCTTTCTTTTAGCAGTAGAATCCCATATTTGTACTTCAGAATTGTTCCAGCCAATAGCGATATGACGACCATCAGGAGCCCAACTGACACTTGTGACAAGTTGATCATCGATGGTGACAAGTTCTGAGGTGTCATAATCCGAAAGAAGCCAAGGATCCCTCAAGAAGACTGTACTTTCCACAGCAATTGCCAAAACATTGCTGCTTCCCCAATCCAACAGGTTCAAACGGTAATCATCCACAAGACCAGGAGCATACAATATTTTCTCAGGTTTCTGTACAAACGAAATCAAAATAATAATCAGATTAAATAAATCAAACACACACACTTGAAAGAAAATCAAGTGACCCATTACTTTAAATAATGCAATGGATTATGACCCACCTGAGGGATAATGCGTTTGCGAGGTTTGGTGGGTTTAGAGTGATGAGTTCCACTTCCAGAATGTGATTGTGGGATGAGTTCAACCCGGTTCGGTGGCTTGTTCTTGAAAGCAAGAATCCGACAGCGGTTCATATTAAAGATCTCCGCCATTTGCCTCCGGTATTCCTCCCTGGACGGCGAGCTCATGCCAAAGCAAGAATCCGCGTTCAGGTCCTCTTCAACTTTCTTCTTCCCTCCATTGAGCATGTAATGGGCATAATTGAAGTCCGTTGCAGATCTGTTTGGAATGAATCTGTCCAACTGCGATCAAGAAACATCAATCAGATGTCAAAAATCAAAATACAACAAAAAAAACAAAAAACAAAGTTGCCCAAGATTAAAAATTCCTAACATTTTCATCAGATTTCTTCTTTCGGTGAAGAAGAGGTGAGCATCTAGATCGTCTCAGTAGGCCTGAATCCATAGAAAAAAAAAACACAGAAATAAAGAGAATTAGAGATGAAAGAAACAAAAAAGAAACAAAAAAGAAACAATACAGTCGAAAGATCAATTGGATTGGTGAGCAGAGAGAGAGAGCAGAAGAAGTGGGTCGGTCGGTTGCAGAGAGAGAGAGAGAAAGCAAGTAGGTTGCAACGGCTATATTCTTTAGTACTCTTTAATATTTGATTTTTGTAAATACACTCTGTATATAAACGGGCTATATACTTTTGTTTTTTTGTTTTTTATTTTTTATTTTTTTATCTAATCATTTACACACGTAAGTTGGTGGGGCTTTTTCGGAAGTATTTGACTCGGTTTTTGTACGATTTGGGTCTAGCTCTATTTGGGTCAAGCCGTCAAGGCATATTAATAGGTTGGATTACTAAAAGGAGTGCATTTTTCTCACCCACATTAACTAGAGGTAACCATTACCTCCTACCCCAAGTGTTGACATGTGTCCCAAACTTAACCAAAATTTGGGACACGTGTCAACACTTGGAGTGGGGGGTAATGGTTACCTCTAGTTAATGTGGGTAAGCAAAAATGAACTCTACTAAAATAGTGGCAATATTTACACCTTTCAAAATCTTTATGTTCACCCCAAATCAATATATTAAAAAAATTCCAATGTTACCCTTAAATAAAACTGTTTAAATGATTAATATAAATATAAATCGTGCAACATATTAATTAAATATATACATTTTAGATATTTTAATAAATATTATAATTAGTTATACATAAAAAGAAATTACTTCTAATATAAGAATGAATAGTTATGTTAGTATCTTACCAACTTGATCAAAAGTATCGATGTAATTGTCTAAACGGCTAAAAGGGACAAAAGAGAATTCATGTGTGTTTTTTGAAGTGCCTACAATATCCTCTCTTTCAATTTCTTCTACCATTGTTCCGCCGTCAATAATCCATTGGTATTCATTATTCACGACTCTATGATTTGGCAAGATAGGTCTAACATTTGCATTTGTGATGTGATACTTTTTGTATACTGTTAATGTGTCCTCAAATGCATGTATGTTTTTGTCAAAGATGGTAACCTGAATTCTTGTTCCTTGCAAAATGATGGAAAATGATATTAAAATACATATTGAATATGTTGATATATAGAGAAGATAAATATATACTTGTATTGAATAAGTTCATAAAGTATATTGGAATCCAACTATCTTTATTAATATATTTATTAACTGTTAATGTAATTGCCTCTTATTCATGATTTATGACAAAAAGTCAAAAGACTCAAAACTTTCCCATCTAATACAAATTTTGAATTATTTATAAAACCTATTTAGATTTCGGTGATCTTAATATATATAGAATTTGATTTTCAATTTGTCAAATAATTAATTAATTATTTAATTTAATTAATCTATTAATATTAATATATATTTTAACTATTAATGTAGTGTTTTTTGAATTGACCAAACTATTAATAAATTATTTAAATATAATTTATTTTAAAAAAACAAATTAATGGCTACTAAATTATTAATTAATTAATTAGTTAATTTGATTAATCAATTAATATTAATGATTTTTTTAAACTATTATGTAGTGTCTTTTGCATGTTTAAAAACAAAATTAATGCGATGTCTTTTAGAATTCATCAATAATTAGTTAAATATAATTTTTAATCATCAATCTCATAATTGTGAATCTCTATGCAATGCATTAATTGCTTCATCTCTTTATATATATTCACTATCAATTTTTGGTAAACATATTCTCTATTGATTAGCTATTCATTGTAACAGTCTTTCTATTGTCAATTCGTCCTGACAATAAATATATCAGGACAAAGAATGTGATCATAGATTATAGAGAAGTTTTGACAAGTACTTACACTTTGAGTCAAAGTATGTACATTATTTATTGTCACGACGAACTGACAATAGAAAATTTGTTCATTGTAATACTATTATATATGATTTAAAAAAAAAATTAACAATATTTATGATTACCACGTGTCACAACCACATCAAAAGTAGGAAAAAGGCTATTATTATATTTTATTTTGTTTGAAAATGTTATTATTATATTATTATATACGATATATGATATGATTATATTTTATGAATATTTTCAAAGCATTTATTCAAGTGGAAATTGCCCAAACTGACCCATCTAATTATGAGATTTTCTTTTTTAACCACATGCATACTTTTAATTGTTTTTAACCATGTTTTTGAGAAATTACTCAAAAGCCCTCATATAAAAACCCCTAAATCAGCTCTCTCTCTCTCCTTTCTTTTCTTTTTCTTTCTCTCTCCTCTGCTCTCTCTCACGATCAGCCTCTCTCTCTCCCCGGTTTGCCTCTCTCTCTCTCTCTCCGATCTGCCACACACTCTCCCCGATCTGCCTCTCGTCGGCGTCGGCGAGCTTCTGGGCGTCGCGGCAGCCCCTCACGCGCAGCTGGATCGCCGTTTCGTTGCTTCGGCGGTTCGCTGCAGCTTCGTCGACGACGGGCTGGCGACGGGATAACGATGGCGACGGGATCGTTCGCTGGTTCACCGACGGGACGACGATGGCCTCCATGGATCTGCAACAAAAAAGAAAAAAGAAAAAAAAAAAACCTAAACCTAAGGAAGAAGAAGAGGAAGAAGAGGGGAAAATTTTATTTTAGTCCAGATTTCAAGTTTGAATATTTCTATTTTAGGCATGATTTCAAGTTTGGATATTTTCATTTAGGCATGATTTCAAGTTTGGATATTTTCATTTAGGCATGATTTCAAGTTTGTGTATTTCAATTTAGTCGTGATTTCAAGTTTGCTTTGGGGTTTAACAAACACTATTTTCAGGGGTACTCTGGTAATTTATGGTACTAAACTGAATTTTTTTTTAAAAAGTGGTTATTAACAATTATAATTTCAAAAGTGGTTAAAAACAAAAGTATGATAATTTGGTTGGTTACTATTGGTTTTCTCTCATTGCCAATATTATTATATATTATTAATTTGAATATTTTCTAAGCATTTATTAAATTGCTACATGGCGGCCTTTGGTCAAAAAAGGTTGTTATTATTATATTATTATTATATTGATTTGAATATTTTCAAAGCATTTATTTAAGGAAAATACTTGGGTATTGACTGGTTAGCACCCAAGGTACTGACTTTGTGTTTTGATTGGTTGAAAAATCCAACACCAGCCCTATGAATTTAATATCAGGTACCTTAAATGGTTTTTTCAACTAATTAAAACACAAAGTCAATACCTTGAGTGCTGAGTAATTGCCCTTTATTTAATTGCCAATATTATAATATATTATTGATTTGAATGTTTTCTAAGCATTTATTAAGGGCCCGTCCTGCAAACCGTTTTTTGTTTTTGTTTTTCGAAAAGAAAAATGAAAATGAAAACAGTGTTTTTGGTTTCATTTTTGAATTCCGAATACGCGTCTGGTAGCATTTACTGGAATCCGTATTTTGAAAATAAAAACGGAAAAAACGCGTCCGGTAGGATAAATCGAAAACTTTCAAAAATTGAAATTAATATAAACAAATTAATTAAAATAATTAACCATTTTTTTAAATATAATTAATAAATTAACACAAAACCCTTATCAGTGGAAGAGGAAGAAGAAGAAGAAGAAGAGGAGGAGGAGGAGGAAGACCAGATCAGTGACTGCAAGAGGGATCGGCGGCAATCGGCAATCGGCGATCGGCGGCAATCGGCAATCGGCAATCGGCGATCGGCGGCAATCGGCAATCGGCGATCGGCGAAGGAGGAAGAGGAAGAAGAAGAAGAAGAAGAAGAAGAGGAGGAGGAGGAGGAAGACCAGATCGGCGACTGCAAGAGGGATCGGCGGCAATCGGCAATCGGCGATCGGCGAAGGAGAAAGAGGAAGAAGAAGAAGAAGAAGAAGAAGAAGAAGAAGAAGAGGAAGAAGAAGAAGGAGACGGAGCGATCGGCGGAGGAGGAAGAGGAAGAAGAAGAAGAAGAAGAAGAAGGAGACGGAGCGATCGACGGCGGAGGAGGAGGAGGAAGAGGAGGAAGAAGAAGAAGAAGACGGCGGCGAGCAACGAGCGGCGAGCGACGGAGAAGACCAGATCGGTCGGCGGCGGCGAGCAGTCGGAGATGAAGGAGGAAGAAAGAAGTGGAGTTGAGGAAGAAGAAGATGGGATCTGTGGATGAGAAAAATGAAAAAAAAAATTATTTTTTTGTTAATTTTTTTGAAATTGTATTTGAAATACAGAAAACAACTTTTTTTTGTTTTTCAAAATTTCCACTTTTAACACTTGACTTTGTTTTTGTTTTTGTTTTTGTTTTTGATTTCTGAAAATAAAATGAAAAACGGTTTACAGGACTCGAATTCGAAATCATTTTTAGAAAATAAAAACAAAAACAAAAACAGCTGAAAACAGCCTGCAGGACGGGGGCTAAATTGCCACATGGCAACCTCTGGTTAAAAAAGGATGTTATTATATTATATGATATGATTATTATTATGATATTGATTTAAATATTTTCAAAGCATTTATTTAATTGTCAATATTATTATATATTATTGATTTGAATATTTTCTAAGCATTTATTAAATTGTCACATGGCAGCCTCTGGTTAAAAAGGGATGTTATTATATTATTATATGGATAACACTTGGGTGCTGACCGGTCAGTACCCAAGGTACTGACCAACCCAATGGTTGGTTGCCACGTAACCCAAAACAAGGAGAAAAATGTAAAAAGTGAAAGAGATGTGGTCACGTGGCAACACCCCATTGGGTGGTCAGTATGCTTGGGTACTGACCAGTCAGTACCTAAGCATTTTCCTTATTATATATGATTATTATTATGGTATTAATTTAAATATTTTCAAAGCATTTATTTAATTGCCAATATTATTATATATTATTGATTTGAATATTTTCTAAGCATTTATTAAATTGCCACATGGCAACCTTTGGTTAAAAAGGATGTTATTATATTATTATATATGACTAGTTTGTCAACCCGTGCAATACACGAGCTTTGTTAAAAAATATATTTAAAATTTGCTTTTACTTTTCTTATTTTCTATCTTAATTTTTCATTTCATAATATAATTTAGTTATTTAGGCTAAATTAATGTGTCAAGTGTATTGAATAACGTGGTAAAGCAACATAATTATTGAAATGGTGGTCAATTGCAACCCAACAAATTTCTCCCAAGAAAAATTTAGGATCTTTGTATGTAAGAGTCTATTTTATAGTAAAATAAAAAAATTTAGAGTCTATAGACTCTTAAAAAATACAAAAGTCTCCGATATTTATGATTTTATTTAATAAGAGTCATATGTCAATTGGGAAAAGTAAAAGTCAAATACAAATTTGAACCAAAAGTTCAAATATTAAATTCAAATTAATCATATTAAATGATATTATTTAAATTAAAATTCATAATACAGATAGTAGTTTACTAATATTTAAAACAAATCTAATGATAAGAACATAATAATCATTATTAATATTATTACAATGGTTGTGTCTCTTTATCTTTTTAATTATGTTCTTATTAATTAGTAATTAATAAGAATATAATTACAAATAGTATGACTCTTTAACTTTTTAAATTTTCCTAAAATGTTTTTGGTAGTTATGTTTAACATAATTATAAAGGTCGTGGCTCTCTATCTATTTAGCCATGAAAAAAAAATTACATTAATTAATAATTAATAAGAATATAATTACAAATATTGTAACTCATTAACTTTTTTAAATTTTCCGATAGTGTTTTGGCAAATTGTTTTTAAAAATTATTTGATTACTTTTATTCCACGTTTTTTAATTTTCTTATAACGTTATTTACTTGATTTAATTTATTATTGTTGTTGTAAAGGAAAAAGTGAAATTAGCCTTTTTCTTTTTAATCCATATTGTTATAATTATTTGTTTACTCGGATTGTTTTGATTTTTTGAATACTTTTTAATTTTCCAGATTTGTTTTTTAAAAAAAATCTGAAAACTTTTTTTTTTTTTTTTTTACACAAATTGTTTTAATTTTGTGATTATATTTTTTATTCCACATTTGTTTAACTTTCCAATTTTAAATAATATATTAGATACATAGAAGATAAAATATGGGTTATAAACGGAGGGAGACAATTCACAAAAAATAATAATAATAAAGGCTAGAGACAAAAAAGTAAGAAAACTTTAACAACACACCCTATGAATTAAGAATTTAACTAAATTAGTAGCGGATAAAAAAAAAATTGGTTAAAAATATATGAGTGAATTCTAAAAGATTATATATATATATATTGTAAGAGAAATTTACAATCATGATTAAGGTTCGAATGTTGTACCTTTTAAGTGATAACAATGATTGTAGTAAAAACCATAGAAATCTCTTAAAAAACATAGGGGAAATTAAACAAAATTAGTGGTACATGTATAAAAAGATGTATGAACACATGAAATTCATGATCGAATGAAAGAAAAAATCATTTAAAATAAACACGAACGGTTTACAATTATAAATATATAGATTATGAACATAAAAGATTATAAAAAAATAAAAAATAAAAAATAAAAAGTTGTATTGGAGATGTTTAAACATGGAAAATTTTTAGAGAGATAGACCACACAAAACAATAGAAAGAATGTTTACAGTGATCTGGTTTGAGAGATTGGATCGAAGGTTACATACTTACATGTATATATAGATGTAGAGTTGGTAAATTTTTTGGAGGAATGTCAAAAGAATTTTAAATATTTAATTATATATTCAATTGATTTAATAGGAAGAATACCAAAAGATAAATATTTATTAATAATATTCTTAAATATATTTAATCATTTATTAAATAGGTTTAATTGAAAGAATTCCAAAAGATAAATAAATAGTAATAATATTTAAAATATATATATATAAAGACAATAAAAACTCATTAATAAGGAAATGAGTAGAGGAATATAACCGGTTACTAAAAACTCATAGTAATAAGGAGATGATTAGATGAAGGATCAATGCATTGAATCAGTAACAATTTATAATCAGTAACAATTCATAATTATGATGTTGATGATTAAGGCATTTATTGATATTATTATTGAATATTATATTTTGTTAATAAAAAAGGCATTCTTGCTTAATTTGTTATTAATGTATTATATATTAACCATATTTAATATCAAATTTCTCTCATGATGACATGTGGCGCTGGTGATACTATATACAGTCTTTCTATTATCAGTTCGAACTGACAAAAGTTATATCAGTTCCTTGTATGTGGGCCACTGGATTTAAATACTTTGACTGACAAGTGCATACAGCCAAGTCAAAGTATTTAAATCCAGTGGCCCACATGCAAGGAACTGATATAACTTTTGTCGGTTCAAACTGATAATAGAATTTCTGATACTATATATATATATATATATATATATATATATATATATATATATATATATATATGATTATATATGATATTGATTTGAATATTTTCAAAGCATTTGTTTAATTGCCAATATTATTATATATTATTGAATTGAATATTTTCCAAACATTTATTAAATTGTCATACGTGGTCTATAGTTAGAAAATGCTTTTATTATATTATTATATATGATATGATTTTGCTAAAATAGCTTGACTATTAAAAAAAATAAGCAAATTTTAGACAATTTCAAAGTTTGGTCAATTTTTTTTTTTTTTTTTTTATGTTTTAAAATAATATTATTTTGCATTTGGCCACTTGCCAATATGGTGTAACTCTCCAAATGGAGCCCTCTCCACCAAGGTTCAAGTGGCCATGCATGCATAGCTATATGCCAATTTTCCCACCATGTGTGTGGGTGTTGTCCCACTTGTATGTGGGTGTTGTCCCACTTGTATGTGGGTGGCTTCTCCCCGTTTGTGGGAGCTGCTCGTCCGGACTGCGTTAGTAGAGCCCAATCTCGCCGATCCCGGCAGTTGTTGTACATTAAAAAAAAAAAAATTATTATTATTTCTATTATAATATTATAAGCCTTAAAAATTAAGCTAAAACAGTTTGGTGTTACTCAGAAGTCAAAACCTCAAAGTTGACTTTGGCTCCATATATATTCTCTCTAATATTTTGGCATTTTATCTCCCACTCCACAAAATTTGTGAAGCATATTTCAATGGCTGCAGGCAGTCCAGGGGCGTAGCCAGGATATTATAGTAGGGTGGGCTAAAAACAAATTTTTTTTCTAAACCCACCTTAATAACTACCGGAGGAAATTTTATTAATTTAGTGTTTTTTTTTTTTGGTATATAATTGTTTAACATTGCAACTTACCGTAAAAAAGAAAAATACAAATTTACTCACATGTCAACTTACTACTACTAAAATTCAACCAAACTTCTATTAAGATTCGATAAAGCAAAATTATCAGCAAGTCGGTCAAGATGATTTATATACTATTTATTACACTGTTTTTTTAGCAATCAATAATATAAATTAAATACTTATATATATATATACATGTTCGGTTAAATTGTGCTTCAAAGATTGGAAGTCATGTTCAACCTTAAAATTTTTATTTTGTTAGTCCGATGTGTTTTGTTTTGTATCTGAACCATTTTGTTATAATTAGGATAGTTTGTAAACAAAATTATAAAACAGGGGTTTTTTCGTAAAAATAATAACAAAGAGGGTAGAAGATTTTGTAAAAAGTAAAAACTTTAAACATTTTTTCAAAAAATCAACCTGGGCTACAGCCCAGGCTACAATACATATAGCTCCGCCAATGGCTGCAGCTAATACTGAGATTGAGAAGATCAACGTCTATGCTCCAGTTTCAACGGATGATCATGACCTTACTCCAAAATTCGATGTCAATGTCGACGTCGACGGTCCGGTGATCACCAAATCCACCCCTGATACTCATGAGAAGAAGAAGAACCAGAAGAGGAGAGTTGCTTATTTCTTTTGCTGTTCAAATATAGAGTTTGATACTACTGATGAGGATGACAAAGCAAAAGCACTTGTGTTTTTTCAAAACACTAACAAGAACAGGTCTTGTGTGACTATGTGTTGTTCCAATTTGGAAATGGGTCCCAAAAACAATTTGGCGAATAAGGTAAATTAAATTCCAAAGTAATTAATTATTCTTCATACATGCCGTAAATTATATGTGTTTGAGAGTGTTTTTGATAGACTCAAAAATAATTTGAAATATTTATCATTTTTTTTTTTTTTTTTTAACAATATCTATTAATCCAGGACAATGGATTTTTTTGAAATATTTCGTCATTAGTAGGATTCAAGCCGCTAACCTCAGAGTCATTTGCCCAAACCACAAGCTCGTCTATCTACCTATTAAGCTACGTATAATTATTTATCAATGTTTTAGTGTTTACGTATTTGTAAGAAAAATAAAATATTTGGAATAACTTTCAAAGAAGTATTGATGAATAAAGTTTGGAGTGGTGCTATTGGCACACCTACTATTGAACTATTTATATCCCACTTTTTAAATTATTTAGTATTTTTTTTCCCTTTATCAAATTACTTAAAGAGACATACCATTTTTATTAAAAAAGTCTTGTACAAAATAAAATTAATAAAACCCTACTTTCCTTATTTCAAAACCCTAATGACATCCTAAAAAAAACCCTAATGACATAGATTATTTCAAATCGCTGAATGTTTACTATTTTTATTTATATATTCTTTCAGATCTCGATCTCATGTTTCCTATGTTTAGTATTTATTGATTTTATTATTTCACATGTTTGTTTTGTTTTTCTTTTCAAATTCCAGATCCATGTTTGCTATTTTTTTCCTCTCGGTTTATTTTCTTTCAGATCTTCCAGGCATACTATGATTTGTATCAATTCTTTTGTAGATTTTATTTTGGATCTTCCAAAGTTAGTTTAATATTATTTACAAAAAAAAAAAAAAAAACAACTAAATCTCACCAAGAATCGTAACCAAAAAAACCTAATTTCTGACGAAACGAAACCGCACCAAAACCCTAATTCAATTGCTCAAAAAAAATCATCAGATGATCAACATCACACTCACAATCTAACACCAGCAATCCAATAAAATTGCATCTAATAAAGATGGTTTCACCATGAAATGAGAAGAAAAAACAAATCATGCGAATAGATGTGAGAAAATTGTATATAAAGATAAGAGATGGAGTGTGTTTTTATTTTTATTTTTATTTCTTTGAAAAAGATATTGGGTGTATTAAGTTTGAAAAATAAGTAAAAGGGTAATCCTGGAAATAAATAAAAAAAAATTAACAAAAGCATTTAATTTTATATAATTAAATCAAAAATTAAAAAAAGTGGGACATAAATAGTTAAATAGTGGGGGCACCAATAGCACCACTCTAAAATTTGGGTCCGCATAAGACCGATCCATCATATATTAGCATATGAGGTGGTGTATCTAATCTAATCAAATTTTGATACGTGAAAAGAGCAGATTAAATATAAAGTGAAGTTTGTTTAAGTTCAATTTCATATCTCTTTTACTCCACTTATTAAAATATAATTATATCAATTGCACCACACCATATGTTTACATACTGTTATGATGCATCTTAAACTTTTTCAAAAATGGTAATAAGTGTTTTTTTTTTTTTTTTTTTTTATATATAAAAAAATAAAAATAAAATCAGTAAAATATGTTCAGATTTTATACAAAATCACTCTCAAGAAAGACATTATAAAATTATCATGTATTTAGTTGTTTGAGGGTTTTAATGTTGTAAAATTACATATGTATTTGTAATTATAGAAGCTTATCTTGTATTGGTGTAATTATGTATTTGGGCACGATGTATGTAGAAAGAATGTTCTATGAATGGTGGTGATATGGAAATTTTTTGTGTTTAATAAGATTCATGATGATCACGATCGGCCAATAATATTCAAAGAAGAGATAAAACCAGCAAGATTCATGAATTTTGATGGGTTTATGTACAGTAAATTTAATTGATTGATTATGAAAATTGATCATTGTGATGCATTGCCTCCCTTCTTGAAAATAGATGATCCTTTTTTCTCTTTAATTTATTTTTATTTATGATTAACTTTATTATCTAAGTTCTTTAATATATATATATTTAAGTTTATAATCATTAGTTTATCATGTAGCCTGTAAATTCTTTGAAATTACATGTAAAACAATAGATAATGGGCATAAATTCAATTATATCCGGTCCTTCTCACACTTTATAGGAGAAACCCATCTTTAAACAGATCAGTGCATATGTAGCAGGATAAGTCTGATCTTGATCTTGTAACGACTTTTCCGAATTCACTATTCTTGAGAGTATTACGAATTGATTCATCTTGTGAAACAATCTTCTTACCCTTTCAAATGATGACAGTTCAAGAGCCCTCATCTGATGGTATAAATTCTTACTTTTGTGAACCTGTTAGCACTCAAGAGATCGATGACCTTTTTTGACAGTGGCAACATGACCATAATTGATCCCAAAAAGCTGACTCCTCGTCAGAAACCATAATCTGCAAATCAACACACAAAGACAAGTTAATTTACACAATATAATATAACAATATTAGACATGTAAATTTTGTAAGGAAGGGAGAAAAGGATACCTGATTAAAAAAAAAAAAAAACAGGAGAAAAATATGGATTACAACGCTTTTCCTTAAAAATGTTGCAATTAATAGCTAGAGTAAGAAAGAGAAATAGGGAGGACCTTAAGAATGTTGAAATGAATCAAATAATTGGGGTAGTGGGCTATATATAGAAAAATATAAGAGGGGAGCAAAAGATTGTAATGAATTCTTTTTGCGACTCTTCATATTACCGTATATAAGTATATAACTAATTAACAATATATATATATATAGTCTTTTTATTATCAGTTCGAACTGACAAAAGTTATATCAGTTCCTTGTATGTGGGCTACTGGATTTAAATATTTTAACTGACAAGTGCATACAACCAAATCAAAGTATTTAAATCTAGTGGCCCACATGCAAGAAACTGATATAACTTTTATCAGTTCAAATTGATAATAGAATTTCTGTATATATATATTACTTATCAACAAAATTAAACAATTAACAATATATATTAAATAGGGCAGTTCATATTATGTAAGAGAGATGAATCAATAAGAGAGAATTTAATATCAAAACTCCATTAATTATTAGATGGATGTTATGAGTTTATGATGAGAAATGTAAAACTTATTTAAATCTAAAACTCCCTCACAGCGACACGTAGCGTTGTGAGGGTCAGCTTTTATATATTATATATAGATATAGATATGATATGAATATTAAATAAATAAAAATAAACAAGTTATTATTAATATTAAATAGATGTCACGTGAGGCTTCCTCATGAGTTGCAAATATTTTCAAGTGAGAATTCTGAAGTAGTCACTAAATTAGATAATATAGACATTACTATAAAAACCGTCGGAGAAAGAGCTGAAAATGTTCCAAATTCTTCCTTTAATTATTGGCTGCTCAACCAAGATCTTGGCACCTTCAACTATTGGAGCGGTATGCTTTTTCTTTAATAATATTCTTCGTATGATTCCTTTCATCATGATTGTAGAATACATTATATAACTTGGGAAAGTCGAAATCTTTACATTTTTTAGTGGTTCATAGCCGCTAATAAGAGATTAACTGTTAACATTTTTTTTTTCTAACACAAGTACAATTTTTGTATTGCATAGATTATTGGGTTTACGGGAAGGTGCTACTTCTTTGCTGGGGTGTGTATGTGTATCTTCTTCTATACAACTCTTGATGTAAATTTTTAATTTGGTTTTGGTGATTGTTCTATACTTGTTTCTTATGATTTGATAATTTACAGTGAGGCATCAATTCCAACAGTGGGGGCAAATCTTCTTGGAGGTTACCACTGATCTTAATAATTTTAAGTTAACTTCAGTCTGGTTAGTCACAGTTACCACAATGAATAATGTTCTTCAAGTTTGAAAAGGTCACGGATACATTTATCGGTAATGATTGGGATCATAATGATTCGATACATCGTTCTACCAATATCAGGGGTAGCTAGGTATTGTTAAATGTGCCATCCATTTTTTATTGGTGAACTCAGATCATAAGTTGTATCAGTTTGTTCTTCTACTGCAGTTTGCACTTCCACCGGCCGGCTACAAATATAGGTAGGATCACTAGCTAGTACAAAATTTTGTGATTATAATGCTATGGAGTTACACATGAGCCTCTGTTTCACTTACATTTTGGTCAATATTCTTCATGTGGTTGGTGGGATAACATGCAATTCTTGCCAAGTTTCCATGCAAGAATTGCATGTGTACTTCTTGTGCTCGTGTATTTTCTAGATTGTAGAATTAGTAGATTACTTTATCAAACAGTTGCTGATGCATTCACAAGTCACATAATAAAGAAATACCAATATCAATTTTGTATTCGAGTGAGATTCATATGGAATATTTTGTATTCTCTTTTTTTTTTTTTGAAGCGGCAAGATTTATTCACAAGGCAAAAGCCAACAAAACAAACACAAGCTAGCAGGGCACCACCAACACCGCCCCCCAACGACCAAACAACCCACCAGCAAAAGCAGAGACAGCAAACAAAGCAAAGAGGAGGCAAACAAGAAAACCACAAAGAAAAAAGACCAGAACACAAAAGCGAAAAGCAAAAACAGCCAAACAGAAAAAGCTCAATAACTGCTCCATTGAATAAAATCCTCCTCCTCGTCCTTGGAAGCGCGTTTAGCCAAATTGTCGGCGACAGAATTCGAAGCTCTAGAGATGTACCTCACCAACATGCTGCCATGATTCGTCAGACAAAATTTACATAAGCTAGGCTGCCAAAGGACTCACTATTGATCCACGAAACCGCTGTTAGAGAATCACTAACAATTCAATAGGCCTACCCTTCAACCTCTGATCCGAAACACACAAAGAACAAGCTTTTTCAACAGCCATAAGTTCAGCCACAATTACCTCCTGGCAGCCCACATTAACAGAAAAAAGGCACAGAACCCTGCCCTTACTATCCCTCAGAACCCCACCTATCCCTGCCGAGCCTGGATGCTTTAATAAATTCATATCAATTTATGGGCTTTCTATCAAGCCAAAGCCCAGCCTAAATAGATTATTAGAGGATTTTTGTATCCGAAAAGTTAGAATGTAAAATTGAAAAAAGATTAAAAAAAATATTCAAAACAACACTGTATAAAAAGAGAAACTTAGCATGTATAATTTTTTTTTTATTATACACGCAAAAAAATAAAATAAAATTATAAGACCTCAATCCTCTGTAAATGTTTGTCGACCTGCAGATTCCAATGGAGGTCCCGTATGTTTTAACTTGCCACAGATAATACAGTTTTGGGGAATTGATAAATTTAAAATTTCATGTATTTATATGATTATTAAAAAAAAAAAAACATTTATTTAATGTCATTTCTTTCTCCTTTAAATAATTGATGGTAACTATAGTAAAAAGTAATTTTTTTTATGTCTAAACATGTTCACTTATAAACCTGGGTATTAAAAATTATATTAAACAATGTGTTTACAAAAATTAACAAAGTTCGTGCATCGCACGGGTTGACACGCCAGTATAGATATAAACAATTAACTTAATGAAAAGTGATAAATGTGAACAACATCATAATTTTAGAGATAAATACCGGAATTTCCTCTTGAAAAATCATATATAGGATTATGTGCCAGCTAAATATTTTTATTATTAATTTTTTATTTGGTGTGCTCTGTTTTTTTTTTTTTTTTTAATATGTTAACTATTTGGTTTATATATATATACAGAAATTCTATTATCAGTTCGAACTGACAAAAGTTATATCAGTTCCTTGCATGTGGGCCACTGGATTTAAATACTTTGACTTGGCTGTATGCACTTGTCAGTCAAAGTATTTAAATCCAGTGGCCCACATATAAGGAACTGATATAACTTTTGTCAGTTCGAACTGATAATAGAAAGACTGTATATATATATATTTAATTGCTACCTTGAATATGCAGAATTGGTTTTTTTTTTTTATTATTATTATTCATTTTTTATTTGGTATGTGGACTGATATTTGCCGAAAACAGATGGCTTCAACGTAGAAATCACTTATGTTGAGAATATTGTAGCAAAAGGAGCTGGTGTGTGCATGATATATTGATTTCCCATTTCTAAATTCTAATTTTGTTTATTGTATACAATAATTTGGTTAATTTGTTAAATATTTGGTATTTGTTGCAGTTTGTCTGGATGGTAGCCCACCTGCTTATCACTTTGATAAGAGATTTGGTGCCGGGATCAACAATTGGTTGGTGCACATTGAGGTATCTATTATAGTAGAAAAAGTAAAAAATTTTGGTTTTTATCTTATTGAAAAAGTGATATAGTAGAGTCTTTCAGTAAATTTCTATAAATATCTTATTATAATTCATACATTTACAATTTTATCCACACAATAAAACCTTAAAAATCAATTTTCTAAAAATTCTCAATTTTGAATAAACCCTAACGCAACCTAACCAACTCCAAGAGGGGCGATGGTTGTCTAAAAAATGAAAAAACAAACATATCATAGTATCTTAATTTGTAAAACTTATTCATATATCTACAAAATTAAGGTTTTATAAGACATCAGATAAAAAAAACCAAATACCACCTTACAGGGCCGTCTCTAGACATTTTTGGGCCCGAACGATTTTATGATATTAACATAAATCGGGGCCCTATATAATACAAGATTATTTTATTTTATTTTAACTTCTATTTTTTTCGTTTAAATCCATTTGTGTATGAGTGGCGATATATGCACCCCTGAAAAACTGTATGTGCACCCCTTTTGTATGCACACCCCATTAAAAAAATTTAAAATATGAAATCTTGTAAGCACACCCCACATATTACCAAATATGCCCTTTCTTTTAATTTTTAAAATATTATAAGTAACAAAACTATAAATGGCTATTTTTTCCTTTTTTTTTTTTTTTTTTTTTTTTACCTAAAACAAAATAAAAAGGAAAAATAAAAACGTATAAACAAAAAAAAAAAAATTTTAAATGGAGACATCTCCTTTTCACCTTTCTTCTTTCTTCATTTTCCTGTTATTTTATTGTTAATTATTTTTAGCAGTTTTATTGTTAATTATTTTTAGTCACTTTTAAATTTTAAAACTGTTATTTTCAAACAAAAAAAAAAAAAAATTGTTTTTTTATAAAACAAAATTAAAAGAGGTTTGGAAGTTGGAACCGCAGTGCCGCACTCCTCCCAAATTTTGGAGGCTGGTCATCTTTTCTGGTCTAGCATCTCCATCTTTTATGGGGAGAATGATATTGAATTTTCGACTTCTTGATTTGGGTTTTTTATATTTATTTATTTTTAATTTGTTTTAATCAGTTAAAAATTTTAAAAAGTAAATAGTTCCAAGAAATTATTATATTTTTGAATTAAAATATTAATAATTTAATTTAAGGGTAATGTTGGAATTTTGAAAATATATAAATTTAGGGTGTACATACAGTTTTAAAGGGGTGTAAATATCGTCACTCTTTGTGTATTTGTGTAAATTGCAATCAATTTGATTAATGATTATAATTATATAATTTGTTATAAAAGAACCCATTATAAAATATTCTTATGGCTGCTGGTAATATGTTCACGAACAGAAGAGTTGGTACAAATTATACAGATCTCCGTGTTGATGAGATTGAGCACAGCTTCTCAATCGAGTTAATCGGCGTCTCTTTATGCTATGAGATGAGTGGCGATGCTTTGAAGGAGTACAAGGGTGACCATCAGGGAAATGCATACGTTTTCAATATTATTGATTCCCTTGGGCATGCTGAATTCTCTTCTGAGTTAACAACTGCTCTTCGTATCACAGAGGTTGCTCTTCTTATTGTAGATTGTGCGGAAGGGTTTAGTTTCCATACTGAAACTGTTCTTAGACAATCCTTAAGTGAAAGGATCAGACCAGTATTGGCAATTAACAAGATTGATAGGTGCTTAACTTACCTGTCGATTGATGGAGAAGAGGCCTACCAAATGCTATCCGAAACTGTGATCCCGATGGCCCTTTAATGCTCTATGTATCTAAGCTGGTGGTACATAAACCAAATGCTATGCGGGTTCATAAATCAAATGCTAAGCGTTATTTCTATTGTTTCAGTCGTGTATTTTCCGGAAAGGTCGCGAAGGGTTTGAAGGTCAGGTTCATGGGTCCAAACTATGTCCTTGGGGAGAGGGATTCATACATAAAGAAAGTAGAAATAGTATGTGTTTGGTAGGGAATGGGGTTGGCCGATGTGGAGGAGTATGCGCCTTGTGGTAATACAGTGGCCCTTTTTGGTATAGATGAATTCATCAGCAAGATTGTGACATTGACAAATGAGTCGGAAGCTGACGCTCACCTTATCCGAGCTATGAAGTTCTTTGTTCAACCTGTTATTCGTGCTGTTATCCAGTGCAAGGTTGATTCTGATTTGCCTAAGCTAGTAAAAGGAATTAGACATTTGGCCAAGGCAAATCCTATGGTTGCTTGTACCATTGAGGAAACTGGAGAGCACATTGTTGCTGGTGCAGGAGAACTGCACTTGAAGATCTGTTTAAATCTTTTGGAAAATGAGTTTGTAGATGGTGTTGGGTGTATAAAGTCGGATATTTTTGTCTCCTTCCGTGAGACTGTCGTAGAGAAGTCTTCACGACACGAGTAAGTCCCTTAACAACCATAACCGAATCTTCATGAAAGCCCGACCCATGGAGGAACATCTTGCTAAGGCGATTGATGAAGGCTATATTGGTTCGAGGGTTGATCCACAGCTACAGGTCATGTCTGAGAAGTTCGACTGGGACACGGATTTGGGTAAGCAAATTTGGTGTTTTGGCCCAAGGAACACAAGTCTTAACATGGTTGTGAACAAGTGTGCTGGGGTATCATTTTTGAATGAAACAAAGGGTTCTGTTGTTGCTGGATTCCAGGATGCCTCATTAGAGGGTGCACTGGCTCATGAAGAAATGCGTGGGATTTGTTTTGAAATATGTGATGTTGTTCTTCATGAAAATCCCATTGAGAGAACAGGACGCCAAATCATTCCAACTACTAGGAGGGCCATTTATGTAGCTCAGCTGACAGCCAAGCCCATGCTAATGAAGCCAGTGTACTTGGTGGAATTCCAAGCTCTTCAAGAAGCTCTTAATACGATTTCTAGTCTTTTTGACGATAATCGGGGGAAAGTGCTGAACGTCGTGATGAGGCCAGGTACTCAACTTTGCACCATAAAAGCACTCATCCCTGTCATCAAGTCAATCCAGTTGTCCAAAATTTCTGAGGCTAAAACCATAAGAGTGGCATGCTTTTTGATCACTGGGAACTGATGTCATTTGATCCATTGGAACCCGGATCTCAAGGTGCTCAGCTTCTTGCAAATATGAGGAAGAGGAAAGGCTTGACAGAACATATGGTTCCACTCTCTAAGTATGAAGACGGAGACAAAGACAAGCTATGAACATGTCTTTTGCTTTGGTTTGCACAGCTGTCATTTGTTCCTGTTTTAAGATGATTAAATACGTTTTTGAATTTGATGATAATCGTTTTGAATGCTTTGATATACTAAATATATATATATTCTTGTTTGGCCATAAAAGATTCAAGAAAAACTTAACAAATTGACTACACAAATACACAATACACATACATATCTAAAAACTGAGATCACTAAAGCCTAAAATTAGTGGATACTAATCTACTATTGTAAATAAAATAACTAATTAAAAGAAGAGTCAAAATCAACATGTAGAAATTAATGACTAAACAAAAACTATGACAAGTTAATTGGGCCTGATGTTTTTTTTTAAAATTGAATTAGTTTATTGGGCCGAAAATGAAAATATATAAATAAAAGCAGTAAAATGTTTGAAATTGAACCCTGTTTAAACATAAATATATTGGGTTTTGTCGCCCTAAATAAGAAGAAGTAAATTGGGCAAGTTGGGGACCCCAGCAAAATGTTGGGTTTGCTGCCCCCATGGGCCAGCCTTGCCACCTAATTAGTCCATCTACTAGGAAGATAGAGGTTAAGAGCATCTTCCTCATGAAAAAGTAGTAAAATACTAAAATCTTGATTAGTTCGTTATTTTGGCCCCAGTTTTAAGCTATCATTAATCAAATATCTCCAATTTGATTATATTGTCAAAACTATTTATATTTATCCATAAGAGAAAATTTATTATAAAACTAAATATAATTTTAGAAACACATGCATGAGCACACGCACGTGCATGCACACAAAAACACACGCATTGTATTCATAATTTCATTGTTGTTTTGAGAGCCAAAAATGTGCTAACCTGCCATGAATCGTAGGCTACATTAATTTATGACAAATAGAGGTGTATTTGTCGTGACATGTATTGCGGGAAGAAACACTGTAATTTCTTTGAGAAGAATTCGTAGGCACTCAAGTAAATAATGAAGAGTGAAAATATTTGAATAGTGAGACTTACCAGTCCCGGGTTAGGGATGGCAGATCAACCCGGCCGGGCCTGGTACCCAGTCATACTTGGGCCGGAATTTCCGGGTAGTACCTGGATTTTCTTTACCCAGCAATGGGTAGGTAATATCCGGGTACTCGGGCCAGCACAGAACCGGCAACTCGGTTTTTTAATTTTTTTTTTTTAAATAAGTATACTAAATTTAAAAATATAAATAAATATAAATAAATAAATAAACTAAACCCTAATTTTTTTAGGTTTTCAGACAAGTAGCTGCTCTCTCTCAAAAAATAAATATCACTAACTCAAACTCACACATCAAAACTTCAACACATCACCACCAGCTTCCATTATTATTGGAACCACCACCCAAACTCAAACATACCCACTCGTGAACCCGCCGCCGTTGACCACCAACCTGAAAAACCGCGAAGAATCATATAGGGAAAGAGAGAAGAGATTTTAGAGAGAGATAGATTTGAGAGATGGAGGGTTTGAGAGAGAAGCAAATTACAATGAATATTATTAGAAAGGGATCTGTCAAAACAAAATATGAGAGAGGAAGAGAGAGAGACGAGAATAAGATTGAGGAGAGAGAGATTTATGAGATAATAAAAGATTAATGGTGATCAGAGAATAAGTTGGATGGTATTTAATATTTGTCTGGGATTTGAGTTCTAATCAACAGTCATTAGTTTTGGAATTAGTTGAAAAGGTTAATGTGATATTTAAATAGTCTTGGAATTAGTTAAAAGGGTTAATGTGATATTTAATATTTGTCTGGAATTTAAGTTTTAATCAACAGTCACTTACTTGAAAAGAAAAGGAGTGAAACGTGGATTAATGTGATATTTAATGTTTGTCGGGGATTTGAATTTCTATTATCAATAGGACAATGCTTGGGTTCTGACCGACCATTAGGGTTTTGCCACGTAATCCATTTATGAAAAATATAAGGAGATAAATGTAAAAAGTTATAAAAAAAAAAAAACAAAAAAAAAACAACGTGATAACACACCATTGGAGGGATCAGTACCCTGGGTACTGAATTGCTTTATTGCTCTCTCTCTCTCTCCAGGTTCGATCCATCTTCTTCATATCATTGGTGGGTATAATTCATATTGATCTATGTTTTGGTTTGTATTATTTTTTTTCCATTTATATATGTTGGATCTATGTGTGACTGCCCCATTAATGGATAATTGTATGGCATGTTCACATATGTTTTTTATTATTTATAATTTTTTGATGAATTTAGACTCCATGCATTGAACAATTCTTGACTAGTGTTGTGTCTCTATGACTAATTCATCGATTTTCTTGTGCAGCAAATCTGATATTTCCAATGTTTCAGGAGAAGATAGCATTTTTTTTTTTTTTTAATGATCAAGCAACAACAACAAATTCTACTGTTTTACATTGAAAAAAAAAATATATCCAGATAAAACAAAGTTCAAAAAATATTTAATTAAAAAATGAAAAAAAAAGGGGGGATAAAATCCGAGTATGGATACCTAGACACCCGGTCAGGTATTTCCGGGTCGGATAACCGGATTACAACATCTAGGTTTTTCTCGGGTGTATACGGACTCTCTAAACCTGGGTACCCGGCCGTGTCCAGGTATACCCGACTCGGACCCGGGTTTTTGCCATCCCTATCCCAGGCTAAATCTCGAACTGCAAGATGTAGGCAAATTCTTAGATGAGCCCTGACAAGAGATTCAAATTAAAATCGGTGTATATTGTTTGGGAACACAACAATAAGTGATAGAAAATAGAAAAAGTACATAAATTTTATACAACAAAATGTATACATCAACTTTTAATATATTAATATTTCAATGTAGAAATATTATTGTAACAAAATAACAACAATAATAAATAAAAGAAACAATGCAGTAAAACTAAAATACTGATTTGTATCTGCAATGATTGAAAGAAGATAGAGGCTTGCAAACTTGCAATGTCCTAAAACAGTATTTCACCCCTTCTCTTGTGCTTGAAGTTCTATAGACGATTGTTTCCCCGGATACAACTATCTGTATTCTAATTTCTAGCACTAGAAATTAGAACCCTAGCGAACTTTGTATATTTCCTCTCAATGCGTGAATGTTTAATTTGTGCAGAAAACTAACTCACAAAAAACTTCTTTCAAACTCTTCTTAAACTCATGTATTTTTTGAATGAATTTCATTCCAATTTATAGACTTAAATGTGTCTCTTGGATAAGACACATCTTTTGGAAGAGTTGCATCTCTTGATGAAGAGGCACAATTTTCTAGTGAAAAGACATGACTCTTGAATTCTATTCAAAATTCCAGCAATACCCCACATTTGAATCGAAATTCAAGATCCTATATCATAGACTACTAAGTGAATGCATTTGAGAGGAACATAAGTGTTATGCATCGGAATAAGTGTCTTTTGGACTTGAACTTACCTTACTGAAGACACATTGGATTTACTTGGTGACGCAGTGGATACTGATGATCTTGAACTGTTCACCGTTGCAGTAAATCAAGACAATATGTCTCACACATAACACAATTTAATATACATTAGTTCATACGTTTTTGTTCATTTTGGTCCTGAACAGATCCCGGTTTTCATGATAGCTCTAGAGAATTTAGCCTTTTTAATTCTCATAAATGCGACCCCACATTTAATATCATATAGGTGACACTAATTAAGAGTTTTATGCTTAACTTTTCTTGATAACAAGATATCAATGTCATTAAATGCAAAGCATACCCTATACTTCCTTTTATAACATACCAACTATCATAGGAATGAGTATAATGTATGTTATTTTTATTTGAGTTTTATCAAGCCAGTTTGCCTATTGAACCTAGACCATGGGATCTCCAATCTGCTAGGTTAGGTTTCCGCCTGATTCGACTCATTTAATGGCTTTAAACTCATTCCCCTCGATGTAAATTTAATTTGCTCTCTAGATAGGCATGTTTGTCAAAGGAACTACATTACTTTCCTTTGACTTTACATATTCAATAGATATAACTCTATTGAAGAGCAACTGCTTAATATATTACGATGTATATGAGATACATTAAATTTAATAACTCAGATCCTACATGTTACAACTTTTGCAAGACAACCCCACACTTTAAGGGTCTTATAAGTTATTAACTTTATTAATATCATTGGTAACAATTATGTTTAGTTTGAATATGACATTATCCAAACAAAATGAAAATGTAGAAAATTTCCATTTATAGTAATTTGAACAAATGCTCAAACTCACTATTCCGGTCTCCAAATTATATTGTGTCTGGTATGTCAAGATTCTAGTGATCGAGTCTCAAAGTTTCATCAGAATCCATTTCAATTTAACCCAAAAACTAAACTCCTCAAATTCCTAGTTTGTTTGGTCAAACCGGTACCAAGACAATATGGACATCAGTCAGTCACAAGACACCCCTTTGTTAGATCCAATTGTTCTTAGAAGTTTGATCTAGGGGTGTTTGAAAATTGGGAGTGTAAGACTCTTAACTTAGTGACCGGTGACTTCATATACATGCTTATACTTTATAATGCATGTTCTAATGGTCTGTGTGCACTTTACACATAAAATTTCCCATATTTTTTTGATACCACCGAGCCAAACTTTATTTTGTTTTAGCAACATTGATCGTGGTCAATTGTTCAACATGAATCAAATGTGAAATGCCTATTTATTCACAAGGCATAATCCCAATTTCTTGGGTAAAATAATATTGTGTCTTAACTCACACAATTCATAAAAGGCAAGAGAATTCTCAATGCATGTATCAGATATACTGCACTGGATGCACACATCTCCACTCCTCATATTTGATATTCCTGGAAAGGTTTGATTTTAAAAGTAGTTTGCTGCTTGTAACGAACAAGCATTACACTAACATACTTGTGCCTTTTAAAATACACTTCATGTATTTTCATGCACCTCTACAATTCCGTTCATGGTCACTGATCGTGAGTCCATTTAAAAATAATACTGTTTTAGATTGTTGGGGACACAACAATCAGTGATAGAAAATAGAAAAAGTACAGAAATTTTATACAACAAAATTAAATGTATACATCAACTTTTAATATATTAATATTTCAATGTAGAAATATTACTGCAACAAAATAACAACAATAATAAATAAAAGAAACAATGCAGTAAAACTAAAATACTGATTTGTATCTACAATGATTGAAAGAAAATAGAGGCTTGCAAACTTACAATGTCCTAAAACAGTATTTCACCCCTTCTCTTGTGCTTGAAGTTATGTAGGCGACTGTTTCCCACGATACAACTATCTGTATTATAATTTCTAACACTAGAAATTAGAACCCTAGCGAACTTTGTATATTTCCTCTCAATGCAGTGAATGTTTAATTTGCGCAGAAAACTAACTCACAAAAAACTTCTTTCAAACTCTTCTTAAACTCATGTATTTTTGGAATGAATTTCATTCTAATTTATAGACTTAAATGTGTCTCTTGGATAAGACACATCTTTTGGAAGAGTTGCATCTCTTGATGAAGAGGCACAATTTTCTAATGAAAAAACATGACTCTTGAATTCTATTCAAAATTCCAACTTATATAACCTTGTCAAATGAACTCTCTCCACAACAAAGAGGAAATAAATAAACCGTGTTTGTATGTGTGTGTTTGCAACCACTTCATTGTTGACTACTTCAATGTGTTGTCCTCCAGAAACATCCTTTCTGTTAAACAAAAATATGAAATTAAATTATAGGAAAAACTATGCAAGTCTTACATAATTCTGAATATAAAGTTGGGGTAGGAGGTTTAAATGAGCTTATGTATTGATAAAATAACCGGCATCTGCAAGGCATTTTACTCTAGTACCAATGGGAATAAGAGTTCGAAATTTATCGCAATACAAAATTGAAGTCACAGCCGAACAGCCTAAAAGAATAGCATGTGAGCAGTTATTATTGAGTTATCAAAACTGAACTAATAAATTAATCTGAGAAAAACTAGGAAGGAACAAAAATTGGTCATACCTTTTGAGTATTTTTCATCCCTTTAGCCAATAGATCCTCAATGACGACAAGAAAAACCCTTGCTCCTCTGAAGTGAAGGTTAGTTGCCTGATCAAATCACACATTGGTTAAAGATCCGTCAAGAGAGAACAAAAGAACAAGTATATATGGATTAAGTATTTAATGAAATTTATCTTACAGGATTCACAGCATCCACATCGCCGGTAAATCACAGTATCTCTTGATTCTATTCCAATTGTAAAAGTTTAGAAAGGGAAAGAGATAAATTGATTAATCACACCAATGAAATCAAAGCTCAACGAGCAGAAGAAGTAATTAAAATTATACAGAATTTCACATAAGTCCCATTTTTTTTGGTGATTTGTCACATTTATAAATTTCTCCATACTCATCACTTTAGTCTCTATTTTTTTTTCCAAAACTCATCACTTTAGTCTATTTGACTAAATATTTAAAAGTCAACTATTTTAAAACCTATGAAAGTACAATTTTACCCTTATTACTATTTAATTTAGTTAAAATGATTATTTTAGCTTTAAATTAAAATGAAAAACAATAAAATTCACAATAATAAAATCTTAAATAAATATATTACAAAATAAATCTTAAATAAATAATTAAAAAAATCCATTAATTTTTTTCTTATTTTGTATTTTTTTTTTCATAATGGATTTTTATTTAGCTAAAATGATTATCTTAGCATTAAATTAAAATGAAAAACAATAAAATTCTCAATAATAAAATCTTAAATAAATATATTATAAAAAAAATTATGAAAAATAATCATTTAAATTTTTATTATTATTATTTATTTAAGATTTTATTATTGAAAATTTTATTGTTTTTCATTTTAATTTAAAGTTAAGATAATCATTTTAGTTAAATTAAATAGTAATAAGGACAAAAGTGTACTTTCATAAGTTTTAAAATAGTTGACTTTTAAATATTTAGTCAAATGGACTAAAGTGATGAGTTTTGAAAAAAAAAAAAAATAGAGACTAAAGTGATAAACTTGGAAAGATATTTATAAATGTGGCAAATCGTTAAAAAAGTGGGACTTATGTGAAATTCTACCTTATAATTAAAAACATAACTTGGTGCATGAATTATAAAGACATACCTGGGTTAAATTTCTACTTGTTAATAATATATATATACAGTCCCGATCCGTAAAACTAGTGGCTCATATTCAATATCCTAATAAAGTTATATTATGATACACTATATATATATATATATATATATATATATATATATATATATATATATATATAAAGGTATCTTGAAATACCTCTAATTTAATTAGAGGCTTATAGCAATAATTAACCAAACTTTCTCGGGAAATCATCATTCAAACACTTAACCTTAAATTTCTCAAGGATCAAACCGACCATCAAGTCAGAGAAGGGGTTCAAGTTGTTTGGCAACAAATTACAATTTAATACACTTGAAAGAAGTGTTTATTCTCAATTCTCGCTGAGCTGCCTCCGCTTAGAACAATTTTTAAGTATATTTATCAAACAATTGTTTTAGTTTTTGTTTTTTTAAATGTCAAACAGTTGTTAGTATAACTATCTATTAACTATTAAGTGAATTTAAAAAAATATATATATATATATTACGATAACTAGTTTGTAGTCCCTGAACTAGTGGAAATAGGGGCTTTTTTCACTTTTTTTTAGCTGATGTTTCAAGACTATCACCACTTTAATAACTTATGTTTTAAAAGCATCAAAATAAGTGACTTCCAAAAATGTCATTACTTTACATATTTTTTATTATATTTCTTACTTTAACTTTCTCTTACTTTTATGTTGTCTGAAATCTACTTTTCTCTCTCTAACTTTAAAAGCTCTGTAAACTGAAACCGAATCTAACTACATCTCTAACTCGTGGTCACTGATAACAAATCGGAAGGAAGTCTTTTTCTCCTCTTCGTTTACAAATCAAGTTAAGGTAATCCAATTTCTTGTGTTGTTTTGGTTTTGAATTTTCCATTGTTAAAGTTGTTGAGGTAGTTAGGTTGAGTTGCACAGTCTGTGAAATTTCAAAAGTCTCGAAAATGTCT
Source organism: Acer yangbiense (assembly GCA_008009225.1). NCBI lineage: Eukaryota > Viridiplantae > Streptophyta > Magnoliopsida > Sapindales > Sapindaceae > Acer > Acer yangbiense. Next base: position 18,535,664 of record CM017773.1, on the reverse strand, counting down.
CCAAAAGTCTCGGAAAATGTTATAAAAGTATCGGATCATTTAAAGGAAACTAATAGCTTATTAAAAAGTCTCGGACAAAAGTCTTGGAAAGTATTTCAAAAGTCTCATAAAGTATTTCAAATGTCTCAAATAAAAGTCTCGGAACATGTGATAAAAGATTCGGAAACTAATAGCTTATTTAAAAGTCTCAGAAAGTATTCAAAAGTTTTGGATAAAACTCTCGCAATACTTATACAAAAGTCTCGAAAACTAACCTATATCTCGGAAACAGTTACTGTTCATCTTCTTCCCCAATTTCAAACCCTAAAACTTATAAAATCAAACCCTAGGATATAGATCTCATCTAACACTTCAACAATACAAATCGAATGAAAACCCCAACAAAACACAATCAAATCTAACTTCAAAATGGTTTCAAAATCGTTACATACCTCGTTTTTGACCGAGAGCAAAACTCGCTACAATAGTCATTGGTCGTGGGAAACGCCGTAATCCTATTCGTGGTCCACCATCACAGTCGCCGTCGCCGTCACGTGTTGGCCGATATGTCAACGGAACTTTCCCACTTTACTCTCACAACTCTCACTGTAAACTGAAAAGTAAAAATAAAAACAAAACATAAAAAATAAAAAATAAAAATTGAAACAAAACTAAATTCAAAATAACTGATGTGGAAATATTATGGGGGTATTTTTGGAAGAAACCCATTTTTGTTGCCTTTTAAACATAAGTTTTTGTTAGAAGAGTAGACCAAATCCTGATAGATTTAATCAAGAGGATTTCTAGGAAAGAAATATCAAGAAGAGTTGACCACATCCTGACAGATTCATTCAAGAGGATTTCTAGGAGAGAAATATCAGTTAATTTCCATAAATAATAATGTACATATGTAATTAGCTATAATTTAGATATAATCAGCAGTAAGTTAGGGATTAGCTATCAATTAGCTCTATAATTTACCTACCTAGCTGTGTATATGTTCCTAGACTGTAATCATTCATAATTATTCAATATAATTGACCTTTTTTCCTAAATCTTCATGGTATTAGAGCCAGGTTCCAACTCTAAAACCTAGGCCTTTCTTTTCTTCAATTATAAACGATCGAAGGACCTATTCCTTGTTCGTTACCCTGTCCAATTCTTAAAACATGTCGGAAACCTCCTCCTTTAACTTTACTCCTCCTCCGACTCCCACCAAAACTCTGCCTTTTCATGCACCTGCCTCTAATCACCATTCGGTTCAAATTACTATGATTCGACTTAATGGAGAAAACTTCCTTCATTGGTCACTCTCCGTGCGTATGTACATTCGTGGGCATGACAAGATTGGTTACTTGAATGGTGAGAAACCTGAACCAGCCAAAACCAATCCCCAATATGAGACTTGGGATGCAAAAAATTCGATGGTCATGGCTTGGTTAGTCAACTCCATGGAGGAGGATATAAGTGCAAATTATTTGGGCTATTCAACAGCCAAAGATATATGGGACAGCCTCAATCAGATGTACTCTGATTTGGGGAACCAGTCTTAAATTTACGAACTGCAGCTGAAGCTTGAGGAAGTCAAACAGGGGTCAAACAATGTTACTAAATACTTTTCTAGGTTGAAGAGACTGTGGCAGGATCTTGATATGTTCAACAACTACAAGTGGAAGGATCTGGAGGATTGTGTCCATTTCTAAAAAGTAGTGGACAATAGCAAAATCTTCTGATTTCTCGCTGGGCTAAATGTTGAGTTTGATGATGTCATAGGGAGGATTATTGGGAGATATCCCCTTCCTTCTATTAATGAAGTGTTTGCAAAGGTTATAAGGGAAGAAGTCGAAGGACAGTGATGTTGAGAAAAAAGAAGTGTTGTTAACTCCGGTGGAAACTTTAGCCCTGGTCTCGCAAGAGCCTCTGTCTACAAGGCTCATACTCATGGACTTGAAGAAAAGCCTAAGGTCTGGTATGACCATTGCAACCACCCACGTCATACCCGGGAGACTTACTAGAAGCTCCACGAAACACCAGTCAATTGGAAGCCCCGAGACAAGACCTATTTAGTTCCCTCTACAGCCAACTCTGCTGAACAAAAGTACCTTAGAAAAGAACAAGTAGATCAGCTCTTGAAACTCATCAAACCCATTTTCGGATCAAGTACTTCATTCCCTAGAGGTTCAGTTGCTCAGACAGGTAATTTCCATACAGTTTTTTCTATTCAACTCATTTATACACCATGGATTGTCGATTCTGGTGCATCAGATCACATGACCAGTGTTTCCTCCTCGTAAGGATTCCCGTTTTGTTGATTGGCTTATTTCGTGGTCAAACCACATGTTGGGGTTTTGAATGTAAGGGTAGTCTAAGTGTTTAATGTTGAAGATCAAAGGCCCTTCCATGACCTCAAGATACAAGCACGCCAAAGGTATAATCTCTTGTGCTTGGTTTTCTTTGAAGAGATTTAGTAGCACACACACACTTAGCATTCTTGCTATGATTGCATATTTGCTTATTTTTATGTGCATCTCTTCACATGTCACTTTACACACTAGCACTTTGGTTGATATATCTTGTTGTGTGTATATGTGCCTTATAATTCGTTTCCCGATATTGTTCGGAAACGTCCGCGCTTGCACTAATGAGTGCTTGGTTTCGCGCGAAGACCGCCTATGGAGAATGCCATTGGCTTCTCCTTGGTTTTCACCATTGTTGGTGATCGGCGGTTATGATCGGCGGCCTGGCCGCCGAATGGAACCGCCGAATGGAACAGCCGTTTCAGTCCAGTTTGGTCTGAAGCAATTATGCGGTCAAGATCAGCGGTCACGACCGCCGTTCAAAACTGCCGTTCATACCTGATCGATTTTAATCCCTCGGGTTTGATTCGGCGGTTAGATCGGCGGTCGCGAAACCGCCGAATGAAACCGCCGTTAATGCTCTGTTCTTCACGAGCTCAATTCGACGGTCGTTATCGGCGGCCTGGCCGCCGATTGAAACCGTCGAACGGTGCGTTTCAGAGGCAAAATTGTCTTTTCACATGCCCAATTCTTGATGTCTATAAATATCTTATTTTCTCATTCTCTGATTAAGTTCTTTGAGTTATTAGAACCCTAAACATTCAAGAGAGATTTTTGAGAAAAAATCAAATCAAGAACTCAACTTTAAACACTCAAATCAAATCCCTTTTGCATCAAATTTCATATTTGATCTTCTATGCCTTCATAGAATTGATCCATGCATAGTTTTGAATCATCACATCTTATTTGGTATGTTCTTCACTAATTTCATATTACTTTAGTGTTTTTCATATTAATACATCTCTTTAATTACTTGTATGCTTTTGATTATATGCTAGATACAAGTTAGAGATTATTTGTGATGAAAATGATTGAGTGTTGATTGTGATAGCTAATTAGGTTTTTGCTTAATTTTGATTAGCTAAGCTATTTGACATGTCATTTAGCAATTGATATCTAGGGTTGATTAAATTGATTATATCATCATCCTAGATAAGCATCTAAGGTTACCTAGCCTTGTTTGTTATTTGAATATTCATATATATATTCATATAGGTTGTTTCTCTTCATTGAGAAGTAAGTCTTGAGGCTAAGAGTGCTTAGGCCTCAAGCAAATTGGAATAGGGTTGCTAATAAAGGCCCGCTGGGTAGAAGTGAGGGGTTACAGACTAGAGTGTTAGACGAGGTCTACATAGGTTGTAAACTTCATTTCAATTAGTGATTTCGAGTTCCGAGTGTGGCGCACTATACAGCCCGTGGTTTTTCCCAGTGGTTGGGTTTCCACGTAACATCAAGTGTTATTTAAATTCCGCACTATATTACACTTGTATGTATTTTTGACTAGTAGGGGCATTTTCGTAAAATTGACTTGCATGGAAAAATTGGGTAATAATAGTTAAAATCTATTCACACCCCCCCCCCTCTCTCTCTAGCTTTATATTATACACACCGAGTATTCTTTTCACTCCTTGTTCAAAACCTACTCTCCTTGCACTGGGAGTCAGAAGGTTAAAATAGCAGATGGAAGTCTATCTCCTATTGTAGGGAAAGGCTCCATCCAAATTTCTGACAATATAGTCCTCAATTATGTTTTACATGTCCCCAATTTGTCCTACAGCCTTTTATCTACTAGTAAGTTGTCCTAAGACTCTAACTGTTCTGTCATCTTTTCTCCTATACATTGTGATTTTTAGGAAAAGACTACGGGGACGACGAATGGCAGTGCTGACATGCGAGATGGACTTTACTACTTTAAGGTTTCCTCGTTTGATAATAAACGTGTTCTAGGATTGAGTTGTGATGTTAGTTCTCTCCTTGCATTAGAACATATTTTAATTTGGCACTATAGATTAAGGCATCCTAGTTTTGCCTATTTGAAACATTTGTTTCCTCATTTATTTCAAAAGTTATCTTATAAAGAGTTTCAATGTGATGTGTGCTATTTTTCCAAAAGTCAACGCAAGTCTTATGCATTTAAACCCTATCGGACTTCAAAACCTTTTTATTTGATACCTAGTGATGTTTGGGGCCCGTCTAAGGTACCTACATATACCAGCAAAAGATGGTTTGTCACCTTTATAAATGATCATACTATGTTGTGTTGGATTTATCTGCTAAACACTAAATCTGAAGTAGAAAAAATGCTTAAAGACTTTTATAAGATGATTGAAATTCAATTTGGAACCAAAATCAGCATACTACGTACTGATAATGGTACCGAATACTTTAACAATTATCTTAGCAATTTTTTAACTCAAAATGGCATTCAACATCAGTCCACATGTAGGAGTACCCCTGAACAAAATGGTATAGCCAAGAAAAAAAACCGTCATCTCTTAGAGGTGAGTCGAGCTCTTATGCTCTCTATAAACATACCACAATACCTATGGGGGAAGGTTGTTCTCATAGCCACCTACTTAATTAATCGAGTTCCCTCTCGAGTACTCCACCATGAGACTCCTTTAAACCATCTTAAAAATTGTTTCCCTGATAATAGGTTGAGTACTTCTCTACCTCTTAAAGTATTTAGGTGTACTGTTTTTGTTCACAATCCTAATGTTTTTCGTTCAAAACTTGATGCATGTGCTGAAAAATATGTTTTTATTGGGTATGCTCCCAACAAAAAGGGTTACCAAGTGTTTTAATCCGGTTACAAAAAAGACACATGTTAGCATGGATGTCTCTTTTGTGGAAAACAAACCCTGATTTATCAAAACTCATCCTCAGGGGGAGAGTCAAATAAATGATGAGTTTGAAAGGTTTTGGGACACTAGTGTCCTTGGTTTACCAAATACCAACTTTCCTATTATAGAAAAACCAAATTTAAATAGAGAAACAGACTATTTCATAGACCAACTAGGAACTGGTTAATTTCTCAACTCTACTGAATCTTTTCCAGACGGAGAAACCTTACAAGATAAGGATCCTATTAATCTCTATCCAACAAGGGAACTGTAGGTTTATACGAGGAGTAAACCTGCGAGTAACAGAGAGCTTCCACATGTGATACAAAACCAATCGATCTCCTCGAGTCCTGTTCCTGAATCAAATGTGCACCAATCAGGTAATTCTCCTATTACTAATCTTGATCTTTGTAAGGTTCCCATTTGTTGATTGGCTCATTTCATGGACAAACCACATGTTGGGGTTTCTTTGTAAGGGTAGCCTAGGTATCGGTGTTATTGCTCAAGCCCTTTGAAGACCTCGTCTTGATAAGCACCGAAGGTAAATTTCTATGTGCTTACTTTTCTTTAAAGAGATTAGTTGCACACACACACTAAACATACATTGCATATGTGTGCATTCTCTTCTCTTGTCACATTTCACACTTGCACTTATTTGTTATATTTTGTTGTGTGTAATTGTGTCTTGTTGTCTTGTAATTCGTTTCCCCGACATTGTTCGGAAACGTCCGCGCTTGCACTAATGAGTGCTTGGTTTCACGCGAATACCGCCCTCGGAGAATGCCCTTAGCTTCTCCTTGGTTTTCACCATTGTTGGTGATCTGCGGTTATGATCGGCGACCTGGCCGCCGAATTAAACCGCCGTTTGCTTCCAGTAGTGTATAGAGCGATTCTGCGATTCTGATCGGCGGTCACGACCGTCTTTCGAAACCGCCGTTCAAGACCTGATTGATTTTATCTCTCGGCCTAATTCGGCGGTTGAAACGGCGGTCACGAATGAAACCGCCATTTTCATACCTGATTGATTTTTAATCTCAGGTTTGATTCGGCGGTTAGATCAGCGGTCACAAAACCGCCGTTGGTCCCCTGTTCCTCTCGGGCCAATTCGGGGGTTATGATCAGCGGCCTGGCCACCGATTGAAACCGCCGATCGGTGCGTTTCAGGGGCAAACTTGTCTTTTCACATGCTCTGTTTTTCATGCCTATAAATACATCACTTTCTCTTGTTCTGAATGTGACTCTTTAATCATCAAGAACCTTACTTTAAAAAGAGAGATTTTTAAGAGAGAAAGCAATCAAGTTTGCTCATCAAACACTCAAACCAAAATCCATTTGCATCAAAGTTCATCTAGCATTCTCTAGCATATCTAGGATGCTTGCTTGCATGGGTCTTTCATCATCACACTTGCTTTGGTATGTTTTTCACTATTATCATACATAATTAGTATTTAATTTATTATGGCATCTCTTTTATTACTTGATTGATCTTAGATTATATTCTTATATTCAAGATAGAGATTGTTGTGTTGATTTGATTGAGTGTTGTTTTTATGATAGATATCTAGGTTTCTATAATCTATGATTATCTAAGCTAATTGACATGTCATTTAGCTTTAATATCTAGGATTGTTTTTAATTGCATATTCATCATCTTAGATAAGCATATAGGGTTTCCCTTGCTCTATGTTGCATTTGAATATTCATATATTCACTTAGGGTGTTAATCTCTTTTTAGAGAATTAAGTCTTGTGTTGTGACCGGGATTATGTTGCTTAATTCACAAGCAATCGGACTAGGTTCACTCATACCGGGATTAGGTAGGTGTGTGATTACTTCCGGGATTAGGTTGTAATCGTTTTACACATTTAGTGGATTCGAGGTTCGAGTGTGGCTTACTTACTAGCCCATGGTTTTTCCCGTGAGGGTTTCCACGTAAAAATCAAGTGTTATTTAATTTCCGCATTTTATACTTGATTTATTGCTTTATCTATTTAGGGGTAATTTTGTAATTTTGACTAACACGAAAAATTGGGTAAAAAGCTTAAAATCTATTCACCACCCCCCCCCCCCCCCCCCCCCCCCTCTAGATAGTTTTATACACACCGTGCTATAATTTGTTTCAATGATTCTCCTCTTACTTTTACACCTATCAACCACTCTATTCCTCCACCAATATTAGATACAGACCTAGACATTCCAATAACAATTAGAAAAGGAGTTAGGACATGTACTACACACCCTATAGCCAAGTATCTCTCTTACTAAAAACTGTCTAGTACCTAAAGAGCTTTTACTTCTAAAATATCTCGCTTAATCATTCCTAGAAACATACAAGAAGCCTTAGGACACCCAAGTTGGAAACCTGCGGTTATGGAAGAGATGAGTGCACTCAGTAAAAACCAGACCTGGAAAGTTGTTAACCTACCCGAGGGAAAGAAAACAGTGGGGTGTAAATGGGTCTTTACTATAAAATGCAGGGATGATGGGTCTGTAGAGAGACATAAGGCAAGGTTGGTGGCTAAAGGGTTTACTCAAACCTAAGGTCTTGATTATCAGAAAACCTTTGCACCCGTAGCCAAAATCAATTCCATTTGAATCCTCATATCTATGGTAGTGAATCTAGGCTGGTCCTTACACCAACTAGATATAAAAAAAAAATGTTTTTTTGAATGGAAATCTAGAAGAAGAGGTATTTATGGATCCTCCACCCGGTTTTAAGGAAGAATTCAGAAATGACAAAGTTTGTAAACTGGTGAAATCCCTATATAGATTGAAATAGTCACCGAGGACATGGTTTAAGAAGTTTGGAAAGGTTTTGAGAAGGTTCGGGTACAGTCAAAGTCAATAGGACCATACTCTTTTCTTCAAACATTCTAGTGAAGAGAAAAAGGCAATCCTAATTGTTTATGTAGACAACATCATCATGACCGGAGATGATGTTGAAGAAATTAGAAGGCTGAAAGGGCTGCTGGCTTAAGAATTTGAAGTTAATAACTTAAGCGATTTAAAGTATTTTCTAGGGATGGAGTTTGCTCAGCCCAAGAAGGGAATTTTTGTTTCCCAAAGAAAATATATCCTAGACCTGCTAGGAGAGACATGGATGATATGGTGCAAGGCCGCTGAAACCCTAATGGAACCAAATTTGAAATTAGAGGCTGTTAAACCAGAAAATCAAGTAGACCGAGAGCAATATCAAAGACTAGTGGGTAAGCTGATCTACTTAGCACATACCTTATTAGACATTTCATTTGCAGTCAACATGATGAGCCAATTCATGCATTCACCGGGACCAGAGCATTATGAGGCAGCCATGAGAATTTTGAGATACCTAAAAGGGACTCCAGGGAAGGGACTTTTGTTTGCTAACAAAGATCACTTTCAGGGTGAAGTCTTTACAGATGCAGATTGGGCGACAGTATAACAGATAGGAGGTCTACATCCAAGTATTGTACTTTTGTTGGGGCAAACTTGGTGACATGGCGAAGTAAAAAACAGGGGTCATAGCCAGAAGTAATGCCGAGGCAGAGTTTAGGGCAACAGCCCTTGGGATTTGTGAGATAATCTGGATAAAACGATTTCTTGAAAATCTAAAACTTCATGTTTCCTCACCCTTAAAACTATACTGCGACAACAAGTCAGCAATTATCATAGCTCACAACCCGGTTATACACGATAGAACCAAGCATGTGGAGATATACAAACACTCATTAAGGAAAAAATAGATAGTGGGTAGATTTGTATGTGTTATAGGTAAAAATCGTCATAAAAGACACGTCATCACCATGAGAAGCCACATAAGCAGGAGTCAAGAGAAGTCAACTCGAAGGAGCAGAAAGTCCCTAAAGTAACTTACTCGGCTAAAACTAAAGAAACCCGACCACAAACGAAGAAATTCGGCTCGGGCAGAAAAGCCCGCTCGGGCATGCTTGGGATTCGATGAAGAATATAGTCGCCAGCATTCACGTTCCGAACATGAGGAGAATCAATAACCATCATCCCCACAATAAACAACGGTGTGGATGCCCAGAGTATAACAAGGAAGCAAACAGGTTTTCCGCAAATAAAGGAGAAAGAATCCTATCCAAACTTGGATTCTTTCAAACCGGGAAACATGTTGCAATCAAGAAGGAAACAGAATCCGCTTAGGACTGGACAACCGCCCAAAACTTGGGCACCACAACACCAAACCCTAGCGGCACCTACAAACCCTAAATAGCATTATGTATAAATACCCCTGTAACACACAAAAGAAGGGGTACGCACAAGAATTAGAGAGAGGGATCGGAACACAATATTTTGTAACAGTTTTTCATAGTGGATTTTACTTCGTTGCTTAGGCAACAACCCGTGGATGTTTCTCCGGTCATCGGAGTTTTACCACGTAATTACGTTTATTATTCTTCCTTGTTTTCAATTGTTTTCATTCACAAAGCAGTACAACTAAAATCAGATCGTTGACTGGTGACCACGAAAAATCACCGTCAACAATTGGCGCTAGAAGGAGGAGGACTAGAAAACTTGTGAAACAATGGCTGGCGAAGGAGATGGTAGCGATTCCAGATACAGTCAAGGTTTGCCAAATAACGAACTGGAGGATGACACCACCCTCAATACTGCGGATGCGACCCTAACAATGGCAGACCAATCAGCCACCTTGGCTGGTATCCAACGTTTCCCTACAACTAATGAAGAGATTGTGCAGCGATTTCGTGCTTCTCTGCAGCAACTTATATCAAACGCAGCAAAGCAAGGGGTTGACCTTTCCACTACGGAGGGTTTGATGTCACCTTACAATCTGTCCGCCCCAAATTAGCAGGCAACAAGATTGCGTTCCACAGTGGTGATACCAACGCCTGACGAGCCCCTAAAGACAAGACGAGATCCTACAGACAGGCCAAAGATTTTGTCCGAAAGATTAGCCAGGAGTAGTAGAGAGCATAGAGAAGAGAATGATTCTGACAGAGGGTATGACCAGGATCGGATGGCCAGGGATCGAGACCGTCCCAGAAGGCGTACTCATCGGAGAGATTGGTCATCATCCTCGGGAGAAAGTGAGCAGAATCATCATCGCAAGCGCCAAAGGGGTACAGTTCGGTTGCATGGCCTAAACCAAGAACACAGAGAATTGAATCCAGAGGAAAGGGGCCAAAAGCTAACCATAAGTCAGAATTTCAATGCGATGGGGGAACCAGAAGGAGATAGAGACATACTCATACAGAGCCTGACCCGGGAGGTGTAAAACAATCGTCGACAGATGGATGCTTTGGTCAGACGGTATGGGCGCAACGAACTGTCGGATGATGAATCAGGCAGCTCTTTCACCAATGGAGTTCTAAGGATGCCTTTCCTGGAGAGGTTCAGGATGCCACACGTAGAGCAGTTCAAGAAAGATACCGACCCAAAAGAACACGTCAGGAGGTATAGGAGCGCTATGGCACAATACGTCCACAATGACGCCCTGCTATGTTTAAATTTTCCACAGACTCTTGGGGATCTAGGTTCTCGGTGGTTCGGTAGATTGCCAGCAGCAAGCATAAGCAGCTTCAGCGAACTGAGTAAAGCTTTCTCAAGGCAGTTCCTCGAGAATGTACACAGGAAAAAATCAATGGCTCACTTGTCCCAGCTTAAACAGGGGAAAGATGAGTCGCTGAAGAAATACTTAGGAAGGTTTGGACAGGAAGTGTCGGAAATAGGGAGTGCGAACGATGAAGCCATTATTGCAGCATTCATCAATAACCTTCAGAATGGCCAGCTATCCTTTGATTTAAGAAGAGCTCGCCTGACCAGTTATGCAGACATGATGGACATGGCTGGGTGTTATGCCCTAGCCGAGGAGGAAGAAATTGCGACAGGAGGTTACTTCGTACATGGTGGTCGTCCAGAAGGAGCCAAAACAAAAAACCAAGCTAAGGCATCAGACACCAAAAGTGACAAGCAAAAGAACAAAACACGAGATGGACGGGATGGCCGGGATGGCCACCGGGCTTATGATCCAAAAACCGACCAGCCGCGCCAAAAATTCCATGGCAGATATACAAATTACACCCCGTTGAAGAAAGACCAGGAGGAGGTATTAGCTATCTTGGAAGAAAAGAATATGTCCAAAGAGCCGCCTAAGCAGTCGAATTATGCTCGAAGGGGCACCACCAAGTATTGCAGATTCCAAAAAGAGAACGGACACGAAATGTCCAAGTGCTTCCAGCTAAGGGATCACATCGAGACCCTCATCCGAGAAGGGCACTTAAAAGACATCGTCCTAAAAACAGTTGAGAAGACAGATGGGCAGAGAGATAATCGACAGGGAGGATGGCAAAAGAAGCTGAGTCCCAAGAGAGCTGGAGATGAATGAGCAATCAACACCATCTTCGGTGGGCCAGCAACTGACAAAAGTAACAAGGAGAGAACCTAGGAAATTCGGGAAGCCATGGAAGCCCGAAGAGACCTCAATGTCAACTCCATTGAACTCGATCCAAAAAGAATCAAGGAAGGCTGGGATCCAATTATCTTCACAGAAGCAGATTCTCACGGAGTAGATGTAAAGCCAAATGATACGTTAGTCATCAGTGCTCGAATTGGGCACAGGGAGGTTCATCGGATCTTGATTGATAATGGAAGCTCAGCGGATATCTTAAGTGCAGAGGTGTACGATCAGTTAAGATTAGATAGAAAGGACTTGCAGCCCTTTCATACCCCACTCAGAGGGTTTGGCGGGGCAGAGGTAAGGTCACTTGGTACGGTAAACTACCAGTGAAGATCGGGAAGGCCCCCTGTCAGAAGACAGTGTTACTTGACTTTGTGGTTGTAGATATAGAGAATTGGCCATACAACGCCCTGCTCGGCCGGCCATTCCTGAATAAAGCAAAGGCAGTAACGGCAACGTATGCTCTCATGATGAAATTCCCGACTGAGTATGGAGTAGGTGTGGTCAAAAGATCACAAGAGATGGCGCGAAAGGCGAATCTGCTAGTTTACAAAGATAGGGAAGTACACCAGATATACGCTATATCAGCCGAGCTAGCCAATGAACCTGAGGAGTAAGCAAAGGCACCGAAGGAATTTGAACTAGACCCCAGAGAAGAGCCTGAAGCTAAGAAAGATGAGCCGACCGAAGAAGTGATATTAGACCCAGATGAGCCGAGTAGAACAGTAAAGATAGGAGCAAACCTAAGTGGGCAGATCAAAGCCGAACTCATCGCATTATTGAGAAGTTATCGGGATGTGTTCGCTTGGAGTCATAAAGATATGCCCAGGATAGATACAAAGGTGATATCGCATTACCTCTCCATCAACCCGGCGTTCCGCCCAGTGGTACAAAAGAGAAGGTTATTCAATCTAGAGAGAAGCCTCGCAATCAAGAAAGATGTGGAGAAATTACTTTCTGCGGGGTCAATAAGGGAAGTCAAATACCCGGAGTGGATGGCCAATGTAGTATTAGTTAAGAAAAAGAACAATCAATAGAGGATGTGTGTGGATTTCACTGATTTAAACAAAGCTTGTCCGAAAGACAGTTTCCCACTCCCGAGGATCGACCAGTTGGTAGATGCGACGGCAGGGCACGAGCTACTGAGTTTCATGGATGCTTACTCGGGATATAATCAGATCCGGATGAACAAAGCCGATGGGGAAAAAATAGCTTTCACCACGGATCAAGGATTGTATTGTTACAAGGTGATGTTGTTCGGGCTAAAAAATGCCGGTGTAACGTACCAGAGGTTGGTAAATAGAATATTCGCTCGGTAGATTGGGAGAAACATGGAGGTCTATATGGATGACATGTTGACCAAAAGCATCACGGCGAAAAAACATTCAGAAGATTTGAAGGAAACCTTTGATGTCCTGAGAAGATACAAGATGAAGCTCAACCCGAGTAAATGTGTGTTCGGGGTACCATTAGGAAGGTTTTTAGGTTTTCAGGTGCACCAAAAAGGAATTGAGGTAAATCCCGAGAAGATTAAAGCATTAGAAGAAATGGTTTCACCAAAGACATTGAAGGATGTGCAGAGGCTGACGGGATGTCTTGCATCACTCAATCAGTTCATAGCAAAATCAACAGACAAGTGCGCCCCGTTCTTCAGAGCAATAAAAAAGGCACAGGGCTCGAATGGAGCAAAGAATGTGAGACAGCCTTTCAGAAGTTGAAAGAGTATTTAGGAAGAGCACCCATTCTTTCAAAACCAGTGGTCAGAGAAACATTATACTTGTACCTCTCGGTTATAGAAATGGCAACAAGTTCGGTATTGATTCGGTTAGAGGAAGGAGTACAAAGACCGGTGTATTACACAAGCAAGGCGTTGCTACCAGCAGAAACCAGGTACTCGCCAGCTGAGAAAATAGTGCTGGCCTTGATCACAGCAGCTAGAAAATTGAGGCCGTATTTTCAAGCACATACAATAGAAGTATACACGGACTGCCCATTGAAACTCATCCTTCAAAAGCCGGAGCTGTCGGGAAGATTGACCAAGTGGGCAGTGGAACTCAGCGAATTCGACATCAGGTATACGCCAAAAGCGGCAATCAAAGGACAAGCGGTGTCAGATTTTATAGCAGAATTCACCAAGCCGGATGCCGGGGTAAGAAGGATGATGGAAGAGCAACAGGCAAGTGGGTTCCAATGGCAATTGCATGTAGACGGATCATCAAACACACATGGCAGCGGGGTAGGAATAGTTATAACAACCCCGGAATGAGATACTGTGCAGTGTGCCATGAGGTTCGATTTCAAAGCAACCAACAATCAAGCAGAGTATGAAGCTTTGTTGGCTGGTTTGAGGGTGTATAGCATTAGGAGCAGATGAGTTGGAAATTTACAGCGATTCACAGGTTGTGGTTAACCAAGTACTAGACGAATACCAGGCAAGGGAGGAGCACATGATAGCTTACTTAGACATTGCAAAAAGATTGCTCAGAAAATTCAAGATATACAAAATCTTTCAAATCCCTCGGGAAGAGAACGAAAAAGCAGACGCCTTGTCCAAATTAGCTTCAGCCACCATGAGTATCAGGTCCAAAGCAATACCAGTGGCGCACCTGACTAAACCGAGTACAACAGAATCTGAGGAGGTCATGATAGCAGAGATCCGACCAGGCCCAGACGACTGGACAACCCAGCTCAAAAAATACTTGGAGGAAAACGTATTACCGGAAGACAGTGTGGAAGCTAAACGAATCAAATACAGGTCAGCCCGGTACACAATTCCGAGGGGAGAATTATACAGGAGAGGATTCTCAAAAGTACTGCAAAGGTGTGTTGTCGGCGAAGAAACCAAAAAGATCCTAAAGGATGTTCACAATGGAGTATGCGGAAACCATACTAGGGGTAAGAGCATGGCACACAAGATACTTAGACAAGGATGCTACTGGCCGACTTTGTTCGCAGAGGCGCAGCGATTCGCGGAAAGTTACGAAACATGCCAAAGAATAGCAAACGACATATGGCAACCCCCAGAGTTACTCAGAAGCCTAACCTCACCTTGGCCCTTTGCCATGTGGGGCCTCGATTTGATAGGACCAATGCCCACAGGAACAAAAGGGAGTGCGAAGCACGCTATTGTGGCAGTGGACTACTTTACCAAATGGGCAGAGGCAGAGGCACTCGTACATATTACTGAGGCCAACACCACCGGCTTCATCAAAAAGAACATAATATACAGGTTCAGGATTCCGAGTATCATCATAACAGACAACGGGACCCAGTTTGATAACAATAAATTCAGGGAGATGTGTAAGGAGTACAAAATCGTAAACTATTACGCATCTCCCGCCCATCCTCAAACCAATGGTCAGACAGAGGTAGTGAACAAGGTGATCAAGCACATGCTGAAAGCAAAGCTGGAGGCAAGGAAGGGTTGCTGGGCAGACAAGCTGCCTGAGGTACTATGGGCATACCGAACAACTATGAGGTCATCCACAGGGGAAACTTCATTCGCATTGGCATTTGGAACGGAGGCTGTTATCCTGGCAGAAACAACTTTCACCTCCTCCAGGGTTTGGTTATACAGTTCAGAACACAATGTCAACATGTTACAGCAGAACTTAGATGATTTGGAAGAAATCAGAGACGCAGCACAAGTAAGGAATGCAGCGTATCAGTAGAGGGCTGCGAGGTACTATAATTCTCACGTTCGCGTACGTAAATTCCAGCTCGGAGATTTGGTGCTAAGAAGGATATCCCCAAACACCAAAGACAAAACAACGGGATCTCTTGCTGACAAATGGGAGGGACCGTACATTATTAAAGGAGTAGCGGGACATGGAGCTTATATGATAGCCCGACCAGAGGGTAGCCTAGTGCCCCGACCATGTAATGCACAGTACCTCAAAATCTTCTATCCTTAAAAGGGAACCCGCCCGTATTTTTATGTTAATTACTTAATTAGTTCTGCTTTAGTTCAGTTTTAGCTTCGTATTGATTATTTCAGAATTATTCGCTAATTTCATCACCATGTTGATTAGTTAATAAAGTGCAGTTGCCAAATAAAAAGTTATTCAGTGAAATCGATGAATTCCATTATCAAAGGGCAACACTTCAACAGCGGCCACTCAAAAGCCGACCAAATAAACTCAAAAAAAATATAGAGAATTAAAATTCGGGCGCTATGAAGCCGCGAGAGAGTGGACGAGTAGTGCTCGAAGGGTGAAAAAGCTGAAGTAGCGTGCCCGTCTAGTTAAGACGATGCGAACGCATCTCTTGGCAAAAAGATAAAACCGAGGCACCAGGGTGACTGGAAAACTGCTCGGAGCGCCGCTAGAAAGGCTAGTGAGATGCGCAGCCATATTGGCCAGTGCATATTACCCCAATGATTCGGTGAAACCTTGCACAGACAAAACCGGGAGACGTCCTAGGTGACTTGTGCAAGGACCTTAACGTATGGTCGTGGTGAACCTCGGCGTAACGTTAAAGTAAAAACGACCTTAATAAAAGGCTGAAAGACAAATGCTAGTTAAATAAGATACTTGGCTGAATTAAATTAACTACCGGTTAATAAGATACTCGGCCAAAGAAAAGCTAGGAATTTCCAAAAAATAGCCGAGTACAAGCTATCAAATAAATTGTACTCAATACAGGTTTAGTTCATCCCACTTATGTGTTTTTCATGCAGGAAGTTAGAAACAGCGGAACGGCATTGAGAATAAAGATTTATATATATATATATGAGTAAAGGTGAATACAAAGATTGTTACAGAAATAATCAAATAAAAATCAGGAAGACGGCGCTAGGGGTTGTGAGCTGCTCCCGTCGACACTCAGGTTAGGTTCCATCACATACTCGCTCAGGAGACTATCATCAGTGGGCCATACAATTACATCTTCTTCTTCATCATCCATCCAGGCGTTATAATCAGTCCTAGGGATAGGCCCAACGTCAGAATTCTCACCATCAATCCCCGCTTTCTGACAAGCGTGAAAAGTGGAGAAAGAATCGGCAGTAGGAACCTCCAGATGTATGGGATGTGGCATCTTACCTTTACTCAGGCAATATGCTCGCCACTCTTTCATCTGGATCCGAAGAGACTCCAGAGATGTATCCACATGTTTCTTAATTGAAAGGCTCCAGTTGGCTCTAGCTGGCTCTAGCCCGGTCAGTTGCCCTATTCTTCATCTTAAAGAACTCCCCAGCCAAGACCATTCCCCGTTGGAACTCCCGAAGAAGCAAAGCATCATAGGCCGGAGATCTCTTAAAACGATCGACCCCCTGTATCTCCAACTCCAGCCTAGCTTCCTTTGATAGTGACTTAACTGTCAAGGCCTGACGCTCCAAGTCTTTGATTCGGCGCTCATAAGATGATTTAACGTCTTCTGCGTTCTGCTCGGCCTGGAGCAAAGCATCCTGAGTAGATGACAAATGATCTCGCAAAGTCTTAGCCTCCTCAGCAACAAAAGACGCTTTCTGCTCAGCCTCCATTTGGCGGGCCAAACATTGATCCAGGAGCACCTGATTTGACCTGGCCCCTTCCTGACAAGCTAACTCAACCCAAGCGCAGCGATCTTCACTCTCCTTTAATTGGGCTTCTAGTCATTTTATCCTTTCATCTTCGGCTTCACCGGTTCGGCAGGCCTTGGACATCTCAGCCACCATCTACAGCAAAACAATAGTGAATGACAAAGTGAAGCAACAGTAGAACAAGAAAATACAAAATTATACATATAGTTGAAGCATTACTCACATAGGAGACACTGTTGAAGAAGCTGCAGAGTCGGTCAGACAAAGTGCCCACCCTAAAGCGACTCCAATGATCCTCCCCGATATAAGCATACCCTGAGGACATGGCTTTCAACATAGACTAGGGGGTAGGATCACCAGCTTGACTCGATAACCCTGAACCAACAGCATCAGGCATGGCGGTAGATGTTTGGGCTTAGGGGAAAAAGCCCGTGAGAGTTCCAGCCCGATCACCATAATCACCAGAGGGGTTGGGAAAAACCCCTTTCCAACACTGACACCAATTTCCTCGTCTCCTGAAGATGAGTCAACATATGTGACCACCCGAGGAATCTTCGGGGCAGGACGCCCAGGAGAAAATGAAGCTTTCCTTTTTCCGGATTGCCTCCCACGAGTGTCGAGGTCGGCAGTGGGATCTTCCACCTCAACATCATCCCCAACCTCAGGTGATAAGGGGACAGAAGTTTATGCGGGTGCTGGTATAGAAACCGAGACCACAGCAGGCGCAGAGCCGAAGGGTTCCCCGACCCCATCGATTCCTGGGGATGTAGCAGCCGCTTCATCAGTAGCATGACCCCTCAGATCGTCCTGATTAACAGACAAGCGTTCCCGCTCACCCACAATATCTGCAACTGGGGTCGGAGTAAACCCCGTAGAAACTGAAGCCACCGGCGCAGGCTCATAAACCCTAGATGGCTCCCAAATCTTCTCTTTCCCCTTAGATGAAGAGGAACCTGCCCGATTGTCCTTCTCAGCAGCAGCCTTGTCTGCAGCAAGGTCCCCTAGATCGCTCATATTTTCGACCAAAAAAATCTCCATTTCCTAACCATGAGTCTCCTCGGACGTATAATCAGGCACATCCCCCTCATTATCTTCTTCGGGAGGATCTTGATGAGAACTCTCATCAGAATCAAGTTGTGGGGGGGCTATCCCAGCATCCCGCTAACGATTAACCTCCTTTCGGCTCGCCTCCAAGATGGCTTTCATCCGGCGCGCCTGAGCGTCACAAACGATATCTACATCGAACACTAAAAGAGAGATTTTCAAATTAGTGAGTTGAGTAAGAGCAAAAATAATCAGAAAAGTTCTATTTAAAAAGAAGAAAAAAACTAACCACATTTGGCTCGATGTCATAAGCACACACCCGTTCGGGAGAAAAAATAATGCGAGCCCCCTTATGCTCTTTTTCAATATCACTCTCAACAACTCTCTGGCTCCCGATTCGGCTCTCCCGGGAGTAAGAATCCTTGTAGATTTTGGTCTGACTCTTCCTTTTCCCCATTCGTTTCCACGGTCGAGTGTCACCGCAAACGAAAACAGAAGGATCTGATTGAGTTTCGGATTGGTAAGACTCAGGTGTTGAAGAATCAGAAGAAGCGGAAGGGACCTCAGAAGCAAGTGGAACTTCAGAAGTAGCAGGGACTTCGCGGAAAAGCCCAGAAACGTCGGCGACTAAAAAGTGAGACTGATCGAAAAGAGGATCTCCAAGTAACCTGTGAACAACCGTGGCAGTAAGAGCATTGTTTCGTTCAATAGCAATCATACCAACAGTAAAAAGACGATGCCTAGCTGCAGAATCCATGAGAACTAACCTTGAGATATCAGAGAATCGGAGACACACGAACTGCAGCGGAAGGATCTTCAAGTAAAGGTCCGGGGAGTTGAGATAGAATCTCGACAAAGCAAGACTAGAAAATATCTAAATTCAAAGCAGGTTGAAGAAAGAATTGCAATTTTTTAGGAATTTCACCAGAGATGCGACGAATCCAGGCAGACGTTTCTCTCGAAGAAAGAAGAAAATGACAGAATAAAAATAGGCGAAAATATCCTCTCCAGCACAATGTTTATATAGGCCAGGTATCGGTTTTGAAAAATCGAAACCCTTGAAAGGGTAGGTAGAGAAGCGGGAAAGTGGAAAGACGGAGACGGGGACGGTGACGTGGGTTGTACATGAAAAAACAGAAGGGTCGTGTCCCATAAATGCCCCATACCACGACCAAGCAAAAAGAGACAGGTGGCAATTGAAGAAAGCCTTGAGCCGTCAAAAAGTCAGTATGTCACCATCAAGAGATTTCTGAATTGAGGGGCAGATCAAACGAATGCGGACATAATTAAGACACGTCATTAATGTTTCGAATCAAACGAGGATATCGAAACCCAACATTAATGCAGAAGACGACAAACGAAAACAAGCTATTAGAAAGAGGTTAACGAAAGTTAAATATTTGTCCCGAGTAAACCGAACCTGGTGCATTCGGCTCAAACATTTAAGGGGGTATTGTTATAGGTAAAAATCGTCATAAAAGACGCGTCATCACCATGAGAAGCCACGTAAGCAGGAGTCAAGATAAGTCAACTCGAAGGAGCAGAAAGTCCCTAAAGTAACTTACTCGCCTAAAACTAAAGAAACCCGACCACAAACGAAGAAAATCGGCTCGGGCAGAAAAGCCCACTCGGGCATGCTCGGGATTCAATGAAGAAGATAGTTGCCAGTATTCACGTTCCGAACATGAGGAGAATCAATAACCAGCATCCCCACAATAAACAATGGTGTGGATGCCCAGAGTATAACAAGGAAGCAAACAGGTTTTCCGTAAATAAAGGAGAAAGAATCCTATCCAAACTCGGATTCTTTCAAACCGGGAAACATGTTGCAATCAAGAAGGAAACGAAATCCGCTTAGGACTGGACAACCGCCCAAAACTTGGGCACCACGACACTAAACCCTAGTGGCACCCACAAACCCTAAATAGCATTATGTATAAATACCCCTGTAACACACAAAAGAAGGGGTACGCATAAGAATTAGAGAGAGGGATCGGAACACAATATTTTATAACAGTTTTTCATAGTGGATTTTACTTCGTTGCTTAGGCAACAACCCGTGGATGTTTCTCCAGTCATCGGAGTTTTACCACGTAATTATGTTTATTATTCTTCCTTGTTTTCAATTGTTTTCATTCACAAAGCAGTACAACTGAAATCAGATTGTTGACTGGTGACCAAGAAAAATCACCGTCAACAGTATGCAATATCTACCTACCTCAGAGCAAGTGGCAGACATACTCACTAAGGGCTTACCAAAAAAAACAATTCAATAAGCTGTATTGCAAGCTGGCCATGGAAGACATTTTTCCAGCCAGCTTGAGTGGGGGTGTTGGAAAAGTTGACCAAATCCTGACAGATTCAATCAAGAGGATTTCTAGGAGAGAAATATCAGTTACTTTCCATAAATAATAATGTACATATGTAATTAGCTATAATTTAGATATAATCAATAGTAAGTTAGGGATTAACTATCAATTAGCTCTATAATTTAGCTACCTAGTTGTGTATATATTCCTAGACTGTAATCATTTAGAATTATTCATTATAATTTACCTTTTTTCCTAAATCTTCAGTTTTTAAAATGGTGATAGACTGATAGTGTTGAAATGCCACCTCTTAAAGGTGCTATTTAATTTTTGAACTCCCCTGAACTATGTGCGGACATTGTAAAATATAACGCAATTGCCATTGGATCTATGTTTTAAAATTTATTTGTATTCTTCTAATTATGCTTTCAATGCTTTAATTTCTTCAAGTGCTTGTTATATCAAATGTTGACATCGATTTTTGGACGATCTAGTCAACAGTGACACGTATGCAAATAGACGCCTAGTGCAGTTTGTGAAATGTGACCAGGTCACCTTACTGATAGGTGTATGAATTGATGAATGAATGATAAGTGAGGGGTGAATGCATAAATAGTAAAAACACCAAGATTTTTACGTGGAAAACCCTTAAGAAGGGAAAAAACCACGGTCATCGCAACGATAGGAAAAGATCTTTCACTTTGTAAAAGATATTACAATTTACAAGTGATGATTACCTCTATTTTTCCCTTTGCTTGATACATGTGTTTATATAGGGGTTAGGGTGTTGCCCTAGCCCTTGGTGTGCAAGCAAAGGTTATTAATGGGTGAGATCCTAGGGGATCGTATCTTGGCGAGATTCTTGGCAAATTGAGTCTGCGAGGATCTTCATTCCTTGTGGGAGTATTCCTCCGAATATTTGCATTTATTACTGGATTTGTCTATTGCTGGATTGTAGGTGATCGCTTTTCATAAATAGGAAATTGAGTTTCACGAAAGATATGTTGAAATCATGTTTTGTTAATGATGCTTTATATTTAATGTGTGGGTGGCGATTTCGAGTCGATTCGCCTGTCTAGGGTTTCTCCGGCAAGCAAGTTCCTTTAGAGTGTGTTTGGTACGCGGATGGGACAGGACGGGACGGGACGGGACACGATGGGACAGGACGGGACAAGACAAGACATATTGTTTTGTATTGTGTTTGGAATGCCTAGGACAGAACAGTCAACTGTACTGTTATCCGTTTGGTATGGCTGGGTTAGGACGGGACAAGGGGTTCAAATGACCAAAGTGCCCCTATTGTGCTGTCTAATGTTTGTTACCACATAATATTGACAAATGAGACATGATAAATCAATATTTGTTTAATTTTATTGAATAAATATATTTATATATCATATTTAAAAATTATAATGATACTGTGTTTGAAAAATAATAGAAAAAGGAAAAAAAAAAGTTTTTAAAAAAAATAATTTATTAATATAACAAAATTATATATTTATAATACAAAATTAATTTGTTTATATAACAAATTTTTTTTTGAAAAAAAAATAGGTAAGTTGGATCACCATCTCAGCGGTGGAGATCCACTTAAAAAAAATATGAAAAAAATAAAATAAAAAGAAGAACATTCATCAGTTTTCCAGAATACAAAGAACACCCACCAAGAACACACCATCATCATCAGTTTTCTAGAAATCATCACCATCTCCAACCATCTACACCCTCGAATTCAACCCACCATCATCCACTGTCAAATATAACCAAAACCCAAACCCAAACCCAAACCCAAACACAACCACCACAGCACCACCTCACAAATCAAAGAATCCCAATTACTCTTCAAATTTGTATAAGACCTTTCCTCAACCACTTGTTGCTCATCCTCAGAACCACCACCAAACTTGCTATAATACTCCACCAATTGCTGCTCACAGGTGGCTCAAATTATCAAGTGTCAGTGCATGCTCATGTGTTAAGAATATTTTCGGTTTATTGTGGTTGGCTCTAACATAGGTAGTGTTCTTCAACTCTTGGAGTAATTCATGGTCTCAATATTTGAGATTTTGCAAATAATTTTTTATTTATTTTGAAATTCAAGCAAAAGATGGTAAAACGGCACCGGCCTGAAAGAGATTTGCAAGAGGAGAAGTGACTTGTTGGAATCGAAGCAATTGGACGGTGACAAAGCCGTAGCAAGCTCCCAATCCTTGGAAAATCGCGGCCATTGGATTTGCAGAAGAACAAGAGATTTTTTTTTATTTGTAAAAGTGAGAGAGAAGAGAAATTGTTTGATTTGCATCTTGGTATTGTCTCAGATTTTTTTCAATATTTTTTTTCCAGATTCTTTTTTTTTCCCAGAAGATTTTCCAGATTTTTGTTTTTTGGTTGAAAAATCGTTGATTCGGTGATGTGGTTGATTGAAAAATATGGCAATTTTCCAAAAAAAATAAATTTGGTTTTCATTGAAGAATATGGATTATTGGATGAGATTTGTGGTTCAATATCAACAGCTTCTGATATGATGATCGAACGAGAGAGGGAGATGGGATTTAGAGGAGAGAGATTCGATGAAGTAGCGGGAGATATTTGTAATTTTTGAAATTTTTAAAGGGAACAAAGGTCATTTTCACACTTGTCCCATGTCATGGGACATTTGGCTGAGGGTCTGAGGTGGGACAGATTTTTGTGATTTTTGTCCCACCTTGTCCCACCTTGTCCCACACAAATGTCGCGCCAAATGTGAGACAAGAACAAATTGTCTCACGTTGTCCTGTCCCGTCCCGCATACCAAATGCACCCTTAGTGGGCGACTTGATCTTCGCTCGTCAGTTCGCCATTGCCTTGCGTGGCTTGTCAAGCTGACGTGGCTCGTCAAGCTGATGTGGCATGATGTCGTGGAAATTTGGTTCCCTAAATTATGGACTCCATGCTGATGTATCAAACCAAGTAAAATTAACCCAAACATCAAACTTCTCATATGGGAAGATAGAAAGTGTTGGTGTGTGACGTGACAAAACGAATGACCCTCTAAATTGTCGTATGCCAAAGTAATTGAGAATTGAAAGGTAAATATTTAGGGAGGGTGCCAGAAGGGTTATTTTGAAAACATTGGAATTGTTCCACCGTGTTTGCTGTTTGAGAGATCTAGATGTTCAAGATTCAAGAGTCCTCCAACTGTAAAGGTTATCGAGCCATTGAGGCATTGAGTTTGTTATAAGCAAGAGAAAAAATTGTTAGATCGGTAAATCTTAAAGAAAATTAAAAATTCTAAGGAAGAAGAATAGAAGAAGATGACCATAGGTTATAGGTTATTTGAGATTTTGAGTATACAATGATTGGTTGATGGAAAAAGAATTTTCCTCTAATTGTGTGGTGACAAAGAAGAAAGAATGTGGGTTTATGTTATTTGGATATAAAAGTATTTTATTGGCTAAATATTACATGAATTATAATATAATATAAACTATAATATTATATAATATTATATAGTGGAAACAAATATTATAAGATAAACTGAAATATTACATGATACATAGGATATTATTTTGATAATTTGATACACAAGATATTATATTGTTGCATTTCATGTAATGATCTTAAATACATAGGAAACACCTAAAATGGAGAAATTGCAAAAATACATGTTCATAACAATAAAATAATATAAAATACTATCAAAACCTATAAAATATACATTATCAAAGAGAATATTAATGAATTTAAAGGATAAAAAACTTATCGCAAAGTTTTGGACCTTTTTTGGTTATTTGTATTATTTTTTTATTTTATTTTTAAGTTTGTTAAAAACATATATTTTTTAAACAACTAAAAATGAAAGTTTGTAAGAACATTTGGGTACTTGTGGAAATTAATTCAAAGGGCATAAATGTAATTAGAAAATGAGTAATGATTAATTTCAATACTAATTCAAATGCAGGACAATAAATACAGCATTTCAGCTTGGGCCTTCCTTAAAACACAACAACGGCCCAACAAGCTCATGCGATCCATTTTTAAAAGGAAGGTATTTTGAAATACCTCTAATTTAATTAGGGATAATATTTACACAAAGTCCCCTGAGAAAGATCGTCCACGTCGAGCCATCACCATTCGAACCCGTAACTTGATTTTCTCAAGTATCCAACTGACCACCAAGGTCAGAGAAAGGGTTCAAGTTATATTTCAACCAAGGAAGCACGGATACCGATACGGATACGGGATACGGATACGGCACGATACGGGGATACGGCAAATCTCAAAAAACTAGGATACGGATACGGCAGGGATACGTTTATTAAAATAATATATATTTATATTTTATTTAAAATAAGAATATATAAAAGGATATTTGATAATTCATTCAAAAATCAAAACATATTCATATCCAATCATCTAAATAAATGTAACATATTACAATATCCAAATTAAGTTTTTGTGCTCTGTTTTGTGCCCAGTTCACAAAACTCTTTCTTCTTCTTCCTCTTTTCTTCTCCTTCTTCTTTTCTTCTTTCTGATTTTTTTTTTTTTTTTTGAAAGGCAATCTTTAGGAGGAAGATGACTCGAGAAAAGAGACGCAGCCAACGGAAGAGACGGAAGCCAATCTTTAGCAAAACTTTAGCAAAACTACTATAGCCAACGGAAGCCAAACATGAGAAAAGAGATGCAGAAAGAAATCCAAGCAAAAACAAAACACAACAACACAGCCAGCCACTGCCCAGAAACAGAGAAAGCAAGCTCACAAGAGAAGAAAAAAGAACAAGAACCACAGCCCACCGAAGCCACGATCAAGAGAAACTCCAATTCAGCACATCAACCTCACCACCGGCACCTTTTTTAGCCAGAAAATCAGCCAAAAAATTGGAAGCACCTTTCTGATTTTTCTTTCAAGCGGCTGCTGAATGAAATTGAAACGAGCCCTAATTGCAATTGAGTAATTGACCTAACCTGATATATTTCTTTAAACTTTCGTTTTGACCTATACATTTTTAAAATTATAATTTGACCCCGTTTTGTACTAAAATATTTATGATTTTGCCCCAAACGTATCCCTTGCGTATCCTAGCCGTATCCCCCAAGTATCCGAGCCGTATCCCCCAAGTATCCGCCAGTCAAACTTGTCAAAAAGTCAACGGATACGCCATTTGGCGTATCGGATACGTATCCTAGTGTATCCGGGGTGTATCCGAACTGGATACGAGTTCGATACGGGTTACCTCCACCAAACGGAGTATCCGTGCTTCCTTGATTTCAACACAACAACTATAATTTAATACACTTATTCTTAGTGGTGTCAAAATGTGCTGGGCTTGGTGGGCCCGGCACGATCGGCCCGCCTGTTTCGGGGGCCAAGCCAGGCACAGCCCCCATGCCTAGCACGGGCCAGGTCTAGAAATGCGGCCTGACATGCCGGGCCAGCCCGGCCTGCCAGGCCGACCGTTCAATTTTTTTAATTTTTTAATTTTTATTGTTAACTTAACATTTTTTTATGTTTTTTTTTTTTTTGAAAAATTTGACCGTTGCTGACGTCAGTAAATGGTCAAATTTTTCAAAATGGCTAAAAATTACACTTTACGCCCTCATCTCTTCTATTTTATATTTTTACCCATATTTCAATTTTTTCTATAAACACCCCCACCCATTTCAATTTCCATACACTTTCTCTCAATCTCTATTCTCTCATTCTCTCCATTCTCCAACTCTCCATTACTCTCTCTAATCTCTATTCTCTACACCATTTTATATTTTAATAATTCCATTCTTACTCTCTCTCTCTATTCTCTACACTACTAATCTACTAATCTACTATTCTAAATTTCTAATACTATATTACTAATATTATTTTCTAATCTCTCCACCAAAGCTTAAAGGTATCTTTTTCCTTTAAATGTTATTAATTAATTTTATGTTTTAGTTTTTGTTAACCCAAAATTGTCACCGGGGTGCAATTTCTAATTAACGGTTTATGGGGGACCCGGATCGGGATAGATCTGGGCTAGCGGGATACCTAGTAGCTCGATACCCCACTGGTTCCTACAAATCGACTAAGTGTGGTGTATGGTAGTAGTAAGATAAGAGAAATTCTGATATATGGTAGAAGGTGGACTGGCCTAGGGGGAAAAAGTATCACGTATGATCATATACTGAAAAACCCCTAGGTAGTATCCGGTGGAGAGAGATCCTTTATAATTTTATCAATAAGGCGTGCTCCGAGGAGCTTACAAAAGTAGGAGAATAATACAATATAAGTGCTTCATAGAGCTTACAATAATAGGCGGGCGTAGGCCCTTTCTTTAATCAGTAGAAAAGAAGAAGAAAAAGGAAGCCTTGTTGGGGAAGAAGCCACCAGTCCTCTTTTGGAGAAGAAGATCCCACCTCTTTTCTGTCGAATGTCATGTCATATATATAGGTTTTATTTCTTGATGTTCACTCCCCTAAATTCGTTCTAATGACCTAGCAATTCACGGGGTGTTCCGCGGCAATAGGCGAGAAGATCGTGGGATTGATTCCTTGGAATCAAGTGATTCCTTTTAGAACTGAAACAGTTGACTCCACTTTTGAATGAGACTCTTGAATGGTGGGAACAAGGCAATTTCCTTGTTTACTTAAATGTTGTTGTATTCATTCTGTTATTGTAGCTTGATCTTTTTCTTCCTTGGTAATCTGACAGATGGTGCATTACGACCTCCCTTGTTGACGCCTTCTATATTAGGTGGTTGGGAGGTGCTTGGAGGACGGGGTACCGGGTACCAGGTGCGAGGTACTGCGAGATACCGGGTACCAAGTGCGGGGTACCGGGTACCAGGTGCGGGGTACAGGGATAGTGTGGTAGCGGGATCCTCAGGATCCTGGGTTCATTCTTTCAACAATCAAATAACATTGGCATGGATGGAAAATTCTTCTTTGGACCCCGGCCAAAAAAGGCGGTTAACAGTTTTTAAATTTTATATTTATACTTAATATATTTATGCTGAGTTATTAATTTTGATATTTATTCTTATGTTTTATGTATATTTAATATTTATGGCTTTATGCTTAGTATATTTATGAGTTAATATTTTTATGCTTTGTTATAAATTTTAATATTTAATCTTAGAATCTTAGATTTTAGTAAATTTATCATTTTATGAATTTATGTCTAGTAATTAATTTTAATATTTGTATATTTTAATTTATGCTTAGTATGGACAATGATGATTTTGATCTTTCCGAACCGACCCAACCGACAACGGGACCTTCCGCCTCCACACCGACATCACGTCCCAAAGCCAAAAAGTTGACATTTGTCATATGGCAGTGTTTTGACAAAGAAGAAATACCAAACCCAGACGGTAGGGTCACAACAAAATATCATTGTAAGTTTTGTAAACTCTTATATACCAGTTCTAAGTCGGGAACCGGTCATTTGAAAAGGCATATGGACAAATGCATGGCTCGACACAGACAGGTAGACACTATAACCCAGACATAACTACAACGGAACCCAGACGGACCCGTTATGACTCCGCGTATGCTAGAGATTGCACTCTTTTTCCCTTACCAAGTTTTTATCCAACTGGGTTTTTCTTAGTAAGGTTTTTAATGAGGCAATCACAATCATGTAATACTGAAAATCCAAAATAAATAAATAATTCTTCATTTCGTATTTTCATAATTTCATGTATTTTTTATTTTCTTTAATATTTTATCTTTATTTATTCTTTGAAATATTTTATTAAATAAAATAATAAATCTATCTATTTTCTACATTTTTTTATTACACTAAAATAATAAATAAGATAGACAAATTAAAATTAAAATTACATAATTTAAATTGTTTAAACAATATTATAATGTACTACAATTAAATTAAAATATTTAAATTATTAAAATAAATATATATATATATATATATATATATATATATATATATATATATATATATATATATATATATTGTTGGCCTGCGTGCCGGCCCAACCCAGCCCGTCGGCACGGCCCATGAGGCACTTGCCGGGCCCCCGTTTTTGAAAACGGGCCGGGCCGGGCCTAGCACGGCACGGCAACTTGCTGTGCCGTGCCAGGCCGAGCCCGTTTTCAAAAATGGGCTCCTTCGACCCTGCACAAAGGGGCTGGCCACATTGCCACCACTACTTAGTGCTTGTTTGGTTGAGCTTTCTACTACCTCAAATGTCTACTTGAGTTGTTTGGTTAAGCTTTTAAGATTGTTTATTTTAAATTGAGTAGAGACTAGTAGAATTTAAACCTCTATTAGGCAAAAGCTCATGGGGAGGTACTTCTCCAAATAAACTTTTTTTTTTTTAAAAGTCTACCAACCAAACATTTATAAAAAAAAAAAAAATCAAAAACTCTATTTCTAATAGATCTACTACAAGTAGATATTTTACCAATAAAGGTTTTTTAAAAGCCTAACCAAACAACCTCTTATTCTCAATTCTCATTGAACTGCCTCGCTTAGAACAAATTTAACTATAATAAATTAACCCAAACATCAAACTTCTCAAATGGGAAGATAGAAAGTGTTGGGGTGTGATGTGACGAAACGAATGACCCTCTAAATTGTTGTATGTCAAAGTAATTGAGAATTGAAAGGTAAATATTTAGGGAAGGTGTCAGAAAGGTTATTTTGAAAACATTGGAATTGTTCCACCATGTTTGCTGTTTGAGGGATCTAGATGTTCAAGATTCAAGAGTCCTCCAATTGTAAAGGTTATCGAGCCATTGAGGCATTGAGTTTGTTATAAGCAAGAGATAAAATTGTTAGATTGGTAAATCTTAAAGAGAATTAAAAATTCTAGGGAAGAAGAATAGAAGAAGATGACCATAGGTTATAGGTTATTTGAGATTTTGAGTATACAATGATTGGTTGATGGAAAAAGAATTTTCCTCTAATTGTGTGGTGACAAAGAAGAAAGAATATGGGTTTATGTTATTTGGATATAAATGTAATTTATTGGTTATTTTAGTAATAAGATATTTTAAAAAAAATGGGTGTGGAGAGACACTTCATGGCCTAAATTGAAATGCTTCATGACAGCTAAATATTACATGAATTATAATATAATATGGCAAACAAAATATTACATGATAAACTATAATATTATATGGTGGAAACAAATATTACAAGATAAACTGAAATATTACATGATACACAGTATATTATATATTTTGATAATTTGATACGCATGATATTATATTGTTGCATTTCATTGTAATGATCTTACATAGGAAACACCTAAAATGGAGAAATTGCATAACAATAAAATAATATAAAATACTATCAAAACCTATAAAATATACATTTTCAAAGAGAATATTAATGAATTTAAAGGATAAAAAACTTATTGTAAAGTTTTGGACCTTTTTTGGTTGTTTTTATTAAAAAAAAATAATAATAATAATTTAAAAAAGTTGGTTAAAAACATATATTTTTTAAACAACTAAAAATGAAAGTTTGTAAAAGCATTTAGGTACTTGTCGCTATTAATTGAAAGGGCATAAATGTAATTAGAAAATGAGTAACGATTAATTTCAATACTAATTCAAATGCAGGACAATAAATACAGGATTTCAGCTTGGGCCTTCCTTAAAACACAAGAAGTATGAACCCAAGAGAGCCAAGCTCATGCGATCCATTTTCAAAAGAAAGGTATTTTGAAATACCTCTTATTTAATTAGAGGGTTAATATTTACACAAACTCCCCCTAGAAACATCCTCAACAGCCAGCCATCAGTCGTCACCATTCGAACCCGCAACCTTGAATTTCTCAAGTATCCAACTGACCATGAAGGCCAGAGGAAGGGTTCAGTTATATTTCAACACAAATATAATTTAATACACTTATTCTCAATTCTCATTAACAAATTTTGAGAATTTTGATCACGATTTCGTCTTCCTTCTCTCCCAACACTGTAACAGATAGTAAGAATCCTTTCAAACTGATCACGCAGAAATGGCGGGAATTGAAAGGATCCCGGCGCCCCGGCGGATAGTGGACGGATATTCAGGAGAAGCGTCGTATTTTCAAATACAGGAGGCGGAGGTGGTGGTGTTGTAATGGGAGAGAGTGGAGGCGCCGTTGATCGCGGCTAGGACGTAGGAATCGGGTCTGGATAAATAGTTATAGATCGAGAACTAACCGGGTCAAGTTATGACATATAATCCGTTTTTAAAATTATTGTAAAATATTATCTCTTTACTTACTCATTTTATACTTCTCTTCCTCTGAAGGCTCTTTTTACTGATTTTCATTTGTCACTGTATCTCTCCACCTTTCACCTTCTTCTCTCGTGTTTTTTTTTTTTTTCCTCTTCTTTCCACTGTATTCTTTATGCTATGTTTGGTAAAAGGGTTGGAGAGGATAACATATATCCTTCATGTTATTTGGTATTGAAAATAAGGTTGAATGGATTGATTGGTATTTAATTTTGAGTGTATTTATCAAATATTTTACATTATTGTAAAATACATAACATTACGTATTTTAAATAAAATTATAAAGAAAATTACGTAACATTACATAATTCTAAAGAAATCCCACTTTCTTGAGAAGAACGGCATCACTAATAAAATTAGTTTATTTTAAATAAAATTCTTAATAAACGATTTATAAAATAAGGAAAATTATAAGTAATTATCTATAACTATATTCAATTTTAATAAAGTAATAAATACATAATATAAAGGGTGTCGATATTGACAACCATAAAACTTATTAGTACACCCATGTTTTATTAAAAAAATTAATTACAAAAATATTTTAATAGAAATTTACCATTAAAGACAAATTACTTTAATTAAAAATAAACCAATTACTATATACATTCATTAATTATACACATATCTTTAACTATATTTCCTTATTAAAACAAACTTACCTAAAAAAAAAAAAAAAAAACCTTATAATAAACCCTAATTAAACTCTAATTTTATTTCAAGTATCAAACTTTCTCATCATCACATGATTATCATATCGTTTTTGTCTTTCTTTTATGTATAGTTATGAACTCTATCAATAGGGTTTTTTAACATAGTTGTATAAATAAAAGAATTTCAAATTGAAAACTCTTGACCTCATATATGGTTCCACATATTCCCTTTTATAAGGTTCCTACATTCGAGATATTTCCAAAAGTAAATTAGATCATCATTAAAAGAGGATTTGATTCCAAAAATATATGATTTTTTTTATTAATTGAGTGTGATAATAATTTAAGAGTGTTTAGAGCATCTCCAATGCAAGCGTTGCTTGTGAAAAAAAGAGATGCCACGTAGGATAAATAGACGTTATGTTAATAATTATGTCTCCAATGCAACCATGCATATTCAACCTCAAGCTGATGTGGCAAAAAAAATATTAAACATTGTCAACATGACCGTTCACTTTCAGACGGTCTGTTGCACGGCTATTTTTTAGGTTGACTCAGCAAATATTTAAAACTGACATTAATATTTCATATATTTTTGGTAAGGAAATAAAATAAAAAATAAAATAGGAAAAAAAAATGGACACATCATTAAAAAATATTGTGTTTTAGACGGAAGCATTGGAGGCTAAATTTTGAGTTGATTGTCTATCAAATCTATTTTTTTGCCACATAGGAAGCAAGTTTCTTGATATTGTTGTCATGTCAACAATTATTGGTATGCAAATCACGTTTGCATTGGAGATGCTCTTATAGATAATATATATTAAAATGAACATATATATTTCAATGAAGGTACTATTGGCATTAGGCTGAATGTTTATAGTAATATTTATTTTTAAATTTTAGATATGGATGTACTTATAAAAATGAGTGTACTAATAAGTTTTATATATGTCAATATCAATACCCTAATATAAATTTCGAAATCAGATTTTGTTTTTATAAATAAATAAAAAAGGTATTTTGAAATACCTCTTTTTAAAGAAAAAACAAACAAACAAACTTCCCCTGTGATTTAGGATCATCACAGCTCTCGAACCCTTAACCTCTAAATTCTCAGAGGACCAGTAGACCAACGAGACTGGATCAAGGGTTCGGTGTACACCAAAGATTTTATTATAATGAATATTCAAGTTAGGATTTAGCTAGACTTCCATATTTATACGTAGTTATGGGGACAAAGATATTATCTTTTAGATTTTGATTTTCTAGACTGTGATTTTTGCAGACATTTAGATTGAAATTCAATAACTAACAATTAACTTTCTAATTATACAAAATCGGTATAGCAGCTAAATCCAAGTAAATAGAAGGTAATTTTCAATTTCCATTGAAAAGGCTTTTACCAAAATAATTGGTATACGAAGTTGAGCCGGCCCATCACAGGATTGTTAAAATAATACGTTGATGGTTGGAGTTAAATAACGTTCCTTGTTTTTGTACACTCGATTAAATATTTAAAAAGTTTATGATTTATAAGATACTTTTTATAAAGCATAATTGAATTTGAGAATCTAATTTGTATTATCCATACTAAATACTGTACACTAATTTAGGGGTCGTTTGATTTTTTATCTAAAGAATGAACGGTCTGAATTTTTCTAAGACTGAATAAGTATTGAAATATGAATCTGAATGCATTGGCAATATGTTTATTTTTTAAAAATAAAATTGTTTGAAAATAAATAATTTTATATTTATACTTATACTAATTAAAAGAAGTAATTTCACATGCACTATTCTTTATAAGATTTTGTACGTTCTTCTGCAAATAAAGTTCAATTTAACAAAACAAAAAATTCATCAAATGATATAATTGTGCATGTTCTGCAAACAAAGTTTAAGTTCAATTGATTGTCAACAAAAAAAAAAGTTCAAGTTCAATTTTACATGTTGTCCACGTTTTCGGTGTATATAATTCAGGAAATCATTTTTATTTTTTTCGGTTTCCTAGATCATATGCACCAGAAATCAAATAAAAAAATGGTTATTAATTTATATATATTATGCACCATAAATCAAATAAAAAAATGGTTATTAATTTATATATATATATATATCCTCAATGCGCATTAATGGAAAGAAATCTTAGAGCATCTCCAATGCAAGCGTGGCTTGTGAAAAAAAAAAAAGATGCCACGTAGGATAAATAGACGTTATGTTAATAATTGTGTCTCCAATGTAGCCGTGCATATTCAACCTCAAGCTGACGTAGCAAAAAAAATATTAGACATTGTCAACATGACCGTTCACTTTCAGACGGTCTGTTGCGCAGCTATTTTTTAGGTTGACTCAGCAAACATTTAAAACTGATATTAATTTTTTATATATTTTTGGTAAGGAAATAAAATAAAAAATAAAATTGGAAAAAAAGATGGACACGTCATTAAAAAAATTGTGTTTTAGACGGGAGTATTGGAGACCAAATTTTGAGTTGATTGTCTATCAAGTCTATTTTTATGCCACATAAAAAGAAAGTCTCTTGACATTATTGCCATGTCAACAATTATTGGTATGTAAGCCACTTTTGCATTAGAGATGCTCTCAGTACATCCAAATCCAAACGTTAATTTCATCCAATGGTTATATTTGGTTCTTTAAATATATATATAAATAGATATACATTAAAGAAAAAGATACATAGTCTTCAAAAATTATTTTTTACATTATCAACAAATTAAAATCTTCACTTTCTATAATAAATAATAATAATAATAATCTTTACTATATGTATTTTCTTCTCTCTTCAACAACAAAACTACTTTTCTCTCCACATCAATTTTCTTCTACAACAAACAGGAAAAACAAATAAACAAACAAACAAACATGGGCGCGTGATAAAAATAAAAATAAACACATATATATATATAAAAGAAAACTTCAATATGATATTTTCTGGCTAAGAAAGAAAATGGTAATTGTTCATTGGTTCCATGTAAAAGGCATATATTTAGTAAATGATTTTTTTTTTTTTCTGAAATGCGTATATAATTTTATATATTCTAAAGAGAATAAATGTATCATAATGCAAATTCACATTTTAAGTGTTAAGTACATCATACTATTTTTTTTTTATATAAAAAATAAAAAAAAATCTACCATATTACATTAAATTCAATATCATAGTTTTTTTGAAAAAGGCATCAAATTATTGTTTTAGTTTGTTGTATAAAAAATTTGGATTGTTCAAAATCTTGATTTTCTTAATTAATTTATTCATTGATTCATCAAAGTTTTGTTAATATTATTATTATTATTTGTTGCAGAAGAAATTTGATATGGAGAGAGAAGTAGTTTTGTTATTGAAGAGAGAAAAAAAAAAGTATAGTAAAGATTTTTTTTTTTTTTTTTAATTTGTTGATAATGTAAAAAATAATTTTTAAAGACAATGTTTTTCTTTAATGTATATCTTTTTTTATAAATATATATTTTTTTAAGAATTAGGATTTCTTTCCATCAATACACACCGATGAGAAAATGACTATATATATATATATATCAGAAATTTTATGTTCATAACCCCCTTGGTTTAATACAAGGATTGTTATCCTTTTCTCTTCTTTTTATAAATTTTTTATAAAAAGGTGTATCCTATTATTTTCTTTTTTTCTTTTCTTATATATATATAGTCTTTCTATTGTCAGTTCGATCTGATATAAATTATATCAGAACGAAGAATGTGGACCATAGATTATGGAAAAGTTTTGACAAGTGCATACACTTTGAGTTCAAGTATGTAAATCTAATGGGGTAGCATCCATAACCCCATTTTTTTACACAATTTTTGACACAACTTCTTGACCATTGGATCTTGCTTATTTTAATGTATATGATTTAATGTCTTTTATCTTTCCTTATTTAATGCAGACATTGTCTTTCACCTATTTAATACCAAAATATTATTATTTTATAAATTTCTCTCACCTTATTTAATTTTCTGTCTTTTATTTAATTTTCCTTTCTTTTCTTTTTTCTTTTACATGTTTATTTTTTTACTTTACATGAATCCAGAACATCATCGGTGTGACTTTGCACCTCTCCACTCTCCTCTCTTATTTTCTTTCTTTTTAATGTTTTTTTTATTCTCATTGAAAAACATTTGATTACATGCAATTTTATCAAAATGCGCTTAAAGTGTGCATTGTAAAAGTCTTCATTGAAAAATTACTATATATATATATATATATATATATATATACAGTTTTTCTATTATCAATTCGTCATGATATAAAATATATCAGGACGAAGAACGTGGACCACAAATTATAGAGAAGTTTTGATAAGTTCATACACTTTGAGTCAAAGTATGTAAATCCAATGGTCCACATTCTTCGTCCTAATATATTTTATATCAGGACGAACTGATAATAGAAAATTGTATATATAGTCTTTCTATTATCAGTTCGAACTGACAAAAGTTATATCAGTTCCTTGTATGTGGACCACTGGATTTAAATACTTTGACTAACAAGTGCATACAGCCAAGTCAAAGTATTTAAATCCAGTGGCCCACATGCAAGGAACTAATATAACTTTTGTCAGTTCAAACTGATAATAGAATTTCTGTATATATATTGACAAAATGATGAATATGAATGAAAGACCCCATTTTAGATTTCCACCCCAGACCCCTGCAAAGTCAGGACCGACGCTGGATTCATCCATGGCCATCTTCTTTCATTGTTTGACAATTACTTCCATTTTTCCCAATTTACAAATATCCTCTTAAGGGCCATCCATCTTTGGTGTCTTTTAAAAGCTAATCTTGAAAGTTAAACACACTTAAAGACCCAATATAATTAAGAATGATTTTTATTACAACTGTTGAAGACCCAAAAATAATGAAAATGCAGCATCTTTAGAAAATAATAAAATGAAAAAGCAGTTGAATGATCCAAGAATGAGGAAGAAATATTCTGTCAAATAAATAAATATTAATTTCATTTTTAAGCATCTCAAAGTTTTACTATTCTATAGAATTATTAATTCTTTCCAGGTTTACTCTTTATTAACTTTAAGATTTGAGTTTTTTTTTGTTTTTTTTCTTTTAATATTACAATAATTCTTGTTTTTAGGGTGAGGTGGGGACTCGAACTCACAACTTTATGATGTGGGTGTGAAAAGCTTAACCACTAAACCAACCTCATATCGTCACAACTTTAAGATTTGGATTCAACGAGAAAAAACAAGAGATTAAAAGAGAAAGAAAATAAGGTTATTTTTGTAATTATGGGAGGTGTATAGAGAAATTTACTGAGATTTGAATTTATATGATGGGTGTATTGAAAAATTGGGTGTGGCAAAACATTTGATGGGTAGCAATAGAGCCAGCCCCTATAAATTTCGAAATAATATTTTGGTTTTATAAAATAATTAAAAAAAAAAAGGTATTTTTTAAGTATTAAAAAAAAAAAAAGAAGGTATTTTGAAATACCTCATTTTATATGAAGACAATGAGACAAGTATCCCAAAGATTCATGAATCACAACTCACAAGCTCGAACACTTAACCTGACCCTCAACGGTCTTGTAGACCATCGAGGTTGGAGTATGGGTTCACAATTTGATTCCAAAGATTTGCTTATAAGTTATAACTAATACAAAAGTGAAGTAAAGTGTAATAAAGTGAATACCGTACAAGGTAATTTTCAATCCATCGAAAGAGAAAAACTTGTGTGGGATGGTCTCAACATGTGAACCGTAAAACCGTCCAACGTAATTATGACATATATTCAACTTTGTAAATGCATTGTTAATGTATAGTTATCAAAAAAAATATATATATATTTTTATTTAGTTTATTTATTTATTTTTAATTTTCAAACATTTAAATTTTGCGGGCTCTTGATTAAAATTCAACGTCTAATTTTCACTCCATTAACAATATAGTTCCAACAACATGAAGTCGATCTAGTGGTATGACCCTCACACCTACACGGCTAAACCATAAGGTTGTGGGTTCGAGTCCTATCCTCCTTCTCTAAACCCCGAATGATTTTAATATTAAAAATAAAAACTAAAAAATAAAAACCAAAGCAGTTCTTGTATTATAGCTAAATCTAAATTTCAAAATCTAATTTTATATTTTCAAAGCCAATTATGTTATTGTATTGGGCGGGGCATTAAGCGATCTTACAACTATGTGATGAGACGGTCTTCCTACACAAGTTTTTCACCTCTTTAAAGAGCCTCCTACCAAAATAATTGTTAGACAAAGTTGAGCTGAACCATTAATAATAAATCTCTCACAGGATTGTTAAAAAATAAATATCTAAAACACTAGACTTTGAATTCTCGAATTTCTTCGTTCCATAATTTTCCTCTATTGACTCTTGGAGGTTTTTTTTTTTTTTTTTTTTTGGTATTTACCTATTATAGAGATTTGATATATATATATATTAACAGTATCATTCTTAAGAGAAAGACGGAGATTCGGGATAGAAAAGAACAAAAAAGATTATTGAAAAGAAATCAATGCCGGTTGAAGCCTTGAAGATGAAGTTTAAGTTCTTTAATATTTCTTTTCTAAAATTCTCAATATCCCTTTTACATCTTCTATATGAAAATATCAATTTTCATAATTATTTTTAAATTAATGTTGTCATTAATTCTCCTAATTTGAGAAACTTTTACTTTTGTCTTAATTGTGAGAGTCAATTCGAATTTATGTTTAAGACTGTTTAGGTTTGCACCGTTATTCTACCAATTTGGAAGTAACGAGTATTACAACCTTATTATGTAAACAACTTGTTTTAAAATAATTTATTTAACTCTAAAAACTTTTGTTTTAAAAAAATATTACATTAATTCGGGATTTGGGGCGGAGGACAAACTCGAACCCATATGTGTGAGGGGTAAACCACTAGACCAATTTCATCTTGTATTTATTGATTAATTTAGAATTACAATAAGAAGCAATTACACGACGAGATGATGTTGGTTCGGTATTATACCCCTAACACCTACGCAACTAGGTTGTGGGTTCGAATCTTCCTCTTTTATAATAATAATAAGCAATTACACGAAATCTACATGAGGTATGCCTATTCACAAGCATAAACAATTTTTCTAAAAATTGATATTGACCTCTCTTAGGCCATGTTTATTATATGAGATGAAATGTAATAGACTAATAGAACTAAATATGTCATACTTGCATGTTTGTTGCATGCATGAGATATTATTTTTTTAATCTCATGCAAGCTTTTTATCCCATATTGGTAGGACTAATTAGTCGCATTATTTTAATTTAGGCTATATTTTTTAACTTTTTATTTTTCTCTTTTCAATTTATTTTATTTTTTATGTGATTAAAATATAAATATCTTTTAATAATTAATAAAATATTTTATTTTAAACATTTTGAAAATAATAATATTCAATATTTACAAATAAAAATAAAAATTATTTTGTTTAAAATTGGTTTTAAATATTTAAATAAATGATTTAAATATTTTAATTTTTTTTAAATTTAATTTAAATAATCATTTTAAACTCAAGAACGGCCCAACACAAAGCACATTGCATCTTACGATCCATTTTAATATCTTTACAGTTGCTTATTCAATTCATCGTCTATATCAGACTTAGATCACTAGCAATGGAGGAGGAATCGATAAGAGAAGCTTCAAAAGAGGTTTCTCGTGAGTTCAAAACCCTAATCAACTCAGATGATTTGGACTCCCTCAAGCAATTGCAGTATCTCATGTACACATCCTCTCTCTCTCTCTCTCTCTCGATTTGTTATTTACCTTTTACTGAAAATGAATGTTGTTGAATTTGTTCTCTAGAGCTTACAATTTTCCATTTTGAGGCTTTAATTTCATGAAATTGTTAAAATATTTCATCGACAGGCTTGTAACATGTTAATTATAGCGCTGGTTCACGTGTTTTTAATGTAGGATGTTAAAATGTTACAATAGGAATATAGGATCATGAATATTCAGCTGTAGTGTGAGATTAAAATGATATTTAGTTTATTATTATTATGGATAATTACCCCGGTAGCTATCAAATCGATGACACATTATCAAAATGGCCACTGGTTTGGAAAGTTGTTCCAAAATGGCTATTTTTGACGAACTTTGTGACACTAATGGTCATTCCATTCAATTCCATCTTATTTCATCAAATTCCATCCAATGAGTGGCATTTTGGTAAATAAGGGGATGACATTAATTTATTTTATATGTTTTTTGGAAATCAATTTTTTCAATGAGTGACATTTTGGTAAATAAGTGGATGACATTAATTTATTTTAGATGTTTTTTTGGAAATCAATTTTTTCTTTTTTCTTAAAAAAATAATTATATTTAGTGTACGTATATATTTACACACACTAAATATAATTATTCTTTTCAAAAAACAAAAGAAATGATTTAGATCAATACACGTGTCTCTTCTTTGTTTTTTAGATTTTTTAGATTTTTTAGCCTTAATCTTCTTTAAAAAGAAATATATATATATACAGAAATTCTATTATCAGTTCGAACTGACAAAAGTTATATCAGTTCCTTGCATGTGGACCACTGGATTTTAAACTTCTCATATGGGAATATAGAGAGTGTTGGGGTGTGACGTGACGAAACGAATGACCCTCTAAATTGTCGTATGTCAAAGTAAATGAGAATTGAAAGGTAAATATTTAGGGAAGGTGCCAGAAGGGTTATTTTGAAAACATTGGAATTGTTCCACCATGTTTGCTGTTTGAGAGATCTAGATGTTCAAAATTCAATAGTCCTCCAATTGTAAAGGTTATCGAGCCATTGAGTCTGTTATATGCAAGAGGTATAATTGTTAGATTGATAAATCTTAAAGAGAATTAAAAATTGACCATAGGTTATAGGTTGTTTGAGATTTTGAGTATAAAATGATTGGTCGATGGAAAAATAATTTTCCTCTAATTGTGTGGTGACAAAGAACAAAGAATATGGGTTTATGTTATTTGGATATAAAAGTAATTTATTGGCTAAATATTACATGAATTATAATATAATAGTGGAAATGGTGGGAAATGTCACCCTTTTGACCAGTTTTTGTAAGAAAGTAACCACTTTAATAACTTAAGTTTAAAAGGCACCTATTATGGTGAACGGACAAAAATACCCTTACTTTACACATTCTCTTTCTTACTTGGAAGTTTTATGAGATTTTATTATTTCATGTTCCTTTATAACAGACCTCCAATGGAGGTTAAACATCATAACATTATCAATGCATCTTCATTGGATAATTAGTTTTGTGGCGCTATGCAGACACCGGGGGTCAGCTCGCAGGGGTGTGGGGGCAACGCACCCGGAGATTGTTTTTTGTTTTGGTTTGATTTGTCGATCTGAGTATGGTTGTGGGTATGGTTAGGGTTTTAATTTATGAAAATTTGTGTAGGAGACGATGAAGATCTAGGTTTTTGAGCCTTTTAATGCTTTTTTCGAGCCTTTTGAAACACTCTCCGAGCCTTTTGTAAACTGTTGACGGTGATTTTTCGTGGTCAATCAGTCAACGATTTGTTTCAAAGAAAACCTGTAATTATGAATGAAAAATAATACGAATGAAAAGAATAATAATAAGAGACAAGAATACGTGGTAAAACTCCTAAGATCGGAGAAACATCCACGGATTGTTGCCTTGGCAACGTAGTCAAATCCACTATGAATATTGTGAAATACACACTCAGATTTCTCTCTTCAATTCTCACGTCCCCCCTATTGGTGTTTTACAGGGGTATTTATACATGGTGCTCCTAGGGTTTTCAGGCATCACTAGGGTTTGATATCATGGTCCCCAAGTACCGAGTGGCTACCGAGTCCTAAAAGGATTCGTTTTCCTCTTTGGTTTTTGCCACGTTCTCTAATTCGGTTGAGTCCGAATCTTGACAGGATTCTAGGTTCCTTATCCGTGGCGAATTTGTTTGTTCGCTTTTCGGACTCTAGGTAGCTTCACAGTAGTTACTTTGGAGTTGCCAGTCGCGGATTCTATCTCTGTCCCCCATAAAAGGATGCTTTGCATTCTATCTCCCTTGTTAAGTACCGAGTATTCCCGAGCAGACTTTGTTGCTCGAGTCGATTCACTTAGTTATAGTCGGGGTGGCTTTAGTTGATGCTGAGTAGGTCACTTTATTAGATATTCTGCTCCCCAAGTTAATTTCTTTCTCTTTCTGCTTACTTGGCCTCTTACTATGATGACGTGTCCTTTATGACGATTTTTACCTATAACAATACCCTCTTAAATATTTGAGCCGAATGTACCGAATTAGGTCTACTCTGAACGAATATTTAATCTTCACTTGCTCCCTTACTGATAGTCTGTTCTTTGTTTGTCGTTTTCCACATAAATGTAGGGTTTCACCATCCTCGTTCAATTCGAAGTATTAAATGACGTGTCTTAATTGTGTCCGCATGCCTCCGATTTGCCTCTTCATTAGAAATCTTCTGATGGCGACATCTTGGCTTTCTGACAGCTCAAAATTCTCTTTGATTGCCACTTGTCTTCTTCCGCTTGGTCATGATACACACATTTATGGGACACGACCCTTCTGTTCGCTTGTGTAAGACCCACGTCACGACCTACGTCTCTCTGTTTTCCCACTTCTCCGTATACCTACTCTAGGGTTTCGATTTTTGAACCCGATATCATGCCTATATAATCTTTGTGTCTGTGAGGGTCTTCACTTATTCTTCTTCTGCCATTTTCTTCTTCCTTCGAGAGAAATATTCATTTGTTTCTACTATAGATTTTCTGGGGAAATCCATTGAAACTCTAAACTTAGTTCCTTAGTTCGCTTCAAGTTTGAACGTCTCTTGGTCTTGCTTCGCTGGTGTGCTCAATCTCAACCCCCAGATCCTTGGTTGAAGGTCTCTTTTCTATGGTTTGTGTATCTTCAGTTCTCTGACATCCCAAGGTTAGTTCTCATGGATTTTGAAGCTAGACATCGTATTTTTACTGTTGGAATGACTGCTATTGAGCGAAATGATACTCTTACTGCAACGATTGTTCACAGGTTACTAGGAGACCCTCCTCTCGATCAACCTCGCTTTCTAAACGCCGACATTTTGGGGCTTTTCCGTGAAGTTCCTGCTACTTCTGAAGTTTCTCCTGCTTCTGAAGTTCCTTCTATTTCTCTTGATTCTTCAGACCCTGAATCTTACCAACCTGAGGTTCAATCCGATTCTTCTGTTTCCGCTCGTAGTAGTACTCGGCTGTGGAAACGAATAGGGAAGTTACCGAGCAAGCGCAAGGTGTATAAGGATTCCCACTCCCGAGAGAGTCGTATTGGCCCTTAGAGACTACTCGAGAGCGATGTGGAGGAAGAGCACATAGCAGCTCGTATCGTTTTTTCTTCTGAGCGGGTATGTGCCTATGATATTGAACCGAACGTGGTCGGTCCCGAGGAAATCTGTAAATATAAAGGTTATTTTGATTTGGAAAATGACCTCGTTACTTTGAGCCCTACCGATGGTCGTGCTGCATGGAACCCCCCGCCGGGCATGGTAGCGGTTTATGGGACGATGCTCTCTTACGGTGTAATTTTACCGCTTCAAACCTTTATTGCTCTATTTCTGGCCGAGGTTAAGCTTGCCCCGACTCAATTGACTCCGAATAGTTATAGGATTTTAATGTGCATGTGGCACATGTGACATAGGATGAAGCGGCCACCCCCAACCCCTCACGAGATTAGGCATTTTTACTTGTTGAGGCAGATGGGGAAGACTGGTATCTATTTTCTCCTCTCGACCCAGCCCGAGTACTGGATACTAAAGGACATGGAGGTCTGTGGGCAGATTGAGCTGAGTAC
The DNA here is from genome assembly GCA_008009225.1 of Acer yangbiense. Classification (NCBI taxonomy): domain Eukaryota; kingdom Viridiplantae; phylum Streptophyta; class Magnoliopsida; order Sapindales; family Sapindaceae; genus Acer; species Acer yangbiense. Next base: position 18,492,471 of record CM017773.1, on the reverse strand, counting down.
TGATGAAAAGATGAAGGGGTTTGTCTAGGGCTTCCCTTCTTCGAACAAATTTTGGAAGAACAGTTGGTTCCTTATCGGCAGTCGTTGGGGTCAGTCGGTCTCTTTTGACATTGATGGTCCTCGGGTGACGTGCAAGGTTCCCCGATACTTTTGTTCGCCTGAGACCTGGAATCACACGACCCTCTCTTTTATCGATGGCGAGCTTGTAAACTTAGCTCGAGCGGCTGTACGACCTTTAGAGAAGAGTGGCAAGCCGTATCTCTTCAACGAAGATAAGATGATAAAGGCTCGCCTTTTTCCTCAGATCTCTTTTCACCGACGACGCTGTGAGTTCTCTCTTCCGCTTATTCCCCTTTTTCTTTTTATTGTTTGGTCAGCTTACTAACGTGTGCTAGCTTTTCTTTAGTGTTCAATGTAGATATTGTATGTGACGTCCAGGCACGCAAGATAAAGGCCGTGGTTGAGGCGAGCCGAAAAGAGGTTTTACACCAAAAGGAGCCAGGATAGCTCCTTCACAGGGTGACTCTGACGAGAGCTCGCCCGAAGACCCTCCTAAGGGATTTGATGAAGGCGTTCCCGAATACCCCAGGAGACTCGGGGTCTTGACGAGGAAACGAACTTGGCAGAGGACGTACCTGACCCGGGTGATCTTACTGTAGACGAGGCAGCTGCCCAGATAGGGGATTCTGGAAGTTCCTTGAAGGCAAAAGGCAAGGAAAAAATTGAGGAGCCTTCCGGGACACAAGTTTCAGTTAATGAGCGGAATAAAGCTGGGGGTTCTACTGCAGATGAATCAACTGCTGTGCCCTAGGGCGATGAAAGGGTTTAGGAGACTTCTAATGTCGTGGCTTCTGAATTTCCAACCCCTGTTGAGCCAACTCCTATTCCTTCTCCGGCTGTCAGGGCTAATGCCGGGACGAGGGATCCTGACCATGACATGGAAGATCCCGTTGCTGACCTGGACACACACGGGAGGCAACCTGGGAAGAGGAAGACTTCATTTTCACCTGGCCGTCTTGCCCCGAAAATTCTCCGGGTGGTTACATATGTTGACTCTTCTTTTGGTGATGAGACGGGTGCTGGGGTTAAAGAAGCAGTGATTCGAACCCCCCCCCCCCCCCCCGCGAGATCAAGTCGGGACTAATGCTAGGGACTTCATTGGTTCTCCTCGGGCAACATCAGCTACCAGATTGCCTAAAACTGGGGTTGATGGTTCAGGTCCGTCGGTCCAACCTGGCATGCCTACCCCCCAGGCCATGTTGAAGGCTATGGCTTCGAGCCATGCTTATATAGGGGAGGACAGCTAGAGCTGTTTCAGGGCCGATTCTTCGTCCGACCGCCTGCATAACTTCTTCAATAGTGCTTCCTATGTGAGTAATATCTAATCAGATTTCTTTGTCATTTTTTATTCTTCACCATTTCACTATTTCTATGTTAAATTGGTTGCAGATGGTGGCTGAGATGTCGGAAGCCCATCAGGCTAGCAACGCCCAGACGGATAAAATAAGGCGCTTAGAAGCCCAATTGAAAGAAAGCGAAGATCGCCATGTTCGGATCGAGTCGGCTTGCTAGAGGAAGATTAGAGCAAATCAAGAGTTCATGGACCGGTGTTTGGCGAGTCAACTGAAGGCTGAGCAAAAGGCTGACCTTGCTGTTGATGAGGTCAAACACCTGAAGGACTTGTTATCTTCTACTCAAGAGTCGATGCTTCAGGCTGAGTAGAAAGTAGATGAGGTTAAGTCATCCTATGAGCGTATGATCAAGGATTTGGAACACTAGGCTTTGACCGTCGAATCCCTATCAAGGGAGGCTAGGTTGGAGTTGGAGATACAAGGCGTGGATCACTTTAAGAGGTCCCCGGCTTATGATGCCTTGCTTCCCCGAGAATTTTAAAGTGGGATGGTCTCGGCTGGAGAGTTCTTCAAGATGAAAAACAGGGCGACTGATCAGGTTAGGACCAATTGGAGCCTTTCAATTAAGAAGCATGTGGATACATCTCTGGAATCTCTTCGGATCCAGATGAAGGAGCGGCGTGCATATTGTCAAAGCAAGGGGAAGGTGCCACATCCCATGCACATATGCTTGTCAGAAGGCAGGGATTAATGGTGAGGACCCTGATGTTGGACCCTTGCCTGGAAATGATTACAGCACCTAGATGGATGACGAGGAGGACGAGATCATATGGCCCTCTGATGATAGCCTCTTGAGTGAGTACGTGATGGAGCTTAATCCGAGCGTCGGCGGTAGTAGTTCGCAGCCCCTACGCCATCTTCTTGATTTTTGATTTTATACTCTCTTTTGTAGTGAATTTTGTGTACATGTTTTTTGTAATGAACTCTGTATATACGTATATATATACATCCTTTGTCCAGTACTTTGATATTTTATTCTACTACCTTTATTGATTGATTTTTAGACTCTTTCCTACATGACAATAATAAACAATGATAATTATCATAAGAGGGGTGAGCATAACCTTAACCTGTACTGCAGTTCATTTAATTGACAGCCCGTATTCGGCCGGGTTTCCATTTTGTTTGGAGATATCTTGTGTTGAGTATTCTTCATTTTTACCATCTTCATTTTTACCAGGTATCTTATGGACCGACGATTTATTATTTTTGCTCGAATAGAGTAACCTTTTTTAGTCGAGTATCTTATGAACTGACGTTTAGGTCTATTTTTCTCTTTACCCTAGTGTTACGACGAGGCTCGCCACGACCATACACTCAGGTCCCTACACAAGTCACCAAGGACGTCTCCTGGTTTTGTCTATGCAGGGGTTTACCGAATAGTTAGGGTAGTTTATACCAGCCAACACAGCTGCGCATCTCACCAGCCTTTCTGGCGGCTCCCCGAGCAATTTTCCAGTTTTCTGGTGCCTCGGGTTGGTCGTTTTGCTAGGTGACGTGTTTACGCCATCTTAACTAGGCAGGCATGCTATTTCAGCTTTTCCGCCCCTTCGGGCACTATCCACCCGCTCTTTCGCGGTTTCATGGTGCCCGAGTTTCTTTAATGCTTTCGAATTCTTTTCGGTTGACCACCTTATTCTCGGGAGAAGTATTTGATAGTGAATCTTCGGTTTTTACGTAACTGGATTGATCATGACTTTCAGCAAATAAACGTTCATTTATTAGAATTTGAATATCCAAAAACTAAAATCTGGGACATAAAATGTAAAACCGCAAAAAACTTGAAATATTTAGAGCATTTAAATTAAAGGGATTCCTTGGGAAATTAGGGATAAAATATCTTCAGGTATTGAGCGTTGCATGGTCGAGGTACTAAGTGAAAGTTCTCAAATACTCGGGGTGTGTTTATCAATATAAAGCTAGAGGGGGGGTGAATAGATTTTATCTAATTATTACCCAATTTTCGCATGCATGTCAATTTTACGAAAATACCCCTAGCAAGTCAAAAATACATACAAGTGTAATAAGATGCGGAAATAGTAAATGACACTTGATGTTTTACGTGGAAAACCCAACCACTGGGAAAAACCACGGGCTGTTAAGTGCGCCACACTCGGACCTCGAAATCCACTATATGAAAAGACGGTTACACCCTCAAGTGATTCTCGGACCCTCACCCTAGATAACCTCAGGCTATGGACACTACCAATCGCCACTCTTGGTTCAATCCCTAGTGATATCCCCTGATACACTACTCTTGGCGTGAGCACCCTCTAATCTACCACGCGGGCCTTTTACAGCGGCTCTAGTCCAATTTGCTTGCGTTCTAAGCAACCTAATCCCGGATGCTACACACAAGACTTACTTTCTCTTTGAAGAGAATACAACCCTATGTGAATATGTATGAATATTCAATTAATGCAATAAGAGCTAGGGTACTCTAAATGCTTATCTAGGATGATGATATATTCAATTTAAATCAACCCTAGATATCAATTGCTAAATGACATGTCAAATAGCATAGATAATCATAGATTATAAAAACCTAGATATCTATCAAAAACAACACTCAATCAATTCATCACAAATAATCTCTTTTCTTGTATTTAGCATATGATCTAAAACATACAAGTAATTTAAAAGAGATGGCTTGGTATTTAAAATACTACAATAAGATGAAATTAATCAAAATCTTACCAAGCAAGTTGTGATGATGCAAACCCATACATGGATGCACTCTATATAGACATAGGAGATGCAATATGAAATTTGATGCAAAAGGGGTTTGATTTGAGTGGTTAAAGTTGAGTTCTTGATTTGATTTTCTCTCAAAATCTATCTTTGAAGATTAGGGTTCTTAAGAGTCAAAGAACTCTTTCAGATAATGAGAAAGTGTGATATTTATAGACATCAAGAACAGGGCAAGTGAAAAGACAATTTTGCCCCTGAAACGCACCGTTCGGCGGTTTCAATCGGCGGCCAGGCCGCCGATGACGACCGCCGAATTGAGCTCGTGAAGAACAGAGCATTAACAGCGGTTTCATTCGGCGGTTTCGTGCCTGCCGATCCAACCGCCGAATCAAACCCGAGAGATTAAAATCGATCAGGTATGAACGGCGGTTTCGAACGACGGTCGTGACCGCCGATCTTGACCGCATAATTGCTTCAGACCAATCTGGACTGAAACGGCGGTTTCATTCGGCGGCCAGGCCGCCGATTATAACCGCCGATCACCAACAATGGTGAAAACCAAGGAGAAGCCAAGGGCATTCTCCATAGGCGGTCTTCGCGCGAAACCAAGCACTCATTAGTGCAAGCGCGGACGTTTCCGAACAATGTCGGGAAACGAATTATAAGGCACATATACACACAACAAGATATATCAACCAAAGTGCTAGTGTGTAAAGTGACATGTGAAGAGATGCACATAAAAATAAGCAAGTATGCAATCATAGCAAGAATGCTAAGTGTGTGTGTGCTACTAAATCCCTTCAAAGAAAAACAAGCACAAGAGATTATACATTTGGCGTGCTTGTATCTTGAGGTCATGAAAGGGCCTTTGATCTTCAACACTAAACACTTAGACTACCCTTACATTCAAAACCCCAACATGTGGTTTGACCACGAAATAAGCCAATCAACAAAACGGGAATCCTTACACTAAGCTACCTTCTGGTTGGGCTATCATGTAGGCTCCATGTCCTACGATTCCTTTAATGATGTATGGTCCCTCCCATTTATCACCGAGGGATCCTGATGACTTGTCCTTGGTGTTCGGGGACACTCTTCTCAGTACCAAATCCCTAATCTGGAATCTACACACGTGAACGTGAGAGTTGTAATACCTTGCAGCCCTTTGCTGGTATGCTGTGTTTCTTACTTGTGCTTTGTCTCTGACTTCTTCCAGTTCATCTAAATTCTGTAGCAGCATGTTGACATTGTGCTTAGAATTATACAACTGAACCCTGGGAGAGGTGAAAGTTGTTTTTGCTGGAATGGCGGCTTCTGTTCCAAATGCTAGGGCAAAAGGGGTCTCCCCTGTGGACGACCTTGCAGTTGTTTGGTATGCCCACAAGGCTTCAAGTAACTTGTCTGCCCAGCTACCTTTCTTTGCCTCCAGCTTTGCTTTCAGCGTGTGCTTGATCACCTTGTTTACTACTTCAGTCTGGCCATTGGTTTGAGGATGGGCAGGCGAGGCATAATAGTTTGCAACTTTGTACTCTTCGCACATCTCCCTGAATTTGTTGTTGTCGAATTGGGTCTCATTGTCTGTTATGATGGTATTCGGGATTCCAAACCTGTATAGTATGTTCTTTTTGACAAAATTGGTGGTGTTTGCCTCGGTGATATGCACAAGTGCTTCCACCTCTACCCACTTGGTAAAATAGTCCACCGCCACAATAGCGTGCTTCGCTCCTCCCTTGGTCCCCGTCGGCATTAGTCCTATAAGGTCGAGCCCCCACATGGCAAAGGGCCAGGGCCAGGGCTAGGGCCAGGTTAGGCTTCTGAGCAACTCTGGAGGTTGTCGAATATCGTTTGCTATCTTCTGGCATGTTTCGTAACTTTCTGCGAATCATTGCGCTTCGGCAAACAAGGTTGGCCAGTAGAACCCTTGCCTAAGTACTTTATATGCTAGGCTCTTACCCCCGGTGTGGTTTCCGCATACTCCACTGTGGACATCTTTCAGGATTTTGTTGGCCTCTTCACCAGCGACACACCTTTGCAGTACTTTTGAAAACCCTCTCCAGTATAACTCGCCTTTCAGAATTGTGTACCGGGTTGACCTGTATTTGATGCGCTTAGCTTCCACAGTGTTTTCTGGTAATATGTTTTCTTCCAAATATCTCCTGAACTGGATTGTCCAGTCGCTTGGGCTTGGTCGAATTTCTGCTATCATGACTTCTATGGGTTCTGCTGTGCTCGGCTTAGTCAAATGTGCCACCGGTATTGCTTTGGACCTGGTACAAGTGGTGGCTGATGCTAATTTGGATAAAGCATCTGCCTTTTCATTTTCTTCCCGAGGGATCTGAGAGATTTTGTACTTCTTGAATTTCCTTAGCAATCTTTTCACAATGTCTAGGTAAGTTATCATGTGCTTATCTCTCGGTTGGTACTCGTCTAGCACTTGGTTAACCACTACCTGTGAATCGCTGAAAACCTCCAATTCATTTGCTCCCAACGTTTTGCACACTCTTAAGTCGACCAATAAAGCTTCATACTCGGCTTGATTGTTGGTTGCCTTGAAATCAAACCTCATGGCACATTCTACAGCGTCTCCCTCTGGGGTTGTTATGACTATTCCTGCCCTGCTGCCATAGGTGTTTGATGTTCCGTCTACATGCAATTTCCACTGAAAATTATTCACCTGTTCATTTTCCATCATTTTCCATCATTTTCCTTACCTCGACATCCGGCTCGGTGAATTCTGCTACAAAATCTGACACCGCCTGCCCCTTGATTGCTGCTTTTGGGGTATATTTGATGTCGAATTCACTTAGCTCTACCGCCCATTTGGTCAGCCTCTCTGACAGTTCCAGCTTTTGTAGAATGAGTTTTAACGGGCAATCCGTGTATACCTCTATCGTATGTGCTTGAAAATAAGGCCTCAGTTTTCTTCCTACTGTGATTAGGGCGAGAGCTACTTTTTCGACCGGTGGGTATCTAGTTTCGGCCGGCAGCAATGTCTTGCTTGTGTAATACACTGGTTTCTGTACTCCTTCCTCCAATCGAATCAGTACTGAATTTGTTGCCACCTCTATGACTGAAAGGTATAGTTACAAGGTCTCTCCGACTACTGGTTTTAAAAGAATGGGTGCTTGTCCCAAATAATCTTTCAACTTTTGGAAGGCTGCTTCACACTCCTTGCTCCATTCGAGCTCTTTTCCCTTTTTTATTGCTCTAAAAAATGGAGTGCACTTGTCTGTTGACTTTACGATGAACCGATTGAGAGAGGCAAGACATCCGGTCAGCCTCTGCACATCCTTCAATGTCTTTGGCGAAGTCATTTCTTCCAATGCCTTAATATTCTCGGGGTTTACCTCGATTCCTCTCTGATGCACTTGAAAACCTAAATACCTTCCCGATAGTGCCCCGAACACACACTTACTCGGGTTAAGCTTCATCTTATACCTTCTTAGGACGTCGAAAGTTTCTTTCAAATCTTCTGGATGTTTTTTTGCTGTGACACTCTTGGTCAGCATGTCGTTCACATAGACCTCCATATTCCTCCCAATTTGTCGAGCAAATATTCTGTTTACCAACCTTTGATATGTTGCTCCCGCATTCTTTAACCCGAACGGCATCACCTTATAACAATACAACCCTTGGTTCGTGGTGAAAGCTGTTTTTTCTTCATCTGCCTTATTCATCCGGATCTTATTGTATCTTGAGTACGCATCCATGAATCTTAATAACTCGTGTCCCGCTGTAGCAACCACCAACTGATCAATCCTTGGCAAAGGGAAACTATCTTTCAGGCATGTTTTGTTTAGATTCGTGAAGTCTACACACATTCTCCATTGATTGTTCTTCTTTTTGACCAGTACTACATTAGCTACCCACTCCGGGTACTTGACTTCCCTTATCGATCCTGCAGAGAGTAACTTCTCTACTTCCTTCTTAATGGCTATGCTTCTCTCTGGGTTGAACAGTCGTCTCTTTTGCACCACTGGTTGGAACTCCAGATTGATGGAAAGATAATGCGAGATCACTTTTGTGTCTATCCCGGGCATGTCTTCATGACTCCATGCAAATACATCCCTGTAATCTCTCAAAAGTGTGGCAAGTTTGGTTTTGATATGTATGCCTAGGTTTGCCCCAATCTTGACTGTTCTGCTCGGCTCATCTGGGTCTAACATCACCTCTTCTATTGGCTCATCTTTCTTAGTTTCGGGTTCTTCTCTGGGGTCTAGTTCAAATTCCTTTGGTATTTCTTCGTACTCCTCAGACTCATTAGTGGCTTGCTCGGCTGATAATGTGCACACTTGGTGTACCTCCCTATCCTTGTAGACCGACAGGTTCGCCCTTCGTGCCATCTCTTGTGATCCCTTGACCACTCCTACTCCATACTCTGCTGGGAACTTCATCATGAGGGCATACGTAGCTGTTACTACCTTAGTTTTATTCAGGAACGGTCGGCCCAATAAAGCGTTGTACGGGCAATTTTTTGTGTCCACAACTACAAAGTCAAGTACCACTGTCTTCTAGCAAGGGGCCTTCCTGATTTTTACTGGTAGTTTTACCGTGCCCAGCGACTGCACCTCTACTCCGCCGAACCCTCGAAGTGGGGTATGAAAGGGCTGCAAGTCCTTTCTGTCAAGCCTCAGTTGATCATACACTTCTGCGCTTAGGATATCTACTGAGCTTCCATTGTCGATTAAAATCCGATGGATCTCCCTCTGATCAATCCAAGCACTAATGACTAGTGCGTCGTTCGACCTTACATCTATTCCATGCGAGTCAGCTTCTATGAATATGATTGGGTCCCAGCCTTCTTTTATCCTTTTTGGATCGGGTTTAATGGAATTAACATCAAGGTCTCTTCGGGCCTCCATGGCTTTTCGGATTTCCTGAGTCCTCTCCCTATTACTTTTACCAGTTGCCAGTTGCCAGCCCGTCAAAAATGGTGTTGATCGCTCCTTCGTCTTCAGCTTTCTTGGGACTTAGCTTCCTCCCTCGTCTCTCCTGTCGGTTATCCTTCTATCCTTTTTGGGTCAGGTTCAATGGAATTAACATCAAGGTCTCTTCAGGTTTCCATGGCTTCCCGAATTTTTTGAGTCCTCTCCCTATTACTTTTACCAGTTACCGGCCCGTCGAAAATGGTGTTGATCGCTCCTTCATCTTCAGCTTTCTTGGGACTTAGCTTCCTCCCTCGTCCCTCCCGTCAGTTATCATTCTGTCCATCTACCTTGTCGGCCTTCTTTAGGACAATGTCTTTTAAGTGCCCTTCTCTGATGAGGGTTTCAATGTGATCTCTGAGCTGGAAGCACTTGGATGTTTCATGTCCATTTTCTTTATGAAATCTGCAATACTTCGTGGTGTCCCTCCGAGCATAAGGCGACTATTTAGGTGGTTCTTTGGACATATTCTTCTCTTCCAAGATTGCCAGCACCTCTTCTTGATCTTTCTTCAACGGGGTGTAATTTGTGTATCTGCCCTAGAATTTCTGGCGTGGTTGATTGGTTTTTGGATCATAAGCCCGACGGCCATCCCGACCATCCCGCGTTTTATTCTTTTGCTTATCACCTTTTGTATCTTGCGCCTTGGCTTGATCTTTCGCCTTAGGTCCTTCCGGGCGGCCACCACGCACGAAGTAACCTCCTGTCGCAATTTCTTTCTCCTCGGCTAAGGCATAACCCCCGGCCATATCCATCATATCGGCATAACTGGTTAAGCGAGCTCTCCTCAAATCGAAAGATAGTTGGCCGTTCTGAAGGTTATTGATGAATGCTGCAATGATGGCTTCATCGTTCGCACTCCCAATCTCTGTCACTTCCTGGCCGAACCTTCCCAAGTATTTCTTTAGTGACTCATCTTTCCCTTGCTTGAGCTGAGATAAGTGTGCCACTGACTTTTTCCTGTGTACGTTCCCAAGGAATTGCCTTGAGAAGACTTTGCTCTGCTCAGCTCAGCTCAGCTCAGCTCACCGAAACTGATTATGCTCGCTGCTGGTAATCTACCGAACCACCGAGAACCTAGATCCCCGAGAGTTTACGGGAAGTTCAAGCATAGTAGGGCGTCATTGTGGATGTACTGGGCCATGGCACTCTTATACCTCCGGACGTGTTCCTTTGGATCGGTATCTTTTTTGAATTGCTCCACATATGGCATCCTGAACCTTTCTGGGAAGGGCATCCTTAGAACCCCATTGGTGAAAGGGCTACCGAATTCGTCGTTTGACAATTCATTACGCCCATACCGTTTGACCAAAGCATCCATCTGTCACCGATTGTTTTGAACTTCCCGAGTTAGACTCTGTATGAGTATGTCCCGGTCTCCTTCCGGTTCACCCATCGTATTAAAATTCTGACTGATGGTTAGCTTTTGTCCTCTTTCTTCCTGTTTCTGCTCCCTAATTTCTCGGTTCAAGCCGTGTAATCGAACTGTGCCCCTTTGGTGTTTGTGATGATGATATTGCTCGCTCTCTCCAGAAGACGATGACGGGTCTCTCCGGTGAGTACGCCTTTGGGTTGGTCTTGATTCCGCCCTGTTCGATCTGGGTCATATCTTCTTTCATGTTCTCTGCTACCACGGGCTTGTGTTTCGGATAGAGTCTCAGGCCTGTCTGTAGGATCTCGACCTATCTTTAGGGGCGCATCAGGTGTTGGAACCACCACTATGGAACGCAACCTTGTTGTCTACTGATTCGAAATGGGCAGATTATGGGGTGAAATTAAACCTTCTGTGATGGAAAGGTCAACTCTTTACCTTGACACATCAGATATGAGTTGCTGTAGAGAAGCCTAGAACCGTTATACGATTTCTTCATTGGTTAGGGGGAAACGCTGGATACCGGCTATGGTAATCGATTGATCTGCGGTTGTTAAGGTAACATTTGCAGCATTGAAAGTATCGTCGTCCTCCAATTCGTTACCTGGTGGTCTTTGGCTGTATCTGGAATCACTGCCATCTCCTTCGCCAGCCATTGTTTCACAAGTGTTCTGGTCCCCCCTCCTTCTAGCGCCAATTGTTGACGGTGATTTTTCATGGTCAATCAGTCAATGATTTGTTTCAAAGAAAACCTGTAATTATGAATGAAAAATAATACGAATGAAAAGAATAATAATAAGATACAAGAATACGTGGTAAAACTCCTAAGATCGGAGAAACATCCACAGATTGTTGCCTTGGCAACGTAGTCAAATCCACTATGAATATTGTGAAATACACACTCAGATTTCTCTCTTCAATTCTCACGTCCCCCCTATTGGTGTTTTACAGGGGTATTTATACATGATTCTCCTAGGGTTTTCAGGCATCACTAGGGTTTGATATCGTGGTCCCCAAGTACCGGGTGGCTACCGAATCCTAAAAGGATTCGTTTTCCTCTTTGGTTTTTGCCACGTTCTCTAATTCGGCTGAGTCCGAATCTTGACAGGATTCTAGCTTCCTTATGCGCGGCGAATTTATTTGTTTCCTTTTCGGACTCTGGGCAACTTCACAGTAGTTACTTTAGAGTTGCCAGTCGTGGATTCTATCTCTGTCCCCCAGAAGAGGATGCTTTGCATTCTATCTCCCTTGTTAAGTACCGAGTATTCCCGAGCAGGCTTTGTTACCCGAGTCGATTCACTTAGTTATGATCGGGGTGGCTTTAGTTGATGCCGAGTAGGTTGCTTTATTGGATATTCTGCTCCCCAAGTTAATTTCTCTCTCTTTCTGCTTACTTGGCCTCTTACTGTGATGACGTGTCCTTTATGACGATTTTTACCTATAACATAAACCTTAAGCTATTTGTGTGAATTTTGAATCTAACTGAAAAGACTCAGAGAACAAATGAAAAGTCTCGGAAAACAAATGAAAAGGCTCGAACACTTCATTAAAAGGCTCAGGAAGTGTATGAAAAGGCACAGGCAGTGTATGAAAAGGCTCGAATACTTTATTAAAAGGCTCGGATAGTGTATGAAAAGGCTCAGACAGTGTATGAAAAGGCTCAAACACTTCATTAAAAAGCTCGGGTAGTGTATGAAAAGGCTCGGATCGAGTGTAAAAAAGGCTCAGAGATTCTAAACCGATTAACCTATGAATTTTCCTTAAAAAGGCTCGGGTAACATTTTAAAAAGCTCGGGGACTATTATAAAAGGCTCGGAAAAAGTTCAAAAAGGTTTTCTTCTAACGTTTGAAAAAGACACAAAGTGACAAAAATTGGGTATTTTTGTCTGGTCACCTAAATAGGTACCTTTTAAACTTAAATTAGTAATGTGATGCCTGTCTTACAAAAAACGTCTCAAATAGTGACAAATTTTTTTTGAACCCTAACATAATATGGCTAACAAAATATTACATGATAAACTATAATATTATATGGTGGAAACAAATATTATAAGATAAACTGAAATATTACATGATACATAGGATATTATTTTGATAATTTGATACGCATGATATTATATTGTTGCATTTCATTGTAATGATCTTACATAGGAAACACCTAAAGTGGAGAAACTGCATAACAATAAAATAATATAAAATACTATCAAAACCTATAAAATATAAATTATCAAAGAGAATATTAATGAATTTAAAGGATAAAAAATTAATTTGATGAGATTCTCAGTGTTTGATAAAAAATAGTAATGGTCTTATATTTCTCAGTGTTTTACTATGAGATTCTCAATTCTTCCGAGAAAGCCTGTAGCATGGCCAAACAGGTATTTTAAGATTGATGCCAATATATGTAATATACTGATAATCCCGCGTGTATCATCAAGGTGAACAGTTTATGGCTTATGATTATCACACAATACTAGAGGCAGAATTTATTCTTGAATGAATGGTCCCTTGTGAGATCCAAGGGCTCATGCCAGACTTCAAAGTCATTGCTTTAATTTTTATGTATACTTTTTGAATAATGAATTTTAGATGGAGAATAACGGCATCACTAATAAAATTAGTTTATTTTAAATAAAATTCTTTATAATTTTATAAAATAAGGAAAATTATAAGCAATTATCTATAACTATATTCAATTTTAATAAAGTAATACATACATAATATATAATATAAAGGGTGCCGATATTGACACTCATAAAACTTATTAATACACCTATATTTTATTAAAAAATTTAATTACAAAAATATTTCAATAGAAATTCACCAATAAAGACAGATTACTTTAATTAAAAAAAAAATAAACAAAATACTATATATATTTATTAATTATACACATATCTTTAACAATATTTCTTATTAAAACAAACTTACCTAAAAAAAAAAAAAAAAAACTTATGATAAACCCTAATTAAACTCTAATTTTATTTCAAGTATTAGACATTCTCATCATCACATGATCAATCATATTATTTTTGTCTAGATATCAATAAGGTGTTTTTATTTATTTTTATTTTTTTTAACATAGTTGTATAAATAAGAGAATTTCAGATTGAAAATCTCTTGACGTCATATACGGTTCCACATATTCTCTTTTATAAAGTTCCTACATTCGAGATATTTTTAAAAATAAATTAGATCATCATTAAAAGAGGATTTGATTTCAAAAATGGGTATACGAATAAGTTTTATGGGTGTCAATATCCGTGCTCTAATATAAATTTTGAAATCAGATTTTGTTTTTATAAATAAAAAAAGGTATTTTGAAATACCTAACAAACAAACTTCCCCTGTGATTCAGGATCATCAGGGCTCGAACTCCTAACCTCCAAATTCTCAGAGGACCAATAGACCATCAAGGCTGGATCAACGGTTCGGCACACAGCACCAAAGATTTTATTATAATGAATAATCAAGTGAGGATGTAGCTAGACCTTCGTATTTATACGTAGTTATGGGGACAAATATATTATCTTTTAGATTTTGATTTTCTAAACTGTGATTTTTGCAGATATTTAGATTGAAATTCAATAACTAACAATTAACTTTCTAATTATACAAAATCGGTATAGCAGCTAAATCCAAGTAAATAGAAGGTAATTTTCAATTTCCATTGAAAAGGCTTTTACCAAAATAATTGGTATACGAAGTTGAGCCGGCCCATCACAGGATTGTTAAAATAATACGTTGATGGTTGGAGTTAAATAACGTTCCTTGTTTTTGTACACTCGATTAAATATTTAAAAAGTTTATGATTTATAAGATACTTTTTATAAAGCATAATTGAATTTGAGAATCTAATTTGTATTATCCATACTAAATACTGTATACTAATTTAGGGGTCGTTTGATTTTTTATCTAAAGAATGAATAGTCCTGAATTTTTCTAAAACTGAATAAGGATTGAAATATGAATCTAAATACATTGTCAATATGTTTGTTTTTTAAAAATAAAATTGTTTGAAAATAAATAATTTTAAATTTATATTCATGCTAATTAAAAGAAGTAATTTCGTATGCACTATTCTTTATAAGATTTTGTATGTTCTTCTGCAAACAAAGTTCAATTTAACAAAACAAAAAATTCTTCAAAGAATATAATTTTGTATGTTCTGCAAACAAAGTTCAAGTTCAATTGATTGTCAAAAAAAAAAAAAAAGTTCAAGTTCAATTTTACATGTTGTCCACGTTTTCGGTGTATATAATTCAGGAAACCATTTTTGTTTTTTTCGGTTTCCTAAATCATATGCACCGGAAATCAAATAAAAAAATGGTTCTTGATTATATATATATATATATATATCCTCAATGCGCACCGATGGAAAGAAATCTTAGTACATCTAAATCCAAGCGTTGGTTTCATCCAATGGTTAGATTTGGTGCTTTAAAAAATATATATTTATATATATATATAAAAAAGATATACATTAAAGAAAAAGATAGTCTTCAAAAATTATTTTTTACATTATCAACAAATTAAAATCTTCACTTTCTATATAAAATAATAATAATAATAATAATAATAATCTTTATTACAATAGAGCCCATCTAAATCAATTCTTGGGACCTACCCTTGAGTATTAATTTAGAGGGGTTATTAATTTGAAAGGTTTAACATCATAAAGTGTTATTTTGTCTTAGAAAATGTGTGGAAGTCGTTTTCTTGTTTAGGGAAGGTTCTTTTTCGGGATCCCTTGTTTAGTCAGTTTTCTTCTTCAGGGATTTTTTTATTTTTTATTTTTTATTTTTTATTTTTTATTTTTTGTAGGATTCCTTGTTTAGGAAAGATTTATTAAGAAAATTTCCAATTCCTTTTAGGAATGTGATTACTTAAAGACTAAGCATACTCACTCTATAAATAGTGAGGCTTATTCTTTGATTGTATATCACAAGAGAGATCTCAAGATATACCTAAAAATTCTATTCCTAACAGCTCCTAAAAATTCTCTCTTTTCTATCTTCTTTGTTATAACAAGAGGATAATTCAAAAGATGAAGGATGAAGTCAAAAATATCAAACATGGTGGCATTGTGCAAACTAGCATCTTGAAGTACTTTTCTAGTTTTTGATTATTATGTAATATATTTTATACTTTTATGGAATTATTAATTTATGCGACAGTCGAGACCGAAATTTTACATTGGGTTTCAAAAATAAATTATTAATTATTACGATAGAGGGGTTTATTAATTTTTTACATTGGCCCGAGTCGGGACCGAGATATTTTATTAATTTAGAGAGGATATTAATTTACAGGGGTTCTACTGTATACGTATTTTCTTCTCTCTTCAACAATAAAACTACTTTTCTCTCCACATCAATTTTCTTCTACAACAAACAGAAAAAACAAATAAACAAACAAACAAACAAACATGGGCGCGTGATAAAAATAAAAAACACACATATATAAAAGAAAACTTCAATATGATATTTTCTGGCTAAGAAAGAAAATGGTAATTGTTCATTGGTTCCATGTAAAAGGCATATATCTAGTAAATGAATTTTTTTTTTCCTGAAATGCGTATATACTTTTATATATTCCAAAGAGAATAAATGTATTAGAATGTAAATTCACATCTTAAGTGTTAAGTCCATCATACTATTTTTGTAAAAAAAAAAAAATCTACCATATTGTATTAAATTCAATATCATAGTTTTTGAAAAAAGGCATCAAATTATTGTTTTAGTTTGTTGTAGAAAAAAATTGGATTGTTCAAGATCTTTATTTTCTTGATTAATTTATTCATTGGTTCATCAAAGTTTTGTTAATATTATTATTATTTTTTGTTGCAGAAGAAATTTGATATGGAGAGAGAAGTAGTTTTGTTGTTGAAAAGAGAAAAAAAAAAAGTATAGTAAAGAATTTATTTATTTATTTTAAATTTGTTGATAATGTAAAAAATAATTTTTAAGACAATCTTTTTCTTTAATGTATATCTTTTTTTATAAATATATATTTTTTAAAGAACTAAATTTATCCATTTGGTGAAATCAACGCTTAGATCTGAATGTACTAAGATTTCTTTCCATCAGTGCGCACCGATAAGAAAATGACTATATATATCAGAAATTTTATGTTCATCACCCCCCTTGGATTAATACAAGGATTGTTATCCTTTTCTTTTCTTTTTATAAAAAGGTTTATCCTATTATTTTCTTATTTTCTTTTCTTATATATATATATAGTTTTTCTATTGTCAGTTCTTCCTGACAATAAATATATCAGGACGAAGAATATGGACCATAGATTATGGAGAAGTTTTGACAAGTGCATACACTTTGAGTCAAAGTATGTAAATCTAGTGGTCCACATTCTTCGTCCTGATATATTTATTGTCAGAACGAACAGATAATAGAAAATCTGTATATATATATAGTGGAAATGGGGCAGCATCCATGACCCCATTTTTTTACACAATTTTTTACACAACTTCTTGGCCATTGGATCTTGCTTCTTTTAATGTATAGGATTTAATCTCTTTTATCTTTTCTTATTTAATGCAGACATTGTCTCTCACCTATTTAATACTTTATCTCTCCAAAATATCATTATTTTATAAAATTCTCTCACCTTATTTAATTTTCTGTCATTTATTTTTATTTTCTTTTCTTTTTTCTTTTTCATGTTTATTTTTGTTACTTTACATGAATCCAGAACATCATTGGTGTGACTTTGCCCCTTTCCACTCTCCTCTTTTATTTTCTTTTTTTTTTAAATGTTTTTTTTTTATTCTTTTCCTCTTTTGTCATTTCTTATTTTATTAACTTATGCGGTGTAATTTTGTAAAGTTGTACAACAAAATTATTTTCACTTGTATTGGTCTTGTATATATTTGTAAAGTTGAACATCAACATCATTCATGACTTCATTTATACCAATATTTGTAAAATAAAAACTAGGTGCAATAAGTAATTCAATGAAAAACTACCAATGAATATATGACTTGATCTATAAAATTAATATAACATCAATAAAACAAAAGAGGAGAGTGGAAAGGAACAAGTGATTATATGTATAAAATTTCTGGTTTTAGATGAAATAAATTGAGAAAGTCACACCATGATTTTCTGGTTTCAGGTAAAGGAAAAAAAAAGGAACAAAAGCATGTAAAGGAAAAATGACAAGAAAAGAAAAATAAATAAAAGACAATTACATAAGGTGAGAGAATTTAATAAAATAATAATATTTTGGAAAGATAAAAGTATTAAATAGGTGAGAGATAATGTCTGCATTAAATAAAAAAAGATATAAGAAATTAAATAATATCCATTAAAAGAAGCAAGATCCAATGGTCAAGTTGTGTCAAAAATTGTATAAAAAAATGGGACCATGAATCCTGCCCCTATATATATATTGACAAAATGATGAATATGAATGAAAGACCCCATTTTAGATTTCCACCCCAGACCCCTGAAAAGTCAGGACCGACGCTGGATTCATCCATGGCCATCTTCTTTCATTGTTTGACAATTACTTCCATTTTTCCCAATTTACAAATATCCTCTTAAGGGCCATCCATCTTTGGTGTCTTTTAAAAGCTAATCTTGAAAGTTAAACACACTTAAAGACCCAATATAATTAAGAATGATTTTTATTACAACTGTTGAAGACCCAAAAATAATGAAAATGCAGCATCTTTAAAAAATAATAAAATGAAAAAGCAGTTGAATGATCCAAGATGAGGAAGAAATATTCTGTCAAATAAATAATTTTTAATTTCATTTTTAAGCCTCTCAAAGTTTTACTATTCTCAAGAATTATTAATTCTTTCCAGATTTACTGTTTATTAACTTTAAGATTTGAGGTTTTTTTTTTTTTTTTTTAAATTATTACGATAATTCATGTTTTTGAGGTGGGGTAGGGACTCGAACTCACAACCTCATGGTGTGAGTGTGAGAGGCTAAACCACTGGACCAACCTCATATTGTCAGAACTTTAAGATTTGGATTCAACAAGAAAAAACCAGAGATAAAAGGAAAAGAAATGAAAATGGAAAGGAAATAAGATTATTTTTGTAATTATGGGAGGTGTATAGAGAAATTTACTGAGATTTGAATTTATATGATGGGTGTATTGAAAAATTGGGTGTGGCAAAACATTTGATGGGCAGCAATAGAGCCAGCCCCTATAAATTTCGAAATAATATTTTGGTTTTATAAAATAATTAAAAAAAAAAAGGTATTTTTTTAAGTATTATCAAAAAAATAAAAAATAAAAAATAAAAAATAAAAAATAAAAAGGTATTTTGAAATACCTCATTTTATATGGAAGACATTGAGACAAGTATCCCAAAGTTTCATGATCATCAATCATCACAAGCTCGAACCCTTAACCTGACTCTCAACGGTCTGGTAGACCATCGAGGTTGGACTAAGGGTTCACAATTTGATTCCAAAGATTTGCTTATAACTAATACAAAAGTGAAGTAAAGTGAAGTGGAGTGAATACCGTACAAGGTAATTTTCAATCTATTGAAAGAGAAAAACTTGTGTGGGACGGTGTCACTACGTGAACCGTAAATCCGTCCAATGTAATTATGATATATATTCAACTTTGTAAATGCATTGTTAATGTGTAGTTATCAAAAAGAAATTTTTTATTTAGTTTATTTATTATTTTTTTTTTCAAACCTTTAAATTTTGCAGGCTTTTGGATTAAAATTCAATAACTAATTTTCACTCCATTAACAATATAGTTTCGACAAGATGAAGTTGATCCAGTGGTATGACTCTTACACCTACACAGCTATACCACGAGTGGCGGACTCAAGAATTTTAACCAAGTGGGGCACTTAAACGAAGTAAAAATTATATATATATATATATAAATACTAAAAAATTAAGATCATAATAAAAATTATATATATATATATAATACTAAAAAATTAAGATCATAATAAAATGAGTTTTTTTTTTATTAAAAAAAAACAAAAACAAAAATAAGTTTTTTATATAAAGAAAAATTGATGGTATAATGATTTTTAGATAAAATAAAACAAATAGAACACTTATTCAAGATAAACTAAATAATTTTACATTAAAAAAGAAATAAAAACATGAAACACAATATTAAAAATAAATAATAACATGAAAACAACATAAACAATAAAAAAAATATAATATTTATTTTTAAAATAATAAATTACAATATAATTTTATAATAAGAAATTTTGTTTTGTATTTATAATGAATTCAATTTAAATTTATACAAAGATATTGATTGATAAATATTACTAGACATGTTTTTTAATTTTTTATACTTCTAATTATTGGTAAATTATTGATTCTAAATAAATTAAAACTATAAAATAAAGAAAATACTAAGGATAAAATGAAAATGAATCATAATAATATATGGACTATTTTAATAAAATAAATTAAAATTTGTGATTTTAAGGTTTATTGATTTGATGTGTTAGGTATGTTAAACTAAAACTATTGGAAATAATAATAGATAATTTAATATAACTAAAATTTAATTAAATAACTACAAATTGAGGGTAATTAAGAAGTTGATAATGACTGAAAAGATAAAGTGGATTGTTTGGTTTCATGAGAGCATCTCCAATGCAAATATGCATTTTTGAGTTTCTAAATAGTGCTACATCAGCATTTCTATTTATTATGGGCCCACTTTTGAAAAAAAAATTAGAGAAATGCATATTTACATCTCCAATGCAATTATCTAAATGTCAAATATGCATCCATTTTATGTTCAATCATAATAAAACAATTATTACATTCTCTCTCCTCTTTTATTTTACAATTAAATGAGGTTTAATCTTATTGGTGGAAAGAGTTGAAAGCTTTAATCTTATTGGTGGAAAGAGTTAGAAATCCTAGTCAGCATTTCTAGGAGAGTTTCTAGAATTAGAAACCCAACTCTATATTCTCTAACTTTTTTTTGACCACATCATCTCCATATTCAACTTAGATAATAGCATCGGAGAAGGTTTTTCTAACTTTTTTAATATCTATCATATGTGACACCCCATTTTCTCCAAATGCATAATAGCATTGGAGATGCTCTGAGAAGATGAAAATTTGAGAAATAAATTGGAAAAGATGGTAAAATAAAAAAGACATAAAAAATATTATTAAAATCACCGGATAAAATTGAATTTAAAAATAAAAGATATTTAGTTTGCTTGAAAAATGAAAAATGGTAGGAATTGAACCCAACACAACAAACTATTGTGGAATGGAAGTGACAATCTGTGTTGAATGGTGAATTACTATAAAATGTGGTAATTAATATATTTATATATATAAATACAAAATCTTTTTTTTTTTCCTTTGAAAATTTGAGGTAGGACACGGGCCCCACCTGGCCTTAAGGTGGGTTCGCCCACACGAGGTTGTGGGTTCAAGTTGTATCCCTTTCATCTAAACCCCGAATTATTTTAATATATTTAAAAAAAAAAAAAAAAACAATACAGTTCCTTTATTATAGCTAAATAAATATTATTTTCATTTTTAAGCATCTCAAAGTTTTACTATTCTCAAGAATTATTAATTCTTTCCAGGTTTACTCTTTATTAACTTTAATTCGTGTTTTTTGGGGTGGGCTAGGGACTTGAACTCATAACCTCATAGTGTGGATGTGAGATGCTTAACCACTGTGCCAATCTCATATTGTCACAACTTTAAGATTTGGATTCGACAAGAAAAAACAAGAGATTAAAAGGAAAGGAAATGAAAAGGTAAAGGAAATAATGTTATTTTTGTAATTATGGGAGGTATATAGAGAAATTTACTGAGATTTGAATTTATATGATGGGTGTATTGAAAAATTGGGTGTGGCAAAACATTTGATGGGTAGCAATAGGGCCCCCTATAAATTTCGAAATAATATTTTGTTTTTATAAATGAAAAGGGTATTTTTTTTTTTTTGTATTATATATAAAAAAAAAGGTATTTTGAAATACCTCATTTTATATAAAGACAATGAGATTCATGATCATCAATCAGCACAGCTCGAACCCTTTACCTAACTCTCAACAGTCTTGTAGACCATCGAGGTTAAAGTAAGGGTTCGCAACTCGGTTCAAAGATTTGCTTATAACTAACTAATACAAAAGTGAAGTGAAGTGGAGTGAAATGAAGTGAATACTGTACAAGGTAATTTTCAGTCCATCAGAAGAGAAAAACTTGTGTGGGACGGTCTCACCACGTGAACCGTAAAACCATCCAATGTAATTATGACATATATTCAACTTTGTAAATGCATTGTTAATGTGTAGTTATTAAAAAGAAATATTTTATTTATTTTTAATTTTTTAAATATTTAAATTTTACGGGCTCTTAGAGCATCTCCAAAAGACTCATCAAATAAGATATTTCTAAAAATCAAACGAGCCACGTCAGCATATTTGGCTCCAACAGACTCTTCAAATGAGATTCTTCAAATAAGATTCTTCAAATAAGATTTTGTTTCTCACTCTTCAATATTGAAGAGCAACTTCTCACTCTTCAATTATTATTATATTATTTTTATATCACATCATCATTAATATTTAACATCTATATCATTTATCTTTTTAATTAATTTCAATTAGAACGAATTACACCCACCTCCCCTGAGGTTTGCTAAATTACAGATGAAAACGACTTTATCATTAACTAACACTCACCTCCCCTCCCGTTAGTCAACGCCCGTTACATTTAACCTTTGACCTTGTCAGACCATGTAAAAGTCCAAAATACCCCTAAGTATGTCTATTTACTTTTATAACCCCAGAAAAAGACAAAAATTAGAAAATCAAATTACAATTAAAAAAACAGAAAAAAGAAAAGAAAAAAAAAAAACAAAATTAAAAAGCAGAAAAAATCTATTAAAAAAAAAATAAAAATTTGACCATTAGATTAATAAAAGAAAAATCCAATGACTTGTAAACAAAAAAGAAAATTTGGCATTTTTTTTTTCATTTATCCATTATTTGTTTTGAAAACGTATTTATATCAGTTATAAAAATAAAATTAAAAAAAAAAGAAAAAGAAAAAGGAAAAAGAAAAAGCTTATTTCTCTCTTCATCAGTATCCATATATTCATTGAGATTTGGATCCCTACTAAACTAAACTTGGACCTATTCTATTCTTTCATTATCTTCATCCAAAAACTTAGATGTTGAACTTGAGTTTTGGAATCTCGTTGTTGGCTAAAAACGTGACTGAAATGTAATCCAATTGTTAGATTGAAAATCAAATACGATTGTGGTTTGTGGATTTGATTATTACAGTGAAGATTGGGTTTTGATGATTGTGGATCATACGAAAACAAAGAGCATCAAATTTCATTTGCTTCCCAAATCTTACCCGCTAGAAGAGTGCAGATTGCCCACTAAATTAATATACCAGAAACTTTCAACAACAAAAAAATTGACACTCCCACACTCACATTGACCCTTTGTTCATTTTTTCCATCAGACCCAGGAAATTTTTCAAAAAAATTAAAGCTTCAATTCCAAACCAAATCCAAAACCTAGGAAACAAACTTCATAAAGTTCAATAACAGGATCTAAACATAGGCATGGGTAGATGGGTAGATGGATATGATGAACTAGACCCATGCCCAGGCGTTGTTGATGGATCTGATCAGAGCCGTGTTTAGGCACGACTTTGGTAACTGCTGGAAACCCTACTCCATCGCAGATGAAGACCCATTGGCATGGATGCTGCCGACCTTTGCAGCGGCGAGGATGAAGTAGACGGGACGCTCGGCGTAGAAGGACTCGACGTCGGACTGGCAGGTGAGATCGAGCTCTGAGTGGGTCCAGAGGACCAGGTTGGTGAACCCGAGTGAGAGGAGTTGAAGGTTGAAGAGATCTGGAAATGTTTTTATTTTTATTTGTGTGTTATTTGATTGATGAAGATTGAAGCAAATGATTTGTGTTTGAGATTGTATAAGATTGATCTGTGTTTGTCATTGAAGATGTATTTGTGTTTGAATGATGAAGATGATGAGGCGATGAAGAAGAAGAATGGATGGAGAATATATGATTGATGATGGGGGTGAAGGGACTAGGATCTTTTGATGATGATGGGGTGGAAATATCCGAAGAGATCTGGAAAATTTGTTTTTCAAAGAAAAACAAAAATCTGGAAAATTTTTGTTTATAGATGTATCTTCCATGGAGTTCGTCTCCACCAGTTCATCATTTTTTTTTCATTTTTTAATTAATTAATTTTTTTTTAATTTGATCTCTATGAATTGGTGGATTCTTTTGGGATTATTAATTTGTGGATTTTTTTTTTGGTATTATTGGTTTGTGGATTGAAGAAGAAAGTAGAAGATATGAATTATTTAATTTGACTTGTGGATTTTGTTTTTGAGATATGAATTATTGAAAGATAAAAAAAAAATCTTCTTTTTTTATAAATAGATTTTGGATTTTTAGATATATTTGTTAATAATTTCGTTTTTTTTTATTTTTATTTTTTAATTTGATCTCCACAAATCCTTTTTAAAAAAAATTCTATTTATTGTAAACAAATTAAAATTTTTAATTATATTTCTTTAGAAAAATAATTTGTTCTAAAATATGATGATGATTATTTTTAGGTTCAAAATTTATAAATAGATTTTTAGTTTTTTATTTTTTAGATTTTTTCCATTTTTTAATTTTGGTGTATCAGTTTTTTTTTTCTTTTTTAATCTGACGTGTACATTATATAAGTTATTAAATGACGAAATTGCCCTTTCTCACAAGGTCAACGGTTAGATTAGACGGCCGTTGACTGACGAGAGGGGAGGTGAGTGTTAGTGTTAGTTAATGATAAAGTCATTTTCATCTGTAATTTAGCAAACATCAGGGGAGGTGGGTGTAGTTCGTTCTTTCAATTAATATATAATATGTTTTAATTTATAAATTTTATCATCATAAAAATTATACCACTAAAAATGTTTCATCTAGATCTTTAAAATGAGACTAATATTAAATATTTAATACTAATATATTAATAATATGAAAAGTTATTATTTTAAATTGAAAAAATGGAGGGTAATTAGATTTGTTGGTGGAGAGGGGGGAATTTGAGTGCTTTAATTAAAATAATATAAATTTATTTCTAATTGAAGAGTCTTTTGGAAGAGCTCTTCTTTTTTCACTACTCAAATTGCTACATAGGTAAGCAAATCGACATTTGAACAGTGAAAATAGAAGAGTCTTTTGGGGATGCTCTTAGATTAAAATTCAATGTCTAATTTTCACTCCATTAACAATATAGTTCTGACAATATGAAGTTGATCCAGTGGTATGACCCTCACACTTACACGGTTACACAATGAGGTTGTGGGTTCGAGTCGTATCCCCTTCCTCTACCTGAATTATTTTAATATTAAAAAAAATAAATAAATAAATAAACAAAAACAAAAACAAAAACAATATAGTTCGTATATTATAGCTAAATCTAAATTTCAAAATCTAATTTTAT
Source organism: Acer yangbiense (assembly GCA_008009225.1). NCBI lineage: Eukaryota > Viridiplantae > Streptophyta > Magnoliopsida > Sapindales > Sapindaceae > Acer > Acer yangbiense. The sequence goes on along the minus strand of CM017773.1, from coordinate 18,467,582 downwards.
ATTTTCAAAGCCAATTATGTTATTGTATTGGGCCGGGCATTAAGCGATCTTACAACTATGTGATGAGACGGTCTTCCTACACAAGTTTTTCACCTCTTTAAAGAGCCTCCTACCAAAATAATTGTTAGACAAAGTTGAGCTGAACCATTAATAATAAATCTCTCACAGGATTGTTAAAAAATAAATATCTAAAACACTAGACTTTGAATTCTCGAATTTCCTCGTTCCATACTTCCATCTCTTGGAGGTTTTTTTTTTTTTTTGGTTTCTTCTTGTGCTTGTAAATGTAAAAACATGTTACTCAGCCCCTGTATATGTTGATAGTTGGAGTAGGCTGTAATATTTGGTTGGATAATGAACACTTAAAAGTGTATATTTTAGAATGTAGGAGAGAAATAGTTAGGTTTTGACTTGTATTCTTAAGCGAACCAAATGTAAACCAGACAAGACTAAACTGATATGTTACTTCCTAGAGACGTGGGATAACGTTTGGAAGTTGAAGGTGGTGTTTAAGGGAGGTTGAAGATTGAAGAAGAACTGAAAAAACGGATTCTGGAAGGAAGCGCAGCGCGTACCGCAGTGCGGACAAGGCGCATGGACCACGGCACACGGAGAGGTCGATTGCAGAGGATCAAGCGTGGTGCAGACCGCGGCGGAGGCAAGAGGCGTAGACCGCTGTGTACACAACGGTCAGTTCCAGAAGCGTTTCGCAGTATAGGAAGCGGGGTGCACACCGTGACCCATACTGCCGAGACGATGTATTTTGCTGAGATCGAGAATGTTGCGTGAAAAAAGAAAGTTTCTCTTTCTAGAAGTTCTTATGCTTGAAGGAAAATGATTTACTTTTTACAAGAAGACTTGTTATAAAAGGAAATAGTATTTATGTTGGAACAACTAAGTCTTGTACGTTTAGGAATAAGATTTCCTTTTATCTTAAACTCATTGTAACTAGTATAAATAGAACCTTATAATTAGGTTGAAGTGTGTGGAGCAAAAAGAACACCATGTAATATCAGAGAGAGTGTGGTGAGATCCGGGGAGACCCATGGGAAGATCCGGGGAGGGATCCAAGGGAATATCAGTAGATCAAGTATAAGATCCATGGGTGATATTCAGGGGAGACCTAGGGGATATTGGAGGGTTCTTAGTGAGAATCTTGTGAGCATGGTTTAGGGTTAAGTGTGAAAGAGAATCCTGAAGTATATGGTTAAAACAATTTATCATATAGTGAAACTTTCTCTGTCGTCCTGACGGCCCATGGTTTTTTATTTAATTTGGGTTTTCCACATATATCTTGTGTTGTGATTGGTTTATTTTCTCTAATCTATTTTTTTGTTATATCGACGTTATTAATTGCTATGAGTTATGAGCAAGTATTAGGCACGATGTTTCCGCGTTCATCGGTTCAGAATCCCCAAATAGAAAGAGGCATTTATGATTTACCTATTATAGAGATGGTGTGATTTGATTTTTTGATTTTTTGATTTTTTATTTATTTACATTTTACAGTATCATTCTTAAATGAAAGACGAAGAATTGGGATCGAAAAGAACAAAAAAGATTATTGAAAAAAAATCTATGCCGGTTGAAGCCTTGAAGGTGAAGTTTATTGAGAAATCAAATTTTAAGTTCTTTAACATTTTTTTTCTAAAATTCTCAATATCCGTTTTACATCTTCTATATGAAAATATCAATTTTCATAAGTTGACACTGTTAATTCTACCAATTTGGATTAAAACCTTATTAGGTAAACAACTTGTTTTAAAATAATTTATTTATCTCAACAAACTTTTTTTTTATAAAAAAAATTCATTAATTTGGGATTTGGGGTGGAGAATAGAAACAAATCCACAGGTGTGAGGGGCAAACCACTAGGACAATTTCATATTGTATTTAATGATTAATTTAGAATTACAATAAGAAGCAATTACACAACTAGATGAGATTAGTTCGATGGTATACCCCTCACACCTACACCACGAGGTTGTGGGTTCGAGTTCTCATTCTATATAATATTTCAAAACAACATCATCAACAACAACAACAACAACAATAATAATAATAATAAGCAATTACACGAAATCTACATGAGGTATGCCTATTCACAAGCATAAACAATTTTTCTGAAAATTGATATTGACCTCCCTTAGCCCTTAGGACATGTTTATTATATGAGATGAGATGTAATAGACTAATAGAACTAAAATGTCATACTCTCATGTTTGTTGCATGCATGAGATATTATTTTTTAATCTCATGCAAGTTTTTTATCCCACATTGATAGGACTAATTGGTCACATCATTTTAGACTATATTTTTTTTTAACTTTTTATTTTTCTCTTTTCAATTTATTTTATGTTTTTATGTGATTAAAATATAAATATATTTTAATAATTAATAAAATATTTTATTGTAAACATTTTAAAAATAATAGTATTCAATATTAACAAATAACAATAAAAATTATTTTGTTTAAAATTGGTTTTAAATATTTAAATAAATGATTTAAATATTTTAATTTTTTCAAAATTTAATTTAAATAATCATTTTAACCGGTCCGATTCTATGTAACCATTTTATCCTAGTGATGCAGGGCTATTTAGTCCCATGTTTTTTTTTTTTTAATTCTTCTTATTTTATTTTATTTATTTAAATATAAAAATTTTATATTTATTTAATCTATCTTATCATAATATTTAAAAATGTTATTTATTTGTTAAAAAATTCAAAAAATTAATTAATTTAAAAATAATTTTATTTTATTTTATATTAATCATTTTCACACTATATTAAATATATGATAAAATTATTTTTTATCTAATTTCATACCACCTCAAACAAGAGACATGACTATTTTAATCAAATCTTTTACGGCACCAAATACATCACAACACTAATTTAGTCCAATCATATCTCATCCAATCCAATCCAATCATCTAATCTCATCCTATGAAAATAATCACATCTTATCACACACACTAAATGAGTCTTTAATGTTACTTAAACTTAACTACTAAATGGGAATCGAGGAATGTGATATGATTTGGACGTGTGAGTATTTAAATATTTTTAATAAATTATATTTTATTAAATATTATTATTAGTTATTCTAACTCTTTGTGTGACCCAACATCACCTCTTAGCATGTGTAATGCATATCCCTTTCTAAATTAGTGGTTGTCTAGACCACCCGGTGGAGATTCGAGTCTCACCAAACATATTTTAAAGTATATTCTCCAACTACTGCCCAATCGCCCAATATGACTTGGAGATAATTGATGCTCATTCTTAGGTTCGAGTTACGGACTCACCACACTAAGGTCACATTTCAGCTATATAGGACAAAATCTAATATTTATTTTAGGTTGGGCCTTTCTTAAACTCAAGAATGGCCCAACACAAAGCACATTGCATCTTACGATCCATTTTAATATCTTTACAGTTGCTTATTCAATTCATCGTCTCTATCAGACTTAGTCACTTAGATCACTAGCAATGGAGGAGGAATTGATACGAGACGCTTCAAAAGAGGCTTCTCGTGAGTTCAAAACCCTAATCAACTCAGATGATTTGGACTCCCTCAAGCAATTGCAGTATCTCATGTACACATCCTCTCTCTCTCTCTCTCTCTCTCTCTCTCGATTTGTTATTTACCTTTTACTGAAAATGAATGTTGTTGAATTTGTTCTGTAGAGCTTACAATTTTCCATTTTGAGGCTGTAATTTCATGAAATTGTTAAAATATTTCATCGACAGGCTTGTAACATGTTAATTATAGTGCTGGTTCACGTTTTTTTAATGTAGTATGTTAAAATGTTACAATAGGATCATGAATATTCAGTTGTAGTGTGAGATTAAAATGGTATTTAGTTATTATTATTATTATCTTGAAAACTTGAAAACTTGTATGTTGAAGCAATGTAGTTTTCTTATTGACGACTTTTGGTACAATGCAATAGCTGGGAGTTTGAGTGGAAGATGTTGGGACTATTATTTAAATCAATAAGCTTGAAATCCGAATTTGTATTAAGATTTTTTTTTAACAAAATAGGACCGCATATATAACATCCTTCACTCGATCATGTTTCTGTAGGACCGATATTGGTAATGAAATTCTTATTAGACATTCTGGTTATTTCTTTTGTATACCTTGCTTATGGAGCTACTTCAATCGAAGAATTTAGTTATCTTGGATGAGGAAACACCAACATGCTTTGTCGTTGTAGTTGGTATATGCGTTCGTCTCCAAATTCTATAATCCATAATTTGACATGCCTGTCAGAAAGTTACATTTCTATACTTGTCTTCAAATCTAGAGATCACACTAATTGGGTATTGGCGTCATATAGTTTGTAAGAGCATTGTATGAAGATGCCAACTTATGATTTTGAAGCATCCTGATATTTGATTTGCATGACAGTTGTGGGAAGAAGATGTGATCTAAAGCTAAGCTTCCCAATGATATGAAAGGTTATTGCAGGTGTAAGAACATCAATTATAGACTACATGTGATGTGATACCGACTTATGTTAGCTTTATCCTTATTGATGATTCATGGTCAAAGAGGAAATATAGTATTATATAATCAGTTAAGGATGTGTAACGGTGCTTATGATTTGAAATTTGCATTATTCTTGGTTCCATAGAAAAAAAGAAAGAAAAGAGAGAGTACGTATAGGAGAAAACCAAAATTCAAAGCTTAGTTCCCAAGTTATTACATGGAATTTAAATGAACGGATTTCCCCTTGCACTCTTTTTCTTTTTGAAACCTCTATAACCAGCAAGGTGATTACTGGTGTCTATATGACCAAAGTGATAAAAGTGAGTTTAATATTTGGGTTTTCAGAGACATTACTTCTTGTAAAGTTATTTTGATTCTTATATGGGGAACTTGTTCACATTAAAAATTATGCTTCTCTCCATCTACATAAATTAGTGACGTACTTGTGATGGCTGGGAACCAAAATTGTTTGTTTCCCCTGGCCTGGATATGCAGCTGGAGTTTGGTTATTAATCCATATTCTTCTGTTATTTATTTATTTATTTTCCTTTTCAGATTGGGAAGGTTGCAAGACAGCAATGCAGTCCTCTCTCATTTTAATGAGTATTCAGAGAATTGCTTTGCTGAGGTTTCTGGTGATTTTTCAAGAAATACCCGCCTCTTAAGATCTATGAAGTCAGACCTTGATTATATATTTCAGAAGCTAAGGTGTGTAGTTAGTACATATCGTTACTTTTGTTCATTTGTTTAACCAAGTACTTCATTTCTACTGTATAATTGTTGATCTGTATACTTTATTTGAACTTTCAAAGCATTACTTTGCTGAGGATGCAGCATCTCATAACATTTGGAGGTTCTAACACATCTATTTTAGATGTACGATGCAGTTACACTTTAGTCTTCTGTAATGAGCAGTTTAGGTTTGCTTTATGTCCAGAACATGCTAATTTTTATAGGATTATATGGTTGTGTCCAGTGTCAGTATTTATTGGCCACAAATCAGAAATGTGCATTATGAGCTTCTGTTTCACAAGCACTACTTTGCAAGCTCATATTCAACCTTATTCATTTACCATATGTGTTGTTTTTTGACTTTCACAGAAAAAAAAAAGTGTTGTTTTAGAATTCTAAATTTGTATTAAATGAGCATGGTCCTAAAAACAACAGAAAACTCCTTTGTCTCTCCCTCAGTAATATGTTATTAGAACAGAAAACAGATGCTGCCAAACATGCCTAATTGGATTTTTTTTTTAGGAATGCTGTATTCCTCGGATCCTCTTCTATATTTGTGCCTGGAATTACTGAACTAACTATTTATCCCTTTTCAAATAACCCTTGTCTGTTAGAATTTTTCTCTATGTATAAAGGATCAGTTTAGGCTTAACTTCTATGTTTGCTGATGACAATGTGAATGATGTGTTGGAAACATGGAACAACTAAATGGTCAAGTACTAGAGATGATAACAAGAATTATGACTATGGAGGGCAATCTTGCCTTTGTTATTATTAGAACTCTAACTTTAAATTCATAAGTAATTATAGTTATTATATTTTGAATTGAGAAAGACTATAAAACGAGCCTATGACATGTATCCTTATAATTTCACTGACTGACAACTTACAGAAACCTATAACATTGTACAATAGTAGTAATTTGCGAAAATGATGACAAATTCTAAGTAATGCTTGGATAATACGTACAGAATGAAGAGGTCATCCTAGAGGCTTCTCACATGCCACTAATACATATTTCTTGAATTATGATCTCAATATATGTAAAATTTGGTCTGACGCTGATTAGAGATCTATGTAAAATGAGAAGATGAAATGTTTCAATTAATTTTTCATGAAAAATTAGTAATTCGTAAATGGCCAGTATGATACTATACAATGCCCATCTATTTTTGCAGATAATGAGCTCAATTTATTTATTTTTTTTCTATCCCATGTGTAAAGTTGAACAAGAATTCTTTCTCCCTCTCTCTGTCTGTGGGTTACAGAGTTTAGGTTATCACCTTGCTGGGAGGAAATGGATCTTATATATCTCAAAGAACTTATTGTAGGAATGATATTTTTTTTTTCTTATTGTTTATTTATTTTAAGAACAAGAAGTGATTATCAGAGGTTTAATTTTCACATTTTTGGGTGAACTTCCGGTGGGGGAATGTTGATGTCAGTTTTGTGGTGTCTTCCAATGATATATGCGGGTTTCATGTCCATTTGTAGTGTGCACTACAGAAATGATTAGAATATTGGTTTTGATGCAACTGCATTGTCCACTGCAATAAGCCAACAGTTTCCATTCTAATATTCATATATCATTCTTTAGTGAAAACAACCTGTGAACATGCAATTCATATTTGTTTACGCTTACCTCTAAGTGAGTACCTCTTTATTACATTTTCTGTGCTGGTAGCCTGTTAAAAGATTTAGCTGTAGCCCGTTGGTATACCGTGACTGTTTTCTGTGTGTATGTGGAAGGTAAATCAATCACCTATAACTTTTCATTCGAGAGATTGTTTTATTGTCTCACAAACTTCATTAAAATTAAAGCTTCCTTATGGAAAAGTAATGGTATTTGTGCAAAGAAGATGTTCATAGTTTTCAAGTCGTAGTTTCCATTAAGCTTATTGTCGGATTTTAGAAAGAAAGATTTAGATTAAAGTCTAAGACAAGAAACATGTGTGACCATTTGTATTGTTTTGGGTGTTAAAGATCCATTTATTCATTTGGTATGTGATTGTTGTTCTAATTGATGTGGGCAACCACATTTCATTTGGATTAAGGACCTATTAGTTTGGTTTGAGGTGTTTTGTATTGGTCAAGTCTTGTTCAGCCGGTTGTTTTTCTACTAATTTTTTGACATGTTTGGTTTAACAATAACTTTCTTTTTCACGAAAAGACCATTTCATGTAGTCCTCCACCTTATCCCCAACCTCACAAATGAATCGAAATATTCTTCATACTGGTGTGTGTTGCAAGTAACAACTTTACTGTTGATCATAAAGTTAAACTCTTGAGATTCCTTCTGGCATCTCCTTATTTGTGTGTTGACTTTAAAATTTAGTCGTAGCCTGATTATTATTTCATAGTAATTAAGGTTTGATTATAAAATGGTGCTTTACTCTTATCTGCCCCTCTCAATCTGTGTGCTTGTCTCTTGAATTCTCAGGAGCATGAAGGCAAAAATCACGGCTACTTATCCAGATGCATTTCCAGATGAATCAGCAAGAGAAGCACTAGACCAAAGACCAGACCTTGAAATGCCTTAATAAGTAATAACTATGTTACCGACATGTAATCATGCTATCTCTATGTAATTTTTACATTGTCGTGACAGGTTTGTCACATTATTTGGATCCTAAACTCGGGAAATTTTATTGATGTCTAGCATTACTCATGTTCAGGTGAAGATATGTTTGCTGCTGTGTTTTGAGTGTAGGTTCGTACATTTCCTCTTTATTAATGTAAAGAAAATTATTAGTTTTAGATCAAAATAAAGGTCCAAAGAAATCCATTGAGTCTTCCTTACCAGAGAAAGCGATATGGATGAGTCTTCATCAAAGCATCATGAGAACTGAGAAAACAAGGAAAGGCCATTTTTATTTATGTTTTATGTGATTCGTAGTCAGCCGGGTGAAGATGGTAGAATTAAGTGAAAAGTGAATAGTAATTTGGGTGTGTTTCCATGGCTGACTGTTTGCTTCTTCAAGATTTTGAATGTGCAAGGGAATGTATGTAGAGATGAGAGGAAGAGGCGGGTAAGAGACCTGTTCAATAATTCTATTTTTTTTTTTCCTTCAGTTTATGAGATCGATGCCGAGGTGATGTAGATCCAAACAGTTGGGATCTCCATGGAGGTTTAATTGCTCTTGTTTTTAGGTTTTAATTTACAACACAAAGTCTTTCCTAGAGAAAACAGAAGCTGATTTATTGAATTATCACACGTTAGCAAACAAAATACAAGACCTACTCTGAACAAAAGTCACCTAAAATAAATTATGTGAATACCCAGAAAAAGGTCAATTAAAGAACACAAACTAGTAGCAGTTCTGATTTTGACAACATTATTGCAAATTTTGGAGCTGAATTCTCTGTTGAAATCACAAAACAAAGTATTTTGACTGGCATAATACACCATCCATTAAACATTTAAAGCTCTTTTGCTTTGTAGGCAGAACTCCATCTGCACCAGAGAGATTCAAAATCAAATATCAGAATTTTAGTCGGGAAAAATAATACAAGCTTGCTGCTGCTGGTAATCTTCAAAATCATGTAAATCTCACATGCTGAATGTCTACGAGAACCCGTAGAATTAAAATCATGACAGAAATTAGCAACAAAATCCTTTCACTACAGCTATTTCAAGACCCTATTGGAAACAATCAAGGACACACTCACGAGGATGTTCAAGTTAGGTGGCAGGTACCGCCTAAGTCATCGAGAACCTGAGACCAAAATCAGTCTTTAATAAGTTTCTGCCAAATATTTTTAGCTTAATGGTTATTTGCCCCCCGCATGCAGGAAGTTTAAAGTTCAATTCATACGAGCAAAGGCCTTCAGTGAAGAAGGTCCGAATTTCAAGCAATGTGAGGTGAGGGCTTTGGAATAGACAGCGAATACTCCACTACATAACAAATTATAGTCAAATCTAATGCCTAGAAGAATAAACACAGCCTGAACATTACTCATTAAATAGATTTGAGTCAGACTAGGTTCAACTTGGCACAAGATGCAACCATAGTCATGTGATTTGAAGAACCTTTATAAGTTTGATGAAGACCTTCATGCGGTTTCATTGCATCATTGGTCTTCAAAAAGATGATCTTTTCCCTCACCCTTTGATTCAACGGTTGTCAAAACCAAACCTATACCTTTTCAATTTTTGTGAAGATTCTAATTTTTCGATCCTAAGGCTTCATTGTGTAGTTCCTCTAAATGGTCGAAACCATACTTTAATACTTAAATTCCACCACAATTACCTATTCTCAAATCTACCTAAAGCAAAAAGACTAAACAAATTCCATATTAAAATCAAACAAGTCTGTAGTAAAGAAAAATATGATCAAAATTCAAAATTGGATCAATCATCAAATGAATGAAACCATCCTTTAATACTTAAAATTCCAACACAATTTCCTATTCTCAATCTCAAATCTACCTAAGGCAAAAAGACTAACGATTTCCATATTTAAATGAAACAGGTCTGTAGTTCCGAAAAACGCTAGTTAAACATATTAGTACCAAACAAATTTCATTTCATTACACTGAATCAAGCATTACATATCAATTATCAAAATTCAAATTTGGATCAATCACCAAATAGAACTTAAAATACCCAACTGAATAACAAATTAAGTCATCACCTGCAATCATCTGAGCTTCTCATTGCCAGCGCTCCGCCTTGTGGCTTCCCTGACATTCTCAATGTAGCCTTCAATGGGCGGCGTGAGAGTAGCCATAAACCTATTAACCGGAAATGGGGTCAAATCAGGCACCAAAGCCGCCTTCTTCAAATCTTCAGGCAATGCCTCAATAGCCTCCTTCTTCGACTTCAACAAATTGGTCTCAGCAGCCTGTCTAGCCCTAAGTTTCCTCATCAAAACCCTACTATACTCCTTAGCAAGCCGCTTCCCATCCTCTACCGTCAATTCGTACTTTGGAATCTTATCGACATCAACCAATCCAAGTGTAATCAAATCCAAACCAGGCGTCCCCATTATCATCGGTTCTTCGGTTATACCCATAGAAGCTTTTCCTCCTTTTTTCAAAATGTCGATTTCTCTCTGCCTTTCTTTGCTTATCAAACCTAATTTTTCTCGTTCAATCTCGCGTTTCTTGTCCTTGGGAGTGAGGTAACGTACCGGGGTGGGGGCGTTGAGGCACTGTTCGTAGAGCTTCTGCTTCTGGTCGGGGACGTGGGGTTTGGCTACTGCTCCTGATTTAGCGGAAGAGTCCTTTTTGGTGGTGATTTTGGAGCGCTTCAATGTCTGACCTGATTTCAATTTGGCTTTTCCTTTGGGTGTGCCGCTGGCAGAGCATTTTTGGAGGAGTTGATGAGCCGAAGACTGTAGAGGTTTGGATTTGGTGAGGCTCAACATGATGATGATAAGAAATCCAAATGAAATGAGAGTGGTTTGGTTTGGATTGGTTTCTAAGATTTATCAACTGCCTTTTTTCTGCTCGATTTCATTGACCGGAATCACACTGCCATACGGAGAGGGCCTAGGGTTTTACATATGCAGTTTTATTTTAAAAAAAAGTTTTCCAATTTACGCTAAGAAACAATGTTATCAAAAATTGACATTCACCTCCATGCCGTTAGTGTTGACCGTTATATTTAACCGTTAACTTTTTTTTTTTGGGTGAGAAAGAGGGCACACAGCCCAGAACAGAAACAAAAAAAGAAAAAACTAAGGGCTAGAACACATTCTAGCAAAACCAACCCCATTGGAATCATCCCTCAAACTGTCAGAAGCCAGATGAGGGGGGAATTAAAGATAGTTGAACCCAAATCAAGGGAGTGCCTAAGAGAAGCCATCCTATCCGCCACTCTATTGCTCTCCTGAAACACATGTTGAATATAACAACTCCAATCATACTTTATGAGAGACTGGCATGCTTGGATAATGCTAAGGAGAGGGTGACAACTCGGAGCAAGATTATTCAACAGATCAACCGCAGTTTTAGAATCAGATTCAACAATAACCTTCCTGAAGCCACATTGCCAAACTAGCTTCAGTCCCTCCAAAATGCCCCAAAGTTCAGCTTCCAAGACAGAACCAGTACCTATCTTCATCGCAAAACCAACTTGCCACAGCTTTCTATGATCTCTAACCACTCCACCAACAGCAATGGAATTCAACTCCAAGTTCACACTACCATCAACATTAAGTTTCACCCAATCAGTTGCAGGAGGACACCACAAGATGAGGCAGCTCTTCCTAGCATTAGTAATATCCACAGCAGCATTGGCCTTCACCCAATCCTCCACATATCTCCAAATGATCTGTCCAGGGCTGGAAGGAAATTTAAATTCAGGATTAAAAATAAACTCACATCTCCATTTCCATAAAAACCAGAGAGACATACTGAAGATAAGATAGTTGGGAAATTTTCCAAACACCAAGTTATTGCATTTGAGGTTGCTGTGCAGCCAATCATCCCAAACGGTCTGATAATCACTAGTCCTAGTAACACCAGTACTGATACTCTCCCAGACTTGAATAGAGTCAAGACAACCTCTGAAAACATGCTCAACATCCTCACCACTTTCGTTGCATCTCAGACAATTGATATCATTCGTAATACCCCTAGCAGCCCGATGACAGTTAGTCAAAAGCTTCCCATGGAGGAGAGTCTAAATAAAATAGAGAACTCTAGGAGGAAGTTTAAATTTCCAAATGAGTTTCCATTTCCAATCAATAAAATCACCACCATTAAAGAAATTGTTATAGGCAGATTTAATCGAGAAGTTGCCATTATTAGAGAGCCCCCACACCACAGAATCCTCAACATTAGTGTTGCTATCAACATGAATACTGAGGATACGTAAGACAACATGCCACGGAAGAACTGTAGTCAGCTTCCGCAAATTCCAAGTACTGTCAATAAAATAGTCACTCACCTTTTCGAGACACATAGCATCAGAAAGATGAGAAGAGGAAAAGCTATGCAGAGTGCTTAAGGTAGGAACCTAGTTATCATACCAGAAATTAATACCTCTCCCATTGCCAACTCTCCACTTCACGCCATCCAGAAGGATTTTAGTCCCTATAAGAATTCCTCTCCAAGTACTAGAGCAACATTTGGGGTTTAGAGTATCCAAATCAGTCAAGTTACCACCTTTAAGATATTTATCCTTGAGAATTCTACCCCATAAACTAGAATCCCTTAAATTCAGACGCCACCCAATTTTAGCAGGCAAGGCTTGGTTCATCAGCTTCGACTTTTTGATACCAAGGCCACCCAAATGCTTCGGCAGACACACAATATCCCAACTAACAAGATGAATTTTTTTTTTTGTCAGGAGTACTTCCCCACAAAAAATTTCTATTGATTTTATCCAAGTTTTTAGAGATATTCGAGGGAAGCTTGATGGATTGCATAGCATACACAGGAATGGCTGACGTAACAACTTTGATGAGGGTGCCTCTACCCGCAAAGGAGAGAGAGGCACTCTTCCAAGAAGCCAACCTCTTTTGAGTCTTCTCAAGGATCACTTTGTAGGTATCACTCCTAATACTACCATGAATAAGTGGAACACCAATATAAGAGCCAAGCTTATTTGTGATGGGTGATCTACATAAGTTAGCCAAGGCTTTAGCAAAACTATTACTAATGTTACTGGAACAGTAAACACTAGATTTAGGGAAACTCACTTGTTGACCCGACATGTCACAAAAAGTATCGAGACAATCTCTCATGAGTTGGGCTTGTTGAAGGGTAGCTTTCCCAAAGAGGATAAGATCATCGGCAAAGAAAAGGTGGGATATGTTCGGCCCTTCTCTTGACACCTTCACCGGGCTCCAAGACTTCTCAACGAGTTTTTGAATAATAATGTGGGACAATTTTTCCATACATAGAGCAAAGATGTAAGGGGACAAGGGATCACCCTATCTAATGCCACATTTGGGCCTAAAGCTCTCAGTTAATTCTCCATTCACCACTACTTTATAGCTCACCTTAGTAATACAACTCATTATCAACTCATTCAATTTCCCAATAATGCTGACTTCCTCCAAAACATGCTTGATAAAGCCCCATTGCAGCTTATCATAAGCCTTCGTAAGATCAATTTTCCAAGCTATGTAACCCACCTTATCCTTAACGATCTTGAACTTGTGGAGAACTTCTTGAGCAACAATAATATTATCTTGAATTTACCTCCCAGGAACAAAAGCAACTTGATTCGGACTAACAAGATTAGGCAACAACACCCTAAGTCTCTACACTAGAATCTTACTCAAGACCTTGTAAGACGTATTACATAAACTGATTGGCCTAAAGTGCATCATACTAGTGGGATTAGGGATTTTCGGAATCAGAGAGATAAGAGTATTATTTAAATCCCTAGGAACACTTCCGGTGGAGAAGCATTCAGAGACCATCCTACATAAATCAGATTTGCAATTGCTCCAAAATTTTTAGAAAAATATCGTAGGGAACCCATCTGGGCCAAGAGCTTTGATCCCACCAATATTGAACAAGCTTATCTTGACATCATTTTCACAAATAGGAGAATAAAGGAGAGAAATGTCCCTCTCATTCAGCCTAGGAAAACAACATGGGTAACTGCGAATACTCTCCCTGGCTATGCTTTAGCTCAAAAAGGTTAACCGTCGACTTTTTCAAAAAGCTAAAAAGATGAAACTACCCATTATAATTATAATTAAAAAAAATTAGGAATTTAAGAAAAAAAGAGAAATTAATAAAAATGAAAAAGAAAATAGTTAGAAAATTCTACCGTCTATCTTAGATTGAGATCCATCAATATTAATAATTTTTTTTAAAATTTTTTTTTTTTTTTCTCAACCGTCCATCTTTGAGATGGACAATGAATATTTATAAATAAATAAAAACTCTTATATTTTTTTTCATAAAAGAAACTGACATTTAGATCTCCACGAACGGGGAGGCTCCAACCTCCCATGTTTTGTGAAAACAAAATTGTTTTGTAAATTGGAGAGGCCGGAGGCTCCCCACCGCTGATTGGGGGAGGCTCGAGCTTCTCCTAGTGGAGAGAGATCCATCTATATTGGTGGAAATCCAATCTAGATCTATGTGATGAATGGTTGAGATCCATCTTTTTTTTTTTAATATATTATTATTATTTAATTTCTGAATTTTTTTTTTTTTTTAAAGATTTCATATTTAATTTCTGATTTTATATAAATAAGGATAATCAAATTTGGTCCAACTCTAATAGTAGGGGGCATGAGTATCAAGTTTTGAAAAAGTTGTTTTTGAGTGTAATTTGAAAAACCTCAGGTAGGTAGCAAGTAATAAATACTTCATAAATAAATAAAACAGGGAGGAGCCCAAGAATTACATGGTAGTAGCTTCTCCTTTGTTGTTCATCAAAATTCGCACTTCCAATTTCGATTGAATTTGTAGGGATTTGTCGTCGAAATGCTTGGTGGATTGTACGGGGACCTCCCTCCACCTTCCGATGATGAGAAACCCACCACCTCCTCCTCCGTCTGGTCCAGCAGCGCCAAGATGGCGCCACCCACTCTCCGCAAACCTTCTTCCATGTTCGCGCCGCCTCAGACCATCCTCAAACCCCAATCCAAACCCAAAACCCTCAATTCCTCTTCTAAAATCCTCGTTTCGTCTTCTCCCGCAGTGACGCCGACCCCCGACGACGTGGCGCCACCCCAACCGGCGCTGGTCGGCGTCACTTCATCGGTGGTCGAAGAGTACGATCCCGCCAGGCCAAACGACTACGAGGAGTACAGGAGGGAGAGGAAGAGGAAGGTAATGGAGGCCGAAATGCGGAGAGAGTTGGAGAGGAGGCGGCAGGAGGAGGAAGAAAGGGAGAGGAGAGAGAGAGAAGAGAGAGAACGAGAGCGCGAGAATGTCTCTGCTTCGAGGATTAATATATCCGGTGAGGAGGCCTGGAAGAGACGCGCAGCGATGAGCGGTGGAGGAGGAGTGCCGAGGTCTCCTTCTCCTCCGCCAATTACGGAGGCAGGAGGAGGGTTTACGATAGGAAAGTCGGAGACGAGCGGGTTGGGATTGGGAGCAGGTGGGCAGATGACTGCCGCGCAGAGGATGATGGCGAAGATGGGTTGGAAAGAGGGCCAAGGGCTCGGAAAGCAGGAGCAGGGGATCACCACGCCTTTGATGGCTAAGAAGACTGATAGGAGAGCTGGTGTCATTGTCAATGCCAGCGAGACCAAATCCGATAAGAAGGTCAAGAGTGTCAACTTCAATGGGGCACCTACCCGTGTTTTGCTCCTTAGAAACATGGTATCGATCATGTTTAATTCTTTGTTGCAATTTATTTCATTGATGGTTGTTTATGAGTTAATAATGACCTTGATACGAATGCTATTACCAGCAAAACAAACCCACTGAAGTGAAACAAACACTAACTGAGACATTTCTATATGTTAGCTCCTACTAGTTCAAACACCAACTGAGACTAACTGGGTGGTTGTTTAATGTTTTGTAACACCTCTGTGAAATTTTGTTATTGTTGAAGTTGTGAAGAAGCATGATCCAAGTAGGAACACATTAGGAGTATATATGATTCAAGAAAGTAACTCCTACTAATTCAAAAGTGGATATTAGCTTGATGAATATATGGAATCTTAAAAACCATTTAGAATTGGTGAGAAACAAATGGCAAAGAGATTGATATCATAAAAACTTCTTATGTAATTATAGGAATTGTCATTATAATTGGAGGTTCAGAGTTTGTGGATAGATTTTGATACTTTGACTTGCCTCTTGAAAGAATATCATCTTCAAAGTTATGAATCTCTTTAGTTAAGACTCAAATTTTCCTTGTGTGCATGCGTATCACAACTCATGTATTGGTTTCTTGGGATATTAGGAGTTTTGCAGCTCAATTTGGATATGAAATAAAATGTTGACAAGAATTTGAAGTATGATGATAGGAAAGCATGCCTTTAAAATTCCTTTTGGTGTCTCGGTTAGCTATGACTAATTTGATGTCCTTGTAGAGTTGAACTTGGGCTGGTATTCTTCTTCCCAGCTAAAGCGCACCTTAAGACCCAATGCTTCAGGAGTATATTTTCTCTTCTAGCAATTAATGGAGGAGGCTTATGGTTGGCCATACTTCAGGCTAGGTCCAACCCAAATTTCACTTTCACTGTAGTAAATGTTTTATATTCTTAAAATTTTAAAAGTTGTCTGAATTTATCTTGGTGAGAGTTAAATGTGAACTTATCTTGGTGAGAGTTGAATGAAACTACGATTCATTTTATATTTAGTATTTACACCTTTATGTACTAAGGTACAATTCTGGTGTGATAAAATTTAGGGTTTGTAATAAGTACTTACTATTTGCTAATCAGCTTATGAATAGCTTTACTGGCTTTATTGGGCTGAACTGGGTATCTAAACTCTTTCCTTTTCTTTTGGCCAAGCTTGGCTTGACAATATTAGCTTACAAGGGGCAATCTAGGTTTGAACTTGATTGTTGATTCCAGATGGTGGTCTCTCCAGGCTTCTAGTTTACTAGAGAGATAGAATATAAATAGTTGTGACGATTGCATAACTGATTATGCATGGCACTAAAGTTATCTTAAATTAGCAACATTGAAGTTTTTAGCTTCTTTGTTTATCTCCTTGCTTTTGATGTTGTTTTAAATGGTGGCATGCTGGTTGCCATATTTCTTTCCTTCCTTTATCCTCTTGATGCATCTCTATTTGCATATCAGAATATTTATCCTCATTTATTTAAAGAATCTGTGGTTTTGAGCAATTATTAAGTACTCTGATATCCTTTTTATTATTTGGAAGGGCATAAGTGGACAAGGACTAAATATGTAGTAAACCTGTAGGTAAATGCTAGATTGAGCATCCTCCCATTTAAATTATTGTTTGAGGTTTGTCAATTTAGACATGCATATAATGAAGTTTAAATACTGATACATTTCCAGAAGTATAATTAGGAGGCAGCAATTACTGGATAGTGCTGTTGTTTTGTCTGAGTCTATTTTTGGTTCTTGACTCCTGTATGTGATATGTGTTTGTTTATTCTTCTGTTGAGTAGTTTCAATACTCTTAAGGGAGGAGTTAGCCTCCTATTGTACATTGTGAGCTTTGTTCATCTTAGCTAGGTTTTTGGGATAACATATTCCCCATTTGTATCTTCTTCTTCTTTTTCTCACTTCATACAAAGTTTCTATTTCTATCAGAAAACAAAACATATGCCAAACAGTTTAATAGATTAGCGAGGTAAGACCAGTGTCTCTATTGAGTGGGACAGGATTATGCTTATTCATAGCTCTTTTAGTAAACCTTTTAATATAAAAATCTATTGTTTTCTTGTAAAATGTGTTCTTAAATTATGATTTTAAGATGTTATAAACAGTCTGAAAAATGAAAAAAAAAAAAAAAAGATTTTATAATTAATCTAGCATGCCATTCTATAGTTTCTGTTTGAACTACATTATGCTTGTTTGTAACAGATAATCAGTATATTCATGATATCATGATAACAATATCATGGTAACCTAGTGACTATTGCCTGTTTTATGATAATGGGTTGATGAATGGTCCAATCTTTTAAGACTGTCATCCATCACAGCAGCTGGTAGCGGACTAGCGGCCACTGCTCAAGTTGCTTTCATTTCCTAAATTTGGTTTTGTTGGTCTTTTTGTACTGAACAACAAAGTTCATGATTTGCAAAATTGATTGTTTATTGTTGCAAGTCTATTAATCCCTATAACTTGGAATTATGTTTACTAAACTGGAACTTTAATCCTTAATGATAGACATCTTTTCAAAGAATCTGTACTCTTTTAAACAAGTCATCAAATTGGATTTTCTCTTAGGATTTTGAGAATCATTTAGGATCCTTAGTAGATTTAATTTGAGGGTGCTCGCTCTTACCTTCTTGCAGGTGACTCAATTGTGGTTTCCTTTTTCATGCTGAAATCCATTCGACCTTTTTAAACAAATCATCAAATTGAATTTTCTGTTAGGATTTGATTTGACTGAAGTGGAGTATCATTTAGGATCCTTTTTTATTTAAATTGAGGGCACTTGTGTAGATTTAATTTGAGGGTGACTTAATTGTGGTCTCCTTTTTCATGCTGAAATCCATTTGGCTATTTTGAATTTATTTCACTTATAGCACAATTGAATTGGTATCCTCTCATGCTCGTAGCATAATTGAATTGGTATTTTTTTTTTTATAGTTATATCAGTTTTATTAAAATAAGAAAAAAAGGGGTGTCTCTAGTTTCCTGTATTAGTTTATGGCCTCAGATGTCAGTTTTTTTAGAAAAGCTCACTGCCATATATGACCTAATGTAATTTCATTTTACTTGTTGCTTCTGTTTTACCTTTTTTCCTCTGTTTCTCTACAATCGTTTGATGTCCAGTAGTGGATCAACTTGGTGGAAATTACAATCTGTATTAGATCTATGTGAACATATATTATTGTCATGCTTATTGCCTGTGATGCCTTGTTGGGAGATAATGGAGATTGAAGCTTACTATTGTGCTCTGATCATATAGGTTGGTCCTGGTGAGGTAGATGATGAACTAGAAGAGGAAGTTGGGTCCGAGTGTTCCAAGTATGGCATAGTTACCCGTGTTCTCATATTTGAGATAACAGAACCAAATTTCCCAGCTGAAGAAGCAGTGAGAATCTTTGTGCAGTTTGAGAGATCAGAACAAACAACAAAAGCATTTGTTGACCTTGATGGCCGGTTCTTTGGTGGTCGGGTGGTTCGCGCCGCGTTTTACAGTGAGGAAAAGTTCAGCAAAAACGAGTTGGCTCCGATGCCAGGGGAAATTCCTGGTTTCACTTGAAGTTACAGAAAGTTCTGTGATCAAGGTAAATCTCCCTCAATTTGGGTTGATGATAAAGTTAAGAAAACTAAGTTAGTGTTGTCACTGTTGTAAGTTAGTGACAGTGACAAATTGGATTTTTAGTTTACAGTAAGTTAGTGTTGTCACTGTTGTAAGTAGCACTGGGACGTGGAGTAGCTTTTTCATTCTTGTGTGTTGGCTAAGATCATGCTTGTAACGAAAACTATGGACATCTAGGGGATTTTCCGACCATTTTTCATCAAACTTTAACAGTTAACCTGCTCATAAATCTTTCATGATTCGATTTTGTTGTTTTCAATTTGGGTTCATTGGCCCGAATATTATAAGTTTGCTTTCATTCCTAGGAATTCTGACAATGTTGGGGCTAAATTGCTGTAATCTTTTAGCAGATGCTTTGAAGAACTTTCCCCTGTTGAATACTTGAACAGATGCATTTTCCTGTGATTTCTAAAATTGAAGTCATTCATAGTTGGATTATTCAACAAATAAACAGGAGAGAGTTAGTATATTGGGGAGAAATCTCTACAAAATGGGTTCATCACTGAGATCACCCAACACTCCCACATATAAAAAAGTTAACATGCTATCCTTCATATATGTATATTTAGTTGGTAATTAGAGCTAATAAAACTAAAGTGGACGGCGCAGAGGTGAGGCTGCAGGGGTGTTCTGGTTGGATGCCCTCATTTCCTGCAAGTAAAACTGCTGCTGTGCGGAAGAAGTTGTCGTTGTTGTGGTGGTTGTGGGGTGGGGACAAGGACCACTAGGAAGGCCGCCGTATAAGTAAAGTGCAAGTGGATTGTCAGCAGAGAAACTGGGGGAGGAAGTGGTGGTGGTGGTGGAGCCAGCAGTGATGTTAATGCCACTGATGTTGGGATCTCCTCCGTGTGAGATGCGGCGTGGGGATGCGGTGGTCGAGCAATCCCCACCACCGATCACGATGCTGCTGCTTGTTGTAGGAGTTGCGACGCCGCACAAAGGGCAAGGATTCATCGACTTCAAACCATAATATATAAGACACAAAAATAATGCAGTCAGATATTATTTGATTAAAGAAAAAATGCTTTAAAAAAAACACAAAAGATATTGTTATTTGGTTGGACAACAACAAAACATAAGAACATGAAAACACATTAGTCCAACACAGACCCATATAAATAAGTGAAACTCTGGTTGGTTACTAAGAAACAGCAGTTTTTAGATAAACCCAAGAAGAAAGAACAAAAGTAAAAGCTGAATCTTCTGTGTTTTAGCGATCCCAACACAACAAAACGTGACAAAAAGTGGCCAAGTTTCCATCTTTTTCCGAAACCCAAGTTGGTATATTTTCTTTGATTTTCCTAGAAACCAACCGACATGAAACAATCGAAAAGAAAAGATGAGTGGGGCTTACAAGAGTTGCTCGGTAGGTGGTGCCATCAGGTTCGATGACCCAACCAGCCTCCCTAGCAAGCTCACGGAGGACTTCATTGATATCAGCTCTTGGAGAGAGATGGTAACCTCCCCATTTTCTAAGACCATGAAAAATCTTGGTGGTGATTGCTCTTCTCTGTCTCTCTCTCAACTTGGTCCTCTCTCTGTCACTCTCACTCCTCACTCCTCCTCCTCCGCTTGATGACGACCTCCCCACCGCCGCCGTTACACCTTCCTTCATCTCTCTGTCTCTGTCTGTGTTTGTGACTTGTGAGAGTAGTGTACTTGTGGGGTATGTGTTGGTTTATATGCTTGTTTTGCATGATGTATGTAGATAGAGAAGGTATATGGGGGTGAGAAAAGTGTGTGTCAGTGTGTGTAGAGACTGCCAGACTGGAGAGAGACAGAGAGAGAGAGAGATGATGTGATGATCAGGTCTGACACGCTATGAATCTGATCATTGATGATTGATCAGACAGCTGATGATGAGTTGAGGAGTGTTTTCTAATTTTCTTTATTATTCTGATTTTTCAACTACTTCATCTTGCACTTGCACCCATTGTCCAATCTGTCATTACGAAGGAAACTATATTTTGGTTAGGGGTAAAATTAGGGATCACAATTAAGATTTCAATTAATTCATTGCTCAACTTGAATACTAACCCATTGACAAGATGAGGTTCGTGGTTAAGTCCCTCACACTCATACCACAAGATTGTGGGTTCAAGTCTTTCCCCTGTCTCATAAAAACCCCGAATTATTGTAATATTTCAAAATATATATATATATACACTAACATATTAAGTTAAAACTTGAATAAAGAATGATGTTGAATCCTGATGATGGTTATTTTTTTTTGTTATTATGTTATTTTTTCTGCTTTTTTAATTAAATAAATCTCATCGAGTCATAGATATGGTGAAGATCCATCTCTATATATATATTTTTTATTTCTCTCAATTTTGGTTTTTAATATAAAAAAATTAATTTCAGTTTGGAGGGTAGAACAGTAATTTTCTAGTTAATGAAAAGCATAATTGTCTTTTGCATCAAAATTTTAACAAAAGTTAACGTTATGTGGTGGGATAATGAGGAATGCATGACTTGCCATTGGGGAGGATAAGATGATGGGTGTCTGGACGAAGTCCGGGATCCTCAATACCCAAAAAATAAAATAAATAAAAAATCCCTGAAACTACAAGGAGAAAAGGGAAACTAAAGGGTTGAGAATATGAGATTTTAATGTTACAATTTATTTATTTTATTTATTTATTTATTATTATTATTGGATTTGGATCCTCTTTTCACCTTTTAGTATTCTCGTCAAAATCATATATCTTTTTGTAGTGTAAAGACATAAAAATTAATAAAAATAATCAAAATCATTGATTTGTTATATTATACACGTGACAATAGATTATAAAGGTGAGGACAATGTGAGGACGCTTAAGGTGAGGAGAGGATCCATGTGAGTATGTGACCATGTCCATTATTATTAGGGGAATTATCATTTGGGTCCTTATGTTTTTTTTTGAATTATCTGTTTTTTAATTGCTTATACATTTTTCATTGGTTTGATCCCTATGCACATCAATTTGGTCCATCTAACCAAATTTTTGACGGTCAACTGTTACAAAAAATGTTGAATGACTATTTTACACAAAGACATTTATTTTCTTTTAAAAATAAAATAAAATAAAATTTACAAAAAACAAAAGGAAAAACAAAAATAGAGAGAATAAAATAAATATAAATATAAATAATTTTCAATTTTAAAATAATTTAACATTTAATCTTAATTTTTTTAAAAGAAAAATAAAAAAACTGCAGTCTGAAAATCATTATTTCAAAATAATAATAATAATACTGTTTTAATTAAAAATCATTATTTAGAAAAAAAAATTAAAAAAGTTTGAAGAGATGTTGAAATATCTGGATATCTTCAAACAATTTTTTTTTTTTTAAAAGACAAAACAAAAAAAAGTTTAAAAAGTTAGAAGAGATTTGGATTTCCCGATCTCTGTAAATTTATTATAAAAAAAGGGTTAACAACACCAGTGCCCCTGAACTATTAGTGACTTTGCAAGTTGCCCCCTCACCTTTTTTTTTTTTTTTTTGACAATTTACCCTTTGAACTCTCTTCATTTGGCAAAACATGACTGTGGATGCCCCCTCAAACATGCATTCAGGGGGCAATGGACATAATTGTTTTTCCAAATGAAAAGAGTTTAGGGGGTAAATTGTCCACAAAAAAAAAAGGTGAGGCTGTAATTTGTAAATTCGCCAATAGTTCAGGGTTAACAGCATCTGTTAACCCCCCCCCCCCCCCCCCCCCCCCCCCCCCCCCCCCAAAAAAGAAAATGAGATCTGAAAATCCATATCAGGTGTTATTAATTAAACTGATGCTTTTTTTTTTTTTTCCATCATCAGACGTTTCTATTCATTTGGAAATTTTTTGTCTCCAAGTAGGATCCTTTTTCTTATTTCTCATAATTAAAAAAAATAAAAAAAAATAAAAATTAAAAAGTTTTTCACCGTACAATGTAGCTTGCCCATTAGTATTGCATTTAGGTTAGTCCAACTAATAAGATGATTGAATTTATTTCTAAATTGAGATGTTTTTCATTGATTATGGTGCATACATGATGATATTAGTTGGAAGTATATATAACACAACCTTAATTTATGTGGTAAGCACTTGAGTGATTAGTTTTAATTAATTATTTGGAACAGATTCAGCTAGTAACAACTAATTATAGCTTCTATAAATTGCAAATTGGATAATAGGGCATGTGGGTGCTTTAAAAGCTTACCCATCTTAACATGATTTTTCGTAAATCGTTAAAAGGTTGTATGCTGTTATTTATTCTTAAAATTTGTGTTTGTTGAGTTTTTTCGTTTTTTTCTTTTCAACTAATTTTAGATAAAGATAAAATTGCAATTAATGATAAATCTTATAAAAAAAAAAAAAAAGCACAATGTACCATATGATATGATGCAAGGAACGTAATATCGGTATCGGTATCAATATCGGGTTTCTAAATTTACAGATATATCGGGGATATTATCAATATCGGTAGATATTCCGTCAAAAATTAAAAAAATGATGGATATTTATATCTAAAGTTAGATTTTTTTTGTGAAATTTTAGGACAAGTTTAAACAAGTAATTATACATCAAATGAATCATATTTCAATGATAAATTATCATAGTTATGAGTTTATTATAAATTATAACATAGATAGAGTCTGTATATAATTTTTAAAATTGAGTATTTAATAGAATAATATTTTTTTTTCACTTTTACAATATTATATACAATATAAAGAGATTAAATATTTAATAAACAAAATTATCATTAAAATATATTTAGTGATAGTTCCACTCTTCCAAGATTCTATCATAAATCATAATTCATACATAATAATCTGAAATTTAAAACCAAAATGAATTCCTTGCTGATTCAAATACATAAGATATATTTATATCTTGATTCGAACAATAATTTTCCCAATAAAACGTGATTGCATAGTTTTCAATGTAGTTATTAATATGCCACACGTATGTTGCTTGATCTCTTCCAACTGATCCATGAATTGGGTAGTTTGGATTTACCCAACTTGGTGGATATTGTTGATCTGCATGCATAGGTATTGCATATGACATTTGTGGAGAAGGATAATCAAATATATTGCAGCCACCATAACTACCATAATTTGGTACATGAGAACCTGACATTGTCTGCGAATTACCCAAAGAACTGTTTTCTGTGTCTATACTCATTGAAGAGAGAGTCATATTCAAAGAATCTTCAACATTTTGACTTGTTCCTCCATGTTGTCTACCACGATTTTGATCAAAATTACCTGCATGAGCATCCCAACCCGCCACACTAGCATTTCAACCTGTTGCATCAGCATCCCAACCTCCAGCTCGAACATCCCAACTTGTTGCACCAACATTCAAACCTCCTGCACCAGAATCCCAACCTCTTGCCTCATCCCCATCATCTCCATCATATTTTCCTCCACTATTTACATCAAAGGTATGTTGATCATCGGAAGAGCTGGTAACAATAACTCCAAGATCTACACCAACTTCTTCTCTAATTACTTGTTCAACATTTATTCTCATGTCTTGAGCATGAGAAGCAATATGTGAATCAGGATTTCCTTCGTCATCATCCAAGGAGACAAGTCTAACCCAGTTAAAAATAGAATTCTCATTATCGTCTCCTGCTTCAGCAGCTACTCGAAGTAGATCCATAAAATCAGTTTCATTTACTTTATCTAAGTTTCAACTTCATATTATAATAACAATAAACAAGTTGTTCAAGCTTAAAATAGGCAAGACGGTTCCTTTGTTTTGTGTGGATTAAAGCAAATGTGGACCAATTTCTTTCACATGCAGAAGATGATGATGTTTGTGATAGTATGCGAATTGCTATTACACTCAATGATAGAGCACAATTTCCATACATTACCCACCAATCAGCTGTAATAAAAATTATTAAGTATTATAAGTATGAATATTATTTCAATGATATTATTATTTATTATTAATATGTAAATTTTTGTAATAAAAGTTATATACCTGGTTGCATTTAGCTTCTAGTTGCAATGACTGCTCGTTCACCAAAACTTTTCTTTCCATCCTTAAAGTATGTGAGCTACATTCATGAGATCAATATGTATATAATATATATTAATATGACACAATACTCACATGCAAATAATTTATAATATTTGAATTATAAAATTGGTTGTAAATTGTAACTTTTTACCTTATTTCCAAAATTAGCAATTCCTACAGCTTCAGTGTCTAATTGCACATAGACATTATGTACGACTTTCAGAAGATCCGAATTATCCCCAAGATTGTCTCTATATTGGTACTTTGGGTTCAAATAGTAAGTTAGAATAAAAAAAAGAATAATTTTAGTATAAATACTATACTAAATTTTAATTATGAATGACAAACAATCCAAAATAAAATTTACCTGCAGCATGTAGTTGGTGATTGAGCATTTTATCCCATTGGCCTTGTATAATGTTTAGAACCCATTTACTCTCTCTCTGTTGTTTTACTGTATCTTTCATCACACGCATTAACTCATACACGATAGGCATAGTGGGTACAACTTCTGTATCAACAAATCTTAGAACTTGGTACAGTGGCTCATATATTTTATGATTCTTTTATTTGGAATGTCAGCACAAAGTTACAAAAAAATCAATTCTACATATTTATAAATTGATTTGTACATATTTAATACTATTTGGAATTAGTTTTACACATTTGAGTCACAAACAATTTTTTTTTCAGATTGCTTTCACAAAATTTTACATATTTTACACGTCCACTATTTGGTTTTTATCCAATTTTACTTCAAGTATTCAATAATTTTACTATTTACTATTATGTTGGAAATTTTTATAAATTTGTTAATGCTTCTTCTAAAATAATTTTCAAGCTAAATTATTTTAACAATAATTTAATTGTTTAGGATTAAAAAAAATATTTTAATAATATGTAAAATATCCATGGACTTTCGGGGTGAAATTCATGAAATTTTGGGAATTTCGGGATATTTCGGGAATATCGGTGGATTTTTACGGATATTTCGAATCGGCCGGATATTCTGCAGGATATTGGATATTTGCCGGTTTCAATATCGGTCCCTCCAAAATACGGATATATCGGTTGATATTTCGGTATATCTATCGATTTTAAGTACCCTGATATGATGTAATTGTATTAAGTAATTGAAAATCATTTAATTTAAAAAAAAAAAAAAAATCCTTAATTTACCGTTAGTTAATCATGGCGGACTGGCAGAGAAGTAATATTGCACTTGGAGATCAGGTGTGATCACGCACTTGATCCACTGGCGGTGGAGTTTTAATTTTTTTAAGTTTTAATTTTTTTTTAATTTTTTTCTTTTTTTCTTAAATGTTTGATTCTTTCTTACAAATTTTCTTTTTTCCTTCTTGATGTTTGTTTAGGGAAAAGTTATGAAGGTTTGGAAAGATAAAAAAGTGAGGGTGTGATTGATTATTTGATTGTGAAAGGGTAAAAATGGAGGTATGATCTCAATATAATTATTTCTAGAAAAATATATTTAAAATTATTATTTTACTCGATACAATTTTTTTTTTTACTCAATTTAAAATCCAAAAATGAAAATTCAATATTGTTTTCCTATTTTCAGAGTTTGATCTCCAAAACAGTTTTCTTATTGTTTTGATTTCTTCACTTTTATTCAGTTTTATTCTCATTTGATTACTTCACATCTCTTTCTCGTTTCCCGTTTCAAAATTTCTAAGGAGAGGAATTCAAAATGAGTAATATTAAAATAAAATGGATTGTCTTTCGATTTTTTTATATTTTTTATTTAAATAGAGTGTCTTTAGAATAAGAGTGTCAAACGATAAAATGGATCACTTTTGTTCAGTTTTATTCTCTATTTTATTTTTATTTGATTACTTCACATCTCTTTCCCGTTTTCCATTTTAAATTTTCTAAAGAGAGGTATTCAAAATGAGTAATATTAAAATAAAATGGATTATCTTTCAAAATTTATTTATTTATTTAAATGGAGTGTCTTTAGAATAGGAGTGTCAAAAGATAAAGAAGATAATTTTGGAAAAAGGAAGTGTTTTAGAGATGAAGTGTAAAAAGAAAAACATTAGATTGTAAGAATAAGCTCTCCCTTCATTCAAAATTCAAAACATTAGTGTAGTAAGATATTTTTTGGGTAACTCGTGATTCTTTTTGTTTTTCTTTTTTTTTTTTGAAGGAAAGAAAACTTTATTAAAAGAAACTAACAAAAACATTAGTCTGGACAGTCCTCCAGAATATACTGCTCCACACACGGAGGGTAAGATTTCATCCATAACTGATCCTCAACCGTAGTGAAGCCAACCTGGAAAGACTAAAAGAGTATGAACAACAAAGTTTGCTGTCCTAGGAACATAGCTAACCAAACAACCCTCCCTACGGCGAATATGGGTGACCCTTAATTCACGATTTAGAAAATGAATTTATGATCCGAACCCACAATTTAAGTAGTAGATGTGTAACACACTAACACTAGACAATTTCATTACATGAGTTATCTGTTTAACTGTTGTGACTAAGCTATAATATGATTACAAATTTACAAGCCTCAGTAGTTAAATGGTATAAATTTGAAAACATATTATCTTGAGTAGACCTGGCAATGGGTCGTGTTATTACAAATTGGTGTCGTTTCGTGTTTGGGTCGTGTCAAAATTGCTCCACCCAAACCCGACCCATTAGCTTAACGGGTTGAAATATATAAACCCGAAGCCATTTGTTAAATTAATAGGTAACCCGACCCAGCCTGTTACAAAATATTATATTTGAGATTTATTAAAAAGTTGAAAATAAATAGTACTGAAGTATGATCAAACTCATATAATCAAGTTCACTAGCTACTTTTAGAGTTTTAGGGTTAGGGTTAGGGTTATAATATTGTGAAATAATTGATTTATAGTTTTATAGTTTTTAATTTATAAATTTTTCCACTTTCAAAAGAAAAAAAAAATAGAAATTTTTAAAAAATGAATTAGTAAAATATATTATAACCATAATTATAGGTATTTTGTTTATATAAATTCCATAATGTGACTATACAAATATTTTTTTTAATAACTTTCATAAACACATTAAAAAAAATCTTTATATTAATGGGTTATCGAATTAACGGTTTTTTTAAGGGTGAATCCAAAACCAACCCATTATATTTCGTGTATTAATGGGTTGACTCATTAGCAACCCGATCCGATAAATTTGACCTACCGACCATTATTTTCGAATGGGTTTAGGTAGTGTAATATTTTGTCGGCATAATCTTGAATAGGTATTCAGACCGAACTACAACTACTTGATCTTGTTCAGTCTCTTGATACATGTTAAATAAAAAAAGTGTCAATTGAAAATAAACCAATAAATAATTTTATTTGCATTCTTGTTTAATCTATCTTTCAAGTTTCAATCAGAAATGCAGTCTCTTCCCAGACACAGATACCTCTCCCTCCTGAAACAAATCCATGCCCAATTGATCATCACTCATCAGCAGCCTCAAATCTCCATCTCTACTGTGCTAACCTCATTTTCCCCCACTTTGATCCCCCAATCCTCTTTCTCTTCAACACTTTGATACGTTGCACTCCACCAAAACACTCACTTGTTGCTTTCTGCAACTGGGTCGCAGAAAAAATCTCATCTTGTGATGATTTCACGTATGTTTTTGTATTGGGGGCCTGTGCTAGGCTTTGTTCAGTGTCAACACTGTGGCTTGGTTCTTGGTAGACAAATACATGCACGTGTAGTGAGAGTTGGTGTTATGTTTAACGTTTTGGTGCTAACTATATTGATTCATTGTTATGCTAGTAACAAGGATGTTGTGTCAGGAAGAAAAGTGTTTGATGAAATGCCAATGAGAAATAGTGTTACATGAAAATATGAAATGCAATGATAACCGGGTATTGTTCACAGAGCAAAAAGGAAAAAGATTGTGCCTTTGAAGTGTTGCTGTTGTTTTTTAAGGACATGTTGGTTGATGTTTGTGTAGTGAAACATACTGATACCACCATGGTTTTTAGTTCTTTCGACTAGTTCTCAATAGGGTGTGCTTGAAAGTGGTGCTTGTGTTCATGGATATATAGAGGAAAAGAAGCGATAAGGTTTAATGAGGGTTTGTGGTGTCAAGCTTAATGCAGTGACTTTCACTAGATTGTTTTCGGCTTGTTGCCATGCTAATCTTGTCGAAGAGGGACTTGGTTTGTTTGACAACATGAAGAGCAAATGCGATCTTGAGCCTAATTTACAACATTATGGATGCATAGTTGATCTTCTTGGCAGGGCTGGGCACTTAAACGAAGCATACAAATTCATCATGGGGATGCCCATTAAACCCAATGCAATTTTGTGGCGGAGTTTGTTGAGTGCTTGCAAACGTTCATGGAGATGTCGTGATGGGTGAGAAAGTGGGGAAAATCCTCCTCCAGCTACAGCCAGCGTCGATTTCTAATGATTTGACTGGTTAGACTAGTGAGGATTATGTAGCTCTGTCAAACGTTTACGCTTCAGCAGGAAGATGGCAAGAAGTGGAGAGTTTGAGAAAGGAAATGAAGATTAAAAAGATAGAAACTGAACCAGGCTGTAGTTTAGTTCAAACCACCAAAACACCTTAGATGGGTTTTAGATATTGAATCCAGCAAGCTATTTCAGAGTCTGATTGTGAAGATTTCGAGAGGAGATATTAGAATTTGATAGACAATGGAGAAGACAATTGTATCGGAGAGACAAACATGCAACACGTACAGAAATTGATTCATGGAAAATATGCTTTATCAGCATCCTTGACAGCAACTTGGTATGCAGTCATTGATTTCGCTACTTGATCAGAATGGAATGCTGTGAAGCAAACGAAAGGGATTGAATGCGCTGAGAAGCTCATACATGCAACTAGAACATCCTAGGTAAAATCGACAACTATACTGATTGGCAATTTATCCAGCAGGTTTCACACAATCAAATGTAAGTTAAATATGGCAGTTTGACTCAGAATGTAGTCAACATAAAGAATAGGATTCTTTACATACTCTTGAGCCAAAAATAAATGCGGCATTTGAATCAAATCTTCAATGAAAAACCTTCTTAACACTAGGGTCTAGCTGTTTGTTAATTATGACTCTTATGTTGGGCTGGGGACCGGAAGGACTTACTCCCCCATGAATCCGCTTCTGCAGGTGCTCCAAGCTGCTAGCCAATCTTGTTCCCTGCTACAGCTGCTGCTTCAGGATTCGGCTGCATGTTATCAGCTGAAGAAATGTCTGCCAAACCGTTGTTGACTATAGGGTCCTGAGTGGACAGAGGATCGTCTGAGGGGGGTTGAAAAAAGTGATGATTGGGGTCGTCCTGTACAGGAACAGCACCATCCGCGGAGGAGTCAGAAGGCAGGTTCATTGTGGATAACTCTAGCATGGCATGGAACATAGGGTTCAACCGAGCAATTCTTTTGATAGACTCCTCAGCCATCTTCATCTGGAAAATGAAACAAAGACATCGAATGAAATTGCTAGAATAGTAGGTTTCCGCTGCCTCTTGTACATCAAGATCTATAATACTCTATATAAAAAATGAGAATGGCGGGATCCTTTAATTGTTGGATTTCAGTCCTCGGCTTGGCTTGCAAGTCATCAGTTTACCTTGGCGAGTGCCTAGCAAAGGCTAGGTAGGCACTCTTATCGTGTTCCAGAAAAATTGCCTGCAAGAAAGGCACACTCAACTTTAAGAATGATACCGATGAATGACTTACCTTTGCTCTCATTGTTTCAACATCAGTTTTTAGAACTCTATTTTTAACAGCTGCTTCTTTGTATTTTTGGTTTATGTCTGTACTACGCTTCAGTAAAGATGAATTTTCGTCTCTTAATTGAGAAACCTACAAAAGACAATGCATAGGAATTCTTTTAAATTTTCTTCATGCTACCGAAAAAATGGAAGCAAAATCAAAAGGGTTGGAGAAAGAACCACACGTGTGTCTCAAGCTCAAGCTCAGTCAAATGAGCTTGCTTCCTTCTTCTAGAACGCCTTGCTGATTGTCTATTCGGAAGCGTTCTGGAAAACACTGTCTGAATTAATTTTATGAAACTAAGAATAACAAATTTTATGCAAACCTCCACCATAATACATTATATTCATTTGAAGATGCATGTAAATGTTAGATAAAATATGCAACTAATATGAGCATGACTCCCCGTTTATAGCTTAACGGTGAAACTCCATCATCGGTAATCACCAGGCTTGCAACATTAGCAATTGTAACAGCAGAGACCAAAATTTACCTCTGTACAGGTTTTGCATCAGCAGGGTCAATATTATCTGTCGTTGCATCACCATCTTCAGACTGGTCTCTTGAAGAGCCACTGCTTCCTGAACTCACATGAACGGTAGCTTTCGTTTGTGCAGTTGATAAGTAGGGAATTCCAGGCAGTCCATTAGCATCCTTATCTTGCGCAGCTCCTACATAGGTGATTAAAAAAGTAAAGGAAGAAATTATTCTACTACTCATGCTAAACTGAACCATAAACTTGCACCGCACGAAACAACGCGAAGGAGAAGCTGATACATGATCCATGAACAATGAACATAACGAGTAAAACAGCTATCGTATCTGATACTAAATCCATAAAATCGAATATATAGACCACAAGTATATATGTAAATTCACCGATACAAACCTTTGAAAGTAGCTTGAGATCCTGATTGTGAATTATTAGAAACCTGCATACATGAAAAGTACAAAACTAGTGAGAACAGAGTAAAGTGACAATGTCAATGTGAGATACAGAGAGCCATGAATCTCCATTAAAGATTTCATGCTTTTGGGAAATCTTTCACATCAAACCGTAGGCTTTCTCAATAATATAAATTGCCGATAAACATAGCTTTACGCCATCATCACAAACTTTAGATGTAATAACTATAATAATCTAAATTAAAATTTGTCTGGCATCAACCATAATCCAATTTAAATCAAAAACCGAAAAAAACAAGAGATTGAGAGAACCAGAGGAACATCTACTAGTATAATAAAAATTAAAATAAACATACCTGAATACATTCGGAATCCATGAAATCAATTTTTTGTTCATCCATAACTTGACTCTGTGTGAAAAATAATTTATTGATGTTGGTTTTGATTAAGTATATATTATTAGAGTTTACTAGGGTTAATGATATATTAGGTGTTCAACTTATGGGAGTAGGAAATAAATTTAAAATTTCCAATTATAAAGCCATTTACTTTTAATAATTAAATGCAAGAGTATTAATTATTTTATTTTTTTTAATGACGATTTTAAAATGAATTAAAATCACTAAAAACTATTATTTTTTTTAGAAAACAGATCTTTTTTTTCCATCTTTAGTTTTTTTTTCCTCTTTTGTGTTTTTTTTTTTACTATTTTACAAACCCTAAAATATCTTAAAATAATATTTTTCTCACACCATCAAACCCTACACCATTATCATCACAAATTTTTTATATATTTTAAAAAAAAAAAAATGTTTTCCTGTTTTACAGTTCCGCCAAATTTGAAATCAATTTTTTTTCAAGTACCACACATGTTCAATCATCAACAGACAATATGTATTGAAAAATTCTTTTTTCCAGAAAAATATATTTAAAATTATTTGTTTGCTCAATATAATTTTTTTTTTTTACACAACTTAAAATCCAAAAAAGAAAATCAAATATTGGTTTCCTATTTTCACAATTTGATCTCCAAAATAGTTTTTTTTTTTATTGTTTTATTTCCTCACTTTTGTTTAGTTTTAATTTCATTTAATTACTTCACATCTTTTTTCCATTTCTCGTTTCAAATTTTCTAAAGAGCGCTATTTAAAATGGGTAATATTAAAATAAAATGGATTTAATTTGTTTTAAAATGGAATGTCTTTAGAATATAAATGCCAAAAGATAAAAGGGATAATTTTTTTTTTTAAAAAAATGAAGTGTCTTTAGAATTATTATTTTTAATTTAAATGTTTAGAATGGAGTGTCTTATGAAGTGTAAAAAGAAAAACATTGAATTGTAAGGAGAAACTCTTATGAAAAAAAGGGGATGAAAGTCTACTAGAATAAGGAGGCTACCCATAAATAAAATTTAAGAATTTTTCAAGAACTAGAACTATTTATCCCAATTTTTTTAAATATGAAAGCATTGGAAAAGTGGGCGAAATATAGGAAAATTCAAGAAAAATAATTCCAGTACTTGAAAAATTTTCAAATTTTATTCATAAGTAGATTTCAATGAACTTATCATCTATAAAAAAAATTCAGATAAAAATTCAATCAATGTGATTTCATGGTTATCCTTACTGAAATTAAAATAAAGGATCTTTTATGAGAGACTCACTCTATATATATAGTCATTATTTCACTTCAATAACAACATAAAATTGGAGGAAAAAAACAAAGTCCAAATTGAAGTTCATTTTTGTTCTTCCATCTCCAAAACAATAGTCATTCTTCTACTTCAACAACAACATAAAGCTTGAGAGAGAGAAAAAAAGAAAAAGAAACAAATGTTTAAGACTTAAAAATGAAATAACAAGTAAAACACATACTGTATTAAGAAAGCTCGAATGCTTACCCTCATGCCTCACTTCTCAAATTTCATCAAATGACATACTTGTCAAATCCAATGCGAGAGTCTAATTCAATTTTAAGGTGTCTAATCCAATGCGAGAGTCTAATTCAACCATTGTCACTCACTGCAACAAAATTAATTTTTTGAGTGAATTTATTTTGTTTGATTCATATACGTACAACTGGGTTTATGCTTATATATGGATGGCTTTGGATTCATTTGTTTGGATTCAAATTTCATTTTTCACATCCCACAATAAATTTTGAATCTTTTTTCTCTTTTTTATGTTATATATGTAACATTAGATACTGACATTATATGGTTAAACGGATATATTCTAAACTTTCTCCTAAGATATAGATTGAACGATAATATTATTAATGAACCGTGGTGTGATACAAAGGCAAACAATTCATAATGATCACATATACACAATTATTAATGAACCGTTATTCCAGGGATCCATTTAGTCACATATACACTATCACACACGTTCTCTTGATCGTTGAAACATGATCAGTTTCAGCCTCGACGACAGCGATGAATACTAGAGCAACCACGATCGTATTCGTTAGCTTGCTGAGGAGGAGCTTGCTTGTTCTGGCCACCACCGCACCCTGGTGCCGAATTACCAGACAGTTTGCATGGGTCAAGTATAGCTATGATTCTGGCTGCACCGACTTGGACTTGGTTTGCCACCACCAAGCTAACCAAAGCCAAACACAATATCCATGACTTCATGTTCGATAGACTCATTTTGTTCTCTTTCTATTTCTTCTTTTCAATCTTTTGTTGTGGTGATTATGTTGTCTTCTGTGAGAGCTTCATTGTTGGGGGTATTATATATAGAGCTTTTAATTTGTTGGGAATTAGCTTTAACGAAAGATGGTTACAACGTTTTTGCAATTGATATCGGTACATGTTTTTTTGGCATAATTTGGTTATATATGTTTGGGAAATTTTCTATATATAGTCGATATTGTTACATAATAGTGTCTATTAGTGTCTAATAGTCTATATAGTGTCTATTAGTTAGATTTTAACAAGATAGTATATTTATTAAGCATACAAATTCGGCAATTCATCTACCTGATTGAATGAGAAACTTCTAAGGTGTTTTTTTTTATTAGATTAGTAAATACTATATATTGTTTTGGTGTATATATATATATGGTTTGGTTTTTCACAAGGAAAAACCGTTCATGACTCATAAAACCTTAGTTTTATTTTTTTAAATCGGATTGATTCGTCTTAATATTTTTTTTGAACTGCCGGAATTTATTAAAGGCCAAAGCCAAAGAAGCAACAAGGGAGCCACAAGAAACAACACAACAAAGCAAAAAACAGAACAGACAAAGCCCAGAAAAAACAGCACAAGGCAGCAAAGCCAAGAAGAGCAACATGCGAGAAAAAACCACCCCAACAATAGAACCGACACCAACTCATCCCAGAAAACTCCACTCCATAAAATCCCCTTCCCTGTTAGACCCCATTTTTGCTAATCTATCAGCACAAGAATTGGTATTTCTCCCAGCGAAAACAACCGCAGTACTCTCCATCCTCTGCAGCAGACCATGAATATCATAGATAACATTAACCAAATCAATATTTCCCACCCCACCACCATTAATCCAGGCCACAACCACCTTCGAATCGCTAACAATCTCCAATAAACGACCATGACAGATGGGGGAAGACTCGCAGATAGATACAGCTTTCAAAATCGCCAACAACTCTGCAGCATTCGAATCGTAAATACCAATACATTCCGAAAAAACGCACCAGACTTTACCATCTGAGTCTCTCAATACACCTCCTATACCCGCCATTCCAGGCTTCCCTAAAGCCGAGCCATCAACATTAAACTTCAAGCCCCGACCAAGAGGAGGATTTCAAGAGCCCTTCGACTTCTTCTTTCTGCTGTTATCAGTACACAACTCTTTAATATTAAGCAAGATCATAGTAATAGGTTCCTTAGACCCTGCTCCATGATATTTAAACCACCATCCTACTCTAAATTTAATAGTATCAATAACCTGTTCAGCATCAGCCATTTCATCCCTAAAAGACACTTGATTCCTCATCTCCTAAATCGACCATACCACAGCATAAAAAATAATGGTCCAAGCTCTAGTGAACTTGCCCGACGGAAAGAAGCCCATCCAACTCTCCCACCAATCCACCACATTTGGACTCGGGCAACATGACATCCCCCACCAACTCATACTCTGCTGCCAGATTTTCCAAGTCCAAGGACAGAGAAGAAACACATGGGAAAGAGACTCAACATCAGCTTTACAAAAGGGGCATCTCATTGCTAGGCTGAACCCAAACCTTTGAAGAACATTGCCTACCATAACTCTCCCCTTTAGCAGCTGCCACACAAACAGCTCAACTTTAGGAGGACAAACACCCTTCCAAGGAAGATTATAACCAGCTTGCATAGCCCCTTCAAAATCCTCTATAGCAGTTCGGAAAGAAGAAACAGAGAATATACCATTAGAAACAAAACTCCACCCAATAGTGTTCTCAACATTCTTCCGAATAGACAAGCAATTGAGTACTTTTAAAAAACAGTTCCACTGTAACTTTTCCCAATCAAAAAGCTCCCTTCTAAGCTCCACTTTCCACACCCACTCCTCTCCCCTCCACCATCCATAATCCACAACATAACCATCTTTAACGGAGGCTAGAACATAAATTCTAGGAAAAGCCTCCGAGAGCTTCCCCGACTCTACTTTAATATCCTGCCACAACCTAAAACCTTTACCACTCCCAACCACCTCCTTAAATCCAACATTACACACCTGAACCGACCGCGACCCAGGCTTCAGAATCGTTGCAATAGCTCGAACAAATTGAGAAGGATCTCTCAAGCCCTGCCAATCCCAAATCAGCCTTTCAACATTTATGCCATATTTAGAACAGATCACGCTCTTCCAGAGGGAGGGCCCTTCAAAGCCAAACCTCCATATCCACTTGGCTAGCATACCATCATTTTTATCAACCATCCTACCAATACCCAACCCTCCCTTCTTCTTACTTCTACAAACAGTGACCCAATCTACAGCATGAATCTTCCTTCTAACACCCTCATCCCCCCACAAAAACCCTCTTTGAAGCTTTTCTATCCTCTTCACGACCCCAACCAGCATTTTAAAAACAGACATGAAAAAAGTAGGAATGCTATTCAAAACAGATTTAATCAAGACTAACCTCCCACTCTTCGAAATCCACTTCCTTTTCCAAGGCGCTAAACGGTTCTCAATTTTACCAAAAAAAGCGATTTCGAATAAATCCCTCCTTCTCAATCACTGACTCAAAGCACCAAAGGATATTCCTCTCACCCGCATAAGAAGAAGAGAATGAAAAACCTCTATCAATCAATCTCTGGTTAACTCTAGAAACAGAAGAGAAATCTTTCAAAGATCCTATCGCACATCTGGCAAGCCAGTCCATTGGCTGTTTATGCTTTTTCCATGTCATCTCTAGCTGATTCCTTCTCCAATCACCTCTTTGCTCCACCTGCTTCCTTTTAACCACTTCTACAAAAGACAAGTCCTAAGAGACCTCCGAAGAAGATCTAACTCCTTTTCCCCTGTTGTTACATTCTTCTGTAACCTTCTTCTCTCCTTGACGTCCAGCGTTTCTCCGATCATTCCAATCATACTCAGCCATACTTGCATTGATTGGCCATCCATACACATGCATCCCATGAACTGTTTTAGCCACCTTCAATGCTTCTTCCCTAGTCCCAAATCGAATGAACGCATATCTACTTCTCCTAGAACTGATCTTAACAGATAGGAAAATGTCTCTCACTCTCCCAAAAACCTTAAAGACTCCCCACAAACAATCCACTTCCGTCATTGGATTAATGTTATCAATAAACACCGAATACAAGCTATCTCTATAATCACTCCTATAGCCCCCTGATCTCCTCTCACCATCTCCCCTGCCTGAGTCACGAAGACCTGACCTGAACCCGTGAGAACGGGAGCTTCTCTCTCTTGCATTCTCTCTCCTCATCTTTTTGTGTAGCGGTGATTCGTCTTAATATTAACATCGTTATCCGACTCGAACACGTATTTTAGATTCAGTTCGGTTTATCTTGGATCATAAAACCATACCCACCCCTAGAGACCACCTCAGGCCACCTTCACCTCCATGGAGGTGGCCTCAAATTTCTTTTTCTTATGTTTTCTTCTTTTGCGTTGGATTTTATTTTTTTATCCGATTTCATTTCGATTATCCTCGTTTTTTTTTTGCTTGATCGATTTCCCTTTGATTGTTTTTCAATTTTTGTCAACTTTACTGATTTTTTTTTCCCTAACAAGATGAGGTTGATCCGGTGGTATATTACTCACACTTACATGAAGTTGTGGGTTCGAGTCATCTCCCCTAAAAAAACCCAAATTTATGTAATACTTCACAAAAAAATAATATGATTTTTCTATTTTCTTGTTCTTTTATTAACCAATTTATTTTATATAATTTATCACAATGGTAAAATTTCCTTTCCCTTAGTCGTTATTCACAAACAAAGGTTCCTAGGGGAACTTTGAGTAATTAAATGATATTTAGTTGCAGAGTGCAATTACACTATATGTTAGGGTTGATTATGCAATTAATCCTTTTTTTTTTTTTTTTTTAAAGTGAAGTATTAAATTATTACTAGATGTTAGTGAATTGTTAATAGCATCACTCAGAGGTATTTGCATAAATAATCAGATACAACTATTAAAAATTGTTTTTAACCAATATGGATTGTTTTTCATAATTTCATGTATTTAATCCTATGAATTGAAATGTTTAATGTTCAAGGAACACCCATGTGAAAAAAGTAAAAAACATCAATCTCCCGCCCACCTCAACCTCAATGTGAAACACCCAACCCTAGAGAGAGAAAGTGAGAGAGAGAAGAGAAGGGAGAGATGCCAGCGATGGGAAGAAGTGATTGGTGTCGAAGAAGAAGAAGATTTGTTTCGGCCAAAGATGAGAAAGAGAAAAAGAGATAGAAAATGCAAAATCGATGGCAAAGTAGAGGAATCGCCACCGGAGTGGAGTTGGAGAAAGAGAATAGAGAGAGAGAGAAAAAAAAAGGTTGGCCTTATTTCAAGCCCAACGTGAAATAAGTTAGTGGAATAGGCCCTATTAAAAAAAGTCTGGCCTAACGTGAAAATAGGGGATACAATATTTTCTTTCATATCAAGGCCGGGTATTAATGTAATTATTTGGTTATGGGGTGAAATGAAATTTTCACGAGGTTAAGACCATGAGAAACATATACTTGGTTTAAAACAATAATTAATAATTGTACAAGATTATTTTTGACAATATCCTCTCTAAAATATATGAAATTTGGTACAAAAACCCAGTAAGACAACTATGTTACTATAACATAGTTACACTGACATCGTCCAATTTGGGGGCCCTTTACAATCAAGGGCCCTAGGCGATTGCCTCACTGGGCTCCCTCTAGGGCCGAGCATGTATAATATATGTCTTACAAAAATCGGAAACAAGTAATTAGGTTAGATAAACTTGTATTAATTAAAAATATGGATAATTACTATGGTGGCCATCAATTTGATGACACACTAGCAAAATGACTACTAGATTGAGAATTGGTTTCAAAATGGCCATTTTTGGTGAAAAGTGTGACACCAATGGTCATTCCATCAAATTCTATCAAATTTCATCCAATTCCATCCAATGAGTGGCATTTTGGTAAATAAGGGGATGTCATTAATTTATTTTAGATGTTTTTTGGAAATCAATTTTTTCTTTTGTTTTTTGAAACGAATAATTATATTTAGTGTGTGTATATATGTATAACATATCTCAAACACACACACACACACACACACACAC
The DNA here is from genome assembly GCA_008009225.1 of Acer yangbiense. NCBI lineage: Eukaryota > Viridiplantae > Streptophyta > Magnoliopsida > Sapindales > Sapindaceae > Acer > Acer yangbiense. The sequence continues at coordinate 18,428,067 of CM017773.1, read as the reverse complement.
ACACACACACACACACACACACACACACACACACACATACACATATATATTGGAAATCTCTCATGAGAGATCCCTTATTTTAATTTCGATAAGGACCTTGATGAAAATACATCGATTTTAATGAATTTTGATCTAAACTTTTTTGTGGATGATGAGTTCATTGAAATCTACCTATAAACAAAATTTAAGAATTTTTCGAATACTAAAACTAATCTATTGGTCATCCATTTGATTAGTTGGTATCAAAATGATCATTCATATATATATATATGTTTGAGATATGTTATACGTATATACATACACTAAATATAATTATTCATTTTAAAAAAACAAAAGAAAAAATTGATTTCCAAAAAATATCTCAAATAAATTAATGGCATCCCCTTATATACCAAAATGCTACTCATTGGATGAAATTGGATGGAATCGCCATTAGTATCACACTTTTCGCCAAAAATGGCCATTTTGAAATCAATTCCTATTCAAGTGGCCATTTTTTATAGTTTGTCTTCAAATTGATGGATGGCCACCGAGGTAATTATCCCTAAAAAATAACCAGTATTCGTAGACAACTTTATGATTGCCTAAACTAAATTTGTGAACTTTTATTTCTCCTTTTGTTTTAAATTACAGGCATTAATGTGCAATACAAGTAACAAAAATGTTAAAACAATCGATGGATCATAACTTTATGGGGTAAAATGAAAAGTGCCTCAAAATACTCTTTTCACTAAACTAAGCTTTTTAGCCACAAGTGTACTACTCAACACTTTTCTATAATTAGGGGAGAAGCTAGGATTTCGGCTTTGGGGGGGCCAAGACAAAAACAACATTCAAATTAATGCTGGACAAATATAGCTTTTCTGAAGCTGGAATATTAATATTAGATGTTGACGAAAATGAACCGACTTCTGAGGTTTTAATTCTTTTGAAAAATCCATCGATTGTCAATGGCTTTCTCATTTGAAAATCAAATTAAAAAATCAAATGAATTTAAATAAATAAACATTTAAATATATATATATATATATATATATATATATATATATATATATATATATATATATATATAAATGGACTGACCTAAGGCATTTGAACCCCTCACCACTTACATGGAAAGGATGTGCATTACCAGCTCTGCTAAGAGGTGATGTGTATAAATAAATATTTAAATAAAAAACTAGTATAATAAATATAGCAAAATCATATATTTTTTTTTTAAAAAAGAAGGCATTAAAGAAATCATATTAATAAATAATAACCAAATAAAATAAAAAATAAAAATAAATGAAAAAAAAAACTTAAAATATTTATTAATTTGTATTCTCGTACATGAAATTATTCGGATAGATGAATCGAAAAATAAAAAGAATTTAATTGCAACAGTAGGAATGAAATTGCATAAATGAAAAACTGGTAAAAAATAAACAAGTATATATATATTTAGGGAGGTTCTCCCATCAGGTGGTCCTGAAATTATAATTTTAAAACGACCAACCACAGCCACATGTTTTGTCAGCCTTTTATTAAAACATGTTAAAACATGTGGTTGCGGTTGGTAATTATAATTTCAAAACGACCTGATGGGAGAACCTCTATATATATATATATATTGTCTCGTTCATATCAATGCGCACTAATGTAACTACATCAGTACCAATGCATGTTGATCATTGATTATGGAGAAGCTTTGACAAGTGCATACACTTTGAGTCAAAGTATATAAATATAATGGTTCACATCCAATGCACTGATGAAGTTAAATCATTGCGCACTGACTTGAACATTTCTCTGTATATATATATATATTTGACTAGTTCATTGTACCTAAAAAAACCAAATCCTATAAGCATATATTTTCTCTTCAATGTTAAAGAGAAATACATCAAATTGGACTTTATTTATTTATTTATTCTAATAACAATATTTTTAATTTTAAATAGCCTACTTATTACGTACACTTATATACATAACAGTTAACAAACGCCAATGGCCTCGCAGCGTGATGGCTGGACCCTCCTCTTGGAACCCTCCACCATCCAAGTTCGAGTGCATACCAAGGCATGCATATAGATATGCCAATTTTCCTTGGTCCACATGTTGTGTGGATGTGGTCCCACCTTCTGTGGGTGTTTGTCCCACCTTCGGGTGGGTAGTTGTCCTACTTTCGAGTGAGTGTCTCTCTCCCTATCTGTGGGAGCTACTCTCCGGGCCATGCTCGTCAGCGTCTCTATCCTCGCAGGTTCCCGGCTTCTAAATTATTTTTTTTCTTGGGGGGGCCATAGCCCATACAGGCCCCCCCATACATCTGCCTCTATCTATAATTAATATAATGTTCTTAACCCAGCCAACCAGTTTGATTTCCAGTCAGTTACGGATATCAAAATCACAAATCCTATCATACTTGTCCGATAAATACCATATGTAGCAAACGGACATACCTGCAGGCTTTGTAAGAGCAGAAAAGAAAAGGAAACTATTGTTAACAAGATGATAGAGAAGAAAACTAAACAATTTGAGAAAGTAAGCCCCTTTTTAATTTATCGAAGCTTGCCCAAAGCAAAGATGGTAGAAAATCTTCAACGGAAAGAAATTGAGAGATAACAATCGATTAACAACTCAGATAAAATAAAAGAAACTTACACTGATTATGTCCCTACAAGAAACTCTCAATGTCAAATTCCACAAAGGAGCATGGATCAGGAATGTCGAAGTTATTCAAAACCTGAAAGGCAAATAAAATACCGGAGTTGATATTTTTGTTCAAGTTGATTTCAAATCCAAGTTCTATGAATATCAAGGGAATGACTTTCACTTCAATTAACAAGTGAATTAGGCAAAAAACAAGAGTGATAAAACAGAAGATCAGTAATTCTCTTGTTAATTGAAGTGAAAGAGTGATAAATCCTATTGTCAGAGTTTGATCTCCAAAACAGTTTTCTTATTGTTTTGATCTCCTTACTTTTATTTAGTTTTATTTTCAGTTTTATTTTCATTTGATTACTTCACATTTCTTTCCCGTTTCCCGTTTCAAATTTTCTAAAGAGAGGTATTCAAAATGAGTAATAAAATTTAACTTTTTTTATTATTATTTTAAATTGAGTGTCTTTAGAATAGGAGTGTCAAAAGATAAAAGAGATCACTTTTGTTCATTAAAACATGGGTGCAGTAAGAAGAAAAACATTGAATTGTAAGAAGAAGCTTTCTCTTTATTAAAACATAAGTGTAGTAAGATAATTTTTGGAAGAAAAGAAAATTTTATTAAAAGAAACCACCAAAAACATTAGTCTGGATGGTCCTCTATAACAGACTACTCCACACACGAAGGGTAAGATTCCATCCATAACTGGTCTTCAACCGTAGTCAAGCCAACCTGGAAAGAGTATGAACAGCGAAGTTTGCTGTCCTAGGAACATAGCTAACGAAACAACCCTCCATACAGCGAATATGGGTGACCCTTAATTCATGATTTGGAAAATGAATTTATGATCCGAACGCACAATTTAAGTTGTAGATGTGTGAAAGATGTAACACTAGACAATTTCATTAAATGTGTTATCTGTTTAACTAGTGTGACTAAGGTATAATATGATTACAAATTTACAAGCCACAGTAGTTATCTTGATATTGTTCAATCTCTTGATATATGTTAAATAACAAAAGTGTCAATTGAAAATAAACCAGCAAATAATTTTATTTGCATTCTTGTTCAATCTATCTTTCAAGTTTCAACCAGAAATGCAGTCTCTTACTCTTCCCAGACACAGATACCTCTCCCTCCTGAAACAAATCCATGCCCAATTGATCATCACTCATCAGCAGCCTCAAATCTCCATCTCTACTGTGTAACCTCGTTTTCACCCACTTTGATCCCCCAAACCTCTTTCTCTTCAACACTTTGATACGTTGCACTCCACCAACACACTCACTTGTTGCTTTCTGCAACTGGGTCGCAGAAAAAATCTCATCTTCTGATGATTTCACGTATGTTTTTGTATTGGGGGCCTGTGCTAGGCTTTGTTCAGTGTCAACACTGTGGCTTCGTTCTTGGTAGACAAATACATGCACGTGTAGTGAGAGTTGGTGTTATGTTTAACGTTTTGGTGCTAACTATATTGATTCATTGTTATGCTAGTAATAAGGATGTTGTGTCAGGAAGAAAAGTGTTTGATGAAATGCCAATGAGAAATAGTGTTACATGGAATGCAATGATAACTGGGTATTGTTCACAAAGCAAAAAGGCAAAAGATTGTGCCTTTGAAGCGTTGTTGTTGTTTAAGGACATGTTGGTTGATGTTTGTGGAGTGAATCCTACTCATACCGCCATGGTTTGCATTCTTTCGACTAGTTATCAATTGGGTGTCCTTGAAAGTGGTGCTTGTGTTCATGGATATATAGAGAAGACAATTTACATGCCTGAGAATGATTTGTTTGTTGGTACTGGTCTTGTTGATATGTATTCAAAATGTGGGTGTCTTGACAGTGCTTTATCAATTTTCTGATGCATGAGAGACAAGAATGTATTGACATGGACAGCAATGGTAACTGGTTTAGCCATTCACGGAAGAGGAAAAGAAGCGATAAGGCTTTTGGATTTGATGAGGGTTTGTGGTATCAAGCCTAATGCAGTGACTTTCACTAGCTTGTTTTCGGCTTGTTGCCATGCTGGTCTTGTCGAAGAGGGACTTGGTTTGTTTGACAACATGAAGAGCAAATGCGATCTTGAGCCTAATATACAACATTATGGATGCATAGTTGATCTTCTTGGCAGGGCGGCACTTAAACGAAGCATACAAATTCATCATGGGGAGTTGTTGAGAAAGCGAGGAAAATCCTCCTCCAGCTACAGCCAGAGTCGATTTCTGATGATTTGACTGGTACTAGTGAGGATTATGTAGCTCTGTCTATCGTTTACGCTTCAGCAGGAAGATGGCAAGAAGTGGAGAGTTTGATAAAGGAAATGAAGATTAAAAAGATGGAAACTGAACCAGGCTGTAGTTTAGTTCAAACCACTAAAACAAAACTCCTTAGATGGGTTTAGACATTGAATCCAGCAAGCTATTTCAGAGTCTGATTTTGAAGAATCCGAGAGGAGATATTAGAATTTGATAGGCAATGGAGAAGACAATTGTATCGGAGAGACAAATATGCAACATGTACAGAAATTGATTCATGGGAAAAATGCTTTATCAGCATCCTTGACAGCAACTTGGTATGCAGTCATTGATTTCATAGTTTGATCATTACTTTTATGGAGTCTATTTCGCTACTTGATCAGAATGGAATGCTGTGAAACAATCGAAAGGGATTGAATGCGCTGAGAAGCTCATACGTGCAACCAGAACATCCTAGGTAAAATTGACAACTATACTTATCAGTAATTTATCCAACAGGTTTCACATGATCAAATGTAAGTTAATAATGGCAATCTGACTCAGAATGTAGTCAACATAAAGAATGAATGCGGCATTTGAATCAAATCTTCAAGCATTCTTCAATGAAAAACCTCTTAACACTAGGGTCTAGCTGTTTGTTTATTATGATTCTATGTTGGACTGGGGACCGGAAGGACTTACTCCCCCATGAATCCGCTTTTGCAGGTGCTCCAAAGCTGCTAGCCAATCTTGTTCCCTGCTACAGCTGCTGCTTCAGAATTCGGCTGCACGTTTTCAGCTGAAGAAATGTCTGCCAAACCGTTGTTGACTATAGGGTCCTGAGTGGACAGAGGATCGTCTGAAGGGGGTTGAAAAAAGTGATGATTGGGGTCGTCCTGTACAGGAACAGCACCATCCTTCATTGTGGATAACTCAAGCATGGCGGCACGGAACATAGGGTTCAACCCAGCAATTCTTTTGATAGACTCCTCAGCCATCTTCATCTGGAAATGCAACAAAGACATCGAATGAAATTGCTAGAATAGTAAGTTTCTGCTGCCTCTTGTACATCAAGATCTCTAATACTCTATATAAAAAATGAGAACAGTGGAATCCTTTAATCATTGGATTTCAATCCTCGGCTTGGCTTGCAAGTCATCAGTTTACCTTGGCGAGTGCAAACTGATGACTTACCTTTGCCTGCAAGAAAGGCACACTCAACTATAACAGCTATACCGATGAATGACTTACCTTTGCTCTCAGTGTTTCAACATCAGCTTTTAGAACTCTATTTTTCACAACTGCTTCATTGTATTTTTGGCTTATGTCTGTACTACGCTTCAGTAAAGATGAATTTTCGACTCTTAATTGAGAAACCTACAAAAGACAATGCATAGGAATTCTTTTAAATTTTCTTCATACTACTGAAAAAATGGAAGCAAAATCAAAAGGGTTGAAGAAAGAACCACACATGTGCCTCAAGCTCAAGCTCAGTCAAATGAGCTTGCTTTCTTCTTCTAGAACGCCTCACTGACTCTCTATTTGGAAGCATTCTGGAAAACACTCTCTGAATTAATGAAAGGCATCTCTATATGCATCAAAATATGCAGCAACTACGAATAACAAATTTTATGCAAACCTCCATCATAATACATTATATTCATTTGAAGATGCATGCAAATGTTAGCAAAAATTTACCTCTGTACACGTTTTGCATCAGCAGGGTCCATATTATCTTCAGACTGGTCTCTTGAAGAGCTACTGCTTCCTGAACTCACATGAACGATAGCTTTCGCTTGTGCAGTTGATAAGTAGGGAATTCCAGGAAATCCATTAGCATCCTTATCTTGCGCAGCTCCTACATAGGTGATTAAAAAAGAAAAGGAAGAAATTATTCTACTACTCATGCTAAACTGAACCATAAACTTGCACTGCACGAAACAAACGCGAAGGAGAAGCTGATACATGATCCATGAACAATGAACACCGGCTTATATATGTAAAGTTTCATTCTAGTAATGATTTTAATAACGAGTAAAGCAGCTATCGTAAACCACAAGTATATATGTAAATTCACCGACACAAACCTTTGAAAGTAGCTTGAGATCCTGATTGTGAATTATTAGAAACCTGCATACATGAAAAGTACAAAACTAGTGAGAACAAAGTAAAGTGACAATGTCAATGTGAGATACAGAGAGCCTTGTAACTTAAAAATAATGTGCTCTATGAATCTCCATTAAAGATTTAAAGCTTTTGGGAAATCTTTCACATCAAACCGTAGGCTTTCTCAATAATATAAATTGCCGATAAACATAGCCTTACGCCATCATCACAAACTTTAGATGTAATAATTATAATAATCTAAATTAAAATTTGTCTGGCATCAACCATAATCCAATTTAAATCAAAAACCGAAAAAAAACAAGAGATAGAGAGAACTAGAGGAACATCTACTAGTATAATAAAAATTAAAATAAACATACCTGAATACATTTGGAATCGAAGAAATCAATTTTTTGTTCATCCATAACTTGACTCTGTGTGAAAAATAATTTATTGATGTTGGTTTTGATTAATGTATATATTATTAGAGTTTACTAGGGTTAATGATATATTAGGTGTTCAACTTATGGGAGTAGGAAATAAATTTAAAATTTCCAATTATAAAGTTATGTACTTTTAATAATTAAATGCAAGGGCATAAATTATTGTTTACACTCCATTTTAATTTTTTTAATGACGATTTTAACATGAATTAAAATTACTAAACAAGACAGCAAAATTCTAAAAACACTCAAAACTATTTTTTTTTTTCCATCTTTATTTTTTTTCCTCTTTTGTGTTTTTTTTTTTTTTTTTTTACTATTTTACTAACCCAGAAACATCTCAAAATAATATTTTTTTTCTCACACACCGTCAAACCTACATCATTATCATCACCAATTTTTTATATATTAAAAAAAAATGTTTTCCTGTTTTCCAGTTCCACCAAATTTGAAATCATTTTTTTTTTTCAAATACCACACACGTTCAATCATCACCATCACTAGAAAATATATATTAAAAAAAATTCTTTTTTCCAGATAAATATATTTAAAATTATTTGTTTGCTCAATGTAATTTTTTTTTACTCAACTTAAAATCCAAAAAAGAAAATCAATTATTGTTTTCCTATTTTCACAATTTGATCTCCTCTTATTGTTTCAATTCCTCACTTTTGTTCAGTTTTATTTTCATTTAATTATTTCACATCTCTATTCCATTTCTCGTTTCAAATTTTCTAAAGAGCGCTATTCAAAATGGGTAATATTAAAATAAAATGGATTTTCTTTAGAAATTTAATTTGTCTTTAAAATGGAATGTCTTTAGAAATTCAACCTTTGTCACTCACTGCAACAAAATTATTTTTTTTCATTCATATACACAACTGGGTTTATGGTTATGAATGCCTTTGGATTCATTTGTTTGGATTCATATTTCATTTTTCACATCCCACAATAAATTTTGAATCTTTTTTCTCTTTTTTATGTTATATATGTAACATTAGATATCGACATTATATGGTTAAACGGATATATTCTAAACTTTCTCGTAAGATATAGATTGAACGATAATATTATTAATGAACCATAGTGTGATACAAAGGCGAGCAATTCATAATGATCACATATACACAATTATTAATGAACCGTTATTCCAGGGATCCATTTAGTCACATATACACTGTCACACACGTTATCTTGATTGTTGAAACATGATCAGTTTCAGCCTTGACGACAACGACTAACACTAGAGCAGCCGCGACTGTATTCGTTAGCTTGCTGAGGAGGAGCATGCTTGTTCCGAACACCGCACCCTGGTGCCGAATTACCAAACAGTTTGCATGGGTCAACTACAGCTACGATTCTAGCTGCACCAACTTAGACTTGGTTTGCCACCACCAAGCTAACCAAAGCCAAACACAATATCCATGACTTCATGTTCGATAGACTCATTTTGTTCTCTTTCTATTTCTTCTTTTCAATCTTTTGTTGTGATGATTATGTTGTCTTCTATGAGAGCTTCATTGTTGGGGGTATTATATATAGAGAGCTTTTAATATGTTGGGAATTAGCTTTAACGGAAGATGGTTACAACGTTTTTGCAATTGATATTGGTACATGTTTTTTGGCATAATTTGGTTATATATGTTTGGGAAATTGTCTATATATAGTCGATATTGTTACAGAATAGTGTCTATTAGTTAGATTTTAACAAGATAATATATTTATTTAGCATACAAATTCGGCAATTCATCTACCTGATTGAATTAAAAACTTCTAAGGTGTTTTTTTTAGATTAGTAAATACTATATATTTTTTTGGTATATATATATATATATATATTTGGTTTGGTTTTTCACAAGGAAAAACCATTCATGACTCGTATAACCTCGGTTTTCATTTTTTAAATCGGATTTATTCGTCTTAATATTAACATGGTTATCTGACTTGAACACGTATTTTGATTCAGTTCAGTTTATCTTGGATCATAAAACCATACCCACCCCTAGAGACCACCTCAAGCCACCTTCACCTAGAGGTGGCCTCAAATTTCTTTTTCTTATGTTTTCTTCTTTTGCGTTGGATTTTATTTTTTTATCCAATTTCTTTTCGATTGTCCTCATTTTTTTTCTTGATCGATTTCTCTTTGATTGTTTTTCAATTTTTGTCAACTTTACTGATGTTTTTTTTTATTTTTTTATTTCTCTAACGAGATGAGGCTGATCTGGTGGTATATTACTCACACTTACATGAGGTTGTGGGTTTGAGTCCTCCCCCTAAAAAAAACCCGAATTTATGTAATACTTCAAAAATAAAAAATAAAAATATGATTTTTCTATTTTCTTGTTTTTTTTATTAACCAATATATTTTTATATAATTTATCTCAATGGTAAAATTTCCTTTCCCTCGGCCGTTATTCACAAACAAAGGTTCCTAGGGGAACTTTGAGTAATTAAATGATATTTAGTTACGGAGTGCAATTACACTATATGTTTGGGTTGATAACGCAATTATTCTTTTTTTAAGTGAAGTATTAAATTATTAATAGATGTTTAGTGAATTCTTAACAGCATCACTAACAAAAAGAGGTATTTGCAAAAATAAACAGCTACAACTATTAAAAATTGTTTTTAACCAATATGGATTGTTTTTCATGTATTTAATCCTATGAAATGTTTATTGTTCAAGGAATACCCATGTGAAAAAAGTCAAAAACATCAATCTCCCACCCACTTCAACCTCAATGTGAAACACCCAGCCCTAGAGAGAGAACGTGTGAGAGAGAAGAGAAGGGAGAGATGCCAGTGATGGGAAGAAGTGATCGGTGTCGAAGAAGAAGAAGATTTGTTTCAGCCGAAGATGAGAGAGAAAGAGAAAAAGAGATAGAAGATGCAAAATCGATGGCAGAGAAGAAGAAGGAACACCGGAGAAGAGGAATCGCCACCAAAGTGGAGTTGTAGAAAGAGAATGGAGAGAGAAAAAAAAAGGTTGGCCTTATTTCAAGCCCAACGTGAAATAAGTTAGTGGAATAGGCCCTATTAAAAAACGTCTGGCCTAACGTGAAAATAGGGGATACAATATTTTCTTTCATATCAAGGGTATTAATGTAATTATTTGGTTATGGGGTGAAATGAAATTTTCACAAGGTTAAAACCATGAGAAACATATACTTGGTTTAAAACGATAATTAATAATTGTACAAGATTATTTTTGACAATATCCTCTCTAAAATATATGTTATTTGGTACAAAAACCCAGTAAGACAACTGTGTTACTATAACATAGTTACACTGACATCGTCCAATTTGGGGGCCCTAGGCGGTTGTCTCATTGGGCTCCCCCTAGGTCTGGGCCTGTATAATATATGTCTTACAAAAATCAGAAACAAGTAATTAGGTTAGATAAACTTGTATTAATTAAAAAATAAGGATAATTACCCCGGTGACCATCAATTTGATGACACACTAGCAAAGTGGCTACTAGATTGGGAATTGGTTTCAAAATCTCCATTTTTGGTGAAAAGTGTGACACTAATGGCCATTCCATCCAATTCTATCAAATTCCATCCAATGAGTGGTATTTTGGTAAATAAGGAGATGCCATTAATTTATTTTAAATGTTTTTTGGAAATCAATTTTTTCTTTTGTTTTTTGAAACGAATAATTATATTTAGTGTGTGTATATACGTATAACATATCTCAAACATATATGTGTATATATATATATATATATATATATAGTGAGTCTCTCATGAGAGATCCCTTATTTTAATTTCGATAAGGACCTTGATGAAAATACATCGATTTAATGAATTTTGATCTGAATTTTTTTGTGGATGATAAGTTTATTGAAATCTACCTATGAACAATATTTGAGATTTTTTCGAATACTAAAACTAATCTATAGGCCATCCATTTGATTAGTTGGTATCAAAATGATAATATATATATATATATATATATATATGTATGTTTGAAATATGCTATACGTATATACACATACTAAATATAATTATTCGTTTTTTTTTAAAAAAAAATTGATTTCCAAAAAACATCTAAAATAAATTAATGGCATCCCCTTATTTACCAAAATGCTACTCTTTGGATGGAATTGGATGAAATTGGATGGAATGGCCATTAGTATCACACTTTTCGCCAAAAATGGACATTTTGAAACCAATTCTCATTCTAGTGGCCATTTTTTATAGTTTGTCATCAAATGGATGGCCACGGTGGTAATTATCCCTAAAAAATAACCAGTATTCGTAGACAACTTTTTGATTGCCCAAACTAAACTTGAGAATTTTTATTTCTCCTTTTGTTTTAAATTACAGGCATTAATGTGCAATACAAGTAATAAAAATGTTAAAACAATAGATGGATCATAACTTTATGGGGTAAAATGAAAAGTGCCTCAGAATACTCTTTTCACTAAACTAAGCTTTTAGTTTTAGCCACAAGTGTACTACTCAACACTTCTCTATAATATAACGTTCTTAACCCAGCCAACCGGTTTGATTTCCAGTCAGTTACGGGTATCAAAATCACAAATCCTATCAAACTTGTCCGATAAATACCATATGTAGCAAACGGACATACCTGCAGGTTTTGTAAGAGCAGAAAAGAAAAGGAAACTATTGTTAACAAGATGATAGAGAAGAAAACTAAACGATTTGAGAAAATAAGCCATTTTTTAATTTATCGGAGTTTTCCCAGAGCAAATATGGTAGAAAATCTTAAACGGAAAGAAATTGAGGGATAACAATCAAGGGTTCAAAAATTAAATAGCACTTTTTGGGGGAGTGCTTGTGCAAATAGCACCACTTTAATAAGTCTTGTTTTAATAGCACCAAAATAGGTGATGAGACCAAAATACCTCCGCTTGTTCTTTTCCTTTGTATTTTTTTTCTCGAAAATTCAAGACTTATTTGCAGTTTCGAGACTTATTAGGTTAAATTCGAGGCTTATTTTACAAATTCGAGACTTATTGATGAGTTTTCGAGACTTATTAATGCGTTTCGAGACTTAATTCAAGTTTGTTCGGGACTTATACTGTTCGACCTCCATCAATGGTGATAGTGACGATTCGACGACGACGACGCCGGTTGACTTCGGAGATAGTTGGATCTGGAAGATCGAACGATACCGAGTTCGTTGGCACCATCGTTTTGGTCAGATTCGCGATGGATCGTCATAGATCGGACGATGAAGATTCGTGACGGTTTGGGTTTGGCTTCGTTTCTCTCTCTACACAGCTCGAAAATGTAAACGAACACTATGGTTACAATGCTTGGCACTCGACGAACGTTTTCCCGGTGGTTTTGCCGGTCAACTTGCCGATCGGCAGTGGCACCTCCATTGAAGCTCCATCAATGAAGGTTTTGGAAAAAGGAAGAAGAAAGAAGGTGAAGGACACATAAGAGAAAAGAAAAGAAGCTGGGGGGGTATTTTTATTCAAATTCCATTTTTGGTGCTATTAAAACAAGAGTTATTAAAGTGTGATAGTTGTACAAGTCAAAATTGAAAAAGTGCTATATACCCCTATTTCCTCTAACGAATCAATTAACAACTCAGATAAAATAAATGAAACTTACACTGATTATGTCCCTACAAGAAACTTTCAATGTCAATTTCCACAAAGGAGTATGGATCAGGAATGTCGAAGTTATTCAAAACCTGAAAGGCAAATAAAAAACCGAGTTGATATTTTTGTTCAAGTTGATTTTAAATCCAAGTTCTCTGAATATCACGGGAATGACTTTCACTTCAATTAACAAGTGAATTAGGGCACACACAAAAAAAAAAAAGAGTGATAAAACTGGAGATCAGTAATTCTCTTGTTAATTGAAGTGAAAAGAGTGATAAATAGCTACAACTGCTGAATTTGTGTTTGTGTTTCCACTGTACATACATATATAACCATGCTCAAACTAGAGTTCAACGGAAAATGAATAAGCAATATCTTATAACCACAAGAAAAAAAAAAATTACTGTGGTTGGCAATCACACATACAACTCAACACATTAAATTCACTGGTTAATAATAACAGTAAAAGAATTAAATCTCTTAAATAGAATAATGGTTTTCCTATACCAAAGTTGCATCCATATTGGAAAAACGAAGACAGTTTGCATAAAATTACAGAGCTTGAAATTGTTATTGTAAGTGACTTTAGCAAATCAAACTTTCACAAATTCACTCTTTTTACTTTAATTTCCGATCCTCAAATGAATTCATAAATAATCTTTTTTAAATTCAAAAATGAATAACCACAAATCTATAGCTACTACTATTTTATTTTCTAAAAAATTGATATATTCAAGTCTACCTGCAAATTCCTTTTAACAATATACATATATACGGTTCCTAAAAATCAAGCTTATTTGTAAGTTTTTTTTTTTTTCTTAACTGTTAGTCTTGCTTGAGAAAGAATAGACATAGAAAGTTAGAGATATGTATTGGAGAAGAGAGAGTTTAATATGGTAATTAAAAATTTAGGAGAGAGTGTTTAATATATAATTTTTAATCTAATGATTTATGAGAGATAATTTCTTTTTTTAATAATTTAATTCAAAAGAGATTACTTCTCGGATGAATCCAAAAGCTACGATAGTTCGTCCTAACTTTTATTAAAATAAAATGGAGTGCCTTTAAAAATTTATTTTTTTAAAATGGAGTGTCTTTAGAATAGAAGTGCCAAAAGATTAAAAAGATAATTTTGGAACAAAATAAAGTGTCTTTAGAATTTTTTTTTTTAAATTTAAATTTTGAGAATGGGGTATTTTTAGAAAAGAAGTGTAAAAAAAAAAAAAAAAGATTGTCAAAGGAAGCTCTCTAGATTTTAATGTTACAATTTATTTTTTATTTTATTTATTTATTTATTATTATTATTATTGGATTTGGATCCCCTTGTCACCTTTTAGTGTCCTCGTCAAAATCAATGGTTTAGATTAATTATATCTTTTTGTAGTGTAAAGACATAAAAATTAATAGAAATAATCCAGACCATTGATTTGTTATATTAGACACATGACAATAGATTATAAATGTGAGAACAATGTGAAGACACTCAAGGTGAGGAGAGGATCCAAGTCCATTATTATTAGGGGAATTATCATTTGGGTCCCTATGTTTTTTTAAATTATCTATTTTTTTTAATTGCTTGTCCATTTTTCACTAGTTTGATCTCTATGTTTTCGAAAACGTATCAATTTGGTCTCTCTGGCCAGATTTTTGACGGTCAACTATCACAACAAACGTTGAATGACTATTTTACCCATAGACATTTATTTTCTTTTAAAAATAAAATAAAATGAAGTTTACAAAAAAAAACAAAAGGAAAACAAAAATAGAGAGAATAAAATAAATAATAATAATTTTTAGTTTTAAAATTTAACATTTAATCTTAATTTTTTTATAAAAAAAAACTGTGGTCTGAAAATCATTATCTCAAAAAAATAATAATAATATTGTTTTAATTAACAATCATTATTTAGAAAAAACTTAAAAAAAGTTTGAACAGATCTTGAAATCTCCGGATATCTTGAAACAAATTAAAAAAAAAAAAAAAGTTTAAAAAGTTAGAAGGGATCTGGATTTCCCGATCTCCTTAAATTTATTTTTCAAAAAAAGGCTTTTGAAAAGATCTGGAAATCCAGATCCAGATCTCTTCGAGCCTCTATCAATGGAGGATCCATCTGAGATGGATTTCGCCTCCATCAGAGATGGAATCGATCCATCTCTGATGGAGTAGATGGATCGACTCCATCGGACTCTTCTCAGTCCATTCGTGAGAGATCCATCTCTGTCATCGCTTGTGTTCCCATTGTTGCTTTGGGTCCTATCCAAATCGGTTTCATTGTACTCAACCTTCCTCTTTTTTTACATTGATCGAGAACTTAAAACAACAAACTAATGTAAGATTTTGATTGATATGCCCTTTGTTTTTGTTGTTTTTTTTTTAGTCTGGTTATTCATCACCAACACAATCTACAATCACAAAATATCTTACTGACAATTTGTGTTATGATGTTGTTGATGATGGTTTTGATGAACGATTTATTGTTGATGATGATTAGATGATGGTTTTAATGATGATTTGAGATGGTTTTGGTATTATGATAGTGTTGATGATGATTTATTTGATGATGATTTGAGATGGAGATCCAAATGGACTGGATCTCCACCATCCATCAAGGAAGATGGACGGTGGAGATCAAATATGGATCTCAACGGCTCAACCTCATTGTTTTTTTTTTATAAAAAAAAAAATCGTTCGTTTATATATATATATATATATATATATATTTATCAATTTTTTATCTCCTTTCATATTTGAGATGGATGGTGAAGATCCATTTACCAATTTTTTTTAAAATAAATAAATCTCAACCGTCCATTTAAGATTTGATGGTGGAGATTTTTTTTATTTTTTTTTTTGTATTATATAAATATTTTTTAAAAAAATCTATTTTTTGGTATTGACACATGGCATATTCTTGGTTTAAAGATAAAATGATGGGTTAAAGAGGACTAACATATGACTCACAGAGGGACCGAATCACCAAATTGATGGGGAGAGCATAGGGATCAAGTCAGTGAAAATAGACAAGCAATTAAAAAGCAGATAATTCAAAAAAAAAAAAAAACATAGGGACCTAAATGATAATTCCCCTTATTATTATTATTATTATTGACGAGATAAGATTGGTCTGATGGTAAACCCCTCACACCTACACCAGTGGGTTCAAGTCCTCCCCCTCTAAAAAAAAAAAAAAAACCTGCATTTATGTAATACTTCAAAAATATTATTATTATTATTATTATTAGAGTAAATCGCTAAAAATGATCACATACAACATGAAAATTTGGTTATGAAAGTTTAATTATTAATAACCAAAATTTTAAAAAAGTTCCGTGTATATCCATAAATTACAAAAATAACCCTGCAACTTGGCTTTTAAAAAATAAAATTATAAAAAACTTTAAATTTGAAGAAAAAACGTGAAATGTTGCAAAAAAAAAGGTGAAATGTTTACTTCTTTTTTTTTATGTGAAATCTAGAAATAAAAAACGTGAAATCTTTGAAATTTTGTTTTTGAAATGTCAACATTTTTTCAAAGGTAAAATTACTGAAACAACCCTTCTAAAATCATGTTTTTAACTTTTTATATAGTAATATAATCGAAACCGAGGTTTCGATAATTTTCCCTTCCTCACTTAGGGTTTTTTTTTTCTTCGTTGAATTACGTTGCCAACGAGGGAAAGCCACAGCAGTGTTCTCGCCATGTCATCGCCTGGTTACACAATGCCCAAACGAGTTCACCTGGTTCGCGAAGCCAAGCGACTTCGCATGGTTCGCAAAGCCAGGTGACTTCGCCTAGTTTGCACAACCCACGCAACACACTGCCAGGGACGCATGGGCTCGATAGCACCTTCAGTACTGGGCAGCACACGCCTAGGCAACACCGTTCGACGAAGGGTTTGATGGGAAAAAGAGTAGAGAAGAGAGAGAGGAGAGGAGAGAGAGTTTGGGGATGATTTTTATGTAAGGGTATTCAATAATTTCTTTAAAATATGGTTATTAACAATTAAACTTTCGTATATTGTTAAAAATGAAAGTTTATCATGCGTCCTATAAACGTTTTTCATTTGTTGTTTTTCGAAAATAAAAATGAAAAATGAAAACAGTTTTTTTTTGTTTTAGTTTCAAAATCCAAAAACGTTTCTAGTAGCATATACTGAAAGCTTTATTCTGAAAATGAAAATGGAAAACACACGCCTAGTAGTTAACCGAAAAATATAAAAAATTGTTTACTTGTACCTATGAAAATTTATTCCATTTCTTTCTCCTTGTAAAATCTTCTCTTTCTCAATCTATCTGTTGATTCCTTTTTTCTTTTTTTTTTTCCTTTCTCATTTATGTTTTTTACAGCGCACAAACAATCCAATTATCTGTTGCTGTTTTTTTCCCCTTTATTTTCCCTATAAAACAAGGTAAACACCAATTTGATTTTTAGAAATCAATCGTCTGCTGACTATTTGTGAAGATTTTCTCATTTAGGTAATCATAAATTTTGGTTTTTGTTTTAGTTTGGGAGTCTATTTTGATCAAGAAGTGGGAAGTTTTTTTTTTTCTTTAATGGGAAATACAGGAAGCAAAAAAAGGCAACACCATGAGATCCACCCACATCAACCACCACCATCGCGGTCTCTACAGCAGCACCAAATGAATCAGAGCCAGTACGTAAAACTCTTTCAAAAGGAAAAAAAAATTAAAAAACAAATTCAACTGAGTAGCCGATCTGCTCTTGGAGGCTCCAACGTGAGAGGAGGTGAGATTTTCTTCCGGCGATATTGATTTGGCTAGATCGGTGTCACCGAAGGAGGATCTCACCTCCTCCAGCGTCAACTCATGGAGAAGAAGAAGAGTTGGTCCTCCATTTTCTGTTATGGAGAAGAAGAAGAATAAGACCTGCGACGAACGAAGAAGAAGATAAAAGGCAAAAAAAAAAAAAAAAAAGTTAAAAAAAATATGAAAAATATGAAAAACATCTTAAACATGTTTTTCGTGTTTTTCAATTTTAACACTGATGTTGTTTTCATTTTGTTTTTGTTTTTTGAAAACGAAATAAAAAACGGTTCACGAATATGGATTCAAAATTGTTTTTGGAAAATGAAAAACAAAAATCGACTGAAAAGTGAAAATCATCCACCGAACAGGCCCTAAGGGTATGTTTGGTAGGGAGGAAAAGGGAGAAGAAAGAAAGAGGTGGAGGAAAAAGGGAGAAGAAAATGGAGAAGTGTGTGTTTGGTATGGAGAGAAAAATGGAGAGAAAGGAAAAGTGGAAGGACAATTTTGTGTGTGGGACCCACCATTTTTTTTCCTCCCAAAAGTGGGAGGAAATGGGAGGGAAAGAAAGGGGAAAGCTTTTGGGTAATTTAAAATTACAATTCTATCCAAATTTTTTTAATATATAAAATATAATATAAGAGTAAAATAGTAAAATTGATAAAAGGATATTTTCTTTCCTTCCTGTTTACCAAACAACACGAGGGAAAATCATTTTCCTTTCCTTCTCTCATGTTTTCTATCCCTCCAAATCTTTCCATCCTTCCTATTTTATTTCCTCCCTACCAAACATACCCTTAGTGTTTTGAGATGTCACTTTTCATTTTCACTTTAGAATACATAAATTGTTAAAAGGTTGTATGACATTATTTATTCTTTAAATTTGTGTTTGTTGAGGGTTTTTTTTTTTTTTTTTTTTTCCTTTTCAACTAATTTTAGTTAAAGATAAAATTGCAATTAATGATAAATCTTTAAAAAAAAACACACACACACACCAATGTACCATAAGATATGATGTAATTGCACTAACTAGTTGAAAATAATTTAATTACACAAAAAATCCTTGACTAACGGTTGACCGTTAGTTAATCATGGCGAGAAGTAATATTGCACTTGGAGATCAAGTGCGATCACAGACTTGATCCACGGTGGTGGAGTTTTTAATTTTTGAAGTTGTTTTTTTTTTTTTTTCCTTTGTAAATGTTTGATTCTTTCTTTCCTTCTTGATGTTTGCTTAGGGATATGAAGGTTTGGAAAGATAAAAAGGTGAGGGTGTGATTGATTATTTGATTGTGAAAGGGTAAAAATGGAGGTATGATCTCAATAGAATTATTTCCAGAAAAATATATTTAAAATTGTTATTTTACTCAATAGAAATTTTTTTTACTCAACTTAAAATCCAAAAAAGTTTTCTTATTATTTTGATCTTCTCACTTTTGTTCAGTTTTATTTTCTGTTTTATTTTCATTTGATTACTTCACATCTCTTTCCCGTTTTCCGTTTCAAATTTTCTAAAAAGAGGTATTCAAAATGAGTAATATTAAAATAAAATGGATTGTCTTTCAAAATCTTTATTTTTTATTTTTAAATTGAGTGTCTTTAGAATAGGAGTGTCAAAGATAAAATGGATAATTTTGGAAAAAGAAAGTGTTTTCAGATTTTTTATTTAAATATAATTTTTTAGAATGGAGTGTTTTAGAAATGAAGTGTAAAAAGGAAAATATTAGATTGTAAGAAGAAGCTCTTTCTTCATTAAAACACGAGTGTAGTAAGATATTTTTTGGGTAACCCTTAATTCTTTTCCTTTATTATTATTATTTTTTTTTTAAGGAAAGAAAACTTTATTAAAAGAAACCAGCAAAAACATTAATTTGAACGGTCCTCCAGAATATACTGCTCCACACACGGAGGGTAAGATTCCATCCAAAACTGGTCCTCAACCGTAGTCAAAGCCAACCTGGAAAGAGTATGAATAGCGAAGCTTGCTGCCCTAGGAACAGAGCTAACCAAACAACCCTCCATATGGCGAATGTGGATGACCCTTAATTCATGGCTTGCTGTCCTAGGAAAATAGCTAACCAAACAACACTCCATACGGCGAATATGGGTGACCCTTAATTCATAAGTTGGAAAATGAATTTACGATCCGAACCCATAATTTAATAGTAGATGTGTGAAAGACGTAACACTGGACAATTTCATTAAATGTGTTATCTGTTTAACTATTGTGACTAAGCTATAATATGTTTACAAATTTACAAGCCACAGTAGTTAAATGGTATAAATTTGATAACATATTATCTTGAGTAGCTATTCAGACCGAACTACAACTACTTGATCTTGTTCAATCTCTTGATACATGTTAAATAAAAAAAGTGTCAATTGAAAATAAACAAATAAATAATTTTGTCTGCATTCTTGTTCAATCTATCTTTCAAATTTCAAACAGAAATGCAGTCTCTTCCCAGACACAGATGCCTCTACCTCCTGGAAAAAATCCATGCCCAATTGATCATCACTCATCAGCAGCCTCAAATCTCCATCTCTACTGTGCTAACCTCATTTTCACCCACTTTGATCCCCCAAACCTCTTTCTCTTCAACGCTTTGATACGTTGCATTCCACCAAAACACTCACTTGTTGCTTTCTGCAACTGGGCGCAGAAAAAATCTCATCTTGTGATGATTTCACGTATGTTTTTGTATTGGGGGCCTGTGCTAGGCTTTGTTCAGTGTCAACATGTAGCTTGGTAGACAAATACATGCACTTGTAGTGAGAGTTGGTGTTATGTTTAACGTTTTGGTGCCAACTACATTGATTTATTGTTATGCTAGTAACAAGGATGTTGTGTCAGGAAGAAAAGTGTTTGATGAAATGCCAATGAGAAATTGTGTTACAAGGAGTGCAATGATAACTGAGTATTGTTCACAAAGAAGTAAAGCAAAAGATTGTGCCTTTGAAGCGTTGCTGTTGTTTAAGGACATGTTGGTTGATGTTTGTGTAGTGAAACCTACTGATACCACCATGGTTTGCGTTCTTTCAACTAGTTCTCAATTGGGTGTGCTTGGAAGTGGTGCTTGTGTTCATGGATATATAGAGAAGAAAATTTACATGCGTGAGAATGATTTGTTTGTTGGTACTGGTCTTGTTGATATGTATTCAAAATGTGGGTGTCTTGACAGAGCTTTATCAATTTTCTAATGCATGAGAGACAGGAATGTATTGACATGGACAGCAATGGTGACTGGTTTAGCCATTCACGGAAGAGGAAAAGAAGCGATAAGGTTTTTGGATTTGATGAGGGTTTGTGGTGTCAAGCCTAATGCAGTGACTTTCACTAGCTTGTTTTCGGCTTGTTGCCATGCTGCTCTTGTCGAAGAGGGACTTGGTTTGTTTGACAACATGAAGAGCAAATGCGATCTTGAGCCTCATATACAACATTATGTGCATAGTTGATCTTCTTGGCAGGGCGGCACTTAAACGAAGCATACAAATTCATCATGGGGAGTTGTTGAGTGCTTGCAATGTTCATGGAGATGTCGTGATGGGTGAGAAAGCGAGGAAAATCCTCCTCCAGCTACAGCCGGAGTCGATTTCTGATGATTTGACTGGTACTAGTTAGGATTATGTAGCTCTGTATAACATTTACGCTTCAGCAGGAAGATGGCAAGAAGTGGAGAGTTTGAGAAAGGAAATGAAGATTAAAAAGATAGAAACTGAACCAGGCTGTAGTTTAGTTCAAACCACTAAAACAAAACACCTTAGATGGGTTTAGATATTGAATCCAACAAGCTATTTCAGAGTCTGATTGTGAAGAATCCGAGAGGAGATATTAGAATTTGATAGACAATGGAGAAGACAATTGTATCGGAGAGACAAACATGCAACATGTACAGAAATTGATTCATGGGAAAAATGCTTTATCAGCATCCTTGACAGCAACTTGGTATGCAGTCATTGATTTCGTAGTTTGATCATTACTGTTATGGAGTCTATTTCGCTACTTGATCAGAACGGAATGCTGTGAAGCAATCGAAAGGGATTGAATGCGCTGAGAAGCTCATACGTGCAACCAGAACATCCTAGGTAAAATTGACAACTATACTGATCAGCAATTTATCCAACAGGTTTCACATGATCAAATGTAAGTTAATAATGGCAGTCTGACTCAGAATGTAGTCAACATAAAGAATAAATGCAGCATTTGAATCAAATCTTCAAGCATTCTTCAATGAAAAACCTTCTTAACACTAGGGTCTAGCTGTTTGTTAATTATGACTCTATGTTGGACTGGGGGCTGGAAGGACTTACTCCCCCATGAATCCGCTTTTGCAGGTGCTCCAAGCTGCTAGCCAATCTTGTTCCCTGCTACAGCTGCTGCTTCAGCATTCGGCTGCACGTTATCAGCTGAAGAAATGTCTGCCAAATTGTTGTTGACTATAGGGTCCTGAGTGGACAGAGGATCATCTGAAGGGGGTTGAAAAATTTGATGATTGGGGTCGTCCTGTACAAGAACAGCACCATCCTTCATTGTGGATAACTCTAGCATGGCGGCATGGAACATAGGGTTCAACTCAGCAATTCTTTTGATAGACTCCTCAGCCATCTTCATCTGGAAATGCAACAAAGACATCGAATGAAATTGCTAGAATAGTAAGTTTCTGCTGCCTCTTGTACATCAAGATCTCTAATACTCTATATAAAAAATGAGAACAGTGGAATCCTTTAATCATTGGATTTCAATCCTCGGCTTGGCTTGCAAGTCATCAGTTTACCTTGGCGAGTGCAAACTGATGACTTACCTTTGCCTGCAAGAAAGGCACACTCAACTATAACAGCTATACCGATGAATGACTTACCTTTGCTCTCAGTGTTTCAACATCAGCTTTTAGAACTCTATTTTTCACAACTGCTTCATTGTATTTTTGGCTTATGTCTGTACTACGCTTCAGTAAAGATGAATTTTCGACTCTTAATTGAGAAACCTACAAAAGACAATGCATAGGAATTCTTTTAAATTTTCTTCATACTACTGAAAAAATGGAAGCAAAATCAAAAGGGTTGAAGAAAGAACCACACATGTGCCTCAAGCTCAAGCTCAGTCAAATGAGCTTGCTTTCTTCTTCTAGAACGCCTCACTGACTCTCTATTTGGAAGCATTCTGGAAAACACTCTCTGAATTAATGAAAGGCATCTCTATATGCATCAAAATATGCAGCAACTACGAATAACAAATTTTATGCAAACCTCCATCATAATACATTATATTCATTTGAAGATGCATGCAAATGTTAGCAAAAATTTACCTCTGTACACGTTTTGCATCAGCAGGGTCCATATTATCTTCAGACTGGTCTCTTGAAGAGCTACTGCTTCCTGAACTCACATGAACGATAGCTTTCGCTTGTGCAGTTGATAAGTAGGGAATTCCAGGAAATCCATTAGCATCCTTATCTTGCGCAGCTCCTACATAGGTGATTAAAAAAGAAAAGGAAGAAATTATTCTACTACTCATGCTAAACTGAACCATAAACTTGCACTGCACGAAACAAACGCGAAGGAGAAGCTGATACATGATCCATGAACAATGAACACCGGCTTATATATGTAAAGTTTCATTCTAGTAATGATTTTAATAACGAGTAAAGCAGCTATCGTAAACCACAAGTATATATGTAAATTCACCGACACAAACCTTTGAAAGTAGCTTGAGATCCTGATTGTGAATTATTAGAAACCTGCATACATGAAAAGTACAAAACTAGTGAGAACAAAGTAAAGTGACAATGTCAATGTGAGATACAGAGAGCCTTGTAACTTAAAAATAATGTGCTCTATGAATCTCCATTAAAGATTTAAAGCTTTTGGGAAATCTTTCACATCAAACCGTAGGCTTTCTTAATAATATAAATTGCCGATAAACATAGCTTTACGCCATCATCACAAACTTTAGATGTAATAACTATAATAATCTAAATTAAAATTTGTCTGGCATCAACCATAATCCAATTTAAATCAAAAACCGAAAAAACAGGAGATAGAGAGAGCCGGAGGAACATCTACTAGCATAACAAAAATTAAAATAAACATACTTGAATATATTGGGAACCCATGAAATTAATTTTTTGTTCATCCATAACTTGATTCTGTGTGAAAAATAATTTATTGATGTTGGTTTTGATTAAGTATATATTATTAGAGTTTACTAGGGTTAATGATATATTAGGTGTTCAACTTATGGACATAGGAAATAAATTTAAAATTTCCAATTATAAAGTTATGTACTTTTAATAATTAAATGCAAGGGTATTAATTACTGTTTACACTCCATTTTAATTTTTTTTAGAAAACAGATTTTTTTTTTTTCCATCTTTAGTTTTTTTTTTTCCTCTTTTGTGTGTTTTTTTTTTTTACACTATTTTACAAACCCTAAAATATCTCAAAATAATTTATTTATTTTCTCACACACCATCAAACCCTACATTATTATCACCACCAAATTTGAAATCAATTTTTTTTTCAAATACCACACACGTTCAATCATCACTATCACTAGAAAATATATATTAAAAAATTCTTTTTTTCCAGAAAAATATATTTAAAATTATTTGTTTGCTCAATAGATTTTTTTTTACTCAACTTAAAATCCAAAAAAGAAAATCAAATATTGTTTTCCAATTTTCACAATTTGATCTCCAAAACAGTTTTCTTAGAGCATCTTCAATGCAAGTGTGGCATGTGAAAAAAAGAGATGCCACGTAAGATAAATAGACGTTATGTTAGTACCTGTGTCCATAATGCAGCCGTATATATCCAACCTCAAGCTGACGTGGCAAAAAAAATATTAGACATTGTTAACATGATCGTCTACTTTCAGACAGTCTGTTGTACAACTATTTTTTAGGTTGACTCAGCAAACATTTAAAACTGACATTAATTTTTCATATGTTTTTGGTAAGGAAATAAAAATAATAATAATAATAAAACAGAAAAAAAAAAAAAAAAAAAAAAAAAGATGGACACGTCAATAAAAAAAAATTGTGTTTTAGATGGAAACATTGGAGACCAAATTTTGAGATTGTCTATCAAGTCTATTTTTATGCCACATAGGAAGCAAGTCTCTTAACATTGTTGCCATGTCAACAATTATTGGTATACAAGCCACTTTTGCATTGGATATGCTCTTATCGTTTCGATTTCCTCACTTTTGTTTAGTTTTATTTTCATTTAATTACTCACATCTCTTCTCTATTTCTCGTTTCAAATTTTATAAAGAGAGGTATTCAAAATGGGTAATATTAAAATAAAATGGATTTTCTTTAGAAATTTAATTTGTTTTAAAATGGAATGTCTTTAGAATATAAGTGCCAAAAGATAAAATGTATAATTTTGAAAAAAAATGAAGTGTCTTCAGATTTTTTTTTTTTTTTTTTTTAAATTTAAATGTTTAGAATGGAGTGTCTTTAGAAATGAAGTGTAAAAAAAAAACATTGAATTGTAAGGAGAAACTCTTATGAGAAAAAAGAGATGAAAGTCTACTAGAATAAGGAGACTCAATGAATGGGGCTGTGAAAGCAATCTGTGGAGGCCATGCGCGAGTCGGATTGGTTCAGATTTCAGTCAAAACAATCCATGACTCGCATATACTCGGTTTTAATTTTTTTTTTTTAAATCAAAGCAAAAACAAGTTGACTTGAACTTGTCTTTTCTGGTTCGATTTCATACGGTTTTGAACTCATCAAGCATTTTACTTATGTTTTTAATTATATGGGCCTTTTGGACTATAAATCGGTTTCTCAATTAAATAAAACAATCACATATAACAATATGTTTATATATAATTTGACAACTACAAATATTAAACAAGATATTTTTTTGAAAGCTTTCATGTAAGATTCGAGCCTGACCTGAGAATCATTTACCCAAGCCCCAAGTTCGGCCATCTACCAGCTGAGCTACACCTCTGTTGGCTAAAAATATATACATCTAACTTAATAATATAAACAGAACAGTCCATAGTACATTCCATTATAATTCAAAATATAATCCTTAATACACATAATAATAACAATTATAATTGAATGTTAATATCATGGTCCAAATTGAAATTCATTTTTGTTCTTCCATTTCAAAAACAATGGTCATTCTTTCATTCAAATCAATGTGATTTCATGGTAGTCTTTACTGAAATTAAAATAAGGGATCCCTTATGAGAGACTCACTATATATATATATATATATATATATATATTCGTTCTTTCACTTCGATAACAACATAAAATTGGAGGAAAAAAACAAAGTCCAAATTGAAGTTCATTTTTGTTCTTCCATCTCCAAAAAACCAAAACAATAGTCATTCTTCTACTTCAACAACAACATAAAGCTTGAGAGAGAAAAAAACAAAAAGAAACAAATGTTTAAGACTTAAAAATGAAATAACAAGTAAAACACATACTATATTAAGAAGGCTCGAATGCTTACGCTTACCCTCATGCCTCACTTCTCAAATTTCATCAAATGACATACTTGTCAATCCAATGCAAGAGTCTAATTCAATTTTAAGGTGTCTAATCCAATGCGAGAGTCTAATTCAACCACTGTCACTCAAAATTAATTTTTTGAGTGAATTTAATTTGTTTGATTCATATACACAACTGGGTTTATAGTTATGGATGGCTTTGGATTCGTTTGTTTGGATTCATTTTTCATTTTTCACAACCCACAATAAATTTTGAATCTTTTTTCTCTTTTTTATGTTATATATGTAACATTAGATACTGACATTGTATGGTTAAACGGATATATTCTAAACTTTCTCGTAAGATATAGATTGAACGATAATATTATTAATGAATCGTGGTGTGATACAAAGGCGAACAATTCATAATTATCATATATACACAATTATTAATTAACCGTTATTCTAGGAATCCATTTAGTCACATATACACTGTCACACACATTCTCTTGATTGTTGAAACATGATCAGCTTCAGCCTTGACGACAGCGACTAACACTAGAGCAGCCGCGACTGTATTCGTTAGCTTGCTGAGGAGGAGCATGCTTGTTTTGAACACTGCACCCTGGTGCCGAATTACCAGATAGTTTGCATGGGTCAACTGTAGCTATGATTCTGGCTGCACCAACTTGGATTTGGTTTGCCATCACCAAGCTAACCAAAGCCAAACACAATATCCATGACTTCATGTTCGATAGACTCATTTTGTTCTCTTTCTATTTCTTCTTTTCAATCTTTTGTTGTGCTGATTATGTTGTCTTCTGTGAGAGCTTCATTGTTGGGGGTATTATATAGAGAGAGCTTTTAATATGTTGGGAATTAGCTTTAACGGAAGATGGTTACAACGTTTTTGCAATTGATATTGGTACATGTTTTTTGGCATAATTTGGTTGTATATGTTTAGGAAATTGTCTATATATAGTTGATATTGTTACATAATAGTGTCTATTAGTTAGATTTTAACAAGATAATATATTTATTTAGCATACAAATTCGGCAATTCATCAACCTGATTGAATTAGAAACTTCTAAGGTGTTTTTTTTTCTTTTTAAGATTAATAAATACTATATATATTTTTTGGTATATATATATTTGGTTTGGTTTTTCACAAGGAAAAACCGTTCATGACTCGTATAACCTCGGTTTTCATTTTTTAAATCGGATTGATTTGTCTTAATATTAACATGGTTATTCAACTCGAACACATATTTTAGATTTAGTTTGGTTTATCTTGGATTATAAAACCATACCCACCCCTAGAGACCACCTCAGGCCACATTCACCTCCATGGAGGTGGCCTCAAATTTCTTTTTCTTATGTTTTCTTCTTTTGCGTTGGATTTTGTTTTTTTATCCGATTTCTTTTCGATTATCCTCGTTTTTTTTTCTTGATTTCTCTTTGATTGTTTTTCAATTTTTGTCAACTTTATTGATTTTTTTTTTTCAATTATTATTATTTTTCTAACGAGATGAGGTTGATCCAGTGTTATATTACTCACACTTACACCTAAATATATTCGGAATCCATGAAATCAATTTTTTGTTCATCCATACCTTGACTCTGTGTGAACAATAATTTATTGATGTTGGTTTTGATTAAGTATATATTATTAGAGTTTACTAAGGCTAATGATATATTAGCGCATCTCCAATGCAAAAGTGGCTTATATACCAATAATCGTTGACATGGCAACAATGTCAAGAGACTTGCCTCTTTTGTGATATATAAATTGACTTGATAGACAATCAACTCAAAAATTGGTCTACAATGCTTCCATCTAAAACACAATTTTTATAATGATGTGTTAATTTTTTTTTTCCCATTTTTTTTTATTTTTTATTTTATTTCCTTACGAAAATTAGATGAAAAATTAATGTCAGATTTAAATACTTGCTGAGTCAACAAAAAAAAAATAGTTGTGCAACAGACTGTCTGAAATTAGACGGTCATGTTGACAATGTCTAATATATATTTTTTGACACGTCAGCTTGATGTTGAATATGCACAGTTGCATTGGAGAAAGATTTTTTTAACATAATGTCTATTAATCCTACGTGGCAATAGATTTTTCACTAGCCACACTTGCATTGGAGATGCTCTTTAGGTGTTCAACTTATTGATCGACGTAGGAAATAAATTTAAAATTTCCAATTATAAAGTTATGTACTTTTAATAATTAAATGCATGGGTATTAATTATTGTTTACACTCCATTTTAATTTTTTTAATGACGATTTTAACGTAAATTAAAATTACTAAACAAGACAGTAAAATTCTAAAAATACTCAAAACTATTTATTTTTTCAGAAAACAGATTTTTTTTCCATCTTTAGTTTTTTTTTTTCCTCTTTTGTGTTTTTTTTTTTTTTACTATTTCACAAACCCTAAAATATCTCAAAATATATTTTTTTTTCTCACACACCATCAAACCCTACATCATTATCATCACCAATTTTTTATATATTTAAAAAAAATATTTTCCTGTTTTCTAGCTCCACCAAATTTGAAATCAATTTTTGTTCAAATATCACACACATTCAATCATCACCATCACTAGAAAATATATATTCAAAAATTCTTTTTTCCAAAAAAATATATTTAAAATTATTTGTTTGCTTAATAGATTTTTTTTTTTTACTCAACTTAAATTCCAAAAAAGAAAATCAAATATTGTTTTCCTATTTTCACAATTTGATCTCCAAAACAGTTTTCTTATTGTTTTGATTTCCTCACTTTTGTTCAGTTTTATTTTCATTTAATTACTTCACATCTCTTTTCCATTTATCGTTTAAAATTTTCTAAAGACAGGTATTCAAAATGGGTAATATTAAAATAAAATGGATTTTCTTTAGAAATTTAATTTGTTTTAAAATGGAATGTCTTTAGAATATAAGTGTCAAAAGATAAAAAGGGATAATTTTGAATAAAAAATGAAGTGTCTTTAGATTTTTTTTTATTTTTTTATTTTTTAAATTTAAATGTTTAGAATGGAGTGTCTTTAGAAATGAAGTGTAAAAAGAAAAATATTGAATTGTAAGGAGAAACTCTTGTGAGAAAAAGGAGATGAAAGTCTACTAGAATAAGGAGACTAAACGAATGGGGTTGTGAAAGCAATCTAGGGAGGCCAGCCGCGAGTCAGATTCGTTCGGATTTCAGCCAAAATAATCCATGACTAGCATATACTCGGTTTTAATTTTTTTTTTTAATCATAGCAAAAACAAGTTGACTCGAACTTGTCTTTTCTGGTTCAATTTAATACGGTTTTGAACTCATTGAGCATTTTACTTCTATTTTTAATTATATGGGCCTTTTGGACCATAAATCTGTTTCTCAATTTAATAATACAATCACATATAATAATATGTTTATATATAATTCAACAACTACAAATATTAAAAAATATACAAAAAAAAAAAAAAAAAAAAAAAAATTGTTGACAATATCTATTAATCCGGAACTACCTGGGAGTCATTTGCCCAACTCCAAGCTCGTCCATCTACCAACCGAGCTACTCCCCTGTTGGCTAAAAATATATACATTTAACTTAATAATATAAACAAAACAGTCCATAGTACATTCCATTATAATTCAAAATATAATCTTTAATACACATAATAATAACAATTATAATTGAATGTTAATATCATGGTCCAAATTGAAATTCATTTTTGTTCTTCCATTTCCAAAACAATAGTCATTCTTTCACTGTTTGTAAAATATATATATATAGTCATTCTTTCACTTCGATAACAACATAAAATTGGAGGAAAAAAACAAAGTCCAAATTGAAGTTCATTTTTGTTCTTCCATCTCCAGAACAATAGTCATTCTTCTACTTCAACAACAACATAAAGCTTGAGAGAGAGAAAAAGAAAAATAAACAAATGTTTAAGACTTAAAATTGAAATAACAAGTAAAACACACACATACCGTATTAAGAAGGCTCGAATGCTTACCCTCATGCCTCACTTCTCAAATTTAATCAAATGACATACTTGTCAATCATATGCGAGAGTCTAATTCAACCATTGTCACTCACTGCAACAAAATTAATTTTTTGAGTGAATTTAATTTGTTTGATTCATATACACAAATGGGTTTTTGGTTATGGATGGCTTTGGATTCATATTTCATTTTTCACATCCCAAAATAAATTTTGAATCTTTTTTCTCTTTTTTATGTTATATATGTAACATTAGATACTGACATTATATGGTTAAACGAATATATTTTAAACTTTCTCGTAAGATATAGATTGAACGATAATATTATTAATGAATCATGGTGTGATACAAAGGCGAACAATTCATAATGATCACATATACATAATTATTATTATTTTTTGAACAACCAAGTTTATTCATCGGCACCGTCGGAAAAAACGCACCAAACCAGGCCAGCAAAAGCAACAGCCGAAACCACAAAACAAGACAAAACCCAAAAAAGCAAGAAGCAACAGCAAACAAAAACAACAACAACAGCACCCCAGAGCAAAGCAAAACAAAAGCGAAAAGAGTAAAACCAAGACAAAAAAACAGAGCAACAAGGAGCATCAGCCATAATCCCAGATTATGTTATCACCATTCCTTGCCGAACCACTCTTCGCAAGCCTATCAGCAAATGAGTTGCTTGATCTTGAATTAAAAGTGACACAAATATCTCCATGGTTTAACAGACAATTCCGAATGTCTAAAATTAAACCAACATGCTCCAGACTTCCTATGCCATCAGAGTTAATCCAAGAAACAGCCTGCTTAGAATCGCTAACTACCTCAATCTCCTTGAGAGCTAGAGAATGAGAAACAGAGCACATAGACACCGCCTTATGAATAGCCAACAATTCTGCAGAAATAGCATCCGAGGTACCAGCAGAAAGAGAGAAGAGACCTAACACCCTTCCAGAATTGTCTCTTAGAACCCCTCTTAAACCAGAATTGCCAAGGTTACCTCTCAACGAACCATCAACATTGAATTTTAAGACATCACATCTGGGAGGAACCCAGGCCTTCGCAAAAAAACACTTCGCGGGAACAGGCTGAATACAACTTTCCTTGAGATTTAACAACATAGTAGAAATAAGAAGGATAGAACCTTTCCCATGGTGCTTGAACCACCACATGACACGGAATTTAACTGTATCCGAAGCCTGAATAACATCCGTCATGGTATCCTTGAAAACCTTCAGATTTTGAGCTTCCCAAATCGTCCAAGATAAGGCACAAAAAAGGGAGTTCCAGGCACAGCCATACTTGCCCGGGGACACAAATCAGGCCAGTCAATAAACCAATCGGATAGAGAAAAAGGAACATAGTTGACCACATCCCACCAATCCATACACATGTTCCATAGCCTCCACGACCAAGAACACTTCAAAAAAAGATGGTTAATCAATTCTTCCTCCTTATTGCATAAAACACATAGCAACGAAGGAGAGGGATTAAACCCAAAGATCGCCATGACTTGACGAACAAGAACTCTACCACGAAGGAGCTACCATAAGAATATTTCAACTTTAGGAGGACTAATGCCTTGCCAGATTCGTCTCAGATCCCACTGATAAGCCATCAAGGACTCTTCCAATTCGTTGTGAAAAGATCCCATCATGAACATACCATTCGAGCGAAACTTCCAAGCTAAAGTATCCGAAATCGAGTTGCGAATTGTTATACAATCTAGTAAGCTCCTGAAGACCTTCCACTGATCTAGTTCCTAGTCAAACGGAGGCCTCCATAAAGGCACATTCCACACCCAAGACGAATCTTGCCAGCCCCCAAAGTCACAAACAGCACCAGATTTCTTCTCAACCAGGGTGAAAATTCTCGAGCACGCCACTTTTATTTGAATATTGTCACCATCTCTGATATTCCAGAAATTAACTCTTCGACCATCTCCAACTACAACTTTCAAACCATCCTTCAAGACTTTCCCCGAGGTCGTTCCTTCCTTGAAAAGACCAGCCATAGCCTTTACGAAAGGTGAAACATAATTTAGGCCATTCCAATCCCAATCAATACCATTGGAAGGAACCCGATACTAGCACGCAAAACTCTCCTCCAAAGTGCCTTGGTCTCAATTTCAAACCTCCAAACCCATTTAGAAAGCATGCTACTATTCTTGTGACTCATCCTTCCAATGCCCAAACCTCTTTGTCTCTTGCTTCTACACATGGAATCCCAATCAACCGAATGTAATTTTCTTTTTTCCACTCCGTCTCCCTGAAAGAAAGCATGTTGGATCTTTTCAATGGCAAGAGCCACCCCCACTGGAACTTTGAAAACCGAGAAAATATATGTCGGGATGCTAGACAAAACCGCCTTGATGAGAATCAACCTCCTTCTTTTGTTTAAAAATTTTCTTTTCCATGGCGCCATTCTATTTTCAATAGACTTCACAAGAGGATTCTAGATATTTCTGGTATTAGATTTGGCACCAAACAGGAGACCAAGATAAATTATTGGGAGCGGGCTTCTCTACAATTAAAAGCATTCGCCTAACCACTATCCACTGAGTTACATCTCCCAATCTTTACCAAGCAAGACTTATGAAGGTTAATCTCAACTCTACCGCAAATTCGAAGCATCTAAGAATTCTTTTAGCATTTAGGAGGAACTCCAACTTAGGCTTGAGGAAAAGGATAGTGTCGTCCACGAATTGTAAGTGAGATATGTGGATTGAATCACCAAATGTTGCCCTACCCACCAAACCCATACCCACAGCCTTTTTCAGAAGGCAACTCAACCCTTCTGAAATGATGTTGAAAAGAAAATGAGAGAGAGAATCACCTTGCCTAAGGCCTCTCTCCACTCCAAACTGAGGAGTAAGGCCCCCATTACCAAAATTGAGAGCAACGCTGTTGAAATACAACTTCTCATCCACTTTCTCCATCTTTTCCCAAACCCCATATTATTCATCATGGCTTCTAGAAAATCATGATTTACATTATCATAGGCCTTCTCGAAGTCCAACTTTATAAGTAGGCCACCATCACCATCCCGTTTTCACATTTGAATAATTTCTTTGACAATCATAAAACTGTCAAAATTTTGTCTATTCTTTACGAAGGCCATCTGGGTTTCACCAATAACCGATCTCATCACCCTTTTTACCCTATTAGCTAACACTTTGGCCAAAACCTTGTACATTGAGCCCACCAGGCTAATAGGTCTAAAGTCCTTCAAGGACTCTGATTTTCCCTTCTTCGGAATGAGGGCAATGAAGGTTTTATTAATATCTTTAACGATAGAGCTATCTTCATAAAAACCATGGATGAAACGCATAAAATCATCTCTGATAACCGTCCAATTGGTTTTGACAAAGTTTAAATTAAGGCCATCGGGCCCCGGAGCCTTATTGTCATCACAACAACAAACAGCATACCGAACTTCCTCTTCGTTAAACGGATACTCTAAGTTCCGACTATCACCCTCATAAAGGTGATTCGTGCCCAAACGTCTTATCACTAGCCTTTGCCAAGGAACTTCCTTAAAGTGATTTTTGAAGAAGTTGAAAATCCTCTCTCTTACCAAGTTAGGAGCCGAGACTCTAACACCTTCCAAGCTGATATCAGCAACAAAATTTCTTCTTATTTTCCCATTTGCCATGCTGTGGAAAAACTTGGAATTTTTGTCTCCCTCCTTCAGCCACTTAATTCTTCACTTTTGGCGCCACATCTGCTCTTCTTTTCGAATGCCTCTCCACATATTCGTCAAAATGTATATCCTCTGATTACGCAACATCTCAGTCCACCCTTCCGAAATTGCCTTTATTTCCATTGCTTCTAGCCGAGCCTCACTTGATTGAAGAGAGAAAGAATTCCTTTCCTTGGACATGAGACAGTTTTTCATACTAACCTTGGCTGATTTTAGCTTTGAAGACAGTACAAAGCCTTGAGGACCTACTACCTTGTTAGCTAGCCACCCATCCACAGCAAATTTCATCACCTCACTATCTTCCAGCCATTCGTTATAAAAACGAAAGAGGTAAGGACCTCAATCCTCTATCAGTTCATCAATCAAAATAGCACTATGATAAGAGATACCTTTAGAAAGGCCTTTTTAGAGTAACTTTAGGAACCAAAAGAGAAACCAAGGCGAAACCAGAAATCTATCAAGCCTTGCCCAGGCAACCCGCTTCCTATTATTGGACCAAAGTATAGGAGACACCATGAAGAGGAAGATCAATCACCTTAGCTTAGAGAATAAAGGAATTGAAGCTTCTCATTGAACCTATGTTGTTCTCACCCCCTTTTCTCTCCGAAACATTTAGAACTGTATTAAAGTCCCCACCGATGCACCACGGCATAAGGAAGGAAGATTGAGCAATTAGAATAAACTCCCAAAGCTCCTTTCTTTCGGTTTCCACATTCGGCGCATATACATTGCAAAAAAGAGTCTTTTTTGCTTGCCTTACCAGAACCCTAACCAAAATAATACACCTATCATTCTTAATGCACGCTTTAACCTCAAAAGCCTCTTCATTCCAAAGTGTGATCAAACCACCAGCCAAACCATCATCATCAACACCCATACCTCTTCAAAGCCAACTACCACCAATGTCCCTAATAATACTGTTATCAAAATGACTCAATTTGGATTTTTGGAGCATCAACACCATCAAATTGTGCTTTCCCACCACTTTTCTCACCACCTTTTTCTTCTCAACCCTACCCAAACCCCTTATATTCCAAGTTATCGCTAATATAAAAGAGAAAGAGTTCACACACCTGATAGAACCAATCGGTTTAACAAGCATCATCATGTCTGCACCGCTGAACATCTTCTTGTTCTCTGTTGGCTAACACCATTGCAATTTCATATTCTTTTCCATTGAAGTCGAAGCCTAAAGCTGCCCTAGTCTCTATAACTTTGGTCACTTCCTCATCAAAATCCCATTGCCTTTGTAAATTATTATGATCCTAATCCTGGCTACCAGCTTTGGCCTCTTTTCCTCCCTTTAGAAAATTCGTAAAACCGCCCCTAGCTATTCCTTCCTCAATAACTTTAGTAATTTCCACCGCCAAATTCCATTTGACAGGGAAATCTTATCTTTCTACATTTTCGGCTTCTTGATCAGCCATGTTCTCTCTTATTTTGGAATTCCTTACTCTCATCCTATGACACTTGGAAGGAACACCCACCTTACCACCTTAGCGTTTCTTAGGAGTCTTCGGGGGGATATCAACACCTAGACCATTACCTTCAGAAGAAACCGAGCTCTGGCTGTCGTTTGTAATTGGATTATTCTTATTAGAGACGAAACATTCCTCCATTCTGTCTTTGCTAACCACTGACGACCTTTCCTCCACAGAAACTACCAAGTTGTTAGGTTGATCCTGTTGGTCTTCATCATTCCAGGCTGTGAGGTCCACTATAATGTTAGAAAACTCCTTATGGGCTGAGTTTCCTAACCCCTCTTTTTGAACCAATAACCTTTGGCCTACTCCATCTTCCAAGTCAGATGAGTGGCCCATTCTATTTTCGTCCTGGTTAGGCCTAGTAAGAAACCCACCAGTTTTGAATTTAGAAGAGCATTCACCTTTCATCAGAAGTCTCCTCTAATATCAGAGCTAGGTGAGGAGCTCGATTCCTCAGATATAATAAGTTTGGAAGACTTTTTCCCAATCACCACAGCTTTTTGATAATATAGAGGAAGCCTAGCTGGCTTTGGTTTCCGAACCCACAGCCTTTTGCCCTTGTCAACCTCACTCAAATCTTCACTTACCCTTGAATTTTGAAATTTTACACTCTTGAAATGGAGTCCACTTGCACTTATATCTGACTTGCCTACCTTCCTATT
This sequence comes from Acer yangbiense, assembly GCA_008009225.1. Lineage (NCBI taxonomy): Eukaryota > Viridiplantae > Streptophyta > Magnoliopsida > Sapindales > Sapindaceae > Acer > Acer yangbiense. The sequence continues at coordinate 18,391,982 of CM017773.1, read as the reverse complement.
GCCTTTTCTGCGTAAATACTAAACCATATGATAGCCTTTTTGCTTCCTAGCCTCACCAATATTCTGACACCTGACTACTTCTTCCCTATCCATGCCCTCCTGATGCTTTTCTTCAGAAACAGCATTTCGACTATCCAATGAAGAATTACAAATCTTCAAATTATCCTTAAATAGGCCTGAAATGGGCAAAGTATCCTGAAGATCCAAGAATTGGCCTAACCATGAAGAGGCAATTGGTTTATGATCAATCTCCATTCCTACCAGATGTGACCTTTCTTCCACTGAAACTCTGATGTTGAACTTTCACGGCCAGTCCAGAGGGATCAGAGCTAAGATTATTCCTTTATCTAGCCTTTTCCTTGAGGAAGACTCCTTATCTATCCATAGAGTTTCACCGAACAAACTGCTCAATTTTAAGAAGAAGCTATCCTTCAAGCAGCTCATAGGAACGCCGAAAACATCTATCCAAGCTAGTTTTCCTTTGGAAGACCACCAACGACCAGCTCTACATTGACATAAAGCGGTCTTCCCAAAAGAAACGGTTGCTGATAAATCCCACTTTTTCGGCTTCAGTCTCAAAGCACCATAGAATGCTCTTATCTCCTAAGAAAGTAAAGGAGAAGACAAAATCCCTAAAAGACAACCTTCTATTCACACTTGAGACCGAGGAAAACTCCTTTAATGTGCCAACAGCACATATTAATAACCATTCCTCCATTGAGAGTTTTTTATTCCAGGACATTGAGAGACCAGAAATCTTTCTCATAACATCTTTCTCACCAGTTCCCACCATATTACCTTTCAAAACCTCCACAAAATATATATGGGTCCCTTGTCCTTCATGAGGAATTCGATCAAAAGAGCCTTAGAAACTTCCATTTATCTTAACACCCGGTTTATCAGTATCGTGCATCCCCTGTTGGTTCCACCCTTGGTCTATTAACTTTGCTCTTATTGGCCATCCGTAGACATGCATTCCGTCCACAATCTTTGCTACCTTGATAGCTTCTTCCTCCGAGTTAAAACAAATAAAAGCATAACTACTCTGCCGTGAGTTTAGTTTGGATGATAGAAAGACATCCCTAACTCTTCCAAACACCATGAAGACACTCCAAAGACAAGCCACATCCACCTTAGAGTTAAGATTTTCCACAAAGATTGAGAATAGATGTGACCTGAAATCTTTCCTTCCATCATAAGTCCTCGATCGCTTGAACCATCCACGCTCCTACAGCTTCCTTGACCAACAAAACGAGACTCTCTCTCACTACCTTTCTCTCTCCTCATTTTTATATTTATTGTTGTTATTTAATTTTTTAACATATACACAATTATTAATGAACCGTTATTCCAGGGATCCATTTAGTCACATATACACTATCACACATGTTCTCTTAAGTGCTGAAACATGATCAGTTTCAGCCTTGACGACAACGACTAACACTAGAGCAGCCACGACTGTATTCGTTAGCTTGTCGAGGAGGAGCATGCTTGTTCTGAACACTACACCCTGGTGCCGAATTACCATACAGTATGCATGGGTCAAGTACAGCTATGATTCTGGCAACACCAACTTGGACTTGGTTTGCCACCACCAAGCTAACCAAAGCCGAACACAATATCCATGACTTCATGTTCGATAGACTCATTTTGTTCTCTTTCTATTTCTTCTTTTCAATCTTTTGTCGTGCTGATTATGTTGTCTTCTGTGAGAGCTTCATTGTTGGGGGAAATATATATATATAGCTTTTAATATGTTAGGAATTAGCTTTAACGGAAGATGGTTACAACGTTTTTGCAATTGATATGGTACATGTTTTTTGGCATGATTTGGTTATATATGTTTGGGAAATTGTCTATATATATAGTCGATATTGTTACATAATAGTGTCTATTAGTTAGATTTTAACAAGATAATATATTTATTTAGCATAAAAATTCGGCAATTCATCTACCTGATTGAATTAGAAACTTCTAAGGTGTTTTTTTTTTTTTCAAGATTAGTAAACACTATATTTTTTTGGGTACATATATATACATATATATATATTTGGTTTGGTTTTTCACAAGGAAAAACCGTTCATGACTCATATAACCTCAGTTTTCATTTTTTAAATCGGATTGATTCGTCTTAATATTAACATGATTATCCGACTCAAACACGTATTTTAGATTCAGTTCGGTTTATCTTGGATCATAAAACCATACCCACCCCTAGAGACCACCATAGGCCACCTTCACCTCCATGAAGGTGGCCTCAAATTTCTTTTTCTTATGTTTTCTTCTTTTGCGTTGGATTTTATTTTCTTATCCGATTTCTCAATCTCCCACCCACTTCAACCACAATGTGAAACACCCAGCCCTAGAGAGAGAAAGTGTGAAAGAGAAGAGAATGGAGAGATGTCAGCTGAAACAAATTATAGCACGGTGTGTATAAAACTATCTAGAGGGGGTGAATAGATTTTAAGCTTATTACCCAATTTTTCGTGTTTAGTCAAAATTACGAAATTACCCCTAAATAGATAAAGCAATAAATCAAGTATAAAATGCATAAATTAAATAACACTTGATTTTTACCTGGAAACCCTCACGGGAAAAACCACGGGCTAGTAAGTAAGCCACACTCGAATCTCGAATCTCGAATCCACTAAATGTGTAAAACGATTACAACTTAATCCCGGAAGTAATCACACATCTACCTAATCCCGGTATGAGTGAACCTAGTCCGATTTGCTTGCGATCTAAGCAACCTAATCCCGGAAGCTACACACAAGACTTACTTTCTCAATGAAGAGAATAACACCCTAAGTGAATATATGAATATCCAAATGCAACATAGAGCAAGGGAAACCCTATATGCTTATCTAAGATGATTAATATGCAATTAGAACAATCCTAGATATTAAAACTAAATGACATGTTCAATCAAATAGTTTAGCTAATCAAGATTAAGCACAAAACCTAATTAGCTATCACAATACAACTTCTCAAACATACAACACACTAATCTCAATCTTGTATCAAAGGATATATAAATAACATACAAGAAATTAATTGAGATTGCTTGTTAAGAAAAACACAAAATATGTAAGATATTAGTGAAAAGCTTACCAAGCAAAGTGTGGTGAAGAATCCATGCAAAGAGACATCTAGATGATCTAGGATAATGCTAGATGATAATTGATGATCATGAAAAAGTGTTTGAGTGAATAAAAATTGAGCTCTTGGAATTTTTTCTTCTCTTGAAAAATATCCTAAGTATGAAATCTGAATATGAACTCTCTTGATTGACCTAAAGTCAAAGTGGCATATATATAGGAGGCAAAAATAAAGTGTGGTCGTTTTGAATAAGTTGGCCTGAAATTACCTTGGGCGCTGTACGTAGAGCGCTTCTGTACAGCGCCCCAACTCTGTTCTCTCGGAAAAACAGAGTGGCGCTGTACGAACAGCGCTTCTGTACAGCGCTCGTACAGCGCCTACCCAAAATGCATTAGACCTGATGCATTTAAAATACAATTGCAATCAGGTCTTGATCGGGCGCTATACGAACAGCGCTTGTGTACAGCGCTTGTACAGCGCCTCAACAAAATGCACCAGACCTGATGCATTAAAATGACCATTTTTGCATCAGGTCATTTGGGCGCTGTTCGAACAGCGCCTTGTAGAGCGCTTTGAACAGCGCCCTTTACAATGCAAGAAATCCAAGGCTATGCATGACAATGCAATGGACAATGCAATGAGCAATCAAACTAACATGCAAGAAGAGATGAAAATAAGCATTAATGCACAACAATAAGAAACACAACATACAAAGATTAAACATATGCATAAGTTGTGAGTGTTTGCAACTATCTCTTCAAGACAAGTAAGCACATAGAAATTTACCTTCGGTGCTTATCAACACAAGGTCTTCAAAGGGCTTCGAACAATAAAACCAACACCTAAGCTACCCTTACAAAGAACCCCCAACATGTGGTTTGTCCACGAAATGAGCCAATCAACAAATGGGAACCTTACATCAGCGATGGGAAGAATTGATTGGTGTCGAAGAAGAAGAAGATTTGTTTCAGCCGAAGATGAGAGAGAAAGAGAAAAAGAGATAGAATATGCAAAATTGATGGCAGAAAAGAAGAAGGAAAATCAAATATTGTTTTCCTATTTTCACAATCTGATCTCCAAAACAGTTTTCTTATTGTTTCGATTTCCTTACTTTTGTTCAGTTTTATTTTCATTTAATTACTTTACATCTCTTTTCCATTTCTCGTTTCAAATTTTCTAAACAGCGCTATTTAAAATGGGTAATATTAAAATAAAATGGATTTTCTTTAGAAATTTAATTTGTTTTAAAATGGAATATCTTTAGAATATAAGTGCCAAAACATAAAAGGGATAATTTTGAAACAAAAATGAAGTGTTTTTAGAATTTTTTTTTTTTTAAATTAAATGTTTAGAATGGAGTGTCTTTAGAAATGAACTGTAAAAAGAAAAACATTGAATTGTTAGGAGAAACTCTTATGAGAAAAAAAAAACAAACAAACAAACAAACAAATTTTTAAGACTTAAAATTGAAATAACAAGTAAAACACACACATACCGTATTAAGAAGGCTCGAATGCTTACCCTCATGCCTCACTTCTCAAATTTAATCAAATGACATACTTGTCAATCATATGCGAGAGTCTAATTCAACCATTGTCACTCACTACAACAAAATTAATTTTTTGAGTGAATTTAATTTATTTGATTCATATACACAACTGGGTTTGTGGTTATGGATGGCTTTGGAATCAAATTTCATTTTCACATCCCATAATAAATTTTGAATCGTTTTTCTCTTTTTTATGTTATATATGTAACATTAGATATTGACATTATATGGTTAAACGGATATATTTTAAACTTTCTCATAAGAGATAGATTGAACGATAATATTATTAATGAACCGTGATGTGATACAAAGACGAACAATTCATAACGATCACATATACACAATTATTAATGAACCGTTATTCCAAGGATCCATTTAGTCACATATACACTGTCACACATGTTCTCTTGATTGTTGAAACATGATCAATTTCAGCCTTGACGACAGCGACTAACACTAGAGCAGCCGCGACTGTATTCGTTAGCTTGCTGAGGAGGAGCATGCTTGTTCTGAACACCGCACCCTAGTGCTAAGTTACCAGACAGTTTGCATGGGTCAACTGTAGCTATGATTCTGGCTGCACCAACTTGGACTTGGTTTGCCATCACCAAGCTAACCAAAGCCAAACACAATATCCATGACTTCATGTTCGATAGACTCATTTTGTTCTCTTTCTATTTCTTATTTTCAATCTTTTGTTGTGCTGATTATGTTGTCTTCTGTGAGAGCTTCATTGTTGGGGGTATTATATAGAGAGAGCTTTTAATATGTTGGGAATTAGCTTTAACGGAAGATGGTTACAACGTTTTTGCAATTGATATTGGTACATGTTTTTTGGCATAATTTGGTTGTATATGTTTGGGAAATTGTCTATATATAGTTGATATTGTTACATAATAGTGTCTATTAGTTAGATTTTAACAAGATAATATATTTATTTAGCATACAAATTCGGCAATTCGGCAATTCATCAACCTGATTGAATTAGAAACTTCTAAGGTGTTTTTTTTTTCTTTTTAAGATTAATAAATACTATATATTTTTTTTGGTATATATATATTTGGTTTGGTTTTTCACAAGGAAAAACCGTTCATGACTCGTATAACCTCAGTTTTCATTTTTTAAATTGGATTGATTCGTCTTAATATTAACATGGTTATTCGACTCGAACACGTATTTTAGATTCAGCTCGGTTTATCTTGGATCATAAAACCATACCCACCTCTAGAGACCCCCTTCACCTTCATGGAGGTGGGCTCAAATTATTTTTTTTCTTATGTTTTCTTCTTTTTCGTTGGATTTTATTTTCTTATCCGATTTCTTTTCAATTGTCCTCGTTTCTTTTTTCTTGATCGATTTCTCTTTGATTGTTTTTCAATTTTTGTCAACTTTATTGATGCTTTTTTTAATTTCTCTAACAAGATGAGGTTGATCTAGTTGTATATTACTCACACTTACATGAGGTTGTGGGAGTCCTCCCCCTAAAAAAAAACCCGAATTTATGTAATACTTCAAAAAAAAAATCTGATTTTTTCTATTTTTATTTTATTAACCAAAATATTTTATATAATTTATCTCAATGGTAAAATTTCCTTTCCCTTGGCCGTTATTCACAAACAAAGGTTCCTAGGGATGATGTGGTTAGTCTTGCGCAGGCCTCTTTGGTTTTTGGATCCCGTGCTTCCAATTCTTATGCTGATGCTCTGGCAAAAAAAGGTTCAAGGGATGATGTGGAGATGTTGTCTTGGAGTGACATTTGAGTTTTGTTTGGGGTTGCTCTCTTTTTTTCTTTGTTCCTTTGTTTGTTGTTGCTCTACTTTGTTGCTTCTTTTGATGTTCTGTGGGGTTTTTACTGGTGTTTGTGTTTGCTCTGGCTTGTGGCCTTAATAAAATTGCTTGCCTTTTAAAAAAAAAAACAAAGGTTCCTAGGGGAACTTTGAGTAATTAAATGATATTTAGTTGCATAGTGCAATTACACTATATGTTTGGGTTGATAATGCAATTATTCTTTTTTAAAGTGAAGTATTAAATTATTAATAGATGTTTAGTGAATTCTTAATAGCATCACTCATAAAAAGAGGTATTTGCAAAAATAACCAGCTACAAGCCTACAACTACTAAAAATGATTTTTAACTAATATGTATTGTTTTTCGTGTATTTAATCCTATGAAATGTTTAATGTTCAAGGAACACCCATGTGAAAAACGTCAAAAACATCAATCTCCCACCCACTCAGTGGCGTAGCCAGGATTTCTAACATGGGGGGGCTAGACTAAAAAGTAGTTAAAATTTTTATAATATATATATTTTTTGAAGTATTCTAAGAACTATTAACAATACATGTATGGCTCGGATATCTACTCCCATAACGGGAGATAACTACTCTCACAACCCGTGAAGAAAACTCTCCACACATGCTTGTAAAATACGCATGGTGAGATATGAATCTTTCACCACTTATGTGGAAGAGAGGTGCACTACCAGCTTTACTAAGAGGTAATGTGCAAAATGGACGCGGGCTTTACCCTTCAAAATGAATATACTATAAAAAATGTAATCGGAAAATAAATAACAGTAAAATAAAAAATAAAAACTTACAATACAAATGCATCACTATTGTATTTGAGTGGTACCCTAGGAGGACTCATATCACAAAATTCATCAATTATCATAGCCGGATCAATTACCATTCGGCTTGGAGATGTTGAATTTGGTGTCTTGGTGATTAAATAGAACCATGCTCTCTAAATTTTAGCTCAATTTTAGCTATTTTAGTTAGCAACTCACTCCAACCATCCTCTCCATTATAGCTATTTGTTAATATTTTAATATTTTCTTAAAAATTGTGAAAATAAGAGAGAGAAGACAAATCAACTTTAAAATATTTTTTTAAAAAAATTAGAGAGAGAAATAGGGAGCTTGAAATGGCTCCCTATTTTTGGAGAGCCTCTTGGTGGTTCTCTAAAATAGGGAGCCATTTAGGGAGCCTCCTTAAAGATGCTCTTAGGATTTGTTTTTAACTTAGTTTCTCTTTTGGAAAAGTTGTCTTCTTGTTAAAGAAAACTATTTGAGTAGTTACTCTGAACTAAGTGAAGTATTTGGACTAAATAATTTAAAACTTCACATTTGGGCTGAAAATAAATATCCTAAATACGTGGGCCAAAAAGAAATTGACAATATAAGTTAATTTAATAAATATACTGTTTACGTTTGCCAACCTTTGAACCATTGTCTTTACTTAAAAAGTTGAGGTCTCAACCACCAAGCAAATTCAAAGGTTTGCAGTTAATTTAATACATATAATATATATATAATTTTTTTTTTGAAAAGTTTGGATCGGGCTACAGCCCAGTGTAGTCTCCACTTGCCTCCGCCCTTGCACCCACTTCAACCTCAATGTGGAACACCAAGCCCAAGAGAGAGAAAGTGTGAGAGAGAAGAGAAGGGAGAGATGCTAGCAATGGGAAGAAGTGATTGGTGTCGAAGAAGAAGAAGATTTGTTTCAGCCGAAGATGAGAGAGAAAGAGAAAAAGAGATAGAAGATGCAAAATCGATGGCAGAGAAGAAGAAGGAAAATCAAATATTGTTTTCCTATTTTCACAATTTGATCTCCAAAACAGTTTTCTTATTGTTTAGATTTCCTCACTTTTGTTCAGTTTTATTTTCAATTAATTACTTCACATCTCTTTTCCATTTCTCGTTTCAAATTTTCTAAAGAGCGCTATTTAAAATGGGTAATATTAAAATAAAATGGATTTTCTTTAGAAATTTAATTTGTTTTAAAATGGAATGTCTTTAGAATATAAGTGCCAAAACATAAAATGGATAATTTTGAAAAAAAAAAAATGAAATGTCTTTAGAATTTTTTTTAAAAAGAAAATTAAATGTTTAGAATGGAATGTCTTTAGAAATGAAGTGTAAAAAGAAAAACATTGAATTGTTAGGATAAACTCTTATGAGAAAAAAAAAATAAAAAATAAACAAATGTTTAAGACTTAAAATTGAAATAACAAGTAAAACACACACATACTGTATTAAGAAGGCTCGAATGCTTACCCTCATGCCTCACTTCTCAAATTTAATCAAATGACATACTTGTCAATCCTATGCGAGAGTCTAATTCAACCATTGTCACAACAACAACAACAACAACAACAACAACAAAATTTGAAACATCATATTATTGAAAATAAAAGCCCATTCAAGGCAATACAAAGATCAAGACCAGAAGAAACGAACACCGGCAGCAAAAAACCACACTCGATCTAAAACAAACAGAAGGCAGAACAGCAAAAATAGAAAAACCCCAACACAATAAATGTGCCACACGGCACCAGACACGAACAACCCCCACTGAAGCCGGCAACATACAGGACTGCAATAAAATTAAAACAAAACCACTCAAAACACTAGAGAAGAAACAAATACAGAACCAGAGCCTCAGAAAGCGCATACACCAGAACCAACAAAATTAATTTTTTGAGTGAATTTAATTTGTTTGATTCATATACACAACTGGGTTTTTGGTTATGGGTGGCTTCGGATTCAATTGTATGGATTCATATTTCATTTTTCACATCCCACAATAAATTTTGAATCTTTTTTCTCTTTTTTATGTTATATATGTAACATTAGATACTGACATTATATGGTTAAACGGATATATTTTAATCTTTCTCATAAGATATAGATTGAACGATAATATTATTAATGAACCATGGTGTGATACAAAGGCGAACAATTCATAACGATCACATATACACAATTATTAATGAACTGTTATTCCAGGGATCCATTTAGTCACATATACATTGTCACACATGTTCTCTTGATTGTTGAAACATGATCAATTTCAGCCTTGACGACAGCGACTAACACTAGAGCAGCCGCGACTGTATTCGTTAGCTTGCTGAGGAGGAGCATGCTTGTTCTGAACACCGCACCCTGGTGCCGAATTACCAGATAGTTTGCATGGGTCAACTGTAGCTATGATTCTGGCTGCACCAACTTGGACTTGGTTTGCCACCAACAAGCTAACCAAAGCCAAACACAATATCCATGACTTCATGTTCGATAGACTTATTTTGTTCTCTTTCTATTTCTTCTTTTCAATCTTTTATTGTGCTGATTATGTTGTCTTCTGTGAGAGCTTCATTGTTGGGGGTATTATATATAGAGAGCTTTTAATATATATGTTGGGAATTAGCTTTAACGGAAGATGGTTACAACGTTTTTGCAATTGATATTGGTACATGTTTTTTGGCATAATTTGGTTATATATGTTTGGGAAATTGTCTATATATAGTTGATATTGTTACATAATAGTGTCTATTAGTTAGATTTTAACAAGATAACATATTTATTTAGCATACAAATTCGGCAATTCATCTACCTGATTGAATTAGAAACTTCTAAGGTGTTTTTTTTTTTTAAGATTAATAAATACTATATATTTTTTTGGTATATGTATATTTGGTTTGGTTTTTCACAAGGAAAAACCGTTCATGACTCGTATAACCTCAGTTTTCATTTTTTAAATCGGATTGATTCGTCTTAATATTAACATGGTTATCCGACTCGAACACGTATTTTAGATTCAATTCGGTTTATCTTGGATCATAAAACCATACCCACCCCTAAAGAGCCATGAAGGTGGCCTCAAATTTCTTTTTCTTATGTTTTCTTCTTTTGCGTTGGATTTTATTTTCTTATTCAATTTCTTTTCGATTGTCCTCGTTTTTTTTTTCTTGATCGATTTCTCTTTGATTGTTTATCAATTTTTGTCAACTTTAGTGATGTTTTTTTTTTTTTTTCAATTATTCTTATTTTTCTAACAAGATGAGGTTGATCCGGTGATATATTACTCACACTTACACCATAAGGTTGTGGGTTCGAGTCCTCCCCCTAAAAACGACCCGAATTTATGTAATACTTGAAAAAAAAAATCTGATTTTTCTATTTCTTGTTTTTTTTTTAATAACCAATATATTTTATATAATTTATCTCAATGGTAAGATTTTCTTTCCCTCGGCCGTTATTCACAAACAAAGGTTCCTAGGGGAACTTTGAGTAATTAAATGATATTTAGTTGCAGAGTGCACTTACACTATATGTTAGGGTTGATAATGCAATTATTCTTTTTTAAAGTTAAGTATTAAATTATTAATAGATGTTTAGTTAATTCTTAATAGCATCACTCATAAATAGAGGTATTTGTAAAAATAACCAGCTACAACTATTAAAAATTGTTTTTAACCAATTTGGATTGTTTTTCAAGTATTTAATCCTATGAAATGTTTAATGTTCAAGGAACACCCATGTGAAAAAAGTCAAGAACATCAATCTCCCACCCACCTCAATCTCAATGTGAAACAGCCAGCCCTAGAGAGAGAAAGTGAGAGAGAGAGAGAGAGAGAAGAGAAGGGAGAGATGTCAATGATGGGAAGAAGTGATCGGTGTCGACGAAGAAGAAGATTTGTTACAGCCGAAGATGAGAAAGAAAGAGAAAAAGAGATAGAAGAAGCAAAATCGACGGCAGAGAATAAAAAGGAACATCGGAGAAGAGGAATCGCCACCGGAGTGGAGTTGTTGAAAAAAAAAAAAAAAAGTTTGCCTTATTTCAAGCCCAACGTGAAATAAGTTAGTGGAATAAGCCCTATTAAAAAAAGTCTAGCCTAACGTTATAATAGGTGATACAATATTTTCTTTCATATCAAGGGTATTATTGTAATTATTTGGATATGAGGTAAAATAAATTTTTCTCAAGGTTAAAACCTTGAGAAACATATACTTGATTTAAAACAATAATTAATAATTGTACAAGATTATTTTTAACAACATCCTCTCTAAAAATATATGTAATTTGGTACAAAAACCTAGTAAGACAACCATGCTACTATGACATAGTTACACCAACACCGTCCAATATGGCTTGGTAGTAAAAAACATTCATTCAGTTTTGCAATGTTTCAAGTTCAAATCGCCGTAAAATAATAATAATAAATAAATAAATAAAAACCATAGTCGCACAGAAAGGATTAGGTAATTTAGCTATCCATTAATACTATTGTGACAATTGATAACCATTGGATAATAATTGAATATACATGTAACTAGATACAATTATATTATTTCTAATATTTACATTGGAAAATTATCGAATTGCATACATGTAACTAGATGCAATTCTACATTCTATAATATCTAGACCCCAGCACTGCAGCAAAATTCTCTCATAATTTTTACTTTGGCATGCCAAATTTTGATTACCAAGCGTTGTCCTTTAACAACTGAAGAGACGAAAAGTACAAGACTATCACCATATTTGCAATTGTATATATTTAATACGACATTGTATAATAATATAATGTCTTACAAAAATCAGAAACAAGTAGCTAGGCTAGATAAACTTGGATTAGTTAAAAAATAACCAGTATTGGTAGACAACTTTTTGATTGCCCAAACTAAACTTGAGAATTTTTATTTCTCCTTTTGTTTTAAATTACGGGCATTAATGTGCAATACAAGTAACAAAAATGTTAAAACAATCGATGGATCATAACTTTATGGGGGTAAAATGAAAAGTGCCTCAGAATACTCTTTTCACTATAATAAGCTTTTAGTTTTAGCCACAAGTGTACTACTCAACTCTTCTCTATAATATTAATGTTCTTAACCCAGCCAACCATTTTGATTTACAGTCAATTACGGATATCAGAATCACAAATCCTATCAAACTTGTCCGATAAATACCATATGTAGCAAACGGACATACCTGCAGGTTTTGTAAGAGCAGAAAAGAAAAGGAAACTATTATTAACAAGATGATAGAGAAGAAAACTAAACAATTTGAGAAAGTAAGCCCTTTTTTAATTTATCGGAGTTTGCCCAGAGCAAATATGGTTGAAAATCTTCAACGGCAAGAAATTGAGGGATAACAATCAATTAACAACTCAGATAAAATAAAAGAAACTTACACCGATTATGTCCCTACAAGAAACTCTCAATGTCAATTTCCACAAAGGAGCATGGATCAGGAATGTCGAAGTTATTCAAAACCTGAAAGGCAAATAAAATACCGTAGTTGATATTTTTGTTCAAGTTGATTTTAAATCCAAGTTCTCTGAATATCACAGGAATGACTTTCACTTCAATTAACAAGTGAATTATGGCAGAAAAAAGAGTGATAAAACAGGAGATCAGTAATACTCTTGTTAATTGAAGTGAAAGAGTGATAAATAGCTACAACTGCTGAATTTGTGTTTGTGTTTCCACTGTACATACATATATAACCATGCTCAAACTAGAGTTCAACAGAAAATGAATAAGCAATATCTTATAGCCACAAAAAAAAAAAAAAAAAAATGAGGTTGGCAATCACACATACAACTCAGCACATTATGTGAAGGACTCGAAACTGATTTCAATTTATGGTAACTAGATTACACTAGAGCAGCATCAGCTGATAGCATACCATAACATCAATTGCCATAAAGACTAATATTATATAGCCAAATTGATGCAAATCATAATGTAATTTCTAGCATGAGATTACTCTGACTGATAACAAGTACCTCAGGGTGCACGATACCAAAAATGCCAATACGCTTCCTTTTGTAAATAATGCTAGCTTGTCTACCCGGAAGAAACTCAGGCTCCTTCAAGACACCAAGACAGTGGATTAATTAAATACTAAAGAATACTCTTAAGTAGCACAAAGAAATATCACCAAAAAGAAGAAGCTTACATCTGAACGCTGTATATAGTACCCTGTATCATCACCAACCGGCACAAAAGGAGTCCCTATAACCTCCATTATTCTGTCCACCAGGCAATGAATCAGCTGCAAAGAAAAAGGATTTAGAAGTCAAATTAATTCACCGGTTATTAATAACAGTAAATCTCTTAAATAGAATAATGGTTTTCCTAGACCAAAGTTGCATCCATATTTCGAAAAATGAAGACAGTTTGCACAAAATTACAGAGCCAAAAATTGTTATTGTAAGTGACTTTAGCAAACCAAACTTTCACAAATTCTCTCTTTTTACTTTATTTTCCGATCCTCGAATTATATATCCAAGTCTACCTACCAATTCCTTTTAACATATTATAGAGCGAATTAGTTTTATTTCAAAGGCGAATATATTTCTTTTAAAGATGTAATCATAACATTAATTTTTCCACAAACCAGTAAGGAACAATACGATGCCACAGACCGTTGTTCTAAGTATGCCTGCTTGGGCTTTGAACAATAATGCGATGCCACAGACAAATTTAAGTGAAATTGATTAATGAAATGCAAAACAAGCTACAGTTGAGCAAACTTCAAGCAATTAGCTGGCATACTTACAACAATGGTCAATGGCTCAACAACTAACACGCATAAACTATAGAGTGCCAAAGCCATAGTATTTAATTATTAACAGCTCCATACATCACATAAAATGTACAACTTCTCTTTTAGCTGTTCCAAAATATTGTCAAAATAAAATCAAAATAGCAATCATTGTCTGATTGTAAATTTTACCACTAGGACAACAATTTGGAATTATTATTTAAGATTGAGGACAAAATTGCCATATAGATACATTATCATTCAGCGTATTCAATGCTTCTTCTCTATTATTATTTGGGTAAGAAAACTAAGGTAACTAAGGTCTAAATGGAATATGTGTGTGTATGTGCAATATATTTGAGACTTGAGAGCAGGTTTTGCAAGTATATAAAATTAAACTAAAGGAAAAGGAAAAACAAAGCTACGACAGACATTGCAGTAACAATTTGTGGTCTAACCCCACCCTTACTTTAAACAATTTTTTTAACTCAAGTTCAGCAATATCATCCATAAACCATAACTAAAACTCATCATTCACATGAGAGTTAATGTGGTTCTATTTCTCAATCATTTTAACATGCTCCAATGGACCAAGGTTAGAAAGATTGAGAAAATCAGGGGATACCCATTACACCACAATTCAGAAGAAGAAAAACAAAAAGAAGAGAGATTTCAAGAATCAAGGCATTGCAGATATATAGCCAATCATTAATTCCACAATTATGACATTTTTTTTATTAAATAAAAAATAAAAACACAATAATATTTAAAAATTATCACCAGAAAATCAAATCAACCATAACTATACCTAATTTACAGATTGTAATATCATTAGCAAATATGTGAGAAAAGTACCTCAAAACCTGAGTTAGCACCACAATAAAGGGCTGCGAGTTGGCGACGATTTGACGCGCCAACATCTTTCTTCTCATCCAACAGAACTACATCACCAACTTCAAAAATCTAGAAAGCAAACCTATAAATCAGGAAAGCTTTCTCACAGAGAACACAACCGAAATACTACTGATAGGCAAGCAATTTCAATGAATGGAATTAAAAGTTTAAAACAACCCAAGTGCTTGTGAAGTATAGGCAAGGAAACCATCTTAGACTATTTTGAAATTTAATCATATGAAAATATAATTTTTCAATCATATGAAATTTAACTCACCTATTTTGTTAAAAACATGTATATAGAATTCGATTAAAAACAAAAATTCCCAAAAGATGTCATAAGGCAGATCTATGGGTATAAGATTAAGGCCACAACCACAAGGCAGATCAAGAGCCTATTAGAAAAATAAAAATTACCTTTATTGGCTTTGGATGGTCTTTGTTGTGTCCAACAGTTTTCAATATACCGGGCATCAGAGTGGTTCGAACAACCTGTGACAATAAATTAAGCAATCAAACCTTGAGTAAGTAATAAAGAAGTACAAAATCAGTCCGTCAGATAACAGATGCAAAACCACTACTAAGCACATCCAGAAAGTAACACAACCTCGGAGTGGAATCATGCAATCTTCTGTTGGGTAGAAAGTTTAATCATGTTAAAATAATGGGGAAAAACCTGGAATCAACTTGATTACAAAACTGATTCTTGGCTAAACCAAAGACAAGCTAAAATCTGATTTATTCTTAATTCATTTATAAGAATATATTAGTAGACATTATTATCAATTTATGTCCATTCAAGTCATAATTTCATAAATTAAGCTGAATTTGGCATCTAATATAAACACATATCCCACATCTTTTTTATTTAAAGCTTTTAATTTCTTCTTTGGATTTTGTTTTCTTTCTTTTTGTTTCTCCAATTTGAGTTTTGACAAGTTGAAGTCATGATAAAAACATGGTTAAATTTTAGAAAAATCTTTTATACATGTGACTTCCAAAAGTTCCAATCTTTTGTTTAAAGTTCTATTAATTTATCCAACTTTAACATGTTAGTCCTTCAAATTATGTGGTAATGGAAAGCATTTTAAGTAATATATAGAGCACCAAAAGCACTTCAATTAAATACTTTTGGTTAATTGTAAACGTTTTCGGCAGTATTAACAACAATTTGACGATAATTGACTAATACTCTCCAAATTATTGTCAATTAAATTGTTCTTATTATTATTATATTTTTTTAAAGTTAAATTGTTATTCACTTTTTGCTTGACCACCTATATTCTAAATATTCAAATAGATTATTATATAACAGTTTACTTAATACTCTATACTGTAACATTCGTGATCCATACTAAAACTCAATAGAGAAAAGAATCCAAATCTTTTACCAATCAGAAAACCTTGACCGGGTGACAAGTGACAACCTATTTTGTTAGAGGTTCAAATCTTGACCATGACAAGTGTGTCACTTGTCACGTTCAAGATTTTCTGATTGGTAAAAGATTTTGATTCTTTTCTCTATTGAATTTTAGTATAGATCACAAATTTTACAGTAAAAGGTATTAATTGAACTGTCATACAATAATCGATTTGAATATTTTGAACATAGGTGGTCAAGCAAAAAGTGAATAACAATTTAACTTTCAAAAAAAAAAAAAAAAAAAAACAATTTAAATGACAATAATTTGGAGAGTATTGGTCAATTATTGTCAAACTGTTATTAATACCGCTGAAAACGTTTACAAATAACCAAAAGCATTATAAAAAAAAAAAAAAATTTAAAGGATATTTGAAGGACTAAACATGTTATGTTAAAGTTGGATAAATTAATAGAACTTTAAACAAAACAAGAAAGCTTAAGAAAGGAACTTTCGGAATTCACATGTGTAAAAGATTTTTCTAAAATCTAACCATGTTTTTATGACTTCGACTTGTCAAAACTCAAATTGGAGAAACAATAAGAAAGAAAACAAAGTCCAAAGAAGAAATTAAAAACTTTAAATAAAAAAGAAAGAAAAGATGTGGGATAGGTGTTTATATTAGATGTCAAATTCGGCTTATTTATGAAATTATGACTTGAATTGACATAAACCGATAATAATGTCTACAAACATATAATATATTCTTACATCAAGATATTAAAATATACTTCAAATGTGTATGCGTTTTGTGCTATCATTTGGAATGTTTATTATCTTAGTATTATGTAAGTTCCACTGTCAAAATGAGTTCAAATTACAATATTTTCTAATCGGTAGTAGGAAATCCACAATTATATATAATACTATTAATTCAGATTAAGCATCACAGGTCATATGAAACATGTATGCGCATACAAAATAAGAGAAAAAATATTTTTTTACCACAATTTTTATAAATTAAATTGTTGGTTCAAACTATATTCACAACAGCATACAAGGAAAAGGAAGAGGAAAGGTGATACCTTTCCAGGAAAAAAGAAGGCAGATAAAAATTGGAAATTAATCAAAGCAGAGCTGAAACAACCAAATTTGAATCTTATACTATTTTATTATTATAAATGATAAAGGTATACATATTACTTTAGCTGAGCATAGTCAACAATAAAAACAATTTAGCCCGCTAACCTCAAAGTCAGAAGAACGAGGATTCCCTATAATGGCTTCTATTTTGTCATCGTTTCGATTTAACATAGAGGATATCTCTTTTCGAGAGCATAGAATCCACGTCAACACCTCTGTAAATCCATTCATCGCAATCTAACAAAAACATATAACAGAAATGATGCAAGAAAAACTATTAGAGTAAGAATACCAGCAGCCTATATATGAATGAGAGCATTCTCAACTCTGTACCTCCAATCTCATGAGGTCGCTGAATTCATTCAAGGGTAGTGGTTTCACAGAAGCAGGCTTTCTTTTTGGAATGTTATTGTACCCATAAGCAATTGCAACATCCTAATAGGGAGAAACACAGTTTGTGGTAAACCAAATAACTTATTGGACTTAAGATACCCCCATTGAATAATGTATCCATCAGTATCAATACCTCCATAACATCACATGCGTGTAGAATATCGCTTCTTGTTGGAGGTACAAGTACTTTAATATTGCATTGATTATCATTTGCGGCAGACTTCTCAGCACGCAATTGCATTCTGTTCAACAAACTAGTAACCTGACAGGTAGGACGGCAAAAAAACAAATATATATGTGGAATTATATTGTAATAACCTAAGCATAAATTACTATTACTAAGGATCTGTAGAAAGCAAGCTACAAAGATATTTGAACAGCATATCATGTTTGACAATGCTTCATGAGCACCTTGACACATCATGATGCAGAAAATTAAGAATAGATATAGATAGAAAATAGCAGTATTACCTCTTCTGCCTCCAAAGATACTCCAATTGAACCACTGATATAAGGCAGAGGAACTTCCATATTGTAGACAGACAAATCGGGACAAACATAAGACCCCCCATCAGAATATATCACTTCAACTGGCTCCACCTCGTATTTTCTTTTACAATATTCAGAAAAAGTTGTTACCTAAGAACAAAGGGAAATTATTTCATCACCTACAATCATTAACTTTGAAAAAGAAAATGCATTCAAAATTTGATAACTGTTACCATTGTGTTTAAAACAATTTTGGCCTTAGTCAAATCAGTGGCTGTACATTCAATGAACACATTCTTTGTCTTTAGAGTGATTGCTGAATGGGCACCATTGATAATTGGTGGAAGAGACAGAACAGTTCTACAAAGGCAGGAAAAAAGTTAGTGCTACAAAACATATAATCAAAAAAATAAAGCGGGAAAAAAAACATAAATAATAACTAGCTCAATGTAGTTACAAAAAGGAGCCATCATAACTATGTCTTATTTTATAACTAAAACCAAAGTCTAAACCCAAAATCTTCACGGTGAACAAAAATAAATTAAATTTAGAAAATATAGGAAATTAGTGAAAGGAAAAGGATCAACAGCCATAAAACATAATGACTTTGTCAGCAGGCTACGAAAACTCCAAATGATAATCAAACATACGTAATCAAGAAAACATCATACCTATTCCGGTCATATATGATAGGGAACACCTGTGAAGTCTCGATTATGTGCAAATACTTCTTCAGTTTCAAATCTGACTGCCAAACATTGTCATGGTAGAACACATATCAAGGTCAGGCATAACAGCTATCTTTAAGAACAATATTTCTAACCGAGAAAAAGTGTAATAAAGGCAAATCCAACACCATGGGTATGCACAAAACTTGGACACTTGGAAATTGCATCAAAATATGGTTGGTGGATAACCAAGACAGATTCTCAGACCTCAGTATGCAGAGCTACACTAAATTTTGTCATCTAACTGTGTTGGCTAAAATGGGACCACGTTCACTAAAATCTTTACCAAAATGACCTGGTTCAGCAAAGCATGCTAGATATAGATCTGAGGATAGCAGGCTGATTAACGAAAGTGTATTGCTATTTTGTGCATCCCCATATGCCAGCTGCAACAGTAATAAAAATAAAAAAATAAAAAGTTTTAATGAGAACTCACTTTGTAAAATTCCATCAGCTCATCAGCTCTGAAGTTCTTCGCCTGGATTACAGATGAAAAGTTGCAAAGAATCAGTTTTTGTCTCATGGGAAAATTCGAAGGAATTTTAATAAATAAAAGAGAGTAGATTTCATGAAGTAACCCCACTACAGATTCAAGCATACAGCGGTTGAATATAGTAACAACAGAATCAAATAATCACATCCAAACAATGACTTACCTGTTTTAGTGGCACAAAATTTATATCTGAAGGTGGCAAAGCCTGAAATCAAAGAGACAACTAAAGTTGATCAAAACATCATTGTTTTTTTTTTATAGGAAACAAAATTTATTGCATTAAGCAAATAAGAGCATATAAATTCTTAAGGGAACAAAAAGAAGAATCAGTTTTGGCATAATTTCGTTTTTACAGGACATTTCATAAACATAATAAAACATCTGATATAGTTAATGCCTAACTGGAATCTCAAGTTTGGAGTTTGAACAACTGACTTGGCCGAAAAAAAGGCCATGCATCATTTGCTTACTGCAAATAATAGCATCATTATTTCACAGAAGAAAGGCAAAAAATGATTTGATATATGAACACCTGTCTATTATATGCTTTACTGCAAAAAGGAGCACCGGTACCCCATAGCAAAACCACAGAAATTGCACAAACTGCTCCAAAACAAAGACCAAAACTGGCAACTGGACCAAAATCCAAGACATTTGAAGCAGGAGTGTAGGACGAAGGTTGAGTTGATATAGGTGCTAAAGTTTCAAATTACTTGGTCAGGGTCAATGAAATAAATATGTGGACCTTCTACAAGCACACATTTTAAAGGCATGAGCCATGAAGGCAGTGTGGAGAATATTTTTATTGTAAAGGCCACACAAGGACATGCGACCTAAGAATGTGGATCTTCATCCATTACTAGCAACAAATTAAGTTAAAACAACAAGCCCATGGGCAAAGTGGACAATATCATCATTGTTGGAGCTGGTAAGTTACCAAAGAGCCTATGGTCCAAGAACACTCCCAACATCCAACTACAACTTTTCCGAAACGAGGAAGATGTTGTGCAGTAAAAGTACTAAGGCATCCTCACAGATATAATGCAGTACCTTACTAATCTAAGCTAACTTCAAACTATCCCAAACAAGAGGAAAATGTAAATTGTGAGAATATTAAAAAAAAAAAAAAAATCAGCAGAAGCCCACCTCATACGTGAAAGGGCCTTCTAATGTGTCCAAGTCATGAGTACCAATTGCAACAAGGGTTCTTCGCCTAAAGAAGAAATATGTGCAAGTATTTCAGCAGAAAATACAAAAATTTAGAAGAATCTTGCAAGTACGATAACGAAACAAGTGAAGAAAGGATATCCAGCAGGTTGTTGCAATGTCAAAGCAAAGCAAATAAAGGCATGAGAATATAATTATAGTTACAGGAAAGTAACAAGCAATATTGAATAACAAGAGCACAAACTTGTAGCAAATCAATGACCATACAAAAGGTTCATGCAGGTTTTGATTGTGAGTCTGGCATATCCAAAGTCTCAGTGAGAGTGTTACGATTTACGGGTATTATCCATCAAGTATTTAAGCTCAATTAGCAATGACAACAAAAGGAAACTGCACTGGGATACTCATTTGCATAGTACACAAAACCCTGAACTTTCTTTACAATTCCAAGGCTTAACAAGCAGCGAAGATGGCTGAAACACAATTCCAATCCAAATCCAGAAAGAAACAAATTTCTGTAATATCATTTTTACCTCATAAGCACACTGGAGTAATACTGTAATAGCCTACAGAACCATATCATGTATTCATGTCCCATTTGCTCAAGATCAATTTTAGAACTAATTTTTCATTTACTGACATACCATCTACAGGGATGTGCAATGCATTTAGGAGTACATTCGTCAATCAAAATTTTAATGAATAAGGCAAAGTAGTCATTTCATTTTGATCAAACAACCTTCCTGAACTATAATAAATTCTTATGATATCGAAAACCAAATGAAGGTTGCTTAAAATACTAATTATGCTCAGGGAAAATATAACAGCATAGCTACAATATGTCAGACCAATAGCACAATCAGCATACACTCTTTAGTGTCAAAATTCAATGTAACAAACTGCATAACAATTCATGCAAACAGTTGGAAGCATGCAGAAAAAATTCCAAAAACTTTTCCAATTATTCTATTTATCAAGATCTTCTATAATAATGTAAATTTATTCTCCAAATGTTGATAATTTGTGTATGCTTCAATCCAAATTTCCAACAACAGTTAAATGCCCAAGAACAAACAGCTTCATAAGCCACATATAGTAAAAGCAAAACTAAGATCAATGATATATTACCGGCAAATGTTCTGATGAAGCTTATCTTGGAGATCAATGAAGCTGTTATAACTAGCTTCATCAAAAGTTACATCTCTTAAAACAGCACAAACAACAAAAGGACGAATTGAAGATGTCTGCAAGGAGAAAAAAGAGTAACAAACTTAGCACGAAATATATATTTGAATATCCAAAAATGAACAATCAATTTGTAATACCTCCGGTTTAACGAGCATTTGAAGCATTGAACTTTTGCTAATGTCAACAACTCTGTAGGTTGGCATCTCCTGCAGCTTGTTGAAAATGCGGAGAGCTAGAGCAATCCCTTCCAGGCAGAGCAAATCATACCTGCGCATAATTCAAACAAAAAAAAGCTTCCCAAATTAACATGACAATTATTATGCTATAACTAAATGTATATTGAATTGAAGGATACCTGTTGGCTGGCACTTCAATTTTATATATGATTTCGTCATCACCCTCATCTCCTTCTTCTTCCAAGTGCTTTTCTTTTCTAATTATAGCTTTTTCAGTCGTCTAATAAAGGAAACAATTAAAACTTTCAAAGCAATTTCTATATAATCTTAATATCCCATTACAGTTTCTACAACTGATCCAAACAAAAATAACTTCAATGGATTCAGTAACACTTCAAAACCCACTACGATTACAGCAATTGACTTAATTTCAAATATTAACTTACCACATCGTCAAGCTCGATCCCAAAACAGAAGCACAGATCCTCGAACTCTTCTTGAGCTGCGAAAAGGAAGAAGAAAAAAAAAAAGCAATGTTTTTGGATAAATGTATAACTACACTGATAAAACAAGCGAAATTGGAGGTTCAGAGGGAGAGAGCTCACTGTAAGTTTTTCCTAGGGCTGCGTATAGACGATCCCTACCCACGCTCACTGTCGGCATTGTAGCGTAGCGTCCTTCTATCCGCCGACGATGAGCAAGAGTGAATCTACAAAAACCTTAAGTGCACGCTAGGTAAATAGTCCGGCTTTTCTAGTCTGTATTTAAGATAGATAAATTACACTAACGTCCCCTTAAGTATTATAAATGTCTTTTTATACGCAGACCTCCCTATATTAAATTGACTTCCGTAAGTTAAAGGTTGAATGTGAATAACATTAAATAATAATAATAATAATAATAATAATAATAATAATAATAATAATAATAATAATAATAATAATATTATTTAAGAGATTTGAGAGTCCTCCATTATAAGAGATCTACCCAGCTAGGCGATCCCATTAAGGACAAAATTAGTTTGATTCATCACTTTATGTGAGAGAAATTATCCCTTATTTTCTAACAAAATAAAACACACATCAACTCACATTTCTGATTGGAATACAAGTGCATTCTATAAATCAATTAACTACCAACTACAAGAACTGCAACAAATTATTCAAGGTTCAAAATCTGCAATTAGAGTATTCCCTTTTTAAAAAAAAAATGTATATCAGTAAGAGTGTTGCATTTCGCTAAGCTATTTAATAAAATTCGTAAATCTAGATATTTTCTTTTATTAACATCCCATTTACAGTGAACATCTAGCCAGAAAGCAAAACAAAGAAACATAAAACATATATGATAATGATAATGGTTGTTTTATCTCACTGAATTAAATTATTTTCTATATTAATTTTTTCATAAATTTAAAAACAAGCTACACTCTTTTAATCATGTTAGCAATCAAACAAGTAAGCTTTGCGACTACAATTGAATACCATAGAATATAATAATAAACTCTTACCAATAACAATTGACCAAAAAAAAACACACACACACACTGAGTTCATGGAATTTACCACTCAATAGATCCAAATGACCATAGATTAACAGACAGAACCCAGGACACAAATGGGCTTAATTCAACTGAAATTATTCTTTTTTCTGTTGCTACATTTTCTAAGCGACCAAACAAAAAATACCCACTTCCCAGAATCAGAAATGGAAAAAGAGGAGGGTAATTGATAGGATCACCTGCTGCTGCTTGGCAACTTGGTCTCTGAGCTTGCTCGCTTGTCTTCTCAATGATCTTGGTGGTGGGAGAGGTTTTTGGGTTGGGTTTCGGTAGTGGGTGGTGGTTGGGGGTTGTTGGCTTCGGCGGCGACGATGGTTACTGGCTTCAGCGGTGGGGGTGGCGGTCTGGGAGAGGAGATCCGAGAAGAAGAGAATGGAGAGAGAGAAAGTTAGGGTTTACAAGCTTAATTAGTTTTTTTATATTTTTTAATTTAGGCAATTAGGTTTAATTAGTTTTTAATTTATATTTTAATTTAGGCAATTGGGTTGACATGTACCAATTGCCGGATTACAATTTATTTTATTTTATTTTATTTTATAATTAAAATGGTTTAAGCAAATAGAAAAGTAGTGAGAGACTGATCAGAGACATAACCAAAAAAAAAAAAAAAAGGAATATGAGTTAAACTTGAGCTTTGAGTTGATTCTGGGAAGAAAATTAAAAATTCGTTGAGATTAGATGATAGGATTCTAATCACATACCTACACAGGTGAATGTGGTTGCAGTTTCAACTATTCATCTTTCTCGACAAATCACAAAAGAAAAAAATACCTAAAATCTTGATCGGAATGGTGGAAAGAAGAAGAAAAATACCTCGACAAGTGCAGGCAGAACCGCTGAAGAGAGATTTTCGGTGGGCTGAGCAGTTGATGAAGCTGCGGAAGAGAGAGGGGGCCGTGTGACTGAGAGAGACACACAGAGAGAGAGAGAGATACGACTGGTTGGCAAAATATGGATCCGGATCCAACCCAGATCCAGATCCACAAAAGACCCATTAAAATTGAAAGGGTCCAAACCCGACCCAGATCCATCATTATTTTATGAATCACATATTTACATACAAATAATTACCGAATTACAGTAATAATTTTCTTCTTCCACCATGTAATATATAACATAAAATCATTCAAAAGACAAAGAAATACACCCAATCTAAAAACTTGTGACAAATATTACTCTACTATGCTAGCTAAAATGAGAAATGTAGACATCATAACAAAACAATCTAAAAACCAGCATCAAACTGATATATCAAGCAGACCTCATCTTCAAACTCCATTTTGGGTTTGTGGTGGGTGAAATTGTGTGATAATAAGTATTAAAACTAATTAATCAATAAGTTTAAACTGAGCATGAATGGTACTAGTAGTAAAAGCAGCAATAGCATTAGATTAACCAGTAATATGCTACGAAAGTTTTGGCATAGCTTGCAAGGTTTCGTCAACAGTATATAGAAAGTTTATAAAGCAAATTAGAACTACAACCACTGTAAGCATTGACAAAATTGAATGTGTTTAAGACATGTTGAAGGTAGTAGCATTCTATTCATGAAAGCAATATATTCCATCAAATCAGACTCAAGAAATACGAAACCCAGAAAATATTCTAATTAATTGAGATGAATATTCTAATTAATCAAATTTATGTGACAAACCCAGAAAATATTCTAAAGATGACCAATTCTTTACCATTTAAGATGATTTAGCTCATAAAAAAAAAAGGAAAATTTACCACTGAATGTGGGTTTCAAGCAATTCTGTCGATGGCGAGAAGCTTCGTCGGAAGCGATTGGTGGCGACCTTCGTCAGAAGCGACTGGTGGCAACCGGAAGCGACGGCGACACGATGGCAGCTCGGCGGCAAGAGGGTAGAGACCACCGATGATGAGAGCTGAGAAGTTTCGTTTTTTGAAGTAGAGATGCAGATAGGAGATAGGCGTATGGAGGAAGAAGACAGAAGTTCAAGTTGTCTTTAAACCTAAGTGGGTTTTTTGCGGGCTTTAAATTAACCCGGGTAAAACCCTCAAACGGCCCACATTCATATGGGCTCATAGTAAAGGGCTTAAAGTGGGCTTTTTAATGATGCGGTCCGGGTTTGAACCCGGACAACATCATGCGGGTAAGGGCTAAACCCTATGTACCCAGCCCATTTTGCCAACCCTACACCCAATCGAGTCTAGATTTAGACAAAACAGAATAACACACAAAGATAACAACTAACCTGAAAGGCTGGAATCAAGGCTTGAACACCCAATCGAGTACCGTTAAAGCTGAAATCAAAATAATTTACTAAATTTTCAACACCCATCCGGAATCAACAAGAAAAACAGAACAACAAAAATAGAAAAAATATGAAAACATGATTCAATATCGTTAAAAACCAACAAAAAAAAAAGAAAACGAAAAGAAATGGAAACCCATTAATGATTTTGATAAATGGAAACTTACCCACAATGAGAAATCAATCGAAAACTAAAGAAGTAAGTTAACAAGACAAAAAGAAAACGAAAGGAAGACATACCTTTCTGAGATTCGAAAATAGCTTGAGTAGAAACCGGAGTGAGATCAGAGAAGTGAGTGGCGTGACTTGTCGACGACGGCGAGATGGTGGAAACCGGAGACAGTGAGAGAAGAGATGAGAGGGGAGAGTATATGCGGCGTGAGAGATTGAGAGAAATCAGAGAAAAGTGAGCCCTAATTTTTTTTATTTTTTTTTTAAATACGGCTCTTTTGCGGGTCTGGATAGGAACTGGTCCATAACATAACCGACCCGTAATTGAGCGGATCTGATCATGTAAAATCCATCAGGGTATTTTAATGAACCGGTTCGGGTATAGACCCGACCCGTGTCTTACGGATATGGACCGGTTCCATTAGAACCGGTTCCTTTGCCATACGACCGGTACTCGGTAGAGTGATAGAGTTAGAAAAAATCTAGGTTTTTTTTTTTTTGGGAAACTTCAATTTGGTCCCCAATGTTTCTGGAAACGTTACTTTTTTAGTCATCTTTCCATTTTTAGTTCGAGGGCTCCCTAAAGTATCCAAAATAGCTCAATTTGGTCCCCAGGTTAGTATGTCGTTAACGGCAAACTTAACGGTTTGAAGGCTATTTTGGTCTTTATAATGGTTTTGATCATGTAAAAAAAAAAAAAAAATCAATGACATCACTAAGATTAAGATCCAACAAGATTTTAAATAAATATATATATATATATATATATTATATTATCTTTAAGATTTTAACCAAAAAATAAATCTGAATCTTATCTTCAACTTACAGCTACAAAAAGAAAAAAAAATTACACACAATATATATATATTATATCTGCATCTTCTATATATTCAGCGCACCTCTAACTCCTCAAAGATTCTAAATGAGGAATCAACAAATAAAATGGGAAATCCACCATATGTTTTGGTGATATGGTTTTGTCATGAATGATTATTCTCAAAATATCTCTAAAACCACAAAATTCCGGCAACCAAACACAAAATAAATCAAAACAAAAACCCTATGAAACCCACCGACCAAATTGAGAGAAATGGGGAGGAGGGTGGAGAAGATGAGGAGTGAGGCATCTGGAAGAATGTCCTCCAAAACCCCAGATTTATATGCCGACGATCTGGAAGAATAAGCCACCTCCATTAGAGACGATTTTTGAGATGCCTTAATCGATTTTCAGATTGAGTTATGTTGTACATAATAATTGCCGAGAAGACACATCACCAGACAGCATGGACCAATCTTGTCACAAGCAAAAATCATGGGATCAGTCAAATGACATACTGGCATTTCACGTTGATAGGCCACCTGGCACCAGCACAACATTAATAAAGTACCAGACAAGACTAACAATGCTGAGTAAAGCCAAGTAGAAAACCAAGTCTGGTCGGCTCTACTCAGCGCAAATAGGAAAGACCCCATATTAGGGTTTTTCCACTACATACAAGGTTATACAACTGTAATAAACAATCACAAATCAACTAATGTACAACCACCAGAAAAAGTTCAACAAGGAAACAAACAGATCTTCTCTTCAATACATCAAAGTCCTAATCAGATTCGGAATCAACAACATTATACACATGACAACACCAAATAAGAAAAGAATCATAAATCCAACTCTATAATCATCTACTTGTACGCCACACTTTCAAACCCTAGCAGTACCATGTATAAATACACATGCAAAACACATTACAAAGGGGGAACATCTAGCAAGAAAGAGAGAGACCAAAGTGTGTATTATTTTACATAATAGTGGATTTGATTCAGTTGCTAAGGCAACGACCCATGGATATTTCTCCGATCATCGGAGTTTTACCATGTATCTTGCTCTCTTTATTACTCTTGCTTTTATTACGCTTATACTTGCAGGTTTCACTAACCTAAATCGTTGACCAGTTGACCATCAAGAAATCACCGTCAACAAGTTATTAAAAATAAAAATAAAAATAAAAACTTTAATTCTTTTTTTTATTTTTTATTTTTTTATTTTGATTTTTTTTTATTGGTGGAGGCTGTAGTTTCCACCATGTTCCTTTTATTATATTGGAAAGGAAAATAAGAGAATTGTTATAGGTAAATTACGTCTAAGTGACATGTCAATCCAGCGAGTTAATGCGATAAGTTAACTGCACCATATCTATAAATTCATCCACATTTTTACCTGGGCAGTAGCCTCGCCAGGCGATCGAACAAAGGCATCCGAGAAAGGATAACTTAGCCCAAACACCTCAATAAGCAAAGGTTATTCGGCCAAAGTGAGAAACCTTCAGGCCTCATTAAAATCCAACAAATCACGTCGATATAGAGAGGTAAACAATCACACTCCAAACAAGAAACAACCATATCTTCTCCAAAGAGAATTGGTGACCAAATCAAACAGTCAACTGCATTTATTACAAGATAATACCAAGCGAGGAAGAGATTGAGATAAATACGCATATTTAATAAAGAAGAATCATAGTAGGAATCTGCAAGTCAACTACTTGCACTCTAAGTCTAGGGTTACAAGTTATGTATAAATACAACGCATTGTCCATGATGAGAGAGGGGCAGCACACGCTGAATATAGTGGTAAAAAGAGAGAGAGTGAGCAGAACCTTGTAATCACTTTCTTTATCTCCATAGTGAATTATTCCTACCATTACCGGTATACTGTAGTTTTTTCCCTTTCAAGGGTTTTCCACGTAAAATATTATTATTTTCTTCATGTTATTGCTTACCACAATCTACAAATCACATATATCACTCCTTATTTAATCAATAATTTGGTTGGCGAAAAATCACCGTCAACAAGAATAATTTATTCTTGTTTCACCCAATTTGGTTTCCACCTAAATTTAGGAGAAAAAAGAGGGAAAAAAATCCAAAGTTAATGATTTTTTTCAATATTCCAAAACTAACCCTATTAATATTGGGTATTCTTATTGTTGAAAGAATGATATTTTCTTAAATAAAATAAAATGAATTCATTTATTTCTCCCCTCCAAATAAGATTGGTTTCCTTTCCTTTCTTCTATATTTATAAACATTCAAACAACAATTATTAAAAACACTTTATTTTCCTTTCATTTCCTCATTTACATTTCCTTTCCTTTCTCTCATATTCCACCAATCCAAACATAGTGTTATTATTATTTTCTTTTCTTTTTTTAAACTTTTTTAATTACTTTTTATTTTAAAAAAAGAGTTATATGAAATAATGAATTTTTGTTATTGTTCTAATATTTTATGATTTTTAAAATATTTGAAGGTGGGGCACCATTTTTTAAGAAAAATTTTAATTTCATTAAATATATAGTTTTTATTTATTTAATTAATTATGATATTATTTTTTAATGTAATTAGAGAGGAAAATATAATTTTATTGGTTGAATTAAAGTTTAAGGGCAAAATAGTATTTATGCTACTTTTCTAATGGTTGACCATTGAAAATTTGGTGATAAGGACAAATTGAGCTATTTTGGATACTTTAGGGACCCGGCAAATTAAAAATGGAAAAATGAATAAAAATACCAAAATAACATTGACCAAGTTTGACCATCAAAAATATAAAATATATTTTGCCGTTAGTCAAACTTGGTCAAACTTAACAATTGACCAAGTTTGACATATCAAAATACCTCTAAGAAGCTTAATTAAAAAAAATTAAAAACAAAAAAAAAAATGTTAAAGACGGAAATGCCCCTCATACCGCAAAATAAAAATAAGTTGTCTTTGAAAAAAAAAAATTCCTACAAAATTAAATTTTCTTTTCCTAAATGGATCTCCAACCATCCATCACAAAGATGGACAATGGAGATTAATAATTGAATTTATAAAAAAAAAAAGTCAAAAAAGAAAAGAAAACCAGATATTAAATATTTAAGATATTTAAAATTTTAAAAATAAAGCGATTTAAAAAAAACTGAAAAAAAAAAAATGGATCTCTAATGGATGGTGGAGATTAAATGGAATTTAAAAAACAAACAAAAAATAAAAACTGAAAAAATTAAAATTAAGAAAAATTAAAGAAAAATTTTAAAAAAAAAATAGAGAAATGGAGATCCAATCTGGAGATTGGAGGAGCCCTCCCTCAACCGCGAATAGGGGAGGCGATGCCCCCCCACCGTGCCTCCGACCTTCGTGGCGGGGGAGGATCTTCTTCCATGGATGTTGGTGGAGAGATTGGATCTCCATATTTTTCTTATCTTCTTTTTTATTCTCAAATTTTGTTTTATTTTTATTTTTTTGTTTTTAACCTCCACCATCCGTCAAAATGGATGGTGGAGATCTATTATTATTGTTTTAAAAGTTTTTTTAAATAAATTTTGATTTTTGATTTTATTTATTTTTAATTTGATCTCAACCATCCATATTGGTCAAAGATGGATGGTGAAGATCTTGTTTTCTTTTTTTAAATTTCAATTTTATTAAATTAAAGGTAAAATGACAATATTACCCTTTAATGTGTTAAACTTAACAATCGACCATGGTCAAACCTTCCGAGTGTCGATTAAAGATAAATGTTTTGTGAGTGTAAACGGGTAAACCTTGGGGAGTTTAGTACAATTAGCTTTTATATATATATATATGTCGGTTCGGTTTTGACAATTCAAAACCGAAACTAACCCATATTCAATTCGATTCATTTGGAGTGAACCGAATTCAATCACAAAATCAAACCAAACATCCAATATTGGTTCGGTTTGATTCACAGTTTATGTCCACCCATAGTTGGTAGTAACCGTGAAATCACAAAGTTAAATAATTCTTATTTGTTATTTGAAACAAATATGTATATTTCTTTTGGTATGTATAGTCTTACGATTAATAAATTGATTTTGATATTTATGATGAATGATGCATTCCTTTTCTGAATTTGTGTTTGTATATAGAGATAAATGACGTGATTTTGAATAAATTTCCAAAAGTTGAAAATCAGTGAAATAAGTGAAGTAAAGCTCCATATGTAGTGATAGGTGATTCAATTATACAAAGGCTTCAACGTTTGGAACTTACGAAAATAAACAAGTTGTAGGACAAGTTGTTTGGCATAAACCTGAAGGCCCCGGTTCTAAAATTCATCCCAATGAGGTGGCACCAATTCTAGAGTTGATAGACTAAGGGAGGAAGATGAATCAATGGTTGCATTAGAAAAAAAAAAAACTTTTGGGATTCGACTTCGGAACATTATCTACGGGTTTATGTCTTAGAGATGCTGTTACAGGTGAAACTCGCCCTATTCTGAGTTTTGGAAATAGTGACAAACTATTTTGTATCTCCTTTAGAAGAGTATTTGAATAACAAAAACTATGGTGATGGTCGATATGTAAATGGTTGGTTTATGCCCCGCTATTTGTTCTCTCCCCAAGTTTTAAACCCTTGGACCATGTCTATATCTGCCATGCGGGATACCTTAAATGATCTGGCAAGTAGTAAAGATGTTGAATATTTTATGTTTGGTATAACCGCAGATCCGAGATATATGTATAAAGATAATGAGGTAAAATTCTCTTTTATATCGATCTTTATATTATTAATTGTTACTAATATGCCTTCATCATGTTTTTGTAGTTTACCTCCATCAAGAGGCAAATACATAATCTAGAGAATGATGGAGGGTTGAAGACAAAATACTTCACCATAATAGACGAATCAAATTCCACAACAAAGGGCAACAGGTTTCTTCGTGATTATTTCCCTTAGCTCACCGACCCTGTGTTGTATTCAAATATTACCCTCAGATTCCTAATCTTGAGCCTTATAAGGATTTCCCTGTGAAGCTCATGGATGATTTATACTCCTTAATTTTGATATTTATGATGAATGATGCATTCCTTGTCTGCATTTGTGGTTGTATATAGAGATAAAAGATGTGATTTTGAACAAATTTCCAAAAGTTGAAAATCAGTGAAACAATGAAGTAAAGCTCACATATGTAGTGATATGTAATTCAATTATGCAAATGTTTCAACGTTTGGAACTTATGATAGAGGACTTCAAAATGATTTTCTCACTTTTTGAATCACTCAATTTCGATTTGAAATGAGTGAGATATGGTGGGTTGAAGTTGAGAGAAAATCAAAACAAAAATTCTGCATTTTTTCTTCTTCAAGAACAGATGAGAGAGAGAGAGTGTGTATTTAAAAGAAATGGGATGGAAGTGATGCAGAGAGATAAAGATTTCACGTAAGTGAAAATATATATACTAAAGTGTCTAAATAAACCTGGGGGGGAGTGTGAATAGGTTTTAACCAAATTAATCGCCAACTATTTCGATTATTCAGGTGAAATTACAGGTTATTATAATATGGAAATGACCCGAGTGGATGGTCCTACCATATGCGACGAGGATTGGTATGTGGCAGATGTTTTTATTAAATTTCTAAAGATTTTTTACGAATCAACTGTACTTCTTTCTGGGGTCTATTACCCTACATCACATCTTGCATTGCATTAAGTATTAGAAATGTTTGAAATTTTACTCTTTTATAAAGATGATGTCATTTTAAAAACTGCAGTTAAGGCAATTGTAAAAAAATTCAAAAAAATTTGGTCTGACATTTCCTTACTCTATGCCTTAGGTTGTATAGTAGATCCTAGGACTAAATTAACTAGTTTAAAGTCTTTTACTCAGTTTATTGGTCGTTATTTGGATTTAGATCTTACTTAAATTGTACTAACCTACAATCCAAGTTGTTTGAAGTTTATCGTCTTTATAAGTGCAGGTTTAGCGGGAGAAACATGCAACAGATGGAACAATCGAACACCTGATCAATGAAGAAAAGTATAAGAATCCTAAACATGGAAGACTCTTCATTCGTATCCGTATCCGGATCCGGTTCCTCTCAACGTTGTGAACTAAATACTTACTTTGAAACTAGGTTTGACACAGCCCATCAAGGGGACTTCCAATAATTTGATCTCTTGTTATGGTGGAAGAACCATACCGAGAGTTATCCAGTATTGTCCCAACTAGCACGGTACGTACTCATCATCACTGTGTCTACTGTTTGTTTAGAACATGCATTCAGTACAAGTGGACGTATAATCGAAGCTTGAAGATCTTGTTTGACCCCTCAGATGGTGGAGGTATTAACATGCCTTCATGATTGGGAGCATGCAAAGATGGGGATGCAACATCAACCGGTGAATGAAGAACTAATTCAAAGTTTTTCCAACATAGACTTCGAAGATGCTTCCGGTTCTGGCAGTAATCGGGTGGATTGACGACTTAAATTTTAATTATACATATATTTGTAATTTTGTAATTCGATTGCACTTTTTTTCCCTTACCAAGTTTTTATTCCATTGGGTTTTTCTTGGTAAGGTTTTTAACG
This sequence comes from Acer yangbiense, assembly GCA_008009225.1. NCBI lineage: Eukaryota > Viridiplantae > Streptophyta > Magnoliopsida > Sapindales > Sapindaceae > Acer > Acer yangbiense. The sequence continues at coordinate 18,358,580 of CM017773.1, read as the reverse complement.
AGACAATCACAAATCCTATAAACTGAAATGTCAATAAATAAATAAAACTTAGCTCTTCCTTAATTCTTACTTATTTATCATTGTATTTATTCTTTGAATAATTTTAGTAAATAAATAAAATATAATTTAATCTATTTCTTACATTTTATTTCATTACTCATTAGACTAAATAAATAAGAAATAAATTTTTAACTTTTTTTTTTTTGAAAACTTGAATAAATTTTAAACTTAAAAACTAAAATACATAAGTTAAAATAAATATTAACTTCAAATATTATAAGATGAATAAATTTTAAAGTCAAACAATTAAATAAAATAGGAAAAAAACAAAAACAAAAAACAATGAATTCATTCAATTGATGAATAATTTATTTATTTTATATTTTTATAAATTATATATTAGATATTTACTTATTTAGATTTATTAATTTTTTATTATTTTTTATTAAAAAAAAAAATCGGGCTGTCTGGATCGGCCTACCAAAGGCCTAGGCCAGGCCCCAACAATTTTTCACAGGCCGAGCTTGGCCCAACCTCTTTTCTCTTCAGGCCCTTTTGGGTCTGGCCTATTAAGGGCCCGACACGGTCAGTCTGGGCTGTCCATTTTGCCATCATTGAGTTACTATATGTAGGGAAAAATACGGTCAACGCAGCGGAAGCGAGACTAAAAGCGATTTAGTAAATTTTAAAATTTTTATTTTTGATGAACCTTAACCCTTTAAATTAATTAAACATATATATAAACTAATAAAAGTATAATACCTTTTGTAGCGTGATCCGATTGACTTGCGTCGATGGTAATCCGCAAGATCTTCAATCCTAGCACGAACGTGAATCACCTAGGAGCGTGGTCTCCCTTTTCTTTGAATTGCATACCTGAAAGATGGAAAACAAAATCTCTTTTTTCTGATTTGTTAGTGTCTCGGCGTCCAAAAGAAAACCAAGATTATTTTGGTCACTTTTGAGTTCTCAATCTAGTGATCGAAACTCGTGTGAACCTTATTCGAAATTGTACACCAAAAGCCAATTGATGTTTAGGCTAATAGTATACTATCGAAATTAAAACAATTTTTTTTTTTTTTTTTTTTTTGTGTCTTAGCCAAAAAAAAAAAAAAAAACCTTTTCTGTGAGTATGAGAAGAAGAAGAAATTGATCAAGTGAATCAATCAAGCAAGAGAGAGTGGCTGAATTCTATAGCATGCATTATATAGGGTGGCCGAAAATTTCTTCTCTCCTTATTAGGGTTGGCCGAATTCACCTTATGATGGGAGACTAGGGTTGGCTAAATCCTCTACTCAAGAGGATTTGTGCTTTGCCCTAATTCCTATCAACTTTAGAATCCTAACCCTAATTCAACTCATAGATATTTTATCTTTTTATTTACTTAATAAAAGACTTCTTAATTTGATTAGATAAACAAATCTTTTATTTATCTAATTACCAAATTAAGTCTTTTACTTTTAGTATTCTAGGAAACATATTTCCTGATCAGAAAGATTTTGATTCTTAATTAAATAAATAAATAATTAATTAATTAATTATCATTTAATCAAATAATAAAATAAAATAATATATTAGACTAATATCTAGTCTTGCCGCCCACATCATGTATATATGGGCTCAATATTATTTTCTTATTTTATTTAATCCATTAGGCTTTATATTAAAAAGCACACATGTGAACCAGACCCATTCTTACTAAAAGAAACAAGCCCACATGCCTTTCATTAATATATTAATATAATTGATCAGCCCATTAAATAAATAATGTGCAAATTATATTCTTAATATATTAAATACAATTCTAGATGGACCCATAAATTGGTCCGGTAGAATATATCAAGTGATCCATGCAAGTCTGTGTGGATTAGGGATCTTGGTGGGCTATCTAAATTTAAGCTTCAATAGACATAACCTAATCACAATCAACAAATGATTCACTTAGGTCCGATCCATTAATTTTAACTTATTCCACTAAAGAGCTAAAATTGAACTCTTAAATAAAGATAAAATAAGAAGATGTTCCTCATTCATACCCTAGACAATCATATTGGAGATAGTGTATCCTCGTGATTAATATCTGTAATCGCCAAGAGTTCATAGACCGCCTATAACTCTCCAAGTTACTATATTTACTCATATGACCACGTTTTGAACTTGGATATTTTGACTTGTCCAGAAGCCATGTTTTCAATAGTCGCTATTGAAAACTCAACGTTGAGATTTAATATCCAATTACCTCAAAATATCCATATGATGATATTATACTCTCATTTAATAAATGGAGCCACGATGTCCATATCTATAAATGAAGTCCTCTATCGATTAACAAATGAATATCACCAAACTATCGATGATAGACTATGCTATATAATCGTACTCATTGATAACTCAAATGATACCACTTGCAACCATAAGTCCATCATTTATCTCAAGATTATGATAGACTTTCCGATTGTCCTGATAATGAAAAGACTATTATCTATTGACGGTTCTAGATAAAGCTTTTCATTGTGATCCAGTTCAATGCACCCAGTGCACTAGATTTTTTTACTCGAAGACCCTCCAATGATTTTAGACTCATCATAACTCATTTGATCCCACTCAAATGCTAGCAAAAGAATTCTACAACTTTAACAAGGTAAAGGTGCCTAACTTAAGTTGTGAACATTATTCAAGACTAACTAAAGAATTGTGTCTTCCTCATACATATCCAGATGTACGAACAATTCTTCTTTTCTCATAGTCTTTAGACCTTATGATTATTTACTTTTGACAATTATAATATTAAACTATAAATGCTATAAGATTTGTTAAACCAGAAATCACTTTATTAATATGAAAAAAACTGTCAATTACAATATTACACTCTTGCTATCGAGCATAATCCTAACACTATAGCCATAAATGTAGTTACCAGCAAAATATTTAAGAAAACATAAAATGGTTACCGAAGTCGTAAAGGTAGTTACCAAACCTGTAAACGTAGTTATCGTAGTCATAAACGTAGTTATAAGCAAAATTTCAAAGAAACCATGAAATGGTTACCGAAGCCGTAAATGTAATTACCACGATTGTAAATGTAGTTACAAGCAGATTTTTTTTAAGAAACCACTAAATGGTTACCGTAGCTATAAACGTAGTTACAAGCCAAATTTTGAAGAAACATTGAAATGGTTACCGAAAGCGTCAATGTAGTTACCAAAACCGTCAACATAGTTACCATGAAAAAAAATATATTTTAATTTATTCTAATTAAACATTATTTTCTATATTATTTTTTAAGATTAAATCATTTATTATTATTATTTTATCTTATTTTTCTTTATTTTAAAATAATAAATATATATTATTATTTTAATAAAAAAACAGGGAATATCCTGTTGATTCCCATTGAAACCATCATTTTTTTTGTTTGCATTATGTAGGGACAAAAATGTCTTTGCATAGTAGCCAGACTCCACCATTCTCCGTGTTTTTTAAAAGAGTAATGATACTCCACCCAAAATTCCAACACAAATTCCAACCCAAATGTGAGGTGTCATCACCATACGCCATGTTGTGTGTGGTGATGACGCCTCACATTTGGGTTGGAATTTTGGGTGGGATAGTATTACTCTTTTTAAAATTTTGGGGTTAAAAAGTCTAACGAGAACGCATTCCTATCAATATGAATTCATGAAAAACGAAAAACAATGCTTTCAAAACTACATCGAACATCATCTAAATAATTGTTTTAATCTATAACTTCTAATTCTAAATAATTTCTTGAATCTTAAGGCCTGTCCTGCAGGCTGTTTTTAGCCTGTTTTCATTTTTGTTTTCCAAAAATGATTTCGAATTCACGTTCGATAACCGTTTTTCATTTTATTTTCAAAATTAAAAAACAAAATAAAAAACAATACCAAGTGTTAAAAGTGGAAAGTTTGAAAACAAAAAAAAAACTTGTTTTTCTTGTATTTGTTTTTGTTTTTCCATATAAAGTGGGTCCCATATCATTAATATATATTTTATATTAATAAAAAATATTTTTTTTTTCTTTTTTTTTTCTCTTGAACCAGACCCCATCTTCATCTTCTTTCTCTTCCTTCATCTTCTCTCTTGAACCAGACAATGGACTGATGTCGTCGATCGTCGCTTGCCGCTGCCTTCCGCCCCTCGCTGCTCGCTGCCGCCATCACCGCCATCTTCTTCTTCTTCTTCCTCTTCCTCCTCCTCCTCCTCCTCCGCTCGCTGCCGCCGATCGCCACCATCTTCTTCTTCTTCTTCTTCTTCTTCTTCTTCCTCTTCTTCTTCCTTTTCCTCCTCCTCCGCTCGCTGCCGATCTGACCTTCTTCTTCTTCTTCCTCTTCTTATTCTTCTTCTTCCTCTTCCTCCTCCACTCGCCGCCGATCTGCTCTGCTTCGCCTCTCGCCGCCGATTGCCGCCGCTGATCTAGTCTTCTTCTTCAGCTGGTCTTCTTCTTCTTCTTCAGCTGGTCTTCTTCTTCTTCTTCTTCCTCTTCCTCTTTCTTCAACTGGTAATTTTTGTTTAAATTATTAATTACATTAAAAAAAATGGTTAATTATTTAATCAATTTGTATATAATTGTTATAATATTAAACAAATGGTAAAAATTGATATTTCAATTTTCGAAAGTTTTCGGTTATCCTACCAGACGCATTTTTTCCGTTTTTATTTTTAAAATACGGATTCCAGTAAATGCTACCAGACGCGTATTCGGAATTCAAAAATAAAACCAAAAACATTGTTTTCATTTTCATTTTTCTTTTCGAAAAACAAAAACAAAAACAAAAACAAAAAACGGCTTGCAGGACGGGCCCTAAATTTCTGGTTTTGATTTTCGAATATAGAACTTCTTGTTCTGATTTTCGAATCAAGAACTTCAAATGAAGTGTCTTTTTTATGTTTGAGGGTATTTTTGTCACAAACTCATTTAAAATATTATTCAAACACCAAGTGATTAACTATGTCACTCACATAAAATCAGTACAATAGGTGCAATAAATCGAAAGAGCCCGGTTACCAAACCTCTAAATAAACATTTAGGCCCTGTTTGATTTTTCCACTTAACACTGAATGGCACTTAATGTGTTCCATTCAGTTATTTTGTTTGATTTTTTAAGTGGTAAAATCACTTAATGAGCACCTAAAACCACTTGTTTTGAAAAGTGAAATTTTTTCACTTTTCACTTAACACAAATCCAGGAGAATTTAATGCAAACTTTTACTTCCAAAACTATCTTCACTAATTTAATCTATTTCCAATTTTGTCTTCTGTTAAAGCCCTAATTGTATTAAATTTTTTTTTTCTTCTCACTATAAAGAACTTTAACATCAGAAAACCTAACTACTTCAAAACACAAACAACTGAAGACAAATTTTCCTAGCATATTCCGGTCAGTACTCTTTCTTTCTTTTTCTATAATTTGATAATTAGTTTTATTAATTTTATTTTAGACAGATTTTGTTATGAGTTTTTTATTTTTTTGGGTTTTGAGTTGTTAATTTTCGTAAGGAAAAAAAAAAGTTATATATATAACCATCAATTGATGTATTACGTTTGCTGCTCTATTTCAGTTCTGCTTTTGGCTTGGGTGTTTTTGTTTGTTGTGGCGCTGTGTGCTGAAGTTTGTATCCTGGCCAGCTTCAATTGGGCCTTTTTCTATTAATAAATTCTGATGTTTCAAAAAAAAAAAAAAAAAAATTGATGTATTCTGTGATTTTTGCCTCCCTTGTCTTTGCTTGGATACATTCTTCTTTGTCTTTTTTTGGCTTGTTGCAGATAAAAAATTGATATTTGTTTATCTGATGTTATGTTGTTAATTTTTTTTTTTTGCGTTGTTATATATATATATATATATATAGTTTGAATGATTTTGCTAGCTTGTATTTAATTTCATTGGATGCAATATTTTGCTTATTTTTATATGAGTTTTTGAGTGAATTATATTATTAGTATTATATAAATTTTGGTGTTAACAATTACTTTGATTGATAATTTATATTTTGACTTTCAAATAGATAGCTCAAAATAGCGAAAATACTAGGGCGAATTGGACCGACCCCATATATAGGAAGGGTTTTATAGATCTTTGTCTCCAAGAGGTAAATAATGGCTATAGGTCTGTAGGAACTTTGAAACCTTGTGCTTGGAATCGAATTGCGGAAGGATTGGAAAAATTAACTAGTAAACGTTTTACACAAAAAGAATGGTTGGGATTACATGAAAAAACAATATCAAGTATGGATTAGGTTGATATCGACAACATGACATGGTTACAATGCAATGACCAATACTATTGACTGGCCAACGGAAAGATGGGAAGAGTATTTAAAGGTACATTCTCCTCTCATTCTTGCATGTATTGAAAGCTTGCAAAACTGATATTTACTTTGAGTTGGACTATTTGTTTGTTTGGGATTATTTAAACTGTTTTGGTATTTGTTTTAATTTGGACTACTTGTTTGTTTGGGAACGTGTAGACTGATTTGATATTTAATTTGATTTGGACTATTTGTTTATTTGGGAATTTGTAGAATGTTTTGATATTTGTTTTGATTTGGATTATTGATGTGAGCTATTTGGTCTCCTGTATTATTTTTACCTATTTTGTTACATTGTTGTTTACTTTTTTTTTTTTTCAAGTTACATAATTTGATGACATTCTTCTTTTATATGATAGATGTCTAGTTCATCGAGTGAAGATGATGATGTGAACTTAGAGGCTAAAAGAGAAGCTAAAAGACTTTTGCGAAACCGATTGATCACCTTATATTTAAAAGGACCATTTACTAAATAGGTAAATACTTATGCATGGTTTATTAAAGATTCAATTTTTATTGAAGAGCTCTTAAAAGGTCCATCTGTTACATGTTATGAACTTGTGCGGATGGAAAAGAATAACTTTATTAATTTATGTCAGAAATTTCGAGAAAAAAAGTGGATCCTTGATAGTAAGCATGCGATTGTGGAAGAGAAAATGGCTATGTTTTTAATGACTGTGAGCCATAATCTTCGAAATCGAGTAGCTAGGAATAGGTTCAAGCACTCAACACAAACCGTTCACAAATGTTTTCATGAGGTTTTAGCCGCTATGATGAAGTTTTCTAAAGAAATGATCACTCCTCCTTCATTTAATGGAAATTGCAATGGTATATCGAATCATCGATTGAGACAAATTTTTAAGGTAAATTCTTTATTTCTTTAAGGAGAAATAAAATTCAGATTTATATTATTTGTATATTAATGTTCATTCTTGTATTTTAGGGTTCTATTGGTGCGATTGATGGAACTCTAATTCATGCATGTATTCCAATCGAAAAACAAGTACCATATATGGGTCGTGGGAAGGGAGAGTGTTATCAAAATGTCATGGCGATTTGTGACTTTAATATGATTTTTAGGTATGTTGTTGTTGGATGGGAAGGAACAGCACATGATTCAATGGTCTTGACCGAAACCATTCGTACCCCAAGCCATAACTTTCCTATGCCACCGGATGGTAATAATGTTTAGATTGTCCATTTAATATATACACATGCATTTACATTATGATATATAATTAAGTTTTTTTTTTTTCCTAGATAAATACTATTTGGTAGACGCCGCTTATTCACATACAAAAGGATTTATGGCACCATATCGGCAAGTTCGTTATTGGTTGGGTGACTTTCGTAATGGTGGTAGAGCTAATGGAAAGAAGGAGATATTCAACCATTCTCATTCAAAGTTGAGGAATGCTATTGAAAGAGCTTTTGGTGTGTTGAAGACACGTTTTTCGATATTAAAAAGGATGTCTTTATACTCGTTTTATACACAGAAGAATATAGTGATAGCATGCATAGCACTACATAATTTCCTACGTCAGATATCAATTGATGATAAACTATTTTCACAACACGAAGATGAAGAACTTATATTGGAGAATGACAATGCAAATCATCAACTACCAAATACAAACAATAGCTCTGGGACATCAAATGCAATATTTATGCAACAGTTTAGAGACCATATCACTGAAAAACTTTTAGAAGCATCTTTGTAATTTTCTTATTTTTAGTTTTAGTTATAGTAGAAAACTAAATACATATTTTACATTTTCTAATTATGCTACGAGGTACATCAGTACATGGAGGTTGGTTTGGATATGTTTTCTGTTACACTTATAGATTTCCAAGGATACTGTTATGGTTTGTCTCATTGAACATTATTAGTGGATGTAAGTCAACAAAAGTAATCATTACAATGAGAAATTAATCATGTTATTATTCATTGATAATGATATTCAATTTAGAACAAAAAAAAAAAAAAAAAAACCAACCTATCCACAAACCAACCAATCCAGAATAATATAAATTTGAAATATTATTAATAACTAAATAAATTTATTTTATAATTAATTTGCATGTTAGAGTTGTCCTTAATATATTAAAATATAAATATATAACAAATAATAGTTAGAAGGGTATATATGTAAAAGTATTTATTTTCAGATATTTATAACTTAAAAAAACAAACAACTTATCACTTATATTCAGTTTTCAGTGAAAAAAAAAACAAACATGTTTTTCAGTTTTCAGTTTTCAGTCACTATTCAGTTTTCAGTAACATTCAGCACTGTTCAGTCTTCGGACAAAAAATCAAACGGAGCCTTAGTGTAAAGAGAAAATAATGCATCTTTATTTTTTATTTTTATTTTTTTAACTGTTTTAATTAACCGTAAGAGTTGTGACGAAGACATGATTCAAACTCTACTAATAAACCAAGCTCAATTTCCTTGTGTTTTTTTTTAAAAGAAAATTTTAAAAAATAACATCATATTTATATTTTACATCGAACATTAAATCATTATTCTCAAAACAACATTCCTCAATTTATTCATGTAAAGTGCATCAAATTATTATTTTTATTTAAAAAATATTTAATTCCTAAAAGTTAGGTTCTTAAAATATAGGTGACACATTAAATGCTACTCCCAAGCAAGTGGACACAAAACTTCCAACATCATTGGGGCATCGACGACACCAAATACAAATACACATTTCCTCTTACCCGATTTTGTTAATTATCACATGTGACATGCCACAACACAAAGGCACAAAACACACACTTTTTTTATTTTTTATTTTAATTTTTATATAATTAAAGTATATAAATAAAACACACACAAAATCATATTTTAGCGACATATTATTATTATTACAACACTCTCTCTCCCGCGATTACAGGTTCTCTCTCTCTCTCTATTTCTTTCTTCTCAAGATTTGGATTCGATCTAAAAATCTATCTTTGTGAAATTTCGAATCCTCGCAATTCGAATTCTAGGGTTTCGTTTTGTTGTGGCGTGTTCGGATCATTTTGTGGTTTGTTCTGCTATTGGTGAATCGTGTATTAGGGTTTGTTTATTTTTTTTCTTGGTTCGCAGATCTGAATTTGGAGGCGATTTCGTTTTTCCGCTTGCGAAGATGTTTTGGCGTATGGCGGGATTGTCCACTGCGTCTCCAGTGAGTTCTTTTGCTTCGACGCTTCTTTTATTGGTTCATGATCTGTAGATGCATTTATTTTTGTATGTATGTACATGGGAAAAATGTGATCTTTATTTGGATTTCATCAGTTATCCAATGTTTGGATGGCGTTCTTTATTTATTATTTTTGTTGAATTTTTAGATTTTTTTTTTTTTTTTTTTGCCGCGAGAATGGAAGATAGTGTAAGGAACTGAATACTATATAGGTGGGGTTGGGTATTTGTTTTGAACATTCAAAAATTCATGGAACATGAGATTTTTTTTTTACTGTAGTTTTCTACTCGATTTGGTGAGATGTGGAATTTTGAATTGAATGATTGTATAGGTGTAAGTCTGTACCGAATATACTATAATTGACCTTGTCAAATGTGATGGTAAAAGTCGTAAAGTCAGCATCTTCATCTTCCGGTGAAAGCTAATTGCAATAATAAGAGGGAAAACTAACATATAAGTCCTATCTGTTTTAAGGGACTGGAAGAAAACCAGGTGATATGATATTGTTGAGAATTTCTTAGTTGGTGGGCTATCTGCGGTTTCAATTTCAGTGATTGAAAATTTTTGGGATCCTTTGGGAGTTTGGGTGGTGTTTATCTATTGTGCAATGAAAATGCTGAAGTGCAAACCATGCTGGTACGACATCAAAGGAACATGGTTGGACAAGGTCCTGGGCCGTATTTTGGAAAGTCCACTTGCCATGAGTGACGTGAAGAGATAAAATTGAAGTGTTATTTGTTATTTAACAAAAAAAAAGATTAAATTGTAGTGATCATTGGTGAGAGAGGTTTTGCAGTCCATGTTTGTGATAGGATCAGTAATTCTGACTATTTGCTGTACCGGGGAAGAAAGGAAAAAGGTTTGAGAGATTTGAAAGAGGAGGGAAAAAGCACTAATGACCGAAACAATTCAATAATAAATGGACCACTATTTGATCATTTGACATCATTTTACTAGAGCTATTTCAGAAATGAGGTTTTACTAAAATTTGGTGTCCTTCCTGGTATCTTTTTTCAAAAGAAAAAAAAATTGAAAAATAAGAGTTGATAGTAGCTGCTATATTTCATAGTACACTCTGGTTTTTGCATTTGAAATTATCAGCAAGAATTTAGCAGAAGTCAGTGAAAAGAGGAGGTGTTTGTGATAGGATCAGTAATTCTGACCATTTGCTTTACTGGGGAAGAAAGGAAAAAAGTTTGACAGATGTGAAAGGGAAGAGAGAAAAATCACTGTATGATTGAAACAAATAACTAATTTGACATCAGTTTTACTAGAGCTATAAGCTATTACACAAATGAGCTTTTACTAAAATTGGTTCCCTTACCTGGTATCTTCCACATTAATTAATATAAAGAAAAGGAATTGAAAAATAATAGTTGTTAGTGTATGCTATGTTTCAGCGGCATACATTATGGTTTTTGCATCTGAATTTATCAGAGGTTCAATTGGCTCCGGGTTTGATTTCTTTGTTGTCTTATACAATTCAAATAGCTATGACTGGATTAATGGGGTTAAGATTTTCGACTGTAACATTTGAAATGTTCCTGAAAGATATTACTTTTTAATGGTGTTTATTGTTCTTTGAATTATTATGCTTGCAAATTCAGATTTTTACCTTTTTAGTAATAATTTTGTTTCATGCTACATGGGTTGGGCCTTTTAACCTATTGTTTTATAATGCATGATATGGAAAATATAGCCCTTTATCAATCCTAAGGGGTTGGCCCAGTGATTGAGGGATGGGGCTTTCAATCTTGAGGTCAGGGGTTCAGTTCCCCTTGGGGCCACCTACCTAGGATATTAATATCTTATGATTTTCTTGGTTACATGAGTTTTAGGGTCCGATATCCATTAAGTATCAGAAAAAAATTGTCGTGTATTTGCTGTGAATTTCAAGTTTTCTTTCAACCTTTGGGGGCTGTGATTGCCCCTGCTTGTTTTTTGTTGTAGGTTATAACTTGATTAATTTTTTATTTGGAGGCTTTGTAATTTGTTTCCTGGATAATTTAGAATAAATAAGCATTATAGTTTATTTTTGTTTTTGCTTTCTTATTTATCTTTATTGTAGGTGGAGACAATTCTGGATAAGGATAATTTTACATTGGAGGAGCTTCTCGATGAGGATGATATAATCCAAGAATGCAAGGCCCTGAACGGGCGTCTTATAAATTTGTATGTCCTTTTCCTCTTAAGGAACTTTTTTAAAGCTTTCCATTATATGAAATATTTTATAGTTTATTCTTTCTTTGTTTGTCTGTTCCTAGCGATGTTCATGCCTGGTTACTTTTATCTGCAATTTCGTTAATCATAACATATTAAGTTAAATGAGAGTATTAGTCAAGTTTGATTACAGAGTAAGGGGTAAAGGTGGAAGTGTCTGGGAAGGAGTTGATTTACCTTTTCTTATGAATCTTTGATTTAAAATTTCTTGTTATAGAATATGAAAAAAATAGGAAACAAATAAAATTGGCACAAATTTATAGGCGTGAAATTTTAATTTATTATGCATTTTTGGGTTTATTAACGTGGCTCAGTTGAACTAGAAATTGGAAATTAATTATTTTCAATGTATGAAAATTGTGTGCAAAGGAATGCCAAGATTGAAATCTAAGATCGCCAACTTCAAATCATCTCAGAAATAATTGAATTAGATGGTTGACCGTAATCTGGAAAATGAGGCAAAGCAAAATTTAAATATTCATGATTTTGAGTACGTTATTATGTGATTGCTGTATATCGTTGCTGAAACATATGAAAACTTACTGGACCTCAGATTTAGGGAAACTTCAGCCTTCTTCTTACATATAGTTGCAATAGGCCCACTTGCTTTCAAGTGATATATTGGAATTTGGAAAGAAGACTATAGTTTTTAAAATCTATTGTCTGCTTAGAAGTATCTTATTGTATTCCAGCATATGGGTTGCTGTCCAGCTATCATGAAATATTCACAACTAATAAGTTGTATACTTCTTGTACTTTGATTGTGCCCATTTGTCTTCTATTAATTTACTCTAAAAATATTCTTTTTTTCCCTTTGTTGATTGGTTCTTTCTGGTATACTTGTTGAATACTTGGACACAATTTTTGGTGTCTTGTAATGACTTATAAATATAGTACTTTTTGGAGGTGAAGGATTGAATCTCTCAAGATTGTGCCCTGAGCTTATGCTGCTAAAATGAAACATTCCCTTTATTAGAGTTGTCCTAGCATTTGTTTCTAGCATATAATTTTGATGCCTTGCCATGCTTGAGGCATTCCTGTTGTCCTAGCATATATTTTTGTGGGTATTTCATACATGTGTAGCTTGTACCTTTTTCTACTGTGAAATAATTGTCTCTGATAAAAACAAATTGAGCATTAGAGTGAGAGAAGTAAGTTTGAGAAGATAAATGAATAAAGGAGTGAAACATTGTTTAGGAGGAACATAAGTAAATTGTGGTTGAGAAAGAAGTGTGTGAGATTAAAGCGTGGTTTCAAGAAGAAAGAAGAATTTTTGATGCAATATAGGCGTGATTTGACATAAACAGAAAATTTGACTTTTGCTGTTCTAAGTCTTGACTTGAATTTCAAATTTTACTTAAAAATAGTGTTTAAAATTCTAACTGGAACTTTTTCTCCCCTTTTTTTTCAAAAGTTTTGTATCCCTTATTTTACAAATAAATCATTGTGTTTGGATTCTATACCAAGCAACCCTTATTTAACCTAGAAGGCAAGTTTATGTTATTTTTATTTTTATTTGTTTTATCATTACTTTAAACTTTTAAAATTGCGTGTACCTCTTAGTTCAATAGTTATACTTATCTGTGAAAATAGATTGTAAAATTATTGTACAATTCATGTTCTTCCCTAGGGTAAGGCTCTGATACAATGTTTTTGTCATTCACTAGGGCGTCTTTGTATTATGTTATTGCTAATGCCTCACCTCACCATGGCATGGATGCATGCCCATATTTTCATATTGACTTTAAGATGTTGATTGACTCACTTGGTAGCCACGTTGTATTATATTTTAAACTGTTCATGGCATTCATGCTGTGATCTTTGTCATTTTTTTTTTTGACTATATGAGCAGGGACGGACTCTATTGAATGTTATTTATTTTATGTTCTTTGTTGTTGCCCTGAAACTGAGTCAATAAGTTCTCTTAGCATGCTGCGGTGTTTTGATTAAATACACAAATCTTGTTTTTGAACTCTAGTCTTTGTTGTTTGATCCTCCCTCACATATGCTTTCTTGTCTGTCAGTTTGCGAGAAAGGGCTCAGGTTGAACAACTTATCCAATATATTGTGGTTGAAGCACCTGAGGATGCTGAAAAGAGGCGAACTTTTAAGTAGGTTTTGCAAATGAACATGTGGATTTTGTTTTCAGATGTTTTCATATAATGGGTTCGATTTTTATGGTTAATATTGCCTTGATATTGTCCACACAGGTTTCCCTTTATTGCTTGTGAGATTTTTACGTGTGAAGTTGATATCATCCTTAAGACACTGGTTGAGGATGAGGAGGTAAAAAGTTGACTCTACTGCCCTTTTTCACTTGCTTCAATTTACGTTTCAAAGCCTGAGTTGCTGAAATTGTTTGGTTGTTGTTTGTCTGCAGTTAATGAATTTGTTGTTTTCCTTTTTGGAACCGAAACACTCCCATAGCACATTGCTGGCAGGATATTTCAGCAAGGTATCATAAAATGAGCTTGTAAGAGTTTAGCATGTCAAATGAAAAGAAATGTTACTAATATAATTATCTTCAGAGGTGCTCTTTATATTACGATTATATTTTTATCTTGTCTTATATTGTCCTAATTTCTTTTCTGCTAGGTTGTCATTTGTCTGTTATTGCGGAAGACAGTTCCTTTTATGAATTATGTTAAAGTAAGTTAAAGGTTTATTCTTATTGAAATATTCACCAATATTTGAGTTATTATTGTAAAATCTATCTGTGTATAACATGTATAATTTAGTTATTCTTGTGAATACCTTGCATTATGTATCCAGGAAAAAAAGATATTTATATAAGGATGTATATTGGCTATTTTTATAGATGGCATATGATAATGTAGGAACTACTCAAGTGTTAGTCCTTGTGGAGTCGTGGTTTAGAGTTAATTGTTTTGTTACCCTTATGAGTTATGATTACTGTTCTTTTATTTTTCTCTTCTTATCGTAATTGAATCATTGGAATTCCATTCCATGCCCCCAGCATTGCTTTTGACAATCATTGATGTTGGTTATCCATGTAATAAAGTAAAATAGGGGTGAGCTAGTTCATTTTCGTAATTTTTGTATAATTTGAGGCTGTTTTTATGGATTTTTGAGAGAAAATGCTATATTTTGAGGATATGGTTGAGTATTTGGGAAGAATACTCATTAAACAGGTCCTTGCTGTTTCGATCTGGGATGCAATAAGTTTGTAATGTGGGATATTGCTTGAAGCTTATATTTCTGTCAAAGTTTTTAAATTTTTGACATCATGGCAAATGGTCTCATTCAACTTTAGATACTTGTTATTGCATAGGCCTCATATAAGGTGTAAGGCTGTTTCTCATCATCTATGAGTTGGCATATTGTATGTGTTTTCTTATATATATATATATATCCATTAAAGAGCTGACGTGTCATTCTTATGCTGTCATCTAGGCCCAGCAAGAAATCATTGCACAGCTAGTCGACCTGATTGGTATTACTTCTATAATGGAGGTTGGTTGTTGTTCATCTTTGTTTGTTGCTTCTGGCACATGAACTTCTTGCTAAAGGTTATATCTTGGTTTACATTTGATTGCAACCATTGATGTAAGTACTGTATGATAGATGTCTTTACTTGCTGAACAGGTTTTAATACGTCTTATTGGTGCGGACGAGCATATGTATACAAACTATATAGAATCAATGCAATGGATAGAAGAGACTAATGTTCTGGAGATGATTGTGGATAAGTTCAGCTCTTCAGTAAGTTTCCTTGATTTTTAGGGCAATATCTATTCTTTCTTTTCTCAACGTTGATGAAATATAATTACTTGGTAGTTGGTACAAGTGTACAACTTTATTGTTGCATGAAAGATGGCAATAGAGTTTGCCGCCTGATTTTATAGATTCACCTATCCCTTCTAACGGAGGAGGGATCTACATGTATAATCTATTCTTTCATGCAAGTAGTCCCTTATCTGTATTGTTGTTATACTTACAAATTATAATATGGGTTTTGGTCTCAAATATTCAGATATAGGCTCATGTGAGATGCGACTAAGTCTACTTTTAGGAAAGGGCAATTTAATAGAAGTTGTCTCACGATGTGAAAAAGGTTTTGAAAACTAGTTTATTGAAATCATTTGACTTTTTACTGACTAGAAATTCTTCATTCCTGCACACCAGCTATAAGATTATTGGCACAATTTTAATAAACAATTATATATTTGTCATCAGACTTGGTGCTTGTTTGGCAAAACAACTTTTTTAATCCCAAAAGCTCTATTTTTGTTTTTTTTGTTTTTTTTGTTTTGGTATTGATTGGTTGCAATTTCAGTAGTAGGAATTAAAAAGCTGTTTTACTTTTGATATGAGAATCTCAATTTTTGAGCTTTGAGCTTCTCCGAGAATCTCTTTTTGAGCTTTTCTAGACACTTTAAAACATCTGATGATCCCATGATATGTCAAGGATCTATTAAATTCTTTTAAGTATTTTAATGCTATAAAAGAACTTTCAAAATTATACAATTGAACAATCTATTAGCTCAAAAGAGCTTTTAATTGACAAACAAACAATCAATAGCCTCTCATGAAAAGCAGTAGTTGTAAATGATCTACATGTAAAAGCATGTAAAAGCTCTATTGGGAGAAGCCATACCATACGTACCCTTAGGACACTTATATTGATGGAATTCAAAAAGGATAAGATCATTTAGATGAGCCAGTTTCAGAGGGACGGTCTTATCATTATGGTCATTGGCAAATTCATTTATCTTTGTGCCTTCAAGCCTTCATTGATGCAGTTTTTTCTTGTTGTATTGCCTTATCTCAAACAAATTTCTCTTCTTTATTCATGCTTCCAATTATCCAGTTTGTTTTGCATAAAAGCATATTTCATGGTATTTTCTCCATTGTTGTGCTAGTGAAAACTCCAAGTGAGCCCACTTTGTTTTGACTGGCATAGTAATTTTGCACCAATATGGTGATATAATTTCTGGTGCTATGTTTTCTTGTTGAATTGAATCTCTTTTAAAGATTATTTAGAATATTTAGATTATTTTTTTCGTTTCTCAACTTTATGTACAGCAAAGAATCCCTAGGTTTCGCTGCTGCACTTGCTAAAAGTTTTCACGTTATTAGGACACTAAGTAATCTATATGGTATTCACACTGTAGGTTAATATTCAGTAGATATTATTAATTTTTAATCCTTTAAATTTTTTAATCTTTTATCTCTTTCACAGGATTGTCCTGAGGTTCATGCCAATGCAGCTGAAACACTGTGCTCTATAACACGTTTCGCGCCCCCGGGCCTTGCCACAAAAATTTGTAGCCCAAAGTATTGTTTTTTCTTTTTTGTTATTTATTTATTTACAATTTTCCTTAAAAATGATCACTTCTTGTTATATCTGGTATCCTGTTATGTCATTATTCATTTTTTTTCCCTGTGGTTCATGCAGTTTTATTGGGAGATTATTTCGTCATGCTTTGGAAGACTCACGACCCAAATCTGTTCTTGTTAACTCACTGTCTATCTGCATATCTTTGTTAGATCCTAAGAGGCTAACGTTGGGATCTTATTATACATACAACCGTCAACTGACTCACGGATCCACAATAACTGCCAATCCTGAGACAGTTGAAGGAATGTTGGGTAGCTTAGGTAAGTTGAAACGACTACACTAAGTTCTTGACTTCACATGTAAGACTTTTGTGCTGGTTTCTTGACTTCTAGGAAGAAACTTTATGTACTTCGGTTCTATTGAGCTAGAATTACATTCACATATGAAGCATAGAAAATCCCAAGTAGGCTCAACATTTGTCAAAGTATTTTGAATTGAATTTATTCCTCAAGTCTATTCTTATAAGCCTCAAGTAGACTTTGATTTTGCCGCTTTCTGCATCAGGCAGTGCACTCTATTGTGGGTTATAAATTGATTAGGAATAGTGTGTTAGGTGGGATTATTATTATTATTACTACATCTTTAAAATGCAACACTTTTTACATAATACTTCTGCCATTCCCTGCTTCCTTTGGATTATTCAGAGAACTTTCTGTTTTTATGTGGAGTTATAGTTTTTTCTTGACATCATGTTGCACATCTATCTGGGCGTTTTATTGTGGAGAAGTCTTCTTTCATGTCAGGCAAATTAAAGTGTTCACATTTGTATGTTCCTGCATGTGTACCTTACATATATTGAGTTACTACATAATTCTACTGTGATTTATAGTTGTAGTGGTTTGTTCAAGTGAAGAACTATATTTTCATTTTTACAACAAAAGAAATTGAATATTTGTGGTGTTCAATTATGCAGGTGATTTGCTAAAGCTTTTGGATGTTTCATCTGAGGAGAGTGTTTTGCAAACTACCTATGGGAAATTGCAACCCCCTCTCGGAAAACATCGCCTCAAGGTACCTTTTTATGTGATTTTTTTTAACATAAACAACAAAATGTCAATAAATCACGAAACCATATACAAGAAGGGAAGACAAGCCAATCATAGCCCACAAAAACTGTTAGGATCGGCATAAAAAAAAAAGAATACACAAAATCCAATGGACAGACCTATATGTGTTTTTCTTATAAATTTTGCAAGTGGGAGAATTTTAATATTTGTTTCTGTTAAGAAAAAGAGATGTCAATTATTTATGTTGGTTAGAGTATAAACACTATTGCATGCTTAAGGTTTTGGGATTAATAGCATTTCAACTTGCTATCAGTGTTTTAAAAAACGTTATGAGGCGCGCTTTAAAGCGCGCCTCAAGGCGCGCCTCAATACGTTTTGGGCAAAAATCGTAGTGAGGCGGTAGCCTCATAAGCAGCCATTGAGGCTTACGCCTCATTCTTATGAGGCGGTCGATTTGAAACGGTGCCTCAATACGGTTATGAGGCGCACACATCAGAAGAAAATAAAGAAGAAGATGAAGAAAGGAGGAGGAAGAAGAAGAAGACGAAGAGGAAGAAGAAGAAGAAAGAGGCAAACCTATCTGTGTTGGGCGGCAGAAACAAAAGAAAGAAATAATGAAAGTAGAAAAAACCCTAGCATCTGTGTTGGGCTTTGTCAAAATGGGCTTTAAAACACTTAATAACCCAACAAATTACCAAACTAAAAAGCAAATATGGATATTGGGCCAAATGGGCCATTCAATTAGGTTTTAAAACACTTTAAAAACCCAACAAAATACCAAATTAAAAAACTAATATGGGTTTTGGGCCAAATGGGCCCTTCAATTACTATAAAACCTTAAAATAATGCTACTTTAAAACCAATAGGAATTACTACTGTTTTATGCTACTTCAATTCCTGTATATATTTTTGTGTTTTACATGTCTTTCATGAGGCTTACGCCTCATTCCGCCTTGAGGCTTACGCCTTGCCTCAATGGAAAAAAACGCCTCGATACTAAAAACGCTTTTTAAAACATTGCTTGCTATTAAAGCCTGTTTGGAGAGAGTTCTGGTGTTTAAATTTTGAATTCTCTATCATGACAAAAATAGCACTGTGTTTAAATTTGTAATACAAGTTTGTTAATTACATTCAACTGATTAGAGAGGAAAAGTTAAGACTTAAGAGTATAAATATTATTCTTTGGCCATTTTTTATAAACTTAAGCTTTTAAGATTGATCTACTAAGGATTGAAATGTTTATTGTTCTTTGGTTTCTCTGTATGATTTGAACAGAACTGAAGCTTTGAAAATCTAGCATTGTGTGATTAATTCTTGTTTTCCTATAAAAAAAACCTTGCTTAAACCTAGCTTGAACCAAATTATGAATTTTTAGAGTACACAGATGACCACTATTTGCAACCCTGTGCTGATGATGACATGAACATTGATATTTTCAGATTGTAGAGTTCATTTCAGTATTACTGACAGTTGGTAGCGAAGCAGCTGAGAAGGAATTAATTCAACTTGGAGCAGTGAAAAGGATATTGGACTTGTTTTTTGAGTAAGTTTAGATGCTCTGCTTTTTTGAGATCTTAGAGGTCTGTGGTTTTGTTTTCTCCTGAGGATTTGTGGTCCTCTTCCTTTGTGCATCCTTTTTGTTAATACAAAGTTTTTTTTTTTCCAATTAAAAAAATGTTCTGCTATGTAATGACACGTGATCAGATCCCGTGCCTTATTCCTTGGTTTAATTGTGACTGTAGGTATCCATACAATAACTTTTTGCATCATCATGTAGAGGACATTATCTTTTCATGTTTTGAGAGCAAAAATGTGCCTCTTATTGAACATATTCTTCGTGAGTGCAATCTTGTTGGGAAGATACTTGAAGCAGAAAAGAATATCACTTTGGCAGCTGATCCGAGCAAGGTAATTGTCCAATCATTCATAATTTTCTATCATTTGGTAGTTACTGTTACATTTTTCTTTTCTTTACCTTTTAGATTGTGTATTTGACTATTTGTTGGTTGTTGCTTTTGTGCTTTGTCCTATGCATTTGGATACTAATCAGAATCATTTAATTTTTCATTCTGTACTGATCACAGCCAACGGTCCCTGCTGAAGGTAGAACTGCACCCAGGATAGGAAATATCGGACACTTAACACGCATGTCTAACAAACTTGTTCATCTTGGAAATAGCAGCAGTGAAATTCAGGCATATTTGCAGGTTTATCACTGAATCTCCTCTATTGTCAAATATTGCTTATGTTGAATCACTTTCTTGGTCCTCAGATTTGTCTGCTTTTGAAAAGTTAAAAGCAGCTTCGTTTTTTCCATTATAAAATTGTTTGGTAAAACTTCTAAAAGTAATTAATTGATAATTAAAACAATTAATCTAACATGTTTTGACAACTATATTGAGAAGTAGGTGAGGAGTTACTCTTTGAAAGTGATTATAAAATAATCTATTATATCATTTAATGAATCTTTTAAAGTATCATAATGTTCTTCTCAAGTCAAGATAAAGACATTCATACAGCTATTTCTTCTATTATGTATCTTAAAAACGAAAAGAACAAATAATTTTAAAGAAAAAGAATTGTTTAAAAAAAAAAAGATGGAAGAGGCTTTGCCTCCCCTTGATGTGGTGGAAGCCGAAGCCTCCTCCATCATTGCTCCTTGAGGAGGGGTGCGACCTCCTGTGCCAGATTTAATTTTGTATGTTTATTTATTTTTAATTATTTTTCTAATTTGTTAAACTAAGAAATATATGTTATAACATTTATTAAATTTAACAAATATACAAGGTAAACTACCTAAGTTTTGTTCTGCTTTAAATATTTTAAGCAAACACTAGCCTAATTCATGACACAGTTACTAACAATGATTATTTTAAAAGCTACAACATTACCCTAACTAACCCTGTGTGATTGGTTCAATTATATTGTTTCATGGCAACCCTATATTCATATCAAGTTGTCTGTAATTATAGTTGTACAAAACCAACTTTATTCGAAGATGATAAAAACTATTCTTCTGCTGTGTTAGATTCTCTTTCAATCTCTCTACTTTGCGAGGTCTTCTATTGTATTGGACTCATATTTTTGGAGTTCTTGGTGTTTCTGCTTGTCTTTGGACAGCTTTGTAACCAAATCATTGTACCTCTTCCTTTGATTTAATATACTGTTTTTGTTAAAAGAAGTTTCACTCTCTACCCTCACCTGCCCACTATTGGTTTTTATTTATTTATTTTGACTTGAGACAAGAAAATTTTATTGACAAAAAAGAATACAATGATCAAGCAGACCAACAACTAAGGCCGCCAATAAAAAGCCTTTAGAGGAAACAATGGAACACTGTACAAAAACATTGCTGCATAAAATCTTGGCCAACAAAAAAGCTAAAACTACAAAAGCCTCCAAACTGTACAAGGATCCTAACCCACAGCACCCTCCCAACTCAACTGAATGAAAATTAAGGAGTGTGTAGCTTTAAATTTTATAGTCTAAAGTATGATTATCTGCACTCTATATCAGTCATTGGATGCAAAACCCTGTAGGTTTCCCCAGTATTGGTTTTATGTTCATAATTTTTTGAGTGTTTTTTTTTCTTTTTACAGGAAAACAGTGAATGGAGTAATTGGCAAATAAATGTTCTATCAAAGCGTAATACTGTGGAAAATGTTTATCAATGGGCCTGTGGGTAGGTTTATCTCTCTTTTAAACAGTTTAGTTATGTTTCTCTGACATCTGGATTGATTTGCCATTGCATATTCTTAGTGAAGTTCATCTGAATGGAAGTTTCTTGTGTGGTTAAAGATGCAAAAGATTATCTTTCTCCTTGCACTTCTAAATCTGAAGTAAATGAAGCTGTTTGAAATATAATTATATTTTGTATATTTGATCATGTATTACATTTATTTAACTGTTGCCTTCAGAGTTGTTGAGATATTTTCTATATTTAGCACCAGAACATGCAAGATTAAACTTGCATCGTGTTATTTTGGTATCATTAATCATTTGATCAGGAATCATGTGATGCTTTTGTGCTCTGCACCATTTGATTATTTTGTTAGTGTTTTCTTGCAATGGCCCTGTCAGTTGTCAAAGTTAAATTCTGGTTTGGATTTGGAATAAGCTGCTGGCTAGATGGTTCTCAATATTTTGGCTATTAATTGACGTGGTTTGAATTAGCTCTGAGTTTTGCCTTGAACTATTTTGTTAATTTCGCCTTCGTAAACTTAGGAAGGTTGGTTAAAAATAATGTAGATCATCCTAACTTGTTACCATTATTTAGTGATGGGTTGTGTCAACACAATAGAAGAGTTATAAACTTTAGGATACATTTCACTGCAATTTTTGGGTGATTTATTGCTCAAAGTACATGATTGTGTTGGTGCTCTAAAATTTGTAATGGCATTTTGTAGGTGATGGTTCTTGTGTGTCAAGTATAGTGGAAGCTGATTATGATAACTCATACATTCTTACAGTTTCCTCTTTTCCACCACGCTTGATGTCATTACGGATATGATTTATTTATTTTTTCTAAGTAGGGGTGTTATTTTTACTTTTGTTTAATTTTATACACTCCTTTGCACTGCTTGGCATATGTACCTTTCTTTTAGTTTCCTAACATGTTTATTCTCAATTTTGAATTTAGAAGTAATTGGTATGTGGGTCACAATATTCAAATAAAAAATAGAAGAAAAAAATGACCAAGTTCTATTTTAAAACAGTCTCATTACAGTTGTCTTGTAATATAGGAAGATGATGTAAACCATTCTCACTTGTTTGTCATTTTATTTATCATATTGTTGTATCGTGTAAGTAGCTGTTTGTGGTTCCATTTATTTTGTTGATGTTGCTACTATGATGAACTCAAGACATAGGAGAAGGCCTTTAAATCTTATTGTCTTAGCTCTTTTTTGAACCATTTATGTTGATTTGAAAGTTGATGAACTGTGAAATTCTTATACAAGATGTTATTTATTATCCTTTTGACTTGGGAGTTCTTCTGAAATAGCTGGTGACATTTGTATTGCATATAATAAACGTGTCTTAATTTCATGTCTTCACGTAATCATGGTTTCGTCAATTTTAACAGGAGGCCTACAGCTCTACATGACCGGACTAGAGATAGTGATGAGGATGATTATCAAAATAGAGATTATGATGTTGCAGCCCTAGCAAATAACTTGAGCCAGGCCTTTCGATACGGCATTTACAGCAATGATGATATGGATGAGGTGCTTTTTGAAACTTTTTAAGTAGTGCAATTCTAATGCATTCTTAATCTTAAATATACTTATAAAAGAAATATTTTTGAATTATATTATCGGATGATAAATGAAGTAAATATTATAAGAAGGGGAAGTATGAAGGTGGAGGAGGGCGCTCTTTCCACTAAAGCAACAAGTCAAATAGGTTCACAACAGAGACCGGAGGCTGAGGTACATGAGTTCCATATGATGAATGTACTCCTCTGAAGTCAAGGCCCTTCTTTAGGCTAAGGATTAATCCTTGAATTGGCTGGCCTAAGAAAAAAAATCAAGAAAAGGTGTGAGGCAGACCTTACATGTTTAGAGAGTGAATGAATTATTTTAGGTTGTGATTAGCTTGTTTGCACTAAGATTTAGAAAGATAGTAAAGACTTTCTTTTCGTTTGATGGGTAGAAAGGAATTGGTGCCAGCAATGTATCAGATAATTGTTTTCTGGTGGTAATTACCTTTGAATAATATTGTTGCTTATTTCTTTCATTCCAACTATATTTGGTTTTAACTTTTTATCTGCTCAAAAGCTCAGGTGCATTTGTCAGGAAGAGACATGGACTAAGTTTTATTATTCTTGCCATTCTTGTTTTGGACATGTCTTAAATATTACGTATCACGCAATGGATGCTAAGATATCATTTTAATTTGCAAATTTTTAGTTGTTTCTATAAAAAAAAGTCTAATGGAGATGCTGCAAAATATGCCTTTATTTTAAAATTTTGGATGTATAAAATTATATATTGAGAGGCTCGACTACTACAGTCTTTTTTTTTTTTTTTTTTTTTTTCTTTCTGTTGTTGTTGTTGTTGTATGAGAACTCTGTTGGTTCTTTTATAATTTATACATTCGTTTTTTATCACCTTGCTTCTATAGATGCTTAAAGAAAGTAAAATTACTCATACAAATCTGCTAGATAAATAGATTTCCTTTTGTTGATATGAAAAACTCTTTCTAGTACAACTGTGTTCAATAGCATTTTTCAATTCTTTCGGAGTATAATTTAATTTTTTTTTTTCCTATTGATTAGATTTCGAAGTAAGATTATATATAATCATTAAACAGCTGTTTTGTGATAACTTGTTTAATATTGTAGTCAATTATCTGGATCAACACAAACTTTTTGGGTTTCTCATTAACAATACTAAAATGGTAATCATGTAAGAGCCATTAATTTTTTGTTTTAATAGTTAAAGATCTATTTTCTTGTATCTCGGAGATGGGCAACCCTGCCCTTTTTGGCTGCATTGCTTGTTTATGAAATGGCATCTAGGCTTCATTATGGGTTTCAGTTAAATAAGTTTAAAATGCATCTTTTTTCTCTATTCATGAAAGTTTGGCAGTTGTTTTGTGTTAGTTATGGATTGATGCATGATGATTCTCTTTCTTTATGATTTATCCTGCTTTGAGACTGCTGGTTCGCCATTGTTGTAACAATTTTCATATCCTTGAAAAAAACTTCTTGTTTCATATACCAAAAAAAGAAAGAAAGAAAGAAAGAAAGAAAGAAAGAAAGAGCACGGGAAGTGGTATTGTGAATACTGCATGTTTTTTTTCATCACCAGAAGATTATTAGGTTCGTTCAAAAAAAAATGAAGATTATTAGGTGCTTGATTGAGATCGTGTAGCTTGTAGTTTTAGAAAAACTGGGAAACAGTGATAGATTGATTGCTTTCAGTAATACACTGTTTTGGCTGTGGCATCCTTTTTCTCTTTTTGGATCAGAAACAAAAGAAAACAAAACATCCCTTGTTTCAGCTCTAACATCCTTAATCCAAATGCTTAAATTGGAGCCTATATGATGGCACCGTCAATTTTATTTTGTGTTCCTTTTCATCTCCTCTCATTTTTAGCTGTCAGATATGTATAATGTAATCTAGTATGTCATTTTGTAGTTGTTTATTTCCTATGTCAACTATGATTTAATTTATTTATTTTAATTATTATGTATTAATCTATATTTGTTAAATTGGTGTGAGGTTATTAACAAATAACAAATAGTGCTTGTCAGTGTCAGTGTTTTTTTAAAGAAGTTTTTCTTTATGCCAAGTCACTTCCCTCTTTTCTTTGTGACTTTTGGGAACCGTGTTTTTAGGTCTCTTTTTATCACTGATTGATATATTATGAAAGAATATTCATTTAAAATACCATATGAAGCTGGCGTTGCTTACTAATCCCTTGTTCATGGATTCCAGGCGCAAGGCTCGCTTGAACGAGATGATGAGGTATGAGATATACTTTGATTCCATGTTCAGTTTGATGAACATGAATGGTGTTAGATACCATTTGAAGCATTATTTTTTTTATCCCCTCTCACCCTTATTATGTGTCCTCAAACAATAATTTTTATTTCAGTTGATGTCATTTTGCCTACAGTTATATATATATATACTTTGCTTGAGTCTTTCAAACCTTATATTTCTTTATTGGATTTGCTTTGTCGAAGCACTGTACTTCATGTGAACATCGTACTACTTTCTTCTTTTATCAATACAGGAATAAATATGGGAATACCATATTTCCTAACTAATTTTACAAAAAAAGAGATTTCTTTTATTATTTTAGGCATCTTTTTATTATAGTAGTATTGATACTAATAAATCAAATTAATATCATTAACATGGGTGAGACAAGTAATTATCTTATCTTTTGTATGTATTGGGAAAATACTGTGATTCAACTGAATTATATCAGAAAAATTGGCACAGTCCTATTTGAATTTAAGTACTTTTTGTTTGCTATATGATGTAAGATCACAGATCAGTATGGTTATTTGACAAGAGATCATATGCAGATGTGTCATCATACATGCACGATTGTCTTCTGGATTATTGCCTTAGAATGTTGGTAGTACCTTAAAAAATGTCAGAAGTTAAAAATTAGTAGTTTAGTCTAGTTTCATTATAATCACTTGGTCCTTAGCAGTCACCGAACTATTCTAGATATACAAGAAATATGTTTCCCTTTTACTAGTCATTGGCTGTTAGTAAAGAGCCATTGTTGTTGAAAGGAAAAATAAATAAATAAATTATAAGAATGTTGTGGAGATGTCGTATCTGGTTTTAGCTTATTAGCACGCGTAATTTCTATTGTGCTATTGGTATTTCTTTTCCTATGAAATAGAAATTTTTGTTAGTAGATTCTGATGGGGATACTTGGCAGGATGTCTACTTTGATGATGAATCTGCTGAAGTTGTTATTTCTTCTCTACGTCTGGGGGATGACCAAGAAAGGTAGGTGAAACGCCTTATTCTTCGCTTCCGGTCATTGAGTATTTTGAAAATTAAGTTTTGTGCTATGTGGTCTCAACAGTTTGGTCCAAAAGGCTTGTTTTGAATATAATAAAATATAAAGGTTAATCTAAGGTACGTCGGTATGGGTACCTATAAACTTCGTATTTCTCTCTTGTAAGTTACAATTTATCGATAAGAAAAATATACAATTTTTGTGCATTAAGATAACTTTTGATGATAACTCAACTCTTGAAATGTAAGATATTAATGCATAAGGTTATATTTTGTAATATTTTATAGTTTTCAATTCTTTTTGTTGACAGCCTGTCCACTTTTTATTCTTTTTTTCCCTTTAAGATACTTTCTTTTTCTGATAAAAAAGTTCTTTTTAGTTCCACCAAATTTATGAACCATTAGACCAAGATTTTGAGTTAGAAGGCCCATTTGCTTTGTAGAAGATGTGGAATCCTTTTGTCCTTTTTTTCCTGTTGCATGATCAATAATATGTACATGTTCTGGCTAGGACCCTGTTTTTAGGTGGTAGAAAAGGTGTTTTATCGGTTTATTTTTTCTACAGTCTATCCAGCAGAGAGTGGCTGGCCCTTGAAGAACAAATTTGATCATTTTGTTCAGACTTGTTGCATTTGTTGAAATCAACTTCATGCTAATATGTGTGCATTGTTAGAAGAATAGATTTTCAGTTTTCACTATATTTCTTGTGGTTGAATAACTTGAATGCATGGATTTACTGCAGCTTATTTAGGATTTGCTTTTCCAATTTGAAAGGTTCATTAGATTCAATGGTCAGGGTTGTTCGGTTCTTTCCTGCACCCTGACCGACAAAGAACTGAGCTTTGAATAAACTTGTGCCTTTACGAAGTGTTGTTATTTGCTCAAGTCTTCTGGATCTCATTACTTAAGTATTGCTTGCCATGGTGTTTGCACTTTGCAGTGGCTCTCTTTTCACGAATTCCAATTGGTTTGCTTTTGAGGATGACAGAGTTTCCAATGAGCGCTCAACCGGATCACTTGCTTCTCCATCACCTAACACTGAGGAGACTGTTGCTATAAATGATGGAGGCGATGATGAAGTTATTGTTGGTGAAGATGATGACTTGGACGACACTGCAACATCTACCGCTGTGTCGGAAACAAAATTAGGAGAAACCGATGTCCACAATCTGCCTGGAACTTCTGAAGAAACAGGACCCAGTGCAACTGAAAAACCACCTGTCTGGGTTGAATGGAGGGAAACTCCGGATTCCACTGCAGATCAACCTGGTGGTGTGCCTAATATTGAACCGGAACTGAAATCAGAGGATCAGGGTGGTGGCAGTGAGGGTGATGGGGATGCTATTGAGCCTTGTCCCTCAACCTCCTCTGAAACACTGGCAAATGCTGACATACCTACTGTTGAAGGACAATCAGAATCAATAGATGAAAAGCCCAGTTCCACTCCTACAGAGGTGTTGCAATCAGGCGATGAGAATCCAAGTCCAGACCCTACTACTGATGAGGCGGTGGATTCAGAAGTCAAAGTCACTCCTGACTTAACTAAGGATGATAAAGACGATGCCAAGGAAACTGAAAACTGATGTATATTATTCTGAATGGGTAAAAACTCATACTACACAATGTGATGATCAGGTGGAAAGATGAATACCGAATGACTCTGGTTGACTCAGTGACTATACTTTTAGAGCCTTGTGTACATTACTGTGGCACATTGTTGTTAAGTAGGTTTGATGATTCTTTTTTCCCGAGGCACGGAAAGTTTTGAATTCGCTTTGCCAGCCAATTTGAGGAGCAGGTTCTGATCTCTGCAAACTTTGGAATAGTTTAATCAATTATTTTTAGCTTGTAGGTTCTCTCTTCTACTCTAGCTAGGTGAAGATTCAGAAAGTGGAATTGTCACGTACGTACACAGATTGATTGATTATATCTCTTTCATCTATAAATGCCAAGTGTTGATTCTCTTTCATTGACATTAGAAGAATGTTGGTTTCAATTATTGAATTTGAAAAATTGATCTTACTGGGAGCAGGCAGTGATAGTAAAGCGGTTTGTGTTATATTAGTATCCCAGGCTATGGATGTTTACTACATTTTAGTTTGTGATGTGGGATCGTTACAGTTTTGAGTAAATTATATACCAACTAAAAGATGCCACCAAATGAAAATTATAATTCTTATTTGTGTAAATTCTATATTTTTTTTTGGGTTGTTTTGACCTTCAATGACGAGAGAATTCAAACAGAATAGTTATTCGGATGTAGTGTTTGATCCTAGCAAGTTTTGTTAGAGCCTTGACCTGGCCTGAATTTTTTTTTTCTTCGATCCTTATAAACAAAGAGTAATGCTAGGCTGTCTAAAATCATATCCAAATGAGATTATTTCCTCCGGCCACCGGAATCTTCAACCGTCATCACTCCAATATTCCTTCACCCAAATTAATTTGACGCTACACAATCGCTCACTAGCATATTTAATCCTCCACGCTTTTACTGTATTCCGAAAGTCGCGCTCGACAGGCTAACAGTCATTCATACGGTTTGATTTCATTATAGTTTTATTGCTTTCATTCTATATTAACAATTTCTTGAATCGATTGCTTGCTGATTTGAGTGTCGGAGACTCCTTATATCGTTTTACAGGTTCCGGTTCCTAGATCGCTGTCTTTGTCATTTTTGCTCTTTACACAAGTTGCAGGTGCCCTTACAAACAATTGTTGGACGATCCCTCACATTTATAAATAAATAAAAAGTCAAAACTCATTCAATATAATTTCGACATATACATAGTAACATAGATATGGAGAAATAAGTCATTGATTAAAAACCTAATATAATAGTATTAATCTCATTATTTTCAGATCATAGTTAATCCATTAACAATTTTTTTTTTTCCAAGAAAACATACTACAAATGATGATCAAATTCTTATTTTGCCATCTACAGTCAAATTTTTATATAAGATAATAATAATTATTTTTTTTCATTTAAAAACTGATTTACAACAAAGGTAAATTCAACTAGATAAATATATTAATTACAATCATGAAGTCATGGAATTCCAACTACAAAACGACCCAAAGGTTTTCAGAACCAAGGAAAAATTGGGGTTCTTACAGTTGGGTCCCTATCTAATTAGGTAACATCACTTTTTTACTCATTAATTAATTTAACATCAAACCGGTCATCAACTATCTTAAAATGACTCATTTAGTCCCTTCAATTAGTCAAACGTGGCATGCCAGGGTAAAACATGACGAACATATCCAACAAAAATTGCTCCTGCTTTGTGCTGACAATCATGCCACTTTCTCTCATCCTTCTCCTCTGTGGAAGAATCCTGATTTCTTTATCAAGCTTCCCTTTAAGCTTAATGAAGATACGAATCCTACCAAGGCTACCCACTCAGGCATGTCTCCCCTGGGTGCCTCTCATACAGGTCTTTAGAGTTTTCCCCACAATGGCGGCCTAACCACGGCCTGAACAGGGTACTAACTTTCCAACCCACTAGAGACAGACAGGGACCTTAAGCCAAAAAGCCAACAAATCTCATCTTCTGATGTGCAGGATCCTCAACCTAGAGGCAAGCACAGAGCATACTGAGATAATTACAGACTGCTACTTATATGAGTGACATGGTATTCAAAGGAAGAAGAGGAACAATTTAGCAAGACATGAGAGTTAACACACAAGGAAAATTTTATTGATGTGTTTCTGAGTTTACACAAGTGACGAGCTCTCCTTATATAGGCGGAGAGATAGAGTGCTGACAAACCTATTGTACAGTAAGGCCACAAACGTGGCAGATACCTAGCTAAAGCAAAGCAGGGCCATCGGCCAAAATTTACAGCCAATCAAACTCAAATGAAGACAAAGGAAGCCTAATACAAACGAAATAGCATAATTAAACCTAATAAGGCCAAACAGTTGCCTAATAGCATAATGAAAGTGAATTATTGCAGTTCACGTGACGAGTTGAGAGTTTGGTCTGAGCGAAGCTGAATCACGGACTAGAAGACATATTACAGTTGGCATGATTTTCATCATCTGAATCTTGAGCTCCACAGATGAAGCAGGGCCATGCAGTGTCAAAGGGGTCCTGAGAGTCAATCATGTATGAATTTAGAAAAGGGTTCCAGCTTTGAGAGGGGTCTCTAGGAATATCTGGTAGGATGAAAACTTCGTCGGTGGTGACATAATTAACATCACAGAGGAAATTGAGCAGACCGACTTGAAGGATATGTGGATACATATTTGGATAATCATACGTGGTATGCCATTCATAACTGGAGTTGGCAGTCCAAAGGAGTCGTTTGTGGGGATTGTACCTGTAGGGCCTATTAAAGATCCATATACAGCATACAGAGGCAGCTGATTCATAATCAAGTTTCCAAATGTTATATTTGCCCATGAGCTCAGTGAGTTCGTGCTTCCAGTTGGTCAAGGACGTGAACCATTGGAGGAAAACCCATAACAGAGAGTTCCGCTGAGAAGGATCATGGAGATGACCATATAGAGCCTGAAGAGGGAAGACGATGGCATGATGATGTAGAACTGATAAACACCAGAGGAACCAAAGGAGTTGAGGAGAGAAATAGTAGAAAGGTGGCATTATGAACGGGTCAAGAAATGGTCTGGACAAGTTGTTGACAGTGTGACGACAGTCTTGTCTGTTGATCTGAGCTAGGTAGACCGGAAGTTGAGTCTTGGCGAAGGACTGGATTTGATTTAAAGAAGGTTGATGATCAGGTGGCAATGTGGCCAAGAGTTCTGGTGGGAATGAGTAATCAGGAACGGCTGGTGAGGATGATGAGGGACCAGCATGAGATGATGAGGGACCAGCAGGAGAAGTCATGAAGACAAGAGGATAATGACCTGTGGATGTGATGAGATGAGTGAGTGGAGGTCTGGAGAGCATGTCAGCAATTATATTATGATGGCCCTTCACGTGACGAACAGTGAAGTCATATCGGGCAAACCAATCTTTGAGTCTCAAAAGGAGAGGATTGGGAGGAATCTTATTGCGAAAATCGAGTATCTTTGGAAAAGATGAGTTGTCCATTTCAACAATAAAGTTTCTTGTCCTGAGATGAAAATCCAACTTTTGGATTCCGTATTTGACAGCAAGAATCTCTTTATAGATAGTGTGATAATGCTGTTGGGCATCTTTGAATTTTCCACTAGCATGACCACAGTATCTTCGTTGACCGTCTCGATCTTCAATGAGAACGGCCCCCCAGAAAATATCACTGGCATCAGTCTGGAGGATGAGCTGGCCCGAAGAAGGGATGACGAGGGCAGGAGGAGATTGAGTGATCTCCTTCAATTTGATGACGGCCTCAGTGTGGGAGGAACTCCAGGGAGGAGGACGCTTCTTGAGGAGCGTAGAAAGAACTGAGGTGTAATGACTGACATGTGGAATGAAATCTCTGACATAGTTGACGATTCCGAGAAACTGTTGAACTTGTTTCACACTGAGATCAGAATCGGGGAAGTCCAACAATCGGACAGCCAAATGAGGACCAGGACGGTATTGGCCGTTGAAAATGTGCATTCCAAGAAATTCAATTTCAGATTTCCCAACTATGCTTTTCTTTTCAGAGAGCATGATACCATAGTGATGAACAATGTCATGGAACTGTTGGAGAAGGAGATTGTGAGAGGTATCATCTGGAGAGAACAGGAGGATATCATCAATGTAGACGAGTGCTGAGTGTAAGAGAGGATGAAAAATCCTGGTAACAGCCTTTTGGAAAAGGGATGGAGCAGTCTTTAAACCAAAAGGGAGAACGGTCCATTGGTATTGAGCATTAGGAAGACAGAACGCTGTCTTATATCTTTCATCTGGATGAATACCAATTTGCCAAAAAGCACCTTTGAGGTCAAATTTGGAGAAGATCGTAGCACCTGGAAGTTGAGAGAATAAGACATTTGGTCTGGGAACAGGAAACTTATCATCTCTGAGAAAGAGGTTGAGAGGCTTGTAATCCACGACTAATCTCTTTTTTCCTCTGAGTAATTCAGTGCGTTTTTCAACGTAAAAGGCTTGACACGCCCAGGGAGAAGAGGTGTGTTCGATCAGACCTTGACGAAGGAGTTCATTGCATTCTTCATTGGCGAGCTTGAGATCCGAGGGAGACATGCCTGAGTGGGTAGCCTTGGTAGGATTCGTATCTTCATTAAGCTTAAAGGGAAGCTTGATAAAGAAATCAGGATTCTTCCACAGAGGAGAAGGATGAGAGAAAGTGGCATGATTGTCAGCACAAAGCAGGAGCAATTTTTGTTGGATATGTTCAAAAGGGGCTTGGATTTCTGAGAGCGGGAAAATCTTCGGAATGTCAGAAAAAGCTTTGAAATGCTTTTTGTATCGGATGCCAGTAGGGAGGATCCGAAGAGAGTAACATTGGCGAAAAACATCCCAGCCGATGAGGATATCTTTATCAGGAAGAGGAGTGCCGACGACCTGGACCCAAAGAGTGAAGGACGGGAAAAACTGAATACCAATCTTCTTTCTGGAAATCAGATTAGTGGAAAAAACCTTTCCATCAGCGGCTCGAAAATGCCGAACTTGGGATTTCCAAAATTCTGGAGGAAGGACCTTTGGGTTCATCATTGTAGTATGAGAACCTGTGTCGAAATAAGCGATGACATCAACAGGTTTGGAGTACTTGTCAGGTAGAATCCGAACCGGAGCTTGGGGACCGGAATGAGAATCGAGCTGAGTAGCCTGATAGGATTCTGGGATAGGACTGTAGTCAGAGGAGCCAGAATATTCCGAATCAGAAAGATCTTCTTGAAGAACAAAGGTCGTGGAGGAATCAGCCTGATCTTGTTCAGAGAAGATGGATTCAATGTCTGCATCGGACGGAACTTCATCAGCAATGTTTTTCAACTGCTGAACTAATCTGGCGGACTTTGCCTTTTTGTTGGGACATTTCTTAGCATAATGTCCGGTTTTGCCGCAAATGTAGCAGCGTTGGGATTTATTCCAACCGCGCTGTGCTTTCTTGCGGAAGAACTTGAATCGTTTTGGCCTGCCTTTCTTGTTTTTGAAACGTTTGAAATGATTCTTCTTCTTCGTGTTGCAGGTGCAAGAGCCCAAGGATTTGCACTTGATTTGAAGAGAAGGTTGACGGCATTGAGACTGTAGGTGTTTGCCTTCTGTGAGCATCTTGGAGAAGAATCTTTGAGTGGCACAAAGTTTATCCAGAGAGCTGAGAGCATACATGTGGAGCTCACCTAAGGATGTATCATTGAGAGATCGTCCTGAGGTGTCTATTTTTCGTTGTATCTCATCTTGGAGGTCATCTGGAAGAGAGTTGACATAGACTTGTTTAAGACTATGATCATTAATTCCACCAAGGGTATGATATCGTTGAGACATCCGCTTGTAATGGAACATAATGTCATTTCTTTTGAGAGAGCAGCAACGCATGTCAAAGAATTCTTGTCGAGCCTGTTTATAGAGATGGTCAGGATCACCAAGGAATTCTCTGAATATGTATCCCATGGCTTGGGAGGCTAAGGGGACTCTGACAAATTAGAGTTGTCTGTATTCACCAAGAGCTTGGTACCAATCTCTGAGAGAACCAGTAAAACGAGAGACGAACTCACGTAGAATTGTTTCAAGGTTCTGTTCAGACTTCGCCAGTTGTAGGTCAAGCCATGCGCTCATCTCTGAAACCCTTTTTCTCCAGGAACCAGGAGAAGTGTCATCAAGAGTAAACCAAGGGCCATTGGTAGGTTTAGCAGGAGAACGGCCAGGAACATGTTCTGGAGGTTCTTCGACAAAGGGAGCAGGAGTGAAGGAGGCAGTCTCATCGGGAGACTCATAGGTTCTTGTTGAGGGCTGAGGATCTGTGCGAGATGCCATGAAAACTTGAGTAAGGTCTGCATGAGCAGGAGGAGAAGATGCAGCAGTATCCAGCCAGGATGAAGGACAGGAAGTCTGTGACGACTGGGAGGAGACGTCTTCAGAAAAGGATGTTGAATCAGACTTGGAGGAGGAGGAAAACGTCTTAGAAGCAAATAGAATTGGGTCGTATGAACTAGAAGCAGCGTGCTTGTCTTTCTGCTTCGAAGGAGACCTGGTCTTAGGTTTTGCTTGAGGGGAAGAGAGGACGGGATATTTCCGGAACAATTCACCAGTGGATTTAAAGTGATTGGAAAAATCATCAGATCTGGAAGGGGGTGAATGTGTAGGAGATACAGGGAAAAACAGTGATTGTGAGTGATGAGAGTAAGGTTTTGGTTTGTGGGAATGATCTCTGGTCAGCTGTTCAAGCTGTCCTTTAAGTTGCTTGATTTCTCTTTCTTTTGTGTCAAAGTCTGGGCCAGAATAGCCATGAGAAATATATCTGTGAAGATCTGCATGAAGCTTTGCTATTCTCGATTGAAGGTCAGAGGCCAAATCTCTGAAGGAGGCATCAAGACTTTGGAGATGGTGATCATGCTGAGAAACATGTCGTGTAACACGATCAATCTTCTGATCAATAGAGTTAAGAACTCTGTTCTGAGCTCTAGCATTATGAGATTGCCAATTAAGGACTTGTTCAGCCTGGGAGGGCTGTTTGTAAGAACCATCGGGTTGAACTTCGGTAGATTGGACAAAAGGTTTTGAGAAACGAGTTTTTTCTTGGTTTGAGGAAGGTTCAAGTGGAGGGAAATCACAATCATAATCTGAGGTCATGTAACAAGGGACTGGTGCTGGTTGATTAGGACCTGTAAGGGTAGGTTGTGGAGGCAGGAGACCTTCAGATCGTAAGATCTGTAAAGCTCTATCATAAATGGGTAGAGGTTTATTTTTGATAGGATGGAGGCCTATCCAAGGACTATCAGGATGATCTGGTTTGTGAGGTTTATTCCAGGGTTTGCAGAAGGTAGGAGAGGTGTCCTTGAGACAGCGTCGACATATACAGTCTGCATCACACATGGTTGGATCATCATCCCAGATGAAGTGACCACGGATCTTGTCAGTGTAGATCGGAGATCCGTCAGCTTCAAAACTGTGGATGGGAATGTCAGCTTCAGTGGTAACCGGTTGAATCATAAGGGCTTAGAATATCGGAGGAGTCTCCGAACTGGAGGAAGCCTGAGAACCGGTGAGGGGAGCATAGATAGTTTTGATGGAACCATCTGGCTGGGGAACATATGATGTATCAGCAGCAACGACAGGAGCTTCGTCCTGGAAAACCTTTTCATAGTTTGTGAGCCATTCAAGAGGCATGATCTCTGTGAGCTTTTCTCTGGGCAGTTGTTTTGGAATTTGAAGGATGGTGGGAACTTCATCTTCTCTTTCTGCTTTGATGAAGATGGTGTCACCATTATGACCAGGAAGTGGGAGATCAAGAGCATGATCTTGAAGTCTGTAAGCAAGCTGATGATGGACAGTAGCCATGTAGGAATTGGCTTGCATGGGAGCACCAAGAATCTGAACTTGGATCTTGAGACATTTGTGAAGGTTCTGGTCTCGCAAAGGAATGTTGAAGTTGGGATAGTATGTGAGGGATATGCTACCAGCATGAAGAGTAGATAGGCAGGTGCCAATCACAGCATGTTCATACTGAGTGTAGATGGTGTTGAGCAAGGCCAGTCTGGCAGTGACAGGTAAGCCTTTTCGACCATGTAGGGAGAGGATGATTCGGACAGCACCTATGTGGAGATGGGAGTATCCTTCCTTGATCCATTGATCTATCATGTTTTGATCAATGGTGAGAGTGACATATTGTTCACTAGAAGAGGATGGAATCAAACATTTATCTAGGCCTGTGGACTGGACATATTCTTTGATGGGAAGCGGTCTGGTATGGACAAGACGAGTTAACCGGGTGGCAAGAGATTTGTTTCTCTTGAAGATGTTGTATGGATTGAGTAGGGGGAAAGTAGTTTCATTTATCTGGGCAGAAGCAGGGATATGGGTGTATTCTACCAGATCTTGGATTCTGTTGGACTGGGTTCTTTGGATAGTAGGAGAAGGTAAGGATATAGAAGAAGACAATCTATTAGGAACTAGAGAAGCAGTAGAGGGATTAGTGTTTGCCATTTTTGAGAAGTTTCTTCCTTCTATACCAGTCTAACATACTCATAGCAGTCTAACTCTTTTCCTGGACTCCAGGGACTCGAGACATGGCTCTGATACCTGATCTTGTTCAGAGAAGATGGATTCAATGTCTGCATCGGACGGAACTTCATCAGCAATGTCTTTCAACTGCTGAACTAATCTGGCGGACTTTGCCTTTTTGTTGGGACATTTCTTAGCATAATGTCCGGTTTTGCCGCAAATGTAGCAGCGTTGGGATTTATTCCAACCGCGCTGTGCTTTCTTGCGGAAGAACTTGAATCGTTTTGGCCTGCCACGCCAAGCTAGTCAAATTTAGACACATCATTAATTTTACAAACCAAACATCAACACTAACACATCAGAATGCCATGTCAAGAAAAAAAAAAAAATTTGTCGTTCATAATTTCACCGTCTCTTTCTCTTGCCATCTCTCCATCTTCATCTTATCATTTCCATTTAAAATTCTTTACTTTTATAAATCTAAAACATAAAAGAGAGGAAAAAAAGAAAAGGAATGTAGGTTATTGAGTCGTGAAGAGAGAGGTGAAATTTATGATGTAGCAATATTCTTTTCTTTTTTTTGAAATGTGATGCGGCAGTATTGGTTTTGGGTTTGTAAAATTAATGACGTTTCGAAATTTGACTGGCCCGAAGTGTTACATCATGTTTTACCCCAGAGATACTGAAGCATCTCTCTACGAGTAGATACTCCTACCATTGCCTAACAATTTTCTATACCCATCTAGCCGGGTTCAATAACTTGGATTGTTAATGCAAATTTTGTGCTTGCAGTGAGTGGATAGGTTGATTCATTTTTAGGGTTGCTTTGTTACAGATTTTATTGTAATAAAAACTAATAAAATG
Organism: Acer yangbiense; assembly: GCA_008009225.1. Taxonomy (NCBI): domain Eukaryota; kingdom Viridiplantae; phylum Streptophyta; class Magnoliopsida; order Sapindales; family Sapindaceae; genus Acer; species Acer yangbiense. The sequence continues at coordinate 18,321,055 of CM017773.1, read as the reverse complement.
GATTAAAGTGGTTATTAATATTAAGGGATAGAAATGAGGATTTAAAAGTGTTAATGATACAATTTTAAATTTATAAAATGAGTGTGAAAAGCAGATGTGTACAACTTACCATTCACCATTAGATCTGTTTTTATTTTTATTTTTTAGATGAAGTACGTGAAGCCCTGTAGCTTGTTCTATGAAATGCTTAAGAGTGCCATGGAATTGGCAGATAAGAAACCCCTTGGACCTCAGTTACTGGGTTTGAACTTACTTGAGAAACACGTTACCATATCAATTTCAGAGCCAAGACTTCTATTAGCCATACATTATGGGTATGTTATCTTTACTTGATTTGTTTGATCCTTTTGTTTTATTGACCAGCTTATCTGCTAGAAAAACTTGTATTTTGTGAATGAATAAAAATGATTTAGTTCTTACGGGCGTGTTTTCAATGTATTATGTTTATACGTTTTATGTGATTTTTTCAACACTACAGTGTTGTGGAAAGGAAGAGGAGGAACATACATACAATAGCAAATCTATTTCAAATTTTGGTAAGTAAGTCTGTTTAAGCTGCGTTGGTTGTTTATTTATTATGTGTTTTGGTTTTTTTTTCCTTGAAAGTATAATTAATTTGTGTATATCACTAATTGTGTTAACGCAAGTTTTATTTGATCAACCAACAGTTGGCTGAACTGTAGGCATGCTAATATCTCATAACATATCTAATTATGTAATTGTTGAGACTTTGAGCCGTCTTCAAACTTTGAGTCATATCTATTTCTTTGTCTTTATGCAGATACCTAAATATAATTTGAAGGGTGCTGTGATTGGATGTCCAGATATCGAAAGTATAGATAATCATGAAGTGAGTTTTCATTATTGGAGTTTTCAAAATTATCTCGCATTCGCTTTTTGAGATGGTTATATATATTCTTTACTTTTTATTTGATTAGGTTGCAAAAGTGAAGAGTTTTGTTGAAGACCTTTGCAATACCGGAAAACTTGAAGGTTTAAAGTATACATACTGGGATAAGAGGTTTGCACCAGCAGAGGTGAGTAAAATTATATAGAAAAGATTTGGAAAGTTCACTATTTCTCACTTAAATATGGATTAGACATGAAGCGCAAAGAGAATCGTTGAACTTATTAATTGCCAAGCCATTATTGTTTTTGTGTTATGCATATATACGTCATTATGTTTCTTTATGATAAATCTTGTACAATAGCGATACAAATTACAGGATCTGATTGTTCATTGTGTTGACAGTATAGCATGAGGATTGTGTTAAATAAGGATGATATAAAAGATTTTGATGATAAAATTTCATCTGTTTTTATATTACAGGTAACTTTCTTCTTATCATCTAGGAATGTTAAATGAGTTTGTTTGGAATGCCTAGAGAAATTTCCTTTTCTTTCATGATAAGAGATTTGGCACTAACAATTGAAGTTGTAATAAAATGAGCCAATGTGAAATGTTTGTAGTCAATTTCCTTATTTTTATTATTAATTTTAACCTCTTCTAAGCATTTAAATTGAAAACATTTTTAATTTTACTCTTTAGAACTTGGAGTCATACATTGTTACTTTGACATATGACAGGGGTATCTTGATCACTGTGGAAGGAAGGTGAAACCTAGCCCTTTTGATCATAGATGGTCTAGTGAATCTGAGAAGGCCTTGTATTTACAGAAGCTCATCCAAGTCAAAAATGATAAGCTAACTAACCTTGGTATGCTTCTTCTTCTTGTTTTAAAGAAATTTGGAAAAATATTGCATACTTCATCTGAGTTTGTTAAAATGTTCCTAAGAAACTTAAGTCATTGTCATGCTAGCCTCCAAAAAAATTATTACTTATGGTTAGTACCGTAGGATTACTTATAGGGTACTTCATGTCAATAGTGAGTTCTTTATGGATATTGGTATTTCTTTGGCATTTGTATTGTATGTGTTTTATGATATTAGTTTAAGATGCATGTGTACAAGTGTTGCAAAAATTTGATTAATTCATAGTAAGACAATAGTTTTGTATATGAATTTTTTATGAGTTTGTTTTAAATATTAGAAATTCAATAAGTGACCAATAACACTTTCTGATGCAGCGGAAGATTCAACGCAAAACAACAATAGATAAAAGATAGGATAAACGATTCGGATCCGTTGATTCGCGCACGAATACCGGAAACGAACCCTACTAATATTCTGTTGATCCGCGCACGGATGCCAGAATACTAGGCTACTGATAACATTCAACTTCGCGCACGAAGGATTGTTAACAGGCTTCAAATACTTCAATCTTCGCAAAGAATGTTGTACATGGATATTGAGAAACAATCTCTGTATTTTTTATTAATCAAAAGCTGCCTTTCAAACCCTAATACAATCTACTTAAATAGAATTGCAAAACTTGACTAACAAGAAAATCCTAAACAAACGGGAAAGAATCCTAAATGGAAAAGATATCAAATCTCCTAAAATCAAAAGAATCCTAAAACATTAAAAACCTATCTAAAAAGGAAATTGAATTTGATTTAATAAAATAAAATCATAAAATAATTAATATCAAATCATGAAGATAATTGGAAATAATAATTAAAGCAACAATTGTCTTGCCGCGCACGAAAGTTAACAGCCAAATTCGGACATGCTGGAGCCCGTTATAGAAGATGGAGTCTTCATAACATTTGTAGGGATCGTCTTGGGATTTCTGGAAATATATTATAATAGACGATCCGATTTCATATGCCCTCTGTAGAGGTCCACGAAGTTCAGCCCGGATCATCTCGTCCAGCTCAATGTGTCCAGCTCTCGTCCAGCTCAAGTCTTCGCGCAATAATCTAAATGGCCGAATTTGGGCCTGTTGTGATCTATTACGGAGGACGGAGTCTTCATAACATATGTAGGGCTCGTCTTGGGCTTTCCGGAAACATATTATAATAGACGATCCAACCACATATGCCCTCTGTAGAGGTCCACGAAGTTCAGCCCGGATTTGGTTGGTCCACGCGACCCAAATACGAATTCGCCACCCGCTCCACGTATTCCATTGCCTTAGCTGCTGCTGCATCATTCTCTTCAGGTTGGAGAAAATTCGTCCTCGAATTTTGACTGTTTTGAGGAACAAATAAGTTGGAGATGCTGTTGAATGATGAAACACGGCAACATCATAGAAATAATCCTCAAAAATTGAGTCCCTCTCATGCAGCTCGTTCTGGAACAAATCTTCATCGAGAACCAATGGCTTATCGAAATCGACAATAACAGGTTCCGTCACATATTCCTCATCGAAAATTGGCGGCTTATTGAAGTCAACGATAACCGGGTCCGACACATAATCCTCATCGAAAAACAATGAATGGTAGGAGGAAATTTTGTTTTGGAGATTCATGAGATTTTTTTTTTTCTTTTTCTTTTTTTTGGGGATAAATATGGATGGTGAATTTTTGGCGTTGAGGAAGATAGTTGGTTGTGGTCGTGGATGCTGAGCCTAGCACAACGGTAGACTCGGTGGCTCTGATACCAACTGATGCAGCGGAAGATTCAACGCAAAACAACAATAGATAAAAGATAGGATAAACGATTCGGATCCGTTGATTCGCGCACGAATACCGGAAACGAACCCTACTAATATTCTGTTGATCCGCGCACGGATGCCAGAATACTAGGCTACTGATAACATTCAACTTCGCGCACGAAGGATTGTTAACAGGCTTCAAATACTTCAATCTTCGCAAAGAATGTTGTACATGGATATTGAGAAACAATCTCTGTATTTTTTATTAATCAAAAGCTGCCTTTCAAACCCTAATACAATCTACTTAAATAGAATTGCAAAACTTGACTAACAAGAAAATCCTAAACAAACGGGAAAGAATCCTAAATGGAAAAGATATCAAATCTCCTAAAATCAAAAGAATCCTAAAACATTAAAAACCTATCTAAAAAGGAAATTGAATTTGATTTAATAAAATAAAATCATAAAATAATTAATATCAAATCATGAAGATAATTGGAAATAATAATTAAAGCAACAATTGTCTTGCCGCGCACGAAAGTTAACAGCCAAATTCGGACATGCTGGAGCCCGTTATAGAAGATGGAGTCTTCATAACATTTGTAGGGATCGTCTTGGGATTTCTGGAAATATATTATAATAGACGATCCGATTTCATATGCCCTCTGTAGAGGTCCACGAAGTTCAGCCCGGATCATCTCGTCCAGCTCAATGTGTCCAGCTCTCGTCCAGCTCAAGTCTTCGCGCAATAATCTAAATGGCCGAATTTGGGCCTGTTGTGATCTATTACGGAGGACGGAGTCTTCATAACATATGTAGGGCTCGTCTTGGGCTTTCCGGAAACATATTATAATAGACGATCCAACCACATATGCCCTCTGTAGAGGTCCACGAAGTTCAGCCCGGATTTGGTTGGTCCACGCGACCCAAATACGAATTCGCCACCCGCTCCACGTATTCCATTGCCTTAGCTGCTGCTGCATCACTTTCTCTATTAGGACAATAGATCTCTTGACATTTTCATTTGTACATTGAACACTTATATGTACACTAGAATTTTTACGCTCACATTTTGCAGGGGTATCTTGACCTTTACGGCGAAGATGGAGATGAGTAGAGGTAGATGCCCGCATACCTTTCGGCTCTGTCTCCCTCTCCCTTTAGACTCTCTCCGCTACCTGCCTCCTCTCTTAACAGCTCAAGACCATCAGCTCACTTTAGACTTTAGGTCTGGTGTTTTGTAGTTCTTATTTATCTTTGGAAAAATATCAACTGGGTATTGGATAATTCTGTTAACAAAAATATCCATCAGAACCACCTTTTAAAGAAGATCACCTTCATAAGATGTCTACCTATATCACTTTTGATACTGATGGCCATGTACAGTATAATAAGGAGTAAGACATAAACCTATAAATACCAAATAGAAAGGTAAATCAAGATAAGTATTCTTATTCAGTAAAAATCTTCTACATGTAAATTGCATCCTTATCACCTCTGATGCTCACTAATATCTTCTTTGACCACCATGTGTCATTATTCTATTTCCAATGGACCCCAGTTGCAATTTCCAAAGACCATCTCTAAAAGGATAGGACTCAAAATGCATCGTTCTTCTAAAGACATTAATATTGCACCAATACCCCTCATTTTTATCCTCAACAGAAATTAAAATAAACATAAAAAATAATTAAAATGTTATTTGCTTGCTTCTTGAATCTTCTATAATGCAATAATGATTTTTAGAAAAAATATCAAAGAGTTGGACTTTGCGAGGCTTGTAAATTTGGTGACAGAGGAATTGAAACACCAATGAAAAGGAAAGGAGACTGGTCTCCTCCTCTCTATTCCTGATCATGTTAGCCAATGAAACAGCAAAAAAGATAATTTGTTAGCAAATTAAATAATACACTTTTAGATAATAAATAAAACTTGAGGGACCCACAAAGTCATTATCCAAAGTTCAACGATCCGCACGTGCGCCGCGGATTCCAACTGGTCATGAATTAATTAGATTTGAATTAAACCGGTTGGGTCCGCACTCCTCTTGTTTATATACGTATTTTCTTACTTGTAAATTGTTTGGTGGGTCCGTCCATATTGCGTGGCACCAATTGCGGGAGTGTGTGTTTGTGTAAGAACATCTCCAATGCAAAAATGACTTGTATACCAATAATTGATGACATGGCAACAACGTCAAGAGATTTGCTTCCAATGTGGCATAAAAATAGATTTGATAGACAATCAACTCAAAATTTGGTCTCCAATGCTTCCGTCTAAAATACCATTTTTTTAAGGGTAATTAGCACAAATACCCCCTGAACTCTACGTTCGTTGCTATTTCCCCCCCTATACTTTTTTTTAGGCAATAAACCCCCTGAACTATCATAAATTGACAATGGCTAACGGAACCCTAATTCTGTCTACGGAAAATTACACTAAATTCCCCTGATTATTTATATAATTGCATTAAACAGGAAAAATATAATAATATGACACAAATACACCTCTGACCAATTTTTTTTAAAAAAAATTAAATTTAAAATTGAAATAATAGTTAAATAATAATTAAATTCTGAATTTTATTATAAAGACAATTAAATATATAGAGAAATGAAAAAAGTAAATTGATATAACAATTATTTAAATTATCTTTTTATTTAAATATCCCTAAATATAAAATCAAGATAAATATTTAAATTATTTAAGAAAAATAAAAATAATGGTTAAATAATAATACAATTCCCTTTCAAAAAAAATAATAATACAATTCTATTTTTTTTATAAAGAAAATAAAATCTTTAAAAAATTAAAACATCTTTAAAATCTCTACCATCCATCTCAAAGATGGACGGTGGAGAAATATTTATTAAAATAAATTCAAATAAAAAAAAAGCATGTTTTTTTTAAATTGATTGATTTATCTCAATTTGTTTTTTGAAATAGATTGATTTATCTCAATTACAAAATAATAATAATAATAATACAAGTACAAATTTTAAAAAATTGAATATCGCTCCAATTAAAAACACACATAGAAGAATTAAAAATTAAATTTTTTAATTTTTGGTTTCTGGGTGTTGCAAATTTAAATATTTTTATTTCTTTAGAGAAGGGAATTTTTTAAGGATTGGATGGAGAAACAGATGTTCATTTAATTAGATGGATTGATGTTCATTTAAAAATATTTATTTGAAATTTTTTATTTTAAGGATTTCTCTTCTCTATGTTTATTAAGTTAAAAAAAAATTAATTTAAAAAACACAATTCACAAACCAATAAATGAAATCCAATTACAAAAATTTTAAAAAACAAAATAATAATAATAAAAGAACATTGATGGATCTTCATTAATGAAGAAACTTATTACTTTATTTTTTGGGTAATTGAGATCAACAATTATTTTTTTTGAAAGGGAATTGTATTATTATTTAACCATTATTTTTATTTTTCTTAAATAATTTAAATATTTATCTTGGTTTTATATTTAGGGATATTTAAATAAAAAGATAATTTAAATAATTGTTATATCAATTTACTTTTTTCATTTCTCTATTTATTTAATTGTCTTTATAATAAAATTCAGAATTTAATTATTATTTAACTATTATTTTAATTTTAAATTTAATTTTTTATAAAAAAAAATTGGTCAGAGGGGTATTTGTGTCATAGTATTATATTTTTCCTGTTTAATGCAATTATATAAATAATCAGGGGGACTTAGTGTAATTTTTCGTAGACAGAATTAGGGTTCCGTCAGCCATTGCCAATTTATGATAGTTCATGGGGTTTACTGCCTAAAAAAAAAGTATATGGGGGGAAATAGCAACGAACGTAGAGTTCAGGGGGTATTTGTGCTAATTACCCTTTTTTTTAATGACGTTTCCATTTATTTATTTATTTTTTATTTTATTTTTTTTCCTTACTAAAAATATATGAAAAATTAATGTTAATTTTAAATGTTTGCTGAGTCAACCTACAAAATAGCTGTGCAATAGACCATTTGAAAGTAGACGGTCATGTTGACAATGTCTAATTTTTTTTTTTGCCACGTTAGCTTGAGGTTGAATATGCACGGCTGCATTGGAGACACAATTATTAACATAATGTCTATTTATCCTACGTGGCATCTGTTTTTTTTCACAAGTCACGTTTGCATTGGAGATGCTCTAAGCTTTTTAGTGATATATATGATGAGGGCCACGAGTGAGTGTAGTAGTATCCTAGTAGGCTAATCATGTCCGTCAAACTGGTGGGGTCACGTGCTGGCCGATATGCCCGCCACCCACGAGGCACGCACACCCCATCCTCTTTCCTCAAAACGCAGATTTCAGCTCTCTAAAGTTTAACCCTCTTGTTCGGTGTCTTGTCTTTTCGGTTTCTGTTTTTGGTCACGTCCAATATCGCAACAATACTGTTTAGGATCACATTTAACATCATTTGTTAATATCTTTAACGATAATCTTTCCCTTTAAAAATATCGAATTTATGTAATACTTAAAAATAATAATAATAATAACTATCAAATTTATATATAAAATAATTGTTAATATATATATATATATATAACAATTCATATATGTAGTAATTTAATTACATAAAAATTATATATTTATATTTTTTAAGAAAAATAAAATTAGACACAAAACCGATTAAGAATTATGACATACCAATATCAATCATTGCATAGATTATCTAAATATTTACTCACATGACTCATACGTGACAAAATCTTCCAATCATTTACATTTAATTTAAAAAGGGAATGTGCTTGCAATTGTACGTATAAGATTAATTCTATATATTTTTGGGCTTTGGTAATAATCATAAATATTTAAACGTACTTATAAAATGAAATTAAAATTATAAATGTCTTTTTTTATATAAATGTTAAGCATAAAATTTACTTCTTAAAATGGAAGTAAAAATAAATAACAACACATTTTAAATTTATTGTTATAAATGTCTTTTCATTATCAAATCCTTGTAAAATATTAAAAAATATCTAAGCCATATTTGCCCTATTAGTAACCCAACAACGCTTTTGATTTTGTGATTTGAAGTTTATGTTCGTGAATATTGCAGTAAAATGTATTTATAATTTTTGTAATATGATACAATTTTATAAATTTTGAATACATTTATATTATTTGTGATTTATAAATATAAATTGGTGATTTAATCGATAAAAATGTTGGTCTTTGATTTTCTATAATATATGATTAGTTCTCCGTGGTATTTTGGTAAGATCTTATTCTAAATTTCTAATTATTATATCAATTTGTCTTTAGATAGTGACAAAACTATAATGGTTATTCATGGATTTTGGTTTAGAAAAAAGTTTTTTTTTTTTTTTTTTTAATGTCTAATTTAGATAAAGTTAGTTGGTGATTTGTGATGCACGTAAAAACCAGTCCCCATTTAAGCTTAATATTCCGCAACACGACAAGCGTAGCAATGAGTGGGCATTAGTGGTGGAGCATGGTCGGGTCAACCCATGTCTCCAATCATCACAATTTTACAAACCCGGTTTTTGGTCCACTCTTGTTGATTAAGCAGTAGTGGATCGGACCAGGTCTAAGTCTTATTTTATGCAACCAGAAAGTCAAATATGGATCACATTCGTTGCCATTTTCCGTCAACTCAAACTCCAGTCGTATGCAAATATACAATGCAACAAGCATATAATGGTCAATTCAACATTTCAACAACACAATCCATCATCATAAATAATAATAATAATAATAGTCAATTAAATTATGAGGTTTTTGTTCTCTTTCCGTTACCCGGTCAACAGCTATAGTTTTTTTTTTTTTTTTTTTTTTTTTTTTTTTTTAATTGTATCTATCTATCTATTTATCTATACTAGGGATTTTTTTGAAGCTTTTTTACATTAGTAGGATTTGAACCGTTGATTTTAGAGTAATTTACCTAAACCCCCAATTCAATTATTTATCAGCTGAGTTACGTCCCTGGGGCGTCAACCACTATAGTTGCTTGGGTGATTAAGAGTTATTATATTTTAATTTGAGGGTCTATAAAAAATTAAAATATATATCACTTACATGACCGATACTATGTAGCGGCTAAATCATTACCGATTAAAAAAAAATAACTATTATTATTATTGTTCATTTGTATTGTAAAAAAATAACATTTGATTTTTACGTGAGAAACTTTCAACAAGGAAAAACCCACGGGACTAGCCCCGCTAGCCACGTAGTCATAGAAATCCATTATATGAATAGAAAGTTACACCCTCAAGTGATACACGGACTCTCACTCTCGATAACCTTAGGCTATGAACACTACCACTCACCACTCTTGGTTCAATCCTGTAAGTTCCTCATTTTTGATTGGCTTATTTCATTGACAAACCACAATTGGGGTTTATTTATGTAAGGGTGGATTATGGCTTCATTGTTCATGATCAAACTTAAATGGAATTCTAGCCCTCAAGCTCAAGTGCTCATTGAAGGTATATCACTTGTGTTTATCCCATTTGAAGAGACTAGTTGCACACACACACACTTTCATATTGCATTTCTATGATTGCTTTTGTGTTTTTATTATCACACTTCTTGCATGATCATTGTTTATGCATTTGTTTGTTAAATTTATGTGTGGTTGTTGTTAATCCTCCGCACTCATCCTACACAACACTTATGTTGGAAGTTGTCACTTCCAGGAGGAATTCGGCGCCCTGGATTCTGCTGTTTGGGGCCGCCAAATTGAGACCAGCAAGTATGGTTGTTTTTGGCGCCCTGGATTCGACGGTTTGGGACCGTCGAATGAGGCCGCCAAATTAAGACCTGAGCGACCGTTGGTATTTCCACACCCTGAATTCGACAGGCAAAGGCGCCAAATTGCTCATTTTTCATCCTAATGAGGTGGCACCAATTTTGGAGTTGATAGACTAAGGGAAAAAGATGAATCAAGTTGAAGCCTTCTTGAAAAGCAAAGAAAGAAGAAGAAGCTCAACTTCTTCTTGAAAGGAAAAAAAGAAGGAAATAACAAATCAACTTCGTCTAACAAGGTAGGAAAAAAAAAACCCATTGATGTTGAGCTTTTATAACAAATTTTGTTCCCATAAATACTCTTACACATCTATGAGGGTATGACTTATTCTCTAGCTCTGAAATTTATCATTGATTTCCCATAAGTATTCTTACACATCAAGGAGGTGCCACTGTTTTGAAAATCTATTATGTGATGCGCTTCTACATCTTTAAATTGGATGAAAATTTAGAATTGTTTCTTCATACTCCAAACAAATTTGTTTGGTTGAGGACTTAGTTCAAACTAAATGTCAAGCTGCCTTTTTTCTTTAAAAAACAATTGTTTGGTTGAGGCCTCAATTCAAACTAAATGTAAGGCTGTCTTTTTTCTTTTCATTTGCAATGAACTAAAAGGTTGATTTCATTGATGATATTCTTTGATATTAAAAGAAAACCAATATGGGTTCTCACTTCTCAGACTCTGTTCTCACAATGGACTTTGCAATATTCTTTGCAATGGACTTTCTACACATTATCCTTGTGCTCTGTTTTCTTCTTCAGTAGGTGATCCCCTTTTTTTGGGCTCTCGTCTTTGCTCGTTCTTCTGTTCATTCTTGGCCCTTTTTGACTTTGTAAATAAAGCTTAGTATTTAAAATAAAATAAAAAAAACTGTTTGATATCGTTATAAAATGTAAAAATTGATATATATATATATATATATATATATATTATATTTTAAGATGGAGTAATTGTTGACTTGTTTGAGCTTGTTTTTTTATTTGAATTTTGATTATTGTTTGGGTTGTAAACAATGAAATTTATTAAGAGTGGTGAACTATATCGGCTAATAAGTATTGCTACGAAGACTGTGAGGAATAAGCTACCGTCACAGTCTATTCAATTTGCAGTACATTGTTCTGATATTAGAGGAGAGTCGGTTGGTTTGGTGGTGGCAGATATTTCTTTGGAAAAGATATACGCGTTTACCGTTCTATATCAAACTCGTTATTTGCATTCATTCACCCAACATCTACAAAAGCAGGTAAATTTTGTAGTTTTTATTTTAAAAAAATAAATTCATCAGTTACATTTAATTGTTTGTTGTTATGTGTAGATGATGGAATATACCTTTGGACAATTCGTCATTGGTTATACTGTCCCTAACTCAGATGAAAAGCCTCCAATGCACATTGAAAAGCTTTTGTCAGAAATGGATAAGGAACCCGCGCTCGAACATATACTATACACTGAATTTGATGAGAGAGGAACAAGAAAAATGGGTGTGAAGAGAAGGAGTGAGATACATGCCGTAGTTGACATGACTTATAACTCAATAGAAAGAAAAGAGATGGCCTCGGCGATGTGTATATTCGATGATTTCTTGGAAAAGAAAACCAAAGATAATGAAGGTCTCTTTAGCCTGTATACCATTGACAAGATAAAGTGGGAGACTGAGGAGGGTGAGGAGGGGGAGAACGAGAGAAGGTAGGTTAATGAAACTATCTTATTATTATTCATGGATGACCATAGTTTGTTTATAAGTGTAAAATTTAAGTTGTTTATGAGTGTAAAAGGGTAAACCTTGAGGGAGTTTAATGCAATTATCTCTTATATATATATATATATATATTTATTTATATGTCAGTTCGGTTTTGAATTTTCAAAACCGAAACTGATAAAGTATGAGAATCAATTTATTAAGAGCGGTGAACTATATCGGCTAATAAGCATTGCTACGAAAACTATGTGGAATAAGCTGCCGTCACGGTCTATTCAATTTCAGATACATTATGTTTTGATATTAGAGGAGAGTTGGTTGGTTTGGCGGTGGCAGACATTTCCTTGGAAAAGATATATGCGTTTACCATTCTATATCAAACTCGTTATTTGCATTCATTCACCCAACATCTACAAAAGCAGGTAAGTTTTGTAGTTTTTATTTTATTTTTAAATAAATTCATCAATTACGTTTAATTGTGTGTTGTTATGTGTAGATGATGGACAATACCTTTGGATAATTCGTCATTGGTTATGATGTCCCTAACACAGATGAAAAGCCTCAAATGCATATTGAAAAGCTTTTGTTAGAAATGGAAAAGGAACTCGCGCTTGAACATATACAATACACTGAAGTTGATGAGAGAGGAACAAGCAAAAGGGATGCGAAGAGGAGGAGTGAGGTATATGCCATAGTTGACATGGCTTATAACTCAATAGAAAGAAAAGAGATGGCTTCAGCGATGTGTATATTCGATGGTTTCTTGGAAAAAAAAACGAAGATAATGAAGGTCCCTTTAGTCGATATACCATTGACAAGATAAAGTGGGAGATTGAGGAGGGTGAGGAGGGGGAGAACGAGAAAGGTGAAGATGACAGTTAGAGGTTGAAGGTAGGTCAATGAAACTATTTTATTAGTATTCATGGACGACCATAGTTAGTTTATGAGTGTAAAATTTAAGTTGTTTATGAGTGTAAAAGGGTCAACTTTAAGGGAGTTGAATTTTCAAAACCAAAACTGATAAAGTATGAGAATCAATTTATTAAGAGCTGTGAACTATATCGGCTAATAATTATTACTACGAAAGCTAGATGGAATAAGCTGTCACGGTCTATTCAATTTACAGATACATTATGTTTTGATATTAGAGGAGAGTTGGTTGGTTTGGCAGTGGTAGACATTTCCTTGGAAAAGATATATGCGTTTACCGTTCTATATTAAACTCGTTATTTGCATTCATTCACCCAACATCTATAGAAGCAGGTAAGTTTTTTAGTTTTTATTTTTTTTAAATAAATTCATTAGTTACGTTTAATTGTGTTGTTATGTGTAGATGATAGACTATACCTTTGGACAATTTGTCATTGGTTATGCTGTCCCTAATTTAGATGAAAAGCCTCCAATGCACATTGAAAAGCTTTTGTTAGAAATGGATAAGGAACCCGCGCTCAAAAATATACTATACATTGAAGTTGATGAGAGAGTAACAAGCAAAAGGGGTGCAAAGAGGAGGACTGGGGTACATGCCATAGTTGACATGGCTTATGACTCAACAGAAAGAAAAGAGATGGCTCAGCGATGTGTATATTATTTCTTGAAAAAGAAAACCAAAGATAATGAAGGTCCATTTAGTCGGTATACCATTGACAAGATAAAGTGGGAGACTGAGGAGGGTGATGAGGGGGAGAACGAGGAGGGTGAGGATGGCAGTTAGAGGTTGAAGGTAGGTCAATGCAACTATCTTATTAGTATTCATGGATGACTATAGTTTGTTTATGAGTGTAAAATTTAAGTTGTTTATGAGTGTAAAAGGGTAAACCTTAAGGGAGTTTAATGCAATTAGCTATTTATTTTTTTATTTATATGTCCGAAACTGATAAAAAATAAGAATCAATTTAATAAGAGCGGTGAACTATATTGGCTAATAAGTATTGCTACGAAAACTGTATGGAATAAGCTGCCGTCGCGGTCTATTCGATTTGCAGATACATTATATTTTGATATTAGAGGAGAGTCAGTAGGTTTGGCGGGTGCAGACATTTCCTTGGAAAAGATATATGCGTTTTCTATTCTATATCAAACTCGTTATTTGCATTCATTCACCAAACATCTACAGAAGCATGTAAGTTTTGTAGTTTTTATTTTTAAAAAATAAATTCATCAGTTACGTTTAATTGTGTGTTGCTATGTGTAGATGATGGACTATACCTTTGGACAATTCATCATTGGTTATGCTGTCCCTAACTCAGATGAAAAGCCTCCAATGCACATTGAAAATCTTTTGTTAGAAATGGATAAAGAACCCGCACTTGAACATATACTATACACATAAGAGGATGAGAGCGGAACAAGTAAAAGGGGTATGAAGAGGAGGAGTGAGGTATATGTCATAGTTGACATGGCTTATAACTCAACAGAAAAAAAAAAAAAAAAAAGATGGCATCGGCGATGTGTATATTTGATGATTTCTTGGAAAAGAAAACTGAAGATAATAAAGGTCCCTTAGTCGGTATACCATTGACAAGATAAAGTGGGAGACTGAGGAGAGTGATGAGGGGGAGAACGAGGAGGGTGAGGATGGCAGTTAGAGGTTGAAGGTAGGTCAATGAAACTATCTTATTAATATTCAAGGACGACCATAGTTAATTTATGAGTGTAAAATTTAAGTTGTTTATGAGTGTAAAAAGGTAAACCTTAAGGGAGTTTAATGCAATTAGCTTTATTATTATTATTATTATTATTATTTTATATGTCAGTTCGGTTTTGAATTTTCAAAACCGAAACTGACCCGTATTCAATTCGAGTCTTTTGGTTTGAACCGAATTCAATAACAAAACTGAACCAAACAACCAAAATCGGTTCGGCTTTCGTCCGTTCGGTTCGATTCATACTTTTATGTCCACCCATAGTTGGTATTAACCGTGAAATCACAAAGTTAAGTAATTCTTATTTGTTATTTGAAACAAATATGTTTATTTCTTTCGGTATGTATAGTCTTATGATTAATAAATTGATTTTGATATTTATGATGAATGATGCATTCCTTATTTGAATTTGTGGTTGTATATGGAGGTAAAAGACATGATTTTGAACAATTTTCCACAAGTTGAAACTCAGAAACAAGTGGAGCAAAGCTCACATATGTAGTGATATATGGCTTTATCGCTTGGAACTTATGAAAACAAACAAGCTGCAGGACAAGTTGTTTGGCATGGAGCTGAAGGCCCTTGTTCTAAAATTCATCCCAATGAGGTTGCACCAATTCTGGAGTTGATAGACTAAGGGAAGAAGATGAATCAAGTTGAAGCCTTCTTGAAAAGCAAAGAAAGAAGAAGAAGCTCAACTTCTTCTTGAAAGGAAAAAAAAGAAGGAAATAACAAATCAAATTCGTCTAACAAGGCAGGAAAAAAAAACCCATTGATGTTGAGCTTTTATAACAATTTTTTTTCCCAAAAAATATTATGAAGTGTGATTTCGTTGTCATTGTGATGACGTGGCAGCTTACCAGGAAGTGCCATATCAATTGCCACGTCAAGTTGGATGTAAATGTTATCCAAAAGTGTTGGATGTCTACCATTATCCAATTTTGACGCACCCGGATTAGTTCAACAAAAACGAATGTTACGATCCTATTTTTTATGTTTAAATTCATTTACATATTTAGTTGTTAATTAGATTATAATTTATTTATTTTTATTTATATAGTCATTAACCACTGTTAGCATAAGCAATTAGTGGATGGTGTGTTATTACGTGAGTAGTGACTCTCTAGTTTTAAGTTAGTTGATAAGTTGTTATTAATTTTTAGCTGACATTTATCTGTAACTCTTCTATTTATTTGTTAGTTGTACATTGAGTGATCAGAATATTTGTTTGCTCAAATTGAGTAATTGATTTTCTCTTGAAAGTCACTGGAGAGTGGTTCACTCGAATCAACCATTATTTATCATTATTATTTTCATTTTATCCTAAATTCTAATTTTAGAATTTTTGTGATTGTATCAATTGGTATCAAAGCCTGGCAATGGCAATAAACCTGGAGCAAAGGGTAGTGAGGTTGGAGAAAAAAGTGGAGTTTCTTTCAACTCAGCAAAAGGAGATCATCAATCATAGAACTGAGTTGTTTAATAAACTCAGTTCTCGTATTGATCTGTTATCTAGTCCGTCTATTTAGCCTTCTCAAGTTACTACAATTGAAGATACTGGAAAGACTATTCAACATTCTCAAGTTACTGCAAATTAAGTCTATTCAACTTTCTCAAGTTCTCAACAGAACAAAATTGCAGCTTCTGTAGGTTCCTTTTTTATGCCTGTAAAAAGGTTGACAAAAGAAATTGGACCAAAGTATTGCAGTAAAAATTGTTTCTCGATTCAGGCAGGTGAAGATGATGCAGAATTCGATCTCGGCGATGGTACTAACAAGTTCTTCATTGCATCAAATGTTTAGCGGACTTCTTGTTTCTTTCCGGTTGTAACAATCCTCTTCATACGAAACTCATCAAGAATTCAACTTCAAATTAATCTCATTTTAAAAATCCTTGAGGACAAGGATTGATTTAAGGGGGAATGAATGTTACAATCCTATTTTTATGTTTAAATTCATTTATATATTTAGTTGTTAATTAGATTATAATTTATTTATTTTTATTTATATAGTCATTCACCACCATTAGCATTAGCAGTTAGTGATGATGTGTTATTACGTGAGTAGTGACTCCCTAGTTTTAAGTTAGTGGATAAGTTGTTACTAATTTTTAGTTGATATTTATCTGTAACTCTTCTATTTATTTGTTAGTTGTACATTGAATGGAGGTGATTAGAATATTTGTTTGCTCAAATTAAGTAATTGATTTTCTCTTGAAAGTCACTAGAGAGTGGTTCTCTCGAATCAACCATCATTTATCATTATTATTTTCATTTTATCCTAAATTCTAATTTAAGAATTTTTGTGATTGTATCAAAAAGCTAAAGCTGTACGGCTACACTACAATGGAAATATAAATGGGCGTAGAGATGATAGAGTTGGTGGAGAGAGAGAGAGAGTCAAGTCTATGCATGACAAATGCCCAAAAGAAGAAAAAGAAAGATAAAAGGGCCCTTTGGTCACCTTTTGGTAGAGTGAGAGCAAAACGTACAAGAGAAATTAGGTGGTCGGGTGGGACAAGAGAAATCACATATATATATATATATATATATATATATATATTTTTCGGTGTATGATCATACGTATACTGATAAGTGATAATCAAACAATGTATTGACTTCTATGTACAAAGAGTTGCATTGAATTTTCCCAGAGGTGTAAATTTTTTGGCATACTAAATTATTATTTATTAAAAATGATAAATCTGAAAGCGTGCTTGATCAAATTTAACCGAGAAGAGCCAATCAAGTCTTGATCAAATTTTAAAACCACAAAATTTAAAGGTCTTTTATATGACAAGAAGTACACGTTCATGAGCCCTAACATTTTTTTTTTTACCACATCTTAAATAAAAATAAATAAAAATTTAAAAAGAAAAAAAAAAACGTTGGTAGCAAAAAGCCTAAAATATTCATCTAGCTTCCAAATCTGAAACAGTTGTATCAATGTCTGAACGTATTTCCGAGTTTGACGTTGAAGATTCTTTTTGCACAACTTCATGATCGGTTTCTTTTGACAAAGCAGGCTTCTTCGGAATCATTAGATTGGTAGCTTCATTTCTGAGCATCCAAGAAACTTCCAACATGGATGGTCTATCAATTGGCATTTCCTGGACACACAGCAGAGCTATATGCAAGCATCTTATCAATCTACAAGGGGAATATGTATCGTCAAGAGATGGGTCCATAAACTCCATGCCTTTACCATCTTTCCACAGCTCATATGCCTGAAATTGTCGGTTGGCAATCAGTACTCATTTCAAATTTTTCTCTGTTATAATGATCACTATTACTCAACAAGGGTCAAAGAAACTTACATATTCAAGAAGGCTCAAATGATCATTTTCACCGTATAAAATGGAAACCCTTTTGCCACTAATGATTTGTAGAAGTAGAACTCCAAAACTATAAACATCTGACTTGGTTGAGTATATGCCTCTTTTGATATATTTAGGAGGAGCATATCCACTATGTATCGTATATATATGTAATTAAAAACAATGGATTAGTGTATAAATTCCTAAACATATAATTAAAGCTTGAGTACAAAGTAATTACAATAAGAGGAAATTTACTTACTATGTACCAACAATCCGTCCCGTGTTAGCTTCAAGACCATCTTTTGTGAAAATTCTTGCCATACCAAAATCTGATATTTTAGGCTTCATGTCATTATCCAATAAAACATTACTAGCTTTCAAATCTCTGTGAATAATCGTCAACCTTGAGTATTCTTGGAGATATATAAGCCCTTGACAAATCCCTTCAATGATATGAATGCGTTTTTGCCAATCTAATTTATACTTTTTAATTGGGTCTGCATCAAATCATTTATGAACAATTAACAAAGAATCAACAAAAATTAGGCACATAATAATTAAGTAATTAAATAACAAAAGAAAAAAAAAATAAACTGACCAAAAAGATAATAATCCAAGCTTCTGTTAGGCATATACTCATAGATCAGCATATGTTCTTCTCTTTCAATGCAGAAACCCCAAAGTTTGACAAGATTTACATGTTGAAGTTTCGCAGTAAGCATAACTTCATTCTTAAACTCCTCAAATCCTTGTGTGGATGTTTTTGATAGTTTCTTTACTGCTACTTCTTGTCCATCTTGCAATACACCCTACGAAAAAACATATAAAATCATAGCCTATAGGAGATCTCATTTTTGTAAATCTTCTATACCTTGAGCAAAAATTAATACTAAAAATTTACCTTGTAAACAGGACCATATCCACCCTCCCCAAGCTTATTTTCACTTGAAAATCTGTTTGTTGCTGCTTCAATGTAAGCCAAACTATATAATGCCAGAGTAGGAGCATTGCCACTAAAATCTCCAGCAGCAGCAGCTGTTGCAATATTTACTTGGTTCCTTGATTCTTGAACTAAGATGAATAATTGAAGTTTGGTCAAAAATTAATATCTAGTGTCCTATTGCTAAAATCTTCTTGATTCAAAACATTAAAAATTGGACAATTTATAAACGAAATACTTTATTATATTTTCTTTGTTACCTTTTGATTTGTTCTTTCTCATCCACCTGTAGTATATGTATATCACAAAGCCTAGCAGGAGAATAACAGCTGCAATTATAGGCAAAACGATTACTAGCAATCGATATGGCTGCTTCTTTTGCCCATTTCTATTATCTTCCGGAGGTGGAAAAATAATTTCATGACCGCCCTGAGCTGAAAAATTATGTAATTTGTTAACAAAACTTGGCATCATGATTAAATATTAATTCAAATAATGGTGAAAGAATTGCTTAATTACGTACCAGCAGTTTTAGAGAGCACCCAATTATTATCATCATAAGCAACTTGCCAGACAAAATAACCAAGTAGCCCCTTCTCTTTAGCATAAGAAACCTTATGTTGAATGGTCTCAACATCATCAAAAGCAATCCAAGATGTCCCCATTGTTAAGTAATTCACCACATAAGTGGCATCGAACGTAACTTTAGCTTTATAACGATCGATGTAAGTCTTGATTTCCTTATAAGCCAACCCTGAAGCTTGAGCTTGTCCATTAGCCGGTGCACCAATACCATTCTCATTAGGATTCTTCAAGGTCCATGCTGTGCCGTAATATGGAAGAATCAAAACCATCTTCTTTGGAGACAATCCAGCATCGATCCATAACCTTATACCATAATCGGTATTATTAACAGTACTATTAGGGTTATACAGAGCCATTGGAGCGGCTGTAAAGTTTGGCCAGTAGTTTGGAAGGAAGTATGCACCATTCTGAACATGAACCCAATCCAAATATTTTTGTATTGAGTCTACAGGATAATTTTGAGAACCAACCTTTGGAAAATAGTTAACCACTGCTGTCAAGATAAGTTTTGTCTTTGTTGAGTTTGTTGCTTCAACAGTGATAGCTTCTTGCCATTCTTTAAAGAGAAGATCAATATTGTCCATGTCATTGCTTGTCCTTGGGAAAGACCACCAAAAATCTATGCCTTGAAAGCCATAACGCCTGGCCTCTTCTATTGAAGAGTCAATGAAAGACGTTCTACTTGATGAATAACTTACCATCGATGAAAGTGTAGAATAATCTGCATTTCCACCAATGGATAGAAGAGTGGTGACTGATGGGTTCTTTTTTTTCACGGTTTCTGTGAAGGTGGAGAAGTGTTTTTCACCAGACTGTGAAAAGGAGAGCTCGTAGGAAGTGGAATTAATATCAGCAAAACCGCAAATAAGGTGAGTGAAGAGAGAAGAGTTTATGTTTGAAATGGGAAACTCTTTTTGTTCAGGCCAGTAATAAGCAGCCCTGATCCATGTTTCTGCTTTAGTAGAAGAGAAAATGAAAATTTGGAATATGATGATGATGATGATTATTTTGGATACCATTGAAGAAAACTGTATGAGTCTCAATACCCCTTTGCCCTTTGAGGATGGTATTGAACAGAAAAACCAAAGAGATCTTGTGACCTCAAAATGCACTATTTAGTATTTACTGATAAATTCCATGTATTTATTAATTAACCAAAGGAAATTAAAATCTTCCCTTCCAACAACAAAGGATGCTATGAATTTTCGGACTAGCTTCTTTATCACGCCAACTTGCCAAGACTTGGACAATTAATGTTGACTTGTAATAACTCTAAGAATACCGTGTCTAAAACTTGCTAAAAACGTTGGAGCTTTTTTTTAGAAAAAAAATTAATTATTAAGTTTTTGGACATCATTGTGGAAATTGCATCTTGAAGCATATACTTTTTGGTTTGACTAACTTGATCTCTGCCTATTCTAAACAACCCTCGGTTAATTTGTCAAACTTCTTCTGTTTTGTTTGCTGATTTTTATTTGATTTAGTTATGTTAGTGACCATCAGACATAAAAAAGTTAAACCGATAGAAAATGGTCTAACAATAGTATTTAAACACTATAATAAGGTACATGCATGTTAGGCTATTGGGTTTTGAGATACTGATTTATTTAATGAACTGTTAAATTCTGGTTTGACTAGAAGAGTAATGTTAGAGGACCCAAAAATCCAACCCAAATTTTGGATCCAAACCATGTGGCACACATCACATGGGGTATTGGAAAGAGTGAAGTTGGGCCATGTTGTGTTTGATGTGTGCCACATGTGTTTGGGTCCAAAATTTGGGTTGGATTTTTAGGTCTTCTAACATTACTCTTGATTAGAATTAGTGAACCGCAGAAGAACCGGCATTGTTTATGTAATATTTGTTTGAACTCATTTAATTTGCTGTAGTTTTCATGTTATTTGAGGAGCTATGAATTAGTTTTGATTAATAGGAATAATATTAAAGGCCGTGTAATTTGCAAGTGAATTTTAAAGGCCGTGTAATAAACTAACAAAAAGAAGTATAACTTGAGCAACAGATTATCACTGATTGCTGCTTTTATTTTATTATTATTTTTTAAAAGTATTTAGTGCCATGACATTGAGTTTGACAGCCACAAACATTGAGTGAATTACTATACCATCGTACAATTACTGCAAGTCAATAATATCACAAACATTGAGTTGTGGCAAGCTGGCCTTGATAAAGACTCTTGTCGGAAAATGCATGGAAGACTCTAAAATAATTTGCGGGGGAATTTCACAAACATCTCCCAAGATTTGATAAAATTATATAAATATGATAGTTTTGACTTTATATATACAAACTTTCCACAACATTTGAAAATTATTACACAAACATCCCCTACCGTTAGATGGATCCGTTATTCAATGGTCAAATGTGCTAAAAGTCTAAAATACCCCATATTTAAAATATTAAAAAATCTTTTAGAAAATATGAATGTATCTTAAATCTAAAAGTTGGAAAAAAAATTCATCTTTAAAAATAAAAAATTTAGTTTGTGTAATTCCCCCTTGATTTTGAATAAATTTAAAATTTAAAATTTATTTATTATTAAATTGTTTAAAAATACATTTAAAATATATTATCTAAAATATATTTTTTAAATATTTTTTATCTTATTTTTTAGCTTATTTAAAATAAAAATAAAGGGTATTTTAGACTTTTTACACTTTAACCATTAACTAACGGATCCATCTAACGGCAGAGGATGTTTGTGCAACAATTTTCAAATGTTGAGGGAAGTTTGTGTGTATATGGCCAAAACTACCATACATGTATAATTTCATCAAACCTCGAGGGATGTTTGTGCAATTCCCCCATAATTTGTAATTGTCAAACTTATTAGGAAAAATAATGTATTATTATTATGCCGATATTGTCACCTATAAATATGATAAGTACATTCATATTTTAATAAAGAGAGATGTTGACATGTTGACAATCCACCCACATCCCATTTTAATTTTTTTCTTTAATGACAATTTTAATTGAATTAAAATTACTAAAGAGACAAAAAAGTTCAAAAGACACTACAAACCATTGTTTTATAAACCAACATTATTTTCTTTATCTTTACTGGTTTACAAACCCTAAACCAATTTATTCTTTTCCTACCAATCTTTTCTTATCTATCATCACAAACATACCAAATAAAAAAATCAATAAAAATTAAGAAAAAAAAAACCATAAATCTTATATCTCCGATAATAGAGATCAGAATCTCCATTGATGGAGATTAATCTCTATTAATAGAGATTCTAGATCTCCTTTTAAAAATTTCCAATAATATAAATAAATAAAAAGAAACATTTTTTGATCTGAAGATCATAGATTTTTTCAAACAAGGGTGATCTTTTAAATCAAACAAAGGTTCAGTTCTTTATTGTTTTGTGTTTTGGGTATTTTTTTTTTTTTTTGATTAACTGTTTTGAGTTGAGTTTTTTTTTTTTCTTTACCTTTTGTAAATGAAACAAAATAATTATTTCAAAAAAAAAAATTGAAACAAAATGATTTTATAGAATCTAAGAAAAATAAATTTGTTTTTTAATAGGTTTTTATGATGGCTTTTATTATTATTATTATTATTATTATTATTATTATTATTATTATTTTAAAATGGAAATGAGTATTAAAACGTAAAAAAAGGATAATTTTGGATTAAAAAGGAGTGTTCTTAGAAAATTTAAAAATTTAAGTTTTAGGATGAAGTGTATTTAGAAAAGGTGTGTGAAAAGATAAAATTGGATTGTAAGGAGAAAATCTCTTAACAAAAATTTTAGTTACAAAAATATCCCAATAGAAATTTACCAATAAGGAAAAATTAGTTTAATTAAAAAAAAAAAAAAAAAAAAAACAAATACTATGTACACTCATTTCTTCAACTATATCTCTTTATTAAAAAATAAAATAAAAAATTAAACCCTAACTCTATTTCCAGTATTAAAATCTCCCATTATCATATAACAAAGTAATGATTTTTTTTTTCTTCAGACGTACGTATATATATATATATATATATTGTTATGAACTCTATCAATAAACAAAAAGTGAGAAGTAATATATATATATATATACAGATTTTCTATTATCAATTCGTCATGACAATAAATATATCAGGACGAAGAATGTGGACCACTAGATTTACATACTCTGACTCAAAGTGTATGCACTTGTCAAAACTTCTCCATAATCTGTGGTCCACATTCTTTGTCCTGATATATTTGGACGAACTAACAATAGAAAGACTATATATATATATATATATATATATATATTTCAAAGATAGTAGTACATATCGTTGTGTATATAGGAGATCAATGGTGGAATAAAGATGTGAAATCTATTATAATAGATATCAACAACTTGACAAAGTTGAGTTATCTCTGTTTTCAGTTCCCTGAAGTAGAGCTTCTTGAATTGTTCCTTCAAAAAAGCATAGCATGAAATTTTCGGTGCTTAACTAAGTTCAAATGTGTGATTGGCCATGATGTCAAGAGTGTCACCTCCCGTGTCCCAAACTTTGTGGAATGTGATTATTATGAACATGGATGATGCTTGAGTATTGTAAATGCTGAGAAGATATCTGATGTAGTTGTTGGTGGAAAGAAACTTACTACAACTGTACTGTGTTTTTGAGTCTGTGGAACTTAAGAATTTATCATTTGTGAATTTGGGTGTGTTAATAACTTAAGAGGATTTATAAATAAATGGTATTAAAACGAATACATTAATTTAAACAAGGGTATTATTGACATTAAGATGAGTGTTTATAGTAATTATTTAATTTTAAATTTTAGACATGGATGTACTGATAAATATGTGTGCTTATCAGAACATCTCCAATGTTGTGTTAAATTATTGTGTCAATGTTATAATTTATCACAAAGTACAAAAACCATACTCCAATGCAGTGCCAAATATTGTGCCAAATTTGGTATATGCTATATTGTGTGCCAAATTTGGCACAACAATAAATGCTCATTTTTAATCACAAAAATGCCACTATATTTATTTTTTAAATATTTAAAATAATTTAAATTTAATGTACATTAATGATATTTCAATCAAAATCTATTTCATCTGTAACTATTCTATAAATGCATTAATGGTAAATGTTGACTTTTATAATTGTAATTAATAAAACAATAAAAATAGCATTTTAAATAGAACTGTGCATCGAAGCACAATGCTAAATTAATGTGTTACATATGGCATTTTACTCTTTTTATACCAAATTTGGCATTGGCATGGACATATGCATTGGAATTGGTCTCATATTTATGGATAGCAATATCCGTACCCTTGTTATTATTATTATTATTATTATCTAAACTCATTTTGAGAACCGGAAAACTTCTCCCTTTATTTGCGCTTCAGTACCATTCTCAAACATGGATGTTCAGCCTTTTATTTTCTGATGGATGAATTATTATTTATTAATAATTCTTTGATCATAACGGTTGGAAAAATGGTTTTGAATATTCATTTTGAGGCTCTATTTTGAGTGAGGCCAATATCATTAAAATGATAGGTCAATGTTGATTCGTATTCTCCTCTGTGAGGATATCAAAACGGTAAAGATGTACCTATGTGGGGGATAGGGTGGACTATCCCCCCTTAAAAAAAAATTAATGGTATAAAAAAATTAATTAAAGAATTTTTTTAAAGAAAAATTAATTAAAGAATTAATGTTATTTCTATTTAAAGTAGAATAAATAATTTTTCTTTTCGTTTTCTTCTTTTTATAATAACAATTATTTTGTCATCATTCTTCAAATTTGCTTAAATTTGTCTCAATCTTTTTATCAACATCCAACAATTAATCTTCAAATTATATATGATTGGGTGAATATTATAGCTTTAAATATTTATTTTGTTTTAAAATTTTAGAGTTACTATAATTTTTAGTTAATGAGATTTTAGGAGTAATCCAATTTTAAATTTACAAAGTAAAGATATTGTTATATGAATTTCATTAAATTTTTCAAAACAATATTAGTATATTTCAAATGAATCAAACTTATATAATAATATGAGAACATTGTGTTTTTAAATTATTATTTTTTTCAGCAATGAAAATTATGAGAACGTCATTTCGCATTGAAATGGAAAATAAAATTTTAACAAACTTCATGCATATCTACATTGAAATAGAGATTATTGTTGTCATTAATAGAAAGAAAAAAAAAACACAGGATACAATTTAATTAGTGTTTGTATTTGCATTTTTTTGTTTCTCTTATAATTTGTTTTGATTTTTTAAAAATAAAATAAAATTTGATAACGTATTTATTTAGAATGTGCATTTTACGAGTACGTCTAATTATGTCCTTTTAACCAGGTGATGTTTATGTTCGGTGAAAAAAAAAACAAATCAGAGGTCAATCAAACAGTTAGAAAAATATCTCTTCCTCTCTCTGCTAAGTACTTGTCATGTGTGTTCTTAGTTTTCAAGTTAGATTTTTCAAGTGTGGTAAGTAGGGGTGGGTATGGTTTTGCGATCCGTGGTTAACCGAACCGAATTGAACCGAAAATATGTGTTCGAGTCGAGTTACCCTATTGAGACGAGTCAATCTGATTCAAAAAATGAAAACCAAGTTTAAGTGATTCATTGATGATGGTTTTGCCTCGCCAAAAACCAAACCAATCCGACTAAATCGAGAAAATATTATACATATATATATTTTATATAACTAAATATAAATAAATATAAGGTTTATTTTAAGTAATTATACATATTTATATATTATATATTTTATTGCTATTAGATTTATATTGGTTTAAGTTAATGAATATTGTTTTATTAATATATATATATATATATATATATATATATATATATATATATATATATTAAATATTAACTAAAGAGATTTTCTCCTTACAATCCAATTTTTTCTTTTTACACTCATTTACTAAATATACTTCATCCTTACAACTTAAATTTAAAAATATTCTAAAGACACTTAACATTGTTCCAAAACTGTCCTTTTTATTTTTTTCACACTCATATTCAAAAAACACTCTATTTTTTTTTAATTAATTAACTTTATTAAAACATTTTATTTTATTTTAATATTACCTGTTATTAATTTTGATTTACTCATGATTTGATGAAAATTTATATGAAATTTTTAAGAATATAAAATAAGAATTGCCATAAACTACATATGTTTCATATGTTTCTAAACCGTATTAACCCAGAAAAAAAAAAACAGTAAGTTTCAGATTGACATTAAGATTACTGCATTTGTTTTTTCAACTAATTCTGCATAGTCAATATTTTCAACTAATTAATAACTGCATTATTTTCAATTAGTGATTCAATAGAAAAAATAAGTGAGTTTAAAACTAATTAAAACTTATTCATTATTGTTTTTTTTTTTTGTGTTTTGCTGCAAATTATTCTCCATCATTTTAAAAATTGCTCCTGATTTTGTAAAACTGTAAAATAGTGAGGAAAAAATTAAAATAGATGTGTTAGGGTTTGTGAAACACAAAAAAGGAAGAGAAATGATATTGGATTCTAAGAAATTGCTTTATTGTGTCTTTATTGTGTCTTTTGAATGAATTTATATTGATTTAAGTTAATGAATTTATATTATTAATTAGTGGATTGCAAATAGCATTACTCTTAACTAAAATATAAATTCATTCAAAATAAAAAACGAAAATGCAAATAGAATTATAGACCAAACCCTACAATTTGAATTTAACACCTAACATCTTTCTCATTCACCCAAGCTGCTCATGTTTCACCTCACCAGAAACCTTAGAATCATCGCAAGCTCACCGCTCATAACTTTCTCTCACGTCCCGCTGTCGCTCTCAGCTCTCCGTCTATTATTACGGGCGACAATCTATTATTAGGGACTATTTTGAATTAGGATGAAATGTATTATAGATTATTTGGACTTTCATTTATATTATGAAGTTAAATGCTTTTTTGTAATACTTGGAGTTGTTGAATTATGATCCAAAAGACCGGTATAGTTAAATACGTAGGTAACATTTTCATTAGGCCTAAAAGGCTCAAAACCGTATTAAATCGAACTTGAAAAAACAGGTTCGAGTCAAGTTGAGTTACCTTGTTGAGATGAGAAAATCCAATTAAAAAAAAAATGAAAACCAAGTATAAATGAGTCATGGACGATTCTGACCAAAAACCGACTCAAACCGACTCGAACCAACTCATGCCCACACTTAGTGGTAAGTTTAGACCCAATATTCAGTTTGTCAATGTAGAAGTGTTTCATACACCATCTACGAGACAAATGTTGTATCCAAATTTGTTGGTTATGGATTCTTTTGAATCGAAATTTATTTATTTATTTGAAGTATTGCACTATTACATAATTAAATTGGGGTGTTTTTTTGGAAGGGGAAGGACATGAACCCGCAATCTCATTGTGCAGGTGTGAGGGGTTTTACCAACTGACCAACCTTATCTTGTTGAATTAAAATTTACGTTTATTTGCAATTTATATAATTTTATTTTTGTATTTTGTTTTATACAATTTATATTGCATTTGTATTCTGTTAATATATATAATCCGGATTAACAAAATTTTCTAACGAACGTTTCTAAAAACCATCTTTTTGTAACGTTACACATTAAATTGAAAAAACTCTAAAGACACTTTCTTTTTTCCAAAATTATCTCTTTTATCTTTTGGCACTTTTATTCTAAAGACAATCCATTTTATTTTAATATTACCCATTTTGAATATATTCCTTTAGAAAATTTGAAACTAGAATGGAAAAGAGATGTGGAATAATCAAATTAAAATAGAACAAAGAATAAAATTGAACAAAAATGAGGAGATCGAAACTGTTTTTGAGATCAAATTGTGTAAATAGGAAAACAATATTTGATTTATTTTTTTAGATTTTAAGTTAAGTAATATATTTTAATCAAATGAAAAATTTTAGAGTAAAAAAATAATTTAAATATATTTTTCTAGAAAAATGAATTTATATATATATATATTATAGTGATGGTGATGATTGAACATGGTTGATATTTGAGAAAAACAAAATTTATTTCAAATTTGGTTGAACATGATTTTTTTTTTTTAAATATAAAAAAACTAGCTAGTGATGATAATGATGGAGGGTTTGATGGTGTGAGAAAAAAATTATATTAAAAAAAAAAGGGAGATATTTTAGGGTTTGTAAAACAAGAAAAAAAAAACACAAAAGAAGAAAAAAAAAAAAAACTTGTTTCCTAAAAAAATAATTTGGAGTGTTTTTAATTTTATTTTTTTTGTCTTGTTTAGTAAATTAAAATGGGGTGTAAATAGATAATTAGTGGATTGTCAACAACATTTCTTATTTATCTTTCCACCTATTTAGACCATTTTTTTTTAAAGCTTTTGCCATAGATAAGATTTGAGCCATTGACTTGAGAGTCATTTATCCAAGCTCCAACATCGTCAATCTACAACTTGAGCTACACCCTTAGGCCTTGGGTGACATAAATGAAATTACAATTTATTGTGTTGACTGAAAAATATATATATGATTTCATTATCAGTTTTTTGAACATTTATCATATAACAAAAGAGGAATGCTATCTACGTTTCCCATTTGCCTTCCCCATTTGCCTTTCTCACTCATTGTTTGACACGTGTACATTTTTTCATTTAATAAAAAGCTTTCACTTTTTGCTGCAAAACTTCTTTACGTCTTTACCCCTGATGGCTGCTTCTATCATTTCATTAATAAGGGGTGAAGACGTAAACAAGTTTTGTAGCAAAAAGTGTGAGCTTTTTATTAAATGAAAAAATGTACACGTGTCAAACAATGAATGGGAAAGGCAAATGGGGAAGGCAAATGAGAAAGGTAGATAGCATTCCCCATAACAAAATGTTGGTTCTGCCTCAGTCATTGCTATTTCCTTGCTCCAAGACCCAATCTAGTACAAACCAGTGTTGGCTAAAGGCATGTGTTTAGGTCTAAAAAAAAAAAGGCAAAAAATAAAAAAAAAAAAAAAAAAAATTAGGAGCCTCATTTATTTATAAATTTTGAAGATACTGTTAAAAAAATTAAAATTACAGATAAAATATATTAAAGGGCCTTTTATTTTATTTTTATTATTACATAGTTATTAATAATATTAATAACTATTTATTTAACTAGTGACCATTAAAAATGATTATTGAATATCCATTTTCAAGCACGTTATAGTTAACAAAACCCTTAAATTTCTCACCAATAATATTTTATGTTTAAAAATTGTCTATAAAAAACAATCAAATCATTCTTGTTTATTTACAACAATTCAAGTACAAGTGTACAACTACAACTCTCTTTTTACTATAATTTATTTATCTCAAAGCTTACAAGTTATTCTCTTTTTATTTATTACTTAAAGTTTATGAGTTACATCTCTTCGGTTTAGAATATTTTTTAAATCTATTATTTATATTATCTCTAAGTAGAAATTCTAACATTTAAAAGATATATAAATTCAAATTTAAGAAATTAATTTTGTTTTAATTTTTTTCTAATTATATGATAAATCAAATGGTTAATTTTAATATGATTACCATTTACTAATTGTTGTTATCTATCTTATTACATAAGATATTATATTATAAGAAGAAAATTTTCTTTAAATTTAGTCAAATATTTTTAATCAGGCTATCGTTAATTTTTTAATTTTAATTTTATTACATTTATAAAATTGGAGCCAATTTTTTTTTTTCTCACTTAAGGCCTTAAAATCTATTGAGCTGCCCCTGTACAAACCTCCCCTTTAATTTACAGTGTTTCATGATTGTCCTTTTGTAATGTTGCAGATTTACTTAATTTTATTGTAAATTTTTTTTAGAATGAAATGTTTTTAGAAATGAAATAAAAATAAATAAAAATAAATAAAAAATAAAAATAAAACATCGAAATGTAAGGAGAAGCTCTTAAAATAAATACTAAAAAAAAATTCCATTTGTGTCACGATCACAGTGGAAGTATAATCACGGGACCAAATTTTCCAAACACATGTGACAATAAACATTTAAAAATAAAATAAAATAAAGACATTGACCTTGACTTGGATAAGTCTTCAAGGTCAGGACTCAGAAGTCAGGGTTATTTGGGCCACATGGCCCACATTTATCTACTCAGAGACGACTTGGATAAGTCTTCGTACCAAAAGTCAGGACTCAGTGTTATATGTAAAGACCGTGACCTTCCTAGAAACAATAATGAAAACACTTTTTTTTTTTAAAAAAAAATTGATTTTTTATTTATTTTAGAACTATTTTAAATTTAGAGTTTTGGAAAGTCACAAACACCATAATCTCATTCAAGTTAGTTAGAGAGAATTTACGGTTTACACCAAAACACCTTGGGGCCTGTCCTTTATCATTTTACAAAGCTGTTTTTGTTTTTATTTTCCAAATCTAATTTCGAATATGCATTCATTATATTTTTGTATTTTATTTTTCATTTTATTTGTAAAACAAAAACAAAAACAATATCAATGTTAAAAGTAAAAATTTTGAAAAACAAGTTTTAAATGTTTTTCATTTTGTTTTTCGTTTTGTTTTTCACTTTAAATAAAAAACTCAATTTTTTTTTTCTCTTTTTTCTTCTTCTTCCTTCAGACCAATGTTCTTCTTCCTCTCCTTCTCTCTTCTTCTTCCTTTGCTTCTCTTTTTCTTGTTCTTCTTCTTCTTCTTCTTCTTTTCGACACCGTCACAGTTGCCACCTCTCAAGCTTCGCGAAGTTCCTTCTCCGACGCCATCACTATCTGATCTCCACCGCGAACCTCCCGACCGACATGCTCGCGCCGCCGTTCGTCAGATCCAGCTTGATCTCGGTCAGATCTACGCAAGAAGTGGCGGACGAAGCGGAGATCGTCCACGTCCGGTGATGATTCCGATGAGAGTGGCGAGGGCCACGGGCTCTTTGTCGGTGGAAGTGACAATGAGTTCTTCGGCGGTGGAAGCTACGACGAGCCGTTCGGTGGTGGCGGCTACGGCAACAGGGCGTGGAATTTTGACGGATTCGGGGTAGATTGAGGCTTGATATTGTTTTG
The DNA here is from genome assembly GCA_008009225.1 of Acer yangbiense. Lineage (NCBI taxonomy): Eukaryota > Viridiplantae > Streptophyta > Magnoliopsida > Sapindales > Sapindaceae > Acer > Acer yangbiense. Next base: position 18,289,521 of record CM017773.1, on the reverse strand, counting down.
TTTTTGTATCTTTGGAACCCATTATTGCTATGACTGTTGTTTGTTGTTTGTAAGGTTATCTTTGGAACCCATTAATTTGAAACAATTCTCATCAAAATCAAGTCTGAAAATTGAACAAAAACAGAGGGAATTTGAAAAATCAGTGTTAACATACTGTTTGAAACAGAGTTGATGATGTTGTGTTAGGCCTTGTTTGTGTATGGAAAGAGAAATCAGAGAAATTCTTCTCTTATTGGTCTGGGCATTGCCCATATCTGATAAAAATAAATAAATAAATAAAAAAAACTCAACTCATTAATTTTGGCCTGGAAAATGATACCAAACGTGTTTTTTATGTTTTCATATTCGGAATCCAGCTTTCAGGATATACTACCGGACGTGTATTTGGATTTCAAAACTAAAACTAAAAACACTGTTTTTATTTTCGTTTTTATTTTCAAAAAACAAAAACAAAAACAAAAACAAAAACAGTTTTGAAAAACGTTCCAGGACGCTTCCGTCTTAAACACCTTTGTTGAGAGACTGACATTATTACATTGTTGCTCAGTTGTGTTTTGCTACTATAAGTTGTTTTGGTATGTATGTTTTTTCTCCCTTAAGTCTAAAATTAAATTAAAAACATTTTAATTAAAAATTAAAAAATTATTTTGGCTTTTCCCCTAATCACTAAGTGATAATTTCCTAAAATAACCTCACACAATGGAATTATAACCATAAACAACTTATTCATCAAAAAATCACTAATCCAAAGGTGGTTGACAAGCCTCCACTCCGTGTTTGATTAGAGGGGACTGGCTGGCTGTTGGGGATGTATTGGCTTAGGGAATACGCACAATCAAATCACATAAACAAAAGAAAAATAAGATACACGATAATTTATGTGGTTTAGCGTAAGCTTACATCCACGTAGCACACCTGCACTCAACTTCCACTATGAAATTGGTGTTTACAATAATGAAGCATTGTCTCACTCCCTACGGCTCTTAATATTCTTTTCTCTCTTGTGTATCAATCATAGCACACAATATGCAGCACTCTTTGTGCAACACACAAAAAACTCTAGAGTTACAGGAGTATTTACTCTAGTCTAAAGCTAGTAGGAATCCTTTTCTAAATAAAACAATAAAACACTCCTAAGTAGAATAGTGAACCAATCGTAAACATAATAGGATTTAGGCTTCATAACCCAACAATCTCCCACTTGAAGACTGAAACTCAAGTAGACTTCTTCCTCCGTCTTTGATGACTAGTGGATAGGTACGATGCGCTCATCCTCATCTCTCTTCAACCTTGAAGACCCAATGAAGCTGCGCACAACTTCAATTTCTCTATAGTGACTGGCTTGATTAATATGTTAGCCAGATTCTTGCTTCCTACGATCTTTAAAAGCTTCAACACTTCATCGTTGATTAGCGACCAAATGAAAATGGTACCGTAGTCCTATATGCTTGGTCCTAGAATGGAACGTTGAATTCTGGGCCAAGTGTATTGCACTCTAACTATCACTGTGCAACACATTTATCACTCGCTCGAATCTCAACTCTGCTAAAAACCCCTATAACCATATAAGCTCCTTACTATAGTGGTCAAAACCTGGTCTATGGCCCAACGATCAAGCCCACTAATAATAGGAGAAAACGAGACCCAAAACACTCACTATGTGTCAGGCCCGCAAACAAAGCAGGCCCAACCCACCAAAGCATCTGGTCAATTCAAACATATGGTTAATTGACCCACGAAATGGCATTGACCATACCTTTAGAATGCATCAAATGTTACCTAAAACTCAATGTCAGACCAAGATCTTAATTGCCTTAAATCACCAAATCCATATAGATCAAAATGGGTGATTAATGGCCCAAGATCCACACCCTCACTTAAAGAGGTTGAACGTTGGAGGCCCTAATCCTTCACTATAAATAACACGCCCCTCTTCAGAAGAAGGGGTCTTATTTTTTCACAATACATACACGTGAAGCCATAGCTCTACAAATCTCTCCTTTCATTTAAATCACCTAGCTCAACACTTGGGAAGTCGACCTATGTTCTTGTTCGAGCTAAATCGAGCCCAGTCTTGACGAGCCAATGAATAAAGCAAATAGCAGTCCTAGCGCCTACTCATCATCGACCTCTTCTATACTTAGCGTCAAACTCGATGCTCAAAAGAGACATCGAATCCACGATTTGCTTGTCTTTAATTTAGTTTTATTTGCTTTACCTCACACAATATACTGACTTGAGAGTCAGAGAGTCCCTCAAAGGGACCACCCCTCATGTGGATCGACCACCACTCTATTTCTCTTATTTTATAGGTTGCTAGTGCCCAGCTAAACAATTTTATCAATTGTAGATCTGATCGACTACAGTTTGGCACCTACTGCGAGGCCTTAGCAATTTTCCTCTTTCAAAAACTGTCATTCCACCTAGAAGTTGAACGAGACAATTGTAATGACCTCTATTTTATGATTGGCTTATTTCATGACAAACCATATTAAGGATAGTTTTATAATAGGTAGCTTAGGTTCTTCAAAGCAAGTTTCCAAGCATCTCCGTGACTTCAAATGCAATAGTGAAAGGTATATCACTTAACTTGATTCTTGAAGAGATTAGGTGCACACACACACACACACACACACACACACACACACACACACAATTCATTCATATATGTCCCAGCATCGTTGTGTAACACTTAACACACACATATTGATCATATGTTCATGCATTAAGCATCTAGATTGATATCTAGACTTGTTGCATCATTAGATTGTGTTTTGTTCATTAGCGACGTTTCTTCACGATTTGGTTAACATACTAACACTCTCACACATTTGATTTGTGTGATCATGCATTGAATCTCATCATGTGATATCTTGTTGCATGTGTTGATATGTGCTAGATATGGTGTGGTTGTTTGGAGTAAAGTGTCTAGTTTCGAAAGATTGGTTTTCAATGATTTAAATGTTTTTCAAAACTGACATTTGTATGCTCTTGTGACCATAACGTTTTATACAAAGATTCAAATTGAGTTTTGAAACTTTTGAAAAAACTAGACACTCGTACCTTTCTAATGGTATATTATTCGTAATATTTCATGAACGTTTAGATTGGTTTTGAAATCTCCAAAGAGACCACTAAAACAGGGCAACTCTGTTTTTGTCTTAATCAAAACTTTGATCACTCAAATGACCATAACCTTTTCTACATATATCAAAATCTTGTTTCACAAAATGGAGTAGAAAGTAGACATATATATCTTTCCAACGGTATATTATACGATATGTTTCGATGTCGTTTGATCATGTTTTGAACCGCTTGAAAATTAAGTTGTTGTGCTATGGCGTTTCGCCGTGGTCCAAGTGACGTTAGGCATTGGGTTGGATAGCAACTAGAATATTAGAAATTTCCGCAGTCCAAGTGACGTTGACCTGGATAGCGGCAAATAGGCAATAGAGAGTTTGTTTTTGCCCATAAATTGTTTTTAACTTTCCCAAAATGACATAGCTTCATTTAAGGCTTATATTTAAATCTCATTTTCTCCTCTATTCGTTTTTAGAACTCAAATTTTCATATTTTAGAAAGAGGAAGAGTTCCCCTAGTGAGAGAAAGCTTCCAAACTTCATTCCTTTACTCTCTAAATCCCAAAACCCATCTTCATCTTGTATCATATAGCATGAGTTTTCTTTAATGTCTTCACTTGGACTTGGTAAGTAGAAGTTTTCATTAATGTCTTCACTTGGTAAGTAGAACAAACATCTCATCTTCATTTATTGTTCCATTTCATCAAGACATATCATTTATTGCACTACAAAAAAAATTGGTTATTGGGATGAATAAAATAGACATTTTTTAGGGACGAATTGTATTTTCGTCTTTCTTTGCCTTCAAATGAAGGCCTGCCCACGACCCACCCACCAGCACGCCCCCGCCCACGCCCCACCCACCATGCTGAAATCACAATTTTAATTGTGATTGCTTGGCGTCGAACTTGGCACACTCATGATATGAGCGCCTTATCCACCACGCTGTTACTTTGATTGTGATAATAAAAGCATAATATATATATATAACCTCTACTTGTTATTAAATTTTTATTGATTATTTTTCAATCAAATTTTTTTTTAGATTGATTCCACTAATTTAAATTTTATTTTTATATGATAAATAAATTGATATTAAAAAACGTTTATTATAACATTTAATTAAATTATTTTGTCAGATCAAAGGGCCAATTGTTAATCATACTCGGAATTAGACATGACTCGGTTTCCGGTTCTCGATTCGGAACCAGCGGTTTCGATTTTCGATTCGGATTTGGGTTTACAAAAGACTCAAAGAACAAAATGAAAAAGCTCAACAATGGAAGATTCAAAACCAAAAAATCTCCGGGGGCGCTGCCCCCACACCTCCAAATGCGTTTGCGTAGCGCCACTAAACTAATTATCTAATGATGTTCAGACCTCTATGAAGAAGATGAAAGAATAATAATAATAAAATAAAATAAAATAAAACTTCAAAGTAAGAGAATGTGTGTAAAGTAAGGGCATTTTGGTCCATTTACCATAATATGTGTCTTTTAAACTTAAGTTATTAAAGTGGTAACTTTCTTATAAAACCACTTTAAAAATGTGACATTTTCCACCATTTTCACGTTTCGGTTTTCGATTCGGAACCAACGGTTTCAGTTTCGGTTCCGGTTCCAGTTCTAATGATTCAGTTCTTTTTTTTAAAAATAATAGAAAACCTTTCAAGACTAATAGTTATTGATCCTTATGAAGAACTTATTGGGAAAAAACAAAATTCATCTCGATAGAGAACCACTTTTGACGAATAAAATGATCCATATTGTATCATTTTCTAATTTATAAGGTAATTTAATTATTAATATATCTTTAAGGAAAAAGCTTTTAAAAAAATCAAGAATTTTCAACAGAATTAATTAATTATTATAATTTTAAATAAAAAGAAAACCTATTGGGACGAAAATAATTTGTCCCAATAGACAGTCTATTGGGACGAATTACGTATTTCGTCCCAGTAGACATCATATTGGGACGAAACTAATTCGTCCCTAAAGGTCAATAAAATTAAATAATCATTTTAATTTTAAATAAAAAGAAAACCTATTATGACGAAATACAATTTGTCCCAATAGACTGTCTATTGGGACGAATTATGTATTTCGTCCCAATAGATGTCCTATTGGAATGAAACAAATTCATCCATATAGATCAACAAAATTTATTAATTTTAAATAAAAATAAAATATATTGGGACGAAATAAATCCGTCCTAATAGTTATTTTGTCGGGATGAAATATTTATGTCGTCCCAATAGATGCCTTATTGGGACGAAAATAATTCGTCCCTTATGGTCAATAAAATTTATTAACTATTATCACTTTAAATAAAAAGAAAACCTATTGGGACGAAATAATAGACAGTCTATTGGGACGAATTCTATATTTCGTCCCAATAGGACAAGTCTATTGGGACGAATTATTTATTTCGTCCCAATAGATATCCTATTAGGACAAAATATAGAATTCGTTGTCGTCCCAATAGATGCCTTATTGGGACGAAAATAATTCGTCCCTTAAGGTCAACAAAATTTATTAACTATTATCACTTTAAATAAAAAGAAAACCTATTGGGACGAAATAAATTCGTCCCAATAGACAGTCTATTGAGACGAATTCTGTATTTCGTCCCTATAGATCCCAATAGGACAAGTCTATTGGGACGAATTATTTATTTCGTCCCAATAGGGCTTTGTTCTTGTAGTGTTGCCTAGGTTAGCAAATCTTCATATTTTTTGTGAATTTATGCTTTGGTATAATATATTTTGTTGGTCTCGACTTGGGCCATTTATATAAATTAATAATTTCATTAAATGATAAGATAATACATTTATTAAATTCCTTTGTAAGATTACGTAGTCTCATTGAGTGGTGCTATTGGCACACCCCATATTAATCTATTTATGTCCCACTTGTTTAAATTTTGATTTAATTAAATAAAGTTAAATGTTTTTATTAATTTATTTTCAAAACTACCCTATTACTTATTTTTTTCAAACTTAATAAACCCCATCTCTAATATATCTATCTATCTCAGGTCTTTTTATCTTTGGTCTCATCTTTCTCTCACCTTCCATAAACGAATTTTTTTTTTCTTATTTCTTTTTTAATGTTTTTTTTTTTATTTAACATCAAGTTTTATAGAAAAAGCCAGGAAGTCACAAGACAAAGAACAAGCAAACAACCACAAGAAAAGAGCAAAGAACAGAGCAACCCAAGACAAAACACACATAGAAAAAAAAAAAATAGCCCACAAACAAAAAGAAACAAGAAGCAAAGAGCAAGTATTTGTTCTTGTTTCGGTTATCATCATTTCACTTTCATATTCTAAAAGAGTAATGAGATTAAATAATAATCAATACCTCATCTGTCTAATGCACCCCAAGTGTTTGATTTATTGTTTAAATAGGATCCGTACAAGTATTTTTAGGGTTCAAGAGTTATGAAGAAAAAAAAATTCAAGAAAAGGATTAAAAGAACGTTTTATTTTATTTTTTATTTTTATTTTATTATTATTTTTTTTTTAAAGGAATATGGGGTTTTATTAGATTTACTTTATAGAATTTTTTTTTTCTTAAATTGTATGTCTCTTTTAGTAATTTTGATAAAGGAAAAAAAAATAATACTAAATAATTTAAAAAGTGGGGCATAAATAAATCCGTAGGGGGTGTGCCAAAAGCACCACTCGTCTCACTCATTCCATAAATTAATAATTTACTAAAAAGTACATATAGGATTAGTAAGAATCTATTGTTTCTTGTTTTTTTTTTTTTTTTCTCTTGAAATTCAATTATAGTTGGTCTCATCTCTATTTCTTTTTGTAATGCACTTAAAATTTAGAGAAAATTGCCAAATTTAGCCAAATAGATTATGGGAAGATTGTTTTTAGCCTTGTTTCATATTTTAATTGTTTATAACCATTTTGCAATAAATTCTTTCAATCCCTAGCCAAAATTACAAAAATACCCCAGCCAATTAATTTTTTAATTTTTTTCCCTTTGCTCTTCTTCTCTTCCATGACCTCTCTTCTTTCTTCTTTCCTGCTCTTTTTTTTCTTCTTTTCCAGTCTTTGACTTCTTCTTCTTCATCTCTTCATCTCTTCAAAAATTAAAAATCCCATAAGTATTTTCATATAAAAATAATTCATTACCTTTTTTATTTCAAGTTTTGAAGAGATCTGGAAATTTCCAGATCTCTTCAAACAAAAACAATTGATCAAAATTTATTTCAAAAAAATAACAATCGATCAAAATCCAAATTTAAAAAGAAAAAAAAAAAAAAAAAAAAAAAAAACTAGATTAACAACAAAATTCAGATTTTTTTTTTAAAAAATTCCAGATTTCAAAAACAATATTCAAACTATTTCAAATATACATATATATATATATATATATATATATATATATATATTCAAACTCTATCAATCATTTTTAACCGAAAATAAAGCAAAATTTGGAAATCAATGATCATCACCGTCCAACATGTATTAGAGATTGTATAGATCCAAACATTTTTTTTTTGGTTTGAAGAACAAACAATAAAGCACAGCAAACATTAATTCATCACTAAGATTTTATCCGGTTATTATGAGTTTTTTAATTCTAAATCATGAGTTATTAGATAAATGCTTGTGTTGTGCTAGATTTTTGGTTTTTGATCATGGTGCAGTTTTGCTTTTTGTGGTGCTTTGTGTTTCTTGCTTTTCTTTTTTCTTTGCTGGGCGGGTGTGCTTTTTGTTTGTGTTTGGTCTCTCTAGCCTGTAATTTCTTGTTTTTGGGATTTTTGTCCCTCCTTAATAAAGATTGCTGTTTCAAGAAAAAAAAAAAAAAAAAAAAAAAAATCTTTTATTCAAATTAAAAAATTATAATATAAAAAATAATAGGAAAATTGTACAATTTTTGATATTGAAAATGGAAGAAGAAGAGAAAGAAGGAAAGAGGAGAGGAAGAGATGTCATGGAGGAGAGAAGAGAGTAAAGGGAAGGGGTTTTTTTTTTTAGATGGCCCCTTTTATATAGGGGCATTACGGTAATAGCACAAAAATTAAGTTATAAACAATTAAAATTTGAAAGTAGGTTATAAACGATTACTCAATGTTTCAAATGGTTAGAAATGAACTTTTCCCTAAAATTTATGGGGTATGAATACCCACTCCTTTTGTTAAGTTCAAAAATACCACTCAAGTGGGGATAAATGTTCACTTGAGAAGTGGCGACTAGTACACTTGTTGGTCGTTGTATCTTGCTATCCTCAACTGTTAGTATATCACAAGATCTTTTATTGTGATGAAAAAAAAAAAAATCTATTATGAAAAAAAAAAAAAAAAAGGGCGGGTGAATTTCACCCCCAAATCTAAATGGGGGGATGGGGGAAACTCCTACCGCCCCCATTTGATCACACTATTGAGTTCCCTTTCGTTTTGAGTTATATACCTCTTCATGAAATTCTAGCTCTATGATCTCTTCATATTATCACCCCATCCTCTTTAAATGTGTCTCTATTTTGAGGATTGCCATCAAGATCAAAATCTTCCATCTTGACTACCTAGGCTTAATTAGCCTCATTGCCATCTATCACAACATTGATAGACTCAACAACAATACTGTGTCTCTTATTGAAAACTCTAAAAGGCTAAAAGCTATAGTTTTGTGACACCCTTGCAATTTCTTGTCGAGTTCTGATCCTTCTATCACAAATTCCATTTTGTTGAGTTTTAAAATAAAGAATTCACATGAGATTTCAATTTGATTACAAAAGTCTGTGAACTTAGAATTTTCAAATTCACCTCCAAGGTCACCTTCCTTTTTTTTTTCTTTTTTCCTTTTTCTTTTTTCATTACCACATTTTGAGTTTTAAGGCGGAAATTCTTGAAGCTTTCAAAAGCTTATGGTTTCTCTAATAAAAGTACACCCAAGTATATAGGAATTATCTGGTGTGGAATCCCAAACAAACATTTTGTACGGAATTACTAATTCCAACCGATTAGAATTAGTCAATTAATGATCTTGTACGAAAAATTCATACAGGATCCTACACCTGATAACTGCTCCCCAATTCTATATAGAGAAATCATCTACTAGAATAAGAATGCACCTTCTTCCGGTTAAGCTCTCTAAGGTAGGAAACCTTGAACATGTAATGGAAAATTGTAATTCTTCAAGTTTGCAAAGTTTAGCTTCATTCACGATTCATATGTACTCTTCATTGTTTTTGTTTCTTACAAATTTCATCGATGGCCCAGCCAAGCCCAAAACCGAGAAAAACCAACCCAAACCGAGCCCACAATGTTCGTTTCTAAACCAAACAACACTTTTAAAGTCCCAAATACCTAACATTACAATTGACTACTTTGAGTTTGTGACGTGATTCACACCTATTTATGGAAATTTCTTTTAGTTTATTTCTTTTTATCAACCAATCACGAACAATATCTTTGAAACGTGCTTGATCATAAAATACTACAAAATCTCTTGCTAGTCTGATTAATATGAATAGATAGCTTCAAGAATCATCAGGCCAAACTCTTACAATCTCTTTCTATGAGGTGTTTTATCTCTGCATGTCAGTAATGTATAATGCTCCTTTTCTTCTTGTCCAAGGTAAAGAAAGATAATTATAATACATAAATAAAAAAAGCCAGGGCTAAGAGAACTGGAGAGAGAGCTAAATTGAAAATTATAAATAAAATTTGGCAAAATAATACTTTCACTTGATTTCTCAACTCAGAGTAGTCAAAATTGAAGAGACTAGAAAACCATTTGCACCCTCTCATCTTATGAGAGACTCAAGGGCTGAATAACAACTCCATTCCGAGCAGTGGGAAGCCGTCCCCATCTTCCTAGACGAGGTTCCTGTTGCAAAGTTACATTTAGAATCAGTAGATGACCAAACAACTGCTAATATGCAAATAAAGATTAAGCAAAACACTTGTGAGCAACAAGCTAATGAAAAAAATAACATAAATAAGATAGATGAAATAAAAGAACAATAAAGAATATAAAAGACAAAATCAAGGACTTATTGATTCCCTACTATTAGTCTGCAACTGGTCTGAGCTCCACAATAGTGTGATAAAGACAGCATAATAAACTTCATGTATTAATAATGGATACTAAAATTTGATCACATAAACTAACCAATCAATAAGCAAATCCTAATTCGATAGGTAAGTCATATCAAGAGCATCAAGAAGAATAAATTGTTCACCTGCCCTATGCCAGCAACAAGGAACTGCCCAGATTTTGCAAAAGCCAAGGAATTCACGAACCCAACCTGTGTCACACACAAGAATTCATAAGCAGAAAACAAGGCTTGTAGTATATTTAAGAAGTTCAATAACATACCAAATTACTTGGCAACAGCCTTCATAGACACAATGTATATCTGTACCCAACAGAAGAGGTATAAAGGATGAAGTGGGAAAAAGTGCAGTTGAACATAACCATGTTAAGGGTTCAATTCTTTTATTTATTATTATTTTTTGGGCTAAAATCATATGGAGACTAAAAAACTTGAAGAAAATTTGCTTCAATTCTATATATGCCAAGAAATAGTCGAACCAATATAGCAAAGACTTTAAGCAAATAAGCAATTGACAACTTACCGAAGTTTAAGCCTACATGCAAGGAAAAATTACAGCTCATAAATTCCTACCTAGCCCTTAGATGCTAAAACATTAAAACTAAAATCTATGGTGACTAAAAAACATGGAGAAAATTTGCTTCAAGCCCATCATGTTGATGGCAGCTATCACAATAACTAGGAATTTCCTTTTCAGCGTTTTAAAAGTAACTCTTTCAATGAGACAATGACATTCTGTAAAACAATGAACTCCATCTACCCATCAGTCCAGTAAACAATTTTCTAAGGGTATCAAATAAGTTATGTTGGATTGTAACCAACTCCACTAACACTCACTACATAAAGTGTACATAAACAAATTTCTTGATACATTTAATTGAAGCACCTTCAAGCCTGCAGCGGAGTTTGGACAGACTACACTTAGTGTTATAGATAATTACCAAGTTAGCTACACAGAGATCAACCGAACTTTCTCTTATTTGTTTTATTATTCTTCTTTTTTTGCTTTGAGGGATATCATAGAAAAAGTTTCAATCAAACCTTCTACTTAATTTGGCAGTCTCTCTGAGCAATATTATTTTGCTGAAACCTTGTGAAAATTTGAGTAACATGTCACTTCAATGCTTGAGCAAATTGACCATTCTCACTCCGTGTGACATTCACAGCTAAACTGCATTTCGCTCTATATAGCAAAATGCTTCAAGCACAAATGATACAAAAGTCTCTTGATTCAGGATACTTTAATCAGAGCTTTCAAAATCATATCAAGCACAGAATTGATTTCATGAGATTATAATTCACAAATTCTGTTCTCTGTGGGACCTCTCTTTTCCCCATTCTCAATACTAAAAGATGTAACCTAAAAATTTGAAAGCATAAGTTAAAGTGGAATAATTAGTGAAGCCAAATGTATACAGAAGCAGAATCCACCATAAAGGCCATCTTAAGCAGTTCATAAAATAGTATGATATTACTAAAGACATTAACAAAAACTTTGAGCATCTGTCATAAGGAACGTGATGCAGCGGATATAGAAAATTCAAGCCAAATCCATGGCTATTGGGAACAAACCAGAGAACACAAGTCCGGTAACAATTTTATCAGCCAAATATCAAAATTATCAACCCCCTACAATACCTAAAGAGACCCTATATATAGTCCCCTAACAAGCCCACTACAAGGGTCCTTGTAGTGGGCTTGTTAGGAGACTATATATAGGGTCTGTTTAGGTATAGTAGGGGGTTGATAATTTTGATATTTGGCTGACAAAATTGTTACCAGACTTGTGTTCTCTGGTTTGTTCCCAATAGCCATGGATTTGGCTTGAATTTTCCATATCCGCTGCATCAGAAAGTTAATAGAGGTACATCATGTGTGGTGGTAGCTTACCAATGGTATGTCAAATAAAGGTCGAATGTTTTTAGCTTCACTTTCAATACCCCATAGACGGACAGACCCATTACCCGCTCCTGATGCAGCAAGATCACTACCTCTACATACGCTGACTGAGCTGACCCACGAATATGCTGACGAAGAGTGATAACTTCCAGGATTATGATCACTGTTCTCTGCAGGGATAAAAATCATGTCAGCAGAGTTCAAATGAATCAGAAATTGATATAAACAAACAAATCAGGGTCCTACAAATGAAGACTATTTTCTGCACTTTTTCTATAACGAGAAGATAAATAATGCATAGGCATGCCAATAGAAAAAGGAAATCCTAAAAACAAGTGGAAGATGAAGAAGTAACAAAAAAACAGCTATTTCAAAAAAAATAAGAAGAAGAAGATGCAGAAGAAAAAGAAGACTATTATTTTATCATCAGAACTTAAAATTCTGATATAGTAGAGAATTACCTAAATGACCATTTGAGATTTTTCCATTATCCTTCTGTTCAAAGATGTTGTGGCTAGCTGGCAAAGAATGAGCATTCTTAACAATGTACACAGGCTTCTTCCGCAGTACAGTCCAAAGCTCAATACTTCCATCATCCGTACCAGTCAAGAATTCATCATTGCTAATAAAAGAACAGCATTCCAGAGATGATGCAGGAGCACGAAATACTAACCGCGACTCTTCTGGGACCTATTTAGCAGAATAAATGGGGTGATGTTATGACAAATATACATCATTTAAGTTTCTGACAGAGAAAAACACAAAGGATATACTGAAAAAAAGGAGAAAAAGATGGCAACAAGTCCTATTTAGCAGATTAAATTCCCGTTGTTATAGAATGCAAGCTCTTTTTTTAAATTGAACATGTGAATTATCAATCCTCCAAGATGGGTGCTGCCCGTCATTACAAAATCAATGGATCTTTTCAGGGGGAAAAAATAGAAAGTCAATGGAAATAGGAAAAATAATTGTTGCTCCATAGTTTTTGATTTGCATCAAGTATCTTTTAGCAATTCCGAAACAATCGAAAAGGCATACTTTTGTTTACCTTCCACAACTGCATATTCCGATCACGTCCAACAGTCAACACCCGTTCTTTGCGTAGGGAATCGATAGTCAGTATTTCACTCTGATGACCAAATAGTGTGTTTATATAAGCTCTGTCTTCTGCATTCCATATCTTGACCGTTCGATCAAATGAACCAGAAAAAAGTTCTGAAGTTCCTTGCCTAAAAGTTAGACATGAAACAGGTCCTCTGTGACCAGGGAAGGCCTGTACAACATAATTTATATAAATGAGAATAGCATGAGACAAGTGATAACCAAGAATCTTAAGAATCTTAAATATCAACAGCAGACGCTTATGACAGCATTATGTAAGATATGCATATGAGAAAAATTAGCAAGGATACACTACAAGAAGAATCTACTTATTGCTCAGAACTAAGTCATATTTCCAGGACATTACAGCAGTAATGGAATATAAACATGCAGGTAAATTAACAGGCTAGATCAGAATATCAAGGTCCTCTTGACTTTTGAGTTTTGAATTTATTGAGCTTAGAGGCTACAGCTAGTGCAGCGGAGGTCAGATCAGTTATTCAATGTCTATAAGTAGCTCCAGCTGAACCCAATTTAGATATTATTGTTTGAATTTACTCCCCGGGCATCTTCAAATCACTTTGCATACACTCTTCCAACAAAGAATAAATAAACAATATTTACCTGTATGTGCTCTCGTGTACGGGTGTCCCACAAATGAATATGGCGGTCCAAACCTCCACTCGCCAAATACCGACCATCAGAGCTAACAGCCAAAGCTAAAACATGTTTACTATGCTTCGTAGCTCGACCTTGTGGATCTTTGGCTCCATGGGACTTCAGCACTTCATGGCTAGGCCACAAATATTTTTCACCTTTCCCACTGTCAACATCCCAATGTAATATGGAGCCATCTTTGGAAGCTGAAAAGCCTTTCAAGTCATCATCAGATAGAGCTACAGCAGTAACAGGCTGTCGATGCTTCACTAATACCCGAAACTCATCAACAGTTTCAGGCTTTTGAACCCTGAAATGTGTGCATTAAACTACATAAGCCTTAAAAAAACAATATGCAACAAGCAACAACCAAAACTGAATAAATGTAAAAATGAACATTGCCGGATCAGGAATTCGAACAAAAAATCAGCAAAACCATAGTTATATGAAAACTTCAAAAGAATCTAAATCATACAACTATCCAATGTCAAATGCACCAGCATCCGAGTCCTACAAATTAAAAACCCCAAAACAAGTTCAAAAAATCCAAAAACCAATCAATGCTACCATAAACCAATCTACAGACAACCCATATACAAAATAGCAATTCATGGAAAAACAAAAATAGATACTATATTCTCACCTTGAAGCAATGACTTTTCGAAGTCTTCCACTATCCTCCAATTGCTCCTGCTGCAACATCTTTGCGACTAGCGAATCCCTTTCGCCTTCTTTCTCTCCGTCTTCTCTTTCATCATCGTCATCCTCCTCCTCCTCTTTATGCTTCCTCGCAAGCTTTCTTATCTCCTCCAATTTATTCATCGCAAACCTCTTCCTCTTCTCATCCGCAGTCTCCTCCTCTCCACTACTCGCATCCGAATCCCCTCCCACAACTTCATTTTCATATCCTTCAGAGTCCTCAGACTCGATATCATCCTCTACATAGTCGATTTTCCTCCTCTTCTTCGATTCGTTGTCGAAGAACGGGTCCTGATTTATCGAAGATTTGTTCTTTCCCTTCTGAGAAAAATCATTACTCTTCGTGTTTTTTCCCTTCTGAGAAAAACCATTACTCTTCGTGTTTTTGTACTTCATGACTCACTACTAATGCTACTGCAGCAGCTGAAAATCTTTGAATTTCCGAGTGGCTATGAACAGCGGAGGGCGGGTGGCGGGTGGCGGCGGACGGCGTATGCGTGGTGGGTTTAGGCCTACGATTCGAAAATAAAACACAGAGTGAAAGAAGAGATTGAGATTTGTTTGTTGTTTGTTGTTTGTTGTTTTTGTTTTTAAGGGTTTTAAGCGACAAGAAACAGGGTTTAAGCGGCAAGTGGAGACTGAAGATGATGAACAAGTTACAAGTGTGTATATTAGGGTCCGTTTTACGAAATCGGGTCATGGGTATTTGATATGATGGACTCGGATCTTACTTTTTACTACCCTATTTGGTCCAGCCTTGTTATGTAAATTTAGGCGTTTTTGTTCGTATTTCTTCTAATACCTAATTCAAAATTTCAAAGGGGGGATTTCACTAACGTCCCTACTTTTCAATGAAATGTCATTGACTTAAACCTTTTTATCATATAAGTAATTTAGTCACTAATTTTTCCAAAATATATCTTTTTAGTTTATTTGACCAAAAAAAAAACTAACACCTATTTAGACTAGGTATTTTTTTTGAAGCTTTTGTCATTGGTAGGATTCGAGCCGCTGACTTGGAAGTCATTTGCCTAAACCTCAAGCTCGTCCATCTACTAGCTAAGCTACACCCCTTGGGGCTTGACTATATATATAATACTTTTTGCCCTTGCTGATATATAATACAAGCTGGAAATGTCAAATTTACCTTTAGTTTTTTGTTATTACACCTTACTTTTCAAAAATAAATATTCAAATACTTTCAAGATTTTAACATTAAAATGATTTATTGAGTCTTAAAAATAAATAATATTAAAATGGTTTATAAATTAAAATAAGAACAAATTAAAAAAAAAACAAATATATATATAAATAATAATTTTAAAAATAGAAAAGAAAAAAAAAACCCTAATGGATCATAGAAAATATTAAAAAGCAGCTAAAATAATAATAAATAAAAATGTTTAAAATATATTTTCTTAAAAAGGTAAATAGATCTTCAATGTTAGATCTAGATTGATCCAATGGATCTCCATCTCGTCAAGGCGATGGAGATTCTTTGATGGACCTCTATCGCCGAGTAAATGGAGATCATGTGGATCTCCATTGTTGAAACGATAGAGATCCAATGGATTTACAGTTGGATCGATCCAGGTCAAATGGTGGAGATCCATTGATTTCTTTTATTATTATTATTTTGTAATATTATTATTATTATTATTATTATTATTATTATTATTATTATTATTAATTTAGTTGCTAGGTGTTATTATGCAAAAGACCAAAATAACTCTAGATTCGTTAAGTTTGACTAACCTTTAACTAACAGAATGAATAAAGATGCATTTTGTAAAAACTAAAGACTAAAGTTGTTGATATGACAAATGAAAATGACGTTTAAAAGTGGCATTTCGTCATAAAGTAATGACTTTAATAAAATTTCACCAATTTTAAATTGTATTCTTGTTTTAAGGTCAGTTTGGTATTGCCATAGGTTTTAAAATAATCTTTGTTAGATGTACCGAGGAAACAATCTACTATTGAGTTAATTAGATAACTATTTGGTTAATTTATACTCAAAAGCAAAATTAGGGATGGGTATTGGAAAAATGGGGATTGATATAGGCTCCCTCGTCACACAAACATCTATTTGACTTTATTGGCCAACGGTTATACCAAAGTTAACGGTCCAATGGTAAAAAAAAAATTTCGCTCCTCAACGAATAATAAACCAAAAGAAATTCTGAAAACAACCCCAATTATCTACGAATCTACTGAAATAAAAATTACAAAACTAACCCAATTTGTTTTTTAAATTAAAAAGTAGAAAAAAAAAGTTTATCAGAGCGAGGCTGCTGGTGGTGCTATACATAATGCAATCGCAATAGTTAATCTTTATCCCATTTCTCTCCTTTTGTTCATTTTGTTTCAAGAATATAAAATATATAATTAATAATTTAAAAATACTATAAATATTGCATCTTCTATGTCATTTTTGTTATTAAACCTACCCAACAATTGATACTTAACAATAAAGATGAAAAATAATATACAGATATGCATTATGTATTATTAACCACATGTTACACAATCACTAAGAAATCAATTGAACTCAAATCAATAGAAGACCATTATAGAATCAAAATCATATCATGACTATTCATTAAAAACCACGTATCACAAAAATTATAAAGAATTCAAGAATTCAATTGAACTCTCTTATCGTCCTCAAGGGCACAGCTCAGTTTATAGATGAACTAGCTTAAGGCTTGAACAAATGACTCCCAAATTAACAGCTTGAATCCTACCAATAGCAAAAAGTGTTCAGTAAAAAAATCAAACATACCCTATGATTATGCATTAATCATCATTAATAACCACGTGTCATAAAATTACTAAGAATTCACTCTCGTATTGCAACTATGCATTAATCATTAAGAACCAAGTGTCGGGAAATTACTAAGAATTCAATTGAAATCAAATAGTATCATGACTATACACTAATTATTATTAACCTTTATCGTAACAGCATAGTAGCTAAAACATTGCCTCGTGTAGCCATTACATTACACATATTAGTATATTACAACAGCCTATTCTAGGTTATCAAATAAAAGTAACAAAAAAATAAAAATAAAAATTACTGATGAAATGATCCCGTGGTAGTATCCTCACACCCACATCAATAAAATTGCGGGTTCAAGTCATATCATCTCTCTCAATTCCTGAAATTTGTAATAATTCCTAAAAAGAAAAAGAAAAAGAAACAGCTGCAATAAAAGCAGTTACTTTTTCTCTTGTTTTTCTTTGGTATGAATTTTCTGCAGTAAGATAAACATGGTGCTCTTCTGACCAAATGTTATACCACATTGAGTAATTGACTCATATCACCACTCTCCTTATATGGATACAATAATATGCACACATTCAACAACAATCTGAACAATTTCACCCCAATCCTCACTTGAGGGGAAAAATAAAATTCAAAAAATTTCAACCCCAATCCCCGTTTCTCAATTACAGAACAAATAATTTGGTTATTGGGAATGATTAGTTTAATCATGTTCTGTGAAAGTAGGTAACAATGAGCGGGGTGAAACTTGGCTTTGGCTTTCTGGTTAGTGTCGCAAACTGCTTCTCATCCAATAGCATCTGCTAGTGATCAGAATTGGCAGCAGCATCTCCTGAGCCTCGCCGCTTCTTCTTCCCCTCATCATGCCTTGACCGCCTTGGTGCTTCATCCTCACTCTCACTCTCATCGTTTCCAAAGTTTCCAGAACCAAACTGATCTTCCCGGCGACCTTTAGTTCCTTCTTGCTGGTACTGTGTCTCATCATCTGGTCCCCCAACTGGACCAGCCATTTCTAGACCCCTGCCCTGGTCTGATCCAGCACTATATCTGTCATTACGGTCATTAGTTGGTATCCTCTGATCTCTCTTAGCTGTACGACTACTGTTTTGAGACGACAATGCAGGGGGTGGAAACATTTGTGGCATGCCAACTGGTCGACCAGCTCGAGGATTTGTAGCTGTGGGACCCATCCCTCCCATAAAAGGGCCCCGACCTGGACCCATCATCATCCCAAACCCATTAGCTGGAAAGACGGTTCCTGGTTGAGGAGGTCGACCCGGAAACATCATGCCAGATGGACCTGTAAAATCACCAGAAAACCTAGGGCCATATGGAGCAAAACCACGTGGACCCACACCAAAAAGATCTGGCATCGGGAAACCATCAGGTGTTACAGGTCCATATGAAAATCCATCAGCCCCCATCATCATAGGGGGAAAACCTCGCATCCCAGGCATAGGTCTGGCACCACGTGCTAGTGGCATCTGAGGAGGCCACATCATTCCTCTGCCCCTCCCTCTACCCTGAGTTGCAGATCCAAAGCTCTCATCCTCCTCGTCACTTTCTTCCTCTTCCTCTTCTTCATTATCCTCAAACGGGACAATGTCTGGGTTCTCCCCTCCGTTATCTGGATTGACTCCCTTTGCTTTTTCCTCTTCTCGTTTTGTTTCTGCTGCAATCGATACTGCCTGTAGTCCAGAAATAAGAAGCACAAAATGCAGATATTCATTCAGATCCAGCAACATCCAATAAATTATCAAGCTGGCACGTTATAATGCAATAAAGTGTTGAGTGTCATGCAACCTCTGTCAATATCTTAACCATACTGGTCTCATCACTCAAAATCAAATTTGGCAAAGACCTATAGTCTAGTTGGTTTCGTCTTGGTTACTGTACCAATAGACCGACAAAAAGGACTAAATGAACAGAAAAAGAATGTTTAACCAATGATAAACAAGGATTATCTGAAACAATATTAAAAACCAAGTAGTGTAGAGATGCCTCATTTTTTTAATGAGTTTAAATAGATGAAAATGGATAACTAAAAATGGCCTGAGATCTAGTCCTTCAAAGAGAAGATCATAAAATCACTGTGTCACCTACTCAAAATCAAGATGATCATCAAAAACATGGAATGTGCTTCTCATTTCCCATAGAAAAGTATTGTCATGTCAATCTAAATCTTCGACTATGGTTCCACCTTCATGGAAATGTATTAATAATTTGTCATAACAATGGTCTCAATTCCAGAAGGTGTCGAGTTTGGTGTACAACCCATGGCTGAAAAATGCTATCAGTCCCCACAAAGTGGTGAGAAATTTTTAAGGATGGTGTTCTCTTGAAACCAAAGCCAGATCTAGTTCAGGGTTGTTTTTAGTGAAAATAAAAGAACGAGTGACTTTGCTATGCCAGACAAGCAATCAATTTTATACAATCAAAGTGGAATTATTTAGAGAGCTGAACCAGATACGGAGATCTTTAGAGTTCAATTATTATTGGCCCATCCCCCTTCAGCACCTTATCTTACTACTTAATTTATGAAAATCTTACACTTTCACTACTCTTATCTCTCAAACAATCATTCCATTATATGTTTTGACTTTGAGAATTGTTAACAAGGCACACTTGTACTTCTACACTACCGATATCTTGATTCTTTTATGTGCATAGTCCTGAGTCTATCTCTGTGTACATGCATGCAACACACAAAAAGAGTGTAACAAGATCCATATCATTTTCCAAAAGTCCAAAGCAAGAACTCAAAGATTCGATACAAATGATTTTGAACAAACTGCTATCCAAAAGAACAAGACAAATACACTTAACTTGTGTCTGTCGCCCAAGACCACTTTGACATGGTATGGGTCGACCCTGTGTGCCCTTGGCCCATCACAGGTGCAGGTGCTGCTGAGTGAGCACGCTTTGCGTGAGGGAGGGTGTGAATCATAGTCCCACATCGCTTGGACATTAAGGGGAAGTACAATATATAAGTGTGAGGGCAACCCTCACCCTACTAGCTAGCTTTTGGGGTTGAATTAGGCCCAAGACCACTTTGACAATGTCAATTTCTACCTTGTCTAAACATATTAATATATCTTTGGTAATAGGATCTGAACAAATTTTTATTGATAAAAGAGAGCACACAAGCTGACCCTATACAAAACTGACCATGGCATAACAAGATCCCAAACAACAAATTATGACAATTTCTGCCTTATTTCTCAAAGCTTTTTAACAATTCTTATTTCTCAAAGTTAAGAAAAGAAACCATACCATAAGTTCACTATCTGGTTCAAGATAAAGCAAGGAAGCCAACTGCTCACCAATAGAGGGTTCTAACTCCTGACAATCTCTACTAATCTGCAATTAGACAGAGTGCAACAGCAACAACAGAAGTTAATAGGAGTTCATGTTAAAATTTGCAGAAAAAAACATAGTGTCACAAAAAAGAAATACCTAGAGGCATAAGAATTACTACATCTAAAAACATTAAAACAATGTAGCGAAAAATTAGATAATGCAGACATGTAGACTTCTCTAGAGAATTACATTATTTTAAATTATGATAATAATTCTCATTCAATCTCACAATAGGTTCACTTGTGCATATAAATCAGATTTAGAAACCTAATTTTTATATTTATTTTTTATATATATGTTTTTGCAGTAATTGAGATTAATTTTCACATCATGTTAGGTCCGGATAACCGTTTGAACCTAAGACTAAACCTGGACCATGCCCAGTTCCACGCAAGGGAAGGCTCTTTCCTTTCCAATATTGTCATGCACTTGATGAAATAAAAAAAATGTTATATGCTTTTGAATAGGTCTTATGCTCGTAATGAGTTTTACTCCAAATGAATTACTGAATTTCCGGATGGCAAAAATACATGAGAAATGTGCACACTTTGTCACCAAAGAATGATTTATGATTTCCAAGCAAAGACAGAGCATCATCTATTTTTGGTCCAGCCAATCAACTCAAGCTCGCCCGATCCAGCCAATTAACTCAAGCTCGCCGATCCAGCCAAAGAAGCCCAATCTAACAGGGCCTTGTTAGCATCAAGTTTATGATTATTCGGTACTTAATGCAAACTGTGGATACCAATAAGGGTGAGTTTGGTATGGTTTTCCAAGTAAAGTAGAGCTTTTAACAAAACCTTTAGTGTTGTTTGGCTGTCAATTAAAAAGGTACTTTTAAGTTCACAGATAAATTGATAATATATCTATACAAGTACTTTTGGTAATAAAATATAACAAAAAGGTGTTTGAGAAATAAAACAGAGTTCGTAATAAGACATATTTCCATAAATGACCATAAAATTATAAAGATGATTAAATTTATCCATTCCCAATTGTTTTATTGTTCTTGTCAAAATTTCTACTTCGTAGACAAAAATGCCCTTGAGTTTTAAATAGAATTTTGAAAACTGACACAAAAGAAAGAGAGAGAAAGTAGATCTCGAGATAGAGAGAGAAAGGTAGAGAGAGAAGGAAAGAGAAATTAGAGAGAAAGTTGAAAGTTAGAGAGAGAATTGGAAGAGAGAAAGTAATTAGTGAAACGAAACTCGATTTCATTTTCCAACAACTTTACACGCTGAATTTTACATGGTGAATTTACAAAATGGAATTTTACAAGTTGAAATAATAGAATTTCCCATGCTGAAATATACAAAATGAAATTTTACACGCTAAAATTTACAAAATGGAATTTTATACACTGAAATCATGGAATTTTAAACGCTGAAAAATTCTGGAAATTGAAATGAAGCTTGGGTGTGAAAATGGTGAAAAATGCAGAAAGAGATTTGGAAAAGAGAGGGAAGAGAAACCTAATGGAAAGAGAAAAGTGAGAGAAACCTAGTGAGGGAAAAATAGTAAGAACATAAGAGGGGTATTTTGGTCACACCATGACAAAGCTGACAGGAACAATAAAATTATTGGAAGTACATCAATTTAGAATCTCCCATAATTTTAAGGCCAAAAGTAGCTATTTCCAATTGTAATAATAAACAAAATTTGAAAAATATAATAAGGTTATTTGAGACGATTGTTAAAGGCGCACCGAGGCACCAAGGTATTCTAGGAGCCTAAGTGAAAGGTTCAAGGAGAGGCGGGCACCCGATCGAAGGAAGGCGCACTTTATTTAAAAAAAAATATCTAGTGCTTCGCAGGACACCATATCTTCCATACACCCAACCCCAAACAACCATAACCCTAATTTCTTTTCCAATTGCCATCAACCCTAACCCTAATTTCTTTTCCGGCCGCCACCGACCCTAACCCTGATTTCTTTTCCAGCAGCCACCGAACCTAACACTAATTTCTTTTCCAGCCACCACAAACCCTAACCTCCTAATTTCCACCGGCCGTTGCATCCCTCACTCCGATGTCATACCGTCTGGTTTTAGAACTTGTTGGTGACCTGCCTACCGATGTCAGATATTTCTGGCGACCTCCAAAGGTGTCTAAAATTGAAAGGCGTGCCTCACACATGCTTGGCTCCTGAACATGGCAGCCCTAGTGATGGCAAAAATCCCTAACCCGCCCCAAACCGGCAAGGATCCGATCCGTTTGGGGCAGGATAGAAGCACTTAAAACAGGGCTAAAGTCTGGTAATCGTCAAACATTGTCGACCCGGTTTGTAACTGGGTCGGGTATGGGTCAAACCATAATAAACCAAACCCCCCTGTTTGACTCGATATTTATATAATTATTTTTTAAACTATTAAAAATATAAAAGTAAAAACAAAACTCGAATATTTTTATCGATTTGACTAATACTGTGTTCAATGGCCATGCCACAGGCCACCAAGCATATTCTACAAATCACCGGTTATGAGCCTGCTTCAGGCCAAACTTAGACCCGTCTTAGGGCCAAAATTTAAGTAATTCATTTCATGTAGGTTCAGATCAACCCAAACCATAACCAACAACATAAGGTGGAATACATGCCTCTCAATAAGCTAAGGGAAATATTTCATAAAGAAAGTTTGCAATCAAAAAGCATTAAAAGTAATTAAACCTTCAAAATTCATTTTTCAACAATTTAATTCCGTTCTCAAAATAATAATAATAATAATAATAATAATAATAATAATAATTCCTGCATGACATTTCATTATACTATCAATTCCTTTTCTCTAGCTTTACAGACAGGAATTAATTAAATCAACTTTTTGCAAGGTGTTTAATCAAACCAGACCACTACAGCAAAGCATAAATAAGTATTTCACAGACTAGGCAATAGATCAAATAGTCCAGCGTTCAAGCAATGTTTTTCACAAGCTTAATTACGTGGAAAAATCTATAAATTTCACCTCATAGATCAATAAGGATTATGAGAAAATAAGGGGAGGGAGAAGAGGATAAAATAAACTATCATAGCAGCAAAACTCCAGGAATTCTACATCTAAATATAAAATTCAGATGAGAACTCAGAGCTTGGATAATACCTTCACAGGTAAGTTCTCATTGTAAGGGTTCCTCAAATGGCGAGTTTTGTGGAAGGATAATTCGCATAACTGCACACAAGAAACTACAATTTGTCATCACAACATATCTCTCATATCTCTTTACAATCTAAACACATAATACAATATATGTTTTAAATACAGAGCCTGTCAGTTTGTGCATATAATTCGCAGAGAGCCAACTGGCATTCCATGTAGTACAACAAGCAAATTTCCATCACTATGACTACAAAAAATGGAAGTATGAGTCATCATTGTAAAAGGTTTAGATAAAAAGATCTTAATACTTTCTTTAATTAGTTTCATTCCATCTTCATAACTTTATCTCTTCTCATGTCCCAACTCAAAAAGATGGGACTTATGCATTAGTAGATGCTATTAAGCTAAACCTTTTAATTGATGATCATCCCTACAACAAAGCCTTAGAGTTTAGAAATCTATGTTGACCTGTGAATGAGGATAAGAAACTTTTTTGATAGGGAATGGAACACGTTATTAAAGAAGTTAAAGAGATAATATATAAGAGAATTGCATAAAAATCCTGTGAAACATATCTTGCAGAACACAGTACCACCTCCACCTCCCTCCCTCCTTTCTAGAAAGAAAAATAAAAAAACTAAAATAAATAAAAAGACAAAAATCATAGCTCCAAAAGTATATAATGTTAACCCAAGAATAATGATAATAATAATAATAATAAAAGAGTATCTTTGAACTCCTTTGAAACCATTAAACCAAAGCCCAAAGTGACTAGTAATTATATCGTTTTCCACCTGATATATTAATAGAACTCGGTCTTCTTATCGGTTATCGGGACCAACTTATTATGAATTCATCAGATTTCTGTAATCAGAATAAAAGTAATACTATAACTAGGCTCTTTTTCTACTTCCTTTTTGCTTCTAAAACTGTGATTAGACAGCTAGTAATTATTTGGAGAGTGGGAAAACATCTTCAAGGATCACGGTAGCAGTGGCAATCATTTGCAGCAGGAAGGACGATTTTAATCAAGAAAAATACTAAATAAAATGAAATTGCATAAAATGATCGAAAGAAAATTTAAAACAAATATACATGTTCACTAAAAAAAAAATGTACCTTTAACCATTTGACTGAAAAATTCCGTCCATAATGTGCAGTTCCATGTGCATATTTCCAGTTCCCTCCACCCATCGATCCACCGATTTTTGTTATCATCTTGGCACAACCCTAGCAACCAACAATTGTTCCAGGTTTAACATCTTGGAAGAAGCCAAAAGGTCCTTGGCCACAAGCTAAGCAACTTAAACAGGATATTGAGCTCCAAAACTACCTGGAAATGTCGAGTCCGGTTGACTGAGAAGATTAAAATTACATTTTCGGCAATGTCAAAAGCTTCATTCAGTTTTGCTTCATTGCTCCTTTGAGTTGCCCATACCCCTTGTTGTACAGACAATTCCAGATTTTCACGGTTGCAGCTTTTGACAATAAAATACCTATATACCATGTTTTGAGAAAAAATAAGTGTG
Organism: Acer yangbiense; assembly: GCA_008009225.1. NCBI lineage: Eukaryota > Viridiplantae > Streptophyta > Magnoliopsida > Sapindales > Sapindaceae > Acer > Acer yangbiense. Next base: position 18,264,235 of record CM017773.1, on the reverse strand, counting down.
CAAATCCAAATTCATCAAAAAATCCAACCTAATAGATTAAAATTGGAAGCAAAATATATAGTATACAAAAACAGTCTATGCAGTTTTTAGGTAGGAAGAATGATAGACCTATATATAAACATTGATAAAACTAATTACACGATGGGATACATATGATATGACCATTTATAACAATGCCTTTAGCAAACTTGACTTGGCATTTAGTTGCTAAACCAACTTTTTGCATACAATTTGGCCTCAAATACAAATACTAAACACTATAGACACTTTAATAGGAGTTGCAAATCATTTATTAAGAAAAATAAATAAACTTAATACAAGATGGAAAAAGAAATAATAACTTGGACCTAGGCTAGCATACTGGATACACAAAGCAGACAATGGTTTTTGCTTTCCTATCTAATTGATTCACAATATGGGTAGCATGACCACAGTAATGCTAATGCAACTTTATAACTTATAACTTCTTCAATTTAGGTTATAGAACTTAAATAAATCAATAAGCACGCTAAAAATTATATATAAATAATAAAAATTGCAATTAATTTAAAAGAGAAAACACTTGGAATGGCTTAAGTAGATCTAACAATGATCACATATTATGGTGCTTATCACAATGACTTGAAAATCTGGCCTTTCATGGGTTTGAACTTCGGCTGGATCCAAGTACTATGGTTGCATGAACTGGTACCTTCTCACTCAAAATCATGTCTGCATACATCAATAACTTAACCTCTGCTTCTTGCCCAAAACACTTATGACATTACAATCCTGCAAGTGCACTTTCTCTACCCCTTCACATTGTACTTTTTTATTTTTTTATCCCAACAGCTAATAGCATCTTGCTTGCAAAAATTAAGCAATCCAAAATATGACGTGACTTGTCACACAAGAAACAGTTTCCTCATTCAATTGGAATTTAATCGGCAATCTCCTCTTTGCCACCCACCCAAACATCCAACTCCATCTATCTTAATACTATAATCCCTAGTTCTAGATGTGAAATGAAACAAGCTACAAGTGAACAACTCAACTCGGCTCCATGTGATGCAAATTCAGATTTGCATGTTAAAATAATGACAAATTATTCCATTTTCAAAAAAGAGCATAATAATGAGGCAAATAGATGTTTAAATGTGATAGGAAGCTTATTCGATGTTTGTGGGATCATGACATTAAGAGAAATATTGCAGTCAAGATAAACCAAAAGGAATCATTAGCATTTACTAAGACTAGTTACAACTTTGGGAGAGTGATTGTGACATTATGAGGAAACTGGTACTCTAGACTAGAATCTCTCATAAAAGATCTTCCCACTCAAGAAATATCCAGTTATCCACAATCATCCTTATTCTGTCCACAGCAGTATCTTACTCAAGTCCTTTACCCCAGCATGTCATTATCCTACATTCCTACTTGGCATAAGCTCTTCCACAATTAAAAAATCATGAAATCAGACTTTAAAGATAGATGTTAGTAAGATTTTATAAATTTGGTGATATAAAATTTTAATATTTTATAGAGCAATCCCCTCAAATATGGTGTGGTTGTTGACCATTCAGTCATACCAAAGGCTAATGAGGTTATGCATACCACATTGGAACATATAAAACCCCCCACAAAGAATTAATGAGAGTAAAAGAGAAAGAAAAAGACGAGAAGAAACAAAGTTATGTATTCATACCTTCAATAGACTAAAATATTAATAATTTTCTTTAAGCAAACTATACACATCAATATCAATAAGCAACTAGGCACCAAAAATTTCCAGGATTTAAACGTGAAACCACGATATTTGAAAATTTCAACCAAGGAGCTAATATCCACTCATAAAGTTAAAACTTTAAGGCAACACATGAACCAAAATACAATCAACAAGAAAATCCAATATCCCTAAGAAACAACTATGACTACTCACCTTCAAATCAAAATTGTTTCATTATCAACACGTGGACTGTTATTTGCTTTTGATGTAACGATGCACTATGTCATAATTAACACAATAAACATAGGATTTCATCAACTCAACAGGCTCCAAAAAGCAAAAGTAAGCCCTTGAAATAAATCAAAGGCTATCACAACTACAATACAAGAACAATGTGGTAATGCCGAATTAAAACTAATTAAACCCATAGCTTTCTCATCACCTAACCCTCTAATAAAGCAAATAAGTCCATGTCTTATCAAGAATCCCTTTACCCAATTACATTTAACATCAAAGATAACAAAACTAAGCAAGTCAAAAAGTATATAGCTTCTTAACAGTAAGTTAAGGTAGTGAACCCAAATTATTAACATTCATTCTACCTTGCTTCTTATGTCCCAACAGTAAACATTACTAGATTCAAAGTATTAAACCTATTTATAGAAGTTGTCCAACATAAAAGTCAGTACTTTTATCACTCTTGCTCACCAAAGCACCTCTCATACATCTAACTTTACAAGATATCCCCTAGTTGAATCAATTCTTACACTATAAATTTGACATTATTTTCACCTTCTCCATTGTAAAAAGGATGCAATAGATTTCCTTCCATTTCCTCCCTCCAAATATCACTCATTCCTAAATTGAGGCAACCAACCTTCTCACACATATCTCATTAGCTTTTCCACTTCAGGTCCCTACTAAACAGAAGGTGCATAACCAATTTCCAACCATGTTTAAATAACTAAGACCCACTTAAAATCACTATTTATTAAATCAAAAAGAACCACTCCCTGCTTCACAAAATTGGGTATTTGCAGACATTTATGTCGTTAGATAATCTTTTAAACAGAAGGAAACACATTACCGGACCAAATTAGCCACAACAATCAAGCCATAATATAATGCATAAACACTATAGAGTTTCAATAAATGAACTTAATTGAAATAAGCAAAGTGTAAAATTCGATATTGGAAGAAAAAAGACTGTACAAATCACAAACAGAAGCAATAAGCAGGGAGGGAGGACACAAGGCAGTAATACAATAATAACTGTAAACTTTAAAACAAAAGGAACATATATATTTGAAAAGTTTTGTCAATCAGATGCAGAAAAATAGTTTTACTCCAATAAAAAATTGAACTTTGATACCATTTTAATAAAGTAATAGGTCACATGAAGCTAATTTCAAATATCTTCCTCCAACAATACTGTTTATTGTATACATAGCTTCAACAAAATTTAATGTTCCTAAATCTTTTTTCTTTATATAAAAAGGGGAAAAATTCTTACTCAAAAGAGAAAAATACACTGAAAATACAGTGAAGAGTTGAAACAACTTATTTAATGGGGGAAGGGGAAAGCAAAAGAAAAAGATGTTACTCCCACTCAATCTTTCATAGAAATACTTAGATTGAGAGCCAAACAAGAAAATGGCACAACTTTCTTTCTAGATGCCCCATGCCTAAATGAATTAAAACAACACCGTGCCCGATAGGGCTCAAAGTTATGCATCAACTGGTGAAACTATGAGTGGCAGAGAATAAAATGAATAAGAGAGTTTAATTAACTATCAAATCTTATTCCTTTTGGCCATAAAGGAAAAAAAATGTAATTTAAAATAGAGATAAAAGTCTATTGTCATTTGTCAGCCGACTCAGCCCGTAAGAAACTAATTACAGCTTATAGATAAAAATATAACTCATTTGGGTGATTATCGCTTTATCAGTAGGATTATGGACTTCTCATAACAATGTCCAAATAAAATACAAAAATTGATTTACATAATCCAGTTATAGACCGCAGGACTCTGAACACACCTAGATATTCCTGGGGGCAAGGATGTAGCATTTCTGTTTGCCTGATTAGGTAGTCCATTGGGAAGGTTTTGCATCTGGGTCTGGGTGCCATGTTGTTGGGATTGCTGAATTTGCTGCTGCTGCTGCTGCTGCACATTAGCTGACTCCATTGTTGAAGGTTTCCCGACTGCACCTTGATTGACAACATTGGGACCTTGTGAAAACTGAGATTTTTCTGATTGCTGGGGAAAAGCACCCCTTTGTTGAAAAAATTTGTTAGAGGTGCCATGATTATATGAACTTAATTGCTGAATTTTCTGAAGGACTTCTTCCACAGAAGGTGGAGGCCCAGGCAGCTTTACATGCCTATAGCGGCAGTCAGGACCATTTGGACAGAAACCCAGCTTGTACCTACAAACATTGAATTCTCTCAGTTAGAAACAAATAAAATATATATATATATATATATATATATATATATATATATACACACACACACATACATGCACACATTCAAGGCTCTTGTTTTTGTTACGCTTTTCGTTACACTGACTTCAGAGTAAGAAACTCACAGAGAGTATGCCCTAGGAAGAAGCACTCTTTAATAGATGAGTACTAGTACAAGAGAAACCAAAAGGCGAGCTATAATCAGTCTCATTGTCAGTGCTTGATATTAACTAAATTCAGTTAAGATGCCACAGCATTACATTAACCCCGCTATTTCCAATAATCACTCCTTCCCATATAAACCCACAGAGAATAATCCAATAACAAATTTAATTCCATCAATCCGCAACAACCTTAAAGAAAATTAATCCAATAAACAAATAGACAAGTAAAAAATCAATTAAGCTGGTGAAATTCAAAGTAATAATCGCACCCCAACTCATAATAAATAAAAATTTTAATTTTAAACAGTTAAATTTACAAACACATCACACAAAGGTAAAATACTAAAATCAGAAAATGAAATCAATAAAGATAATAATAATAAATAAATAAAAATGGAATGGAAATCATACATGTTACACTCCTTGATATCTTCATTGGTATGCTTATAGACGCAATCCTGTTCACGGCACTCGCCAAACATCCTAAAGAACCGACAAACTGGCATTCGAGACTTATCGTACTGGTGAAGGAACCCGCAGGCGTCGCCTTTCATGCAGAGGCTCCGCAGCCAGTGCCGGCACACTGTCTGCCGGAAGCTCCGCCGACCAGAATGGTTTCCTGGCGGGAGAGTGGGGTCGGGCGCCACAACACCCATCGCGGAAGGGACGGCAGAGTTGGCGTTGGGCGCGACGGAAGAATCGGGTTGGATGACGGGATTGGAGGCGGTGGGGAGTGCAGAGCCGGTGTCGAGGCCGCCCTCGAAATCGAAATTGAGAACTCCTTCCGAGTCCTCCATTGAGAATTAATGTTAGATACGAAATTAGGGTTTATTCAAAACCATAAACTGAGAGTCTGGGATTTATATATCAAATAATTGAGATCAGGGGTTTCCAGGGATTACTGGGGTTTTTCGTTTTCTGAGACTCAAGAGTTGGAAAAAAAAAACACTATACTACGTCTATATTGTATATATATAGAAATTCTCAAAACAATTTTCCAAGTTACCAAAAGTTGTTTGGGTTAATTGCAATAATAACCCTGACTTTTTATAATAACACACAGATATTCTACTTTTTGAATTTATTGTAGGAAAATCCTTTGACCGATTTGACTGCCGTTAATATTGATGGTTGCCCGTTAATCCGTTATTGATCATTATTGCATTGTAAAATAACCCGATTGTCCTCCTTTTTGTCAATTATTCTAATATTTTTTAATAATTAAAAAGAAATCATCAAAATAACTATCAAATAAAGAAACAATAAAAATAAATTTCAAACTTAAAAAAGTAACAATAACCTATTTCGGTTTAACATTAAAAATAAAATAAAAATAAAAAAACTAAAAAAATTGAAATAAAAAATAAAAAATAATGAAATATTAAGAAAAAAAATAAAAACAAAATATGTATGTGCTTTGAGTTCTTGGATTGATTTTATTCATCTCATCATGGTAAAACTTTGAGGGGAAAAAAAAATTGATTCATCACATTCAAATACATCCCACCCAAATTCGTTACTCTTTTATTTTCTAAGGCATCACAACCCATAATCAAAAATCATGACTCCACCACCTCTGTAATCATCATTACTGTTTTGCAATTTTTTAGGATCATGTTTATAGATGATTTTGGGAAGAAATGGATCTGAGAGAGAAGTTGTGTTAGAGAGTAGCAAGAGAGAAAAGTTGAAGAAGAGAGAGAAGAAGCGTTGAAAAATGAAGCTGCGAAGTGATTGGTCTGAAAAACGCAAGCTTTATATAGTGGGTCAACAAACTCAAAACGCAAGCGTTTTGGAGTTATGATTTAGGGTTTCTGAGTCTTCACTAAAACGGCATCGTTTAGGTAGCTTGGTGTCTATTCTAATTAGCTTGGGTAAGCTCTAGGGAATCCTTCCTTGAGAGTCCACAATATAGTTGGTTTGTATCTTAGTGTATAGAATCTTTTCCTTTGGACCTGATTCTGTTAGCTATCAATTTCTTTGCATTAAGTTATTCAAATTGCTATGTAAGGTTGTCCACAACCATGATTACATTTTCATCAATACAAATTATATTTCCTAACTAATTCTATTTCTCCCAACCTCTTTCATCCTTCCTTCAGCTGTCTTATCTTTGACCTGTTATTCTTCAAATTCCCATAATTTCTCCTACCTGAAGCATGACAAAGCATTAACACAACCTTCCAAAACATAGATTAAAACCAATTAAAGTCAGTGCATTACAAATTGGTATCAGAGCCATTTTCTAGGCAAACACAAAACCCTTTAAATCCTAATCAAATATGGTAGAGGGAACCAGACAACACCAATTTATGGAAGGAAAATTTGCATAAATGGATACCATAAATCAGGAGAGAGATGAAATATTTATGAAATTAGAGGGAGACTTTTTTGTCATACAAGATAGAGATGGCCAGCCAAAATGCAAAGATACAAGATTAGTTGGCAAGGATGAATGATCTGCTAACTCTCGGGCACAATAATGTAGATCTGGAGGTTCTAAGTCTAATGGCAAAGGAATTCTAGGTTCAGCTCCAGGAAGCTCAACAAGAGATCCAAAATTCCAAGGTCAGGCCAACTTTAATGACAAGGTAATCATTGAATCCCATTTAAGGCCTCCTAAGTTGTCATTTCCTAAGTTTGATGGCACAGATCAAAAAACATGGATTCGAAAATGTGATCGGTTTTTTATTATACATCTTGTACCACCAAATCAAAAGGTGATCATAGCCTCAATTCATTTTGAGAAAAAAGCTGAAACATGGTTTCTGTAAGGTTCCCATTTGTTGATTGGCTCATTTCGTGGACAAACCACATGTTGGGGGTTCTTTGTAAGGGTAGCCTAGGTATCGGTGTTATTGCTCAAGCCCTTTGAAGACCTTGTCTTGATAAACACTGAAGGTAAATTTCTATGTGCTTACTTTTCTTTAAAGAGATTAGTTGCACACACACACACTTAACATACATTGCATATGTGTGCATTCTCTTCACTTGTCACATTTCACACTTGCACTTATTTGTTATATTTTGTTGTGTGTAATTGTGTCTTGTTGTCTTGTAATTCGTTTCCTGATTGTTTTTGGAAACGTTCGCGCATGCACTAGAATGTGCTTGGTTTAGCGCGAGGACCGCCTACGGAGAATGCCATTGGCTTCTCCTTGGTTTTCACCTTTGTTGGTGATCGGTGGTTATGGTCGGCGGCCTGGCCGCCGAATGAAACCGCTGTTTGCTTCCAGTAGTGTATGGAGCAATTCTGCGGTTATGATCGGCGGTCACGACCGCCATTCAAAACCGCCGTTCAAGACCTGATTGATTTTATCTCTCGGCCTAATTCGGCGGTTGAATCGGCGGTCACGGATGAAACCGCCGTTTTCATACCTGATTGATTTTTTAATCTCAGGTTTGATTCGACGGTTAGATCGGCGGTCACGACACCGCCGAATGAAACCGCCGTTGGTCCCCTGTTCCTCTTGGGCCAATTCGGTAGTTATGATAGGCGGCTTGGCCGCCGATCGATGCGTTTCAGGGGCAAACTTGTCGTTTCACATGCTCTGTTTTTCATGCCTATAAATACATCACTTTCTCTTGTTCTGAATGTGACTCTTTAATCATCAAGAACCCTACTTTAAAAAGAGAGATTTTTAAGAGAGAAAGCAATCAAGTTTGCTCATCAGACACTAAAACCAAAATCCATTTGCATCAAAGTTCATCTAGCATATCTAGGATGCTTGCTTGCATGGGTCTTTCATCATCACACTTGCTTTGGTAAGTTTTTCACTATTATCATACATAATTAGTGTTTAATTTATTATGGCATCTCTTTTATTACTTGATTGTTCTTAGATTATATTATAATATTCAAGATAGAGATTGTTGTGTTGATTTGATTTAGTGTTGTTTTTATGATAGATATCTAGGTTTCTCTAATCTATGATTATCTAAGCTAATTGACATGTCATTTAGTTTTAATATCTAGGATTGTTTTTATTTGCATATTCATCATCTTAGATAAGCATATAGGGTTTCCCTTGCTCTATGTTGCATTTGAATATTCATATATTCACTTAGGGTGTTAATCTCTTTTTAGAGAATTAAGTCTTGTGTTGTGACCGGGATTAGATTGCTTAATTCGCAAGCAATCGGACTAGGTTCACTTATACCGGGATTAGGTAGGTGTGTGATTACTTCCGGGATTAGGTTGTAATCGTTTACACATTTAGTGGATTCGAGGTTCGAGTGTGGCTTACTTACTAGCCCGTGGTTTTTCCCCGTGAGGGTTTCCACGTAAAAATCAAGTGTTATTTAATTTCTGCAATTTATACTTGATTTATTGCTTTATCTATTTAGGGGTAATTTCGTAATTTTGACTAATCACGAAAAATTGGGTAATAAGCTTAAAATCTATTCACCCCCCCTCTAGATAGTTTTATACACACCGTGCTATAATTTGTTTCAATTGGTATCAGAGCGGGTTCCTAGACATACATAGGTGATCCTTGCTTATTTTGATGTGTTTTGCATTTTGTGTGTTTTTTTTTATCATTCATACATTTGCATTCATTTCATTCATTCATAAACACTATGAGTGGAAACGGTGGAAATGGTGGTGGCAACGAAGGTGCTTCTAGCACAAGGCCTCCACTTCTTACCGGATTAAACTATTCCCAATGGAAAGGGAAGATGGAATCCTACATATGCCAAATTCATGACCGTGCATGGATGGCGGTGGAAGACGGATATGATCTACCCAAGATGACTCCCGATGGTGGAGGAGAAGAAGTATTGAAGCCTAAGGCGCAATGGAACGCGCAAGAGTTTGAGGCTTCAAAGTGGAATAGGAAAGCGATGCATGCCATCTTATGTGCTATGGACGAAAATCAATACAAATTGATTCAAAATACTAGGATAGCTAAGGAGGCTTGGGACATCCTAGAGATTGCACATGAAGGAACCGAAGTGGTGAAGGACTCCAAGCTTCAAGTCCTCCAAACTCAATTCGAGATGCTTAAGATGGAGGAGAATGAGTGCTTCAACGACTTCGAGATCAAGTTGATGGACATAGTCAACCAAAGTCATCAATTTGGTGATCCATATTCGGATAGGAGAATCAAGTAAAAGATTATGAGATCTCTTCCGGATAGGTTTGAATCAAAAGTAACGGCTTTAGAAGAAAATAGTGGATATAAGGATATGAAGCCGAGTGAGGTGATTGGGAGACTTCTAGCTTATGAGTCTAGGAAGGTTCCTATCTCCACACCTCCTAAAAAGCAAAAATGAATTGCTTTGAAAACCTCCAAGGATGAAAAGGAGGCAAAGAAGAATGACTCGGATGAAGACCTTGCATTATTTATGAAGAGATTCAAGAGGGTCATGAAGTTCGGGAAAAAGGACTTTGGTTCCAAAGGTCAAAACTACAAGAAAAAGGGTTCCTATAACAAGTTTGAGCCTAGGAAAGAGAAGACCGAAAGGAAAGGGGTCCGATGCTTCGAGTGTGGTGGCATAAGTCACTTTGCCCCCGAATGTGCTAATCACAATGTCAAGAAGAAATGTAAAGTGATGGCCGCCACATGGAGTAGTAGTAGTGATGATTCCATTGAGGGAGATGAGTCTTCAAGTGATGAAGAGCTCATGGCTAATCTCCTAGCTTTTGCCTCCTCCCATAAAAGCAAAAGTGCTAGTGAGAAAGAGGAAATGAGTCAAGAGGAAAATGACTCAAGTGGAGAAGAAAGTGATTCCTCGTCTAACTCCATAAGTAGTTTTGTGGAGAAAGAGGTGCTTGCTAAATGCCATACCGAGTTTAATGATTTAGCAATCAAGAGCACAAGAAAGATCAAGATGTTGAGAGAAGAAAATCTTGAGCTTTCATCTCAAAATGACCACTTAAGTGAACAAGTGGAAAAATTCAAGAAGATGGAAGATAAGCTAAATGAGGAGTTAGTCTTATCTAGGAGGAATGAAGAAAGCCTAAAGAGTGAGCTTGAAGAAGTAAGAGAGTCTATGACTAGGATGGATTCTAGCACCAAGAAGTTTGACCATATGCTTGGTGTTGGAAAGAGTCCATGTGACAAGAGGGGTCTTGGGTATGAAGATGGCAAGAAGATCTCAACCTCTAACAAGACCGTGTTTGTCAAGAGTTTGAGGAACGAAGAAACTTCATTTGTGCAAATTCCTAGGAAGAAGTTAGAAATAGGACAATGTTCAAATGCACAAGTGAAGATGGGGCCAAGAAGGCAACCTCAAGCTCAACCCTCTAGGGTCTCTCAAGCCTACATTCCTCCACAAGTGGCTCACAAAGGAAAGAGACCAATCATGCAACCTCAAGCTAGGAAGCAATCAAGACCGGTTCAACAACGAAGATGCTTTGAACCCATTCATTCACAAAGACAAGGACAAGGTATGATTCCTTATTTTACTCTTATATGTCATTTTTGTGGATTTGATGGTCATATTAGACCACATTGCTTTCGATATATTAAAATGTGCAAAACTAGAAGCATGATTGAGAAGAAAAAGAAAAGAGCCATGATGCATGTTCCTAGGAATGATAATATTATTATGCATGATCCTAGGACATCTAGAGCCCATGCACCAAAGACCACTAAGAAAGCTAAGATTGTTTCTAGGTGGATTAGAAAGAATGAAAATGTTTGCCATGTTGCTCAAATAGCCTTGAAGGTAAATTCTTCTAATTTTTGGTATTTAGATAGTGGGTGCTCTAGGCACATGACGGGAAACAAGAGTTTCTTCGAGACTCTTGTTATGGAGGAAGGATGATATGTCACTTTTGGTGATGGATCCAAAAAGAAGGTTGTAGGGAAAGAAACCATTTCCGTTCCTGGATTACCCTCCTTATCCGATGCTTTATTTGTTAATGGCTTGAAAGCTAATTTAATAAGCATTTCACATCTAAGTGATGAAGGATATTCCGTCTTGAAAGATGATTGCTCGATCCTAAAGCCCAATGGACAAACCTTATTGAAAGGTATGAGATCTAGCGACAATTGTTATTGTCTTGAAGCTAGAATAGTCTCAAACAATGTGTCCATGGATGAGCAAATAGAGTTGTGGCATGAAAGACTTGGCCACATGAACTTTAGGGATTTAAGAACCCTTGGAAAGTTCGAGTGTGTGCGTGGCCTCCCTAAGCTTGGGAAGAAAGCCAATGGTATTTGTGGACCTTGCCAACAAGGAAAACAAACTAAAAGCATGCACAAAAGGGCAAGTATCTCTCCACCAAGGAGCCTTTAGAGCTTCTCCACATGGATCTCATGGGTCCTATGCAAACCGAGAGTTTAGGTGGAAAGAGATACATTTTTGTTTGTGTTGATGATTTCTCTAGATTTACATGGACATATTTTCTTAGAGAAAAATCCGAAACTTTTGATAAGTTTAAAATGTTTTGTACTAAAATACAAAATGAAATGAATTCTAACATTAAAAGCATTAAACGGATTAGAAGTGACCATGGGAGGGAATTTGAGAATGCCTTTTTTGAAAGCTATTGCAATAGCTTAGGCATCTCCCATGAGTTCTCGGCTCCTAGGACACCTCAACAAAATAGAGTTGTTGAGAGGAAGAATAGGGTCCTTCAAGAGATGGCCCGAGTGATGTTGGTTAGCAACAATGTCCCTAGGAACCTATGGGCCGAAGCCGTCAATACGGCTTGCTATATAGGGAATCGTGTTTTTCTAAGGCTCGGATCTAGAAACACCTCCTATGAGTTATGGAAGGGTAGGAAGCCAAATGTTAGCTACTTCCACACATTTGGAAGCAAATGCTACATTTTAAATGACCGTGATCAACTTGGCAAGTTTGATGCTAAGAGTGATGAGGGTATCTTTATTGGCTATGCCTTGAATAGTAGAGCCTATAGAGTTTTCAACTTGAAGACTCGAACCGTCATGGAATCATCGAATGTTGTTATTGATGATACAAGGCTCAAGTCTAATGACCATGAGGAAGAGGAAGTTTTAGAGGATGACTCTCCTTTGGAGAGGGTTGTGGTGACTCTTAATGTTGGGACGTCCAATGACATTAATGAAGTCACACAACCTATTACTAGAGTCCCTTTCTTGGACTCTAATGAACCCACTCCATGGGTTAGAACGCTCCATAACAAAGAGGATGTTATTGGAGATGTGAATGGGGGTGTTAGAACTAGGCGTCAAATAGCTAATCTAATTAGCTACACATGCTACACCTCTCAAATTGAACCCAAAAAGGTTGGTGAAGCCTTAAATGATGAATTTTGGGTTCTAGCCATGCAAGAAGAGCTAAACCAATTCGAAAGGAATGAGGTTTAGACTCTAGTTCCTAGGCCTAAAAACACTTATGTGATAGGCACTAAGTGGATTTATAGGAACAAATCCGATGAGGATGGCAACATAGTGCCGAACAAGGCTAGACTTGTAGCACAAGGATACTCTCAAATTGAGGGTATCGACTTTGAGGAGACTTTTGCTCCAGTTGCCCGTTTAGAGTCCATTAGGCTTCTTTTGTCTATTTATTGTGTGCACAAGTTCAAATTGCACCAAATAGATGTCAAGAGTGCCTTCCTCAATGGCTTCTTGCAAGAGGAAGTGTTTGTTGAACAACCCAAGGGGTTTGTGGATGCATACCACCCCAACTATGTCTATCGCCTCAAGAAGGCACTATATGGGTTGAAACAAGCACCGAGGGCTTGGTATGAGCGCCTCACTCAATTTCTTGTTGACAATGACTACACAAGAGGTAGTGTTGACAAGACCTTGTTCATCAAGAGAAACAAAGATGAGTTATTTATAGCTCAAATCTATGTTGATGACATTGTATTTGGCTCCACCAACAACACCAAGGTCCAACAATTTGTTGATGTCATGTCTCATGAATTTGAGATGAGTCTTGTTGATGAGCTTAGTTACTTCCTAGGTTTGCAAATTAGGCAATTAGATGATGAGATTTTCATAACCCAAGCCAAATATGCCAAAAACCTAGTGAAAAAGTTTGGTTTAGAGAATGCCAAATATTGTGATACACCCATGAGTACCACTTTGAAGCTAAGCAAGGATGCTAGTGGTAAAAGTGTGGAACAAACTCTATATCGGGGCATGATAGGTAGCTTGCTTTATTTGACCGCAAGTAGGCCCGATATATCTTTTAGTGTGGGTGTGTGTGCTAGGTACCAAACGGATCCCAAGGAGTCTTATCTCTCTTCCGTAAAGAGAATCATTCGCTATGTGAATGGGACTTCCAACTATGGGATTTGGTACTCTTTTAACACTAATGCTAGTCTTGTAGGCTTTAGTGATGCGAATTGGGCAGGAAATTGTGATGATAGGAAAAGCACATCGGGCGATTGCTTCTTCCTAGGCAACAACTTGGTGTCTTGGTTTTGCAAGAAGCAAAACTCGATTTCCTTGTCCACGGCCGAGGCCGAGTACATAGCCGCGGGGAGTGGATACACACAACTCCTATGGATGAAGCAAATGCTAGTAGACTACGGATTCAACCAAGGTACTCTCACTCTCTTTTGTGATAACATGAGTGCCATTAATATTTCCAAGAATCCGGTGCAACATTCTAGAACTAAGTATATTGACATCCGCCATCATTTCATTGGAGAGCTTGTTGAAAATAAATGCATAGTACTTGAACATGTAGGTACTAATGATCAACTTGCGGACCTATTTACTAAACCCTTAGATTCTACTCGATTTAAAACACTAAGTATAACTATTGGGATATGTCTTGTGGAGTGATGTGTTTTGTTATTTTGACCCCATATGTGGAACTCAAACAAAGAGAGCTATTTTGCATTCTTGTATCTTGCAAAAAATTCTAAACAACTTATGCCTCTTCTTTTAATTGTTTGAGTAAGCTTGGTTGCACATATGTATATATGTTTTCAATTCAATAAGTGTGAACCTTGCTTGTTTACAATCCATGTCATATTTATGTTCAAACATGCATTTTTGGACTAGGAGAAGTATGTAGGAAGTATGATTTGAATGACCTATGATTATCTCCATGACATGATGATTCTTAAATAACATGCTAATGTCAAATGAAAAAGCATGAAATTCATATAACATGCTCTCATGAAAAGCATGAATTGATGATTGCATACTCTTAAAATGCAAAACCTTGTGTGAAAGCTTATGAGACTCAAAATGAATAAATGATCTTGTATCCGTTCAAAGGAATTTACATTCCAAATGTCTCTCCTTCTTTATTGGTTGAACATGGCTACTATCATACGGATATCTTATCCGGAAAAATCAAATAGGGTGCAAAGTCGCTCATGCCATGTTTCGCTTATAAAGTTGGATATAGTTGTTCTTAAATTGAAATCAATATATTCTATATCCTTGCTTTACTCATGACATCGGTGAAATTGGTTTGAATTCTTATTAGAAACCTTTGTCATTTGCTTTGCCAAATACCATTGTATTTTGGACTTGAATGATACATGTCTTGTATGCAAAGCATGTTTGATTCACACATTTTCTTTCAAATAAATCTCCTTGTTTCTCTCTAAATTAATTGAGATGCATAATGTGACTTATATTACTTATGCAAATCTTGCATGCTACTATCTCTCGTTGCTATGAGTGACCCGGTTGGGGACTACTCATTTGCCTATATCATGACAAAAAGGGGGAGTAGTATATAGTAAAGGGAGTTGCAAAATATAGAAGCAATTGTGTATATTGGGGAGAACATTCATTGAGGGGGAGTAACCCCGTTGAGGGGGAGCATTGCATACACATACACATACATTTCATAATGTTGTGCCTAATCTTTTACAAATGCAAATGCTTGTTTTTGTTCTCACTTAATTCATCTCACTTTTTACTTGTATTGGAAATGTTATAAACTTTCTTTTCAGTGCTTGATTATTCTACAAGAGATTGAAGACTTGCAGTTTTATTTTCTTATTTCTTTGTACTATAGAATATCATAGTTATCCCGTTGTTTCTATTTTAATGTGAGGAATCAATGTGAGTGGTAAATAGCCAAAGGGGGAGATTGTAAGATTCCCATTTGTTGATTGGCTCATTTCGTGGACAAACCACATGTTGGGGGTTCTTTGTAAGGGTAGCCTAGGTATCAGTGTTATTGCTCAAGCCCTTTGAAGACCTCGTCTTAATAAGCACCGAAGGTAAATTTCTATGTGCTTACTTTTCTTTAAAGAGATTAGTTACACACACACACTTAACATACATTGCATATGTGTGCATTCTCTTCACTTGTCACATTTCACACTTGCACTTATTTGTTATATTTTGTTGTGTGTAATTGTGTCTTGTTGTCTTGTAATTCATTTCCCGATTGTTTTCGGAAACGTCCGCGCATGCACTAGAATGTGCTTGGTTTAGCGCGAGGACTGCCTACGGAGAATGCCATTGGCTTCTCCTTGGTTTTCACCTTTGTTGGTGATCGGCGGTTATGGTCGGCAGCCTGGCCGCCGAATGAAACCGCCGTTTGTTTTCAGTAGTGTATGGAGCAATTCTGCGGTTATGATCGGCGGTCACAACCGCCGTTCGAAACCACCGTTCAAGACCTGATTGATTTTATCTATCGGCCTAATTCGGCGGTTGAATCGACGGTCACGAATGAAACCGCCATTTTCATACCTGATTGATTTTTTAATCAGGTTTGATTCGACAGTTAGATCGGTGGTCACGACACCGCCGAATGAAACCGCCGTTGGTCCCCTGTTCCTCTCGGGCCAATTCGGCGGTTATGATCGGTGGCCTGACCACCGATTGAAACCGCCGATCGGTGCGTTTCAGGGGCAAACTTGTCATTTCACATGCTCTGTTTTTCATGCCTATATATACATCACTTTCTCTTGTTCTGAATGTGACTCTTTAATCATCAAGAACCCTACTTTAAAAAGAGAGATTTTTAAGAGAGAAAGCAATCAAGTTTGCTCATCAGACACTAAAACCAAAATCCATTTGCATCAAAGTTCATCTAGCATTCTCTAGCATATCTAGGATGCTTACTTGCATGGGTCTTTCATCATCACACTTGCTTTGGTAAGTTTTTCACTATTATCATACATAATTAGTGTTTAATTTATTATGGCATCTCTTTTATTACTTGATTGTTCTTAGATTATATTATAATATTCAAGGTAGAGATTGTTGTGTTGATTTGATTGAGTGTTGTTTTTATGATAGATATCTAGGTTTCTCTAATCTATGATTATCTAAGCTAATTGACATGTCATTTAGTTTTAATATCTAGGATTGTTTTTAATTGCATATTCATCATCTTAGATAAGCATATAGGGTTTCCCTTGCTCTATGTTGCATTTGAATATTCATATATTCACTTAGAGTGTTAATCTCTTTTTAGAGAATTAAGTCTTGTGTTGTGACCAGGATTAGGTTGCTTAATTCGCAAGCAATCGGACTAGGTTCACTTATACCGGGATTAGGTAGGTGTGTGATTACTTTCGGGATTAGGTTGTAATCGTTTACACATTTAGTGGATTCGAGGTTCGAGTGTGGCTTACTTACTAGCCCGTGGTTTTTCCCGTGAGGGTTTCCACGTAAAAATCAAGTGTTATTTAATTTCCGCATTTTATACTTGATTTATTGCTTTATCTATTTAGGGGTAATTTCGTAATTTTGACTAATCACGAAAAATTGGGTAATAAGCTTAAAATCTATTCACCCCCCCCCCCCCCCCCCTAGATAGTTTTATACACACCGTGCTATAATTTGTTTCAGTTTCAGTCATTTTATGACAATAAAGAGGGTGTGAGATGGGAAGAATTTACTGAGACAATGTTAATCAGGTTCCTAGATATAGGACAAGAAGATGTTGTGGGTGAATTTCAACGTTTGCAGTAGAAAACAATAGTTGTTGATTATCAGGACAGGTTTGAGGAGATTCAAACTAGGCTAATAGTTAAGAACTTGGGATTGAGTGAGGGGTTTTTCTTGGAAAGCTTCCTAAGTGGACAAAGGAGTGAAATCAAACATCTGGTCAAGATGTTTAGGCCCCCAGACTTGAAGACAACCATTCATTTGGCTAGGTTACAAGAGGCCTTTATTGATGCCAAGAGGGTAAAACCATGGCCAGTTAAAACATTTTCCAGTACCAACCTGAATCCAAACAGAACCTACCATCAACCAGAAATAACACCAAACAACCAGAAATAACACCAAAAACACTATACCTACACTAACTTACCCAAACTGAAAGACCACAGAAGCCTTAACCATCAAAAGACTCATACCTATAAAGATGAAAGCAAGAAGAGACAAGGGCCTCTATTATAACTTTGATGAGACTTACACATTTGGCCACCAATGTAATAAGAAACAACTATTCATGATGTGGGGGGAAGGAGAGGAAGAAGATTTGGTAGAGGAAAAGGTTATGGAGCCTATTAAGGAAGTGATAGAAGAAAAAGAATAGGAGATCACCATCTCCTACCATGCTCTAACTGGAAGTATGGGTATCCAAACTATTAAGCTTAAAGGAAAGGTTAAAAATAGAGATATCACTATACTAGTGGATAACGGCTCTACACATAATTTTTTGGATCCAGACATAGTCAAGTTTATTGGGGTTCAGGTGGAAGAAATATATGTTTTATGGGTAACAGTGGATGGTGGAGGTAAGATCAATAGCCAAGCTAAATGCAAGGTCTTCTCTTGGACAATGCAAGGGGTAGAATTCTCTACATAGATGAGGTTGTTGACTCTAGGGGGATGTGATGCAGTACCAGGTATGTAGTGGTTTAGGGAGATTGGTCCCAATATGCTAGATGCAAAACAGCTCAGTATAAGCTTCAAAAGGGATGAAAAATGGGTGACTCTTCAAGGGATCAAGGAAAAAAGTAGACTCACTTCCTTAGAAGGAAAAAATGTAGCAGTGCAGCTATTAAGAGTCCAAGATAGAGCTGAACCACTAGCTGAGACAATGGTTCAGCTCTACTCTTTATAGATGGAAGAAAACAAAGGTACAGTACCTATTGAGCTGCAACCCCTCATAAACTCCTACATGGATGTGTTTCCTAAAGCAATCTCATTACCACCACCTAGGACTCATGACCACCATATAACCCTAATCCCTAACAGCAAACCAATCAATTTGAGGAATTATAGACAGCCACATATACAGAAAAATGAGATAGAGAGGATTATAAAGGAAATGCTAGAAAGTGGTATTATCCAACCAAGTACCAGCCCTTTCGCCTCTCCTATTTTATTAGTGAAGAAATTAAACAAGGTGACAATTAAGGACAAATTTCTCATTCTGATTATTGATGAGCTATTAAACGAGTTAAATGGGGCCGAAATTTTCACTAAGCTGAACTTACAGGCAGGTTACCATTAGATTTGTGTAGCCCAAGAGGATGTCCATAAAACAGCCTTCAAGACACATCATGGGCACTACAAGTTGAGTAATGTCTTTTGGACTACCAACGCACTCGCAACCTTTCAGAGCCTAATAATGACATATTCAGACCCCACCTAAAGAAGATGGTCCTAGTTTACTTTGACGACATCCTGGTGTACAGTAAAAACATGTTGGAGCATTTGGAGCATCTGAAATTAGTTCTAAAAGTTCTAAGGCAACATCAATTGTTTGCTAAGGAAAGTAAATGTGAGTTTAGGAAGTCCGAGCTAGAATACCTAGGTCATATAATATCAAAAAAAAGGGTAGCAGCTAATGTTAAGAAGGTTAAGGGCATGCTGGAATGGCCTAAACTGACTACTGTTTAGGCCTTACAAGGGTTTCTTGGCCTTACTAGGTATTACAGAAAATTTATCAAAGGGTATGGGGTGATTAGCAGACCTTTGACAGCCTTACTCAAGAAGAATGGTTTCAAATGGAACACTTCAGCCGAAATTGCATTTGAAACTTTTAAGGAAGCTATGGCATATACCCCAGTATTAGCCTTACCCAACTTTTCCTTACCATTTATTATGGAAATGGATGCTTGTAACGTAGGGATTGGTGCGGTTCTAATGCAACATGGGAGACCTATAGCCTACATCAACAAAGCTTTACCTCCTAAGAAGCTCAGCATATCCGCTTATGAGAAGGAAATGCATGCTATTGTATACACAGCCCAAAGGTGAAGGACCTACCTATATGGTAATAAGTTTGTTATCAAAACTGATCACCAAAGCCTCAAATACCTACTAGAGCAGAAAATGACTACCCTCTTACAACAAATGTAACTATCCAAACTACTCGGGTTTGACTATGAAATAGCTTATAAGAAGGGAAAGGACAATGTGGTGGTCGATAGCCTCTCTAGAGTTACGCAAATTGAAAATGAGACACTTCTAGTTATCACTATCTCAAAACTAGCCTAGATACAGGAAGTCTTGGAAAGCTATGAGCAAGACTCTATAGCTATAGCAATTCTACTTTAACTATTGGTGAAGCCTCCATCTAATTAGAAGTTTACACTCTATGAATGGCTGATAAGGAAGAATGGGTTAGTCTACATTGGTAGTACAAGAACAGTAAGGAAGAGGCTAATTGATAAGGCACATTCCTCTACCATATGTGGCCACTTAGGATCTAAGGGTACCCTTATAAAGCTACAACTATTTTTCTATTGGCCTACCATGAATCAAGAGGTCAAGACCCTAGTGGCTAATTACCAAACCTGCCAGCAATGTAAAAGCAAGCACATTAAGACTCCAGGTCTCCTACAACCATTACCCATACCTAAGGTGCCCTAGAATGATATAACTATGGACTTTGTAGAGAGGTTACCTCTCTCACTTGGGAAAAATACAATTCTAGTGGTCATTGATAGGTTAACAAAATACTTTTACTTCCTAACTCTAACCCACCCCTACTCAACCTAGTAAGTAGCTAAGCTGTTTTTCGACCAAGTCTAAAGGCTATATGGACTACCATCCACAATCGTCAGTGATAGAGACCGAATTTTTATAAGTCACTTTTGGCAACATCTATTCAAAATGGTTGGGGACCAAACTATGCCTCAGTTCAGCGTACCATCCTCAAACTGATGGTCAAAGCAAGAGGCTTAACCAGTGTTTGGAGAATTACTTGAGGTGCATGAACAACTCAAGACCTACCAATTGGACAGCTTGGCTTCTAATGGCAGAGTGGTGGTATAACACCAACAATCACTCTACATTGACAATGACCCCATTTGAGGCATTATATGGTTACAAACCACCCATCTGCTCCTTCATAGCTCACAATGCAAACTTCGAAGAGGTCAAGGGATTTGTTGGTGACAAAACCAGACTACATTCAATTCTTAAAGAAGTCTTAACTTAAGCTCGGGCTAGAATGAAAATCTAGCTGATAAGAAAAGGTTAGAAAAGGAGTTTGACGTAGGTGACTAGGTATTCCTAAGGTTACAACCATATAGACAATCAACAGTAGTCATATGCAAAAATTTAAAATTGGCTCCAAGGTTCTTTGGGCCTTACTAAGTAATAGCAAGGATAAGAAATGTAGCTTACCACCTACAGCTGCCAGTTGGTTCACAAGTACATCCGGTTTTCCATGTCTCCCAACTGAAGAAAAAGGTTGGAGATCCGGTGTTCCCTAGCCTTGATCTACCAAAAATCAGACCAGATGGTCAATTTCAAGTCTGCCCAGTAGCTGTTCTTGCTAGAAAGCTAATTAAAAGACAATATACAGCAGTGGTTCAGTACCTGATTCATTGGTATACCTCCACTCCAAAAGATGTGACGTGGGAGGATGCATATGTGATCTCCAAGAATTTTCCTAACTTTAATCCTTGAGGACAATGATCTTCTTAAGGAAGAGAGGAGTGTTAGGATCGTGTTTATAGATGATTTTGGGAAGAAATGGATCTGAAAGAGATGTTGTGTTAGCGAGTAGCCAAGGAGAAAAGTTGAAGAATAGAGAGAATGAATGATAAAAAATGAAGTTGTGAATTGTTTGGTCTGAAAAACGCAAGCTTTATATAGTGGGTCAACAAACTCTCAACCTAAGCATTTTAGAGTTATAATTTAGGTTTTTTGAGTCTTCCCTAAAACGTCACTGTTTAGGTAGCCTGGTGTCTATTCTAATTATCTTAGGTCAGCTCTAGAGAATCCTTCCCTGAGAGTCCACAATAGTTGGTTTATGTCTTAGTGTATGGAATCTTTTCCTTTGGACCTGATTCTGTTAGATCTCAATTTCTTTGCATTCTGTTATTCAAATTGCTATGTAAGGTTGTCCACAACCATGATTATATTTTCATTAATACAAATTATATTTCCTAACTAATTCTATTTCTCCCAACCTCTTTCATCCTTCCTTCAGCTGTTCTTCTTCAAATTCCTAGAATTTCTCATACCTAAAACATAACAAAGCATTAACACAACCTTCCAAAACAGAGATTAAAACCAATTAAAGTCAGGGCATTACACAATTAAGTGATTGGTATATCTATAACGATCAATCTGTTAAAGGAATAGTGAGGTGTGAGGAGCATAAATGGTTGAAGGTTAATGGAAAATTCTCTAGGTCAAATGAAAAATATATTACTCATTTATACGGTAAGGATTTTGTAAGGATTCCCGTTTTGTTGATTGGCTTATTTCGTGGTCAAACCACATGTTGGGGTTTTGAATGTAAGGGTAGTCTAAGTGTTTAATGTTGAAGATCAAAGGCCCTTCCATGACCTCAAGATACAAGCACGCCAAAGGTATAATCTCTTGTGCTTGGTTTTCTTTGAAGAGAATTAGTAGCACACACACACTTAGCATACTTGCATTTGTGTGCATACTCTTCACATGTCACTTTACACACTAGCACTTTGGTTGATATATCTTGTTGTGTGTATATGTGCTTTATAATTCATTTCCCGATATTGTTCGGAAACGTCCGTGCTTGCACTAATGAGTGCTTGGTTTCACGCGAAGACCGCCTATGGAGAATGCCCTTGGCTTCTCCTTGGTTTTCACCATTGTTGGTGATCGGCGGTTATGATCGGCGGCCTGGCCACCGAATGAAACCGCCGTTTCAGTCCAGATTGGTCTGAAGCAATTATGCGGTCAAGATCGGCGGTCACGACCGCCGTTCGAAACCGCCGTTCATACCTGATCGATTTTAATCTCTCGGTCTAATTCGACGGTTGGATCGGCGGTCACGAAACCGCCGAATGAAACCGCCGTTGATGCTCTGTTCTTCACGAGCTCAATTCGGCGGTCATTATCGGCGGCCTGGCCGCCGATTGAAACCGCCGAACGGTGCGTTTCAGGGGTAAAATTGTCTTTTCACATGCCCAATTCTTGATGTCTATAAATATCTTATTTTCTCATTCTCTGATTAAGTTCTTTGAGACCTTAGAACCCTAAACATTCAAGAGAGATTTTTGAGAAAAAATCAAATCAAGAACTCAACTTTAAACACTCAAATCAAATCCCTTTTGCATCAAATTTCATATTTGATCTTCTATGCCTTCATAGAATTGATCCATGCATGGTTTTGAATCATCACATCTTATTTGGTATGTTCTTCACTAATTTCATATTACTTTAGTGTTTTTCATATTAATACATCTCTTTAATTACTTGTATGCTTTTGATTATATGCTAGATACAAGTTAGAGATTATTTGTGATGAAAATGATTGAGTGTTGATTGTGATAGCTAATTTGGTTTTTAATTAATCTTGATTAGCTAAGCTATTTGACATGTCATTTAGCAATTGATATCTAGGATTGATTTAAATTGATTATCTCATCATCCTAGATAAGCATCTAAGGTTACCTAGCCTTGTTTGTTATTTGAATATTCATATATATTCACATAGGTTGTTTCTCTTCATTGAGAAGTAAGTCTTGAGGCTAAGAGTGCTTAGGCCTCAAGCAAATTGGAATAGGGTTGCTAATAAAGGCCCACTGGGTAGAAGTGAGGGGTTACAGACCGGAGTGTTAGACGAGGTCTACATAGGTTGTAAACTTCATTTCAATTAGTGATTTCGAGTTCTGAGTGTGGCGCACTATACAGCCCGTGGTTTTTCCCAGTGGTTGGGTTTCCACGTATACATCAAGTGTTATTTAAATTCCGCACTATATTACACTTGTATGTATTTTTGACTAGTAGGGGTATTTTCGTAAAATTGACTTGCATGCGAAAATTGGGTAATAATAGTTAAAATCTATTCACCCCCCCTCTAGCTTTATATTATACACACCGAGTATTTTGTTTCAGATTTGATGACAAGGAATACGATTCCTCTTACTTAAGTCCAATTTTGAAGTCATTGAACCTATATTCCCATTCTTTTTCAAACTAAGTGAAATGTAGCATTTCAGAAGTCATATTAATGCTTTTAGTAATTAAACGACTTGAGAAAAAAACACTAACAACTAACATCTCTTAACCAAGTCATCCTTACCAATTTGCATGAGCGTGTCATGTTTGCACCCATGCATGGCTTTTTTGACCACACCATTCCTTCCCCCATAAATCATCATTGTCATCAAGGATGAAGTCTGTAGGTGGTTGTCCTGGAGTTGGAAAATCTTCAATCATGAAGAATTAAGGTCGTTGGCAATGGTGACCAAGAATGAATTTCTCGTCGCAATAATAGCATAATCCATTTTCTCTCAGTTCTTTGGCTTATTGTCCTGATAGGCAATGAATGGGAATTGTTGAAGAGGGTGATCGTTGAGCTGGTGGAGGTCTGAGAATGCCAATCGTTGGATTTGGATTGGTGTAGTTGGATGGTGTGGCAGGCTGGGATCGAAAGAAAGTAATGGTCTATTTTTTTGTAAAGAATTACGCTTTTCAATCAAATGGACTACACCAATGGCATCTGATAGGGGCTTCGGTTGCTTCCCTTTTACGTTGAGATAGATCTCATCCTTAAGGCCATCAGTTAAATAGCCCACCAAGTAATTTTCGGGTAAGTTGTCAATGCATTGAGACAGCTCCTCTTAATAGACTTGTATGGTTGTGACTTGTTTAAGCCTGGTAAGGGCCTTCGAGGGGTCATCATTGTCCGTTGGACCAAATTGTTTGAAGACTGCGGCAGTGAACTCTTCCCAAGTCAGTGGCCTTTTGAACTTGTTAAGCCAATGATGCCATTGTAGTGTGATCCCCTTCAAGTGAAAGGAAGCAAGTTAAATGCATTGGTGGTAGGTTATACTCTATAAGTCGAAATATTGCTTGGATTTGTAAATCCAACCGTTTGGATCTTCGCCATTAAATTTTAGGAATGAGAGCTTAAGTTATATGTGGGTTCGGTCGACATGAAGGGTGGATTGTGAGTGGTCAGGTTGTGATGTGTTTCGAGTGTGGGATGTTCCGACTTGAGCGAATAGGTTTATGTCTCATTCAATAGGATTTTGAACGTGTAGAGTACGAAGAGCCTACAGCTCAGTGAGGATCTTCTCAAATGATGCATTCATTTGATCGAATTTTGATTCATGACAGCCTAGAATTTCGTAAACCTCTTTACGAAACTCAGCGTTTGATTTGCCTCTTGTATCCATGGAACTAAGCACGACTCTGATACCAAATTAATGTGTATCAAATACACAAGAGTAAAATTTAGAAGAGAGAAAAGAGATATTTGAAGGAAAGGTTTATTTTTATATAATTCAACATGACCTCAATCAAATTACAATCAGGTATATATATAGGCTGATGTTCGAATGAGTAATAAACAATAATAAACAACAATTAATCAACTAGCAAAACCATATGAAATAATAAAGACATGTTCCACATCCTATAATCGTGGGAGCACCACTTACAAAACATGGCCATGAAATACTCATGAAATCTCCTTATATTGGCAACACTAACAACACTAACAATTAACAACTCTTAACCAAGTCATCCTCACCAATTTGCATGAGCGTGTCACATTTGCACCCATGCATGGCTCTTTTGACCACATCAGATCATTTGGAAGATGATCATATTCAAAATTATTAAGTCCATCTCCATCAATATCATCGAATCCAATCTCATTTTCTACTACTCCAAAGTCATCTTCATATTCATCTATCAATTATAAACTTCATACATAAAGAAATTAAAAATATAATATATCTATATCTATATCAATATAATTATTTATACTTAGTAAAGACTAAAGAGAAAAAATAGCAATGCATACTAACCTCTTATTTCATCAACATCAAAATTAAATTCTTCATCATGAATTTCTGTGCTTTCTTCATCATTTGGGTTAGCTATCCACTCTTCATCGGAGGATAAATCTCTGTTGATCAAAGAATCTTCGTCTTTTAAATGGGGTTGGGGTGGAGAGGGTCCCTGTGGGGGTGGGTCTCCATTGGGGAAATACTCATCCCTAACATGGACGCGTAGTTGCTATCATTGAACATGATGTTGTGGCATATGATGACATGGTAATAGGTACACTATCATTACTCTCTGGAGAAGATATAGTGTTATTTGGTTCTAGTACCACGCATTCTCTTTTGTCTTACAAAATTGTTATTCATGCGAATAGACCTGCTGAACTGTTGGATTCACATTTGTTTATTGGTAGTCCTATGAGTGATGGTATGCTAGAATGTCATGCCTTAAAACCTTGTTTGATTAACTTTGGTAGAAGGAAAGATTGATCTTGGTTATTAAGCTTGATTATTTTTATCTTACAACTATGTTAGGATGTGTAGAAATGACAAGATAATACCCTTAGGGTGCGTTTGTTGCGCGGGATAGGATTGGACTATTTTTAAGGCATGGGATTGGATTGGATTGGATTGGATTAATTATAGTGTTTCCAGTGTTTGGTGCAACATGGGATTGGACTAAAAATAGTGTTGTCTTGTGTTTGGTATGTGATGGGATTGGACAAAAATAAACATCTTTACACGATGGAAATCTTTACACGCTGAAATGTCAACATCTTTACACGCTGAAAAATAAACATCTTTACACGATGGAAATCTTTACACGCTGAAATATAAACATCTTTACATGATGGATGCATGTTTACAAACTGAAATTGCAAAATGATTACACGCTAGTATTGTTGTTGTTAGAGAATATTATAACAAAGAAGAAAACCAGTCCTGACTCAATATGTAATATTGGAAGACAACTTTAGGAAAGCCATCTAGGGGTATTTAGAGATTAGAGGAATAGAGCCTGCCGCCATGAATTGATTGTTGGAGTTGATGCTCAACAAAGACCGCAACGAATACTTGTTGTGGTTGAAGAGTGTTAAGAACTTCTTCATTGAAGCATAGGCTTCTGCAATAACTCATCTGATTTGTTTTTCTTTTTTCTTTTAATCATTGGGTTTTTTTATGGAAAAAAGCTTGCATTTCAAATTTGGAATTTTTTCTAGATTCGAATAAATATACGCTTAAATGAGAGAAAGAGAGTCCAGTTAGGAGAAAGAAGATGGGATTAAATTGAATCCCACCCTTTTGATCGGACTATTTTATCCCACAGTAGTGGGATAAAAAATTTAAGTGGGACTAATTAATCCCGTCCTGTCTGCGTGCCAAGCATTGGATTGGGACTAAAAATAACCAAATCCCATCCAATCATGTCTAATAAATGCAACCTTAGTAGTTTGAAGCTTGACGTATACGCAAATTTCGAGGACAAAATTTTTGTAGGGAGGAGAATTGTAATATCCGGTGTTATTTCTAAAGCTTGATTATTTCTCCATTGAGAAATTGCCTCAGTTGTTTGAGGTTTGATGAATGTTAATAAAATTTCGAGAACGAAATATTTATAAGGTGGTAGAATTGTAACGGGTGTATTTTTCAAACGGAATTAAAACAAGAAAGAGATAAATTCATTCCATATTAGTTTAGTCAACCCAAAAGCTTCTGAATGGAATAAAAAATAAAAAAAATAAAAAAAAAGGAGACCAATGAAATCTTAATTATAATTGGAGTTTCCATTCTAGATTGATTCCTTAATGAGCTAGGTTTTTGAATATTCTCATTAAATATATATATATATATATATATATATGCACTGTGTATATAAGAATATGCAGCATCTGAATAATATTAATTTCCTATCCCTTCCATTAGACAACTAAATATTTGCAAGGAGAGCAAAAAGGAGTAAACCATAGTTTTGAAGAGGTAGGTTGCTTCTAGTTTCTCTTGTATATCTCTTTTATGATTGAATTTCTTGGATATGTTAGGCTATTATTCATGTTATGCTTAGTTGTTGGAAATAGAGACCTGCAAGAATCATCAATAGCATATCCAATTGATAGGGGTGGTTAGTGGAAATATTATGTATTTTCAAAGCAGACTAGAGATTTGCTGGAACCCCTATATTATGGGCTTCTAGCAAACAGTCAGATCTCATAAATTAGTTTGAGTGGGTTCTTCTTTCTAGAAAATTATGTAAATTTATATGTAGGTAGATTTATATGTCTATTGTCATTTTGAAAACTTTTGTGATTTTTAAATGGATCTATAAATTGTTCTAATTTTCAAAGTGGACAGAGGTCGGTATTTGATTTATGATAGACAGATTTGGGAAATTCGAAAAGAACAATATTTTGAATATGCTAACAATCTTGTAATGATTTGAAACATTTACCGTAGATTATTCCATATGTCTATGTTAGCTATGTTAAATTTTATAGAACATGGAAATGTGTAGTATTAATTAAAAATCTTGGAATAAAGAATGATCAATTCTAAAAATCTAGACCAAAAGAATAATGGAAGTCTTTTAATGCAATTAGACTGTTTTGGAGATTACGTTATGATCTAATTTTAATTGTATTTGATATAGGGTGTGTGACTTTTTGATTTTAGAAGTAAGTTATTTTTTATGGATTCAAGGTAAGTAAATTCCATATACAACACACTTTTAAAAAACCTTTATTTGAAAAAGTTCTACTTGTAATAGATCAGTAAAAATAGAGCTTTTGAAAAAATATATATATATTATAATTGTCTGGTTGGTAGATTTTTTTTTTTTTTTTTTTTTTAAAGGGTCTATTTGGAGAAGCTCTTTCCCATCAATTTTTGCCAATTGGAGGTTTAAACTTTACTAGCCTCTATTGAATTGAAAATAAACAATATGAAAAACCCAACCAAACAACTCTAAAAAACTCAAATAGAGGTATGTAGAGTTTTTGAGATAGTAGAAAACCCATCCAAATAAGCACTAAATGATTTAAAGCTAAAAAGTTATGTAACTTTGTCTAATTGATGATACTAGACTTGACATTACTTTAACATCTTTTATGAACAAAATGTTGGAACGCATGATTATCATATGATAAAGTTGTATTGATAATTAAAATGTTTTGGCTCCTCTAATCGTAGTTTATTGAATTATTCTAAACGGTATAGTTGAAATAATCGTTGTTACGTTGCGCTAATGATATCAATGGCCAAGTCACCTGGAATACAAGTGTCATAATAAAATATTATCAATAATCGGGTTACTAAGAATACATGTGTCATAATGAAATTTTATCAATGGCTGAATCATCAGGAATACATGTGTTATAATGAAATGTTATTAATGGCAAGATCACCGGGAATACCGGTGATACCGTGTGACAAGAGCTAATACCCTATTATTCTTATTGTTATTGAAAGGATTTTATCGATCATTATATGCTATATGAATAAATGTTTATGCTTCCATTTTTACAAAAATATGTTTTAAACTTGAGAGAAGAATCTTACCTCATTATTGTTACATAGTTACTACTTGTTGTGTGTGCTATTTACTTACCGAGTTGACGGCTCACCTCTCATCATTGTCATTATACATAATAGAACGAGTTTATGGGAGATGAGTCGTTAATATTTTAGAGTTGCTTCAGTGAAGGAGTTGATCGTTAGAGTTTTATTCCTATTTTATTTTTATCAAGGAGACAATCTAGTTCTATTTATTTGAGTCTTATTGTAAGGATTGGAATTTTACTTTTGACAAGATTATTATTAAATTTTGGTCCATATAACATTTCTGGAGTTTTATGCTTGATTTATTGAAATAAATTATTTTGTGGGAGTTTAATAATTTGAAGTATTAGTTTAAAGTTCTATGTTTTCTGATTGTTAAATATCATCTTACTTCGATAGAAGGTCTAGCATATGGCGATGTGTGGTTTGATTGAAATTTTGATTTTACGGACTAGAAATATGAAACTGTCATCCTAATCAATCGAATTGGGGTGCCTAGAATCTGACATGTAGGAGTAACATGAAGCTCATAATAAGGGGTGTATTCAATACTCCCAAATCAAAAGGGGAATTGGTCTATGGTCGATTCAGTAAAAAAAATAAAAAAATTGATAGTTGTACCTCGTGAAAAAAAAAAAAGACTTCTTTCTTTTGTGGAATTAATAATTCCCTTTCTTTAGAAAGAAATTAAATTATCTTTCAAGAGGAAATAGGGGTATATAGCACTTTTAAATTTTTTATTTATACAACTATCACACTTTAATAACTCTTGTTTTAATAGCACCAAAAATGGAATTTGGACAAAAATACCCTCCAGCTTCTTTTCTTTTCTCTTATGTGTCCTTCACCTTCTTTCTTCTTTTTTTCCAAAACCTCCATTGATGGAGCTTCAATGGAGGTGCCACCGCCGACCGGCGAGTTGATCGACAAAACCATCGGTAAAACGTCCGTCGTGCGCCACCCGTTGTAACGGAAGTATCCATTTTCAGTTTCAAGCTGTATGGAGAGAGAAATGAAGCCAAACCCGAATTGTCTCCGAACTTTCATCGTCAAATCTACGATGATCCGTCACGAATTCGATGAAACCGATAGCGCCAACGAACTCGACGTCGTCCGATCTTCCAGATCCGACTATCTTCGGAGTCAACCGGTGCCGTCGTCGACTCGTCACTGTCACCATTGATGGAGGTCGAACAGAATAAGTCTCGAACAAACTTGAATTAAGTCTCAAAACGCATCAACAAGTCTCGAAAACTCATAAATAAGTCTCGAATTTGCAAAATAAGTCTCGAATTTAACCTAATAAGTCTCGAAACTGTAAATAAGTCTCGAATTTTCAAGAAAAAAAATACAAAGGAAAAGAGTAAGTGGGGGTATTTTGGTCTCACCACCTATTTTGGTGCTATTAAAACAAAACTTATTAATGTGGTACTATTTGCACAAGCCCTCCCCCAAAAAGTGCTATTTAATTTTTAAACCCTTATCTTCAAATAAGCATTTAGGTCATGGTTACAAGAGTCTATACATCGCATATAGGCTTTAAGGACATCGTGGCATAACCGTCGAGGTGAAGCAGGACCTAAAAGATCGCATGGAATGATACATAGACAAGGAAATCCCTTATGAATTTCAAGGTACAATTCTTTTAATTTGAATAGGAGATTCATGATTCGGGGGAAGTAGACTACTCAAAAAATTAACATTTCATTTAATCATTCAACATCACTAGCGAGTGAGGTCCATGACTTCTATATAAACTTTTGTCTCTCCTAAACTAAGTAGACTTGTTTTGGGCTATGGGTGAAGGACGTTAGCATGAAGCTCATGATCTAAAACAAATCGATGAGAGTGAAGGACGTGTGCGTAAAACCTAAAACAGACAATATCAACTTGGCGAGCCAACTCATGTGAGTGAACGAACACATATTTCCAATGATATTGTCCTCGTGTTCCATACCCTGAAATCGTGCCCCAAAATAAACATGACATGTCCCATACCACTGTCATCGAGTTCCAAAACAAGTGGGTCCCATCGACACCCCTTCTATAGCAATCTAGCATGTAAGGAATGTGTTCTGCATGAAAAAAAATATATATATATTTAAGTTTTTGCACCCTTTCAATGCCAATTATTGTCAAAGACCCTAACATGAGGGTTGTTTTGTTTTTTTTTTTTTTTTTTTTAAGTGGTGCTATTGGCTCCCCTCTACTGATCTATTTATGTCCCACTTTTTAAAATTTCGACATAATTATATAAAATTAAATAGTTTTATTATTATTTATTTATTTATTTATTTCTAAAACTATCCTTTTAATTATTTTTAAAACTTAATACATCCCATCTCTTTTTCAAAAAAATAAAAATAAAAATGCACCACATCGCTGATTTCTCTATATAGTTTCCCACCTCCATCCCATGACTTGTTTTTCTTCTTATTTCATAGTGAAACCATCCTTCTTAGATGCGATTTTTTTTTGTTTCCATAGTCTATTGGATTGTTGGTGGTAGATTGGGAGTGTGGTATTGTTTCGTCAAATATTTGGTTTTCTTAGTGCGATTTCATTGTTTTGGTTGTTGTTGGTGTGTGAGGTGCCATTTTCGTCAGGTAGTTCCAGATGCTTAATATCATTCTCAAACAATTTTTCAAAATACTTGATATTATTCTCAGACAATTCTTCTAGATGCTTGATATCATTCTCAGACAATTATTCTAGATACTTGATACCATTCTCTTGTATGTGTGTAAGATACGAATTTTAGGATATAAGAGTTAAGAAAAAAGATTTCAAGAAAACAAATTACCGGTAAATGTGGGGTTAGGAAAAAAAAATACTAAATAATTTAAATAATGGAGCATAAATAGGTCAGCAGAAGGGTGCCAATATCACCACTCTTTTTTATATAAGAGAAGTTTTTATTGAAGGGTATTTTGGTAAGATTAGGCTTTTATTGGTCATAAACGATCACTTTAAAATTTTTACTATTTATTATTTTATTTTTTAAACGAAATGGCTATATATAAATTTTCCCCTAAAGTGGGGCAATATTTCATAATTGTTTCTATTCAAAGCCTATTTACAATGTTTTTCCATAGTTAAATGCTGACACCGGATGTAATTTCACTACTTCCATTGTTAAGAAATTGTTATCCTAAAATGACACCATACACTCCCTTAGATCTTGAAGATATCAAAATTCTTTTTTTTTTTTGTTGTTAATTTTTGAAGCATTACAAGAAATTCTGCTCGGATATATACTCTTATAACGAGAGGAATCTACTCCCACAACATCATAGAAAAAACTCCTCACAAATGCTTGTAAAACGCACATAGTGAGACTCAAACCCACCACCGCTCACATGGTGGAACTCAAACCCACCAACCACTAACATGGAAGGGGAGGTATTACCACCTGTGCTAAAAGGTGATATGCTAATGTAGTGCTCTTTATGCAAAGAAAATTACCCCAATATTTTTATTTTTTTGCCTATATCCTTCTAAACAACAGAACCCTTAAATTTGCTTTCTAACGTAGAATGATGAATAGAATACAAACCACTACATGCCAACACAGTTGGGCAACATAATCGAACATATAATATCATCAGAATCCCACTTGCAACACATTAGCAATGATGTCCAATCTAATATACAACACTTCGAAAAGGATTTGTATCGTTTAATATCTAGTTTATCCTCATTGAAATTTGGTTAACACAATAGATATAACTATATAAGTGAATAAAGTGCTATCTATGTTTACCAATCTATTCCCAGTTCTCACAAGCTGATAATATCTAGTTTATCCTTATTGAAATTTGGTTAACACAATAGATATAAGCGAAAAAAGTGCGATCTATGTTTACCAATCTATTCCCAGTTCTCGTGAATGATAGAGTTTTTCTACGTACAAAATGACCGGAGCAGAGGTAGTAATGTAGCTCTGCATTTGGATCCTTGCCGATGTCTCTGAAAGAAACCAAAGAAACCAACACAACCGTAAACAATAACACATGCACAAATACAAGCCCTTTCATTTCCTTTTTTCCATTTTCTTTCTTTGAAGGAGTATCAAGTAAAGCGAGTAAACTTGGTTAACTTTGAATTAATCTGCCGGTCACTCAAAGCCAAACTAAGTTTTCACTCACACCATCATGACCAAAAACACCCCAATCCAACCTTCAATGTGACAAGTTTAGCACAAAACTGGCTCAACACCAAAGATACTATCAACAGTTTAAGACATTACACTTAAAAGGACCTACTCTTTGTAAAGCTCAAACC
This sequence comes from Acer yangbiense, assembly GCA_008009225.1. Lineage (NCBI taxonomy): Eukaryota > Viridiplantae > Streptophyta > Magnoliopsida > Sapindales > Sapindaceae > Acer > Acer yangbiense. The sequence goes on along the minus strand of CM017773.1, from coordinate 18,230,994 downwards.
AACCCAATCAAATTCAAATAGTTAGGCATTCTCCTCTAGGTTTTTCATTATTGCTGTTTTTCTTATTTAGGACCCTAAAAATAGAAAATTTCAACCGGATATGACTCGATATTCAGCTTCTGACTGAATTGAATTTAATATACCATGAGGACAAAGTAGAAGTTCTTTTTTTTTTTTTATATGTAATTTGAATAACAACTCTTCATTGAAGGAATTATTTAGAAGATTAATATATTTAACAGTAATAATAACTCAAATGAAATTAAAGTAACAAATTACCCATATACAAAGAAATTAAAATAATTTGGGGAACAAAAGAAAAAAAAAAGTAGAGATTTCTCTAAGATTTTATTCCTTAAAATTATAATTTTAAAATGGTTTTGCAGGATGCATATTCTAGATATAGGACATGGGAGATTTAACACCTTTGAAAGTCTGTAACTCTCACTTGATTTTCTTTTTTAAAAAGGAAAATAAAAGATTTAAAAAAAAAAGGTTGATAAAAATCTTTGAAAATGAAAGATATAATTATCCAACAGTAAAAGAAAACCTAAAACGACAAAAAATTATAAAACAGAAAGAAAGAAAGATAAGAGTAAAATGCCACTATATTAGATAGCAGAAACTTGTTAAAAAAAATGATAGCAGAAACAAGTGGATACATAGAGAAGCACTCACCATCTTCATTCAGCTTACTTAACAATTGTGCCCACGTTGGAAGGGCATACATCCCTGCCGCAACGGCTTTTCTAATAGCCCACCCATGATGGGGAGCAAATACTTGAGCATAAGCTTTGGAGGCTGGATCCTTTAAGGAATTACCCCTGCCATTAAGAGAGAAAAAGTAAATCAGTCTACATTATTTTAACCACGTAGTACCAACTACCAATTTGACAACAAGTGAAAATTCATAACTAGTACTTGCTTAATTTGTAGCTTTAAATGGGATATGAAGTAATTACACTGGTAGTTTGATGATATTATTTGGTCATCAGATAGATCATAGATCAACATAATAAACAATAGGTTATGGAATCTTGCAGACTGGGATTAGTAGGTGAACCAGCTATTCAGATCCTCTATCCCTCACAGAATACATCAAATACAATTAAAAAAAAAACAGATGAGATTCCTTAAGTATAAAACATAAGGTCCCTTCATTTTCTACAACTACAGGAAATGCAATTATAATCTATTTCTAGTTTCTCATGTGGCACAAATAAGTTCAGATCAAAAGTGAAGTGGTTGTTCATCACCATTTTCAAAACTTATTAAAATCAACTCAGCTCTTATATCGCTTCTTGTGTCCATTGAACCTCAGTCATTGAACAAGATCTCATATTATGCTATGCTTTAAACTCAACCTCTAAAAACCATTTCCCTAGTCAATATCAATGAGCAACATGAAGACTGAAACTAACAAAGAGCAGCCACCCTGCCCAGATCTGGCCAATATCAAATAGTCCAAGCCGGGTTTCTGGACCCATTGTGACTTCAAACAGAACAAAACATAAATCAAAGACGAGATATTTGCTTCCAGAACCTACCAACCATTGCACAATCAGATTAATTTTGCCCGGTTAATGATGCACTAAATTTTAAATTTTTAACTACAGAAATGCGCTATTTATTCGGAACACATATATTCCATAATTTATCATAACTAATACGTTTTTGGATACCAATCCCCAACTTCAAATGTACCTTCCCTCTTAACCAAAGTCGCATTGAAAAATGACAGAATAAATAATATTTGGAGGGACACCAATGGGCAAAGAGATACACTTCAGAACCACCACCCAAAAAAACAGAGCTACTATTGAAGGAAGGATTTTCATCCTTGTCAATTTGTCATACCTCAACACTAGAAAAATAGAGGACTTATCTCGAACTTCTAGCTCCTTGAAAACCAACAGCCCATTATATACAAGTAAAACATTCTTGATCCTATAAAGCAACTCAAAACACAACATTTACAAATTCCCTTTCTTATAACTAGAACACCTCTACCCCAGATCTGGAAACCTTCATAATATCATATATCTATGATCCATCATAAACTTCTATTAAAGTTCTTTAAATTTATAGCACCTATTGGTGCTTGTTTTCTGTAAGAGGCACCTAGTTAATAACTTGAGTTTAAATATCACATAAAATGTGTTTGTGACAAAAATACCCTTAGACACAAAAAGAACGGGAAATAAGCAGTTGGAGAGAGAAAACAATGACAAAAAACAAGAAGAGAAGAGAGAGAAATCAGATCTTAAAACAGAAACAAAAATAAAATAGATTTGGAAATCAAAACAAAAAGAAGAGAGATTACACTGATATGAAAACAAAAAAGAAAAAGCAAGGAAAACATAACTAAAAGGAGGGGAAAAAAATCAGTATGGGCCAAAGGACGAGACTTAAGTCTTGGCCTTGCCAATACGTCTTGGCAAGGCCAAGACTTAATATTTAATGAGTTTGTTATGTTTTTTATTGTTGTTGCTTTTTTTGATGTGTTATATATAAATATATATATATATATATATATATATATATATATATATATATGTTAAATGGCTACCAAAACACATAGAAACTACATTTAAAGTTTTCAATAATGAGTGTGTTTCCTCAAGCTCTCGATATGAAAGCTTCTCCAATTCATCAACAATAAGATTTTCAACTACCCAAGAAGTGGATGAAGTGTTTTGTTGAAATTTAAAGAAAATTGAGTTTTGTAGAGAGGGGGACATGAGAAAAGGTGAACAATAATGGTGAGAGAAAGAGAAATAAGCAAGAAGATGGGGAAGGTGAACTAGAGGGGCATTTTTATCAATTCACTTAATTTGTGCTAAAAAACTCAAGTTATTAAGTTAGTGACAAGGACAAAAAACAAGGTCCAACTTGTACTAGTTATGCCCATTTTCTCTTTCTAGTTTCTATAAACATACTAAATTACAATCGAAAAAGCACTATTAAACAAGACATACAAGAGAGGCCTACTTGGACTAACATAATTTTCAACAATATCTCCTCACCAAAATTTTAACAATGTTTTATAATAATTATTACTTATGTGACAAGCACTGGCAGGCTTCATAAAATCAATTTTTCCATCTAAGAATTTATAATCCAATTATCGCTTCCTTGAAAAATTTAAGCAAGTACTACAGAAAGTTTGGTATCAGTGGCTATCAAATAGTCCCACAACCTTTTTTGATACCCAAAAATCAATAATCTCAAAACCTACTATGTCTAAATTGATCTCTCCCTTTTTAAAAATGAATCATCTCTTCCATTATACTGCCTTAGACTCTTAGTAACAACATATTTGATCTTTTAAGTCTATGATCAATTTGTTTCTTTTGACCATCTTCTTTTTTTCCCTTTTCTCAAATAGTGGATGCAATCCTGAATTGGATATTAGCATCATTCCATACAGTTGATCTAAAATCAAATAAATATATTTAACGGAACCTGTAATTTTGTCAATCCAAGCCCCACTCATGTTTCAGTTAATTTAGCCAAAAAGAGAAATATGTGAATTTGAAAGACTTAATGTGAATCAATTCGACACACTTAGTTCAAATTTCTGGAAAATCATATGAAAAGAAAAAGATAATGAACCGAAGAAAAAAACTAACCCTGGTTTTGACAGCTAGCAATGAGCAAAAAACTATCACAGTCCATTAAAGAACCTAGCAATATATAGCTTAGAGGACAATTGGATAACAAGTCAAGTCAATTAGTCAACTGCCTCTGAAAATCACCCGAGGCCCCTCAAATTAAAAACTAAAATCACCTGATGAATGAAATTATAAAGTGATGAAATTGAAGTCCGCTAAATTAACAAAGAGGAATCAAGAAAAGGATTTAGATTTTGATATACATACTCTGCAGCTAAGATTTGTTCAAAGAGAACCTTAACCATTTCCAGTCCACGCTTCACTCTCAGAAGGTTTCTAGTGTGACTACCAGGTTTCTTCACACGGTTCTCTTCAATATCCCGATCAAGCATAATTTGTAAAGTCCCAATCGATTTCGATGCCTCTGCAATATCATGAACCTGTTATCATCGATCGATTGGTCAATCAAAACACTAAAAACAGGAAGAAAAAACAAACAAACAAACAAAATAATTTTTTTTTTGCATCAAATCATGATTTTTTTTTAATGACACAAACGCATTCACATCACAAGAAATGACAAGCAATAAGAGCAATTATTCACTGGAACAGCGAAACTTGACATAAACTTTTTACAATTGTCACAAATCCATAATAAAAGAAGAAGAAATTGAAGTCCAGGATTAGATTTACCTTGGCAACATAATCCAGCTCGGCGAACTTGAAGGCGATACCTAGGCAACCAAACAGAGGCGAGACCAGAGAGCAAGCACGAGAGAACGGCGCCACCTCCAAGTCGGCACCCGGTGTCTGCGAATTCACGGTTGCCTCGAGTTCCTTGAACGCATCTGCGATTTTCCTAAGTGGTTTCTCGTTATTTTCTAAGTCCGCCATTGAATGTGATACCTCTCTCTCTCTCCTCGCTTTCTCTTCTCTACACGTCCACTGTCTTATTTTGTTTCTGTTAAAAAAAAAAGTAGTTTTTATTCTGTTACTTTGAATGTTCTTTGATATAGAGCGATGCATCCACGCAACAAAAATGCTTTACTTTAAAAAAAGCCTTACTTTTCACTTTATTTTCGGTTTCGGATCTTAAGTTTTAATAGAATGACATTTTGGCCCCACGAGAAATTGATGTTACAGTGGCTTCCAAGTTCTACCATACTCTTTGAGGGACACTTGTCACCAGTAAGTGAGACAATGGTAACTTGTAAAGTGAGGCGGTAATAGTTTGTGGTAGATCTTGAAGCAACAATGCATCCATAGGGAAATTATAATTAACACCCCTATGTTTACTTATCTATAAATAAGTCATTTTCATTGTAATTAGTGATTAGTCTTGAAATCAATACAGATCTTCATCTGTTAACAGTCAATATCCTCTCTCCCATCCCTCTTTTACTTCATTTGTTAATTATTGCCGACATCTCTCTCATCTCTTTTATTTATTATTATTTCATTTTATTTATAACAAGTTATCAAAACGATTGTATGTAAGTAAAAAGTATCTTTAGGTGAGTGATTTACTTACAACTTGATATTCGTGTATGTAAGTAAAAGGGATCTCCAGGAGAGTGATTTACTTACATTTCATTATTCGTGTTTATATATTTATACGCAATATATGAGACAGGCTTATGCTATGTCACCGGAACCTATAGATCTGAATTTATTTACTATGCTTTTAAATATTTGTATTTATTTATACATAATATATAAGGCTGGCTACAACTATGTCGATAGAGAGTGGCTACGGCTGTGTCAACAGAAAATATGCATAGTTCTAGATTTATTAATTATGCTCTTCAAATATTCGTATTTATTTATACGCAATATATAAGACTGGCTATGGCTGTATCGATAGAGACTGGCTACGGCTGTGTCGACCGAACATATTTATAGTTCTGGAGTTATTTATTTTGCTCTTTAAATATTCATATTTATTTATTTATACGCAATATATAAGACTGATTACGGCTGTGTCGAGAGAGACTGGCTACAACTGTGTCGATAGAACTTATATATAGTTCTGGATTTATTTATTATGCTCTTTAAATATTCGTATTTATTTATATGCAATATATGAGATCGGCTTGACCGATTAACTAAAACTTGAAGTTTCTGAATTTATTATTGTGATATTTAAGTTGGCACGGTTTTACAAACCGATCAAAACCTGGAGTTCTAGATTCAGTGTTATATACATGAATGCCATACTTTATTATTTGGAACCTGGAGTTTCAAATCCATTCAGGATCTGAAGTTTTATGAATTTTATATATGAACTTGTAGTTCATTGTCGAACCGAAAGTTTGAAAAATCAATATAATTTATGATTTTATTTTACCTCATATTTATGAAGTGATATATTTTTATGTAATTCATTTGAGAAAAAGGATATACACATCCCAGCAGGACGTTGTAAGTATCATAAAAGGGATTTAAGATCCTAATATCACGTAAATGGAATTGGAAACAATATTTTATCCATTTCATACAAGATTGATGCTCCTGAAGAAGCAATATCGAGAAAGAAAATGATGGAGCAAGAAATAGAGATAGAGTTGAAACATGGCCTCATACTAACAAAAACAAAAAATATATTAAATAGTGGGGTCCATGATGGTGATGTTTACAATATATATAAAATGGCATTACAAATAATGTCTGTAAGTTCCTCATTTTTGATTGGCTTATTTCGGTGACAAATCATAATTGAGATTTGATATGTAAAGGTAGCTTAGGCGATTAATTGTTGGTGATTAATTTTGGTAAAAATACGATCTGATTGCACTTTCAGCAAATATCAGGCTACTTTATTACAATTTTCCCTTTATTTAAAAATTTCAGATCTTTTTATTCATCTAATTTATTTATAAATTCCTTATTTTACCATTGCAGTCACTTCATTAGATCAAAAGGCATAAGTTCTTCGGTTAGCTTGTTGAAAGAGTCGGAAAGTGTAATTTATTTTATTAATTTAATACAATTTCATTATATTATATAAAATATATATTTTTATATTGTATGCTATTTTTTGTTTTTGCAGGAATGTTTTGAAAAAATTACTGGATTCGTGATAGGATACCCTCACTAGTGTTTGGAGAAAACCATTGAACTAGTATTGCAAGGAGTACATAAAATTAAAGTAAGATTCATAACAAACCTGTTATATTGCAGTCAACACAAAGAACTTATCACTAAAAATAACTGTCTTTGCGCATAATGAATGAAGTGACCTTCTTTCCCATAAAATTGAATGTTTAGTTGAAATTTGTAAGCTGACCAAGTATTTTAATCCTCTGAACTTTGTGGTTGTTGTCTGCTATAAGTTAATAATGCATGTCTGACACAACTATTGACATCTATATATTTGCCTCGCGATTTTACTACTAAAAGACATTGTCTTAAAAATTAGCTTTTTTTTTTTTTTTTTTTTGGGTTTCACAAACCCTAGCGGTCATACTCTTGTGATGTTAAGGCTTGCTTATAGTCTTAACTTTAATCAAGCTATTTAGGATATGACACAGGTAATGCCAAACACCGTAATAGAAAAATAAAAGAGTGATTAGAAATTTAACTTGATTTCTATTTATATCCTTGCTTCGTGGTATATATGGATTTTGGAGGTCAAAAGATAATAGTTTGAAAGTTGGATTGGAAGTTGAGTTGTGGTTATATTTATTATTTCGATAGTCCATGATAGGTTTTAATGCTTAATATTTAACTTTTTGTTTAACAATTTAATATTTAAGTTTTTATATTAGGTGAATGAAGTGCTAAAATCTGTTAGTGAGTTGATGTCATAATTGGTGCATTTAGAATTCACGTTCATCAACAAGTACAAATCAATAAATATAAGATTTTTTTTTTCTTCAACTCGAATTGTGATATTACTATTTAATTGGTGGAATGCTTATTAAGGGAATAGGTGGGAATAACACCAAATGAGTTTAGTTTTGTGAGAATATCACCAAGTTATTAATTCAATGTTTTTTAGCACCAAAGTATGTGATGAGACTAAAATACCCTCACTTATTCTTTTACTTTTCTTTTTACTCTTTAAATCTCTCTCTCTCTCTCCTCGGTTTTTTTTTTAAAGACCTCCATTGGAGGTCGAAATGACCTCGACCTCCATTGGTGGTCGATGAAGAAGAAGATAAAAAAAATAAAAAAACCTGGAAATAAGTCTCGCAATAAGTCTCGGGTAGGTTACCTGAGACTTATTTCCAACTACCCGAGACTTATTGCCAGATACACGAGACTTATTGCTACCCGAGACTTATTGCCAAGACTTATTTCTAGATTATTATTTTTTTAACGAAGGTCGTTTCGACGACCTCTAATGGAGTCGACCGTTTTGACGACCTCCATTGGAAGTCATTTTGACCTCCATTGGAGGTTTGTTCGACCTCCATTAATTGATCGATGGAGGTCTTTGAAATAGAAAAACAAAGGGAGAGAGAGAGAGAGAGATTTAAAAAGTAAAAGAATTGGTGCTAGTAGGGGCAATTTTGGTAGATTCCATTAATTGGTGATATTTCTATAAAACTTATTAACTAGATGACTTTTCTACTAATGGCTTTGGAAAGAGTGCCATAAAAAACAAAATTGAATGGCAGAAGGTTTATTCAAGATTTGATGCGGCTGCTTATGTAAAAGTAAAAACAGAGTTGGATAAAGCTTCTGCAAGAGTAATATTTATGATAAATGTTTTTGAATCTTAATTTTTTGTTTTAAGCGATTTTAATTTTTTGTAGAAGTATTAAAAGAAACAAATAAACAAACTAATCTACAAAGTCTTCCGGCACTAGCTTTTCCACATATTGTGGATAGCTTTAAAGTCAAAAAGTATACTGTACTTAGAAAGCGAATGAGCAACAGCGTTTGCTACGAGGCACAGACAAAACAGCTTTAACAACAAGTCCACGATGGGGACGTTCGTGGAATTGAGCAAAAAGGTGTAATATTTTATTTATTTATTTAATTTTATTGCAGAGACGGTTGTTCCGGGACGAGGCTGATTCGATCATGTGAACATTTGACAAATATCTTTGCTTCTTAGGTTGAGTTGCCGTGATATTGCATGGATTGACATTGATGCGGACAATTTGAGATATTTTCATTAACTTATATATATTGATAGGAATACAAAAACTGGAATATAGATCCAGGACATGATTATATGATTACAACAATAATTGGGACCTATCGAGAATCGACTTCCAAATGCAGTCTAGACTGAAGCTCCCACGGACGGGGAGAGATAACCCACACAAAAGAGGGACAACCACCCACACAAAGTGGGACAACACCCATGTTTTTAAATGGGTCAAGGAAAATTTACATAATTCTATGCATACACTAGGTCTTGAATCTTGGTGGTGGGGGTTCCCAAAGGAAGGCCCACCACTATGGTAAGGGACCATGTGTATTAACTTAGGGCCCGTCCTGCAAGCTGTTTTTTGTTTTTGTTTTTCGAAAAGAAAAATGAAAATGAAAACAGTGTTTTTGATTTCATTTTTGAATTCCGAATACGCGTCTGGTAGCATTTACTGGAATCCGTATTTTGAAAATAAAAACGGAAAAAACGCGTCTGGTAGGAAAATCGAAAACTTTCGAAAATTGAAATATCAATTTTTAATTTTTGTTTAATATTATAACAATTACAAATTAATTAATAAAAAAACATTTTTTAATTTAATTTAGGGTTACCAGATTTAACAGTTGAAGAGACATGAAGAAGAAGAAGACCGAGACCCAGATCGGCGGCGGACCCAGAGAGGAAGAAGAAGAAGACCGATCAACCCAGATCGGTGGCGGAAGGAAGATGAAGAAGAAGAAGAAGAAGAAGAACGATCGACCCAGATCGGCGGCGGAAGGAAGAAGAAGAAGACCGATCTAGTCTGTATCTCGGCGTGAAGAGGAAGAAGAGGAAGAGGAAGAGGAAGAGGAAGAGGAAGAGGAAGAAGAAGAAGAAGAAGACCGATCTGGTCTGCATCTCGGCGGGAAGAGGAAGAAGAAGAAGAAGAAGAACATCTCGGCGGGAAAAAGAAGGGAGAAGAAGGAGGAAGAAGAAGAAGGAAGAAGAAGTCAGTAAAAAAAAAAAATTTATTAAAATAAAATATATATTAATGATATGGGACCCACAACATTTGGAAAACAAAACCAAAAACAAAAACAAAAACGAAAACAGTTTTTTTTTGTATTTCAAAATTTCCACTTTTAACACTTGGTTTTGTTTTTGGTTTTGTTTTTGTTTTTGATTTCTGAAAATAAAATGAAAAACGGTTTACAGGACAAGAATTCGAAATCATTTTTGGAAAATAAAAACAAAAACAGCTGAAAACAGCCTGCAGGACGGGGGCTTATATATTATAAGATATTCACAGGAACACACGTTAGTGCCCATGCAAACCCATATTCTAAGCTACTGGTCAATGTGGCCACTTGGGCCGTGATTTTTGAGTGCAGTGCCAGTCTGAAGAGCCACACAATTCAGCCCAACATACTACATGAAGTAGGTCCTGCCTTGACACTGTCCAATAATTCTCAGATGATGTCGTTTCGTGTTTGTACGAAATCCTGCTGTACTGTGTCGGGTCGTGACTACTCACAAGAAGTAAATAATTTATTTATTTTTAAGGAAAGAATTTAATTTTTTTTTTAAAAGGAAAGAAATTATTTCTATTATAAGGGCGTTTTTACTAATCAGGAATCATAACGATGGAAAATGAACTTAATTACTTATTTGTAATTCCTTTATTTACAAAAATCATTTGGGACTTGAGAATCAGATTACATGTGTCCCACATACAAATCATGAATTAAGTTACTGTTATTAAGGAGAAAATGAACTTAATTACTGATTTGTGATTCCTTTCATCAGCCTAGATGTTCTCTCAAATCTCCTTTCAATATCAACCTTGTTTATCTTTTCACTTGCTCTTGCACTGCTAGTAAGGAGATACTATGTCACCGGCAAGACTTCCAATTCTGACCGAAACAAGCTCTTTGTTTGTTTGGCAGTGATCATCAGACCCTCCACAGTTACGGCAGTTTACTGGGCGGTTGGGGAGGGAAACGGGTGGGTCAGACATGTAGTGACAGTTTCGATTTGGTTCTTGGCTACACTGGGGCTACAATTTAGTGTGAAGCAAGCAAGGAAGCCTGAAATGTCGAGAGTTCCAGTACTTCCATGGTTACCATCAGCTTTCCTTGCTACTAATGGTTTCATCATGGGTTCGATCGACCAACCACCGTTTGTCAGATTTACTGTGGACACTTCTGCTGTTCGTATACTACTTGTTTGTGGCGCTTCATGCTTCGTATAAAGAACAGCAAATGCATCCCGTGCTTCGAACATTGAGGCAGGCGTTGCTCAATAATGCAATTTGCAGTAAGTTAAAAAGTTCTTAATTAAAGTTAAACGTCCTGTAGACAAGAAATCTGGAGATCTTTCAGACATTTTCTCCCTGGATAATTATAATAGTGATGACAAATCTTCTTACTTTTTTTGTGGATTAGACAAGAAATTCTTCACTATTTCTCTGCCCCAACACTATATCAAAGGGAAATTTTCATTCTAGAGTGAATATAAGAACCCTACATAATTTACTGCCGATGTTCAAGTGGTTAAGGCTCCATCTAAATACAACAAATGAATCCACACCCTCACAAGCAAATACAATAAAAAGAAAATTACACGAATAAGTATAACATTATCATTGATGTTATGATGTACAATAATAATTGTGTAAAACCAACCCTTTTGTACAGAACACTGCACACCACAATATTTCTATCTAAAAAAAGATATAATAAATCAACATGGCAATAACACCCAAATTGGCAAGATAAAAACAAATATAGCCAAACGAAAATTGGGACGAGGAGAGAGGATGCCATCCATCAAAACTAAACCTTTACTTTTCTTAACCTAAGTTATGTTTCTATTTTGAGGAGAGAATTTAGGGATGTACTATTGAATCGCTGAGCAAGGCCTCGGATCACAAGGACTATAACATCACGCTGATGCCGGGAGTGGACCATCAAGTCTACTTCATTCTCACTGTCCACTACAATCCTGAACCGACGTTGGTCATTTCGAAATAGCTCCACCTGTTAAATCACAATCATGGCCATGGAACTTCATGAGTTTACGAACACTAATATAAAATTTTAAAAGAGTGTTCAAAGATGTCAATATCCCCAAAGATTCCCTCACGTATTATGCTTATCTCAATTGTTGTTTTTCTTATTATCTCCGGCCAAATCATTCTAGACACACTGAACCACAGCTCGTGCTGCGACTGAAGTGATGCTTTTTAGCTTGATTCCCATTTTGGTTAGACTTCTATATAATTCTTTAACAGATAAAATTAGGGAATATCATTCCTTCAAAGAAACAAGACTTGGCCTATATCTGATCTCACAAATCATAATAGCATTATTCACCAAATATGACTAAAGCCTGAAGGTAACACTTAATTATGTTTAGTTTTGATATCTCTTCGTTCCTTTTCTTTTTTCTTTTCACTTTGCTTATGTGTGTCGGTTGTTGGTAAGGGGCAACCAAATTTTACTAAATAACTAACGGAAGAGACTTTTTAAATATAACAAAAAATCTAGGATGTTTGAAAGGAACCTACATGAAAAGGAGGTGCAAAACTTCCGCGAACTTCTGTAGTTGGAAAAGAAGTCTTGGAACCTGGCTTTATAACCTTTACTCTTTTTCTATTAATTTCCAGAATTCTTCTCTCAAGACTGCCCTCTCCAGGAACCTGCAAAATTAGCTAGTGTTGAGATTAATAAGTGTGAAAATATAACTTTTGTGGTCATTTCAACACTACGTTTATATTTACAACAAGAGAGAATAAGCAATATAGACCTTTTTTGGAGACCGGTCCTTGTCACACAATACCTATGTCAAATTAACAAAGTAGTGAATCTTTGGAGAACAATCATATAAAATAGAGCTATCTTTAAGTAATATATGAATAAATGTCTATGTTCTGTGTACCTAATTTAACATTAACATCCTTTGGGTTATGATCAGCCTTACAACCCAAAAGACTAGCCTATTGGTTGTGGCATTCATTGATATATACACCTTCCTCTTATATTTTTCAATGTGGGATTCATCCCCATCTTTTTTCTCAAGCTTCACATGTGGGTGTGATCTCTAACACTTAAAAATTTTCTTTAAAACAAAAAAATATTTGTTTACACATGAAAAATACCAGAGGACCAACAGCATTTCTACTAAGCCTTACAAAATCCTAATTACAGAAACCCCATTGACTGTCCCTGCTACAAGTATGAATTGATGTTTTATATACATGAGGCATCTTTTGTAAAGTGTGTTTTTGCATATAATTGTTAAGGGAAGATGGAGATTATTTCTGCTTTTAAGGTAACTCGGAAAATTAAGCTATAAAAATCAACATATAACTTGGGATATAACCAGACCTCAAATTTCACAGCTCCAAGATCAAGCTTCTGCTTTACTTCCTTCAGAACATCAGGCTCTGCAAGTTGAAGAATATCCAAAAATAAACAAAAAAGGTGGTCTGACAGAAGTACAATAACATCTTAGTAATTCATCTTTGTTACAGGATAAACAATTCAACCCGACTCTCGGGTCCAGTCACAAGTTGATTCCACCTCAATCTCATTTCTAAACACATTACCCGTATCAGCTAGTTAACGTCATCAACTTAGTAATTATTTAAACAGATGTGAATTGTTCCTTAACTTCCCATATTTCAGTGACATAGATAAATGTGAGGCACAGCCTTAGCATCATTATAGGATTTTATTTAACTTAGAATGAATATTTAATTCTAATGGTTGAAAGAAAAATAGTGATTACTTTCTTGTACTAAATAAAATCCTACTATTGGATAACATACATATATATATATTAGGGATTTGCTTGCTTTACACAGTGCTGATTATCCACCAGAATGAAGTATGAAAATAGTTTCAGATGTATTAGTACGAGGTGCACAATGTCAAAGTTTTTGACGTTGTCCTAAATTTAATGGAGCACCAAAAACAATTGTTGCCATAAAGTCAAGTCTAAGATTCCAAAATACACACTTAACCAAATCCTCACAATTCCTAGACATTTTACTACCTTTACTTTTTTAATGATGCCTTTTCAGTATGATATATTTTACTGGAAATATATAACAAAACTTTGTGAAGAAAAATGAAAAAGCACAATTACAACGACTCGACATTTTATGCACCGTCCAGAAAGAAAAAAAAAATTACATGATTACTTATTTGATCAGAAATTGATAATTCCTTTTTTACACGATTACTGAATACTAAACTAATATGCTCATTTAAGAATAATATAGAGATAATTAACATTTGAAGAATAAATGTAGCTAAGTAATATTACTCAAAAGAAACTATCTGTATGCTCATCAAGGAATATTATAGAGATTAAGTAATATTACTCAAAAGAAACTATCTGTATGCTCATCAAGGAATATTATAGAGATTAGAATGGATAATAATTCTCCCAAGTAATCAATAATAGATTAGAATGGAAAACAATAGAATTGTAAGGAGACAGTATTCCACATTACCAACTGCTATTGGATCTGTGGATGCTGATACAGGTTGTCCCTCAACACCATCCTCTCTTATGGGAGTATAAATAGCCACCAGCCGGTATCCCACATCATCAACATAAGCTTCATACATCCTCCCTGTCTCTCCTGCCACATGAAAATTAACCTGTTGGAATCTAATATATAATAAATCTGGCAACCTTAAAAAATGTGAACCATTTCAACAGCAACATTATATTCAGTAAGAAAACCTTTCACACCATAGAAGAAAAAGGATTTTGCCATTTTGGTATTCATATTTGCTAAAGAAGATATCTCTAATGGGAAGAGAGAGAGAGAGAGACTATTAGGAAAAACAACTGTCTGCACATCAACAGCAAATCTTTTAAATTATGGTTGAGGCACCCTTACTGTCATGACTTAGACTGAAAACAAATGCTCTATTTCCAGAACCAATCCAGTATTTAGAAATTAGTAGGTGCAAATTAAAAAAGTTGCTGTTTATGTCATAGTCCAAAGCTATGGGAAAAATTGCAGTTTTCCTTTTCTTTGTGATTATAGATGAACCAACAGATCCCATAGTCCAACAAGGCTCACGAAAGAAAATTTAGAAGTTTGCATGAATGATTCTGGTGTGAAATGTACGAGCATTCTCATGATGTCCTTCAAGTTGCAACCAATTAACATGATACATACATTTACAGGCTCAATTAGATACAAAAACATATAATTGAAAAGGAGGATATTTAATCAGCTCTTGTTAAAAGCACAAATACAGTTGTAATAAGTTTTTTATCTGCAAGAAACACCTTAACAAGTTCTGGGTACACATTAATATAATCCTATTTAATTAAGGAATAAACTTTAAAATTATAGATGATAGCATAGAAAAGGGTGGGGGGAGCAGAGAGGATAGGAGAATCTTAGGCCCAATAGTTGACAAGTTCATTATAGGCTTATTTTATTTATACAGTAGGCACAACAATTTACAATCCCTTGTTAATTTCACAAAGATGATCTAATTGATACAGAGCTGTAGTAAAGAGAATAAAGAAAACACTTACAGATCAAGATGGACTTAAGATTATAAACTTATTTGAAAAGGAAGAATTTTGAGCATTTGAACTACCTTGTATGGAGATAAGATCAGGACTTCCAACCATTGATCTAAGCCATTGAATTCTACTTTTTCCTTCCTTTCCCCCACTATAAATTCCACGGACAGCATATAGGTTGGTGTGAAATCCCCTCCCCTCAATCTCCAGCTTATCAATTTTAGGAATCCCTGGAGATTAATGAAACATCAATGTCATTCAACATTTGTTCATTGAGAAACAACATAGTCGGAAGATTCTAGCATCAACCCATATAATAATGAAAATAAAGAAAAGAAGTTTAAATCTACATCAACCAAAAGTAGGGCCTGAAGCCTCATGAAAGTCACTAAGAATATTAATCAAAACAAGTCATGATCACAGTAATAAAAGTAAAAGCAAGTTTCTAATACAAGAACTGAAAATCTTTACAAGTCAGATTATTCCGACAATTAGCAAAACAGGAACATATTAGAAAATGATTGGATAGGAACATGATCTACTTGGCCAAATTGCTTGAGCTGCATCAGGAATGACCAAAACAAGAACATTTGTGCATCCATATAATTAACTGTGTTCAACTCAAGCAGAAACACTCATTCAACACTAAAATAAAACCAATTTACTGAAACATAATCAAGACCATTTGATTTTGGAAATTAGTCCAACGGGAAGGAAAGGTAAACCATGTCGGAAAATTAAGTAAGAGAGTTCTTAGTTCAAGTGATTGCAATTGAAATGCAAATAACCTGGCAATACAGGAGCAGTCTCAGCATATGCCGGTTCGCTGGACCTTCCAAAAACATCATTCACAATACATTCACATCTAAGGCAACGACCAATATCCTCAAACCGCACTTTGTATGAGCAGGAGCGCTGTGCAGGTAAAACTTCAAAAGACTTCCCATCACCCCCTTCAGATAAGCAGAACCTGCAGCATCCCTTGTATCACATATTAGGATCCAAGAGAAGCAATTACTGAAAGAACATGTCACAGTTACAATGCAAGATTCAGGATACCCCATGACTTTATAACTTTACGAGGATATTTTCAAAGCATTAAACAATTGTCTCAGAGTTTTATTCAAGAAAAAGACAATAATAATAATAATAATGAGAAATGGGCCCAATAATATAAACTAGCATTCCAATTATCTTCATAATAATTGTATGTATCACTAGGAAAACAGTATTGTATTATTTTAATAAATTCCTCATAGAAGCAGCATTAACTAGACAGGTTTCCACAGCAAAGAATTTTAAAATCCAAAATAATTAGCTTCTTACACCAATTGCAACCTTTACAGGTTAGCAATGTCTGAAAATTAACTCTCCTTGCAAACTTCAAATTTTTGAAACATTACTGCAATGTATGGAGATGAGACTAACAGGTGTTTGCAACACCGACTGAGACCATGCTGTAAATTGAAAGGATGCAGCACTATACCACTGATATCGCACATCTTTCTTGTATTTGCTCCAAACACATTGTTGAATTTCACTCTTTGGGATAACTTCAACAGCAGTGAGCACATCTCCTTCCATTGCCTTTCCAGTGAGAGCAAGCATCTCCACTTTCGGAAGCTCTGTAGAACAGTGCAATATCCAGTTCAGATAAAATAAAACTTCATCACACTTCTATATACAAGACAAAATATAAATACTGTATGTTGTTAAATGATTAAATGAATCCAATAAACTAGATACAAGAAGTTCTAGTAGGGTGTCTTTCTCCGGTTCAAGCTTTAACATGCAGGTTCCAAAATACACACATGTAAACTGAGGATACAATAGGTGAGGGTAATGGGTAATAAGCACCAGAAAATCAAAATAATCAAGGAAAAAAGCTAGAAAAAGTTTCAAAATACATAATTCACTAAGAGGGCTCCAAGCAAGCATTGCAGCCATTCATTTGTCAGTCTTCTAAGTAAGCAAACACAAAAAAATTATCAAGGTTCAACATATAAATAATGACTTTTTAACAAGTTTGGCAGGCTGTTATTGACAAAGGTATAAGCAAGACTCAACATATAAATTTTAAACCTGTACCAACATTATTTTACTGCAAAAAATAATGACATCAGCAATCTAAAGGTAAAGTTTGAATAATTCAAGAGAAAAAAAGGGGGTTCTACCGTGATTTTAATGACACAAAACGTCACAAATACCGGTACAAACTTTTTTACTAATTTAACGACTAGTATTAACTACGCAATCTTTAAAAATGATTACAAATGGTCTTTTCTTATCATCCTATTTCTAATTAGTTGGGAGAGACGGGGGAGGGAGAGGGGAGTGGAGGCAGGTCACAGGTGTATGTATGACATAAATCAATCAAGCTAATTGTGCACTGATGTCATCCTCCCTTTACTATAAACTCTATTTCTTTTGCATTCCATAAAAAACATCACTATGAAATCAAAGTTCTGAGCATTTTCAGTTAGCAGAAGATATGCAAGCAATAACCCAGACCAGCTAGATGAAGTAATACAGATAAATAGAAAAGTCTTGAGGATACAAATCCAGTGCGTAGGAGGCTCAGACAATGTAGCTCAATAAAATTATCAAATAATGTTAGCTCACATGGTTAAAGCACTACTTCTTTCAATTGGATAACTTACCCGGGAGAATAATGTCAGTAGGCTCAGACGATCTGAGTTCTCCTACAAACGAATCTGAACGGACAGGTGTGTACCTAAGACATATGAGCATGTTCATTAGAATGGATACACCAATAGAGATTTAGCACTAAAATTTCTCATGCTTAAAATGAAGTTGGAAAAAAAAAATTAACAAGTCCATAGAACATGAAAAATAAGTCATTGGAAGCAGGAGGAAATTTCAAGCTGTTTGCTTCAAAAGATGAGTAGGTCTTGTTATCAATAATTTTAAGCAACTGTGGGTAAACTAATTTACCAAACAATAACAAGACCGGATATCACTTTTGCAGTGAGTGCAGATAATACATGCAAAATTCAAGGAATATCCATAGGGAAGCTGTGTGCAGGATCCTCACATATCTTAAGAAAACAGATGAAATGGGAGTTCTCTATAACAAAGGTGTCAACTTGAACATTGTGAGCTACTCTGATGCTGAATTGGTTGATTCTAAAGCAGACAAGAGATCCATAGATGGCTATTGTACCTTTCTAGAATCTAGGGGTAATCTAGTGACTTGGAGAAGCACAGTGCAAAATGTGGTAGCAAGATCTAGTACCGAGGCAGAGTACCATGCAATGGCCCATACTGCTTGTAAATTGTAATGGTTAAAACATTTGCTAAAAGAGTTAAATGTGGAAGTTCAAAGTTGACCATGTATTGTGATAACCAAACTGCAATATACATTGCTTGCAATCCAATTTTTCATAAGCGAACTAAGCATATCGAGGTGCACTGTCACTTTATATGAGAGAGTGTATGCTTAAGAAGAAAAGAATTCTAGTCTTAACAATGAAAAGCTCTCTCAAAAATAAAATAACACAAAAAATATTGAAGGTGCTTGGGAGCATACTTTTGAAAAACATTAAATTGTAAAAGTAAAAGAGATAAAGACCGAAATATTACCCGAACAATAAACGGCAATTGTAATCTTCATCTTTAACTTCATAAGTTCTAGAGTTAGCACCGTTAATAAGAGAAATATTTCCATCATTGGTTTCTCTGTACCAGCTAAAGAGGCTTGTTCCCTCGTATCCACCAAAATATTCACCTTCTCCGGTATATATACCCGATGAAAGTTCCTTCACGCGAACATGAGAAACTACCGGAAGAGCTGTTACATTTTTTATCCATTGTTAAGGAACAAGATTCAACAGAACTAAAAAGGTGAACAAAACTAAAGTATAACACATGCTACCACCTCACAGCGGCATTGCTCAAACTAAATTAAAGAAGCACACACGCTACCATTATAGCCTCTAAACATCAAATTTACACATGCCCAGATGGAAACTACAAAACAAGGTTTACCATTGCTTGACTATCGTTATACAGACATAATATGTATTTAAAAGCGTTAGAAAGATAGGTCCATAGGTTGTCCAATATTGAACAAAGACAAATTTTCAACTATTAAGCAAGACTAACAACCATATCTACACATCTGTCAAACAAACAAACAAACAAACAAACAAAAAAACCATATCTGTACCTGGGGTAACTGGAGAGTCAGAAATTGCAACTAATGGCCTTCCACATCTGCCGTCTGCACGAGTAGGCAGCCAATACAAGGCCAAATAACCCCCCACATCTTCAAGTGACGAAGTATATGTTCTGCCAGAGACAATATTCATAGATTCATATTTTATAGATCAAGACAAATTCAGAGATCCTGGAATCAGCAAAATATATCAGAACTTACAATGTTTTACCACAAATAAGAACATCTTCATCGGCATTACATATATCCATCAATGCAGATTCTTGTAGCTTATTCTTTGTTCTGTACCAAATAAACTCTCCATCACCTTCCTGTCCACCAAAATACTTCTTCTGTGGGATAACTTCCTCATCCTCACAGCAAGCAGGAATTACAAGGTCCAAACCAACCGGATCGGCTGTTGAAACATACACAGAGATAGAATTGCTTACAAGCACATAACTTAAGTGTCATAGAAATATTAACATATTAAACCAAATGTAAAAACAGTTAAATATGAATGACGCCAGTAATTATTGGAAAAAAATAATAATAATAATCGAGAAGGCAAAGCCAATGATCCGATTAAAAAAGCAACTCAGAAGGGTAATAAGATTTAACATTTAATTCAGTGTTCCCCAATTACTCCAGAAGTCATCTAGGAAGATGGGATTCCAAAAGGATACTTATCAGACAAAAATCTAATCAATGTACATTATTTATTTTAGTTACCAAACATGCATAAGCTGCCGCAGGCATCTAGTTTAGAATTTACATAGCTTTAGATGGTTGCTACATTCATCATTTGAGAAACTGCTCATCAGACGGAGAACCTTTTCAGAGAAAATAGTAACATTTCACTGTGCACAAACATTATTTTTACAAAGTTTTATCCATCAAGACAACAACACCCTCTATGCCAAAAATGTGCAACCAAAACAACCATCCAAGCTTTTAATGTGCTTAAATCCTATTGTTAGGTCATTTCCTAACAATTTAAGCTTTTGAGTTTGTTGGTTACTAATACAAGCAATGATAACCTTTGAAAGAAATAAAACCAGATTGCCCAACAGTTTCAGCAACCTCAGCTCTTGAATTTGTAAAATAAAGAATTTATAAAATTAGATGTGTTAGTAACCAACGGACCCAAAAGTGTAAGCCGATAGAGTGATAGAAAAGGGTCTAACAATAGTATTTAAGGATTGTAACACACCCCCACATGCAAGACCAACAGGTTTGCCATATGGCTCAAGCCCAAACACATTCAAATTCCAAAACAAACGAAATTTAATCACGTGGGAGGACTCGAACTCAAGACTCCCTTGTATAACAAGGTTCTGAAACCATGTGAGTAACCAACTGACCCAAAAGTGTAAGTTCATAGAAAAGGGTCCAACAGTAGTATTTATTTTAAGCACTCTAACAAGATGCTTTTCTTTCGCAAAAACGCCACAAAAGTTTCCATCTCATGGTGCACTATTGTCTATTGCCATAAGAAATAAAAAGACTATTATTGACACGACCCTTAAAGCAACTACAATTACTTAACAGTCCCATTTACATCTTCAAAATTTCATCCCAATAAATCCACCTCTCTCTAAGTAAGTGTTCCAACAGAACCAAGTGTATGTTTAAATTTATTATCAATGTACAACTCACCAGGAGCAATCATATCGGAAACAATGGTTTTAGGACTCCCTTTCATTCCATCTTTGCGCACAGGAGAATAAACGAGTTCAATTTGTCTCCCCACATCCTCAAAATTCAAATCCAAGAACTCTGATAAGTTAAGGTTTTAAACAAGTCATCATCTAATTGCAAATGGATATGAATTATAAATCAAATATAACAGAATGAAACTCACCCTCAGTACTGCGTCTCTCCTTGATGCCATTACTTTTCACTCTAAACCATTCATAGGAGCAATTTCCTCTTTCCCTAAAACACAAAGGATACTTTAATGTCATGATAACAGTTGCATGAAGAAGGCCAGAAACATAAATCCTAATCAAACATTATAGAAATTCATGAAAACTCTCACCCTCCATTGTATGTAGCAACAAAGCTTAAACGTTGTCCTTCAATCATCGATCCAAGAAACTCTAAGGACTGGCAAGTTGGAGGACCTGCATCATGAAACAAACTTCAAGTCAAATGCAACATCTATTTTACATAAAGCACGCTCCTGGTTTCTTTCTGGAATTATCATTTCTCAAACCAAGACATTGTACCGCCGAAGAACACCCACCCCAAAAAAAAGAATAAAAAAAGATTAAGAATGTTCCTAAAGCACCAAAATAAGAGAAAAACAAAACCTCAATTATCTGATAAATTAAACAAACCAATAAAAAAAAAAAACTATACCAGGTATGATAGGTCCGATTTGTTCAGAAAGAACTATAGAGCCTCGAGCCCAATCACTTCTTACCGGCTCACATGACACTGAAAGAAAGAAGCCAATGTCCTCCAACGAGAGCAGATATGATGAGGCAGTGGCACCTCTAATTTCACTTTGTGTTCCATCTGAACTTGTCTGCATATGTAATTCTTCGATTAATTAAAACATAGTAGTAGCCAACACTTCAAAAAACAAGAAGTGAATTAATTTTTTTAACGAACAGATTCTAAACATTTGTCATTTCCTTATATTTGAAATGCCAACTATGACAGCAATTGAAGCTGCAATCCTTTAGTAACACTGTTAAATACGAACTGCAGTCGATTTAATCATGGCTCCACAAGAAAAGCTACAAGGAAAAGTTAAAGTTAAGTACCTGGAACCAGCGAAAAATTGAATCTCCCTCTTCACCACCCCAATACTTCTTGTCGATACCTAGAATAGTCCCTTCAACTGATGTTCCAACTATTTGCAAAGAGAGCAATCTCGGGCTCCCTAATCACCAGCCAGCACTCAGCAAAAGATATGTATAACAAAACGAGAAAAATACATAATAACCCACAGACAAGGACATGCACACAGTCATTTTAAGGAAAAAAGCAAAGTTCGTAAAGACCTAGTCTGATTTTTCTATTATCATAGATATTTCCAGATAAGCATCTAACCAGTGTACATCACATACTCCCTTTAAATATAAGGTAAATATAAATATAACTTAGGCATCAGCATTAAGCAATTATCCAGCTCCATTGGATCAAATTCTTAAAACTAAAAATACCCATCACAGCTGAAGTAATATGCCCTTAAAATGCCAGAACTGCTGGAACTACAATAGGGTACTGAATACTTCAAGTATTTTGACTGAATTGGGATATAATCACACTTCAATGCTAAGGCACAAACTTCTATCAACTGTTTCTTTCAAGATTGATGTCTGCACTAAGAAATATCATTGTCCTTTGGTTTCATACAGTGCATTGTGGAAATTTAACTAATTGCTTTCCACATCTTGAAAAATTCATTCCACCAAATTCTTGCATGCATCATAATTTTGAGGAAAAAGAAATAAGAATGTTCGAATTTATTTAATATCTGCAAACAGATTCAAGACATCAAAATATAAAATTACCGGGACGAACGCGCTCCTGCCCCATGCAAGTTCTTGGCTCCCCTACAATTCCATCATCACGCACCGGGATGCACTGGAAGGAGATGAATTTACCAATTGCATCTTTGTTAATACGATACTGAAGAAGTCCTGAGACCTCAGGTGTCAGTGTACCAGAGTCAGTTTCAACCTGCAGATTCCCAAAAGGTTACAGGTTAATATGAGAATAAGTTTTTTGTTTCAACTGCTTATGTATGATTTGAAGTAATTTAGATATCTTCAAAATATTTATGTAGAGAACCCACACGTGAAGCTAGAGACGATGGGAATGATCCCACTTTGTAAACATAATATGCAAGATAAAGGTATATATATCAATGGAGGCTGCACCCAATAGGCTTGTCTTATGGATTACAAGGCTATCCACCAATATAAATATATAAACCACTTCTCCTAAACACAAAAGAAATAACTAAGCATGGAAATTTAACAACTTGTGTTGATATTCATTTTGAAAGGTGAGGCAATTTGAACCTAATCGTACAAGCAAGGTGCTTGCATCAAGGAATAAAGCATAAGACTCGTGATTTTCCTTTTAATTTTGAAAATAAATGGTATGGAGACAGTACTGAAAGTAGTGCCACTTGATTGTCGAGACAGCAGCAGGTAGAATTATGTAATCAAGCCCCTACAAGATGAATTATCTTATTTAAAAAATAATAAATAAATGAATAAAAATGATAGTACTGAACAAGAGGTTTACAAAAGGAGAGAGAAAGCTGTCCTTAACAGAAAGGAAGGAAACATCTCCCAAATGACAAAAATCCTGCTTTTTATTAGGACTTTTGTAGGGCTTCATTACAGACGTATTTTTTGTACTATATCAATAAAGTCATCAAATATGGGAGTAGTTTAGATGCATGGTTTAAAGTCATCTAATATGGGAGTAGTTTAGATGCATGGTTTTCTTATAGCAATTTTACGCAATATATTGCTTTTTTTTTCCCTTTCTTACAGTAATTTTCCACAATGTGCTTCTAGCAAACTAGTATTGTAATTTGTAAAACAAAAGATTTGCAACAGTCAACAAGTTCAGACAAATAAAACAAGTCAATCGAACGAAAATTAGTACCCCATCTAACAACCATCACAACTAAGATCTACAAAAGGGAACGTGTTAACATTCATTTAGCCCCATTTTGAAGCCAACTGAAGGATTCCGGTTCAAGCAGGTGAGATACATATTCATATACAACATTTTCTGGGCAGATCAATGTGCTTCTAGCAAACTAGCATAGTAAAACAAAAGATTAGCAACAGCCAACAAGTTTAGACAAAGAAAACAAGTCAACCGAACGAAAATTAGTACCCCATCTAACAACCATCACAACTAGGATCTACAGATGGGAACATGTTAACATTCATTTTGCCCCATTTTGAAGCCAACTGAAGGATTCAGGTTCAAGCAGGTGAGATACATATTCATATACAACATTTTCTGGGCAGATAGAACTGTTTAGGACATTCAACTTGTGAAAATTAAATCTTAAACAATGTAACAATGTGGCATATCATCATGATATGCAGTGCATAGACAAGTATTATACCTCATGAAGATACCAGTTGTATATACTTTTCCCTTCATGACCACCTATGTAGCCATATGATGCAGTCAATATTCCACCTTCAGTACAATCACCCGTAATTGATAAGAAATTTAGGCTTGGGGGAAGAGCTGCAACAATAAAGTAATATGAATTATTGAAGCGAATTGTCTTAAAAACCGCCACCATATAATGAAAAAAAAAAAAGAGAAGCTAATTTGGATCTAGCGGTCATCAACATGGTATCACAACCAAGTTTTACCAAGAGTTCTTGGGTTCCCACCACATGAGTAAACGTGTGAGACAGGAAAGTGCTCCGATTTAGATTTAAACCACATAAAGGAAGATTATTTGACCAAACTATATACGTCCAAAAGAAAGAGTGTAAAGAATCACTAACTCAAATTGAAAAAAGATGAGTAATATATAAAGATAAATCCAGAGACAAAAGGAAAAAACTATGTTTCAAAAAAGGGTACTTTTTTAACAGATGTTACATTATGGGCTTTGACTTCAACTGTTTTTAGGGATGTTCTAGGATTTCTCCTTAAAGGGATTAGAAAATCGATTTAGAATATGTATTCTTCTTTGTTATAGTTTCCTTTTTTTCCTAGTCTTTTAAACATGAGATGGACTACCGGTCTTCTTTGACCTTTTTACTTTTATTAAATAGCATACTCATGTTTGTTGAAGTTGATATTACTTCATGATATCTTTTGGAACTAAAAATGTTCATTTGTACAAATAAAAAATCAAAGATGGTGGTCTTAACATGTAGGTATACAAATTCGTTTGTATGATAAATGTCCATAATATCCCTCTAGCAACTCAAAACCTAATAGAGAAGAAACAACCAAATTTTGAAAAATATATTCTAGGTAATCCGTGGCTCACTCACTAAGGCTGTGAAACCATGAAAGAGAGGATGTAAATCAATTTGTTGACATGGGTAAATTTGCCAGATTAAGGGTCCATTGTAACAAATAAGCTACATACATGATAAAATGATATAACAATAAACAAAATAAGGGAAAACATTTCATCAGTAGTCACTGGAAAATTGTCATATGTATGACCAACTGTCAATCTAAGCAATTATATTTTCAACCACCTTCTTGTTAAATAATGAAGAACAGGAGGCTTTTCTAGTGTTATTGGCAGGGGGGTTTGGAGAGAAAAACAAAAAACAAAAAGAAATAGTCTCTCATTCATAGCTCAGGGCCCAGAGTTGCTAAATCAAATACTAAACAAACAGATCCCTTCAATGAAATGAAAAGGAGAAGAGAAGTCTCCTTTCAAAGATGTCTCCCATAGTGACACAATTATCAACTAAATCTAATTTTCTCACAGTACCTTTCATATATTCTTTAATTCAAATTCAGTTTTTTTTTTTTTTTTTGACAAAACAAAATTACTTACTCTCAACTGCTCTTTCTGATATAACATATGCTGGTTCACCAGATTCACCATCTGCAGTCATAGGAGTATATTTTGCCACAATATAAAAGCCAACGGCTCCTAAAGGTATGCGGAATGCCTAAAGAAAGGTGAAAGCTCAATTAAGATTTTGGGGTAAACATTCAAGCGAAAAGATAATTGCTGTAAAGTACTATAGTTAAAAAAATGAATACCAGAAAATAAAAGATCACTTACCTTGGCAATCTTGGATGTGCTCACTGCTTCAAGACCAATCTCACCATCCAATGTTGATGAACTTGTCTTAAACCACTGCACTCTGCTTGAGCCTTCAGTTCCTCCAGTAACTATACCGGTTACTGTGACCTTACTGTTCTCCCTTAAATCACCAATTATCTTGACATTTGTAACTTTTGGGGGAGCTGGAATTTTGGTAAATACAAAAGCATCAAAAGTGAGACAGTATGGGACAATAGTAATGCTATGCAGCATACCAAAATGATAGCATCTGTAGTAAAAAAATTTGCTTTTCTTGCCAATAAGAAACTAAGGGCTTTTTCGTTATTGTTTTACAACTGTGTTTTCTGTTTTATGAAAACTAAAAACACTGAAATGGGTTCGTCAACCATGTTTTTAAAAGAAAACCGGAAAAAAAACGCATTTTTCATTTATATTGAACAGAAGCTGGAAACATCATTTTGACGTTTTCCTGTTTTGTAATTTTGTTTTTTTTATTTTTACCATTTGGGAAAGTGGCATATGGAACCTATAAAATTAATATATAACCTTTTAAGTTATATATATATATATGTATGTATATGTAAATATATATGTGGAAATATATATGGATTAAATAATTTATATTTATTCTTTTTTATTACTTTTCTTAAAATTAACAAAAAATATTTTTGACCATAATTTAAATATATATATATGAAACAGCACCAATAAATTTTAAAATGATTATATTAAATAAAAATATAAGAAAAAAAAATATATATATATATATATTCCCTCAATTTAAATTAATTTAACTACACACAATATTTTGCTCTTGCAATATGTTAAAAATATTTTTTGAAAACAATTGCACTGAATACAAATTAGTATATTACAATTATTAATTAAATTTTTTTTTTCAAAATATTGGTTTCAATTATTGTTATCAGATCCTAAAAATATGAAAATCAATTTCTTGTTTTCAAATGGAAATCGATAAAACAAAAAATTTAAACATAAAAAAATTACCAAACAGACCCTAAAATTGTATTGAAACAGAAAAAGAATAAACAATGGTGAATAAGCTGAACAGAGCCTAACAAAGGCCATATACCAGGACATCTACAAGGAAGATAGGAAGATAAACATTTGGCACTTCAATTTACTGATTATCTGAATAATAGAGGAAAAAGAATGTGAAGGGCCTTCAAATTAAGAATGGACATAGGCACATAGTACCAATAAGGCAATAACAATAAATGTCAAGCCTAGAAAAACCATAAATGTCAAGCCAAGAATTTTACTTCAAGAAACCATCAGAAAATTGCCAACTAAAGTAAAATCAGAAGAGTCATTTTTTTCAAAATATCCTTCAAAGGATAAAATACAACAGTTAAATGCAAGCATTAATATATTTACCTTGCTTCACCGTAGTAGATACTGTTGATACAGATTCCCCTTCCTGTCCTGAAAATAAGTCAATCCATGTGTTACTAGATAATCTATACATGAGCTATATAAGCAGGTTTTTAAACAATTTCCAAAACAAAATGGCAATGAACGAACCCTCAAAATTAATAGGTATATATACAAAAGCCAATTGATGCCCAACATCTTCTTTGGTCAAAGTATACTCAGATGTACCAGTTGATACCAATACAAATTCTCTGCCAACAAAAGAGGAAAAGGAAAAGCCATTAAAATGGAGATAATTTATTAAAGAAAATATAACACAGGCAACATGTAAGAAATTGAAAATTATCATTGAAAGAACAAGTTCCAAGTCATATTTTTATGGAAATATTCCACAACCTACAAGTTTCATATTATATGCTAAGTATAACCCACTCAACAGAATGATAGCTGAAAAGCAGATAGGAAGATATAGGATAAAGAACAAAAATCCCATATACACAATGATCTCTGACAAAATAAAAATTATGCAAGACCCCAAAAATTTCAAGGAAATCCACAGCAGAAGAAATTCATTCACATTTTGTTCATGATCATGTAAAAGAATACTGACCTGGTGTCCTTATCTTCACGCAACCATTCAAACTTGCTGGGACCCTCTCTTCCTCCAAAGTATTCCCCAACTCCTTTGATAGTAGTTCCTTCAACAGCATCTCCAGTAATATGGACATTACTGACAGATGGAGGAGCTGCTACCAGGAAACATAAGTCATTTTATATCCACTGCAACACCAACAGGTTTTAAACGGAAAGAAAGAGCATAAAACCCCAAAATAGTAGTGAACTCTCAACAAAATAATAGACTTCAAATCATTATCCTTGCAGCCTTTACATATCATAATCATTATAAATCCATAGATTAGTTTCATTATTTACTGCTATCAGGTAGCATACTTTCGGTGTACTCCCTCTACTAGTGAGCTTTATGCCAAAATCTCTCCATAGACTATTATCTCAATTTATGTTTCATTCTTGCATGGGGGGCATGAAAATCTTGTCTGTTCATTTCAATTTTATCAGATGACTCCAACGAGACTCTCTATAGATTATTATCTAAAAAGCATAAATATACTTTCTGTTAGTTATTATGCTGATTTCTAGAGATTATAGTTTCTAATTTTATTCTCCTTTATTGTAGCTTTATTGTCTTTCCTATTTTGTTTCCTAGATTAGTGAGATGTGATTTCCTAGATTAGTGGGATGTGATTCCTTGTATAGTCCTTGACTGCTTGTATATATATGTTAGTATACAGACCAATAAAATCAAGCCAATCAAGCCTATTTCTACACTTTCCACTCAAATTTCTATGTAATCATTGATTCAAATAAAGGAAGTAGTCTAACTTTAATTTTTCTTTTGATAAGTCGCCTAACTATTAAATCCAAAAAGGACAACATTAGAAGAATAAATCTCATGTTGTAAACTATAAAGATGTTAGTATGTGCATAGCAGTGTAAAAATAAATTAGATAAAGTTTAACAAAAAAATAAAATGCAAAAATTATGAAGGACAAATAAGCATGGAAGCTTTATTCCCACGGACCTGCTTTTACAAAATCTGTATACTTATATTGGGGTTCCCCTTTGGCACCTTCATGTGTGACTGGTGTGTACATAAAAACCAAACTTGAATCAATGTCATCTATGGTCAACTGATATTCCTCATCTTCTGCTCCAGCAATTACCACAGGACTGCTATTCCACTTCCTCCGCAACCAGCTAAAAATGTAAACAGAGTTGCAAGGCACTGTTATCTATTTTCTCTTTTTAACATTTTATATGCATGTACTATAATTATTAAAGAAGTAATCATACCTAGCAACACCTTTTCCTGGAGTTCCACCACACCATGCAACCTCAGCAAAGCCCTTGATAATATTTCCTTCTACTAGTTCCCCACGTACTTCAAGATTAAAAACCTTTGGTATTCCACTTCCTATACATGCCAGAAAAGAAAGGTTAGAAAAGAGTTATGATGCAACTCATGTATAAAATAAGACTATCAATAAGCAGTCACCATGAGCAATGTACTCAGTACAAATGGTTTATTACACACTACCAGAAACTAAAGATAGATATGAAGCAGCAGCTTTGAACTTAGTTTGCTTGGAAATCCCTGGTCAATGGACAGCTTGTTTGCTTATATCTTTTTTCTTTAATGAAATTTTATCTTTGATTTCTCTCAGAAAAATAAAAAATAAAAAGAGTACAGCAGCTATGACTTATGCTATGCTGCACCCTTATATGAGTTCCAGTGTGAAATAACCAGACAGAAGCTTGTAATAAAATAGAAAAAGAGTGTGACTAAAATGTACAAGAAACTGAGGAAGAGGCTAACAAATCAATTGGGCGGGCACAGGTTCAGCTATTTGCGCAAATTTCAGTAATATTAATTCACAATGAACTCTATTTAAGGAGAGTGAAATTTAAATCTAAGGACATCTTTTCTTTCTAAAAATATGACAAATATTTTTGTAAATACTGCTCAAGTTTAACACCTACGAGGAAAAACCACTCTTCCAAAGTCGCATATCTAATCTAAACCCAATTTTAGATCAAGAGGGATTCAAGGTTTCTTTCTCTCAGAACTTGTTCCCTGAGCTTGGCATGAGTTCCCCAAAACCTTTTCTGTTGCACCCTCACATAACAAATATTAGTAATTTATTTATAAAAAATGGAAGACATACCTCGTGAAACTGGAGAAGATATGGCAAAAATAGGAGGATACTCAGTTTCTCCCAGTACAGGCGTACATTCCACTTTTAGAATTTTATTGATGTCTTCATGCTTTGGCCAGTAAACCTAGTTATCAAATGGAGCCATTAGCATAAAAATGGGAATACATTTACTTTCATCAAAAAGTTATGATAGTATAGCAAGAATCAGTTACCTCGCCTATGGCATCAGGAATAGCAACAAAGTTTGAAAGTTTTCTCTCTCCCAAAAACCATTGATATTTCAATACTAGTTGTGGGTCAATGTTCAGGGTGCTGTCTTGGATAAAGACAAAGTGGCAGCGACAAGCATCTTCTTCAAATGGTTGATCAATATAAGCTTCCTTAAGAAGATGGCCAGAAGGCAAATGATCCTTCCATTGCTCAAAAAGAAAGCGAAAAGTTGAGTCTGTTCATAAAACCAAACATTTAAGTTACAAAACTTTCCATAGATGAAAGATTTATGATTGCAATGCATAATTATTCTTGCATCAAGTTGCACTGAACTCACAAACATAAAACACATTCTAATACATATTCATTCAGTTGCGAACTGTGTTTCATTATTGTAAGCTGCAAGCTTTGCAGGAGAGATGTCAGTCTGTTTGAATTCAGATAAACTGAATCCAATATTTTCGAATTTGGAATTTTAGTATAACGATTTTGGATTCGGATTTAATTATAATCGCACTGGATTTATATAATTTTTTGGACCGGATTCGGATAATTTTTTGGATTGGATTCGGATAGTATTTTGGACAAGATTCGCACCGGCATCAGACTTATTAAAAAAATTTAATCTTTTTAAAAAAATTCTCTTAAATATTAAGGTGCCAATTAAAAAATAAATCGATTGCATTCCGCTACATGATATAATTTATGAAGATAAATTTAAAACTAATGTTTCATTACTTTATTAAGATATGTTATGAATTTGATCAATTAATTTTGAATAAGTTTTATTCACTACACAATACCTAATTAATTTAAAATTTTAAAAATAAAAAGTATTTTTGAACATAAAATATTTTTTATTATAAAAGAAAAAATAACGATAATAAATTGAATGGGATTACCCAGCTACCAATGATTCAAAAGAATAAAAACCAATTATTAAAATTTTACTTTTTAAAAAGTTAATTATTAAAAAAAAAATGCGTGACAGTGTGCAGTGTAGAAAGATCCATAGACCTCTTCTAAATTTTGCTTCCAAAAAACAATCCAATGTTGCGCAGCACACCCTATCCCAGATTCCCAATACACCCCCACCTATGTCTTTGCATAACAGAGGAAAATAAAATCCTAGAGTTTCAACAGCTGCTTGCCCGCTACCCTAGTCTCTCACTTTCTTCAGTCGCTGCCACATCCAACACCGGCTACCAACCGGAAAGCTTTAGACCGTGCCGGCGACCCACCAGAAAACTTCAGACCTTGGTGGCAACTCATCGGAAGTTCGGAACTCACTGAAAATCCTCAAATCAAGGCAAAGTTGCTGAAATAGCTTCATTAGCATCATCTTTCATAATTTCTTTCTAGATTGTGTTAAACTCAAAGTCCCTCTTTGCCACTTAGGTCAACTCAATCGGACCACTCTCACTCGATTATTTTAAGTTGTAGTTCATGGGTCTTGACATCTTGTGATCATCACATCCAATAAAATCTGCCTCTTTACTTGGTGATGAATTTCTAGTCTTTTAGAGGAGTGTTTGATGAATTTGATGTTAATGTTGGTATAGAGAAGGTGATTTTGTGGTGCTGCCTATTATTTTTTGCTAGATAGTATTGACCTATGATGTTACTGCAATATTCTGGGTAGTGCATTTGTTAGTGTATTTGATGTGGCGCAAGTTTTATTCGAATTGTGTTAATGTGGTGTTTATGTGTGTTTGGGCTTGAGCGACATATCAAGCTCGCTGGTCTTCCATATACTATTGTTGTTGGACATTTTCCTAACAGCTTAAAGTTTTGAGTTAGTATACAGTTACTCGAAAAATGTTATTTTTGTCAACATGAAGCCAATTATAAATGAAGCGATAGGTTTGCAATCTCCACAAGGCAATCCAAAAATCAACTTGCAAACAAGTGGGGATACTAGCGGAATATTTGGTATTCATGCAAAGGTACAGGAATGAGACAAATGTAGATCAGTTAAAGATTGTGAATGTTGATCCTATTATAACCATGACAACTAACATATATGAAAGGTTAAAAATAAATAAAAAAATAAAAACCAGCAACTCAAAAAGGTAATTTTTCAAAACACTCACATATAAAGAAAAAAATAATTAAATGCAAGCACATTTTTTTTTCCATTTGATATCCATAACGAAATGCAAGCACAGATTTAAATCAGGCATGCACTCCTTAATTATCTGTTAATTTAATTCCTACTTTCTTAGAAAACCAGATAAGTGCAATAGTAACTTGTCCCGAAAACCAAACATATCCTATACATGCCATTTGTGATATTCTTATTCTTCTTATTATTTTCTTTGATAGGAAAGCGAAAACTTTATTCAAAGACTATGAAATAAGTACAAAAGTGAAACATTGGCAATTTGGAAAAGTAGATAATAAAATAAAGTAATTTTCCAAATATGTACCTGCTGCTTGCTCTGGACGACAAAACTCCCAACCATCTCTAAGGCACAAAGCCGTGTGTGCTGGATAACGCTTCGCTATTGCTAATTCATCTCGA
Organism: Acer yangbiense; assembly: GCA_008009225.1. Lineage (NCBI taxonomy): Eukaryota > Viridiplantae > Streptophyta > Magnoliopsida > Sapindales > Sapindaceae > Acer > Acer yangbiense. Next base: position 18,197,929 of record CM017773.1, on the reverse strand, counting down.
GAAAGATCTACCAGAATTTCCCAAATAGCAAACAAGTGAGACAGGGAAGAGGATGGTTTAAAGAGCAACTGAAAAGGAATTCACGGCTAAGTAGTATAATTTTTATAGGTTTTACAGAAGAACCAAAAAAATAATTAGGTTTCCAACTAAGATATACATATGTTATAAATACCTCTATCATTGAACTTCTTCAAAGTAGGACCAACAAGCAAAATGGAAGCAGCTTCTAAATGAGACATCTTAAGTATAGGATTCTCCTCCACTCGCAAATGCTAGCACAGCATTAAAAACAGAACTATAAAATTGTGCCCTTGCAGTAAGTGGATGGATAATTTATTTACAAGAAAACATTTGCAATATAACCTCTAAAATTAATAACGTTGGGACCATATAAAATAAATTAATAAAGCAAGATATTAATTGATCGATAAACTAATACTTATTAATTTATGAAGAAATTGAATGTGTATTATTTTCTTTAATTGCAAACATGCATTTTACTCATTTAATCAATTGAGATTTAAAGATTCTTATTAAATTTGGAACATTTTACATGCAATGAAGCACTCAAAGCATAATGTCATTGACATTTGACACTAAATATTTTTTTTATTGTGATATGTGAATACATCCACGGAACTTTAAAGTGTACTAGGAAAAGTTAGAAATGAAATCCAACTAAACTTGGACTTCAAGAAAAACAAACAATAATTTCATATTTCAAGAAAACATCATCCTATATGTATTTTTTAACAAATTATTAATTTATGGAATGAGTGGGACCACAGATTCTAACAAGGGAATTTCATAAATGTATTATCTTATAATTTAATCGAAATTATTAATTTATCTTCTTATCCCAAGTTGGGACCAACAAAATTTATTATATAAAAGAGATATTAATTTTTCAAGTACTAAATTAAAGAGGTTATATTTGGTTTTAGTTTCAAGTACAAGGTACAACATCTCTGTACCAGATTTCAAAATTTCCTGTGTTCATATTTTATTACAATTGTTGTAAGCACTGAAAGCAATCAATTAGATTTTAAAACAGATAATTGGCTTAACCTCAAATACCTGCACCTGAAAATTTTGAATGACGCCAGATAACTACATTATTCCATTTTTTTCATCTTCCATAAATTGCAATATTTAGAAGATTTAAACCATTGAAGCATACATATTTAGATACATGCATACATGAATCAAAGTTACTCATGCAACTGAAACTGCATTATATGTACTACACCATCAACTACTAAATGAGAGAATACATGAGATGTACAACTATCTGGTAAACCAGTTTTTCTTTGTTGAGAGATTACTTAATCCTTTAATAAAATATGCATCCGAGACATATTAATAAAAATTAGAACACTAACCTCAAGGACTGGTAAGTGGGGAAAGCCCTTTAGGGTTGATATTTTGTTTTTGCTAGCGGCTAATACCTGAAAAGGGGGAAGAGGAAAAAAGAAGACAGCAAGCAATTAATTAAGTTGATGTTATTATGACATCAAGAAGAAACATTAAGTTGCATAGAATTAAAACACCTAACAAACCTGCAGTCGAGGCTGACTTGCCATTGAAAGAGACTTTAACTTATTCTGAGCAACGGAGAGAAACTAAAGAGAGAGGAGAGGAAAAAATAGATAATTAATGAATAATAATTGCGTTAGACACAAACAAGCTAAGAAGGCAAAAATAATATGTGAATAGTGATATATGTTCAGTAAGCTGAAAAATGTTTCAAGGCCTACCTCCAAGTTAGGAAGCTGTGGAAGGCTTTGAAGTGATGTGATTTGATTTCCCGCAAGATACAGTTGCTGCAGGTAATAACAAAATTCAGGAACTTACATTATGAATAACACAATTCTCTCACTGATGGTAAACACAAAGCAAACCTGTAGGGCTTTGCAATTCTCAAGAGGCTCAAATCCTGGCCCTTTAAATTCATTGAAACTCAAATCAAGTACCTGAAAATAAAACAGTGCTACCAACCAGTTACCATTCATATTGGCAAATTATGGCAAAAAGCACACCAACTGTAGGGCTTCAGATGGAGTTCAAAGATTTTTTAATTTATGAAACAGAGAGAAAGAATATGCAAAAGAAGCCTAAGAGATGATGAAGGATGCAAATGTGTAAGTTGTGGAACAACAAACCTTCACCCGCTTCAGTATCTCAATTCCTTCCAATGTAGATAAGAGATTGTCTCTGAGATAAACAAACTGTAAAAGAGGATTATTAGGCCAAGGAATGATAATAACTTCTATAAAGTTAAAAAAACAAGGCTAAACATGAAAACATGAGACATCAACTGGACATGCTGAATGGCTTGTTGTCTACGACATGTTTAATAAAGTAATACATGCCAGACTGCCAGTACCACCTAGTCATTCCAACCTCAAATGATTCCAGCCTTCCTACTCTAAGATTCTAAGATGTATAAAGTATGATCTGGAAATGCACACAGCACATGTTTCCATATTGTAACAGATTGTCAAACACAAACTTGCATCCCCATACAGTTAATCTAAAAATTAGTCATGAACTAGATAATTTATCATAATAATCAAACCATCTTGATTTATTTATTTCATTAATTCCAAAGCTTTAGGTATTAAAAAAAAAAACTCTTCAATGAAAGTAGGGATCCATGTACCCGCCCCACCCTGTTTGAGGATGGGTATGGTTATGAGAAGGGGATCCATACCTTAAATAGAGACAATGATGGGGGTTAAGATCCCAGACCCTCCCTTGTTTCCATCCCTAATTTATGTGTAAACAAGGCTTTCAAGTGTTATGAAGCCATGTTGTCAACATGAGGTGCTTGATGCATCCCTAATTTATGTCATAAACAGGGTTTTCAAATGTTATGGAGCCATGTTGTCAACATGAGGTGCTTGACAGTCCCTAATTTATGTTGTAAACATGGTTTTCAAATGTTATGAAGCCATGTCATCAACATGAGGTGGTGCTTGCATAATGAATTCCCCTGACATAGCAGCAATGCCTATAGACATCATTATCAAAAGTATCTTAACATGATGCCTACACCAATGAAATTTAGTTAACTGGTCGAACCTTAAAGAATAAAGTTGTTACACAGGGAATGGTAACAACAACGAGGACAATAAAAGGCATCTAACAATATATGAAATGACTAGACTGCCGGTTTACTACTATTATAACCTTTCCATTATGTACAATATTAATATATCTGTGACTTTTTTATTAAGAAACGAAAAAGAAATTATGCCAATGGAGAAAAAAATATATACATATATGTGAACAAGATGGCCCAAAAATAACAAAAACATAAATTTAAAATATATTTTGTGTTTCCCAAAAAAATGGAAAAGGGTCTTATTTGAACAGTTTTACATATAGGCAATTAGGCACTCACTAATCCAAAATAAGCTCATTTACCTCTAGATTTGGTTGCAAGTTCAATCCACTGGCATTGAGACTGCGAACTCTGTGACCTCTGAGATCCAACCTCTAGGATGATAAGAAGCACTCATAAGAATAAAAAGAAAGTATAGCAAACACAAACCTCATATTTAACAAAACTGAATATTTAAAACAATAAACAAAAATAAAATACAGTATCAAAATTATCATATATCTTCAGCATGGACAAGACAGAGAGACACGGAAATGAGGGGCATGGAGAAACAGTGTAATCCATAAATACCAGGGGATCTCAAGTAGCTTTTTCCCCAACGCATGCAAACAAAAAGTATCAAAAGATAAAGGGAGTCAAGTTCACACTCAACTGAAAGAATTACGGCATTTACAGTATAGCAGATAATGTGGAACATGATATACCAGTTGGCATGTCCACAAATTAGATTTAAACCAACATTTAAACAAAGGACATCTTGAAATTACAGTTATTCTCCGTTTTGTTTTCCTTGACATCTCTAAGACACCTTACTTAGATGCACGCAGGCATGCGTGCAACACGGGTGTGTTGGGGTGTTTCCACTTGGTCATCCATAAACCACTTTAAGTATTATAGTGAGTCTAGTGACATCACAACACACCCTAATGACTATCTGGTTTCTGGAAAAGAAAAACAAAATCACAAAATACCCTTCCAGGACTTTTAAGGTGATGTCATTGTATTAAAGGCAGAAAATGAGGACAAAAAAAAAATCTAATCTCAGGAAGATACTAACTAGTCCAGAGTCCAGACTGTCTTTCTGCATACTGAATCTAAAGCTCCATTACTATGAATTTACATATAAACAAGTAAGATTATATACAATTCACTTAAGACTATAAGTTTGGTTAATCAACGCCCAAACCCACCACAGTGTGTCGTAAATAAAACCATAGACAACGGTAAACTACATCACTCATGTAAAGCAATTCCGCTTTGTACCCACTAAAGCTGTTTCAAGAAAATATAAGAAACTAAAGAGTAGTAACAAAGTCAAACGGAACTTAAGAGTCAAAGTCATAACCTAGGAAGATATAAACCAGCTATAGCTCGTTATATGTTAATGGCCTCATAATATTAAGAGGCTCAAATACTATGCAACCATGTACAAGCCTGTCAAACCATGCTTAAGGCAAATGTTTTATTCTACATGCACAGTGAAAAAATACACTAAAACCACATGATAACAGGATTACACTTTACAGATATGATGTCAACTGAATTATTGCCAAAAACAATGTAAGATTTAGTTATATAAGTATGTTTTACAAACATCTCTTCTTTATAAACAATAATTGGGAGGCGACTGTCGAGAGTTTCTTTCTTCATTTTGTGAGGACTTTTTGGATAGGCTCGTCTTTTGGTTTTGTGAATTCTTTTGCTGTTGACCTAGGCAATTTTCATAAGCTATGGCAGGCTATCATCGTCTTCTTTGTACATGCTTTTGTATCCAATGAAGATTTCTTGTTTTTGTTTAAAATGAAAAAATTGTTTTACAAACATTTCACAGGAAAGTAGAATACTGATTTCCAAAGAGATAAATACCAATTGAAGTTATTGTATACCAATATACCATCATATAAATTTCAAAACGTTGCAAACTTAGAGCTTACCAAATCATCTCCAGCTTTGATCTCCACCTGTGGAAGAACAATGAACCGAGAATCCCTGCTTTCCGGTGTCCCTGTTCTCCTCCGTCCAGATAAATTTGAACTCCTATCCAGAGATGACGATAAGGACCCAGTTCTCAACCCACTAGAAATAGAAGGTGACCGAGCCGATGGAGAAGAAACCTTGGAAATTGTCTTCTTATTCACACTGCTAGTGCTACTGTCCAATGATGTAGAAGAAACCCTTCTTGAAGAAGAGGAAACTGACAATGCCGTCTTAATTGAAGCTTTCTTGACAGTATCTTGCTTAGAGACATCAGACCCAATTGATTTGTTCAGACTCCGGCTCAATGGTGACACTGGAACTGACTTCCTAGTCTCTGAAACACTCGCTCTTGTGCTTGTGGGTTTAGTAACAACTGAAGGCAATGAACTTCTTCTAAGTTCAGGGAGCGACCGCCTAAGTGGTTCTGAAGGCGAAGGAGTGGCCTTTTTCCCCACAGTTGAACTTACAGTGGTCGTTCGCTTCACTGTAGAGGTCGATGATGACTTCTCAGGCAATCCACCAGTGCTGTTTCTTCTAATCACTGGAACTGAATTTGAAGTTTTCAAAGAAGCACTAACAGTTGGTCTAGTCAGACTTGAACTTGATTCAGACCCACTTTTAGGGTCTATTTTCTTTCTAATACTGGAACTAGTTGGTGCTGAGACCCTTGACGTTGCAGCAGCACTAGGCTTCCCGGATTTTGTAACCTTTTTCACATTCTCAACTGAACTTGCTGATGATTTTTTCTCTGGATTTTGGGACTTTTTCACAGGATCTCCATTCAATTCCACAACTAGGTCCTCCATTTTAGGACTTGTAGTATATCAACAGCACAAACCCTTATCCAAAACCACAAGAAAACGAAAATCAACAAATTGAAGTGAATCTTTGGTACATCGTCTGTCTTTCAATAAAAGGTGCCATAGATCAAAACACAGGACCTCAAGAAACAAAAGGCTCCATTTCACTAACTTGAACAAAATGTCTGATAACTAAGCATACCTAATAAAAAGGAGATGTAAATTTCTTCTTCACATTTTGTTGCCGACAATATGAGAGAAAAAAAAAATAGATACATGATTAGCATTTGCATAATTTGCATTACAAGCTTTTGTTTAAGTTCAAGTGTCATTTTCACTCTTTAACAACCCAAATTATAAAATAATAAATCTTATATCTAAATGTTGATTTATCCTTAGTCTCAACCACCAAACAAGCAGAAGTGCAACCAAAACCGAACAAAGCCACCAAATAAAATAAATAAATAAATAAATAAAACTACTTACAAGTTCAAGTTTTTCACCGAGAAACCGAAGCCCTCAACACTTGAACGCCCATTTTTGGACTTAAATCTAAACACACAAAATGCAGGTTGTTTAGTGAAGAAAAGTATTCTCTTCGATCTACGCGAGAGAGTAACTTAAAAGGCTTACAAAAACAAAACAAAACAAAAAAAAACAAAAAAAAAACACATAATGTGGAACCAAATTTCAAGAAAGTAAACATGAATACCTGAAAATGAAGAGTGTTCTAGTTAGATCTAGTGAAGAAAACAACTGAAACTGAAAATTTGAAGATTTCGTCTAGGGATTTTGCTTTTCTGGCAGCAAAAGCGAGAGGATTTTTGTGGCGTGGCAACAAAAAGCAAAGTGAAAGGGAGAAAGAGAGAGAGAGTTTGGTGGTGGTGGTGTTGAAGAAGATGAGGCAAGTGAGTGAGAGAGTGAGGAAAAAGTAGGAGAAGTACAGAGAGAGAGAGAGAGAGAGAGAGAGAGTGTGTGTTTTGTTTTTGTTTTTGTTTTTGTGAAAAGAGAAAAGCTTCTAGATGACGACGAAGCTTTATTGATTATTGCATTATTGGGTTGCCCTCCAATAAATTTAAGCGAAAATCGACGAAATTTTGAATTGGCGGAGAAAAAGTGCTAGAGAGAGAGAGATTCTTTCTTCCTGTTTAAATTTACTGTTTTCAAAAATCTATTGAGTTCGCTCGGAGCGAGTTCATTTTTTTTCTAACTCGGCTTCATTAAACTCGATTTAATAATTATAAACAAATAATACTAAAGTCTCTGCTTTTTTGATTCCAAGTAGTCGTGATTTTCATTTTTTTTCTTTTTTTCTTTTTTTTGGAAATATTACATAAATTCGAGATTTTTATTAGGAATGTGAGGACTCGAACCTACAACCGCATAGTGTAGGTGTGAGAGGTTAATCTCATCTCGTCATGATTTTCTATTTTTGATCAAACCGAACCACGCATTTTTCACAAGTATTAAATAAATTCCTGAATAGAATTAGTGGAAGTATAATTTTTTATTATTTGAGTAAAATTGATTAGATAAGCCCCTCAAACATAAACCATAAGATTGTGAGTTCGAGTCTATCTCATTTTAAAATCTCGAATTATTGTAATATTTAAAAAATTTTAAATTAAGATAAACAAATAAATTAAAAGTAAAATTAACCCTACGAGGGCCTTTATAAAGACAAAATGGTAAGAGTGTAAGACGATCTTGTGCATACAAAGTACGAAAAAAAAAATACAAAGTATTCTTGATTGGGTTTTTTTTTTTTTTTTTTTGAGTTGTCATTGATTGGGGTTGTTGTTAGAGGATTTTCTCACACGTTAGTGGAAATCAAGACTAATTTATGTTTTTTTCTTTTTTTTTAAAGCTGACTAATTTATGTTATAAATAAGTAAAGGTTGGCCTTAACCAATGAAGACATTTTTTAAGACAAAAGTGTGAGACCTACTGGCCTTATGCATACACGATCCGAAATTTGGTTTCAATATTTTTGGTTTTTGGAAGGAAAAAAAAAAAAAAAAAAAAAAAAAGTGAGGAGATAGACTCTAAATCAAAAAATATTAAAATTCAAACATACACTTATAAAAGTTTAAACATAAACTACAAATGAAGATTTAAACCTAAAGTTTAACAAATAAATAAAATTCATATATAAACTTAAATTTAATATAACATAACGTCTAAGTTTAATAAACTTTAATTCAAATATAAAATACGATCAAACAAAATAATAGATATGTTAGGGTATTGTTTATCCTTTTATATTTTTAATATTTTAAAAATAATTATATAAATATCGGATCAAACGAGATCGATCAGAGTATAATGGTTTGATCCAGCTGACTTGGTTACCCGATTGGTGTATGTTTCAATTGCTCCAAATGGTGCGGATACCCACGGGTTGGGATTTTTGCCATCCTTACCCTTTATTAATTGAGGAGTGCTAGATTCACTCTCTCAATCCACTCTCTCAACTCACTCTCTCTTTATAATGTGACATGTGGACATCGTTTATTTCTCTTCATTAAAATTGAAACCATTATAAATGACTAGTTTTTTCTACTTATTTACAAATCAAACCAACAACTAACTTCCTAAATTAGGCCCCCCTCCCCCCTTTTTTTGTTATACCAAATTGCCATTTAATATTGTATCAAGTTTTTTTGTTTTGTTTTTTTTTTATTATTTTTTTTTAAATAAACTTTTTTTTTTACGGTTCCCAAATTATCCATCATGGTCAACCCATTGAACTTTTTTTTTTTTTTTTTTTTAATTTCACTCCAACTCTCATCATTTTCAAACATAAATTGTCTTCCACAATTGTTACATGTAATTTTTTTAATAGCTATTTTATTAAATAATTTTATTGTGTTGTATTAAATTTCTATATTGAACTTTTATATTTATTTTATTATTTATTTATTTATTTATTTTATTTTTACCTTTTATCACTATGTAGATGAAGAACTAAATGCTTTTGTTATTTTCTTTAAAAAAAAAAAACTGCCTTTGTTATTATTATATATTTCTTTTTGTAAAAAAAATAATCTAATATTATATAGCAATTTGGTAAATAAAGAAAGGGTAATTTAGGAAGTTAGTGATTGATTTGATCTGTAAATAAATAAAAAAAGCAGGCCATTTATAATGGCTCCAGGTTTGATATAAAGAAGTAAATGTTGTCCACATGTCGTATTATAAAGAAAGAGTGAGTTGAGAGAGTGGGTTGGGAGAGTGATTCTAGCACTCCTCTTATTCATTTATTTCTTTTTTCCTTATTAATGTTGTTATTTTATACCTCTCAACTTTTACTTTATTTGTGGGCCTTTACCATAAATTTATTATTCTTTGTTGTTCAAATTTCTCCAAAGATGATCGGAAATTTTAGTTGTTTTTTTTTTTTTAATAAAAAAAATTGATAATCAAAGGCCATAAATGGCGCCAATGGAGGTGCGCCTCTACCATGTGAACCTTGATCGCGGAAGCAACGCCTCCACGATCTGGTTCAATTTAGACGGGATCATGGAGGCACTGCATGCACAATCTAGAAATGTAGATCGTGGAGGCACTCTTCTACTATTAGGAAATTTAAGTCATGGAGGTGCGCCTCCACTATCTAGAAACCCAAAGGGTGAATGCGCGCATCCACCATCTAGTTACCAAAGAACGGTAAGTCATTAACTTGGTTTGTAAAGGTATAGGTTTTAAGTTGTATTTTTTTATTGGAATTTAAAGGTTTGTTGAAGGAACATATAACTTGGTGTTAGGTTTGTGAAGCCTGAAATCGGCCAAAAAGAACAAACCGCGGCTTAGAGCGCAGTTCACCAACCGCGGTCTCAACCGCGGCACATTCCTAAGGATTCACGCAGCGTATGACGCGACCAAGGAAAAAGAGGCATACCACTATTTGCAAACATCGATGATTTTCCAGAGGTATCACATGGGCTGCAGACCGCGGTGAAGCCGCAAGTCGCGCACGATCAAGTAAACTTGTGGGTTTTGACCTACCATAATGCTCTTATATAAATATTAATGTAACTCTATGTTATTGGGTAAGTGATAGAAGAAACGACAAGGGTTAGATAGAGCAAAAGTGGGAAAGATTGAAAGAGAGTGACAAAGAGATTGTAATCAAACTCTGATAGTAGATTGATTGTAGATGTGCTTCGTGGATGTAGGTTTACGCTAAACCATGTAAAATTTCTTATGTCTTCTTTCTTTATTGCTTTCATTATTATATGCTGTTTAGATTTGCATGTGTGTGCCGTGTTTTTTTCTCTTACACTTGGAAGTTTTGGAAGTACTGTTTGTGCGATATAAAGTTTGTTGATCTTGAGTTGTACATAATTCATACGAGGGAGTTGCATCGATACAAATTAAATTTGGTAAGAAACGCTAAATTTGAGAGTGAGTGGATTGTTCTTGACAGCGCCTCCCCCGTGGGAGGCCACCATTTTTTTTTTTTAAGTTTTTATATAATGGGGGAATTGCACAAACATCCCTCGAGATTTGATGAAATTGCATATATATGGCAGTTTTGGCTCATATACACACAAACTTCTCTCAACATTTGAAAATTGTTGCACAAACATCCACTGCCATTAGATGGATTTGTTAGTCAATGGTCAAAAGTGTAAAAAGTCTAAAATACCCTTTATTTTTATTTTAAATAAACTACAAAAATTAAAAAATAAGATAAAAAATATATATATAATATTTTAGATAACATAAATATATCTTAAATCTGAAACTTGGAAAAAAAAATCATCTTTACAAATAAAAAAAAAAGTTTTTTCAACAATTTAATAATAAATAAATTTTTAATTTTTAATTTATTTAAAATAAAGGGGGAATTGCACAAACTATTTTTTTTTTCTAAGATGAATTTTTTTTTCCAACTTTCTGATTTAAGATACATTCATATTTTCTAAAAGATTTTTTAATATTTTTTAATCTTATTTTTGAATATTTAATTCTTTTAAAAATAAAAATATAGGGTATTTTTGGACTTTTTACACGTTTGACCATTGACTAATGGATCCATCTAACAGTGGGGGATGTTTGTGCAACAATTTTCAAATTTTAAGAGAAGTTTGTGCGTATATGGTCAAAACTGTCATATTCGTGTAATTTTATCAAACTTCGAGGGATGTTTGTGTAATTCCCCCTTATATAATTAATGGTTTTTTAAAAATAAATTGATGTACACGTCAAATGATTAAGTTTAAGTTTTATAGTGAAAAGATAATTTTACCCTTAAAGATGTTAAGGTTGACTAACATATATCAGTCAAAGGGACTAATTTTAGTACTTGTGGAGAGCACGATAACTTATTTGGTCAAAAACGAAAAAGTAGCAAATTATTTGGAATCATAACAAATTTATATATATATAAAAAAACTATCAATTACTTGGTAATTGCCCTAATTATCATTATTATTATTCAACTATTACTATAAATTCAAGAATTTTGTAGGGTAACACGATTTGAACTCATAACCTCATGGTTAGTGATAACTGATAAAGACATATAGTGGCCCCAAAGCCCATTTTTTTTGTAATAAATATATTAACATTTTATACTATTATTTTTTATTATTTACATTTTTCTATTCCCAAACACACACACACACACACACACAAACCGTTTAAATTTGAGAAAGAAAGACGACTTCGCTTGTGCTTGTGATATAGGTGTGAATAGCATACCAATAGATCAAACTCATCTTGTCATAATATTATCCTATTTCTAAATGCACTTGTGAGAGATTACTCTTCTTAAAATTATATACTAGTATTTTTTTTTTTTTTTAAGTATTACATTAATTCGGGGTTTTTTTTTTATAGGAAATGGGGACTTGAACCCACAACCTCGTGGTACAGGTGTGAGAGGTTTACCACCGAATCAACCTCATCCCGTCATACTAGTATAATATTCTATACCTAAATTTTTAGCTAGATTTCATGTCCAATTTACATGTTACAATATTATGACCTGTTTTAAAATACTTTACAATATTATAACTTGAACATCATTTCATAATTTATTACATAGATACAACTTACATTACATATAAGTTGGATATTATTTTTTTCAAATATTACAATAATTCGGGGTTTTTTGGGGAGGGGGAGAGACTCGAATCCATAACCCCATGGTGTAGGTCATAGGTGTGGGGGCATACCACTGGGCCAACCTCATATTATCCTATAAGTTGGATATTATTTTAGTGCGAAGTTATATTACTCAAAATTACAACCTTTTATTATTGATTTTTTAAATATGAGATTGTACATCGCCTCTTAGGCTATGTTTGGTAGGAGGGAGAGAGAGTATAAGAGATGGATGAATTAAGGGGGAGAAAGAGTAGGAGGGATGGGGAGGATAACATTTAACCTTCATGTTGTTTGGTATTGAAAAGAGAGTTGAATGGATGGATTGGTATATAATTTATAAAATTACTATATTGCCCTTTAAAAAAATTGGAGGGTAGTATAAAATTGGAGGGCATTTTTGTCTTTGCCCTCCATTCACTCTCCCTTCTTTCTCATCCGCCCATCATTGGGCGGATCCAAAATGGTTGGCGCAGAAGGAAGAGCTCTCCCTCCTCTCCTCCCCTCCCCTCCCCTCCTCTCCCCTCCTCTCCCCTCTTTTCTCCCTCCAACCAAACAAGGGATTGGAGCTCTCCCTCCAACCCTCTCCCTCCCTCCATCCATCTTTCCCTCTTACCTAACATAGTATTAGACTCTTAGCATACGTGGCAGTGCACCTCCACTCCCATGTTAGTGGTGGGAGCTTCGAGTTCTATTGTGTGAGGAATTTTCTCATCGGTATTGTTAGAGTAGATATTTGAGCCACACGTCAAGCGTTTTGATCTTGGTAGGTCTCAATACACCTATGACACGTTTGGTGTCAAAATTTAGCGTAATGCTTAAAAAAAAAATTAAATATAAGATTTATATTTATCAAATATGTTAATATTATATTATTTTTTTCTTAATATACCATATGCAGGTGTAACAACTTGAACCTGGAAAATTGACTAGCTGAATAAACGCTCTTTACCATTAATATTGATTTCGATATTTGTAATGAATGATTGATGATCATTACAAAAGAAATCAAATAAAGGTCAGGTGATGTTTGTGACAATATGCCCAAAACTGCCATATGAGTATAATAATGTCAAACGTCAGGGGATGTTTATTTAATTAGCCCTTTTAAGTATGGGTGGCTCTACTGTCACCCAAAACCAATTCTTGCCACACCCATTCACTTGTGATGCAGAGGAAATATCACACAAAAAACTTTGTCTCGTCACTTTTAGTTGAAATTTCATGGTTGTTTGCTTTTATTGTGATACATTTTTTTTTTCTCCTTTCTTTCGTAATTGTTCGAAAGTTGGTCATGGAGAAAAGCGACAAGACAAAGTTTCTATATATGTTCAAAATTTACACTATAACAGATATTTGACTAGTTATTGTCATTCATTATTGTTACTCTACTAATTTTCAAATTAATACAATTATGAAGATATAAACTTCTAGAGTTCCCTGAAATTTATTTATCTATTGGAGAAATACTGTTGTCTTCTAACTCTTCTATTTCCATTGATTTTGTAAATATTGGTTTGAATGTATGAATGGAGAATGACCATTTTTATTAACTCAAACCATTGAACAAGTGCTACAAGGAGGACATATAACTAATGTAAGATTCATAACAAACCTATTACATTGCAGTCAACACAAAGAACTGATCACCAAACGCAACTGTCTTTGCGCATAATGAATTACGTGACCTTCTTTCCCATGAATTGAATGTTTAGTTGAAATTTGTAAGCTGACCAAGTACTTTTAATCCTCTGAACTTTGTGGATGTGGCCTGCTGTAAGTCAATAATGCATGTCTGACACAACTATTGACATCCATATTTTACCTCACGATTATACTACTAAAAGGCATTGTCTTAAAAATGTAAAAAAAATTAGCTCTTTTTATTTTTTGGTTTCACAAACCCTAGCATCCATACTCTTGTGATGTTAAGGCTTGTTTATAGTCTTAAATTTAATCAAGCTATTTAGGAATTGACACAGGTAATGGCAAACACGCAATAGGAAAATGAAAGTGTGATTAGAAATTTAACTTGATTTTTGTTTATATCCTTACTTCGTGGTCATTAATATTTGGATTTTGGAGATCAAAAGATATCAGTTTGGAAGTTGGATTGGAAGTTGAGTTGTGGTTATATTTATTCTTTAGATAGTCCATTATAGGTTTTAATGCTTAATAGATACCAACATTTACAAAATCAATGGAAAGAGAAGAGTTAGAAGACAACAGTATTTCTCCACTAGATAAATAAATATCAGGGAACTCTAGAAGTTTATATCTTCATAATTGTATTAATTTGAAAATTAGTAAAGTAACAATAATGAATGATAACAGTTAGTCAAAGATCTGTTACAGTGTAAATTTTAAATAGATATAGAAACTTTGTCTCATTGCGTTTCTCCATGACCAACTTTTCGAACAATTACGAAAGAAAGGTATTAAAAGTACTTAATCTGAATCATATCAAGAGAGGAAATAAATACCAAATCTAAAAGCAAATCCGAAACAAAAACAAACTAATCACAGTAAAAGCAAACAACCCTCGCCAAACACACACCCAATCACGGTTACTATAATATAATTTTGTTTGGCAATTTACGAGTAGCAATCATATAAAATAACGAGTTTTTTGAATTTTATTGTTTTTATATTGTACTTAAAAAAGGAAATAAAGATAAATAACGGTTAGTCAAAGGTACTTTCCTATAACTTTAGTAAAACTACGATCTTGTTGCACTTTCATCAAATATTGGGATACTTTATTGCAATTTTCCCTTAAATAAATTAGTTGCATTGAATAAAAGGTTAAGACATACCCGAAATCCAACGCACAATTCAACGCTGGGTCAGATATAAAGATCCCTACGTGTTCTTCTCCAACGTCAAATCCTAACTAAAGAGCTTGTTTCTTCTTTAGCTTGGTAAACAAGCATGCTTTGGTAAGAAACCTCATCTACAAAAAAATAATAATAATAAAATAAAATAAATAACATAATGAGTTAGAGTTAATAAAAATGGTCATTCCTCACTCATACATACAAACCAACATTTACAAAATCAATAGAAAGAGAAGAGTTAGAAGACAACATCATTTCTCCATTAGATAAATAAATTTCAGGGAACTATAGAAGTTTGTATCTTCATAATTATATTAATTTGAAAATTAGTAGAGTAACAATAATGAATGATAACAACTAGTCAAAGATCTGTTACAATGTAAATTTTAAACAGATATAGAAACTTTGTCTCGTTGCTTTTCTCCATGACAAACTTTTTGACTTGAAAGCTACCCACAATATGTGGAGAAGCTCGTGCTGGAAAACCTTCAAGATTAGTTAGTTAGTTTGGTTCTTTGAATATATTTTCCATAAAAATAAAAATAAAAATAAAAAACATTACACCTTGATTCACTGCCTTATTTATGGTCTCATTCATTTCTTTAAGATACCTCTGCAATATAAATAAATAAATAAAACAAAAATTAAAACCGTTTAAAACAAAAAAAATTAAGATTCAAAAACAATTACCATAAATATTACTCTTGTAGAAGCTTTATCCAACTCTGTTTTTGCTTTTACATAAGCAACCGCATCAACTCTCGAATAAACCTTCGGCTATTCAATTTTGTTTTTAAAACCCACCAGGGAATAAGCAAGCAACAAATTAAATTGAAATATTACAAATAAACATACCACAAATTAAATAGTAATATCACAATTCGGGTTGAAGAAAAAAAATCTTACATTTATTGATTTGTACTCATTGATGAACGTGAAATCTAAATGCACCAATTCTGAAACTGACATCAACTCACTAACAGATTTTAGCACTTCATTCACCTAATACAAAAGCTTAAATATTAAATAGTTAAACAAAAAATTAAATATTAAGCATTAAAACCTATAATAGACTATTTAAATAATAAATATAACCACAACTCAACTTCCAATCCAACTTCCAAACTAATATCTTTAACCTCCAAAATCAATATATTAATGACTATGAAGCAATGATATAAACAGAAATCGAGTTAAATTTCTAATCACTTTTTCATTTTCCTATTACAATGTTTGGCATTACCTGTGTCAAATCCTAAATAGCTTAATTAAAGTTAAGACTATAAACAAGCCTTTACATCACAAGAATATGGCAGATAGGGTTTGTGAAACTAAAAGAATAAAAATAGCTAAATTTTTTTATATTTTTAAGACAATGCCTTTTAGTTAGGGATGGCCAATGGGGAAATGGGGGCGGATTATTTGGGGGAAATGGGGATGGGGTAGTTTTAGGGGGAGGTCCCCCCATTCCCATCCCCATTTCCCCCATTTTTTTTCCATTTTTTCTCATTTTTTCCCATTTTTTCCCGTTTCCCTATGTCCCCCGTTTCCCTATTCCCCATTTTCCTTGTATCAGTCAAAATTATATATTAAAAAAAACATACAAATGCATAATCCATTAAATTCAAATACAAAGATGTATATATAGTTAGTAAAATTTTCCCCCAAATGGGGATGGGGGAGCGGGGTTTTGGGGCTCTGGGGGAAAATGACCATCCTTACTTTTAGTAGTATAATCGCGAGGCAAAATATAGATGGCAATAGTTGTGTCCAACATGCATTATTAACTTACAGCAAGTACTTTAAAAAGAAAATAAAGATAAATAACGGTTAGTCAAAGGTACTTTCTTGTAATTTTAACAAAACTACGATCTTGTTGCACTTTCATAAATATTGGGATACTTTATTGCAATTTTCTCTTAAATAAATTAGTTGTATTGAATAAAAGGTTAAGACATACCTGAAATACAACGCACAATTCAAGGCTGGGTCAGATATGAAGATCCTTACATGTTCTTCTCCAACGTCAAGTCCTAACTGAGGATCTTGTTTCTTCTTTAGCTTGGCAAACAAGCATGCTTTGGTAAGAAACCTCATCTACAGAAAAAACCATAGTAAGTTAGAGTTACTAAAAATGGTCATTCCTCACTCATACATTCAAACCAACATTTACAAAATCAATGGAAAGAGAAGAGTTAGAAGACAACATCATTTCTCCACTAGATAAATTTCATGGAACTATAGAAGTTTGTATCTTCATAATTGTATTAATTTGAAAATTAGTAGAGTAATAATAATGAATGATAACAACTAGTCAAAGATCTGTTACAGTGTAAATTTTGATGGATCTCTTGGAGCTCCATTAGATTTTAATTAAGGGGGTCATTAATGGATCTCTTGGAGCTTTAAAAATTATAACTCCTCTCTTAATTAAGCTAAGGGTCTTGATTAAGTGATTTCTTGGATATGCTCTAAGTAGTTTTATTTATTTGTTTATTTTATTTTGTTTGATGGCTTTGTTAGGTTTTGGTTGCATTTGTGCTTGTTTGTCTGTTGAGTAAAGAAGGATAAATCAACATTTAGATATAAGATTTATCATTTTATAGTTTGGGTTGTTA
The DNA here is from genome assembly GCA_008009225.1 of Acer yangbiense. Classification (NCBI taxonomy): domain Eukaryota; kingdom Viridiplantae; phylum Streptophyta; class Magnoliopsida; order Sapindales; family Sapindaceae; genus Acer; species Acer yangbiense. The sequence goes on along the minus strand of CM017773.1, from coordinate 18,180,456 downwards.
AAGAGTGAAAATGACATTTCAACATAAACAAAAGTTTGTAATGCAAATTATGCAAATGCTAATCATATATCTATTTTTTTCTCTCATATTGTCGGCAACAAAATGTGAAGAAGAAAATTTACATCTCCCTTTTATTAGGTATGCTTAGTTATCAGACATTTTGTTCAAATCAGCGAAATGGAGCCTTTTGTTTTTTAATGTCCTGTGTTTGATTATATCTCTTGATTTATGGCACGTTTTATTGAAAGACTGGCAATGTACAAACAAAGATTCACTTCAATTTGTTGATTATCATTTTCTTGTGGTTTTAGATAAGGGTTTGTGCTGTTGATATACTACCTCAAGTCTTAAAATGGAGGACCCAGTTGTGGAATTGAATGGAGATCCAGCGAAAAAATCCCAAAATCCATAGAAAAAGTCTTCGGCAAGTTCGATTGAGAATGCAAAAAAGGTTACAAAATATTGGAAGCTTAACGTTGCTGCAACGTCAAGGGTCTCAACATCAACTAGTTCCAGTATCAGAAAGAAAATAGACCCTAAAAGTGGATCTAAATAAAGTTCAAGTCTGACCAAACCAACTATTAGTGCTTATTTGAAAACTTCAAATTCAGTTCTAGTGATTAGAAGAAAAAAGCACTGGTGGATGTCATGCCTAGGTTTTTGGATTGATTTTGTGTGTTGAAATCTAGTTGTATGATAATAGATGAGTTGATTTTCTAGAGTGAATTAATTTTTCCCTAATCTGTTTTTGCAGGTTTAATGGAGGTATTCCGGAGATATTGTTGAAGAAGAAGATCTGAATAAGAAGCAGATCTTGAAGAAGAAGAAATTAAGAATGAGAAGTTGAAGAGAGAGAAAGAATTTAGAGAGAGATTGGATAAAATACTTGTTTGCCTCTTCCATTCCCTTTCCACAATTTAATACAACAATTCTTTGGAATATGTTTGTAACTATAGTTTTGGTGATGTCAAAACTACCTATCGGTCTGGGGACCCGTGGGGACTCGTCCCGTTAGGGACATGTTTAGTACCTACAATTTATATCATGGTATGAGGTCGGTATTTTTTTTAATACCCGATTCAATTTCGGGACGGTTACAAGATTTTAAGTCCCCGCCCCGAACAATCCCCGTACCCGTTATAAAACAAAATTAGGGTTTTTAGCAAAAATGCCCTATTGTAGGGAGCTAATTACAAATCTACCATAATATCAAAATCAATTGCAGAACTACCCTATTTTTCCCAAAATACCCTCACTCATCGCCCACCATATTTATTAACCTTATTTATTTCTTTTACCAACCATTTACCAAACAATTAAACTAAACACTATTTAACCCTTTTCCTACTCTACACCACTTTGTTTCCTACATTTTTCTTTTTCAATTTGTTATGTTTAAAACACATTGGAGAAGATTATAAAAAGTAGTTTGAAGGTAAGTATTACATTTTAAATTTATTTTTTCAACCTCATAATCCTTATTTTGATGGAATTCACATATATAATGGCACCCAATTAGCAGTTTATCGCTACGTCAGAACGAGTAGGCTGCCGAACGAAGATGGACAACGATGAAGAATGACCCTGACGGCGTGCTCACTAGGTGGCTTTCGAGCACCTAGCCGACGGAGACGTTGCTGTTGCGACGAACATGCAACGACGAAGACGTTGCTGTTGGTAGTTGAAGAGATGGCGATGAAGGTGGTTGGAAACTGCGGTGAAGTCGGCGACTATGCTGTAACGATAAGATTTAGGATGAGGTGAGATTCGGGATGGGTGGGCACGAGGTGTTTAGGGCAACATAGTGAAATTGGTTTTTGTTTTACTTAAGGGTAATCAAGTCATTTAAGGGTAGTTTTGCAATTGATTTTGATTTTAGGATAGATTTACAAATAAACCCCTAAAATAGGGAATTTAATTGAAAATCATAACAAAAGGTCAATATTTTTTTATTATATATACATATACTAGAGAACCAAACTGTACTGAGGAAAAATGTTTCATTTTCAATAAGAACAATCCGGCACGTATCAATATATAAGATATTTTATAGAGGAGATAATTTGAGAAATATTTGTATTTATCGAATCATTTGTACTTATTTATGTTAGAAATAAAAATTAGAATTTAAACCGAATACATGATAATTTTAATTGTTAATTTCTTGTCCTCCTGATAGTTATTATTATTATTATTATTATTATTGTCAAAATGATACTCTTGATCCCTTGTATTATTTTATTAAATAATTTTGATATGATTTTTATCAAAAACATCATCAAAAAATATATATTAATAGGATGGGATGGTAAGAGGCAAGGAACCGATCCCCTAATGGGGAATCACTATACCCGCAATGTTTATTTTATGTTAGTATTGTGGTAGCCAAAAATGACCCAATGGCCCAATATGCTAAAGGCCCAATCTTCGCAGTAACGAAATTCCTACCCAGGCCCATCAGATTGGTCGATCCAGCACATTCATCAGCAACAAATCTGACTTGGTCTTTGAAAGACCAAGTCAGTTCAACGGTTGCTCACAGTGGTGGGATAATGGAGAAAATCGCTCCCAAATCCCACCAAAACCTCTCCCACGATGGCACTCTCCACAGACGTCGGGGTCATATCATTTCACTATAAATAGAGTGACTCACACACTGAAAAAGTCTCTGAACTAAAGCTGAAAAAAAGCGTACCGAAACACTGCCTCCAAAAGAACATTCCGGTCATCGGAAATCAACATCGCTCAGCCCAAGCGCATATAAGGCTACGATCTCCAGCCACCACCATCCTGTTACTATCTATATTTCTATTTAAAGCTCTTTTGCAGGTACAACGAAGTTCGCACGACCATCAGCAAACAACAGTCGACGTCGACCATACTAATCCCAGCTTAGTTGCTTTGGGCCTGATTCAACCCGACCCGTTCGACGTACCAAGTCGTTCGACCACCTACAGTTTGGCGCCCACCGTGGGGCCCATTGCAACTACCTCCAAATTCAGGCAATCTGTTCTAACTAAAACTCAACATGACTGGAAGCGGCTCAATCCCCACCGTCGAAGATCAAATTGCGGCATTGACCGCTCAAATGGCCGCAAACGCCGAGAGAATGCAGCAATTCGAGCTGCTAATGGAGAGTTGAGAGCATTGGTCGACGGAGTAGTACCTGACTCAGCGACATCGGAGCACCCAACATCGACACCAAACGCAGAACCGTTTGTCGATCGACCTGCTCCAATAACACCAGCAAATCCAGTCGGACCCGAGATGAATTCGGCCGACCGTCAGAATCGACCAGTACTTCAGACCGCAAGGGTTGATATCGACCTCAACGATATGCCTGCCCGGAACGATGGGATGGACGAACGAGATCCAGCAATGGACCAACGGCCAGACAATGTCGACAAAGCGACAATATCACTCCAGTCGACACCCGGATTGGTAAAACCCGGGCCCGGTATGCACTTCAATAATGACTTAGAATTTTCTCGCAGGTTCGCAGAAATGGAAGCTCTTATCCAACGAATTCCAGGAGTCCCAGCTCCGATAAAGAAGAGCACTGCCAACAGCTTCGCCGACTCACCGTTCGTCGACGCAATCGCTCTTACTGAGAAGCCTAGAAAGTTTAGCTTCCCAAACATGAAGCAATATGAAGGGACAACAGATCCGGACGACCACATTGCACAATACAAGCAGAGAATGTTCACCGCCGCAATTCCGCGCGACCTAAGAGAGGCGTGCATGTGCAAGGCTTTCGGATCTAGCCTTAGTGGCCCTACTTTACAATGGTATACCAATTTGCCTAATAATTCAATCGATTCTTTTGCGCAGTTAACGGATACCTTCGTGGAGCAATTCGCGAGCAGTCGCAAGCTGGAGAAGCAGTCGGACGACCTTTATACAATAATCCAACGACCTGGCGAAAACTTGAGGGCTTACGTCGGACGCTTCAATCGAGAAAAAGTGCAAATCCCAAGTTGCAATCAAGCAACCGCCATCTACGCCTTCAGGAAAGGCCTAAGGTTTGATTCTGATTTATATAAAGAGCTCACTAAGTATCCGTGCAGGACTATGGAAGATGTACTAGCCAAAGCATGGGCACAAATCAAGTGGGAAGAAGACGAAGCAAATTACGTCGGCAAAGCCAACAGTACATACTACGGTAATCGACGCAACGATTGAGTAGAGAGAAGATCCAACGACCAGAGATCACAGCCTTACCCTACAAACAACCGACGGAATCCCCAATCTCGACACGAGGGCTCAATTGACAAACATTCTGTCGTTCGCAGTAATTTGAGGTCTAGTCGACCACAAGTAGAAGCACCAAAATATAACCTCAGCATCGAACCTGTCGACCTTGTAGCAGTGATGAAGGAAATGGGCAAAACAGTCAAGTGGCCACGGAAGATGAATGCCCTACCGGAACACAGGGACCCGAAGCTTCGATGCGAATTCCATGGGGATCATGGCCATCGTACAGAAGATTGCGTCGCCCTGAAATTTGAAGTCGCTGAACTCCTAAAACGGGGACACCTTCGAGAGTTCCTAACGGAGAAGGGAAAACAGACTTACGCGAGACGCAACGACCAAATACAATCCGATGTCGCCGACAGTCCTCCGGAGCCACCCAGGCAAGATAGAGTGATCAATTACATCGTAGGTGGATCCGAAGTCAGTGGCGTAAGTTATTCAGCAGCCAAGAGACACACGCGACAAGTATCAAACACAGAAGTCCAGCCAAATCGAGAACACGTATCCAAAGTCGACGAAACAGTCACCTTTCAGTCGACAGATAAATCATATTTGTTCTCCCCCCACCATGATGCTTTAGTCATTTCTCTGCATATTGCAAATTGTTTAACTAAACGCATTTTAATTGATAATGGTAGTTCGTGCAATATTTTATTTAACAGCGCTTTGAGAAAAATGCAGGTCGACGAGTCGAAGTTAAGTCGTCGAACGACTATGTTGACCGGGTTTAGTGGAGAGCAAAAAAGCACGTTGGGCGAGATTGTGCTGCCAGTCTACGCTGAAGGGGTCAACTTGTACATCAATTTCCTCGTGCTCGACTGTCAATCTCCTTACAACGCCATACTTGGCAGACCTTGGATACACGAGTTGAAGGCCATCCCGTCGACTTATCATCAGATGATCAAATTTCCTACCAGGTGGGGGGTGAAAGAGATCAAAGGGGAACAACGAGCAGCCAGGGAATGCTACCAGAATGCCATTAAAAAGAAGAAACAAGATTTATAGCAATTACAGGAAACCAATGTCGAGTCGACTCAAAACAAGCCCCAAATGGAGGAACTCGACGAAGTGTCGATCGACCCAGATCACCCCAAAAATAAAGTCTACATCGGGTCCAGACTATCGGACGACATACGAGAGCAGTTGATTACATTCCTCAAAGAACGTCGCAACAGTTTCGCTTGGTCACACGAAGATATGGTCGGCATCGACCCCGAGGTAATAGTACACCAATTGCAGGTCGACCCAGATCATCAACCGGTAAAACAAAAGCGAAGAAAGTTCGCTCCAGAAAGAAACAAGGTAATCAACGACGAAATCCAAAAACTGATCGACATCGGGTCAGTGAGGGAAGTAAAGTACCCCGACTGGCTAGCGAACGTCGTAGTAGTCAAGAAGAAAAACGGGAAGTGGAGAGTCTGCATCGACTTCACAGACCTCAACAAAGCCTGCCCCAAAGATTCTTTCCCGCTACCTCACATCGACATGTTAGTAGATGCTACCGCAGGACACGACTTACTAAGCTTTATGGACGCATACTCCGGCTACAACCAGATACTAATGCACCCTGACGACCAGGAGAAGACGGCCTTCGTCACGGAGCGAGGTACATTTTGTTATAAGGTAATGCTTTTGGTTTAAAAAATGCAGGTGCAACCTACCAAAGGCTAGTCAACAAAATGTTCGCAAAAATGCTTGGATCGATAATGGAAGTCTACATCGACGATATGCTGGTCAAATCCCTAGTCGCACAACAACACATCGACCATTTGCGACAGTCGTTCGACGATCTCGACGAATATGGTATGAAACTAAACCCCACTAAATGTTCTTTTGGTGTATCTTCAGGAAAGTTTCTGGGCTATCTGGTCACCCATAGGGGAGTCGAAGCAAATCCAGACCAAATACGGTCGATCAAAAACATCGAGTCACCTAGATGCATCAAAGACGTGCAGAAGCTTACCGGTCGGGTAGCAGCGCTGAATCGCTTCATCTCCAAGTCGTCTGAGCGATGTCTACCATTTTTCAATACACTCAAAAGAAACAAATCATTCGAATGGAACGACGACTGTGAAAGGGCACTACAGGATTTGAAGACATACTTGAAGTCGCCACCACTATTGTCGAAGCCAAAAGACAACGAAACATTATTCATATATCTGGCAGTATCCGACACCGCTGTAAGCGCAGTCCTCGTGAGAGAAGAAAAGAACAACCAACATCCAGTTTACTACGTAAGTAAAACCCTACTTGACGCAGAAACCAGGTATAGTCGACTGGAGAAACTCGCACTGGCCCTTGTCGTAGCAGCACGCAAATTGAGGCCATACTTCCAATGCCATTCCGTCAAGGTACTAACCACTTACCCTCTTAAAAATATTTTGCATAAACCTGAACTTTCAGGTCGATTGACGAAATGGGCAGTAGAACTCAGCGAGTACGACATCAGCTTCCATCCAAGATCAGCAATGAAATCACAGGTATTGGCCGACTTTGTGGCAGACTTCACTCCACATGAAAACGTGCAGGCAGAACCAGAACCAGAACTGGTGGCGCTCGCCACAGAAACCCTCAGCTAAAAATGGACCTTGTCGGTCGACAGTTCGAGTAATATCAAGGGAAGCGGACTAGGACTGGTACTCAAATCCCCCCAGGGAGATATACTGGAGCAGTCGATCCATTGTGATTTTCGTGCAACAAATAATGAAGCTGAATACGAAGCTCTGATCGCAGGGCTCGAATTAGCAAAAAGCCTGGCAATAAAAAGAATCAAAGTGTTAAGCGACTCCCAACTAGTCGTTCGACAGATAAACGGATCATACGAAGCAAGGGATCGAATAATGTCGGCCTACCTAATCAAAGCTAAACGGCTTCAATCGACTTTCGATGAATTTTCGATAGATCAAATACCCAGATCCGACAACGCACGAGCAGACGCATTAGCAAGCCTTGGATCGACAGCAACAAATGACTCAAAATCGGTTCCTATAGTTCATCTCATGTCTCCATCAATTCAAGAACCAGAGATATTGGCACCAATCGACGATGGTAGAAGCTGGATAGAACCGATCTTCAATTATCTCCAAGCTGATATTCTGCCAGACGACAGGACTGAAGCAAGGAGAATCAAGGCAAAAGCAACTAAATTCTGTATCATATATGGCAAGCTTTATAAAAAGTCATTCACCGGACCCTACTTGAGGTGTGTCACCAAACGAGAGGCGTACGACGTTTTAAAAAGTCTACACCATGAGGAATGCAGGAATCATTCTGGTGCCCGTAGTTTGTCGAACAGAGCTATCACGGCGGGATATTATTGGCCAACCATGCGGACTGATTCTCAAAATCACGTCAAGTCGTGCGACAAATGCCAACGCTTCGCACCAATATCACATCTTCCCCCAGGTACGCTGAATTCAATCTCGTCCCCTTGGCCATTTATGAAGTGGGGGATGGACATTGTAGGTAAGCTGCCGGCTGCACCTGGTGGCGTCGTCTACATGTTGGTCCTGACGGACTATTTCTCCAAATGGGTCGAAATCGGGGTGTATCAGCAAGTACGCGATATTGAGGTACGCAACTTCGTTTGGAAAAATATTATTTGCAGGTTTGGAGTACCCAAGGAAATAGTGACCGACAACGGGTCCCAATTCATTTCGTACGACTTCAAGAACTTCTGCGACAAGTACGGAATCAAGCTAAGTTTCTCAACTCCACGATATCCCCAAGCAAATGGACAAGCTGAGTCGACTAACAAAACCATTGTTAATACATTGAAGAAACGACTCGAGGCGGAAAAGAGCGAGTGGGTAGAAAAACTTCCAGAAATCTTATGGTCATACAGAACTACCCCACGACGGTCGACAGGAGAAACTCCCTTTTCACTTGTCTATGGCTCAGAAGCTGTCATCCCAATAGAGACAAGGGTGTCGACCGCCCGTAGCGAAAATCCGAATGAAGAACAAAACAACTTGGAACTCAATTTCGAACTTGACCACCTCGACGAACGGAGGGATCGTGCCGCTTTAAGAATCCAGTCGTACCAACAACAAGTCGCTCGACACTACAATAAAAAAGTAAGCGTCAGAATCTTCAAACTCCACGACTGGGTATTGCGACGAGTCTTCCAAAACACAAGGGAGGAAGGCGCCGGAAAATTGGGACCAACGTGGGAAGGACCATATCAAATTATAGATGTCATCGGGCGTGGAGCTTACAAGCTTAGAGGACTCGATGGACGAGAAATACACAACAGCTGGAACGCTCTACATCTAAAAAAGTACCATTTCTAAACTATCTTTTGATTTCATTATTTTTGTTTTTTCCTCGACTTTTCATTTCTAACGAAATCAACCGGAGAAGAGCAATGATGACACCTTAGTGCAACTAAGTGCAAAACTGAGCTCAAAAAATTACCATCTATCTTACGACGCTGTCAACGTCGACAACCAAACTTTCTATTTTGAATATACAGCTTCAACGACCGCATTCACCAACTTCGACCTCAAACTCCCAATATCCTCATTCAGAACAATCGCATATTAAGAGTGGGGGAACGACACTGGGAGCAGACGACCATATATAACGCATGTACGCGAATTTATGTAAAAAGGTCTTGTCGACCATATATATCGCATGTACGCGAATCTGTATAAAAGGGTCTTGTCGACCATAACGCATGTACGCGAACTTCTGTATAAAAAAAATCCTATCGACCATATATTACGCATGTACGCGAATCTGTATAAAAAGGTCTTGTCGACCATAACGCATGTACGCGAACTTCTGTATAAAAAGATTGTATCGACCATATATTACGCATGTACGCGAATTTATGTAAAAAGATCTTGTCGACCATATATATCGCATGTACGCGAATCTGTATAAAAGGGTCTTGTCGACCATAACGCATGTACGCGAACTTCTGTATAAAAAAAAATCCTATCGACCATATATTACGCATGTACGCGAATCTGTATAAAAAGGTCTTGTCGACCATAACGCATGTACGCGAACTTCTGTATAAAAAGATTGTATCGACCATATATTACGCATGTACGCGAATCTATGTAAAAAGGTCTTGTCGACCATATATAACGTCGTTCGACTTACGAATGTGCATGAGTTTACAAGCTTATTACATTCAAAATTAAAACCTTTCTACGATTGAGCATAAGTTTACAGGCTTATCTTATTCGTTTCACGTCGTTTGACTCATGATAGATCGTGAGTCATTTCAGACATCTCATTCAAACTTGTTTACCATTGTGTAACTCCCATCATTTGATGGTCGATCCAATAAGCAAATAAGCAAACATTCAAAATTAAACAAAAGAAGGTCAATCCATTCAAAATAGGCAAATATTCTTTTACATATCAAGGTCGATCAAGATCATCCAGCATTACAAAGTAAAATTTCAGGGAGCATCACTAGGAGGAGGAGCGACAGTAACAGCGGCACTCTCTTCATTGTTGTCGGGACGTTCATTAGCCCCAGGGCTTCTATCGACATCCACAACGTCTCCTCCGGCAAGGGATTCTTCAAGCTTCAGACGCTCCATCTCCTCGTAGAGGTCAATTTCCTCTTTCATATGTTGAGGATCCCATTGGATGCCCGACAAGAACTCTTTAAAAAGCTCCGCCCTAGCTTTGCAAACAGCTTCCACTGCTATCGACAACGCTCGCTCCTTTAGAGCCTCGACCGTTTTTTCTTGTTGGTCGGTTGCTTCTTGAACTTTGTCTCCTCGACTTGGTGTCGATCCCTTAAATTTTTTAACTCCTCCTCCAGGGCCATCTTTTGGTGCTCCATTACACCCTTCTCCTTGGAGAGCTTCGCATTTTCCGCTTTAAGAGCGTCGGCCGCCTTGCGATGCATCACATTCTTGTCATTTACGGCCTTGTATCGACCATGTAGATGCAGCGTCGCTTGGTAGGCCTACAAAAACGAGATATCCAATCGTCAAAGAATACGTAATAAAATACTGCCAGTGAAAACAAGAATCTTTCTACCTAAAAATTTGATAGCAGCAACGTATCAAAAACTTCCTCCGTCTTGACGTTTTTCAAATGCATGTCGTCATCAACAAGAGTGAAGTCGTCCGACCTCTTTAAGAATCCTGCAGGATCCTTAAATGACGAGAGTCCAGAAGCAAGTAGCTTCATTGGAGAATCCGGTTTAAAATCAGCCCCAGCCGACTTATCCTTTGAGCCGGTCGCCGCTTTCTTCTGTCGATCGACAACAGAAGTCCTTTTTTGCCTCTTTGCCAGCGGACTCCTCTCTGGCGACGAATCTAGGATTTGGTCCACTGCGGCTGCAGCGCCTTCCTTCGACTCACCTGCGAGTCGTTTTTGTTTGGCTTGAGATGCCGCCCGTTTCCTAGCGATTTCATCTCTAAAACGCCTCATGGTCTCAGTATTATCGGGAACGTTAATCTCCGCGCTCGCCATCGTCGTCACTGCGAAACGACGTTCAACATCAGTTAGAGGCGGTAAAAAACTCAAATTATGCTGGAGAACCTCAAAACTCCTCCTAATCCATATGTACGATAGGAAATCCTTCACATGAGGATAGGGTCCGTGCGACCTATTTAGTGTTGACCACCTCCACAGTCGACTTGGCCTAAAATTACCTTCCGTAAGCAAGCTACTGACACTCCTTTGGTTAGCAGGGATCTCTAATAAAACCCTGGTACGCTCAGGTGCGACATCGCACGACGGAGGTTTTATCGTCCCTTTGATTTCTGCAAAGACAATGAAATGGTCAAAACAAGCAACTCACAAAGAATGCATACGAATATATCAATCGACAGTTTTCGAAACTTACCATATTGATTCCAGATCCGTCGATATTGATACTCCTCCTCCCCTCTCCTCCATGGGCCATCGACCGGAGGCCCCTTCGCGAAAAAGAACGTATCTTTCCAGAGTCTGTCGTTCGACTTAGTATCGATAATGAGTTCCTTCTTTTTATTTCAAGGCATTAACGAGTAACGACCAGTGTCGACTAGGTGTTCTTTCAAATAATAATTATGAAGGAGACACCCCAATCCAAATTGTACATTATACCTCTCATTTAATATTCCTAGACCCAACAGTATTCTCCAGGTGTTAGGCATCAACTGACCGGGAGCTAGATCATAGTATAACAACATTCGTCGAACGAGCTGAGGGACAGGGAATCTAAAACCTAAACGGAGGGTGTACTCATAAAAACACGTCCACCCTAGGATATCCCAATCAGCACGTTCATGTTCCTTTGGCGCACGTAATTCAACGTCGTTAGGAATACCATACATCGTCCTTATGCCAGGCAACATATCCTCTGTGATCAAGCTCGCCGGACTATCTTTCAATATACCTAAATGTCGACCAGATGTTGACGGCTTAGGAACCTCAACATATTCTGGATGCTCGACAGCCGACGCGATAGCATATACAGCGCCTTGCTCTATCATACCCCTAGCATTTATAGGGACAGTCGTCGACGGACCTTCAACCGTGACTCGTCGATCGACGTCCTGTGTCCTACTATCGACTCCATCATCACTGGAAGTCCAGTTAATTGCCAAGTCCGAGATTGTATCGTCGTTCGACATTGTATCTCCAAAATCTGACATGCAGAAAATGCACAAGTCAGACGAAAGCTAAACGCTACAATCACAACCTAAAGATTTTTTCGACCAAAATTCTAAGGTTGGATGTCCTAACCTCTACTTAAAAGCCGACCTATACTAGGATGAGGAGTCTACTTACTGTCGAAGGCTTCCAGATTCTAAACGACTGCTCTCGTCGCAACGACACGACAACAAAAAAAAAAAAACAATACTTTGCAGATAAAACCAACTCGATATGGATCAAAACCTCAGAATCTAGCAAATATAGTGAAGAACATGCATACCCAGATAAATGAGAAACTTCAGAGCAAGCATAAAGGAAGTATAAAATGGTGAAGTATATATGAATAGGAGTAGATTTCACCGACCTAAAAGAGATTCAAAGATGAATATCGTGAAGAAATCCCACAAAATGGGTATGGGGCGCTTCAGTTTCAAAGCCAAAGAAGAAGTTGAGGAGATAAGTTCAGTTCTTCAGTTTTTCTAAACTCAGTTTCAAACTTTTTTGTGCAAAGTATCGAATGGAACGGTTTGGGCTTTATAAAAAAAAAACCCTAGTTAACACGTGTCGACGCCCCTTCAACTACCGGTTAACCCAAGTAAAACTCACCGGTTAACCTAGGTAACCGTTAACCTATCCAGTTCAAAATTCGAAACAGCTGTAGCTTATCTCGAAAGGTGCGCATGAAATTAATGCAGCTGACGCCATCATGGAAAAACGCTCCCATCACATCGATTTAGCATCTATCACATCAGGTTGCCATCAATGATGACAAGAAACTACCGTCTAACGACGAACGTTGAATCAACATTGAAAACGTCGTTCATCCAATGAAGGCGTCAGTTAAAACAAATATTCAAATAGATACTGATTCCATTCGACACGGAGTCGGCCGACCACGATCAATTCAAAAAAAAAATCTTCGATTCAACTTAACACAGCTTGTTCAGCGATGGCGGATCCAATAAAGGTCGACCCGATGGAAATCACTCTCTAAATCATAGATTCTTCTTCAGAGAGTGAGGGACAAACTGTGGTAGCCAAAAATGGCCCAATGACCCAATATGCTAAAGGCCCAATCTTCGCAGTAACGAAATTCCTACCCAGGCCCATCAGATTGGTCGATCCAGCACATTCATCGGCAACAAATCTGACTTGGTCTTTGAAAGACCAAGTCAGTTCAACGGTTGCTCACAGTGGTGGGATAATGGAGAAAATCGCTCCCAAATCCCACCAAAACCTTTCCCACGATGGCACTCTTTACAGACGTCGGGGTCATATCATTTCACTATAAATAGAGTGACTCACACACTGAAAAAGTCTCTGAACTAAAGCTGAAAAAAATCGTACCGAAACTCTGCCTCCAAAAGAACATTCCGGTCATCGGAAATCAACATCGCTCAGCCCAAGCGCATATAAGGCTACGATCTCCAGCCACCACCATCCTGTTACTATCTATATTTCTATTTAAAGCTCTTTTGCAGGTACAACGAAGTTCGCACGACCATCAGCAAACAACAGTCGACGTCGACCATACTAATCCCAGCTTAGTTGCTTTGGACCTGATTCAACCCGACCCGTTCGACGTACCAAGTCGTTCGACCACCTACAAGTATTTACTGGAGATGGTATTTCTCATATAAATTGGGATTGACTCAATTGAGGATGGTAATGGAAAACCCGTCCCCGACCCGTACCATTGATATCACTAAATAGTTTGTTATGGAAGTGACATCAGCATGACTCAATACATTTAACAGGACGCTAACGGAAATAGACAAAAGACTAACGGCTCCGTTAACTTGGACTCTAACCGAGACTGAAACGGCATCATTCACTCTAAGACACTCAACGGCATCGTTTCGACACCTTCTAGACCTCCAGACTCAAAACGTTGGCGTTTTGTCTCAGGGAAATACAAAGACTCTTTGACTTCATAGTGATCCCTAATTCCCAAATCTTCATCTTCGCTCTTCCAATTTCTTCGAATCCTGACATTGGATTGCCTGAGAAGTCATCATCGGCCTCTACAGTGAAGCGAACGACCACTGTTAGTTCAATTGTGGGGAAAAAGGCCACTCCTTCGCCTTCAGAACCACTTAGGCGGTCGCTCCCTGAACGTAGAAGAAGTTCATTGCCTTCAGTTGTTATTAAACCCACAAGCACAAGAGCAAGTGTTTCAGAGACTAGGAAGTCAGTTTCAGTGTCACCATTGAGCCGGAATCTGAACAAATCAACTGGGTCTGATGTCTCTAAGCAAGATACTGTCAAGAAAGCTTCAATTAAGCCGGCATTGTCAGTTTCCTCTTCTTCAAGAAGGGTTTCTTCTACATCATTGGACAGTAGCACTAGCAGTGTGAATAAGAAGACAATTTCCAAGGTTTCTTCTCCATCGGCTCGGTCACCTTCTATTTCTAGTGGGTTGAGAACTGGGTCCTTATCGTCATCTCTGGATAGGAGTTCAAATTTATCTGGACGGAGGAGAACAGGGACACCGGAAGGCAGGGATTCTCGGTTCATTGTTCTTCCACAGGTGGAGATCAAAGCTGGAGATAATTTGGTAAGCACTAAGTTTGCAACGTTTTGAAATTTAAATGATGGTATACAATAACTTCAATTGGAATTTATCTCTTTGGAAATGAATATTCTACTTTCCAGTGAAATGTTTGTAAAACATTTTTTTTCTTTTTAAACAAAAACAAGAAATCTTCATTGGATAAAAAAGCATGTACAAAGAAGACGATGGTAGCCAGCCATAGCTTATGAAAATTACCTAGGTCAAAAGCAAAAGAATACACAAAACCAAAAGACAGCCTTTCCAAAAAGCCCTCACAAAATGAAGAAAGAAACTCTCGATCAGTTTACAGCCTCCTCCCAATTATTGTTTATAAAGAAGAGATGTTTGTAAAGCATAATTATATAACTGAAGCTTACATTTTTTTTGGCAATAATTCAGTTGACATCATATCTGTAAAGTGTAATCCTTTTATCATGTGGTTTTAGTGTATTTTTTCACTGTGCATGTAGAATAAAACATTTGCCTTAAGCATGGTTTGACAGGTTTGTACATGGTTGCATAGTATTTGAGCCTCTTAATATTATGAGTTCATTAACATATAACGAGCTATATCTGGGCTATATCTTCCTACGTTATGACTTTGACTCTTAAGTTCCGTTTATGACTTTGTTACTACTCTTTAGTTTCTTATATTTTCTTGAAACAGCTTTAGTGGATACAAAGCGGAATTGCTTTACATGAGTGATGTAGATTACCGTTGTTTATGGTTTTATTTACGACACACTGTGGTGGGTTTGGGCGTTGATTAACCAAACTTATAGTC
This sequence comes from Acer yangbiense, assembly GCA_008009225.1. Lineage (NCBI taxonomy): Eukaryota > Viridiplantae > Streptophyta > Magnoliopsida > Sapindales > Sapindaceae > Acer > Acer yangbiense. Next base: position 18,165,247 of record CM017773.1, on the reverse strand, counting down.
TTAAGTGAATTGTATATAATCTTACTTGTTTATATGTAAATTCATAGTAATGGAGCTTTAGATTCAGTATGCAGAAAGACAGTGTGGACTCTGGACTAGTTAGTATCTTCATGAGATTAGGATTTTTTTTTTTTTTTTTTGTCCTCATTTTTCTGCCTTTATTACAATGACATCACCTTAAAAGTCCTGGAAGGGTATTTTGTGATTTTGTTTTTCTTTTCCAGAAACCAGATAGTCATTAGGGTGTATTGTGATGTCACTAGAATACTTAAAGTGGTTTATGGATGACCAAGCGGAAACACCCCAACACCCCCGTGTAGCATGCATGCCCGCGTGTGTCTAAGTAAGGTGCCTTAGAGATGTCAAGGAAAACAAAACGGAGAATAACTGTAATTTCAAGATGTCCTTTGTTTGAATGTTGGTTTAAATCTAATTTGTGGACATGCCAACCGGTTTATCATGTTCCACATTATCTGCTATACTGTAAATGCCATAATTCTGTCAGTTGAGTGTGAACTTGACTCCCTTTATCTTTTGATACTTTTTGTTTGCATGCATTGGGGAGAAAGCCACTTGAGATCCCCTGGTATTTATGGATTACACTGTTTCTCCATGCCCCTCATTTCCTTGTGTCTCTCAGTCTTGTCCATGCTGAAGATATATGATAATTTATGATACTGTATTTTATTTTTGTTTATTGTTTTAAATATTCAAATTTTGTTAAATATGAGGTTTGTGTTTGCTATACTTTCTTTTTATTCTTATGAGTGCTTCTTATCATCCTAGAGGTTGGATCTCAGAGGTCACTGAGTTCGCAGTCTCAATGCCAGTGGATTGAACTTGCAACCAAATCTAGAGGTAAATGAGCTTATTTTGGATTAGTTAGTGCCTAATTGCCTATATGTAAAAACTGTTCAAATAAGACCCTTTTCCATTTTTTTGGGAAACAGAAAATATATTTTAAATTTATGTCTTTGTTATTTTTGGGCCATCTTGTTCACATATATGTATATTTTGTTCTCCATTGTCGTAATTTCTTTCTCGTTTCTTAATAAAAAAGACAGATATATTAATATTGTTGATAACGAAAGATTATAATGGTAGTAAACCGGCTGTCTAGTCTTTTCATATATTGTTAGATGCCTTTTATTGTCCTCGTTGTTGTTACCATTCCCTGTGTAACAACTTTATTCTTTAAGGTTCGACCGGTTAACTAAATTTCATTGGTGTAGGCATCATGTATTCATGTTAAGATACTTTTGATAATGATGTCTATAGGCATTGCTGCTATGTCAGGGGAATTCATTGTGCAAGCCCTGTTGACGACATGGCACCATAACATTTGAAAACACTGTTTATGACATAAATTAGGGATTGCATCAAGCACCTCATGTTGACAGCATGCCTTCATAACACTTGAAAGCCTTGTTTACACATAAATTAGGGATGGAAATAAGGGAGGGGCAGGGATCTTAACCCCCATCACCGTCTCTATTTAAGGTACGGATCCCCACATCCTAGATTTTTTGTTAAATTTAAAAAGTCTCTCCTGTTAGTTATTTTGTAAAATTTGGTTGTCCCTTACCAACAACCGACACACAGAAGCAAAGTGAAAAGAAAAGGAACAAAGAGATATCAAAACTAAACATAATTAAGTGTTACCTTTAGGCTTTAGTCATATTTGGTGAATAATGCTATGATTTGTGAGATCGGATATAGGCCAAGTCTTGTTTCTTTGAAGGAATGATATTTCCCTAATTATATAGAAGTCTAACCAAAATGGGAATCAAGCCAAAAAGCATCACTTCAGTCGCAGCACCAGCTGTGGTTCAGTGTGTCTAGAATGACTTGGCCGTAGATAGTATGAAAAACAACAATTGAGATAAGCATAATACGCAGAGGGAATCTTTGGGGATATTGACATCCTTGAACACTCTTTTAAAATTTTATATTAGTGTTCGTAAGCTCATGAAGTTCCATGGCCATGATTGTGATTTGACAGGTGGAGCTATTTCGAAATGACCAACATCGGTTCAGGATTGTAGTGGACAGTGAGAATGAAGTAGACTTGATGATCCACTCCCGGCATCAACACGATGTTATAGTCCTTGTGATCCGAGGCCTTGCCCAGCGATTCAATAGTACATCCTTAAATTCTCTCCTCAAAATAGAAACATAACTTAGGTTAAGAAAAGTAAAGGTTTAGTTTTGATGGATGGCATCCTCTCTCCTCGTCCCAATTTTCGTTCGGCTATATTTATTTTTATCTTGCCAATTTGGGTGTTATTGCCATGTTGATTTATTATATATTTTTTTAGATAGAAATATTGTGGTGTGCAGTGTTCTGTACAAAAGGGTTGGTTTTACACAATTATTATTGTACATCATAACATCAATGATAATGTAATTTTCTTTTTATTCTATTTGCTTGTGAGGGTGTGGATTCATATGTTGTATTTAGATGGAGCTTTAACCTCTTGAACATCGGCAGTAAATTATGAAGGGTTTTTATATTCTCTCTAGAATGAAAATTTCCCTTTGATATAGTGTTGGGGCAGGGAAATAGTGAAGAATTTCTTGTCTAATCCACAAAAAGTAAGAAGATTTGTCATCACTATTATAATTACCCAGAAAGAAAATGTCTGAACGATCTCCAGGTTACAATCATCTAATTAAAAAACATAAATAGAAAAGATACAGGACATTTAACTTTAATTATGGACTTTTAAACTTATAGCAAATTGCGTTACTGGGCAACGCCTGCCTCAATGTTCAAAGCATTTGCTGTTCTTTCGGTCTCTCTAGCTGCATCATACGAAGCATGAAGCGGGACAAACAAGTAGTATAAGAGCAGCACAAGTGTCCACAAAATAAATCTGACAAACGAGGGTTTGTCAATCGAACCCATGATGAAAACATTAGCAGCAATGCAAGCTGATGGCAACCATGGAAGTAATGGTACTCCCCACATTTTAGGCTTCCTTGCTTGCTTCACACTAAGTTGTAGCCCTAGTGTAGCCAAGAACCAAATCGAAACTGTCACTACATATCCAACCCACCCGTTTCCCTCAACAACTGCCCAGTAAACTGCAGTAGCTATGGAGGATCCGATGATCACTGCCAAAAAACCAATGAGCTTGTTCCGGTCAGAATTGGAAGTCTCACCGGTGACATAGTATCTCCTTACTAGAAGTGCAAGAGCAACAAGTGAAAAGATAAACAAGGTTGATATGGAAAGGAGATTAGAGAGAACATCTAGGCTGGTGAAGAATGCAACAACGGCGTTTGCTATGGTCATTATAACAGTGGCGTTCATTGGGGTCCCTGTTCTCTCATTGATGGCTGCAAGAAAAGGCGGAGCCATGTGGGTTCGACCGATGTGGGTGAAATAGCGAGCCTGGCCTATGATGTTAGCCAGCAAGACTGTAGTCATGCCCTTCAATGCACCCAATGCAACTATGAATTTTGCCCAATTCATGCCAGCAGCTTGAAATGCCTTGGTGAATGGTGCATCAACATCAATTTCAGAGTAAGGCTGCATCAAACACAATGTTCCTGATAGAATACAGTAGACTGTGATTGTGATCAACATAGAACCAATTAGTCCAATTGGGATATCTCTTCCAGGGTTTTTGATCTCCTCACCCAAAGTTGCCACCCCATCAAACCCTACATAAGCAAAGAAGAGCACAGCCGAAGCTTTCAGAATTCCGCGAATCCCGTTGGGAGCGAAGCTCTCGTAATTGGCAGGATTGGCCTTGGTAAGCCCCGCGACAAGGATGAAAAGCAAGATCACAAGATGGATTATGGTGGCAACAGAATTGAATCTTGATGAACCCTTCATACTTATGCAAGCACCAATGCAAATAGCAATCGAAACTGCAACAGCAATTGGGTCTAAATGGCCGTATTGTGCAGGAAAGGACGATATATTTATCCGAAAATCGTTGGGATCATGGTTGCATAAGGTAGCGAAATAAGAAGTCCAGGACCTAGCCACACTTGCACCAGCCACTACATACTCAAAAAGAATGTTACCAGCTGCAATATAAGCTATAAAATCACCAAGCTCCACTCTAAGATATGCAAATGAGCCACCAGCCACTGGTAACTCCACTGAAAACTCTGTGTAACACAACACTGATAGCAATGCAGATGTACCTGAAATTAGATACGAAATTACCACGGCTGGGCCTGCATCGTTCCGGGCGGCTTCTCCGGTGAGAACAAAGATTCCGGCACCCATTACGGCCCCGATTCCAAACCAAATAAGATCAAACCAATTTAGGGTCTTCTTCATCTCATGCTCGCTACGTGCACGCATTGCATGCAACTCAAGATTGTCATCGGAGCGTGCAAAGAGGCGATCTTTGAGCCTGGTTTTCGTGCTGGAGAGGGCCTTGGCATAGTTTCCCCAGCTCTGGAATGACTCCTCTGGCAAGAAATCTTGTTTGGTTAATGCACATCCTCTCTTCTTGATGCTGCTGTTGCTGCCACTAGTCACCATTGTTGTTGCCTTGTCACTGCAAAACTACAATTCAAGCTCTTATTTTTATTAAGTGGTTTATAGTAGAATAGATTTGTCAAATACAAGGACACAGATGAAAATTAAGTGGATTTTTGAGATTGCATTTGTACAAACTACATTTTTAATTTAAGGGGTTGTTTTTTTGTGACATAAGTACTTTTTAAATAATCACTTTTAACGGTTTAATAACAAGTGTTTTTGACTATTTACAAAGCGCTTTTGAGTAAATCCCAAATGAGCAGCAGCTTCACAAACAGATCAATTGACAAATTAGGTTTGAATTGGTTAATTGATACAGCTGGAATACAAAGCATAAAAATCTGCTGTTTGACTCACTTTAGGGAGGTTAATTAAAGAGACAATTTAGGAATTAGGATAAAATTTGTACGATATCATTAATTCATTATCCTAATTTAATTCATATTATTCAAATTTCAAATTTTTTTTTTAAAAAAAAAGATAAACATCTCATTTATAATAGAAATAAATTCTTTCCCTTTTTTTAAAAAAAAAAAAAGAAAAGAAATAATTTGTTTCCTTTAAAAAAAAAAATTAAAGGAATAAATTATTTGTTGTGGGTAGACATGTAAATTGGATCGGATAGATCCAAATACGGTCTGACACAACACGATTTTATATAAACACGGCACAATCCGATCCGCGAATTATTAGGCCATGCCCCAAAGCACAACCCGTCCACTTCATATAACGTCCTGGGCTAAGTTGTCACCTCTAGTTGTGAGCATATTTTGAAAGGGCTCAAAAATTAAATAGCACCTTTTGGGTTGGTTTTTGGGGAATAGGCACCAAGTTAATAAGTTAAGTTTAAAAGACACCATTTAATGGGACCAGACGAAAATACCCCTTTGTTGTCTGTTTCTTTGTTTTGAAACTTTGGAAGAAAAGCTCTGAGAGAAAACCCCGACGGCGCAACAGTCGACCAAATTGTGACGACGAACCACCGTCGACGGAGCTACAGTACCGACGTACCGGCGAAGTCAATACCGACCACGGTATGTCTTTATCTCTCACGCATTTGTTGTCCATTATGTTTGTTTGATGAGTTTAGGTTAGGGTTTTAGTTTAGGAAAAAATTTCGAGCCTTTTGGTAGTGGAAACGATGAAGTTCTGGGTTTCCAAGAGTTTTTGAAACTGAATCGAGCATTTTTGCAGTCTTATCGAGCCTTTTAGAAAGGTTATCGAGCCTTTTAGAAAGGTTATCGAGCCTTTAGAAAGGTTATCGAGCCTTTTAGAACCTTTTAGAAAGGTTATCGAGCCTTTTTAGAAAAGTTATCGAGCCTTTTGAAAAGTTATCGAGCCTTTTAGAAAGGTTATCGAGCCTTTAGAAAGGTTATCGAGCCTTTTAGAACCTTTTAGAAAGGTTATCGAGCCTTTTTAGAAAAGTTATCGAGCCTTTTGAAAAGTTATCGAGCCTTTTAGAAGAAACTTTTGTCGAGCCTTTTAGAAAGGTTATCGAGCCTTTTAGAACCTTTTAGAAAGGTTATCGAGCCTTTTTAGAAAAGTTATCGAGCCTTTTGAAAAGTTATCGAGCCTTTTAGAAAGGTTATCGAGCCTTTTAGAAAGGTTATCGAGCCTTTTAGAAAAGTTATCGAGCCTTTTAGAAGAAACTTTTGTCGAGCCTTTTAGAAAGGTTATCGAGCCTTTTAGAAAAGTTATCGAGCCTTTTGAAAAGTTATCGAGCCTTTTAGAAGAAACTTTTGTCGAGCCTTTTAGAAAGGTTATCGAGCCTTTTAGAAAAGTTATCGAGCCTTTTAGAAGAAACTTTTGTCGAGCCTTTTAGAAAAGTTATCGAGCCTTTTAGAAAAGTTATCGAGCCTTTTGAAAAGTTATCGAGCCTTTTAGAAGAAACTTTTGTCGAGCCTTTTGAAACAAAATCGAGCCTTTTAGAACCTATATGTTATCGTGCCTTTTGTTACTGTTATCGAGCCTTTTGAAAAGTTATCGAGCCTTTTAGAAACTTTTGTCGAGCCTTTTAGAACCTATATGTTATCGTGCCTTTTGTTACTGTTATCGAGCCTTTTTGAACTGTTATCGAGCCTTTTTGATATGTTATCGAGCCTTTTTAAACATTGATGTTATCGTGTCTTTTTATACTTTTATCGAGCCTTTTTGAACCTTTATGTTATCGTGCCTTTTTGTAATGTTATCGTGCCTTTTTGTAGTGTTATCGAGCCTTTTTGAATTTTATCGTGCCTTTTTGCACTGTTATCGTGCAGTTTTGAATTTTACCGTCAGTTTTCAAGTCTTTTCAGTAACTTATTTGCTTTTTTTCCGTCAATATGCAGATGGCGAATCCGAATGATTTCCTTAAAACCCCGGTGGGAGAATGGTTCAATGGAAAAATTATTCGGCATGACCATTTTGATGACCTTAGAGATATCGACAATGCACTTGAAAGAGTACCTGAAAATCTAAGGATCGAAGACCGACGTCGGTTTACTGAGTCATGTTTCGGTCATTTCCTCCGGATGCATCGTGAGATTAATTTTTCTGGCGGCATTGTCCATCGGCTACTTTTACGTGAGTTGCATCACAACGGGCCGGAAGATAAGATGCGATTTCTGTTAGGGAACCATACGGTCCGGTTCTCGAAGGTTGAGTTTTGTCTAATCACCGGATTGAAGTTCGGAGTGATTCCCGACACAGCGAGTTATGATATGGTGGTACAGAATGGCATACACGACCGGTACTTCCAGCGTCGAGTCATCGAGTTTCAAGAGCTGAGAGGGGTGCTTCGGATTGGTGTTTTCCATTTGCAGTACGATGCAGTGAAGCTGTCATTATTGTTTTTGCTGAACTGGATACTGATGGGGGTGGACGAGAGATTTAAAGTTCCAGCATGGCAGTTTCGAGTAGTCGAGGACTTGGACACTTTTGATGCGTTCCCATGGGGCGCATACGTGTATAGGCGGTCTATTTATGGTTACATGCATGCTTTGGATAGTCCACGGGAGGCAGCACGACAGGCAGGACAGGGCGTTGACACCATCGAGTCCTACAACATATACGGTCTAGCGCACGCACTATTGGTTAGCATTTACAATTTGCATCCGTACTTTAATTGAGAATTTTTTATATGACTGATGTATTTACTTGTGATCGTACTTGTCTATTACGCAGGTATTTGCTTTTGAGGTTATCCCCTCCCTTGGCATTAAAAAATGTGGGATCCGCAGGGTTAACCCCGAGCTACCCCCTCCACGTATTCTGAAATGGAAGTTGACTAAGCGACCGCGAGGGAAAAAGCTGGATGAGATTTTCTCTGAAACTGTAAATATTGTTGTTGTTAATGTTTATAATTTTTAGTATGTGTATAATTACAATGATGTAATTACAATGATGTAACTCCAATTGCAGATGTCTGCGCGGTCTAAATTGGTGGCGACAGCTGTTGAGATGGGTCAACGGTATTACGAAGGCATAGATCAGGGACCCACTATGTATGATCACTATGCTGTAGATTTATCTGGAGGCCTCCCGGATCCGGAACTACATAGGACTGGCGGACCCAGTCATACGGAGGATTCTTGCGGACCTAGTGATATGGATCCTTCGTACTCTGGACCCAGTGATACGGAGGGCTCAGACCCGGATGTCGGCAATGGCCGTGGGAGTCCCACGAGGTCTAGGCGGGTATGCGTGACTTTGCCCAGACAACCTACAGCTGGACGTGATTCAGAACCGGAGGTTGGCAGTCCTACTCCCGTGAGGCGTAGGCGGGTACGATTCAATTTGGACAGACAGCCTGGACCTCAAGGTCATTCACGGGGAGGCGTCGGAGAGCGTCCACAGGTACGTAAGCATTTTTAGGACCACATGATTTAATTTCAATTGACTTAATAGTTTTAGTACTGACAGAGTCCGAATTCCTTTCAGGCTTGGGAGCATAAATTGGCAGAGGTGATGGATGCTGTTCGAACATTACGTACGGATGTCATGGAGGCTTTCCGTACGAGTGAAGAGAAAAGAGCTGCGCAGCATCAGGAGTTGCTGGATTTGATCCGGGCCCAACAGGGTCCGACGTCGCAGCACCGTATGGATGGTCCACCATTCGATGACCAACCATTTGATGACCATGACGGAGCATTTACTCCCACAGGTACAGGGTGGACAGACCGAGGGACCAGCCATAGGCAGCCACGTACCACAGACACAGTCTTAGATCCGCAGGGTCATGATGTGACAGCACGAGAGGAGGTGCGCGGTGGTACACAGACAGCAGGTGATATAGAGCCAGCAGTCTTGGAGCAGGTACTGCCTGAGGACATCACCACAGTCCGCTCATCACAGCTGCTGGATGATCCTGTTCACTTCCAGGAGCTCACACCTATACATTTCCAGGAGGTCACCCCTGACGCCACAACCCAGCGCGATCGTCCAGTCGATCCCAGCGTACGAGGTTCCTCCTACGAGCATAGACCTTCGGTCGACCCGAGTGTAGCCGACCCCTCCAGCCGACCTCCGGTATGTCATTTGACACCCCACCGATCGATTTCAGGTGATCAACAGGGAACGAGTTCCTCCTCACACCACCCCGATCACCCTGATTTGGACCGGAGTCCACCACCCCTGAGGCGTGGAGACCGGATTCGACGTCGAGGTTGGATGGAGCGGAGCCCATACACAAACCCCTGTGAACCGAAGAGGCCACGGACGATGCCGCATCCGCAGCCAGCACATGAATGGATGCCACACGAATTGGTAGATCCTGACCAGCTTGCGGCGTACCTAGCCTACAAGAGGAGCATGACAGGGGAATTGTAAGTATAATCTAAAAACTTACAATCTGTTTATAGTTTTTTCGTCCACAGGTACAAGTAAGTATTATGTTAAATTTGTTTCCAATTATGCAGACGTGATATGGATCTGCACCACCCAGTTGGTGTCAATGTGACTTGGTTCCACCGGTTTCAAACCAACTTCATGGAGTTGGACGATTCGGTATGTTCCTCACTTGATTCACCTGTAGAAGTTTTATTCACAAATGGTTGAATCCTAACAATACGAATTGTTGATATTTGTCAGCACATTGACGCATACTGCAACGTTCTCCGGAAACGTCAACGAGCATTCCCCACTGTGTACGATAGGAGGACCAACATACTAGATTCACAATTCTATGTAAGTGTTTATTGAGTACGGTTTTCTCTTCTACCTTGATGTGTTCAAATATTTTTTGCCTGACGTGTCGGTTAATTTTCTATGTACAGACATTGGCATATCATAGCTGGCAGAGAATCTGCATGGGTGAGGACAAGAGACCCCCAGATGGTTGGACTGTGCTGGATCGCCAGTATCCTCGTGATGAGCTTCAGGTGGTATGTGGCCTGCTCCCGCAGGCAAACCTGCCATGGCACGACGTTGACACGGTCAGTGTAAATTTGACTTTGCGTCCATCTGTATAATAAAAAAATTTGCTAACACTTTGGAGAAACACCTGCAGGTTCTGATTCCTTGCAACCTCGGAGGTTACCATTGGGTCGTGGCCAGCGTCAACCTTGCGAAAGGGCACATTTTCGTGTTTGACCCGTTCAGACAGAAGGTCCGATATAGCCATAGGAATACCCAGTTCGCGTGCTTAAGGTGGTTGCTACCCTCGATGCTGGATGCGGTACACTTTCACCGGAACAGACAGAGAGGTGATGCGACGTACAAAAGGGAAGAAAAGCCGTTCCGGATGTTCTATGTGCACGCCAACCGTGTGCCGCAACAGGAACGGGGGTATGACTGTTTGAAGTTCTTATTCTATCACAATCGGTTTTAATAGCATCCCATTATAATGTTTGTTCACGTGGTTAATTGCAGGGGAAACTGTGGGGCCCATACATTGAAAATTATTGAGTACCTGGTGGCGAACACGGATACCTTCGACTGGTCCGAAGCTGATATGGCCACCATCCGGGAGAAGATGGCCGTCGAGGTTTTTTGTAACTCGAAGCCCATATAGTTGATGTAGATGTAGTTGATGTACATAACATTTTTTGAGTAATGAAATGATGAATTTTTTTCTTCAAGTGTTTGAAGTGTTTGCAGTTCAAAGTTAAACACACACATTTCATACATTGAAATCCATAAACAATACAGCAAATTCAATAAAGCATCTAGTATGACATTAGACGAACAACTAAATTCTAATATATTTTCGAACATAAAATCAATCACATTAGTTCTACATAAGAACCAAGGGTCTCACCAAACAACTGTATCGAGCATGGTTGTGAAAGTTTGAACGATGTTGGAAGACATCAGGTTAGAGACATGTTCCTCATAAAACAAAGGTACTATTGCGGAAGTTGATAAGCATCTAAGGATTGAGAAAGCAGAGTATCCCACACGGATAGTTTACTGTTTTGGCATTTCTCATGAGCATCCGGGAACATTCATTCTAACTTATATACGAAGTACAAATCCCCATCATGAGTATATTGGTCTATATCCCAAGGGATTTAAGTTCAGTAAAAGGATGTTTGAGGACATTGATCGGCTTGTGGCATATTTCCAGAGGCATATCGACGATCCTCAGCATGAGTCAGCACCATCAATTAGATCAGTTGCTGCTATGGTACCAATGTGAAGCCCTGCAACTGGGGGCTCCTCTATAGCTAGAGGTGGCACGGTTTCGGTTCCAAGGTTTGGTGGAACCGAAATCGAAACCGAAATCGGAACCGGGTCCCCCGGTTCCGGTTTTGGTTTTGGTTTTGGTTTCGGTTTCGGTTCTGAAACTGGCGGTTTCGGTTTCGATTCCGATTCTGGAATCAGAACCGTCGGTTTTAGAACCGAACCTTTTGTAATATATTTTCAAAAAAATTAGAACCAAAACCGGAACCGGCCTCCCCCGGTTCCAGTTCTGGTTCTTGAATCGAAACCAGAAATCCGGTTCCGATCCTGGTTTTCCCGGTTCCGATCCTGGTTTTCCCGGTTCCGATCCTGGTTTTCCCGGTTCGACGGTTAGAACCGGAACCTTGCCAGGTCTATCTGTAGCATCTGGGGGTAGTGGCTGGGGAAGTTCAAGCAATGAAGGTGGCTGGAGAGATTGATGTATTAAAAGTTCAACACATTTCATACATTGAAATCCATAAATAAAGTTGGGATATACATAAACACTATAACAAACGAAATTCGAACATGAAATCAATCATATTACTTCTACATAAAACATAAGAACCAAGGGTGGCAATTCGTCTTCCTCTTGTAAGTAAGGCTCCATTCATTCCACGGTACAGTCTTTCTCAGGGCACGTTTGTTTGTTGTGTCCAATTTTATGACAGATACTGCACTTGCGGCGGTATTCCTCGGGGACAATTGTGCTGGGACCTTCATTAACCATAGGTGGGTTGGAACACCTCCTGCTGTTATGTCCTGGTTGTCCACACCTTCTACACGACAGTGTGGTTGTCCTCTCCGAAGACGAGGCATGTCGACCCTCCATTGGTCTACCTGATTGCCTCTTCGCCTTTGGATTTAAAACCACCCGTGATGCGATGTCGGATGGCACAACCCATGAAGCAGGATGGCCAACAGGCATAATAGGAACTGAGTATGCATCAATAAGTGTCTCCCTCTTGTAGTAGTCCGCACACAGAGATGTAAAATCCAAATTTCGCTCCCTGCAACAATGAAAAGGGTGAGACTCACGTTTGGATAATATAAACCGTTAACTGTAAATTGTAATGTACCTTGCCGCTGCAAGTGCATGTTTACATGGTAAAAAGTCCATTTGGAATTTGTTGCATGTGCATGTCTTCCGGGCTAAGTCAACCGTCCACTGTTTTCCCTTGTGTCTGACGGAGAATATGTTCCAGTCAACTGGATTTACTGTCATATAACCGCACTTCTTGACACGTTTGAGGATCAAAAGATGTGCGGCGTCGGTCAATCGATGACGCATGGACTGTGCATTTGCATGACGATCATGAAACCACTTCTGTATCATATTCCGAATGAACTCTGCCAATGTCATTAGTGGCAGTTGCCGAGCGAATTTTAGGCATGAGTTTATGCACTCTGCAACATTTGTGGTCATCAACCTGTACCTTCTTTGGGGACAGTGAACGCGGGACCACTTCTGTGGACCGGCATCAATGACATAATCGTATGCACCCTGGTGCAGCTTACGTAACTCCTCCATGTGCCGATCATACTGGATTTCAATGTACGACCTAGCAGCGTAATCCATTATCTGGGCAACATCCTTTCTGTGGAATCGCTTCTTCATATTTTCACCAAAATGCCAGACACAAACGGTATGGGTTGCATAAGGGAACGCTTTAGAAATCCCTGCTTCAATGCTTGGATGGCGATCGGAAATGAAAACCAGATCATCTATATGACCAAGGGCACCCCTCAAGCATTCTAAAAACCACTCCCATGAAAGGTTGTTCTCTGAGTCACCGTACCCAAAAGCAATTGGATACACCTGTTCGTTTCCATCTTGTGCAGTTGCCACAAACATTGTACCCCCGAATCTTCCCTTCAAATGGGTACCATCTACTGCAATAATAGGACGCATACACCTCCGAAAACCTCTAATTGAGGACCCTAACGACATGAAAAAGTAGAGGAATTTACCATGGTCATCGCACTGTAAGTCCGTGATTGTGCCCGGATTTTGCTGTTCGAGAACATACGCAAAAGATGGGAGCAGTTGGAAACTTTCTTCATGCGTTCCATAGGTTAATGACAATGCATATTGCAAGGCATCATGTGCCTTACTGTACATGATTTGGATGCCATACATTGTTTTCATATCGGCGATTATGTCCTTCGGACGCATGAGACGACCATCGGTTTGTTGAAGTCTAGGGGCAACGACTTCTCCGATTATGACTGCACCAGCTTGTCGGTGGCGACGGTGAATCTCCTCCAAGGGACAGCTGTGTTCGTTGACAAAACTTCTGACTTGAAAGTAAGTACCTTCTTCTCTCCTCACCGCTCTTAATTTCCACGTACAGTCGTCAATGATGCAAACCAAATGTAAAGTTGTCTTATTAGACCTTTTCACCTTCCATTCAAAGTTCTGCCGCATCGCAAAATGGCCAACTAGCCTCTTCAAATCCTTTTTACTCGAAAAAAATTGACCTTTATAAATCATGGTTCTCGGTTCTTGCGCTGCCAAGGTGCTGCTTGTACCAATACCAAACGAGTATGAATCTGCTCCTGGAATAACCCAAGTTCTCGCATTAACAGAATCAGATGATGTCATATTACAACGGACCTCGGAAGTCCCAGGCATATCTGGTGCAGTGCAACTAACTCCTTGTACACGTCTACCGCTTGTTTGCATTTGTGCAGGCTCTTCATCTACATTTTGGAGATCATGAACATGTTCATTATTTGCCTCAGTATCAACCTGTTCATGGTTCGGGTAATTGCTCTGTTGATTGTACTGCGCATCGTACTGTTCATTGTCCTGTGCATCGTACTGCTCATTGTACTGCTCATTGTACTGCTCATTATACTGCACATCGTACTGCTCATTGTACTGCACATCGTATTGCTCATTGTACTGCTCAATTCGACTGCCAAACACATCACCCACATCACCCAATTGAATTTCAGCTGCATGTGCATGGTCGACCGCAACTTCTGGGACACCACACATGTTTCCCACACCTTCGCTGGGACCCCCTTGGGTGAACACTTGGTTGCTACCGCTAAAGGATCCAAACTGTTGGGTATTTTCAGGAGGAGGAATATTATTCCCTACCACATCTCCAGCTGTCCGCTCAGTTAGACTGACACATACTTGAGGGATCACTCGATCTTCCCCTAGCATAAACTGGACATCGTCGTCATTCCTTATCAATGTGCGACACGTACTGCCAGGAACGAGTGATATTGATGACAACTCAAAATTGTATTTGTTTACATCATAGTTCACAATAGTATGCACGATCGTCACCAATTCTTCGTAAGTCATATTGTTTGACACGTACATTCCCCGGTTATCGGATCCAACAAACCTCTGACTTCCGTCGGGTAACTGGTCCCATCGACCGTTGTAAGATATTACTATTCTAACCCGATTCATGAGGCTGTCAAATTAATAATCACAAACCATTAACAAAAACCCATGATTACACAATGTCTTCAAATATTACATGAAAAGCCTCGAATATTTTTTGAAAAAGGCTCGAATTTTTTTTCAAAAAAGCTCGAAATATTTTTGTCAAAAAGGCTCGAAATCAATTTCGAAAAGGCACGAATATTTTGTTAAAAGGCTCGAAACTTTGTTCAGAAAGGCACGGATATTTTTTGAAGAAGGCTCGAAATCAACCAAAAGGCTGGAAACTTTTTTCAAAAAGGCTCGAAATATTTTTGTCAAAAAGGCTCGATAATAACTACAAAAGGCACGATGACATTGTTAAAAGGCACGAATAAATTTGAAAATCAATCCAGCCTTTTAGAAAGGTTATCGAGCCTTTTGAAAAGTTATCGAGCCTTTTGGAAAAGTTATCGAGCCTTTTACAAAGGTTATCGAGCCTTTTACAAAGGTTATCGAGCCTTTTGGAAAAGTTATCGAGACTTTTCCAAAAAGGCTCGATAACAATTTCAAAAGGCACGATGATAGTGTTAAAAGTTATCGAGCCTTTTGGAAAAGTTATCGAGCCTTTTACAAAGGTTATCGAGCCTTTTGGAAAAGTTATCGAGACTTTTCTAAAAAGGTTAGATAACAATTTCAAAAGGCACGATGACAGTGTTAAAAGTTATCGAGCATTTTGGAAAAGTTATCGAGCCTTTTACAAAGGTTATCGAGCCTTTTAGAAAGGTTATCGAGCCTTTTGGAAAAGTTATCGAGCCTTTTAGAAAAGTTATCGAGCCTTTTGGAAAAGTTATCGAGCCTTTTAGAAAAGTTATCGAGCCTTTTGGAAAAGTTATCGAGACTTTTCCAAAAAGGCTCGATAACAATTTCAAAAGGCACGATGACAGTGTTAAAAGGCACGAAAATATTTCAAAAAGGCACGAAATTTTTTTCAAAAAGGCTCGATAACAACTTCAAAAGGCACGATGACAGTGTAAAAAGGCACGAAAATATTTCAAAAAGGCACGAAATCATTTTCAAAATGGCTTCAAGTTTACATACTAAAATGTGAACAACTTCAAAGAAGCAAGTTCAAGAAATATTACCTTATTTTACTGAAGAAGAAAGTCGGGGCAAGACCTTGAACTTTTATTTGTAGAGAGAGAGTAACTGAGTATTTCAAGCCTTCGTTTGAGTTGCAGAGTGCCTTTTAAATGTTTAACATAAATGTTTAACTAAGGACAATTTTGGTAGTTCACCATAATAGGTGCCTTTTAAACTTAACTTATTAAACCAGTGACATTCTCACCAATTCACTTTAAAAAGGTGATATTTTGGACCAATTCCACTATTTTGAAAATCATATTTGTAATTCATTACTCTTGTTTATAATTATAAGAAAGCCTAATTAATAAACCAGAAATTTAGCTCTTGGGAAGTGCTTCAAAAAAAAAGAAGAAACAAATTATTAAAGGAAACAAAAAGAATAAAAAATAAAAATAAAAATGAAAACACTTTAATTTTGCATCGCATGAATAAGGTAATTCTGCCATGCAAACCATTTTTGTAGAAATTATTTTGAAAGAATATTTACTAAAATTAAGATTAACTCTTAATTAAGCTATATATATATATATATCAGTTCCGATCTGGTTAGGACGTCGATATAACTTTATCAGGATATTGAATATGAGTCACTCTTTATGGAGAAGTTTTGACAAGTACATACACACTTGAGTCAAAACATATAAAACTAGTGGCTCACATTTAATATCTTCATAAAGTTATATTAGGATGCACCGACTTGAAATTTTTTATTTATATATATATATATATATATATATATATATATATATATATATATACAGTCTTTCTATTATCAGTTCGAACTGACAAAAGTTATATCAGTTCCTTGTATGTGGGCCACTGGATTTAAATACTTTGACTGACAAGTGCATACAGCCAAGTCAAAGTATTTAAATCCAGTGGCCCACATGCAAGGAACTGATATAACTTTTGTCAGTTCGAACTGATAATAGAATTTCTGTATATATATATATATATATATAAATCGTCTTAAAAAGGTATTCGGTATTCACCATGAGAAAATGTGCAGAGATGATAAGAAGGCAATTAAAGTAATTTAATTACATTAGGAGTCAACGGTCCACTAACATGATTTATCTTCTCCATGCAAGCTCACGTCCCTATCATCATCATCATCTATAATTTTGTCAACAAAAAAAAAAATCATCATCATCTACTCTCAAAACTTGTGCAGTCTCAACATCTATGCCTGATCACCACTGCTTCACTACTATCATGGTCTATTTTCAATTCATTATAAATTGATTATTCAACCCAATATGTATTTCTATTTGACTTACACAAACAAGATCATATATATATATATATATATATATATATATAAGGCACAAACAAGCATCAATAATATGATATTATGATATGATAATAAAAAACAACATGTATGGAGTTGTCATTTTGACAGAATTGCATGCATTTGAGAAACAATTCCAATACTCAGAGAAAGCATGACCTGCACGTGTGTGAGTTAGAGAGAGAAGAGAAGAGAAGAGAAGAGAGAGATATACATACATACATAGTTACATACCTAGTCAAGCCGACAAGAGAAGCTGTGAGGCGTGAGAAGAGAGAGACGAGGAACAGCTTTATATATACAAAATGAAAATAATCAAATATACTATAGAGGGGGAGAGGGTATAGGCACTGATTAGTGGAAAATACGACATCATCGACACATCATCCTTATTTGCCACAAGAGTAATGCTACTCGCCTACTCCTCTCTCTCTCTCTCTCTCTCTCTCTCTCTCTCTCTCTCTCTCTCTCTCTCTCTCTCTCTATATATATATATATATATAGAGGAAACAGCCCTTTTTAACCAAAAATTAAGAGAGTTGATTGTTTATTGTTTTTGGCTCAAATTAGTAAACTGATTGTATTTGTCAAAGAATCCACCTTTTGGACAAAAACACCACTCATTAGTTTTCAAAACCTCTTCTCTCACCTTGTCTCTCTCATTATTTCTGCAGCCTTTCTCTCTCTCCTTCACGCCTTCTTCTTCTTCTTCACGCCTTCTTCTTCTTCTTCACGCCTTCTTCTTCTTCTTCTTATTCACGATTTCTTCTTCTTTTTCACACTTCACGCCTTCTTCTTCTTCTTCACACCTTCATCTTCTTCATGGGTTCAAAAAATTTTTGTCACTATTTCAGCCTGTTTTTGTAAGAATATCACCGGTTTACTAATTTAAGTTTAAAAGGCATCTATTTAGGTGACCAGACAAAAATACCCTTATTTTGTCTGTTTGTGTCTTTTCAAACGTGGAGAGAAAAAAGTTGAGAGAGAGAGAACAGTGGAGAGAGAAAGCATCGTTGCAAGAAATCCGGCTGTAAATCTCACGGCGAACTCACCGGCGGTGGCGCTACAGTCCTGAAGTCGACGAGAACTTGCAACTGACAGTGTTTAAAACGTTGTTCGAGTGTTTTGAAACGTTGTTCGAGCCTTTTGAAACACTCTCCGAGCCTTTTGAAACGTTGTTCGAGCCTTTTGAAATGATTGTTAAAAAGGCTCGGAGAACAAATGAAAAGGCTCGAAGGTTCAAAATTAACAACAACAAAAAAATGTTGGAAAGGCTCGAAGATAATGAAAAGGCTCGGGGACATTGTTAACAAAGTCTCGGAGCCAGTGTTAAAAGTCTCGGAGATACAAAATTAACAAAAAAAAGCTGATGGTTAAAAAGGCTCGGAGACTATTTACAAAGTCTCGGAAAAGGCTCGGAGCTAGTGTTAAAAGTCTCGGAGAACTGTTGAAAAGGCTCGAATACAATGTTAAAAGTCTCGGAGATTCAAAAAGTCTCAAACAAAGACTTTTAACATTGTATTCGAGCCTTTTCAACAGTTCTCCAAGACTTTTAACACTAGCTCCGAGCATTTTCCGAGACTTTGTAAATAGTCTCCGAGCCTTTTTAACCATTAGCTTTTTTTTTGTTAATTTTGTATTTCCGAAACTTTTAACACTGGCTCCGAGACTTTGTAAATAGTCTCCGAGCCTTTTCCGAGCCTTTTCCTAGCCTTTTAATACTGGCTCCGAGACTTTGTAAATAGTCTCCGAGCCTTTTCAATAAGTTCAAAATTCCCAGATCTTCATCGTCTCCTACACAAATTTTCATAAATTAAAACCCTAACAATACCCACAACTATACTTACATCGACAAATCAAACCAAAACCAAAAAAAAAAAAAAAGCTCTGGGGGCGCTGCCCCCCGACCCCAGCGAGCTGACCAGGCAGCTCGACCACAGCGAGCTCAGCGGGGAGCTCGACCCCCGAATGTGTCTGCGTAGCGCCATTAAACTAATTATCCAATGATGTTCAACCTCCATTGGAGGTCTGCTAAATAAACATCTATGAAGAAGACGAAAGAATAATAAATAAAAAAAAAAAAAACTTCAAAGTAAGAGAATGTGTGTAAAGTAAGGGCATTATTGTCCGTTCACCATAATAGGTGCCTTTTAAACTTAAGTTATTAAAGTGGTGACTTTCTTACAAAACCACTTTAAAAAGGTGACATTTCCCACCATTTCCACTCTTCTTCATGCCTTCAACACTCATTTTTTCCAGATTTTTAAAAAAAAAAATCAGTTTTTTTTTGGTTGAAAATTTTCAGATCTTTTTCAAATCTTCTTCTTCACACCTTCTTCTCACTCGTTTTCAAGTATGGGTTGTGGTTGTGGTTGATTTTCAGATTAAAAAAAAAAATCATGTATTTTTAAACAAAAATTTTTAGATTTTTTAAATAAAAATTTTCAGATTTTTAAAAAATTTCAGTTTTTTTTTGTTGAAAAATTTTCAGATTTAAAAAGGTTTGGATTTGAGTTTGGATTGTGGTTGTGGTTGATTTTCCGGATGTAAAGTATGGGTTGTGGTTGTGGTTATGGTTGAGTTTGGGTTTGGGTTTCCATATTTGATTTTTTTTTTTCCAGACTAAACACACCAGTTATAATCAATTAAACACACCGGACTAACTAAACACACCAGTTATAATCAACTAAACGCACCGGACTAACTAAACACACCAGTTATAATCAACTAAACGCACCGAGAAAAAACGACTAAACACACCAGGCAAAAAGGAATTAAACACACCAGGCAAAAATGACTAAACACACCAGACCAAAACGACTAAACACATCAGGCAAAAAAGAATTAAACACACCAGGCAAAATTTCTAAATGAAGGGCATTTTTATCCGAAAAGTGGAATTTTTGACAAAAGCAATCAAAATACTAATTCAGGCTAAAAACAATAAACCTCCTTAATTTTTGGCTAGTTTCCATTTTCACCCTATATATATATGGGGAATGCTATCTACATTTCCCATTTGTCTTCCCCATTTGTCTTTTCTACTAATTGCTTGACACGTGTACACTTTTTCATTTAATAAAAAGCTCTCACTTTTTACTGCAAAGCTTGTTTACGTCTTTATCTCTGAGAGTAATGTTAGACATTCCAAATTCTGTTTCAAATGATGTGGCACGTGATATGCCAACATCTTATAAATCATGGGATTATATGTTGACTGATGTGATGTTGACACCTCACGTGCTATATCATTTGGGACATAATTTGGGAAAGAAAATTGGGACATCTAGCATTACTCCATATATATATATATATATATATATAAGAGCATCTCCAATGCAATGCTAAATCATTGTGTCTATGCTATAATTTAGCATAAAATAAAAAAAATATACTCCAATGCAATGCTATAAGCTGTGTCAAATTTGGAATATGCTATAAACTGTGTCAAATTTGGCACAGTGTATAGCATATGCCAAATTTGGCACAACAATAAATGCAGCCGCATTTGTTAACTTTTTAATTTTAAATAATAAAAATTTGGTAGGGAAAATTGAGATTAAAACAATTCTAACAAAATATTCAATATATTCATTGAATGCATTGGTTGTATTTGTTGACTTTTATAATTTTAAATAATTAAAAAATAAAAAATAGCATATTAAATAGAATTTTGTGCCAAATATAACATTTCACTATATTTTGTGCCAAATTTAGCATTGGCATTGGCATATGCATTGGAGATAGTCTAATAGTTTTCGTCTTAATACGTACTCATGCATTTATATCAAGGGAATAAATGAATGTTGATTGGGTCAAAGCAGGTGAATCTAATTTCTAATATTTAGAATCGAGAAAAAAATAACTAATATATATGTAAAATTTCACACAACTCACATCTTTTTCACGATTTATCACCATTTTAAATGTTTTTACCATATTCATATCTTTAGTCCCTTCTTTTTTCAAAACTCATCACTTTAATCCATTTAACCAAATATTTAATAGTCAATTTTAACAAAAAGGGTTAAAGTACACTTTTACCCTTATTTTTATTTAATTAAACTAAAATTACAATTTTAGCTTCATATTAAAATTAAAAAAAAAAGTAAACTTATTTAATAAAATCTTAAATAAACAAAAAATAAAATAAAATAAAATCAAACAACAAACCCATTAACAATTAAAAACAAAAATAAGGTTTTTATTTTTTATTCTTTAATATATATTTTTTATTTTAAGTTTTTTGAAAAATAAATATTTCATAAATATCTCATTATTATTATTATTATTTTATTCTTACGAGATTATTATTATTGTTTTTTAAGAGACAATTATTATTATTATTATTATTATTATTATTACTATTACTCAATTTTATTATTATTATTTTAATAATATAATTATTTTAAGGTTTTGTAAAAAAAATAAAAAAAATAAAGGTATTTTTCCATTGGACATGTTTACATTTTTTTTTTACATGTCATTTAAAAAATTAAGGTTTCGGTGATTCGGTCTATGCTGCTTGTTCCGGTATCTTTCCCATCAAGCTCAATATTTCCTAAGTGTTATTGAGTTAAGGTAGGGATGTCAATGGTACGGGTCGGGTACGGATTTTCCAATACTATCCCCAATACCAATTAGTATGAGAAATACCATCCCCTATGAATACCCGCCTTGAAAGAAACGGTGCAGGTACGGGGATTCCCCATTAGGGGATCGATTTTTTGCCTCATACCATCCCCATCCCATTAATGTATTTTTTTTAATGACTTTTTGATAAAGATCATATAAATATTATTGAATAATATGAAAATAATAGTGTGTGGTATATTATATAGAATGATCTGGAATGGAGTAGTGTTTCAATGGAGAGAAAAAAATGGGAAAAAAAGAGAGGGAAAATTATGTTAGTCGGAGTGAAAAAATGAAGGAAAATTATGTTTTTTAAAGATAGTAGTCATGGTACTATTTTTTTTTTAAGAGTTAATTCCAATACTAATTTTTTTTTAAGAGTTAATTTTGTTTAAAAAAATTATAAAGAAATATATATATTGATAACGGGGTACGAGGACGGGGCGGGGTGGGGCGGGTCCCCGGACTAATGGGTAATTTTGACATCCCTAAGTTAAGGTCAGAAGCCTTCCTAGTTGAGTAAGTTCTCTTACCTGTGGGATGGTTTTGGATCTCTACCTCTTTTTTTTTTAATGCTTTTGTTGATCTCCACCACCCATCTTTCTATTTTTTTTTCTAAAAAAAAGGTTTTTTTTTTTTTTTTTTTCTCTTTCAATTTATGTTATTATTATTAAATTAAAAGTATTAGAGGATTTTAGTCTTTTGTCGTTTTGCTATGGTCAACCGTTAAAGTTAATGGTCAAATAATAACAACATGGGAGATCAATATATGTTAGTTACGTTTTTGGAAAAGTTGTTACTATGTGTAATTAGACAAACATCAGGTAGTTTCTGTTTAATTACTTCAAAAATATTTTATAGATAAATGTCTGAGTTCCTTTGTATTTCATGTTTTTTTTTTTTTTTTCTTGAAAAAAGAACTCATAATTGGGATTTGGCCGCTATGGAGAGATAAGCTACTAGACTGGATTCTGATGGTGTGGTTCCTAGAATAAGTCTAATATTCCCATTTTGATTTATGTAATCATTCATTTGACACAATCTAGCTTCTTATCGCATATATAAGAATATTAAATGTATTATTGCAATTAGAATGTTGATATACAAATGACAAACTAGTAATCAGAGACTCTTTGGGGTTAGTCATGCATGGCAGCCAGCTCTCAAGTAATGTTTGGATCTTTCAATGCTCAGGCTGCGGAAGCAATATATTGCAATCCTTAGGAGCATCCAGTTTAGCAAAGACTGTGGTTTATATCCGTGTTGTTTTGAATTGGATGTGGAAGTGGTGATTAGGTGGATTCATGATAGAAGCCATCTGGATTCAGTGTGTGGTTCGATTCTTTCGGACATTAAGGTCCTTTCTTCTGAGTTGACTGAGGTCAGTTTCAGTTATGTCCCCAGACAGGGTAACCAGGTTGCTCACATGCTGGCCAAATATGCTCTTCGTCTTGAGGAGGATAGATTCTGGATGGAAGAATACCCGTGTTGTGTAGCTAATGAGGTTTTAGTGGACTCGTTTGTTTAAGTTTGGTTGTGTGTTTGTTGGTTTTTTTAGTTTTCAGCTTTCAGTGTGACGAATAATAATAATAATAATAATAATAATAATAATAATAGCAAAAGCAAGATAATATCCGAGTGATTGGTGTTGGATAAACAATACTGCCTTTTCAAATGATCTCAAACTTGCAGGCTTAGTAAATGTAAATAAAGTTGGCTCCAACCTGCAGAAATCATGATAAAATAAAAAAAGAATCATCTGTGAAATCTGTTGTACATCTTAATTAGAGGCCACTTTCATTTGTCAATGGCTTATTATCATCTGGATATGTCATGACTCATGAGTACTACTTCAATTCTACTATGTTAAGTTAATGCCTTTTACCAACCACACACAAGAGTATTAACTATTAATCATTCTCGACCCTGCGAGAAGCGAGGGCGGACACCCACACATGAGGTGAGACAAGAAATGAAATTGTATATATATATATATATGAGGCGAACACCCACCATATCTAGAGTCCGAGCTACCTCCTATCACAATTTGTTTAATCACAGAATCCGAGTCGGTTTCCATAATATACTTCTCCACACCAATCTCTCTAGTCTCTACAATAAATGAGCCCCTTAATAGTCAACTATGTTTAAAAATGTTTACCTCTGTTAGTATTTATTTACTGCCCCTAATGCCCTCATGACACAACATTAAATACATTTTCACCCTGCAATATTTTATTTAAAAAATTATTCATCTTCTTCAATTTGTTTTAAATATATTATTATTATTATTATTTTGGACAACATTGGAACTAAAGTGATGAAAATGACAAAAACTTTTTAAAATGTTACAAATCAGTGAAATCACAAAAAAGTGGCAGTAATTATGTGAAAATTTTCTGTTTTTATTAGAGTAAATATGCCGATCCCTTCTGAATTTTAGTATAAATGAAACTAAAGAATAACTATGGATTTACCTATACAAACCTCTTTTGCACTTAAAATTAAACTAATAAAAAGACCAAATTTCCTTTAGTTATTAAAATTAAAAAATGAAGATAATTTTTTTATGAGATTTTCTCCTTACAATCCTAATTTTTTCTTTTCACACTTATTTTTTAAATGCACTTCATTCTAAAAACTTAATTTAAAAAAAATTCTATGGACACTCCATTTTTTCCAAAATTATCCTTTTTAATTTTTGACATTCCATTTTTTTTAACACTCCATCATAAAAACCTAATTTTAAAATATATATATATATTCATTAAATACTGAAATTGGTAAGTTTTTTTTTTCTTCATTTGACTCCTTTTTTCAAAATTTCAAAATTTTAATATTATCCAAAAAGTGTTTGACAAGAGAAATTATACAGGATATTATCATTATCATCAGATCGGAAAAATCACCTTAAAAAAAAAAAAAAATTCATAAACAGAAGATATTTTCACTCAATTTTATTCGGATCTGAATAATGAATTAAATACACCATTTGTTTTATCAATCATCTGTAACCCATCCCCCCCCCCCAAAAAAAAAAAAAAAAAAAAGTGCATGGGTGGGTCTAGAAGCAAAAACTGATGAAGAATCTATATTTGGTTAACAGATCTATTCATTAGTAAAAAAACTAAAAACAGTTTTATTTTTTTTTTCCAATTGTATTTTTGTTTTTTTGGTGTTGCTAAAATTGAACGTTGGTGATTACGTTTTTTTTCTTTTTGATTATTTTTTTTTACTAGTAATATGGTTTTTGAATTTTTTTTTATTTTTTTATTTAGAATTTTTTTTTTTTATGATGATAATGATTGGGGTGGGGTCCTGGAGAAATTTTGTTTTATTTTTTGGCAATGTATTAAAATTAAAAAAGAAGTAAAATATTTTAAACAGTTTTCATTTGAGGGCAAAAAGCAATACTAATAATAATAATAATAATTGTTATGGAATGTATTTAGAATTTCTTTATACTATTTAGTAATTTTAATTAGGACAAATTTGTCATATAATAAAAAAATTTAAAATGGAGTGTATAAAGATATTTAGAGGATTGTCAATAGCATCACTATTTTTTTATATAAAAAAACATTAAAAGTTAGTGCAAATAATTTAAAATTAAAAAAAAAATTAAAAATTTTTAAATTTTAAAAACAATAACAATATTAACTTAAAAACGAAGCTAATTAAAAACATTTTTTATTTAATTTTAAAATATTAAAAAAATAAAAATGAAGATAATTTAAAATTTTAAAAATAGTTTTTTACTTTTCAATTTTTAAATTATATTTTAAGTTATATATCATTAAAAGGATTATTTTCAATTAATTGAATTGAATTTAATTGTTTTTTAAAAATAAAAATAATATCTTTATTTTAAAAATTTTATAATTAAGGGCAATTTTATCTTTTTATTAGTTCAATTTTATGTGCATGGGATATTTGAGTATATAAATACATACTTGTTTTCTAAATATATTTATGTATAACGTTCAGGGGAAGTCGGTTTATCTTTTTTATTTCATGCTGGCGCTTCCTTAAATACACATTAAGATGAGGGTTGTTTTTTTTTTTTTTTTTTTGGGTCTATTCTATTCCAACTCTGAAAAAAAAAAAAAAAAAAAAAAAAAATCTTCCTCTATCCCTCTGCTATCTTCTTCTATTTCTCTCTCCTTCTCATGGGAAAAATCCTCTCTTCTGTTGTTTTCTCTCCTCTCTTCATCTTCTTTGTTCTCTCTTTCTTCTTTCTTTCTTTCTATAAATATATATATATATATTTTAATTGCACGCGGTATAATATAATTGGTTAAAAAAAGGGGAATCAATTTGTTTTGTGTGTTTTTACAATGCTACATTTGTAAGTTTGGCCGTCTCACAGCTGATGATGGTGTGAGATATATGTATGCAATATTTTTTCTAGTTTAGGGTATTAATGTAATTATTTGGTTATGCGGTGAAATGAAATTTTAATGTTTAGTTAAAGTGTTAAACACATGAAAATAATGCATGTTATTAAAAACAAAAATCAATAATATTAAAGGATTAATTTTGACAATTTCCTATAAAGATATAGTACCATAGTCAATCGAAGAACAAAATTAATTAAATATCTACATTTTCCCCACCACCACCTAATGTGATTCAATTGTATGAGCGTTCATTTAGCTTGACAATGTTCTACGTTCGAGTCGTTGTCATTGCAAGTGCCAAGTGGTATATAAGAAAAAAAAGGGTTCAAAAATTTTTTGTCACTATTTCAGCCTGTTTTTGTAAGAATATCACTAGTTTACTAATTTAAGTTTAAAAGGCACCTATTTAGGTGATCAGACAAAAATACCCTCATTTTGTCTGTTTGTGTCTTTTCAAACGTGGAGAGAAAAAAGTTGAGAGAGCGAGAATAGTGGAAAGAGAAAGTATCGTTGCAAGAAATCCGACTGTAAATCTCACGGCGACACCCTTGTTCGAGCTTAGGTTTGATTTGATTTGTGGTTGATTATGTTTGTATGATGAGGTTAGGTTAGGGTTTTAGTTTCAGAAAAGAGTTGTTTTGAGGACGATGAATTTCTAGGTTTCCGTGACTTTTTCAAGTGTCTCGTGACTTTTGTATAGTGTCCCGTGACTTTTGATAATTGCCCCGTGACTTTTGTATAGTGTCCTGTGACTTTTGTATAGTGTCCCGTGACTTTTGTATAGTGTCCCGTGACTTTTGATAAGTGTCCCATGACTTTTGTATAGTGTCCCGTGACTTTTGATAAGTGTCCCGTGACTTTTGTATAGTGTCCCGTGACTTTTGATTAGTGTCCCGTGACTTTTGATAAGTGTCCCGTGACTTTTGATAAGTGTCCCGTGACTTTTGTATAGTGTCCTGTGACTTTTGATTAGTGTCCCGTGACTTTTGATAAGTGTCCCGTGACTTTTCATACATCTCCCGTGACTTTTATTACTGTTCCCGTGACTTTTACTACACCTCCCATGACTTTTCATACACTGGTCCAGCCTTTTTGTTCGAGCCTTTTCTCTGAGCCTTTTCAATTAGATTCAAAATTCACACAACTAGCTTAAGGTTTATGAAAGACTCTGAGAACAAATGAAAAGGAACCCAGCTTAAGGTTTTAAACTGAAAAAAAAAAGCTCTGGGGGCGCTGCCCCCTGCACCTCCGGGAGTTGACCGGGCAGCTCGACCATCGCGAGCTCAGCGGGGAGCTCGACCCCCGAATGCGTCTGCATAGCGCCACAAAACTAATTATCCAATGAAGTTGCATTGATAATGTTATGGTGTTCAACCTCCATTGGAGGTCTGTTATAAAAGAAGTAAAAGAATAAAATATCAGAAAACTTTAAAGTAAGAAAGAGAATGTGTAAAGTAAGGGCAATTTTGGTAGTTCACCATAATAGGTGCCTTTTAAACTTAACTTATTAAAGCAGTGACTTTGTCACCAAATCAGTTAAAAAATGTGACATTTTCCACCATTTCCATGAAAAAAAATCCAGAAAAAAGGAACAAATGTACTTTCTATGAGAGTTGTGGAAGACTTCATATACTTAAATTGCAGCAACTCAAAACGTGTCTACTCAATTGGTGCGACAGACGTGTACGCAAGATATGCCCACATACGAGTTGTCCAACCGAAGATTCGAGGTTCGTGATTTGCTCGTCAAGTGTTTGCCAAGATGAATTGAACAACCATTCTGATAAATATGCTCTAGTGTTTGGATATATATTACTAGAGTTCACACTATCATGTTTTGATGATAATCCAACATAAGATCATTGGATGGCTAAGCTTGACAATGAACATCCCAATATTGCTTCGAAATATAATGTCAATGTACCTCTCTTATTTCTCAATATTGTGAAAAGTGGGGATGTATATATATATTAAGAGCATCTCCAATGCTATTATGCATTTGGAGAAAATGAAGTGCCACATATGATAGATATTAAAAAAGTTAGAAAAACTCTCTCCAATGCTATTATTTAAGTTGAATATGAAGATGATGTGGCAAAAAAAAAGTTAGAGAATATAGAGTTAAGTTTCTAATTCTAGAAACTCTCCTAAAAATGCTGACTAGGATTTCTAACTATTTCCACCAATAAGATTAAAGCTTTCAACTCTTTTCACCGATAAGATTAAACCTCGTTTAATTGTAAAATAAAAGAGGAGAGAGAGTGCAATAATTGTTTTATTATAATTGGACATAAAATAGATGCATATTTGACTTTAGATAATTACATTGGAGATGTGAATATATATTTCTCTAAAAAAAATTCAAAAGTGGGTCCAAAATAAATAAAAATGCTGATGTGACACTATTTAGAAACTCAAAAATGCATATTTGCATTGGAAATGCTCTAACTAACTCAATATTTAGTTAATTCATAACCTAATTAAGTCCAACATTATGTTAGTTGTTGATTCTTAGCTAGGATTCGTTAGATAATTAACAAAATATTACTTTGCATAGTAATTGTACCTACAATCATTGGCTTTATTATTTGATCAATCACTTTGTCTTAACTGAAAAGAAAAGAAGAAAAAAAAATGTGGTGACTTTATTGGTTCATGGCTCATGGCTTTATGACTTCATCAATGCTTTTATGCCACATAAAGAAAATAGTTAAATTCTCTTTTATAATTGGAATTCGGTTTTGTTAATGAATAAAAATTGAAAAAGGTTAACTTGGACCAAAAAAAAAAAAAAAAAAAAAAGATTAAACTTTATAATCATTTATGGTCTAGGAATCATTGGACTAGATTGCTAATTTAACCTTGCAGCTGACTTGAAATTGAAAATAAACATGTATGATGTTGCATTGCAAAAGCTAAAAGATTCTGTCGCAGTTGCTACCTCAATCTGCTGCTGCAACAATTTATGGTTATATTCATATATGTTTAGTGCTTGTTTGGTTGAGATTTCTACTACCACAAAACTCAAAAGGTCTACAAACGTATATTTGAGTTTTTTAGAGTTTTTTGATTGGACTTTTAAGATCATCTATTTTAAATTGAGTAGAGGCTAGTAGAGTTTAAACCTCTACTAAGCAAAAGCTCATGGAGAGATATTTCTCCAAATAGACATTTAAAAAAAAAAAAAAAGTCTACCAACCAAACAACTATAATTTATTTTTTAAAAACTTTATTTCTAATAGATCTATTACAAGTAGATCTTTTACCAATAGAGGTTTTTCAAAAGCCTAACATAACAACGAGACTTTCTTTATTTATCTATTTTGGATATTAAGTTGCAACTGTTAAGTTCTGATTCTTTATTGAATGATGTTGGTGCTGTAATCAGGAAAGCACGGACACTTCAAAAAGAGGCTGAGGTGCGTGTCGGACAAGGACAAACACGTGTCCGACATGGCCAAAAGCATGTTTGTTGACTTTTTTGGCAGTCAACTGGGGGGGGGGGGGGGGGGGGGGGGGGGGGGGAGGGAACGGCTAGGACAAGGCGGGGGCGGTTTTGCAATTATTTTTTTAAAACGGGTCAAATTATGAAATTTAAAAAATTGTAGGGGTAAAATTATGAATTTTAAAAATTATAGGGGTCAAATCGAAATTATACGAATTGAATCTATAATGCTATGGCTTCATACGTTCTGCTACATGTTACCGCGCTTGAAAAAAAATTGAAAAAACAGATCAGAGAAGATAAGAGGAAGAAGAAGAGAAAGCCGACGATCAGAAAAGATCAGAAAAAGGAAGAAGAAGAGAAGAGAAAACAGATCAGAAAAGAGAAGAGAAGGAAAGAGTAAAAATAGCTTTTTCTCACCCCGATCCTCACTCACATTCACCTATCTTTCCATTTTTCACAATTCTCTCTTCAGGTAAATGCTCGAATTATTCTTTTGCTTTTTTTTTTTTTTTCTCACTTGTTCACTTGTTTACTTGTTTTACAGGAGAATAATTAGGACATTTTTATTTTTTTCCCCCAAAATTTACCTGATTCATGCATCAGCATCAATCTTTTTTTTTTTTTTTGGTGTAACGTGCAATTACTTTAGTTTAGTTTCTGCAAACAAATGAATGTGATGATTTTTAGTCAGTTGTATAAGAGTTGGGGGATGGAGGGTTTGTTAATGAAATCATCCGAATCTTAAATATTTTAACTTATATAAATAAATAAATAAATAATCCAGTTAATTTAGTTGAGTTGATTTGATTATTTGGAAGTTAACTTTTGTACCGTATAAGTTAAATCTGGGAGATAACTAAAAGTTAACTTTTATGTTTGTTTTTAATGTCATTGAATTCCTGAAACTTGTTGCTTGTGTTTTATTGAATCATCTTTTTATATATTATTTTTTTAAATATAAAAAATACATTATTTTAATTGCCGTGTCTGTGTCCTAGTTATTGGAGATTTGCCGTGCCCCCGTACCGTGTCGTGTCCGTATCTGTGTCTGTGCAACCTAGGTTGTAATTGATGATGTAAGGACTTTGGTGTTGTTAAAAGCCTTCCTGTTTCTCATCAGAAAAATGACATGGCCCATTCTCTTGCTTCCTTGGCATTTTCCTTTGCTGAGGATAAGTAATTGTGGCTCGGTGAAGACTGTATTTACTGAGGAAAAATAATTCTGATTCAGGTCCAAACCCGGACCTGAGTAAATTCATGGGTCTGCGGGCAGGTCTGGGTCTGTTCAAGATCCGAACCCGAGGGTTTAGGTTCCAAATTTTTTGACGGGTCTAGGTCTGGGTCTAGTAGGACCCAAACCCGACCCATTACCATCCCTAATTATGGGTACGGGTACAGCATGTATTGTTTGTTGGTCTGGTTGGGGTTTGAGGGTTTTGTGTTGTTTGTTCATTTTTTGCTCTCACTCTCGCTCTCACACTGTCTCTATGTAAAACTTAACAATACATTTAGGAACTCTCTCACAAATCAAAACCCATGTCGTCCATGCTCAAAGCTCCACCCAGCAGCAACTTTCGACCAAAGTTGAATTTTTTATACGGAGGAAGCAGAATCAGTTTTGGTAGCAGGGTTAATGTTGCTTTCTCCAAACCAAGAACTTCAGTCCCACTAGTTCTGTGTATGTCAACACCAACAACAACAACAACCCAACATCAAGTGACACCCATGTCCAAGCACAACGATGTTGCAATCATGGTACAATGCAACTGCCTTCTTAGTTTTGCTTTTCTTGTTTGTTTGACTAGATGTTAGAATTAATTCCTTTTCTTTTGGCCTATTTTGATAGGCCTTGGTGGGTGTTCCATTTTTTTGTCTAGTATATGATGATTTTTTAACATTTCTGATTTTCCAACATTATGTTAGGTTATAAAAACATGTTTTTTAACAAACAAATATGCAAGTAGTGGAATTTTAATCATACATTACAATGTTAGCAAGAGACTTTTATGCATAACTCACTTTGATAGAGTGAATGGTAGCAAGGAAATTTGGGTTATTAACCGTTGTATATGTGTTGTGAGGCGGTGAATCCGGTGATTAAGTAGAAGACAATGCTACAAGCAAAAAAAAGATGAATATAGTGGCTGATAGTTTAGGAATTGGCTTTATTAAATTCGGTGTGCTTTGAACATATATACCCAAATCATCTTGTTATGTTCTTTCCCTTTTAAAGTGAACTTAACAGTATGCATCCTTTGGTTTTGATGTTGTTTCCTTATGTTGCTTCATGACTTCATTTTTATAGCTGAGTGTTATTTTGATTTTTATGTACTCTTGTAAAAAGTCAATTGAATATGTGTTGTGAGGGGGTGATTAAGCAGAAAACAATGCTACAAGCAAAAAAAAGATGAATCTAGTGGCTGATAGTTTAGGAATTGGCTTTATTAAATTCGGTGTGCTTTGAACATATATACACAAATCATCTTGTTATGTTCTTTCCCTTTTAAAGTGAACTTAACAGTGTGCATCCTTTGGCTTTGATGCTGTTTCCTTATGTTGCTTCACACTTCATTTTTATAGCTGAGTATTATTTTGATTTTTATGTACTCTTATAAAGAGTCAATTGAAGTGTATTCAATCTTCTTTTGAACTTGCTGATTAGCAATGTTGTGTATGTTGGGCTTGTTTAGTTGAGAAGAATGTTTGCAATCCGTGTATGTTGTGTTGATGATATAAAGATACCTCATGCTTTGACATTGTTTTTATTAATTGTAGGTAAATGGCTGTACCGGAAAAATGGGGAAGGCTGTTATCAATGCAGCAGATTCTGCGGGACTTCATATCGTTCCTGTCTCATTTGGCTCAACAGAGGAAGCTGGGCAAACGGTGGAAGTGTGTGGGAAAGAGATTTTGGTGCATGGTCCATCTGACAAAGAAAGTGTTCTGGCGTCGGTTTTTGATGAACATCCAAACATGATCGTGGTGGACTATACTGTGCCTGCTGCGGTTAATGGTAACTAATTGCAGCTTGTTACTTTTGAAGAAAACAAAATTTGTAATTAAAACTTATATTTCTGTCTAAGAAATTGGACTTAGTAGTTTCATTTTGAAAAAAGGAGCAGAATAACTAGGCTATGGTTAAGTTCTTTTGAATTATAAATATTAGTAGAGATTATTACTAAAAGATGATATAGAAGAAATGAGGGAAATGCATAAAATGTTTTTTAACCAAAGTGGCCAATACCTTGTCCTAAATTTATCTTCTGAACCATCTCCATGTTTTACTCAAATGCTTTAACTATAGGTTACCATTATGATCAATTAATAGTTTAAAGTTTGTCGACCTTATTATTTTGTTACATTTTAGACCAGCATAACACAATATAGAGTGTATAATGCATCATTCACTCAATTGTTTACTTCCTATGCTACATACAAGTTAAAGTCCATTTTATATTTCTTTATTCTTTTTTATTTAAAGATTTTTTTGTGATTTTACAATATGTAGATAACGTAGAGTTATATTCCAAAGTTGGAGTGCCCTTTGTTATGGGAACTACCGGTGGAGACAGGGACAGATTGTATAAGACTGCAGAAAACTCAAAGGTCTATGCTTTGATATCCCCACAAATGGGAAAACAGGTATATAAATGATAAATCTTGTACGTAAAGCTTTTAAACTTAGTGTCTATTGTTTTCCATATCCTAATGGTTTGGTGATTTGTTAGGTTGTTGCATTCCTTGCAGCAATGGAAATTATGGCTGAGCAATTTCCCGAAGCCTTCTCTGGGTATTCTTTGCAGGTACTTCCTGTTTCTTAATATTTCCACAGCTAAGCAGTGTTGATCTTTTTTGTTAGTCTTATCTGTGAATGCATGTTCTGAATGGTTAATATCAACAGAAATTTATATTACTTGAGAAGGTTACTTTGCTTGAGTCTGATTTTTAGGGCTTGGCCTCCTTGTTTATCTATGTTTCTAAAAATATTTAGAATGTTATTTTGGAAAGAGCTGTGAAAAGGAGGGTTTTAAACTTTTTCATAAACAAAACATTACAATATGTTAAGGTAGAATGTTATTTTGGAAAGAGCTGTGAAAAGGAGGGTTTTAAACTTTTTCATAAACAAAACATTACAATATGTTAAGGTAGCATCGACTCTGTTGTCAAAATTTCAATTTATGATAGTGGTTGGCTTTTTCATGAATCATGACTGATGAAGTTGAAGCCTGGCTTGAACTTTTAGGGAATATTTAACTATGTCCTATAAGTCATTCCTTGTGCAACCGGGTATAACTTCCTATCTTGTGTGGGGGACTCTGCAAATCTTTGACTTATCATTTTACTTGTCATAGTTTTTTTTTTATTGTTTTTTTTTTAGTTAAACCAGTGCATTGTGGTTCTCTTGCAGCTATTGGTTTCTAAATTTGTAGAGGCCTTTCTCTTATTTTTATAGCAGTTTTCAGTTGAGAATCAGTTTTAACTCTTGTCTAGTCATTGGTGTTCATTGTCAATGGTTAATTTACCATAGAAAATGTGATGAAATCTAGTCCTCAATTTGAGCCTTTCCATATCACAAGTCAATGATATCTGATTTGTTCTGTACTTCTGTTGCGCACAGAGTCCACCATGTTGATTTAAAAATCATAATAATTATCTGTCACCATAAGTTTGCTAAATTTGATTCATTGATGCACCAAACATCATGTTAATGAAGTATAATAGGAAGAAGTTTTTGAAAAGTTGTCTGCTATATATATATATATTTTATTGTCCATTTGGTTAAAATTAGTAACGATCTAAATTTATCTAGGGCTAACATTTTAATTAAGTTGCTTATAAAAAATCATGGGCATCAGTAGTATAGATACTATGGAATTGAGCCCAGTCAAAATAGAACATCCATAACGATGATAGCAAAGCAATATTTGACAAAAGAAAGTTAGAATCTGTGACATAGATAGTTTGGGGCATGAGAATGGTTGAATATTAATCCAAGTTATGTTTAGAAAGCTCTTGTACTGTGTTTTTACTAAAGTCTTGGTGGAAGTATCTATGCTTTGTCCGAATGCATTTTTTTGTTAACTCAAGCTGATGTTCCATGAAGTTGATATAGTTAATATTTACATAATAATTATAGTACTGATGCTTTTATGTGCCTTTAGGTGTTGGAGTCCCATCAAGCGGGCAAATTGGACACTTCTGGAACTGCCAAGGCTGTTATTTCATGCTTTCGGAAATTGGGTGTCTCTTTTGATATGGATCAGGTGTGTTTAAGGACATTTGAGGTCGTAAAAAATGACTTGGACTTTATAGGTAGTTGAGAGTAGATATCCAGGGTTATTGAGTTCTTCTTAGTATGCTTCTCTATTTTATCATATCAGTAGTTCTTTATTGTATTAACTTGTGAATATGACATGGTTATCTAGTTGTAAGAATGAAATATAAACAGAAATTGTGTGTGAATAAATCTGTGTAAGAATAAATCTTGTAACAGGGGTAGAAATATGGATTACATCATGGGTTTTGTGTCCTACTGCGATATTTCAGGTATAAATGTTAATATCAAGCACAATATTTGTACATGCATACGGATGGGTATCAGCTTAATTAAAAGAAGAGGGATAGCCATGTGGACTTTCTGTTGATTACATTAATTATCAAACCAAATCCTCCCCCCTCCACGTCAAGTGAGACTTATGTTAGTGAGATTTATATTCAAGTCCTTTTGCACCACATCGAAAGTCTTAGAATGCTTGTCCTCATAGATTTGTCTTGTTTTTTGACCGGCAGATGTCTAAATATTTTGCTATCACCACATCCTGGAACTCTTTTATAATTAACATTTACTGTTCCTAATTGTGCTGGGTTCATTTATCTATGGTGAAGAAAGTAGTATTTCAGATTAGGTTTTGTTAATACCGGTTTCCATCTACAACTCCTGGTTATGTTATTTTCATGATTATATATCTATTCTTTTTTGTTGGCTTTTTAAATTGTTTATCTCCCTGATATGCTCATCAGATACAAATGATCCGAGATCCCAAACAACAAATTGAGATGGTGGGAGTTCCAGAGGAGCATTTACATGGTCATGCATTCCATATGTATCATTTGACATCCCCTGATCAAACGTAATAGCAAGCACCCTCTTTTTTTCCTTTGCTTTTCAGGTCTGGTATAAATATATTTCTCCTATTGAATGAATTATTTTCTGTCTTTTTGCAGAGTTTCCTTCGAGTTTCAGCATAATGTCTGTGGTAGATCAATATATGCAGAGGGTACTGTTGATGCTGTACTTTTCCTTTCTAAGAAGGTAGTCATTCTAACATTATCTCCTGCTTTTTCTTTGTATCATAAAAATATCTAATTTATCAACAGTTTAATTTTGGAAGTGATAATTGTGATGTTCTTCTTAACTGTGTGATTTAAATTACCATGTATAACAGGTTCAGTCGAAGGCAGACAAGCGGATATACAATATGATAGACGTGTTGCGGGAGGGAAACATGCGATAACTGTTGTTTCTTTGTTAGTATTAGTCCATAATTTAGTTCTAGGTACATAGGACCGTGATGGATAAAAAAAATGGAAGTCAATTTTGGATTAATTTTGTGCCTTACACCAGTGTTTGTTATTATTCCAATTTGTTGCAAAGTTTTCATGAGAACTTGAGAGGTTCGGTGATGACTCTATCTATGTAGTCATGATATGATGGAATTATTTTAATGCATATTTACCCAACGAAAATAGTCCTTATGACTTGTTAATTCATATCCACTTTGTTTTATGTTCATGTGGGATCATGATATCTTCTCCTATCTAATCTCCTAGCACTTTCACATTCATAAGTTGATTCAATTGCACTCTTTTATGGAATTTCCCCATCTATCTATACATTAAGCATTGCATAAATTAGACCTATTTTAATAGTACTTATCAATAGCAATGGCAAAACGACCAAATCACAGCATTAGGAGAAAAGTTATCTGAAGCCATTTGGTGATATCAGGAGATTGCTTTCTCAGCAGGGTCAATTCAGGAGAAGTGTCAAACTTTATTGTTATGCTTTATTCTTTGATGAGGTAATGAGTAGCTTTATCAATCAATCTCTTGATTTTATCAACTAGCTTTATCAATCTTTTGAGTTTTTCTTTTTTTAGTTTATTAAAGTCCTTGTCTTTATTCTTTATATTGGAACTTCAATCAGGTTTTATAGCACCGGAATGAAGTAATATAATCTTGAATATCTCATTCAGCATGTACATTTTGGTTTAAAACACCATGGGCTTAGACACATAAAATTATTAGGGAATATAAATTAGTTTCATTAGAGTCCTCAAATTGCATGGAATATTTACCCCATGACCCATGTTATTGATCTCTGAGTAGCTACTACACTCAACACTACATGCATGCTACATCTAGATTGTTTTCATATGGATCCATGCAATTTTTGGCCAAAGAAATCTAGATGCATTAGACATAAACTTTGTGTGTGTAGGAAAATCTTTAATATAGCCTTTTGAAGTTGCAGTTTCTCATCATATGAAAAGCTGATTAGATAGGCAAAAAAGTTTGTCTAAGCTTGAGAATTGCATTATGGTATTAGGCTCTTCATGGATTATCATTTTGAGGATTTAACTTTTTCTTCAACAGAGAGACAAATAAGGCAATCTGTGGTTTATTGATCAATCTAAATATACGCCAATAGGAGAGGGTTTCAAGACAACTGTATCCAGTAAATTATCTTTTAATACACGTTCCTCCTGAATTCCATGTTTAACATCATATTTCAACGTGTATGATGGACATTGGTATTTGGTTAACGTGTTGTACAAGGGTTTTATTGATGTACCATTATTATAAGTTTTTGTTACTTCTGAATGCTTTGAGCTTCCTTCTACATTTTTCATCCATGATTTACTTACATGATTATATTTTGTGTCTTCTACTAGTTATGAGAAGCTTCCTCATTTACTGTACACAAAACAAAAAAAGAATCATTTCTAAACCAAGTGTTCTGAAAGTCTGACCAGAAGGTTATCTATCGGTGTGCAGACCATGAAAATTCTACATGCATTGTGACTGAGAATGAAGATGTGGCACTTTCAAGGGAGATCCTGAAGAAAATACCATAATTCTGTGCTTTGCTGCATCTCAGGTAATTGTTCCTTGTAAGAAAGCTGTAGAAGTCATATGATGTTGTAGAAGTAACTCACATTGATTCTGATACGAGTAATTTTTTTCAAGCATTAAAGACCTCATAAAAATAACACAAATACAGAATCGCACCCTGATTGAATTGTGTGAAACTTAAGACTACATAAATCTTTGAAATTCTATAATGATTTAAGAATCTTTTGGCCTTGATACTATATCTACCAATGCTTGAAATTTTCCGTGGAGATTCCTGTAGGTCCAATGGCCTTTTCAGCTAGTTGTTTGAATTTTCTAGCATTCTCCCTCATTTTCTTTCCATTTTCCTGCCACAAAATCAGATCCAAGCTTCTCAGTAATTCATTTTTGGTGATAATTCCACCTTCCACACTAACACCAATCTCCCACTCATCTTTTACCATTCTTGCATTAAATCATAGGCACCCCACATCCCATACTCTCAATCAATGAACTCCACCCACCATGATTTATAAAAACCCCTGCTGCATTGTGGGCTAAAATATCCAACTGAGGAACCCATTCCACCACAATTCCATTCAACTTTTTTTTTGGTAAATGTGCTTGTAAATTCTTCTTCAGTGACCATATAAATGACACTTTGCTTGCTTCCAAGGCCTCTGCTACTGCCACAATCTCATTAGGAGACAACCTTGAGACTGACCCAAACCTGAGATAGGCCACAGATGCAGGCTTCTGCCTATCCAGCCACGGCAGGCAGCCGCTGGTATCTGGAAACTCCGGTGGTGGAGAGATTAGACTGAAGGGACCAACATTGAGAAACTGATAAAATTTGGATTTGAGATCATTGTTTATTGTAGGGTCTATTTCTTCAAAGCTGTTAATGGCAACTGCTTCTCCTTGTGGTTTCAGGCCCATATGGGAAAATATTGATTGCAAGTTGCAAGTTTCCGAAGAGGACTCCTTCAGGCAAGTCTTTCATGCTCACTTTTGACATTCCTGGAATGAATTTAATATCCTCATAAACAACTCAATATCCTCTCGAGGCTTCCTGATGAATACGTAGCCTTCTGGGACCCCATTGGAGACATTATAAGCTTTCACATTGGGAAGGAAGTAGTGTTTGTTTGTAGAGAAGAGGGGGGAGTTTGATTCTGCAGTGTTGAAGAATGAGAAATGGGTGTTTGGAGCAGTGGACGCTAAATATCTGGAGTTAGAAAAGCATTTGTTATGAAAAGCTAAATAAGTGCCATTGATCACTGAGCCACATTGGGCGGTGAAACAGAAAGAAAAAGCATTTGTTATTTGGAGATTTGTTGGCTCTCTCATCTATAAGTATGCTGTTGGAAATTTGATGACATTTTTTAGAATATTCAACACCATATTCTTTTTTCAAACTCATGTTAAAGTTGCCAATATTTTTGATTGCGAGTGGAGTGACTGGTGGTTGATTGGTTGATAGATTTCCAGTTTTTTTTCAAATTGCTACCGGTGGTTGAAATTTCATTCATTTCTGAGGATCAAAATTTTAAAACATGTAATAACCCCCAGATCACTACCAGAGCTGGGCAACCCTTGGGACCAGATATCCGAACATAAATTAATCCGACCCTAACAAACCTTTATTCTGCTGTTGTTTTGGTACGACCTATCTAGATTTGAGTACGACTTGAATTAGCTACTTCCACGTCGGAAAAGATGTCTCACCACGTTTGTTTTTTAACGGGTAATGTGAGACTCAGATTTCCATCACCATTATAGATGACGGATGCACAACCTACTCAATGTTATCGATTTCCAGTCTCCCTTTTAAACTGAACAATTCAACACGACTTGGATATCAATGGTTTTTTTATTTATTTATTAAGAATTACAACTATTACATTAATAGGATTGTCGAAACCTGTCAAGATCAGATAATATATGTGCGGTCTAGATATCTACTCTCACAAACTGGGAAAAAACTTCACACATATGTTTATAAAATGTGCATGATGAGACTCTAACCCATGTGAAAGAGAGGTGCACAACCATTAATAACTGTTTTTTTTTTTAATTTTATTAAAATATATTCTTATCTTAAATATTTACTCGATCTTTATGACTATTCTTGTCTGTTCAAATGACAATATAGTCTCAATCTATTTGATTTGTTTGAATAACAAATGACATTTGTGACTATTTTCAAATTTAATGTCAATATGTGGCTTAAATTAGTCAGTAACTTTATTTGATATAAATTCCTCTTTTGTCTCAACCCATATTATAAATATATGGTTATAAGATCTTTTAGGAAATAAGTCTTTATTAGATGTCTCTTTTGAGGGTGAAATAGGGTTTTGAGTTTTGTAAGTGATTCTTAGACACTCTTTGTAATCTCCATTGATCATAATGAATTTCTTTTCATCTCCGCCCATGGACATAGGCTTTACGCTGAACCATGCAAATTTCTCTTTTTCTGTTTTGCTTTTATTTTGCCTAATTATTTTATGTCTTGACAATATTCACAATAAACTAGTATCATAGCCCTAGGTTCTTGAATTAGCTCTTTTGGATCCATTATCGAGCGTTTGGTTGATTTGACTATCAAATATTTTGGCTTGTGTTAGATTGACTGTCAAATCTTTTGGATTGTGTATCTATCAAAAAAAAAAAAAAAAAAAAAAACTTTGTGATGGTGGCAAAATTTGAGATTGAGAAATTTGATGAAAGAAATAATTTTAGCTTTTGTCAAGTGAAGATGAGAGCCTTGTGTTTTTTAACTATTATAACGTTAAATTGTTACAACATACATTCTAATTACAAATTTATACGCGAAACTTATTACATTGTACAAATATTATATAAAATGAGTTGGTACGTGATACTTCAATATTATTACACGGTACAAATTTGTTACAATGTTAAATTGTTATCACTAACACTTTAATTATATATTTTTACGCAAAACTTGTTACATAGTACATATATTTTGTTACTCATATAAAATGAGTTGTTACATAATACAACATAATTGTTACAAGATACTGTGTTATCGTTACAAAACATGTTGAATTTGTTACAATGTGAAATTGTTATCACATATGTTCTAATTATAACTTTTTATGCAAAACTTGTTATATAGTACAAATATTTCATTACCCATGTAAAAAGAGTTGTTACAAAATACGGTTTTATCATTACACATCATGCTAAATTTGTTATAACATGAAATTGTTACCACACATATTTTAATTACAATTTTCTACGTGAAACTTATTAAATAGAATGAATATTTTGTTACTCGTATAAAATAAGTCATTACATGATATAATAAAATCGTTATGAGTTATATATCTTTATTGTTACATATCACGCCAATATGAAATTGTTACCATATATGTATCAATTAGATCTTTTGATGCGAAATTTGTTACATTGTAGGGGTTACAATTGTTGACAGGTTCCAATGACACGATATTATATTTACATGTTTGGGTTATACCTTATTGGGTTCTGGTCACTAACGGATTAACATGTTAAACTCGCCAAGTAAACGGGTTGTGTTTGTACATTTAAAATGCTTAATAATTTTTTTATTCGATAAAACAAATAAAGTTTAAATATTTTAGCAGAATATACATTTTGTGATCAAGATTCTAAATTTTAAACATTTAAATTCTTTAATTAGTTTCATCAGAATTTGAATTTTAAATACTTTAGTTTTTAAAAAAAAAAAATTAGAGACTAAAGAAATCCTATTAATTTAAAATTGCTTTAACAAATATTAATATTTAAATTCTTCCATTTCTCTTCACTGGTCGACTAATAAAATTTTATAAACCCATTACTTCAAAGTTAGTTACTTATCAAAGAGTTTAAATCTTTCAAGTGTCCAAATAAAACGTATTCTCGCTATTTTAATATTGTTATTTATTTATTTATTGGATTAAATTATGTAATTAAATTACAGAGATTTACTTTATACCACTTTAAAATTTTGAATAGGTAAGTGAATTAATGGCATTGTTATAGTTAATATTACTTATAAATTAACGGGTTAACCCATTAAAGGGTTGTGGTTTCAACTTGTGACATGATAAACTTAAGGGGCCATGTTTGGGCTGAGCAAAAAATTAATGAGCCGTGTTTGAGTTGATACAAACACGATAAGATAGCTCATATTTTGTTAGCAATATAAACCGGAGTAATTACATACTATGAAAAAATTGTTACAAACTACTATATTATTGTTACGGGTCATCTCAAATTT
Organism: Acer yangbiense; assembly: GCA_008009225.1. Taxonomy (NCBI): domain Eukaryota; kingdom Viridiplantae; phylum Streptophyta; class Magnoliopsida; order Sapindales; family Sapindaceae; genus Acer; species Acer yangbiense. The sequence goes on along the minus strand of CM017773.1, from coordinate 18,123,408 downwards.
CTTACAAGATGAAATTGTTACCAGACTCGTTTTAATTAAAACTTTTCATGCAAAATTTGTTAGATTGTACAAATATTATATTACAATTATTACATCAAATTAAAAATTGATAAAAAAAAAAAATTTAAATACTAAAAGTTGGAATTTAATTCAAATGTTACAAATAGTTTATAAAATTAAATCACATTAATAATAATTCAAAATATTTAAAATAAAATTTTAAATTCAAAATATAATACATCAAAAACATTATATAAAATTAAATAATTTTTTTTTTTGAAATCTAAAAATAATAATTTAAAATATTAAAATGGTATATTATGTTATAAATATTATATAAAATGGAATCTAAATTAAAATTAATTTAAACTTCAAAAGAATATTTTGAGATAAGAATAATCCTTATAGAATTATCGTTTTTAAATATTAATAATAATTCTTTAAATTAAATTAACTTATTTTATTAAACTTAAGGGTTTTTGTGGAGGAGAGGAAAGAGACTCAAACCCACAACCTTATAATGTGGGTGTGAGGGGTTTTACCACTAAACAAGTGTAAGATTTGTTAGCGGTCAATAGCTCATGATTATTTCGAAATGGGCGAAATCTATTAACGGTCAATGTCTGCCAACAACCTTATAAAAAAAAAAAAAAAGTTTCGATACATTGGTGAGCTCATCATTATTTCCATTATTTCGATACAGAGGATTCATAGAGGTCATGGACAGATCATGAACATTTTGATTTTTAATACAATCCAACCAAAAAACAAAATATAAATAAGTAATTGCAAGCGTCCATAGAGGTATATATCTTATGAGTAATGTTAGAGGACCCAAAAATATAACCTAAATTTTAAACCTAAACCTATATGACAACATCACATGGGATCTTTGGGAAGAGTGACGTGGGCCCATGTTGTGTATGATGTTGCCACATGGGTTTGGGTCTAAAATTTGGGTCACTCTTTTTGGATCCTCTAACATTATTGATATCTTATTTCCACTCATCCACATTACCTTTTTGCTACTAATAAGTAATGACACGTGGCTCCAGCGCACAACACAATATAAGTCAAACATGGAATGACATCGAAACGAGGAGAACACAAATAAGATATTTTACTACTTTATTATACTTGTAATTTGTCTGTTTGCTCATACAAGAAAGTGACCTCAATTCATAGGACCCACGCAGATTGGAAAAAAAAAAAACAAATTCACCATAAGGACTCACAGTGAATTTTTTTTCATCTCCATCCATGGACGTAGGCTTTACGCTGAACCACGCAAATTTCTCTTTCTCCACTTTGCTTTTATTTTATCTAATTATTTTATGTCTTGACAATTTTCATAATAAACTGGTATCATAGCCCTAGGTTCTTGAATTAGCTCTTTCGGATCCATTATTGAGTGTTTGGTTGATTTGACTATCAAATCTTTTGGCTTGTGTTAGATTGACCGTCAAATCTTTTGGGTTGTGTATCTATCAAAAAATAAATAAACTTTGTGATGGGGGCAAAATTTCAGATTGAGAAATTTGATAAAAGAAATAATTTCAGCATTTGTCAAGTGAAGATGAAGGCCTTGTGTTTTTTTAATTGTTATAACGTTAAATTGTTACAACATACATTCTAATTACAAATTTATACATGAAACTTATTATATTGTATAAATATTTTGTTACTCATATAAATAAGTTGTTACGTGATACTTCAATATTATTACATGGTACAAATTTGTTACAATGTTAAATTGTTACCACTAACACTTTTATTATATTTTTTTACCCAAAACTCGTTACATAGTATATATATTTTGTTACTCATATAAAATGAGTTGTTACATAATACAGCATAATTGTTACAAGATATTGTGTTATCGTTACATACCATGTTGAATTTGTTACAATGTGAAATTGTTATCATATATGTTCTAATTACAACTTTTTATGCAAAACTTGTTATATAGTACAAATATTTCGTTACCCATATAAAATGAGTTGTTATATGATACACTAAAGTTGTTACAAAATACGGTTTTATCGTTACGCATCATACTAAATTTGTTATAACATGAAATTGTTACCACATATATTTTAATTAAAATTTTTTACGTGAAACTTATTAAATAGAATGAATATTTTGTTACTCGTATAAAATGAGTCATTACATGATATAATAAAATCGTTATGAGTTATATATCTTTATTGTTGTATATCACGCCAATATGAAATTGTTACCGCATATGTATCAATTAAACGGGCTGTGTTTGTACATTTAAATTGTTTATTAATTTTTTTATTCGATAAAACAAATAAAGTTTAAATATTTTAGCAGAATATACATTTTGTGATCAAGATTCTAAATTTTAAACATTTAAATTCTTTAATTAGTTTCGTCATAATTTGAATTTTAAATACTTAAGTTTTTTTTTTTTTTTTTTTAAATAGAGACTAAAGAAATCCTATTAATTTAAAATTGCTTTAACAAATATTAATATTTAAATTCTTCCATTTCTCTTCACTGGTCGACTAATAAAAATTTATAAACCCATTACATCAAAGTTAGTTACTTATCAAAGAGTTTAAATCTTTCAAGTGTCCAAATAAAACGCATTCTCGCTATTTTAGTATTGTTATTTATTTATTTATTGGATTAAATTATGTAATTAAATTACAGAGATTTACTTTAATACTACTTTAAAATTTTGAATAGGTAAGTGAATTAATGGAATTGTGATTTATCACATATCATAGTTAATATTACTTATAAATTAATGGGTTAACCCGTTAAAGGGTCGTGGTTTCAACTTGTGACACGATAAACTTATGGGGCCGTGTTTGGGTTGAGCAAAAAATTAATTAGCCGTGTTTGAGTTGACATAAACACGACACGATAGCTCATATTTTGTTAGCAATATAAACCGGAGTAGTTACATACTATGAAAAAATTGTTACAAACTACTATATTATTGTTACGGGTCATCTCAAATTTTTACAACATGAAATTGTTACTAGACTCGTTTTAATTAAAACTGTTCATGCAAAATTTGTTAGATTGTACAAATATTATATTACAATTATTACATCAAATTAAAAATTGATGAAAAAAAAATTTTAAATACTAAAAGTTGGAATTTAATTCAAATGTTACAGATATTTTATAAAATTAAATCACATTGATAATAATTCAAAATATTTAAAATAAAATTTTAAATTCAAAATATAATACATCAAAAACATTATATAGAATTAAATAAATTTTTTTTTTGAAATCTAAAAATAATAATTTAAAATATTAAATCGGTATATTATGTTATAAATATTATATAAAATGGAATCTAAATTAAAATTAATTTAAACTTCAAAAGAATATTTTGAGATAAGAATAATCCTTATAGAATTATCGTTTTTAAATATTAATAATAATTCTTTAAATTAAATTAACTTATTTTATTAAACTTAAGGGTTTTTGTGGAGGAGAGGAAAGATATTCAAACCCACAACCTTATGATGTGGGTGTAAGGGGTTTTACAAATAAACAAGAGTAAGATTTGTTAGTTGTCCATACTTTGATAGGTCGGTGAGCTCATGATTATTTCGAAATGGAGAAATGGGTGAAATCTATTAACGGTCAATGTCTGCCCGACAAACTTATCAAAAAAAAAAAAGTTTCGATACATTGGCGAGGAGTTCATCATTATTTCCATTATTTCGATACAGAGGATTCATAGAGGTCATGGACAGATCATGAACATTTTGATTTTTAATACAATCCAACCAAAAAACAAAATATAAATAAGTAATTGCAAGCATCCATAGAGGTATATATCTTATTTCCACTCATCCATATTACCTTTTTGCTACTAAGAGCATCTCCAATGGTAATGTGGATTGCATTTGAAAAAATGGTGATATGTCAACAATGTCAAGCCAATTGCTTCATATGTGGCATGTAACTAAACTTGATAGACATCCAAATAAAAAAGTGGTCTCCAATGCTTCACTTGTAAAATATGTGTTTTTAATTACGTGTCAATTTATTATTGGTCTCCTTAAATATACTTTATAATTGTTGAATAAAATAAGATAAAAGACAAGAGTAATTGCTGACTGGGCCAACAAGACGGCCGTCTGAAATCAGAGAGTCATGTTGACAGCCTCTAAAAAAAAAGTTGCCACCTCAGCTTGAAGTTGTACTAGAGAAGTTGCATTGGAGATAAATTTTTTAACAAAATAGATGTCCATCCTACGTAGCTCCTATTTTTTTCACAAGCCATATTAGCATTGGAGATGCTCTAATAAGTAATGACACGTGGCTCCAGCGCACAACTCAATATAAGTCAAACATGGAATGACATCGAAACGAGGAGAACACAAATAAGATATTTTACTACTTTATTATACTTGTAATTTGTCTGTTTGCTCATACAAGAAAGTGACCTCAATTCATAGGACCCACGCAGATTAGAAAAAAAAACAAATTCACCATAAGGACTCACAGTGAATTTTTTTTCATCTCCACCCATGGACGTAGGCTTTATGCTGAACCACGCAAATTTCTCTTTCTCCATTTTGCTTTTATTTTATCTAATTATTTTATGTCTTGACAATTTTCATAATAAACTGGTATCATAGCCCTAGGTTCTTGAATTAGCTCTTTCGGATCCATTATCGAGTGTTTGGTTGATTTGACTATCAAATCTTTTGGCTTGTGTTAGATTGACCGTCAAATCTTTTGGGTTGTGTATCTATCAAAAAATAAATAAACTTTGTGATGGGGGCAAAATTTCAGATTGAGAAATTTGATAAAAGAAATAATTTCAGCATTTGTCAAGTGAAGATGAAAGCCTTGTGTTTTTTTAATTGTTATAACGTTAAATTGTTACAACATACATTCTAATTACAAATTTATACATGAAACTTATTATATTGTACAAATATTTTGTTACTCATATAAATAAGTTGTTACGTGATACTTCAATATTATTACATGGTACAAATTTGTTACAATGTTAAATTGTTACCACTAACACTTTAATTATATTTTTTTACCCAAAACTCGTTACATAGTATATGTATTTTGTTACTCATATAAAATGAGTTGTTACATAATACAGCATAATTGTTACAAGATACTGTGTTATCGTTACATACCATGTTGAATTTGTTACAATGTGAAATTGTTATCACATATGTTTTATGTTGTATGTATAAATTCGCCAAATAGACACGTCACCAAAGGAGTCAATAAATTATGAAGAAAAGGTTGCCACATCACTCGTTGACCAGGTCAAGGGAGAAAATGTGGCCAGTCAGAATATCAACGTCCTAAATCAATAGTCAAAGATGTGGTCATACTCGCCAAAGGTAGAAACGTGGTCGCCGAAGGATAATACCCAGAAGTGAAGGTGCTCGCTGCATCAGCATGCTGGGCCTAAAGCAACTCGGCAGAAACATAGAAATAAAACCCTAGGCTCTAGAAGACCCATGACAACAAGGGATCGTAAAAAGAAAAGAAGATAAAGCATATCCGGATCCGTGAGAACATGAGAATCCTAGTACGAATAAAAGGGGGAATCCTACCACCAACACGGCTAAAAACAAGGGGAAACCCTAATTAACATATATAAATAGAACCATCTATCTCATGAGAAGGGGGTTCAGAAACCTAGAGAGAAAAGAGCAATTGTATGAGAGAATTGAGTTTGTAACAAAGCAATAGAATCGAGTATTATATTTCTGCCCTCTCGGGCGCCGTGGTTTTTTCCCATTCAAGGGTTTTCCACGTAAAAACTGTCTCTTGCATGCATTCTTGATCTTCTCGTTTTAAACTGAATTAATATAACTGTTGAGTGCGTGGCAATCCAAATTTCACCGTCAACAATTGGCGCTAGAAGGAGGGGGTTTATAGAACAGAAACTTCAAGGAACCCTTGCGAATTGAAGAATATGAATAACGACAGTGATAGAGATGGTAACTTCAGCGGAGATCTAATTGTTGATCCAACCGCACTGACGGGAGATAGGGCGGTGGCGGTCGGGGAACAATCGGCGGCAATACCAGGAAATAGGGCAGCCGACCCCGGGGTTTTGTAACACTTTCAAACTGCATTGATAAACCTAATCAGCGAAGCTAGCAAAATAGGGCTTTCGTTGCCCTTAGGGTTGAGAATTTCTTCTCCTTACGAGTTAACCACTCTCGGAATCCGTCCACTCGGAAGACTGCGGTCAGAAGTTCACATTGCAACCCCTGATTCTCAAGCAAGATAATCCACTGAAGAGACTCCCCAGGATCACCCTGAGGATTTCGAAGGGGGAAAACAAAGGAAGGGAAAAGGTGTGATGAATGAAGAATCAAGGGAGGAACGAGACTAGATACGAACACATGGGGTCAATTCCAGCGACACTTACCAAAGGAACCGGCGGAGACACCGTTCTATCTCGTCTGAAGATAAAAGTCCTCGTCCACGAAGGGAATTATGATCCAAAAGGGCACGGCGAAGGAGATCCGAAAGCACAGAAGACCGAAGGAGCCCGGATGATAGAGGCAATCATGGGAGAATGACAATCAAGAGCAGACTCGATCTAGAAGGGGAACCAACTGGCCATCGAGATGTCACCCTACAAGAGCTATCAAGAAAGGTTTCAGCGATGGCACGAAAATATGGTCGTAACGTATCTTCAGATGATGAATCAGATAGCCCATTCATCGATAGCATTGCTCGCATCCAATTTCCAGACAGATTTAAAATGCCAACCATTGAGTAGTATAAGGAGAACAGGGATCCGAAGGAACATGTTCACCGATTCCGTAACATCATGGCCCAGTATTCATCTAATGACGGGCTGTTGTGCCTGACTTTCCCGTAAACATTTGGCGACCTCGCCTCCAGGTGGTTTGGAAGACTCCCAAATGGAAGTATAAGCAGTTTTTCGAACCTCAGCAAAGCATTCATAAGGCAATTAATGAGGAGCGTCCAGAGAAGAAAATCACTCGCTCACCTATCAAACTTGAAGCAGGAGCGCAATGAATTAATCAAGAAATACCTGGCAAGATTCGGGAAGGAGATTGCTCAAATCGAGGACGCCAGTGATGTAGCTGTGATCGCCGCTTTCACCAATGGGTTACAAAGTTGGCGATTATCTTTTGACCTGCGAAGAGAGAGACCGAAAACTTATGAAGAAATGATGAAGATAGCTGGCGACTATGCATTGGCAGAAGAAGAAGAAGTAGCACAAGGGGGTAGCTACGTACACAGACACAAGCCTGACTTAAAATCAGATCACAAGGATGATAAAAAGACGCAATCACGCGATCGCTAGAGAGACGAGAAAGGCCAAAAGGGACATCCAAGAGAAAGCAAAGGAAACGCTCGAGCCAATAGGTTTCGAGGAAGGTACAACCATTACACCCCTTTAACCGGCGATCAGGAAGAAATACTTTCTGTGGTAGAAGACAAATGACTTGCTAAATACCCTCGACAGCAATCAGCAAATGCCAGGAAAGATACTACCAAATACTGTCGATTTCACAAAGATCATGGGCATGAAACTTCAAAGTGTTTCCAGCTGCGTGATCACATTGAAAGCTTGATCAGAGATGGGCACCTGAAGGACTTTGCTTTAAGAAAGGACAACCATGGTGGTCGCCAGAATAACCGCCAAGGAAACGGGTAGGAAAGGAAGAGTCCAAGAAGAAACAGCCCTAACGCCACTATAAACACCATTTTTGGCGGACTTCATACTGGGAGAAGCAATTGGGAAAGGATGTCAGAAGTCCGAGAAGTAATGTACGAAAGCAGAAGCATGGAGATTAATTCTGTGTAAAGAAACCCCAAGAAAGGAAGATAAGGGTATGATCCCATAACATTTACAGCAGAAGACTCAGAAGGAATTGATGCAAAGCCTAACGATGCAATCTTAGTGGGGGTTCGAATAGCCCATAGGGATGTCCTCCAGGTAATGATTGACAACGGAAGTTCAGCTGACATTTTAAGTGCTAGGGTATACGATGAGTTACGGTTGGACAGAAAAGATCTTGAACCTTTCCATGTGCCGTTAAAAGATTTTGGGGGTGCAGAAATAAGATCATTAGGAACTGTGAAGCTGCCGGTGAGGTTCGGCACAGCACCATGCCGGCGAACAATCCTGCTGGACTTTGTTGTAGTCGACATCCATAATTGGCCGTATAATGCTTTGTTTGGTCGATCGTTTCTCAACAAAGCTCGAGCCGTCACTTCAACCCACGCGTTAAAAGTAAAATTCCCTACAGAATTTGGAGTTGGAGAATTGAAAGGGTCACAGGAGATGGCACGCCGCGCCAACCTATCAATCTTTAAGGATAAGGCCGGGATGGAGACCTTAAGGATATTCGAGGTGGACAAAGAAGTGCATGAGGATAATCCAGAAACTTTTGAATTGGACCAAGGGACAAAACGAGCAGAGAAAAGGAGGAGCCGACTGAATCGATTGTTTTAAACAAAGCTGAACCGAACAAAACAGTCAAGATTGGGGCAAGACTGACCGAACAAGTTAAGAGAGATGTGACAAACTTGTTAAGAGAATACAAGGAGATTTTCGCTTGGAGCCATGAAGACATGCCAGGGATTGAAAGAAGCGTGATTTCACACAACCTGGCCACAAATGAAAGATGCAAACTAGTAGTGTAAAAGAGGAGAAGCTTTAACCCAGAGAGAAGTGCGGCAATAAAAATGGAGGTGTCTAAGTTACTCGCCGCAGGATTAATCAGAGAGGTTAAGTATCCGGAATGGGTAGCGAATGTAGTTCTGGTGAAAAAGAAGAACAGCCAATGGAGGATGTGCGTCGACTTCACCGATTTGAACAAAGCCTGCCCCAAGGACAGTTTCCTACTACCAAGAATTGACCAGCTGGTCGATGCAACATCTGGACATGAAACGTTGAGCTTCATGGACGCATATTCAGGATACAACCAGATAAAAATGCACAAGCCAGATGAGGAAAAAACAGCATTCACTACAGATCAAGGATTATACTGTTACACAAACATGCCATTCGGTCTGAAAAACGCTGAAGCAACTTACTAGCGCTTAGTCAACAAAATGTTCGCTAGGCAAATAGGAAGAAATATGGAGGTGTATGTCGACGATATGCTGACAAAAAGCATCACAGCGGATAAGCATATAGATGACCTAAGAGAGACATTCGAGGTGTTGGTGAGTTATGGAATGAAATTGAATCCGACAAAATGTGTGTTCGGCGTACCATCCGGAAGGTTTCTAGGATATCAAGTGCATCAAAGAGGAATAGAGGTGAATCCCGAAAAAATCCAAGCACTGGCAGAAATGGTCTCTCCAAGAACTTTGAAAGACGTCTAAAGACTCACGGGATGCCTGGCATCGCTGAGCAGGTTCATAGCTAAATCAACGGATCGATGCCTACCATTTTTTAAAGCCTTAAAGAAAGGAAAGGGAGTCGAGTGGAATGAGGATTGTGAAATAGCTTTCCAGGTCTTGAAAGATTATCTTGGGCTGACACCGCTGTTATCAAAGCCAGAAACAGGAGAAACACTGTGTATGTACTTGTCCGTCTCTGAGGCAGCCACAAGCTCCGTACTAGTAAGGAAGGAAGAGGGGATCCAAAAACCGATATACTACACCAGCAAAGCACTATTACCAGCCGAAACAAGGTACTCGCCGGCTGAAAAAATGGCACTCGCTCTAATAACAGCGGTAAGGAAGTTAAGGCCATATTTCCAAGCTCATAAAATCGGAATATACACCAATTGCCCACTGAAACTAATCCTGAAGAAACCAGAAGTATCCAGTCGATTAACGAAGTGGGTGATCGAGTTAAGTGAATTCGATGTAGAGTATATCCCAAGGACGGCGATTAAAGCTCAAGCCGTGGCAGACTTTGTAGCAGAGTTTACCGAGCCAAGTATAGAGGTGGCGAGAATGATGGTGGAGCAAAATAAGAAAGTATTCAAATGGCAACTCCGTGTTGATGGCTCATCAAACACGCACGGCAGCGGGGCAGGGGTAGTAGTGTCAACTCCGAAAGGAGATTCAGTTGAATGTGCCTTACGTTTTGACTTCAAAGCAACTAATAATCAAGCTGAATACGAGGCACTCATAGCAGGCTTAAAGGTTTGCACTGTCCTAGGAGCAGATGAGGTAGAAATCTTCAGCGACTCTCAAGTTGTTGTTAATCAGGTGCTAGATGAATACCAGGCGAGAGATGAAAGCATGATCACCTACCTAGAGCTAGCAAGGGAGCTACTGGAAAGATTTAAAGAATACAGAATTATTCATGTCCCCAGAGAAGAAAACGAGCAGGCTGACGCATTAGCTAAGTTAGCATCCGCCACAATCAACATCTGGCCCAAAACTATCTCTATGATCCGCCTATTACAGCTGAGTATAGTCAGATCGAAGGAAGTGAGGGCAGTCTTTGGTGAGAGGAACAGCTGGGTCACACCAATCCAAGAATATCTTGTCAATGATGTACTCCCAAGTGACCCATTGGAAGCAAAACGGTTGAAGTACAGAGCTACAAGGTATTCAGTGCTCAATGGAGAACTGTACAAAAGGGGGTACTCAAGGGCACTGCAGAGATGTGTCGGGCCTGAAGAAGCAGAAGGTATCCTGAGAAGCATACATAGTGGAAATTATGGGAACCACGCTGAGGGTGTCAGCTTAGCCCACAAAACATTAAGACAGGGTTTTTATTGGCCAACACTATTCGCCGACGCCAAAAGAATGGCAGCGAGATATGAGGCGTGTCAAAAGATTGGCAATAACATCCGCCAACCACTTGAACTCTTGAAGAGTATTACCTCGCCTTGGCCATTCGCCATGTGGGGAATTGACTTGATCGGCCCAATGCCAACAGCAACTGGAGGAGCAAAACACGCTATAGTAGCTGTGGATTATTTTATGAAGTGGGTAGAAGCCGAACCATTGGTACATATAACAGAAGCAAACACTATAAGCTTTGTGAAGAAAAATATCCTATATAGATTCGAGATACCAAACACCATCATCACGGACAATGGAACCCAATTCGACGGTAAGAAATTCAGGGAGCTGTGCCACAAGTACGGCATTAACAACTACTACGCCTTCCCAGCACATCCACAAACGAATGGCCAGACTGAAGCAGTGAACAAGATCATAAAACACAACCTGAAAGCTAAGTTGGCAGCAAATAAAGGGAGCTGGGCAGATAAATTACCACAGGTACTTTGGGCATATCGAACCATAGAAAGGGGTTCAACAGGTGAGACCCCATATTCCATGGCATATGGGGCTGAAGCTGTCATTCCCGTGGAAATAGCATTCTCTTCACCAAGGGTACAGCTTTTTCAACCAGAACTCAACATTGATATGCTAAAGTGCGGTCTGGATGAGTTAGAAGAAAGAAGAGAGCGCGCACAAATAAGGAATAATGCATACCAACAGAGGGTAGCCAGATACTACAACTCACATGTGCGTGAAGAAGGTTCTCGCTTGGCGACTTAGTGCTGAAAAGGGGGAACCCAGGAACAAGAGACAAAGCTGCAGGGTCACTCATAGACAAATGGGAAGGACCTTATCAAATTACAGGCATAGCTGGCCACGGGGCATATCGCATTACTCGAGAGGGTTTAAGCGAACTACCTCGTCCATGCAATGCGCAGTACTTGAAGATATATTACCCTTGATTTTTCATAACTTTTAGGATTTATTTCAATCTTTTTATTCTTAGACAATTTTCATTTTTAGCAGTTTTATCTGTGACTATGTTAACGATTTGCATGAAGTATTCAATAAAGAGTAATTTATTACTGAAGATTCGTGATTTGACTCACCAGTTACAAAAGGCATTCGCCGTCATGCATCACTACCATCGCGTACAGATAAATCTAGTACTCGCAGCAAACTGGCGAGAAAAATAAAATCCCAAGTCATAGAAATTGGCAATCGCCATTACGGGAAAAGTAAAATCCCTAAAAAGACAAGCAAAAAGCATGAGGGAGACGTCCCAATAATATGCTAAAACTCAGCAATGGCAGCTGACTAAATAACATGTTAAAAACTTAGTGTATGGTCGGATACGTCCTGACAAACACTGAGTACGCCGAAACTCAGCAATGGCAGCTGAATAAAGCTGTAAAATATGCTAAAAACTTGGTGAAAAACTAAGTAAGCCGAAAACTCAGCAAAGGCAGCTGAACAAAAATAGAGCTAGAGGAGTTGTAAAATAATTTATAGAATCAAAAAGTCATTTACACTCAAAGGTTCAAGAAAGATATAAATATTTACAATTGAAGACCTAATCTCAACTAGCTACAGGAGGTCCCTCGCTGTCTTCCTCATCTTCGATCTCCTCTTCAGAAGGCCAGGTAATCTCTTCGTCCCCATCCGGCATAAAAGGTCCATAATCCCTACCGGCAACAGGACCCAAATCAGGTTCAGCACCAAAACCAGAAAAGCTGCCCTTCTGACCAGAGTAGTAAGTGTTGAAAACACGCCTACTGGGAATTTCTAAATGCATAGGATGAGGCTTAGTCCTGTTATAACGGCAGTGGGCTTTCCATCGTTTTATCTGATCTTTAATCGAACCCACTCCGCTGGCCATGTGCTGTTTAAGAGACCTGTCAAAGCGATTTAAAGCCTTTTCATTCGAATGGTCCTTTATGGCGAAGAACTTCTTCGACTGCCTCATGCCCCGTTCAAATTCACACAGCAAAAGCGCATCATAGGTAGGGGATCTCTTGAAACGATCAACTGCTTCAACCTCCAGCATAACTTTGAGATTATTGAAGATGAGTTCAAGCGAAGACAACTGATTACGCAAGTCCAGCGCCTCATGCTCAGCTTTTTCCTTAGCTTCCTCAGCCACCCGCTCAGCCTCCAAACGTGCTGCAAAGGATTCTTGACTTGCAGACAAAAGCTCTTTCAGTGAGCGAATCTCCTCCTCAGCAGCAGATAGTTTTTCCTCGGCAGCCAGTTGAGCAGACAGATGGCCATCAGAAGATTCTTGTAGCTGAGCTAGCTGTTGAGCGTAGGATTCTTCAGCAGTAAGCTTCTCAGCAGCCAAAGTTGAAGCCTGCTCGTGCAAACGTTTAATCTCCCGGGAAGCTTTGTTCCCATACTTATAGGTATTAGCCAACTCAGACATCATTTGAAAAAGAAAAAACAGCCAAATAAGGAAGAATATATGAAGGAGAGACAGATTTATGGCGAGAGGCTTACCAAAGAGTGGCAATTGAAGAAAAATTCCATCTTCTTGTTACAGGATTTGCCTTTGACATGCTCCCAGCCCTCACCTATGTACACATCATTATTAATCAGGTGCGCACAAATTTCGGTAGCCGAAAAATCAGATAAAGACACGGTCCCTTCATCGGCTTCTGTGGGCCCTACGGGAGGGGCTTCATGGGCAAAACCTAAACCAGAAGCAAAGGTCCTAGGTTGCTGCAAGGGTCCTGGCCGATCAACCGACTCTGGCTGGCTAGACTGCCTAGGCTGATCTGAAAAAGCATTTGACTCGCCCATGGCCACCGGAGGAGAGGCTGTTCGAGGTGGAGTAGAAGCAGGGATATGTAATTCGTTAACCTCCTCAAGGGGAGGCACCGCTGTATCAATCCCCTCAACAGGCCCCTCGCGAGCAGCCGTTTGAGTAGGGGGAGTCTCTTTAATAGCTGGCTCGTCAGCTCCCTCCTCGTCCGAAGAAATGACATACTGCACTACCCTAGATGCTCGCTTAGGGGGTCGAGCAGCATGATCAGGAGTGCCCTCAGCTGGGCGTTTACCTCTACCAGCTCTGGGGATTAAATCACTTGCAGGATCAAGAGGAGTCTCAGGGACATCCGCGTCAAAAGTAGGGATGTCACTGACCCCTCCTGAAGCACCCACTTTCTCTTTACCTTTACGACTGGGGGTAGTCGCAGGAGGAGTATTCACAGGAGGGGTAGCCGCAACAGGAGCATTCGCAAGAACCTCTGCATGAATAGGGGGCTCCCCCGATTCGACACCTCCCCTAGTAACATCACCAGCCTCCTCACCATCCGAGGGATCTTCCCCATCCGGGCTAGCAATTCCCTCATTGGCCAAACCAGCAGCATGTCTTTTACTGGCAGCCTCGAAATTCTTTACTCCCCGGGCTTGTAAGTCGCAAACGGTGTCAAAATCACTCACTGTAAGAAAAATAAACCAAGTATCACTAACAGAATGAAAAGAAACGGCAATACGAAAGGAAAAAAGAACGGGTAAACTTACGACGAGGTAGCCTAGCAGGTAGGCATGGAAAAATCCATTCTTTGATCATTTTTTCCTCATCCAAGAGGAAGGACCTATTCCTCAAGTTTAAAGGTAGGACGGCCGCCGCGGCAAGGTGAGAGATCTCCCCATCCAGCAAAACGGGGACTGCCTTCGACCAGGCTTCAGGAGATGTGAAGTGCCTGGGAACTTTCTTCGCCAAAAGGTTACGGCGACTGTTGGCTGGCACATCTCGGCCCCACTCGCCACCAGCAAAAAACCAACTGTTTTTCCACCTCTTGTTTGAAGTGGGAAAACCCCATATAAAACCTTTCTTCTTAAGTTCTTATCGTCACCTGAAATCTCCACCTGACCAGGGTTCGCCGCACCCTCAGGGATCCAGTTCTCTATAGGTGAAGAGAGAAGAAAATACGTGCCACCATTGCCCGCCTGTCTTAACGTGTAAAAATGACGGATCTCGCGAGGTGTAGGAGGCCCATAACCTTTCAACTTCCACATTAGGCACAGGCACATCAGTATCCTATAACTGTTTGGGGCGAGTTGTGCCGGTGCAATTCGGGCCTCCGTGAGGAACCTGGCGATGAAAGGCTGAAGGGGAAGGGTTACCCCACAGCTGAGCATGGCACCATAAACAGCGACCGCATTCTCGGGGGGATTCCAGACGGCTCGATCACCAGGTGGCATCAAGGTCACCGAGTCTGGAATAGCGAAGCGACTCTTGTACTTGAGGAGCTCACCTTCGCCAACCACATTGATTTTCGTATCGAAAGAGCACGGACGATCTAACGAAAAATGCAGCCTATCTCGTTGATGAGCTTCAACGTTAGAATCAACAATCGTCTGCGCATCTAGTAGGGACTCACGAGGAGCCCTAGAGGCGCGTCGTTTGCTGCCACTTGATTTAGAAGACTTCGGCATCGCTGGAGAATCACTAATGGAGGACGAAGGAGAAATATTAGGGATAAAATTATCTTCAGAAGATGGAACGAAAACAGAAAGTGGAACCGGAGAATCCGGGTGAAAATTACGAATCAAAGATTCGATTTTGTCCGCAGTACATTTATCACCAAGCTCTATAGCTTGCATCATCTGATTAAAAAGAACAGAACGCAAGGAGGGATCCATGAAAACTCACCAGAAAAACCCTAGGTTCGAAGGATGAACAAGAAGATTGAGAACGTCGAAGTTGTAAGCACAATCGATTTCGAGGCAAGCCGTCTGACAGGGAAACGAAATGGAAGAAATTCGTGACAGAGATTTCTGAAGGAGATGAAGGAACTCTGTTTTGAGAGAAGGAGAAAATAGAAAAATAAATGGAGAGAGCAAAGTGGAGAAGAAGAAGCGGTCGGGCCTTAAAAAGAGGGAATTTTGAAATTCAAAAAGAATAAAAAAAAAAGAGGAGAGAAAATCAAATAAAAGATATGCAATTAATGTGAGTGACGGCCACAGTAACCAGCCACAACAGTCACCACCAAATATTGGACAGGTGGCGTCTCGGGGATCACCAAGCAGTCAGAATGTCCCGTCACCTGTCAAGTAAGTGGAAGCGTTGAAAGTTGTGTGGTTAAAATTGAAAGCTTACACCGGAAGAATCAACCAATCGATGCAACGCATGATGAAAAGAAGAAATAGGGAGTTAATTACAAAAGGCGCCGAAATCTTAAAGGCATAGATATAAATACTGCTCGCAGAGGCAAGCGAAGTAAAATGAGCAAGTCATTCGCCCAGCTTGAAGTATTTATGGGGGTATTGTTGTATGTATAAATTCACCAAATAAACACGTCACCAAAGGAGTCAATAAATTATGAAGAAAAGGTTGCCACATCACTCGTTGACCAGGTCAAGGGAGAAAATGTGGCCAGTCAGAATATCAACGTCCTAAATCAATAGTCAAAGATGTGGTCGCCAGAGCTGGATATATACTCGCCAAAGGTAGAAACGTGGTCGCCGAAGGATAATACCCAGAAGTGAAGGTGCTCGCTGCATCAGCATGCTGGGCCCAAAGCAATTCAGCAGAAACACAGAAATAAAACCCTAGCCTCTTGAAGACCCATGACAACAAAGGATCGTAAAAAGGAAAGAAGATAAAGCATATCCGGATCCGTGAGAACATGAGAATCCTAGTACGAATAAAAGGGGGAATCCTACCACCAACACGGCTAAAAACAAGGGGAAACCCTAATTAACGTATATAAATAGAACCATCTATCTCATGAGAAGGGGGTTCAGAAACCTAGAGAGAAAAGAGCAATTGTATGAGAGAATTGAGTGCGTAACAAAGCAATAGAATCGAGTATTATATTTCTGCCCTCTCGGGCGCCGTGGTTTTTTCCCATTCAAGGGTTTTCCACGTAAAAACTGTCTCTTGCATGCATTCTTGATCTTCTCGTTTTAAACTGAATTAATATAACTGTTGAGTGCGTGGCAATCCAAATTTCACCGTCAACATTCTAATTACAACTTTTTATGCAAAACTTGTTACATAGTACAAATATTTCGTTACCCATATAAAATGAGTTGTTATATGATACACCAAAGTTGTTACAAAATACGGTTTTATCGTTACGCATCATACTAAATTTGTTATAACATGGAATTGTTACCACATATATTTTAATTACAATTTTTTACGTGAAACTTATTAAATAGAATGAATATTTTGTTACTCGTATAAAATGAGTCGTTACATGATATAATAAAATCGTTATGAGTTATATATCTTTATTGTTGCATATCACGCCAATATGAAATTGTTACCGCATATGTATCAATTAAACGTAGACCTGGCACGGTTCCGGTTTGAATCGGAACCGTGCCAGGTCGGAACCGGAACCGGAAAAATCGGAACTGGAACCGAAACCGAATCCGAAACCGAAACCGAAACCGAAACCGAAAATCCGGTTCCGATTCAAGAACCGAAACCTAAACCGGAGGAGGCCGGTTCCGGTTCTATGGTTTGCTCTAACCGCCGGTTCAAGGTTTTTTTTTTTTTTTTTTTTTTTCAAATTGTTTTTAAAAAAAAAAAATTACACTTTATTTATAAAAATAAAATGTTAAAAAAAAATTGATATTGAAGAGTATTGAACCATGGTCCATAACCTTTGTCCAAGTAATTAGTATATTTTCCTTTGCATTCTCTTCCTTTTTATATAGGTTAGATCTCTCTCCATTTCCCTCATTTATCCGATGTGGGATGTGAGATTTTCTTTTCCTTTCTATTCTAGTTATAGCTTACTAATTTAAGTAGAAGTGAGAGAGTTAACTTTAGACATTTTGATCTTGGACTTGGTACCATATTTAATGTGGGTGGAGAATCCATTAACAAAAATAAATAAATAAATAATAAGTTATAAGATTTCAATTGGGAGCCATCAGCCATGTGCTTGCCTACTCATATCTTTTGTTCTTATTCAGTGTCATTGTTTCAAATTTCAATTATTCATTTTTTTAAATATTTTTTTTTGACGAAATTCAATTATTCATTATACAAAGCACTGCCTTTCTTCTTTTCTTTTTATGCTCTACCATTCTTCATTATCTAATATATCTATATATATCTTTTGTCCCAGTGCCCCACATTTCTTATCTCAACATGAATTCATTTCTTAAATACTTAATTTTGTGTACGTTAATTTACTTACAGTAGAAAATGGTGTGGGTTGAGGTAGATCTAGGTCTAAGTGGATAGAATTAACAACAAAGAAAAACAAAACAATTAGAATAGAAAGGATAAAAAAATCTCACATCCCACATTGGAAAAATACGAGAAGTGGAGAGATGCTTAACCTATATAAAAAGGAGGAGAATGTAAAGAAAAATATAATTACTTGGACAAAGGTTATGGGCCATGGGCCAATACTTTGTAATGTCCTTTTCTAACATTTTTTTTTTTTAATAAATAAAATGTAATATTTTGTAATGTTAAAAAAAATAATAATAAAAAATAAAAAATAAAAAATAAAAAATAAAAATTACCGGTTCAGAAGCGCCGGTTCGGTCGAAACCGGAACAGGAACCGGAACCGGAACCGGAACCGGAACCGTCTAAGTCCGGTTCCTTCCGGTTCCGGTTCCACCTAACCGTGGAACCGGAACCGTGTCACCACTAATTAAACGGGCTGTGTTTATACATTTAAATTGTTTATTAATTTTTTTATTCGATAAAACAAATAAAGTTTAAATATTTTAGCAGAATATACATTTTGTGATCAAGATTCTAAATTTTAAACATTTAAATTCTTTAATTAGTTTCATCATAATTTGAATTTTAAATACTTAAGTTTTTTTTTTTTTTAAATAGAGACTAAAGAAATCCTATTAATTTAAAATTGCTTTAACAAATATTAATATTTAAATTCTTCCATTTCTCTTCACTGGTCGACTAATAAAAATTTATAAACCCATTACATCAAAGTTAGTTACTTATCAAAGAGTTTAAATCTTTCAAGTGTCCAAATAAAACGCATTCTCGCTATTTTAGTATTGTTATTTATTTATTTATTGGATTAAATTATGTAATTAAATTACAGAGATTTACTTTTATACTACTTTAAAATTTTGAATAGGTAAGTGAATTAATGGAATTGTGATTTATCACATATCATAGTTAATATTACTTATAAATTAATGGGTTAACCCGTTAAAGGGTCGTGGTTTCAACTTGTGACACAATAAACTTAAGGGGCCGTGTTTGGGTTGAGCAAAAAATTAATGAGCCGTGTTTGAGTTGATATAAACACGACACGATAGCTCATATTTTGTTAGCAATATAAACCGGAGTAGTTACATACTATGAAAAAATTGTTACAAACTACTATATTATTGTTACGGGTCATCTCAAATTTCTTACAACTTGAAATTGTTACTAGACTCGTTTTAATTAAAACTGTTTATGCAAAATTTGTTAGATTGTACAAATATTATATTACAATTATTACATCAAATTAAAAATTGATAAAAAAAAAATTTTAAATACTAAAAGTTGGAATTTAATTCAAATGTTACAAATATTTTATAAAATTAAATCACATTGATAATAATTCAAAATATTTAAAATAAAATTTTAAATTCAAAATATAATACATCAAAAACATTATATAGAATTAAATAATTTTTTTTTTGAAATCTAAAAATAATAATTTAAAATATTAAATCGGTATATTATGTTATAAATATTATATAAAATGGAATCTAAATTAAAATTAATTTAAACTTCAAAAGAATATTTTGAGATAAGAATAATCCTTATAGAATTATCGTTTTTAAATATTAATAATAATTCTTTAAATTAACTTAACTTATTTTATTAAACTTAAGGGTTTTTGTGGAGGAGAGGAAAGAGATTCAAACCCACAACCTTATGATGTGGGTGTAAGGGGTTTTACAAATAAACAAGAGTAAGATTTGTTAGCTGTCCATACTTTGATAGGTCGGTGAGCTCATGATTATTTCGAAATGGAGAAATGGGTGAAATCTATTAACGGTTAATGTCTGCCCGACAACCTTATAAAAAAAAAAAAAAAAAGTTTCGATACATTGGCGAGGAGTTCATCATTATTTCCATTTTTTCGATACAGAGGATTCATAGAGTTCATGGACAGATCATGAACATTTTGATTTTTAATACAATCCAATAAAAAAACAAAATATAAATAAGTAATTGTTAGCGTCCATAGAGGTATATATCTTATTTCCACTCACCGACATTACCTTTTTGCTACTAATAAGTAATGACACGCGCAACTCAATATAACTTATATAAGTCAAACATGGATTATTTGAATGAATGACATCGTACGAGACTCAAATAAGATATTTTACTCACTTTATTAGACTTCTAATTTGTCTGTTTTCTCATACAAGAAAGTGACCTCATTTCATAGGACCCACGCAGATTGGAAAAATACAAATTCACACAAGGACTTCAAATTCAACGCTTGTTCGGTAGCCAAATCCTATCTTTAGAAAATACAAAGTAACGAATTCAAAATAATAATCATAACTATCAAGAGCCAGGTCTCCTATTTCCACCTATCAACATCATCTTCAACGGAGAGATCTAAGAAAATACACAATCATTGTCCAAGTTACCCTAAACAAACTATATAAACAAAGCACTTGTAACACTAGCTATCATATATATATATATATATATATATATATATATATGAACAGAGAATAATTGATCATCACATAGCTAATGAAAACTGTGATTTTTGATAATAAGGCTTGCGAATTCTTCTCATGTGTCCACTAATAGCTAGCAGTAGTAGCATTTGCAGAACCTTTATTGGTAGCTTTTATGACGTCGGATTCGGATTCGGATTCGGCGGCAACGGAAGAGACAACACCCTCTTCCATCTTCTTCCAGCCCACCACATCATTATCATTCTCTTTAGATGCCTTTGCAGTGTCATACGAAGCATGTAATCCAAAGAGGAAGTAATACAGCAAAAGAAGTCCAGTCCAGATACCAAATCTTTCAAACGACGCCTTATCGATCGAACCAAGCAAGAACACATTAATAGCTATAGAAGCAGAAGGCAACCATGGCACCAATGGAACACCCCACAGCTTCGGAGCTCTAGCATGTGGAACAAAAAACCATAGACCAACCGTACCCAAAACCCAAATCGGCACCGTTATACAATAACCAATCCAATCATCTTCACCACTTAGTCCCCAATAAGCAGCTGTCCCAATTGAAGAACCCAGAATCAAAGCAAGGCATATAATCAGCTTGATACGATTATGCATCGTTGTCAAGCCGCTAACGTAATAGCGACGTACCAAGAGAGCAATCGCTACGAGCATGAAAATGAATAATGTTGAAATTGATAAGAGATTTGAGAGAACATCTAGCTTGGTGAAGAAGGCGATGATCGCGGTGGCTGTGAGCATTACAATGGTTGCATTAACAGGTGTCCCGGTTTTTCCGTTCACTTGAGCTAACCATGGTGGCATCATATGAGTCCGAGCAATGTGGGTTAGATATCGGGCTTGACCCACCGCTCCGACGAGCAAAACGGTGGTCATGCCTTTCAATGCACCAGCGGCGACCAAGTATTTAGCCCATTTCCAACCAACAGCTTCAAAAGCTACTGAAAATGGTGCATCGACGTTGATCTGATCGTACGGCTGCATCAAGCACAATACCATGGCGAGTAAACAGTAAGCTACGGTTGTGATCACCATTGATCCGACAAGACCGATAGGGATGTCTCGAG
This sequence comes from Acer yangbiense, assembly GCA_008009225.1. Taxonomy (NCBI): domain Eukaryota; kingdom Viridiplantae; phylum Streptophyta; class Magnoliopsida; order Sapindales; family Sapindaceae; genus Acer; species Acer yangbiense. The sequence goes on along the minus strand of CM017773.1, from coordinate 18,101,939 downwards.
CTGGGTTTTTGGTCTCCTCCGCCATGGTGGACACGGCATCAAATCCCACATAAGCAAAGAAGAGCACGGCGGAGGCTTTGAAAATGCCGCGGGCGCCGTTGGGAGCAAAGTTGGCATAGTTTTTGGTGTCGGCTTTGGAGAAGCCGGCGATGATGATGAAGAGGATGACGATGACGTGGACTATGGAAGCTATGTAGTTTAAGCGAGAGGAGCCTTTGGTGCTGACGATGGCTAGGACACAGATTGCGGCGGTGACAACAACGGCGATGGGGTCTAGATGGCCGTAGGCATCGGGGAGACTGTGGGCAATTATGCGGAAGTCTTCGGGTTGTTTGTTGCAGAGGGTGGCGAAGTATGATGTCCAGGCCCTGGCAACAGCGGCACCGCCGATTACGTACTCTAGGAGGATGTTGCCGGCGGCAATGAAGGCCATGAAATCACCCAACTCTACTCTTAAGTAGGCAAATGAACCACCTGAAAATTAATTAAACAAATTGTTAATCATTAATTATTTTCATGTTTGATCATGTTTTCTGCATATTACAATTCAGATGTTTACAATCTTATGTACAATTCAGATGTTTACAAACTTGTATAATTATTGAGGAGTCAAATCTAATTCAAATATTATTCTAAAAAAAAATCTAATTCAAATATTAAAAAATATCAAAAATCTGATCTATTAATAACCTATTAACAACACAATACAGTTAAAATAAATTAAAATATATATACAATATAGTAAGGAAAAATAAAATTTAGTTGACGTAGACCCACCCAAATAACATTACTTATTTTATTTAAGTTTAATTAATCCTAAGAATGTACCGTGAAATAATGTTAATTATGTATAAAAGAATAAACAAAAAATATAAAAAGTCAACTTGTGATGTATGGGTCCAAATTCAGGTGTCAAGTGCAATTAAAAAAGTATTTGATGGGGTTAAGATTTTATTTAAGACAGCTGGACATGCAGCTACGGCCAGCTAGGCAACTATCAATAGTCAACTTTGGAATGTTTTCATTTAAAAACGTTTCTAATTATAGTTGATTTTGATTTTTTTTTTTCCTTCATTAATATATTTATATCTATATATACCTTTCAAATATTTTTTTTCCTCAAAAAGCATTTTAATATTTTTTTTTATTTAAAAATTTCTTTATGGAGAAAGCCTAAATTATATAAATTTCTAAAAATAGCTTAAATTCTTTCTTTGGGAAGAAAATACACACTCACAAAGTCACTATAGGAGAAATTTCAATATACAACTTTTTATTCTAGTTGATAGAAATGACGAAATGGTTGACTAACATGATAAGACTAACTTGTAAAAAAGAAACACATGCTATGACTAAAACTATAATTGAATAATATTAAAATCAATCGATAAATGGTAGGTCTAATCTTATTCACTTAGGTTCAGCTACTATATATTTTCAATATAATTATCGAGATGTAATTAGTTATTGGATTTCAATTCGGACATTCGGTGGTCTTCAAAATTAAGAATTTAAAATTAAAATTAAAATTAAAATTAACATAACTGTATTATAGTTAAATCTTATTAAAGGCTAATGATAATAACAAACAGATTATAAAGACAAAGATAACCATAGAGTTTGATTTTTATTTTATCGTATAAATTCTTAATAGAATGAAAGGATTAAAAGGTAAACTGGGCCTAGACTAGACAAGATATCTTTTCTAGTTCAAGTAGTATCAGAGCGTCCGATCGAAGTGCCGAGTTCGAGACCTGGGGAGTGTGAAACTTTCCTGGCTCCCATGACTCACTCTGGGTGGACCTCAGGTGGGGAGAGGGAGATTTGAAAGGATTAAAAGGTAAACTGGGTCTAGACTAGACAAGATATCTTTTCAATAGTTTTATGAAAATATTATATAATTATATAAAATTGAAATAAAAAAAGAGAGAGAGAAAGAGAGTTGAACTGACCGGCAACAGGAATCTCGACGGCGAACTCGGTGTAACAAAAGACAGAAAGCATGGCGGAGATACCAGAGACGACGTAGGACAAGACGACGGCGGGGCCGGCGTGGTCCCTTGCTTCAAGTCCAGTGAGGACGAATATACCTGCTCCAATGACGGCGCCGATTCCGAACCATATAAGATCCCACCAATTGAGTGTCTTCTTCATCTCATGTTGACTTCTCGCCTTCATCTCATGGATCTCCGTCGAGTCATGAGACCGGGTCAGGATCCGATCCTTTAGACGAAACGGAGTCTCCTTTAACGCACGTACGTAATTCCCAAAGCTCTTGAACGACTCTTCAGGGAGAAAATCGTCTTTTGAACATGAACATCCTCTCCTACGTATTCCCTCATCACCGTCACCGTCCACTCCCATTCTGCTTTAATTTTCACATCACAGAAAAAAAAAAAAAAAAAATTACATTAGTTTTCATCACTGCAATAAAAACCACACAAAACATAAAACAGATTCGAAACACGATATTGATTACCTGGTTTCGAGAACAAAAACAAAAACAGAGATTTTGTAACGAAGATACAAAAGTGCTTGTTTGTATGTATGTATGTGTGTTTGATGAAAACAATAACTTTTATAGAATTCCAAAAATTCACAGATTAAAAAAATAATTATTGCGATTACGCAATCATGATAAAGACAGCAATTAATTAAATTAAATAGAATTCTTGGATTCGGTAGAGTAAAAAAACAAAACAAAAACCAGCATATGCATGCATATACACAGAATCTGCGATAACGTATTTTATTGGAAAGTCAAAGATTCAAGAACAATTACCTGACGAGAAGTCCGATGATCAGAAAAGCAACCGGCTACCGGCGGAGAAAAGGTGTGAAAGAAGGAGGAGGTTTATTAGTAGAAGAGGGAAATTAATTGGCGGTGTGTATTTATATAAAGAGTAAATTTATAATGAGAGTCATGTTGTTATTCAGAATCAGTAGACCGTATGATGACTAGATTCGGAATCAGGGTCTAAAACTGAAAACAGATACTAAAAGTCAAATAGCTGCATTAGGCTTTTTTTTCTTTTTTTCTTTTTTTTTAGTAATTAAAATACAATCGGATTACAGCTAATGATTCTAATTCTATTAATTAAGATTGCGTTATTATCGGTATTTGTGTACAAGTTAATTGGAATTTTCAATTGGACGGTGGTGATTCGATCCTGTCAAGAGCTTTGGTTTTTGTTTTGTTTGTTTGTGGGTTGCTGGAAAGTGGAAAGTGTCACCCACTCGACTTCACACACGTGTGTATACGCCTTCATGTTGAATTCGAAACCTGATTGATCAATATTTTTTTTTTTTTTTTTTTTTTTTTTTTTAATATACAACAACTGCCAAGACCGTCCAGATTAGACTATACTAGCGCAGCCCGGACTGCAACCCCCACAAGCGGAGAGAGAGCACCCACAATAGGTGGGATAACAACCACCCTTGGGATTAATGGGCAAGGGGGATAAATAATATATATATATATATATACATACACACACCGGGCGTTGAACCGTGGTGGTGGAGGCTCCCAAGGGAGGGTCCAACCACATTCGTATCCAACTCATTATAGAATAAATATTAGATAATAAGTTGTTGAGACTTATTTCTTGATTTATTGGCGCTTGACCCCACTAAATTGTACGCGAATTTACAATGTGTCCCCTGGATTTTTTTCTTTAGGCGTTAAACCCCATGAATACAAACTGTTTGCCAAACAATCAGAGTTCAGGAGGTTTAATGTCTTAAAAAAACATGCATGGGGCACATAGCAAATTCGCGTACAATTCGGGGGGTCTAGTGCCAATAAATCTTATTTCTTTTTGAGTTCATAATTTTTAATAAAAATGGAAATGTATTAAGATAAAATCTTTATATTAATACAAAATATAAATCAATTTTTTCCTTATAAATCAATTTGGTGGTAATGGTGAGTGGTGACGTTGAGAGAGGTGATTGGCACAGCCTGAGAAGAGCCGGTAAGGAGGACACGAAAAAAATGGTGAATTCTTTGGAAAAAATTGTGCTGGCCGGCAGGGTTGGCCCATAAGGGTAGCCAACCCAACAAAATGCTAGGGTCCCCAAGTGATGCAATTTTCTTCTTCTTCTTTGGGGCCTCATGATCCAATATTTGTTAAGTATCTTTGGGGCCTCAATTAATAAAAAAAAAAAAAAACTTTAAACACCCAATATGATTCTGAGACTATGACATCACTTGTGACCCAATATTTGTTAATGATCTTTGAGGCCTTAATTAATAAAAAAAACTTTAAAGGCCCGATATGATTCTGAGACCATAACATCATTGCACTATTATATATATATATATATATATATATATATATATATATATATATATATATATATATATAACACCTGCTAAACGAATTATGAATCAAAATTCGAAACCTTCACTTTGCTCTCTGTTTTCTTCTCTTTGCCTCTCTGTTTTCTTCTTGAAGTTGTTGCCATTTGAAGAATCGAACTTATCGAATGTATGATTTTATATATATATAACACCTGCTAAACGAATTATGAATCAAAATTCGAAACCTTCACTTTGCTCTCTCTTTTCTTCTCTTTGCCTCTCTGTTTTCTTCTTGAAGTTGTTGCCATTTGAAGAATCGAACTTATCGAATGTATGATTTTATATATATATAACACCTGCTAAACGAATTATGAATCAAAATTCGAAACCTTCACTTTGCTCTCTCTCTTTTCTTCTCTTTGCCTCTCTGTTTTCTTCTTGAAGTTGTTGCCATTTGAAGAATCGAACTTATCGAATGTATGATTTTTGTTTTCAATTAATTTCTACATGTTGATTTTGACTCGAATTATTATTAATGTTATTTTATGTTAATGATAATAATTTTATATAGGGCCCCGAATTTTGTTAATGTCATAAAATCGCTCGGGCCCCAAAATGTCTGGAGACAACCCTGCTGGCCGGAGAGAGAGGGAGAGAGATTGGGTCAGGCAAGTAAAGTGTTAACGGAGGGTATTTTTGTCGGATAAACACAAAATTTAATAATAATAATAAAAAATTTAGAAGTAGCTAAAAATAGTAAATTCGTAATTTTTTTGATAATTTCCTGCTATTTCTCTTAAAAGAGTAATGCTACATTGCCCAAATTTAATGTCAAAATCTTGTGTCCAAATGATGTGGCAACACTCTAGACCATTTATTTAAATTGTATTAGATTTGTATGATTTAAATGAATAGACTAGAGTATTGCCACATCATTTGGGCACCAGATTTGGGCACCGAATTTGGGCATTGTAGCATTACTCCTTTGAAAATAGATATATTAAATAATAAGTTGTTGAGAGTTTATTTATTTTTATTTTTTAGTTCATCATTTATAGAAAATTTAAATGTATTAAGATAAAATCTTTATATTAATACAAAATATAAATGCATATAAATCAATTTTTTACCTATAGATTTTACTAGATATTAATCACTTAATTAATGCTAAGTTGTCCGAAATATTTGTCCAAATTCATACTTAAATGATGTGGCATATGAGATGTAAAACATCAAATTACATCACTCACAAAGTTGCAACATAATAGCATCTCTGACAATTTTTCTCCTATAAGCACACAATTTAGACTTATTTATAGCATAATAATACACATCATCACGCTTTTACCATGCGTACTGTTATGATTGAAGTTATGTTGTTTACATAGCAAAAGTGTTGTGATGTGTATTAGTATGCTATAAATATATCTAAATTGTGTGTCTATAGTAGAAAAATTGACATCTCTAATGCAAAAATAACTTGCATAAGAATAAATATTGATATATCAACAATGTTATGAGACTTGATTCCCGATAGACAACCAAATGAAAAACACATCTTCCCCGTTCTTCAGTAGAAAATACAATTTATTAATTAATCATATAGTTATTTTATTTTTTAACCAAACAAATTGTTTAACTGTTTTTAATTATTTATCTTTCATTCCATGTCAATCTATAGAATAATTGTTAAACAAACCCATCTATAATTGTCTTATGTGTCATATAAGTTTTTCACAATCCATTCTAGTATGAAGATACTTTTATCTCATGAGTTATAAGATGTTGACACCTCACATGAAACATCATTTATATATGAGTTTGAACAAATATTTTGGACAATCTAACATAATTCTAATAAATTATTAAAAAATATTATTTTAATGTACATTTTTATAGCAATGTTAGTGTTAACAAATTAAAATTTTATTTTTTCAAGATACACAATAATGCGATACAATTTCGACTTCATTTAATATCATCTTTAATTCTTTGATAAAAAATAATAAAAAATAATTCTTTAACATGTACTTTAATTTACAAAAGTTAAGTTGGTTTGGTGTTAAATACTTAAATCATTTACACTCACACATTGATGGTAGGTTAAAGTTGTAAGTGGCATCCATAAAATACTATTTTATTTTCACTCTTCAAATGTCTATTTACTTACCTATGTGGCAATTTGAGGAGTGAAAAATGAGGAGCCTTCCAAAAGACTCTTCAATTATAAATATGTTTATATCATTTTAATGAAAGCGCTCAAATTCCTCCCCCTCAATAAATCTAATTACCCTCCATTTTGTTTTTTTAAAGTTAGAAATAATAATATGTTATTATTAAATATTAAATATTAGTTTTATTTTAAAGTTCTAGATGAGACATTTCTAATGTTATAATTTTTATAATGATAAAATTTATAAACTAAAACTTATTATATATTAATTGAATTTAATTAAAAAGATAAAAAATATATAAATATCAAATATTAATGGTGATGTGATATAAAAATAATATAATAATAATTGAAGTAGGAGAAGTTGCTCGTCAATATTGAAGAGAGAAAACCAAAATCTTATTTGAAGAATCTCATTTGAAGAGTTTGTTGGAGCCAAATATACTGATGTGACTCGTTTGACTTTAATAAATATCTTATTTGAAGAGTCTATTGGTGATGCTCTAACATGTTCATCGGTTCCTAAATTTGATAGTGAGATAATTTTCACTATTATATTAAAACATATAATATTTAAAATTACATAAATAATATTAAGGTAGGCCTCCGATCGAATCCTCTAACAATGTGCCAGAAAACAACGTGGTCTCCTTTAGTGACACTATAAGAAATTTGGTTTTTCACAACACACACATGTAACTTTGTTGATACATTTATTGTCAAAAATCTAAAGTAACACCGGCTCAAGGGGATGGGGATGGAGATGGGACCGATATACATCCCCATTTTTCCGATGTTCATCACTATCGTCACTTTTCCCAAGAAGATGCGTTTATCATTGACACAGTGGCAATCAAATTTTTTTTTTTTTTATCAATTAATTAAAAATAAAATTGCTTTAATAAATTATTTTTATTTTTGTATGTTTTTATCTCTAGAATTTATTAAAAATATTGAATTCTGAACCAGTGCAGGCGTGCAGCATCACATTGAGATGGAATTGATTACTTGACATAACTGATAATGGAAAATGATCACATGTATGATGTCTACATTTCATCAGATAAAAAGATGAAAGAAACCAGAGCCCGACAGGCCGACACCATAAACCAAATGGAAACGAAAGTAATGATTTTAGGTCTTTAGTATACTCCATAATAAATAGTGGCGTTGACTTGAGCACTTCCAAAACTTTTCTACATGACTACATGTCACACTGCCTTATAATTTTGACTTTGACGAAAATGCAGGGAGACTCCTCACCTGCAGTGGAGTTGCATTATAAGCTGTGTTTGTAGAATTATAGTGTTTGATCTCATCAAAAACAGACATCATTACGGATCAGTATTATATCTCTCAGCGCACACCGATAAATATATATCAATGTTTTGTATGCAAACCATTAGATTCAACTGTTTTGACTCAGTCTTTATGCACTTATCCAGACTTATCCATAATTTATGACCCACATACTATACAATGATATATTTTATATTAGTACGTATCGAGAAGAAAAGGAATATATATATATATATCACATTAGCGCCTCCAGATCTTTTCTACATGCCACACTGCCTTATGATTTTGACTTTGACAAAATTATAGGTAGACTCCTCAACCTATACTGGAGTTAGGTTATAAACTATGCTAGTAGAATTGTAGCGTTTGATCTCATCAAAAACAGGTATCCTTACACTTCTAGGGGTGTAGTTTAGCTGATAGATGGATGAGTTTAGGGTTTAGGTAAATGACTCCAAAGTCAGTGGCTCGAATTCTACCAATGGTGAAAAAGTTTCAAAAAATATATATGATCTAGATAGGTGGATAGATAAATACTGTAAAAAAAAAAAACCATCATTACCGATCAGTGTTATAATATATATATATATATATATATATATATATATATATATATAATTGATTTCGAAATATTAAAATAAAATGAAAACACATGTAGCGGGTTTATATGGAAAAGAAAGGTATGAAGTGATCACATTCACACAGCAAGGACTGAAGCAATTGTTGAATCTTTCAAAATAATGATTGGAATTAATTACATATCGAATAGTGGTATGAACGTGACTAATTTGTGGACGCACTTTAATGTCTTATTCCTTATTTAATTGAATACATTTTATACATGCCTACAAAAAATGACCTCGACTATATACCTGATAGGTACGTTGAGATGACCCCAACTATATATCTTTATCGATAGGATACGGTACACACAGAAAATGATTGATATGATACCAACTATTTTTTTTAGGGACCAGATGTTGAACACTTGAACCTATTATATATATATATATATTTATTATTCTTAAAAATAGATTTATTATTTTAAATAGATTTTAATTACCTGAAAATATTTTTCATTTTCTTCTTAATCGACCTCCGTTAAAGGTCGATTTCGACCCCCAATGGAGGTTGATTTTGACTTCCAATGGAGGTCTGTTCAACCTCTAATGGAAGCTGATGAAGAAGATGAAAAAAAAAAAAAATTGAAAAACTGAAAAGTAAATAAAAAAAATATATATATAAAGTAAATGCATTTTTGGAAGTTCACTTATTTAAATGCTTTTAAAGATTAATTTATTAAAGTGGTGACACTCGTGAAACAACAACCCAAAAGAGTGACAAAACACCCTATTTCCACCTAAACCTGCCCATAATGGGATAGGTCTCCAGACTAATGAGTAATTGAAGAACTGAAAAGTAAATAAAATATATATATGTAAAGTAAAGTCATTTTTGGAAGTTTACTTACTTGGGCGCCTTTAAAACTTAATTTATTAAAGTGGTGACACTCGTGAAACAACAACCCAAAAGAGTGACAAACCACCCTATTTCCACCTAAACCCACCCATAACGGGACAGATCCTCATACTAATGGGTAATTTTGACATCTCTAGGTGCACATTACCTCTTAGCACATGTTGTTATGCACCTCTTTTTTACATTGGTGGTCAGAGATTCGAGTTTCATCATACGCATTTTAGAAGCATACGTGAAGAGTTTTTTTTTTTTTTCCGGTGTGTGGGAGTAGATATTCAGATCGCATTGATAAGATTTTTTTTTTTTTTTTTTCAATCTAATTTCTGCTTTAATTTTCTTTGAAAAAAAAAATAGAGTTTAACCGATATTATTGTTTAAAAAGATAGATCGATTGATTGAAGGAATTTTCTAATGTAAAACCTGAATCAATTTGTGCCTTTTTTTTTTCCATTCATTCTTCAGTTGATTTTATTTTTATAATAAAATTGGACTTAGGTAGGAAACAGTATCACTATAAAAATTGTAATTTTGGTACTGTATTAGGTGTGGACTGTGTGGTAAAACGACAAATTGTACATAATTATTTTTAAAAAGATTTTTCTTATAGATGTTACTATATATTTGATAGGAATGGATTTGGGGAAGAGAAGAGAAAAAGAAGAACAGATGTTTGGAGAGTTTTTTGGTTATTAATTTGATAACTTTATTCAATTCAATCTGGACCTAAATAGGCCACAACACATTACAATTGGAAATCACATGAAATCAAGAAATCCTAACTAGTGGACTGAAGATAAGGAGAGCTTTTAGCCACTACTTATCTTAATAGATAAATTATTAATTGACTAATTCTATTGCAATGTAAATACTCAATTCAAAAGCAAACAACCAGACTTGGTTCAACTTCGTGCGCAACTTCTAGGCCACCCGTCCAAGTGGTGCATGCAAGCCATGCATATGACTTGATTCATATCAATCCTCCCCCCTTAGAAGGTTCTTGTCTTCAAGACCGAATTTTGGATAGGACCTGGAGAAACACCATAAGTTTTTCCACATTGCATCCTCACGAAATGCCCCTTTCCACTGTACTAAAACTTCAATCTTTGGACGATACTTCCCTTTGTGGATAACCCTGCGGTCCAAGATGAATTCTGAAACAGGCGGTAGTGTGACAATAGCGGACTCAATCGGTCCCCATTTCTTTTTTAGTAAACTTACGTGAAATACATCGTGTATCTGTGCCCTATCCGGCAGTTCCAACTTATAAGCAATAGACCCAATACGAGCCAACACTTTAAAGGGCCCGAAGAATCGCAGTGCTAATTTTAACGAGCTCTGGAAGGTAACTATTTTCTGGCGATATAGCTGTAAGCGCAAGTAGACATAATCGTCCACCTTAAAGGTGACCTCACGACGGTGCTAGTCGGCCTGAACTTTCATATGTGTTTGAGCATCCAACAAATTACACCGCAGCTCATGAATGATGTCCTCCCTTGTGCACAACAATTCATCAAGTGCTTGGACCTTTGTAGTACCTGGTATATACGACAACATAGAGGGAGGTGGGACACCATAGACTACTTCGAAAGGGGATATTTTTGTGGAGGAGTGGATGGCCGTGTTGTAACCGTATTCTGCCCATGATAGCCATTCCATCCATTCCATCCATTTTCGTGGCTGGTCACATGTGAAGCATCACAGATACTGTTCGAGGGTGCGGTTCACAACTTCCGTCTAACTATCTGTTTGTAGATGATAACTTGAACTGAAATTTAGAACTGTACCATGTAATTTGAAGAGATTTTGAATAAAAATTATGTCTCGATCGCTTACTATGGAGAGTGGCATACCATGTAAGCGAACAATTTTAGAGATGAAAGCCTTAGCCACCGTCATAGCCGTGTAAGGGTGTTTTAGCGACACGAAATGAGCATACTTTGAAAGACGGTCGACAACCACCATTATCACATCATGACACTACGAAACCGGTAGGCCTTCAACAAAGTCTATGGAGATCTCAATCCAAATTCGTTACGAAATTGGTAGAGACTGAAGCATACAGGTTGGACGCAAGGTTTCATGCTTACATCTTTGGCACACATCACAGTTGCGAATAAAATCTTTCAACGTTGATCGGATTCCAAGCTAAACAAAACTAGAAGTGATTCGACTGAGTGTTTTGAGAAACCCAAATGTCCACCAGTGGGTGAAGAGTGCCCATTTGCTAGAACTGATGGCAGCAAGGATGAAGTGGGACTCAAGAGTATTTTGCCATTTTGCATCCAAACACCATCCCTTTAGAACAAATTGGAAGAGCAATTATCGATCAAATCAATATAAAAAGGGAATTGTAGTACCTCACGCTGCAAGGAAGACCACCAATCCGGAACCGGAAGTGACACGGCTTGAAACTAAAATGCAACAATGCATGAGAGGGCATCGGCACCTTAGTTCTCCTTCCCTTGTCTATACTGAATGGTATAGTCAAATCCTATAATCTTAGGCAGCCATTGAGCCTGAGAAGGTGTGGAAATGCGTTGTTCCAAGAGAGACTTCAGGCTATGGTGGTCCGTTTTGATGATAAAAGGTTTGCCCAATAGATACGGACGCCACTTCCGAACCGCTTTAACCACTGCCAACATTTCCTTGTCATATGTTGATAATGATTTAGCTTTCCCTTTCAATGCTTCACTATAATAGACGATGGGACAATTTTGTTGCGATAAAATTGCACCTAAACTATCCCCACACACATTACACTCGACCACAAATTGTTGTGTAAAATATGGAAGGTGCAGCACTAGGGGAGATATTAAAGCAGTCTTTAGTGTTTCAAAGGCAATGAGTGCCTCATTTGTCCAATGAAACCCCTCCTTAGACAAGAGTCTTATCAACGGAGTTGCAATCACACCAAAACTTCCAACAAATTTTCGATAATATCCTGCAAGCCCGAGGAATCTGCAGACTCCTTTAACTGTAGTTGGCACCTGTCATGCCTAAACAGAGAGAATATTTACTGAATCAACAGCCACCCCTCCACAAAAATCAGGTGCTCAAGATAATCGACTTGCAACACTCCAAATCGGCATTTAGACCTTTTAACAAACAGCTGATTTATGGACAGAATGTTGAGCACTTGTCGTAGGTGCTGAATATGCTCTTCCCAAGATCTGCTATACACCAATATATCATAAAAAAAAAAAACTAAAATAAACCTGCGCAAGTGAGGCCTGAAAATATCGTTCATGAGGCTCTAAAAGGAAGCATGAGCATTTGTTAACCCGAACGGCATCACCAAAAATTTGTAGTGCCCGTAATGAGTGCGAAAGGCAGTCTTAGGAATGTCATCTTGGTGGACAGTATTTGCAATGCTTCACATGTGACCAGCCGCGAAAATGGATGGAGTGGCTATCATGGGTAGAATACGGTTACAACACAGCCATCCACTCTACCACCAAAATATCCCATTTTGAAGCAGTCTATGGTGTCCCACCTCTCTCCATGTTGTCGTACATACCATGTACTACAAAGGTCCAAGCACTTGATGAATTGCTGCGCACACGGCGACGTAATTTGTTGGATATTCAAATGCGTATGAAAGTTCAGGCGGACCAGCACCGTCGTGAGGTCACCTTTATGGTGGACGATTATGTCTACTTGCGCTTACAGCCGTATCGCTAGAAAATAGTTACCTTCCGGAGCTCGTTAAAATTAACACTACGATTCTTTGGGCCCTTTAAATTGCTGGCTCATATTGGGTTTGTTGCTTATAAGTTGGAACTGCTGGTTAGAGCACATATACACGATGTATTTCACGTAAGTTTGCTCAAAAAGAAATGGGGACCGATTGAGTTTGCTATTGTCACACTATGACGCAACAATATTGCCGAAACCGGAATTCATCTTGGACTGCAGGATTATCCACAAAGGGAAGTATCGTCCGAAGATTGAAGTTTTAGTACAGTGGAAAGGGGCATCTCGTGAGGATGCAATGTGGGAAAACTTATGGCGTTTCTCTAGAACCTATCCAAAATTCGGTCTTGAGGATAAGAATGTTCTAAGGGGGGAGGATTGATATGAATTAGGTCATATGCATGGCTTGCATGCACCACTTGGATGGGTGGCCTAATTTGCACACAAAGTTGGACCAAGTCTGGTTGTTTGCTTTTGAATTGATTATTTACATTGCAATAGAATTAGTTAATTAATAATTTAGCTGTTAAGATAAGTAGTGGCTAAAAGCTCTCCTTATCTTCAGTCCACTAGTTAGGATTTCCTGATTTCATGTGATTTCCAATTGTAACGCGTTGTGGCCTATTTAGGTCCAGATTGAATTGAAATAAAGTTATTAGATTAATAACCAAAAAACTCTCCAAACCTCTGTTCTTCTTTTTCTCTTCTCTTCCCCAAATCCATTCTTATCAATGGTATCAGAGCCGTTCGGTTCCTTAGATGCCAAGTTTCGTAACGATGTTTACAAAACTATGGCATATCACGAATCACGTTTCGACCAAATCTTTGTTGAAATACAAGCCTTACGATTGCAACAAACCTAACCTACCATACCTCTCAAAAACTCACCAACCCAAATTTCAACCACCACCCACATCACTCCACACCACACAATTAATGACCATGAAATTGTTAAAAAAGCTGTTCAACTTCAAGTCTCATAGGTGGCCGTCCGTGACTTGGATCAATTCCAACACCAAATCTTGCCTACTCCCACACGCGTCGTTGTGTCTACTGTCTTCATAACTCCTACCACCAAATAGAGCCCATGACCACCACATTCCTCCACCAACTCAAAAACAAAAGCAACCAACTTAAGTCTCCTTCTCTACTGATGAAACACAATATGAACCAGCTTCCGTAAAACTAATTCCCAAAACATCCCTTTAGAACATATCTCAATTTTATCCTTACAGACAAGAATAATTTTAGAGATGTGGAATGATACATGCACAAACAACAACAATGTTCAGTATGAGACGAAGTCATAATGTAGGATCAAATAAGTTAGTTAGTTATCAAAATATCAGTAGTGGATTTGTTAGTGCATTTGTTAGTGTAATAGTGGATTGTTAGTGCTCCTTATTTTTAGTTAGTGGATGTTAAGTTGAATGGTTAATGGGTAGCGATCGGACTATTTTATACTTATTTGAGGTCCCATATTTTCGATCGTTTATCTCGTTTTCGAGTGTATTTTTGTATATAATGTTTTGTTTGAGCCTTATGTAAGTACATATTCCTTATCATAAGGTTCTGAGCTCAAAGATTAGTTTGAAAGGCAAAATGAGCCAAAAACGGAAGAAATTGGAAAGTGTGTTGAATGCCACGCCTCACCGTTGACACAAAACACGGCATAATCTAAGCCTAACCGTGTCCACGGTTGATCCGCTGCAAAGTTAGAACACGACACCGAGACCTCGGCAGAACTCCCTTGGCATTCCAACAGCTTACGGACAAGTGCAGAATATTAGGCATTCAGCGAGCCCCACCGCTGATTTGCAAACCGCCGATCAACATCAGTGACGTCCAGAAGCATTCGACGGGCACACACGATGGCCATAATACAACCGCCGATTCAAGACAGTGTGCATCATTTCAATTCAGCGGTTTGAAACGACGACCTGACCGTTGATTCGACCAAAATTAGCAAAAGGGCTGAAATTGAATAAGTTTGTGCAGAATTGCCAACTTGCAGGGATCATATCTTCCTCCTTAGATCGAACCACATTGATATCTTTATTTATTTGGAAAGCCCCAGAAATCTAGTTTCCAGAATATTTTACGAATTACGGATTACGAATTACGGATTACGATTTTGAGCTTTTTATAGGAAGTTATGTCCATTTTCGTAACGGTACGCGATGCTGAAATGCTGAAATGCTGTCAGGTCTAAACAGCTACTTCAAACGGTGGCCAGACCACCTAACCAAACTATCGATTACCTCTAGAAGGTCGTTTTTTAGGCGAATTTCAAGGACAGTTTCGTCATTTTACCCTAACCTTCAGCCCTAACCTTTCTATACTATATAAGCACCTTATTCTCTTCTCTCCCAGAAGAATCCATGCCCCACACTTCTTCTTCCTCATTTTCTTCCACGCCAAAAGAGAGAGAGAAGCTTTCAATGGCATCCATGGAGGTCTTTTCTCCATGGATGCCTTCCATTTCATCTTCTACCCATCATCCACCCATTTAGGAGTAGATTGCAAGAAGAAAGGAGGGTCTTTGGACCAATTTCGAGCTAGGGTTTCATGGAGGACTTGGAGGAGGTTTTCTTCAAGGGTTGTCTCCTTTGACTCATCTCTTTGTATTTCTTGTTTTCTTAAATGTGTAATCCCCACTTGAGAATATTTGTAAACCTATATTTGTGCTCAATATATATGATGGTTGTTTTTATATCCAATTTGTGTTTTGATTCATTCTTGATTGTTGTTGAATATATCTCTTATCTTGAAATGCATGTTTATGGATGATTGGAAATTAATATGTATTAATGGATGGGATTAGGAGTAGATTAATGTAATTTAGGAGTAGTTGTAATCAAATATCCCATTTTGTGTTTGTATGTTGATGGAATGTCGAAATTAACTTGTATGGATGGGTTTTAGTGAATTAGAGTTAGGATTGTGCCTTTTTGAGGGGCTTTCCGGGCATAGTCTTGGCTAATTAGCTAGGAAGAGTGGATGAACCTATAAATTGCCATATTATAAGGGTATAGTTCATTGTTCTTGTTAACAATTGGACTTTAGCTATTTCTCACTCTAGGGGCTCTAGGTGAGTCATGGTTAGAGTTACAATTATTGTAACTCTATCTCTCACACTAGGGGCTCTAGGTGAGTTATGGTTGGAGACACAATCACTATTTTCACATTCATTGTACCTAACGTTGCCATTTTACATTACCGTGTTAATATTGAGACTCAATTTAGCATCGGTTTGTAGAATGTGTTCACAAATGTTGGTTGCAGTTTCATGTACGAGAGGCTCTTGACACACTCTTCAACCGTTAGCTCTATGAATGGATATAATCGGATTGAGGCAAGAACGAACTCTTAACTAAAATTGGATACATTTAATGCCTAACAACCAACTATTTGTGCACTTATGTATGGTGAACTTGTTGAACATTGTGTGACCATTTTCATGCATCTCTCATATCCACAATTTTATTTATCATTTTGAACACCATTCTCACCCTTCCATATTCTCTTTGTTTATTTATTTATTTTCATTTCCATTCTTTACACACACACACACCGTATTGTACATACATTTCACACACACCATTCTCACCTTTCCACATTCTTATTTTAATGTTTTCATTAATCACTAGAACTTGAAATGGTTGACGAATCACACCTCCCTGCGGAACCATACTCTCGCTTGCCGCTTTACTAGTCTTTTGCTAATTTAGAGAACATTACGTAGGAAACCCCATTTTAAATGAAATAATCTTTTGATCCTCACATTCTTTTAACGACGGAAAAAGTGAGTATTAGGTAGTTATTTCCTTGTTTTCAGAGTCTGTTGTTGTTTCTTTCTTTTAAAGTCAGTTGATATTGTAAGCATATAAAAGGCCTTCTTTGAATTGAGTACGTATTATGGAATATATTGAAAAGTAAATTATCTCCCTCCTGTATTTCTCTCTATCACTACTCTAAATTCTCTTTATATATTTTCCTGGATTGGAAATGTGACTATTAGGCTGATTGCTTCTAAGACATGAACATGTGGAAGTGGTCCATGCACATTCACGAGGAAGTGGTCTACGCATGTGAAGAAATGGTCACATATCTTGATTTGTTTAGTTGTTATTTTCTGTGTACGATTAGTGGAGCTTAGTGGGTTCCTCTTTCTTAAGCATTATTTTCATTTAATTTGGCATTATCTGTTGTTGCTAATGTAGTCGTTTGTATCAGACTATATATATATGGTCTTGAATGAATGAAGGAAGAATATCAGATATGAAGAAATGAAATCATCTCTATCTATCTATCTATCTCTCTAATTGTTCTACTCTCCTCTAAATTATTCTATGTATTTTCTAGGATCAGTAATATAAACATCAAATGGTATCAGAGCCGTTCGGTTCCTTAGATGCTGAGTTTCGTAATGATGTTTGCAAAACTCTGGCCCGTCATGAATCACGTTTTGTCCAAATCCAAAATATCCTCCAAACTGTTAGGGATGAACTCCAATCTCTATCATTTTCTCAAACACAATTAGCCACCTATTTTCCAGTGTTTTTCGATGATACATATGTATCGGCGGAGGTTTTTATCGATTTTGATAAACCACTGATATCTGATAACTATGTATTTGAGAAAATCTCATATAAAAGCAATTCACATTTTGTGGATTATTTTTATGAGTCACACATTTCCCTTACCACGCAATCAACCTTCCCAACCCTCCGCACCATGTTCGACCACACACCTGACACAAGCTACCCTTTCCCAAGCTTGGTGGAGACTTTCTAACTAGATGGATCAGCAACAACAAGGTTGAACTCCAGGCAAACTTATTCGGAATTTATCCTTGTGGACAAGGATAATTTGGGGATGATGGAATGATATGTGACTATTAGGCTGATTGCTTCTAAGACATGAACATGTGGAAGTGGTCTACGCGCAAGCCATGCACATTCATGCGGAAGTGGTCTACGCACGTGAAGAAATGGTCACACGTCTTGATTTGTTTAGTTGTTATTTTCTATTAAAGTTATTTTCCGTGTTCGGTTAGTGGAGCTTAGTGGGTTCCTCTTTCTTAGGCATTATTTCCATTTAATTTGACATTATATGTTGTTGCTAATGTAGTCGTTTGTATCAAACTATATGTATGGTCTTGAATGAATGAAGGAAGGATATCGAATATGAAGAAATGAAATCCTCTCTATCTCTCTATCTATCTATCTCTCTAATTGTTCTACTCTCCTCTAAATTCTTCCATGTATTCCAGTATCGAAAATATACACATCAATATTAATCACTTATTTATAAAAATATTATTTTAAGGTATAAATTTAGAGCAAAGTTGGTGTAAATAAATTAATTTTTTATTCTTTCAAGATACATAATAGTGCAACACTAATGCTAGACAACCCAATAAATTATCACAAAACCAATTTAGATGATATGCCAAGTGAGTTGTCATTACCATATCATTCATCATATCATCTCATTAGTGACTTAGATCTGACAATGGATTGTGTTATTGCGAATTTGTGTCATTTCGTTTCGAGGTCCTGTTAAAATTGTCTCACATGAATACGACCTGTTAGCTTAATGAGTTTACATATAAAACCCTTAAACCATATGTACATTAAATTAATGGGTAATCCGACCCAACTCATTGCAAAAAATTTATATTTGAGATTTATTAAAAATTTGAAAATAAAATATACCGAAGTATGATCAAACTTATGCAATCAATTCTAGGCACTAACATTATATCGAAAACATCTAGTTTTAAGAAAAACAAAAGTCTAAAATAAACATCTTGAAAATGAAATCTAACATGACTTCATAAATCTTCATTATGTTGTGATTGAGAATCTCAATCCCCACTTAGGCTTAAAAGGTTAAATTGCTTGTGTCAGATGTTAAGTAAAAAAGAATTGGCGAGCATTCATAAATTCAATACATTTATGAAAAAAAAATGACAACTTTATGAATAAATTCATACCTATTAAAATTTATTAGGAGTTGTCAGTAACTAATTAGAAGAAAATAGAAGATGACTACTTTTAGGGTTAGGGTTAGAATATAGTGATACAATCAATTATAGATTGAGTTTTTAATTTAATTATTAAAATATATACTAAATGCAATTATAGAGATATTTTTATTTTATAAATTCAATAACTTTAATAATTTTTTTTATTCTTTTCCTCTTAGGTCCAATTTTAGCGAAAAAAGTTATAATATATATTTTTAAATATCTTTTTAATAGGATATATTTGGTAATATTTGGAGTGTTAAATTATTATTTTTTTAATTTTTAATGGTGTAAAAATACGTTTTTTTTTTCAAGGGTACAAATATCAACACTCTTTTAATAAAAGTTTCATGCTGCCTATAATAAAACAGGTCTTTATTCAAAGTCAAAGTTCATTCTACGCACCCACTATACTGCACTGGACATAACTTATTAGATTTGACGGGAATGTATTGGACCATACTAGATTATGTTTAGTATTATCCCATGTTTAGTGTTACACTGCACTACATCGTATTGGACTGTACTGTGCTATTGCTATATTTAGCGTAAGATTGTATTTGACTGTTTTATATGTGCTTTAATTAAAGATTAATATTAACATGGTATAAAATATTCGTATTCATAAAAGATTATACAAATATAGATAATTTTAAAATATTTTTCTTTGATAAATAGATAACATTTTTAGTAAATAATTCAAGATGAATCATGTTTAATATAAATTATGATCATGTCAACTATCTTTTAAACATTCATCGTGATAATTATATGTACAATTAGAATACAATATATTCAATAGATATTTAAAAAAATAACCTAAAAAACATAATATGTGTTTTTTTTTTTTCCCGTAATATGTAATATGTATTTATATACATAATAAAATGATATAATGTCGTACATCTTCAAATATAGTTTTATAAAATAAATAATAATTAAAACACGTAATAAAGTCAACAAAAAATAAAATAAAAACATACCCTACAAATGAAAACAATCAAATTATTTAATTAATAATATTTTTTGTCCCTTTGTTTTTCATTTGAATACTAATTTTATTTTGAGATTAAAATTTATTTTAATATACATATATATATATATCAACAAATATTATTATTATTATTTTACACCTCATTTGATATATAAAACTGAAATAAGAAAGGATACAATTGGGCCCAATTAGGCTGCATTTGGGCTGCGTTATTTTGTCTCATTAAAAGCCCATAGTCCTGGATTACTATTTCCGGGCTGCGTTATTTTTTTAACTGACCGACCGACCGACCTCAATTCCTTGCGGTACAAGTCTTCCTTGAGTCTTCATTATCAATTGACTCGTCAATTTCTCTGTAAAAAACTTGTGCTCTTCTCAAGCCAACTCCTCTGAAACATTGTGCTCTCCTCAAACCAACTCCTCTGAAACATTGTGCTCTCTCTTTTCTGTGAAAATCTTCAACAGCTTTCTCAGCGCTCTCTCTAATAATTAATATATACGCACTTCTGCATATATTATCTGTTCTTCGGTTTCTTTGATCTAATTCTCTGTTTTGCAGGTTCTGTTTTTGTTATTTCTGGATTGTGTTTATTTCTTTTCATATAAATATATATTGTGCTATTTTTGTTGTTGCTATAAAAGTTATGGATGCAGGTCGTAGAAGAATGCCAATTCAAGAAGAGTTTCTTCACAGAAGAAATCCCAAAGAAAATGTGAGAATCTTGAATCTTGGGCATTATCTATCTTGTTTTTTTTTCACAGTTTAATTGATGTTTCTTGGTGGGTTTTTGACATGTGATTGATGCTTTCTTGATGATCCCAGTTGGACAGATTCATTCCAAACCGATCCGCAATGGACTTCGATTACGCTCATTACAAGCTGAATGAGGCCAAGAAGAAAGGTGAAGACGATAAAAACCCGGATTCTTGCTTTGGCATGAGCTCGCCGTCCAGGGAGGCATACCGGAGGCAACTGGCGGAGATATTTAACATGAATCGCGCTCGTATTCTTGCTTTCAAGAACAAGCCACCGACCCCAGTTGAACTCATCCCACAATCACATTCTAAACCCACTTGTTCTCTTCATCACTCTAAACCTACCAGACGACATATTCCTCAGGTTGGTCATAATTCATTGCATTATTTAAAGTAATGGGTCACTTTATTGATTGATTTTAATCTGATTATTATTTTGATTTTGATTGTACAGAAACCTGAGAAAATATTGCATGCTCCTAATCTTGTGGATGATTACCACTTGAATCTGTTGGATTGGGGAAGCACCAATGTTTTGGCAATTGCTCTTGAAAGTACAGTCTACTTGACCGATCCTTGGGATCCTTCGGATGATGCCACCTCAGAACTTGTCGCCATTGATGATGAACTTGTCACGAGTGTCAGTTGGGCTCCTAATGGTCGTCATATAGCTATTGGCTGGAACAATTCTCAAGTACAAATATGGGATTCCACTGCTAATACAAAGGTACATTCTGGATGGATGGTTTCTTTGAGGTTTTACTTGAATTTGCATTCTGTATTCATTCCCTGTATTTGTTGTTTGTGTTTGTGCAGCTAAGAACTCTGACAGGTGGACACATATCAGGAGTAGGGTCTCTGGCATGGAACAACCAAATCCTCACAACAGGAGATATGGATGGGAATGTCATTAACAATGATGTCAGAATTCGAGATCATGTGGTTGAAACATACAGAGGTCACACTCATGAGGTTTGTGGGTTGAAATGGTCACCCTCAGGCCAGCAGCTAGCCAGTGGAGGCAATGACAATCTCCTCCACATATGGGACAACAGAAGATCCACACAATGGCTTCACAGGTTGGAGGAACACACTTCTGCTGTCAAGGCTCTTGCTTGGTGTCCTTTCCAGGGAAATTTACTGGCAACTGGAGGAGGAGTCGGTGATGGGTGTATAAAGTTCTGGAACACCCATACCGGTGCTTGCTTGAACTCTATAGATACCAATTTGAACTCTATAGATACTAGCTCTCAAGTCTGTGCTCTGCTGTGGAACAACAATGAGAGGGAGCTGCTTAGCTCTCATGGCGGATTTACTCAGAATCAGCTCACTTTATGGAAGTACCCATCTATGGTCAAGACAGCAGAGCTCACTGGACATACCTCCAGAGTCCTTTTTATGGCACAGGTAAAATGGTCTCTTGTCCTGTTTGATATCAACCTCTTAGTTTTACTTGGTTTCATGAATATATTCTGATAACATCTTTTATCTTCAGAGCCCAGATGGTTGCACGGTGGCATCGGCAGCATCAGACGAAACACTAAGGTTATGGAATGTTTTCGGGGATCCTAAAGTGGCTAAACCTGCTCTGAAAGCAGTCCGTGAGCCATTTTCTCACCTAAATCATATCAGATGAGAACCAGATACATTAAAATTGGAATGTTCTAGAGTTTTATATTATTGTTCTAGTCTGTTTCTTTTCTTTTCAAAACTAGCTAGTCTGATTCATGAGATTCTGGACTCGTACATATTCACATATGAGTTTTA
Organism: Acer yangbiense; assembly: GCA_008009225.1. Classification (NCBI taxonomy): domain Eukaryota; kingdom Viridiplantae; phylum Streptophyta; class Magnoliopsida; order Sapindales; family Sapindaceae; genus Acer; species Acer yangbiense. The sequence goes on along the minus strand of CM017773.1, from coordinate 18,079,441 downwards.
AATAGTTATGTTAGGTGATTCTAGCGGGAAATTTAGTTAGCAACATAGAGCACTTACAACTGTATATATTGAGTGTTTTCAGCTCACGATAAAAGTTTGTAGAAGTCAAGTTTCAAAATTAATAAAATCTCTCTAGAATTTTCTCATCACTTTCTTTGGCTGTAAAACTCGATCATAAATTCATGACAATTTTTCTTATATGGCGACAACAGATTCTTGCAGCAATCAAAGGTACGTAACAGACAATACAACTTCATTAACTCTTCATTTTTAGCACCTCCAAAGAAAAAAAACTTGATGGATGGGTGAATGGAAGTTTTCTGGACTAGGAGCAGCAAGATTTAAATCTTGTTCTATTGAATTTTATCACTTATTAGTCAAGAGTTGTTGCCTCAACTGGTTGGTTGTTCTACTGCTTGGCACACAGTTGAGACGTTGTTTACCTCACAATATTTTCAAAATGTGATGCAACTGAAGCTTCTATGTTGTATCAAGATGGTGAAATGGTTTCTTACAAGCTTCCATGTAAGGATAAAGAAGTCGATTGTTGCATTTGATCCATGTATAGAGAGTGATGAAAACAAGGTGAGGTCACGTGGGACTTTGGTTCTTCGAATATCAGAAACAGAATGTGGAACCTGTATTTTTGAAGATGCTAGATCAAATAGTGATGCAAGAGCTGAGAGCTTCCTTGGAATAAGTTGTCTTACAAATTTTGTAAAATTTCAAGGAGCAATACTTGAGCTTCTTCATATAGATGATATTGACCATCAAACAGGTTCTCCATCGAATGCTACAACTCCTATCATGACATGGATTTTCAGGGAATGTTAAATTGAGTATACCTTGGAAGAATGGTTCATTAGATATTTGCAAAGTGGATGCAGATGTTCATATTGATCCTATAGAATTAAAATTTCAGCCTAGCACAATTAAATGGTTCTATAATCATGGGAAACTTGCAAGCAGCTCGATAAGGATCGAAGGGATAGTATGTTTCACAAGTCATCAGAATGTTTACTTTAATTCAAATTCTCATTTCCAGTCTCTACCAACTGCTTCTCCTGCGGTTGCTACTAACAAGATAATACCAATGTGTGGCAGCTATTCCACTGATTTCGCTCCTTTGGATGAGCAAGAATCTGATTCTGAAACTATGCTGCCTAGCTCACATCTTATATACTGGACTGGATTGGGAACCGTTTCCTGTCAACAAGAACAAGAAAGATGGTGATGAAGAAGTGGATATTGGTGCAAGATTGGTCTTTCTGTTTGCGCTGGTAAAATAGTATTAATGTTGGTGTAACTGGAAGTAACTCACGACTCTAGAGACTTCTAGAGATTAATTGTGCTCTAAAACCTTGCACTTGCTGATTCTGCATCATTAACTGATTTATATTCCAAAACATTGTAAATCAACTGTTAAAGTCTTTGAGATGTGTATCAATGTTTCCTACATTCTACATGATTTCATATAAAATATATTGTATTTTCAGTTTATGCTAATGCTTCTAGTATGTCTGCTTTGGCCTATGTGCAGCATGGACTAATTTTTTGAATGTTTCGATGGAATGAGAAATTCCCAGTCTGCTTTAGGAAGCAGTGGGATGTGAAACTGGACATGTTCTGTTTTCAGCGCAATAACTGCCGCATCCAGCCTTGCTTCTGGCTCTTTGCATGTTCCTTCTGGTATGCCATTTTTCCATTTGTTATATCTAAATAAGGCCTATATTTCCTTCTTGTTTTTTTTTTTTTTCTCCTTTTGGGCAATTTGCATTTAGTTATGTATGCATAGTAGTAATTTTGCATCAATTTCTTGCTACACATCCTGGATATTTTTGGTTTTAGCTACTTCTAAGGAATCCAGGAGCAGAAATAAATTCAGGGGTAAAGGTTATGAGGTTTCTAGAGTGAATGCTGTGAACAATCTGGAAGATATAATTTCTCAAACCCGGCACGAGATGATTTTAAGCTCTGCCTTTTTTGTGCATGTTCGTTTGTTTCCAATTGCAATCAATCTAGGCTGTTCTGAGTAGAGCAGCTTACATAGTCTTCTAAATCAGATGATTAGTGGGCTAAAATTTCTGGCACATGACGCAATTAGTGGCACTGAAGAATCTTCTGTGTTTCAAACATCAATACTTGTGGACTGTGATTCTGCAGAACTTCTGATTAAACCAGAGATCATGGATCGTAGAATTGTTTAAAACTGGGAATTCAGAATTTCAATTTGCTATCAGTCTCAAATATTGGAGGTATAAAGAGTGCCATTTCTTTTGGCTATCCCATGGCTAAGGCACATTGTGGGGTTCTGTCTCCAAGGTCCCAAATCTAGAGTTTCTTTTTATATCTTGTAGCAACTCTACCATGAAATGTGGTGATGGAGGAGGTTCAACTGCATTGTCTTCTAGGCTAGCTGGTACACCTTTTTGAGCCAGAAACCTCCTGCAATTTTACATCTGTAAATGTCAGATGCAGTACAAGTGTGGCAGTCGGTGGACGTTTAGATTGGTTGGATGCTATAACTTCATTTTTTTAGTTTGCCATCTCCTGAAATTGAACAACCTGATGGTGATAGTAGTTTGCAGAAGGAGGATTTAACTGTTCCTCTTGGGGAATCTTGAATTTAGTAGATATTGGTTTGAGTTATGAGCCATACTTCATGAATTCGATGGTCCACAGTGAAGATCTTGATTCTCTGTCAGGCTTGTTTATTAGCTTCATCTTCCTTAACACTTTCAAGTACAACTGTGGCCAATTCCATGGACAATGATTATAAAATTAGAGTGAAATATCTTGGTCTTCTTCATTGTGCTGTGTCAAAGCCTGAGAAATTTGGTGGTCCTTACAGTGTGCAGTATCTTCATGGGAGTGGTTATGTTAAGGTTGCTTGGGAGGCACTCCTTGAAGCAGTTTTGAGAATCAACTGTAAGAATGGCCTTCTCTGGGAGTTGGAGTGTTCAAAATCTCACATTTATGTAGTAATGTAGATGCTTACTGTTAGAATATTATGATTAATTAGGAAGATTGTATAGTTGACTTATTTGATTTGATTAGCTTAGAATCAATTAGCTTATTTGTAGGTATTTGTTTCCTATTGTATCTCTATTTCCTAATTGTAATTCTCCTATAAATTACCTCCTATATGGAGAAGAATACATAACAAACATTCAATTTGTTCATGGTATCAGAGCCAAAACAAATTATTTAGGGTTCTTGATCTACTACTTTTTTTTTTTTTTTTTTTTTTTTTTTTTTTTTTTTTTTCTACAATTTTTTTTTTTTCTCTTCTTCTTCTACGACACTGTTTGACAAAAAAAAAAAAAACAAACAAACAAAAAACTACCAGTACCTGTTGCTCTCTTTTCCGATCAGCCTTATCGTCGGAATCCCTACCACCGGCATCTCGTCGGACTTCCTGACAGCCTATCACGTCGCCGGTCCTCTTCCGGTCATCCTAAACCTATCTAGTGACCCGCATCACTTCATATTGCGTGACTTCCTCGTGACCCGACCCGATCGTGTCGGTTTCCTCTTTCTCCAACAGCGACCCGCGTCGCCGATCTTTCGACAGCAACCTACGCCGACGTCGTACGTCGCCGCTGATCATCCTACCAGATCCGGTGACCCACGTCGCCTCTGTATTTACTTCGTGATCCGACCCGACCCGGTCGATTCTTCTTCAACAGCGACCCACGTCGCATCTTCTACTTCAATCAACGACCCACGTCGCCTCTCTTCCTTTTTCCGACGACCGGAGCATCAAACCTTGCTACTTGTTGCTACTGTCAGACTTGGTTTTGTCAGATTACCTCCTACAGCCTTTTGTTTGGTATTTTTTCTTCTCTTCATTGTTATTTATTTGCTTCCGCTGCTGACTTTACAATGGTCGATGGAGAAAAATCAGATATGGCTAGCCCCGTGGTACCACTTCCACCGGTTTATTCTCATGACAACTCTTCAAAAATTGAGATTAAACTGGACGGAACAAACTATCACCTTTGGTCTAAGTTTGTTGAGATCTTTGTAGCTGGGAAAGACAAATATGGTTTTCTCACAGGAGAAAGTGCCAAACCTGCAACTACCAGTTCTACCTATAGACGATGGTTGGCAGACAATGCTCTTGTTCAAGGATGGCTCCTTGGATCTATGACTCCCAAGATTATGGGGATGTTTATTCGGTTACCTACAGCTCAGGCCATTTGGGAAACAGTTGCTCGTACCTACTATGATGGTGCAGATCAGTCCATCATCTATGAACTCAACAGTAAAGCATTCCATATGCGCCAATCTGGGCGTCCTATTTCTGAATACTACGGGGACTTAAACACAATCTGGCAAGAGTTGGATCATCGCTGTCCAAACGATATGACTGATGCTACAGATGTGATTCGCTTTACTGATCGCATTGAGAAACAAAGAGTATACATGTTCCTGGCAGGACTAGACTCTGAATTTGACAAGGTGCGAGCTGATGTTTTACGTATGGATCCATTTCCTGACGTTGAAGGAGCATTTGCTTATGTCCGTCGTGAGGCACAGCGTCAAGCCATTATGATAGCTCCATCACAAGTAAGTGACAGTTCTGCTCTACTAATCAATAAAGGGAATTCAGGGGATAGAAAATGTACTCATTGTGGACAGAAGAATCATATTCGAGATGCATGTTGGAGATTGAATGGGTATCCTGAGTGGTACTTGGAAAAAAGGAAGAAGGGGCCTCCGAAGATTGGAACTGCCTCTCTTGCATCATCCTCTGGCAACTCGTCTTCCACTCCACATGGTAACATATGTGATTCTCAAAATCAATTCTCCAACTCAGGTACCTTTCATTCTGCTTTTAGTGTTTCTACAATTTCTAGTAATAATACTTGGATAATTGATTCTGGTGCAACGGATCACATGACTTTTAATTCTCAAAACTTCAGCCATCGTAGTCCAACTGAAACCAATAATGTGTCATATGCAGATGGTACGCCCACCCCGGTTCATGGGGCTGGGTCTGTCTCTCTAACTTCGTCCTTAAATTTATCATCTGTTTTACATGTGCCCACTTTATCTAACAACTTACTCTCGATCAGTCAAATCACTAAATCTCTAAATTGTATTGTTACGTTTTGGCCTTCTCATTGTGTGTTTCAGGACATCACAACCAAGGAGACGATTGGAACTGGTAGGGAAAAAGGAGGGTTGTACTACTTTACAGCAGACAGTGTTTCCAGTCATCCTCACAAAGTAGTGCATGTTAGAGCCGACAACGAGAGTAATATCTTCCTTTGGCATAGGCGTTTAGGTCATTGTTCTTTTGGGTATCTCAAGTTTTTATTTCCATCTTTGTTTAAAACTATTGGACACAATAATATGCAGTGTGAGACATGTGTTTTGTCTAAACATCATCGCACTGTTTTTCCCCCTAGTAATGGTAATAAAAGATATATGCCTTTCTCTCTTGTTCATTCTGATGTTTGGGGTCCATCTAACATTGTGTCTATATCTGGTATGCGCTGGTTTGTTACATTTATTGATGACTGTACTCGCATGACTTGGATTTTTCTTTTAAAAAATAAACGTGATGTCTGTGATGTTTTTCAAAATTTTTATCATATGATTCACACACAATTTCAAAAGAAAATTCAGGTTTTACGCTCAGATAATGGTGGTGAATATCTGAACCATAGTTTCAAATCTTTTTGTTTAAAAAACGGTATTCTCCACCAGACATCTTGTGCACATACCCCACAACAAAATGGTACTGCTGAGCGTAAAAATCGTCATCTCTTAGAGGTTGCACGATCTTTACTGCTCGAAACACATATGCCAAAATCTTTTTGGGGTGATGCCGTACTATCTGCTGCATATCTCATTAATCGTATGCCATCTAGTGTTCTATCTTTTCAAACTCCACTGCAATCCTTGTCTCATTACTGTAATATTAACTCTGCATTACATATTCTCCCTCGGGTTTTTGGATGTGTGGTATATGTACATATGCATACTCCTCATCGAGGAAAGTTAGACCCACGTGCTCTTAAGTGTGTTTTTATAGGGTATTCTAGCTCACAAAAAGGGTACAAATGTTATCATCCTCCATCCCGTAAGGTGTTTGTGTCACAGGATGTTACGTTTTGGGAAGATGAGGCATACTTTACCTCCGAGACTTCTCTTCAGGGGGAGAATCCGAACTATGAAGAGAAGTCTCCCAAAACTGACAATGGTATACCCATTAGTCTGCGAAGTCAATCTTCTGAGGAAGAAAATCTATCTCCTGAAAGTGAGATTCCTGATAGTCTCACAGAAAGGACAGAACCAACCTTGAGAGTGTATGAAAGGCGAAATAAAGGGAAAGAGAAACAGGGGGAGTCAGTTCTCATACAGGTAGTACAACCTTCCTCTTCTCCATCACCGGTTCGTCAATCAGACTCCGAGGTTGAAAATGCTCCTGAGGTAACTCTTGAACCCTCAGTTTTATCTAATGATTTATCTAGTGAAAATCACACAGATCCTGACCCCGGTCTATCTAGACGATATCCTAGTCGAGAACATAGACCACCTATACGGTTTGGTTTTTCCCCTGAGCGACCTCCGGGAGATAGTAAGGCCCTTTACTCTATTACTGATTACACCTCGACTCACAGACTATCTGAAACCTTTAAAGCTTTTGCACATCAATTATCCTCTGTATCTATTCCTAGTAAATTGCAGGATGCACTGACAGATCAGAATTGGGTCCGAGCCATGGATGAGGAGATGAAAGCTTTACAGAAAAACTGTACTTGGGAGATAGTGGATCTACCTAAAGGAAAAAAGGCCGTTGGGTGTCGATGGGTCTATACCATTAAGCACAGAGCAGATGGCACAATTGAAAGGTACAAGGCTAGGTTGGTTGCCAAAGGGTATACTCAGACTTACGGGGTTGATTACCAGGAGACGTTTGCTCCAGTAGCCAAGTTAAACACTGTTAGGGTACTCCTATCACTGGCAGTAAACTTGGATTGGCCATTAAAACAGTTCGATGTGAAGAATGCTTTCCTACATGGGGAACTCAGTGAAGAAGTCTATATGGAGCTCCCTCCCGGTTCAGAGTCTCAAACTGGCAAAGTGTGTAAGCTAAAAAGGGCTCTTTACGGACTGAAACAATCACCTAGAGCCTGGTTTGGGCGATTCAGTACATCCATGAGGAGATTCGGGTACCATCAGAGTAACTCGGATCACACCTTATTCTTCAAAAGAAAAGGTGATAAGATTACTGTTTTGATTGTTTATGTTGACGATATGATTGTCACAGGAAATGATGATCTAGAGATGACTGCTCTTCAAGGTTACTTGGCTACGGAGTTTGAAATGAAAGATTTGGGATTGCTAAGGTACTTTCTGGGAATTGAGGTGGCCCGATCAAAACATGGGATTTTCCTCAGTCAACGAAAGTATGTTCTTGATTTGCTTACAGAAACTGGGATGCTTGCTAGCAAACCAGCAGATACCCCTATGGATCAGAATCACAAGTTATGTGAGTGTGCAGACCACCCTGATCAAACCCCAACAAACAAGGAAAGATATCAGAGACTTGTAGGTAAGCTTATCTATCTTTCACATACACGTCCTGATATTGCTTATGCAGTGAGTGTGGTGAGCCAGTTTATGCATGCTCCCACTGAGAGCCACATGAATGCGGTTCTTCGAATTCTAAGGTATCTGAAAGGGGCTCCTGGCAAAGGATTAATGTTCTCTCGACATGAACATTTGGGCATCGAGGGATACACAGATGCTGATTGGGCTGGGAATGCCAGTGACCGAAGATCTACGTCCGGTTATTTCACCTTTGTAGGAGGTAACTTAGTCACTTGGAGGAGTAAGAAACAGACTGTGGTATCACGATCTAGTGCTGAAGCAGAATTCCGAGGGATCGCCCAAGGAATCACTGAATTACTGTGGTTGAAGAACTTATTAGGTGATTTGGGATTTCACCCAAAGGATAGCATGAAGCTATATTGTGATAATAAAGCTTCTGTACAAATTGCCAATAATCCTATTCAACATGATCGTACCAAACATGTGGAGATTGATCGATTCTTCATCAAAGAGAAATTAGAAGAAAAAATAATTGAGCTTCCGCATGTACCAAGTAAGGATCAACTTGCAGATATCCTTACAAAGGCCATTAATGGGAGGAACTTTCATGACTCAATTAGCAAATTGGGCATGAGTGACATCTATGCACCAACTTGAGGGGGAGTGTTAGAATATTATGATTAATTAGGAAGATTGTATAGTTGACTTATTTGATTTGATTAGCTTAGAATCAATTAGCTTATTTGTAGGTATTTGTTTCCTATTGTATCTCTATTTCCTAATTGTAATTCTCCTATAAATTACCTCCTATATGGAGAAGAATACATAACAAACATTCAATTTGATTTGATTTATGTAGTAATGTAGATGCTTACCATGACACCACCTCTGGTCTGATATGCTTGGCTACTCAACTTCAACAGCTTCAGTTGAAGGAATAAATTGTGCATTTACAAAATCATTTCAGCAAAATAATTAGTTCCCAGAATTTATAGAAAGTTATTGTTTGTCTGACTTATGCATAGGCAGGCAGTTGTCACCTGAGCCTAAATGTAGATGGAGGAATATGATGTCAATGTTTTCTCTCAACAACTTCATTATGTTCATGAGTGTGAGGACAGCTTGATAGCTGCAAGAATCTGTTGTCACCATATAAGAAAAATTGTTATGATCGAGTTTTACAGCCAATTTTGAGCTTCAATGGATTCAGAATCTTTAATCCATTGATACGTACGAGTCCAGAATCTCCTGGAACAAATAAGCTAGTTTTGAAAAGAAAAGAAACAGACTCGAACAATAACATAAAGCTCTTTAACATACCAATTTTAACGAATCTGGTTCTCATCTGATACGATTCAGGTGAGCAAATGGTTCACGGTCTGCTTTTGAAGCAGGTTTAGCCACTTAAGATCAGATCCTGCTGAGTCAATGAATGAAAGCTTGCCTTCCAAAGACTGTTTCTGATATGTGGTTTTCTACAATTCTTGAAGAGGCATCCCCATAACAACCACTGTTTCTTTTCCCAACATCTCCATCCAGAGGCTAGGCTTACTCTTTTAGCTCAAGCTTTTCTACCTCTGAAATTCTGGGATCAAGCCTTTTTTTTTTAGCTATTTTATTTCTTATTAACAGGATGCCAACACATGTTCTTCTAGGTCAAAGGTCAAGCACCCTAGCTTTGAAGTTCAATTTCAGTCAAAGAGGCTCTTGCTACTGCTAACAGCAAATGGTTTCATGCTATGGAAGACAAGTATCAAGCTTTTTGAAGAATAACAATACTTGGAAATTGGTTGAACTGCCAGCAAATAGAAAAGTAATATGATGCAAATGTGTTGATCTAAGTTGGATTAACACATTACTTTTCTAGTAATTAGAAGAAGATTTTTGAAGTCAAAGACTACTTGAATGTCTACACTGTTGGATTGAAGCACAAAAGAGATAAAGGAATAATGTTAGAAATCTAAACAAGGTACGTTTGAGTAATTTCGGGTAAATATTGCATATAGCTGCAATTACACCTTAAATCGGGGGACGTTTGTGTAATTTGCCCTTAACATGTGCGTTACTCTTCCATCATTTTTTTTAATTCATTTTTCAATTTAATTATTTTATAGCTGATTAAGTTATAATATTTTGCTTACAAGTTATAATTTAAAAAAAATATAATAATAATTAATGGTATACCAATTCAGTTTTTCAAAGTTGTAAATACCGCCACTCTTTTGATAACAATAACTGTATTGTTAATGATGCGTCATTATACGGTAAATATTATTTTTATTTTATTTTCCATACGTTTGTAACTGTACAATAGCTAGACCCTTTTATAAAAGTTTTTCGCTACCTTCAAAAACACGGGCCGTCAAAGCCCATTCTACGGACCCATTGATTGATCTTGACCAACCCATTTAGGTTACACCTTAAACTTGTTATTCAAATAAGGCAGCCTCTTTCAACTCCCCTTGTAAACGGAGCTACACATATTGGGAGCACTTTACCCCTTAGTGGGCCGATCCGGTGCGAATCCGGATTAATCGGGGTGTGGTCTGAGCTGATTGCATCGTATGGTGGATCCGCCCCACCCAGAAACCGGATGGTGTAAACCAAAAAAAATAAGGCAGCCTCTTCCAACCCAAAATCAGCACCCTATGATTACATGGGCCAAAGCTGGTACATATAGAAACTAAAGGTTTGGATGGCAGTCATTGAAGGAGAAGAAAAAGAGCTTACTTGTGTGAAAGAGCACAAATGGTTTCATGCTATGGAAGACTTAAGTATCAAGCTTTATTAAATGAAAGCAATATAACAAGAAACATCAGCGACTCAGAAAGTTCAAACCGGAAAATGTAGTAAATCTCAATAGAGTTCATATTTTCAATAACTGAAGCAAGAATCCAGAAACTTGATTCTAGTTTATATATAAAATATGATTTTAACTAAATTCCACATCCCAGAAAGGGCTATTGAATTTGAAAATTTTCTATAAAAACTAGTAAATAATAAAGAACAAAAGGCCACTCTAGCCAGAATGGCAGTAAAAGAATGAATATAACTTTAACTACAAAATCGGAAAGGCGACAAATATATATGAACAGTAAAGCACGGGCAAATTACAAGCTGGGAATGCTATTCATTTACGCTATGTGAATAGAGTTACAACATCTCTTCGGTATCCTCTTACCATTAAAAGCCTCGGCACATTCTCTACCAACAAATCCATATATTCCATGTAGAAGTAGGCGGGGTGGTTCGCTGGTGGTGGCGGAAGACTAACAAGCACAACTGCCGACATTCTTGAGTATCTAAGTATCGTAGAATTCAGCTTCAGAGTTGTGTAAAGAAACTTATCCACCTGCTGTTCGTCCACAACCACAGGCTTCCCATCAGCCATCATTTGAGTCCCTTCCTTTGCAGCCGAAGCCTTCATTTCAGCCATGTAATTTGCAATCCGTAGCTGTGCAGCATTAAACGCCTCTAATGATTCATCTTGTTGAGGTCCTCCATCTGATCGGACATCCCAAGATCTCATCGTTATAACAATAACTTCAGCATGCATACGGAGATCATACAGAAACTTCTTAACATCAGCCTTCAGCCCTTCTGCATCCGAATCCTCCTCCGCAATGCAAAAGACCTGAATCTTACAGCTTTCGAAGCTCTCCTTTGTAAGGAGTAGTTGAGAGAGGAGGAGCATGAGACCACCATCTCTTACAATCCAATACAAATCAATTGTACCAAACTGTCTTTGATACTCATTGGGCCACTCATCAAGGCCTTTGACAATGACGACTGCCTTGTTTGCAACAATGCAGTCATTGATTATTCCAACAAAGGTGGCTGGAATTTCAGTCAGGTTTTCACGACGCCATATTTCTGGGTACCGCATGACCACAATGTTGGGTTTTAAGTTACCGAGGCCCATGGTCTGGACAATGCCACGGAAACCTTCTGACATATTGGGTGCTACTACTATCTCTGCTACACCTTCGCAGCGCTTGTAGTCAATGTAGGTATCTAATGCCTTGCAGGCAACCTTAGCATCTTCAGCACGTTCATAGTAGTCCCCGTCTAGAATAGACACAAAGATGGACATTCCACGGCCTTTTTTCTTCATGCAGTTGGCAAAGTCAGCAAGTTTGGGATGGCAAGGCACATTCTCTGGTAGCTTCCCCCATGGCCGGCAGAATATCAATGGAATGGGATACCAATTTTTCGGGTGCACTTGGTTAGCTGCAAATAAATGGAAAGGTTTAGTACATAAATTCAATGTACATCCACACAACTCAACTCAATCCAAACTAGATGAGGTCAGCTAGATATCCAGCCACATATGTTTAGAAGCATACACATGTACATATATCAGTACAAAAGGTGTTAATTCATGTTGTAGAGCTCCAAAAAGGCATGAAAATTTTGCAGAGTAAGAAATGTACGAGAGATGTAGCAAACAAGGTGGGTTATCCTGTGTGTTTTAAATCTATAAACTTGTATGCTAAAATAATATTCATTTATACCAGAACTCTATGGACTTTAACTCTCCTAGAAGATCTGAGACTATCTCATACGATATGAACTTGGAAACCCTTGATCATAAAAACCAAGGATAGTCGAATCCCCTCGTTGCCACTCAGCTCATTTTGGAGTAACATCCTTCATTAGATTCTATTCCAAATATATTGTACAAATGGAAATTCTAAATCAAGCCCAAATAGTTTGGAATGCAAAAGAATAATGGCAAAAGAAAAGACAAATACATTGACACTAACGTCAATAGTCCATCAACATTCTTCCAATGGCATAGCTACCAAAGTCATAATTGAGACTCGCAATCCTTACAAAACCAAGAACTATAGGAAATCAAAATTGAATGGAAGTAAATAAATAAATCTCTATTTTCAGCAAGAGGAATGCACAAAACAGTGGGGCAAAAATAACACAAAATAAAGGTGAAGGTGGTGTAAAACAAGAAAAGTAATGTCATGAGATGCTCTCTTGTATTAGAAAAAAAGTTCAGTTTGCATGTGTTGAAGATGAAATATCTTTCATTTCTTTTATAACACAAAATCTTTCAACCGAATTAACAAAATGTGAGAACATGTCTTTGCCTTTATTGAAGGCCCTCTTTATCTTTGCAAAGCAGAATCTGCACACTGGTCCAACAATAAAAGAAAATGCAACTGTGTTTCTATGGCTCTATGCAATCCCTCCACCAACATGTTCATCTATTCTATTTGTGGGTCCAAAACAGAAAGTTCAGATGAAAAAGAATAGCCAGACTTGTTATGAGGTGAGCCAAAGCTCCATGCCTGACTTAGGTGAAAAACTGGGGAGGAGAATAAACAAAAAAAAAAAAAAAAAATGGCAATGGCAAGTATAAAAGAGAGTACATGGATTCTCAGACATAGATATGAGTTTGTCAGACAAGCAAGTTTCTATAAAAAGCCTACTATCTAGTGCTAAAGTGGCTGTAGAAAGCTCCAAGAAAAGTAGAATACTGTTATAAGCTTTTGCCATTTCAGCAGGAAGCCGCCAATTTTACGGCCACTGTCCTGTGACAATGCACTTGACAGTCAAAATACTTGTTACTACATAATAGACTAAACCCCAAACCATAATCATTTAATTTGTAAATCTTTTCACTCTATGTATACATTGTCTCAGTATAACAACACAAAAACTAGATAAGCCAAGATAATTTCAGCATGCAATAAATGTCTGTGACATTGTCTGTAGAAAGCTCCAAGAAAAGAAGAATACTGTTATAAGCTTTTGCCATTTAAGCAGGAAGCCGCCAATTTTACAGCCACTATCAAGAGTTAACCTGTGACATTGCACTTGACAGTCAAAATATTTGTTACTACATAATAGACTAAACCCCAAACCATAATCATTTTGTTTGTAAATCTTTTCACTCTATGTATACATTGTCTCTGTATAACAACGCAAAAACTAGATAAGCCAAGATAATTTCAGCATGCATTAAATGTCTGTGCAGTATTATGTCTTTGTAGTTTGTTAGGTATTAAACATATAGAGGAGAGATATTAGGCCAGTGTTCACGCTTATTCACATTGATATTCTACCAAACATAACAATCGAAAAAAAGTCTAGGGGGAGAGGAGGTCTTGTGCAACGCAACCAGTATGATTACTTGCAATCTTACATCCCTGACAAATGCATGACTGTTAATATTAAATTTCTGGATCTTAGTACTAGTGCTTTATCTAGAAGCTATACCACTGTAAAATATATCTTTTGGACCGAGACCTGGCATGCATAGTATGCTCATCAACATCAAGTAAGCAAAGTGTTGGTGGCCATACTATGTATGCTGGGCCTCGGTCATTTTGACGAAGATTTCATTCATACCGGAAAAACTATATCAAGTGCCCATAAAACTAAAAAATAAATAGCATATCTTAATTACTCCACTCAAGTCTTCTCTCTATCACAATCAATTAACAAAATATCACGTTTCAATCTATTAAGAATGCAGCTATGAAAATATATTATCAGAAAATATCATATAATACCTCCCAAAGATCGAAGACTGCGAAGAGCTAGTTGGAAATAAGCACTCTTAAAGCCATCACCCCAGTCCCCAGCCTTTCCTTTAATGCTCACATAATAATATATGAGGCTTGCAAGTGCAAGAGACACCACAGTAAATAACCAAGAGATCAAAAACATTATCACTGCAGAGAAACAAACACAGAAGGTAAATATGATCCTCAGAGAAGAAAAATTCTTAATTGCATGCACTCTAGTTCCTCTCATGCTAAGGTCTTCACTTGCATATATTAAAGTGAAAGTGTACACACACACACACATATAAATCTGTGTGTGTTGGTGTGTGTTTAGTTTCAAATGGATTCACAATAAGGAAGCATACCAATACAAAGTGATGCTCCAAGAAGAGAGAGGAGCCAGTGGTGAAATTTCCACCGAGGACGCCAACTAGGAGCATCTAGAAGATCAAGAAGGAAACAAGACAAGTTCACACCCGAATAACACAGGAGGAAAAACATTGTTATAGTTGGTGTGATAAGGTCCAGATTCCCAATTACAACACATCCGACACAGATGAATGCAGTGAATAAAGTAGCTATATAAGGCTCATTCCCATCTGCAACCTTGAAGTAGTTAAGAACAGGCAAAATATCATCATTGGCTATTGCTGCAAGCAGACGTGGGGCACCTGTTAGGCTTTGAAGAGCTGCACCTAAGGTTGATAGAATGATTCCTATATGAACAACTGCTGGGAAAGGCCAAGCAATTGTAGCTGTAAGTAGCCTGCAGAAGAAGTAAGTCAAGCACTCGACCAGTTTATAACTTTGACATTTATTGGCATTCACACTTGTCTTTTTTTTTTTTTTTTTTTTCAATTTGACATACAAATTTGGATACAGTAATGAAATTTAACAGGGTAGGTGATACAATTCATCAAGCCCCTTTTGAATATTTGTAGTTTTCACTGAAATAAAATTAGAATAAAAAATGGGAAGAGAATATCCACTAGAACATGAATTCAGGATTAAGTGTCATAAATCTTAAGTTCATAGCAGTGATGATTGTGCAAAGTGTACAATGAGAACCAGCGGCCACCAGTTGAGGCATACTAACCCCTGGAAAAATTCACTTGTAGTTACTCCATATTACAAACTAGCCATATGATGGGCTTCAAAGTTCATATTCAGCTACTTCGGAAGACATTTATCAACTTTTTAAAGCATTTTCGGTATATTTGAGAATAAATAAAAATATATAAGTGCACTGTCTGCCTATCATTTTGTCAATCTAATTATAGAAGGTCCATGGATGATTCACATGCAGAGAGAAGTCAGTGACCATGCCGGAAATAGGTGCAAGTAACCAAGACACTGAATTTAGAGAACCATAAACATGCAAAACAAAAGGTAAAGGACAATCTTTAACATCCATAAGAAAATATTTCAACAACAAAGCTCTGCGTCACTCACAAAAGATATTTCAATCTTTAAGCTTAATCTAAAAGGTTGCTAGACAGGGAAAAAAGCATTTAGAAGATCAAAGTATCTCTTCATCTAAACCTTTTCCCCCATAAGTGCGATAGCGACAACTTAATTCCTTTAAATTGTTCATTAACATATCAAGTTATGATACTTTGAAACTGAAAAATTAGACCCAAGTGGTTTTCAAGCATACCCTATGCATATGAAAATGATGACTAAAATGAAAAATACAAAATAAAAAATGCCAACTTTTTCAGTAGTACAAAGATATAATGGGAAAGTTAATATGTAGTATACCTCTTCAATGAACTTCCATGTTATTTATTAGGACTTATTATTAAAATCTTTCTCAACCAGTCGGATATTGTAAATGATTCATCTCCATATTGAAATAGTAGTAATTAACGGGGACATTCAGAGAGATCCTTTGTTTTATCAAATAGTAGTAAGGAAATTGTAGGAATTTTATTTTATAAGTAACAAAACATTTTATTAAAAGTAGAGAGTACAAAAAGTGGACCAGCAGTCCAGAAACGACCTCCCATCTGAAAAAACATCTACAAAATTAAGATACAATCATTTAACAACACCATTTCAAATATGAATAAAGAAAAAAAAAATTGGAAACTCATGAAATTTTTTAGAAACTGAAAGGTCAAGTAGAAGCTAAGTAATGCTCCTAATCCCTAAAAAACCAGCACCCTTCTCCTTTAGATTCTTTAAAAAATTTACTATTATTTTCCGCCCAAATCACCCAAAAAAAAATATAGACCCAAATCCAATAGCACAATCCCCCCACCAAAAGCACAAACTTTCTTCGAATATGAAAAAAAAAAAATTCAAAAGGCTGAAGATCCTAACTCAATCCTATTACATATATATTTAAATAGGACTTTATGTATTTAAAGAAGACTTTATTTTATTATTTCAAGTTGATTAGAGTTAGAATATTTAAGATTTTAGGGATTTGGCATAATAATATCGATTTAGGATAACTTATGTGTTGGTTTAGGATTCATTTACTTATTTGAAGTAGACCAAATCTGCATACAGAAAGATCTCTTAAATGTTGTTTGTTTAGAGTTGATATGAGTTATTGAATCATTTGAATAGAAACCATAATTCTTACTCCATTTATTTTATATTTCTCCCCGTTATTCTGAATTTTCTACCCTTTTGGCTCTTCTCTATCTTTTTTAATTCTATTTTTCTCCCTCTAACTCTTTTTTCTTTCCTGTCCTAAATCAAATAGAAAAGACTAAAGAGATAGAAGAAACTGAACAAAAAGGATAAGAATTTAGAAAAGATGGAATAGAGAGGGAGGAATAAAAGAAAAAAAAAATTATGGTTTCTCAGATATTAAATTTATTTATTCACATACTCACCTCTAATGAAATGAAAAAAAAAATCACCAAGATCTATTAATAGACCAAAAATCAAACTCTTAACTCAAATAAAACTAAATCTACATCAAACAAACAACTTAACATACCTCAAAATTCAAAAAATATGATAAAATAAACAAAATCCTACTGAAATAATTTTGGAAATTCTCAATAATATTTTCTAAATAAGTTCATCACATATATTTCACAACTTGCCATGCAAAAATTGCAAAAAATGAAAAATTTGAGGCTTGTGAGCAAAATAAGCGACAACTTCATGAAAGTATGAATACCTGTCAGTCAAAAGCTTCTGCCTGGTTGCAAGGGCTCCAAAAAATATCACAGAAACAAGATATAATACAGTAGTTGTAAGAGTTGCAGCCAAGGTTCCAATGGGAATTGAACGCTGAGTATCTTTCAGTGAGGCCGACCGATTTGACCCCGCCATGATTCCCGTTACAGCAGGGAAAAAGAGACCAACCAATGCACTAAAAAAAAAATCAAAATATAGTTAGAAAAGCCATGAAAGACATAAATTACGTTCCATATCCTAGCCACTGCCAAAATAGTACTGATGTTGTCAGTATAAATTGAAATGCAGGTGACTAACGTCTAGCTATCTTCAGTGAGTCTCATTATGGGTTATAATAATGGAGGTATGAATGGATTTTCAAATGACATATGTACAATAACTGAGCTTAACTTTAGTTTTATCCCGAGAAGACCAACAATTTTTAAAGGGGTGAGAGCTCAATGATCCAAAAACTCCGGAAAAAGAAAATAAAAGATTAATCTTTAAGAACTACAATACAAAATCCTTATTGATAATATATAAAA
Source organism: Acer yangbiense (assembly GCA_008009225.1). Lineage (NCBI taxonomy): Eukaryota > Viridiplantae > Streptophyta > Magnoliopsida > Sapindales > Sapindaceae > Acer > Acer yangbiense. The sequence continues at coordinate 18,061,659 of CM017773.1, read as the reverse complement.
AATTCAAATAACATAAACCCATAGAAATCACCAAAGACAATTTTCATCATGTCTTACTTGAAATTCCAAGCCACTTTTCCGTTTTCATCAGGGATTCCAGCATTATTAGTATTCTGATAATCCGAGGCCCAATTATCTTTAAAAGTTTTCGCACTCAATCCTGTGATTCCAACTGTATCGAAAATTACAAGGAAAAAAGTGTGTTATAGTTCACATAACAAGACCCATAAGTCAAAGAACACAGATGTAGAATATAAACTTAAACCAAAGACATGTCCTTTCTTTGGTAAGGTCAAAATGAAATCATATCAACATTCACAGAGAGGCTTAGGGGCTGTTTGGATGCATTTCCAAAAACTATTTAAAAACAAAAAAACAAAAAACAGTTGTAAAGTTATTTGGTCAAGTGTTTTCAAAAGGTTGTTTTTGGAAATGAAAAGCATTGTTTTCAAACTATAACTAAAAAGTTAATAACAAAAAAAATATTATTTTTCACAATTTTCAAAACAGGTTTCCAAACAACCATTAACTTTCCCTCCAAACAACTATTTTACTCATTTTCAAAAACAATATCAAATGCATTTGCATTGTTTTCACATTTTGAAAACTAATTTTAACTAACGCTACCAAACACATTTGCATTTTTAAAACATGATTTTCATTTCTAAAAATAATTTTCAAAAACATCCTTTTAAAAACAATGCCAAATGCACCCTTACACTTCTCATTGGTTCCAAGTTCCAACCTACAACAAAACTTGACCTGCTGTGATTGGAAAATCTACCTAAAATAATTTGGTTTACTCATAACTGATTGCAAATTTGCAATATATAAGAACTGCAGGTTTATTAGAACGACAAAACTCGATCAAAGTAACTATTTGGTTACATAATGTATGAAACTTGGTTGCACCAAGTTTTCTTCCACAAGGGTCCACATTAAGAATACACAAAATAGAATTTCTAATAATAATTGCATAAACCACCAGATATACTTAAACCCTGTTCAGCATATCAGAATAAAGTTAACTAGTGATATGCATGTAAATGTATTTTTCTTTCCCCCTTATTTCTCTCAGTGCATCATAATTTTCAAATGTGCAGATATCATGATCAAAAAATCAAATCCAACAGTAAAAACACTATACAACCTACGAATATCTAATTAGTAAAAAATAAATAAATACATATTAACCGATTGTCGAATGGCGAGCAACCAAAAATATCTCCAAAAGAAACCCCACGCTTACTTATACTTTTATACTATAGATGCTTAAAAGAATTTAAAGAGAAAATAAATAAATAAATAAATAAATAGAGAGAGGACACTTACCTTTAGGAAAATCCTTCCTTGCCAAAAAGACTCCAATAAATATGCATAATACAGAGAATAGAACAGGTATAAGGAAAGCAGGTGCAACCCGATTGATTATCTTTACTCCACCAAAGACAATAAAACATAGAATGATAGTCACAACAATCCCGTAAATTTGCAAGTCATGTGAACTTATGCTATGTATGGGTTCTGCAGTTGTGGTGCCGTTAACTTTTGTGATAGTCTCTACATTGAAAACAGAAAATAATGAGAAATAAGTCAGCACAAGATTATCAATCTATGTCTTCAAATTGAATACTTTAATGCAACGGACTAGAGTAACATTATCAACATTTCAATTGTTCATTTTATATCATATCCAAGATTCCAAGAGCATGTTCACATCCACAGACACTTAAACAAAAAGAAAACTCATAAACAATGTGAGATAAAGGTGGGAAGGTAGTGGTTAATCCATTAGATTATCGATAGGCAGTCCAAGGCAAATCCATATAAAAGGTCCCCCTCCCCAGTGTCAAAAAAGTCTGCATTGTGTTAATCTGAATATAAAAATAACCCACGTGATATATCTCTTTTCTCGAAAACAAGATTATATTCCTCAAATCATTAAACACAGCATTCTTTATATGCTTGATCTCAAAAATTAGAAAAATTTTATTCTTGTCATGTAGCACTTGTAGCTCTGAGAATATATAGAATGGATCCAGATTACTCAGACAGTCAGACTCATAAGCTTCTCATAAAGGGTTTATGGAAATGCTCATAAATAAGAAAGATGGAAATTAGCCTTCAACTGCAGCCCAAGATTAATTTTACCTCTAAAAATCCCAGCAGCAGGCACAGCTTTTAAGAAAGTTTCTACAGCTCCCAATACATACCTAAAACCACAAGCAAAAAGAACAGACCTTAGCATAAGTAACATAATCATTTATAAAGTTTATAAGGTGATAGAACATTTGTTATGAACATCAACGCTAACATTCTCATAAACCTCAACCATCACATCACCATCACATCACAATTTTGCCATAAAAAATAAATACGTAAAGAGTATACACTCACATAGCTCCAGCAATTGCATTCCCAAGGAAAAAGCACAGCCCAATGCTAACTCCAACCTCTGGACCAAGGGCACGGCCAATGAGATAATATGGCCCACCACCCTGGAAGTGATCATATAAAAGAATTACTTAGTACCAGTTCCAAATGAAGAACTCAACAAATAATACTATATTTTGTAAAACACAGTAAGAGGAGAAAGGGTCGTTAACTCATTATCAACGTACTTTTAAAGTTTTAGCAAAACATATCACTCAATTAAACCAAACAAAGTATTATATATGCAGTACAGCACCAATGAGCACCATCAAGAATCTGTAGTTCAAATTATCTACTCAAACTAAAATTTGCTAGTTTCCTATCAAAAGAGATGGAATTAGAAAAAGTTAAGAAGATTATTATTCTCAAACACAGAACTCCTTGCGACTATTGCGACATGCCCAAAACGTAAGTAACATTAAATTTGAAAATTCATTTTCCTTGTACCAAAAATGGAATAACCACACTAAAAGTGGTAGCAACAACTAATGCTACTCATTAATCAAAATTATAGGATACCTTCATTGCACCATTTGTTGCAATAGCACTCAATGAAATTGAAGTCAAGAAAGTACACAGGCCACAAAATGACACCAGCACCAATGACTCCCATATGCCTGCCATACCAACAATCCTGCAATTTTCACAATTCAGAAAAGCAGTACCAACAAAAATAAGTGAATTACTAATAATCAGAAACTTCTTTCTTGTATGTTGTGACCCTGCTTTCTAAAATACTCATACTAATCCAGAGGAATAAATAAAACAAAATAGCTTCTCATTCAGCTATTCTAAATTCACCATCTAGGAGGTAGGATTAAAATATATACGGCTCTTCTGGCATTTTCCACCTTGAGCTGGAATAGAATTCATATTTTCCATGTGAACCCGTGATAGCAAAGTCCATGCAGCTCTTATTACTCTCAAAAGATTAGCACATTACAAATACTACAGCGTTGACAGTTTTTATGCCATGTAAGAAAAACAAACTTCCAACATAAAAAGAATGCTTAATGAAAAGGAGCCCTGTATTATCAGATGCCAATTCTCAACACTCCTAACATATAACTCCTACACACTCCATATGAAAGAAAGGTATTTTGTTTTTCCCCAATATTAGACCAGAAAAAAAAAAAAAAAAAAAAAAAAAAGTGCCCTGGTAACTTGCTGAGCAAATCAGAACTTGTGCAACAGTAATTTTTGAATTTCAAAATTACTTCACAAGAATTCCACCTACTTTGCTTAGTCAATGTCATAAGCAGAATAACCTCAATAGAAGGAAAATGATATAGTTAATTAGTTATTTGGGCCACACATGATATGAATTGTATTTGGGCCACAAATGATATGAATAATTGAATACAAGAGTTGCGAAACGCCGAAACTAACATCAGGCAATAAGAGGTTTACCATGAAAATCGGATGTAGTAGATAATTCCTAATATGTTTTGCAAGCACGGAATAAATACACCCATCAATGTGCCGAGTTTTACATCAGTAGGCTGCAAGATATATGTACATCAAAAGACAGGGAAAAGCGTCAGAAAATTTGTAGTACAGTAACTACTATCAATGAAGCAAAGAGCAACATAATACACAACTTACAATCATGGTTTCAAGCATAACCAAAGATTATTTCTAATTGCATGCAGATTAAAAATAAGCATATGAAAAACTGAGAAGGTATGCATGCTTTGCACGCATCTAAATTCATTTTCTGGACACAATTCACACTCAGTTTTCCTCAACTTAAGAAGAGGGACCATAGAAAATTTTCAACAAAGCAGTTCTTAAACTAGAACATCATAAACCTTCAATTCATATTCTTTAAACAGAATGTTTTCTCAAAGTTAATGCTACATTTCAGACATTCATGTCCAATCACTGCATAACTTGACAATTTTTTTTCCTTTATTGTTTCATATAAGACAAAAATGAATTTTATCAATAGGCAGATTCAATGGTGAACAAAATGTCCACAAAAGCTATCAAAAACCTTTTTTTTTTCTTGTGGATTATTGAAATACTTGAGGATTGTATTAAAGATCAAAAAGAAATCATAAAAGATGCAAAAAGCAGATTCCGTATCCTAGGTTTTAGAGATTTGCCGTATCCCCATATTGATATCGCGTTGTATCCCAGTATCCGTGCAATATAGTTAGGATATCTACACATGCAAGTTATCCATCATTTATGAAATATATACCCATCTTTCATTAGAATTCCACAACCAACATAGGAAATATATTCATAAAAAATAAATAAATAAATAAAATTAATAATAATAAAATAAAATAAAAAAAATTTGGGTATGAATTGGTATCAAAATCTGTATTCTGTAATTTTGACAGGGGTTATACCTTCTTGGGTTCGTGATAGAGAAAAAAGTTTCTGTACATGATATGGCATTTTTCTAGTCTCCAAAACGTTTCTTTAGAGAGTTTTTGTGGGCTCTTGTTCACCTTTGTCTATTGTTTTCTTCAATAAAATTCCTTTCAGTTTCTTATCTAAAAACAAAAGTTACAATATCCGTAATGTAAAGCAAAGTTAAACAAGTTCTTTCCTGTGTTTTAAGTTTTAACCAAGTGTTTCTAACTTTCCACTAATACACCATGTTACAGAAAATGAAAGCGATTAATGAATGACTAATATCCTAGTAGCCAATGCTACAGTCCTTTTCCGGACTTTTTTTTTCCACAATCTCTTCTCAAACATCTAAGAATGACAGCAATGAAAATAATCATAATAGCTATAACATCAAACTGCCGACACCTTGCAATCAGTTGTACATAAGAATGCATACCATACTGAAGTGAAAAAAACAGAAATATATATATATTCATGAGAAAGAAGAATTCTTAAACATTAGCATACTTTTGGACGACCAGAAGAGATAGCGACATTTTCACCATCTCCACCATCTCTAGGACTTGAAGGTGCTACAATTGGCTCCCCTGTCATACTGGATTAGCAGGTTAGAAGAATATCAATAAACAGCTTTCAGCTAACACAACTTAGTCAAAGTTAAAATAAACTGAAAAATGCAAGAATTTCTTGCCAAAGCCCTTTACCATTTTTCTTGCTAAATTCACACACACACATACATGTATTAATATAACAGTATAATTTGATGTTTTTCACTGCTAACGAGTGACAATAAATCATTGAACAAAAGGAAGCTGAACATCAATAAGATAAACCACTAACCTTCTTAAACCAAGAATGTTGACAAGACCAAAACCAAACAATTCCAACTTGGAATCTCGTTGGGAGCCATTGACTCCTACATTGTCAGGAATTGACCCTTCTCTTGCATCAGAACGCATGTTTGAATCTACATCTACTCTTACATTCCTGCATGACATATTAGTGAATAACAACCAAAATCTCAAACCGATAAAAATCATATTACCATTTCCCTATCTACTTCACACTCCAAGAAAAGAAGCATTCTTGTCTAAATAAAAAGACATTAAATAACTGTGCCCAGTGCCCACAATCATGTTTCATTTTTTTTGGGATTCTTATATAACATCAGCAACACCTTACAAGGTACCAGTGAAAACTGGAATTCTAATTTTGAACAATTAAGATCATTTGTCAAACTCAGTATTGATTCTATTTCTGTCTATGATTCTCCAACCGTAACATCAAAAAAGCTATCCTGCTTAAGTAAAATAACTTCATTATAGAACAAGTAACCAAACTCAAAACACTACATTCTTATGTGCTGCCCATCAATTTCATTTCAACGAATCGAACCATTTAAGAAACATAAAACAGAAACAGTTGTATTGCAATTCTAACATTTTCAAATCACATGGATTTTGTAATTTACATCGAAATAAAAAAGAAACTCCATTTTTACAAACGAATACAATTGTAGCTAAAAATTAGGAACTATAACTAGCAGCAATGCAGCATAGTAACGACACTCAAATCAAAACACCACATTCTTATGCTCTCTTCCCACAATTTTCATCTTCAAAGAATTAAAAAATCATTCAAGAAGCATATAACAACACACTTCTATTGCAGTCCTAACATTTCAAATCAAATTGTAACTGAAAATGGCTATTTTATATAACTAATGCAACAGAACAATATTTTCTTTCGGCTATTCAATTAGAGAGAGGGAGAGAGAAGTTGTTACTTAAGAGGCGGTGGATTGCGTGGAAGAGGAGAGGTGGAGGGAGATCCAGGATCGATGGAGGACATCTGGAGGACGGCGCGATCGTCGGCGACCACTGGCCGGTATTTGCGTCCTCCTTTGCCGTGAAACTCTTCTTCACCGCCTTCGATGTCTCCGTTATCCATTTTAGGATCTGTAGTTCTGATTCTATCGACGAAAAGAAATTCAGATCCAAATGCGAATTGTAGAAAATGCAAAGAGATCTGAGAAACGAATTTGGATGGAGAAGAGAATGAAAATGGAGTTTCTAATTTATTTATTTATATTATTTGTTTTTTAAACTAAAAATAAAGAAAAATCAAACAAGAGGCTGCTCTCGAATTCGTTAGATTATAGAATTCATTTTAGATTTGGTACTAAACAATATTTGTTTGCTTGCTTCCTCTTCTTTATATAAGAGATTTAAAGGTATGAAATGTTATATTTTATACTTTACAATAATAAAAAATTTCAAGTTTTAATTGAAAAATATTTGATTTTAGATCTAATTTTTTATATAAGAGGGTGGTCCGATGGTAAACCCCTTGCACATGCACCATGAGGTTGCGGGTTCAAGTCTTCTACTTCATCAAAAAAAAAACCTCAAATTTATGTAATATCTAGAAAAACAAAAAAATTGAGTCAAAAGTAGGGATGACAATTAAACCCGAACTCGTGAGACCCACCCGAACCCAACCCGCTTAAAGAAGGTTTGGGTTTGGGATAAGTGTACCCGTGGGCGGGTTTGGGTTTGAAAATTGTACCCGTCATGGGTTCAGATTCGGGCATGGATTTGGAAAAAAATTCATACCCGAACCCACGTACCCGAGAACAATAAAAATGATATAATATTTTATTATTTAAAATATTATAAATTTAAACTTCAATAAAAACTTTTTAATTTAGAGAATAAAATGTAAACATTTCAATCTATTAAGTGTTTTTATTCTTTAAAATTATAATATTTCATATATTTAAATAATGTCGAAATAATTTTCGAAAAAAAAATAAAATTGGCGGGTTTGCGGGTTTTACCCGTGGACCCGCTTGTTTCACGGGTTCGTGGGCGGGTTTGGGTGTCCGCCAAACCCGCAGGTAAAGCCCAAACCCGAACCCATTTATTTTCACGGGTTCACGGGCGGGTTTGGTAGACACAAAATTTCGCGGGTTTGGGTTTGGATTTTGCCAAACCCGCCCGAACCCACCCTATTGCCATTCCTAGTCAACAATCTGCCATGACCTTTTCCAAATGCGGATAGTCTATATAGTTTTATATTGACAAATTAATTCTCAATTTAAATTACAATTTTTTAAAATTTAGGTTTAAATTCCTTAAAAAAAAATCGGTTTAAATTACATTAATGGGACTCTCTCGGTCTCTCTTAAGGAATCTCTTATTTTAACATAATGTAAGGACCTTGATGAAATATGTCAATTTTAATGAATTTTGATTTTTGTTTATGATAAATGATTAAGTTCAATAAAATCTACTTATAAACAAAATTTGAAATTTTTTAAAAGAACTATAATTATTTTTCTAAATTAATTTAACCTTAAACAAGACAATTTGGTGTTAGATAGTTTCCGTTTAAAAACTCGATTTTCCAATAAAATATTATGCATTTTAAATGTTTGATAGAAAACTTCCTACAAATCTACGATTAAGATACAAAAACCTTTTTTATAAGTTCAGAAGTTAAAATTGTTTTCTTAAAAAAAAAAATTATTTCTAAAATAAAAGTAAATGTAAAACTTATATGTTTTCGTCTTAAATCTTCAAGTTCCAGAAAGAAAGAAACAAAGAGAAGCCTACCAATAAGCATAATTAAATATATATATATATATATATATATAACAGTTATCAAGTCAGGTAAACCTGACGATATTATCATGTGGTTTCATTAATTCCCGAGAATTAGTGTAAAAAAAATTACATTATTTCTTGGTAGCAAGAATTATTAAAACTGCACGATAAAGTAGTTAGGTATATCTGACCTGATAATTTATATATATATATAACTTCATTAATTCGTTGGATGTGAACCATTAGATTTACATACTTTGATTCAAAGTGTATGCACTTGTCAAAACTTCTCCATAATCAGTGGTCCACATGCATTGGTACTGATGTAGTTACATCAGTGTACACTAATTAGAACGGGACCGTATATATATATATATATAAAACTTTATATATCAAAAAGAATGTATCTAAAAACTTTATATATCAAAAAGAATGTATCTAAAAACAAGATTTACCCTAAAATAAAAAAGGGAAAATTCAACATAAGTCCAAACCTTTTTGTGATTTATCATCTCTTTAAATATGTTTTCCATTTTCATTACTTTAATTCCTTTTTTTTTTTTTTTTTTCCAAAATACATCACTTTAGTCCTCTTTTTTTTTTTTTTTTTTTTTTAAAAAAAAAAATCCATCACTTTGTTCTTTCCATTAGTCAAAGATGACAAATTCAATGATATTTTAGTCTTCATCCACATATATACTAACACATGTAAAACAATTTTTTTTTTTTTTTAAATGTAACATGTATAACTAAAAACAATGCACACAGTGCAACCGTTAAAAAACCTTTAAAATAGTTATATAAATGAAATAGTAATAATATATTTATAAAAAGAAAGAAAAAAATAATTTAAGAAAAAATAATAATAATGTATTTAAAACATGGTGAAGAAAATAGTCGATTGTTTTAATAATATATTACAGGGTAAAAATGTAATAAACGTCGTGTAAGGAGAGCAATATGGGTAGTACATAAAAAGCAACAAGAAAAAAATTTGTACTTTAACATATTTAGTCACAATTTTTTTTGAAGCCATATTTAGTCTCAGTTGAATTTTAAATATTCGGTAAAATGAAATTTAGAAAACAGAGGGACTAAAGTGACGAAGATGATAGAGACATTTAAAATATGATAAATCCTAAAATATGTGGAAATTATGTGTAATGGTCCCAAATAAAAATTGTCCAACTTATAAATGAAACAAACGTGCAACTTTTCCATATTTTCTTCATTTGTAAAGTATGAAAGATATAATAAATTTTATATTTTTATAGAAAATTTTCCATTTTTGTTAAAATTCTTATCAACATTGAATGTTAAGTGCAAATGATGCCATCATAATATGAATGAATCATGAATTAATGACAATTGACAAGGAAACGAGTCTGATTTTTTTTTTTAATAGTCTTTAATTGAGATAGACAAAAAAAAAAAAAAAAAAAATGATGTATAATTTTAAAAGGTGAAAAATCGTAAAAAAATTAAAAAAATAAAAAAATAAAAAAACGTGGGACTTATATGAAATATTCCAAAATTAAAAATTGTATCCAACTTAAAAATGAAACAAGCGTGTTACTTTCCCATATTGTCTTCATTTGTAGTGTATAAAAGATATAAAAAATATATATATATTTTATAATAATTTCTTTTTCAAAAAAATTCTTGTCAAACATTGAATTTTAAGTGCAAATGATTAATGATGCCATCATCAATCATAATATAAATAATGAATTAAAGAGAGCTGACAAGTCAAGGCCTTTTTTTAATAATGTTTAATTAAAGTAGATATAGTTGTATAATATATATATATACGGTCTTTCTACTATCAGTTCGAACTAACAATAAATATATCAGGACGAAGAATGTGGACCACAGATTATGGAGAAGTTTTGACAAGTGCATACACTTTGAGTCAAAGTATGTAAATCTAGTGGTCCACATTCTTCGTCCTGATAAATTTATTGTCAGTTCGAACTGATAATAGAAAATCTGTATATATATAGTCTTTCTATTATCAGTTCGAACTGACAAAAGTTATATCAATTCATTGTATGTGGGCCACTGGATTTAAATACTTTGACTGACAAGTGCATACAGCCAAGTCAAAGTATATAAATCCAGTGACCTACATGCAAGGAACTGATATAACTTTTGTCAGTTCGAACTGATAATAGAATTTTGGAGTGAAAGCATTAGAATTACTAAACTTATATAGAAGTATTTGGAGTGAAAGCATTAGAATTACTAAACTTGAAAAGATGAAAAATGAGAGGATTACACGGTCATCCAACCATGAAATTGTTCATTTTGATTTCTTGCATCAATTGGATAACAAAAAGCGGTATAATTCACGTTTTTGGTAACTAATATTTAATTATTTTTTTTTTTTACAGTATTTATCTATTTATAACCAAGTATTTTGAAGCATTTTTTGCCTTTGGTAGGATTCGAGCCGCTAACTTGGGAGTCATTTACCTAAACCCAATGGTCATTCACCTATCAGTTGAACTACGCCCCTGGAGACAACTAATATTTAAGTAGCTCATTTAATTTCTCACCAAAATCAGCAATTAAAATATCATAGCCAGAGTCCTCAGGGGCGTAGCTCAACTAGTAGATGAACAAGTTTGGGATTTGAGTAGATAACTCCTAAATTAGCGGCTCGAATCCTACCAATAATAAAAAGCTTAAAAAAAAAAATACCTGGTCTATATAGGTGTATAAATATATACTATCAACATATATATCACAGCCAGCCTGTGAGTATTCCACTAAATTTTGCCAATTCAATCAAATTTTTTCTTGGACACTATTTTGCCAATTCAATGATGATAAATAAGGGACATGTATATATTAACGTTAGCTATAAAGGGTTTAGAGTTAATGGAATCCTATTCACGAAGATGAATATATTACGCTATTTATTCAAATGTAGGTGGTCATGACTCCACATCCCACCATCCCACAATTTTTTATTTTATTTTTTAAAATGTGACACCAATTGAGTCATGGATCAGTCAAGATTTGGTAGGATCAATCACTACAAACATAATTTGGAAGATAACTCCCACTACTAGTGAGAGGTCTCTCTACACTTTTAAGAACCAAAAATATTTCTTTGAAGTTCTATATGTATTTAGTTTATAGTCTTAACCATTCAAATAATATTTTTATAACTTTTTTTTTCAAACTATAAAAAAGGAGATATGACTTAAACTTAAACCTGTAACCTTAGAAATTTGGAGTTTACACTAATGGCTCGTTTAGTGAGTGGGATATGATAGAATTATTTTCTTGGGATTGCACTGGATTGGATATGATTGGACTAAATTAGTGATGTGATATGTTTGGTGCTATATGAAATTGGATTAAATTAATTTTGTCTCTTGTTTGGTGTGGTATGAGATTGGATAAAAAAAATAATTTTATTATATATTTAATACATTGTGAAATTGATTAATATAAAAAAAAATTAATTTTTGTTAAAAACAAATAAAAATCTTTAAAATTAATATTAAAAAAATTAATTAATATTTAATATTTTAAAAATATTTTAAATAATATAGTAAGATATATTAATTAAATATAAAATTTTATAATTAAATAAATAAATAACATGAGACTAAATAGCCCCACCTCACCTATATAAAATGGTTGCATAAAATTAAATTTTGAAAAAAAAAATTAAAAATTAAAAATGTTTATTTAAAAATAATTTAAATATTTTAAACCAATGTTAAACAAAAAAATATTTATTTTTATTTTTTAATATTGAAAATTGTTATTTTTAAAATGTTTAAAATAAAATATTTTATTAATTATTAAAATATATTTATATTTTAATTACATAAAAAAAAAATTGAAAAGAGAAAAAAAAAAAAAAAGTAAAAAGAAAAAGGTATAAAGTTATGGGACTAATTAATCCTACCATTTGGGATAAGTTGCATGCATGGGATTAAAAAATAGGATTAGAGATGTGCATTTTCCTCTGAATCCCCAAATCCCATTTAGGGGGGAAAAATCATCTCCAAATGGAGAAATGAGGGGATAGGGATAAATTTCATCCACAAATTGAAATAGGGATGTGAATGAGTGGACCTCCGATCCCCCCAGCCCCATTTCCCCCAAAACCTTTAAATATATATATATATATATATATATGTGTGTGTGTGTGTGTGTGTGTGTGTGTGTGTGTGTGTGTGTGTGTGTAATATTTAATACTTTTCCTATCCTATCCTATCCTATGTAACAAACATGGCCTAAGTCAATTCAACTTTTCGGGGGGTGGGGATCCTATCCTATGTAACAAACATGGCCTAAGTCAATTCAACTTTTCGTCAATTTGATTTTTATAACTTTTCTTTAAAATTATAAGTTGTTACAATTTGATTTCTCTAAAATCTGGTTTGTGACGTATGCATTTTCGTCGTTAAAAAAATTGTACGTCAAAAATATTTATAAACCTAGCAATGCCTCAAAAGGTTTTCAAAAACACAAGTATGGTGGCAAGCAAGGGTCGTCCACAGAGAACGGAGGATGATAGTGATAAGATTAGGATTAATAATACAAAAATGTATAAAAGTAAAGTATCAATGGTTTTGTTGAGAAAAGATTAACACAAAGATGCAAGCAACAATTAATGTTAAAACTAGAATGAAACTAAGTTAGTAATGTGATAAATGTATGATAATGCGGATTAAGGAGTTGATGGACTCATAAGTGGACAATGGGCACGTAAAAACTCACAATTAAGCATATATGATCTAATGTAACCAACCTAGGATGTATAGTGCTGGTTATATATCTTTTGCAAGAGGCCAATCTAGGATATATAGTGAAAGCCTCCTACTTGGGACTATCCCTCCTAGCAACCAACTTAGGATGTATAATATTAGTTGCTTTTAGGACTTCTTGCCATGAAGATTATCTATCAATTTAAGGGCTTAACATTTTAATAAAGTAGTCACCCTATGATGTATAGTGATGACTTTTAATCTCACACAAGAGGCCAACCTAGGATGTATAATGAAGGCTTCCTACTTGAGATTAGATTAAGATGGAGGTTATTAAACCAGTTTCCACTAGAAGGATGTATTCTTGTGGAATCCGAAGGTAGCCACTCCTAGGATGTATAGTTATGGCTCTTAACCTCTCACAAGAGATCAACCTAGGATGTATAGGAAAACCTCATATTTGAGATTAGATGAAGATTTAGTTTGTGAAGCCTGATTCCACTTGAAGGATGTATTCTTATGGAATCCTTCCATTCAAAAGAGCTTGAGACAACTAAATAGGATGTATACCTAGTTGTCTCCTCAAGTACTTCTTAAATCAATTTGCTAAGAAGATGTATCCAAGACAAATCAACATTCAAAAGTAATGATAACAATGAATAGAACATAAATGATATATTGAAAGAATAATAGAGTTTAATTACACATGCCCAATATCCATCAAACTAATCACATCAACACCTTAGTGGGGGATTTAGCTACTCATGTCTATTACAACATATAAACTAAGAGAAGAGATTGAGAGAAGACCCATGTAGAGAATCCTCGTTTCTTGAAGCTTCTTTCCAAATCTCCTAGTTTCCTTTGGTGAGTAGAGAATGGGTATATGTGGGTTAGTGTATTCCTAGATCTAGATGAAGTAATGAATTAGAAAATATGTAACTGTAAGGTTGCTTTTCGATCTAACATGAGTTTCTATTTATAGGGATTACAAAAATAGGTATGAAATGCTTGAAATACGAGATCTGGCGGGCGTGGAGTGCGGGTCAGGGACCCGCACTATACCCGCACTTTATCGATTCTTCAAGATTTCAGCTCCCAGGTTTCCCATATAGTGCGGGTGGAGTGCGAGTGGATAACCTGAACTATACCCGCACTTTATCGATTCTTCAAGATTTCAGCTCCCGGGTTTCTCATATAGTACGGGTGGAGTGTGAGTGGATGACCCGCATTGTACCCGCACTTTATCTTTTCTTCAAATATCAACTCTCGGGTTTTACTAGTAGTGCAGGTTGAGTGCGGTCGGATGACCTGCACTGTACCCGCACTCTTGGAGCTTCTAATGAATTTTGTTTTTCTTTTTGCATCTTTTGGTTCCTTTTTGCTCAAACATCTCGAATTCTGTTTCTAACACCAGAAATGTACTGTTGACGGTGATTTTTCGTCAACACTCAATCGATGATTTGAGATCACGTTTGTGAGTGATAATAGTTTGAATCTTAATACCATAAAAATAATGAGCAGGAGATACGTGGTAAAACTCCGATGATCGGAGAAATGTCCATGGGTTGTTGCCTAAGCAACGAAGTCAAAATCCACTATATAAAAATTGATTACAAAAATATGCTCTGGTCTCTGTTATGCTAAAAAAAAAAAAAGATCTCTCTCCCTTATGCGTTACAAAGGGTATTTATACATGTTGTTTCTAGGGTTTGGGGATGCCGCTAGGGTTTGGTGTCATGGCACCCAAGTCTTGAGCGGTTTCCCAGTCCTAGTCGGATTCTGTTTCCTTCTTGGGCGTGATATATTTCCTGTTTTGGCTGAGTCCGAGTTTGGGCCGGATTCTTTCTCCTTTATTCGCGGGAGACCTGTTTGTTTCCTTGTTAAACTCTGAAGGGTTGCACTGCTACGTATTGTGGAGGTGCTCACTGCTGATTCCTTCCATGTATTTGGGAAGTGAGTTTCCGCAACCATCTCTTCTTGTTGATCCCCGAGTATGCTCGAGTAGGTGATGTTGCCCGAGCTGGCTCTCTTTGTTTATGATCGGGTCGCTTTGGTTTCAGTCGAGTGGGTTACTTGGGGGATTTCCCCTTTCGAGTTGACTTTTCCTGACTCCTGCTTACGTGGCTTCTTCATGGGGGTGACGTGTCCTTTATGACAATTTTTACCTATAACAATACTCCCTTAAATATTTGAGCCGAATACCACTTGCTCGGGACAAGTATTTAACCCCTGTTTGCTTCGTTTCTCACGACTTGTTTTCATTTGTCGTCTTTCATATTAATGTTGGTTTTCAGTATCCTCGTTTGATTCGAAGTGTTGCTGACGTGTCTCAATTATGTCCGCACATGCTTGATCCACCCACTATTCAGAAATCTTTTGATGGTGACACACTGACTTCCTGACGGCTCAAGGCTCTCTCTGCTTGCCACCTATCTCCTTTCGCTTGGTTGTGGTAGGAGGCATTTATGGGACACGACCTTTCTGTTCATTCATACGCAACCCACGTCACTCCCCTTGCCTCTCTGTTTTCCCGCTTCTTCACCTACCCTTTCTAGGGTTTCGATTTTTTTTGAAAACCGGTACCGCCTATATATATCAGCTTGTCGCTTCGTGGGGAAAATCCTTTTCTTTTCTCTGCAAAAAACCTCTTGCCATTTTTCTTTTTTCTTCCTGAAAGAAGTTCACTTGCATCTGCTACTTTTCTTTGAGTTATTTGGGTTTATACGCTCATTTCTTAGTTTTGCCAAGATCCTCAACCTCAAAACCTGGATCTTTTCTTGAAAACCATTCCTCATTCTCTGAAGATTTCCTCTGCAGTTTGCGTAGCTCCAGTTTTCTGATATATCAAGGCTAGTTCTTATGGATTCTGCTGCTAGGAATCGTCTTTTTACTGTTGGTATGATTGCTATTGAACAAGGTGATGTTTTTCTTGCCACGGTTGTCCACAGGTTGCCCACAGGTTGCTAGGAGACCTTCTCCCTAATCAACCTCAATATTTAGACGCCGACGTTTCAGGGCTTTTTCGTGAAGGACCTGCTACTTCTGAAGTTCCTCCTACTTCAGAGATTCCCTCCGCTTCTTCGAATTCATCGCGGCCTGACTTTTATCAGCCTGAAGCTCAGTCAGATTCTTCTTTTTCCATTCGTGCTGATACTCGGCCGTGGAGACGAGCGGAGAAAAGGATGAGTAATCATAAAAAGGATTCTCTCTCCCTGGACAGCCGAGTCGGGACCCAGAGGGTAGTTGAGAACGACATTGAAGAGGAGCATAGGGCCGCTCGCATTCCTTTCTCTCCCGAGCGGCTATGTGCCTATGACATCGAACCGAATGTGGTCGGCCCTGACGAGATAAAAAAGTATATGCGACGGTTCGACCTGGACAGCAACATGGTTTCGCTGATTCCTACTGACGGCCGAGCTGCATGGAACCCCCCGACGGGCCACGTGGCAATCTATGGGGCAATGCTTACCTGTGATGTTACTCTTCCTCTTCAGCCTTTCATCACCTAGTTTTTGGCTGAGGCTCGACTTGCCCCGACGCAGCTTACTCCGAATATCTACCGAATTTTGATGTGCATGTGGCACATGTGGCATAGGATGAAGCAGCCACCTCCCACACCTAGTGAAATCCGGCACTTTTATGCGTTGAGGCCAGTGGGGAAAACTGGGGTTTATTTCCTTCAATTGAACCAGCCCGAGTTCTGGATCCCTAAATACGTAGTGGTTAAGAGTGAAATCGAGCCGGCCACGGACGAGAAGATGAAGGGATTTGTTTGGGGTTTCCTTACTTCAAATAAATTTTGGAAGAACAGCTGGTTCTTCGTGGGTAAAAGCTGGGCCAATCAATCAATTTTGATCTTGATGGTACTCGGGTGACTTGCAGGGTTCCTCGGTACTTTTGTTCGCCCCAGTGGAACCATATGACTCCTGCCTTTACTAACGAGGAGCTCAAGACTTTGGCTCGGGCGGCCGTTCGCCCTTTGGAGAAGAGGGGTAGACCTTATCTCTTAAATGAGGAGAAAATGATTAGAGCTCGCCTTTTTCCTCAGATTTCTGCATGCCGTAAACGCTGTAAGTTTTTTATAAGCTTTCTCTGGTTATTCTTACATTCTGGTTCTTTACTGACTCGGAGAAATAATTTCCCTTTTTCTTTCAAGTGTTCGATGTAGACATAGTCTGCGATGCTCAGGCACGCCGGATGAAAGGGATCATGGAGGCAAACAGAAGAGCGGCTCTTCGCCAACGAGATGCTGGGATAGCTCCTCCCGAAGGTGACTCTGACGAGAGTGCTCCTGAGAATCCTCCCGAGGGAGATGATGAAGATGGAGCACTCGATTATGTGCCCGAGGAGACCCACGGTCAAGAAATGACCTCATATTCAGCAGAGGCTGTGGGCGATCCGGATGGCTTTGGAGCAAGTAGGACCGCTGCTGGGCAGGACAATCAAACGGGTCCTTCTTCTTCTAAGGGGAAAGAGAAGGCTGGGCACTTCTCTGAGCCTGCCCCTGAGTCTGAGCCAGCAGCTTTCTCCCATGGAACCAACTCTCCCCACTCTGCTACAAACATGCCAAGTGCTACATTCCAGGGTGCTTAAGCAACTGGGAAACACTTGGACGTGAGGGCTTTGGAGACTCCGACTCATGCCGAGCCAATTCTTACTCCTCCCGGGGACAGCGGTGTTAAAATGAGGCATCCCGATTCGGATTCTGAAGATCCTACGGCTGACTTGAATTCTCGCGGGAGGCAATCTGGAAAGAGAAAAGCCTCGTTTTCTCCTGGTCCCCTACCCCCAAGATTCCCCGAGTATTTGCATATGTTGATTCATCTTTAAGTGATGAGGGGGGAGCAGAGGTTAGGAGAAAAACGGGTATGACCCCTTTGCTAGCTCTCCTCAGGTGGCCTCGACTGCCGGGCTCCCTAAAACTTGCGTGGGTGGTTTGGGCCCCTCGACCCAGACAGACGATCCTACCCCCGAGACTATGCTGAGGGCCATGGCTTCAGACCGAGCCTACATTGGGGAGGATCACTGGAGTCACCTTAGGGCTGGAACCATGTCCGATCGGCTTTGCAATTTCTTCAATAGTGCTTCCTATGTGAGTAACGCCTTGATTATATGCATAATTTTGTATTTTTCTTCTCCTTTTTTGTTACTTAACTCCTGTTTGCTGTTGATTTGCTGCAGATGGTGGCTGAGATGTCCGGGGCTTGCCAGATTGGTGAAGCCCAAGCAGAAAGAATAAGGCAGCTAGAAGCTCAATTAAAGGAGAGCGAAGATCGCCACGCTCGGGTCGAGTTAACTCGTCAGGAAGCGGCTAGGTCAAATCAGGTGCTCCTAGATCAATGCTTGGCACGCCAAATGAAGGCTGAACAAAAAGCATCTTTCGCTGCTGAGGCGGCCAAAACTTTACAAGATCAATTGTCATCCACTCAGGACGCTTTGCTCCAGGCCGAACAGAACGCTGAAGACGCCAAGTTATCTTATGAACGCCGAATCGAAGACTTGGAGCGTCAGGCTTTGACAGTCAAGTCCCTATCGAAGGAAGCTAGGCTGGAACTGGAGATACAGGGTGTCGATCGTTTCAAGAGATCTCCGGCCTATGATGCTTTGCTTCTCTGGGAGTTCCCAGGGCCAACTGGAGCCTTTCAATAAAAAAGCATGTGGATACATCTCTGGAGTCCCTTCGGATCCAGATGAAAGAGTAGCGAGCGTATTGTCGAAGTAAAGGTAAGGCGCCACATCCCATGCACCTGGAGGTTCCCACTGCCGATTCCTTCTCCACTTTTTATGCTTGTCAGAAAGCGGGAATTGATGGTGAGAACCCTGACTTAGGGCCCGTCCCCGGGACTGATTATAGTGGCTGGATGGATGATGAAGATAAGGATGTGATTGTATGGCCCACTGACGATAGCCTCTTGAGCGAATATGTGATGGAACCTGACCCGAGTATTGGCGGGAGCAGCTCTCAACCCCCAGCGCCACCTTCTTGATCTTCTGTTTATTTACTTATTTTGTAATGATCCTTGTATTCACCTTTGCCCGTATATACATGAATCTTTAACCTTATATTCCGCTGTTTCTAATTTCCTGCATGACAAACACACAAATGAGATGAACTAAATAAGTACAATTTACTTGACAGCCCGTACTCGGCTATCTTTGAGCTTATGGATCTTTTTGGAAATCCCTAGCTCTATTTTGGCCGAGTATCTTATTTAACTGGTGATTAATTTAGCCGAGTATCTCATTTAACTGGCGTCTAATTAACTCAGCTGAGTGTATTATTCAACTGGCATTTGATTTAGCCGAGTATCTCATTTAACTGGCAATTAATTTAGCCGAGTATCTCATTTAACTGGCGTCTAATTAACTCAGCCGAGTATATTGTTCAATTGGCATTTGATTTAGCCGAGTATCTCATTTAATTGGCAATTAATTTAGCCGAGTGTCTTATTCAACTGGCATTTTATCTTTTTGACCTATTTAGGTTTTACCAAAACGTTACGTCGAGGCTCACCACGACCATACGCTGAGGTCCTTACACAAGTCACCTAGGACGTCTCCCGGTTTTGTCTGTGCAAGGTTTCATCGAATCGTTGGGGTATTATGTACCGGCCAACACGGCTACGCATCTCACCAGCCTTTCTGGCGGCGCTCCGAGCAGTTTTCCAGTCATCCTGGTGCCTCGGTTTTGCCTTTTTGCCAAGAGGTGCGTTTGCACTATCTTAACTAGACGAGCGTGCTACTTCAGCTTCTTCGCCCTTCGAGCACTGCTTGCCCGCTCTCTCGCGGCTTCGTAGCGCCCTAATTTTTTTCTTACTCGGCGTTCGTTTAGCCAATTTTTAAGTGGCTACTGTCGTTCATCGGCCATGGAATATCTTTGCTCATGGGACTTATCGACTTTAATGAATAACCTCTTTATTGGGAAATGAACTTTATTAGAAAATCAAATAAATCTGAAACAGTTAATGCAAAGCTAAAACTGAGCAAAAAATAAACTGAATTAACATAATCATAGGGATGAGTTCCTTAGGGGTAGAAGATCTTGAGGTACTGCGCATTGCATGGTCGGGGTACTAGGCTCCCCCCTGGTCGGGCTATCATGTATGCCCCGTGCCCTACGACTCCCTTAACGATGTACGGCCCCTCCCATTTGTCGGCGAGGGATCCTGTTGACATGTCATTGGTGTTCGGGGACACTCTTCTTAGCACTAAATCTCTAAGCTGGAATATACGCATGCGAACATGGGAGTTATAGTACCTCGCAACGCTTTGCTGGTATGCGGCGTTTCGCACTTGTGCTGCATCCCTGACTTCTTCAAACTCATCTAAGTTTTGCTGTAGCATGTTAATATTGTGCTTGGGGCTGTATAGTTGTACCCTGGGTGATGTGAAACTTATTTCTGCTGGGATAACAGCCTCCGTCCCGAATGCTAAGGCAAAAGGAGTCTCCCCTGTGGATGACCTTACAGTAGTTCGATATGCCCATAGCACCTCTGGTAGCTTGTCCGCCCAGCTGCCTTTCTTGGCTTCCAACTTTGCTTTCAGCATGTGCTTGATCACCTTGTTCACAGCTTCGGTCTGGCCATTGGTTTGAGGATGAGCAGGTGACGCATAGTAGTTTACGATCTTATACTCTTCACACATTTCTCTAAACTTGCTGTTGTCGAATTGGGTCCCATTGTCTATTATGATGATGCTCGGGATCCCAAACCTATATATTATGTTCTTTCTGCCAAAACTGGTGGTGTTTGCCTTAGTGATGTGCACGAGAGCTTCTGCTTCCGCCCATTTAGTAAAGTAGTCCACTGCCACAATAGCATGCTTCGCACCCCCCTTTGTTCCAGTGGGCATTGGTCCTATCAGGTCGAGGCCCCACATGGCAAAGGGCCAAGGTGAAGTTAAGTTAAGTTTCTGAGCAACTCCGGGGATTGCCGAATATCATTTGCTATTCTCTGGCATGTCTCACAGCTCTCCGCGAATCGCTGTGCCTATGCAAACAAAGTCGGCCAATAGAATCCTTGCCTAAGTACCTTATGTGCCAGACTCTTACCCCTAGTATGGTTCCCGCATACTCCACTGTGAACATCCATCATGATCTTTTTGGTTTCTTCGCCGGCGATACACCTTTGAGAACCCTCTCCTGTACAATTCACCTCTCAGGATTGTGTATCGGGTTGACCTGTACTTGACGCGTTTTGCTTCCACAGCATCCTCTGGTAAAATGTTTTCCTCCAAACACTTTATGAGCTGTGTGGTCCAGTCGCCCTGAATTGGTCGGATCTCCGACACCATGATTTCCTTAGATTCTGCTGTACTCGGTTTAGTCAGGTGCGCCACAGGTATCACTTTGGACCTGATACTCATGGTGGCTGAAGCTAATTTGGACAAAACGTCTGCTTTCTTGTTTTCTTCCCGAGGGATCTGAAAGATCTTGTACATCTTGAATTTTCTGAGCAGTTTCTTTGCAATGTCCAGGTAAGCTATCATGTGCTCTTCCCTCGCCTGGTATTCATCCAATACCTGGTTAACCACAACTTGCGAATCACTGTAAATCTCCAACTCATCTGCTCCTAACGCTATATAGACCCTCAAGCCAGCCAACAAAGCTTCATATTCTGCTTGGTTGTTGGTTGTTGGTTGCTGGTTGCTTTGAAATCGAACCTCATGGCGCATTCTACAGTGTCTCCCTCCAGAGTTGTTATGACCATCCCGGCCCCGCTGCCATGGGTGTTTGATGATCCATCTACATGCAACCTCCATCGGAAACTATTCTCCTGTTTTTCTTCCATTATTTTTCTCACTTCGGCATCTGGCTCGGTGAATTCCACTATAAAATCTGACACTGCCTGCCCCTTGACTGCGGCTTTTGGGGTGTATTTGATGTCGAATTCGCTCAACTCCACCGCCCATTTAGTCAGCCTACCTGACAGTTCTGGCTTTTGCAAGATGAGCTTCAGCGGGCAATCAGTGTATACCTCTATTGCATGCGCTTGGAAATATGGCCTTAGCTTCCTGGCTGCCGTGATCAGGGCGAGCGCTATCTTTTCTGCCGGTGAATACCTTGTTTCTGCAGGCAGCAACGCCTTGCTGGTATAATACACCGGTCTCTGTATTCTGCCCTCCATTCGGATCAACACCGAGCTTGTTGCCACTTCTGTGACTGAGAGGTATAGGTACAATGTCTCTCCAACCACTGGCTTTGAGAGGATGGGTGCTCGCCCTAAGTACTCTTTCAACTTTTGGAAGGTTGCTTCACATTCTTTGTTCCACTCGAGTAATTTTCCTTTCTTTATTGCTTTAAAAAACGGGGCGCATCTATCTGTTGATTTTGCTATGAATCGGTTAAGTGATGCAAGACATCCCGTCAGCCTCTGTACGTCCTTCAGCGTTCTTAGCGAAGCCATCTCTTCTAATGCTTTGATCTTCTCAGGGTTCACTTCAATTCCCCTCTGATGCATCTGGAAACCTAGAAACCTTCCTGATGGTACCCCGAACACACATTTGCTCGGGTTAAGTTTCATCTTGTACCTCCTTAGAACCTCAAAGGTTTCTTTTAGATCTTCCGCGTGTCTTTCTACCGTGACACTCTTGGTCAGCATGTCATCTACATAGACCTCCATGTTCCTCCCAATCTGCCGAGCGAATATCCTGTTCACCAGCCTCTGGTACGTTGCCCCGACATTCTTCAATCCGAATGGCATCACCTTATAGTAATACAACCCCTAGTCTGTGGTGAATGTTGTTTTCTCTTCGTCGGCTTTATTCATTCGGATCTGATTGTACCCTGAGTAAGCATCCATGAAGCTTAACAATTCGTGCCCTGCTGTTGCGTCCACTAGTTGGTCGATCCTTGGTAGTGGGAAGCTGTCTTTCGGGCAGGCCTTGTTTAAATCTGTGAAATCCACACACATCCTCCACAGGTTGTTCTTTTTCTTGACTAGCACCATATTGGCCACCCAGTCAGGGTACTTGACTTCCCTTATCGATCTTACGGAAAGTAACTTTTTTACTTCATTTTTAATGGCTGTACTCCTTTCGGGGTTGAACAACCATCTTTTCTGCTTCATCGAGCGGAACTCTGGGTTGATGGAGAGGTAATGTGATATCACCTTCAGGTCCATCCCCAGCATATCTTCGTGGCTCCAAGCGAAAACATCATTGTAATCTCTCAGCAGCGCGACAAGCTGGGCTTTGACATGTGCATTCAAACTTTCCCCTACCTTCACTGTCCTACTCGGATCCTCTAGATCCAATGCCACTTCTTCGTTCGGCTCATCTTTCTTAGCCTTAGGTTCTTCTCTGGGATTCAACTCAAATTCTTTCGGCACTTTTGCCTGCTCTTCCGGTTCACCAATTTCTTGCTCGGCTATTACCGCGTATACTTGGTGCAGTTCCCTATCCTTATACACTGACAAATTTGCTCTTCGGGCCATTTCTTGTGACCCTTTGACCACTCCTATCCCATATTCTATCGGGAACTTTATCATGAGGGCGTAGGTTGCTGTCACTGCCTTGGTTTTATTCAAGAATGGTCGGCCCAATAAGGCGTTGTACGGCCAATTTTCAGTATCCACCACCACAAAGTCGAGTAGCACTGTTTTTTGGCAAGGAGCCTTCCTAACCTTCACGGGTAATTTTACCTTGCCAAGCGACCTTACTTCGACTCCTCCAAATCCTATAAGGGGTGTGGGAAATGGTTGTAGGTCTTTCCTATCTAGCCTTAGCTGATCATATACTTCTGCACTAAGAATATCTGCTGAGCTTCCATTGTCAATCAAAATCCGATGAACCTCTCTGTGACCAATCTGCGCGCTGATCACCAGCGCGTCATTTGGCCTAACATCCACTCCATGTGAATCGGCTTCTGTGAATATGATCGGGTCCCAGCCTTCCTTGATTCTCTTCGGGTCAGGTTCAACAGAATTGACGTCCAGGTCTCTCCGTGCTTCCACGGCCTCCCGGATTTCCTGGGTACTTTCCTTGTTACTCTTGCCAGTCGATGGTCCTCCGAAGATGGTGTTGATTGCTCCTTCATCCTCAGCTTTCTTGGGACTAGGCTTTCTTGCCCGTCCGTTCTGTCGGCTATCCTTTTGTCCATCCGCCCTGTCAGCCTTTTTTAAGACGATGTCTTTCAAATGTCCTTCCCTGATGAGGGTTTCGATGTGGTCCCTTAGCTGGAAACACTTAGACGTCTCGTGCCCATTCTCCTTGTGGAACCTACAATACTTGGTGGTGTCCCTCCGAGCATACGTTGACTGCTTAGGCAGTTCTTTAGTCATGTTCTTTTCTTCTAGGATTGCCAAAATTTCCTCTTGATCCTTTTTTAAGGGGGTATAGTTTGTATATCTGCCCTGGAACCTTTGCCGCGGCTGATCGGTTTTTGGGTCATACGCTCGGCGTCCATCCCGACCATCCCGCGCCTTATTCTTCTGCTTGTCACCTTTGGTATCGGGCGCCTTTGCTTGGTCTTTGGTTTTAGATCCTTCTAGGCGACCGCCATGTACGAAGTAACCTCCTGTGGCAACTTCTTCCTCCTCAGCCAGGGCGTAACCCCCGGCCATGTCCATCATATCGGCATAACTGGTTAGTCGGGCTCTTCGGAGGTCAAATGACAATTGGCCATTCTGAAGGTTATTGATGAACGCGGCAATTATGGCTTCGTCATTTGCACTCCCAATTTCGGACACTTCCTAACCGAACCTCCCTAAATATTTCTTCAGCGACTCGTCTTTTCCCTGTTTTAGCTGGGACAAGTGGGCCATTGACTTCTTCCTATGTACATTGCCGAGGAATTGCCTTGAGAATGCTTTACTTAGCTCGCCGAAATTGCCTATACTCGCTGCTGGTAACCTACCGAACCACCTGGAGCCTAAATCCCCGAGAGTTTGGGGGAAATTCAAACACAGCAAGGCGTCATTGTAGAGATACTGGGCCATGACACTCTTATACCTTCTGACGTGTTCCTTCAGATCAGTGTCCTTTTTGAATTGCTCTACGTGAGGCATCCTGAATCTTTCCGGGAAGGGTGTCCTCAGGACTTCATTGGTGAAAGGGCTTCCGGACTCGTCGTCTAACAATTCATTACGCCCATATCGCCTGACTAAAGCATCCATATATCGATGATTATTTTGAACTTCCCAGGTCAAACTCTGTATGAGTATGTCCCTGTCTCCTTCCGGTTCTTCCATCGCATTGAAATTCTGACTTACGATAAGCTTTTGGCCCCTTTCCTCTGGATTCAACTCTCTATGTTCTCGGTTTAGGCCATGTAGCCGAACTGTGCTCATTTGGCGCTTGCGATGATAACTCTACTCACTCTCTCCTGAGGATGATGACCGGGCTCTTCGATGAGTACGTCTCCTGGGGCGATCTCGACCCCCGGCCATCCGATCATGATCATGCCTTCTGTCAGAATCATTCTTCTCTCTATACTCCCTGCTATCCATGGCTAACCTTTCAGATAAACTTGTTGGCCTGTCTGTAGGACCTCGGCTCGCTTTTATGGGTGCATCCGGTGTTGGTACCACCACCGTGGAACGTAATCTTGTTGCCTGCTGATTTGGGGCGGAAAGATTGTGAGGTGACATCAATCCTTCCGTGGTGGAAAGGTCAACTCCCTGCCTCACTGCGTCCGACATGAGTTGCTGTAGAGAGACACGGAATCTTTGCACGATTTCTTCATTAGTTGGGGGTGAAGCGCTAGATGCCAGCCAGGGCAGTTGATTGATTTGCAGTTGCTAAGGCTGCATCCGCAGTGTTGGGAGTGGCGTCATCCTCCAACTCATTAGTGGGTAGTCCGTGACTGTACCTGGAATCGCTACCATCTCCCTCGCCGGCCATTGCTTCACAAGTGCTTCGATCCCCCTTCTTCTAGCGCCAATTGTTTACGGTGATTTTTCGTCAACACTCAATCGATGATTTGAGATCACGTTTGTGAGTGATAATAGTTTGAATCTTAATACCGTAAAAATAATGAGCAGGAGATATGTGGTAAAACTCCGATGATCGGAGAAACGTCCACAGGTTGTTGCCTACGCAACGAAGCCAAAATCCACTATATAAAAATTGATTACAAAAATATGCTCTGGTCTCTGTTATGCTAAAAAAAAAAAAGATCTCTCTCCCTTATGCGTTACAAAGGGTATTTATACATGTTGTTTATAGGATTTGGGGATGCCGCTAGGGTTTGGTGTCGTGGCACCCAAGTCTTGAGCGGTTTCCCAGTCCTAGTCGGATTCTGTTTCTTTCTTGGGCGTGATATGTTTCCTGTTTTGGCTGAGTCCGAATCTCCTTTATTCGCGGGAGACCTGTTTGTTTCCTTGTTAAACTCTGAAGGGTTGCACTGCTACGTATTGTGGAGGTGCTCACTGCTGATTCCTTCCATGTATTTAGGAAGTGAGTTTCCGCAACCATCTCTTCTTGTTGATCCCCGAGTATGCCCGAGTAGGTGATGTTGCCCGAGCTGGCTCTCTTTGTTTATGATCGGGTCGCTTTGGTTTCAGCTGAGTGGGTTACTTGGGAGATTTCCCCTTTCGAGTTGACTTTTCCTGACTCCTGCTTACGTGGCTTCTTCATGGGGGTGACGTGTCCTTTATGACGATTTTTACCTATAACATGTACGAATGCCTGCAATTACAAACAAAGAGCCCATAAGAGACGCTAAAACGCACGAAAACGAGACAACGGATAAGGAAATGATAGCCGAAATATACAACCACGATCAGTTTGCTAGCTTCCTGTCCAAGCATTTAACATTTTTTTTTTTTTTTTTAATTTGTTTAAAGTAAACAACTTACACACAACTAAGAAAGAACATTAAGAAGATTCCTATAGCAGATGTCCTGCTACAACTGAATCTTTTTAGAAGAAACAGCCACTGAAGTTAGATTATGTGCAAATGAATTCTCATTTCTAGGAATAACTTGACATTTGAAAGCCTAAACATCAGCAAATAAGGCATTCACATCGTCGATCAGAAAACCAGCAACACCATTGGTAGGCTCACAGTTATTCATAACAACCACCACATTGAATGCATCAGCCTCAGCCCAACAACCATTTAATACCATGCTGTTTTGATAATACGAGCCCCTCACGAAGGGCTAACAATTCCCCTATTTCCATCGAAAAAGACCCTCTAAGAGGCTTAGATAATGCCACCAGAACTTGCCCCTTATCATCCTTTATAGTAGCCCATAAACTAATAAAATCTTGCTCTTTTTTCATAGAAACATCGTTGTTTAATTTAACACTACCTGGTGGAGAAGGAAACCAGCTTTCTCTTTGAGAGGACCCCTCAAACTCTGGTACGTGTTTTTGAATTCTTTAAGCAAACTCACCACCCAAATTAGAAGAGAATTTATATCATATATAATTTTTAGGGAAATTTGTCTCAAATATTTTAGGGAAAATAGTCTAAAATAACCTAATCAAATTAAGTATTCAATTTTGTTTTTAGCCTCATCTATTGTTTTTCATGTTTGTGACCCTTCATTATAATTTCATTTCACTATATAACCATTGAATTACAATACTATCATTTTATCATCTTCCTCCTTTTACTATCACTTATCTCTCTATCACTTATCTTCTTTATCACTTATCTCTCAAACCTATTCTTATTTCCAACAATTATTTGTTAAATTCACTTTTTTTTTGTCATGAAATTGATGTTATTTTAAAGGGAAATCACAAAGCCACGAAGATTTGGGAAGAGTGTTTTGAAATTTCGAGTTTGTGCTTCAATCTCTCTGAAAAACTTCAAAGTTTGTAAATCTTTAATTTCAGTAGTATTTTTGTGTTTGTTATATGATATTCCTGATGGTTCTTTGTTATTTTGAAGAAATGTTGAAGGTTTTTTTTTTTTTTTTTGAAAATGGAAGAAAAATCGATTTTGGACGAAAAAATTCGAACACACAATATTTCATATTCAACGTCAAATTAATGGGGTATTTCCTGATTTTGTGAAATCATGTCATGTTTCATGTAAACATGAAACATTCCCATGAAACATATGGAAACATATGCTTCATGTTTAAGATGTTTTATGTTAAACATGAAACATAGATTCATGTGAAACTTCTGGAAATCTTGGATTTCAGTCTCTTTCTCTCTCCCTCTCTTTCTTTTCTTCTTTGTTAGGATCTCTTCAACTCCAACTACGTCGTTGGCATTTTGGTTGCTGGTAACCTCTTCCTCCGATGTAACTTCTCTCTCTCTCTCTCTCTCCGATGTAGATTTATATATATATATATATATATATATATATATATATATATATATAACATGGGTAGTTTAGCCTTTGTAACCTCAATATGGTTAAAAACATGAAAAACATTACATATTGATTAAAAACGATTTCTAATACTTTGATTAGGTTACTTTTGCAAATGCCCCTAATTTTTAAGAGTAATACTAAATATCCTAACTCAATTACAGCACTAATGATGTGTCAATTGGTAAGTGAATAAACATTAATGATGAATTATCTCACTTGACACATGTAATGTGAATACAATTATTGGTTGAGATGGGATTTGAGCTGGCAGGATGTCTAGCATTACTATAATTTTTTTAATTTTTTGTTAAGGGAAAGAACTTTATTAAACAAGCAAGAAAACATAACTTAATCTGGATAATCATCTAGCACTAACCGCTCCACAGACAGGGGGTTAGACTCCATCCAAAACCGATCCTTTGATAGTCATAGATCCATCTTGGAAAGATAGTGGACAACACAATTTTCCTTTCTAGGGACATAACCAACCAACCCAACCACCAAACAATTAAGATGAGAAACACTATCATCTATAACTAACCCGATATCAGAAAACTTCGAGCTATTTGAGTTCATCAAATTTACTACCTCTAACGCATTAGACTTAATAACAACTGGGACCAAACTTGTATCAATAGCCAACTGAATCCCTCTAAGAATCGCCATTGCTTTTGCCATTTGAGGAGAGAAACTAGCCTCCAAGCGTTGCGCACTAGAAGTCATCACCCAACCATGGTGGTCCCTGATAACCAGCCTTACACCAACCCATTAATTCTCCACATCCAGAGTTGCGTCTGAATTTATTTTGTAAATTCCCTTGACAGGAGGGTGCCAACGAATCACATCACAAACAAATGGACGAGGAACCCCTTTCACCCCACTTGGATGTTAAATACTCAGACAAAAAACTCCTGCTCCAAAGCACCACACCCGTCCCACTACTACACCCCACCCCATGCACAATTTGATTTCTCAAAAGCCAGTTACGCCAAAGAATAATACAAAAAACGGCACATTCTTCACTACGCAAGCTATGGATACAGGAAAAGAAAAAATCTTTGAAACTCACCTTACCCTCACAGCTCAAACCATTCAGCACAACAAAATCATTTCGCACAGTCATCATCCCCGAACAACCCACAAAGCATGCACTGTTGTCTCAAAACAACAATGACAAATTGGGCAGTTCCCACCTACTTTGATTTTCCATCTAGCTAGATTCTCTGCAGTAGGTATCCAGTTTAAGATTCTAGCATTACTATAATTATAATTTCAAATTATATTATTGAAGCCAATCTATTGATTACGCAAGCTATGGATATAGGAAAAGAAAAAATCTTTGAAACTCACCTTACCCTTACAGCTCAAACCATTCAACACAACAAAATCATTTCGCATAGTCATCATCCCCGAACAACCCACAAAGCATGCACTGTTGTCTCAAAACAACGATGACAAATTGGGCAGTTCCCACCTACTTTGATTTTCCATCTAGCTAGATTCTCTGCAGTAGGTATCCAGTTTAAGATTCTAGCATTACTATAATTATAATTTCAAATTATAATATTGAAGCTAATCTATTGATTTCTTTAGCAAGGGTTAGATAAATTAACCTGTGGATTGATTTTGGTTTAATTATCTAATAATTCTTTTGCATTTGCTTTTCAATAACTAGATTTTGAATGAAATTTGTATATCCTTTCTATTATTTGTGGCAAAATTATCAAGAACTTAATTTTTTTTAGATAGAACGAATTTTTCTATTCTTTTATCTTCTTAAGTTTTTCATATCCAGACTCTAAATTTTCCACCCGACATGTTTATATATTGAAATCAATAGCAAACACTCAAATAACTAAACAAAAACAAAATCAAATTAAAAATGGAAAAACTAATTTAGAAAATTTTAGTAGAATCTGAACAAAAAAAGGATTCTTCAAACCATGTTGCCTTAAAAGAACTTAGATTACCAATATACAACTTTCAGTACATCACCTCTTAGTAGAGATAGTTGTGCACTTCTAAATTGGTGGCGAGGGGTTCGAGTCCCACCATGTGCATTTTACAAGCATGTGTGAGGAGTTTTCTCCCGGTTTGTGGGAGTGGTTATCCGGATTGCACATATATTCAAGGCTGGCCTAAGAAAATGAGGCTCTCGATATTCTATGTATATTTACTTGATTATTTTTTTCTATAGTAAATACTTGTAAAATCAATATAATAACTCAAACTCAAGATTATAACACAACAAAATAGCAAATAAAAAGTTACTAAAATAACAATTTTATAATTATATTAAAGAATATATCATTTAAACCTTACTCGTCTCATATTTTTAGTAGCAAAAATACTAATTAAGCTTAAATAAGAAGAAGAAAAAAAGGGTTTTCGAAAAAAAGAGAAGAAATGTATTGATTTAAATACCTTTGAAACAACGACTTCTGAATTTTCGTATCAAGAGGAGTTTTGAGAAACCCTAATTTGATTTTAAATTTTTATTCTATGTGTTGCTAAGAGACCACTGTAGTTTTTTTTTGTTTTTTTTTGTTTTTTGTTTTTTAAGAGATATAAAAGAGGATTATTGAATCCCAAGACCACCCTTGATCCAATGTTGTTGTTGTAAGAATGATAAATGAGTTTCCATTGGTGGGCCTTGAAAAAAAAATAAAAATCATGTGTATGGTGGCCTATTTTTTTAAAAGTCGTTTATGGACCTATTTTGTTTAAAAATCTTATGGACCATATTTTGAAATCGACTATATATATTTTTAACTACAAGTTGGGAGCCTTAGGTGGTTGTCTCACTGAGCTCCCCCTATGGTCGAGCCTACATGTATTGTCTGATATTGGCTAACCCTGACAGTCCTATTGTAATACTTTTAAAATATATATATATATACCTTTCAAGGAAGTGAGTGAGTGAATTTAAAGTGAGTTAGGTCATATGTGAAAACATATAAAATTAGGGGGTAAAAAACTTAGTAGAAAAAAAAAATACAAGAATAAGATGGCAGACAATAACATTAAATTATAACGTTTATTATCCTATTTTGGAGTTATGAAATTAATCATTTTTTTAAGTATAACATAAATTCAGGGTTTTTTTGGAGAGGGGAAGAACTCGAACCCACAACCTCGTAGTATAGGTTCAAAGCATCTCCAACAGTCTTCCTTGGAGACTCCCTTATTTAAGGGTGTATGTTATTGAAGGGACCATTAAGGGAGTATGTGCTCCAACAATACTCCTTTAAATGACCCCTTTAATAATTTTTTTTATTATTTAAATGTTAGATATTGTGTTTAATAAATATTAGATATTGTTTGTCAATTATGATAGGCAGAGCTCACTTTAAAATAATCTTAAATAGGTGAAACCCACTTTAAAGGGGTTGAAAACATCTCTTAATTAAGGGAGTAAACTCCACTATAACACAATTAAGGGAGCCATTTAGGGAGTTGTTGGAGCTGTAAAAATACACATACTCTCTTAATTAAGCTAAGGGATATCTTTAAGGGAGGCTATTGGAGATGCTCTGAGGGGTATACCACCAGACCAACCTAATTTCGTCAAGTTAGGAAATTAATCATTAAATTAGTATTATTATTATTATTACTTTGATATTAAATATATTTTTAAAAGGTTATATATATATATATATATATAGTTTTTTTTACTGGGAATTTTCAAAACTAACCATTTGATCTTATGAAATATTGTTTTTAACTATATTTTTTTTCAATTATTGTTTTTAGTATTGTTAGGGGTACAAAGTCCAAAGTACCCCTATATTTAAAAAGTGATATATGGTTCACTTAAAGTGAAACATCTTAAATTTGTTTCACATTCAAAACCGATGTTTCACTTTAGAAAGTGAAATAAACATCTGTTTCACTTTTGAAAGAAATACATGTTTCACTTTAAGTGAAACATCTGGAGAATGTTTCACTTGAAATGACACAACTTCTGATGTTTTACTTATAGTGAAACATCAAAGTATGTAACTTTCTAACACATAATGTGTTATGTGTGTCTCAAATTGGAAAGTGAAACACACTCTATGTTTCACTTTCCAACATGTGACACTGCGTATTCACAAAAAAAAAAGCATGAAAAACTCGATTTTAACCATTTTCTCCATCCAAATTTGTTTTTTTTTTTTAATTGGAAGTTAACCCAACAACATAAACATGAAATAAAGTAAAAATTCAATTAAAAACACAAAATTTACATATTTTGAACTAGATCGGAAAGATTTCAAGCATAAATTCAACTATATCCCATTCCGTCTTTTTTGTCGATTTCTAGCAAAGATTTTCACCGATATCTCAATACGAAAACATTGTTTGATAACGATTCGATCAAAATGAGGATTTTATGTAGTAGGTTTTGATTGTAGAGAGAGAATGGAGAGGTAGGATAGGTTGAAGAAAAGGTAAAGAAGGGTAATAATGTAATTGAATAATTATTTGGTGAAAAGAAATTAATATGAATGATTAAAAACAATAATTTTTTGGGAAAAAGTATAATTAAAACAAAAATCAATAGTTTAAATGGATCACTTTTGGCTATTTCCAATTTTTTTTTTCTGGAACCAAGAAACAATTAAATTGTAAAAATTAATAATTTGGTTAATTGAGTATATTCTAACATTGAAATGACAAATACAATCACTTTTTTTTTTTTTCTTGAAAGGAATAAAAAAAAAATCACTACAAATTATAATCAAATAGCATTTCTCTTAGAACCATAAATGAATCATTCGAACATATTAGGAGATACAATTTTGAGATGACATTCTAATATACCGGATCACTTCAACTTTTTATTTGAACATTTCTTAATTTCATGATACTATATGTCGTCAAGAATGTGATTAACATATGAGATTTGACTAATATTCTTGAAATTAGTCAAGACATGATACTTTTTTTTTTTTTTTTTCTTTTTCGAGAAAGATTAGAAAAGAATATATGTATCAACATGCACTTAATCAAATCTATAAATAACAATTCTCATTCTCTTTATGCTACATTATATATGATGCAAAGTTTATGAATGATAAAAAGGATTGATCTCTTGAATTTTTTTTTATTTCATTCCCTTTTTTTGAATTTTTTTTGTTTGAATAATTAACAACATACAAGTTTGTTCGCAAGCATAGTTTCTTGGTCCTTATAGAGAAATGAGCCAAATTAGGTCAAGAAAATGACCTAAAATTTGAGCACTTAAAAAACTAAAAATGTTTGGTTAGCTATTGAAAGAGCAAGACAGCACAATCACCATCCATGTATTTTCTATTATTATTATTATTTATTATAAAAAAAAACACAACTCAATTGGATTATTGCATGGAATATTATAAACAAACACAATTCAATTGGATTACTGCATCCATGATGCAAGATGAATAAATAATACGAAACAACCCCATCTCCATGAATTTTTTTTTCTTTCAATCTAAATTTATATCTTAAAAATAGTTTAATTAATTTAATACAATTTGTGTTTGTCAAAGTAAATTAAGATGATATAAGATTTATATGTACTCTATTTTTCTTAACCTGCAAGCAATAATTACAAGTAATCTTTGGTTATGCTTGAAACCATATTGGATGTAATCTGTGTATTATGTTGCTTTTTTGCTTCAAAAAACATATAACAAGAGAAGTCTGGATTCATCTTCTAAACAACCAATTAGGATCAGCCTTCTTCTTCTCTTTCAATTCCATTTCAATTTTATCTGATATCTCTTCAGATAGAAGCTGTTGCAATATGAAAGAAAGTGGAGAGTATAGATCATTGAAATGACTTTTAACAAAAGTCTGGATCCATATATGTAGACGATTCATCTTCAGATGAACCAATTAGTACCATCCTCCTTCTTCTCTTTCAATTCCATTTCAATTTGATCTTGCATCTCTTCCACTAGACGCTTTAAAAATACCCAAATTGAAACCAAAACGAACAAATGAAACTAACCTGCAGTTTAAGTAACCCTCCTGGAGGTACCACTTCTGAAAATGATGTTGACTCCTTGGGAAAACCATTGGGGAAACCTAAATCAAACAAAAATAAGTTTGTGATTGTACCACACAATTGACATTAAAATGATTGTCAAGTTTGTTTACCATTACTTAGTCCAACTGCCACGGGAAATTCATAAATGTCGTCGTCGTCGTCCATTTGTAATGCTCGCAATTTGATGCATTCTTGATGATTGTGAAAGAACCTTTCCTCAGCAATGGCATCGAGATTGAGATCTTCCTCTGCCACAACGCTCGCTTTCGAACTCTGATCCTTCTTTGGTGCCTCGTGCAGTTGTTGCTTCCTCGGATTCGAGATGTCAGAATGCGCTTTCCTGCCACTGTTTTTCAGAAGCTTTCTTCTTCCTCCTTCCATCAAATGTGAGTTTAGATTTCCTCGGTGCTCTACCTGTATGAGATTATTAAAGTAAGACTACAAAAGGATTGAAAATCAACGTAAAATAAAAAATTAAACAGAAAGAGTAGGTGGAGTACCTTTGAAGCTAACAACTTGCGGTGCCATTGAGAAAATGTCTATAAGAAAATTTCAAATCAATGTTCTGCAATGGCAGAAACTGATATGAGAAAATAAGAATAAAAATGTGTCAAAAAAAAAACTATGATTCAGCAGAAAATCAAACATCTTAACTTAATTTATTTCCCAATATTTCAATTGCTTAAAAGGATATGCTAACACCTAACAGGTTCTGTGATAGTGATGATACCCACCAAATATCCATTATTTTTGTTACTAATACGAAAACATGCAATTATAATCCTAATACGAAAACATTCTTTTGTTCTTGAGACGAAAAGAACAAAAATTTCAAAATACAATTGTAACCCTAATACCTTAGCAATCTGATACGTAAGTTTTCAAATAACAATCAATATTCTTGATCTGCCACAGAGGAAAAAAATAGTCAAGATTGAAAAAACTCTCTCTCTCTCTCAATCCCATGCATTCACTTCTTCTTTTGTTGAATTGGATTACAATTAAGTAATATAAGGCAACATAATCAAGACACAAAAATCACTTTTATACCGATCCCTAAACCAAAAAAATATAAACAACCCCAAAAAGTAAAACCCATCCTACCTTTCCCCTTATCCGCTGTTTGTTTTCCCAGAAAACGAAAGAAAAATAAAAATCGGAAAATTAACTTCGACCAGGTTGTTACCTGATCTCACTTATTAATTAAGAGTGAAAAGATACCAATTTTTTTTTTAAGCGAAAAGATAAGATAGTAATTAGGGTTAAGAAGTATATGAAGGATTAAGAAAACGAAAGAAAGTAAAAACTGAGAAAAAGTGACAGGAGATAGGCGGCTAGGTGTAGAGATAAGTAGGGTTAAAAAATAAATAAATAAAATAAAATAAAAGGGTAAGGAGTAAAAAGTGAAAATAAAAATAAAAAATTAGTTAGGACTTGAGATACATGGGCTAGGAGTACCGGAGTAGAGATAAAGTAGGGTTAGTGAAAAAGAAAAAATAGAGAATGGGTAAAAATTACAGTAAATGGTGTGAAGCGGTAATTGTATTTATTATTAATATGAAAAAAAAAAAAAAACCACTTTCCACGTCAATTTGGTTGAAATTTAGGTTAAATTTTTGAGTTGTCTAGCATTAATGAAATATATATATATATATGACCATTCTACCGTGTAAACATTGCACGATACAACGATATGTGATCACAAATATATATAAGGTTATCGTATATGAATTGTATGTGATCACATAAATAAGTTATTGTGATCGCATGATGTGATCGTACAAAAAAAAAACATGATTACGGTCAATTTTTTTTAGGTTGCACCATGTAACGTTACACAAAAGGTATATATATATATATCAGTCTTTCTATTGTTAATTCGTCCTGACAATAAATATATTAGGACGAAGAATGTGGATCATAGATTATGGAGAAATTTTGACAAATGCATATACTTTGAGTCAAAGTATGTAAATTTAGTGGTCCACATTCTTCATCCAGATATATTTATTGTCAGGACGAACTGACAATAGAAAATCTGTATATATATATGGGACAATCTATAGAACACCGGATATATATATATGTCATGTTGTAGAGAGTACAGACCATTCAAAACTATATATATATATATATATATATATATATATATAAAGTGTACAACATTTAAATTTATCATGATGTTATTATGGTTCAATTTAATTTTTTATCTTAACGTATGAGGAAAAAAAATTGAAATTTTCTGCATTAACAATAATGTTTGTGCATAATAGGGTGATTCCTAACTATATTGTATCGTATTACCGAGGGCTAGGTATTTGTGGAAAAATATTAAAATATTGTACATGTGATTGGAAAATGTTTAGTATTTCCGAGAGATAGTTACATGTGGTTTGAAATAGTATTGGCGTCCAAATTTGGCACCATTTTCACAATATTTTTGACAAATTTTGACATTATTTTTTAGGGCATTTTTGACATCGTTAATGATATGCTATATTTTTGTTCTTTTTTGACGGCCTGCTTTTTACGTAATTACGTTCATAAAAACAACCATTATTGACTAAATTTTGGCTCCGTCAGAAATGTTTGGGCGGAAAAGACCATATTTCTTGTACTGAATTCTCATCCCTTTCCTTAATATCTTTCTCCAATTGCTTTTGTATAGGCCTAATAGGGAACGAATCCTGGAGCTATATCTTTCTCCCATTTCAGGTTTGAATCCTCTTTGTCACTCAGATATCAAGAACCAACCTGTATTTTATGCCAAAACGAGTTTATGCACGGTGAGTCCATAACATCACTAGATCCATGAGGTCACGGTTATCATATTGAAAAAAAAAAAAAAATACCAAACTCATTGCAGTCAAAGTGTTTGATTTTGGAGAGCTCAAACAAGAGAATTGAAGCTTTCGAGTATGCAGCAATTCAATTGAAAATTAAATATACCAAAAAATTTGTGCTTATTGTCCCACTGGATGAAATTCCACATATTTCATGATTTCGGTTGCCTTGATGTATAATGATGTTTTTGTTCGTGTCCAGTAACATGAGCCACAATATAAATAATGTTTGTCTGATGAATCATATTGGCAATTAATAACAATTATGGTGGACAGCATTTGAAACCATTTTACTAATTAACAGAGTTTTTCTCAAGTATTTTTTTTTAAAAATAACTATTTAAATTTTACATTTTTTTTTTCTATATTAGTAGTTGATTTTGTTTTTCAATTTTCAAGGTACCAAATACCCCACAACTAATTTGTTTTTCCCATGATTTGAAAATGAGAGAGACAATGAATGGGTAGCTTAATTCTCGTAACATTGAGATACAGACAATGACAAGAGTTATGATTGCCAAAATTGAAAAGTATTGGAGTGATATTCCTAGTGTGATGGTTGTGGCTGCAGTTTGGGATCCTATGCATAAGATGTTGCATGTTGATTTTCATTTTAGTAAAATTTATGGCTATAGTGCATTCTTTGGCGAGAAAAAGTGCATGAACTTTTAAAGGAATTGATTAAAGAATATGAATTAGAGATCTCAATAGAATCCAGTTTAGTTGAACAATTAAATGATAATTGATGAACAATTTTCAATTGTGGCAAATACAAGTATTGTATCCATGGGGATTTGTAAAATCAATTAACTAAATAAACTAAAAGTTAAACTAAGAAATAAAGGGAGAATTGCCGGAAATTATAAAGAAAACAGCTAAATTAATCTACGTATATTGCAAAATTTAATGGATTGAATCAAGAGATGAAGATACTAGGTCACCGATTTCAGCATAACAATCCTACTCCTCATCAATGATTGATTTTATTAACAAGGTTCAACTCAAATTCTAGGGTCAATTATTCTCTTAATTATGATTATCGTTCAGGGCACGGGTTGAAGCACGTATTCTGAATTATCACTCATCTACGGTCATAGAGGGGGGTGTATTGGTTCATGATTTTATTAGACAATTTAGACTTTCAAGATTTTTTAAAAGTTTTGAGGTATTGGATCCAGACTTTTAAGATTTTTTAAAAGTCTTAAGGTATTGGATCCAGACTTTTAAGATTTTTAAAAAATCTTGAGGTATTGGATCCAGACTTTTAAGATTTTTTAAAAGTCTAGTGGTATTGGATCGGGATCAAGATTTGTAGAATTTCATGACAAAATGGATTATTCAGACTTTTCTAGTGATTTGTATAAATAACTTCACCCTAAA
This sequence comes from Acer yangbiense, assembly GCA_008009225.1. Lineage (NCBI taxonomy): Eukaryota > Viridiplantae > Streptophyta > Magnoliopsida > Sapindales > Sapindaceae > Acer > Acer yangbiense. The sequence goes on along the minus strand of CM017773.1, from coordinate 18,022,996 downwards.
ATTGTAATGCCTTCTCCCGCAATACTATCCAGACTTTTTTTTTTTTTTTTTCACTCTCTCAACATCAACTTCATCTTCCAAAATCTTCGCCGTCTCCGCCCTCGTCATCAGCTTCTCAAATCTTCGCCATCTTCCCAAAGCTTCTCTCAACATCAGCTTCTCTTTCCAGACTTTGTGGAACTTATCAATTTATGAATTGTGCTACTTTTTTTTTGTTTTGTCTTGTTTATTTGTTCTTGAAAGCTTTGATGCCTCTGAACTTTAGATCGAAGATGCAAAATCTGGATTTTGTTGGATGATATAAGATTTGTGGATTTTGTTGGATGATTTGAGAGAGTTTCAAATATTTCAATGAACTTGTTCTGGGTTTGTTGGTGTTTGATATATATATATATATATATATATATATATATATATATATATATATGTGTGTGTGTGTGTGTTTAATTAATATATATATACAGGAATCAACAAGAACAAGAAAGTATTGTGTATAGAGATATGGGGTTTTGATTATATGCTTTGTTCTTGTTAAATGAAGTCGCTTTATAGCAGTTTCTTTCCTTTTCTTCAATATTTTTTGGGTACCATACATAAATTTATGATTCTCTAATTTGCGTTGATGGAGTTTGTGACTGGCCTTTGAAGTTGTGTCTTTTATTGTGTATTTGATATATTTCTGTTTATAGTAGTAATCTACTTTCATGCACTTCTTGTTTGGTAATTACTGAAATTCTCTTGTATCCTTTATATACTGAGATTCAATGTGAATTGTGTAGATATATTCGTGTAAATCTAGGGCTTAATTTTGAAGAACTTGGCAAGGAAATCAGAATTTATATTAGGGGGGTGTATTGAAATAAAGTCCAAAAAGTCTTAGAATAAAGTCTAGATAATCCTAATAGTCTATGAATAAAGTCCAAAGACTCTTTCAGAATCCTAAAAGTCTAATCCATATAATCCTAAAAGTCTTTAAAATCCATAAAATCTTTGCACTAAAAAATTATCCATTAAAATCCCAATCCAATACACCCCCTAAGCAACAATTAAAAAAAAACCATTATACAGGAAGAATTAAAAAAACCAAAGCCTATCTTATCACAGGCATGCATCAATAGAACTTTATTCATTCAAGAGAGCTCATAATCAAGGTTAAGCATGGTATATACTCTAACCCTAATTCTCATACAATCCCTAAAATCTATATCAATAATGATCATCCAATAACATAAATAAGAAAAATCAAAATTAATCACAATGAATGAAACTAGACTTGAATTGATGAAAAGATAAATCAATCACAACAAAGAGTATTCATGTTAGGTTACATCGGATTCCTAACAAGGAAATTAGTTACTCATTACAAAGAAAGAAAACAAAGAAAATGATAGAAGAACCCTTGAAGTATTCGTATGGTGTTCGTTTCTTCACGGAAATTCTTCACTACTTCGTGTTGATGTGAGTCTCATCTTGGTCAAGAAGAAACTCTCTTCTATTTCTCTCTCTAAGATGTAGTTTCTTCTATTTCTCTCTCTAAGATGTATATGGGTGTGTAAAAGGGACTCCTCTGATTTGGGTTAAAAAGAGGCTTTTTATAGCCTTTCTTGGCGACCAAGTCGCGCCTATCGCTAGTTCTCATCAGATTCTGAGACCAAATCCATGACCTGTGGTCGCGGCCCTCAGCTCGGGAAAGTTACTGGACCAAATCTGCGACATGTGATCATGGCTTCAGCTCGCGAAACATTTTCTAATCCGACCATCAAGTTCTAAAACATGTGTAACTTCCTCTAGGAAATCTGGAATCACAAACTGTAAAATTTGCCGGAACTTACTTCCAAATATGTGTGGTTCGCAACTCAGTTCAAACTTAGGAATTTTCACTACAAAAAAGTGTCTATTAGCGACCAACTATTTTCGAAGACTCTAGTTGCCGTCAGTGATTCAGCCTTTTTTGACGGGTATATCATCAGTGTCGAAAATGATGAAAAAAATAGTACTACATTTCCGTCGGTCCAATGGCTGTCGAAAATAGTAGAATAAGGAAAATGACCCACATTTGCAACGACACTATTTGTACCGTCGAAAATGACCCAAATTTTTGACGACACTATTTATGTCGTTGAAAATGACCCTATATTTCTGACGACGCAAATAGTATAGTCGAAAATGATGAAAGAAGTAATACCTTATTTTCGACGGTCTAATGGTCATCAGAAATAGTCAAATAATCTTGTACTATTTTGTACATTATTTGTTACGGTATTGTCATGAAAAAAATAATTAGTTAACTATTATAATATTAATCGATAAATTATAATTGACTATATATATCTATGTGTTAATTTATACAAAAAAGAAAAAAGAAAAAAAAGAATTGTACGTCAATATTTTAAATGCATCACTATATTTACTTTTTTTTTGTCACTATATTTTTAGCGAAATTACTCTATGAATTTTTTCATCGAGTATTTTGGTTCAATTTTGAAATATCATAATTAATTAAAAAAATTTATAATGAAAATTAAAAATAAATGGTTACAATATTAATAAAAATATGAATTTTTTTATAAAGAAATGAACAATAGAGAGAATAATAAAAAATAAAAAATAAAAACTAATTTTTAGTTAATTTTTTTTGAAAGATTTTTCAGTTTTAAATTAACTTAACATTTAATGTTAATTTTTTTAAAAGAAAAAAAAAAAAAAAAACTGCAATCTGAAAATCATTGTTTGAAAAAGAATGTACTATTTTAAATATTAAAAAAAATCATATATTGTATCAATTTTTTTTTTTTTTGGAGGGTGTATTCAATTAGGATTTTAAAAGACTTTTAATGACTTTTATGAAATTAAAAAGTTTATGTGTATTCAATATAGACTTTTAACGACTCTATAAAAGTCATGAGGTATTCAATACAGACTTTTAAAAAGTCTTTAAAAGTCATGTGGTATTCAATCAAGACTTTTTAACAGTTTATGAAAGTTAAGAGGTATTCAAAATCTCAATGATTTTTAATGACTTTAAAATATCAATGACTTTTAATGATTTTTAGTTATAACAAATCTCACAATTTGTCTTCCATTCTTACCAAAGACTTTGAATGACTTTTTAAAAAAAAAATAGAAAGAATTTCACTTTAAAAGAAAAATATAAAACTCTTTAAAAAACATCAACCACCAAATATATATTCTGGTTTCAAATAAAAGCACACTCATTCTTAATAAATTTCATAAATAAAATAAAACGAATAACTTTAAAAATGAATAAACATTATAAAAAAAAACATACAAACATTGACGATCTATAACAAAATATATATATATATATAAAACAACTCTTCATCAGCTATGCAATTAAGGACGAGAGATTTCATATTTTTTCACCTATATTTTTAAAGCAACTAAACAACACCGAAACAAATCAAATGAACTTCATTTATGTAAAATAAAAATAATAAAAAATAAAAACCACTACTTAACCATACCAATATGCCATAATCAATATCGCGTATGAGCGTGACTCCATGTAATTATGATCAATATCAAACTACCTACTTTTAGGCATGGGTCTTATTCAACAACTAGGTTCGGTTTTTATATTTTATCTTTAGTAACTTGAATGAACTTTTAGTTGATTTTTTATACTCATTGTCATATTTTCGTAGAGACATGTAAAGGTTAATATTATTGTCGATTTGCTACATTTATTCTAAAAAAAATTTATAATATTTTGACTAATTATAAAAAAACAAATAAAATTGTGACTAATTATTATTAAAAAAAAAGCATAATGTCTTTATAATGCAAAATATAATTAAAAATAAATAAAAAATTAAATCATATATATAGACATGAATGCTTTTGTCAAGTTTAATTAACGATAGTTTTTTTTATTCATTTGAAAAATTATTTTTATTGACATGGTATATATATATAATTTTGCTAAAACAAATTATACATTATATTTAGAAGTCAATGAAAGTCTATAAATGTCTATAAAAGTCTTTTAAAATGAAAGTCTACGAAAGTCTATGAAAGTTTTTCATAATCTTGTAAAGCCTATAAAAGTCCATAAAAGTCCATAAAATATACAAAAGTCATCCACTTAAAAAAAAGTTATTAAAAGTCTTTCGAAATCCTAATTGAATACACCTCCCTAAAGTTGAAGAAATCTGGATTTCCAGACCTCTTGAAACAGTTTTTTTTTTTTTTTTAATTTTTTTTTTTTTTACTTTAACTTTTGAAGAGATTGAGACAGTTTTCAAGATCTCTTCAAAAAAAATGAAAAAAAAAAAAAAAAAAAAAGTTGAAATAGTTTGAAGAGTTTTTTCCTTTCTTTTTAAATATATATATATATATATATATATTTTTCCTGAAGATATTCTCTCTTCCTTGGTGTGTATTCTCCATTCCGCACATCTTTTTTTTTTTTTCTTCTTGTAAACATTTTTTAAAATAAAATAAAATAAATCGATTTCATGCACAACAAATCTCTGATTGTATACAATTGTTAAATGACTATGATAATAGATAAATATTTTTTATAAAAAAAATAGATCATAAACATTATTATTAGTTAAACTTCATAGTGTTATTTATTTTTTATTTTTTATTTGCTCAGCTAAATAAGCAATCTTACCACTGAACCACATTGGTCGATGGTCTCCGTAGGGTTATTGTGAAAATATTTTATTGGCTGTCATGACCGTATATTATTTTTTGTCATTACATTACCATTATTTTTTATTATTTTTGTTGTAGTTGTTGTTTTTGTTAATAATATTATTAATAAATATTATTTTGTCACCAAAAAAAAAATTATGAAATTTTTTTTGAATTAAACCTTGTAGAATGTTTGATTATATGGTTACATTTAGTTAAAAACGGTTTTGAAAATTAATTGTATTAGACATGCGTTTTTCCATTTCAAAGTATTATTACCAAACACTTTTTTTATGTTTTCAATCTCAAAATACTGTTTTCAATTATAGCTACCAGATGCGTTTTCGGATTCTAAAAATATTAAAATCATTTTCTCGTTTTCAAATGGAAACGAAAAATAGAAAACGAAAATATAAAACTTTACCAAAAAACCCTACATTTTCACTTAATTCTAAACAATAGGATAGCATTTAAAATATTTCTTTCTAAAATTATTCTCCCAAAGATAACATATATCCAATATGATCCTAATTTTATATATATCATACAAATGTCTTTTTAACTTGATTTGTAAAATTTGTTTTATTTAGTTGTTTGTATCATTTCAAATGAAAATACATGACAAATAATAGTTAAAAGGGTATAAATGTCAAGTCAATAATTTAAATTTTAAGAAACAAACAAGTTGATACTATATTAGATGTGGGAAAAATGAAAAACAAACATGTACATTAGGACTGTTTAAGAGTGGTGCGGATCCAAACAAACATGTACATTAGTATCCGGATAAAAAAAAAAATGACACCAAAATCATTCAAGAGTGGTGCGGATCCACAATAAGAAAGATCAACGGAAAATTGTCTCTTTTCACATACGGCATAATATTCAATTTTTTGCCTTTTATTACATAAATAACCCCTGATGTTAGACAATCCTTGTCAAACTTAATTAACAGTTGCCTAGATTGTTGAAGGGTAAAATAGTCATTTAAATATCAATTTATTTAAAACAAAATATAAAAATATAATAATTTATATTAAATATATAATATAAACTAGAACAAAAAGGGGACCACCGGCGGCACTATTGTCTCTTTTCATTCTTCAGTTTCTACAATTTTCAACCCACCATATTCACAATTTATTAATTTTCCCATAGCTGCAATTACACAATTCACAACCTTTCAATTTCATATGAAAGCTTTAACAACTCTTCGAACAATCACAACCTTCCCACTAAACATCATCTTAATCATGTATTCTTTAACCGATTTTACTTGGCACACCCTCAAGAAAATGACAATGAAAACGAAAACTACTACAAAATTGACGATTAAGTTTCAATAGTTCACACACAACTGTCGGACCTTGATGACGAGATGCGAGAGTCGAATTCGACTTGAATGAGAAATACAGTGAGAGACTTCACAGAGAATAGCTTGCGAAGATGGTGCTTTGCGTTGCTTTGGAGGATGAAAAAGAGGTCAAGAAAAGGACCAAAACTCGCTCTCTATCGGGGATTAGGATCGGTTGCCTTTTTTTTTTTTAATTTTTATTTATTTATCACAGTTGCCTTTCTTTTCATTTGATTTTAATATTTGATTAAGCTAATTTTATTATTTAACAATTTTAAATTTTCCAAGGGCAATACTGATTTTTCTCAATATAGTGTAGGCGCAATTTCGAAGTTTCATCAAGCAACATCAGTCAACCGTTAAATCTAACATAAGGTGACTAACAGTAGAGAGTATATGTGTAATTAAGGGTAAAAGTTGAATATTATGCCATAAATAAATAAATAAAAAAACAAAAAAAACAAAAACTCAGAGTAAGTGCAATATATTTGTTCAAAAATCAACGGTTGAAAACAGGGATCCAGTCTAGTTACTATACTGGATTAAATTCTAGTCTTTAGATTTCAATCAAATGGTGCATAAAAATTATGGAATTAAAAATTAAAAAAATTAAAACAAAAAGAAACTAACTCTCTTTCATATCTCTCTACAGGTTTTCTCTCAACCTCACACCCATCTTGCCGCCTCAGTCCGTCGCCGACTCCTTGCTGTGGCAGCGGGAGTCGGCGGCGTTGTTGTCCTCACGCTGAGCCTGCCCGATCCGGGTGGGGGCCTTCCGCCACTGCTACGCCGGCCCTGGAGTTCGTCCGACCGTCCCTCTCTTGCCACCGAGCGGGTTCGTTTTTCCGGCCGACTCCGGCTGCTGGTAGATCGGCCAGATCCTCTTGGTTTCCAGCCAGATCTAGCGTGCTTCGACTTGAGCTGCGTTCCAACCGGATCCTCTCCGCCAGGACACTCACCGGCAGCCGTGGGCTCCTCTCCTCCGATCGGGTTATGTTTGGTCGGTTTAGTTTTAGTCTCAGTCCTCCTTGTGAGGTTTTTAGTTTTTCAGGTTTCGGGGTAGTCCAGATGCTTCCCAGGTGAACCGTATGGCCGCTAGTGGATAGCTCGTGTGTTTGGCCCTTCGACTGGATCCTCCAACACCAGAGTGCCTTGGTTTGCTTGGGTGTGGTCTGTTAGTGTTCCCTCTTAGTGAGGGTGTAAGTCCCACCTTTGTGTGTGGGTTTTTCCGGTTACGTTTTCTAGTCTGGGCGTGCTTGCGTGTTATATGTTGTAGAGTCTCAGTTGTAGTTGTAAACATGTTTCTCATGTTTACTGACCTGGATCTGATTTCCAGGAGTTGTATGCCTTTGGCTTCTTTCCATCAAAAAATATATATATATATAACTGTTCATTAACAATACTGAATTGTAACTAAACGCTTGAAAATAGTATTTACTATTTAGAACTAGTACCTTGGAGGGTATAAGTGTAATTTTACACTAACTTCTTAGAAACCCTAAACCTATAATATTATATAGGTAATATCCACTTTAAACCTATCATCTTTCATTATCCCAGGCAGCAGAAGATATTTGATCTTATTATTTTCCTTATTTCTTTACAATTTTCCGATGAAAAGTTCTAATCGTTAGCTCTCAGATATATCTATTTGAATCATTAATCTGTTTTGTATTGAGTGCTAGATGAAGTTCGTTCGGCCTCTATTCTTGTACGAAGAACTGATGAAGACAAAGCCTCAGAGAGCTGATCGATTGATAGGTATAGTAGTTGGGCTGAAACATGTGTCATTCGCTGTAACAGATCGGCCCGGAAAATTTGCAGATAGATTAAAGTATGAAATCTCTCTTCTATTCTATCTATCTGTCTATCTATCTATATATATATAGAAATGATCATTGTCATTTGTCAAAGAAATGATCTAGTGTTTATGATCAGCTACTCCCTCAGTATATTATGTTAATGTTTATACATATGTGTCTGCAGCGTTTTGGCCATAGAGAAAAATATTTCGGCAATGGTGGCAAACCGTATTAAAGAAGAGGTGTGTTCTTCTTTTCGATCTTCTTTGCAGCTATTAAGTCGTCTTCAGAGTTCAGACATATTAAGTCGTCTTTTCTTCTTTTTCTTTATGCAGATGCCTAGTTCTATACTGGCGGGCCTTGTTTTTGGCCTTCCTTATGGTAGATTGAGTTCTCCTCTGGTGGGTTTTCTTGTCATGAATTTTTAAGATTTTGCATCTGAATATAATAAGATTACTACTTGTTATTTGATTTGATTAGATTTTACCAACTATGACTTTGATTGACGAATTGCGCGAAAGTGGAAAATTTGAAGGTTTAAAGTATGCTGTTTGGGATTCAGAAGATCTACCAGAGGTGTGTGTGTGTGAAAATATATCATTTGGAAAGACACTAGAGCACACGATTTGGTGTAACTCATTATTTGATTGGTGGTCTTGCTTTTTGAACAGGCAGATGATCCGAAATGTGAAGATACTGTGGCTGCTGTTGTTTTGCAGGTAAACTGCCTTTGAACTTTAATCTTGTGCAAATTTTGAACTATTTTTCTTCAACCTTTCAAAAACATCAAAACACATAATTCTTAATTGTCTACTAACAATTACATTCTACTACACCATTTGTAAGTCACAGACGTGTCTTGTTCCTCCATTACTACCTCTCTTTTAGTTAAACAAATATGATTTGATTTGTTCCGTTGTAGTGAAAATAGTAAAGAACATAAATATTAGTGAGGCTAAAATTGATCGGATTTGACTCTTTGGGAGAGACCTAAACTCCCATTGGAAGGACCCAATTATTATTATTATTATTATTTAATAGTTTTGACAAATATTCATTCATTACTATTTATTACTATTTATTACTATGTTTTTATATATATATATATATATATATATATATATATATATATATATATATATATTATTTAATAGTTTTGACAAATATTCATTCATTACTATTTATATAAGAAATTAAAAGTGCTTTAGATATATATATTTAATTCATTACTATTTATTACTATGTTTATATATATATATATATATATATATATATATATATATATATATATATATATATATATATATAATTTTTACCATTAATTGATGTTACAATTAAGATTTTTACTTTATTTTTTTCTTCCCTTTTTCTAATGTGCATCGTAGAATGAAATTTGTTATTTTTACGTTTGGCAGGACTACCTGGATATGGCAAGAAAGTGTTGTAGAAAGTATGTAAGAAAAGCTAAGAAGAAAGTATAGTGGGAAAGATATATTCTAATGGTAATCCCCATTAGTTATCATTATTGCTCTAGAGTTGGAGTTGGATTTCTTTGCACTTCTGAATTGTATGACAAATTTATTTATTATTTTGTTTCTGAATTGTATGACAAATTTATTTATTTTTACCCTGATTTTATACTCTCACCGGGGTATCTTGGCAACTAACTTAGGGCCAGTTTGGTATTGATTTTGATAAGCTAAAATCAACTTATTTCATAATTTTGGATGAGATTGATGTTTGGTAAAACCTTCCCAAATTGATCATTTAAAAATTTGTATTGATTTGATAGTGATTTTGAGAAAGATGAGAGGGGTTACTTTTCAATAGCAATTATGAAATAATCAATTTTAGGATTTAATGAATCTTTTAAAACACCCGAATTGCCCTCATTGGTTTAACTTGATGACATATTTGTCCTTATATTTTTTTTTTACCTAATCTAATATCTTTCAACCCTAACTAAACCCTTGAAAACAGTATTTACTATTTAGAATTAGTAGCTCGGAGGGTATAAGTGTAATTTTACACTTACTTCTTAGAAACCCTAAACCTATATTATATAAGGTACGTAATATCCACTTTAAATTAACCTCTCAGCTTTCATTATCCCAGGCAGCAGAAGGTATTTGATCTTATTTCTTTACAATTTTCCGATGAAAAGTATCTAACCGTTAGCTCTCGGATATATATCTATTTGAATCATTAATCTGTTTTATATTGAGTGCTAGATGAAGTTCGTGTATCCTCTAACCTTGTACCAAGAACTGACGAAGACAAAACCTCTGAGAGCTGATCGATTGATAGGTATAGGAGTTGGGCTGAAACAAGTGACCTTCGCCGTAACAGTTCCGTCCGGAAAAGTTGCACAGAGATTAAAGTAGAAATCATTGTCAAAGAAATTATCATATCTATCCCTCAGAATATGATAATATATTAATATGTTCATGTTTATGTACTTTATACATATGCATGTGTGTCTGCAGCGTTTTATGCATAGAGAAAAATATTTCGGCAATGGTAGCAAATAGGGATGGAAAAATTATCCACAGATACGGATATCCGTAAGAATCCGCTCTATTTAAAATGGGGATGGATACTATTATTTCGGGGATGGAGCTGAGATGGATGTCATCCTAATATCCATTTTATTTTCGGGGATGGGGATATCCATTATAGATTTTAATATTTTAAAACTATAAAAAAAAATTATGTAATTATTAATTCTAATTATATAAGTTATTATTAATTTTTATATTTGAACTTTATTGGATGTATTTGTTTCTCTTTAAATATGATAAAATGTACCGTTACATATATTAGTTACAGTTTTCTTTTGTAAACTATAAAAATTTAAAATATTCATCGGATACGGATATAAAGGGAGCGAGGATGGATATCTCTATTTTAATTAGTGGATCATCCGAGTCCGCCCTGCTCACTTAGAAATGAGGATGGATACGGGGATGGAGATATATATTTCAAATGGATATGGGGATGGATATTGGGGTATCTATACCAAATCCGATCCATTACCATCCCTAGTAGCAAACCGTATTCAAGAAGAGGTATGTTCGTCTTTTCTTCTAATTTGCAGCTATTAAGTCATTATTTGATTGGTGGTCTTGCTTTTTGAACAGACACATGATCCGAAATATGAACATACTGTGGCTGCTATTGTTTTGCAGGTAAGCTGTCTTTGAACTTTTTTTCTTCATCCTTTCAAAAACATCAAAACACAACAATTACAATCTACTACACAACGTGAACCAAATAATTACTACCTCTCTTTTAGTTAAACAAATTAAATATGATTTGATTTGTTCAGTTGCAATGAACATATATATTAGTGAGGCTAAAAATGATCGGATTTGACTATTTGGAAACTCCCATTGGATGGACCCAATTATATATATATTTTATAGTTTTGAAAAATATTCATTCGTTACTATTTATATAAGAAATTAAAAGTTTAATTCATTACTATTTATTAATATGTTTTTTTAATTCAGTACAAATGATGTTTTTTTTTTATAAAAAATTTACCATTAATTGATGTTACAATTAAGATTTTTACATTTAAAAATTTTTTTTTTTAATTAATTTGGATCGTAGAATGAAGTTTGTAATTCAGACATTTGGCAGGACTATCTGGATTTTGGAAGAAAGTGTTGGAAGAAAGTGCAGTAAGAAAGTTAAGCAGAAAGTATAGTGGGGAAGATATATTCTAATGGTAATCCCCATTAGTTATCATTATTGCTTTGGAGTTGGAGTTGGATTTTTTTTCACTAAATGGGTTTCTGTATATTATTGTTTTATTATTTTGTTTCTGAATTGTATGACAAATTTATTTGTTGTGACCCTGATTTTATACTCTCACTGGGTATCATGGCAACTAACTTGATCTTATTTTATTTTGTTTTTGTTTTTGTTTATGGAAAATTATTAAATATTTGTATTTTTTATTTTATATTATATATTTATTAAATGATTAAATTACATTAAAATATAGATTATAATAAAGTTGATAAATAATATAATTACATTTATTGATATATTACTAAACATCAATAAATAATCAAAACAAATATAAAATATAGAATAATTGAATGCGTTATTGAAATAATATTAATAACTAAGTAATATAATTACAGTAACTATTCTTTATGGGCTTTGAAAATTAATTATTTTTTCAGTTCTATTTTTTCTAATTTTCAAACCATTGATTTTTGTAGACCTTTGGATTTAAATCCAATTGACTATAATTATTATTGTATAGTTACATGTAAAATATTGAAAAACTCAATCTATTATTAAAATAATAACATTACATTCTTGGTTTATTAGTTCATGTAATTGCATTTATGAAGGAAATTATTAAATACTATAAAAAACTTGAAAATGTCATTGAATTAAATTAATTTTACTATTTTTTTTTAGAGATATTAATTTTACTAATTGATAATATTATATTCATAATAATGAAAAATGAAAGTATTATTATCATCGTATGAAGAAGAGAAAAAGTATAGCCCATGAGAGAAGTCTCTTATTTCTTAATTGTTCTCTTAATGTATCATACATCAAACTTGACCCGTTTCGGGCATGGGTAAAGTTTTTGGAAATGCCGATCCGACCCGTTGCCATTATGTATCATACATCAAGGTAGAGATTTCTATTTATAGTCACGGAATTTTGTAACCATAAATTGTACAATAATGGATAATAAAATTACAGCATAATTGATCAAATACCCCAATCTTGGACTCTTTCCCCAGGATGATTAATCCAATCGATTTTCTCTCGGTCAACCCTATCCTATCTACCCGTATGCGTTTATTAGCAAACACATGTACCTCACTTGCCGATACACATGGTATGATTTTTCAAGTAGAGTTTTTAGAGTAGATCTTTTTATAGTAGAGCTTCTAATGAGTAGGGCTTCTAACAAAAAAGGTTTTTGATTGTGTAAATTATAAAAAAAAAATGTGTTGACAATGTATTTTTAGAAATAACTTTTTATTGAATGAATTACAAAAAAATGTTGATAAAATATTTATAATGAAAGCGTTATGGTGGAATATCTAAAATTTATAAAGGGTAGTTGAGACAATTCATATGTTTTTAAAAAGCTTAAAAAAAATAAAAATAAATAAATAAATAAAAAAGGTTTTTTTAAAAGGTAATTGAGATAATTCATATATTTAAAAAACTGTTTTGAGTTTTACTAAACAACTAAAAAAAAACTTCAAAATAACTTATAGCATTAAAAAAACGATTTTGATCATTTCAAAAGCCATACCAAATATACACTTAGCCTTTTATTTTAAACTCCTTCGAAACACAAACTCTCTACGCAAGTGAGAACGATTTAGATGCTCATGTGTGAATGAATAAACATGCAAAAGTATGTGCGATCAACACACTATAAAGACTATATTTCAATGATTCTTGAGTAATGATTAAGGGGAGATATTCAATTTAGATTTCAAATGACTTTTAAAGATTGTGTGTATTCAATGTAGACTTTTATAGACTCTATAAAAGTCATGGGATATTTAATACAATTTTTATAGACATTAAAAAAGTTTATAAAAGTCATAAGGTATTCAATCAAGATTTTTTAAAAATATATCAAAGTTATGAGGTATTCAAAATGTTAATGATTTTTAGTGACTTAAAAATATAAATGACTTTTAGGGGGTGTATTCAATTTGAATTTCGAAAGACTGTAAAAGACTTTTTTAAGTTGATGACTTTTGTAAAGTTCATGGACTTTTATAGGTTTTACAAAATTATAAAAAAAAAAAAATTTATAGATTTTCATATACTCTCATTTATTAACAAACTTTCATAGACATTTATTCACTTTTATTGGCTTCAAACTATAGTATATACTTTATTGTTGCAAAATTATATTTCTCATGTCAATAAAAATAATTTTTTCAAGCGAATAAAAAACAAAATCATTGTTAATGTCTATGAAACTTGACGAAAGCATTCATGCGTATATACATGATTTTAAGATTTTTTATTTATTTTTTATATTATATTTTACATCATAAAGACAATTATACATCTAAAAGTTGTTATAATTAGTCAAAATATGTGTGTAAAATATAATTTAAAAAGTTAATTTTATTTATTTTTTATAATTAAAATATAGTTAGTCAATTTTTTTTTTATAATTAGTTAAAATATTATAATTTTTTTTTTAAGAATAAAGGTAGCAAACCGACTATAGTATTAAGTCCAGGGATGTAACCAGGATTAAACATTAGGGTGGGTTAGAATAATTTTTTTTTTTTTACCGATCAATAACAATTTGAAAAAATTGTATTAATTAAAAATAAAGATATACCTAATCAAGAAGATATAACGAAGCTTACCTAGTAAATGTATATTCTAAATAATAAAAAATTATTAAAAAAATTAAGTCAAAACAAATTATAACATAAACATTGAAATGCAAATACATTAAAAACTAATTAAGCTGTATTTTTCAAAAGATCAAATTTATATAAATACAATGTTAAAAGAAATCTAATTTATTTGATTATTATATTAGTTTAGTTATGATAGAGCATATGTGTCACACAGGGAAATAAATATACTCGTATATTACTATTTACTAACAAATCTAAAAACAAAAGAATAATTAAAAAAAAAAAAAAAAAACTTAACAAATATGCATCTAGATTTCGACCAAAGTGGAAAGAAATTCATTAAACAATATTTTTAGTTTGTAAATTTAAAATTAGAATAATTGATAATTAGATTACTCTTAAAATTTTATAAACTAAAAATTATAGTAATCCTAAAATGTCAATACAAAACAGAATATGTAAATTCATAATATAGTAATGCTACACGTCCTACTTAAAATCTCACATTTTTCATCAAAACATATGTGGCACTTGAAATGTCAAATGGTTAGTTGATATATGTGATCAGTGTTGTAAAGGCGCCGCCTAGAGCCGCTTAGTCGCCGACTAAGCGCTCGGCGGCGCTCTTCCGCCCCGACTTTGGTGTAGTCGGCTGTATTAGTCGTTTTTGGTCAACGTCGGTCAACGTCGGATCTAGGCGGAGCTAGTCGTCAACATCGTTCCAAGTCGGTCCAAGTCGGCAGTGGTCAACAGCGTTGACGTTCGAAAAAAAAAATTAAAAAAAATCCCAGAACGACGTCGAACCTTGGGGGTTTCATTAAAAGAAAATTTATTGATTTTTGATCGATCGATCAAAGAGGGAAAGAGGCAACAGTGAAGACCTAAGCTGCTACAAGTCAAGAGTTTCAAAAATAGAGAAGCAAAATAGTCGAACCTAGTCCAGCCGTCGCCGTTAGTCGATCCTTCGCCGTTGCCGTCAATCGATCCTCGCCGTCAGTCGAACCTAGTCTTAGGTTGATCCTCGCCGTCAGTCAATTTGTGAGTTGTTTATTTCCAATTAAGGGTTTTCAATTTGGGGATTTTGACCTTTTAAGTTGAATTTTTTAAATTAATTAGTTCAGAAGCTGTAAACTGTAAAGGACGAAGGCAAAGCTTTTTTTTGGGGAAATTTGTGAGGCAGGACCGCAGGAGACTAGGAGAAATGGAGAAACGGTGCTAGTGTTTCTCTGTTTGGTTTTGTACTTTTGTTTCTTCTTTGTTGCCACTTGCCAGTGTTCTACTATGTTCTCTTTTGGCGTTTGTGGCTCAGTGGCTCCCATTTTGGGTATCATAAAAAATAAAAAAAGAAGTTGTCAGCATTAAAAATCTATCCAGAATCAACTCAACCGACTAATAGTCTAATACAAATATACCAATTATATAATACTATTCTAAGCATCTAGATTCTAGAATATATACCATTTCCCAACATCTCTCGCAAGTTAAATTATATATACATATATAATTATATATATAATATATTACATTATTTATTATTAAACTAGTATTACTTAGCATATTATCATTCTAACAGCAGTAACTTTGCATATTACATTTTTGTTTTGCAAATCATGAAATCAATCAACAACAAAAAACCAAAAAAAAAAAAACTATAAAAAAATTTTCCGACTCGCCACCGATCAGCTTCCGACAGGCCGGCCGGCCGACTTCCGGCCTACCGCCTAGTCCCCGCCTAGTCCCCGACTAGGCGGCCTAGGCGCTAGGCGGTGGGTCGCCGCCCGACTAGTGCCTAGCGCTTTCTACAACATTGTATGTGATAGATGAGATAAAACATCATTAATGTGTATCTACTCATAATTTAACACCTCATCGACCACATGTATTGAGATGAAAAAGGTGGGATGGTTAGCATTATTCTTCGTAATATTCACAAAAACATAGCTATTGCCTATTTGAAAGATCAATTCATGATGTTAGTAATGAGATTGGATCAAATTTAAGTAAATTTAGAAAATGGCGAGAGCATGAGAGAGATAATAAATAAATAAATAAATAAATAAGTCTATTACCTCGTGAGTTGTGATGAATTGATGGTTGAAAAAAAGACTTCAACAATGTTTTATAAATAATTGTGCAACCCACTCAATCCAATTCCTACACGTTTTATATATAAAATTGAAAAAATATGAATTGTATGTATTTTATTTTAACTTGTCAAATTTTTTTTTGAAAATGCTAACCCAACCTAAGGTCCGTCCCTGGTATTAACATTTACATGTCTCTGTAAAAGTATGACAATGAGTATAAAAACTCTACCAAAAATTAATTCAAGTTACCAAAGCAAAACCTAAAAATCGCACATATTGTTGAACAAGACATATACACAAAAATGGGTAGTTTGATATTTACTATATTTACATGGAGTCTCGCTCATACACAACTTTGATTATGGTGTGGTTGAGTAGTGATTTTTGCCTTTTAGTTTGGGTTTCAGATAAGCCAATAACGCTATATATTATAACATTATTTGTACGGATACAGTAAAAGGTGTGTTGCCAAGTAAGCAAAATGTAAAGTATGGTGATCATTAAGTAAATAAAATTAAGAAAAGGCTTCCACAACAAAGTTACACATCATCATCACATGGAAACATCCGGAAAATTGAACAAAATAGATTTGATTTACCCAAACTCGGACTTGTCTAGTGATGATCAGCGTATAAATTATCAATTGGACTAATCATTTCAGGCACGTAAGCAAGAATACATGAGGTGTCCATTTAACAATATCAGGGACCTAGTAGTGCAACCAAAAAAAAAATTAACTTTTTCTCGTTGGCAGTCTGAAGGTAGATCAAATATGGTTCTGGTTCAAACCGTTGAACTAGAATTGAAATCAGAATCCAAACCGGACCAGAATCGAAATCGAAATCAGAACCGGCATAGGTCGGTTCCGGTTTCGATTCCAATTCCAGTTCCACATTTCTCATAACCAGTTCCACATTTCTCATAACCAGTTCCAGTTATTTATTTATTTTTTATAAATCCTAAACTAAACCTTAATCCTTCTTCAGTTCTTCTTCTTACTCAGCCGTCAGCCCGTCACTCGTCAGGTCAAATTCTTCTTCTTTTTCTTCTTCTTCTTCTTCTTCTTCTTCTTCTTCTTCTATCCACCCCAAATCCCTTCGATTCTTCTTCTGTAGCATCATCTTTAGTTCTTCCTTTCGATCTCCTCTTGGTCTCTTGGACTGAGTGTTTTTTTTTAAATTTTTTTTTAAGGTTCAGAATCGACAGTTCCGTTGGAACCAGCGTTTTTGGAACTGGAACCGGAACCGGAACCGACCACCTAACCCGAATCGAAACCGTCTAAGGCCGGTTTTGATTTCAGTTCCACCTAACCCCAGAACCGTCAGTTTGAAACCGAAACCAGAACCGTGTCAGGTCTACCTGAAGCTTTGCATCTAGGAGAGAAACTTTAGTGCCTCAAGCTTAAAGGGTGATGTGGCACACCTGCCCACTAAAATTTTGACATATCATCATATTTATAAAATCTCACAATAATCAATGCCAAGTCATAAAACATTTATTAACTCATAAAAAAAAACTAGCCACATCATATATTATTAACTCTTTAATTTTCTTAGTAACAACTCATCATACCCCAGCCAATTAATTTTTTAATTTTTTAAATTTTTTTCCTTTGCTCTTCTTCTCTTACACGACATCTCTTTTTATTTTCTTTCCTTCTTTCTTGCTTTCTCTTCTTCTCTTCCACGACATCACCACAACATCTTTGCATTTTTTTTTATTTTTTTTTATCATTATAGTTTATATTACATGGATTTTCAACATTTGAAGAAGAATGGTTCCCACAAACTCCCAATAGAAGATTAACAAAGAAAATGAAAAAAATAATTATTATTTTTAGAAGATCTGGGTTCCAATATTTCTTCTTTCTCAAGAGAAAAAATTAAAAGCAAAAAAATTGAATAATAATTTCTCTTCAATAATCATGACCAACAATTCTTCTTCCAAAGATCAACAACCCAAAATCTAGAACCAATTCTTCTTACTCTCGTATTAGGAGATTTGGGTTTCAATTTCTAGATCTTCATTTTTTTTTCCCTCAATCATCATCATCATCATCAATTAAAGAAAAAAAAATTAAAATAAACAAATAGTGCAATCTTACAAGTTAATGTACATGTTACATGTTACATGTATAACCTAGTCCTAGACCTGGTTACTGCCGGAATTCTCATCAATGAGTTATGTTGACGGTGATTTTTCGTCAACACTCAATCGATGATTTGAGATCACGTTTGCGAGTAATAATAGTTTGAATCTTAATACTGTAAAAATAATGAGCAAGAAATACGTGGTAAAACTCCGATGATCGGAGAAACGTCCACGGGTTGTTGCCTAAGCAACGAAGCCAATATAAAATTGATTACAAAATACGCTCGGGTCTCTCTTATGCTAAAAAAGATCGATCCCTCTCTTATGCGTTACAAAGGGTATTTATACATGTTGTTTCTAGGGTTTGGGGATGCCGCTAGGGTTTGGTGTCGTGGCGCCCAAGTCTTGAGTGGATTCCCAGTCTTAGTCGGATTCTGTTTCCTTCTTGGGCGTGATATGTTTCCCGTTTTGGCTGAATCCGAGTTTGGGACGGATTCATTCTCCTTTATTCGTGGGAGGCCTGTTTGTTTCCTTGTTAAACTCTGAAGGGTTACACTGCTACGTATCGTGGAGGTGCTTACTGCTGATTCCTTCCATGTATTTGGGAAGTGAGTTTCCGCCACCATCTCTTCTTATTGATTCCCTAGTATGCCCGAGTATGCCAGAGTAGGTGGTGTTGCCCGAGCTGGTTCTCTTTGTTTGTGATCGGGTTGCTTTGGTTTCAGCCGAGTGGGTTACTTGGGGGATTTCCCCCTTTCGAGTTGACTTTTCCTGGCTCTTGCTTACGTGGCTTTTTCATGGGGGTGACGTGTCCTCTATGACGATTTTTACCTATAACAAGTTATTTCATAAGTTTCCAATCTCTAGCATATGCAGAGTCGTAACGGGCCCGCTTAAGTTCCGTTGTAGTTATGTCTTGGTTGTAGTGTGTACCTGTCCGTGTCGAGCCATGCATTTGTTCATATGCCTTTTCAAATAACTGGTTCCGGACCTAGAACTGGTATATAAGAGTTTACAAAACTTACAGCAATATTTTGTTGTGACCCTACGTCTGGGTTTGGTATTTCTTCTTTGTCAAAACATTGTTATACAACAGATGTCAACTTTCTGGTTTTGGGATGTGATGTCAGTGTGGAGGCGGAAGGTCCCGTTGTCGGTTGGGTCGATTCAGAAAGATCAAAATCATTATTGTCCATGTTAAGACCATCAGAAAAAATAGTAAATTAGTAATATAGTATTAGAATAGTAGATTAGTAATGTAGAGATTAGAGAGAGAGAGAGATAATGAAATTATGAAAATATGAAATGGTGTAGAGAATAGAGAATGGAGAGTTGGAGAATGGAGAGAATGAGAGATTGAGAGAAAGTGTATGAAAATTGGAATGAGTGGGGATATTTATAGAAAAATTTGAAATGTGGGTAAAAATATAAAACAGAAGAGATGAGGGGGCAAATTATAATTTTTAGCCCTTTTTAAAAATTTTAACCGTTTGCTAACATCAGCAACAGTAAAAAAAAGAATTTATAAAAAAAAATGTAGGGTCTCTAACGGTAGAAAAAAAAAATTGGCAAGCCAAACGGCGTTGGGCTCAGCACGCCACCCTGGCGGGCCTCAACTCAAAACCTGGCACGTGCTAAGCATAGGGCCCGTGCCTGTCATCCTTGATGGCCTGGCCATACTAGGCCCCACCAGGCCCAGCCCATATTTACACCATTAGTTCAAATCCTCCTCACAAAAAAAAAAAAAACAAAACAAAACAACCAAACAAACAAACCTAATTGATATAATACCGTAATACTTCAGAAAAAAAAAAAAAAAAAAGTTTTCTTTTGTCTATTTTTGGTGTAAAATATATCAATTATGTACGGAGTTGCTTCAAAACTAGCTTCTTCAATCAGGTACTCATTGTGGGCTTTTAAATTTTTTTTGTTTCATTATTTGTCACGATCAGTTATTTGGTGTGGACTTGTTAATGGGTTCTTTTTTATTTTTCGTGATTTTGTAATTGTTACACAGTTCTGCTTCTGCTTCTGCTTCAAAAAAGTGGGTAAGTTCTTGTGCCCTCTTTGTGTTTGATATGTTTATACTTGCTCTACATTGGTTTCAAATTGAATAACAAGTTTGAGATATTAGTGCTGAATATGTTTCATTGATTTTGTTTGGTGAAATGGAACAAAAGGTTTAATTTTGTTTCGGTTTTTATGTTTGCTTTGATGGGTATGGAATGGTTTATCTTTGACATTTTTCTTTTGGTTGTTTAATGATTGAAAAGGTATGCAGTAGATTTATATACAATAGAAACTATGTGGCAAAAGATATCAATTTTGGTGTCGGGGCACAAGCTGCCATGTTGGAAGGTGTTTCAGAGGTTGCGGAAGCTGTAAAAACGACAATGGGATTGGGATCTAAGGTACTGGATTTATATATTCATGGCTTTACTGGAATACTGGTACGTGTGATAAGTAAACTTCAGTTTTCATAAAGAAATTTAGCCTTGGTTGATGAAAATTGCTAAATATGGACTATCTTTAACCGAGAAATAGTGGAAACTGACGTTATCGCCATCTTAGTGTTAGATTGGCTGTTAGAATAGCTCTAGTTTCGTTTCTTTCTTTGGAAAATTTGATTGCATAAAGAAAATTATTCTGCTTTTATTGTATTGTAACTTAATCCATTACCAAGTCATAATAGATGGAGTCTTATCATGTCTTCTTCATTCTCGCTCATTGCTCAGGGTCGCAATGTGATTGTTGAGAAAAGTATGGGAAATCCCAAGGTCTCAAAGGATGGTGTCACTGTTACTAATAAGGTGGCTGGAGATGGTAATTTCTTCTTATTGTTTCTCTACTTTATTTTGGAAAGATACTAGAATTCACTTGGAATTATACCATGAAAGAGTTTGAGAATAAAGCTTTGTTGATGACGAGTTGGGTTGAGTTATGTTTTGTTAGTGGCTCAAAGTAATTGCTCTTAAAAAAGAGCAACCGAAGAAAATTTCTCTTTTGTCTGCCTTAAAATCAAAGCGATTTCAGCCCAAATTTGTATTTGAGTCAACTTTCTTATAGTTTCAAAGTAGTTGATTTATCTAGATTCTATTTCTGAAGGCTTCTAGTTTCTTCCAAATCAAATCTTTCAAAGATAACCTAATTTCTTCAAAATTATAACAAAGTTGACTCAAATACAATTTCTTTACACTGATATCAATTCATAGCTTATGTAAATTCATATAATACCAATTTTTATGGTTAAAACTAATCTTTTTTTTTTTCTTACTAAGCTTTCGTTGATTGAAGACATATCCAATTTTTTTACGAACCCAAATAAGAATGAGAAGGAAGATTGTGCTAAGAGATTGTTGATCCGTAATACAGTTTACCTAGTTCGATTTTGCTTTGGATTAGTTTGCTGATTTAATTTATTTGTTTTTAGTTATTGGTTGTTGTATATATTTACTATCGCATTAGTTGTGGTTATGTGTTTATTAGGGGTTCCGAGGCAATTTTGCAACAATTATCATGGATGGGGCAATTATGTAATTTCACTCCATGGAAGTGGCAATTTCGCTAAAATCCCTAAAATTAACTTTTGACTCTGAGAACAAGAAAAAAATAGAAGAGGTCTCATACTAAAATCAAATCGATCATGCCTTAACTTCTTGGCATTCAGATCCCTTTTTATTTGAGTCTTGCATAACATATTGATTTTAACCTACCTGAAATATACTTGCATAAGTAGCTTGGAATTGCTGTCATTTTTGTCTTGACATCAGTGCTCAATGCAACAAATTCTAGGTATGAATAACTAGAAGAAAAATCACTGCTTAATCATTTTCCATTGCATTTTATGTTCAGACAGACCATGAACATTTGTGTGTTCTTTGTGATATCAATCAGTCACTTGTCCTACTATGAAATAAAAGCCTTCAAAGCATACATGACACACACACACATATATTTGATATGATTCCTTTTTCAGCATGTTAGAATTTCTTATTGCTAGAGATGTCTTACTTGCCTCATGCACAGGTACAACTTATGCAAATGTTCTGACTCAGGCAATACTCACAGAACTCTGCAAGTCCATAACATGGCAGTTGATGCAGTCATTTCCGACTTGAAAAGAAGAGCACGAACGATAAGCACCCTAGAAGAAATTACACAGGTGATGGAGCTAAGATATATAAAATCTTAGGAATCTTAGACAAGTCTGGAGTAGGAGATTGTTTATACTTTTTGGTCTCCAGAATTGATATGAAACAGCTTCCCTTCGGTTCATAATTTTAGCGAAATGAAGTGAACGAAGAAGCAGCAAGAGTTGTTCCAAATTATGCTAGATACTTATTACCCTGACAAAGTTTTAATGGAAGCATGATGGATAGTCATCAGTATTCCACTTCCGATCTCATAAATTTTGTTAAATTAAACTCCTAGAATTCAAAATCTGCTTCTTCTCTGTAATATGATTTATTCATTGTTTACTCTTAGTTGATGCCTGATGGTAATTCAAATATTTTGATACATTATGTATAGGTGGCCACTATCTTTGCAAATGGTGAACACGAGATTGGAGAATTGATAGCAAGAGCTATGGAGAGAGTCGGAAAGGAAGGAATTATCATTGTTTCTGTAAGAACACTTATTTCCTTTTCATGGAATATGACAATTGGTATTTTCTACTTTGATGTAGCTTATGTGCTATCTGCAAATTTAATAGGACGGGAGTACTCTAGATAATGAGTTGGAAGTGGTGGAAGGAAAAGGAATGAAGCTAGCAAGAGGTTATATATCACCGTATTTTATTACCGATAAGAAGACACAAAAATGTGTAAGTTCAGATCTATCATTTTAATGTTAAATTTAACTTCAGCCAGTGGATTACACACTGTATTGAAGTACAATGAGGTTTATAGAATAATTATGTGTAAATAAAATTTCCTGAACTCTTCTCTTTTCAAGTTTATAAGATTGATGTTCTCTCATGCCCTCGATTTTGAGGTATCGTGACATGAGCTGTAACGACTATGAGAAGACTTGCATTTTTACTTCTTTAAATTTTCCTTCAAATAAAAGTGTAGAAACTATTAAAAGTTCTGATTTGGATGTGTTGCAGGAACTTCAAAATCCCCTAATTCTAATTTATGGCATGGAAATTTCAAACGTGTTCTCAATTTTGGACATGTTTGCGTTGGTTGAGAGGGTAATGAACTTCTTTTATTATATTTTTTTCTTTTTCATGTGCAATTGTAAGAATACTCAGTTTTTTCTAATAACAATTTCCTCCTGTCCATCCTTTTAGTTCTAATACAAGTTTTAGTTTCTATTCACAAAAATTGTGAGATTCATCAGGAGTGTAGAATAATTCTCATTCCTTTTTTGTATTGCTGTTCTATAACGACAGGAAAAGAGAGAAGTTCTTGTTGTGGCTGAGGATGTGGGAAGTCATGCTGCACTAAATTTATTCTTTCTCAGCAGGAATCTTGGTGGTAGTAAGCAGGTGATTCATGGTTTTTATTTCCAGTAACTTATGTAGGCATACTGCAGTGAAAAGTGCACAATGTCACTGTTTGTTAATTTCAAAATGAAATCTTATGGAGATAAATACATACTGATACATGCACAAACACACATATTCACGACTACATGAACTTGTTTTGATTTTTAAAATATTCACCAGTGTGGTAAAGATGTAAAGTGCATATATATTCGCTGAAGATCTCAAAGGCAACTGCTGCTTGTCGGTAAATGTCAGATTGGAATCCTCCCAGAGTGATGTGATATGGCTGTAATATCAAAAATGTGAAATATAAACATACAAAGTTAGGCATAACAGCTTCAAAAATGCAATAATTATGCCATCTATTTTTTTTTAAATGCATCTTAGACACTTAATATTTCCATTAGAGTTAATTTGAGTGTTGGTTCTTTGGTTTCTGGATGAAGTTTGTTTTGGTAGCTTACTATATTAATGTATGTGTATACACCGCTAGACATTGTTCATATTTACTCCTAAACATCAACATCTTCAACATTTAACTTATTAAATATTTTTAAAGTGTGACGTTTATTGTGTGTTTCAAGGTTATAGTATATTTCATTTGAACATAGTAGTTTGTTATTATTTCTTAACAGGATGTCTCGACATAGATGATGACATGATGTGTCTGTGGCATGAACATTTTATTATTTCGTTGATGGATTTGATTTTGTAGGTTTGTGCTATTAAAGCTCCTGGTTTTGGGGAGAACAGACGAGCGAACCTAGAGGATCTTGCAATTCTTACTGGAGGAGAGGTTATACAATTTTCCAAACTTCAGTTTGTTCTCTTTTTTCTGTTTTTTTGGGGCTGGGGAGCATGGGGTGGGGTTATGTTTCCACCTCCTACAACAGTATATTTAACCATTTTATGTGTAGGTTATCTATAAAGATCCTAATAGAGGTAATGTCAACATGGAAATGTTTGGTACGGCCAAAAAGGTAAAGTTTTGAGCTTCCACTATGTTTTACATGTTTCTTTGAAACCAAGGTAGCATGGACACTTTTTTTTTTTTTTGGGTGGTAGTCCGTGTAGCATCCGACATGGCAGGTTACGTGTCTACACTCATTTTGGCGTGTCCGTAGACTTTTTTTATCTATAAAGATCCTAATAGAGGTAATGTCAACATGGAAATGTTTGGTACGGCCAAAAAGGTAAAGTTTTGAGCTTCCACTATGTTTTACATGTTTCTTTGAAACCAAGGTAGCATGGACACTTTTTTTTTTTTTTGGGTGGTAGTCCGTGTAGCATCCGACACGGCAGGTTACGTGTCTACACTCATTTTGGCGTGTCTGTAGACTTTTTTGAAAGTCAAGGCTGAGGATACGGGAGGGATATGTTGGGGACACAGGTAGGATACGTTTGGGGCAGTTTTACAATTATTTTTGTAAAAAACAGGGTCATATTACAATTTTAAAAAGTCTAGGGTTCAAAATTGTATTTTCTTAATGAAGTAAATTAGGAATTAGTTTTCAACCAGCAATTGACACGTCTCGTTTAGAACCTCATGAGCTGCGTCATTGGCCCCCTGTACAAAGATAGTAAATTAGGAATTAAAAATACATTTTATGAGTTTCTTTTTTTTCTTTTTTCTATTTGCATTTGTAATATGTTATAACTTTTATGTGACATGTTTATTGAGAATATGTTTTGAATAAATTATGTTTTTATATATATTTTTTAAATATTAATATATATTATTTAATTGGCGTATCCGTATCCGAATCCTAGTTTTTGGAGATTTACCCTAACATACATCTTTTTTTTTCGGTTCTCTCTCTCTCTCTCTCTCTCTTCTGGTAGCCGCCAACTCTCCCTGCACCCTCTCTCTCATTGACTTCTTCTTTCTTCTGGGCTCGTCTTCTTCAGGTGGTGAGAGGCAGCCGCCTCACCCCGATTCACACACTCCGAATCGGGGCTGAGGCTGCCGCCTCGTTCGATAGAGGTGGATCTATCTTAGAGAGTGCCAAGGCGGCTGCCTGAGGGTGCCTTCGGCGGTGAGGTGCCTAAGGTGTGCCTCAAGGCGCCGCCTCAGTTCGAATTTTAAAACGTTGTTTGTAAGACAACTAACATGATTTATGACAGGTCATTGTCTCTATTGATGATACAATTATTCTACATGGTGGTGGGGATAAGAAGCTGATAGAAGAGAGATGTGAGCAGGTATGACAGTAATTGAATTTTCTCTTTTATTTGTCCATAAATTATGTATGGAACCTCATGATAAAAATTATGTAAGAACCTGTTTTTCAGGTAATCCAGTTTAATCAAACTTAATTGTATTCATCTTATTTTATGTAGTGAACTATTTAGCTTTTGTTCCGCATATTTATCCATTGCTTAAACATAGGGCACGTTTGGTATCGTTTTTAAAATGGTGTTTTTAGAAAAAGATTTTTAAAAATGAAAATCATGTTTTAAAAACGTTATGTGTTTAGTAATGTTTTTTAAAAGCAGCTTTCAAAAACGTGTTTGGAGGGAAAAGTTGTGGTTGGTTTTGAAAATGATGGGAAACAGTAAATTGTTGTTTTCAACTTTTTAGTTATAATTTAGGGAAAATACCATTTTCGTCCCTATGGTTTACCATATTATCCATTTCAGTCCTCGTCGTTTCAGTATTGTCCAATTTAGTCCTTCTGTGATATTTTCTGTTAAAATCAGACCACCTGACATGGTCAGATGGTCAAATGACTGTTATGCCCTCAAAATGTCTGAGAAGATTGCAAGGACAATTTTGCCCTCAACTTGCCCTCCAAAAATTTTCTTCATCGTCCATTAGAAAATCAGATTAATAAAAAAATTAAAATAAAACCCATATTCAATCTATATTCAATCAAACCCAGATTCAACAAACCATCCACCCCACCAGATTTAACATCACCCCCAACCCATATCCAATCAAACCAGATTTAATCAAAACCCAGATCGAATCCATTAAATCTAAAGAACAAAAAAAATAAAAAATAAAAAATCAGACAACAACCCTAATCAAACAACACAACAAAATCAAATTCATTCAACAACAAAATTAAACCCAATCAACAATACAATCAAACCTAGAAAATTAACACAATCAAACCCACAAAATCGAACCAAACACATTCAACAATAATAAACACATCATCTCTCTCTCTCTTTGAAATCTGAAAAACCTCCATAAAAAAATCCATTCAAACCGATCTCATCGAGATCTCTCTTTCTTCCCCACCAATCTCATTTCTTTTTCTTCCCCGCCGCTTTCTCTCATTTCAAACCCTAGCCACTCCGATCTAATCTCATCACTCTCTAGATCGATCGATCGATCTCACCACCACCACCACTGTCAACCACCTCGAAGCCAAGAAAGAAGAAGAAGAAGAAGAGACAGATCTGGTCGTCGTCGTCGTCATGCTTCCGGTCATCGCCGCTGTCTTCGTCGCTTCTTCCGATCGTTGTCGTCGCTGTTGGTCACCGCCGCCGTCGTCACTTGGGTGTTGAGAGGTTTGATGTTGATGATGGAGTGAGAGAGATAGAGAAATTTTTTATTTATTAGGGTTTGGTGATGATGAACGCGTGAGAGAGAGAGGGAGAGAAAGTTTAATTAGTTTGATTAGATTCGGTGTGAATTTTGGAGAGAAAAGGTCTGGATAATGAAATGGGTGGCTAGGGTTTGGTAAAGAAAATTATGAGATGGGTGGTTAGGTTTGGTGAAGAAGACGAGAAGATGATGAGATTGTGAGATGGGTGACAAATTTTTTATTTTTTTATTTTTATTTTTTATATTTGTTTTGCTGTAGGATTTTATTATTTAATTTAATTTATTAATTTTAACCATGCTTTGCATAATAAATTTCTCTTAACATATTAATTTTTTTAATTTAATTATTTAATTTTATTACATTTATTAATTATTAATTATAAATTTAATTAGTTTTATTTTTAAATTTAATTAGTTTTATTTATTTTTTTCATTTTTCATTTAGTTTTATTTTTTAATTTACTTATTTATAAATTTAATTAGTTTATTTATTTTTTTCATTTTTTATTTAATTAATTTTAAAACTACTATTATGCCCTTTCATTAGAGATGCTTCTAGAAACTCTGATGTTGAATTACCGTCTTACCCTCGTTGACCTGACGGAATTCTGAGAAACCCTAACGGAATTAGACGGTAGGGACTAAAATAGGGATTAAATGAAACGATAGGGACCTGCATAGCTAATACTGGAACGACGAGGATCAAAATGTATAATATGGTAAACCATAGGGACTAAAATGATATTATCCCTATAATTTATAAATTTAAAAACACCATTTCTCATTTTCGAAAATGACTTTGTCAAAAACATGTAATCAAGTTACCGTTTTTAAAAACGGATCCAAATAGCACCATAGATTCTAGGAAAAGCAAATAATTTTGTGACAGCTATTGATACTCTATGATTATTTGCAGCTGAGGACAACCATGGAGAAGAGTGATACCATGTTTGAAAGAGAGAAAGCACAGGAACGACTCTCAAACCTATATGATATTGCTGTTTTAAAGGTAAGCAATTGATCTTTACAATTCTTGTAGTGGCTTGTATAACTCATTAGCTAGAACTTCTTTTCTTGGAGGTTGGAGGGGCGAGTAAGGCAGAAGTTGGAGAAAGAAAAGATATGGTTGAGGATGCTTTAAATGCTACAAGAGCTGCAGTAGAAGAGGGTATAGTGCCGGGTGAGTTGAATATATTATTTTTATATATATGTGTATTCACTAGATCTTATATGTTTTTAAAGAGTTTTTATTAACACTATGTTTGGATTGACGGAAGATAAAGGAAAATAAATAATAACTTAAGGAGGAAAAGAATTTTAATGATTGTTGTTTGGATGATTGTGAATAGAAAGGAAAGTAAACAAATGCAATATTAATAGGGTTAGTTTTAAGATGTTGAAAAAATTAATTTACTTTTGATTCCTTTCCCTCTTTTTTCATCCAAATTGGGTGAAATGATATAACATGATTGTTCTTTCAGGTGGAGGTGTCGCTCTCTTGTACGCCACAAAGGCTCTAGAGAACCTTCAAACTCAAAATAACGACCAGAGTAGAGGCATTCAAGTTATTCAAAATGCTATTAAGGTCTTATTTCTCGGCATTTTTTTTGTCAGCTTATCTTTCGTGGTTTAATTGCAAATTGATCTTTCATGACTGGAATCTCGGTTTACTGTAGGCAACCACTTTGACAATTGCTTCTAATGCTGGTTTTGATGGTTCTCTTGTTATTAATAAACTGCTGGAACAAGATGATTGTAATTTGGTTATTGATGCAGCTAAAGGTACGTACGTCCCTTGTGCTGTTATGAAATATAAAATCCAGTCAGCGATTTTCGGCACCCTAAATTCCTTAATTTCCTTTTACTTTTTTAGATAAATCTCAATGCTTAACTGGTTGATTTAAGTAGTGTAGTGCTTGTTCTGAAACAGGTGAGTTCGTTGACATGATGAAGACCGGAATCATAGAGCCTGTCAAATTCGAAAGAACAGCCCTTGTCGAAGCCGCCAGGTCCAGGTGAAAACCCTGATCTGTTATACAACAAACCTGCTTATACATACAATGATACTTTCTTTTTTTAAGCTATCGGAACCTTCTGCTTTTCGATTGCAGTGACCTGTTGCTACCAACTACTACTGAAGCAGCGGCTGATTACTGGCATCGTTCCTATGAGGATTTAGGTCGTTAAGTACCGAAATTGACTAAGCCTATTTCTATTGTGACGGATTTTACAAAATTTGTAGCAAAGAGCAACATAATACTAAACTTAAATCCATATTTCAACTTTCAAGCCAAACCAAAGATTATCTCTAATTGAGGAGATTATGTAGAGTGCAATTTTGCTCACCCATCTTAACTAGAGGTAACAATTACCTTCCTTCTCAAATGTTGCCACATGTCTCAAAGTTAACCCAAAGTTCAAAATTAACCCAAAGTTAATCAAAG
The DNA here is from genome assembly GCA_008009225.1 of Acer yangbiense. NCBI lineage: Eukaryota > Viridiplantae > Streptophyta > Magnoliopsida > Sapindales > Sapindaceae > Acer > Acer yangbiense. Next base: position 17,993,120 of record CM017773.1, on the reverse strand, counting down.
TTTAGGACACGTGGCAACATTTGGGGAGGGAGGTAATGGTTACCTTTAGTTAAGGTGGGTAAGCAAAATTGTACTCGATTATGTATGTATGTTTCTCGAAGAGATATTGATATAATCTTGTAAAGTAATTAATCATAAAATCCAAACAAGAGTAATAGTAATAATGTTTGAGAAAATTCTGAAAGTAAATCAGATTTTCATTTTTTTTTAAATCGGATTGACTCGTCCCAACAGGATGACTCGACTTGATTTGAACCTATTTTTTCCGATTCGAGTCGGTTCAGTTTAATACGGTTTTGGGCCTGATGGGCTTGATATATGGGTCTTTTGGGCCTAATGAAATTTTTACCTATGTGTTTAACTATATCGACCTTTTGGACCATAATTCAACAACTCCAAGTATTACAAAAAATATTTAACTTCATAATATAAACGAAAGTCCAAATAATCCATAATACATTTCATCATAATTCAAAATATAGTTTATAATAATATAATTAACAGTCACGATTGAATTTTAATAGTATAGTACAAATTAAAGATAAGTTTCGGTCTTCCATCTCCAAACCAAAAATAAAAGTCATCCGTGCACATAAACAACATAAAATTGGAGGAAAATACAAAGTACAAAGTGAAGTCATTCTTCCACCCCGAGTCTTCAATAACAATATTCATTAACTTAAATCAATATAAATATAATATTTAAGAACATAATATATAATTACTTAATCTAAACCTTTTATTTATTAATATTTAGTTTTATAATATATAATTAATAATTACTCGATTTAGTCGGATTGGTTTGGTTTTTGGCAAGACAAAACCATCCATGACTATCTTCAACTTTTTTTTTTTTTTTTTTTTTGAATCGGATTGACTCATCTCAACAGGGTCACTTGACTCGAACACGTATTTTTGGTTCGGGTAACCATGGATCGTAAAACCGTACCCATCCCTAATGGTATACCCCCATTAAATTCTGTTAAATTGTTATAGTTTGTGAACAGACCCACGTATTACAAATATATTTTTCTTAGATTTTTTATATATTAAATACTATAAATTAACTATATAAAAAAAATACTATAAATTCACAAATTCTAAAGTATTGAAACCGAGTTCATTTAAAATTCTAAAGTATAAAAAATACTATATAATATATGAATGAATTTGATCGTACCTTTTATCTACATATTTTATGCCCTCATTTCCTATTGTTTGTGCTCGTTTCCTGGGCATTTTTATGTATCGTTTATAATTAACATGTTTTGGAATTAGGAAATTAATCATTAAATGAATAATTTTTTCTTACTTTGTTATTAAATTGATATTAAAAAGGTCTTTTTATAATTATGAAAGTATCTAGAGTTTTTTTTTTTTTGAACAATGAAACAATTAAATTGTAAATAAATAATAATAATTTTTTTTTCATATAATAAAAAAATACACCTAATAAAAGTATCTCCAATGCTATTGTGTATTTTTTTGAGTTCCTTAGCAGTGACACATCAACATTTGTCTTGAATATGGACCCACTTTAGTAAAAATAATAATAATAAGGGTAAAAATGTTTTTAGTCCCTCTAGTTTGCCCTATTATACATTCTGGTCCCCTTAGTTTCAGTATTGGCCCGTTTGGTCCTTTTGTTACAAAATTCGTTAAAAATAGACGGTCAGACATGTGCAGAAGGAGAAAAGTCCTTATTGCCCCTAAAAGTGTGACTTTTGGCAAAAATACTATTTTACCCTTTTTATAAATATTTAAAATAATATTTAAAATGATAAATATTAAAGTGTTAAAATAATAAATAAAAAATATTTACAAAAATTTAAAAAGAATATTAAAGAAAAAAAAATTCTCTTCTCTTCTCTTCTCTAATCTCTCTCCCTTTGAACCCTAAAAGTCATCATCATCTCTCTCTCTCTCTCTCTCTCTCTCTCTCTCTCTCTCTCTCTCTCTCTTCAACAAACATCATCAAATCCAACAACTAAACCCAGGTCCCATCAGTAACAATAGATTCAACATCACTAGAAAACCAAACCCAAATTATCAAATCCAAACCATTGGAAATAAACGATCAAACATTCAGGGTTCTTTATACAAGCAAACCAAAAAAAAAAATTATAAAAAGAATAAAAGTTGAAAAATGAAAACAACCAAATGGACCACTCCCATCGTCTCTCCAAACCAACAAAAATCATCTCCCATAAACATCATCATCTCCAGAAATCCACACCATCAGCCAACATACAGATCAGACCGAATTCAAAATCAATTTTTAATTAAAAATTATAATTCTTCCAATCTCTCTCTCCATATCATCTCCAACACCTAATCACCCAAACCCTAGCCACCCAAATCCCCCGCCGTCGCTGCCCAAATCCGCCATCTAACCATCGCCGCCCCCCAAAATCCACCACCCTAACCCGCACCATCGGGATGAGATTTGAATATCCCTTGTCAATTTTGTAGAATTCCAGTCAAACCCGCCACCCCTCTGTCGAGGGAAAAGAGAAGGGCTTGAGAAAGAGAAGGGGATCGGTGGGAAGGAGGAGATCGAGCGGTGTGATTTCGGTAGGTTTGGTGTTTGAGTGGTGGTGGTGGCTAGGGTTTCAGTGTTGGAGAAGATGAAGAAGAGGAAGATGGTGGTGGTGATGTGAAGAAGATGAAGATGGCTAGGGTTGAGAAAGAGAAGGGGATCGGTGGGAAGGAGGAGATCGAGCAGTGTGATTTCGGTGGGTTTGGTGTTTGAGTGGTGGTGGTGGCTAGGGTTTCAGTGTTGGAGAAGATGAAGAAGAGGAAGATGGTGGTGATGATGTGAAAAAGATGAAGATAGCTAGGGTTTCACTTTTTGTTGTTAATATTTTTTTTCTTTTTATAATAAAAAAAAAAAGGATGGAAAAGAGAAAGGATCAGGGTTTGAATTTTTATTTTATTTTAATTTAAAAGATATTTTTTATTTTATTAGTTTTTTGATTAAATAAATTATTATTAATTGTTTTTTAATTTTTCAATTATTAATATAACATTAATTACCTAAGTTACCAATTTGCCCTTTAGCCAAAAACCTTCTAGAAACACAGAAGCCATCTTTACCATTTTACCCCCGACCATTGACGGACTTTTTAAAAACCCTAACGGAATTGGATGGTAGGGACCAAACGGGCCAATCCTGATACTAGGGGGACCAAAACGTACAATAGAGCAAACTAGAGGGACTAAAAACATTTTTACCCTAATAATAATAATAACAACAACAACGAAAAATATACTCTCATCTACAATACAGTTATGTAATTGTTAACTATTTATATAAATTACCTTTTTTATTTTATTTTTTCTCACAAAAAGGTAAAAATCTAAAAGTTAGTTTATAAAATAAGAACCAAAAGCTTGTTTTGTTGGACTTTTAAAAATCTCTATTTGTAAACAATAATGCTAGATGACCCAAAAAAGTGACCTAAATTTTGGACCCAAACCTATGTGGCAACATCACACACAACATGCGCCCACATCACTCTTCCCAAAGATCCAATGTGATGTTGCCACATAGGTTTGGGTCCAAAATTTGGGTCACTTTTTTGGGTCCTCTAGCATTATTGATTTGTAAAATGTCTACTTATAGTAGATCTATTAAAAATAGAGTTAAAGACTTACAGTAGATCTATTGGAAATATAGTTTTTTTTTTTTTTTTTTTTTTTTTTTTTTTTTAAGTTTACTTGGAGAAGCTTCTCTCCATGAGCTTTTGTCTAGTGAAGGTTTAAACTCTACTAGTCTTTATTGAATTTAAAATAGACAATCTCAAAAGCCCAACCAAACAATTCTAAAAAAACTCAAATAGAAGTTAGTAGAGCTTTTGAGGTAGTAAAAAGCCCAACCAAACAAGTATTGAGAACCCGTCAACCGAACTTGAGACTACTAAGTACAATATAAAAAGTAACATTTTTTTATTGGATACAGTGATGGACGGAGCGGGCATAGATATCCCCGAATCCGTTCAAGGGGGATGTAGATATAAATTTCAAACAGATACGAGATGGAGATTGCCAATGAGCTCTATTGTCATCCCTACTATTAGTAGATACTATCACACTCATTTTCTTAATTAATTTTAAAAGCCTACTTGTTCAGTTGTTTCATGTTTGTATATTATATCTATATTTTATATATTAAGTTAATTACATTTAACAATAAATAAGAATAAACATATCAAAAAGGACGATTCCCATTTATCGTTTTTTTTCTTATCATGACATTTAGTTAATTAAGTATATTCTAACAATGACTTTTTTTTAGTCTCCAAAGTTACATATAGATCAACTGTTTTTTTTTTTTTTTTTTTTTGCTACAAATTATAATAGAATAATATTTGTCTCTTAAAGCAATAAAATGATCATTCTAACATCTCAGGAAATGATCATTCTAATATTTGTCGCTCCATGGTCTGCTCATATTCTTATGAGCAGACCCCTCATTTCATACTTGAATTACAAACAAAAGTAAATTAGAAGGAATCCAAAATATTAAATTCAATATAATATCTCTCCTTGAAACTTAATTTCAACAAACATTTAAATTTATACTCACTCTTTTCAACTCCAATTACGAAATAGAAAACACAAAGAAAACACGTATTTTCTACGATCATATCCTATGTGAACCTTAGTACCTATTTGTCCTTTGTCACCTCATCGTTTACTCGGTTAAAATTAGTTCTAAATTTAGTAATTTAACAAATTGAATGAGTAAAAAAAAAAAAAAAAACTACCATAAAACTTGTTTTAGGGTATTGAATTTTTAATTTGCATGGTAATTATTTTAATCTCAAAGCATACTTATTTACTTGTAGGCTTGTAGCATTGAGTTTACATTATTATAAAATTAATTCAAAATTAAACTAAGTTAGCTAGCACGGATTTTACATATGCTTATGTATGGTATTTTATACCTTATGGCAAATCATCGCCCAATGAATTATTTCCTCAAAATGAATTTTTATGGTAAATACAGTATCTAATAAGCACATTCAATACAAGAGTAGTATTAATACATTTTAAGAACTTCATCAATTACATAAGAGGCACATCACTTGTGACATAATATTAGCTACGATGCATCGAAACTTCTTAATTTTCACGGTGGAGGTCTTGGGCAGCTCCTCCGTGAAAACGAGAGTCTTAATCACCATGCAGTGTGGCAACTTGGCCCTGCAGTACTCCAATATCATCTCCTTCTCCGTCGGCTTCCTCTTCAACCCACCTTTCAAACACACAAACACACAAACACACATGGTGTCTCACCCCAATAATCATCCAGCCGTGCCACACAGGCGCTTCATAAACCGCCGGATTCGCATACAAAACAGCCTCAACCTCACTCATAAATAAAACTTAATACTAATCTAAACCCTAACCCGAATTAAACTTGGGTTAATCTAAGCCCGAACCAAAATTAAATGTGTGATGACATTTGCACCTCTTAAAATCATATGTAAGTATTTTTTTTAAATCCAATAATACCATTGAATAAAATTACTAAGTGGCCAAAATAGTTTGTATTTCCACCCACTAATAATTATTAAAGGTACCATTAAGTAAAATTACTAAGTTACTAAGTTAGTGTAATTTTTCTCAAGGGGATTTTTAAAAAATCTAATAATATCCTTGAGTAAAATTATTAAGTTAGTCTCAACAAAATTTTGTAAAGGTAATATTCAATATTGAAAGAAAAAAACATTACAAAGAATCAAAGATAATTGGAGATCAGCCAAGACCAAATAACTAACACAAAAAAAAAAAATAAAAAAAAAAATAAAGTTATCTTCCATCAAAATCAGCTCGTCTGTAATAGTTTGCAGTTCTTGGACTGAACAAAATATTTTGAATTGTGAGAACTTTTATGAGATTAAGAATCATCAGGCCAAGTGGATTGATCAGGTCGTTCAAGTATACTTCATATGTTGTTGGAATTGTCCACATTCAATACATATGTAGTATAACTAAAGTGGTAAATTACTTGTCATTTTTCAAAGAGCCCCTAATTTAAGAGAGATTCTCCTTGCAATTTATAAATTATCTATTTACATTTTAATTTAATTTTTTTTATTAATGACAACTTTAACCTGAACTAAAATTACTAATCAAGACAAAAAAATTCTAAAGACACTCCATAATTAAATTATTAAAAAAAAAATTATCTCTCCTAAATAATTAGATTAAATATTACCTATTAAACTCTCTCTCCTAAATCTATTATTGTCATATTAAACACTATCTCCTAATTACTCTCTCCTAATTACTCTATCCTTTTTTTTTTATTAAAAAAAAAAATCCTATCTCTATAGTTTCTCAATTAATAGTTAAAGAAGAAAAAAAACTTATGAATATTTTTGGTTTTTTACTAATAGTAATATATATATATATATATATATAGATTTTCTATTATCAGTTCATCCTGACAATAAATATATCAAGACGAAGAATGTGGACCACTAGATTTACATATTTTGACTCAAAGTGTATGCACTTGACAAAACTTCTCCATAATCTATGGTCCACATTCTTCGTCCTGATATATTTATTATTAGGACGAACTGGCAATAGAAAGACTATATATATATATTAAAAAAACATTTTTTTTTTAAAAAAAAAAATTGATATATGAAAACTTAATTTGTTGCAACTAGATTCGATTAAACTTATAATTTCTAAGACTAATGAAAGAATTAAAAACAAAGTACTTGTTTTTTGAGTTTTTATTTTATTTCAATATATACATATATACGGTTCCTAAAAATCAAGCTTATACATAAGTTTTTTTTTTTTTTTTTAGTCTTGCTTGAGAAGGAAAGGAGATAGAAAACTAGAGTTATGTATTAGAGGAGAAAGAATTTAGTATGGTAATTAAAAATTTAGTAGAGAGTGTTTAATATGTAATATTTAATCTAATGGTTTATGAGAGATAATTTCTTTTTTTAATAATTTAATTCAAAAAATATTACTTCTCAAATGAATCCAAAGGTTATGATAGTTCGTCCTAACTTTTATTAAAATAGAATGGAGTGTCTTTAGAAATTTATTTTTTTAAATAGAGTGTCTTTAGAATATGAGTGTTAAAAGATAAAAAGAATAATCTTAGAATAAAAGAAAGTATTTTTAGAATTTTTTAAAATTTAAATTTTGAGAATGAAGTGTTTTTAGAAAAGAAATGTAAAAAGAAAAAATTGGATTATCAAAAGAAGCTCTCCTAATTCAATCAACAAAAAGACGTTTGTATCCCTTTTCATATGTAAAATGACATATGTAGCCTTATTTATTAAAATAATCAAATTCCCCTTCCCCTATTAAAAAAATTAAATCAATTTCTCTAGTTTTTGCTAGAAAAGTCTTCCAAGCATTGTGAACGAAGAGGTTTTAAAATTTAAAAGATCTTTTTATTTTGGGGGAATATCATTTGGGTCCCTATCTTATTCTGAATCATCAATTTTTTAACCGAGTTTGCTTTTTTATCAAAAGTTTCCCTGACTTTTGAAAAGTATATCAAATAAGTCCATTTGACTTTTTTTTAACAGTCAAACGTCACAGAAATGTCACAGAAAATGTATAATGTTTGTTTTACCCTTGTATACCTATTAATGGCTGCAAGGACTGTTTTACCCTTTAAAATTTCTAGAATCACAACTTTACCTGGATCTGTTAAGACAAAAATACCCTTACCAGTACAAAAATTTTAAATTAAACGTACAATTACGTTTTTACTCCTTTGTTTGTTTTTGAAAAAAAAAAATTGTTTTGTTGTTACCGTTGAACAACGGTCAACAATTTCCCTTTATATAGGAAGTTGTATTCCCACTCTTTCATAGCTCTCTGTTCTCCAACCTCACCAACCACTCTTTCATAGCTCTCTCTTCTCCAACCTCACCAAACCAGAAACCATTCCACTCTTTCACATTTATTTTCCATTTCACAATTCTTATTGCAGTGATTATTTTCCAGCCAAATTCTTTGTTTCAAATTTCTTCAATAACTGATGGCATCATCCAACTCTACAAGTTCAAATGCTAGCTGGGTCAAGGTGAAGAATAGGTTATGTAGATGCGGGAATGGTAAGAAGGCAGCATTACGTGTCTCGGAGACGAGTAACAACCCAAAGAGGTTATTTTTCGGTTGCGAAGCATGCAAATATTTCAAGTGGTGGTCTCCTGATAATGAGGAATGGGAAAGTATACAACAAATTGCATCATATGGTATTCCTAAAACATTTGCAGAGTCAACATATGAAGAATCATCTAAAACATATGAAACAACACAGTTTCATACAGTCACTGCCAAGTATGAGAAGGTTCAAGCAACTTTAGATTGGTTGAAAGTTATTGTTCTAGTTAACACAGTGTTATTAGGCATATGCATTGGTATGACCTTGAACTGTAAGAAATGAGTTTCATGCAAGTAATATGATATTGAGAATGAAGTTGTAGAATAATTCATCAAATACGTTTGTTTGATAGCAAATTTACAAATACGAGCACAAAAACAACCCCTAAAGGATTGTTAAACATCCAAACAACATAATTGTCAAATGCAATTGAAATTGGTCCAACTAACAACTAATACTAACTGATTTACATATATTAAGCATCCAATAAACTACCCTAATTGATATGAACCTCACCAAGAGTAGTGAGACCCGGAACCAATATATGGTAACGAAGGATCGTTTTCTAATTCAAGTTTATAAACAAAGAAAATAAGGACTGCGACCCATTATCTATATGGAGATAAGAACCAACGGTATCAAGAAGGTTGTAGACGCCCCACTTAAGAACAAGAAAGAAGGTGAGTGATAAGTCACAAAATACGAGCACAAAAACAACCCCCTAAAAGGTTGTTAAACATCCAACCAACATACTGTCAAATGCAACTTAAACTGGTCCAACAACTAGAATTAACTATCAAATCAGATTTAAACATCACAAAAATTGTTGTAAAAGCTTTTTGTGTTTACCAAATCTGATACAAAATATATTACCAGAGATTCTTCAAGGTTGGGAAAGTGAACCTATCTATGAGCAACCATCAGGCACATGTCTTGGTGCTGCCATATGTTGTTGAGATGCAGTGCTTGTGCCTTCTTGGTTTTGAGCACTACAATAATAAATTTATGGGTATTCAAAAACTGAGTTGTAGTTATATTTTGTAATAAAAAAACTATATAACATGTATATTACCTTAAAGCAGTTGAATATTGCTGAGATGCACTAGTTAGTGTTACCTGTTTGATGCACTTCTTGTGTCCTAGGAAAATAAATTATTAACTGATCAGCAAATCATGCAGATGTATTTAAAAAAAAAAAAAAAAAAAAAGACAATTGCAGTTCTACTAAACAAAAAATGCATACCCAAAAGTTGGTGCAGTAACACTACTCCTTTTAGATGTTGTTAACCGGAAATTTAGGCAATTAATTCAAGGAAGAGCTTTTCCCACTGAAGGACCGAACCGCTTCATTGCCTACCACGACGGCACTCCTAGTCAGTACAGCCCGCTTGTTAGGAACAAGGGCCCGGCCCTCTTTTAACCACGCCTACTCACAGGCACGCTAAGATTAAGTATTGCTCGACCCAGAACCGGCCTTCCTCCCACGAGAACGCTTGTGAAGAAAGGGTACCTGACCCAATGGGGAGCCCGCCTCCAAAGCCACGATCCATCCGGGATCCGGCCCCCGCTCCATCACCCAATAAGAAAGACCGCTTCTTCCAGTAGCGGATCCGCTCCAGTGGCCGTACTCGTCGCAGAAATCACTACCTCACCCCCCACAGCACCCTCCTACTACTCGAGCGGTCCTCTCTAGAAGAACCCTTAGGAGCTCACTAGCGCCTCCTACTCCGTAAGGGCTGACGCCAGCCCTTGCCTCCAGCTCACATGGGATAAAAATGGTGCTGGGAAAACCTGTAAGGCACCAATGTCGCCTCATTAATAAGGAAGCAGTAAGCATGACTGAGGAAAGACAGCAGCCGACGGTTGAGATCGCTTGCTTGCCATGCTACATCAACGGCCGGATGACATTCCATCTCAGCCCTAATTGAAGGTCAACCATCCCTTACATGCAAGAGGATGCTGGTTTCCTCAGCAAAATACTTACAGAAATACAGCAAGCATGAAGAAGAAAATGGTGGAAGGAAGTGCCTGACAGGGTGCAGCGGGACAGGCGCTGACACTGTCCCCTGCCAGGCCAGAACCTTGATAACGACTTCCCACCGCCACGAAGACCCCTTGCAACCAATCAAAACTCGTGGAAACGCCACATTTTCACCACCTCAGCCCTACAGAAGCTCTGATTTGGACCTGAGGCCTAGGTGGAGCGATCGGAACCCTCCAAGACGTGTGGTAACCCCGATCCTGCCCTAAATCAGTGGCTGGGATCAGTCACGCCAATGGCGCCCTGGGAATTAGGGCCCCCACCTACCAAAACTGATGCTCCCGCCAAGGCAAAGCCAGCAGGGCGTAATCCTGATCCTTGATTCCTTGTGACCGCCATTGTGGATAGGAGGGGACGGTGGAGATTTAACCGGGGATTCCCGCCTAAACAGACGACCTCCACCTACCCCCTACCAGAGACACTATAAATGCCCCTACACCACACAGAGGAAGGGGTTGGCCCTTGAAAACAAAAACATCATACTTGGCCTAATCAAAGCTCCTATGTGTGTGTGTTCTACTTGGCTATTACCCCGCCTAGTCAAAGCACCTATGTGTGTCCTACTTGGCTACTATCCCGCCTAGTCAAAGCTCCTATGTGTGGGTTCCACTTGGCTACTATCTCGCCTAGACAAAGCTCACATGGGCAACCTATCGAGTGATTTCCCTGCCTAGATAGAACTCTTGCATGTTGTATTCCCATCCCGTTAGCAAGCTCTTTGTAATAGCCGGATGATGTATGTGAATTGATGTACGATGTACTCCACTGTTAAGTAATAAAAAGGCCCACCTTTTTACCCCTCCAAAGATATACCAGTCGCACCACATATACTAGCACGTTACCTCATCCTCTGTTCCACAGTGTAGGACCGGTCCTACAGTGTAGGACCGGTCCTACAGTATAGTATCGATCCTTAGTAACCGGACCCAGGGCTTCCCTCAACTCCCCTGCATCGGGAAGAGGGGGATCCACCCTACTCGGTCCGGACCAGCTGCGGTGCACCCCGTACACCGCGGTCCAGGTTATCCCGGGAAAACCCCCGACGGATTTTCAGGATAACAGATGTCATTTTCTTTTTTGGAACTTGCAACTACTCCTTTTCCCTATAAGTATTCAATGTGACATTAAAGAAAAAGGAAAAACATGTAATTGCCCAACAAAAATAAAAATAAATACATAAAGTTGACGTGAAATACCAATACCTTAGCTTTACATGTGCGGCTATTATGCCCAATATTTTTACACGTCTGACATCGATTGGAGAATATTTTTGACGGTGCTCGTGGTTCATCAGGTGCCCTTTTTCTAATCTTCTTTGGCTTGCCCACTTTCGCACGTTTCACATGTGGATCATTGTGTTGAGAATGGTATTCAGGCCACCTAGATTCTTCTGGAATAGGGTTGATAGCACCACTGTATGTCAACTTCATAACTTCTTTGGTATAATACCAGTGGACGTGATCATGTGGAAACACTCTATTATACATGAAGACAGCAACATCATGCTTACAAGGCAGCCCACTGATTTGCCACATCCCACAATCACATGTGACTTGACCAATGTTCACAAGCATTTTTCGGCCTTTTTTGTTTACAGTCTCATACCAGTCTCCCATACCATGATATACTTGCAACTTCCTTCCTTTTTTCTCATTTGTAGTCAATGTTTGCCTTGCATATGGAGTGATGGAATCCTGGAGCTTCTCCAATTCATCACATTTTTCTGAAAACCTGACTATAACTTTCCTCCTCAAATGCTCCAACAAAGTCAAAATTGGTTTATCCCTTTCATCTTTGATCCAGTTGTTAAAACACTCTGACATGTTGTTTGTGATATGATCTGACTTAATGTCACAATCAAATGCATGTCTAGCCCATTTCTCACACGGCTCCTTCATCAACCATGAAACTGCTTCCATCGAATCTTCTCCAAGTGATTTCATACGCTCCATGAATTTAGCTTTACTACCAGCTCTTGCTATACTCCACAACTTCCCATTCATCTTATTGTCCTTAAATGTTGACTTGAAGTTTCCTAACATATGCCTAAAGCAGTACCTTTTCGTTGCGTATGGCCACTCATTATCCAAGGCTTTTAACTCGCCTTTTTGTCGATCACTCATGAAACAAATGGGCTTTTCATCATCCCAACCCAAACACTCTAACAGTAACTTCAGAAACTAGGTCCAACTTTCAAATGTCTCTGACTCACATACACAAAAAGCTATTGGAAAAATACCACTGTCCCCATCTAAAGCATTTGCTGAAAGCATAACACCCCCAAACTGCCCACTCAAATGGCAGCCATCAATACCTATTAGAGGCCTAACACCCTTCTTGAAACCAGTCTGCAAGGCTTTAAAACTAAAAAAAAATCTTTCGAACCTTGGGTTGGTCCCAGGTACTTCAGTCAACAATACTTTAACACAAGTACCTGGGTTCATAGCAATAATTGCATTTCCGTACTTCTTCATCTTTGCATATGCAGCTATATGGTCAGTCTTCATGTTATTCAGTACGATCTTCTTCGCCCTATAAATTGTTAAGCTTGAACAAGTAATTGAAAATTTTTCTAGCAATATCCTCTTCAATGATTTTGCAGTAAGCTTTGGGTCTTCAAGAATGGTTGATTGAAGAACAAAAGCAACCCACTTAGCATTAGCTTCTTTGTTTGATGTCACCCTTGGACATAAAATGTGGCCACCAGTAACACTCCTTACCATGAACGTGACCCTATCAGGGAGAGATGAAACGTGCACTCTCCAGTCACATGTTTTATTCTTGCACGACACCGTGTATCTGCACTTATCATTTTTTATCCTATCCAATGCAAATCCCTCATGGATTGCATACCTCTTAAGGATATCTCTTGCTACTTTTGCATTCCCTAATATCTGCCCTTCACTGATTTCAATGGACCCATCTGGATTAGGTGCCCATTGATGTTGTCTGCAATATTTTGCCATCTTGAAAACTCCAGTTTATTCGTCGGAGGACTGTAGCAGCCAAGTATCGTCACCATCTGGATCACAATGGTCATGCAAGTCATCATCTGCTTTGCCACAATCATCATCTAAACTGACATCCTCATCTGCATCCTCATCTGACTCTTCATTAACATCATAATCGTTGTCTACATCACTACCTGACTCTTCATCATTTACTGCAGGTTGTCCACTAATTGGGATTTCTGGCTCTAAAACACTTGCTGCAGATTGTCCACTACTCTCAAGCATTGGTGGTATCAATTGAACATCATCCTTGTGGATTTCAGCAGCAAGAGGAAACAAATTTAGATCAAACTCAATGATCGGCTTCGATCGACGGTCAAACTTTTCAAATATGATCATCAACTCTTCATCTGATGAAATCACGTGAGTGTTATTATTCCATGGAAATGTCACTGACAACTCCCAGGTTTCTCCAATTTCAACATGATGCCCAGTAATCTCCTTCTTAACATCATTGACGATGCTAATAACACTGCAGTCCTCAGGTTCATAGAATCGTAGGTCAAAAACTTCATCGGCGTACTTCACGTATATTTGAAACGGCAACATCATACAAAAACCTAATGACAGAGCATAACAACACCTATGTCAGAATACACATCAACAAAAACAACACAAATTGTTAATATTTTTTCACAAAATCAAATTTTTTTGAAAACCAACAAGAAAACCCATGCAAACACCCATGCAAAACCAACTGTATAAACCTACTGATTATAAACCTACTGAAAAACTAAAAGACATGAAGACATTTAAATTTTTTTTCGAATAAACCCTAAATCGGTAATACACATCAACAAAAACAACACAAATCGTTAATATATTTTCACAAAATCAAAATTTTCTTACTATTAGATATATATCATCAAAAAGCCCCAAAACATTTTCCTCAAAAACAAAAAAAAAACATTCACGTCAACATATATTATTGTTGACAAATTGGTGTTCACAAACAAAACAAAAAAAGCACAAATCGTTAATTTTTTTTCACAAAAACAAAATTTTCTTACTATTATTCAGATATCATGAAAAAGCCCTAAAAAGTTTTCCCAAAAACAAAAAATTTCATGATAGAGATTTTTGTTCGCAGATTGGTGTTCACAAACAACACTTACAGATTTTCCTTCGTTCTTCGTTGTAGGTGAGTGAAAGCGTGGTCTTTGGTGCAAGATTGGTGGCGCGAACCCTTCTTCACTTCCAACTGGTAAACACGAAGGGGCTGGTGGGGACCAAATGCAACGTTTTGTTTCTGCTTTCTAGGGATTTAAGGTTAAGAAGGAACTTTCCTTCTTAAAGATATCAGATAAGACGAGTGTTATAATTCACACGTGTTCAACTTAAAATTTCATAAATGAAATGACAAAAATAACCCCCTCGTCGTCAACGTTGACTAACCTTTGACAGACGGCAGGACCTATTTGATATACTTTTCAAAAGTCAGGGAAACTTTTGATAAAAAAGCAAACTCAGTTAAAAAATTGATGTTTCAGAATAAGATAGGGACCCAAATGATATTCCCCCTTTTATTTGTCAAACAAATGCCCTTAAAAGTTGATATATGAGGTTGACTTGGTGGTAAACTCAGACCCGACCCTGAGGTATGATTGGAGAGGCAATCGCCCTGAGCCCCCAAAATAGGGGGCCCAATTTTTTTGTTATCACATGAATGAATAATGATAATTGCTTGGGCCAAATTATTATTATTTAAAAAATAATAATAATAATAAAAAGAAAAAATAAAAAGGCCGAGTATTAAACGTAATTTTTCTCTTTTATTTACCTAAACCAAATTTGTGACTCGTATAAAGGTTGTACACTTGTACCTAATTTTTCATTTATTTTAAATTGGTCCAATATGAAATTGAAACCATTTTTTCCTCTTAAGACCTTTTTGTTTTTTAATCCTTAGGTAGTAGTTAGGTCTGAATAGTCTAATAAGAAATTCATTAAAATGTTTTTTTTTTTTTCTTTTTCAAATGATCTGAAATATTTAAAAGTAAAAAACTTGTCTTAGTAAAATGTATTTTTATATCTTACTTCCAAGCTTGCATTTGAAATGTTTGTTCGGTATTTCTTGTCAAATTTTGTTTATAAGTTATGAGAAATTTATTTGTCTTAACAAATGTATTTATTCTATGATATCATTTTATATTTGATGAAATTATTATTTTCGGGCCAAATATATGAAAAACAAGTGTGTATATATATATATATATATATATGGGGGATTGTCTTTTAGTCCCCGTAGTTTGCCTTAATCTGCGTTTAGTCCACGGTTTTTTGGAATTGTAATATTTAGTCATTCTGTGACAGAATCCGTCAAAAGACTAGATTGGTTAAATGACCTTAATGCCCCTGAAGGTTATTGATCCCATTGAAAAGACCGTTTTACCCTTAATTTTGTCTTTTTGTCTTTTTTTAAAATTAATTTATTTAAAAATAACAAAAAATTATAAATCAAAAATGAAAAAACCCATTCAAATTCAGAAAATCATTTTCGGCTAAAAAATCAAACGAACCCATTCAAACCCAGAAAATCAAGAACACAAACACCATTAAACCTAGGAAATCAAGAACACAAACACCATGAAGTGTTCTGGGTGTTACAAACCCCAATCATCCAAATATCATCATCACCAAACCAAGAACATAAACACCATCAGAAACCCAAACCAAGAACACAAGAACACTAACAAAAAAAAAAACCATTAGTTCACGTTTTTAAATTAATTTAATAATATTTATTTGTTTTTTTAAAATTAATTTATAATTACTATTATACCCTTTGGTTATATAAGATTCTAGAACATCTGATGTTATTTTACCTTTTGGCCCTCGTTGACTTGACGGAACCCTAACATGATTGGACTGTAGGGACTAAAATACGTATTGTCAGAGAAATGTGGACTAAAATTTACAATATGAAAAAACCGTGGATTAAACGCAGATTAAGGAAAACTACAGGGACTAAAATTTCTTGAAATTTATTGTATTTTGATGATATTTTTTGCATACGTCATAAGAAAATTAAAACACACACCTAGTAAAAATTTAAGAATTTTTCAGATTCAAGAATTATATATTTCCAATATTTTGCTATTTTTTAAAAATGTTTTATTTGTAATCATTTTTAGAAAAAAAAAATGTTTTATCTTTAATAAAGCCGGAAAAAATAGTTTTTATACCTGAAAAAATTTCAATTCTTTTTTTCACAAGTGCATTGCATTCTTTGTATCATCCATACCAAAAAAAAATCACTTCAAAATCAAATAAATGCCATTAAATTTCACCAAAGGTGATATATATTGAAAAAAACCAAACAAATGATCTATTTTAGATTTTTGCCCCGGGCGTCTAAAAAGTCAGGACCGGCCTTAGGTAAACCCCTCACACCTATCACCAAGAGGTGGTGGGTTTGAGTCATTCCCTCTCTCCTAATCCCGAAATATTGTAATAGTTAAAAAAGAAATTAATTTTAAAAAAAGTTATATTTACTATTTAGGTTTCTTTTTTAATATTACTATTTAGTTTTCAAAAACCGAAAATGGGCCTGTAAACCAAACCGATATCGACCCATCCTAAAATGGAATTTAGAGCCCATTTGAAGCCCAACAAAGATCATTTATAACCATCAAATACATACTAAAGAAAAACAAAGAGTAAAAAGACCTGTGTGCTAGATTATGGTGTGGGGGAAGATGCATTGGTGCAGTTGGGCTCGTTTATGTGAAACAAAAAGGAAGTGAAGCTTGCTTTGTCCATTGACGAGGACCGAGTCTAGCTGGAGGATGCTCTTTTTTGTGTTAGGAAAAAAGTCTGTTGGAAGATTTTCCTGGCTGTGTGTAGTGTTTGTTTCCATTGTAAAGTTTTTGTAAAAAAAAAAAAATAGCAAACACTCAAATAACTTTGATGAAGAACAAAAACAAAATCAAATTAAAAATAGAATAACTAATTTAGAAAATTTTAGAACAATAGAACCCGGAAAGAAATGATTCTTCAAACCATGTTGCCTTCAAAGAACTAATATTATCAATATTCAACTTTCAAGGAAGTGAGTGAGTGAATCTAGAGTAAGTTAAGTGAAAACATATGGCATTGGTGAGTAAAAATACTAGTACAGAAAAATATATAAATAAGAATAAGATTGCTGACAACCACGTTAAATTATATAGTTTATAATTAACATGTTTTGGAATTAGGAAATTAATCATTAAATGAATGATTTTTTCTTACTTTGTTATTAAATTGATATTAAAAAGGTTTTTTTTTTTATATATATAATTATGAAAGTATCTAGAGGTTTTTTTTTTTTTTTTTGGAACAATGAAACAATTAAATTGTAAATAAAAAATAATATTTTTTTCAGATAATAAAAAAATACACCTAATAAAATCATCTCCAATGCCATTGTGTATTTTTTGAGTTTCCTATTAGCTAGTGACACATCAACATATGTCTTGAATATGGATCCACTTTAGTAAAATAATAATAATAATTATTATTATTATTATAATAAAGAAAAATATATTCTCTTCTACAATGCAATTACGTTAACTCTATTTATATAAATTACCTTTTATATATATTTTTTTCTCACCAAAAGGGCAAAAATCTAAAAGTCAGTTTATAAAATAAGAAACCAAACTTGAGACTACCAAGTACAATATAAAAAATAATATTTTATTATTGGATTGGATACAGTGATGGACGGAACGGGAATGGATATCCCCAAATCCGCTCCACCTACTTAGAAATGAAGATGTAGATATAAATTTCAAACGGATACGAGATGGAGATTGCCAATCAGTTCTATTGTCATCCCTACTATTAGTAGATACTATCACACTCATTTTCTTAATTATTTTAAAAGTATATTATATATTTATATCTATATTTTATCTATTAAATTAATTACATTTAACAATAAATAAGAATAAACATATCAAAAAGGACAATTCCCATATATCATTTTTTTTTTCTATTCTAACAATGACTTTTTTTTTAGTCTCCAAAGTTACATATTGATAAACTGTTTTTTTTTTTTTTTTTTTTTTTTTTTTTGCTACAAATTATAATAGAATAATATTTGTCTCTTAAAGCAATAAAATGATCATTCTAACATCTCAAGAAATGCAATTTTGAGATGGACGTTCTGATGGATCACTTCAACTTCTATCTGAACATTCATCTCGCGATCGCTCCATGGGTTGCTCAAATTCTTAATTTATACTCACTCTTTTCAACTCCACTTGCGAAATAGAAAACACATAAAAAACACGTATTTTCTACGATCATATCCTATGTGAACCTTAGTACCGATTTGTCCTTTGTCACCTCATCACTTACTCATTTAAAATTAGTTATAAATTTAGTAATTTAACAAATTGAATGAGTAAATCATTAAGTTCTTTCATTAACTTAAAAACAATTTGGATAGGATCACATTCTTCTATGAATATGCGTCACGTAAATTTTTACAAAAATTTCCCTTACAAACCAAATTTAAAAGTTAATATTTTACGAATGTCTTATAATTACCCCAAATTTTATAAATAGGTAGAGTAGAGTATTTTAAAAAGTTCCATAAAAAAACATTTAGATAGATAGAGCCGTTGAAGTCATAAATATATATATATATATATAAATTCAAAGCCAGAAAAACAAAGAATTTATTTTATTTTATTTTTCTATAAGTTGCGGAAGATGTGAGAGTGCTGATGATCACTGAAATCCAAAAGTCATGTCAAAATCCTAAGATAATAATTCTTCTACATTGAAAATCATGTGTGTTTTGTGATCTTCGTGATCTAGGTTTTTTTTTTTTTTTTGAAGTTTTCGATGATTAGAAAACCTCTTTGCACCTTCCAGGAAATTGTGTTGTGGGTCCTTAATTTGCTCTGTCGTTTCTGTTTTTCCACTTTTTGCTTATCATCCTCGACAGTCAACAGTGATCAACACAGAAAGAAAAAATAAAATAAATAAACGTGATGGAAGGAAAAGTGAATTTTCATATATTTTTTGTCCTGAGTCCTGACTCTTGAACGTGATTGATTTTGAGAAGCTGACTCACAATTCACGCAAACAATGTCCGATGATTGATGTTGTGCTTCGAATGCAATTGTGATAAAATTTAGTTTAATAACAAAATGAGGAGGATCCAAATACAAAATGAGGTTAGTCCGTGGTAAACCCTTTACACTTACATCATAAGGTTGTAGATTCGAGTCCTTCCACGTTTTTTAAAAAAAAAACCCTGAATTTATGTAATAGAATAATACTTAAAATTAAAAAAAAAAAAAAATTGTTTATTTTTAAGGAATTTTAATTTGGCTCTCTAAATTTGACCTACATCGGTACACATCACGTAACTCACAAGGAAATTATTGCTAATTCAATTTAGTAATACAAGGAAATATGGGAAGCTACTTTGCTTTTATTTCTAGTAATACAAGGAACTCGGTGATGAAAAATCATTAAGATTATCAGTGCCTAGCTATATCACACGGACAATCTTTCCATTTGATGCATATCTTCAGCTTTATAAATATGAACTAGGAATGGACTAGTCTTACTCAAAGCAAGACGTCTCCCTCCGTTGCCGTAGTAAATCCCAACATCGCTGCATAAACTCACACAAGTCTCGCACACTGAAGAAGGACAGTACTTGATCTTGTATGTGTAACAATCAACCTTCTCAAACTTGAACCAACTTTCCAATGTCTGAGCTCCAGGTTTTCCTACTGCTCCATTAGTTGTTATAAACCATTTTCCTGTTGATTGATCATAACTATCAACTTTCCATACTTTTGGTTCGCCACAGATCATGATTTGTGGTGTGGCAAATATGATGTTCAAATCAGTTGATTCGGGCACACAATTTTCTTCTTCAACGGTGTTGTTAACCGGTGAAAACAGAAATGGTAGACCCCACATCACATCAGAGCATAATTGGAATACGTCGAGAGGACAGGGCCCGTTTCTACCATCACCTAGAGTAAGCCCGCCACCGCCATCTCCTCGGATTGCAGAAACGATTCGATAAGTAGTGTTTGTTCTAACCTGTTAGAGAAACCCACATGTGATGAATCCAAAAGAAAATGAGATTAATCCATTAAAATATATATATAATAAGAAAATATAAGGTATAGTAGTGTTAGATAGTCTTTTGGGTTGTAAGGTTATTCAACAATATATAACACCACAACATGTAAAAATACAATAAAGTATAAAAAATTTAACATAACCTTATCGCCATTGATGTCAAACAACGGCTGGTCGGAAGCCACCACCAACAATGGCGGCTTTGTGATGAAGGCTAAGAAAAGGAAGGAGAATGCTAGGGAGGAAGCAGTCTTCATTGTTAATGCTATTTGCAATTGATGTGTGTGGAAAACGAATGCACAAGAGGTTGAATTTATAGGACCTTGAGGTTGTACATTTTGTGTATAATTAAATTCATTTAACATCTACCACATGAAAAATGTGTCTATAATTTTGCAGCTTTTAGGTGTTTTAATTTTGAAAATTACAAAAGTAGATTTGGGAATTAAATCAATTAATTGATTATGTAAAAATTATTAAAAAATTATTAAAAAAAAAACACTAATCTTTTTTTTTTCACAAAAAGATTCATTAGAAAAAAATCAAAAATAAATTTCTTAATTTTTTTTATCTTCAACCGTCCAATCATTGTGAAGACAGTCTTCCATTAAAAAAAAAAAGAGAAAATTTGGTTTTAACTTTTAACAGAAATATTTTGACGAATCATCTCATCTCCACCACAATTTTTCCGTTTATTATATATAAATAATAATAATAATTAAATCTTGAACCGTCCGTCAAATTAATGATAGATGTCTGGAGATATAATTTTCTTTAAGTTTTTTTTTTTTTAATTATTTTTTGTTAATAGGAATAGTTTTTTTTAGAATTTTTTTTAAAAGATAATTTTATAAAAAAAATAAAAATTAGATTATGGATCAGGGGTCTGTCAGGATCTAGTGAGATTGGGTTCTACAAACATGTCTCATAACGTAATTTCCACTTTAGGTAACATGTCTCAAAACGTTATTAACACTTTTCTGTTATCTGGTTGTGCTTTAGGTGTGGCTTATGTGGTTTACTACTGGAACATAGTAGGATGCACCATGCATTCCCGTTGTGATTTTGCCACATACCGGTTGCACACAAGATATTCTCTAATTTACGGGCTGAAAATTTAGCTGAAGAGGTTGACACACGTGATTACATTTTCTTCAATGTATGTATATAACTTCTGGGAACAGCTTCCTCTAATTAAGGAAGAATTTGTTCATATATGGCCCATCACTATTGTGTGTAAAATCAATTTAAATTTGTATATTAATCTGAGCAATATTTGAGTTGTGTAAATACTATAATGTGATCTCTTTCTGGCTGCCCTATACCTATATAATCTGATTTATATACAAAATATAGTTCAATTTTTACCTCAAACCTTTTGTTATCTACATTTATTTTTAAAAAATTCTGCCAATAACAAATTCCTTAGGGGTAAATGTTTCCATAAACCCGGTTAATTTATGAATTAAGTGTTGGAACAGTACTCACAAATAAATAAGTAAAAAAGTGCAGCCCCAACAGCTACTTCCTTTTTTTTTTTTTTTTTTTTTTTGACAGCTCGTAGAGCACATAAACAGAAAAACAACCCCAAGGCCAGGGAAGAAAACAAGAAGGAAAACTTCCTTTTGCAAACAATTTAATACCAATTGTTATTTGAGTTTGATCCACTTGCAGTTACCTAGATATATGCGTTAGCTTGAATTCTTCATAAGTGAAGCAATTAGATAAGTCAACAAAAAAATAAATCAAATGGAAGCAAGCTATATATATATATATATATATATATATATATATATATATATACACACGGTCTCGTTCACATCAATACGTACTGATGTAAATATATAAGGACATTGAATGTGAGCCACTCATTATGGAGAAGTTTTTGACAAGTGCATGCATACACACTAAGTCAAAGCATGGAAAATGAGTGATTCACATTCAATATTCTCATATATTTACATCGGTGCGTATTGAATTGAACATTTATATATATGGTGGTTCTCTAGTAAGGACGTACTAAAATTATAAGTTCAAGACGTCCAACCACAGCCATATATTCATATTAGGTGTGGGTATTTGTTAATGTTATGTTATTGGCCCATTGTGAATATGTGGCTGTTGTTGGACGTTTTAAAATTATAGAGTCATGACGGTCCTGATTAGAGAAGTATTATATATATATAAATGTTCAAGTCAGTACGTACTGATGTAAATATATAAGGACATTGAATACCCTTCAGGTAGACCTGGCACGGTTCCGGTTGGAACCGCCGGAACCGGCCGGAACCGGAACCGGAACCGGTTTTCCGGTTCCGGTTCTTGAACCGGAACCTGAACCGGCGGAGACCGGTTCCGGTTCCGGTTCAAGAGTTTGGTCGAACCGGCGGTTCGAACCGGATTGGAACCGGCGGTTCCGGTTCCGGTTCGAACCGCCGGTTTGCACAATAATTTTTTTTTTTTTTTTTTTTTTCTATAAATTCCACCCCCCCTTTCATTTTTCCTCACACCAATTTCTTCTCAATTATCTAATTCTAATTTCTCTCCAATGAGAGAATAGAAAAAAATTGCCTTAAAAAAAGAAAATTTGCGGTAAAAAAAATTTTATATATGCCTTAAACTTTGAAATGCCATAACTTTGTGCTCGGATGTCGGAATCAGGTAATTATTTTTTTGAAATCGCATAGAACGATGCAAGGAATGCGATAGGAGCAAGTCCAAAGGGCTTGTGGCCACTTTTCGAGCCCTAAAAACCCCTTTTTCATCAAAAAAAAGTGTTTTTAAGTGTTGTGTCTATTTCGAACCTCGTTTAAACCTAGTAAGAAACCTTTTCCTCCCGATCCCACACCACATCCGTGCCCGTCTTGGTCCGGAGAATTACTTTAACATCAGGCCTTGTGTAAATGGACACGTTTTTAAAAAATCCTTTATACTACTTATAGTTTTTGTTTGAAATATTATACAAGTATTGAATGTGGCTTTAGTGGCTAGTTTAGTTTGTGTTTTTCTTTTGCAACCATGGTTCAAGCATCCATAAGAACCCATAAATTGTCATTTGTAATTTTATTTTATAATTTAATTTAATTTTGTAATTTGTCATTTATATATTTTATTTTATTAGAGAAGTCTTTTTTTTTTTTTTTTTACAAAAAAAAAAAAAAAAAAAAAAAAAAAAAAAAAAAAAAAAGTTCAAAACCGCCGGTTCCAATGGAACCGGAACCGGAACCGGAACCGGAACCGGAACCGGCATATAGCGGTTCCGGTTCCGGTTCCGGTTCCATCAAACAGCGGAACCGGAACCGCCGGTTCCGAACCGGAACCGGAACCGGACCGGAACCGTGTCACCACTACCTTCAGGTCGACCTGATCAAATGTACAAATTGCTTAAACGACTTGAAGCAGCAGCAGCAATCACTAGAATTATTGTGGGGTCCAATCAACAGTATATTTATATATATATATACAGTCTTTCTATTATCAGTTCAAATTGATATAAAATATATCAGTTTTTTACATGTAGATCATTAGATTTAAAAGATGTTTTGACAAGTGCATGCAGCCAAGTTAAAGTATTTAAATCCAATGGCTCACATCTAAGGAACTGATATATCTTTTATCAGTTCGAACTGATAATAGAAAATCTGATATATATATATATATATATTTTCCTTATCATTCATTACTGCTATAGAACATAGCTCTATCTAACTCTCATCAGAATCATCATACAATTTGTGATGAAAAAAAAAAGATGTGGGCCAGACGGGCACACCAATCTTTAAATGCAACTCTGTAACTCATAAACTCAACTGGGTACTGTTCATAGAGAATACTTTTCAAAGTTGGCACGTGGACAGTCATAATAGGAATATAGGATCCAGTTATTGAGTGGGCCCCGTATACGATAGGGTGTTGATACGGGCAACCAACATTCAACAAGATCATCAATCCATTATTCATCAGACAGTAGTGAGTGAGTGAGTGAGTGATGATCATTGTCCTTTATGGGGACTTAATATGACTTATCCCAACAATTTTTATGAGAAACGTCGCAGAGATTTCTCCTTTTTTTTTTCCCTCATCATTTTTAGACGAATATTGTCTTTAAATGTTTATACATATACACAGTGATGAATTCCAAATATACACCTTTAATTGATATATATTTTTTAATTAATTAATACCCATATATATTGGAATCCTGAACAAAAAAAATGTAAGGGTTTAAATAAATGGAAGAATTTAAAAAAAAAAAATTTGAAAATTTAATGTCTCTCTTATAAGTTATAACTATTATATAGTTGCATGTGGGTCATTGCCATAGAGTAGAGTATTTTAAGTATGAAATATGAGCCTCGTAATTACCCAAATTTCCCTTACTAACGTCTTTATAAATGTTTATATTTTTCGAATGTCTTAAAATTACCCTAAATTTTATAAATAGGTAGAGTAGAGTATTTTAAGTAGTTCTATGATATATATATAATCGCATTATTATATGAAATATGTGTTTCGTAGATTTTTGCCTAAATTTCTCTTATATATATATAATCGCATTATTATATGAAATATGTGTTTCGTAGATTTTTGCCCAAATTTCTCTTACTAACCCCTTTTAAAAGTTTATATTTTGCAAATGTATTATAATTACCCCAAATTTTATAAATAGTTAGAGTATTTTAAGTAGTTCCATGAAATAAAATTTGGATAGAATCGCATTCTTCTATGAAATATGCGTCTCGTAATTTTTTTTCCAATTTTCCCATAGTAACCCCTTTGAAATTAAACTTTATATTTTGCTAATGTTTTAGAACTATCCCAAATTTTATACATAGGTAGAAGATAATAATTTAAATAGTTCCATGAAATAAAATTAAATATAATCTCATTCGTCTATGAAATATGTATCTCGTAATATTTTGCACAAATTTCTCTTACTAACCCCCCTTCAAAAGTTTGTATTTTTCGAATGTCTTAGAATAACCTCAAATTTTATAAATAAGTAGAGTAGAGTATTTTAAGTAATTCCATGATTTTTTTTTTGTTGATAGAATCGCATTATTCAATAAAATATAAGCCTTGTAATATTTTACCCAAATTCCTTACTAACCCCTTTATAAATGTTTATATTTTACGAATATCTTATAATTACCCCAAATTTTATAAATATATAGAGTATAATATTTTAAGTAGTTCTATGAAAATATTTTTAGATCGAATCTCATTCTTCTATGAAATATGCGTTTTTAAATTTATTTATTTTTCCCAAATTTTCCTAACTAACCCCTTTTAAAAGTTTATATTTTACGAATTTCTCATAACTATCCCAAATTTTATAAATAGGAAGTAGTTCCATGAAATAAAATTAACTATAATCCCATTCTACTATGAAATATGTGTCACCTAATATTTTGCCCAAATTTCCCTTACCCCTTTTAAAAGTTTATATTTTGCGAATGTCATAGAATTATCCCAAATTTTATAAATAGGTAAAGTAGAGTATTTTAAGTAGTTCCATGAAAATATTTTTGAATAGATTATCATTCTTTTATGAAATATGCGTCTCATAAACTTTTGTCCAAATCTCCCTTCCCCCTTTTAAGAGTTTATATTTTGTGAATTTCTTAGAATTACCCTAAATTTTATAAATAGGTAAAGTAGAGTCTTTTAAGTAGTACCATGAAATAAAATTTGGATAGAATCGCATTCTTCTATGAAATATGTCTCGTAATATTTTGTGCAAATTTCCCTTACTAACCCCTTTTGAAAGTTTATATTTTGCAAATATCTTAGAAATATCCCAAATTTTATACTTAGGTATCAGAGAGTATTTTATATAGTTCCATGAAATAAAATTTTGATACAATCGCATTATTCTATGAAATATGCGCCTCGTAAACTTTCGCTCAAATTTCCCTTTTAAAAGTTTATACTTTGAGAGTGTTTTAGAATTATCCCAAATTTTATAAATAGGCAAAGTATAATATTTTAAGTAGTTTCGTGAAAATATTTTTTTGGATAGAATCGCATTCTTCTATGAAATATGTGTCTTGTAAATTTTTGCCCAAAATTTCCTTATTAACCTCTTTTAAAAGTTTATATTTTGCGAATGCCTTAGAACTATCTCAAATTTTATATATAGATAGAAGATAATACTTTATATAGTTCCATGAAATATGATTTTGATAGAATCGCGTTCTTCTATGAAACATGCGTCTAGTAAATTTTTGCCCAAATTACCCTTACTAAACCCTTTTAAAAGTTTATATTTTGCGAATGCCTTAAAACTATCCCAAATTATATAAATATGTAGAAGCGAGTATTTTAAGCAGTTTTATGAATATATATATATATATATATATATATATATAATCGTATTCTGCAATGAAATATGCGACTCGTAATATTTTGTCCAAATTTCCCTTTACTATCCCCTTATAAATGTTTATACTTTGTGAATATCTTAAAAATAACCCCAAATTTTATGAATAGTTAGAGTGGATTATTTTAAGTAGTTCCATGTAACACAGTTTGGATAAAACACATTCTTCTATGAAATATGTGTCTCGTAATATTTTACCCATATTTTCCTTATTAACCATTTTATAAAAGTTTATATTTTGCGAGTATCTTAGAATTACCTCAAATTTTATAAATAGGTAGAGTAGATAATTTTAAATAGTTTCATTAAAAAAAATATTGGGATAGAATCGCATTCTTCTATGAATTATGCATCTCATTAAATTTTGTCCAAATTTCCCTTACTAAGTTATCATAAACAAGTCAAGTGGATTAAGCATTGTTACCCAAAGAGAGAAGAAAAAAAATAACGCTAGGCCGTCCAAAACATACGTAATTAATTATTTTTCAGTCATATTATTAACCGTATGAATTGAAAATACTAAAATAGTCATTATTCCACTATCATGAAAATTAAACAAATTCAGAAAATAAAAATTGTGTTTTTATTTTTATTTAAATTTAAAAATAAAAATAAAATAAAAAAATAAAATAAAAAACTACATAGAAGAAGAAAGAGAGAAAAAGGTATTGAATATGTGAGTGCTTTATTTTGGTTTTCTTTTAAATTTTGAGTAGCTCTATTGCTACCTAAAAAAACGTTGTCACAAAACCCATTTTTTAATAAAAAGATTTATAACTAAAATTTCTATATCAAATTACTTAAAATGGTATGATTATTCACTTTAAATAAATAAAAAAATACACTTAATCCATCATAACCCTAATTCAAAGCCATTTATAGCTTGATTGGCCGGAATCATGATGAATATTAAAACATATTTTCAAGAGAAGTCATGAGAGATTGAAGGAGAAAACATGTTTGGTAAAAGGATGGATGGACTTCTTATTTGAATATGTGGGCCTGAGCAGTCCTTCTTCGTAAATTGGGCCTGGCCCACTTCTCACAATAGAAGAAATGACATCGTTACTTGTTACCTATGAAATGGGCTGAAATTTAATAATGGTCCCTGTTGCAAAAGCCCAAGGTGACCGAGTTTTTATTATTATTTGGACCCTTTAAAAATCGTATGTACTCCAAATCAATATTTTTAAAATGCCGATAATATCCTTAAATTACATTATTAAAATAAATACATCCTGGACATCCTATTAATACAATATTTCTTTAAATTTGTCTTAGATTTGAGAGTTTGTGCATTTTATCTTTTTATCTAAGTAAATTATCGACACCAAATTATCAATAAATAACCTTATTGTTTGTCTTTAGATCACACGTTAACAAATAACAATACAAAACACAATAATAAATAAATAAATAAATAAATATATATATATATATATATATATATATATATATATATATATATATATATATATATGTAAAATGATAATTAAAAAAATTACAAATTGAATACTACATAGGTAAAAATTATAAATAATAAAATATTTTTATTTAAAAAAAATTAGAAGTGTAAATATATATTTTCAATTTTTAAGTAACTCGAGAAAATTGTAAGAAATTAAATTAATATGTGAATTTTGTATAAATATATACCTGTTGTGTTTGGTCTTAAATCTCAAAATTCTATTTTATTTTATTTTTTTCGGTTCAACTCAATATGGTTTTAGAAAATTGCAATATACATGTTGATAAATATCACATTTCATAATTCCAAATGATATAAACTTATAATCATGTTTATATATCTAACCAAATACTACTAATAATAACAATATATAAACCATTCAAAATGTAAAGGTGTGCAAAAACCTCCAAACCAATCCAATCCGCCTAACCCAACCCAAACTTTACGGGTTGGTTCAGTTACACATATTAATGAAAATATTAATCGGTTTGTTATTGGACAAACCGGCAAAGATTGGTTTGGTTTGGGTTACTTAAAATAAAATTAATGCAACCCAAACCAACCCATATGTATTTCCTCCACTCTTTTAGTCAAGAATTCAATTATTGTCTTTATTGTCTACGGTAATTGAGTCTATTCTACCGGACTATCACAGACAATGACCACAGTCAAATTCTAAGGTAAGAGCTTGTTTCAACACTTTGTTTCTTTCACTATCTCACTTTGTTAGTGCGTTGTAAGCCTATGAAATTTAACGAAAATTACTCAAAATTACTCTTTCTCCTTTTTGGTTCTAGAATCACTGACAATGGACTCAACCTTCACAATATCGATGTTGTCCATGTGTATTTCCTCCACTCTTTTAGTCAAGAATTCAATTAAATCTCCCTCAACATGAGATTCATAAGATCTCTTCATCTTCATATCAAGTCTCACACAGAAGAAGATGTCATTTCCATTGATTTTAGAAACCTGCCGACTAATGTCCATGATTGCCACAACTTTATACGTGGTCTCCAAATGAAAAGTAATATGTCCAATGAGCTAGTTTCCTATCTGTCCTACTCCACGATCCAACATACAGGCCACAGTGAGTCACGCAGTTGGGGAGGACAGGCTGATGGGTGTTTGGACGAAGTCCTGGATCCTTGATACCAAAAAAAATAAATAAAAAATGTCTAATGAGCTCCCGGAGCTAGGCGAAAGAACGTCTCTTTGCCTTCACTTCAATGTTGAGAAAGCAGAAGTCTTCTAAGACCCCTTACAATGATCATTTCTGAAAAATTACTGTCTAACAGTGTAGTCTCAGTCAGAGACATATCGATCACCTGGCCTTCAAATGATTTTCCCTTGATGAAATCATTGACTTTGAACCGGGTTTCAAAGCCAATGAAAACCTGCGACCGCCAATTTCAGTTTCCCAGTACCCTCTACTATAGTAGCAATTAGTGCTCCTCCAACCATCGCCACCAATACCTCCGAAAAGGAAACCTTAAAGATTTTCGCCACTACTAATATCAAAAATAGAAGTGTTGCATCAACAATAATCATAACGAAGACGTTCCACTCTGCATGCTTCATTTCATAGATGACTATCATGACACATAAGAGGTTGAATACAAGTACCAATGCAGAGCAATATGCTCCATATACAAACAAGATGAAACAAGGACATAAGTTCTAACTTGCCCATTGTTGCCTCCGTCGTCTTCATTTTCATGTTCATTTTATTACAATACCTGTAAATACCGATAGCATAATACAAATGAACATCAAGACTAATGTTGACAAAATAAACTTTGGAGTGACCTTCATCAAACGCTCAGCCTCTCTTTGAAGAACCAATACAAAAGCATCTTCATTTTCAATCTCTTTTCCATTTTTGAACTTTCTTTCTTGTAGTGCTTCTTCATTGTTACGTGGAATTATTGAGTAGAACGTGGGTGTGCGAACTAGTTCGATACCATTGAAATTTTTGAAGGATTTGAAGGATATAGTCCATGGCTTGGGTTTTTGATGGCATCCAAGCCTGAACAACAGATGGTGAGATTCTTGATTTTGAACATTTTTTTATAAGCAAAACACTTGATTCCGGCAACAGGGTGGTACTTGAACGTCGACCGTGGTGGAATAACGATAGCAATTGGAAGAATCTCCGGTTTTTTCTAGTTGCAAAAGATCACCGGCGAAGTGGTCCCCTAAATGACCATAATGAATGTATATATTACCATTACAATTACCATGGACAATAAAAACATATTCTTGTATCTGTAAACTAATTTAGTCCCTATGTTTTTTTAAAAAAATATTTGTTTTTTATGCTCTTCTTACACACAACTATATGTACTCTAACATTTACATTTCCATTTCCATATTCTCATTATATTGTATTAAACCTTTATCCATATCTATCATAGTGAATATAATAAACTATATCTGAGTCTCGTTTTGCAGCTACATAAGTAGCATTGTTTAAACAAATGAGACTACAACTTTGCCATTTGCCATTAATAATCTATTAGAATATTCAAATTGATCTTTTGCCATTTTGATTTGTGTATGCATATGAGAAATTACTTTTTGAAATCTTTTTTCTTAGAGGATTTTTGTAGAAAAGCATCAGAGTGGCAAACCATTTGAATATGGCAGGTTGGTGGGGATAGATTATGGACCTACTAATTGTGGGGTTGCTGTTAGCAATCCTGAGTTCAGTGAATTGAAACCTTTCGGCACTATCTACATGACAAACAAAGAGCCTCCTAATAGGTTTCAGTAGATTTAATCCTAACAACTAAGGGACAACGAGGTCTTTTGATGAATCGGCGTCAGAATTTCCAAAGATTGTAATGGATCAGAAGGCAATCGGTCTCGTCATTGGCATTCCGAATAAACCCACTCCAGAGCAATTGATGGATGCTAGGTATGTTAACAGTTAGGCTGAAGTATTAAATATGATGAACGCATTTAGGCATTTGAAAAATCTTGCCAAAAGACTTTCCTCTTCTTTTGCTCAATGAGTTTCGTACATCTAAACGAGCTCAGGAATATGTTGACCATAGTATCATCGAGATAAAGTTGTTGAATTTTATGAAATAGGAGGGCATGCTGCTTCTCTTACCCGTGTTCCAAAAGAGGTAGATTCTCCATCTAAACAATTTCATATTAAGAATACTTAACTAGCCATCGGTTATTTGATAAATTTTCCCCTTTAACAATTCGTAGGTTGTTAAACAAATGATGTAGGCTGGGCAATCTGCGAAAGGGTAGTGAAGTCGGTTGATGTATGTATCCAACTTAGCACCGGCGAAATAAGAATCCAAAATATCCTTGTAAAGGAATGAACTTTTGACTTGTCTTTTGTTCCAAAACTTATACCATAGTTCATTAGCAATCTCGATGATTCTGTGGTCGATATAAACCTAAGCTCGTTGAGATGTACGAAACTCATTGACCAAAAGAAGAGGAAAGTCTTTTGGCAAGACATTCAAACGCCTAAGTGAGTTGATCGTATTTAACATTTGAGCATAGCTGTTAATAAACTTGTCATCAATCAATTGCTCTGAAGTGAGTTTATCCGGAAGGCCAATGACGAGACCGATTACCTTTTGATCCGATACAATCTTTATGAATTCCAAAGCCGATTCATCAAAAGACCTCGTTGCCCCTCAGTTTTTCTCCACTGTTTAATAATTAGGGATGTCAATGGATCAGATTGGGTATGGATACTGTTATGTCAAAAAAAAAAAAATTTAATAAAACATAATACTAATATAAGCCCTAACCCAAATTAAACTTGGGTTAATCTAAGCCCAAACCAAATTAAATTTGGGCTTATCTAATTTCAAACCTAAATTAAATGTGTGATGACATTTGCACCTTTAAAAAATGTAAGTATTTTTTTAAAATCCAATAATGCCTTTGATTAAAATTACTAAATTGTTAAAATAGTTTGTATTTCCGCCCACTAATAATTATTAAAGGTACCCTTAAGTAAGATTACTAAGTTACTAAGTTAGTCTAATTTTACTCAAGGGTATTTTTTTTTTTAAATCTAATAATACCCTTGAGTAAAATTATTAAGTAAGTCTCAATTTTTATTTTTATTTTAAAGATAATATTCAATATTGAAAGAATAAAACATTACAAAGAATCAAAGATAATTGGATATCAGCCAAGACCAAATAACTAACACAAAAAAAAAAGTTATCTTCCATCCAAATCAGCTCGTCTGTAATAGTTTTCAGTTCTTGGACTGAACACAATATTTTGAACTGTGAGAACTTCTATGAGATTAAGAATCATCAGGCCAAGTGGATTGATCAGGTCGTTCAAGTATACTTCATCTGTCGTTAGAATTGTCCACATTCAATACATATGTAGTATTACTAAAGTGGTAAATTACTTGTCATTTTTCAAAGAACCCCTAATTCAATCAACAAAAGACGTTTGTATCCCTTTTCATATGTAAAATAACATATGTAGCCTTATTTATTAAGATAATCAAATTCCCCATCCTCTATTAAAAATAAATAAATCCATTTCTCTAGTTTTTGTTAGGAATTTTAAAAAAGTTAAATGTTTGATTTAACTGATTAAAAGAAAAAAGAGAGATTTACATTTATGAAAAGAGCCACGCCTACTGTTCATCCATGTGCCAAACTTTTATGGGAACTGGATTTTGCACCATTTTGACGCCTGGTTAGAGTTGCTCATAGTGTTTCGAAAATGGTGCTGCTGGTGTCATATGTGCACCATTCGGGCTCTGTATATAAAATATGTTATCAAATGATCAACCGGTAAAATTAAATCAGTAAATATGGGAGGTCGCATAAACGAGTTGGAGCTGGGCATAAACGATCTAAATGACGAGTTGGGTCGACATACAATTTTTGGTAGCTTTGAATAGCTTTCAGTAAAAATTTATGGTTTGCTTTATTTTGGTATATCTAGCTTGCCTCTTGGCTGTTTGTAAGCTTGGTATATTTGTGCATAAAATGACTTCTACTAACATCTTTTATTGAAGAAGACTTTGCGAGGAAGGTTGTTGTATACTTTGTATTTGGATTTAACTCCAACCTAGCTCATAGTGTTTCGAAAATGGTGCTGCAGATGTTATCAAATGATCAACCAGTAAAGTTAAATCAGTAAATTGGTATCCTCCAATATCTCAAAGTCTGCTTAATTATTTACAAAGGCAGGGATACAAGCAACATTGCTAAGTCCATACATCAATTTTAGCTGCAGCTTAAGGTGAGAATGCAATTCTTATGGAAGCTATGGAACTGATATCCTGCTGCCCTTTTAATAGAAACGTGTCATGTAAATTTTTAGGCTCAATGTTAGTTAGAAAATGCAATTCCTAACATGATATTTTAATGGAAAGATTAAGCTTTAATGGAAATGTGTCATGCAAAATTTTTAGGCTCAATGGAAACATAAGTTTTAATGGAAACGTGTCATGTAAATTTTTAGACTCATTATTAGTTAGAAAATGCTTACTTTATTATGGAACTTAACCTAGCATGATACTTAAGTGGTTGGCTGAAATATGTCATCTATGTTAAAAATATTATAATAATTCAGGTTTTTTAGGGGAAGGGGATAGACTCAAACTCAAACTCATAATTCGGGTTTTTTGGACGAATCTCCCGTTTCTTCTAGTTGCAAAAGATCACCGACGAAGTGGTCCCCCAAATGATCATAATGAATGTATATATTACCATTACAATTACCATGGACAATAAAAACATATTCTTGCATCGGTAAACTAATTTAGTCCCTATGTTTTTTTTTTTTAAATATTTGTTTTTTATGCTCTTCTTACACACAACTATATGTACTCTAACATTTCCATTTACATTTCCATATTCTCATTATAGTATATTAAACCTTTATCCATCTCTATCATAGTGAATATAATAAACTATATTCGAGTCTTGTTTTGCAGCTACATAAGTAGCCTTGTTTAAACAAATGAGACTACAACTTTGCCATTTGCCATTAATAATCTATTGGAATATTCAAATTGATCTTTTGCCATTTTGATTTGTGTATGCATATGAGAAATTACTTTTTGAAATCTTTTTCTCGGAGGATTTTTGCAGAAAAACATCAGAGTGGCAAACCATTTGAATATGGCAGGTTGGTGGGGATAGATTATGTACCCACTAATTGTGGGGTTGTTGTTAGCAATCCCGAGTTCAGTGAATGAAAACTTTTTGGCACTATCTACATGACAAACAAGGAGCCTCCTAATAGGTTTTCCAGTAGATTTAATCATAACAACTGGGGGACAACGAGGTCTTTTAATGAATCGGCGTTGGAATTTGCAAAGATTGTATTGGATCAGAAGGCAATCGGTCTCATCATTGGCATTCCGGATAAACCCACTCCAGAGCAATTGATGGATGCTAGGTATGTTAACAGTTAGGCTGAAGTATTAAATATGATGAACACACTTAGGCATTTGAAAAGTCTTGCCAAAAGACTTTCCTCTTCTTTTGCTCAATGAGTTTCGTACATCTAAACGAGCTCAGGAATATGTTGACCATAGTATCATCGAGATAAAGTTGTTGAATTTTATGGCATAGGAGGGCATGCTGCTTCTCTAACCCGTGTTCCAAAAGAGGTAGATTCTCCACCTAAACAATTTCATATTAAGAATACTTAACTAGCCATCGAATATTTGATAAATTTTCCCCTTTAACAATTCGTAGGTTGTTAAACAAATGATGCAGGCTGGGCAATCTGTGTAAGGGTAGTGAAGTCGCTCGATGTATGTATCCAACTTAGCACCGGCGAAACAAGAATCCAAAATATCCTTGTAAAGGAATGAACTTTTGACTTGTCTTTTGTTCCAAAACTTATACCATAGTTCATTAGCATCCCTACTAATGATTGATTACAAACATGTACTTTCTACACTTGTTTGTTTTTATTTTTTTGACATAACAGTACTTTCAACACATATATAAAAATAAATAAATAAATAAAACATAATACTAATATAAGCCCTAACCCAAATTAAACTTGGGTTAATCTAAGCCCAAACCAAAATTAAATTTGGGCTTATCTAATTTCAAACCTAAATTAAATGTGTGATGACATTTGCTCCTTTTAAAAATCATATGTAAGTATTTTTTTTAAATCCAATAATACCTTTGAATAAAATTACTAAGTGGCCAAAATAGTTTGTATTTCCACCCACTAATAATTATTGAAGGTACCCATAAGTAAGATTACTAAGTTACTAAGTTAGTCTAATTTTACTTAAGGGTATTTTTTTTTAAATCTAATAATACCCTTGAGTAAAATTATTGAGTAAGTCTCAATTTTTTTATTTTTTTATTTTAAAGGTAATATTCAATATTGAAAGAATAAAACATTACAAAGAATCAAAGATAATTGGATATCAGCCAAGACCAAATAACTAACACAAAAAAAAAAAAATTATCTTCCATCCAAATCAGCTCGTCTGTAATAGTTTTTAGTTTTTGGACTGAACAAAATATTTTGAACTGCTAGAACTTCTATGAGATTAAGAATCATCAGGCCAAGTGGATTGATCAGGTCGTTCAAGTATACTTCATCTGTTGTTGGAATTGTCCACATTCAATACATATGTAGTATTACTAAAGAAGTAAATTACTTGTCATTTTTCAAAGAGCCCTAATTCAATCAACAAAAAGACGTTTGTATCCCTTTTCATATGTAAAATGACATATGTAGCCTTATTTATTAAGATAATCAAATTCCCCATCCCCTATTAAAAAAAATAAATCAATTTCTCTAGTTTTTGCTCAAAAAGTCGTAATAATTTTTAGAAAAAAAATGTTTTATCTTTAATAAAGCCGGAAAAAATAGTTCTTATACCTGAAAAATTTTCAATTCTTTTTTTCACAAGTGCATTGCATTCTTTGTATCATCCATACAAAAAAAAAAAAAAAAAAAAAAATCACTTCAAAATCAAATCAATGCCATTAAATTTTACCAAAGGTGATATATATTGAAAAAAACCAAACAAAGGATCTATTTTAGATTTTCGCCCGAGGACTCTAAAAAGTCAGGACCGGCCTTGGGTAAACCCCTCACACCTATCACCAAGAGGTGGTGGGTTTGAGTTATTCCCCCTCTCCTAATCCCGAAATATTGTAATAGTTAAAAAAGAAATTATTTTTTAAAAAAGTTATATTTACTATTTAGGTTTCTTTTTTAATATTACTATTCAGGTTTCAAAAACCGAAAATGGGCCTGTAAACCAAACCGATATCGACCCATACTAAAATGGAATTTAGAGCCCATTTGAAGCTCAACAAAGATCATTTATAACCATCAAATACATACTAAAGAAAAACAAAGAGTAAAAAGACCTGTGTGCTAGATTTTGGTGTGGGGGAAGATGCATTGGTGCAGTTGGGCTCGTTTATGTGAAACAAAAGGAAGTGAGGCTTGGGATTTGTCAATTTTCAACAAACCCTTACTACCAAATTCGTTGGCGGCAAGAATTTAAAGGGCAAGTACTCTCATAGTCTCATACTGATGACCCCTTCTGTGAGCTTAATAAAAGCAAGCTTCAATGACGAGGATTCGATGAGCTTAAAAAAGGTTTATGATTCGTGTGCGTTTGGAAAGGTTGTGGGCAATGACAAGAGGCCGAATTTCTTTGACTTCATTTTTTCTTGCAAAGACCGGTTGAATGAGAATGATCTGCACCTGCTCTATGTGGTGGTGTGGAGAAACTGGTTTCACAGGAATCAGGTCATGAATGGGAAGGCTGCCTTGAATTTGGCTGACACAGTTAGCTGGTCCAGCACTTATATTGCTGATACTTATATGCAAATTCTAATCGCAGTGAGGAGGCAAGTAATGTACAGCATAAATTGGTTCGGTGGTTCCCTCTCATACCAGGTATGTGGGTGGGTGTATGTATTGTGATGTATTCGCGAGTCAAAAGACTTTGTGATGGCTTGTAGCTCTCTACAGATTCAGGCTACCTATACGGCTCAAGTGAAGGAAGCTATAGCTAACTACAGAGGAATCATTTTTGCTCTTGAAACTGGCTTGGCCCTAAATTGAAATTGAGTCGTATGAGGCCGTGTGGTTGTCGGGTGGATTGGTGAGTCTAGGGCTTCTAGGCAGTTTGATTCTGAGGTGGTCTAGTCATTGATGCTATTTGATTGGCCGTACACCAACGTTCTTGCTATAATGTTAATTATGTTTCTATGAGGGCAAACTTTGTCGCTCATAATTTAGCTAAGCTTGCTTTGTCCATTGACGAGGACCGACTCTGGCTGGAGGATGGAAAATTCTGTTGGAAGATTTTCCTGGCTGTGTGTAGTGTTTGTTTCCATTATAAAGTTCTTGTCAAAATAAATAAATAGCAAACACTAAAATAACTTTGATGAAGAACAAAAACAAAATCAAATTAAAAATAGAATAACTAATTTAGAAAATTTTAGAACAATAGAACCCGGAAAGAAATGATTCTTCAAACTATGTTGCCTTCAAAGAACTAATATTATCAATATTCAACTTTCAAGGAAGTGACTTAGTGAATTTAGAGTAAGTTAAGTGAAAACATATAGCATTGGTAAGTAAAAAAACTAGTACAAAAAAATATATAAATAAGAATAAGATTGCTGACAACCACGTTAAATTATATAGTTTATAATTAACATGTTTTGGAATTAGGAAATTAATCATTAAATGAATAATTTTTCTTACTTTGTTATTAAATCGATATTAAAAAGGTTTTTTTTTTTTTTTTTTTTTTTTTTTGGAACAATGAAACAATTAAATTGTAAATAAAAATTA
The DNA here is from genome assembly GCA_008009225.1 of Acer yangbiense. Taxonomy (NCBI): domain Eukaryota; kingdom Viridiplantae; phylum Streptophyta; class Magnoliopsida; order Sapindales; family Sapindaceae; genus Acer; species Acer yangbiense. The sequence continues at coordinate 17,955,149 of CM017773.1, read as the reverse complement.
ATAATTTTTTCAGATAATAAAAAAATACACCTAATAAAAGTATCTCTGATTCTATTGTGTATTTTTTGAGTTTCTTATTAGCTAGTGACACATCAACATTTGTCTTGAATATGGATCACTTTGGTAAAATAATAAGAGTGGCGATATTTACACCCCTAAAAAATTATATCTATACCCCAAATTAGCATCTTTTTGAAAATCCAATATTACCCTTTAATAAAATACTAAAAATTTAAATGGTTTATAAGTACACCCACAAATTATTAATTAGTTTCCTAATTTCTAATTTTAAGGTCAAATGATCTTTCTAGAACAAAAACACAAATGATTTGAAGGTTTTTTATTTTATTTTTTATTTTTATTTTTAATTATGAAAGTATCTAGAGTTTTTTGTTTTTTGTTTTTTGTTTTTTAGAACAATGAAACAATTAAATTGTAAATAAAAATAATATTTTTTTCAGATAATAAAAAAATACACCTAATAAAAGTATCTCCAATGCTATTGTGTATTTTTTGAGTTTCTTATTAGCTAGTGACACATCAACATTTGTCTTGAATATGGATCCACTTTGGTAAAATAATAATAATAATAATTATTATTATAATAATAAAGAAAAATATATTCTCATCTATAATGCAGTTACGTAATTGTTAACTCTATTTATATAAATTGCCTTTTATATTTATTTATTTTCTCACCAAAAGGGCAAAAATCTAAAAGTTAGTTTATAAAATAAGAAACCGAGCTTGAGAATACCAAGTACAATATAAAAAATAATATTTTATTATTGGATATAGTGATGGACGGAACGAGAATGGATATCCCCAAATCCACTCCGCCTACTTAGAAATGAAGATGTAGATATAAATTTCAAATGGATATGAGATGGAGATTGCCGGTCAGCTCTATTGTCATCCCTACTATTAGTAGATAACTAGATACTATCACACTCATTTTCTTAATTAATTTTAAAAGTCTACTAGTTCAGTTGTTTCATGTTTGGGCCAGTTTGGTATTGATTTTGATAAGCTAAAATCAACTTATTTTATAATTTTGGAATAGAAAGATGTTTGGTAAAATCTTCCAAAAGTGATTATGTAAGAATCTACCTTGATAGTGATTTTGAGAAGCAGGTGAGAGGTTACTTCTCAAAAGTGATTATAAAATAATCAATTTTAGCATTTAATGAATAATTTAAAATACTCAAATTACCCTCATTAGTTTAACTTAAAGACATATTTGTCCATATTTTTTTTTTCTAAACTGATATCTTTCAACCCTAATCTCTCCTCAATTAAAAGTTTATTTCTCATTCGTAGATAGAAAAAAAAATCAGGAGAGATGTTGCAAAATATATATATGTGTGCAGTATGTCGAAGTTGAGTTTGTGTACATAATTGTTTTAGGCTTTTTATAGTGTAACACGATTTAATATTTTATAATTAACTGACAATGTTATTTGGATTTTCAATTTAATGTTTACCATTATATTTTACCGGTGTGCATGTTCTTAGGATATAATAGATCATGGCAACTCAAAGGTCTGATTGTTTTATTATCAAAAAAAAAAAAATGGTTTGATAATTTGATGTTGCAACAGGAGCAAAACATAAAATGAACAATAGTGCTAGAAAACCCAAAAAAGTGACCCAAATTTTAGACCCAAACCTATGTGGCAACATCACATGGGATCTTTGGGAAGAGTGACGTGGGCCCATATTGTGTGTGATGTTGCCACATAGGTTTTGGTTCAAAATTTGGGTCACTTTTTTGGATCCTCTAACATTATTGTAAAATGAATTACTTTTATACAAGCATAACGTTATTTTATATTATATATATATATATATATATTATCAATTTATTTTATGTGAATGATATAAAATTTTACTTTTTGATATTTACTTTATCTACTTTATTTTATATTGGTTTTTGAATAAAATACAAAATTGAATAGTATAATGTTTAGTTTGGTCATTATACACCGTCACAACAATTTGACAATATAGCGTACCAAATATATATACAGTACTTTTAAACCTCACAGTAGTTTAAAAATTACAGTTTATCAAACGTTTACCTGCTTAACTTCGCAGCTGTTTATTCTTCGCAGCTGATTATTCCCCCCAGTATAGTTAACGGTGATTATTTCAGAAGTTACAGTAATACCAAACTAGCCATTTGTATATTATATCTATATTTTATCTATTAAATTAATTACATTTAACAATAAATAAGAATAAACATATCAAAAAGGACAATTACCATTTATCATTTTTTTTCTTGTCCTGTCATTTAGTTAATTAATATATTCTAACAATGACTTTTTTTTAGTCTCCAAAGTTACATATCAACTGTTTTTTTTTTTTTTTTTTTTTTTTTTGGCTACAAATTATAATAGAATAATATTTGTCTCTTAAAGCAATAAAATGATCATTCTAACATCTCAGGAAATGCAATTTTGAGATGGACGTTCTGATGGATCACTTCAACTTCTATCTGAACATTCGTCTCTGATCTCTTGATCGCTCCATTGGTTGCTCAAATTCTTATTAGCAGACCCCTCATTTCATACTTGAATTACAAACAAAAGTAAATTAGAAGGAATTCAAAATATTAAATTCAATATATTATCTCTCCTTGAAACTTAATTTCAACAATCTAAAAATCAAATTATAAACTTTTGCAAACTTGGATCATTAATTACTACAAAATAAACTCATTACACGACATTTAAGTTTATACTTACTCTTTTTAACTCCAATTGCGAAATAGAAAGCACAAAGAAAAGAGAACTTCTCCTTACAATCCACAAATTATCTATTTACACTCCAATTTTATTTTTTTTATTAATGACAATTTTAACATTAATTAAAATTACTAAACAAAACAAAAAATAATTCTAAAGACACTCCAAACTAATTAAATTATTAAAAAAAGAAACGTATTAAACTCTCTCTCCTAAATCTGTTATTACCATATTAAAGACCCTCTCCTAATTACCCTCTCTCTCTCTCTCCATTTAAAAAAAAAAAAATACCGTCTCCATACTTTCTCAATCAATCTCTGATTAATAGTTAAAGAAAAAAAAAACTTATAAATATTTTGGTTTTTTACTAATAGTAATAAATACACACACACACACACATATATATATATATATATTAAAAAGTCAATACAAATATCTAGTTTTACAAAAAAAAAAAAAAAAAAAGATATATATGAAAACTTGATTTATTGCAATTATATTTGATTAAACTCAGAATTTCTAAAACTAATGAAAGAATTGAAGTTCTTCAGGGAATTACATACCTACAAAAGTAACAAAAAGCGTTTTCATATTTCGATTTTTTTTTTTTCCCGTTAGTCTTGCTTTAGAAAGAATGGAGATAGAAAATTAGAGATATGTATTGAAAGAAAGAGAATTTAATATGGTAATTAAAAATGTAGGAGAGAGTGCTTAATAGGTAATATTTAATCTAATGATTTATGAGAGATAATTTCTTTTTTAATAATTTAATTCAAAAAAGATTACTCATCGGATGAATCAAAAAGTTACGATACTTGGTTCTAACTTTTATTAAAATAAAATGGAATGTCTTTAGAATTTTTTTTTTTTTAAAATTGAGTGTCTTTAGAGTAGGAATGCCAAAAGATAAAAAAGATAATATTGGAACAAAAGGAAGTGTCTTTAAATTTTTTTAAAATTTAAATTTTAAGAATGAAGTGTCTTTAGAAAAGAAATGTAAAAAGAAAAAATTGGATTGTCAAAAGAAGCTCTCCAAAGAAAACACCTATTTTCTACTATCATATCCTATGTGAACCTTAGTACCGATTTGTCCTTTTTCACCTCATCGCTTACTCATTTAAAATTAGTTCTAAATTTAGTAATTTAACAAATTGAATGAGTAAAAAAGAAAACTACCATAAAACTTGTTTTAGGATATTGAATTTTTTATTTGCATGGTTATTATTTTAATCTCAAAGCATACTTATTTATTTGTAGGCTTGTAGCATTGAGTTTACATTATTATAAGATTAATTCAAAATTAAACTAAGTTAGCTAGCACGGATTTTACATATGCTTACGTATGGTATTTTATACCTTATGGCAAATCATCGTCCGATGAATTATTTCCTCAAAATGAATTTTTATGGTAGATACAATATCTAATAAGCACATTCAATAAAAGAGTAGTATTAATACATTTTAAGAACTTCATCAATTACATAAGAGGCACATCACTCGTGACATAATATTAGCTATGATGCATCGAAACTTCTTAATTTTCCCAGTGGAGGTCTTGGACAGCTCCTCATTGAAAACAAGAGTCTTAATGACCATGTAGTGTGGCAACTTGGCCCTACAGTACTCCATCATCTCCTTCTTCGTCGCCTTCCTCTTCAACCCACCTTTCAAACACACAAACGCACACGGTGTCTCGCCCCAATAATCATCTGGCCGTGCCACCACAACTGCCTCATAAACCGCCGGGTTTGCATACAAAACAGACTCAACCTCGATATACACTGCTCACATTCTCTCCGCCGTTGATTATAAGATCCTTTGACGGATCTTTGGTCTCCAAATAACCATCTGGGTGCATCATAGTAATGTCTCCAAACAGAAGATGGTTGGTTTTATGTAATTGATGAAGTTCTTAAAATGTATTAATACTACTCTTGTATTGAAGCTTCGAGAAATATCTAATAAGGAGAAAATATTTTTTTTTCGAGAAACATTTCGGTGAGAAAACAATGCAGTGCCAGTATTTCAATTTTTCTACAATTGGATCAACAATTTACCAGATTTTCGTGCATATACTTTGGTAGGACAGTCGGTATATATTCTCCCTCTCTCTAATATGTGTATTTATTTTACTTTCATGCAATGGGGTTGGCCCCACTATATCCTCAAATAAATTTTGACTTAACCCTTAGTTTTTTTATATAATCTCAAATATATATTCTTGATGAATATATGTGATCGATTTTCTTTCATTAACTTGAAAACAATTTGGATAGAATCACATTCTTCTATGAAATATGTGTCACGTAAATTTTTACCAAAATTTCCCTTACAAACCAAATTTAAAAGTTAATATTTTACGAATGTCTTAGAATTACCCTAAATTTTATAATTAGATAGAGTAGAGTATTTTAAATAGTTCCATGAAAAAACATTTAGATATTTAGATATGTAGAGCTGTTAAAGTCATATATATATATATATAAATTCAAAACCAGAAAAACAAAGAATTTTATTTTTCTATAAGTTGTGGAAGATGTGAGAGAGCTGATGATCACTGAAATCCAAAAGTCATGTCAAAATCCTAAGATAATAATTCTTCTACATTGAAAATCATGTCTGTTTTGTAAACTTCGTGATCTAGGTTCTTTTTTTTTATTTTTTTTTTTAATTTGAAGTTTTCGATGATTAGAAAACCTCTTTGCACCTTCCAGGAAATTGTGTTGTGGGTCCTTAATTTGCTCTTGAACGTGATTGATTTTGAGAAGCTGACTCACAATGCACGCAAACATGTCCGATGAAGATGATTGATGTTGTACTTCGAATCCAATTGTGATGCTAAAGCCTTAATGTCCACAAAATTTAGTTTAATAACAAAATGAGGAGGATCTAAATAAAAATAAAGTCGGTTTATGGTAAACCCTTTACACTTACACTATAAGGTTATGGGTTTGAGTCCTCCAATATTTATAAAAAAAAAAAAAAAAAATCTGAATTTATATAATAGAAATAATAATTAAAATAAAAAAAATGTTTGTTTATTTTTAGAGAATTTTAATTTGGCTCTCTAAATTTGACTTACATCGATACACATCACGTAGCTCACAAAAAAAAGACCGGAATCATATTTGAATTTTAGTTGTTTTAGTTTAAAAAATTACAAAAGTAGATTTGGGAATTAAATCAATTAATTGATTGTTATGGTATATAGGACGTGCCCCTGCAAACTGCTTCAATTAATTGATTATGTAAAAATTATAAAAAAAAAACCACTAATCTTTTTTTTCATAAAAAGATTCATTAGAAAAAAATCAAAAACAAAATTTCTTAATTTTTTTTTTATCTTCAACCGTCCAATCATTGTGAAGACAGTCTTCTATTAAAAAAAAACGGAAAAATTGGTTTTAACTTTTAACAGAAATATTTTGGCGGAGATGATGGATCATCTCATCTCCACCACAATTTTTCCGTTTATTATATATAAATAATAATAATAATTAAATCTTGAACCGTCCATCAAATTAATGATAGATGGCTGGAGATATAATTTTCTTTAAGTCTTTTTTTTTTTTTCAAATATTGTTTTTTGTTAATAGAAATAAATTTTTTAGATTTTTTTTAAAAGATAACTTTAAAAAAAAATTAGAAACTCATTTTTTATTTTATTCTATATAATTTAGTTTTAATTCACAATTGGATGGACACTAGGGTAGCGTCTCACTAAATAGGTGACCACTAAAAATAAGTTTCCCTATGGATAACAATTTCCGTCACATTATTCCTCTATAATGGCAATTGAACTGAATTTTCCATCTAAATTTAAGTTGATATACCTTGACCCGATTATAATTAAGTTATCATATAGTAGTTACAACTTCGGTTACACTATTTATATATCATCAAATTAATGAAATATGTATGCATGGTGATATAATTCTCGTACAAATATCAACTTCAAAATCTATAAATGTATGCCACCAACTTCATTTATCAATGACAAGATATGATTTATCCATCAAGAGGTTGTGGATTAAATTTTATCCCATCAAATGTGACTCATTAACCAGATAGGGTGCGTTTGTTTGACGGGATTGGATAGGATAGGTTTATTTTTAAGCCAATTCCCACGTTTGGTGAGTCCAAGCAACAGGACAATTTTTATCCCATTAGACAAATTTTGTCCCATTAGAGGAGGATAAAACTATCCCCTCCAAATCAACGGGATAAAATAATCCCCTCCTCTTAGGTTCTCACTGCTTGCGCTGTCAACGACCACCACAAAATCTCATGCCTCCAACTTCCGTCGACCACCTTTGCTTCGATCGTCGCCTCCAACTTCCGCTGGCCGCCGTCCTCTCACCATAACAGATCTAGAATTTTTTTTTCACCATTATTGTAATAGAGAAAAAGAGGTGGGAGGAGAGAGAAGGGGAAGATTCAATTTTTTTGTGATAAAGATGGAGATGGAGTTGATTGTTGGATTTTGTGAATGAAAATTGTTGATTTGAGTTGTGTGATTTAAAAAAAAAAAAAAAAAAAGAGAAAGAAAGCAGAGAAAGGCAGAGAAAGAGAATAAAGAAGAGAGAGATCGTTGATAGTGATGACATGAGTGGATGTGGGTGGTTGACTGGTTGGTGGATGGATTTATTTTTAAAGATAAATTTTTTCTTTTGTCCGATCCAATTACTTACCCAAACACATTATTAGATTATTATTATTAGTCCAATCTCATGTTACACCAAATATGAGAAACACTATAATTAATCCAGTCCAATCCAATCCAATCCAATCCAATCCAATTCAATCCCATTTCTTAAAAATAGCTCAATCATATTCCGCGCACCAAACGCAACATCAGTGTATATCAGATGTGACTCATTACCTCTATTGTTTTCAAGAGGTTCAGACGAAGCTGACAACTAGTTAGTGTATATCTCTGTTATTAATTAGTGGACCTTACACCAAACGTGATTTTACATATACATGTTTTAAACATTGAGGTACAAATACCAAATATTTCTTCTCCAGGATAAGAAAAAAAAAAAAAAAAGCTTGTACGGATTGTAATTTTTTTAAAAGGAAATGTAATATCGTTCATCACCCATAAGATTGATACAAGCAAGTATGGGTGACGACAATCATGTACTATACTAGCTACCATGGGCGAGGGGGGGGCGGGGGCGGGGCCATGGGCCCCCAACCAATTAAAAAAATAAAAAATTATACATCTAATTAAAATATGATCCAATCAAAAAAAGAAACTATTATATAAAATGTGATATATATATAGTGATAATATTCTCTTGTCCTTTAATTTTTGTTTTCATAATTCTATTGACCATGAAAATAGGAGATAAAATCAATCATTTTAGTATTTTAATTTCGTATTATTTCATACATTATTACCTAATCTAGTGTGTATTATATACGAGTAATACTAGTTTTTCCAAAAAAATTTCCCAAATTCTTTTCCAAATGCATGTAGCATTTGAGATGTCAACATCTTATAAATCATGAAATTATGTGGTGTATGATGTGATGTTGACACATCACGTTCTATAAACATTAGGAAAAGAATTTGGGAAAAAAATTGGAAAGTATAGCATTACTCATTATATATATATATATAATATATATTTTTTAGATTTCACTAGAAAACTAAGTAAATATTGAATTCTTATAGCGACTACCTTTATTATTTATTTTGTTAGGTTAAATATTAGTTTGATTTTGATAAATTTACTTTTAGTTTATTATTTAAATTTTCTTCAAAATTATTATAAATTAATTTGGTTTCACATGAATATTATAAAATTAAGTTACAAGTATGTAATTAATTGTGATTTAAATATATCAATGGTATAATGATATTTTAATTAAGCTATTGAAATTTATATTTTATAAGCTGAGAACTATTAAATTTTTTTTTTTTTTTCAGTTATGCATACCGTTAAGAACATGCATAAATTTTGCAACAAAATAAAATATGTTTACTCATACACTCTTTGATTATGTAACTGAAATTAAAATTAAGAAGAAGATTAGGTTGATTTGGTTATAAATAATTTTCTAAATATAAAATAGACATGTTACATTTTAAGTAGTTAATGTCTATTTTATTTATTTATTTGTATCATTATTTTAACATCAAACGGTATCACATTTTGTTGAAAAGTATCAGGTGCGGGATTTCGTACTTTTTCTTGTACAGGATTCCTACTGATATTTTGAAGATTGCGTGACCTACAATATTTGTTTTTATTTTGGCCCCCCTAAAACCAAAATCCTGGTTTCACCCCTGCTAGCTACATTAGAGCATATTAACACTTTTTTAAATCTGACACCATTATGGATCAAGAATTTACCGGGATCTAGCAAGATTGGGTTAAAAAAAAAAAAAAAAAAATTAATCACTCTCTCAAATTTTTTAAAAAACAAATGTAATATTGTCCATCGCCATAAGATTGATACAATCATGGGTGACAATCGTGTACTATACTAGCTACATTAGAGTGTATTAACACTTTTTCTTTTTCCTTTTTTAAATTGACACCATTATGGATCAGGGGTCTATCAGGATCTAATGAGATTGGGTTCTACAAACATATCTCATAACGTAATTTCCACTTTAGGTAACATGTCTCAAAACGTTATTAACACTTTTCTATTATCTGGTTGTGCTTTGGGTGGGCTTATGTGGTTTGGCCTCTTGGCCGCTGTTTCTGTAGGTTTTTTTTGGGTTAAAAAATTAAATAGCACTATTTGAGACTCTTTTTTGGGAACAGGCACCAACTTACTAACTTAAGTTTAAAAGGCACCATTTATGGTGAACGGACAAAATTGCCCCCCACAGTAACCTTCTTCACCATAATATATTGATAGTTAAAAAGGCTCGAAAATGTTTAAAAATGTTCGAAAAAGGCTCGAAAAAGGTTTGAAAAGGCTCGAAAAAGGTTTGAAAAAAGTTCGGAAAAGGCTCGAAATGATTTCGTGCCTTTTTGAAATGATTTCGTGCCTTTTTGAAATATTTTCGTGCCTTTTTGAAATATTTTCGTGCCTTTTTACACTGTCATCGTGCCTTTTGAAGTTATTATCGAGCCTTTTGAAAAAGTTATCGAGCCTTTTAGAAAGGTTATCGAGCCTTTTGGAAAAGTTATCGAGCCTTTTAGAAAGGTTATCGAGCCTTTTTGGAAAAGTCTCGATAACTTTTCCAAAAGGCTCGATAACCTTTCTAAAAGGCTCGATAACTTTTCCAAAAGGCTCGATAACCTTTCTCATCGTGCCTTTTGAAGTTGTTATCGAGCCTTTTGAAAAAGTTATCGAGCCTTTTAGAAAGGTTATCGAGCCTTTTGAAAAAGTTATCGAGCCTTTTAGAAAGGTTATCGAGCCTTTTTGGAAAAATCTCGATAACTTTTCCAAAAGGCTCGATAACCTTTCTCATCGTGCCTTTTGAAGTTGTTATCGAGCCTTTTGAAAAAGTTATCGAGCCTTTTAGAAAGGTTATCGAGCCTTTTGGAAAAGTTATCGAGCCTTTTAGAAAGGTTATCGAGCCTTTTTGGAAAAGTCTCGATAACTTTTCCAAAAGGCTCGATAACTTTTCCAAAAGGCTCGATAACTTTTCCAAAAGGCTCGATAACCTTTCTAAAAGGCTCGATAACCTTTCTAAAAGGCTCGATAACTTTTCCAAAAGGCTCGATAACTTTTCAAAAAGGCTCGATTAAAAAATTAAAAAAGTTTCCAGCCTTTTTGTACAGTAATCGTGCCTTTTTGTACATGAAAAGGCACGATTGGTGTATGAAAAGGCATGATTGTACAGTAATCGTGCATTTTCATTAAGTGTTCGAGCCTTTTCATACACTAATGAAAAGGCACGATTGATGTATGAAAAGGCTCGAACACTTCATTTCGAGCCTTTTCAATGGAAGATTCAAAACCAAAAAAAATCTCGACCACACCCCCACGAGCTGACCGGGCAGCTCGACCACCGCGAGCTCAGCGGGGAGCTCGACCCCCGAATGCGTTTGCGTAGAGCCACAAAACTAATTATCCATTGGAGGTCTGTTTTTAATCTCAGAAAACTTCAAAGTAAGAAAAGAATGTGTAAAGTAAGGGTATTTTTGTCTGTTCACCATAATAGGTGCCTTTTAAACTTAACTTATTAAAGCAGTGACATTGTCACCAAATCAGTTTAAAAAGGTGACATTTCTCACCAATTCCACTTTTTTTTATGGGTGTTTTTGTGCCTTTACTACTGGAACATAGTAGGATGCACCATGCATTCCCGTTGTGATTTTGCCACATACCGGTTGCACACAAGATAGTCTCATGAGGATACATGACCGAACTAATTTACGGGCTTAAAATTGTGAAAATTGCCAAAAATGGCCACATATATTATAGGAAATTCGTTTTTAACCACAAACGAATTTTTATTCATTAATAACCATGTTTTTGGGAAATTACTGGAAAGCCCCCATATAAAAAGGGTCCCCAAAACACTCTCTCTCCTTTTTCTCTCTTTTCTTTCTCTCTCCTCTCCTCTCTCTCTCTCCCTCTCCCGATCTCTCTCTCTCCCTCACAGTCATCGCCGGCGTCGTCACATGAGCACACCACCGACGAAAGTGTGCCTGCCGAGCGCCGACGTGCCTCTTGGCTTCGCCACAGCCACAGCGCCGTCGTGAGTCACCGGTGTGCGTTGCGTGGCTTCAACGAACCACGAACGATCGTCGCGAACCACAAACCAGCCATCGCCGTCGTCGTTCTTCGCTGCTGCTTCGTGCATCGGTGGTCTGCGTCGGCCGTCGTCGTGGTTCATGTCTTGGTCGTCGTCGTCGGAGACTCCCTCCGCCGGCGATTTGATCTGAAAAATAGGGATACAAAAACCTAATTGAATTTGGGAATTTGGGGAAGAAGGGGAATTGGGGAAGAATGTAATTGGCCATAATTTCAAGTTTTACATATTTTATTTTAGGCATGATTTCAAGTTTCACATTTCATTTTAGCCATGATTTCAAGTTTCAACATTCAGGTTTTAGCCATGATTTCAAGTTTGAGGTTTAAAAAAAAAAAAACTAATTTCAGGGGCACTATTGTAAATTACGGACATACACTGAAAGTTTTTTAAAAAAGTGGTTATTAACAATTATAATTTCAAAAGTGGTTAAAAACAAAAGTATGATAATTTGGATGGCTATTTTCGGTTTTCTCTCCTTAAAATTTAGCTGAAGAGGTTGACACACGTGATTACATTTTCTTCCATGTATGTATGTAACTTCTGGGAACAGCTTCCTCTAATTAAGGAAGAATTTGTTCATATATGGCCCATCACTAATCAATTTAAATTTGTATGTTAATCTGAGCAATATTTGAGTTGTGTAAATACTATATAATGTGATCTCTTTCTGGCTGCCCTATACCTATATAATCTGATTTATATACAAAATATAGTTCAATTTTTACCTCAAACCTTTTGTCATCTACATTTATTTTTAAAAAATTCTGAAATTTATGAATTAAGTGTTGGAACAGTACTCACAAAAATAAATAAGTAAAAAAAAATTGCATTCCCAATAGCTACTTCCTTTTGCAAACAATTTAATACCAATTGTTATTTGAGGTTGATTGATACGATTAGAATTTGGGAGAGAAGAAGGAAGAAGTTTTAGGTTTTGTTGGAGAAGGATAATTGTATTATATTCTGATTCAAAGAGTGCCTTTTTATAGGCTTCTCAAAATAACAACTAAACCACATTAAGCTAGAAAACAGGAAACATGAAACATGAAAGTGGTGCGTGAAGCACTTTACAAACAAATGACAACTAACTCATTCCACTACACAACAAATAACACACTAACATATTCCACTAACAACACTAATTCATTCCTTTGCATGAGACCTGATCTTGTTCATGTGTGCTGCTCATGCCAAGATTCTAATGGCACATGTTAATAGGCCATGAAAGGATGATTCGTATCATTGATCCACTTGCAGTTACCTAGATATATGTGTTAGCTTGAATTCTTTATAAGTGAAGCAATTAGATAAGTCAACAAAAAAATAAATCAAATGGAAGCAAGCTATATATACGGTCTCGTTCACATCAATGCGTATTGATGTAAATATATAAGGATATTGAATGTGAGCCACTCATTATGGAGAAGTTTTTGACAAGTGCATACACACTAAGTCGAAGCATGGAAAATAAGTGATTCACATTCAATGTTCTCATATATTTACATCAGTGCGTATTGAATTGAACATTTATATATATATATATGTGTGTGTGTGTGGTGGTTCTCTAGTAAGGACATACTGAAATTATAAGTTAAGGACGTCCAACCATAGTCATATATTCATATTGAGTGTTGGTATTTGTTAATGTGATGTTGTCGGCCCACTGTGAATGTGTAGCTGTGGTTGGACGTCTTAAATTTGTTAATAATGAGAGCGACAGTAACTGTTCATAATCATAACCAGGAGAGAAGAAATCTGACAGTGAAGGCGACAGGGGTGGCCAAGTTCAAGGGGACGTATATGAGGGAGAAGCAACTGACAGAGATGATCCAACAGAAAGTAAGCGAAGCCAAGCAAGTTTGCACCTCTGACGAGTGCAAAGTGGCCTGGGACGAGGTTGAAGAAGTCAGCCAAGCCAAGGCAGATCTCATGCTCAAGCTACAGAAACAGGATCCGCTTGAATTCTTCTGTCAGGATAATCCTGAAACTGATGAGTGCTGTATTTATGAAGATTGAATCAACTTTCTAGTGTTGTTCTATGATGCAGAATAATTACCTTTTGTGGTTCGCGTGTGTGATTAGTGTACTAATTGTCAAGCATAGCATCAGTGTAATACATGTTTGTTATCGAGCAGACACATAAGAAAACGATAATAAAAATAAGCATAAACAGAGTTCTTTAATTACTCTCCCATGCCGTCTTCAAAAGCAGAATTTACAAAGAATCTTTGACATCAACACTGAAAGTATATTCCTGGTCGCAGCCCAGATATGAATCACACATGAAGTAGAGCGTATATGCTTTCTTCCCCGGTTCTGCAGGAGCAGCAAACTCGAGCTTTACCCTTGACTTCCTTTGAAGGGACACTCTCTTGATTGCAAGCAACTGGTTACTCTTCGTGTCACCGACAACAAGCCACCAGCCTTCTTCTTTAGCTTTGGGGTACCTGGGAGAATCCACTGGTCCAACCTCTGTCTTTCCCTCCAGATCCCTTTCTAGAGTCACCTGCAAAGTGATATCTTCCCCAGCACTTATATTCTCAACATCCTGCACCTCATATGACATATCAATGTTGGGGAAACGATTGCAAAACCTTGCAATATCAAGTAACTGGATATCTGGCATCTGCAGGAGCTCACGCCTCTCATCATCCTCCATCTCCACCAGATCAAACACCGTCTCTATACTCTTTCCCAGGTTCTCTTGGCATCTCTTGGCCAACTGTTTTGTGAAGTGTGGAAGCTGTAGAAGCATGGAATCACGTTCCCATATGCCTTGTGTCACCATTTGACTAACTTCCATTGCAAGAAGTGCAAGGTTCAACCAACCATTACTTGAAATAACATCAACCATTGCCTGAAGCAATCTACTGGCAGAAAGAAGCACCTCCTGCTGGTCCAATGCTAGGTTCCCACCCACATGCTGTCTTGAGAAGTGAGCTTGAAGAAGAGCATTCGCCTTAACATGTGGGTCAGTGCATCTGGGATTCTCAAATGAAAATCTCTGATGATTAATTAACCTCCGCACCACATCTTCCTCCCCAGGTCGTATTGGTAGTTGTGCATACTCTGGAGCTGAAGCAAGAATCTCCAGGACACCTTTCATCTTTGTCTTGGGAGTCAAAGAAGAACTGAAACGTTCAATAGTAGTATAACTGATGTAATAGTAAGAAGCTATCATGCCAAGATTCAAAGGAGAAAGGTCCATATCCTCTTCTATAGTGATACACTTGCTTGCTTCCAGATCACTTAAAGTGTTTTCAACAAGCTCTGAGAGGTGATCTGAGAGATGCCTGTGGCTTACACCCTGGAGATTGTAGTAGTTCGGATTTTGAGTGAGCCTCCGGTACGTGAATGTCCATGTAAGATAATCCACAGCATCTTGCTTGTTCTCAATCACTCCAGCAACAATTTCTGCATTAAAATTATCGTGTAGGAAATGATGCAAATGACTTTCCACAGGAAAAGCTTCATATAAGAACTTCTTATAGTATTCTTTACGGGGAGCGTGGCAGAGGATGACACATTTCCCAGAATCATCCAGCTGAGGTCGACTAGCGTGACCCATCATCTGCAGCAGATCTGTAACAGGATAGTCAGTGTGAGCATTTTCCTGCCCATCATAATATTGAGTTCCCATAACAACCACCAAATGAGCTGTCAATGGCAATCCCCAACACATTGTACTACTCATAACACAAACTTTAATCCGCCCAGCTTCAAACAGCTGTGTTACAACTTCCTGATCCAAACTGCTCAACCCCTCATGCAAGTAGCCCACTCCATGACGTAGAGTTTCCCTCAACATCTCTTCTTTGATTTTGCTAGTAAATGGCTCCAGCTCTTCAGCAGGACGCAATAGAAAAGGTGGTTGTTTATCACTCTCTGGACTTGAATATGTCATCAGATCCACAGCAGTGAGTCGGACATACTTTCTTGAAGGGACAAATACAATAGCAGGCTTTTCATTCTTGGCATGTTGGACGATTGCAGTGTACGTCGGTTTTGTCATCGCTTGCATCCTTGCTTCAAAATTCGCTATGTCCACTCCCTGAATGTGTATTTCCAATGGCACAGGACGGACACCGGGAGGGAAATTGAAAAGGCCGTGAGAGGTAGCCCCTATCCATTCCCCAAGATCCTTGGCATTTGCAAGAGAAGTTGACAGAGCCACCAGACGGATTTTGTTCTCAACCTGACTGGCAATATATCTCATCCTAGAAACAATCACCTCCAAGACAGGACCACCTTGACCCCCAATCAAGTGGAGTTCATCAATAATGAAAAGACTAACCTGCTGAACATACTTTCTCTGCTTCCAACGCCGGGATAAAGCATCCCATTTTTCTGGAGTACTAATAATTATTTGACCTTTCTCAAGCAGTTTGAGATCCACAGCCGTTTCCCCAGTTAACTCGACCACCCGCAATCCAAGACCCTTGCTAAACTTCAAATCCCAATCACGGTAACGTTCTTTGGCAAGAGCTTCAATAGGTGCTATATATACAACACGCATACCACTATCAGATGCTTTTTGATGATTCCTCAATATGGCAAACTCCGCACAGATCGTCTTTCCACTCCCAGTTGGTGCAGCAACTAAAACATTATCATCTGTATTATACAACACAGTAAAGACCTGAGTCTGCACAGGATTAAAATGCTTAAAATCCTGATAAAGAGCTTCATATGACGGATTCCTTAATGCTGTCACAGGAAGAGGTAGCAAGTCCAAGAGTTCCGTCGGCGGAGGATACTTTTCAGGTAAAATTAAATGTCTGAAAGAGACAGGTAAAACAGTTTGTGAACCAATCCACTTATCCGAGACAACGCGAATGAAATATTGAGGCGGCAATGGCTCATAGATCGGCACAGTGAAATTCAATGTATGGTCCTCATCTATATATTGCTTCTTCAGCATAAAATATTCATGATGAAGAATATATTCACCATCTTTATCCTCCACAATAACCCAATATGGCTCCACATATCCATGGACTTTGTCCTCCCACTGGAAGTCTGGAGTTATTGTAAGTTCAACCCTCAAAACAGTGCGAGTAATCGGCTGAACATGTGCTGCAAGGATTTGCTTAGGGAATTGGTGAACGAACTTGTGAAGTGTTCTGCCCATCTTTGGGTAACGGATGAGCTCCCCAAGTTCCTGTGATGATAGATCATAATACCTTTCCCAAGCAAAATCTTTCTTCTCCAACTTCATTAAAATTTCATTTGGGATTCCATTGAACTGGCGAAGAGGTGTTTGGACACTCCACATCCTCTTGGTAACCATTTTGCTCAAGTTCAAAGCCTTCTCTGCTAATTGTGCCCAGCCTCGTTTCAAGACAATCTCAAACAGAGCTCTCAAAAGACGTCCCGCACTCTAATCAAAAAAAAAGAGAGAGAGAAAAACACATATAAAAATCATGTGTTTAACAGCAATAATAAAGGAAAAAGTAAGAAAGTACATGCTAACAAAGATAACACTAACCTGAGTTATATACACCATATCAGAAGTCAAAGAAAGCCCTTCAAGCTTCAGCTGTGATATATATGCTTGCAGCAGAACATTTATCTTAGCACTGGGCTCTTCCAAGCTTTCCTTGATGGGAATTGGAACACGATCCAAAAGCTTAGCCAGCTCCATCTTCTCATCTTGTCTCACTGTCACATATTTGAATTCTTCACTTAGAGAGAACAACCGACAGAGCTCTATATCTCCCATTGTTGGCTTCAGATGTTCATTATATGTAGATATCGTCCCATGAGTTATATAGTAATAGCTAGCAATGCGACCCAAATCTGTAACCTGGAAATATCCACTTTTCCTATCATACTTGATCAAATTATTTCTGTCCAAGATGGTTGCAGCAGAATGGATCTGTAAAAAGAACAAGCAACAGTTATAAAACATAACTTCCAGCCAACCAAAAGAAAGAAACACAATTGTCTAAATCAACTGGCAGTAGAATGGTTGAACAAGATGTACAATAAACAGAAAGACTTCCAGGAGAACTACAACGCAGACAAGAATGCCATCATATTGGGAGAACTAAACTCTAGATAGAGGAGATTTAAAAAAAAAAACAAAAAAAACTGCTGATAATTTGTCTTATTCTTCACCTTTTTATGGACAAGTTCAATCCAAGCACACTTGAATATTCACCTATTTCTAAACATTGAGGCACAATAGCAAAGGAAATATACAGGCACATAATCTAAGAGCTATGTAATATTCATGTACCTACAGAATTAACAAAATCTACGCTAGACAATCTTTCATATACATAAGCGAAAATAATGAGAATAATAATGAAAAGATGAATTTTCAATTCATTAGAGGGATAAACAAATCAGAATAATGAGAATAATAAACAAAGAGATCTAGCCAATCAACTGAAAGATATTAAAAAGAAGCTATACTAAAGAATTTGTTGCTTACCAAATCAGCTCTCCTCTCCTCCAATGTTAGATCTTCTTTGAAAACCTCCGGTGACAAACCATACAGACCAGGATTTCGTAACATGCGGATGTACAAGTAAGTGTATCCAATCCAATTGCAGGCTTCTTTGGCATTTTGAACGGTTCCAAGCACGATTTCTGCATTCAACTGATCGGCCAGTTTGGACACGAATTGACTCTCAATAGGCAGTTGGTGATTCATTAAAGAGAGGTAGTACTGAAGTTCACTATGGCCAGTGATAATAATCCCTTCCCCATAAGAATCATACTGAGGTCTTCCTGCACGACCAAGCATCTGCATAATATCCAGAGGGCTAAGCTCAGTCCAAGCCCCTTTCTCAGGGTTGTAAATCTGAGTTCCTTTGATGATCACTGTGTGAGCAGGCAAATTCACCCCCCACGCAAGAGTTGCAGTGGACACCAACACCTGGACATGCCCATCAGCAAAGAGATCCTCAACAAGTTGACGATCACCCCTTGTCATCCCAGCATGATGAATTGCAAAACCATAAGGTAAAAGATCTTTTAGATCGTTGCTTTTCACCATATCTGTGTGACTTCGGAGAATCTCACGGCTCACACTGTCCTCCTTCAAGAATCTACCAAGTGTATCCTTCTCAAGTGCAGTATCTCGTATTGCACGAGCTGTTTTTGCCGTTTCCTTTCTTGAGTGGACGAAAATAAGAACTTGATGCTTTCCAGCAACAGCCATGACTTTCTCATAACACAAATCATTCATCAACTGGAACCTCTGCAGTGGCTTCTTCACAGTGATTCCAATGTATTGTTGTGAAAGTGGAACAGGTCTATAACTGTTGTCAAAGTGAAACAACCCTTTCTTCTCTAAATTCACCTGTAAAAACAATGCCACGTCTTCATAATTAGGCAGTGTAGCTGACAACCCAACCAATCGAATATGCTCCTTTGTGGTTTTAATTTGCCTAACAGTTCTAGCAACAATACTTTCAAGCACAGGCCCTCTATTATCATGAAGCAAATGAATTTCATCAATAATAAGAAGTTTCACGAGTTGTGTGTAGGTGCGATCACCTGATTTTCTTGTAATGATATCCCACTTCTCAGGAGTTGTCACAATTATTTGAGTTTCTTCAATTTGCTAGCGAGTGAGTGTCTGGTCACCACTTAGCTCCCTCACCTTGACATCATACACCTGCAAACGATTAGACAAGTTACCCACAACTTCAGCTACAAGAGCTTTCATGGGTGCCACATAGACTATCTTATAATCGCTATGGTTGAATGAGCCATCAGAGTTCCTATTCAATGCCAACTGCTGAAGTATGGTAAGCACTGCAACATTAGTTTTCCCTGCCCCAGTAGGAGCACAAAGGAGGATGTTATCCGGAGAATATAGTGCAGTCTCATAGACCTCACTCTGCACCCTGTTCAACTGTGTCATTCCTTTGAAAGCTGGATGCGCCCAATCAGGCAATTCAGAGATCTTTATCAACTTCTCCTTAGGATCCAATTGGTGTGGCTTCAATGCCGGCACATGAACTTCCTCATACCCCTTGCTAAGATGTCTATAAGACCCCTCAGGAAGATCACACTTCTTATTTGCCATAAAAAGACCACCCTGTTCAAAAGCTATGTTTTCCAGATCAAGCAACTGCCGTTGGCTCTGCAACCAACCACCATCAGCGTCTCTATCAACAAGACCCCTCCTATCCCTATCACCATCACCAACACTTCCATCCTTCAACCGGCGAGCCTCTTCTCTAATATTCTTCTCTAGAATCTTTTGCCTTTCCTTAACGGTAGCCCTTGTGGCATGCAACTGCTCCAAAATTGCAGCCAAATTTGGACCCAAATCCTTCATTTCATCCTCGATCTTCTTCCTCTCTTCTTGGTCTTGGGCCCTTTGCAAACGAGTACACCAAACAATCTTAAGCTGGTTACGCAACAGAAACTTAATGAGATCAAACTGTTTATAATCAAAGTGTACAAACAACTTGGACTCAACTTCCCTGTCATTCCCCTCTGCAAGTATCGTAAGAACCTCTTCTGCAAGCTTCTGACATTGCTGTGGATCAATCTGTTGGTCATAAGCTTGAGAGATTTTCCTCTGCAGCCAATAAGCATCTATATCCTGAACATTTAGACTCATGCCTTCATTTGCATCACCCGAGTCATCGTCATCAATCACACCACCCATTTGCATAGCTCCACTGCCATGGTGTTCGGCTACTTCATCATCATCCTCTTCATCCTCCTGCACCATATCCAGATCACTCTCCTCATCATCCTCTTCATTTTCCTCAAACTCAACAGCCACACCCATGTCATCATCCAGAGCATCGTCACCATTAGCAGTAGTGGCCCCAGCATCACTCGCATCTTGGAAATCAGTAATAAGCTTCCCCATGGCAACAAGCTGATCAAAAACATTGTTCGGAATCGGGTTCAACAACTTCTCAATCTCTTTCTTCTTATCAGGGTTTTTAAAAACATCGTTCTTGAGAACAGCCAAAATCTCATCTGCAGCAGCGCTAACTATATTCAAAGGCTGTCCGCCCAACTGCTGTTGAATGACACTCAGCATAGCTTCATATGCAGCCCTGGTCTCCTTGGTCTTGGGCTGATAAAGACCCTCCTCAGTGGAAGTAAGCACACTCTCTTCACGAAGACGGCGCCTCTTGGTGGG
Organism: Acer yangbiense; assembly: GCA_008009225.1. Taxonomy (NCBI): domain Eukaryota; kingdom Viridiplantae; phylum Streptophyta; class Magnoliopsida; order Sapindales; family Sapindaceae; genus Acer; species Acer yangbiense. The sequence goes on along the minus strand of CM017773.1, from coordinate 17,934,541 downwards.
ACGAGCAGGGAGAGGCTCGCCAAGCATATCTCGCTCCTTCTTCTTCTTCTTGGATTTCTTAAGCTTCTCGTCCAACTCAGGCGGCCTGCCCCTGTAAGCACGGTCACCGAAGCTTCTGGCTTCAATCTTTCCCCATAGAGACTCAGGCTCACCAGCAGGTTCATGCGTGTCACGGGGACGAGAGTCGGTGGTGAGAACCAGACTGGAGTTCGCTCTGTACTCGTATTGTTTGAATCGCGCGTGCGCCTCCGCACCACCACCCAGATGTGCCATTGTGTTCAAGCACGAGTCAAATCAAATCGAACCCTAATTCGAAAACAACTAGTTAGGGATTCAACGAAACAAAAAAAAAAAAAAACCTACTAAATCCTAACTATTCGATACATTATGCAATGAAAGAGAAAACTGAAAGAATCAGAAAACCAAAAGAAAAATCAACTTACAGGAGTTTTGAGGACTTGTTGTCTCGTCAACGAGTCCCGAGTTTTGGCCGAAGGATTATATAGCGAAACCACAGACACACTTACTCTACACCGCACCGCCTCAATGCTAAACGGCGGCCAAATTATGGGAACAAAATTGAAGGGCGCCTATTGTTGTGATATAAATCTTAAGACGACGGCGTTTAGATCCCTGAATGGAACGGCATCGTTTACATTTATAGCATGCATGAGCTGGTCCGAATTGGGCCCAAACCAAGCCCATTGTTACTACCCACGGCCCCTTAAGTCAACCTTTGACCGCATCAGATCAATTGACAAAAATGTTTCTGACCGATTGATCATTTGACTTTTTTAAAAATAAAAATAATAAAAAACACACACGCAATCACCGCCTCACGAGTCACGACATTCATTATCACCTCTAGCGAGACTGACAGACATGGCTTCGCTTACTTGGACGTGTTCACCTTTGTGTGGAGGAGGAGACTCATCTATCTGTCCTGTAAAAAACCCACAAAGAACCTCCTCAAATTCAAGTCTTCTTCTTTAGTCTGCAAAGCTTCTTGGCAAGAGGTCGTCGCTTTCCTTTCAAACTCTAAATTTTTATTTTCAACTTCAAACTTTTAGTTGATTATATAATTGGTTTTCATCAGCTAGCAGGAGTGTTGGTGTTCTCGGCGATTCCATTCTCAGCTGTCAAAGCCATCGCAAACAGCCCAGTTGGAGAATGGCTTCAGAATCGAATGTTAGTGACCAAAAAAGCTGCTCTTCAAGATTCCTCCAATTTCAAGGCATTGGCTCAGAACGCTCGAGACGAGAGGTATATTATCATAAATTTCACTGCTTTCGCTTTGAATCCTATTATATTGTATCAAATATCAAGAAATTCAAATGGTCTTATATTGAATTGCCCGGAAAAAGAAATGTATTAATGTTGTGAAAAATAATTATCTGACTAAACAGTTTATGGTATGGAGAAGAGCGTCCACGCTGGCTCGGTCCGATTCCATTTGAATATCCTGAATATCTTACTGGAGAATTGCCTGGGGATTATGGGTTTGATGTAGCAGGTCTCAGCAAGGATCCTGTAGCTTTCCAGAAATACTTCAATTATGTCTCTTTTCTATTTACTTCATTTATGCCTGTTTAGTGTATCTTCTTTAATCTTGCTCTCTGTGTTTTATGTCATGGTTCAAGAAAATGGGATTGCATATCAGATTTTGAATTCTGTAAGAGAATTAGAGTTTACTGGAAATGGCATTGCCATCTGTTGACATAAACAAAACAAAAGCTATTAGATATCCTTTGTGAAGAATGGTCCGCAAAAGATTTGCTTATATAGTCGGTCACTCACCCAACTCTTAGTAGAGGTTGAAAGAACATTGTTTCAAAAGTCGTTTACAATATTTTATTAAGACTTTGGTTTGTATATGCTTATATGAATTGCAAGTGTCTATTATGATGTATGTATGTAGTACTGAAGGAATTCAAATTTCTCACCAATTTAAATTGCCAACAATCGATTTGATTTCTATAATCTTGCAGCTTTGAAATACTACATGCTCGTTGGGCAATGCTTGCATCCCTTGGTGCTGTGATTCCAGAAGTTTTAGATATGTTAGGAGCCTTTCACTTTGTTGAACCTGTCTGGTGGCGAGTAGGCTATTCAAAACTTCAGGTGCGTATCTTTTTGTATCGGTGAATATAATAACCTCCAAAGATATTACCACTTCCTGATATTGTCCTAAGTTGTTTTATCTTGCTAGGATTTTGATGCTCTATATTGTTCACTGTCTCTATTGCGGTGTATCCTCTCAAAGTATTATATATGGATGTCTGGGTTATGGTTCTCATGTTCTATGGTGAATTATGGGATTTGGGGAGTATGTAAATTTTACTGTTTGTGTTTCTTTTACGTAATGTATTGATTGCTTTTCCCATTTTTTCCTCTGTTTTCTTGATTAGTAACATCTGTTTTATAAATTGTGTTGCTTTTGGCTGAAAAATTCCTCATATAAACCAGTCAAGATGAATTTCAAAGCGAGAAAGAGAAAAAGCAATGTGTTGTAGGAATTGAATTAATTTGATCACTTGTTTTGATTGTTTTTAGATGTAATTACTTTCTGCAATTTGTTGTTATGTTTTGTTTTCCATAGTACAGTTATGAGGAATTGTGTGGCATCTGATTAGTTGTTGGGAAAATAGCTGTGGTCTAGTTTACTACACATAAACATAAAGAAAAGGCTGTTTTTCTTTTTTACTTGTTTGATGACATAGTTTTAGAACATATGAAGGCTTGACTGGAGAATATCATGTTTGAATAGTGAGAGAAGGTCTGTAACGGATTGATGCTCTACGTGTGTGTGTGTTTGAAATTCAGTGTTGGAACCATGTTTTTACCTTCTCTGTTTGATCATTCTACTTGGGAGAAAATGATTTTAATGATTAAAACAGAACGAATGAAGTTGGGGATTGCTATCACTCTCAGAGTGTTTCATAAGTGATTCATTCTTATTAAATAGATTAGAACCGAAATACGATTTCATATATAAGTGAATTTTGAATTATTACAAGATGCAAGGATGAAGTGGCAAAACTATATGTTAATTGAGGCAGCAATATCAATCGGGGAGCCAGACATGTGAAACAAAAAGTTATTAATCCTTCGATTGGGATCTAGTTTAATGGATTTGAAGGTCTTATGGTGGTGTGAATAAGGCAAGGGAAAATGAGGTTGAGTTAGCTAAATGCCTTTGCAGACCCCTATAGCTGCTTCTTTGCTAGACGGTAATTTGCATTTTATGTAAGAGACCTTGTAGTGATGACAGTCAAAAAGAAAATATATTTTTATGTAATTCTGAATGTCTACAACCTATTAACACTCATTTCATCGTCTGTGCATGTCTTGCTAGAAGAAATCAATTGATCGAACTTTTGGAAATATCTACATATATACATTTCGTTTTGCATAAGCAGCTATTAATTTTTAATTAATCACTTCTTCAATTCTTTGCCCAGGGAGAGACACTGGAGTACCTTGGCATCCCAGGTCTCCACTTAGCTGGAAGCCAAGGAGTAATCGTCATTGCTATTTGTCAAGCCCTCCTAATGGTAAAGATCCTAAAATCAAGCACTACTCGTGTGTATCGTGTTCATTTACTATTAGATCCAAAGATGTGTATGGTTCTTCGTAGCCTCTTGTGTTATTAGGAAGTCATCATTTGCATTATTGAGCATTGTTACTTGTAAATATAGGTTGGACCAGAATATGCAAGATATTGTGGGATTGAGGCACTGGAGCCTCTGGGAATATTTTTGCCAGGCGATATTAATTATCCAGGAGGAGCACTTTTCGACCCCTTGAAACTCTCAAAAGACCCCGTATCTTTCGAGGATTTGAAGGTGAAAGAAATAAAAAACGGGCGCTTAGCAATGGTTGCCTGGTTAGGATTTTATGCTCAAGCAACTTTAACGGGTAAAGGTCCTGTACAGAATATTGTCGACCACATCTCTGATCCATTTCACAACAATCTGCTTTCCATGCTAAAAATCATGTAAAATATTCTTTGAAATCCTACATTTCTATTGGTGAATTGAATAATTTGTATTGTATTTTGTACATATAACACAAATATACATTGTAAAGAGGATATATATAGATGATTAGCCGAGCATGGCCCACTACCGGCCCAACAACGGCCCAATGGGTTGCATGCAATATGATAAAATGTTGTTTGTACGGCATCACTTTACTTGGTGACATGATATGGCCTCATTAATTTATGTGTAGGCCATGTTTGGTGCACATAGTTACTTGATTCTTAGTGATTCAATATACATCCAACATAACTGTCGATTAATCCAGCCCAAGCGTGAATGATAAGAGCATATTCCAGAGAATATAAATAAAAAATAAAAACAAAAACTAAATAGTGCACTCCCTTTGACTGTGATGCAGCCAATAGATACAACAAAATGTTGATAGGGGGTGCAGGTTCACGGAATCACGGGCAACCAACAAGCAAACAACAACTAGAATTATTTGTTAACTAGAATTATTGTGGGGTCCAATCAATTCATCAGATAGTGAGTAAGTGATGATCATTGTCTTAAAATTACGCCAAATTTTATATGTGTTTCGTAAATTTTTGTCCAAATTTCTCTTACTAGCCCCTTTTAAAAGTTTATATTTTGCAAATGTATTATAATTACCCCAAATTTTATAAATAGGTAGAGTATTTTAAATAGTTCCATGAAATAAAATTTGGATAGAATCACATTCTTCTCTAAAATATGTGTTTCGTAATTTTTTTCCCAATTCTCCCTTAGTAACCCCTTTCAAATTAAAGTTTATATTTTGCTAATGTTTTAGAACTATCCCAAATTTTATACATAGGTAGAAGATAGTAATTTAAGTTGTTCCATGAAATAAAATTAAATATAATCTCATTCGTCTATGAAATATATATCTTGTAATATTTTACATAAATTTCTCTTACTAACCCCCATTTCAAAAGTTTGTATTTTTCGAATGTCTTAGAATAACCTCAAATTTTATAAATAAGTAGAGTATAGTATTTTAAGTAATTCCATGAATTTATTTTATTTTATTTTTTTTGATAGAATCGCATTATTCAATAAAATAAAAGCCTTGTAATATTACCCAAATTTCTTACTAACCCCTTTATAAATGTTTATATTTTGCAAATATCTTAGAATTGCCCCGAATTTTATAAATATATAGAGTATATTATTTTAAGTAGTTCTATGAATATATTTTTAGATCGAATCTCATTCTTCTATGAAATATGCATTTTTTAATTTATTTATTTTCCCCAAATTTTCCTAACTAGCCCCTTTTAAAAGTTTATATTTTACGAATTTCTTAGAACTATCCCAAATTTTATACATAGGTAGAAGAGAGTATTTTAAGTAGTTCCATGAAATAAAATTAAATATAATCCCATTCTACTATGAAATATGTGTCTCCTAATATTTTGCCCAAATTTCTCTTACCCCTTTTAAAAGTTTATATTTTGCGAATGTCTTATAATTATCCCAAATTTTATAAATAGGTAGAGTAGAGTATTTTATGTAATTCCATGAAAATATTTTTGAATAGATTATCATTCATTTATGAAATATGCGTCTCATAAACTTTTGTCCGAATTTCCCTTATCCCTTTTAAGAGTTTATATTTTGTGAATTTCTTAGAATTACCCTAAATTTTATAAATAGGTAAAGTAGAGTCTTTTAAGTAGTTCTATGAAATAAAATTTGGATAAAATCGCATTCTTCTATGAAATATGTCTTGTAACATTTTGTCCAAATTTCCCTTACTAACCCCTTTTGAAAGTTTATATTTTGCAAATATCTTAGAACTATCCCAAATTTTATACATAAGTATCAGAGAGTATTTTATATAGTTCCATGAAATAAAATTTTGATATAATCGTGTTATTCTATGAAATATGCGTCTCGTAAACTTTCGCTCAAATTTCCCTTTTAAAAGTTTATACTTTGAGAATGTTTTAGAATTATCCCAAATTTTATAAACAGGCAAAGTAGAATATTTTAAGTAGTTTCATGAAAATATTTTTTTGGATAGAATCGCATTTTTCTATGAAATATGTGTCTTGTAAATTTTTGCCCAAAATTTCCTTATTAACCTCTTTTAAAAGTTAATATTTTGCGAATGCCTTAGAACTATCTCAAATTTTATACATAGATAGAAGATATATATAGTACTTTATATAGTTCTATGAAATAAAATTTTGATAGAATCGCGTTTTTCTATGAAACATGCGTCTAGTAAATTTTTGCCAAAATTACCCTTACTAAACCCTTTTAAAAGTTTATATTTTGCGAATGTCTTAGAACTATCCAAAATTATATAAATATGTAGAAGCGAGTATTTTAAGCAGTTTTATGAAAAAGAAAAAAATATAATCGTATTCTACAATGAAATATGCAACTCGTAATATTTTGTCCAAATTTCCCTTACTAACCCCTTATAAACGTTTATACTTTGTGAATATCTTAAAAATAACCCCAAATTTTATTAATAGTTAGAGTGGATTGTTTTAAGTAGTTTCACGTAACATAGTTTGGATAGAACACATTCTTCTATGAAATATGTGTCTCGTAATATTTTACCCATATTTTCCTTATTAACCCTTTTATAAAAGTTTATATTTTGCGAATATCTTAGAATTACCTCAAATTTTATAAATAGGTAGAGTAGAGAATTTTAAATAGTTTCATTAAAAAAATATTGGGATAGAATCGCATTATTCTATGAATTATGCATCTCATTAAATTTTGTCCAAATTTCCCTTACTAAGTTATCATAAACAAGTCAAGTGGATTAAGCATTGTTACCCAAAGAAAGAAGAAAAAAAATAACTCTATGCTGCACAAACATACATAATTAATTATTTTTCAGTCATATTATTAACCGTATGAATTGAAAATACTAAAATAGTCATTATTCCACTATTATGAAAATTAAACAAATTCAGAAAAAAATAATTGTGTTTTAATTATATAAAAAAAAAAAGAAGAAGAAAGAGAGAAAAAGGTATTGAATATGTGAGTGTTTTATTTTGGTTTTCGTTTAAATTTTGAGTAGCTCTATTGCCACCTTAAAAAACACATTGTCACAAAACCCATTTTTTAATAAAAAGATTTATAACTAAAATTTCTATATATCAAATTACTTAAAATGGTATAATTATTCACTTTAAATAAACTAAAAAACACTTAATCCATCATAACCCTAATTCAAAGCCATTTATAGCTTGATTGGCCGGAATCACAATGAATATTAAAACATATTTTCAAGAGAAGCCATGAGAGATTGAAGGAGAAAACATGTTTGGTAAAATGATGGATGGACTTCTTATTTGAATATGTGGGCCTGAGCAGTTCTTCTTCGTGAATTGGGCCTGGCCCACTTCTCACAATAGCAGAAATGATGTCGTTACTGTTACCCATGAAATGGGCTGAAATTTAACAATGGTCTCTGTTGCAAAAGCCCAAGGTGACCGAGTTTTTATTATTATTTGGACCCCTTTAAAAATCATACGTACTCCAAATCAGTATTTTTAAAATACCGATAATATCCTTAAATTACATTATTAAAATAAATACATCCTAGACATCCTATTAATACAATATTTCTTTAAATTTTTCTTAGATTTGAGAGTTTGTGCATTTTATCTTTTTATCTAAGTAAATTATCGACACCAAACTATCAATAAATAACCTTATTGTTTGTCTTTAGATCACACGTTAACAAATAACAATACAAAACACAATAAAAAAAATATATATATATATATATGTAAAATGATAATTAAAAAAAATTACAAATTGAATACTACATAGGTAAAAATTATAAATAATAAAATATTTTTATTTAAAAAAAATAAGAAGTGTAAATATATATTTTCAATTTTTAAGTAACTCGAGAAAATTGTAAGAAATTAAATTAATATGTGAATTTTGGATAAATATATACCTGTTGTGTTTGGTCTTAAATCTCAAAATTCTATTTTATTTTATTTTTTTCGGTTCAACTCAATATGGTTTTAGAAAATTGCAATATACATGTTGATAAATATCACATTTCATAATTCCAAATGTTATAAACTTATAATCATGTTTATATATCTAACCAAATAATAATAATAATAATAATAATAATAATAATAATATAAACCATTCAAAAAGTAAGGGTGTGCAAAAACCTCCAAACATATCCAATCCGACTAACCCAACCCAAACTTTACGGGTTGGTTCAGTTACACATATTAATAAAAATATTGTCTATGGTAATTGAGTCTATTCCACCGGACTATCATAGACAATGACCATAGTCAAATTCTAAGGCAAAAGCTTGTTTCGACACTTTGTTTCTTTCACTATCTCACTTTGTTAGTATGTTGTAAGCCTATGAAATTTAACGAAAATTACTCAAAATTACTCTTTCTCCTTTTTGGTTCCAGAATCACCAACAATGGACTCAACCTTCACAATATCGATGTTGTCCGTGTGTATTTCCTCCACTCTTTTAGTCAAGAATTCAATTAAATCTCCCTCAACATGAGATTCATAAGATCTTTTCATCTTCATATCAAGTCTCACACAGAAGAAGATGTTCCATTGATTTTAGAAACCTGCCCACTAATGTCCATGATTGCCGTAGCTTTATACGTGGTCTCCAAATGAAAAGTAATATGTCCAATGAGCTAGTTTCCTATCTGCCCTACTCCACGATCCAACATACAGGCCACGGCGAGTCACGCAGTTGGGGAGGACAGGCTGATGGGTGCCTGGACGAAGTCCTGGATCCTCGATACAAAAAAAAAAAAAAAAATGTCTAATGCACTCCCGGTGCTAGGCGAAAGAACGTCTCTTTGCCTTCACTTCAATGTTGAAGTGAAAGCAGAAGTCTTCTGAGACCCCTTACAATGATCGTTTTTGAAAAATTACTGTCCAACAGTGTAGTCTCAGTCAGAGACATATCAATCACCTGGCCTTCAAATGATTTTCCCTTGATGAAATCATTGACTTTGAACTGGGTTTCAAAGCTAATGAAAACCTACGACTGCCAATTTCAGTTTCCCAGTACCCTCTACTGTGGTAGCAATTAGTGCTCCTCCAACCATCGCCACCAATACCTCCGAAAAGGAAACCTTAAAGGCCTCCGCCACTACTAATATCAAAAATAGAAATGTTGCATCAACAATAATCATAACGAAGATGTTCCACTCTGCACACTTCATTTCATAGATGACTATCATGACACATAAAAGGCTGAATACAAGTACTAATTGTTTGTACTGTGGAGACGCCGTAAAAGTTGGTGAAACCAATGCAGAGCAATATGCTCCATATACAAACAAGATGAAAACAAGGACACAAGTTCTAACTTGCCCATTGTTGCCTGCGTCGTCTTCATTTTCATGTTCATTTTTTTACAATACCTGTAAATACCGATAGCATAATACAAATGAACATCAAGACTAATGTTGACAAAATAAACTTTGGAGTGACCTTCATCAAACGCTTAGCATCTCTTTGAAGAACCAATACAAAAGCATCTTCATTTTCAATCTCTTTTCCATTTTTGAACTTTCTTTCTTGTTGTGCTTCTTTATTGTTACGTGGAATTATTGAGTAGAACGTGGGTGTGCGAACTAATTTGATACCATTGAAATTTTTGAAGGATTTGAAGGATATAGTCCATGGCTTGGGTTTTTGATGGCATCCAAGCCTGAACAAGGTAGGGTAGCAGATGGTGAGATTCTTGATTTTGAACATTTTTTTATAAGCAAAACACTTGATTCCGGCAACAGGGTGGCACTTGACGTCGATCGTGGTGGAATAGCGATAGCAATTGGAAGAATCTCCCGTTTCTTCTAGTTGCAAAAGATCACTGGCGAAGTGGTCCCCTAAATGACCATAATGAATGTATATATTACCATTACAATTACCATGGACAATAAAAACATATTCTTGTATCTGTAAACTAATTTAGTCCCTATGTTTTTTTTTTTTTAAATATTTATTTTTTATGCTCTTCTTACACACAACTATATGTACTCTAACATTTACATTCCATTTCCATATTCTCATTATAGTGTATTAAACCTTTATCCATCTCTATCATAGTGAATATAATAAACTATATCCGAGTCTTGTTTTGCAGCTACATAAGTAGCCTTGTTTAAACAAATGAGACTACAACTTTGCCATTTGCCATTAATAATCTATTGGAATATTCAAATTGATCTTTTGCCATTTTGATTTGTGTGTGCATATGAGAAATTACCTTTTGAAATCTTTTTCTCGTAGGATTTTTGCAGAAAAGCATAAGAGTGGCAAACCATTTGAATATGGCAGGTTGGTGGGGATAGATTATGAAGCCACTAATTGTGGGGTTGCTGTTAGCAATCCCGAGTTCAGTGAATGAAAACCTTTCGGCACTATCTACATGACAAACAAGGAGCCTCCTAATAGGTTTTCTAGTAGATTTAATCCTAACAACTGGGGGACAACGAGGTCTTTTGATGAATCGGCGTCGGAATTTGCAAAGATTGTATTGGATCAGAAGGCAATCGGTCTCATCATTGGCATTCCGGATAAACCCACTCCAGAGCAATTGATGGATGCTAGGTATGTTAACAGTTAGGCTGAAGTATTAAATATGATGAACGCACTTAGGCATTTGAAAAGTCTTGCTAGAAGATTTTCCTCTTCTTTTGCTCAATGAGTTTCGTACATCTAAACGAGCTCAAGAATATGCCGACCATAGTATCATCGAGATAAAGTTGTTGAATTTTATGGCATAGGAGGGCTTGCTGCTTCTCTTACCCGTGTTCCAAAAGAGGTAGATTCTCCACCTAAACAATTTCATATTAAGAATACTTAACTAGCCATCGATTATTTGATAAATTTTTCCCTTTAACAATTCGTAGGTTGTTAAACAAATGATGCAGGTTGGGCAATCTGTGTAAGGGTAGTGAAGTCGCTCGATGTATGTATCCAACTTAGCACCGGCGAAACAAGAATCCAAAATATCCTTGTAAATGAATGAACTTTTGACTTGTCTTTTGTTCCAAAACTTATACCATAGTTCATTAGCATCCCTACTAATGATTGGTTACAAACATGTACTTTCAACACTTGTTTGTTTTTATTTTTTTGATATAACAGTACTTTCAACACGTATATAAAAATAAATAAATAAAACATAATACTAATATAAACCCTAATCCAAATTAAACTTGGGTTAATCTAAGCCCAAACCAAAATTAAATTTGGGCCTATCTAATTTCAAACCTAAATTAAATGTGTGATGACATTTGCTCCTTTTAAAAATCGTATGTAAGTATTTTTTAAAAATCCAATAATACCTTTGAATAAAATTACTAAGTGGCCAAAATAGTTTGTATTTCCACCCACTAATAATTATTAAAGGTACCCTTAAGTAAGATTACTAAGTTACTAAGTTAGTCTAATTTTACTCAAGGGTATTTTTAAAAAAATCTAATAATACCCTTGAGTAAAATTATTAAGTAAGTCTCAAATTTTTTTTTTTTTTTTTTAAAGGTAATATTCAATATTGAAAGAATAAAACATTACAAAGAATCAAAGATAATTGGATATCAGCTAAGACCAAATAACTAACACAAAAAAAAAAGTTATCTTCCATCCAAATCAGTTCGTCTGTAATAGTTTTCAGTTCTTGGGACTGAACAAAAATATTTAAGAATCATCAGGCCAAGTGGATTGATCAGGTCGATCAAGTATACTTCATCTGTTGTTGGAATTGTCCACATTCAATACATATATAGTATTACTAAAGTGGTAAATTACTTGTCATTTTTCAAAGAGCCCCTAATTCAATCAACAAAAAGACGTTTGTATCCCTTTTCATATGTAAAATGACATATGTAGCCTTATTTATTAAGATAGTCAAATTCCCCATCCCCTATTAAAAATAAATAAATCAATCTCTCTAGTTTTTGCTCAAAAAGTAGTAATAATTTTTAGAAAAAAAATGTTTTATCTTTAATAAAGCCAGAAAAAATAGTTTTTATACCTGAAAAATAATCAATTCTTTTTTTTTTTCACTAGTGCATTGCATTCTTTGTATCATCCATACAAAAACATCACTTCAAAATCAAATAAATGCCATTAAATTTCACCAAAGGTGATATATATTGAAAAAAAACCAAACAAATGATCTATTTTAGATTTTCGCCCTGGGCCTCTAAAAAGTCAGGACCGGCCTTGGGTAAACCCCTCACACCTATCACTAAGAGGTGGTGGGTTCGAGTCATCCCTCCTCTCTTAATCCCGAAATATTGTAATAGTTAAAAAAGAAGTTATTTTTTTTAAAAAGTTATATTTACTATTTAGGTTTCTTTTTTAATATTACTATTTAGGTTTCAAAAACCGAAAATGGGCCTATAAACCAAACCGATATCGACCCATACTAAAATGGAATTTAGAGCCCATTTGAAGCCCAACAAAGATCATTTATAATCATCGATTACATACTAAAGAAAAACAAAGAGTAAAAAGACTTGAACAAGTGTGGATCGATTCGAGCTAGTAGCATTTGGGGTGACAAGGCAAGAGTAGCAGAGTGAGAGAGAAAGAGAGAGTTGAAAATGGGTGGAGGAATGGAGGCTAACAAAAACAGGTTCATAGAAGAGTGGGGTTCAGCGAGAGAGAATCTGGAGCACAATTTCAGGTGGACACGCCGCAACTTTGCTCTGATTGGCATTTTCGGCATCGCTATTCCCGTCTTCGTCTACAAGGGCATCGTCAAAGAATTCGTAATTAATCAAACCTCTCTCTTTTAGATCTATTTACAATTAATTTCTGTTTATGTGTATGATTCATAGTTTTACGAACCCTAATTGCAGTTATTTTTATGAACTTTGAAATGATATTTGATCGCCGATTAAGTAAATAAAAATTTATACTATACGAGGGATCTGTGAATATTGCATCGTGCATGATCCATTGTTTACTTTAGGCACGTAATTATGTTTCTTAACTAGAAGACTGAATATAAGCTTGTGGGTGTTGGCTGCTTGGCTTGAAGATATTAGGACGTTTATGGATTCTTTCTGCTAGTTAGTGTCGAGGTTTCAAGGACATTCTTGGTTCTTTATAGATGGTTATCATTTTAAAAGATAGCATCAAATATACAATTAGAGACAAACCTATCTTGGGGCACAAATTCTAAGTGGGAATGGTGGGTACTTGAGAGTCTGGTAGGCTTTGTGTTAGTTGTATTTCATTAGCTAGGTATAAGCACACCATGTCACTGGGATTTAAAGTAAAAAATCAGCCTAACTTATTCATTAATTGAAAAATTAGGAGACATGTAGTTTTATTTGTAAAATAATGAGGTCAGATAGAAGGTTTATTGAAAATGCGAGATTGGATCGCCAGTAGTACAGTCAATTGGCAAAACTGGTTGTGGCATTTGTTGGCCAGGAAGGTCGCTTTCTCTTTTGTTATTATAAGCAAAAAGACATACTCATGTGCATGTTTGTGTGTGTCTGCATTCCTGTGTGTTGTGAAAAAAGTTGGTAAAATTGGTGGTGGCATGTGTTTAGCTTCAACCAGCAATGTGACTTATCTTTTTCGTGTATTACGAGTAGCTTCTACATCTGTGTGTGTTCATATATAAGTTGGTGGTTGGTTTTGGAAACTTTTGGCAAAAGTGTGGCATATAATGTATCAGAATGACAGCTTTCTTTTTTGTACTAGTAGCAAAAACAATGTGGCAGCTGTGATTGAAGAAGAGTGAGGTCCAGAGGAAAGATTTACTGAAAATTTGATGTGTGGAATACTGGAATGTAGGATGTTAAGCAATTACATAACATTTTCTCATGTTTAAAGCTTTTTTTTTTCTCCGTATTAATGTATGTGTGTCATTGAATGTTTTTGGAAGACTACTTGATGTTTTTTCATTGTTTGCCAAGAATACTGCAAAAGAAAACTGCAAATAGAAGTTCAATTATGTAGGGGGGTTCAAGTGGAAGAGCTCTTTGGTTAAATCAAACTGTGTTATGTAATTTATTAACTCAAAAACTTAAGATTATAGGTAACTCAAAAACATTCTTTAAGCTCTAACAGTAATAATATTTTTGAAGCTTCTTATCATCTCTACTTCTGTTATTGGGACTGCAAATTAGGTTGAGGTTGGGTAAGTCGAAAATCTAACACAAGTCAACATTAATCGGCTAATCGTCAGCCAACCTTTAGATTATTGCGACTCAAAGCTTGAAAGTCCATGTACACAATACAACAAAAAAGGATTTCTAATCCTAGCCTGCCAACTTGAGTTAACATATCGGCTATAAGTTGCCTCTTGGTCTAGAAAGTAAAATATATAGGATTGAATTATTTACTTTCACCATGATAGCTTTTAGATTTCCTTTTAGCAGTGCTTGGTTTGGCTGACAGAGAAGTGTAGGTAAATGAAGAAGCTTACATGTACTTTTTGGAGGCTGATTCTCATTGGGACCAGACGACAAGCAAGCCAAATGAATCCTACAATAAATATCTTATCTGAAATAAAACTTTCTTGATTCTTTTTGACTGGAAATAAGATAAGACTCCTCTAATAAAGATAGAAGTTTTTTGTTGATCCTGTAATAAATTCGTTGAAAAGCATATGCTCAATGTTGAAAGCTGGAGTGCATTAAAATGGATTTTTGTATGATATCTAGGAGAGGAGCAAGTAGTCATTTGGGCATATGATATTATGACATTTTTGTTTAATTTATCTTGTAAAAGAAGATTATGATGGGGCATACTTGTTGGACTTGAACTTGTCAAGGCATTGATTTATGTAACTCCGATATTATTACCGTTCACTGTATAGTCATTTTTAAAGTTATTTCTTTGTCTGCCCATTCAATTGATTTTCCTAACATTGTTATTCCAATGTGACAGCATATGCAAGATGAAGATGCAGGGAGGCCTTACAGGAAGTTCATTTGAGTTCCCCTTTGTATTGGTTTAATAAAAATTGTGACGAAAGCAAAACTGAGTGTGTCTTTCTTCGAATTCTGGGGATTACTTCCCTTTTTCTATTGTAGTTTGAATTCTGATCACTACTAAGACAGCTGAAATATTGCATGGTCATTTCAAGTCTGTTTTCATAATGCTTGCTTCAGTTTATTTTGGAGTGGAGCTTCACTTTGCTACATATATATATATATCATGGAAAATCTGTCCGAGTTTAGGCTTTTAGCACACACGTCTAATGTCTATGCGATATGTACAAAATTGTCGTCCTTTTATTTTGGTCATTTCTCAATGGATTAGTTGATGCGGAATGCAATATTGGCAGCAAAACAGTGAACTAATGGTAGGGTTTTTTTTTTACTAATTGTTCAAATCAGAGGGTTTAATTTGGTATTTGATCAAAAATCAGGTGGTTTTTTACAATTCTCCAAATAAAAATTAACTTTTAAGTTTTATTATAGTTAAGATGATTCGATTAAAATTGGTGCTTACCTTAAGTTTCTTTTTCTAAAAAAGAAAGTTTCTTTTACTTTACAGTTCTTATAAATAGTTACTTTGGTTGTTACTTAAATAATTTAGGAAAATATCAAAGTGAAGCTTTTTTCCATCTTTATAAATTATGGAAAAATATATATATATAAAATATGATTAAAGGCAGTGATGTGATGTGACAAAAAATAAACAACAGCGGACAGCAGAAGATCAACTTGTGAGTCCAAATTACGTATTAGAAGAAACAGGCTTTTAATTAAAGTGCTTTTTAAAAAGTTAAAAATAAAAGAAAAGAAAGTTGACAAATCTGTCGTTCAACCCTCAACGAACTGGTTTTCGCTTTGGATTTTCTTTTCCACATCACTTTAACACTTTTGTGACTTGTCCTTCTAATCTTCTATTACTGTTAATCTCCGTATCTGAATCTCCATCCAAAACTGTGAACACCTTTTTTTTTTTTTTTTTTTTCTTTCAATAAAAATAAAATTAAAATTGAGTTAACATTACTCATACAAGTCACCACCGCCTAATGTAGTCGAGTGCAAATGATGTTGGTTTAACTCGATAATGTTTGAGATTTGAATTACTGCTATCTAAAAATACCTTAACGGCCAAAGATCTAGCATGATCCCTCTCTTTCTTTCGTCTCAGCTTCTCTTCCTATTCTAATTCCGAACTATGATGAAAGTTAAAATTGACATTGCCTTATTAAATTTGTTAATAATTTTTGAATAATACTGTCGATAATACACTAAATATCTTTTTACACCATTTTTTTTTTGTTAATAATAATTATAACCTTAACTAAAATTACTAAAAAGGATAAAAAGTTCTAAAAACACTACAAACATTTTTATTTATTTATTATTATTATTATTTATTTATTTATTTTTATTTTTAAATTAGTCCTAATGTTATTTCTCTTCTCCTTTTGTTAAAGTTTTAAAGTTTCATGGTATGCGGTCTTAAAAATTTCCATTAGCTTTTCTTTATTTTAATACAATTATTAATATTTATTTTCACATAATATATATATATGTGAGAGAGAGAGAGTCTAAATAGAGCAGAGAGTGATCTTGATAACTTAACCAGTCTTGAAAATGTCATCGGCAAATAACCATGCTCATCGTGCAACTGCCTGCACTACAAAGTCATTTTTTAATATTAAAAAAAAAAAAAATTCATCTTTTCATTTGTCACAATGTATAATTTATAATTAGTTCAAAACATGATGAATTGTTTTAAAGCGAAATTCTAATTTTTCCAAAAGCTGAATTCTCAATAATCAAAAATTTGAAATCGAAGGTAGTGAAAATATTTTGCACATATCTTTGTTTGATTGCAAAGAAAGTTTTAGAAAATTCTTTTTCGAAGAATAAAATTGAATGCTAAACACAATAACATGCAAGCTCATTTGAAATGCAAATTTTGTGTAAATCTTAATATGTGAAAGCTGAAAAATAAAGATGATCACTTAAAAGATAAAGATAAAAATGATAATAACGTAACAGAAATTCTATTATCAGTTTGAACTGACAAAAGTTACATCAGTTTCTTGCATGTGGGCCACTGGATTTAAATACTTTGACTTGGCTGTATGCACTTGTCAGTCAAAGTATTTAAATCCAGTGGTCCACATACAAGGAACTGATATAACTTTTGTCAGTTTGAACTGATAATAGAAAGACTGGAATGTAGGTGTTAAAAGATAAAAAGGATAAATTTAGAAAAAATGAAATGTATTTAGAATTTTTTAAAATTTAAGTTTTTAAGGTAGAATGTTTTCAGTAAAGTCAAAATCTCATAATTTTTTTTATAAAGGGTAAAAATGACATTTCATTGTAATAATATTTTATATTTCATTTTGTAATTATATTGGTAAATTGAGGGCAAAAAAGTATGTATACACAAAAGATAAAAAATAGTTTTATTTAAATAAGATAAACCAAGCGTATTTTAGTGTATTTTCACCAAAACCGTCAAAGTCGCCAAAACCAACCAAGTCCATAGTTATACTTATATTTAACATTGGTGTGACTATTAGAGGGACTAATTTGGTCATTTCCAAAAATTTATGGACTAATTTAACGCTTGAACAAAATATGAGGGTCAATTTGATCACTTTTATAAAAGTCACAAACTATTTAGAATTTTTAAAAAAGTCCGGAACTTATTTGATAACTGCCCAAATTAAAATTGACGGAAATAGAAATCCAGTTTTGTTATTCACTAATGACTTTCTCTCTCAAACTTCTAACTTTCAAATTTTAGCTCTTTCAATTTTCTTCATAACTTTATAATAATCCAGTAAGTATCGGAATCAATCCGAAAATTTTCAAGTGTAAGATCTTTCGTATGGAATCGTTGATTGCTATTGGTGGTAATCCAATAAGTATTGGTATCAATACAATAATTACCTGTAATAATCGACGATTCCGTACGAAAAATCCCGCAACCCGAAAGTTACTCAATATTTATATACATTAAAAGTAAGCACGAGGTCCACGACAAACACGGATAATGCGCAAAGCGACATATTGATTGGTGACATGGCGCCATTATTTATCTGAGCTCTGAAGAAAGCTTAAGGAGCAAGAATTTAATAAAGAGACTTAAAGAGTTTAGTGGCTGCTAAAATGCGCCTCTCTTCTTCTAACTTTGGATGCTTCTCTTCACTTACTTTCTCTCCTCGTGTCTCGTGCTAATAAGATATATTATGACCCATTCGAACCAATCAACACTCTTCAAACTGGGCTAATCCTCTCTTCCTCTGTCGACGTTTCAAACCCATTAAACCAAGTTCGTTGTATTTGTAATTGCAGTAGAAGCATTGGGTGGTTTGTGAAAAATATAAAAAAAAACAGGCACCAGTCTCGTTCTTTCTCTTGCAGTTTCCATGTCAGTACCATTGTTTTGTTTTCTTGTCTTCTTCTTGTACTTTAACTTTTTTTTTTTTTTTTTAATGGGTTTTTTCTTTATCTTTTATTTCGTGTTTCAGTATCTGTCTCTGCTTGTTTGTTTGTTTGTTTGTTTGTTTGTTTGTGAAAGATAGTAAGATTTTCGAGCTGGGTTTTCATTTTGTCTTCTTTTGACAGCACTGATTCAGCTGAAATGGGAATGCATGCAGAGCAAGTATAAACTACAGAGTACAGATTTCGGGTTCTGGGTTTTAATTTATCTTTGGATATGGATGGAGATCACTTTTGTTGGTCTAAATCTGTGAACTAGGAGGCATCGGTTACTTCCAGCTTTGTGGGTATGTGTTTTATCTTTTATTTGAAGTTGGGTATTCATGTTTACTTATTCATATAGTGATTTTGTTGTATGCTTTTTGGTAATTGATTTTCTGTGAAAAATTTGTTGAAGAAACCATACCCAACTAAGTAATATGTGAATGGATTTAGTAGTGCTAGAGTTTTAGACTTTTTTATGGGGGAGGTGTGTTTACTGTTTAGATTAGTTTAGTTGTCTTCTGCAGATAATATGATGATGATTTGAGCTGAACACAATATGAGAAGTTGATCTCCATTTGGAATTTTCAATAGTTTAGTCTTATTTATTGTTATTGTTGTTGATCTTTTCGTATAAAATTACACAAAATTGATTCTGCATCTGAGTTTGTATTATCTGTTATATTTTTCAAGATAGAGAAATTTTTTTCTTCGAAGAATGGGGTGTGTCGCATCGAGGATTGATAAGGACGAGAGAGTGCGAATTTGCAGGGAGAGAAAGAGGTTGATGAAACAGTTGCTGGGGGTTAGAGGAGAATTTGTTGATGCTCAATTGGCTTATTTGAGAGCATTAAAGAATACTGGTGTAACTCTTAGGCAATTCACTGAATCAGAGTCATTAGAAATTGAAGATACATCTTATCCCCCACCGTTGCCTCCTTCACCATCTCCTGTTTTGCCTCCTTCCCTTCCACCACCACCACCACCACCACCTCCATATAGTCCTGATCGGATAAAGGTTGATGATTACCAAAAACATGGAACTGCCAGAGAAGAGAGCATAGAAATCAATGAAAATGATTGTGGTACCCAGCCACCTGTTACAATTTCAAACTCACCGTTGGAGGAGTACTGGGAGAAAATTTTTCCAGTTTCATACCACGTGCAAAGTGAAGAGGTAGAACAAATTGAAGAGGAAAATTGGGCAGAAACGAAAACAGAATTTGAGGATGACGATCAAGAAGAGAAATTTGTTTCTAATCCAGTCGCCGAGAAGTCGCATGCTGTAGAAGTGGTTGATGATAACTCATCTACGATGAGCTGTTGTACTAAAGACACTGAAGATATGGCCATGGTAGTATGTAGTGGTAAGAAGACCCTGGATGGTATTGTTAATGAATTAGATGATTATTTCTTGAAAGCGTCAGCTTGTGGAAAGAAAATAGCTGTTCTTATGAACATCAACAAAGGGGACACTTATCTTCCACTGAACATCAATGAAAACAAGAGTAAGTTCTGGCTCCTTCTATAAATATAACATCAATTCAGATATTTATAATAGAATCTTGGAGCACCCGATGACCATCAGCTTGTCATATTGTTGTACATTAAACTGGGGAAGAAGCTACAACCTAGTTTTTTGTTTTTGCTGATATCATTAATGTGTAGAGAGATAGGTTTTTGTGATAGAAATTTTGTATTTTCAGCTCTCTTTACAAAGGGTCAACTTCATGCCAAGAATTTCCTGTTCCGTGGACAGCTTGTTCACCCATACCTAAAAAAAAAAATACTACCTACCTCTGAAAAAAAAGAGTCCTGAAGTGATTTACTTCAAACGTTTAATGTGAAAGACTATTTTATGAGTGATTTGGTGCTGCAAATAGCCACTGTGCGATGATTGTATACTGCTTACTATTTTCATACATGTATGTAGGTTTGTATTGTAAGTCTTTTCTTGTTTTTACCACCATAGTTATCGTGTTCATCTTTAGCAATGGTATCTTTTGCAGGGAAGAGGAGCAATTCTGCTAAGGTCTTCAGTGCATTATCATGGAGTTGGTCTTTTAAGTCGCTTCAATCTTCACACGGCGACGGTGCTACTGACTTCTGTGGCTCTAGTGAACCATGCAAGCCCGGAGCTCATTCCATAACTCTTGAAAAACTATATGCTGCAGAGCAGAAACTCTACAAAGAAGTAAAGGTAAGAATGGACTCATGATTGGCAGATCTGTACATCAATAATCACTAATCAGAGTCGATTCTCAAATAAATTCTTCTGTAATGTCTAATAACCTTTCAAATTCAGGCTTATATGAATCAACTTCTCTTTTGTAATTGAGCTAGTTATGGTACAATGCTGTTCCTGCTTGAATCATGTTGTTGAGATATATTTCCTTACTTTTTCATGCGTCCTTGTCCACAGAAAACAATATATATATATATATATATATAAATTGTTTGGTTCCGGCAAGGTTTCGGCATTTCATGCCGCTTCATTTGGATGTGTTAAGGATGGCTAACTGTTGAATTATGCCTCCTTTTCTTTGTTTTCTGTTTCTTTTTCCTACTCTAAATATAGATACTGTCCTTAACAGACTTGATCATGATATTGTGTAGGAGGAAGAAATGGCCAAATTGGAACATGAGAGGAAATCAATGCTACTGCAAAGACAAGAAGACGAAAACCACCCCAAGACTGAGAAAACTCGATCATGTGTTGAGAGTTTGGAATCTGACATAAGACGCCTGCAATATTCTATTAGTGAGACTTGTTCATCCATATTGACGCTCATCAACAGAGAACTCTATCCTCAGTTGGTTACGTTAATTTCTGGGTAAAAGTTATCGTTTCTGATATCCTTTATACATTCTTATATCAATTGGGATTTGCATATTTGGTTTAGAGTATGGGAATGGATCTTGAAACTCTAAGAACTTAGCTAGTTAGCTATGATTAAGTTCTCTGGCCCCCAAGATGTGTGATAATGCACATTTGGTTTCAAACAGAGTTGATGCATATTGCCATGTTATGAATCATCTATATTAAATTTCATTGACGAGGAACCCTCCCTTTGGGTGGTTGGTTCAACTAATAAATAAGATGTCTTTGCTATCCTTTTGTCATAAGTGAAAGCTAATGTCTATGAAGTTAAAATACCATATAAAACTGTTATTTCCTCCCTTTTTCTCAGTAATATTTGCTTGTATTTTTTGTAGGCTTATGCATACGTGGAGAACAATGTACGAATGTCATCAAGTTCAAAACTATATATCCCAAAGATTGAATCATCTCATTGACATTCAAAACATGGACTCTACTACTGACAACCATCTCCAGGCCACATCACAGCTTGAAACTGAGGTCAATTACTGGTACAGCAGTTTCTGCATGCTTACAATATCCCAACGTGAATATGTAAAAACCCTTTGTCGATGGATTCAGCTCACCGATTGCCTTGTGGATGACCATCAACAGAGCCATAACTCATCTGCTATTCGCAAGTTCTGTCAAGATTGGCAGCTTGTCTTTGACAAATTACCTGAGAAGGTACTTTTGCTATAACGCTCTTTTCAATATTACTATGTTTCCTTATACTAAGAGTTATTTATATTGACCAGTTGATGGGTTACGTTAGCTTGCCAAATTGCCATGTAGTTTGCAAATAATAATAAATACAAAAGATTTATATCAAGCAGCTTGCTTCTGGATCCTCATTGAATTCTGGAGAGATGATCAACTCTTCATCTTATTGAATATTATTTAATCAAGATAACATTTTTAGCTGTCGAAATTTTGAGTGTGAACAGTGTCTTGGTAGAACCTATAAGTTTTTAAGGTTGAAAAAGATAATGAATTCCTATGGTGACCCTTTGCATAGCACTTTGTTATGTTAAATTCTTTCTGTTGTGCTCACTCTCTGAGAAGGTAATTTTTGTTGATCTGATGTTCTTACAGGTAGTATCGGAGGCCATTAAGAGCTTTTTATCAGCCATTCAAGCAATATTCCAGCAGCAGATGGAGGAACTAAACCTGCGAAAAAAATCTGATAGACTGGAGAGAAGGTTGGAAAAGGAGTTGAATTCACTTGCTGAGATGGAGAGAAGGTTGCAAAGGGAGTTGAATTCAGTTGCTGTGACGACTGAGGAAAGGCTTGAAGGGAGCAGCTCTACTGTTGAAGTGGCTCAATCAAATCTGAGCCCTAAGCATCCTGTATCCCTCAAACGCTCGAAAATCGTAGCCTTGAGGGAGCGAGTGGAAGCTGAAAAGGCCAAATATCTGAAATCAGTTCAGGTCACTAGGGCCATGACTCTGAACAACCTGAAAACAAGCCTCCCCAAAGTATTTCAGGCATTGACTGAATTCTCAAGAGCTTCTGTTCATGCCTTTCAGGCTGTTTACAGCCACTTCGAACCAGCTACTCTTTCCGATGAACCAGAAAACTCAACTATTAACTAAACTTGCTGGAATTAAGACTTGAGTTATAGGAACAATAGTAGTCTTTTGCATTGATCATATCACAATTAAAGTTTTGTTGATATTAATTAGCAGATATTGCCTTGTTAAAATATTGTTTAACATGAAAATGAAATAGATGTCTCTCTCAAGTCTTTGTCAGTATTTTCTCTAAATGAAAACCACATCAATTACTCGACAGATGATTACATAAACACAAAAAAATGGAACCTTAATTTCCATTTTGGAAATTAAAGATCCTTCCTTTCATTAAACAAAAATACAAAATTCAAATCTTTGGACTACATTAGTAAACAAAAACGAAAAACAATTCTAGAAAAGTAAATACAACAAACATCAAATGCTAGTGTGTAAAGAAAAAGAAACAATTAAAATTCAAGAACAAGTGAAGAACAATAAAAATGGGCATAAAAAACCTTAATTTTAGAACATCTTAACCCTTTTATTTATTTATTTATTTATTTTAGAGAAATATTTCACAATTTTTAAGACCTGCTAATATCTTAAACAAATTAAAGTTTTTTTCTAAGCCCACCCTAACCGTCATGATCATCTGATACAATTACACCGAGTAATTGCCTCTTAGATTAATGTTTTTGTTTTATAAATTTTCATTTGAAAACGAAAAATTGATTTTCATGTTTTTAGAAGCTGAAATATTGAAAATGCGTTCGGTAACAATAATTGAAAATAGTATTCTGAAAAAAAAAATCATTTTAAGAGTAAAAATAATATTATTTGTAGTTAAATTAGATATATAAATACATTATAGACAAAAACAATTTAAATTAATTAAAAATTGATTAACATTTGATTTGTGTTTTTTTTTAATTTTTTTTTACATGACATATAATTATATATATATATAAAATTTTCGAGACCAATATTATTAATATTATAATATGATTAAATTAGGGGTGGGTACAAAAACCGTAACCAAATCAAACCGAATCGAATCGAGCCGAAAAAGGGTGTTTGGTTTGGTTCATATAGTCAATTTGGTTCAAACCGAATTGATTTTGGTTCGGTTTCGGTTTTGGATATTCAAAACCGAACCGAACCGACAACCCATACTATAAAATAAATAAAAAACCCTAATTGCAAATGTTTAAATATCTTGAATTTAATAAATGCAAACCATTCTTACACTTGAATTAATATGTTATTTGGCACATAGACACATAGACCCTAAGTCTCTAACCATGTTCATGTTCATGTACCATTTCCTTCCAAAAGCGCTTTAGAATAAAAATATTTACCTGAGCAACAGGAAACTGCTTATACTGGTTTTATTTATATATCATCGGTTCACTCCAATTTTTTTTTGTCGTTGTTGTTGACAAATTTATTCATCTTTTTATCATTTGAGTGGCTTTCTGTTTTAATGTTTAATTGTTTATGCACAGTGGTAGTGGTCAATCATATAGAGTTCAAATAATTTTTTAAATAGCTTTAATTTAATAGACTATACCAACTACAGTGGCTGAATACAAATAATTGGCGGTATTACACAGTCCACATATATGATATATGTACTGATGGAAACATGCACTTTTTTCTTCGGATTCTAAGTAGATATTGAGATCAGAGGCTTTAGCAATGCGGCGAGTTAAAAGGCATAAAAATGAAAAAAAAAAAAAAAAAAAATGAAAAAACATTATAAAAAAAAAAACCGAAATGAACCGAACCGAACTGAACTGAAATAAAGGTGTTTGGTTCAATTCGGTTTTAAGGTCCAAAACAGTTCAAACCGATCATGTTTTTAAAAACCAAAAATATGACAGTTCAATAGGTTTTAGCCAAAACCGAACTGAACCGAACCACGCCCACCCCTAGATTAAATGTTAATGATTGATTAGAATATCTTTTATTATATTTCAATTCTTAATTAATAAATTATTAAATCATTCATTTTCGTATAAACAAAATCAATTTAGGTCTGTCAAAAAAAAAAATAAAAAATCATTAAATAAGGAAACTAAAAAGAAAATCATTACACAGGTGGACCCTATAAAGAAACTAAAAAGCAACATCTTGAAAGCAACTATTTGGTGTTTTACATCATCTCACCCTTAAGGCCTTAATGCCTTAAATGAACCTCAATGTAGGTTTTTTTCTTTCCTTTATTTCTTTTTTTTCCAAAAACAACTGTCGAAGGGATTCTCACTAGAGATGCACATTTTTCCCCGGGGCCCCAATTCCCCGCGTCCCCGTCCCCATTTGGGGATTTTTTTTTTGGGAAAAATGGGGGGGGGGGGGGGGGGGGGGGGGGAGGGACCCCTCCCCATCCCCATTTCCCCATTTCCCCCACAATTATGTTGAAATGGGGATGGGGATGGGGATGGGGATGGGGGGGAGGTCCCCCATATATAAATATAATTATAATATATATTTTTAATTTTTTTTGTTTATTCTTTGAAAACTCTAACTCCCTAAGTATATATACACATTTTATATAAAATGCACTAATGAATTTTATTTTGTATTTGTAATGGAATGTTTATTTTTTTAGTTTAATTTGTAATTTTTAGTCAAATGGGGAAATGTGGGAACATGGAAAACGGGGAAATGGGAAAAAACGGGGAAAAACGGGGAAATTGGGGAATTGGGGAATTGGGGAATTGGGGATGGGGATGGGGATGGGGATGGATATAGGTCCCCCAAAAATTCCCCATCCCCATTTTCCCCAAGGCGATGGGGGTGATGGGGGAAGGGTATGGGAAGTGGGGATGGGGATGGGGGGACCTATATCCATCCCCATTCCCCAAACGTGCATCTCTAATTCCCACAATTTTCAGTCTCTAAGACATTTTGGAAAACAACATCAAATGACCCTTTAGGCTAACTTGGATGTATAACACCAAACTTTACAGGGAATATTCTTCCACCAATTTTTTTTAAAATTTTTTTTTTTTTTTTCACTTTAATGTTTTACACTAAATTTTACGAATTTGGATCCTCTGTTAAGCTGATTTTTGTCCTGTCCTATATAGATATGTTGACATGTGTAATCAATGGTTGTCATTTATTTATTTTATTTATTTCATTTTCATTATTTTTAAATACAAAATCCTATTCTCAAGTGTTTTAAATCAGGAAAAAGATCAGCATAGCAGAGGATCCTGATCCAAATTTTACACCAAAAGAACATGTTTAAAGAATATTCTAACAATATTTATTATAAAAGTTTAACATTAATTAATAAGTAAATAAAATAAAAAATATATATATATATATATATATTTATATATATCAATATTGATGTCATTTTAAAGATGTCAACCAGATCTTTCTAGCGGTATATTTTTTGAGATATACTATTAATAATCCATTAATTATATGTTCACACTCCATTTTTTTATTAATGACAATTTTAACCCGAATTAAAATTACGAAACAAGACAATAAAGTTCTAAAAACATTCTAAACCATTCTTTTTTTAGAAAACAAAATTTTCCCATCTTTAGTTTTTTTTTTCCCTTCAACTTCTGTGTTTGCACACCATCAAACCCTAAAAACATTGAATTGTAAAGAGAAACTCTCTATTTGTTTAGAATAAATATTGTTTTAATTAAGTATAAGAGGGTTAAATTAGGAATTTTAAAAAAGTTAAATGTTTGATTTGACTAATTAAAAGAAAAAAGAGAGATTTGCATTCATGAAAAGAGCCACGCCGCCAAACTTTTATGGGAATTGGATTTTGCACCATTTTGATGCTGGTTGGAGTTGCTCATAGCGTTTCGACAATGGTGCTACTAGAGTCATATGTGCACCATTCGGGCTCTGTATATAAAATATGTTATCAAATGATCAACTGGTAAAAACGAGTTGGAGCTGAGTATAAACGATCTAAGGGACGAGTTAGGTCCGCATACAATTTTTGGTAGCTTTGAATAACTTTCGGTAAAAATTTCTGGTTTGCTTTATTTTGGTATATCTAGCTTGCCTCTTGGCTGTTTGTAAGCTTGGTATATTTGTGCATAAAATGACTTCTACTAACATATTTTATTAAAGAAGACTTTGTGAGGAAGGTTGTTGTATACTTTGTATTTGGATTTAACTCCAACCTAGCTCATAGTGTTTCGAAAATGGTGCTGCATATGTTATCAAATGATCAACCGGTAAAGTTAAATCAGTAAATTGGTATCCTCCAATATCTCAAAGTCTGCCAATTTTTACAAAGACAGGGAAACAAGCAACATTGCTAAGTCCAGACATCAATTTTAGCTGCAGCTAACCCTACCACTTAAGGTGAGAATGCAATTGTTATGGAAGCCATGGAACTGATATCCTGCTACCCTTTTAATGGAAATGTGTCATGTAAATTTTTAGGCTCAATGTTAGTTAGAAAATGCAATTCCTAACATGATATTTTAATGGTTAGAAAATGCATGGAAACATAAGTTTTAATGGATATGTGTCATGTAAATTTTTAGACTCATTATTAGTTAGAAAATGCTTACTTTATTATAGAACTTAACCTAGCATGATACTTAAGTGGTTGGCTAAAATATGTCATTTATGTTAAAAATATTATAATAATTCAGGTTTTTTAGGGGAAGAGGATAGACTCAAACTCACAATTTTATGGTGTATATGTGAGGGGCATATCACCTGACTAATATCATTTTGTCTTTGTTTACACCAACATTGCTCTTAAAATATACGTTAAAATAATATTTTTATAAATATGTGCTTAATATCCAGTAACGTCTGTAAGGAAAAAAATTTGATTTATATTTTATATTAATATAAAGATTTTATCTTAATACATTTACAAATTTTTTATAAATGATGAACTAAAAAAGAAATGTCTCAACAACTTATTATTTAATATTTATTTTATAATGAGTTGGATACGAATATTATGTGTCCAAAGATTGATCAATCGCTATCATCCGATTGACAATTCCAATTAACTTGTACACGTACCGATAGTAACGCAATCTGAATAAAATTAGAATTATAAAGTATTATTAGTTGTAATCCAATGGAATTTGACATGTGGATAACATTAATTTGTTCATATTAAACTTCTAATCTTTATAAATGACCTATTTTTTCATTTTACTTACAATACAAATCAACAATTAATTTCCTAGATTACCATTCTTCTTTAAATTTAACATATTGTAATTTAATATCAATTTTTTTTTTTTTTTTTAATACAATACAATAGTATAGACTTCGATTTACCTCATCTAAGGATACCCAAAAATAAATGATAGCAAAATTTCCTAAAATGAATGTATTGTTCAGAAGACAATCATATGTTACGGACATGAACATGTCCTAATGCAGCTTCCACGACTACTAAGACTACATAAAATCCAAATTAAGAGGAACTGAATGCTATCTCAATACAGAATTTCCCAGTTTCTTGTTCTGGTTTTCATTATCTGATATGATTTAGGTGAGCAAATGGCTCACGAACTGCTTTCGGAGCTGGTTTATCTGCTTGGGGATCCCCGAAAACATTCCAAAACCCTAGTTTTTCGTCTATTACTGCTGAGGCCACTATGCAACCATTTGATCTCTAAAGATAAAAGATGTTATCAGAATATATATATATTCATCAAGCCAAGTAAAAGATTGATATCAAACAGGACAATACCTGTTCCATGAAAAGGACTCTAGAGATATGTCCAGTGAGCTATATATGCTGTCTTCATCATTGATGGGTACTTTCAAAACGTGAGTTGATTGTGAGGAAATCCATGAGAGCTAAGCATCTCCTTCTCATTCTTGTTCCACAAAAGAGTAGAGACTAGAGAGCCGGTATCTATAGAGTTCAAGCAAGCATCGGTGTGGGTGTTCCAGAACTTTATACACCCATCAATGCTTTCTTCTCCAATTGCTAGCAAATTAGCCTGGAAAGGAGACCAAGCAAGAGCCCTGACAACATAAGTGTGTTCTAAACAAAGTAATTCTGTGATCAAAGTAATGCTTTGATATTTATTCTTCTCCATATATAAAGAAATATAAAGGAGAAATACAATACGGAAAGAACTAGAAAGGAAATTTACAAAAGGAAACAATCAATCAAGCTAACCAATCACTCTATAGTCAACTACACTAATCGAGCAAATTAATCTATTAGTCAACTATACAATTTTAATCATAATTAAGAATAATCTAAGATATCTTAGAATATCATAACCTATTTCTTTGTTTTTTTTTTTTTTTTTTTGAAATATTTCACAATTTTTAAGACCTGCTAATATACTTAACAAATTTAAGTTTTTTCTAAGCCCACCCTAGCCCTTATGATCATTTGATACAATTACATCGAGCAACTGCCTTACGGACTAATGTTTTTGTTATATATTTTTTGTTTTATAAATTTCATTTGAAAATGAGAAATTGATTTTTATGTTTTTAGAAGCCAAACAAGTTGAAAACGTGTCTAGTAACAATAATTGAAAACAGTATCATGAAAAGAAATAAATATATAATATCATTTTAAAAACATATATTTTTCAATATATTGTAAGAGTAAAAATAATATTATTTGTAGTTAAATTATATATTTAAATATATTATAGACAAAAACAATTTAAATTAATTAAAAATTGATTACATTGTGTTTTTTTTTTATTTAAAAAAAATAATTTCTACATGACATATAATTAATTTTTTATGTTTCAAAATGGTGAGAACTACACAAACAATTTATGAAAAAATAAATTCAAATAAAAAAAATTCAATATAAAAATTTAATCCAATGCAATAAAATTATTTAATAAAAAACAATAAAAAGTTTATGAGGATAGAGCTTTAACAACAGTGGGAAGACAATTTAAGTTTGTAGATGGTGAGAGTTGGAGTTAACTAAGTCATGATGGAATTGTAAGAAAGAAAAAAAGAATTATATAATCATAACTCATATATATATATATATATATATATATATATATATATAACTGATATTAAATGATAATTTGTTAAAGTTAAAAAAGAAGAGTGATATAATAAATTAGTTGTTGGTTTGCATGGTAAATAAAATAAAAAAGAAGACCATTTATAAAGGTTAGACGTTTAATGATGTAGCACTCAGCATGAAATTTTGATTAAAAAAAGAAGTAACAGCCTAATGCAATTATTCAGAATCTAGTTATACCATTATAAATTTATATAAATACACACCCGTTTCATGCTTCCACATATAAACTTCCCCCTTTTACACCTTTTCTGAGACGGTTGCCGGTTACTTTTCCAGTTTCTGTCATCGGACTTCTCATTCTGGGATCTTTGACTTTCCAATGCAGATTCTGTGTCTATATATATATACACACATATATATATATATAGTGGTTCTCTGGTAAAGGCGTCCTGAAATTATAAATTAAAAACGTCCAACCACAGTCACACATTCATATTGGGTGTGTGTATTTGTTAATATGAGACCGTGGACCCACTGTGAATGTGTGACCACACATTCATATTGGGTGTGAGTATTTATTAATATGGGGCCATGGACCCACTGTGAATGTTTAACTGTGGTTGAATATCTTGAAATTATAAAATCAAAATGACCATGATTAGAGAAGTATTATATATATATATATATATATGAGTAATGCTACATTGTCCAAATTTGGTGCCCAAATGATGTGGTAACAATGTAAATTATTCATTTAAATTGTATTAGATTTACATGATTTAAATGAATGGTCTACACTGTTGCCACATCATTTGGACACCAAATTTAGGCAATTTAGCATTACTCATATATAGGTTTTTGTTTGTTTACTACTCTATGGATTCCAAGAATTCTATTTAATTAAATTAATTGCTAACGTTATTATGATTGCGAGCAAATGAAGTTGTTTTCATTAAACACACGCATACAAGGTTGGTTTTTTTTTTTTTTTTTTTTTTTTTTTTTTTTAATAAAGAAAAATGAACTTTATTCAACCAAAAAGGATTATAAGAATTCATATCAGAATTGGCTAGCTAACAAGGAGAGCCACTCCGGAAAATCAACAAGCCAAACACCGGAAAAACCACTAAAAACAGTAAACGTGGCAATTGAGTGTGCTATTACAATTTCTGGAGATAAGCACAATAGAAACCCTGTACATTTATCTTTCAAAGCAACCACATCACAAATGATATCATTACAAGAACTAACCACACCATTACATAGCTGAACTACCCCCAACGTATCTGATTTAACACACAAAGGGAAAAGGCCAAACTCCTTTGCCATCAAGATCCCATCCAAGACAGTTTTTGCCTCAACGATATCAACCGACACCTTCCTCTTGAAAGATAACGCAGCAGCTAAAACAACCTCACCCTTATCATTTCTCTCTACCAAACCAGCCCCATATCTACCCTTGTCACCATCCAGAGCTGGCTGCATCTATATTCAATATAAAGCAACCAGGAGCTGGCAAAGTTCAGATTTTCATCACAGGCCTAAGCCCCTGAATTCCTTCAACAGCTCCCCTCCAAGCACCCAGCAATTCACCTGTTCTGAACAAACACCATCAAAAGGCAATTTATTCCTACCAAACCAGATCAGCCATGCAGTAATTAGAAATCTAATCACCACTACGTCCTCCTGCTCACAATTAACCAACCAAAGAAACATGTCAAAAAAGCAAACATTACAGATTTTATCGAGATCATCAAAGAAGTGGCAAGTCTCAAATGAGGAACCACTCTCTCACAACCCCAATCCACAGATTCAGGTCTCTTTCCACAGAAATGGCACCACCCAGAATCAACAATCCCTCTTTTCCACAGTAATTGCTTGGTTGGGAGAATCTCTACACAAGCCTTCCAACCAAAAATTCTGATCTTGCTTGGCACCTCTATCTCCCAAAACTTCTTCCACCAAGGGCCATACCCTTTTGAACACGAGGTGTGGTCCTCCATTTGAGATGCCAAAGCAATTCGATAGGCACTATTGACTGAAAACATCCCCCTCTTGTCAAAATGCCAGAGAAACGAATATCTTCTAGCATTAAGGCTTAATGGAATGTTTAAAATAAATTAACTCAGCCTCATCATCAAAGAAATTGTCCTCACCAAATCCGCATCCCTTCTCCCCGGCCTTTCCATCAAGTTAGCAACTGTGGTATCATTACTTAAATTCCTAGGAGAGCAGATCAAAAAACTGCTAGGCCTAGGTAACCACCTATCCTTATAAACCAAGGTATCTCTACCATCCCCAATCCTCTTCCTAACCCCTGAACCTCTCTTCCCCGAAAATAACCCCTCCATACACTAGAGGGCTGCCTCCCAATCGAACATTTGAGAAAAGAGTCCCTATGGAAATACCTGACCTTAAGTATCTTAGCTACAAGGGAATTAGGACTGCTCAAAATCCTCCGACCTTGCTTGGCTAGCATGGCCCGGTTGAAGGCACTAATATCCCTAGACCCCATTCCACCCCAATCTTTAGGGTAACACATTTTCCTCCACGAAATCCAATGGGCTTTCTTCTTATTACCCTCCAATCCCTACCAAAAATCTGCAAAAAGCTTATTTAATTCTCTCATAATTGAAGAAGGGAGTCTAAAGCAGCCCATAGCATAAGTTGGGATGGCTTGGGCAATAGCTTTAATCAATACCTCCTTGCCCCCAACCGAAAAAAGCATATAAAACACACACATACAAGGTCTTTTGTATCTAGGTCACAAATTCTATGTTTTCATTAAATCTATGATTTAGACAAGTATAACTAGTTAAATTGGGTTGTGATCTTGGAACCGACCAAATTAAACGTCAATAGCTTTCTTTTATGATAGAAATTTGCAGACTATTAGTTCACAAAATCAAATTGAAAAACTTTGACATGACAAGCCAAAGGTATGTGAAGAGGAAATGAGGCGGAGAGCAGCTGATTTAAAACTAAAGGCTCAACTTTGTATTCAGAAATGATATAATTCAGTAGAGCTTATCAAGTCAGTTTTAGCTATTACACTTAAGTAATCTAGGAAGGATAAAACAGTTAATTAAATAAACACTTGCAGCTCAACAAATTCCAGAAAAGCAAAAGGAAATTATATTATATATAAGAACAAAATAAATTAGTAGAGTTTCAAATAAACTTTCTATACAGAAGAACAAAACAAACTAACAAGATGTTCCTACAAATTGAGATTTAATCAAAAGATATCTCTCTTGTAACAGAAAATGAAATCAATAACCCAGAAATATTGATTGTGAAAAATCAAAGTTGAAACCAGGACCAGACCTGGTTTGATTGCATAAGAATATGCTATATCACAAAAGATTATAACTTCTTCAGCTTCTATAGCAACCCACACATGCTTAGGGCTCAGGCACAAGTGCACAAGGTTTCAAGTCACGCAGAAGGTATTTAAAAGAAGAAAACCATACAAATGACATGCAGATGCTGCTAAACCTATGTCATTATATTTATAACCAATTCAAGTTGAATGCAGAATACAAGGGTTGTTATATCAACCTGCACTTCTGAACCACCATTTCTCTGAGTTTCTCCAATTGCATATCAACCTCACTAAGCTGAGAACGGTTAAAATTTCTTGCAAAAAAATAGTGTAAACTTTTACTGTAGAGCGAATGACAATAATCCATGCATATAAAACAACTTTAGGCAAAAGCTGGAGCCATTTTTCTTCAAATTTTTCCAACAAAGATTTTACCATTACATGGACATCATCCCTTTTGTCGTTGTATTTCATTGCATTCTTAAAAACCAACCTGACATTCTTATACCCAATACCATCCTTACCATCCATATGTGTCCACCTGTCAGAGTTCTTAGCTGCACAAACACAAACAACAAATACAGGGAATGAATACAGAATGTAAATTCAATAAAACCTCAAAGAAACCATCCATCCAGAATGTACCTTTGTATTAGAAGTGGAATCCCATATTTGTACTTGAGAATTGTTCCAGCCAATAGCGATATGACGACCATCAGGAGCCCAACTGACACTCGTGACAAGTTCATCATCAATGGCGACAAGTTCTGAGGGGGCCTCATCAGAAGGATCCCAAGGATCTTTCAAGTAGACTGTACTTTCAAGAGCAATTGCCAAAACATTGGTGCTTCCCCAATCCAACAGATTCAAGTGGAAATCATCCACAAGATCAGGAGCATCCAATATCTTCTCTGGTTTCTGTACAATCAAAATCAAAATAAAAATAAGATTAAAAGAAAATAAAGTGACCCATTACTTTAAATAATGCAATGGATTATGACCCACCTGAGGAATACGTCGTCTGGGAGGTTTAGAGTGATGAATAGAACAAGTGGGTTTAGAATGTGATTGTGGGATGAGTTCAACTGGGGTCGGTGGCTTGTTCTTGAAAGCAAGAATACGAGTGCGATTCATGTTAAATATCTCCGCCAGTTGCCTCCGGTATGCCTCCCTGGACGGCGAGCTCATGCCAAAGCAAGAATCCGGGTTTTTATCATCTTCACCTTTCTTCTTGGCCTCATTCAGCTTGTAATGAGCATAATCGAAGTCCATTGCGGATCGGTTGGGAATGAATCTGTCCAACTGGGATCATCAAGAAAACATCAATCACATGTCAAAAACCCACCAAGAAACATCAATTAAACTGTGAAAAAAAAAAAAACAAGATAGAAAATGCCCAAGATTCAAGATTCTCACATTTTCTTTGAGATTTCTTCTGTGAAAAACCTCTTCTTGAATTGGCCATCGTCTACACCCTGCATCCATAACTTGTATTTTTCACAGAGAGAGAGAGAGAGAGAGCAATGATACGTAAATTTTAGGAGAATTGATTCAGGGAAAGAAAAGAAGAAACAGAGGAAGAGAAGAGATAATAGAGGTTGGATATTTGGTAAAATTGATCGTATCTTTATTGATATTGCCCTGGCTATTTATAAGCCAATTACAATTGATAGCCAACCTTAAATACACTACTAAACCACTACTCTAACATGTAATTAGTAAATAACTTATTGACTCAACTGACTTAACTGCAAAATTATTAATTAAATAATCGTGTGATTTCATTGATCCAATATAATTTTTTTTTTTTACTAATTCCAACTAATTGAAATCGGTGAACCACATTCAACGTACTAATCGGTACGCACCGACTTGAATATATATATATATATATATAATTGCTAAAACTGATCACAATTCTTATATGGAATTTGTTTTTAAATGTGCCTAAAAACAAAATTTCATAATTTTAAGAGATTAATTTTGATAATTTCCTCATGATACGTAAGATCTAACTTAATCAACTTGTTTGTCTAGTGCATCAAACATCAAACACCAAAACAAACGAAAACATGAACCCAAAATAAGTATGTGCACACATGATAGGATTTGGATATGAAAACCAAACTATTTCATTACAATAATGAGCTATATTCCATGACAATGGACAGAGCTACTCCTATAATTCCAATAGTAGAGTTCAATAATCTATACAATTGGACATTTAATTCTATCTCCAATCCAATTTCTACCTATGAAGTGTCAACATTTTCTAATGATACCTAGATTTCAACATTTTCCCAATCTAGCGACCCTTCTTCAAAATCATTCTCTAATTGTTGAAGCCTGTGATGACCCATCCTGCTCATCACAGCGAGACCTGGAAAAAAAAAAAATTTGGATCAGAAAAACAGGAGAATTAAAACTTTTAAAGTAAAATTATCGAGAATTTCCTAAAACGAATGTACTGCTATGGTATGATTAAACAAGTTTACTTTTTACAAGCATCAAATTTCAAATACATGTAAGTAAGCATATTTGCACTAGATTTTATATTTGTATGGGTGTTATATGTTTACCTTCAACTATTCTATAGAGAGCTGACCACCATCTATCTCCGGAAACTTGGTGCCCACGTAGTTCGTCATCTATAACTTGATCATGCTTTCCCGCCAAAACTCCTTGCAATGTTATGACTGCATCTTTTGTTTTCCCGACAATACTATTCTTGTCCTCAACCTCCAGCCTTTGAAGGTCGTTTTGAGACGAAGTGAGGCTAAGAGCTAGAGCAAACTGAGCAGCAGCAGCCCAACGAGAAGAGGTTTCAGCTCTGCTCTGTCCATCTTTCGTCTTGGTTTCAGCTCTGACCACCTTGTTATTATCTCTACCTTCGAAAACTAAGCTACGTAAGTACTGAGCATTTGCAGGTCCCGTACTCTGAACCATCCTAGAGAATGCACCTTCCTCGTTTAATAGCAATGTTTCTGGGGTATCATGTTCTACAACCTGAGAAAAAACATTGGAAGTTCTCAATTAAACAAATAACAAGAATTGAAATAAATCATGATAGACCGATGAAGTGAATGTTTCTCCTCCTGGATTCAATCTCGCTATATCAATTTTATAAAGTTGCAGGCCTTTGTGTTGGAAAATATTAAAAAAAAAAGGCTTCAAAATTACCTGACCAGCATCAAGCACAAGAATGCGGTCACAGTCAATTATGGTATTTAGCCTGTGAGCAATGATGAGCATTGAGCAGGATTTGAATTCTTCACGGATGGTTCTCTGGATAAGAGCATCTGTTCTGACATCAACAGCTGCAGTTGCTTCGTCAAGAACAAGAATCTTTGATCTCCGCAGTAACGCTCGAGCAAGACTCAATAATTGCCTCTGTCCAACACTAAAATTCTCCCCTCCCTCTGAAACCTTGACACACAAGTAAAATCATATCTTAAAAGGTTTGGTTTAATCATTGCAAGGTAAATATGTCAACCCAACATCTTAGATCACCAAATTATATGAAAATAATTTATGTATGTACCTCAGCATCCAGACCGAAAGAATTCTTCCTGATGACATCT
This sequence comes from Acer yangbiense, assembly GCA_008009225.1. NCBI lineage: Eukaryota > Viridiplantae > Streptophyta > Magnoliopsida > Sapindales > Sapindaceae > Acer > Acer yangbiense. The sequence continues at coordinate 17,897,827 of CM017773.1, read as the reverse complement.
TTCAGATGTGCCCTCTCTAAAGCCTCCCAAAGATCAGCATCATTGTGCTCGCTAAATGGATCAAGATTAAAGCGCACCGTTCCTAGTAAGATAAAATTCACTATTAGATGACATGTCCAAAAGGAAGATTTTAGCAGCATCATAAACAAAATAAATAAAAACGATGTCGAGTTAACTGGTATAGCTAACTGGTATTCCATGAGAATAAAGTTCAGTAAGCTTGATAGGAATCAATGCCGAGTTCATAGATTTAAAGTTGGTTTCATCATTCTAATCTATATTCAGGAGATATCATGCAGACCAGGAAGCACTTGTCTGGCCATTTAAAAGATTTTGTTATGCAATCTAAAAAATTGAGTTAATCAAGTTTGTCAGAGGCTCCACCTACTCGGTATATCCTTAATTGTAAATAACTACCGAGTCCTAGCACTACACAAAATGTATATATGTAGTCATGAACTTAAAATCTAAAGTACCAGAAAGTAATTCAAGTTAATGCGGTTGTTTGGCCAAGAATATTTAAGTTTAAAAAGAAGAATTAGATTTCTGGTTACTAATATATAGCTATGAATGCCCTTAAAATATTTGAACTATATATATATATATATAGCTATTCACTTTTACTGACATATAGAAGCAAAATATTAACAAATAAATAAACATGATAAAAGTACGATGAAGATAGTTTCAAACCCAAGACTAAAGCAAAATCAGTTTGACCATAGATGAAATTTAAGTATACTGGATAAACGATAACAAAAAAAACGAAAATAAAATCATGACAGTGAAGAGCTAAGTATAAATCGGAGATTCAAACAGTTAATACCTGAGAAAAGAACTGGAGATTGTGGTATGATGCTAAGAACTTTCCGCAAATCAGTCAGTCCCAATTTACCAACATCGCAGTCATCAATCGATATACTTCCCCTTTGCAGTTCCACAATCCGAAATAAAGCATTAAGCATACTGGATTTTCCAGCACCAGTTCTTCCAACTATTCCTACTTTCTCACTAGGGGAAATTAAAAAGGATAAACCATGCAAGACTGGAGGAAGTTCAGGCCTATAGCGTAGGACGACATCTTCAAACTTAATTGATCCTGATGAAGGCCAACCCGGTGGGGGGCGATTGCTCTCAATTATAGCTGGAGCTTCAGAAGGTAAATCTATATATGTGCCAACACGCTCTACAGAATTTAAGCTGTTTTCGGCCCTACTTGCTTGTCTCAAAACGCCACTCAACAGGCTGGTGATATTTAAAGTATAACTCAGAAGCAAACCCATTGTAGAAGCAAATGCGGCCTGGTTTTCCGTTCTTCCACTCTGCAAGACTGCAAAGGTTGCTGTCAACCAAATCATGAGGCCTCCTAAGGTTTCTAATCTGATGGTGAGCCAACGATTTGAACTAGTATTTGCAAGGGTGAATCTGATGTTATTATCCATTGACTTTCCATTAATGTTGGCCATTCTATCGTAAGCTTGGTATGCACGAATGCTTGACAAACCATTTAATGCTTCTCCAAATTGTGCATAAACAGGAGATCTGGTAATAGAGTCCAAGCGTTTCACTTCACGCGCTGTACTCTGTAATGCACAAATTGTGCTAGCTATTAGAAGTTGTATAGAAACAAAAATTTAGTAGTATGGGTAGATGAAACAACTAACAGTCTTTAAAATAATTCCTCATTTTATGGAAATATAAAAGAGCCACTTAAAGGACACTACAAGCACAAGGAAAGCAAAATGGGATTAAGTAAAAAAATAGTAACAGATTATATGCATCTTCATCATAAATAAGTTGCATTTACCCGGAGAATATTCAACATAAAACTGATTAAAGAAAATTAAGAACATATAAAGAGACAAAGTTAGAACTACTGAAAGAATCTGATGTCAAAGCACTATCCTCTTCTGACATTAAAATCTTGGGAGGGCATAGTAACAGGTCCTCCAAGAGAGGTCCCTAACACAACTACAAAATGTCTAGGCACGATATGTATATGATGTAAGTACGTGCATATATATATGTTTGTGTGTTTATTGGATTGCAAAATTTCTATAGAGGGTAATATAATTATGTAAAAAACGTTAAGACTTCTGTCAATTTCTTTTGGTTAATAAATACCATCCTCAAAATTCTATATAATTTTGACCATTCTCGTAATACTGTCAATTTCTTATAGAATAAGTGTCCAAAACAATCATACTCCGTTTATGTATAAAGCTTTATAGGATCACCGGCTTAGGATATTATTGTTATCTGCTCAGGTTCGTAAGATATTCAACTTGCATTTATATTAGACCAAGTCAGCTTTTTCAATAGTCATACATATTGAGCAAAAAAAAAAAAAAAAAAAAAAAAAAAACAAAAAAGGATTAGATATATAAAAAAAAAACAAATTCAAAGTTTGAAAAAGCAGAAATCACAAACTAGATAGTACATTATTGAATTACCTGATAATATAGATAAGCTGCATAAAACAAGACGAGAAGAGGCATTATGGCCCATAGAGATATCGTGCTCACTATTCCTATCAGCACAAATGTTGAAAGAAGTTGCCACACTTGGTTCATGAATGCATTCATAGAATTGGCAACATTGCGATCTATATCACCTAGATCCTTTGCGAACCTATTGATTACCCGTCCAGTTGGGTTGGTGTGAAAAAATAACATTGGAGCTCTTAAAATAGAATTTAGCATGGAATCATGCAGTCTTTTAGCCGCAGAAAGACTTGAAATGATCAACCAATAAGAGTTCACCAGTGTCACAGTCACCTGAATATAGCAAACAAGGAGTTACCTTCAGTTTATGTAAAGATCACTTGAATGAGCTATTGCAAGAGGAAGAGTAGCCATGTAAATGAATATCACTTCCGACTGACTACTTACTTGACCAAATGCCAGAAGTGCATAACCGGTGATGTAGTATTCAGGCCTATAGCTCTCGGAAGTACTTTGATCTGTCCAAACACTTAGCCAAGTGCTACTTGAGATTCGAAGAACTTCAGTTGATAAATAGCATGTAAAAAGTATCATAATAACCCATAAGCCTCCTAATGCATTTTTGTACCTGCATATAGAAAAATTTACATACACAACAATACATAAGTTGTCGTTTCAGTTTAGGAATAATTGCCGGATCAAATGGCACCTACTACTTAATTTATTGATTTTGGAAAGCCTTAAGGCCAGCATAGTGGTTCTTGCATAAAGATTTTACAGTTCTCTATGCCCATATATGCCCACATTGAATTATAGATGTCTTTACCAAATATTGAAGTTTATATCTAGGTGCTATGTATGCAATGCACCAAAAACTACAAAGTGAGTATTTAAAAAACATGAGGCAGAAAATATTACTTCGACATTACCTCCTCAAAACATTCCAGCTGACAATTCCTATTTCCCGTTCTTCCTGTCTAATAAGTACAGATTTCCCTGCTTTCCCTTTCTTTGTATGGCTGGTACTTTCTGGCAACTCATTGACCTCACTCACACCATTAGCAGGTGGCTTGGAAGTTTTCGGATTAACGTTTTTGCATTCATCCTTTTCTTCCCTTTGGTCCATTTCTTCCATCTTCCCCGCATTTTCCATCAGTTTCTGGAATAACCTGCCATGTCTGGATAGCTCCTCAAAGGTTCCTTCTTCTTTAATCATACCTTCAGAAACAAGAATAATTCTATCCACCTGAGGAAGAAAATGCAACTGGTTTGTAACAAGTATCCTTGTTTTTCCACGCAACTCTTCCTTGATACAGCTGTTAAAAACCTGTCAATGATCTCAAATCAGATCAATATAGAGTAGGCTTCCAGAAGCACACAATTTAAAGCTTCCAAAGGCAAAGTTGTGAGATCAACAACGTGCAAAAGGAACAGAATGTAACATGTATTTTAAAGATGGATAAGGTTCTTCTTTCTCTTATTTAAAGCAAGAGATAATTGAGTTACTTCAAGAACTTAAAAAAATTTCCATGCATGCTCTACGGATGAAACACAGCAGATTTTAATGAAATTTATAAATCTCAGAATAGCATGTAACAAACTGCTATTAAATAATGAGCCAGATATGATTCCACACTGCTTGGCATGAAATGTACCTGTCGACCAACATGAGCATCAAGCGCACTTAAAGGGTCATCAAATATATATACATCTGAGTTGGAATAGACAGCCCTAGCCATAGAAACTCTCTGCTTTTGCCCGCCACTGATGTTCACCCCTCTTTCACCAATCTCCGTAAGATCACGACCCTAAAGAAATGAGTGAAAGATATTTATGGAGAATTCCATATTCAGCCGAAGTAATTGTAAACTATAAGTTTGTTATCCACTTACAGGAAGTAAGTCAAGATCATGCTGTAATGCAGTTACATCAATAGCCTTCCAATATCTCGTGGCTTCAAATTCAGACCCAAATAATATATTTTCACGTAACTGAGACAATAAATTTTAAAGGTCAGAAGTGTGTATGGTGCAAACAGATAAGCATCAGATTCAGAAGAAAGACAAACAAAATCAAAGATATTACATGGTTATCAATATTATTAAGGAATATAACAAAACTGTAACTCACAGTAGCATTGAAAATCCAGGAAAGTTGTGGAACATAGGCAACAGTGCCTCTAATAACAACACTCGCATCTTCCAAAGCAGGCAGCTCCCCAAGCATTGCTGATATAAGTGAGGTCTTTCCTTCTCCTGTTCTGCCAACAAAAGCAACCAAACTGCCAACTGGTATGTCTAAGTTGATATTTGATAATGTGGGTTTATGTACCTGAAAACAGCAAGGGCTTTGAGACTGCTAATTATGAAGGAAGGATCAAATTATAATTTCAATAGGACTACTAAGATCATTATGTACATCAGATTCCATAACAACAAAATATGGTTTGTCATGTCAAAACATAGTTTCTTCATGTGAACCTAAATACCATGATAGAAAAAGTAGTCCATGTGGCCTACTACATGTAAAAGAAAATAATTTCTCTACTATTAAGCAGGGTTATCGTAATTCTAAACAAGTCCTCCTTTTCTGTTTCTTTTCCTAGCCATCTAGTTAGCACATTTTCTTTTGTGAGGAAAATCTCAAATGAATTGAATGGTAGTATCCTTCCAAAAAAAAAAAAAAAAATTGTATGGTAGTGATCTAAAGCTAATGAGTGTAGGTCAGTAGCTAATATATATATATTCCCCAAGACATCAACTGCAAACCTTAGCTTATAGGATAATAAAAAAAAAAAACTGCTATGACTTTTTCAGAGGTCAAACTTCTGGTTTGAAAGGATGATCCATTTAATCTGTATAAATTTTAGAAATCCAAACCATCTCTTGATCATAAAATTTATGATTACAAGTCTAATATTAAAATGCTTAAGGAAATAGATAGTTTAACCAAAAATGATCAAAAGGAAAAACAAAAACAATTTTTGGATGAGATTGTCTTTTAATAAGAGCAATGTTAAGTCTTTGATAGATATATTTTCCATATTACTTAAACAAGCATAACACTCTAGGTTAACTTCAAAAGTGAACAATAAAATTTGGAGTATTTAATAGGTTTTCTCATGATATTTACTTTTCATGCAGAACTCACGTAAACTTTGTGCTTCAACTTGTAACAGATAGTAGTTTCAACCACAATAACATGACATTAAACACTAATAATGAGTGACAGATTTTGTTTATTGGTACAAGTCACTGGCCTTATGTCTGTGGAAAAGGAAGTTGACATGTTTACCTTTTGATCCCATGAAAAGTTTCCATTTTTAATTGAGATAGCTGCAAGCTCTGGTTCAAGTGGTGGATTTGGCTCTAGTATTCTCTCATCAGCTAAAAAAAGTTCTTCAAGACGTTGTAATGATACGTTCGCATTAACAACCTGAGAAACTATCAAGGCATTAGATGATAGTTGAAAAAAGAAAAATAAATCAAAATTACACCCAATTGGAGTGCAATTTTGACCATGTGAAATGCCAAACATCTTAACAGCCTGATGGAGGAATGACAAATCAAGAGAAAACATAATATATGGACAGCAGAACACATCTAGATCATATATGACAATGAATTTTACGATTTTCTAAAAGCGTTCTTCCCCAACAAGGCAGACTACATGCATAGGTAACCGGCACTCCTTAGTCCTTAAGCAAATTTATTTTTCGTTTACCTATTTTCATGTTGGTGATATACAAAAGATGTAGACATTTTTATCCAATGCATTAATGAAAGAGAGGAAAAATAGACAGAACCTGGCTTAATAAATTAGGAAGCATGTTTAAAGGAAATCGTAGCACTGCGAAGAGAGAGAGTGATGTAAATGCCCTTGCAGGTGTCAAATCCCCACCCAGCAAAGTGAATGTTCCAAATGAAACCACTGTCACAACTACTGGGATGCTCTTTAGTATAAAACTGTTAAACTGCAATAAAATGCATCTAATTAGAATACTGTGAAACAAAGAAGGATATAGTCAATGGACTAATAAGAAAACAAGTTTTCTATGTACTGAACACTAGCAAATTAAAATAATAGCTGGTAATTGATATAATCATATAAGTACCACTCATATCTTACATGTTTTATGTTTTATATAACTAGCTCTTTAGTATATATGTTTTATGAAGTAGATAGAACATTTCATATCTTACATGTAACTCTACATAAATACCATCAGAAGTGATGTTATGCTGCTGCATATTTCAAAACCAATGACCTACCTTATATGCTTATAAGTCATGGATTTGATGTCATTTATTATTAATTACATCAAATTGGGTAAGAGGACCACCTTGTTTGCCTATGTTTATAACTCCATGTACACTCTTTGCAGTCACTAAGTATGGCCTATTATGCATTAACAAATGCCTTACATTGGCTGGTGCCAGCATAAGCAGTGGTAGCAGAGTTAATAGACCACATTTGCATTTCCCATACCATGCCCAATACATGCAATGAAGTATTTTAAATAGTAACTAGTAACATAATCTTGCTCTGGAAAACCTGAAAAAAGGAAAAAGGAGCAGGAAGATTTCCAAGACCGTGTTTTGTGTCTTACCGCGGACAGTAATTGTGCTTTGCGAAACCATGAAAGTTCATCACATCGTATACTTTGAACTCTAGATTGGAAACTCTTCTCCCATGCATAACATCTGAAACATTTTTCACCGTAATGTTAAAACAATCACCGTCAACGGCATAGAACTACATTCAAAATATAACAGAAATGTTTTGTAATTCAACCATACTTCACGGTGTCCATGGCACCCAAAATTTCATTCATAAGACTGACTCTTTTGTCAGTCTGTTGCAGTCCTTCCTTTGTCAGTTTTCGCATTTTGCTAATCACGAAGGTCTGTTGTCATAAAACAATGAGAGGATTTTATACAGATAATCAATGAAAGATAAGTTAACTAATTTCATTACAGACATTGAACAAAATAGAGAAATGTTATTGAGCAATCTGACATAAATTAGTCTGTATCTGCATTTCCCATAGAAATCGGGTCAAAAAGGGACAAAAAAGCATGGAAAAAAATGTATTTTGTATCAGAAATAAAATATTGTTCCCATTGTGTTTCAAAAATATATATATATATTGTTCCCAATGCAGAGCCAGGATTTTAGAATCCACAGCAATGCAAAGATTAATTTATTGTCAATGACTTTCATATTCTTGTTACACTTTCATGTTTTTAGCATTACAATTGGGCCTTAGCAGTAACATATAATTGTTTTTAATCATACCATGCCATGTACAATTCTATTAACAACTCTATTAACAACACTTGCAAGTAAGCTGAAGTTTCTTACCTGTACCGGTAGCATGAGCACTAGCATTAAAGACCCGAGAAGTGAAGCAACACCCAGTTGCTGGTAGAGAAGAACCATAGCTATTGTGATACGGAATGGAGCTGACCATAATAAGTGAAGCTGGAGGCATATTTGCTGAAAGATGTAAAAAACCGTATTAATAATAATTAGTACCAGATGCAGATTTTGGTAGTAATACTTTCGGTTGAAAACCAATATTACAGTTGCAACTTATAGGTACAGTCATACAGAGTGTTATTTCAGATCATTGCAAGTCTACAAGACTCAACTTACCTTGTATTGTCTAGCTAAGGATCGAGATACAAATCTATCAGTGTTACCACAAATATCTTTCAAATGATAATAATGGTAACAGTTGGAATGTAAATATTATATTTACATATTTAGTTAGGAATTCTTTTACTTGGTCTCCACTCTTATGTGGTCCCCACACTATTTACTTGTTCACCACTCTTATAGTCTTATGTTGTCCCCACTATTTTCTTGTTCACTACTCGTTATATCTATATATATTCCTCCATTGAGAGAAGAATAAATCATCACAATATTAAACCCTAAAATTCTACTGTAACTTATTAGCAACTAAGAATTTTATAATATTACTTCTACACAGCAAGAGTTCTATAGCAAGCCAAATTATCCGCCAAAATGTTCTGCATTTAAGGAAACTGTACGTTTTGAAATCTCAGCTTCTGATTATAAGAAGTTACTACATTATAAAGATTGTAGAAAATAAATATATCAAGAATTATTTTGTAGACAAGCCAGAGATGCCTTTGTATGGTATAGCAAGCTGTTTAACTACTTGTTTCGATTTGCCATTATGTTGTTAGATACAAATACAATGCGCTGGCAGACTCCACTTGGCACTTGGCAGGATGAGAATGAAGCACAAGATATATTTTTTTTAAAGTTTAATTATTGTTGTGTATTCACAAATGTTGGTAATCCATGATTGTATTTGTCTAATTGTCAGAGGCTCTCTTAAGATGTTGTATTTATTCCTTATTGATTATTAATCACTGTTTAAATGTTGTACATCCACCATATCTTTTCTAAGATTTCTTTACCACTCATATCGCATCTTAAATTACATTGTATACATTTCAAAGATTCTTTTCACAACAATCACATTTTCATTCCGGTAATAAAATCAGAATTCTATGGCATTGGTTAAGAAATGCATGTTCAAGATAGTGAAGAGAAAACATACCTGAAGTGCATTAGCATCTGTTGTGATCATATTAGTTATTTTCCCAGATGGGAAATTCTTGCGACTCTCATGAGTCAGTCTTAAAGATTTTCGAAATATAGCAGCCACCTAAAATTAGAAAGGGTAGAACATCAGGAACTAATTTTGAACAGGCAAACTTCAGCAGCTAAAGCCTGACCCAAAAGGAAAGATTCACAGTAGTGTATATATATAGTAATTTTCTAGTGCGGGATTCCGTGCGAACTTTTCGTACGGTTTCACAGTTTCCAATCGATTGGAATAATTTTTTTTTCATTGATTCCAACCGGCTGGAATCAATGAAACTGCACGAATTTTTTGTGCGGGATCCTGCACTTGATAATTTCTATATATAAGAATTTCGTGTGGTTTTAGTAACTTTCAAGTAAGGGATCCCTTACTTTCATTTCAGTCCACACCTTGATGAAATAATATCGATTTGTATGAATTTTTTTATAGATGATAAGTTTATTGAAATCTACCTATAAATAAAATTTGAGAATTTTTCAAGCGCTAAAACTATTTATCCCGATTTTGTTAAATATAAAGGCATAGGAAAAATGAGAGATATATAGGAAAATTCAAAAAACTAGTTCTAGTGCTTGAAAAATTCCCAAAATTTATTTATAGGTAGATTTCAATGAAGTTATCATCCACACAAAAATTCATATCAAAATTCATACAAATCGATATGATTTCATCAAGGTGTGGACCGAAATTAAAGTGAGGGATCCCTCACTTGAAAGTTACTATATATATATATATATATATATATATATATAAAAGAAGATGATTTACCAATGTTGACCTCAACCGTAAACCAACACGCCAAACATTCTGAAAATACTGGGCTTCGCATAGCACGCCGAATGCCTGAAAATCATTTCATCAGTAAACAGGCTCACTAGCTATGATTGCTGCATAACAATATTTTTTTTGGGCATCCTCACTAGTAAAAAGGAAAATTTAAATCAATTGTAAGATAATGTACATAGATGCAATAACTGGTTAACAAACAAATACTATTCATTATACAAGAACCAAAAGTATTTGTTTGAGCAAGAACCAAAAGTATTAAATTCGTACATTCTCCCTGGGACATGGTTTGAGCAGCGATTAACTCATCAGTAAAACAATTCACAGGTTATCATTGCAGCATAAGATTACTTCTATTAAGTTACAACTAACCAAAACAATTAAGCTGGTAGATAAGCCGCAAACAATAGGACCAAGACTAACACATGGACCAGTGCCAAATACAAATACAAATTCATATAACAAATACAAATACAATTATTTAAAGAGACTTGGAACTAGACATTCGAGTAAAACTAACTCTGAAATACCAATGACTCAAACCAATAGTATTTAAGCACTCAAATAAGTTCTCCAAGTTCATATTTAAATCAATTGAAAATAATGTACAATAATTCAACAGCACATACATTTGCTAGGAAACAAGCATAATAACAATTCCTTATGCAGGTATCGACGTATTTATCATATTTGTATTCCTATATTCTAGTAGAGCAAAATATAAAAAAACAATTTTATGTATAATTCCTTGAATTGGAAATAGAATGCATAAAAAGTGAACAAAAAGCAAAATTTCTAAAATATAAGTAGAATTTAAAGATAGACTCATGTCCTGTTTTCTGCAGAAGATGGTATTCTATTAGCCAAAGAAAAAAGTTCTTAATCATAAATGATAGATATACCATCAATAGGATGAGTAAAAAATGATCTGAACCAATAAAAAGAAGTAAAAGGGAAAAGAGGATGTGCATCAACATTTCTTGCTAAAATCATAACAATAAAACGTAAAGAGTGAGATAGAGAGTCATACCACCCCAATGAAAATTGAGAAGGCATAGACATATCCAATCCAGGCAGGATCACCTCGTTGCATTGACTGCAAAGCATAACATGAGATTACAAATTTTTAGGGTCAAAAACATCAGGCACAAACTTCATCTATAGGTCAACATTACAACTAGCTTTAAGTGAAAAAAACAAAATTACAAATAGACAATCTATTTAAATTTGTGCTACTTTGTAAAATACCGTTTTCTATATATTAAAAGAAAAAAACTGAGAAAAAAAAAATGATTTCTTCAATTACAACAGGTAAACTAAAAAATCAACTAGTTACCGAATCCACTCCAGAGAAATAATAATAAAAACCAATACTTTCTTTCATTTCTAGATTCTACTTAACAATGTCCTTTATGAAATTCACATATTTTAACATAGTGATCTCTACTTGTTTCACTTTTCAATTTATCGTCCTGCAAGTTACATTGTTATAATATTGTTGAAGCACCATTAAGCTCCAAAACTTTAGTTGATAGAAAACAACGGATGATAGTATATTAACACTAATCCGTCCTAAAAACTATCACATGGATCAAGCACAAATATAATTTAATTAAAAAATGGGGGTTTTTCAAGGATTTCAACACAAGAGTTCTTGGTCGCTCTAATACTATGTTGAAACACTATTGATTTCAAAAGCCGAAAGTTGATAAGAAATGGTCAAACAGTATTACTCAAAAGCTAACAATGATATTACAAACTTCTACTTAATTAGTTAATTGTAAATTGAAATTTTAGGTATGGCACAGAACAAAGAAACCCCATGCTGAGCAAAAAACAAGTAGAAAAATTTTTCAGTAGCCTTGTCGAGCACGAAACTTACCTGTAAGAGATGGTTCAACAAAACAGGCCCCACAAACTGAGAAAGATCATTTCCAATCTACAACATGTTCAAAGGAGAAGTAGAGTTGTCAGAGAGTTGCAAGTTATGAAGAGAACATTATTTTTAAAATGTAGCAATCTAGATTATCCTTTCAAAAATTCTTGATAACTTATAAGTTATAAGAAAATTATTCAAACTTTTGAACAAAATGTAGATGCCAGAATCCATGTAGTAATAATACTTTATTTCCACAAACCTTCATCTATTAGATTCCGTGAAACATATTTAAAATAATAATAACAATAATAATAAACGTGACCTATAGTTATCTAAAAATTATTAAGAACTCAAGATCTACCCAAACAAGTTAGCAAGTTAAGACCCAAACAATAGTTTTAAGCTCTAAAATATGGAAGAAATTTGCTATATGAATGCAAGTAAGAAGATATTGTTATGGGAATTGAACCAGATTTGGAGAAAATTTGCATCCAAAAACCCCGGAAAGTGAGATTAGTACCTTAAAAAAACCTCCCAACCAAAACCTATAGAAAACAGTCAGATGAAAAAAATAAATGAGATACACAAAAGGGGCAGATAAGAATATCTCTACTTTAAAAAAATATATATATATAAAAAAAAACTTGTCTAGCTAGGGAAACTAGCTGTCTAACTGAAATTGAAAGTAAAGGAGGAACGGAAAAGAATGAATAATGTACATCAACCCGATACCTTCCTCCCAAGCTATTATTCAGTGCTCTTAAAAGCCATGACTTGGGTTGTTGAGATTCTTTGACCCAACATCTTTGAAACCTGTAGAATTCAAATCATCTTTTTCAGTACCCTCTTGCAGAAATCTATATGTACAACAATGTTACAAATTCTTACAAAAATAAATGCAAGGGAACAACTTTTCGATACAAACTTTTCTATTAGAATCTCTGTCCGGTCCCATGTGTCCAACTTCCAGACATCTTTTTCTGTGATAGGTTTTCTGTAGCCTAGCTGCATTAGTGGAGTTATCCATCCAAAATATATCCCTAATAGAAAGCAATGCAACGAAACAATAGTAACCTTAATGTTACATTATTATAGAAAGGGGTAAAGATGCAGTAAAAATCCTACTGTCCACTTAAGACATCTCAAAGCAGCATTTCATAAATGATCAAGATAACATAAGAAAGAAACTTAACACTTGTTTAACTACAAATGAAACTCAACGGATTGGAATTGGTAGAGTATTATTAAACTAGTCATATGCAGCTAATTATTGTTCCCTTTTACAAAATAACTCGGGAATTTTGCAGTTCTTTTTAAGATTATTGAAAAACTAGGCAACAGGAACACTTAAGTCAGGAACTACTTACTGGAAAATATGCTGGAATGCCTCTCAGGACATATATGCTCTCCTCCAGGAAGTGCTTCATATTCAACATTGTCAAGAGACTCAGCTTGCATCAATACGTAACCCGGATAAGGATCCAAAGTAGGAATATAAGCAAATAGAAGAATCCCAAACAAAACCTACATTAAGAATCACCAGAAACCATGACTAACAAGCTTTTTAGTGAAATGGATGCAAAAGCTAAGCTTAACATATTCTTTTTCTATAAGACTTGGCCATCTTCACTGATTAGCAATCTGTTGAGTATAAAATTATGCTTGTCCCTCAAAAAACTGCAAATAGTCCCAGTCTGGAGACTTGTTAGACCAATTAGGGTAAAATCATATTTGCAGGCCAGCTTGGTTTCAAACTATCCATTCTTTTTCATACTATATTTACTAGGCAAGAAAGATCTCGACACTTTTGTAAATGTATGATGTGTACATTTAGCAACATGAAACACCATTGCAGTGATCATGTTGATATTTCTTTCAGAGATATATGTCAGTAAGTGTCAGTAAAACAAGAAAAACAACATTCATCCTGAAATTGTTTGACAAATACATGTCAACATTAGCGTAGACTTAGAAAAGTGAAACAACAAACTCTGATGCCCTTGTTACGAAGCACGTATGCTCTCAAAATTAATAAATAATATAATAACCGATTGTTGTACATACTTCACTAACTTTATACTTCTATATAATTATTTAAGCCATTAACAGCCTTAAGCTGAGACAAATCCATAACCATTACAGGAAGAGAAGAAAATAAAAGAGGGCAAACAAACCTGGCCAACAACATTGCTGATGAACAAATACAGTAGAGATCTGCATTGAGTGAGGAAAAAAAAAGAATTTAGAAAAAGAAAGAGAACATTATAAATATGCATTGTCCTCCAACATGTATATGAAATTTCACTTCGGATAAAAGAAGCATATTCCTCCTTATCTTTTGCACTCTTGTAAGTGCACTAACTAGTTTACTTCATTGACTAGTAAGTAGAAAACAATCTGAATTTCAATTTAAAACAATTATACAGATGAAATATCATTTCTCGACACCCTAGTGCAAGGAAGTATACTTTTAGTGAACATGTCATTAGGAGAAAAACTAACCTACTGTAGTATTCACTCATTGGAAGAATGAGATTTAGCATCACAGCTTCCCCTACCAAAACATATATTATTCCAAACCGCACATACCACCTAAACTCGTGGATGTAAATTTTAGTTTCCAAACCAATCATTATAAGCATGGAGCACCAAGCAAGAGCCTCTGTGAACAAAGAAACCATCTGCAAGAGAATACATAGTTACTTTGCATATCTAAGTTAAACTAGGCCTCAAAGTTTATTATGGTATGCAACAAAATTACCACCAATTAGACTTGAAATGATTTTTTAGCAACATACATTCCGAAACATAATGATATCACCTAACCATCAGCCAATTAACAAAGAAAAAGGATTAATTCTGATATAATTGAACTAATCATTTTGGTTTTGACATTGGTTAAGTGTTGGCATATTCTGCTAATGTTTTTGGAACCTCACATCTTCAATGCTATGAACATCAAAACAGATTTTGTGTAAAAAGAAAACAATCACTAGGGGAACAACTGACCTCAAAGGGAGCAAGGCTAGTCTCTCCATCCAAGTTGAAGATAGAAACACCCATCACCAACCTTAATAGAGGCTCAGCTGTACAATAAGCAGCGAAGAGGCCCAACAGGTAATTGTAGTAATTCGATCTCAAACGAAACTTGTGTGCTTTGGAATTTTTCTTAATAAGCCATATTCGATAAATGCCAAGGCACAAAAGCACCAAATGAGAAATGAAAATCACTAGAGAGTCAATTGCACAGGTTGTGTATGCACCAAAAGCACTATCCACTGATTTTGCCCAAACCCCATTTGCCAATGGTCGACAATACCAATTCAATGGCCCAAATGCCATTCTTTGTCACCTACAAATGATTCACAAAACTATTTAAAACACATTATAATACTAGCATAGTATTTTCAACCCAAAAAAAAAAAAAATGTGTACTGTAAATGAATGAACTAAACATACTAAATTACTTCAAATAATCCTTTGCTTTTCTACACAATGAACAAACCAATTCACATGATTACAACTGAAGTTGTATAAAAAGTTACAAAAACCCGACAAATGAAAACTATCATCAACCTCAACCCATTTGGTTGCGGTCTTGCTGAGAAAACAGAGTAAACAGAGGAAAGAAAATAAAATATAGACTAACACTCACATGTCTTCTACTTTTGAAATTAAAAACCCATTTAAGTCGTTTCAAGTTCAAGAGATATCAACTAGGAAACAAATGTAAACTCAAAAAATCAAACCAAAAGATCATTAGTAACAGAAGAAACATAACGAGTACAACAAGTGAGAAGAATAATTACTCTGAACTCTGAAGTTGAGTTGTTACTATTTTGCTTTGCTTTGCAAATCGAGTAGAGCAAGAGAGTTCACCAGAAAGGTTACATGCATGGTTAGCTATACATATACATATAGTTTCAACTTTCAAATGAATTTGGCAAGTTTACAGACTAGTATATCACTGTTACAATAAGTCAATGATCGATGAAAGAAAACAAGGACAAAATAGAGCATTAGAGTGTGTCATTGTAAGCGTCACGCTAATGTTGACCCCACCTTAGATTTATAATAAAAAAATTAAATTAAATTAAATTAAATTAAAATGTGAATAAACAAATGGGTTTTAATTTAAATTAATATATGTATGTGGAATTGTGGATGATATCTCCCCGTGGATTTAAAAAACATAAAAAATTTTGTTCAGTGCAAGAATCTCTCCATTTTGTTATTAGATTATCGATGAAAGATGTTTATATCATGCTTATTTAATATCTTCCAATCAAGTAAGAGACCAATAATATACGACTGTTTTATGGGATTGAATATTATTGAGATAAGATGAGATGAGATGAGATGAGATTATATTGAATTGAACCTAACTAAATTAATATTATGTTGTGTTTGTTGAAAGAATTGAATTGAATAGCTACTGAATTAGTATTATGTTTTGTTTAGTAAAAGTTGTGAATGGATTAAATATAATAATATTTTAAAATTGAATAATAAATTATTCAATTAGATGAAATAAATATTTTAATTTATATTATTAAATTAACAATATTCAAAAATATATTTAAATAAAATTATATTTATATTTTTAAAATTAAATTTAAAATACTTTCATACTTTCATAATTTATAATTTAATTAATAAAATAAATAAATAAATATATATATTTATATAATCTCGTTCGAGAGGGAATATATGGAGTTATGGACAAAAAATGATTAGATTTTTTAATCACTTTGGACCAAATAATCTAATCTATTGCCACGTATCTAGAGTGATGATATTTGCACCCCTAAAAAACTATATGTACACCCTAAATTAGTATATTTTTTAAAATATAATAATACCCTTTAATAAAATTACCAATAAGACTAAATAATTTGTAAGTATACCCACCAATAATTTTTAATTAGTTTCCAATGTTAATATTTTGTGAAAAAAAAAAAAAGAAGTTTCCTTTTAGTGAGTTGATTTTAATACTAACATATATCATTAAAATTTCTTTCCATTTTCTTAAACTCTAGATTCTCTTTTAAAATATAATATTAAATATATTTTGAATTTCTTTTAAGGAAATACAAATTGACTACTATATAGAGAATGAATCAAAATTTTCCAAAGGGATTTGCATATTTGGTGTAGAGTATGGGAATGGATCTTGAAACTCCAAGAACTTAGCTAGTTAGCTATGATTAAGTTCTCTGGTCCCCAAGATGTGTGATAATGCACATTTGGTTTCAAACAAAGTTGATGCATATGGCAATATTATGAATCATCTATGTTATATTTCATTGATGCGGAACCTTCCCTTTGGGTGGTTGGTTCAACTAATAAATAAGATGTCTTTGCTATCCTTTTGTCATGAGTGAAAGCTAATGTCTATGAAGTTAAAATATCATATAAAACTGCTATTTCCTCCCCTTTTTCTTAGTCATATTTGCTTGTATTTTTTGTAGGCTTATGCATACGTGGGGAACAATGTATGAATGTCTATAACAAGGACCAAGCCTGAAGTCTTCAATCCAATTTTAAATAGAAATAAAAATAAAAATAAAAAATAATAATTTGGGAACCCATGCTTGATAGAAATATTAGATTATATAGAGTCAACGAACCATGAGAACTAAAAAAATGAAAAGGTAATTAAAAAAACTAATATTTTGATAATCACCTGGT
The DNA here is from genome assembly GCA_008009225.1 of Acer yangbiense. Taxonomy (NCBI): domain Eukaryota; kingdom Viridiplantae; phylum Streptophyta; class Magnoliopsida; order Sapindales; family Sapindaceae; genus Acer; species Acer yangbiense. The sequence goes on along the minus strand of CM017773.1, from coordinate 17,880,381 downwards.
TTTAAACTTTTAATTCTTAATTAGGATCGAAGGAGGGGAATTTAATTCAATTTCTCGCTAAACCATAATTTCTAATTTGTGGGGGTTCATGAAACAATTATTAGCAAGTGTTTAAAAAGGCGAATTTCCTTCAAATGAGGCAGGGCTGCCTCAATCGCTTGAGGTGGCCGCCTCAGACCAAGTTCATGAGGTGACTCACGATTTTATAAAAAAACTGACTTAGATGGATAGGATAGTGATAGAGGGAGGGAAATTGCTATTAGATAAGGAATTCATGTTTTTTGAACATTTGAAATAGCTATTGTCTTTTAAAAAAACAATTTTTTAAAAGAGAAAAAAAAAATACATTTTTTTTTTTGTTATGTTTCATCCGTTTGAGATATTTATGCTATTAATATTGATTTTGACTCAATTATTAAATGTTATTGATGGTTTTCTATTTAGTTCATTTTTTTTTTTCATCATTTTCGATTTGAGGCGGCCGCTCGTCTCGCCTCGCCTTTCATCTTTTTAAACCTTGATTAGGGTTCAAAAATTAAATAGCACCTTTTGGGTTGGTTTTTGGGGAATAGGCACCAAGTTAATAAGTTAAGTTTAAAAGGCACCATTTAATGGGACCAGACGAAAATACCCCTTTGTTGTCTGTTTCTTTGTTTTGAAACTTTGGAAGAAAAGCTCTGAGAGAAAACCCCGACGGCGCAACAGTCGACCAAATTGTGACGACGAACTACCGTCGACGGAGCTACAGTACCGACGTACTGGCGAAGTCAATACCGACCACGGTATGTCTTTATCTCTCACGCATTTGTTGTCCATTATGTTTGTTTGATGAGTTTAGGTTAGGGTTTTAGTTTAGGAAAAAATTTCGAGCCTTTTGGTAGTGAAAACGATGAAGTTCTGGGTTTCCAAGAGTTTTTGAAACTGAATCGAGCCTTTTTGCAGTCTTATCGAGCCTTTTAGAAAGGTTATCGAGCCTTTTAGAAAGGTTATCGAGCCTTTAGAAAGGTTATCGAGCCTTTTAGAACCTTTTAGAAAGGTTATCGAGCCTTTTTAGAAAAGTTATCGAGCCTTTTGAAAAGTTATCGAGCCTTTTAGAAAGGTTATCGAGCCTTTAGAAAGGTTATCGAGCCTTTTTAGAAAAGTTATCGAGCCTTTTGAAAAGTTATCGAGCCTTTTAGAAGAAACTTTTGTCGAGCCTTTTAGAAAGGTTATCGAGCCTTTAGAAAGGTTATCGAGCCTTTTAGAACCTTTTAGAAAGGTTATCGAGCCTTTTTAGAAAAGTTATCGAGCCTTTTGAAAAGTTATCGAGCCTTTTAGAAGAAACTTTTGTCGAGCCTTTTAGAAAGGTTATCGAGCCTTTTAGAAAGGTTATCGAGCCTTTAGAAAAGTTATCGAGCCTTTTAGAACCTTTTAGAAAGGTTATCGAGCCTTTTAGAACCTTTTAGAAAGGTTATCGAGCCTTTTGAAAAGTTATCGAGCCTTTTAGAAGAAACTTTTGTCGAGCCTTTTAGAAAGGTTATCGAGCCTTTTAGAAAAGTTATCGAGCCTTTTAGAAGAAACTTTTGTCGAGCCTTTTAGAAAGGTTATCGAGCCTTTTAGAAAAGTTATCGAGCCTTTTGAAAAGTTATCGAGCCTTTTAGAAGAAACTTTTGTCGAGCCTTTTGAAACAAAATCGAGCCTTTTAGAACCTATATGTTATCGTGCCTTTTGTTACTGTTATCGAGCCTTTTGAAAAGTTATCGAGCCTTTTAGAAACTTTTGTCGAGCCTTTTAGAACCTATATGTTATCGTGCCTTTTGTTACTGTTATCGAGCCTTTTTGAACTGTTATCGAGCCTTTTTGATATGTTATCGAGCCTTTTTAAACATTGATGTTATCGTGTCTTTTTATACTTTTATCGAGCCTTTTTGAACCTTTATGTTATCGTGCCTTTTTGTAATGTTATCGTGCCTTTTTGTAGTGTTATCGAGCCTTTTTGAATTTTATCGTGCCTTTTTGCACTGTTATCGTGCAGTTTTGAATTTTACCGTCAGTTTTCAAGTCTTTTCAGTAACTTATTTGCTTTTTTTTCCGTCAATATGCAGATGGCGAATCCGAATGATTTCCTTAAAACCCCGGTGGGAGAATGGTTCAATGGAAAAATTATTCGGCATGACCATTTTGATGACCTTAGAGATATCGACAATGCACTTGAAAGAGTACCTGAAAATCTAAGGATCGAAGACCGACGTCGGTTTACTGAGTCATGTTTTGGTCATTTCCTCCGGATGCATCGTGAGATTAATTTTTCTGGCGGCATTGTCCATCGGCTACTTTTACGTGAGTTGCATCACAACGGGCCGGAAGATGAGATGCGATTTCTGTTAGGGAACCATACGGTCCGGTTCTCGAAGGTTGAGTTTTGTCTAATCACCGGATTGAAGTTCGGAGTGATTCCCGACACAGCGAGTTATGATATGGTGGTACAGAATGGCATACACGACCGGTACTTCCAGCGTCGAGTCATCGAGTTTCAAGAGCTGAGAGGGGTGCTTCGGATTGGTGTTTTCCATTCGCAGTACGATGCAGTGAAGCTGTCATTATTGTTTTTGCTGAACTGGATACTGATGGGGGTGGACGAGAGATTTAAAGTTCCAGCATGGCAGTTTCGAGTAGTCGAGGACTTGGACACTTTTGATGCGTTCCCATGGGACGCATACGTGTATAGGCGGTCTATTTATGGTTACATGCATGCTTTGGATAGTCCACGGCAGGCAGCACGACAGGCAGGACAGGGCGTTGACACCATCGAGTCCTACAACATATACGGTCTAGCGCACGCACTATTGGTTAGCATTTACAATTTGCATCCGTACTTTAATTGAGAATTTTTTATATGACTGATGTATTTACTTGTGATCGTACTTGTCTATTACGCAGGTATTTGCTTTTGAGGTTATCCCCTCCCTTGACAAATTTTTTTTATATTTTTTGAAGAAGGCTCGAAATCAACCAAAAGGCTGGAAACTTTTTTCAAAAAGGCTCGAAATATTTTTGTCAAATAGGCTCGATAATAACTACAAAAGGCACGATGACATTGTTAAAAGGCACGAATAAATTTGAAAATCAATCCAGCCTTTTAGAAAGGTTATCGAGCCTTTTGAAAAGTTATCGAGCCTTTTGGAAAAGTTATCGAGCCTTTTACAAAGGTTATCGAGCCTTTTAGAAAGGTTATCGAGCCTTTTGGAAAAGTTATCGAGACTTTTCCAAAAAGGCTCGATAACAATTTCAAAAGGCACGATGACAGTGTTAAAAGTTATCGAGCCTTTTGGAAAAGTTATCGAGTCTTTTACAAAGGTTATCGAGCCTTTTGGAAAAGTTATCGAGACTTTTCCAAAAAGGCTCGATAACAATTTCAAAAGGCACGATGACAGTGTTAAAAGTTATCGAGCATTTTGGAAAAGTTATCGAGCCTTTTACAAAGGTTATCGAGCCTTTTAGAAAGGTTATCGAGCCTTTTAGAAAAGTTATCGAGCCTTTTAGAAAGGTTATCGAGCCTTTTAGAAAGGTTATCGAGCCTTTTAGAAAAGTTATCGAGACTTTTCCAAAAAGGCTCGATAACAATTTCAAAAGGCACGATGACAGTGTTAAAAGGCACGAAAATATTTCAAAAAGGCACGAAATTTTTTTCAAAAAGGCTCGATAACAACTTCAAAAGGCACGATGACAGTGTAAAAAGGCACGAAAATATTTCAAAAAGGCACGAAATCATTTTCAAAATGGCTTCAAGTTTACATACTAAAATGTGAACAACTTCAAAGAAGCAAGTTCAAGAAATATTACCTTATTTTACTGAAGAAGAAAGTCGGGGTAAGACCTTGAACTTTTATTTGTAGAGAGAGAGTAACTGAGTATTTCAAGCCTTCGTTTGAGTTGCAGAGAACAACTCAAAGAGAATAACATAAATGTTTAACTAAGGGCAATTTTGGTAGTTCACCATAATAGGTGCCTTTTAAACTTAACTTATTAAACCAGTGACATTCTCACCAATTCACTTTAAAAAGGTGATATTTTGGACCAATTCCACCTTGATTATTAGTAATTTCTCTGATCACAAATTAGAAATTAAGTTTTCTTACCCATGTTAGAGTTTTATAAATTTGCTCTCAATGTATATTCACTTTCATTTTTATCTTCAATTAGTAAAAGTACTGAAAGGATTACGATTGATACATGTGTATATAGAGATCATGTGGGGATGGTTAGCCCCGTTTCAGCAAATACTTAGCCCCACATGTAGTTGTTTGTTCGTGGAATGCTTCTCTCCAAATTCTATATATGGAGTTTAAAATTTATAACGTTTTCATTTTTAGTTTAGATGCTTTTGCAATTTCTTTTAAAGTTTACATTTAGAATTTGTAATCACACTTACTGTTGCTTTGATATTTGACAGGGATACCTAGATTGTGCAAGCATGATGTTACTACGTTAGAGAATGATAAGTAAGAGGAGTGGATCCAGATTTTCCTCTAGTTTCTTAAATATATTTATGTTTTTTGATGTACCATGGAATTTAAAAACTAATTTGGTATTGTTGTAACTTTTATAATAATAACTTTGTTCGTCTTCGGTAGTACGTGGATTAGTGTTTTACCATGGAATTGGATTTTTATTTGGTGCTTTTAACTTTTTAAAATATTTGAAAACTATTTTGGTGCATGACCTTTCGTTGTAGGCTTATTTCATCAACATTTTTGGCCGACACTATATAAACCCCTCCTCTCTCAAATTCATTCAACTCAAACACATTACATTTTTAGAGAGAGGAGTTAGGGTTTTTAGAAAGAGAAGCTCTCAAGTTCTCTTCTTCAACTACATCCCTCAACCGATTTGCATTGCATGTTTTCTTCATGAATGGTTTAGGTAAGAACAAAGTTCCATTTGTTTATTGTTTTTCTTTCAAGACTTTATTTCTATGCACATTTGGAGTTATTTGGAGATTGTTTGAGGGTTAGCTAATAACTAGGATGTTGAGTAGAGTTCACCGTATCTAGTTGATTATAGTTTATCTTGTTTTGCATTCGATACATTGTGCATGCGGTCAAATGAACACTTAAAACAGTTAAACATTTTTTAATTTGTTCTTGGGTTCAAGTCTTGTCGTAAAAGGTATTGGTTGTAGAAGCAAGTGCCAAAAGACACTATAAAAAGCCTGAGGGGTAGATATGATTAAGTTACAAGACCAAGAGTAGTGTGACTAGATTGTCAACTTGATGTGTAATTAATCTATCACGTAGTGGATTCCTATGGTTAAGTGGCTAATGGTAGTTTGTCATGTGGTTTTTATTCGTTGAGAGTTTTTCACGTAAAAACCAAGTGTTCTTTATTTTTCGCATTTTATACTTGGTTGTGTTGTTTGTTAGCCAGTATTGTTAATAATAAAAAATTAGTAATTAATTGACAACCTATTCACCCTCTTTCTTGGTTAATAGTATAAACATCGAAACATTTTCTTTTGGTATCTGGGTGGGTGCTTAGACATATGCTTAGATTGTTCCTTCCTGCATACTTTGCATGTTGTACACCATGAGTGGAAACATGATGTATAGAGAGGGTGCTTCAAACTCAAAGCCTATATTACTCACCGAGAAAAACTGCTGATTCTAGAAAGGAATTGAAGAATGGAAGCTCATCTTATGGCTATCGATGAGCATGCATGGATAAGGGTTACTTAGTTCCCACTGAAAGTTTAAAGAATGGGGTAATTGTTTCTAAGCTCAAGGCCAATTGGACCACACATGAATTTGAAGCTGCTAAGTTGAATTCAAAGGCCATGAATGGTTTATTATGTGCCGTGGATGAGACTCAATAAAAGCTCATTCAAATTTCAAAATATCATATTTGCTCAGGAGGCATGGGACATTCTTAGGACCACACACGAAGCTAACAATACGGCTTCACATGTTGTAGACTTAGTTTGAAGCCATCAAAATGGAAGAGGATGAAAATTTTCAATGACTTCCAAATCAAGCTGTTGGACATCGTCAACCAAAGCTATCAACTTAGCGATCCTTATTCCGAAGCGAAAATCATGCAAAAGATACTAATGTCACTTTTAGATAGGTTTGAATCCAAAGTCACAGCTATTAAAGAAAAATAGAGGCTTGGATAGCATAAAGGTGAATGAGCTTGAGCTTAAAAAGGTGAATGATCCGTGTTGCGTTTGGAAAGGTTGTGGGCAATGACACGAGGCTGAATTTCTTTGACTTCATTTTTTCTTGCAATGGCCGGTTGAATGAGAATGATCTGCAGCTGCTCTATGTGGTGGTGTGGAGAAACTGGTCTGGCCGGAGGCTGCTCTTTTTTGTATTAGGAAAAGTCTGTTGGAAGATTTTCCTGGCTGTGTGTAGTGTTTGTTTCCATTATAAAGTTCTAGTCAAAAAATAAAAATAGCAAACACTCAAATAACTTTGATGACGAAAAAAAAAATCAAATTAAAAATAGAATAACTAATTTAGAAAATTTTAGAAGAATAGAACCCCGGAAAGAAATGATTCTTCAAACTATGTTGCCTTCAAAGAACTAATATTATCAATATTCAACTTTCAAGGAAGTGAGTGAGTGAATTTAGAGCAAGTGAAAACATATAGCATCAGTGAGTAAAAAAACTAGTACAGAAAAATATATAAATAAGAATAAGATTGCTGACGACACGTTAAATTATATAGTTTATAATTAACATGTTTTGGAATTAGGAAATTAATCATTAAATGAATATTTTTTTTTCTTACTTTGTTATTAAATCGATATTAAAAAGGTTTTTTTTTTTTTTTGGAACAATGAAACAATTAAATTGTAAATAAAAAATAATAATTTTTTCAGATAATAAAAAAATACACCTAATAAAAGTAACTCCAATGCTAGTGTATTTTTTGAGTTTCTTATTAGCTAGTGACACATCAACATTGAATTTTAGTAATTTAACAAATTGAATAAGTAAAAAAGAAAACTACCATAAAACTTGTTTTAGGATATTGAATTTTTAATTTGCATGGTTATTATTTTAATCTCAAAGCATACTTATTTACTTGTAGGCTTGTAGCATTGAGTTTACATTATTATAAGATTAATTCAAAATTAAACTAAGTTAGCTAGCACCAGGGGTGAAACTAGAATTTTTTTTCTGGGTGGTCTGTGGAAAATTTCATATTGATAAAAAATTATATTATATAATAATAATAAAAAATCATTTTGATGGTGAGTCTCGACGGTACGAGGGAATTTTTATTAATTAAAATAAAAAAGTACACCTAGTAAAGAGACATAATGCCCCTTACCCTCAAATACATTTTCTAACCAAGAAAAACACAAGAAAATAAAAAAGGGAATATGCATGTAATGAAAATACAATAAGATCATACTTAAATTTTGATTTCTGAAGCTTCAAAGAAGTAAAAACATCTATTACCGAATCCGAATCAATTGTATCAACAAGTTCTTTTTCAATATAAACAAGCCATACAATTCTCAAGAAACTCGTCATCCATCTTGTTGCACAAATACGTTTTGATAAGTTTCATAGCCGAAAATACACGTTATGTACTTGTTGTTGGAACAAAAAGAGTTAACGCCAAACGAATCAATATGTTAATCAATTAGTAACATTAGTTTGACATGTTGACGTATACATTGTTCTTCAAAAATATAATATCTATATATATATATAAAATTGTTTGACAAAAAATGGGTTGTTCAACGAATCACCAAAAATCAAAACTATAATAATCAATCTACAATTACTTTTACAATATACACTTAAAAATAAAAAATAAAATAAAATAAAACTTACGGTTTTCTCCTACCGACGTCTATATACCACTACAAATCCAAAAGTTATGAAAACTCATAAAATTGAAAATTTTGAAGACTTGAAGATTAATTTATAGGGTAAACCTACTGCCTTTGATTAGTTGGTAAATGGTTAAAATTTCTCAATTTGATTTTTTAGTTGGAAAATGGTTAACATTTCTCAATTTTATTTTTCATTTGATAAAAGGTTAATAATTTCCAATTTGATTTGTCACTTGGTTTAGGAAATATAATGGGCTTGAATGAGTTTGATGCTTATTTTTTAAGTTATTGGGTTTAAAAGTTTATGGGCTGTTGATAAAGAAAATATGGCAACTTAAATCCATAATCCAAAATTGGGTTGGGAGACTTAAAACAAAATGAAGTGTACTCGGAACTAAATGAGGTTTATTTACACTTATTGAAAAATTTAAAAAATAAAATAAAACTAAAAAGCTAGGGTGGGCTACAACCCACCATAGCCAAGCCTAAATCCGCCCCTGGCTAGCACGGATTTTACATATGTTTATGTATGGTATTTTATACCTTATGGCAAATCATCGTTCGATGAATTATCTCCTCAAAAGGAATTTTTATGGTAGATACAATATCTAATAAGCACATTCAATACAAGAGTAGTATTAATATATTTTAAGAACCTCATCAATTACATAAGAGGCACATCACTCGTGAGTTGTGACATAATATTAGCTATGATGCATCAAAACTTCTTAATTTTCTCAGGAGGTCTTGGGCAGCTCCTCTTTGAAAACCAGAGTCTTAATCACCATGTAGTGTGGCAACTTGGCCCTACAGTACTCCATCATCTCCTTCTCCGTCGGCTTCCTCTTCAACCCACCTTTCAAACACACAAACGCTCACGGTGTCCCACCCCAATAATCATTCGGCCGTACCACCACAGCCGCCTAATAAACCGCCGGGTTCCCATACAAAACAGACTCAACCTCAACACTGCTCACATTCTCTCTGCCGCTGATTATAACATCCTTTGATCGATCTGTGGTCTCCAAATAACCATCTGTGCGTCATAGCAATGTCTCCAAATAGAAGATGGTTGGTTATATGTAATTGATGAAGTTCTTAAAATGTATTAATACTACTCTTGTATTGAAGCTTCGAGAAATATCTAACAAGGAGAAAAAATCTTTTTTTGAGAAATATTTCGGTGAGAAAACAATACAGTGCTAGTATTTCAATTTTTCTACAATTGGACCAACAATTTACCAGATTTTCATGCATATACTTTGGTAGTGATAGTCGGTATATATTCTCCCTCTCTCTTATATGTGTGTTTATTTTACTTTCATGCAATGGGGTTGGCCCCACTATATCCTCAAATAAATTTTGGCTTAACCGGCCCTTAGGTTTTTTATACTCTATAATCTCAAATATATATTCTTGATGAATATATGTGATCGATTTTCTTTCATTAACTTAAAAACAATTTGGATAAAATCGCATTCTTCTATGAAATATGCGTCTCGTAAATTTTTACCCAAATTTCCCTTGCAAACCAAATTTAAAAGTTAATATTTTGCGAATGTCTTAGAATTACCCCAAATTTTATAAGTAGGTAGAGTAGAGTATTTTAAGTAGTTCCATGAAAAAACATTTAGATAGAATCACATTGTTCAATGAAATATGAGCCTCGTAATATTTTACCCAAAACAATGAATATTCCAATAGATTATTAATGGCAAATGACAAAGTTGAGTCTCATTTGTTTAAACAAAAATTAAACAAATACAAAAACATTACAGCAGTAAGTAAAATAAAATGATAATAAAAACAAGGGGGAATTACAATTTGATCCTTATCTTTTAAGGAAACGTCACTTTTTTACTTGACTTATGCGTTTTAGGGTCTTTGGTCCTTATCTTTTTGGAAATACATCAAAAAAGTCCCTCTGACCAAAAAGTTGACAGTCAACGTTAATAGAAGTGTCAAAAAGACGATTTTACCCCTAAGCAATGCGAAAAGACTGAAATTCCCCTCTAACAATTACTCTTAAACCCATTTAATATTAGGAAATTAAAAATGCATCCATCAAGTATTGAACCTTCAACGTCATGGTTAAAAGCAACAAGCTCTAACCAATTGAGCTACTCCAACTCATTGTTGGAGGCTTGTTGATTTAAATGTATATATAGTTATATAATTTGTTTAAAATAATTTAAAATATGTTTATATAATTTAAAATAAACTCATATATATATATATATATATATATATATAATTTGAAATAAACTCATATTTAATAATAATATATCAAAACAGATTTATGGAAAATAAAATAAGGAAAAAAAGGAAAAAAAAAACGGAAAAAAAATTCTTTTTTTAATTTTTTTTTCCCTTTTCAATTTATGTGCTTTGATTTTCTGGGTTTTTTTTTTTTTTTTTTATCAAATTGAAATAAAATATTTTTTGTAAAGGAAGAAAATTCAAAAAAAAAAAAAAAAAAAAAGAAAAAAATCAACGGGCTTTGATTTTCTGGGTTTCTTTTTGTTTTCTTATTTCCATTTGATAAAGAAACCCAGAAAATAAAAACTCATAAATTAAAAGGGAAACAAATAATAAAAAAATAAAATAAAATAAAAAGAAAGAAAGAAAGAAAAAATTTCCCTTTTTTTTTTGATTTTTTTTCCTTTTGTTTTCTTATTTTCTTTTTCTTTTTCTTAAATATGTTTTGATATATTATTATTAAATATATTTCAAATTGTATATATGAGTTTATTTTAAATTATATAAATATATTTAAATTATTTTAAACATATTATATAACTATATATACATTTAAATCAATAAACCTTCAACAATGAGTTGTAGTAGCGCAACTGGTTAGAGCCTATTACTTTTATCCACAAGGTTGAAGGTTCAATCCTTGATTTTAATTTAAATGGGGTTTAAGAGTAATTGTTAGAGGGGTGTATTTTAGACGTTTCGCATCCTTATGGGTAAAACTGTCTTTCTGACACTTCCATTACTAAAAGTACCGTTTCACCCATGGACCAGTTAACTTTGACTAACCATTAACTAACGGAGGGACCTTTTTGATGCATTTCCAAAAAGATGAGGACTAAAGACCCTAATACACGTAAGTCGAGTAAAAAAGTGATGTTTCCTTAAAAGATAAGTACAAAACTGTAATTCCCCCTAAAAACAATTCCTTTTTGGCATACAGATTTATAGACCCATTCAACAGTCAACACCAAAAACCTCAGATTTCTTGCATTTGTCCGTTATTAAACATAAAACAAAAATAAATCAAATGAAAAGTCAGTATATTAACTTATATTTTATCTCAATCGCAAAAACCCTAATTGTAGAAACACTGAAACATTAAAATCATTACAAAATTGAAATACAATGAATCCAAACAAATAGCATGCAACAAACATCAACACAAAAGCATAAAAATGTAACAATAAACAAAAATACCAACCTTTATCCGAAATGCTTCACAGATGAAGGCTTCAAAGAATCCAGAAAATGAAATCTCCAAAATCTAAGTGGGAATGGTGGGTACTTGAGAGTCTGGTAGGCTTTGTGTTAGTTGTATTTCATTAGCTAGGTATAACCACACCATGTCACTGGGATTTAAAGTAAAAAATCAGCCTAACTTATTCATTAATTGAAAAATTAGGAGACGTGTAGTGTTATTTGTAAAATAATGAGTTCAGAAGGAAGGTCTATTGAAAATGTGAGATTGGATCGCCAGTAGTACAGTCAATTGGCAAAACTGGTTGTGGCATGTGTTGGCCAGAAAGGTGGCTTTCTCTTTTGTTATTATAAGCAAAAAGACACACTCAAGTGTGCATGTTTTGTATGTGTCTGCATTCCCGTGTGTTGTGAAAAAAGTTGGCAAAATTGGTGGTGGCATGTGTTTAACTTCAACAAGCAATGTGACTTCCCTTTTTCGTGTATTACGAGTAGCTTCTACATCCGTGTGTGTTCATATATAAGTTGGTGGATTGTTTTGGAAAATTTTGGCAAAAGTGTGGCATGTAATGTATCAGAATGACAGCTTTCTTTTTTGTACCAGTAGCAAAAACAATGTGGCAGTTGTGATTGAAGAAGAGTGATGTCCATTTACTGAAAATTTGATGTGTGGAATACTGGATTGTAGGATGTTAAGCAATTACATAACATTTTCTCATGTCTAAAGCTTTTTTTTCTCCGTATTAATGTCTATGTCATTGAGTGTTTTTGGAAGACTACTTGATGCTTTTTCATTGTTTGCCAAAAATACTAATAAGCCAAGCAAGCTTGCTGGTCCATGACTTGCCATAACCAGTTTGCATTAGTGAGGGCTAAACTAAGTATTAAGTATTAATGTGGGGTTGCTGTTATGAATCATGAGTTTAGTGAATGGGAACCTTTTGGTAATATCTACATGCAAAATAAGGATCCTCCTAACAGGTTTTCTAGTAGATTTAATCCTAAGAATTGGGGGGCAACGAGGTTGTTTGATCAGTCGTTGTCGGAATTAGCGAATACGGTATTGGATCAGGAGGCAGTAGGTCTTGTCGTTGGCCTTTCGGATAAACCGACTCCAAAGCAATTGATGGATGATCGGTATGTTAACAATTATGATGAAGTATTGAATATGATCAATACACTTAGGCGTTTGAAACTCTTTCCAGAAGACTTCCCTCTACTTTTGGTCAATGAGTATCGGACTTCTAAATGAGCTCAGGTACGTATCGACCATAGGATCATCAATATTGCTGAGGAACAAGGGCATAGGTTTTGGAGCAAAAAGGAAGCCAAAAGTTCCTTCATTTACAAGGAACTTTTGGATTCTTTTGCTGCCGGTTCTAAGTTGGACATATACGTGGACTCTCTTCACTACCCTTACGGCGACGCTCTTACATTTGACGATTGCTTTGGAAGTGATTTTATGGAACTGCATTGCACCGGCGTCGTAGAAGTTGAGGGCGTTGACTTTAGGTCAAACAGTTTTTTTGAACCAGAAGTTGTTAGTGCTGAAGAATTTGAGTTCAGAAATGATAGACTCTGGTGTTTGGCGAAGGCACAGCTAGACAAGGATCAAGGGGACAGCGCTTTGTGGACAATTTTGGATTCCAAGTTTAAAAAGGATTATAAAAGAATGTGGTCGGTGATCGAGTCGAAGGCTAGCGAGGTTGGGTTTCTTTCTAGTTTGGATTTGAGCAAACAAATGGATGATAAGATGTTATACAAGATGATCCTAGAGTTATTTAAGAGAAGGTAGCATAAGAAGATTATGCATGTGGTGGAGGTAACTTTTATCACAGATTTAGCAATTGTCTTTTTAAATTCAAGTCATTATAATCTAAACAATGTTTGGTGTAAGTGGATCTTGCAAAGGTTTGTTGAAGATTTATGCATGAGTTTCTATTGAGTTTGTCTCATAATTTCTTTGAGGATTTTCATGGCAGACAGTTTGTGCTGTCAGCACTGCAGTTTCATTTTGCAAGGGAATTTAGGTTTGTGGACAGAGTTGTAGTGATACCAGGCAAAATTATGAATAGATATAAGTTTTTTCTTGATCCTGTAATAACTTCGTTGAAAAGCATAAGCTCAATGTTGAAAGTTGGAGTGCATTAAAATGGATTTTTGTATGATATCTAGGAGAGGAGCAAGTAGTCATTTGGGCATATGATGTTAGGACATTTTTGTTTAATTTATCTTGAAAAAAAAGATTATGATGGGGCATACTTGTTGGACTTGAACTTGTCAAGGCATTGATTTATGTAACTCCGTATTATTACTATTCACCCTATAGTCATTTTTAAAGTTATTTTGTTGTCTGTTCATTCAATTGATTTTCCTGACATTGTTATTCCAATGTGACAGCATATGCTAGATGAAAATGCAGGGAGGCCATACAGGAAGTTCATTTGAGTTCCCCTTTGTTTTGGTTTAATAAAAATTTTAACGGATGCAAAACTGAGTGTATTTTTTTGACTTCTGGAGATTACTTTCCTTTTTCTGTTGTAGTTTGAATTCTGATCACTGTTAAGACAGCTGAAATATTGCATGGTCATTTCAATTCTGTTTTCATAATGCTTGCTTTAGTTTATTTTGGAGTGGAGCTTCAATTTGCTACTTATATATCATGGAAAATATGTCCGAGTTTAGGCTTTTGGCACACATGTCTAATGTCCATGTGATATGTACAAAATTGTCGTCCTTTTATTTTGGTTATTGCATCGTGCATGATCCATTGTTTACTTTAGGCACGTAATTATGTTTCTTAACTAGAAGACTAAATATAAGCTTGTGGCTGCTTGGCTGCTTGGCTTGAAGATACTAGGACGTTTATCGATTCTTTCTGCTAGTTAGTGTCGAGGCTTCAAGGACATTCTTGGTTCTTTATAGATGGTTATCATTTTAAAAGATAGCATCAAATATACAATTAGAGACAAACCTATTTTCGGGGCACAAATTCTAAGTGGGAATGGTGGGTAGTTGAGAGTCTGGTAGGCTTTGTGTTAGTTGTATTTCATTAGCTAGGTATAACCACACCATGTCACTGGGATTTAAAGTAAAAAATCAGCCTAACTTATTCATTAATTGAAAATTTAGGAGACGTGTAGTGTTATTTGTAAAATAATGAGTTCAGAAGGAAGGTCTATTGAAAATGTGAGATTGGATCGCCAGTAGTACAGTCAATTGGCAAAACTGGTTGTGGCATGTGTTGGCCAGAAAGGTGGCTTTCTCTTTTGTTATTATAAGCAAAAAGACACACTCAAGTGTGCATGTTTTGTGTGTGTCTGCATTCCTGTGTGTTGTGAAAAAAGTTGGCAAAATTGGTGGTGGCATGTGTTTAACTTCAACAAGCAATGTGACTTCCCTTTTTCGTGTATTACGAGTAGCTTCTACATCCGTGTGTGTTCATATATAAGTTGGTGGATTGTTTTGGAAAATTTTGGCAAAAGTGTGGCATGTAATGTATCAGAATGACAGCTTTCTTTTTTGTACCAGTAGCAAAAACAATGTGGCAGTTGTGATTGAAGAAGAGTGATGTCCATTTACTGAAAATTTGATGTGTGGAATACTGGATTGTAGGATGTTAAGCAATTACATAACATTTTCTCATGTCTAAAGCTTTTTTTTCTCCGTATTAATGTCTGTGTCATTGAGTGTTTTTGGAAGACTACTTGATGCTTTTTCATTGTTTGCCAAAAATACTAATAAGCCAAGCAAGCTAGCTGGTCCATGACTTGCCATAACCAGTTTGCATTAGTGAGGGCTAAACTAAGTATTAAGTATTAATGTGGGGTTGCTGTTATGAATCCTGAGTTTAGTGAATGGGAACCTTTTGGTAATATCTACATGCAAAATAAGGATCCTCCTAATAGGTTTTCTAGTAGATTTAATCCTAAGAATTGAGGGGCAACGAGGTTGTTTGATCAGTCGTTGTCGGAATTAGCGAATACGGTATTGGATCAGGAGGCAGTAGGTCTTGTTGTTGGCCTTTCGGATAAACCGACTCCAAAGCAATTGATGGATGATCGGTATGTTAACAATTATGATGAAGTATTGAATATGATCAATACACTTAGGCGTTTGAAACTCTTTCCAGAAGACTTCCCTCTACTTTTGGTCAATGAGTATCGGACTTCTAAATGAGCTCAGGTACGTATCGACCATAGGATCATCAATATTGCTGAGGAACAAGGGCATAGGTTTTGGAGCAAAAAGGAAGCCAAAAGTTCCTTCATTTACAAGGAACTTTTGGATTCTTTTGCTGCCGGTTCTAAGTTGGACATATACGTGGACTCTCTTCGCTACCCTTATGGCGACGCTCTTACATTTGACGATTGCTTTGGAAGTGATTTTATGGAACTGCATTGCACCGGCGTCGTAGAAGTTGAGGGCGTTGACTTTAGGTCAAACAGTTTTTTTGAACCAGAAGTTGTTAGTGCTGAAGAATTTGAGTTCAGATATGATAGACTCTGGTGTTTGGCGAAGGCACAGCTAGACAAGGATCAAGGGGACAGCGCTTTGTGGACAATTTTGGATTCCAAGTTTAAAAAGGATTATAAAAGAATGTGGTCGGTGATCGAGTCGAAGGCTAGCGATGTTGGGTTTCTTTCTAGTTTGGATTTGAGCAAACAAATGGATGATAAGATGTTATACAAGATGATCCTAGAGTTATTCAAGAGAAGGTAGCACAAGAAGATTATGCATGTGGTGGAGGTAACTTTTATCACAGATTTAGCAATTGTCTTTTTAAATTCAAGTCATTATAATTTAAACAATGTTTGGTGTAAGTGGATCTTGCAAAGGATTGTGGAAGATTTATGCATGAGTTTCTATTGAGTTTGTCTCATAATTTCTTTGAGGATTTTCATGGTAGACTGTTTGTGCTGTCAGCACTGCAGTTTCATTTTGCAAGGGAATTTAGGTTTGTGGACAGAGTTGTAGTGATACCAGGCAAAATTATGAATAGATATAAGTTTTTTCTTGATCCTGTAATAACTTCGTTGAAAAGCATAAGCTCAATGTTGAAAGTTGGAGTGCATTAAAATGGATTTTTGTATGATATCTAGGAGAGGAGCAAGTAGTCATTTGGGCATATGATGTTTGGACATTTTTGTTTAATTTATCTTGTAAAAGAAGATTATGATGGGGCATACTTGTTGGACTTGAACTTGTCAAGGCATTGATTCATGTAACTCCGTATTATTACTGTTCACCCTATAGTCATTTTTAAAGTTATTTTGTTGTCTGTTCATTCAATTGATTTTCCTGACATTGTTATTCCAATGTGACAGCATATGCTAGATGAAGATGCAGGGAGGCCATACAGGAAGTTCATTTGAGTTCCCCTTTGTTTTGGTTTAATAAAAATTTTAACGGATGCAAAACTGAGTGTATTTTTTTGACTTCTGGAGATTACTTCCCTTTTTCAGTTGTAGTTTGAATTCTGATCACTGCTAAGACAGCTGAAATATTGCATGGTCATTTCAATTCTGTTTTCATAATGCTTGCTTCAGTTTATTTTGGAGTGGAGCATCAATTTGCTACTTATATATCATGGAAAATATGTCCGAGTTTAGGCTTTTGGCACACATGTCTAATGTCTATGTGATATGTACAAAATTGTCGTCCTTTTATTTTGGTTATTGCATCGTGCATGATCCATTGTTTACTTTAGGCACGTAATTATGTTTCTTAACTAGAAGACTGAATATAAGCTTGTGGCTGTTGGCTGCTTGGCTTGAAGATACTAGGACGTTTATCGATTCTTTCTGCTAGTTAGTGTCGAGGCTTCAAGGACATTCTTGGTTCTTTATAGATGGTTATCATTTTAAAAGATAGCATCAAATATACAATTAGAGACAAACCTATTTTTGGGGCACAAATTCTAAGTGGGAATGGTTGGTACTTGAGAGTCTGGTAGGATTTGTGTTAGTTGTATTTCATTAGCTAGGTATAACCACACCATGTCACTGGAATTTAAAGTAAAAAATCAGCCTAACTTATTCATTAATTGAAAAATTAGGAGACGTGTAGTGTTATTTGTAAAATAATGAGTTCAGAAGGAAGGTCTATTGAAAATGTGAGATTGGATCGCCAGTAGTACAGTCAATTGGCAAAACTGGTTGTGGCATGTGTTGGCCAGAAAGGTGGCTTTCTCTTTTGTTATTATAAGCAAAAAGACACACTCAAGTGTGCATGTTTTGTGTGTGTCTGCATTCCTGTGTGTTGAGAAAAAAGTTGGCAAAATTGGTGGTGGCATGTGTTTAACTTCAACAAGCAATGTGACTTCCCTTTTTCGTGTATTACGAGTAGCTTCTACATCCGTGTGTGTTCATATATAAGTTGGTGGATTGTTTTGGAAAATTTTGGCAAAAGTGTGGCATGTAATGTATCAGAATGACAGCTTTCTTTTTTGTACCAGTAGCAAAAACAATGTGGCAGTTGTGATTGAAGAAGAGTGATGTCCATTTACTGAAAATTTGATGTGTGGAATACTGGATTGTAGGATGTTAAGCAATTACATAACATTTTCTCATGTCTAAAGCTTTTTTTTCTCCGTATTAATGTCTGTGTCATTGAGTGTTTTTGGAAGACTACTTGATGCTTTTTCATTGTTTGCCAAAAATACTAATAAGCCAAGTAAGCTTGCTGGTCCATGACTTGCCATAACCAGTTTGCATTAGTGAGGGCTAAACTAAGTATTAAGTATTAATGTGGGGTTGCTGTTATGAATCCTGAGTTTAGTGAATGGGAACCTTTTGGTAATATCTACATGCAAAATAAGGATCCTCCTAATAGGTTTTCTAGTAGATTTAATCCTAAGAATTGGGGGGCAACGAGGTTGTTTGATCAGTCGTTGTCGGAATTAGCGAATACGGTATTGGATCAGGAGGCAGTAGGTCTTGTCGTTGGCCTTTCGGATAAACCGACTCCAAAGCAATTGATGGATGATCGGTATGTTAACAATTATGATGAAGTATTGAATATGATCAATACACTTAGGCGTTTGAAACTCTTTCCAGAAGACTTCCCTCTACTTTTGGTCAATGAGTATCGGACTTCTAAATGAGCTCAGGTACGTATCGACCATAGGATCATCAATATTGCTGAGGAACAAGGGCATAGGTTTTGGAGCAAAAAGGAAGCCAAAAGTTCCTTCATTTACAAGGAACTTTTGGATTCTTTTTCTGCCGGTTCTAAGTTGGACATATACGTGGACTCTCTTCGCTACCCTTATGGCGACGCTCTTACATTTGACGATTGCTTTGGAAGTGATTTTATGGAACTGCATTGCACCGACGTCGTAGAAGTTGAGGGCGTTGACTTTAGGTCAAACAGTGTTTTTGAACCAGAAGTTGTTAGTGCTGAAGAATTTGAGTTCAGAAATGATAGACTCTGGTGTTTGGCGAAGGCACAGCTAGACAAGGATCAAGGGGACAGCGCTTTGTGGACAATTTTGGATTCCAAGTTTAAAAAGGATTATAAAAGAATGTGGTCGGTGATCGAGTCGAAGGCTAGCGAGGTTGGGTTTCTTTCTAGTTTGGATTTGAGCAAACAAATGGATGATAGGATGTTATACAAGATAATCCTAGAGTTATTCAAGAGAAGGTAGCACAAGAAGATTATGCATGTGGTGGAGGTAACTTTTATCACAGATTTAGCAATTGTCTTTTTAAATTCAAGTCATTATAATCTAAACAATGTTTGGTGTAAGTGGATCTTGCAAAGGTTTGTTGAAGATTTATGCATGAGTTTCTATTGAGTTTGTCTCATAATTTCTTTGAGGATTTTCATGGCAGACAGTTTGTGCTGTCAGCACTGCAGTTTCATTTTGCAAGGGAATTTAGGTTTGTGGACAGAGTTGTAGTGATACCAGGCAAAATTATGAATAGATATAAGTTTTTTCTTGATCTTGTAATAACTTCGTTGAAAAGCATAAGCTCAATGTTGAAAGTTGGAGTGCATTAAAATGGATTTTTGTATGATATCTAGGAGAGGAGCAAGTAGTCATTTGGGCATATGATGTTAGGACATTTTTGTTTAATTTATCTTGTAAAAGAAGATTATGATGGGGCATACTTGTTGGACTTGAACTTGTCAAGGCATTGATTTATGTAACTCCGTATTATTACTGTTCACCTTATAGTCATTTTTAAAGTTATTTTCTTGTTTGTTCATTCAATTGATTTTCCTGACATTGTTATTCCAATGTGACAGCATATGCTAGATGAAGATGCAGGGAGGCCATACAGGAAGTTCATTTGAGTTCCCCTTTGTTTTGGTTTAATAAAAATTTTAACGGATGCAAAACTGAGTGTATTTTTTTGACTTCTGGAGATTACTTCCCTTTTTCTGTTGTAGTTTGAATTCTGATCACTGTTAAGACAGCTGAAATATTGTATGGTCATTTCAATTCTGTTTTCATAATGCTTGCTTCAGTTTATTTTGGAGTGGAGCTTCAATTTGCTACTTATATATCATGGAAAATATGTCCGAGTTTAGGCTTTTGGCACACATGTCTAATGTCTATGTGATATGTACAAAATTGTCGTCCTTTTATTTTGGTTATTGCATCGTGCATGATCCATTGTTTACTTTAGGCACGTAATTATGTTTCTTAACTAGAAGACTGAATATAAGCTTGTGGCTGTTGGCTGCTTGGCTTGAAGATACTAGGACGTTTATCGATTCTTTCTGCTAGTTAGTGTCGAGGCTTCAAGGACATTCTTGGTTCTTTATAGATGGTTATCATTTTAAAAGATAGCATCAAATATACAATTAGAGACAAACCTATTTTTGGGGCACAAATTCTAAGTGGGAATGGTGGGTACTTGAGAGTCTGGTAGGCTTTGTGTTAGTTGTATTTCATTAGCTAGGTATAACCACACCATGTCACTGGGATTTAAAGTAAAAAATCAGCCTAACTTATTCATTAATTGAAAAATTAGGAGACGTGTAGTGTTATTTGTAAAATAATGAGTTCAGAAGGAAGGTCTATTGAAAATGTGAGATTGGATCGCCAGTAGTACAGTCAATTGGCAAAACTGGTTGTGGCATGTGTTGGCCAGAAAGGTGGCTTTCTCTTTTGTTATTATAAGCAAAAAGACACACTCAAGTGTGCATGTTTGTGTGTGTCTGCATTCCTGTGTGTTGTGAAAAAAGTTGGCAAAATTGGTGGTGGCATGTGTTTAACTTCAACAAGCAATGTGACTTCCCTTTTTCGTGTATTACGAGTAGCTTCTACATCTGTGTGTGTTCATACATAAGTTGGTGGATTGTTTTGGAAAATTTTGGCAAAAGTGTGGCATGTAATGTATCAGAATGACAGCTTTCTTTTTTGTACTAGTAGCAAAAACAATGTGGCGGTTGTGATTGAAGAAGAGTGATGTCCATTTACTGAAAATTTGATGTGTGGAATACTGGATTGTATGATGTTAAGCAATTACATAACATTTTCTCATGTCTAAAGCTTTTTTTTCTTCGTATTAATGTCTGTGTCATTGAGTGTTTTTGGAAGACTACTTGATGCTTTTTCATTGTTTGCCAAAAATACTAATAAGCCAAGCAAGCTTGCTGGTCCATGACTTGCCATAACCAGTTTGCATTAGTGAGGGCTGAAAAGAATACGGTGTGTTTTCTTTATAAAGCTAGAGGGGGGTGAATAGATTTTATCTAATTATTACCCAATTTTCGCGTGCATGTCAATTTTACGAAAATACCCCTAGCAAGTTAAAAATAC
Organism: Acer yangbiense; assembly: GCA_008009225.1. NCBI lineage: Eukaryota > Viridiplantae > Streptophyta > Magnoliopsida > Sapindales > Sapindaceae > Acer > Acer yangbiense. Next base: position 17,859,320 of record CM017773.1, on the reverse strand, counting down.
ATACAAGTGTAATAAGACGCGGAAATTAAAAAACACTTGATGTTTACGTGGAAACCCAACCACTGGGAAAAACCATGGGCTGTTTAGTGCACCACACTCGGACCTCGAAATCCACTAATTGAAATGGAGTTTACAATCTATGTAGACCTCGTCTAACACTCCGGTCAATAACCCCCCACTTCTACCACTCGAGCCTTTAAAAGTGGCTCTAGTCCAATTGCTTGATGTGACCACCTATTCCTGGTGTCCGACCAAATCCCGGTCAGTCACACAAGACTTAAATCTCTCAAAAGAGATGCACAACCTATGTGAATATATCATGATATTCAAATAACAAAAAAGGCTAGGTAACCTTAGATGCTTATCTAGGATGATAAATTTGCAATTAAAGCAATCCTAGATATTAATGGCTAAATGACATATCAAATAGCATAGATAATCATAGATTATAAAAACCTAGATATCTATCAAATAACCCAATCAACACATAATCTCAATCATGTATGTGTAAATTACTCAAAGAACATACAAGTAATAAAAGAGATAAATTGATAAGTTAAAACACTAATTATGTAAGATAAAAGTGTTCAACAAATCATACCATGTGTGTTGAAGAAGACCCATGCATTAGCACATACTAGATGTTCCTAGATGATGCTTAGATAATGATTTGTGCATGTGGGAATGGGTTGAGAGAATTAAAGATGTAATCTTTAAGCTTTTTCTCTCAAGTCTCTCTAAATATCTCTCTAGGGTTCTTGGGATCCAAGACTTAAATTGGGAACCAGAGATAAGGATGTATTTATAGAGACCAAAAACAGGGCAGGTGAAAAGACAAGTTTGCCCTTGAAACGCACCGATCGGCGGTTTCAATCGGCGGTCAGGCCGCCAATAATAACCGTCGAATTGAACCCGAGAAGAACAGGGGAACAACGGCGGTTTCATTCGGCGGTTTTGTGACCGCCGATCCAACCGCCGAATCAAACCCGAGAGATAAAAATCGATTAGGTATGAACGGCGGTCGTGACCGCCGATCGTGACAGCAGAATTGCTCCAGACACTTCTGGATGCAAACAGCGGTTTCATTCGTCGGCCAGGCCGCCGATCATAACCGCTGATCACCAACAATGGTGAAAACCAAGGAGAAGCCAAGGGCATTCTCCGTGGGCGGTCTTCGCGCAAAACCAAGCACACCAACGTGCACGCGCGGACGTTTCCGAACATCCTTCGGGAAACGAATTACTCCACATTAAAAGCTAACATACATGAAGTGCAAGTGTGGGTATTGAATGCATCCTAATGCCTATCATGTCATGGCATTTCATAGAACAAGATGCAATCAATTTAATGCAAGAAGAGATATTGAATAATCAATAAAGCACAATGCACACAAAATATAAACACAACATTCAAGAATAAGAGTTATGCATGTTGTGTGTGTGTGCAACTATATCTCTTCAAGGCAAAGTAAGCGCTAAAAATATACCTTTGGTGCTTGTCCTCTTGAGGTCTTGGAAAGGGTCTTTGATCTTCAACCTTAATCACCTAGACTACCCTTACAACCAAACCCCAACATGTGGTTTGTCCACGAAATAAGCCAATCAATTAATGGGAATCCTTACAATCTCCCCCTTTGGCTATTTCGTGACAAAACCACCACTCACATTGATTCCTCACAACATAATAGAAACTATGGGTCTATAAAGATTTTCTACAATACAAAGAGATAAGATAAAATAAATCTTGAAGTCTTCAATCTCTTGTAGAATAATCAATCCCTGAAAAACAAAGTTTCTATACTTTCCAATACAAGAAAAGGTGAGATGAATCAAGTGAGATAAATCAAGCATGAAACAAATTATAGCACGGTGTGTATAAAGCTATCTAGAGGGGGGGGGGGGGGGGGGGGGTGAATAGATTTTACGCTTTTTACCTAATTTTTCGTGTTAGTCAAAATTACGAAAATGCCCTCAAGATAATATAAACAAGCAAGTGTAATATGGTGCGGAAATTAAAACAACACTTGGTTTTTACGTGGAAACCCTCACGGGAAAAACCACGGGCTATGTAAGTAAGCCACACTCGAACCTCGAATCCACTAAATGTGCAAACGATTACAACCTAATCCCGGAAGTAATCACACACCTACCTAATCCCGGTATGAGTGAACCTAGTCCAATTTGCTTGCGTTCTAAGCAACCTAATCCCGGATGCTACACACAAGACTTACTTTCTCTATGAAGAGAATACAACCCTAAGTGAATATATGTGAATATCCAAAATGCAACATAGAGCAAGGGAACCCTATATGCTTATCTAAGATGATTAATATGCAATTAAGAACAATCCTAGATATCAAAACTAAATGACATGTCAATTAGTTTAGCTAATCAATATTAAGCACAAAACCTAATATGCAAGCACAATATAAAATCTCAAACATACATCATACTCATCTCAATATTGTATCTAAAGCATACAAAATAACAAACAAGTAATTAATTGAGATTGCTAGATAAGAGAAACACAAAACATGTAAGATATTAGTGAAAAGCTTACCAAGCAAAGTATGATGAAGATTCCATGCTAGATGACATCTAGATGATCTAAGATGATGCTAGATGATGATTGATGATCATGAAAAAGTGTTTGAGAATCAAGAATGGAGTTCTTGGAATTTTTCTTCTCTTTGAAAAATATCCTAAGTATGAATTTTGAATATGAACTCTCTTAATTGACCTAAAGTCAAAATGGCATATATATAGGGGGCCAAATCAAAGTGAGGTCGTTTAAGTAAGTTTCAAAGAAACGCGCCAATCGGCGGTTTCAATCGGCGACCAGGCTGCCGTTAATGACCGCCGAATTGAGCTCGTGAAGAACAGAGCATAAACGGCGGTTCATTCGGCGGTTTCGTGACCGCCGATATTAACCGCCGAAACAGAACAGAGAGATCAAAATCAACTAGGTATGAACGGCGGTTTCGAACGGCGGTTTCATGCCCGCCGTTTAAACCGCCGAATTAGATTGAGAGATAAATCAATCAGGTCTTGAAACGGCGGTTTCGAACGGCGGTCGTGACCGCCGATATTAACCGCAGAAATGCTTCAGACCAATCTGGACTGAAACGGCGGTTTCATTCGGCGGCCAGGCCGCCGATCATAACCGCCGATCACCTAGATAGGTGAAAACCAAGGAGAAGCCAAGGGCATTCTCCATAGGCGGTCCTCACACTAAATCAAGCACATTCTCGTGCATGCTCGGACGTTTCCGAAAGTTATCGGGAAACGAATTACACAACAACATGACACAATTACACACAACAAAATATAATAAATAAGTGCAAGTGTGAAATGTGACAAATGAAGAGAATGCACACATATGCAATGAATGTTAAGTGTGTGTGTGCAACTAATCTCTTCAAAGAAAAGTAAGCACATAGAAATTTACCTTCGGTGCTTATCAACATGAGGTCTTCAAAGGGCTTCGAACATTAAGACCGATACTTAGGCTACCCTTACAAAGAACCCCCACATATGGTTTGATCACGAAATAAGCCAATTAAAAACAACGGGAATCCTTACAAAGCATTTGCATTTAAGAATTTAAGCACAACATCATGCAATGTATGTAATGTGCAAATGCTCCCCCTCAAAAGGTTACTCCCCCTCAATAAGTACCCTCCCCAACATGCACAATTGCTATTACAATTTGCAACTCCCCTTACCACAACCTACTGCCCCGTTTTGTCATGATATAGACAAAGGAGTAGTCCCCAACCGGGTCACTCAAGGCAAAGAGAGATAGTAGCATTCTAGATATTTGCATAATCAATATAAGTCACTTTATGCAATCTCAATTAATTGGAGAGAAACAAGGAGATTTATTTAAAGAAAATGTGTGAATAAAAAAAATGCTTTGCATACAAGACATGTAGCATTTAAGTCCAAAATACCATGGTATTTAGCAAAGCAAATGACAAAGGTTTTTAATATGAATTCAAACCAATTTCACCAATGTCATGAGAGAAGCAAAGATATATGTTTTTATTGATTTCAATTTAAGAACAACTATATCCAACTTTATAAACCAAACATGTCATGAGCGACTTTGCACCCTACTTGATTTTTCCGGATAAGATATCCGTATGATAGTAGACATGTTCAACCAATAAAGAAAGAGAGACATTTGGATTGTAAAATCCTTGAATGGATACAAGATCCTTTTTCATTTGAGTCTCATACGTTTTTTCACACATTATTTGCAGTTAAGAAATGCAATCATCAAAACATGCTTTTCAAGATTAGCATTTGACATGTCATTTCGTGTATTTAAATAAGATAAACCAAGTGCATTAGTGTATTTCACCAAAAACGTCAAAGTCGCCAAAACCATCAAAGTCGATAGTTATACTTATATTTAACACCAGTTTCACTGTTATAGGGACTAATTTAGTCACTTCTAAAAATTTATGGACTAATTTAATGCTTGAACAAAATCTAAGGATCAATTTGATCACTTTTATAAAGATCAATTTTATAAAAATTACAAACTATTTGAAATTTTTTAAAAAGTCCGGAACTTATTTGGTAACTGCCCAAATTAAAATTGATGGAAATGGAAATCGAGTTTCGTTATTCAATAATGATTTTCTTTCTCAAACTTCTTACTTTCTCTAACTTTCAAATTTTAGCCCTTTCAATTTGGATCAAGATCCTCTCCTTGGCTTGTTTTTCCTTGACTTTCCATAATCCAATGACACCTAGGCAAAATACAAAATACATGGTCAAGATTAGTTCACTTTTTTTTCTCTCATGCAACTTGATATTTGAATTACACTTGAAGAATGCCAATGAAAAATAAGGACCAAGGAGAGGATCCCAACTCTTTCAATTTTCTCCATAACTTTATGGTAATCCAATAAGTATCGGAATCAATCCAAAAATTTTCAAGTGTAGGATCTTTTGTATGGAATCGTTGATTGCTATCGATGGTAATCCGATAAGTATCAGTATCAATCCAATAACTACTTGTAGCAATCGACGATTCCGTACGGAAAATCCCGCAACCGGAAAGTTACTCTATATTTATATACATTAAAAGTAGTGGAAATTGCCAAAACTAACCCATCTACTTATGGGATTTTCTTTTTTAACCACATGCATACTTTTAATTGTTTTTAACCATGTTTTTGAGAAATTACTCAAAAGCCCTCATATAAAAACCTCCCAAAAACCACTGTTTCTCTCTCCTCTGCTCTCTCTCCCGGTCATCTCTCTCTTTCTCCTCTCCATCCCGTCGCCCGTCGCCCGTCGCTGGAATCGTCGCCCAACGTCGGAGTCATCGCCGAACAGCCGCCGGACGTCGCCTGGACCAGCGACGGTCACGAACCAGCGGCGCACGAACGCCTGGTCGTCGCACGAACCAGCGGTTAAAAATATGATAATTTGATAATTTGATTTCAAAAGTGGTTAAAAACAAAAGTATGATAATTTGATTGATTACTATTGGTTTTCTCTCTTAAAAGTAAGCACGAGGTCCACGACAAACACGGATAATGCGCAAAGCGACATATTGATTGGTGACATGGCGCCATTATTTATCTGAAGAAAGCTGAAGGAGCAAGAATTTAATAAAGAGACTTGTTGAGTGGCTGCTAAAATGCGCCTCTCTTCTTCAAATTTGGATGCTTCTCTTCACTTATTACTTTCTCTCCTCGTTTCTCGTGCTAATAAGATACATTATGACCCATTCGAACCGATCAACACTCTTCAAACTGGACTAATCCTCTCTTCCTCTGTCGACGTTTCAACCCCATAAAACCAAGTTCGTTGTAGTTGTAATTGCAGTAGAAGCATTGGGTGGTTTGTGAAAAATATATATAAAAGAAACAGGCACCAGTCTCGTTCTTTCTCTTGCAGTTTCCATGTCAGTACCATTGTTTTGTTTTCTTGTCTTCTTCTTGTACTTCAACTTTTTTTTTAATGGGTTTTTTTCTTTATCTTTTATTTCGTGTTTCAGTATCCGTCTCTGCTTGTTTGTTTGTTTGTGAAAGATAATAAGATTTTCGAGCTGGGTTTTCATTTTGTCTTCTTTTGACAGCACTGATTCAGCTGAAATGGGAATGCATGCAGAGCAAGTATAAACTACAGAGTACAGATTTCGGGTTCTGGGTTTTAATTTATCTTTGGATATGGATGGAGATCACTTTTATTGGTCTAAATCTGTGAACTAGGAGGCATCGGTTACTTCCAGCTTTGTGGGTATGTGTTTTATCTTTTATTTGAAGTTGGGTATTCATGTTTACTTATTCATATAGTGATTTTGTTGTATGCTTTTTGATAATTGATTTTCTGTGAAAAATTTGTTGAAGAAACCATACCCAACTAAGTAATATGTGAATGGATTTAGTAGTGCTAGAGTTTTAGATTTTTTTATGGGGGATGTGTGTTTACTGTTTAGATTAGTTTAGTTGTCTTCTGCAGATAATATGATGATCATTTGAGCTGAACACAATATGAGAAGTTGATCTCCATTTGAATTTTTCAATAGTTTAGTCTTATTTATTGTTATTGTTGTTGATCTTTTCGTATAAAATTACACAAATTTGATTCTGCATCTGAGTTTGTACTATCTGTTATAAGTGTGTCGCATCTAGGATTGATAAGGAAGAGAGAGTGCGAATTTGCAGGGAGAGAAAGAGGTTGATGAAACAGTTGCTGGGGGTTAGAGGAGAATTTGTTGATGCTCGATTGGCTTATTAGAGAGCATTAAAGAATACTGGTGTAACTCTTAGGCAATTCACTGAATCAGAGTCATTAGAAATTGAAAATACATCTTATCCCCCAGCGTTGCCTCCTTCACCACCTCCTCTTGTGCCTCCTTCCCTTCCACCACCACCACCACCACCACCACCTCCATAAAGTCCTGATCGGATAAAGGTTGATGATTACCGAAAAGATGGAACTGCCAGAGAAGAGAGCATAGAAATCAATGAAAATGATTGTGGTACCCAGCCACCTGTTACAATTTCAAACTCACCGTTGGAGGAGTACTGGGAGAAAATTTTTCCAGTTTCATACCACGAGCAAAGTGAAGAGGTAGAACAAATTGAAGAGGAAAATTGGGCAGAAACGAAAACAGAATTTGAGGATGACGATCAAGAAGAGAAAGTTGTTTCTAATCCAGTCGCTGAGAAGTCACACACTGTAGAAGTGGTTGATGATAACTCATCTACGATGAGCTGTTGTACTAAAGACACTGAAGATATGGCCATGGTAGTATGTAGTAAGAAGACCCTGGATGGTATTGTTAATGAATTAGATGATTATTTCTTGAAAGCGTCGGCTTGTGGAAAGAAAATAGCTGTTCTTATGAACATCAACAAATGGGACACTTATCTTCCACTGAACATCAATGAAAACAAGAGTAAGTTCTGGCTCCTTCTATAAATATAACATCAATTCAGATATTTATAATAGAATCTTGGAGCACCCGATAACCATCAGCTTGTCATATTGTTGTACATTAAACTGGGGAAGAAGCTACGATCTAGTTTTTTGTTTTTGCTGATATCATTAATGTGTAGAGAGATAGGTTTTTGTGATAGAAATTTTGTATTTTCAGCTTTCTTTACAAAGGGTCAACTTCATGCTAAGAATTTCATGTTCCGTGGACAGCTTGTTCGCCCATACATTCTTTCCTTTTGTGAAATTTTGTAAAGTTTTCTCAAAAAATAAAAATAAAAATAAAAATACCACCTACCTCTGAAAAAAAGAGTCCTGAAGCAATTACTATAAACGTTTAATGTGACAGACTATTTTATGAGTGATTTGGTGCTGCAAATAGCCACTGTCCAATGATTGTATACTGCTTACTATTTTCATACATGTATGTAGGTTTGTACTGTAAGTCTTTTCTTGTTCTTACCATCATAGTTATTGTGTTCATCTTTAGCAATGGTATCTTTTGCAGGGAAGAGGAGCAATTCTGCTAAGGTCTTCAGTGCATTATCATGGAGTTGGTCTTTTAAGTCACTTCAATCTTCACATGGTGACGGTGCTACTGACTTCTGTGGCTCTAGTGAACCATGCAAGCCCGGAGCCCATTCCATAACTCTTGAAAAACTATATGCTGCAGAGCAGAAACTCTGCAAAGAAGTAAAGGTAAGAATGGACTCATGATTGGCAGTTCTGTACATGAATAATCACTAATCAGAGTCGTGATTCTCAAATAAATTCTTTTGTAATGTCTAATAACCTTTCAAATTCAGGCTTATATGAATCAACTTCTCTTTTGTAATTGAGCTAGTTATGGTACAATGCTGTTCCTGCTTGAATCATGTTTTTGAGATATATTTCCTTACTTTTTCATGCGTCCTTGTCCACAGAAAACAATATATATATATATATATATATATAAAAATTGTTTGGTTCCGGCAAGGTTTCAGCATTTCATGCGGCTTCATTTGGTTGTGTTAAGGATGGCTAACTGTTGAATTATGCCTCCTTTTCTTTGTTTTCTGTTTCTTTTTCCTATTCTAAATATAGCTACTGTCCTTACAGACTTGATCATGATATTGTGTAGGAGGAAGAAATGGCCAAATTGGAACATGAGAGGAAATCAATGCTACTGCAAAGACAAGAAGACGAAAACCACCCCAAGACTGAGAAAACTCGATCATGTGTTGAGAGTTTGGAGTCTGACATAAGACGCCTGCAATATTCTATTAGTGAGACTTGTTCATCCATATTGACGCTCATCAACAGAGAACTCTATCCTCAGTTGGTTACGTTAATTTCTGGGTAAAAGTTATCGTTTCTGATATCCTTTATACATTCTTATATCAATTGGGATTTGCATATTTGGTGTAGAGTATGGGAATGGATCTTGAAACTCCAAGAACTTAGCTAGTTAGCTATGATTAAGTTCTCTGGTCCCCAAGATGTGTGATAATGCACATTTGGTTTCAAACAAAGTTGATGCATATTGCCATGTTATGAATCATCTATGTTATATTTCATTGATGCGGAACCTTCCCTTTGGGTGGTTGGTTCAACTAATAAATAAGATGTCTTTGCTATCCTTTTGTCATAAGCGAAAGCTAATGTCTATGAAGTTAAAATACCATATAAAACTGTTATTTCCTCCCTTTTTCTTAGTAATATTTGCTTGTATTTTTTGTAGGCTTATGCATACGTGGAGAACAATGTACGAATGTCATCAAGTTCAAAACTATATATCCCAAAGATTGAATCATCTCATTGACGTTCAAAACATGGACTCTACTACTGACAACCATCTCCAGGCCACATCACAGCTTGAAACTGAGGTCAATTACTGGTACAGCAGTTTCTGCATGCTTACAATATCCCAACGACAATATGTAAAACCAATGGATTCAGCTCACCGATTGCCTTGTGGATGACCATCAACAGAGCCATAACTCATCTGCTATTCGCAAGTTCTGTCAAGATTGGCAGCTTGTCTTTTACAAATTACCTGAGAAGGTACTTTTGCTATAACGCTCTTTTCAATATTACTATGTTTCCTTATACTAAGAGTTATTTATATTGACCAGTTGATGGGTTACGTTAGCTTGCCAATTGCCATGCAGTTTGCAAAATAATAATAAATACAAAAGATTTATATCAAGCAGCTTGCTTCTGGATCCTCATTGAATTCTGGAGAGATGATCAACACTTCATCTTATTGAATATTATTTAATCAATATAACATTTTTGGCTGTCGAAATTTTGAGTGTGAACAGTGTCTTGGTAGAACCTATAAGTTTTTAAGGTTGAAAAAGATAATGAATTCCTATGGTGACCCTTTGCATAGCACTTTGTTATGTTAAATTCTTTCTGTTGTGCTCACTCTCTGAGAAGGTAATTTTTGTTGATCCGATGTTCTTACAGGTAGTATCGGAGGCCATTAAGAGCTTTTTATCAGCCATTCAAGCAATATTCCAGCAGCAGATGGAGGAACTAAACCTGCAAAAAAAATCTGATAGACTGGAGAGAAGGTTGGAAAAGGAGTTGAATTCACTTGCTGAGATGGAGAGAAGGTTGCAAAGGGAGTTGAATTCAGTTGCTGTGACGACTGAGGAAAGGCTTGAAGGGAGCAGCTCTACTGTTGAAGTGGCTCAATCAAATCTGAGCCCTAAGCATCCTGTATCCCTCAAACGGTCGAAAATCGTAGCCTTGAAGGAGCGAGTGGAAGCTGAAAAGGCCAAATATCTGAACTTAGTTCAGATCACTAGGGCCATGACTCTGAACAACCTGAAAACAAGCCTCCCCAATGTATTTCAGGCATTGGCTGAATTCTCAAGAGCTTCTGCTCATGCCTTTCAGGCTGTTTACAGCCACTTTGAACAAGCTACTCTTTCCGATGAACCAGAAAACTCAACTACTAACTAAACTTGCTGGAATTAAGACTTGAGTTATAGGAACAATAGTAGTCTTTTGCATTGATCATATCACGATTAAAGTTTTGTTGATATTAATTAGCAGATATTGCCTTGTTGATATTGTTTAACATGGAAATGAAATAGATGTCTCTCTCAAGTCTTTGTCAGTATTTTCTCTAAATGAAAATCCACATCAATTACTCGAGAGATGATTACATGAACACAAATAAATGGAACCTTAATTTCCCTTTTGGAAATTAAAGATCCTTCCTTTCATTAAACAAAAATACAAAATTCAAATCTTTGGACTACATTAGTAAACAAAAATGGAAAACAATTCCAGAAAAGTAAATACAACAAACATCAAATGCTAGTGTGTAAAGTAAAAAGAAACAATTAAAATTCAAGAACAAGTGAAGAACAATAAAAATGGGCATAAATAACCTTAATTTTAGAATATCTTAACCTTTTTTTTTTTTTTTTCTTTTTTTTTTTTTAAGAAATAAAGACCCGCTAATATCTTAAACAAATTAAAGTTTTTTTCTAAGCCCACCCTAGCCCTCAAGATCTTTTAATACGATTACACCGAGCAATTGCCTCACAGACTAATGTTTTTGTTTTCTATTTTTTGTTTTATACATTTTCATTTGAAAACGAAAAGTTGATTTTCATGTTTTTAGAAGCTGAAAATATTGAAAATGCGTCTAGTATAAGGATGACAATTAAACCTGAACCCTTGGGACCCGCCCAAACCCAATCACTTAAAGAGGGTTTGGGTTGAAATAAGTGTACCCGTGGGCGGGTTTGGGTTTAAAAATTGTACTCGTCACGGGTTCGGGTATGGATTTGGAAAAAAAAATCCATACCCGAACCCGCGTACCCGCGAACAATAAAAATTATATAATATTTTATTATTTAAAATATTATAAATTTAAATTCCAATAAAAACTTTTTTTAATTATATAGAGAATAAAATGTAAACATTTCAATCTATTAAGTATTTTTATTCTTTAAAATTAGAATATTTCATATATTTAAATAATATATAAATAATTTTCAAAAAAAAAATTGGTGGGTTCGCGGGTTCATGGGTTTTACATAGCACTTTGTGTGGTGCTATGTAATAATTTTCATAAGGTTGAAAAAGAGAATGAATTCCTATGGTGACCCTTTGCATAGCACTTTGTTATGTTAAATTCTCTATGTTGTGATCACACTAAGAAGGCAAATTTTGTTGATTCGATGTTCTTACAGGTAGTATCGGAGGCCCTTAAGAGCTTTTTATCAGCCATTCAAGCAATATTCCAATAGCAGATGGAGGAACTAAACCTGCAAAAAAATTCTGATAGACTCGAGAGAAGGTTGGAAAAGGAGTTGAATTCACTTGCTAAGTCAGAGAGAAGGTTGCAAAAGGAGTTAAATGCAGTTGCTGAGACGACTGAGGAAAGGCTCGAAGGTAGCAACTCTACTGTTGAAGTGGCTCAATCAAATCTGAGCCCTAAGCATTCTGTATCCCTAAAACGGTCGAAAATCGTAGCCTTGAAGGAGTGAGTGGAAGCTGAAAAGGCCAAATATCTCAACTAAGTTCAGGTCATTAGGGCCATGACTCTGAACAACCTGAAAACAAGTCTCCCCAATGTATTTCAAGCATTGATTGAATTCTCAAGAGCTTCTGCTCATGCCTTTCAGGTAGTTTATAGCCACTTCGAACAAGCTACTCTTTCCGATGAACCGGAAAACTCAACTACTAACTAAACTTGATGGAATTAAGCCTTGAGTTATAGGGTCAATAGTAGTCTTTTGCATTGATCATATCACAATTAAAGTTTTGTTGATATTAATTAGCAGATATATTGCCTCGTTAATATTGTTTAACATGGCAATATTAACAAGGAGTTAAATAGGTTTTTTATCGCGCTCATTCCCAAGCGTGCTAAACCTGAGACGATGAAATATTTTAGGTCTATCAGCTTGGTGGGTTCTCTATATAAGATTCTGGCTAAGGTCCTGGCTAACTGGATGAGGAGGATTATTGAGTCAGTGGTGGGTAAGTCTCAAATGGCGTTTGTGAGGAATCGTCAGATCTTAGACGGGTTTGTTATTGCAGAAGAAATTATCCATCAGTGGAAAAGGAGTAAGGAGGGGGGCCTTATGGTTAAGCTGGACTTCGAGAGGGTGTATGATAGTTTAGATCATACCTGTAAATGCCACCTTTTTGATTGGCTTATTTCATGACAAACCACATTGGGATTGGTATGTAACGGGTAGCTTAGGTTATTGTGTTTGGTAAGCTTCCGAACTTCCCAAGGTGACTTCAAGATCAAAAGTTTCAAAAGGTATACCATTTGACTTTGATTCCTGAAGAGATTAGGTGCACACATACACTTGCATGCATCTTTATATATTGTGTATTAGTTACCATGCATGTGTGTTTCCTTGGTTTGTGCATCTAAGTCTTTTAGCACACACACACTTTCATTGCATTTATATGATTGCATTTGTGTTTCTCTTAATTGTGTGTTTGTATGCTTTATCATCACACTTATGCATTTTCATATGTTGCATATCTCTTGTATGTCACATGCTTGGTGATTTTTCATGTTGTTATCCATTTCCATGCATGTTTATTTGATTGCATCTAGCTTATTGAAATGCCATGACATGTTAGGCATTAGGATGCTTTCACATCCCACACTTGCACTTCATGTTTGCTAGTCTTAGTGTGGTGTAATTCGTTTCCGAGATGGTTCGGAAACGTCCGCGCATGCACGATGGTGTGCTTGGTTTAGCGCGAGGATCGCATTTGGAGAATGCCATGACTTCTCCATTGATTTCACCAATAGTGGTGAATCGGCGGTTTGTTTGAGGGCCAGACCGCCGAATTGAGTTGGTGCCTTCTGGTCCAATTCTGCGGTTAGATCGGGGGCCATAATTCGACCGCCGAATGATTCCAGTAACTTGATTGGAATTCGGCGGCCTGACCGCCGAATGAAACCGCCGATCTGGTTTCTTACATGAAACGATTCGTATTCTGCGGTTATGATCGGCGGCTTGACCGCCGATTTAAACCGCCGAATGGTGCGTTTCAGACCAACTCTTCCAAAACGATGTCATTTCATTTTGGCCTTATATATATATATATGTCTCTAAGCTCTCTAGGACGTTTCTAACTCTCAAAATTCCATTTTTATAATTGTGAGCTTTTAGAGAGAGACAAGAGAATCAAAGAACCCATCTTTTATCATCTTTGATTCTCTAAACACTCAAAACCCTTGTTCATGTGCATCATATCTTCATCTAGCATTTTCTAGCATAGTTAGAATGCTTGCTTGCATGGGTTTTGGTCAACACACACTCTTTGGTATGTTCTTCACTATTATCTTACATAATTAGTGTTTTATTTATCATTGACATCTCTTTTATTATTTGTATGCTCTTAGAATATATTCTAGATACAAAATAGAGATTGTTGTGTTGACATGATTGAGTGTTGTATTGTGATAGCTATCTAGGATTTTCTTAATCTTGATTAGCTAAGCTTTATGCCATGTCATTTAGCTCTTGATATCTAGGATTGTATTTATTGTTATATCTTCATCCTAGATAAGCATATAGGGTTACCTAGCTCTTGTTGCATGTTTGAATATTCATACATATTCACTTAGGCATATTATCTCTTTTTTGAGAATTGTAAGTCTTGTGTGGTTGACCGGGATTAGGTTGTACACCGGGATTAGGTGGTCACTCAAGCAATTGGACTAGGTTTACTTTTAAAGGCTTGCGAGTAGTAGTGGTGGGTTATAGACCGTGAGAGGTTGAGGTCAACCTAGGTTGTAAACACCATTGCAATTAGTGGATTCGAGGCTCGTGTGTGGTGCACATAACAGCCCGTGGTTTTTCCCGTGAGGGTTTCCACGTAAAAATCAAGTGTTCTTTTATTTCCGCATTTTTACTTGATTTTTATTGTTTGCTGAATTGGGTTAATAGTGATTAATTTTGACTAATCAAAAAATTGGTAATAATCGATTAACAACACCCCCCCCCCCCCCCCCCCCCCCCCCCCCCCCCCCCCCCCCCCCCCCCCCTTTCTAGGTTTTTTAGACACACGTGAGTTTATATTTTCAATTGGTATCAGAGCGGGTTCCTAGACATATTTAGGAGATCCTTGCCACTTTCGCGTGTCTTGCATTTGTGTGCATTTTTGTTCTTTGCATTCATTCATTCACTTCACCAAAAACCATGTGTGAGAGTGAAACACTTAGAGTGGGAATTGCTTCGGTGACCTCTAAAGTTGAGAGGATGATAAATGACTCCGATGAGGAGATTACTCTCATGGTGGAGAGATTTAAGAGATTTGTGAAATCTCAAAAGAAGGGTTTGACCTCCAAATTGAAGGAGGAGAAGAAAATGACCTTACTTAAGAAGAATGAAGCAAGTAAGGATTATTCCTCAAGGATAGATGACCCTTGCCTTGAGTGTGGTGGATTTGGCCACATTGCCTCTATGTTCAGTAACTTGAAGTACAAGAAATGAGGAGAGGCTTTGATCGCTACTTGGAGTAATAGCGAAGTTGAAGTAGTTGAAGAGTGCTCCACAAACTTAGTTGATTGTGAGAACAACTACTTGTCACTTCTGGTTTCCTACCATGAAGAAACTCAAGTCATCACCAAATGTTTGGTACTTGATGATCTCAAGAAAGGGGACTATGAATGTGGAAACCGAAGTGGAGCAAGCTTGAGAGAAGCAAGTTTTGAAGATATTACCCACTCAAGTACTAGTGGGAGAAGTTTCGATCAAGAGAATACATGCTCCGAAATCTCTTGTGATAATGTGGTGAATTATCAAGAGGTTACTGACTCTCTTCACAAGTGTTTGAAGATGAAGGAAAATGATATCCTTAAGTTGGAAAAGGATAATCTCCATCTAAGAGCTAAAGTGACTCACTTAGATGAGGAAGTGTCTCTTATCAAAGTGAATGAAGTAATGATGGAGAAGGAACTTGAAGAGGTAAGAAATACACTTGCTAAGATGACTTCGGGTTCGAACATGGATGACTCCTTGAAGACGGATGTGATTGATGTGTCCGAGTATAAGAAGGAGATTGAAGATTGCCACCAACGGATAAAGGCAAGGAAAGATGAGCTTGCCAACAAAGAAAACTCTTTGAAGATAGTCAAGGAAAGAGAGATGAGATACCTTAAAGAATTAAAGAAGGCCAAGGTCAAACAACCTCAAGCTCAAGGCAAGAGCAAAGCTTCATCCATGCAACCTTCAACTCAAGGAAAGTCCACACAAGCCTTAGCAAATCAACCAAAGCCTAGGCAATCCAAGAAACATGGACAAGTCCTTGAGAAGCCAACCACCTCCTCCAACAAGTCAACTATCAAGAAAGAAGGTAACCACATGACTAAACCTTTGAGAAATGTTCATCATGCTCAACCATAAAGGCACCAACATTCGGCTATTACTCCCAAGAAAAGCCAACCGGTGCACCATCAAAGACAACCTCATCAACATGGTAATGCCTCGATGAGAACTCAATGCAATGGTATGAATTCTTCTTTTGTACCTACTTGTCATTATTGTGGTATGATTGGTCACATTAAACCAAATTGTTTTAACTACATCAAGTTATGTAGAATTAAGAGCATGAAAGAAAAGAGAATGAACCGTAGGGCTATTTTGCATGAACCTAGAAATATGTCTATGACCACTAAAAAAGAAAAAGTGGAACCTAGGTGGGTTAGAAAGATTGAACCTGATTGCAATTGTACCTATATGGCACCCTTGGATACTATTGAGTCTAATGGACTTGGTATGTCTAGTGGGACTTGTCCCATGCCCTGACACGGTACGGTTTTGACCATTGTGGGGAGCTCAAGCAAAGAGAGCATACTTGCATGAATTGTCATATGCAAAAAGTTGACTTATTTTATGCTCTTTTATAATTGCTTGAGAGTGCTTGGTGAATAACTTTGATTAATGCTTTAATAATGCTTTTGATAACACCTTGCACGGTTGCCTAGCATGTAATGCATGATTTCTATTTTTGCTTGAGTATGCTTATCCATTTGAGGAATGTTCTAAGGAATGTTCTACTTGTTAGTACATGTGATTGACCTCAAATTATTCTCCATGTTCATGATTCCTTGATATGCATTCTTAAGCTCTCTCTTGAAAAAGGGCTACTGGCAATATGACGTGTAGCCACCCAATGTAGGAAATGGCTACTTATTTGAAACCGAGTGAAAGCATTCAAGAGAGTTACATTAGCATGATAAACAAAAATACATGTGTTGTATGTATAATTTCGCCAAGCAGACACGTCATCAAAGGAGTTAATAAATGTTGAGGAAAACGTTGCCACGTCACTCGTTGACCAGGTCAAAGGGGAAAATATGGACCAGTTAGCGTGTCAACAAGTCTTAAGTCAATAAGTCAATAAGTCAAAGGTGTGGTCGCCAGATCTGGATATGTACTCGCTAGGGATAAAAACGTGGTCGCCGAAGGGTGATACCTAGGAGTGAAGGTGTTCGCCGCATCAGCTTACTAAGCACAAATCGACTCGGCAGAAGCACAGGAATAAAGCCCTTGCTCCCGGAAGATTCCTGACAACGAGGAATCATAGAAGGAAAAGATAGGAAGCAAATCCTAATCCGTAGCAACGTGGGATTCCCAATACAAGTCCAAGAGGAAATCCTACTACCAACACGGCCAAAATCAAGGGAAAACCCTAATTATTATGTATAAATAGAACCACCTATCCCACGAGGAAGGGGTTCGAAAACCTAAAGAGAGAAAAGCAAGAACTTGAGAGATTTGAGTGTGTAACCGAGATAAGCTAATTATAGTGATATTTTCCTATCCTCCGGGACGCCGTGGTTTTTTCCCATTCAAGGGTTTTTCCACGTAAATCTGTCTCTTGCATGTGCTGATTTTCTTTCTTATTTAACGTTTGTTTTGATTTGATTGTTGGTCACATGGTAATCCAAATTTCACCATCAACAATTGGCGCTAGAAGGAGGGGGGCTTGAACAGAAACTTTGAAGAACCCTTACGAATTGAAAACATGAACAACGACAGCGACAAGGATGGCAATTCCAGCGGAGATCAAATTATTGAAGCAACTGCACCAACAGGAGATGGGGCAGCAATGATTGCGGCAACGCTAGGAACTAGGACAGCCGACCCAAGAACTCTGCAGCACTTCCAAACTGCGTTGATGAGCTTGATCAGCGAGGCTAACAAAATAGGGCTCTCACTTCCCATAGGCCTGGGAGTCTCTTCTCCCTATGAATTAACCACACCTAGAACCCAGCCGCTTGGGAGACTGCGGTCAGAAGTCCACATTTCAACCCCCGACGCTCAAGTAAGACAGTCCATTGAAGAAATCCCCCAAGACCACCCTAAAAGTTTCGAGGGAAGAAAAAAAAGGAAGGGAAAAGGCGTATTGAATGAGGAATCCTTGGAGGTGCGAGACCACGGGCGGATACATGGGGCAAATTCCAATGACACATACCAAAAGAGACGGTGGAGACACCGCTCTATCTCATCTGAAGATAAAAGTCCCCGAAGAGAATTACCATCCAAAAGAGTACGGCGAAGAAGGTCAGAGAGCGCGGATGATCATATTGGTAGGAGTTCGGGTGATAAAGACAACTATGGAAGAATGATAATCAAGAGTAGACTTGATCCAGCAGAAGAACCAACTGGCCATCGAGATGTTACCTTACAAGAGCTGTCGAGGAAGGTCTCCGCAATGGCACGGAGATATGGTCGCAACGTGTCTTCAGATGATGAGTCAGACAGTCCATTCGTTGATCACATTGCTCGCACCCAGTTCCCAGACAGATTCGGGATACCAAACACCATCATCACTGACAATGGAACCCAATTCAACGGTAAGAAATTCAGTGAGCTGTGTGACAAGTATGACATCAACAACTACTACGCCTCTCCAGCACATCCACAAACAAACGGCCAAACTGAAGCAGTCAACAAGATCATAAAACACAACCTGAAAGCCAAGCTGGCCGCGAAGAAGGGAAGCTGGGCAGAGAAGTTACCACAAGTACTTTGGGCATATCGAACTACAAAAAGAAGTTCAACAGGTGAGACCCCCTACTCTATGGCTTTCGGAGCTGAAGCTGTCATCCCTGTTGAAACGTCTTTCTCGTCACCAAGAGTACAACTCTTTCAACAGGAACTCAACGTTGATATGCTAAAATGTGGCCTGGATGAGTTAGAAGAGAAAAGGGAGCACGCACAAATAAGGAACGCTGCCTATCAGCAAATGGCAGCTAGATATTACAATTCCCATGTGCGCGAAAGAAGATTCGCACTCGGCGACTTGGTGCTGAAAAGGGTGAACCCAGGAACCAGAGACAAGGCTGTAGGATCACTCGCAGATAAATGGGAATGGCCCTATCAAATTACAGGCATAGCTGGTCACGGGGCATATCGCATTACTCGAAAGGGTTTTGGCGAATTACCTCGGCCGTGCAATGCACAGTACTTGAAGATATACTACCCTTGACTTTTTCATTGCTTCTAGGATTTATTTCAATGTTTTCTTCTTATGCAGTTTTCGTTTTAGCATTTTTTCTCTGTTTTTATTTTGACAAAAGTTGCAGGAAGTATTCAATAAAGAGTAATTTATTACTGAGAACTCGTGACTTGACTTGCCACTAAAAGGAATCAGTTACAAAGGGTATCCGCCGTCAAAGTTACTCACTGCTGCATAAAGACGAGTTTTATACTCGCAGCAACGAAAACGAGCGGGATGAACCCCGAAATTAAAGCGGGCCAAAGGCAACTACGTCACCATAGCCTAAAAAAAAAAAATCATAAAATTTGATGGTCGCCGCCGAGGGAAAAAACAAGATCCCTAGAAAGACGAGAGAAACACCCAATCGAAAGCATACATAAGGAATCTCAAACGCTGGGGGTCGAGAAAGCTAGCTGAAAACAAAAACGACTAAAGCAAAAAGTAAAAGAGGGAGACGTCCCAATAATATGCTAAAAACTTGGTGCATGGTCGGATAAGTCCTGACAAACACTGAGTACGCCAAAAACTCAGCAATGGCAGCTGAATAAACAATAATAATATGCTAAAAACTTGGTCCATGGTCGGATACGTCCTGACAAACACTGAGTATGCCAAAACTCAGCAATGGCAGCTGAATAAAAATAACAAAGTCAAAAAACTCGGAAGAAAAGTTATAAATTTTATAGCAAGTTATTTACAGAGGTACAAAAAATATGGCATATACATCTCAACTAGCTGTCGGAGGCCCCTCGCTGTCTTCATCATCTTCAATCTCATCTTCGGAAGACCAGACTATATCTTCCTCCCCACCTGGCATAAAAGGCCTGTAATCCCTGCCAGCAACAGGACCTAAATCTGGTTCGGCGCTAGAACTAGAAAAACTGCCTTTTTGACCAGAATAGTAAGTATTAAATGCGCGTTTGCTGGGAACTTCTAAGTGCATCGGGTGAGGCTTAGTCCTCGTATATCAACAGTGGGCTTTCCACCGTTTTCTCTGTTCTTTTATCGAACCCACTGCACTGTCCATATGCAACTTAAGGGATTTGTCGAAACGCCTTAGAGCTTTCTCGTTTGAATGATCCTTCATCGCGAAGAACCTCTTCGATTGCCTCATACCCCGCTCAAATTCACGCAATAAAAGTGCGTCATAGGCGGGGGATCTCTTAAAATGATCAACGGCCTCAACTTCCAACACAGCCTTTAAATCATTGAAAATGACATCACGCGAAGACAACTGGTTGCGCAAGTCCAACGCCTCACGCTCAGCTTTCTCTTTAGCTTCCTCAGCTAGTCGCTTAGCCTCCAAGTGCGCTGCGAGTGATTCTTGATTAGCAGACAACTGCTCTCTCAGCGAGCGAATCTCTTCCTCAGCAGCAGCTAGTTTTTCTTCAGCAACTAGCTGAGCAGAAAGGTAACCATCCGCGGATTCCCTCAACTGAGTAAGTTGCTGAGCATGGAATTCCTCAGCAGAAAGCTTCTCAGCTGCCAAAGTGGAAGTCTGCTCTCGCAGACGTTTTACATCCCTATAAAGGAAATTCCCACACCTATAATTGTCAGCCAACTCAGACATCATCTGAAAAGAAAACATACAAGTCAGGAAACACGTACGAACGAAAATACAACACGAATATTATGAGAAACTCACCAGAGAGTGGCAGTTGAAGAAAAATTCCATTTTTCTGTTACAGGACCTGCTCTTCACATGCTCCCAACCTTCACCAACATAAACGTCGTTGTTGATTAGATATGAGCAAATCTCCGCAGCTGTGAAGTTCGAGAGGGAAACAGACTCAACTCCCTCACTAACTTCGGTTGGACCAACGGGAGGAGCTTCACGGGCAACGCCCGAACCAGATGCAGAAGCCCCGGGTTGTTTTGATGACTCCGACTTATCAGCTGGCCCTGGCCGACCAGATGGCCCAGGTTGACCAGTGGAGGAAACATTCGGCTCACCTGCAGCCACCGGAGGAGAATCTGCATTGGTCGGGGTGGGGGTAGAAGCATTCAACTCGTTAACTCCCTTCGGGAGTGGAGACACTACCGTACTCACCCCTTCAGCAGGAGCTTCAGGGACAGTTGTTTGGGTAGGGGGAGTCCTGGTGAATACGGGTTCATCAGCACCCTCCTTGTCCGAATAAACAACATATTACACAACTCTTGACGCCCGCTTTGGAGGTCGTGCAGTATGATCAAGGGTACCCTCAGCCGGGCGTTTGCCTCTACCGGTTCTGGGGGTCAGGTCACTCGCAGGATCAAAGGGAGTTTCAGGGACATCTGCATCAAAAATAGGGATGTCACTAACCGCCCCCGAAACTCCAACCTTATCTTTTCCCTTGCTGTTGGGGGTAGTCTCAGATGGGGTACTCGCAGAAACCTCTGGATGCACAGGGGGCTGCCCCGACTCAACACCTCCCCTAGCAGCATCACCAACTTCCTCGCCATCTGAGGGATCACCACCATCCGGGCTAGCAATTCCTTCCTTAGCCAAACCAGCAGCATGTCTTTTACTGGCAGCCTCAGAATTCTTCACCGCCCGGGCTTGCAAATCGCAAATTGTATCAAAGTCACACACTGCGAAAAATAACCAAGCATCACTAACAGAATAAACAAAACAGTAATATCAAAAAAAGAGCAGATAAAACTTACGGCGAGGAAGCCTAACAGGCAGGCGTGTGAAAATTCGTTGTGCGATCATTTTTTCCTCATCTAAGAGAAAAGATCTACCTCTCTCGTCCAAAGGAAGGATAGCTGCCGCGGTGAGATGAGCAATCTCAGCATCAAGGAGAACAGGATTCGTTTTCGACCAAGCCTCAGGAGAAGTGAAGTGCCTGGAAATTTTCTTCGCCAAAAAGCTATGGCTCACATTAGTGGGCACATCCCTGCCCCACTCGCCACCAACGAAAAACCAATTGTTCTTCCACCTTTTGTTCGAAGTGGGAAAACCCCAAATGAAGCCCTTCTTCTTCTCGTCGCTGGAGATTTCTACCTGTCCGGGGTTCGCCACACCCTCAGGGATCCAATTTCCCACTACTGAGGAGAGAAGGAAATACGTGCCACTATTGCCCGCTTGCCTTAAGGTATAAAAGTGGCGGATCTCGCGGGGCGTAGGGGGTTCATAGCCCTTCAATTTCCACATTAAACACAAACACATCAAGATCCTATAGCTGTTTAGGGCGAGTTTGGGCAGGCGCAATCTGGGCCTCCGCGAGGAATCTGGCAATGAAAGGCTGAAGAGGAAGAGTTACCCCGTAACTAAGCATTGCGTCATAGATGGCGACCGTGTTTTCAGGAGGGTTCCATGCCGCTCGATCACCCGACAGAGTCAAAGTCACAGCATCTGGGATTTCAAAGCGACTTTTGTATTTACGGAGTTCCTCATCGCTAACCACATTGACTTCACAATCAAAAGAACACGGGCAATCAGTTGTGAAGTGTAGTCTATTCCTCTGATGATCCTCAACATCTGAATCAACAGTGGTCTGAGCATCCAGCAAAGACCCTCGAGGAGCCCTAGAAGCTCGTCGTCTACTGCCACCTGGTTTGGAAGACCTCGTCATCATCGGAGAGTCACTATCAAAAGACGAGGGAGAAGGGATGTTAGGAACAAAATCTTCCTCAGAAGAAGGAATATAGACAGAAATCGGGGATGGGGATTCTGGATGAAAATTACGAATTAGGGATTCAATTTGATCTACAGTACGTTTATCACCTAGTTTTAAAGCTTGCATCATTTGATTGAAAAGAGAATAACGCAAAGAATGATCCATGGAAACTCACCAGAAAACCCTAAAAGACAAGGAGAATGCGTGGGAGATTTGGGAACGCCAAGAAATAAGAACAGTCGAGTTCGGTGAAGCCGTCTAGTAATGGAAGACACAGGTAAAAAGCTGTAGCAAGTACTCGAAGAAATGAGAAGAAGGGGCAGACAAAAACGAAGATTCAAATCTGCTTCTGCTCTAAGAAAGCAAAGGGAGTATAAATGAAAAGAGTGAAATAAGGAAGAAGAAACGTTCGAGCATTAAAAGGGGGAGTTTTAAAATTCAAAAAATCAGAAAATGGAATGCTGTTAAGGTAAACGACGGTCACGGTGAACAGCCGCAACATCATCCACCAAGTAACAGACATGTGGCACCTCGGGGATCACCAAGCAGTCAAAACGTATTTTCACCGTGTCAAGTAAGTGGAAGCGTCAGAAATTGTGTGGCAAAAAATAAAGGCTTGTACCGGAAGAATCAACTAACAAATTCAACACGTGGTGAAAATGGAAAAGAGGAGAATTATTTACGAAACACGCCGAAAGCTTAAGCATGGATATAAATACTGCTCGCAGAGACAAACGAATTGGAAGGCTAAATCATTCGCTCAGCTCGAAGTATTTATGGGGGTATTGTTGTATGTATAATTTCGCCAAACAGACACGTCATCAAAGGAGTCAATAAATGCTAAGGAAAACGTTGCCACGTCACTCGTTAACCAGGTCAAAGGGGAAAACGTGGACCAGTCAGCGTGTCAACAAGTCTTAAGTCAATAAGTCAAAGGTGTGGTCGCCAGATCTGGATATGTACTCGCCAGGGATAAAAACGTGGTCGCCGAAGGGTGATACCCAGGAGTGAAGGTGTTCGCCGCATCAGCTTACTAAGCACAAACCGACTTGGCAGAAGCACAGGAATAAAGCCCTTGCTCCTGGAAGATTCCTGACAACGAGGAACCATATAAGGAAAAGATAGGAAGCAAATCCTAATCCGTAGCAACGTGGGATTCCCAATACAAGTCCAAGAGGAAATCCTACTACCAACACGGCCAAAATCAAGGGAAAACCCTAATTATTATGTATAAATAGAACCACCTATCCCACGAGGAAGGGGTTCGAAAACCTAAAGAGAGAAAATCAAGAACTTGAGAGATTTGAGTGTGTAACTGAGATAAGCTAATTATAGTGATATTCCTGTCCTCCGGGACGCCGTGGTTTTTTCCCATTCAAGGGTTTTTCCACGTAAATCTGTCTCTTGCATGTGCTGATTTTCTTTCTTATTTAACGTTTGTTTTGATTTGATTTGATTGTTGGTCACTTGGTAATCCAAATTTCACCATCAACAACATGCTTGCTAGGATAAAGGAGAAAATCATAAAAGTTGAAAAATGTTGTTGATGATGTGGTGTGTTGCATTGCTTAATAAAGACCTCAAAATTGTTGATTTATGATGTGTCTTGCAATGTAGAAAAGATGGTATATTTTTTGATGTGATTAGTACACTCTGAACACAAATGCTTGGATATATATCTTCTTGTCATAACAACAGGGCTCTAATTGGTTTGACTTCATTTGGAAAACTTGTTGATTGTTGCTTTGATTGATTCTTATGCATGAGCTTAATAGTGCTTGTATTACTTGCTAAGCAACTTTTTCACACACACACACTTTTCTGTGAATAAAATCTCCTTGAATCTCTCTAAATTACTTGAGTTGCATAAAATTGGTGTATATGATTATGCAAATGTCGTTTGTGCTAATAGCTCTCTTTGATAAAGCAACCCGATAGGGGGAGCTCCTTTGCCTATCTCATGACAAAAAGGGGGAGAAGTCTTGAGAGATATAGGGGGAGCATTGTGTATGCTTTAGGGGAGAAGTCTTGAGAGAGAGTAACCTTTTAGGGGGAGCATTGCACATGCATTTATTTGTATTCTTTTATTGAGTGCAAATGCTTTTTATGTTTGTTCACCTCACATGCACTTGTTCTTGGAAAGTGTTTTCTTGCTATTGTGTGTAGGTACAATGATCTACGAAGAGATTGAAGACCTTAAAGACTTAGACTCTTAGGTTTCTCTCATTGTAACGTAGAATTTACTTTGTTGACCAATAGCTTGATTTTGTTTGTTTTGTTTGTTTTGTCATGAAATAGCCAAAGGGGGAGATTGTAAGTGCCACCTTTTTGATTGGCTTATTTCATGACAAACCATATTGGGATTTGTATGTAACGGGTAGCTTAGGTTATTGTGTTTAGCAAGCTTCCGAACTTCCCAAGGTGACTTCAAGATCAAGAGCTTCAAAAGGTATACCACTTGACTTTGATTCCTGAAGAGATCAGGTGCACACACACACTTGCATGCATCTTTATATATTGTGTATTAGTTACCATGCATGTGTGTTTCCTTGGTTTGTGCATCTAAGTCTTTTAGCACACACACACTTTCATTGTATTTATATGATTGCATTTGTGTTTCTATTAATTGTGTGTTTGTATGCTTTATCATCACACTTATGCATTTTCATATGTTGCATATCTCTTGTGTGTCACATGCTTGGTGATTTTTCATGTTGTTATCCATTTTCATACATGTTTATTTGATTGCATATAACTTATTGAAATGCCATGACATGTTAGGCATTAGGATGCTTTCACATCCCACACTTGCACTTCATGTTTGTTAGTCTTAGTGTGGTGTAATTCATTTCCGAAATGGTTCGAAAACATCCGCGCATGCACGATGGTGTGCTTGGTTTAGCGCGAGGACCGCATTTGGAGAATGCCATGGCTTCTCCATTGATTTCACCAATAGTGGTGAATCGACGATTTGTTCGACGGCCAGACCGCTTGAATGAAACCGCCGAATTGAGTTGGTGCCATCTGGTCCAATTCTGCGGTTAGATCGACGGCCATAATTCGACCGCCGAATGATTCCAGTAACTTGATTGGAATTCGGTGGTTTCATTCCGCGGTCTGGCTGCCGAACTAACCGCAGAATTGGACCAGAAGGTACCAAATCAATTCGACGATTTCATTCGGCGGTCTGGCCACCGAACAAACCGTCGATTCACCACTATTGGTGAAATCAATGGAGAAGCCATGGCATTCTCCAAATGCGATACAATGATCATCTTGAGAGATATAGGGGGAGCATTGTGTATGCTTTAGGGGAGAAGTCTTGAGAGAGAGTAACCTTTTAGGGGGAGCATTGCACATGCATTTATTTGTATTCTTTTATTGAGTGCAAATGCTTTTTATGTTTGTTCACCTCACATACACTTGTTCTTGGATAGTGCTTTCTTGCTATTATGTATATGTACAATGATCTACGAAGAGATTGAAGACCTTAAATACTTAGACTCTTAGGTTTCTCTCATTGTAACGTAGAATTTACTTTGTTGACCAATAACTTGATTTTGTTTGTTTTGTGAGGATCATTTTATGAGTGGTTGTTTTGTCATGAAATAGCCAAAGGGGGAGATTGTAGGTGCCACCTTTTTGATTGGCTTATTTCATGACAAACCACATTGGGATTGGTATGTAACGGGTAGCTTAGGTTATTGTGTTTAGCAAGCTTCCGAACTTCCCAAGGTGACTTCAAGATCAAGAGCCTCAAAAGGTATACCACTTGATTTTGATTCCTGAAGAGATTAGGTGCACACACACACTTGCATGCATCTTTATATATTGTGTATTAGTTACCATGCATGTATGTTTCCTTGGTTTGTGCATCTAAGTCTTTTAGCACACACACACTTTCATTGCATTTATATGATTGCATTTGTGTTTCTCTTAATTGTGTGTTTGTATACTTTATCATCACACTTATGCATTTTCATATGTTGCATATCTCTTGTGTGTCACATGCTTGGTGATTTTTCATGTTGTTATCCATTTCCATGCATGTTTATTTGATTGCATCTAGCTTATTGAAATGCCATGACATGTTAGGCATTATGATGCTTTCACATCCCACACTTGCACTTCATGTTTGTTAGTCTTAGTGTGGTATAATTCATTTCCGAGATGGTTTGAAAACGCTCGCGCATGCATAATGGTGTGCTTGGTTTAGCGTGAGGACCGCATTTGGAGAATGCCATGGCTTCTCCATTGATTTCACCAATAGTGGTGAATCGGCGGTTTGTTCGGCGGCCAGACCGCCGAATGAAACCGCCGAATTGAGTTGGTGCCTTCTGGTCCAATTCTGCGAAGGATTAGGGTATGATGAAAGGGGTCTCCTTCGGGGATGATAATGTCAAAGTTTTGCATTTACAAATTGCGGATAATACCATGCTATTTCTTCAGCTAAAAGAGGAATATATGGTGAACGTTAGAAGAATCTTGAGGTGTTTCGAGGTGGCCTTTGGGCTGAAAATTAACTTTAGCAAATCGTGTGTGGTTCAAATTGGTTTGGGCGACAACAGGGAGGTAAATTGGGCTGCAATGTTTAAGTGTGCTAAAGGAACTCTCCCAATCATGTATCTAGGTCTCCCCATTGGAGGTCGTCTTACCTCAAAGTTGTTTTGGAATGAGCTAGTGAGACGGATTGAGAATAGGATGGCACCGTGGATGAAATTGTTTCTAAACGAAGGTGGTAGATTGGTGCTTATTAAAGCAATTATGGCTAGCTTCTCGATTTACTATATGTCCGTTTTCAAAGTGTCAGTGGGTGTGGCGCAAAGAATTGAAAGGCTTCGACTGGGTTTTTTTTTTTTTTTTTTGGGTGATGGGGTCAAAAGAAGGAAAATGCATATGATAAAATGGGATTCTTTGTGCAAAAGTAAGGAAATGGGGGGGCTTGGTATTGGTTCTATTTTGGATAAAAATAAAGGGCTCTTGACTAAATGGTTGTAGAGATTCGGGAAGGAAGAGTTGACTCTTTGGAAACGGGTTATTTGTGCTAAATATAAAGTCCCTTTGAATTCCTTGTGTTGGGATTGGAATGATAGGGCAGCCATCTCCTATTTTATCAAGGCTGTAGGTGGCCTCCTTGAGCAGAGGACGGTGATTGCTAAGGTATTGTTTGATGGTCTGCAGGTGGTTGTGGCAAGGGTGACAGAGTTAGACTTTGGGATGATTTGAGGATTGAAGGTGTGAAGTTGAAGAAGGCTTTTCCTAGGATATATTCCCTGGCTTCCAATAAAAATGGATGTGTGAAGGAGTTCAGGAGTTGGGTTGATAGAAAATGGAGGTGGAATTTTGTGCCTCGGAGACCTTGCTTCAATTGGGAGATCAAGCAATGTGAGCCTTGCCTAAAATGCTTAGACGAGTGTAATATTAGGTAGTTTGTTCCGGATTCGATTGGTTGGTCTTTGTGCGTGGATGGAAATTTTATTGTCAAATCAGTGTGGAAAACTATTGAGGTGAGAACTGCAGGGGAGGGTGTGTGATGAACACATAAAAGTGTATGTTTAATAAGGGTTGTAATCATTATTTTACACTAGTAGTAGGGGTGGGCACGGTTCATTAAACCGAACCGAACCGAACCGATCCGAGTCGAAATATGGTGTTTGGTTCTGTTCACATGGTCAATTCGGTTCAATTCGGTTCGAACCGAATGAACCACATTGAATATGGGTCGGTTTCGGTTTTGGACCTTCCAAAACCGAACCGAACCGATGAACCGACCTTTAAATAAAAAAATAAAAAATAAATAAAAAACCATTTTTACTTTTCTAGTTTTCCTATCAGGCCCTATCTAGAATGGTGGTAGCTATTGAGTAGGACAGGTATATATATATATATATAATGGTGATTGATTTGGATTAAATTTGATTAATGAGGTCTATTTAGATGTGTTTTGAATGTAAGGGATTGTTAAAAAAAAAACAGCCCAAAATCAATTGTCCAAAGGTCCAAATACAAAATAGCTGTTAAAGGATACAAAAAATGAAAAATTATATTAAAAAAACCTCAAAACCCAACAGGCCTAAACCGAATTGAACCGAACCGAACTGAACCGAGATAAAGGTGTTTGGTTCAATTCGGTTTCATGATCCAATACGGTTTAAACCGATTCAAGTTTTCAAAAACCGAAAATATAACGGTTCAATATGGTTTTGGCCAAAACTGAACCGAACCGAACCACGCCCACCCCTAACTAGTAGTGTCATTAACTTTCCTAACTTAAGCACATTTACACTTTTGTCTTTTATTTTTGATATTGTTATTTTGATGCAGGTTACTTGAAACGGGCATAACTTTTCACTCAAATATCGGATTGATCCGATTCGTTTTCCTGTGGAACGTGATTCAATTTCCTACAAAAATGCATTTCACGTTGAATTTAAGATTCGGACTTTGTGAAGGCCAAATAGAAGATGGAAGAGGACATCTGCACAGTTTCCGCACACACTAGACATACCTCAGTATTTTGGGCATAACTTGAGCTACAGATTTCAGATAATTACGAACCAAATCATTCTAGAAATCTAAGTAAAAAATACACACTTCTTCTGTTCATGTTAGAGGCCAAATCCGAAGCAAGCAGCACGAAATCTGGGTTCAAAGACAGTGCATGCATGGGCAATCCAAAATTGTCAATGTTAGGTGGCTAAACATTAATTAACCATGTTCCCCTTTTGTGACCCTTTTGCCCTTCGAGCTCTCTATATAAAGAGGCCTTGTAGATGGCTGAAAACACACCTTGAAACTCTTAATTTGTCTCTTGAATCATCTTGGTTCATTGCAAGTTTACCTTGCATGTATTATTATTATTTCTCTCTTTCACTATAAACTTTCTTCTTGCCAATTAGTTTTCTTTTACATATATTTTCTTTTATATTTTCATGCTTATTTCCATTTCCATGAGTAACTAGTTTCATTATGCTAAGGTGAAAAGGTGAAGCTCTTGGTATGAAAATAAAGGTTTATTAAAACTCTTAAATTGTGGTTAATGTTTATATTCACAATGTTTAAATTGTGGTTAAAACTCTTAAAGGTTCATTTGTTATTCACATATATGTTTTATATTTCTTTTTGTTTATTAACTTGACTCTAATATTGATTTCTCTCTTGTGTATGGGGATCTTGACTTATTGTAGACAATCATATCAATGATACTTGAATCCTTTTGGACGGTTGTGTCCTTCTAGATACCGTACGGTTTTAGTTATACCGACACCTCTAGTAAAGGATTCTTGATTCATAATAGTGATTGGCACATTAAGTACTTGAAACCCATTGAATCGAAGACTAATTCGGTGAAAAAGTTATGGATCAATTTGGTCACTTTTGTATAAGTTACTAACTAATTGGAATTTTTTTTTTAAAGTCCAGGATGAATTTAGTAATTGCCCAAAACAAAAATTACCAAAATAAGAAATTTTGTTTTCGATTGTGACAAATTCAAAATCTCCTCCAAGTGTTGGAAAATAGTCAAATACTAATAACTTCCAACCATTTTGTAAGGGAAGGTTTCATGAAGGTTCATAAAATTATATGTCGCGTTACGTTATTTTAATTTCATTAAAGTGATTTTTTTTTTTTTTTAAATATTACATGCGGTGGCGGTGACTTGAAACTAGAATATTAACAGATTGAATGAGTGCTCTTTTCTTTTTCCTTCGCATGTTATTACGGTTGTTAAAAAAAAAAAAAAAAGTGTGATCGAGTGATAAGCCACTCCCAAACTCCGATTTATTTTTATAATTTCTTCTTTACTTATTAAATCATAAAGTGCATAGCTTAGTGGGATGAGAGTTGCAAATATTTCGGTCGAATCAAATTTAAATATGTAAATATAATATGAGTACTGATATGGTAGAGAGACAAATCTAATGCTTTGTTTGGTAGGAAAGATGGAAGGAGGGAGAAGGTTGGAGGGAAAGCTTCAATCCCTTGTTTGGTTGGAGAGAGAAGAGAGGGGAGAGGAAGAGATGAGGGAGAGCTCCTCCTTCCGGGCCCACCATTTTGGATCCACCCAATGATGGATGGATGTGAAAGGAGGGAGAGTGAATGGAGGGCAAAGCTAAAAATGCCCTACAATTTTATACTACTCTCTAATTTTTTAAAGGACAATATAGAAATTTTATAACTTATATATCAATCCATCCATTCAACTCTCTTTTCAATACCAAACAACATGAATTATAGATGTTATCCTCCCCACCCGTCGTACTCTCTCTCCCTCTTAATTCATCAATCCCTCGTACTCTCTCTCCCTCCTACCAAACATAGCCTAAATGACGTGGGAACTGAGAACTATCTTAAATTAATTTTGATAGTTGGCCTCATTATTGAATGCAAACACATCTCTCTCCAAATAAGAGAAAAAAGGGTGATTACCAAATTGGTCCTGGATTTTTTTTTAAATTACAAATAGTTTACGTCCTTTACAAAAATGACCAATTGGTCCATAAATTTTTAA
Organism: Acer yangbiense; assembly: GCA_008009225.1. Taxonomy (NCBI): domain Eukaryota; kingdom Viridiplantae; phylum Streptophyta; class Magnoliopsida; order Sapindales; family Sapindaceae; genus Acer; species Acer yangbiense. The sequence goes on along the minus strand of CM017773.1, from coordinate 17,828,253 downwards.
GTTGGGTCATTTTAGTCCCTAATTTTTTTCAAAACTAACCAATATAGTATTATGTTTTTAGTTTTTGTTAGGTCAACTATTAGTTTGACCATATCTAAAGTAAAAGACAAAAATAACCTTAAAATTAATCATTTAGATGAAAAATAAAATAAATTATAATAAAAATAATATAGTTGAAAAAAAAAAAAAGCCGCCGGATAGTATCTATTTCTACACTTGGTGTATCCCTCATTTATTATTGTTTTCGCTCGTTTCTTGGGTATTATTCTTAAATTAATTTTGATAGTTGGCCTCGTTATTGAATGCAAACATATCTCTCTCCAAATAAGAGAAACAAGCTAGTCTTCATTATTTATTTCTACCTGTACATCTATATCCAAAAGTCCTGCTTTATCTTATGGAGCTGACGTGTGGAAAATTCAAAGTCTCCTCCAAGGCCCAAGCGTGGGAAAATACTAATAACTTCCAACCATTAAAAGGAAAGCATTCATGAAATGCCGTGTTATATTAATTTCATAAAAGTGATTTATAGCTTCCATTGTTTTTTCTTTTCTTTTACCTTCGCATCTGATTTCGTTAAAAAAAATAATAGTAGATTAGTGATAAGTCGTTAAAGAACTCAAATATTAAAATATTAGGATAATTACCTGGTGGCCATCAACTTATGTCACAACTATCAAAATAGTCACCAGATGGGGAATTGGTTTCAAAATGGCAATTTTTGACAAACACTGTTACACTAATAACAATTCTATCCAATTCTATCAAATTAGTGGATTTTGATAAATAAGGGGATGACAATAATTTATTTTAGATGTTTTTTGGAAATCAATTTTTTCTTTTGTTATATATATATATATATATATATATATATATATATATATATATATATATATATATATATATATATTTGTTTGAGATATGCTATACGTATATACACACACTAAATATAATTATTTGTTTAAAAAAAAACAAAAATTGATTTCCAAAAAAACATCTAAAATAAATTAATGTTATCCATTTATTTACCAAAATATCACTCATCGGATGGAATTGGATGTAATGGCCATTAGTGTAACGGTGTTTGCCAAAAATAGACCTTTTGAAACCAATTCTCCATCTGGTGACCATTTTGATAGTGGTGACATAAGTTGATGGCCACTAGGGTAATTACCTCTAAAACATTTTAATTTTATATTTTTACAATTATACCCTCACTTTTATGAAGGAAATCTAAAGGAATTTGACGGTAAGGACCAAAAGAGCGATTAATAGTAAATTTTTGGACCAAACGAGATAATTCTAGAACTAAAGGGACCAAAACGGATAATAGGATAAACTTGAGGGACCTTTTTCTTTTCTTCTTATTCTTAAAACGTCATGAAGCTATATCATAATTTAAGTCTAAGTCAATGTAAAAAAGTTTAGATTGATTACAACCAGAGGAAAAACTTACAGGAACCACCCAATAAAATTGTGCCACTTATTTTAAGAATATAAAAATATATTTTAAAACTTTAATTTGATACAATTCCATCGGACGGTCAAGTCCATACAAGTTTAAGCATTGGAACTTATAAAAATAAAATTTAAAGAGTAATAACACGCTTCCACTCAAATGTTTTGCCTTTTTTCCACGCACTATCAAGAAAGTTGTTTCGATTTAAAAAGTTTATCAAACTTTTTGACTTGCAAATTTTGATTTTTTTTTTCCACACTTTTTTTTATTTATCAGAATCTTGTATCCACTCAAAACTTTTCTATGTTGTTGTGGAATTTATTGCATTCTTCCAATTATGATTTGAAGATTTTGATTTTGCAGTCAACTATCCTTTATTTTCTTTCCTGTTTCGGTTGCTATACTTAGAATCTTATCATTTGTAGCATTCACTTAAAAGTCTATCAAACTTTCTACATGTTTGAAATTTTTTTTTTTTTTTTCCACACACTTGTTATCAATATCTGCATTCACTCAAAAAAGTTCATACAATTTTTCCTAACACTTATTACGTTTTTCCACTCACAACTTTTAGACTTTGACTTTGCATCAACTTTCTTTCTTGTTTCCCACTATTGTACTCAAAATCTTATAAAATTACCTTGCTTGTTCACGTAGAACAAGTCTTCTCTACATTACATAGCAACGGTCATCTCTAATAGAAAGTGAGAGTTATAGTTATATTTGGGTTTCAAATAATACTGAGAGTGATGCTTATATGTACTTTTGTTCCAGCGATATTAAGAGTGATGTTTTTGTAACAAATTTAATTATGCCTAATTTATAATAAGTGGTCAATAAATTGTAATTTACAAACTTTAATATTGATAAAAATAATACCATTGTAAATTTCTCAATGAGATCTTTAAAATGGTTCTAATATTTAAAATATTTAAATATTTATAAATTATTACCAAGTTTGATAACATTAAAAAATTTAATTTTTAAATAAGGAAACATCATAAAATTTAAATTTCATAGATTAGTAAACAATGAATATAAACACAATTTTGGAGTGTATATATAGTCTTCCTATTGTCAGTTCGAACTGATATATCAATTCCTTGTATGTGGGTCATTGGATTTAAAACATGCTTTGTCAAGTTTATGCGGCCAAGTCAAAGCATTTAAATCCAATGGCCCACATACAAAGAACTGATATATTTTATGTCAGTTCAAATTGACAATAGAAAAACTGTATATATATATAGACAATTTTGGAAAACTAGCCATTGGAAGGCTTTTTTATATTTTTCTATAATTTTTTATATATGTTTTGGATTATTTCTTGATTTTTATTATTTTTTTGGATAAAATATATTTATTTCAAATTTTAATGTCTGAAAAATTGCAGACTGTCCATCTCCAACGTTCAGCAAATCTGATCCGTCAATCTTCAACGATTAGCAAATCTGATCTGTCCATCTCCAACGATCAACAAATTTGATCCGTCCATTTCCAACGGTCAACAAATACATTCGGGTCTCATATATTCATCTCTCTTGATTAAGGTATAGATCCCATAAAAATCTAAAAATATCACTATTGTATTCATCCAACATATAGGTCCCACCACCTTACACATAGGTCCCACCATATAACTTTCACTCTTACCTTTACTAAATATAACTCAACCAAATAACTCTCAACTTATTTTAACTCTCACTTTAACTCTCTATTGGGGATGGTTTTGAGACTTAAAATAAGCATATAGCTCTCTATTGAAATGACCTAAGAAAATCTCCAACCCATTGCACCAATTTGTTGCAACTTTGCAGCAAAATGCAACAACTTTCATACCACCATCTCCAACCCATTGCACAAAATCTTACTCTAAAATGAATATTCCCTAAAAATATTCACTTTTTTTATTATTTCTCAACAATTAACATTTCACCCTTTAATTAACATAATATTACGATAAGTCAAGAAATTAACAAATTAATGAATTAAAACAAATATAAATTAACACAAAAGCATTAGATAATAAAAAGGGATACATTAGAATAAATTTGATTTAATAGGGATAAAACTGTGATTAAACAAAACATTTAAATAAGGGATATAAACATAATAAATTTTATAGAATAATGGTCAATATGTGAATACGTAAAAACTGAGGGACTAAAAAAAGTATTGAAGACACAAAGTAGCGCTGAAATAAGAAGTGCGCTTGATCTGGCGCAATTAAGTTGGAGTTGAGCTACAAAGTGGCATAGAGTATAGCGTACCGGTTGGAGAGGAATTTTGCAACAAATTGAAGACTAGTGCTTAGGTTGGAGATGCCCTAAGTGAATAAAAATGACTCATTAAACAGTTATTGTATATGTAGGAACAAAAATTATTGACCAATAATAATTTAAAAATATGAATTAGTATTTCAATGCAATTTATAAGACCTATTATCTTTCACATCTTACACCATTGATTAAAAATTAACACACTGTGAATGTTCACAAGAAACGCGTGCACTTCAACGAATCATACTCTCGAGACAAGATGAGGTTGGTCAAGTGATAAAACTCATCACACCCACGTCATAAAGTTGTGGGTTCAAGTCCTCCTTCATCCCTAAAAATACCTAAATTTATGTAATATATTTTTATTTTTATTTTAAGAAGAAAGAAAGAAAGAATGAATATTACTCTCGATGTAACATAAAAATTCATTGTATATATAAGTTATAATAATTTTGGTCAAAAATAAAATAAAATTGCATCTACAATAGGGGTCAAAGATTTAATAGAGTCTTTAAAGAGTGAGTATTAATACTATCGCCAACTTAATAACTTAAGTTTTAATAGTATCTAAAGTGTGGATCTGACAATAATACCCATAAAACATACTCACAAAAATAAGTCTCGCACTTTTTTCTTCTTCTGAGACTCAATTTCGTGTTTTCGAGACTTATTTAAATATGTTTGAGACTTATTTTAGTATTTCTGAGACTTATTTTGTTGTGACTTACATAACCACCACCACCGCACAATGAATGGTAGGGTAGCTCCCATATGATATATGAGATATTTCAAAATAATAATACTGAGACCTACTACTATCCAAATAAATTTAAGATACTTCACTTTCTTAAAGTTAAAATAACGCGTCTTTCCAAGTCTTCTAAAGACTATGGGTAAGTCAATCCAACACTTTATCGAAACTTCCATGCAATTTCTTGAAAGTTCAATATTTTTATAGTTGACTTTATAATCTGTGTGAACCCAAAAACTGCATTGATTTTATGATGTCAAGAACAATTATTTGTTCAAAAGAAAACAATTGGATAATCTTTATTTATTTATTTTTTCAAAAATAATGTATTGAACAATAAATTCAGTTTATCAAAAAATAAATAAATTCAGCTCTTAATTAATGGTGTCAACTAGTTTGATTTTATTAACAGTCAATATAGGTTACAAGAATATTGATTCCTCTCACTCTTGAAATTGTATCCAATTCCAGTCTACTGCTACTTTTTTTTTTAATCTTTCGTTTGTTTAAAAGAAAAAAATTCATGTAATAATTAAAGAGTGATGTTAGACTTCCTAAATGTTTTCCTAAAATCTTTCCCAAATTAAAGTGGCACATGAGTTGTCAACATCACATCACTTATTACATAATCTTATGATTTACAAATGTTGATGACTCATACGTCACATAAATTTAGGAAAAATTTTGAAAAAAAAAATTAAGAAGCCTAGCATTATTCATAGTTAAAATGAAATTTCATGAAAGCTTCCCACACTTGGAGGAGACTTTGAATTTGCGTCATTTTTAATGGTGGACGGTGTCTAGAAAGAAAAAATAAGGTGGTTCTAAAATTCGAAAAAGTAAAAAATATATATAAATTTATAAAAAAAATTGTGGGTTTGCCACTGGTTGCCATAAAAATAAAAATAAAAATAAAAATGATATTATATTCACATTATGATATTGGGACTAGTACTATTCTGGTCTCTTTCCTTAGAAGGGTCTTTGAGTGAGTCGTCAATCAGGAGTACTTCAGCTTTATCAAATTTAGAGGGTTTAGGAGATCAATTAGAAAATTTCATAAAATTATAACAGAAAAATATAAAAGCGTGACTCTATTGCCATTTTATGTCTTCACATGAGAAAATCTTCCATGGGTCCGTCTCATATCTGATGGTGGTGAGACGGACCTAATGAAAGTGTGACATGTGGTAAAGTTATTAAAACCAAAATTATTATTTTTTGTTTCCAATCATATAGTGACACGTGTCACAATAATTAAAACAAATCGTTTATTCTTTCTTTGGATATGCAGATAGTTCCAATTTGTTTTGCTTTTTCTTTTTGAAAATAAAATTTTCTATTACCCTTCCTCACCAGATTTCTCTATCAAACTCCATTAACATCCAAACTAGGAAAAAATGAAGAGTCTATTGAATTTTGTGACCTTAGCAATGCGTTAAATGTGGTGTAGAATGTAGATAGTGTGATTTATGCATCTACACTTTAATTTGCTATTGAAATGATTAGGTGCCCTCCATAGTCCATACCCACCATTTTCTATAAATTTGCTAAAGAAGAGGACCAATAAGACTTGATTGGAAGAAAGCTTTATTTAATTTTCATTTATACTTATTTATGAATCTCATTTTAATTTCACTTAATTTCTACAATTTAGAAGAAAACTTTCATTGAGCTATTATTTTCTTGTATGTGATTTATAATGGGTTAAAAAATTAAATAGCACTATTTGAGACTCTTTTTTGGGAACAGGCACCAACTTACTAACTTAAGTTTAAAAGGCACCATTTATGGTGAACGGACAAAATTGCCCCCCACAGTAACCTTCTTCACCATAATATATTGATAGTTAAAAAGGCTCGAAAATGTTTAAAAAGGTTCGAAAAAGGCTCGAAAAAGGTTTGAAAAGGCTCGAAAAAGGTTCGAAAAAAGTTCGGAAAAGGCTCGAAATGATTTCGTGCCTTTTTGAAATATTTTCGTGCCTTTTTACACTGTCATCGTGCCTTTTGAAGTTGTTATCGAGCCTTTTGGAAAAGTTATCGAGCATTTTAGAAAGGTTATCGAGCCTTTTGGAAAAGTTATCGAGCCTTTTAGAAAGGTTATCGAGCCTTTTTGGAAAAGTCTCGATAACTTTTCCAAAAGGCTCGATAACCTTTCTCATCGTGCCTTTTGAAGTTGTTATCGAGCCTTTTGGAAAAGTTATCGAGCCTTTTAGAAAGGTTATCGAGCCTTTTGGAAAAGTTATCGAGCCTTTTAGAAAGGTTATCGAGCCTTTTTGGAAAAGTCTCGATAACTTTTCCAAAAGGCTCGATAACCTTTCTAAAAGGCTCGATAACTTTTCCAAAAGGCTCGATAACTTTTCCAAAAGGCTCGATAACTTTTCCAAAAGGCTCGATAACTTTTCAAAAAGGCTCGATTAAAAAATTAAAAAATATTTCGAGCCTTTTTGAACAAAGTTTCCAGCCTTTTTGTACAGTAATCGTGCCTTTTTGTACATGAAAAGGCACGATTGGTGTATGAAAAGGCACGATTGTACAGTAATCGTGCATTTTCATTAAGTGTTCGAGCCTTTTCATACACTAATGTTCGAGCCACAAAACTAATTATCCATTGGAGGTCTGTTTTTAATCTCAGAAAACTTCAAAGTAAGAAAAGAATGTGTAAAGTAAGGGTATTTTTGTCCGTTCACCATAATAGGTGCCTTTTAAACTTAACTTATTAAAGCAGTGACATTGTCACCAAATCAGTTTAAAAAGGTGACATTTCTCACCAATTCCACATTTATAATTGTTTCCATAAAACTCCGACCTTTATGCTCCTAACACCATCCTGTTTTTTTTCATTGCCAGTAATTTCTGTCACCATAGTAAAATCTTATTCAAAAGACCTTGATACCCTTGGAAGTGATTATGGTTATCTTCCATTTATTGAATTTTGTATTCGCAGGGCCTGTAAGCATAATAATATGTCTTAGCGTCAAACAAGACATATAATCTATATTGGACTAGCAAAAGATATTTCCTGGAAATAGAGGTATCTCTATCAACCCTAGCCATGTAGTATTAGCCAAGATCTGTAATTTCTTTAGAGAATCTTACTGACTTGTAAATTGTAATTACATGCATTCATGACCGGTTCTAAATTCTAATTGCTTTGGCACCACTATGGAAATTCCACAGAGAACATCTACTAATTGCTTTTGCACCACTTAATTGGCAAATATTGCTGTCAAGTCTTAGATGACAAATTATTGATGGATTGCTACTGTTTTAACTGCAGCTAACAAGACTCTTTATTTATCATCTATAGTTGAAAAGTCTTGTGACCAACACTTGGTCCCAGGCCGTCAATGGACTACTACTACCATACCACCGAGGAGAAAACTACACACATGCTTGTAAAAGTATGTGTGTGTAGTTTTCATAAAATTATAAAAGTATGTGTTTAGAGAGTCTAAGAGACCAATTAGAAAATTTCATAAAATTATAACAGAAAAATATAAATTGAGATAAAATGGTAATAAATTTATAAAAAAAATAAATAAATTGTGGGGGTGGACATAACCAATTAACTGCAAGTGATGCATATAAAAATAAAAATAAAAATGTTTGGAAAATCACAAATTGAGTCGGTATATATATATAGGTGTAAAGGAGTGTGTAGTTGCAAATAGACGATATGGGTTCAAAGTGGGTTTTGGTACTATTCATGTTTGTTTCCTTACAAGGGTGTTTGAGTCAAATTAGTGGGTGTTGGGATGAAGAAAGAGTTGCTCTTTTGCAACTTAAACATTTCTTCAATGAACCTAACAGTCTTCAAGATTGGGTAGAGGGAGACCAGCACAATAATTCAGATTGTTGTCAATGGGGAGCGGTGAGTTGCAACGAAAGTACAGGCAGAGTGATCAGACTCGATCTTCAAAATAAAAGGGCTGGGGAATTAAGAGAAGGGTATCTAAATGCTTCTTTGTTTTCTCCCTTCCAGCAACTACAGTATCTTGACTTAAGTAACAATTCTATTGCCGGTTTTGTAGAGAACAAAGGTCTCTTTGCTTTCTATCCTTGTTAATATTTCAACACATCTTATATAGGATGAAATTTTACTTCAGTTTTCTCTGTCTTTAAAATTGTTACTTCAATACATAGAGTATCCAAATGATAGTTGATGCTTCTTCTCTCTGTTTTTCTCCTAACAACCAGTTTTGTTTGTATTTCCGTTTTCATTAATTAAATATTGTGTTTAACACTTTCCAGGACTAGATTCTTTATATAATTTAGAGTATCTAGACATGAGCCACAATGGGATTGGCAAATTTATTTTCCCCAGAGGTACCGATGATTCAAACACGAATATTATTTCTTTGAAAGGCCTATAATCTTTTTCATTTATTCAAATAAATTTTATAATGGTGTTAGATTGGTTCTCACAGGTTTGAGAGGATTGAAGTATCTTTATCTAAAGAATGTCAGCATTCACGATGGAAGCAACCTATTACTGTCACTAGTCTCAATCCCATCCTTGAAAACACTTGATCTTAGTTATAATAATTTTAGTGAAATGACGACAATTCAAGGTAGGTTACTATTTGCTGCTTCTTTTGAATTTCATCCTCGTAATTTAATTTTAAAGTTGGTGCTCCTTTTTTATCAGAGTACTTGCATAATTTTACCAACCTAGAAGACTTGTGGTTGGATGGTTCTTCTTTACATATAAGCCTTCTTCAGAGCATTGTAGTTCTCACTTACCCAAGAGAATTGTGGATGCGGATTTGTCAAGTCAATGGCGTCTTAGGTTCTCAAGGTAGATTACTCTTTATTTATTAGTATGAAGATCCAACATGTAAGTTATATATATATATATATATTCTATCTTCGATCATTTAATTAAAGTTGGTGCTCCTTCTCATCAGAGTACTTGAATAATTTTACCAACGTGGCACGACTGAACTTGGATGGTTCTTCTCTGCATATAAGCCTTCTTCAATTTATCGGGGCTTTCACTTCCCTAAATAGTTTATCGATGCAGGGCTGTCAACTAAGTGGGATCTTAGATTTGCAAGGTACATTACTCACTATTTAATTTAATTTCATGAAGACACTACAAGAAAAATATGATTTTTCATCTCAATATAATCTCTCTTTCTAATTAGATCCCATTTTTTTGGGTTTTTATGAGACATTCATCTCTCAAGTAATTATATAATTATATGTCAACATAAAGGACTAAACTATATATATATATATATAATTTTTTTATTGTCATTTCGAACTGACAAAAGATATATCAGTTCTTTGCCTGTGAGTCATTAGATTTAAATACTTTGACTTGGCTACATGCACTTGTCAAAACATCTTTTAAATCTAATAGTCCACATGTAAGGAACTGATATATTTTATATCAGTTCGAACTGATAATAGAAAGACTGTAAATATATATATATATATATAATTTTTTTATTGTCAGTTCGAACTGACAAAAGATAAATCAGTTCCTTGCCTGTGAGCCATTAAATTTAAATACTTTGACTTGGCTACATGCACTTGTCAAAGCATCTTTTAAATCTACTGGTCCACATGTAAGGAACTGATATATTTTATATCAGTTCGAACTGATAATAGAAAGACTGTATATATATATGTAGTGGTTTTCTAGTAATGACGTTCCAATATGAATGTGTGGCTATGGTTGGACGTCCTGAAATTTTAAAGTCTGGATGATCCTGATTAGAGAAGTATTATATATATAATATATTAATTGATTGATTTGGTTTTTAATTTATTATTGCTCTCATTTTAAAAAATTATTAGTAATTGTAGCATTCAATTCACCCTTATTGCTCTCATTTGTCAATTAATTCTTCGTGATTCCTTATCTCTATAGACTCTTCCATTCCTCTTTAATGATAACATCTGTTAATTTTGGTTGTTGTTGAGATAAATCAGTTAATTCTTTTTGATGCCTTATCTTTATGGACTTTTCACTTCCTCTTTAATGATAACAACAAATGCATTTAATAATTTTCTGAGATCGACATAATGTGAGGAATGTACTGGGTTCAATGGTCGTAGAATTTGAAACATCTAAATTATTAAGATTATTATGTAATACTTATTGAATCTAAAAAAACCATTGAGTATACTTGGAACAAAAATTGAATTGTGAATGGTCTTTATAAATTATCCCAAATTGAGCTAAATAGTTGAATTATATTATGAAATGAGATATTATGAGAGAATTTAATTGAAATTGTCCAATTGAAAAAAGAGTAATGCTACTTTGCCCAAATTTGGTGCCCAAATCTGGTGCCCAAATGACGTGGCAACACTCTCATCCATTCATTTAGATTGTATTAGATTTACTTGATTTTAATGAATGGATGAGAGTATTGCCACGTCATTTGGGTACCAAATTTGGGCAAAATAGCATTATTCTATATGTAATGATTAACGAAAGAGAAAGGTTTTATTATCTCATATTAAATTTGGAAAGAAAATTAATTAGGAGGGAAGAGAAAGATAATCAATTGATAGAGGAGGGACAGAAAAAAGAAGAAGACATAAATTTATTAAATCCTAACCATCCAAATCATATATATAAATATAGATATACAGTACTTTTATATTATATATTATATAACATTTATGATTGTCAAGTGTCGTAACCACATCAAAAGTAGAAAAAAAATCTATTATTATATTATTATATATGATATATGATATGATAACTATATTTTCTACTACAGTATTACTTACTGTATATGGTAGCCTTGTTCAAGTGCAACAACAATTGCTCTCTAACAACATCCATATGAGTATATACTGATTTTGTTTATAAATAATATTACGGGGTATTAAAAATATGAAGTGATTTCATCATGTCAAACATAATATTATATATTATTGAATAAAAGAAAGAAAGAAATATACGAGTATATCTGTATATGTTGATTTTGTTTCAGAAGTTCAAGTGAATTTTGTACATGTTAATTATTTAGAGATCCACTTGAGTCATTGTCCACTCAGATCTAAGTCTCAATGAGTTCTAAATCGGCTGCAACCTCTCATAATTTTTAAATCGATCTTTGGTGACAAATAACAACGATTGTTTGTGACAAATCAAAACCTAATCGTACCAAAATACCCTTCATTAAAAATGTCTCCAACATAAAAAAAAAAAAAATTTAAAAATTAAAAAAACCAAGTCAGGGTTCTTCAACAAGAATTGGTTTCGACGGGAACGGAGGCATGGGACACAGCATGTGTATCATACGAACTTGATAGGTTAATAATTAACGGAATAAAAAAAAACTAAAAAAATACAAATGTAACGGGGTTGCTACAGAGTGAGGAGAGAAGAGTATTAGAGGAGAGGAAAGTCTGTAAAAAAAAAAAAATTTAAAAAGAGAGGAAAGAAAAAACATAAGAGAGAAAGATAATATAGTAATATATTAAATTTGGAAAGAAAAATAATTAGGAGGTAGAAGAAAGGTAATCAATTAATAGAGGAAAGAGAGAAGAAAATAGATAAATTTATTAAAATCCTAACCATCCAAATCTTATAGATCCAATGTCTAAAAAATTGTGTCAAATATTATGTCCACCAATCCCTTCCGATACACAATTACACACACACACACACACACACATAGTAGTTATCAAGTGATGTATACCTTAATTTTAATTTCGGTAAGGACCTTGATAAAATTATATCTATTTTTATGAATTTTGATCTGGATTTTTTTTTTTGTGGATTATAAGTTTAATAAAATCTACCTATGAACAAAATTTGAGAATTTTTCAAGCATTGGAACTATTTATCCTGATTTTATTAAATATAAAAGCATCGGAAAAATAAGATAAATATAAGAAAATGAAAAAAAAAAAGTCTTGAAAATTTCTCAAATTTTATTCATAAGTAGATCTCCCTTGATAACTAATATATATATATATATATATATATATATATATATATAAAGAGAGAGAGAGAGAGAGATGTTCTCTCATAAGGGATTCCTTATTTTATTTTCGGTAAGGACTTTGATGAAATCACATCAATTTTTATGAATTTTGATCATAATTTTTTTGTAAATGATATGTTCTGAAATCTACCAATGAATAAAATTTGAGAATTTTTCAAGCATTACAACTATTTTTTTTTTTTTTGAATTTTCCTATATTTCACTTATTTTTCGTGATCAGGATAAATAGTTGTAGTGTTTGAAAAATTATTAAATTTTATTGATAGGTAGATTTCATTGAACGTATCTTCCACAAAAAAAAAAATCATATTAAAATTCATAGAAATCGATGTGATTTCATCAAGGTCTTTACCAAAATTAAAATAAGAGATCTCTTATAAGAGAACCACTCATATATATATCTAGTCTCATTCTGGTCGGCGCGCACTATTGTAACTTCATCCGTACATTGCATGTGAGTCACTGATTATGGAGAAACACAGTGCATACACACTTGAGTCAAAGCATGTAAATCTAGTGGTCCACATACAACGCACTAATGCAAGTTATATCTGTATGCACTGACTTGAAAATTTATATATATATTTATATATTTTTTGAAATAGCATATACGGCAATGGCAACTCAAACATAAATGACTAAACTATATTAGTGATGAAATTACTTCAAATCATTGTTGATGTATGTCTCAAAGTAATATGTATTTATATTTGGGGCATATTTGTAATTTGGGGTTTTATTGGGCTATGTTGTAATTAGCTAAAAGTCTCACTATATAAGTGAGTTGTTGGTTGAGCTTTTAGGCTATGTTTGGTAAGATGGAGAGATGGAGGGAGGGAGAGAGTTGGAGGGAGAGTGGTGGGAGGAGAGCTCCAATCCATTGTTTGGTTGGAGAGACAAGAGAGAGGAGAGGAGAGGAGAAGAGGAGGGATCTCTCTTCCTTCCGAACCCACCAAAAGCAATCCTCCAATCATTGGGCGGATGAGAAATGAGGGGTATAATAGGAGGGAAATGACAATAATACCCTCCAATATTTTATTACCCTCCAATTTATAAAAGGGTAATATAGTAAATTTATAATTATATAACAATCCATCCATTCAACTCTCTTTTCAATACCAAATAATATGAAGGATATATGTTATCCTCTTCATCCCTCGTACTCTCTCTCCTTCTTAATTCATCTATCCCTCATACTCTCTCTCCCTCCTACCAAACATAGCGTTAAGTGTGTGCAATTGTGTAGATACAACAAAACTAGAGAGAAAAACCTAGAACAAAGAGTGATTGTAATGTTGAAGGATTGAGACCTAAAGGGAGAGAGAATGCATGTGGGATAGATGTAATCTCTTGTACTTGTCATTCTCATTATCTAGTGAAATCGGTGTTTCCGTGGACTTAACCAATTTGGCGAACCATATAAAAAATTGCTTGTGTTGTGTTGTGGTTTTTTACTTGCTCTTGTTGATTGTGTTTCCTAGTTGCTTGTATTACTTTTGTGTTCTTATTAGTCCATTCAAACAAGATCTGGGAAGTAGTTTGTGGTATTTTTCGGTTTTACCTACAAGGTGTTCGATGAAATTACCAAGTGAACTCAAGAATGGTGTTGCTGCACCGCTTACAATCATGACATCTTATATATTTATGTTATAGATTTCTTTTATTATTAAGTCCGTTAAACAATTTATTTTTCCCATTACAGGTTCAGATTGGTTATCAAGATTGAGCAACTTAGAGTATCTGGATTTAGAAAAGAATATGTTTAACAATAGTATATTATCATCTCTAGGTGCTCTTTCTTCATTAAAACAATTACGTCTGAATGATAATAGATTGAAGGGAATTGTTGATGTTTCAGGTAATTAATTAAGCTTGCCTCTCTTCTTTGTCTCGTTCACTTTCTCTCATATCAATTATCAACTTTAATTACGTTGTTTTAATTGTTTGTTTGAGATTAATTAATTTCTAATGTTTTTCATTGACTAGACTCTTTAAATAATTTAGAAGTTATGGACATGAGCAACAACGAGATTGACAAGTTTATTTTCCGGAAAGGTACAAATTAGATTACTTGAGAAGTGTGGTATTTTTCATTCAATTAGTTTCATCACTTGTTGGTTATTTACAGGTTTGAAGAAGTTGGAAAACCTTTATCTACAAAATGTCAGCATTCATGATGGAATTAGCAGCCTATTACATTCACTGGCCTCATTACCATCCTTGAGGATGCTTGATCTTAGCTTTAATAATTTTAGTGATTCAACCACTACTCAAGGTAATTAATATATGAATTGGTATAACAATTAGAGTAGTTGCAAAATTTTACCAACCCGGAAGAGTTGTACTTGCAGATGGTTCTTCTCTAGTACATGTGGATTTTACTTCACTCGAAACTTTACTTATGGAGAATTGCCAACTCTACGGCACCTCTAGTTTTCAAGGTAGATTACCCATTGACCATTGTTGAATATTATGAGGATCCAACATATATTATTCTTCTTGGCTTTCAATGTATTTTTTCATTATTATTTCTTATTATTAATATATATATATATATATATATATATATATATATATATATATATATATATATATTTTATTTGCAGATTTACTTAACTTCACGAGTTTGATGTATCTCTATATGGATAATACTACTCTCGATATAAGCTTCTTTCAAATAGGAATGATGCCTTCTCTCGACACTTTATCACTTAAAAATTGTGAACTGCAAGGAAGTTTATCCAATCAAGGTTAAAATCTCTATATATAAACAAAAATTTTATTAGAAATTGGGCGATTACTAAATTAGTTATGCACTATAATAGTATAATAATTATTATTTTATTAGAAAATGATTTTACTTTTTATTTTTATTTTGGTTTTTTGTTTTGATTTTGTTTACACATTGTAAAAAGACTAACATACCCTTAGATCGTTAAGTTTGACTAACAGAAAGTTAACCGAGGGACCAATTTGGCACGTCAAGAAAAGTTAAGGACTAATTTTGTCACTTTTACAAAGGTCAAAAACAAATTGGAATTAAAAAAAAAAATTCGTAATCCCCCAAAAAATTCAAACTAAACCTTTTATAAATAATATGCCAATTGACTTTCTTGAAAGTCTTATATATATCACTAATAGTACTTATAAACAAATTTACAAAATTAATCATATAAAGTATTTTATATGTTTCTTCTCGAGTTTTAAATTAATTTTTGTTTGTTTGTTTTTAGCAGATTTACCAAATTTAAAGAATTTGAAGTCTCTATCCATGGATTATACTAGTCTTGATTTGGGCTTTCTTCAAATGATTGGGCTGATGACTTCACTTGAGGATTTATCATTATTCAATTGTGGATTGCAAAGCACCTTATTGCTTGAAGGTTAGAACTCTCATCCCCTTCAAAAGCAATTTAATTTTTAATTAGAAATTCAAACTAAACCTTTTGTAAATACTATGTCAATTGACTGATTAAAAAAAATATTTATCAGTAATAACAAATTCGTAGAAGTAATAAAAATAAGTGACTCTCTTTAAAGAATATTTATCAGTAATTAATTTTTTCAAGCAAAAAGAGCACTTTATTAATTGATCAGTAATTATAAATTTGTAGAATTATGTGTCAAATATGTAGTTATTAACTGAATCACATTTTTTTTCCCGAATTCCAATTGATACCATTATATTAATTGTCTTGTTCCGCAGATGGTGGTGTAATTCCTAAATTCCTCTACCATCAACGATACCTACAAAGCCTTGACGGGAGGGTTTCCAAATTGGTTGTTAGAGAATAAGACGGAATTACGTTATCTTCGTCTAGCCAATAATTTGCTTGGAGGATATTTGTCAATTCATTCTCGCATGAATTTAACAACATTAGATATCTCTAACAATTCCTTCCAAGGGCACATTCCAAAAGAAGTGGCAGAATATCTACCAAGGTTAGAGACTTTAAACTTTTCAAGAAATCACTTCCCTCTTCAATTGGTGATATGAACTCATTACAAAGTTTGGACTTATCCTACAATAATTTGTCTAGCGAAATTCCTAAGCACTTGGCCGAGGGTTGTGCCTCTTTATCGGTCCTTGTATTATCCAACAACAAACTTGGAGGTAAAATATTTTCTGCCAAATTCAACTTGACAAATCTGATGACGTTACAATTGAATGGTAATAGCTTTACTGGAAGTATACCAGATAGCTTGTCTAAGGCCTTCTATTTAGCAGGATTATATCTTGGTGATAACAAACTCTCTGGTAGGATTCCAAGTTGGTTGGGAAATATGTCAAGTTTGGAAGTTATTATAATGCCCAATAATCATTTTGAAGGTCCAATTCCATTAGAGTTTTGCCAATTTCAGTCTCTTAAAGTTTTGAACCTCGCAGAAAATAATCTCTCTGGCAACTTACCATCTTGCTCCAACCCTTTATCGATCACACATGTCCACTTATCTAAAAATAAATTACAAGGGCAACTGAAAGAAGCTTTCTTTAATAGCTCATCCTTGGTGACACTAGGTCTTGGCTATAACCGCTTTGATGGTAGCATTCCAACATGGATTGGTAGGCTTTCTGAATTGACCTACCTTATCTTGAGCAATAACAATCTTGAAGGAGAGGTGCCAACTCAATTGTGTCAGTTGAACCAATTACGTTTGGTAGATCTTTCTCACAACAATCTTCGTGGATACATTCCTCCTTGTTTAGATTTCACTGTACTCCATAACAGTGACCATGAAGTTGTAAGTCCATTTTGTTCTGAAATTCTTTCCAATTGTTCACCAACAATTAATCGTGGATATCCTAGTGAATATCAAAAGAATAGGATCGAAGAAAGTGTAGAGTTTACAACGAAAACCTTATCTTACTCTTACCATGGAAAAGTTCTCACCTACATGTCTGGAGTTGATCTCTCTTGTAATAAACTAACAGGTCCAATTCCTCCACAAGTTGGAAATCTTACTAGAATCCACACACTGAATTTGTCCCACAACAACTTGACTGGACCAATCCCGCTGACATTTTCGAAACTCGAACAAATTGAGAGTTTGGATCTTTCGTACAACAATTTGAATGGAAAAATCCCTCCTCAGCTGGTTGAATTGTATACCTTGAGTTCTTTCAATGTAGCACACAATAACTTATCCGGCAGAACCCCCGAGAGAGTTGCACAATTTAATACTTTTAGTGAGAATAGCTATGAGGGAAATCCTCTTCTTTGTGGACCGCCATTGGACAAAAGTTGTGAAACAACTAGACCGCCATCACCAATGCCAGGAGCTTCAACTGACAAGGAGAAAGATAGTGATCTCATTGACATGGACATCTTTTATATGAGTTTTACAGGGTCTTATATAATTTTGTTGTTAGGAATCGCTGCAGTTTTATATATAAATCCTTATTGGCGACGAGTATGGTTCTATCTTGCTGATAAGTGGATGACATCTTGCTATTATTTCATTGTAGACAATCTTCCTCACCGATTTTGTCATTGAAATATCAAGTTGCATAATGTTGTTTACCTTTGTGATTTTTCTGAATTTAATGTCGCTTTTGTAATCGGATAACTTTTTGTAGTAAAAAGTCGATGTTCTGGACTTGATATAATTTGTGTATAAAATCAATTGTCTTGTTAGTTTGTTTGACCTTGTAAACAGGGAAGCTGTTTGATAAAAATGCTTTCTAAAGTACAACTTTAACAGAGAGAAAATTAAATTTGATGGAAAACAACTCCATTGATGAAGCTTGTGCTCTGCTTTCTCATTGATTAAGGAACTAACTAACTAACTATTACATGAATTTGCAAGCCTTGAGCTGCCAGATAATAACAAACTTTGCCAGGTCAACAGCTCTAATGGCTTTCAGGTTTTTTACAGATTAATCATAACCTGAAGACATTATGATCATGGTGATACTATTGGAAGCTTTACAATTTTTCAAAGAGCAGTAGCAAGGATTTTATTGGAAATATTCAGTGTTTGTGTTTATGTTTGTTAGTATTTGGTGATAGTTAAAGCACAATGAAGACATTAAGACAAGGATTTTGTTGAGAACTGAATTTTGAAAATAAGGAGCTTATCAATTGTTCTGTTATGGAACACTCTGTTTGTTAACTTTTATTTCTTTTTTACACAGTGAATTTTACAATAGTGAAGCCTATTTATAGGTTCACTGTGTCCGTCCAGTAAAGTCAGCATAATGCCTCTCAATTCTCAAGTCGGTTTGAAACAAATTATAACACGATGTGTATAAAACTATCTAGAGGGTGGTGAATAGATTTTAAGCTTATTACCCAATTTTTCGTGTATAGTCAAAATTACGAAATTATCCCTAAATAGATAAAGCAATAAATCAAGTATAAAATGCGGAAATTAAATAACACTTGATTTTTACGTGGAAACCCTCACGGGAAAAACCACGGGCTAGTAAGTAAGCCACACTCGAACCTCGAATCCACTAAATGTGTAAAACGATTACAATCTAATCCCGGAAGTAATCACACACCTACCTAATCCCGGTATGAGTGAACCTAGTCCGATTTGCTTGCGATCTAAGCAACCTAATCCCGGAAGCTACACACAAGACTTACTTTCTCAATGAAGAGAATAAAACCCTAAGTGAATATATGAATATTCAAATGCAACATAGAGCAAGGGAAACCCTATATGCTTATCTAAGATGATGAATTTGCAATTAAAAACAATCCTAGATATTAAAGCTAAATAACATGTCAATTAGCTTAGATAATCATAGATTATAGAAACCTAGATATCTATCACAAAAACAACACTCAATCAAATCAACACAACAATCTCTATCTTGAGTATTAGAATTTAATCTAAGAACAATCAAGTAATCAAAGAGATGCCATAATAAATTAAACACTAATTATGTATGATAATAGTGAAAAACTTACCAAAGCAAGTGTGATGATAAAAGACCCATGCAAGCAAGCATCCTAGATATGCTAGAGAATGCTAGATGAACTTTGATGCAAATGGATTTTGGTTTGAGTGTTTAATGAGCAAACTTGGTTGCTTTCTCTCTTAAAAATCTCTCTTTTGAAAGTAGGGTTCTTGATGATTAAAGAGTCACATTCAGAACAAGAGAAAGTGATGTATTTATAGGCATGAAAAACAGAGCATGTGAAAAGACAAGTTTGCCCCTGAAACGCACCGATCGGCGATTTCAATCGGCGGCCAGGCCGCAGATCATGACCGCCGAATTGAGCTCGTGAAGAACAGAGCATAAACGGCGGTTCATTCGGCGGTTTCGTGACCGCCGATCCCAACCGCTGAATCAAACCCGAGAGATTAAAATCAATCAGGTATGAACGGCGGTTTCGTGACCGCCGTTTCAACCGCCGAATTAGACCAAGAGAAAAATCAATCAGGTCTTGAACGGCGGTTTCGAATGGCGGTCGTGACCGCCGATCTTAACCGAAGAATCGCTCCAGACACATCTGGAAGCAGACGGCGGTTTCATTCGGCGGCCAGGCCGCCGATCATAACCGCCGATTACCTAAAAAGGTGAAGACCAAGGAGAAGCCAAGGGCATTCTCCGTAGGTAGTCCTCACGCTAAACCAAGCACATTCTAGTGCATGCGCGGACGTTTCCGAAAGCTATCGGAAAACGAATTACAAGACAACAAGACACAATTACACACAACAAAATATAATAAATAAGTGCAAGTGTGAAATGTGACAAGTGAAGAGAATGCACACATATGCAATGTATGTTAAGTGTGTGTGTGCAACTAATCTCTTCAAAGAAAAGTAAGCACATAGAAATTTACCTTCGGTGCTTATCAACACGAGGTCTTCAAAGGGCTTCAAACAATAAAAACGATACCTAGACTACCCTTACAAAGTACCCCAACATGTGGTTTGTCCACGAAATGAGCCAATCAACAAATGGGAACCTTACACGGTTAGTAAAGGACATTATTTATTCACTCTAAAATAAATTACACTTAAAAGATTTTCTATAGTTAACTATATATTTTTTATTGTACAATAATAATAAAATTCAAACTTTTACCATGTAAACTTAAAAGATTTCTTTTTAAATAATAATTAGAAAATATCAATTTTTCGATAAAGTTAAAGTATTGTTAAAGATAAAATAAAAGGAAAATGATCAATATCTTATATAAATAGGCCATTGACTGCTGTGTTGAATGATGTTCTTGATTCGGTTCAGATGAGGCTGCAGCCTGAGTGGAAGGTTTTTTTGGATTCGACTTTTTTTGCTGAGGAGGTTCGTGTTGCTCTTTTCCAAATGAATCCCTCCAAAGCACCTAGGGAGGATGGTTTTCCGGCAGCCTTTTTTCAGAAATTCTGGGAAGTGGTGGGTCAGGATGTTACGGGGATGTGCCTTGATTGTCTGAATGGTGGTTTATCAGTTGGGAAAATTAATAGAACTGTGATTTGTTTGATTCCGAATGTTTGAAAGGTTGAGCATATGACGGATATTAGACCGATAAGTTTATGTAATGTTCTTTATAAATGTGTGTCTAAAGTTCTGGCGAACCGTCTTCGAAAGGTTCTGGGTGGTGTTATTTCGGAAACGTAGAGTGCTTTTGTTCCTGGTAGATCGATTACGGATAACGCGATGGTGGGTTTCGAATGCATGCATGCTCTTCGTCGCAAGGTTAATGGTAAGAAAAAAGGTTTTATGTCGGTCAAACTGAATATGTCTAAAGCGCATGATAGAGTGGAATGGTGCTTCATTGAGGGCATTATGTGACGGATGGGTTTCTCGGAAAAATGGATTAGGCTTATTGTGGATTGCATTTCGTCAGTTAGGTACTCTTTTATTCTTAATGGGAAAGTTTGTGGTAACATTATCCCTTCTCGCAGGTTAAGGCAGGGGGACCCTATTTCTCCCTACTTGTTTCTCCTTTGTTCTGAGAGGCTTTCCAGTTTGATTAATGAGTCGGAAAGACGTGGTCAGTTTGCTGGTTTTCGCTGTGGTCGGTGGGGTCCTAAAATTACTCATCTTTTCTTTGCTGATGACAGTCTGTTGTTCACTCGTGCTTCCAGGGAGGAATGTATTAATATTAAGAAGCTGTTAGATTCTTATTCTCAGGCTTCGGGTCAGTGCGTCAATTTCAATAAATCTGCTGTCTGTTTCAGTAAATAGATTTCTCAGACTGAGAGGTTGGTTTTGGTGAATGTGTTGGGTATATCTCTTGTGGATTGCCACAGTAAGTACCTAGGGTTCCCTTGTGTGATTGGTAGGAATAAAAGGGTTTGTTTTGATAATATTAAGGTTAAGTTGTGGAAAAAGTTGCAAAGTTAAAGTCATCGTTTCTTCTCTGGTGGGGGGAAGGAGGTTTTGATTAAAGCAGTGGTGCAGGCGATTCCGGTCTATTCCATGAATTTGTTTCGTCTTCCTGTTTCGCTTATTCAAGAGCTTTATCGTTTGTGTGCTAGGTTTTGGTGGGGGGGTGGCGTTTCTAAGCGTAAACTCCATTGGTGCTCGTGGGATGTTTTGTGTAAGGCGAAGGCGGAGAAGGGGGGGATCTGGGATTTCGGGATTTAAGGATTTTGGGGCTTTTAATCAAGCTTTATTGGCTAAGCAATGCTGGAGACTTATTCAATTTCCTAACTCTTTAATCGCTAGGGTCCTTAAGGCGTGCTACTACCCAGAAGGTTCAATCCTTCACGCTAGTAAAGGTAACTCTAGTTCCTTTCTCTGGAAGAGTCTTGTTTATGTAGTGAACTTGTGGATAAAGGATCAAGATGGAGAATCGGTACTGGTCGGTCTGTGTGTATTTACAAGGATAAATGGATTCCGCGTGAGTCTACTTTTAAGGTTATTTCTCCTCCTTTGTTGGGTGATTGTGCTACGGTTGATGTGCTGAAATGTAGTGATGGATCCTAGAATTCGTCTTTGATCAGGCAGGTCTTTAACCAAGTGGATGCTGTGGCTATTTTGTGTATCCCATCTAGTCAGGTGCAGCTTGAAGACAGCATTCAGTGGCATTATGAGGTCTCGGGTGACTTCTCGGTTAGAAGTGGTTACCGTTTGGCTAGGTCCTCCTTCATGGCTCATAGTGGTTCGGGTTTAAGTTTATCGGTTTCTTGGTGGAAATGGTTCTGGAAAATCGATTTGCCCCCTAAGGTTAACATTTTTATCTGGAAAGCTTGTAATAATTGGCTCCCTACAAGAATTAATCTGGCGTCTCATGGTATGAAGCTGAGTACTCTGTGTCCGTGCTGTCTTAAGAAGGAGTAGTCACTGCATGCACTTTGGCGATGTTCCTCCTTGAAGTTTCTTCGCTCTAGATCAGGTGTAGGTGATACTGGTCGTTTTCTGGACGGAATGTCATTCCTCGATCTGTGCCTGTTCTATAAGGAGAAGGTTGGGTTGATTTTGAGCTTCTTTGTGTTATTTGGTGGAGGGTCCGGTTCCGTCGTAATCAGCTTTTGTTTTTGGATTATGATCTGTTGGTGGGAGGTATTCTTGACTGGGCTGTTAACTTTTTAGCTGATTTTCGAGGGGCTAGGCAGTGTGTGATGCGTGGGATCTCTGTTCCAACGAGGGGGAGCTGCTAGGTGCCTCCTACTGCGGGTGTTATTAAGATGAATTCAGATGCGGCTTTGGATACTGCTAGGAGGGTCTCTGGTGTTAGGGTGGTTATCAGAGGTTGGAGAGGTGTGGTCTTGGCTGCTAGTTGCCATCGTTATGAGGTCTATTTCCAACCCCTCATTGCTGAAGCTTTGGCTGTTTTAGCTGGTATGAGATTGGCTTTGGATTTGGGTTTGCTGCCGGCTATGGTGGAGTCCGATACTCTTACGATTGTGAATTTGATTTCGTCTAGGTTGGCTCCTGCCTCTGATGTTGGGATTGTTCTCCATGATATTTTCCATTTAATTAGTTCGAGTTTTGTTTCTTTTAATTTTGCTCCTAGGACTGCTAATAAAGTGGCTCATGGTTTAGCTAGATTGGCTCTTGGTTATGAGGGGAGGTCTGTGTGGGTTGGGGACTGTCCACTGGCTGTGGAAAGTCTGGTTTTGGGCGATTGCCCTATTTCGATGTAACCTTTTCTTTCAATGAAGTCCATTTAAAAAAAAATAAATAAATAAAAATAAAAAAATAAAAAAAAAACCAAGTGGATGCCATTGAGTGAGAGTAAAGAAATAGAACAATTTTTACATACCGTTAAAAAAAAAAAAAAAAATCATAAATAACCCTAATTAAAAAAAAAAAAAAAATCATCACAATGCCACCCGCTCTTCATCATCTGGACATTGCTTCTTCATTAGTATATACTTCTCTATATAATTTTTGAGCAAAGATTGCTCCTAACAAATTTGTGTATAAATTTACTTTAATAAATTAATTAAGAATATAAATTGAAATTAGAGAGAGATACATATATAAACAGCAAGACATAACAAAAAATAAAGCTATTGCTACTGGCTCTTTCGGTAGCATATATTTCTACCGAAAAGCATCCCAATAAAAATAAAAGTCAAGTAAAAACAAAATTATAATAATAATATCAATGCTAACCAATTAACCAAATTAAGCATGTAAATATAATTTCAAAAAAAAAAGAGGTATACTTGTTGATCATTCTTCATTGAGACATTTTCACAAACATATTACATGCAAATAACATCCAAAATAATAGTATTATTTCAGAAAATTTTAGTACACTCTTGAGGCAAGAAGTGAAATACAGAGAATAGCATAAACCAATATTTATAGATCCATTTCAAGTTTTAATCAACGTAAATTTGATTCAAAACAACATGTATAGTATTCGAGAAAGAAACTATTCATTATTCAAGGAATGAAACCCAAAACATGAAAAAAAAATCGGACATAAACACCAAAATCTATAGCTAGAAGAATAAAAATTATTGTAATTCATAGAAAATATGACAACTTTATCAGATTAGAGACAAACTTGGAGTCAGATAACCAATTGAAATGAAAGACACAAAATCTAGATAACATCTTCAAACTAAACAAAACCAAAAAACAAAATAAAAAACAAAAACAGAACTAAAGAATTATCCTTTGAAATGAATCTCGAAGCTGAACTTGAAACTTGAAGTGGGGATTTGTTGGGTTTTAAGATAATGACATAGCCGATGAAATGTGTTGTGTTAATGGCAGTGACCAGAATCGACTAGCGGAGACTCGCAGCAAAAGACGTGCTGCGTTGACGGCGACGAGAGGATACTTGCGATGAAGGCAGAGAGATGAGGCGGTGAGAAGAGAGGTGAACAGAGGTTAGGTTTTGAAAAAAAAAAAACCTAACTTCCGTTTTCAGTGGAAATTGCTAAAGTTTAATCATTAATAACCACGTTTTTTTAAAAAAGAAATTAAAGTATATCCGTAAATTATAAAAATACCCCCAACATCAATATTTCTATTAGCTATTGTTTTTTCTACTGTCTGCTTCCTTCTTCTCTCTTCCTTCTTTCTCATTATTGTATGTGTATATTCGGCTAGAAGACACGTCAGTAGAATAAGCGGGAAACACGGAAGAAGAACAATTCCACGTCATTTGTCAACTAATCAACGAAGGAAGTGTTGACCACTCGCCACGTCACCTAACCATGTCATCAAGATTAGTGAAGACCGAAAGTGTACTCGCCAGGTAGCCCAGTCTAAAATAGGCAAAGATACTCGCCGAAGACCCTTGTTAGTTCCTCAAAGTTTGATTGGTTTATTTCAGTGACAAACCATAATTGTGGTTTGAAATGTAAGGGTAGCTTAGGTGATTGGTGATCAAGCTCAAAGGCCTTTCTCAAGACCTCAAGTTGATAAGCACTCCAAAGGTATATCTCTTGTGCTTAGTTTTCTTTGAAGAGGTTTAGTTGCACACACACACTTCATGATTGCATATATGTTCATTACTCTTGTGTTATTTATGTGTGTGGTTGTTTGATCAATCCTCCATGCTCATCCTCATTGAGCTTGCATTGGAAGTTGTCTTCCAGGAGGGTTCGGCGCCCTGGTTATGCAGTCAGAGACCGCCGAATTGAGAGCAATACATGGTCGTTTCGGCACCCTTGATTTGACGGTCATGGACCGCCGAATAAGGCCACAGAATTGGGACCAAAATATCTAGTCCATTATGCGCCCTTGGCTTCGGCGATTAGGGGCCATAAAACAAAACTGCCTAATTAGGTCCAGAATGTTTGATACCAATTCGGCGCCCTCATTCTGCGGCCACTAACCGCCAAATTGGCCTGATAAGTTGGGGGCAAATTTGTCATTTCACACCAACCTATCCTCTCTCTATACATATATCATTATCTCTTGTTCTTTAATTGAGCTCTTCAACATCAAGAACTCTAAAGAGATATTGAGAGAGATTTGAGAGAAAAATCATAAAGATTGCATCTTTAATTCTTTAAACACATTTCTACATGCATAAATCATCATCTAAGCATCATCTTTGATCATCTAGCATGTGCTAATGCATGAGTCTTCTTCAACACACATGCTATGGTAAGTTGAACACTAATTTCATCTAATCTTAGTGTTTTTACTTAGCTATTTATCTTATTTGATGTTCTTAGATTAATTTCTAATTACAAGATTGAGATTATGTACTGAATGTTTGAGTGTTGTATTTTGATAGCTATACCTAAGATTTACATATCTCATATAGTTATGCTTTATGCCATGTCATATAACAATTAATATCTAGGATTGATTTAACTGACATCTTATAATCCTAGATAAATATTTAGTGTAACCTAGCATTATTTGCATATTTGGATATCTTGCATATTCACATAGGTTGTTTAATCTCTTCATTGAGAAATAAGACTTATGGCTAATGTTGCTTAGGCCACAAGCAAATTGGACTAAGTTCACTTTTATAGGCCCGCGGGTAGTAGTGGTGGGTTATAGGCCGAGAATGGTTAAGGTCAACCTAGGTTGTAAACACCATTGCAATTAGTGGATTCGAGATTCGTGTGTGGCGCACATAATAACCCATGGTTTTTCCTTGTTGAAGGTTTCCATGTAAAAATCAAGTGTTATTTATATTTCCGCACCTTTTCACTTGATTTATTGTTTTGACTAGATTGGGGCATTTTCATAATATTGACTAATTATTCAACCACACCCCCTCTCTCTCTCTCCCAGATAATACTAGGATACACCTTATATTTGTTTCAACCCTTACTCTGCCAATACGGGAAAAGTAACCCTACTAAGGTATACCTCTTTGAGTGAGGATTCAGGCAGATACAAGGTCTAAAGAGTTGCACTCCGATATGGAAATATCCCTATTTCCTCTCAGAAAAGTCTAAACAAGAAAGAACTAAAAGCTTCTAGAAAGATAGACGTTAGACAAGAAATGATTCTTAATCAGTCCGCGACACTAGAATTGAATACAAAAGATTTATATCAAGCAGCTTGCTTCTGGATCCTCATTGAATTCTGGAGAGATGATCAACTCTTCATCTTATTGAATATTATTTAATCAAGATAACATTTTTTGTTGTCGAAATTTTGAGTGTGAACAGTGTCTTGGTAGAACCTATAAGTTTTTAAGGTTGAAAAAGATAATGAATTCCTATGGTGACCCTTTGCATAGCACTTTGTTATGTTAAATTCTCTCTGCTGTGCTCACTCTGAGAAGGTAATTTTTATTGATCCGATGTTCTTACAGGTAGTATCGGAGACCATTAAGAGCTTTTTATCAGCCATTCAAGCAATATTCCAGCAGCAGATGGAGGAACTAAAACTGCCCAAAAAAAAATCTAATAGATTGGAGAGAAGGTTAGAAAAGGAGTTGAATTCATTTGCTGAGACGACTAAGGAAAGGCTCGAAGAGAGCAGCTCTACTGTTGAAGTGGCTCAAACAAATCTGAGCCCTAAGCATCCTGTATCCCTCAAACACTCCAAAATCATAGCCTTGAAGGAGCGAGTGAAAGCGGAAAAGGTCAAATATCTGAACTAAGTTCAGGTCACCAGGGCCATGACTCTGAACAACCTGAAAACAAGCCTCCCCAATGTATTTCAGGCATTGATTGAATTCTCAAGAGCTTCTGCTCATGCCTTTAAGGCTGTTTACAACCAATTCGAACAAGCTACTCTTTCCAATGAACCGGAAAACACAAGCTACTACTAACTAAACTTGCTGGAATTAAGACTTGAGTTATAGGAACAATAGTAGTCTTTTGCATTGATCATATCACAATTAAAGTTTTGTTGATATTAATTAGCAGATATTGCCTTGTTAAAATATTGTTTAACATGGAAATGAAATAGATGTCTCTCTCAAGTCTTTTTCAGTATTTTCTCTAAATGAAAACCACATCAATTACTCGGCAGATGATTACATAAACACAACAAAAAAAAAAAAAAAAATGGAACCTTATTTTTCCTTTTGGACTACACAAGTAAATACAACAAACATCAAATGCTAGTGTGTAAAGAAAAAGAAACAATTAAAATTCAAGAACAAGTGAAGAACAATAAAAATGGGCATAAATAACCTTAATTTTAGAATATATTAATTTTTAATACCTACTTTATTATTATTAATTCTTAGCAATTGCCTCATGACTAATGTTTTTGTTTTCTATTTTCTGTTTTATAAATTTTCATTTGAAAACGAGAAATTGATTTTTATGTTTTTAGAAGCCGAAAAGGTTGAAAACGTGTCTCGTAACAATAATTGAAAAGAGTATCCCGAAAAGAAATAAATATATAATATCATTTTAAAAACATATATTTTTGAATATATTGTAAGAGTAAAAATAATATTATTTGTAGTTATATTATATATTTAAATATATTATAGACAAAAACAATTTAAATTAATTAAGAATTGATTACATTGTTTTTTTTTTTTATATAATTTTTTTTCTACATGACATATAATTATTATCTTTATGTTTGAAAATGGTGAGAACTGCACAAACAATCTATGAAAAAAGAAATTCAAATAAAAGAAGTTCAATATAAAAATTAAATCCAATACAATAAAATTATTTAATAAAAAAATAATAAAAAAATGTATCATGATAGAGCTTTAACAATGGTGGGAAGGCAATTTAAGTTTGTAAATGGTGAGAGTTGAGTTAACTAAGACATGATGGAATTGTAACCAAAAAAAAAAAAAAAGATTACCAAATAGGTCCTGAATTTTTTTCTTTAATTTGAAGTAGTTTGTGACTTTTTTATTTTTGACCAAATTAGTCCCTATATTTTTCACAAGTTACAAATTGGTTATTGACTTTTTTAAAGTGACCAAGTTAATCCCTTTGACCTTTAATTCAAACGGTAGACTTTAACTCAAATATTAAAAATACCTTAATGCTCTGAAATTATATTATCTTTATAAAACATTAAAATTATAAGATAATACTTTTATCCTGCTGCAACTTAATAGTTATTACATCTTTATAATAAAAACATTTTAAATTTTAAAAGGGTTAATTGCACAAACATCCCAATTGGAATGTGCTTGGGGTATGGAAAATCAATGTGCCCTTGGATAAAAGGGAGATGTTATTTTAGTGGGTAAATTTCACAAACAACCCTGAATTTAGGTGTAATTGTATAAATATTTATTTATTTTTCCTAATAATTACATAAATATACCCTACCGTCATTTGACTTTTGTTAACTTTAACCTTTAATCACATTTATATCCCAAAATGACTAAACTACCCTTGAAACTTATTTATCTTTTCTTTTATTATTTAAAAATATTAAAAAATATTTACTTAAAAAATTGAAAAAAATCATTACAATATTTTTTTGTTGCTTTTATTTTCTTTCTTTCTATCATTTTTTTCTTACATTTTCCATGTCCCCAAACACCAAATTTTCAAATTTCAAATACAAACTTTATCACCAAAACATTCAATTTCATACTCATCAACCCACAAACAATTTCAGTTCATCAACACAATCAAAACCCACAAACAATTTCATTTCATCAACAGAATCAAAGCCCACAAAACTCATTGAACACAATCAAAACCCACTAAACACAACCATTTTTCCAATTTTGTGGGTTCTGATTGTGTTAAAAAAATGAAAGAAAAAAAAAGCAACAAAAAAATTGTACCCATTTTTTCAATTTTTTATATAAATATTTTTTTAATATATTTAAATAATAAAAGAAAAGATAAATAAGTTTCCATGGGTAGTTTAGTCATTTCAGGATACAAATGTGGTTAAAGGTTAAAGTTAACAAAAGTCAATTGATGATAGGGTATATTTATGTAATTATTAGAAAAAAAATGAATATTTATACAATTACACCTAAATTCAGGGTTGTTTATGAAATTTACCCACCAAAATAACCTTTCCATTTTACCCAAGGGCACTATTGACTTTCCATAGCCCAAGCACATTCCAATTGGGATGTTTGTGTTTGAATAGGGTATTTGTTTGAAATTTTGTTTTATTAGATAAATAGAGGGTATGCTTGTGCAATTAACTCAATTTAAAAGATAAATATCAAAATCCATTAAACAATGTGTTAACCGAAAATTGTCACTGGGATGATTTTTTCCAATTAACAATTCCAGGGGACCAGGATCGTGGTAGATCTTGGTCGGAGAGGTATCAGGTAGTTCGATACCTTTAGCTTCCTAGAGATTCAATATGAATGATGTATGGTAGTAGTTAGAAAAAATATATAAAAAAATAGTAGAGTGAATATACAGCTCATTTATAGCGAATACATGATCGGATTACAATGATGGATTTTCTATAGTTATGGGTGATGGAACAAGAATAAACTTCAATGGGCGATTGGCGATGGAGCTTTCATGCGTGTTGATAAGTGGAAAAGTAAGAAGTAGGGTTCGGCCCCCTTGCTGTGTGATCATATGATGAATATATAGGCCTCCTTTCTTGCCATGTCCTCTTAGAACTTCGGTCTAGGGTTTTAGTGATTCACGGGACCTTCCTTGGCGATGGACGGATTTGTCGGGGGATTTGATCCCTAAAATCAAGCAGTTATCTCTTTTACGGATTGAATGAGAGTTGACTCCCGTTTCAAATAGAACTCTGTATGGCAGGAATGAATACAACACTTTCTTTCGATCGATGGCGTTTAATATTTGTCCTTCTGCTTGGCATGTTACTCGGTGTACCTGCTCTTGCTTCTGGCGGGGTTTGGGTACTAGGATTCTTGTATTGATATCTGGACGTTTATTAACCCGATGCTTACTGCTAGCTCTTAATGGATCGGGGTACTCAAGTACTGTTAACCAAAAATTGTCACTGGGGTGAAATTTTCAATTAACGATTTATGGAGGATCCGGATCGAGATAGATCAGCATAGTCAGGATTTATAGTTCGTTTGAAGGATTTTCTATCCTGTCTACTTGTCTAGCCGCGTATGGTTGGCTTCCATCGCTAAGGAGGAAATCCTCCTCGTATACGGCGGTATTAAATGGCAATCCACGTGTCAACAAATAATTGCTCTGCGGATTTAAAAAAAGAGCCGTTTTTGGCGCGACTTTTTCGAAAACCGCCTCGAACACGTCCTCGACCATTAATCTTGGTTTCCTTTCCCATTCTGGTAACCGCCCGAATTTCCAGCTATAAATATATCGATCCTTCCCTCATTTGCTCATGTCCACTGGTGCTTTCAGAAACGTAGAATCGATCTTTCTTTTCGCTTAAGTCTTCTTTCCTTTTTTCTTTCTATTACAATGGCATCCTCTTCCAAACTTCCTACCCCCATCCATGGCCTTCCTTCAACCTCTTCAGACCCTTAACCTACTTCCCCAAACCCCCGTTCAACCTCTGCCAATCCTCCCGACATCCTTGGTGAACTTTTGGACCTGCAGCGGGCGGATTTGGAGGAGAGTTCCCCGTCGATCAGGGGAAAGAAGCGCGGTCGAGGTGAAGGTGACACTGCTGGAAGTGGTATCCCATCTCAACGTCGTCGTTCTAGCAGGAATCCCCAAATCAGGTCGGGTTTCCACAATAGGCCCGATGACCCGGTCCAGATAGTAGATGAAGAGGACGTAGCCAATGTCGACGATGAGGAGGAGGAGGAGAAGGAGGAGGGGGAGGGTGACATTCTGGCTATCCATTCTATCGGAGTCCTTGTTGACCCCCTGCCCTTTTTCCAAGATGGCAAGATCATCCCGGATTCGGTCTGCACGGTTGACACCCTGGCTCGTCTAATGAGGGTTTACAGAATCCCGGATACCATCAGTCTCTTCCTTCTGCATCGAGGGTATGATGTATACATCCATCCCCCGGGTCGCCTGCTAATTCATGTTTCTGCATTTGAATACGGGGTTCAGCTTCCCCTTCACCCTTCTCTTCGTAGGTTACTTGTCGCCCTGGAACTGGCCCCCCCTCCAACTTTCTCCTAGGTTCTGGAAGAATCTGACAGGGTTCCTGGTGCTCTAGAAAGAGCAGTGTGAAAAAGATGGCGTGTTGAAGGAGCTCGGCTTCGACAAAATCCGTTACGTCTACCAGGTAGCGAGTATGGCACCCTGGGCCAGTTCTACCTTAGGCCTAAGAACAAAATGCGGCTCATCGTTCCTGGGGAGAACGTGAAGTACAATCAACCCTGGAAGGATGAATGGGTTGTGATTGAGGGTGATTGGGGCCACTCAGTACTTCTAGACGGGGTCGAACATCCAGTTCCCATTCGGTTCTCTCCGAAAGATAAATGGAGCACGGGTGTACTTTCAACAGAATCTAAGGGAATCCTTAAGAGAATCCAGGATAGGAACTATATCAATCTGAAATATCCCACTTGTGATCCCTTTTAAGGTGCTCAGCTGGACAGTTATCTGAGGATATCTATTGCGCATCTGGGTAGGTTTTTGTTCCTTGTCTTTCCTTCTTTCTCCTCCTCTTTTTTTTATATTCATTAATTCCTCTTCTGACAGTTTCTGTTGCACCTCTCCTCCCATCTTCTTCTTTAGGACCAATTCTTCTGGATCCCCTTTCGTCCAATTCCCCTGTTCCTTCTCCTCCCGATGTCGGGACCACTTTCGAATCTCAACCACCTGCATCAACCCCTCCTATGGCAATTACGGGGCTGGCCTTCCAGTCCCCTACTTCTCCTCCAACTAAAACCATGACACGTCCATCCTTGAGTGAGATGCTGGCACGGGCTGCCAAGGCCAAAGTTTCTCCTCTTTCTGCTCTGAAACAAACTCTTAGTGTTGCTGTTACTCAACTTGCAGTAATGGTCCCTCCTCTTCCTCCTCCCACTGTACCCGTCAAGCTCCCAGCTAGGGTAAAAAAGGAGAAGGTCGCTGCTGCTAGGGCCACTTCTTCCACTGATCTTCCATCTGGGTCGGGGTCACGAGACTACAGCCAGGAGGAGATCATCTCCAAGTTCATCGCTGCTTGCCCTGGTAGGGGCCTGCAATCAATGTCGTCCCTACCTACTGACATCTTGGTGACAAAAGGAGCTTCTCTGCTTGCCGAGGTACGAGCCTTGACCTTTTAGTTTGTTAAGTATGAGTTTCTGGAGATTCTTACTGTCTTTTTTGTTTTGTGGGGCTTTAAATTTGCTTTAGTAATGGGGCAACAAGTCACTGCCCTAAAAGAAGCCAATCTGGCACTTCAGGCTAATCTGGAGGAAACTAGGAACGATTTAGCCCTAGTAGAGGAGAGTGTTACTTCACTAGTTCAAGCTGCCTCTGAGGCTGAAACTGGTAGGCAAGCTGCTTTAGTTGAGCTAGAGAGGATGACACGTGCCTATGACACAGAAACCGTCAAATCAACTCACCGCTGGGCTGAAAGGGAGACTGTCAAGGCGAAGAAGGTTGTCCTCCTAGAGAAAAACAGGTTTCTGCGGGGTTCCATGAGCATTCTGGAAACTAGGGTAGACTCATTTTTTATGGATGGATACTTTACTGCCTCATACGAAGTTGCCAAGGTGTTTCCTCTTCCCTTCGACTTGCAAACCACCCTCAACTGGGATCAAGATCAAATTATGGCTAAGGCTGCCCAATTTGCAGATCAAGACCAGGGAGGTCCCTCTCAAGCTGCCATTAATCCTGAACCAATCGAGAGGGAGACTCAGGATCCTCCTGCTACTCAAGATAATTTAAGGCAGGGCTGTGTGCCTCCTACTAAGGTAGTGGACCCTCTTGTTGAAGCAGCTGCGCCAGGAGTTAGGGAAGCTCAAGTTACTGCGGGAGACAAAGTGGCCGATGAGGTGGATGGATCTGGGCAAGAAGAGCTACCGGGATAGAAACAAAGAGATGCATGATTTCCTTTGATAGTCTTTTTCTTGTTTTGTTTTTGTTAACCCAAAATTGTCACCGGGGTGCAATCTCAAATTAACAATATATGAAGGACCAGGATCTGGATAGATTTGGGCTAGCGGGATGCTCAGTATCCCGATACCCCACTAGTTCTTTCGAATCTACTAGGCGTGATGGGTGTAAGTAGTAGGATGATCAAGTTTCTGACATGGTGAACGTATGGAAGCATAAACTGTTTGTATATAACGATTTAAATAAGATTTTTACAAATCAATGCTTGAACTATTGAGATTACAGTATGAAAGAAAAGAAAAAGACGTCGTGGTGGACCATGGAGGTAGAGCTTTTCGTGCCTGTCGATAAGTAGAAAAAAATGAAGTAGGGTCTCGATCCCCTTTTCCTGTCAACATATGATGAATATATAGGCCCGCTTTCTTGCTAAGCACTCCTAGAACTTCGGTCTAGGGTTTCAGTGATGCACGGGTCTTCCTTTGGAGTCTAACGAATTCGTCAGGAAATTGATCCCAAAAGATCAGGTGATTCCTTCCTCCTCGGTTCCAAATGAGTTGACTCCTATTTAAAATAGGATTCTTCATGGCGGGAATGAATACCGCGTTGTAACTTGAGTTTCTATTTTGAACGGTGACGTTTAATGTTTGCCTTTATATGTGGTCTGCTCTTCAGGGTGCCCGCCTCCTGCTTCAGCGGGGTCGGTATACTGGGATCCTGGTGTTATCTTGCTATGTGTATGTCATGAGTTTTGCTGGTCGGGGTACTCCAGGTACCCCACATCCCTCTTGCTCCTCTTAAAACGATGTTTGCAGGTATCGAGGTTCCAGGTATCAGGGTACCAGGATACTCGGGTATCAGGGTACTCGGGGTAGATGGGTGCCAGGATCTCATGGTGGCTGTGTCTCTAGGGCCCTTCTCTTCACGGCTTCCTACTGCTTTCCTGGTTCTGGAGATTTTGGACCTAGTCGAGGTGGGTAGAGGCTCTTATTCTAGCCCGTCTATGGGCAGGCGGGGTGCCCGGGATATTTCTCCCATTGTTGCTTTCTATCCCGACTTTCTTTCTAAGGCTGGTGGAAAATTCTTCTTTAGCCCCTGCCATTTTTGGCGGTTAACAGTTTTTTTTTTTTTTTTTTTTTTTTTTTTTTTTTTTTTTTTTTGTAGCCCGATAATGGGGATGGGGCACCCTGATTGATTGAATAAAACTCTCTCCACCTTTTTGCAATCACACTGTTTTACTTTCAGCATATGTTTGTTTGTAGACTTATATCTCGGTATAGGACGATACTTGTATGCTCGCATGTAATACAGATAAGACTTACTCGGAATATTATCACGCTTAGCTTCAATCCTGCTTGGATGGCAGTAGAGGAATCCATACTTGTCTTATCCTCTGGAAGCAACTCTTGGACGATAGCCTTTTTAGTATAAGTTGATAGTAGTTTTAGCCAAATATGCTTGACTAAGTGTGGAACCATCTTGATCTGAACAATTCGATCTGGGTATGAAGCCAAGGTTGCCTAGATACCCTGATTTGAACATTGTCAGTCCGAAAATTTGTTGGATGTGATGATGACTTTTCGTGATCGCCTATTGGGATGAAGTATCTAGCATCTCGAAATGGTGGCCCGATTCCTCGGTGCCATGCCCTGGTATTCAATTAAAGCCGCTTCAGTACTAGGATTTTGTACGTAGACATGGAGAAGTAACGAAGTGAGGTATCAAGCATCCTAATAAGGTATCTTGATCCTTTCGGGGATCTGTCCTGGTAGGCAACTAAGGCCACTTTAGCACCAGGTTTTTTATTTATTTATTTATTTATTTTTATTTATATATATATATATATGTGTGTGTGTATGTGTGTGTGTAGATATGTAGATATGGCGATATAATGAAGTAAGGTTTCAAGTATCCTGATAAGGTATCTTGATCCTTTGGTGATCTGTTCTGGTAGGTAACTAAGGCCACTTTAGCACTAAGTTTTTCCTGGAGAGGGGTATTCCCCGTCCGAGGCTTCAGGAGGTCCATATAGGTCCTCCTGGTCTTAAGGATGCAGAGTCTGGCTGGCGACTATGCCTCTTATGCGTTTATGCACCAGATCCTTCTTGAAGGAGGGTATACCCTGACCAAGGCAGCAGGAATGCCATGTGATCTTTCCTGGTCTTGTGGCGATCAGAAATGGCGAAATTAGGTGGACTCAGGAGAATCACGTAGGAGAATAAAAACTGACTTTATTGAATTTTTCAAAAGCAAATACAAAGCAAAAGATTGGGGTATATATCAGAATTATACCAACCGAGATAACATTCCTCTTCAAATTCTATGGGTAAAACCTTCTGAGGTGATCAGCATTCCAAGTGTGATCTACCAAGTAGCCATCCATGTCTTCGAGCTTGTACGCCCCCTCCCCTTCCTCTAAGATATAGTGATCTGGTTCTGGGATCTTGTGGCCCGGTGCGTTGGTAACATGGGCGCACTGCTTGGCTAATGCGGTAGGGTTGGTGGACATCGCGTAACAGGTGTGGGCTACCTGCTGATCCCCTCTGACTTCTCCTACCTTGGTTCCGACTGGGAACTTCAATACGTTATGATAAATATATAGGACTCCCCTGATCCTCGATAAGAAAGGTCTTCCCAGGATTGCATTATAGGTAGACGGGGTATCAACCACTATGAACCCCGTCATGATGTTCTGCTGAAGGGGGGCTTCTCCAATTATCACCGGCAAAATGTGTGTTCCTATTGGCATTACAGAATCTCCTGTAAAATCATACAAAAGTGTGGTGCAGCTGTTGTAAAAGGGGTTCTTCAGGTTGAGCTTCTCCAACGCTCATTTGAATAGAATGTCCATACTGCTCTCGGTATCTATCAGGATACGGTGGACCCGGCAGTTGGTAATCTACACCGTGATCACCATTGGGTCATCATGAGGCTGAACCGTGTTGTAGGTGTCATCCTCGGTGAAAATGATCTGAGCAGAATGAGGATAATCTTGTGACCCTCTAGAGACCCGAAGTATGTCATGACCAGTGGTGAGCCTTGGTATTTTCCTAGCATGGTTCCTTCTTGAATTATTAGAAGTCTCTGCTAGTGTTGGGCCTCCACTGATTGTGTGAATAACTTGAATTTGCTGCATCAAATCCTTCCCTTCGTCCTTCCTCCTTCCTCCTTTCTTCTGCATCTCGCATTTCCTTTTACACCTCCTTTCCTACCTTGATGCTATCCCGCACTTGTTGCGAAAATTCGACCAGAAGTCCTCCTCTTACCAATCCCTCAATTTGGTTGCGGAGACTGTAGCATTCGGATGTGTTGTGTCCTACATCCTCATGAAAATCACAGTATTTATAACGGTTTCTTTGATCAGCTGGGACCTTCATCGGACCAGGCTTCCTGAGTAAACCTTTATCGTGAATGGCCAGGTATATGGTCTCTCAGGATGCATTGAGAGGTGTGTAATGGTTGTACCAGTCTTCCTCACTTGCTACCCGGGCTACTTCTCTTAGAGAAGATGTCGCTTTAGGAGGAGTCCTTCTCTCTGGGTATATTTCCCGATGTTGGGGAGGGGGTGGCCTGTAAGTCAACCGAGTTGGAGGATTGTTCTGGAGCTTCTTTGCAGATGCTGGTCTTGGAGACTCCTTCTTTAGTCACATAGTTGTTCGGGCTTCGTCATGTTCGACCTTGACTCGGAGCTGCTCATCTATGTCCACCTGTTCCAGTGCTCTGCCATAGGCCTCCTGGTATGTCTTAGGTGGATGCTTGGCAAATGATCGGAACAATCTGCCAGCCTACAGGTTTCTCCTAAACTTTGCCAGGGTCTCTTTCTCAGCGAACACTCCTATCTGGATCACTTCATTGTGGAACTTTTCTACGTAGGACTTCAGCGTTTCACCTCGCTCTTAGATCACATATTGCAGTAGGGCGGGATCCTTGAGACGAGGTTTGATCCCCTAAAACTGAGCATAGAAGTCTGTAGTAAACTTTGTAAAGGAATCCACACTACTTGGAGGTAATTTTCTGAACCAAGTCTTGGCACAGTCAGTCAGAGTGGAAGGGAACATTCTGCACATAGCTGACCAGGTGGCATTCTGGATTTCCATCTGGTGGACAAAGCTCTCCATATGGCTCACGGGATCCTCTGATCCGGAATACTTCTCGGTGGGCATCTTGAATTTGGGGGGCAACTCTACTTCTCTAATCCTCCTGGAAAAAGGCACATTCATCTCCCCCAAGGGGTTCTTCCGGGTACCCCGGTGTTTCCCCTTTCTTAACTCTTCAAGTTCCTTCCCCATCTTGGCCATTTGATCCTCAAGGCGCTTAGATCCGTCGTGCCTGGATCGGGCTACTAACCCTTCATTTTCTAAGGTTTCTGACTCCACAATTGGCTCATTGAATTCTTCCTCCCGAGGTCGAGTACCCCGCTGGTTCCTCCTAGGTCCAATACTATTACCTGCATCGAGCTGGGAATTCTTCTTCTCTGCTACCGGTCTAGCTGTTGGCTGGATCCTTCTAGGAGGGATATCAACCACTGATTTCACTTGTCGAGGTCTGAGGGTTCTAGGATAATCCGGCACTAGTAGTGGCGGCTCAAGTCTATCAAAGACCGGTACCCGAGTACTTGGTCCAGCTCCTTCTGCAAGTCTGGGTGCTTCGAAGGGTAT
Source organism: Acer yangbiense (assembly GCA_008009225.1). Classification (NCBI taxonomy): domain Eukaryota; kingdom Viridiplantae; phylum Streptophyta; class Magnoliopsida; order Sapindales; family Sapindaceae; genus Acer; species Acer yangbiense. Next base: position 17,789,921 of record CM017773.1, on the reverse strand, counting down.
TCTTTGTGAGATCATCCGGAGGCGGATGCTCTCCATATAGGCAGCAGCGTGTTGTTCCATGGTATCCCGGTTCACCTCTATGACCGCGGGGTCCTGTGGCGTGGAGCCTGTATTAGGCGATGGAACCGGCGTCGGGATCTGGCTTCTTACTCCCTTCCTCTTCCCTTGATTTCTTTGGGTGGAAGCGAGGGAATGGGGCCCTGAGGTGGCGGGCTGCCCCTGAGAGGATCGAAGCCTCATCTCTTTACTTCTTCTGGGTAGAACTTGGTAACTTTGTTAAGGGTTGGGAGTTTGTTTCCCACAGACGGCGCCAAAAGTGTTAACCGAAAATTGTCACTAGGGTGATTTTTTCCAATTAACAATTCCAGGGGACCAGGATCGTGGTAGATCTTGGTCGGAGAGATATCAGGTAGTTCGATACCTTTAGCTTCCTAGAGATTCAATATGAACGATGGATGGTAGTAGTAGTTAGAAAAAAGATACAAAAAAACAGTAGAGTGAATATGCAGCTCATTTTATTGATAGCGAATACATGATCGGATTACAATGATGGATTTTCTATAGTTATGGGTGATGGAACAAGAATAAACTTCAATGGGCGATTGGCGATGGAGCTTTCATGCGTGTTGATAAGTGGAAAAGTAAGAAGTAGGGTTCAGCCCCCTTACTGTGTGATCATATGATGAATATATATGCCTCATTTCTTGCCATGTCCTTCTAGAACTTCGGTCTAGGGTTTTAGTGATTCACGGGACCTTCATTGGCGATGGACGGATTTGTCGAGGGATTTGATCCCTAAAATCAAGCAGTTATATCTTTTACTGATTGAATGAGTGTTGACTCCCGTTTCAAATAGAACTCTATGTGGCGGGAATGAATACAACACTTTCTCTCCATCGATGGCGTTTAATATTTGTCCTTCTGCTTGGCATGTTACTTGGTGTACCTGCTCTTGCTTCTGGCGGGGGCAGGGTACTAGGAATCTTGTATTGATATCTGGACGTTTATTAACTTGGTGCTTACTGCCAGCTCTTAATGGATCGGGGTACTCAAGTACCTTCATTTTTCCTTGCTTTCTTGAATTTTTGTACGTATGTACCGGGGTACCGGGATACTGGGGTATCGGGATACTGAAAAGTGCTAGTATCTCGTAACAGTAGAGTCTTTGGGGCCTTATTTTCCGGGCTTCCTGGTACCTTATGGGTCCTGAAAGCCTTAGACCTGATCGAAGTGGGTAGAAGTTTGTACTCGGCCACTTACGGTAGAATGGCAAGGTATCAGGACACTTCCTCCATGGTACCTGTTTACCTCGACTTTTCTTCTAGGATCGGTGGAAAATTCTTCTTTGACCCCTGCCATTTTTGGCGGTTAACACAATGTTTTTTCAATTTCCAGAATTTCTTTCCAAAAGTTTCATAATTTATATTAAAGTAATTTGTAAAAATTAAATTTACAAAAAAAAAAAAAAAAATTGTCAAGAAGAAAAACAAAATTACATAGAAAAAGAAAAACAAAATGAAATATTTGAAAAAAAAAACAAAAACAAAAAAATAATCTAATGAAGAGAATATGTGAAGGGAAAAGTCTCCACTGTCCATCGGATCTCCATCTGGCCATGGAGATCCAGGCAACCATCTCGGAATCCTCGGATCCCCATCACACCCTTAAACTAGTCAAGCTACTACAACAACCAAAACCCAATCAATCAAATCTTTTTCAAGTGTTCAAAATTTATTTTAGAGAGAGAAATATATGGTTCTAGAGAGAGAAATTTGTTAGGGTCAAGATGAGAAGACGTGAAGAAGGGAAGAGAAGTAAATGTAAAAGGGAGTACAAATTTGTTTTTATTTTAATTAATGTTATTCTATATTTTAAATATTTTTTTTACATAAAAATTGGTTTCTTTTTAAAATAACCTAGTAAAACGTACAAGTGTGAAGGTTTAAATTGTACATGTATCCATTTATAATGTCTTATGGTAAATGTACGAATTGACCCTTGAATCTGTTAAGTTTGACCAACTTCCATTAGTTAGAGGGACTAATTTATCAATTGTGAAAAATATAAGGACTAATTTGATCAAAAATAGAAAAGTCACAAAGTACTTGGAATTAAGAAAAACGTCTAGGATCTATTCAGTAATCGCCCAAAAAAGAATATAGTAACTCGTAAAGTTGACTAACCATAGACTTGATTCCAAGAATTCTATTTAATTAAATTAACTGCTGGCGTTATTATGATTGCGTGCAAATGAAGTTGTTTTCATCAAAGTTCAAACACAAGCATACAAGGTTTTTTTTTTTTTTTTTTTTTTTGTTTGTTTGTTTGTTTGTTTGTTTTTGTTTTTTCTCTTTTTCTTTTTTAAAGAAAAATGAACGTTAATTCAACCAAAAAAGAATTCATATCAGAATTGGCTAGCTAACAAGCAGGGCCGGTCCTGAGATTTTAGGGGCCCAAGGCGAGCTGTAAAAATGGGGTCCCTGAGTCCCGACTTTTCGTATATGTTTACTTGATTTTTTTCTCTAATAAATACTTATAAAAATTATTATAATAACTAAAAATCAAGACTGCAACACAACGAAATAGCAAAAAAAAGTCACTAAAATAAAATTTTTATAATTACATTAAATAATATATCACTTAAATATTACTTGTCTCATATTTTTAGCACTAAAAGTACTAATTAAGCTTACATAATCAAGTTTTTCTGTCATATTTTTTTCAATTGATAACATAGCCAAGTTATTTAATCTTCCATGTGACATAGTTGACTGAATATAGGATTTAATCAACTTCAGAAAAATTCAAGAACAATATTTTCTTGGGTAGTTGGATTAATGGGTTCATGAATTGATGAACTCCTGGTTCCATAATACATAATACATACAAAATTCTAACAAAACTAAAATAGAAAATCGCAAAGAGGTTTTTCGGAATAAAAGAAGAAGAAGAAGAAGGAAAATGGGTGTTCAAATACCTTCTAAAACAACAACAATTGATTCAAGAAGAGAGCTTCCAAAATCTAAATTACAATTCAAGAACAATTAGGGCCCGTCCTGCAAACCGTTTTTTGTTTTTGTTTTTCGAAAAGAAAAATGAAAATGAAAACAGTGTTTTTGGTTACGCGTCTGGTAGCATTTACTGGAATCCGTATTTTGAAAATAAAAACGGAAAAAACGCGTCTGGTAGGAAAATCGAAAACTTTCGAAAATTGAAATATCAATTTTTAATTTTTGTTTAATATTATAACAATTATAAATAAATGATTAAATAATTAATAAAAAAAACATTTTATAATTTAATTTAGGGTTTAACAAATTTAAGACTTGAAGAGGAAGAAGAAGAAGACCAGATCGGCGGCGGGAGGAAGAGGAAGAGGAAGAAGAAGAGGAAGAAGAAGAAGAAGAAGAGATCTCGTCGGCGGCGAGATGCAGACCTCGGCGGGAAGAGGAAGAAAAGGAAGAAGAGGAGGAAGAAGAAGACTTCGGCGGGAAGAGGAAGAAGAGGAAGAAGAGGAAGAAGAAGAAGAAGAAGAGATCTCGCCGGCGGCGAGATGCAGACCTCGGCCGGAAGAGGAAGAAGAGGAAGAAGATGAAAAAGGAAGAAGAAGGAAGAGGAAGACTCGGGGGGAAGAGCAAGAAGGGAGAAGAAGGAAGAAGAAGATGTCAGGTGAAAGAAGAAAGAAGAAGATGTCAGGTGAAAAAAAAATTATTAAAATAAAATATATATTAATGATATGGGACCCACTACATTTGGAAAACAAAAACAAAAACAAAAACAAAAACAAAATAAAAAACAACTTTTTTTTGTTTTTCAAAATTTCCACTTTTAATACTGGTTTTGTTTTTTATTTTGTTTTTGTATTTTGAAAATGAAATGAAAAACGGTTATAGGACGCGAATTCAAAATCATTTTTGGAAAATAAAAACAAAAACAGGCTGAAAACAGCCTGCAGGACGGGGCTTTACTTTCCCAATTTCACAAATCGCAAGAACAGAGGTTATAGAGCTGCCAAAAAGAGAAAGAGACAAAGAAGTCGAATGTCTGATATAATGAAATGCAGTTTGTAATTTGATATGTTTGTGGTGGGTTATGTTTAATATTTTCGTTTCTTTAGTGGGCTTTTCCTTTAAAAAAAACATATAAAATATGGGCTGCTTTTAAGTTTTAAGTATAAATTTTTCTTTAGTGGGTCTTTTAAGTGATATTTGATATGTAGGTTGTTTTTTTTATAAAAAAAAAAATTATACTCGGGTGATGTAAATATACAGTAAACTAAGTTTTGGGGGCCCTAGGTGGCCGTCTCTTGGGCCTATGCTCAGACCGGCCCTGCTAACAAAGAGAGCCACTCCGGAAAATCAACAAGCCCAAACACCGGAAGAACCACTAAAAACAGTAAATCTGGCAATTGAGTGTGCCAACCTATAAATTTTTTGGAGATATGCACAATTGAACCCCTGTACATTTATCTTTCAAAGCAACCACAACTCAAACGATACCATTACAAGAACTAACCACACCATTAAATAGCTGAACTAACCCCCAACGTATCTGAATCAACACACAAAGGGAAGAGGCCAAACTCCTCTGCCATCAAAATCCCTTCCAAGAAAGTTTTTGCCTCAGCCGATATCCACCGACACATTCCTCTTGAAAGATAACGCAGCAGCTAAAACAACCTCACCCTTATCATTTCTTACTACCAAACCATCCGTACCATCCATATTATTGCTGGCTTAATTTGCTACAGAGAAGAGAGAGAGAGAGAGAGTAGAATACTATCCATAGTTGTGTAGAACTGTTCAACCCCGTTCAATTTTTCCTCCGGCTGCAAGTCATATATAGCACTGAATTATATATCCATGAAGAAGGCATGCTGACAAGTTGAAAGCTTGAAGCAGTATAATAAAAATTAGAAAGCTAAAAACAAACACAGCTGCATTAGAGAAACGGCTGTAAAATCATCTATTGATACTTTTAAGTATGCCAAACAAGTGATCAAATAATAGGGGAAAAATCTGTTCTTCTCAATCTAGTATAGACTTCAATTTGCCTCACCTAGGGAGCCTCAAAAATAAATGATAACAGAATTTCCTAAAATGAATGTACTACTCAGAAGACAATCATATTTTCTTGATGCATGAACAAGCCCTAATGCAGCTTCCACAACTACTAAGACTACATAAAATCCAAATTAAGAGGGACAGAATGCAACCTCAATGCATAATTCCCCAGTTTATGGTTCTGGTTCTCGTTATCTGATACGATTCACATGAGCAAATGGCTCACAGACTGCTTTCGGAGCATGTTTAGACACTTTGGGATCGCAGAAAACATTCCACAACCTTAGTGTTTCATCTGCTGCTGTTGATGCCACTGTGCAACCATCTGAGCTCTGAATATAAAAGATTTTATCAGAATATATTCATGAAGCCAAGTCAAGTAAAAGATGGATATCAAACAGAACAAGAGACTGACTGTTTTACCTGTGCCATAAAAAGAACTCTTGAGGTATGTCCTGTAAGCTCTGCTGTCTTGACCATAGATGGTTACTTCCATAAAGTGAGCTGATTCTGAGTAAATCCGCCATGAGAGCTAAGCAGCTCCCTCTCATTGTTGTTCCACAGCAGAGCACAGACTTGAGAGCTGGTATCTATAGAGTTCAAGTTGGTATCTACAGAGTTCAAGCAAGCACCGGTGTGCGTGTTCCAGAACTTTATACACATATCACCGACTCCTCCTCCGGTTGCCAGCAAATTTCCCTGGAAAGGACACCAAGCAAGAGCCCTGACAGCAGAAGTGTGTTCCTCCAACCTATGAAGCCATTGTGTGGATCTTCTGTTGTTCCATATGTGGAGGAGATTGTCATTGCCTCCACTGGCTAGCTGTTGGCCTGACGGTGACCATTTCAACCCACAAACCTCATGAGTGTGACCTCTGTATGTTTCAACCACATGATCTCGAATTCTGACATCATTGTTAATGACATTCCCATCCATATCTCCTGTTGTGAGGATTTGGTTGTTCCATGCCAGAGACCCTACTCCTGATATGTGTCCACCTGTCAGAGTTCTTAGCTGCACAAACACAAACAACAAATACAGGGAATGAATACAGAATGTAAATTCAAGTAAAACCTCAAAGAAACCATCCATCCAGAATGTACCTTTGTATTAGAAGTGGAATCCCATATTTGTACTTGAGAATTGTTCCAGCCAATAGCGATATGACGACCATCAGGAGCCCAACTGACACTCGTGACAAGTTCATCATCAATGGCGACAAGTTCTGTGGTGGCATCATCCGAAGGATCGGTCAAGTAGACTGTACTTTCAAGAGCAATTGCCAAAACATCGGTGCTTCCCCAATCCAGCAGATTCAAGTGGTAATCATCCACAAGATCAGGAGCATCCAATATCTTCTCAGGTTTCTGTACAATCAAAATCAAAATCAAAATCAGATTAAAAGAAAATAAAGTGACCCATTATTTTAAATAATGCAATGGATTATGACCCACCCGAGGAATACGCAGCCTATTTAAAAATAATAAAATATATATATATATATATATTTGCAGTATATTTTCAATTTAGATTTTATATTTTTTAAAAATAAAATAAATTTCGATAACAAAATTAAATTCGTATTCAATGAAAAAATAAGGGCCAAAAAATATTATTAATTAAATAATCGTGTGGTTTCACTTATCCACTATAAAAAATTTTTTTTGCTAATTCCAACTAATTAAAATCAGTAAAGCCCCATAAATTTTTTTGTACGAAATTCTGCATTTGATAATTTATGTATATATAAAAATGCTAAAAATGATCGCAATTCTTATATGGAATTTGTTTTTAAATTTGTGATTATTAATAGCCATATTGCAAAATTTTATTTCAATCCCTAATCACGAAACTAGTGAGATCCCCTAAGCATTTGTGACAAAATCTTTCGGTTCCTCACAAGTTTTTTTTTTTTTTGAATGGGTGTATATGGATCAGGACAACCCATATTTGATGGGTCAGGTGCGCTGCTATCAAAATAAGTACTGCTACCAGAAATGAGATATATAAAGAGTCGTTCTCTAAACACTTATTTTATTTGAAAAAGAAATCAGACCAGAATCACCTGATAAAGGAGCCTGGATCGGAATAATGTTAAGGAAGGTCCGGCTATAAACCTATTCCACATTAGATATGTGATTAGATGATGCTTTTTCGAAATCGAATGGATTCGATCTTATACATACACGAGGAAGGTAATCAAAAAAGAAAGAAGATGAGTTCTTCTTTACTTTTATCACTTAGGAGCCATGCGAGATGAAAGTCTCATGCACGGTTTTGAATGAGAGAAAGAAGTGAGGAATCCTCTTTTCGACTCTGACTCTCCCACTCCAATCGTTGCTTTTCTTTCTGTTACTTCGAAAGTAGCTGCTTCAGCTTCAGCCACTCGAATTTTCGATATTCCTTTTTATTTCTCATCAAACGAATGGCATCTTCTTCTGGAAATCCTAGCTATTCTTAGCATGATATTGGGGAATCTCATTGCTATTACTCAAACTAAATCTCTTCTATTTTCGTTTTATTTACTTTCAAAAACACTTCACATATCATGACTTTTGTGCTAGTTGCTCAATTTGGTGAAAAATGAAAAGAAAATTTTCTAGAAAAACCAAACTGTGAAGGTTATATTTGACGATTTCCTCGTAATACGTATGATCTAACATAATCAACTTGTTTGTCTTGCACATCAAACATCAAACACCAAAACAAACGAAAACATGAACACAAAATAAGTATGAGCACGCATGATAGGATTTGGATATGAAACCAAACTATTTCATTACAATAATGAGCTATATTCCATGACAATGGACAGAGCTACTCCTATAATTCCAATAGTAGAGTTCAATAATCTATACAATTGGACGTTTAATTCTATCTCCAATCCAATTTCTACCTATGAAGTGTCAACATTTTCTAATGATACCTAGATTTGAACATTGTCCCAATCTAGTGACCCTTCTTCAAAATCATTCTCTAATTGTTGGAGCCTGAGATGACCCATCCTGCTCATCACAGCGAGACCTAGAAAAAAAAAATTGGCTCAGAAAAACAGGAGAATTAAAACTTTTAAAGTAAAATTATCGAGAATTTTCTAAAACGAATGTACTGCTCTGGTATGATTAAACAAGTTTACTTTTACAAGCATCAGATTTCAAATACATGTAAGTAAGCATATTTGCATTGATGTGTGATGTTTAAAATCTTATGGATTAGATTTTATGTTTGTATGGGTGTTATATGTTTTACCTTCAACTATTCTATAGAGAGCTGACCACCATCTATCTCCAGAAACTTGGTGCTCATGTAGTTCGTTATCTATAACTTGATCGTGCTTTCCCGCCAAAACTTCCTGCAATGTTATGACTGCATCTTTTGTTTTCCCGACAATACTATTCTTGTCCTCAACCTCCAGCCTTTGAAGGTCGTTTTGAGACGAAGTGAGGCTGAGAGCTAGGGCAAACTGAGCAGCAGCAGCCCAACGAGAAGAGGCCAGCCATCCACTCTGTCCATCTTCCGTCTTGGTTTCAGCTCTAACCACCCTGTTATTATCTCTACCTTCGAAAACTAAGCTACGTAAGTACTGAGCATTTGCAGGTCCCGTACTCTGAACCATCCTAGAGAATGCACCTTCCTCGTTTAATAGCAATGTTTCTGGGGTATCATGTTCTACAACCTGAGAAAAAACAATGGAAGTTCTCAGTTAAACAAATAACAAGAATTGGAATAAATCATGATAGACCGATGAAGTGAATGTTTCTCCTCCTGGATTCAATCTCGCTATATCAATTTTATAAAGTTGCAGGCCTTTGTGTTGGAAAATATTAAAAAAAAAAAAGGCTTAAAAATTACCTGGCCAGCATCAAGCACAAGAATGCGGTCACAGTCAATTATGGTATTTAGCCTGTGAGCAATGATGAGCATTGAGCAGGATTTGAATTCTTCACGGATGGTTCTCTGGATAAGAGCATCTGTTCTGACATCAACAGCTGCAGTTGCTTCGTCAAGAACAAGAATCTTTGATCTCCGCAGTAATGCTCGAGCAAGACTCAATAATTGCCTCTGTCCAACACTAAAATTCTCCCCTCCCTCTGAAACCTTGACACACAAGTAAAATCATATCTTAAAAGGCTTGGTTTAATCATTGCAAGGTAAATATGTCAACCCAACATCCTATATCACCAACCCAAATATATGTATGTACCTCAGCATCCAGACCGAAAGAATTCTTCCTGATGACATCTTTCAGATGTGCCCTCTCTAAAGCCTCCCAAAGATCAGCATCGTTGTGCTCGCTAAATGGATCAAGATTAAAGCGCACAGTTCCTAGTAAGATAAAATTCACTATTAGATGACATGTCAGGGTTTACAAAAGGAAGCAGAACAAAATAAATAAATACGATGTCTTTATAGCTAACTGGTATTTCATGAGAATAAAAGTTCAGTAAGCTTGATATGAATCAATGCCGAGTTCATAGATTTAAAGTTGGTTTCATCATTCTAATCTATATTCAGGAGATATCATGCAGACCAGGAAGCACTTGTCTGGCCATTTAAAAGATTTTGTTATGCAATTTTAAAAATTGAGTTAATCAAGTTTATCTAAGGCTCCGCCTACTCGGTATATCCTTAATTGTAAATAACTACCAAGTCCTAGCACTACACAAAATGTATATATGTAGACAAAGATGCATTTAGATTTCACATTTCTTCAAGTTTCTCTAGTCATGAACTTAAAATCTAAAGTATTTACCATAAAGTAATTCAAGTTTATGCTATTGTTTGGCCAAGAATATTTTAGTTTTAAAAGGAAGAATTAGGTTTCTGGTTACTAATATATTTGAACTATATATATAGCTATTCACTTATACTGACATATAGAAGCAAAATATTAACAAATAAATAAACACGATAAAAGTACGATGAATATAGTTTCAAACCCAAGACTAAAGCAAAATCTGTTTGACCATAGACGAAATTTAAGTATACTGGATAAACGATAACAAAAAAACGAAAATAAAATCATGACAGTGAAGAGCTAAGTATAAATTGGAGATTCAAACAGTTAAAACCTGAGAAAAGAACCGGAGATTGTGGTATGATGCTAAGAACTTTCCGCAAATCAGTCAGTCCTATTTTACCGACATCGCAGTCATCAATCGATATTCTCCCCCTTTGCAGTTCCACAATCCGAAATAAAGCATTAAGCATACTGGATTTTCCAGCACCGGTTCTTCCAACTATTCCTACTTTCTCACTAGGGGAAATTAAAAAGGACAAACCGTGCAAGACTGGAGGAAGTTCAGGCCTATAGCGTAGGACGACATCCTCAAACTTAATTGATCCTGATGAAGGCCAACCTGGTGGAGGACGATTGCTCTCAATTATAGCTGGAGCTTCAGAAGGTAAATCTATATATGTGCCAACACGCTCTACAGAATTTAAGCTGTTTTCAGCCCTACTTGCTTGTCTCAAAACGCCACTCAACAGGCTGGTGATATTTAAAGTATAACTCAGAAGCAAACCCATTGTAGATGCAAATGTGACCTGGTTTTCTGTTCTTCCACTCTGCAAGACTGCGAAGGTTGCTGTCAACCAAATCATGAGGCCTCCTAAGGTTTCCAATCTGATGGTGAGCCAACGATTTGAACAAGTATTTGCAAGGGTGAATCTGATGTTATTATCCATCGACTTTCCATTAATGTTAGCCATTCTATCATAAGCTTGGTATGCACGAATGCTTGACAAACCATTTAATGCTTCTCCGAATTGTGCATAAACAGGAGATCTGGTAATAGAGTCCAAGCGTTTCACCTCACGCGCTGTACTCTGTAATGTACAAATTGTGCTAGCTATTAAAAGTTGTATAGAAACAAAAATTTAGTAGTATGGGTAGATGAAACAACTAACATAGAGGCTTTAAAATAATTCCTCAGTTTATGGAAATATAAAAGAGCCAATTAAAGGAAACTAAAAGCACAAGGAAAGCAAAATGTGATCAAGTAAAAAAAAGAAATCACAAACTAGATAGTACCTGACTACCTGATAATATAGATAAGCTGCATAAAACAAGACGAGAAGAGGCATTATGGCCCATAGGGATATTGTGCTCACTATGCCTATTAGCACAAACGTTGAAAGAAGTTGCCACACTTGGTTCATGAAATTATTCATAAAATTGGCAACATTGCGATCTATATCACCTAGATCCTTTGCAAACCTATTGATTACCCGTCCAGCTGGGTTGGTGTGGAAAAATAACATTGGAGCTCTTAAAATAGAATTTAGCATAGAATCATGCAGTCTTTTAGCCGCAGAAAGACTTGAAATGATCAACCAATAAGAGTTCACCAGTGTCACAGTCACCTGAATACAGCAAACAAGGAGTTATCTTCAGTTTATGTAAAGATCACTTGAATGAGCTATTGCAAGAGGAAGAGTAGCCATGTAAATGAATATCACTTCCGACTGTCTACTTACTTGGCCAAATGCAAGAAGTGCATAAACGGTGATGTAGTATCCAGGCCTATAGCTCTCGGAAGTAGTTTGATCTGTCCAAACACTTAGCCAAGTGCTACTTGAGATTCGAAGAACTTCGGTTGATAAATAGCATGTAAAAAGTATCATAATAACCCATACGCCTCCTAATGCATTTTTGTACCTGCAAATAGAAAAATTTACAAACACAACAATACATAAGTTATCGTTTCAGTTTAGGAATAATTGCCAGATCAAAGGGCACCTACTACTTAAAGATGTCTTTATCAAATATTGAATTTTATATCTAGGTTCTATGTATGCAATGCACCAAAAACTACAAAGTGAGTATTTAAAAAACATGAGGCTGAAAATATTACGTCGACATTACCTCCTCAAAACATTCCAGCTGACAATTCCTATTTCCCGTTCTTCCTGTCTGATAAGTACAGATTTCCCTGCTTTCCCTTTCTTTGTATGGCTGGTACTTTCTGGCAACAAATTGACCTCACTCACACCATTAGGCGGTGGCTTGGATGTTTTCGGATTAACGTTTTTGCATTCTTCCTTTTCTTCCTCTTGGTCCATTTCTTCCATCTTCCCGGCATTTTCCATCAGTTTCTGGAATAACCTGCCATGTCTGGATAGCTCCTCAAAGGTTCCCTCTTCTTTAATCATACCTTCAGAAACAAGAATAATTCTATCCACCTGAGGAAGAAAATGCAACTGGTTTGTAACAAGTATCCTTGTTTTTCCACGCAACTCTTCCTTGATACAGCTGTTAAAAACCTGTCAATGATGTCAAATCAGATCAATATAGAGTAGGCTTCAAGAAGAACACAATTTAAAGCTTCCAAAGGCAATTTATTTTTTTTAGATAATCAAAGCTTAGAAAGTAGTGAGATCAAAAACATGCAAAAGGAACAGAATGTAACATGTATTTTAAAGCTGTATAAGGTTCTTCTTTCTCTTATTGAGATAATTGAGTTACTTCAAGAACTTAACAAATTTTACATGCACGCTCTATGGATGAAACACACAACAGATTCTAATGAAATTTATAAATCTCATAATAGAATAAAACAAACTGCTATTAAATAATGAACCAGATATGATTACACACTGCTTGGCACGAAATGTACCTGTCGACCAACATGAGCATCAAGCGCACTTAAAGGGTCATCAAATATATATACATCCGAGTTGGAATAGACAGCCCTAGCCATAGAAACTCTCTGCTTTTGCCCACCACTGATGTTCACCCCTCTTTCACCAATCTCCGTGAGATCACGACCCTAAAGAAATGAGTGAAAGATAGTTATGGAGAATTCCAAATTCAGCAGAAGTAATTGTTAACTTTTTAAGTTTGTTATCCACTTACAGGAAGTAAGTCAAGATCATGCTGTAATGCAGTTACATCAATAGCCTTCCAATATCTTGTGGCTTCAAATTCAGACCCAAATAATACATTTTGACGTAACTGAGACAATGAATATTGAAGGTCAGAAGTGTGCACGGTGCAAACGGATAAGCATCAGATTCAGCAGAAGGACAAAGAAGATCAAAGGCTAATATGGTTATCAATATAATAAGGAATATAACAAAACTGTAACTCACAGTAGCATTGAAAATCCAGGAAAGTTGTGGAACGTAGGCAACAGTGCCTCTAATAGCAACACTTGCATCTTCCAAAGCAGGCAGCTCCCCAAGCATTGCTGATATAAGTGAGGTCTTTCCTTCTCCTGTTCTGCCAACAATAGCAACCAAACTACCAACTGGTATGTCTAAGTTGATATTTGATAATGTGGGTTTATGTACCTGAAGACAGCAAGGGTTTTGAGACTGCTAATTTATGAATCATATTCATTTAATCTTTATAAATTTTAGAAATCCAAACCATCTCTTGATCATAAAATTTATGAATACAAGTCTAATATTAAAATGCTTAAGGAAATAGATAGTTTAACCGAAAATGATCAATAGGAAAAACAAAAACAATTTTTGGATGAGATTGTCTTTTAATAAGAGCAATGTTAAGTCTTTGATAGATATATTTTCCATATTACTTAAACAAGCATAACTCTGGAGGCTAAATTCAAAAGTGAACTCTAAAATTTGGAGTATTTAATAGGTTTTTCATATGATATTTACTTTTCATGCAGAACATTGACGTAAACTTTGTGCTTCAAGTTGTAACAGATAGTAGTTTTAACCACAATAACATGATAGTAAACACTAATAATGAGTGACAGATTTCGTTTATTGATATAAGTCACTGGCCTTATGTCCGGGGAAAAAGAAGTTGACATGTTTACCTTTTGATCCCATGAAAAGTTTCCATTTTTAATTGAGATAGCAGCAAGCTCTGGTTCAAGTGGTGGATTTGGCTCTAGTATTCTCTCATCAGCTAAAAAAAGTTCTTCAAGACGCTGTAATGATACGTTCGCATTAACAACCTGAGAAACTATCAAGGCATTAGATGATAGTTTCAGAAAGAAAAAGAAAGCAAAATTACACCCAATTGGAGTGCGATTTTGACCATGTGAAACGCCAAACATCTTAACAGCCTCATGGATGAATGAAAAATCAAGAGAAAGCATAATATATGTACAACAGAACACATCTAGATCATATATGACAATGAATTTTGTGATTTTCTAAAAGCATTCTTCCCCAACAGGGCATACTACATGCAGAGGTAATTGGCACTCCTTAAGCAAATTTATTTTCCATTTACCTATTTTCATGTTGGTGATATACAAAAGATGTATACATTTTTATCCAATGCATTAATGAAAGAGAGGAAAAATGGACAGAACCTGGCTTAATAAATTAGGAAGCATGTTTAAAGGAAATCGTAGCACTGCGAAGAGAGAGAGTGATGTAAATGCCCTTGCAGGTGTCAAATCCCCACCCAGCAAAGTGAATGTTCCAAATGAAACCACTGTCACAACTACTGGGATGCTGTTTAGTATAAAACTGTTAAACTGCAATAAAAGGTATCTAATTAGAATACTGGGAAACAAAGAAGGATATAGTCAATTGACTAATAAGAAAACAAGTTTTCTAATTAGCAGAGTTAATAGACCACATTTGCATTTCCCATACCATGCCCAATACATGCAATGAAGTATTTTAAATAGTAACTAGTAACATAATCTTGCTCTGGAAAATGAAAAAAAGGAAAAAGGAGGAAGAAGATTTCCAAGACCATGTTTTGTGTCTTACAGCGGATAGTAATTGTGCTTTGCGAAACCATAAAAGCTCATCATATCGTATACTTTGAACTCTAGATTGGAAACTCTTCTCCCATGCATAACATCTGAAACATTCTCCACCGTAATGTTAAAACAACCGCTGTCAATGGCAAAGAACTATATTCAAAATATAACAGAAATGTTTTGTAATTCAACCATACTTCACAGTGTCCATAGCAGCCAAAATTTCATTCATAAGACTGACTCTTTTGTCAGTCTGTTGCAGTCCTTCCTTCATCAGTTTTCGCATTTTGCTAATCACGAATGTCTGTTGTCATAAAACAATGAGAGGATTTTATACGGATAATCAATTAAAGATAAGTTAACTAATTTCATTAGACATTGAACAAAATAGAGAAATGTAATCGAGGCATCTGACATAAATTATTTCCCATAGAAGTCGGGTCAAAAAGGGACAGAAAATCATGGACAAAAAAGTATTTTGTATCAGAAATTAAATATTGTTCTCAATGCAGAGCTGGGATTTTAGAGTCCAGGGTAATGCAAAGATTAATTTATCGTAAATAACTTTCATATTATTGTTACACTTTCATGTTTTTAGCATTACATTTGGGCCTTAGCAGTAACATATAATTGTTTTGAATCATACAAAGGAAAAGAGAATAGAGGAGGTCCAATGCCATGTGCAATTCTATTAACAACACTCGCAAGTAAGCTGAAGTTTCTTACCTGTACCGGTAGCATGAGCACTAGCATTAAAGACCCGAGAAGTGAAGCAACACCCAGTTGCTGGTATAGAAGAGCCATAGCTACTGTGATACGGAATGGAGCTGACCATAATCCGTGAAGCTGTTGGCATATTTGCTGAAAGATGTAAAAAAGTGTATTAATAATAATTAGTACCAAATGCAGATTTTGGTAGTAATACTTTCAGTTGAAAACCAATATTATGTCAGATAAAAACTACTGGTTGCAACTTATAGGTACATAGTATTATTTCAAAAGCATATTCACTATATCTTTTCTATGACTTCTTTTCTACTCATATCACACCTTAAATTACATTGTATATGTTTCAAAGATTCTTTTCACAACAATCACATTTTCAGTCGGGTAATAAAATCTGAATTATAGGGCATCGGTTAAGATATGCATGTTCAAGATAGTGAAGAGAAAACATACCTGTAGTGCATTAGCATCTGTTGTGATCATGTTAGTTATTTTACCAGATGGGAAATTCTTGCGACTCTCATGAGTTAGTCTTAAAGATTTTCGAAATATAGCAGCCACCTAAAATTAGAAAGGGTAGAACATCAAGCACTAATTTTGAACAGACAAACTTCAGCAGCTAAAGCCAGACACAAAAGGAAAGATTCACAATAGTATATATATATATATATGAGAGATGATTTACCAATGTTGACCTCAATCGGAAACCAACACGCCAAACATTCTGAAAATACTGGGCTTCGCATAGCACGCCGAATGCCTGAAAAATCAATTCATTAGAAAACGAGTTCACTAGCTATGATTGCAGCAAGATATTGTACAAAGATGCAACAACTCGTTACAATAAAAATAAAGAGTGAGATAGGGAGTCATACCACCCCAATGAAAATTGAGAAGGCATAGACATAACCAATCCAGGTAGGATCACCTCGTTGCATTGACTGCAATGCGTAACATTAGATTACAAAATTTTAGACAGGTTAACATTACAACTAGCTTAGAGTAAAAAAAAAAAAATTACAAATAGACTATCAATTTAAATTTGTGTTACTTTGTTAAATACCATTTCCTATATATAAATATTAAAAGAAAAAGAGTATATTCAGATTGAGAAAAACTGTTTTCTTCAATTACAATAGTTAAAATAAAAAATCAACTAGTTACCGAATCCACACTTGAGAAATAATAAAAACTTTCTTTCATTTCTATATTCTACTTAGCAATGTCCTTTATGAAATTCACATACTTAACATAATGATCTCTACTTGTATCACTTTTCAATGTATCGTTGTGCAAGCTACATTGTTACAAAGAAACCCCATGGTGAGCAACAAACAAGTAGAAAAAAATTTCAGTGCCTTGTCAAGCAAGAAACTAACCTGTAAGAGATAGTTCAACAAAACGGGCCCCACAAACTGAGAGAGATCATTTCCAATCTACAACATGTTCAAAGGAGAAGCAGAGTTGTCAGATAGTTTCAAGATATGAAGAGAACATTATTTTTAAAATGTAGCAATCTAGATTATCCTTTCAACTATAAAAATTCTTGATAACTTGAAAGAATACTATTCAAACTTTTGAACAAATTGTAGATGCCAGAATCCATGTAGTAAAAATACTTTATTTCCGTAAAACTTTCATCTATTAGATTCTGTGAAAAATATATAAAATAATAATAAATGTGACCTATAGTTATCTAAAAATTATTAAAAACTCAAGATCTACCCATGTCGGTAATTAACTTAATCCATTTTTCAAATGAAAATTTTACTTTCCTTTTAATTGGCGAATGATAAGCAACAATGCAGGCATTCAACAAAACATCGTTTGTGGATAACTTTAAGTTTATCAAACTCAAACCACCAAATCCCATGTCTAACAATCAGGGTTGCAGGCAAGCTAGCTTCCTTGTAGGGGAGCAAAAAACATACTAAGCTCTAACACACCTCCACGTGTAAAACGACAGGCTTGTCACTTGAAAGATAAAAATGCATTCACATGGAGGGATTTGAACCCGCGACCTTCTAGTAAAATTGGCTCTAATACCATGTTAAGTTATCACTAAACTTAAAAACTTAAGTTAGCAAGTTAGGACCCAAACAATAGTTTTAAGCTCTAAAATATGGAAGAAATTTGCTATATGAATGCACGTAAGAGATATTGTTATGGGAATTGAACCAGATTTGGAGAAAATTTGCATCAAAAAACCATGGAAAGTGAGATCAGTACCTTAAAAAAACCTCCCAACCAAAACCTACAGAAAAAAGTCGGACGAAAGAAATAAATGAGATACACAAAAGGGGCAGATAAGAATATCTCTACTTAAAAAAAAAAAAAAAAAAAAAAAAAAAACTTGTCTAGCTAGGGAAACTAGCTGTCTAACTGAAATTGAAAGTAAAGGAGGAACGGAAAATAATGAATAATGTACATCAACCCGATACCTTTGTCCCAAGCTATTATTCAGTGCTCTTAAAAGCCATGGCTTGGGTCGTTGAGATTCTTTGACCCAACATCTTTGAAACCTGTAGAATTCAAATCATCTTTTTCAGTACCCTCTTGCAGAAATCTATATGTACAACAATGTTACAAATTCTACAAAAATAAATGCAAGGGAAAAACTTTTCGATACGAACTTTTCTATTAGAATCTCAGTCCGGTCCCATGTGTCCAACTTCCAGACATCTTTTTCAGTGATAGGTTTTCTGTAGCCTAGCTGCATTAGTGGAGTTATCCATCCAAAATATATCCCTAACAGAAAGCAATGCAACGAAACAATAGTAAGCAGCTACAATTATCAGAATACAGACAGTAAAAATCCTACTGTCCACTTTAGACATCTCAAAGCAGCATTTCTTAAATGATCAAGAGAAACATAAGAAAGAACTAACTATACAGGATTAGAGAAAACAAAATTCTATAACCATCAGTTGATGACTTGATGCAAGCATGAGATAGAGATATTATTTTGCATAACATTAAATTCCTAAATCTTAACACTTGTTCAACTACAAACGAAACTTGACGGATTGGAAATGGTAGAGTATTATTAAACTAGTCATATGCAGCTAATTATTGTTCCCTTTTAGAAAATAACTCTGGAATTTTGAATTTCTTTTTAAGATTATTGAAAAACTAGGCAACAGGAACACTTTATTCAGGAACTACTTACTGGAAAATATGCTGGAATGCCTCTCAGTACATATATGCTCTCCTCCAGGAAGTGCTTCATATTCGGCATTGTCAAGAGACTCAGCTTGCATCATGACGTAACCCGGATAAGGATCCAAAGTAGGAATATAAGCAAATAGAAGAAATCCAAACAAAACCTACATCAAGAATCACCAGAAATCATGACTAACAAGCTCATTATTGAAATGGATACAAAAGCTAAGGTTAACGTATTCTCTTTCTATAAGACTTGGCCATCTTCTATTAATAGCAATCTGTTGAGTATAAAATTATGTGTGTCCCTTAAAAAACCGCAAATAGTCCCAGTCTGGAGACTTGTTCAACCAATTAGGATAAAATCATATTTGCAGGCCTGCTTGGTTTCAAACTATCCATTCTTTTTCATACTATATATACTAGACAAGAAAGATCTCGACACTCTTGTAAATGTATGATGTCTACATTTAGCAACATTAGACACCATTGCAGTGATCATGTTGATATTTCTTTCAGAGGTATATGTCAGTAAGTGTCAGTAAAACAAGAAAAACAACATTCATCCTGAAATTGTTTGACAAATACATGTCAACATTAGCGTAGACTTAGAAAAGTGAAACAACAAACTTTGATGCCCTTGTTACGAAGCACATATGCTCTCAAAATTAATAAATAATATAATAACCGATTGTTGTACATACTTCACTAACTTTATACTTCTATATAATTATTTAAGCCATTAACAGCCCTAAGCTGAGACAAATCCATAACCATTGCAGGAAGAGAAGAAAATAAAAGAGGGCAAACAAACCTGGCCAACAACATTGCTGATGAACAAATACAGTAGAGATCTGCATTGAGTGAGAAAAAAAAAGGAATTTAGAAAAAGAAAGAGAACTTAAATATGCATTGTCCTCCAACATGTATATGAAATTTCACTTCAGATAAAAGAAGCATATTCCTCCTTATCTTCAGTAAATGAAATCATATCTTCTCTCACTCGTAAATCTATGCTCAAGCCTTCAATCAATTACTCCAATATTATGCCAAATAATTCAATAATCTAAACTGTGCAAGTTTCTTTTGCACTCTTGCAAGTGCACTAACTAGTTTACTTCATTGACTAGTAAGTAGAAAACAATCTGAATTTCAATTTAAAAACAATTATACAGATGAAATATCATTTCTCGACACTCTAGTGCAAGGAAGTATACTTTTAGTGAACACGTCATTAGGAGAAAAACTAACCTACTGTAGTATTCACTCATTGGAAGAATGAGATTTAGCATCACAGCTTCCCCTACCAAAACATAAATTATTCCAAACCGCACATACCACCTAAACTCGTGGATGTAAATTTTAGTTTCCAAACCAATCATTATAAGCATGGAGCACCAAGCAAGAGCCTCTGTCAACAAAGAAACCATCTGCAAGAGAATACATAGTTACTTTGCATATCTAAGTTAAACTAGGCCTCAAAGTTTATTAGGGTATGCAATAAAATTACCACCAATTAGACTTGAAATGATTTTATAGCAACATACATTACGAAACATAATGATATCACCTAACCATCAGCCAATTAACAAAGAAAAAGAATTAATTCTGATATAATTGAACTAATCATTTTGGTTTTGACATTGGTTAAGTGTTGGCATATTCTGCTATGTTTTTGGAACCTCACATCTGCAATGCTATGAACATTAAAACAGATTTTGTGTAAAAAGAAAACAATCACTAGGGGAACAACTGACCTCAAAGGGAGCAAGACTAGTCTCTCCATCCAAGTTGAAGATAGAAATACCCATCACCAACCTTAATAGAGGCTCAGCTGTACAATAAGCAGCGAAGAGGCCCAACACGTAATTGTAGTAATTCGATCTCAAACGAAACTTGTGTGCTTTGGAATTTTTCTTAATAAGCCATATTCGATAAATGCCAAGGCACAAAAGCACCAAATGAGAAATGAAAATCACTAGAGAGTCAATTGCACAGGTTGTGTATGCACCAAAAGCACTATCCACTGATTTTGCCCAAACCCCATTTGCCAATGGTCGACAATACCAATTCAATGGCTCAAATGCCATTCTTTGTCACCTACAAATGATTCACAAAACTATTTAAAACACATTATAATACTAGCATAGCATTTTCAACCTCAAAAAAAAATGTGTACTGTAAATGAATGAAACAAACATACTAAATTACTTCAAATAATCCTTTGCTTTTCTACACAATGAACAAACCAATTCACATGATTACAACTGAAGTTGTATAAAAAGTTACAAAAACCCATTTTTATTTAAAGGAATGCAGTGAGAAAAAGATGACAAATGTAAACTATCATCAACCTCAACCCATTTGGTTGCTGTCTTGCTGAGAAAACAGAGTAAACAGAGGAAAGAAAATAAAATATAGACTAACACTCACATGTCTTCTACTTTTGAAATTAAAAACCCATTTAAGTCGTTTCAAGTTCAAGAGATATCAACTAGGAAACAAATGTAAACTCAAAAAATCAAACCAAAAGACCATTAGTGACAGAAGAAACATAACAAGTACAACAATAGCAGCAGTGAGAAGAATACTTACTCTGAACTCTGAAGTTGAGTTGTTGCTATTTTGCTTTGCTTTGCAAATCGAGTAGAGCAAGAGAGTTCACCAGAAAGGTTACATGCATGGTTGGCTATATATATACATATAGTTTCAAATGAATTTGACAAGTTTACAGACTATTATATCACTGTTACAATAAGTCAATAATACAATGATTAATGAAAGAAAACAAAGACAAAATAGAGTGTGTCATTGCAAGCGTCACGCTAATGTTGACCCCACCTTAAATTTATAATAAAAAAATTAAATTAAATTAAATTAAAATTACAATGTGAATAAACAAATGGATTTTAGATTTTGGCTGCATCCAATCATAGGAGTTGAATATTGATGCTTTTGTTTGCCCACGAGTCTTGATTCCGACACTAGTTGTGGCCGGGAGAAAGAATATACAATCCCTTATATTTTGACCCAAATGATGAAAAGTGAGTGTGTATGTAATTTTATATCGGAGATTTATAGGTGAGAAATCTTATATATATATATATATATATACAGAAATTCTATTATCAGTTCGAACTGACAAAAGTTATATCAGTTCCTTGCATGTGGACCACTGGATTTAAATACTTTGACTTGGCTGTATGCACTTGTCAGTCAAAGTATTTAAATCCAGTGGTCCACATACAAGGAACTGATATAACTTTTATCAGTTCGAACTGATAATAAAAAGACTATAATAAAAAGACTATAAATAGAAAGACTATATATATATATATATATATATATATATATATATATATATATATATATATATAAATATTCAAGTCAGTGCGTACTGATATAACTTCATCAGTGCGTTGGATGTGAACCATTAGATTTACATACTTTTACTCAAAATATATACACTTATCAAAACTTCTCCATAATTAGTGGTCCACATGCATTGGTACTGATGTAACTATATCAGTGCGCACTGATGTGAATGGAACCGTATATATATACATCCTGAAATTACAAGTTAGGGACGTTCAACCACAATCACACATTCATATTGGGTGTAAGTATTTATTAATGTGGAGCTGTGGACCCACTGTAAATTTGTGGCTGTGGTTGGACGTCTTGAAATTATAAAGTTAGAATGGTCCATTAGAGAAGCATTATACAGAAATTATATTATCAGCTCGAACTGAAAAAAATTATATCAATTCCTTGCATGTGGGCCACTGGATTTAAATACTTTGACTTGATTGTATACACTTGTCAGTCAAAGTATTTAAATCCAGTGGCCTACATACAAGGAACTGATATAACTTTTGTCAGTTCGAACTGATAATAGAAAGACTGAAGCATTATATATATATATATATATATATATATTATTCATGGATGATTTCTCCATTATTCATGGATGATTTCTCCCCGTGGAGAAAAACTTGGGTGCAACCGATGCACCACGCGGGAATCTGATGGTGGTGCATCGGTTCCACTCAACGAGTGACATGTGGCATTTATTAAAAAAATAATTTCTTTATGCCTTATCTGCTGAACTGCTGAAACCGAATATACTCTTTCTATCTTCTTCCCCAAATCTCACCGCCCACTTGCCGTGACCGCGTCGTTCCGGTCTCACCATATTCCGGTGACCGTAATAGTAGTGCACGTGTCTTTCTCTCTCTTCAAAGACAGAGGAGTTAAGAAAAATAATTGGGAAATTTGGGATAAGTTTTCCTCAAAGACAAATTAATTCAATCAAGGAATTGTGCCGTAGCTGTAAGGTTCACAATCGGACGTTTACCCAGTCGCCGATGACGAAACTTATTCTCGGTATCATGATTTTTTCTATTTTGCTTTAACGATCAAGTTCTAATGCTTTTTGTTTGAATTTTTTTTTTCCAAGATCATCTTAAGGACAGTTCAAGGTTTGATTTGACTTCAAATAATAGTGTGAAAATTAGTATTGCAGCATCTGAACCAAACCAAGAAATCAAAAGGATTGAACTCCAATGTCCAAAACCAAACCCAGAAAAAAAATATATCAAAAAGATTGAACTCCAATCTCCCAAAACAAACCCATCAAAAGTATCCAAAACCAAACCCAGAACAAAAATAAAGAAGAGCAGTCCTTGGTCTCCTCCGACGCAGATCTTCTCCATCTGCGTTGGATCTCCTCCGACCAGTGAAGATGACTAGTGTTGGTTCAGCTGACCGAAGGGAAAGGCTATCGTAGGAACTCTTGGTATTGGAGATGGAACTTTTCCAGACGGAATAAGGCGAGACTGGAACGACGATGGTCACAGCAAGTAGAGGTGAGATTTTGGAAGAAAGTAAGAGAAATATCGGCTTCAGAGAAAATGAACAAAAAAATAAATTAATAAATGCCACGTGTCAATCGTTGAGTGGAACCGATGCACCACCATCAAATTCTAGGTGGATGCATACAAGTTTTTCTCCTCCCCGTGGCTTTAAAAAAACAGTAAAAAAAAAATTGATCAGTGCAAGGATCACTCCATTTTGTTATTAGATTATAGATGATTCGATGAAAGATGTTTTTATATCATCCAATCAAGTAAGAGATCCATGATATATGATTGAGATGAGATTTGATTAGATTGGATTGAACCCAATTAAATTAATATTATGTTGTGTTTGCTGAAATAACTAAATTGAATTAATACTATATTTTGTTTGGTGAAACATACATTTCTGAATTAGTATTATGTTTTCCTAAGTAAAATTTGTAAATGGATTAAATATAATAAGAGTAATGCTACTTTGCCCAAATTTGGTGTCCAAATCTGGTGCCTAAATGATGTGGCAACACTCTCATCCATTCATTTAAATCAAGCAAATCTAATACAATCTAAATGAATGAATGAGAGTGTTGCCACATCATTTGGACACCAAATTTGGGCAAAGTAGCATTACTCATATAATAATATTTAAAATTTGATAATATTTTAAAATTGAATAATAAATTATTGAATTAGATGAAATAAATATTTTAATTTATATTATTAAATTAACAATATTCAAAAATATATTTAAATAAAATTATATTTATAATTTTTTAAATTTAATTTAAAATAATTTCATAATAATTTATAATTTAATTAATAAAATAAAAAATAATATATATAATCTCGTCCGAGAGGTAATATATGGAGTTATGGACCCAAAATGATTAGAATTTTGAATCACATTGGACCAAATAATCTCACTACCTTGTAATCCAATACCGATGTGGATCTTCTCCTCTTAATTATCATTACCTTTATAATTTATTATCACGTGTCAATAGCAAATCAATGGTATGAATTATTTCGGTAAAACAATATGAGGTGAGAAGGGAATCCGAATCAAAATTTGTTAGATTGTGATGGAAATTTAGATAGTGGCCTCATTGGGGTGGGCTAGTGGCAATGCAAGAATATACCATTCTTATCTACTGAACAGTGAATATCTACATGCATGTTCAGATGTTATCTATATGATATCTGCCAATAGGAGCGTAGCTCAGTTAGTAGATAGACGAGCTTGAGGTTTGGGCAAATGACTCCCCAAGTCAGCGGCTCGAATCCTACTGATGGCGAAAGCTTTCAAAAAAAATACATAGTCCCAAATTAATAGATATTGTCAACAACAAAAAAAATATATGATATTTTTTTCAATAATTTTATTAATCATTTAACACAAGTCATAATTAAAAAATAAGAAAGAAAGAAAAAAACAAAAAAAACAAATCTTAGAGGTCGCACATCACCCATCAACATAGGTGTAGTGCATCTCCTCTTCCTGGTTAGTTATGGGAGGCTTAAGTATTACCATTTAGATTTTACAAATAACGTGTGATAAGTTTTCTTTCCAATGCTGTGGGAGTAGATATGGTGTCAAAATTTATCGTAATATTTCGATTTTTTTTTTTTTAAATGGTCATTTATCACAAGATTATTTAAATCTTAGTTGAAATCACTATTGAACAAAAGGGGAAATTGCAATAACCCACTTTAGGTTTGGACTCCTGACAGCTATTTGGAAATATTTGCTTATTTTACAAGGACACCCTTGAACTTAACAAACATCTGTTAACTCTTAACATCATAGGGCTATAATGATCTTTTTAGAAAAACTTCATTTAACAAAAGATAAAATGATTTGGAAGGGTTAGGTTAAATGACATTGTTGTGGCTTGAAATAGATTTGTATGTGGTTATCCTGATTTATATTTGAGTTGAAGTTTGGTTATAAAAAAGGGGAACTAGGAATACACCACTAAAAACCGAGTGAATGAGGCTCTCCAATTTGTTACTGTTAGAGGCAGAGGTGACCCCAGTTGTTGTTCGGTTCGAAACCGGTGGTTCCAGTTCCGGTTGGACCAAAACCGAAACGGACCTTTTTTTTAAAATTAAATTTATAAATTAAAAATTAATTATTAGATAATTAAGAGAGAATTGAGTAACTGAGAGAGAATTGGAGTGAGGAGAAATGAAATGGGAGGGTATTTATATTTTATAGGGAAAAATAAAGAAAAAAAAATTAATACGTGTTTACAACACGACTACACCAACGAACTGATAATTCAATTTGAACTTACCACTTGATAGAAGAAAATTAAGTACACTTGAAATCCAAGAACAAAATAAACAAAAAAAAACACTTTTTCGTTTGTAGCGAAGGAAGAATTGTGTTTGCCTTTTGCTTTGATTGTCTAGTGTGTTGTTTTCGAATGGAAGAAGTCGACAATTTAACAATTGAAATAAGGGGACAAAACGGAAATGGAAATCAATTGGCAATAATGATAGAATTATTTTCTTTTAATTGTAGCAATTAAAGCATTTGAATTAAGGATTTAAGTTTCCTTTTAATTTTGAAATAAAATTAAAACGGAAATAATCACCAGTGATTGATATCCTTAAATTCAAAAAATGGAAATCAATTGGCAATAACGAGGGAATTATTCTCTTTTAATTGTAGAAATTAAATCATTTGAATTAAGGATTTAATTATTTAAGTTTCCTTTTATTTTTATTTTATTTTTAAAAAAAAGGAACCGGTCTAGAACCGTCGGTTCCAGATCGGTTCCGCAAATTGAAGAATAGGAACCGGATTCCGATCCGGTTATAAAAGCCACAGTCCCGGTTCGAACCAAACTATGGTCACCTTTCAGGTGTGGCCTCCAATTTTTTTTTTTATTTAATGTTTTTTTTTTTTTTGTGTTATAATTTTTCCTTATAATTTATTTATTTATTTATTTGTGTTGTGGCTTTTAGTTTTATATTTCAATTAAGTTTCGTTTTTATCTTCTTTTTTTTTTTTTTTTTTTTTTTTTGATGTTATAATTTTGTTTTTATATTTTGTAGCTTTTATTTATTTATTTATTTATTTTACTTTTATTGTTATTTTTTTTACCTACCTATTTTTAAGAAAATAGTTTTATTTGTTATTTTTATTTAAGGGTATTTTAGACCTTTCTAACAGAATAATTAACTACTATTAGATGGAGGGGTGTTAGTGTAAAATAAACAAACTATTTTATCCATTTTTGTAATTTTGATGTTTCTACTTTTGCCCTACCTTGTGTGTACAGTATATATATACTTCTCTATGTGTTTCTAAGAGCAGCACTTGTAAAATGAATACATGGTTTAACAATGATTTATATGAATTCACATTTGTCTCTTGTAATGTTTTTTTTTATTTCTTTTTTTTCTTGAGAGGTTGCACAATTAACTTTTATGAAGGGTATTTTGGTAAGACTGCATTTTAATTGGTTATAACTGAATTTTTTAATATGTTGGCAGTAAATAATTTTTACAAAACTAAAATGGTTATTTATGAATTTTCCCAAATACACAAAAGATTAACTGTAAGAACATAAAAACTGAAACAGGCTTCATGCTACTATGTAACTATCGTTGCAATTAAACAATACAAATAAAATGAGCAATTTTAAAAATAAACAATAATTATCTGGAAACTACACTAATATTGTATCCTTGAAGTTTTTGTAAACCCCATTCTGTATTTGCTGCTGCAAACTCTAGTCTTACCACATTTCATACTCAAAAAGTAAAAGAAGATGAAGATCATCAAGAAAATAACTATTAAAGAAAAAAAAAAAATTGGTACATCTAAACATGTACCACATCATTTTTATGCTGAAACTAAATCATACACAATCATCACATAATCCTAGTTTTTATACAACGTAGTAAATTAGGAACTCCAGTGTTTTCCTGTGATCACAACACTGTAATGAGCTATGAAGTTTTGGGGAAATTCCAGATATTCTACATTACAAAAATATCAAATGATAGTGATGATTTACAACCTTTAAGGAAAGCCAATGAGGCATTTTTCGTCAAAGACCATAGAGGACAATGTCGCTCCCTACATTTCAACATTGTCCCAGTCAATTGATCTCCCTTCAAAACTATATTCTGATTGATGAAGCCTGCTTCGAGCCAACCTGCTCATGACAGATAGACCTGAAAACAGAAAATAACAATTAGTATACTAATCCGGTAATAAAAGTATCACACGGTTATGAATATCTTCCATATATTCTAAACTAAAAAAATCTTTAAATGAATTCTATTCTTCACTGTAATTAAAACCACCAGAAAGGTAGAAACTTTCTAGAGAATATACTAAGACTCTAAGAGTGCATCAAATAAATAGGATTCACAGATTTATGGCAGAAACAATAATATTTGGTATAAATTGTAGAGACACTTAAAAATCAGCTAAAAATGATGTATGACGTGTTTTCAATGATTTGATCAATATTTACCATTGGCATCCTGTACACTAACCCATTGTTTCCAAAGACAAAAAGAAAGGGAGAGGGAAAATCAAGTGTTCATATATTCATCCATAAATTTAAGATTTATGTGAGGCCAACTTTAAAGGATGTGATGCAACAAGCAGCATTGGATTGTTTTACCTTCAATCATTCTGTAGAGTGCCGACCACCATCCATCTGTAGAGACTTCGTGTTGATTCAGCGACTCTTCGATTTCTTTGTCATGCTTCCCCTCAAGAACTCCTTGAATAGTTATCACTGCATCCTTTGTTTTCTTGAGAATACTGTTCTCCTCTTCAATTTCCAACTGTCGAAGGTCACTCTGGGATGAAGTAAGGCTAACAGCAAGGGCGTACTGGGCAGCAGCAGCCCATCGAGAAGAGGCCAGCCATTTCCTTTGCCCATCTAATCTCTTGTTCTCCTCTCGGCTCAGCTTGTTCTCTCCATCCCCTCCAAGTACTAAACTGCGTAAGTACTCAGCATTTGCAGCGCCTGTGCTCTGAACCATCTTAGAGAATGCACTTCCTTCATTTAACAGCAGCTCCTCTGGCGTATCATACTCTAGAACCTGAAGAATATAAAATTCACCAAGTCACAAAAAGAAAACAGGAAAAAGGAACGCAAAGATTGGATGCTGAAAACTGTAAACCAAAAGAATCTGTTGATAGATAAATTGACACATTTCAAAACTTATTGCATGTACTTTAACATTAACATTCTTCGTTTTAAGGTATTTCTTCACACCAGTAGCAAGAAAAATAAACAAACGAATTAAAAGAGATCATAGAGTTTAGAAAGCATACCTGGCCAGCATCTAGCAGAAGGATCCGGTCACAGTCAATAATGGTATTAAGTCGATGAGCTATAATAAGCATAGTACATGATTTGAATTCTTCTCGTATAGTTTTCTGGATAAGTGCGTCAGTTCTAACATCAACAGCTGCAGTTGCTTCATCAAGAATAAGTATCTTAGATCTCCGCAACAATGCTCGAGCAAGACTTAACAGTTGCCTCTGTCCAACGCTGAAATTCTCCCCTGCCTCTGAGACCTAAGCAAAGAACAGAGGAACATTCTTTATAACTCACATTTCACTGAACTTTTGAATAAATTCAAAAGCAAAGGAATCAAGTCATCAACAGAGGAAGGGACAGACTGTATATAGATATCCAATCTATTTATACAAACTATCCAAATCGACAGCAGCAAGTATAAACTGACTTCTGAATCCAGTTCAAAATTTTGTACAACTTGCAACAGTTCAATCAAAAGCAGCGGTCAATCAAACATTGTATTCAATGAAATTTCCACTCTTTCTCATATACAAACTACTTTTTACAAAAAAGCATCTCAATCTTCTGGAGAAACATCTCATTAGTAATCTAGTGAAACTTCATTAGAACATATATAGTACTTCGTTTACATATTTGTTTAAATTGCTAATCTGCACATTGGCTATTGGCACTTGGCATGATATATGTGGTGATTTAATATCCAGAATTAGATTGCTAACCTTTTTATGTTAAGGAAAGAATCACATACTGACAAGTATATTTCTATGATCTGTACAGCTTGTGTAGTGCCTAATTTCATGGGATGTATATAGGTACGTCTAATATTCTAAGCTGCTTATTTATGAAGCTGTAGAATGCTCTTATCGATATGTCAAGTCTGTCACACAAAAAAATATATAAGATTTTATTCTTTCTTCTCAACATTGGCTAGATTGAGCTTAGTTTACCTAGATCAACCCATCAAATAAAAAAAGATCTCACTTTTTGAAAATGTCACATATTAGGGATAAATGTTTAACTATAGATTCATTAATTCAAGAAGACAGAAATTTGGATCCTCTTTGCCTCATCTGGCAGTTGGACTGTTGGGGTGTGAAGATCTAAACCATATGCATTTATGAAGATTAACAGCATATACACATCCCAAATAGGATACTATTTTGATAACATGACTAGCTCCAGAGAGTAATGACCATAGGTAGCATAAAGCAGTAACTCTCTGTATGGAATAACTCGAAAGACAGGGTAGAACCTTAGAAAATTATTAAAATTAGTAGTTTTTTTATAGGACACGGTAAAATGAGTTTTCAATTCCCAACTGAATCCAACCAAACATAAGAAAAGATTCTCAACTGATTTTATGCAATTACAAAAATGATAATGTTGATAATGTGGAATTCAATCATAAAATAAGATTGATTATGATGGAATAATAAAAAGTGAAATGTGTTTTCAATAAGATTTATTATTGTAGATAGCACAGCACCCACATCATGTACAATGTCAATTATTTATCCGTTTCTGTAATTTGTAACGATGAGCATATGAGGTTTTTAAAAACAAGAACCCAATACTAACGTCACTAACATAATGCCCCTAACTGTCAATTGCATGAATACCACACACCTCTTCAAATGGGTAAGAAAAG
Organism: Acer yangbiense; assembly: GCA_008009225.1. Classification (NCBI taxonomy): domain Eukaryota; kingdom Viridiplantae; phylum Streptophyta; class Magnoliopsida; order Sapindales; family Sapindaceae; genus Acer; species Acer yangbiense. The sequence goes on along the minus strand of CM017773.1, from coordinate 17,759,468 downwards.
TTAGTCTGGCATGATCAAGCCATGACATACAGCATAACACCTCAAAACATAGAGTTGTAACAAAGGAATTTTGAACAAGTACCTCAGCATCCAAACCCAAAGAATTTCTGCGGATGACATCCTTTAAATGTGCCCTTTCTAAGGCCTCCCAAAGGTCAGCATCATTGTGTTCACTGAAAGGATCAAGATTAAACCTCACAGTTCCTGAACAAAATAGAACAAATTGGTCATTAAATTATACAACTTTGTTATTAAGGAATTCTTTATGCTAGGTCATAAGCATATAAATTTTTTTTGTGAAAGATGTGCTTATGTTAGAGTAAGTGCTTGTTTGGTTGAGCTTTCTACTACCTCAAAAGGTCTACCAACGTCTATTTGAGTTTTTTTAGAGTTGTTTGATTGGGCTTTTGAGATTGTCTACTTTAAATTGAGAAGAGACTAGTAGAGTTTAAACCTCTAGTAGGCAAAGGCTCATGGGGAGGTGCTTCTCCAAATAGACCTTTTTTTTTTTTAAGTTTACCAACCAAACAACTATAAATTTTTTTTCAAAAACTCTATTTTTAATAGATCTACTACATGATAGATATCAAAGTTCAAGAATAACAAAAATTGAGAGGAAAAAAAAAATCAACAGTAAAATCTATCAGGTTGTCCATTGAATAACTGAAACAGACACCGACTGATCATCAAGTCCGCCTAACTATCATTTTGACAATAACCAAGATTGAGGACGCTTAGTACCTGAGAACAGAACTGGTGATTGTGGTATAATACCAAGTACTTTACGTAAGTCCATCAGTCCAAATTTTGCAATATCATAATCATCGATCAAGATTCTTCCTCTTTCCAGCTCTACAATTCGAAATAAAGTATTAAGCATGCTAGATTTCCCAGCCCCAGTCCTTCCAACTATCCCTACCTTGTCACTTGGGGAAATTTGAAAAGACAGTCCATGCAGGACTGGAGGAAGCTCAGGCCTATAGCGAAGGACAACATCCTCAAATTTAATAGCTCCAGAAGAAGGCCATCCAGGAGGGGGGCGGTTACTCTCAATGATAAGTGGAGCCTCTGAAGGCAACTCTATATACGTGCCAATCCGCTCAACCGAATTTAAACTATTCTCAGCTAGACTTGCAAGTCTCAGCACACCAGTCAACAAACCAGTAATATTTAATGCATAACTTAGGAGCAGACCCATTGTTGAAGCAAATTCCTTCTGGTTCTCGGCCCTTCCATTCTGCATGACAGCAAAAGTTGCTGTGAACCAAATCATCAGGCCTCCCAGTGTTTCCAAACGGATTGCAAGCCAACGATTTGCACCCGTGTTCACAAGAGTATATCTGATATTGTTGTCCATCGATTTCCCATTAATGTCAGCCATCCGATCATAAGCTTTATATGCACGTATGGTTGCTAAACCATTCAGCGCTTCACCAAATTGGGCATAAACGGGCGATCTTGTTATGGAATCCAGACGTTTCACTTCACGAGCAGTACTCTAAATAAACAAAACAAGCATTCGTTAAAAACTATTACTTATTCCTCCAAAAACAATTTAGAACCACAAACGAAAACACCAGTTTGCAGATCAGGAATCTGGACCCAAACATACACTGTGATCAAAAGTTGACTTCAACTTCACTGATATAAGCATTCATGACAGCTAACAATGAAATACAAAAATAAAAAGATCAGTAATTCATACTGATCTATATTGCAAAATCAAATCATATACCACACAACACAAGTCCTGTTGTTAAGGGTAAATAAAAATTCACTCTCAATAACTAGACAGAATCATGCATTGATCTCCAAACTTGCTTCACCATCCACAGCATTCATTTTTAACCAGAAAGTCTAAGCAATTAAATATTCTAGTAATAGTTTTTAAAGTACAAATCAGAAGCATATCCATGACTATAAAATAAGCCACTTAGAAATCAGGATGTTTGTATGGAAGAGGGACAAGAAGGTTTGCGAAAGGAAAAGATGGGAGAACTATCAAGTGGCCACCAAATCCAAAAGCTTAAACTTATAAGTAAGGACCCATTAATAGCATTAAGCCTCTAATAGATCCCTTTATATGCAAAACATAGGTTTGCCATGTCAATCAAGTACAAAACAACAAACAAAAATACATATACAAATGCAATCACATGAGAGAATCCAAACAGAAGACCCTGAAATCTTAAGCACAAGGATCTAATGATAGTATTTAATCTTTGACAATAACAACGGCTAAGATTAGTTCATCATGTTAACTGAAAAAAAAAAAAAAAGTGAATTGATCTAGGTTTAAACCTCGCAAGGGCACAAAGGATCTACAACAAATGAGTGGATGAAATCAGAGTCAACATTAACTCGTGATCTTACTTGAACACAGTCTCTGTTCTATAGATAGGGTTGTACACTTGTGTCCTTTAATTCTAACGAGAGTTAGTAATACCTCAACCTTAAAAAAGATTAGTCCTCAGGATAGAGTATTAGAAAGGGTTCATACATCCAAAACTAGTTGTCGAGGTAACACTTTGCCTAGTCGATTCACATTAGATTCTCTTCAAGATACAAGAATTTCAACTACCAATCAACTTCTGCAGCCAAGCAACCAGGATGTGACTATGCATCACTGAAGTAGCTATTTAGATCTTTAAAGTAACACTAATTAATCTCAAATAATTCAACAAAGTAAAATATCAGCTAAAAATTTCTAGAGAAAAACCCACTATCACAATTCACAAACTGCTCCAACACCTACCAGGTGATTCCTATGATAAACTGAAGACAATAAGAGATGATAATAATAGGTAGAAATCAATTCAGAATATTCTCAAGGTAATAAAGACATGAACAACAAGAATAGAGAGTTTCATGTACCTGATAATACAGATAGGCAGAATAAAACAAAACCAACAGCGGCATTATGGACCACAAGGACATCGTGCTCACAAATCCAATCAGCACAAAAGTAGAAAGGAGTTGTGACACTAGGCCTAGAAACAGATCCATAAATGTAGCAACATTTCGATCAATGTCACCTAGATCCTTTGCAAACCTATTGATGATTCTTCCAAGTGGATTGGTCTGGAAGAAGACCATTGGAGCTCTTAATATAGAATGAAGCATAGCATCATGCAACCTTTTGGCTGCATAAAGACTTGATATGATCAACCAAAATGAATTTGCCAGTGTCACAAAAACCTGAAAGCCATAAGAAAAATTATAGAATAAGCTACAAGATTACAATATCTAACACTAATTTATGCAAGACAATAGAGGACTTCCACTTAGAATAGCAGGATAAAGACCCCTATGCTATAATGAGGAGAAAAGATGAGTAAAAGGAAAATCAATTGAAATTTCATGCCAATAATTATAAAATAAAACTCATACCTGACCAATTGATAGTAGTGCATATATCATATTGTAGTAACCGGGTCCATGCGCAGGAGAATCGCCTTGACCTGTCCAATTACTCAACCATGTGCTACTTGAAACTCGTAAAACTTCTGTTGAGATATAGCATGTAAAAAGAATCATTACAACCCATAGACCTCCTAATGCGTTCTTGTACCTGGGAAGAGAGAAGCACTTTGTTCAATAGCATTGAAAGGAAGCTTGAGAGTATAAAGTGTTCAGTTAGAGCTTACCAAAACTAGCACTGTGCAAGAAATCTCTCTCACATGCACATATATATATATATAATAATAATTCCCCGGTCAGGTCCTGAAATTTTTCGACAGGTCCTTCGAGTTCTCACCGGTTAGAATTAGTGTAAAACAATTATACACTAATTTCCACCTGTGGGAATTCTTAGCACCAGTCCTGACTAGAGAAGAACCCTATATGTCTATATTATAAATTCTTTCTCATTTGTGTGATTTCTATTATAGGTTATATGTGGGAAGTGTTGACAAGGTTGTGTCACGAACAAGAACAATCAAGACCTTTATATGATGATCTATGCCTATATATACAAAACTTCCCTCCTGCGTGATCCCCCACATATAATTTTGTGTGGGATCCCAAATTTGTACTGATTTATGTTTTAGAGCTGTGTACCACAAATTCATGACCCAGCACAAAATTACGTGCAAGATCTTGAACCTGATCAAAACTATCCATCTATCTATATTGCAAATTATTGAAAATATCTCTATCTATGTTTATATATAGATCAATCAAGACCTAAATATGATGACCAAGACCAAGACCTGAACTTTTTCGTACGGTCTCAAAGATTATCACAAGTGAATATGTGATAATCAAGGATTATTTCACTTGTGATAATCAAGGATTATCGCAAAATTAACATTAAAAGCTACAGAAGCTATATAAAGTATATTCGCATTTTGAAAAAGTTTAAGATATTGTTCCAATTTTGTAAATATAAGACATTAAAAAAGGGGAGAATAGAAAACATCAGAAAGATGGTTGCCTTATTCAAAAAAATTTCAATTACTTTCCCAAGTATATTTCATTTTCTTGACATTCATAAAAAATAAAAATAAAATTATCAAAATTCAATGAATTTAACCAAGGTCCTCATATAAAGGGGTATATATATATATATTTAGGAAGATAGAAAAAGAAGCACGGTTTAATCTTCGAGTAACAATCATAAGATGCTTGTTTTTTGAACTTCACTTGTTCTAAAATGTCTAGATAAAATTTTATATGTTTCATATTTTCATCTAAGTTGGGATGCTTGGATTCATACAGCATGAATAACAGTTTAGTCCAATTTATGTTCGTTTTTTTTCACAGATAATCTAGGTTAAAAAGAAAATTTGCAGCAATAACAAAGGAACAAAAACAAAAGTTTGTTACCTAGACAAAACTTTCCAACTGACAACACCTGTTTCACGTTCTTCCTGCTTAATAAGAATAGATTTGCCTTCTTTTGGTTTGTTGGTATGGCTTGCTTTCTTTGGAAAATCACTGGTTACCCCATTGGCAACAGGTTTTGTGGTTTTAAGATCAACAATCTCACCATTTTCCTTTTCTTCCACATATTCTTCCATTTTTCCAGCATTTTCCATCAGCTTTTGGAATAGTGTGCCATTAGTAGAGAGATCCTCAAAGGTTCCCACCTCTTTTACCATACCCTCATGGACCAGGATCACTCTATCAACCTGTGAAAGAAAGTGTAGCTGGTTTGTGACAAGAACTCTAGTTTTCCCAGTTAATTCTCTCTTGATGCAGTTGTCAAAAACCTGAAAATGATCAATGAGACATGAGCCTAGTTTGAAATAAATTCAACACTGTAACATTAAATAATTTTAAAACCAAAGATCATGACAAACATTTTAAAAACTATGGCTAAGACTTGGACACATTCAAAACACAAGCACAAAGTAATATAAAAACCAAAAAAAAATTTAGACAAAGAAAGAGAAAAAATGAAAGAAGTCCAATTTATAATAATCTTCTATCAAAAACTCATAATTATATATTGTTACGTAACTACTAAACCCAAAAACTTAAAATTGTCAATGTTCCAAACTATGATATTAAACTCTCTAATACACACCTTTCTCGTGCAGAGTAACAAACTTGTCATGTGGACCAATCTCAAATACAGAACAAGTTCAAAAACAAACAAAAAATACTATCACGTGGGCACACTTCTAGCAAAATTGGCTTTGAAACCATTTTAGATAACCGCTAGTCCCAAAAGTTTTAAGTTGTTAGGCAGAGTACAAACAATGATACAAAACTCTCTAACATGCATATACCAGGAAAGTAAAATAGCCCATGATATCAAATTTTCAATATTAGCTTTACTTGTTTTTATTGATCTTTTCATGATCATATAAATAGTTGTAGAAGTGTTTGAGTGGGTCATATTTTTATATGTTTTGGACTGTGACGTAATTTTACAAATATTAAAGAGTATAAATAAAGATTATGGTTGTCAATCTATATACAATCTTTATACTTAACTTTAAAGAAATAAATGTCAGCAATATCGTATCATACAATAGTAAACATAACTATACATTAAAAAACATTATATCTGGCTAGAAGTACTGTGGAAGAAAAAACGATAACAAATCTGCTACCATGGACTGTTTACCTGTCGAGCCACATGAGCGTCCAAAGCACTTAAGGGGTCATCAAAGATATACACATCAGAATTGGAATACATGGCCCTAGCCATGGAAACCCTTTGTTTTTGCCCACCGCTAATATTCACTCCTCTCTCACCAATCTCAGTAAGATCACCACCCTAATCATCAAGCATGAGAAAGATGGGCAAAAAATTCAAGTGAAATTGTTAAAATAATAAGGGAATTCTTCACATGTTTACAAACTTGCTACATCTACTATAACTGCGGAAAAACTTACAGGCAATAAGTCAAGATCATGCTGTAATGCAGTAACATCAATTGTCTTCTCATATCTTGCTGATTCAAAGGCAGATCCAAATAAAATATTATCACGTACCTGTGAGAAATAATTATCAACATTAAGATGACAATCAACCTAACAAGTGGACTGCAGTCCCATTTCATTCTAGAAGATCTAACTGATTCCAGTATTCCACGCTGAATCAATATATCATATTTATGATTACTGTAACACAATTCAATGCACAAGCCCCAAAAAGAGAAAATATATCAAAAATTCCCCTCAGATATATATATACAGAAATATAAGAATGCCACAACTTACAGTTGCATTGAAAATCCATGAAACTTGTGGAACATAGGCAACACTTCCTCTAATAACAGCAGTCACGTCAGAAACTGGAGGAATCTCCCCAAGCATTGCTGATATAAGTGAGGTTTTTCCTTCTCCTGTACTGCCAACCACTGCGACCAGGCTACCAACTGGTATATCCAAATTGATATTTGACAATGTGGGCCTCTCTGCCTGTCATAAAATCAAATCTTTAAAAATTTAAAACGTGAGCTTGAAAAGTCAAAAAAATTCAAAGTGTCATCAACGACAAAAAAAATATAATAGAACTTTCATATAGCCAACAAATTCTTCCAATTTCTTGTAGTATACAAAGTTAAGTTAAAAAAAAAGCTTTTTCAAGCATATTTTTCATGTGAAGTAACATAGTAATTATTTTAAATTAAAGGAGATAACTGAGTGGATTAAAATGCCAGGTTTCTAATCTGTTGTGCGAGTTATTCGTACCGAGGGCTCGAATCCGTCTGTTTATGTTTCCTTCGATGGTTTGGTATCTTTTAAATTTGAATTTAGCTAACTCTTTGGTTGATCTTTATCTTCACTTAATTAAGAATATCTTCTTTCCTTGGATTCGGAATAGAACACATATATCAGTGTTCAACATGAAATTAGAATGAGATAGTAATTGAAGTTTGAAGTTTAGAAGTTACACAAAATTGAAACCAGAAAAGTTTTAATATTATACAAACTATAAAGCCACGGGTATAGACAACTTTCTTAAGACAGTTCAATCAGAAAGGCATTCTTGATAGCCTTTTTTATTCCAGAAATTCACATTTGAATATTACTATGGACCTCATCATATGCAATGTTCTCAAGTATATTTAACTCCTAGCAGCAAGGCCACCCATACCCCTAATCAAGGGACACAATGGAAAAGGTACCTATGCCGGTGAAATTGTTATACGCCTTACCAATCCGATTATCCGAGATAATTTAGGCTGATCAAGAGTGGACCAATTTTACCTAGAACAGGGATCGATCTAAAATGAAAAATACTAGAACTCTAGAATACATGTTATAAAGGCATGCTAACTAAGAATGCTTTGCCCCTCAAGCTGACATTTCAATGACGAATTCTCATGCAGCACACATCTCTCCTGAAACACAGGCCAGCATGTGGACACATAAACACACAAAAGAAAAAGGAAAGGAAAGTTTCTACCTGCAAGAAGTAGAAATAAAAAATATGATTCTTTCATCCTTTTCAATTTTTAGAAATAACCTTTTACAGAGATTGTTTGCCACTTATATCCATCAAATTAAACCGTTGACCCACCAACATTACAAATGAAATTTTATCCTATCTCAGACCACAATAATAAATAAACACAAACACATAAACACAGAAGAGGGTGCAAGCAAGATACAGTTTAGGAACTAAACCTTTGGATCCCAGGAAAAGTTTCCATTTTTTATTGAGATGGCTGGTAATTCAGGATCAAGGGGAGGATTTGGTAGAAGAACTCTCTCTTCAGCTAAGAATAGATCCTCTAGACGTTTCAATGATACATTTGCGTTTACCACCTGTAAAAAAATAGCAGCATGAGTGTCTCAAAAAAAATTACAACCAGTAACACTAGAATGGAAATTAAATGATTTGTGTTTTAAATATACAATCGAGAAAAATATGTAACATGAAAAAGTATCTAAGAAACCAAAAGAACAAGAGGGGGTTCCATAATGTTTTTGAAAATTGTTTTCTCTTTTGCAAATCAAAAACAGATAAAAAAACATTTTTGTTTTTCTATTTAAAAACAAAGTTGAAAAAAAAATTCATTTTTTTTTAAAGTAGTGTAAATTCATAAACAACTTAAAGATGTTCTTAGTGTTTCCGAAAACATGATTTTATGAGTACAGAAAACTCATCTCTTTTTTTTTTTTTTTTTTGAAAGAAGAAAACTCATCTTTTATTTATCATTTTCTCTGTACTACATGCACTTTCATTATTTTACAGCTCTCAAGCTCTGCCCAAACATAAACAAACTTAGAAATTGCATTATGAACTAAAGATTTGAGAAAAGTTGCTCATCTAAGCTAGTCCACATTCAAAATCAAGAAATTATATCATAACGTGAATTATTATATGGATGTATCCCACCAGGTAAATGTCCAAGGTACAATGTGCAAAGAGAAGTCTCACACATTCAAACATGTTATATATTCAAGGACTTCATCGTTCAATGTAACCAAACTGATAGTAGCCAACACACACAAAAGCTTGGGCCATGTGACTCGAGCCCAAACACAAACAGAAACACACAATAAATTTAGATAACAAATAAAAAATTCAAATAAAATCACGGGACCGGGGGGGTGGTGGTTCGGTGGGACTCGGGTTCGGTGGGACTCCAACCCAATACTCACTGATATAAGTATATAATACCATGTTAGTAACAAATAGACCCAAAAGCTTAAGCCTACAGAAAAGGGACGAACAACAGGCAAACATAACTATAGAATGCAAAAGAGTGAAAACAGTGATTAAGAAAACCCAGTACTCCATGGTTAACTTGGCTATAATACCATGTTAGTAACCAATAGACCCAAAAGCTTAAGTTGATAGGAAAGGGACCAACAATGGTATTTAAGCACTCTAACACAAACAACATACAATACAACCCACTTAATATAACATGATATGAAGACGTAGCTATAGTATGCAAAATAGCTAAAGCAATGACTGTTATTTATCCTCCATATAGGGAAATTACCAAAAAAGCATGAAATAAGAAAAGAAAAGAACCTGAGTTATTGTGTTAGGAAGTAGGAATAGGGGAAAGCGCAGCACAGCAAATAGAGAAAGAGAAGTAAATGCCCGTGCAGGTGTTAGATTCCCTCCAAGCAAAGTGAATACACCAAATGAAACTACAGTCACCACAACTGGAATACTGTTTAGTATAAAACCATTGCACTGCAAAATGATGGAAATTGTCAGAAACATATGAAAGCAAAAGAAGCTATTTTTCTCTCCTATAAATTACCTCCTATACGGAGAAGAATAACAACAAAATATGAATTTGTTTAGTATATACATATTGTTTATTAAATCCAAGATCAAAAAGTTTAAAGTTGTAGGTAAGAGCCCAAACAATAGTATTAAACTCTTACATACTCTCACATACAAGACAGATGGGCTTGTCATGTGAATTAAACCCAAACACAAATACACATTCAAATGTATAACAAATTAAAAAACAATCACAAATATAGCGTCAAAGGTAAACTCAAACCTAGCACTCCTACTAAACTGACTTTTGTAACATGTTAAATAACTGCTAGAGCCAAAAATTTATTATTATTGGTTCCACATGAATGGGTGTGTAAGAAAACTTAATACTATTGCATTGTTTGGGCTCTTAACTAGTTTAAGCTCTCGGGTAAGACCTCAGCAATAGTATAAAACTTTCTAACAAATACAAAAGACTCGAGCAATACCATCAGCCTAATTACTAATCAATTCCACTATACATTCCTATGCAGTATGAAAAACATAACCATTTATTAGAAAATAGAACAAACAGGTAGTAAATGTGTTATTAATCTTTTTTAAAATAAACAAATTATCTAAACAGTTAAATCAATACATGTGTCCAAGCCATTAGATGTGAACTTAGATTCCTTACAAAGGCAATCCAAATTTTTGTCTTACTATTTCAAAGAAATGATACCACATACTCACTAGGACATCATGCATGTACAAGCACTTGTGCTGGGCTGGCATTTTAGAGCTTTAAATGGTTGGTATATGTTGACACTTGATAAATTTTCCCTAATTTCTATAATACCAAATTGCAAGAAATGCAATCATGAGCCTACATGTGCTTTAAAACCATGAAAGCATGGATATAACACATGCATGCAAGCGAGAAGCTGAACTGAGGGAAGGAAAAAAAACTGACTCACAATTTCTTTTTCATGAATGATTCTTCAAACATAACAACAAACAACAAATCAGAAAAAAATTACACTATACATCTACAATTATTTTATTCTACTCACAGAAACTTATAAATAATTTCAAGAATATTTTATAGGTCATACCGCCCCTAGTAAGGATGCTTTGCGGAACCAGGACAATTCATCATTCCGAACAGTTTGAACTTTAGATTGGAAACTATTCTCCCATGCATAACACCTAAGGCATTTTCAGCACAGTCAAGATTGTTGATATATTTACTTATATGGCATAAAAGAATAAAAAGTACTTGTTCTCAAAATGTATCTTACTTCACAGTGTCCATTGCAGCCAAAACTTCATTCATTAGGCCGATTCTCTTGTCTGTACGCTGCAAACCTTCTTTAGACAATTTCTGCATTCTGCTTATAACAAATGTCTGCAACCAACAAAATAGATACAAAAATTAAGGATTATGAAATGAATGAAAAATTTATAGAACAGATTCTTAAAAAAAAATGGGTTTGCAAATGAAGAGAAAAGGTACGTAATAAATTAAAAATATCCACATTTGATCTCAAATTGACAACTCTAAATATAGACAATGAGCAAGTACGAGGCAGAACTCATGTACCTGAATGGGGAACAATAGAACAAGTAGCAATGCACCAAGAAGTGAAGCAACACCTAATTGCTTATAAAGAAGGACCATTGCAATAACAATACGAAATGGAGCTGACCACAGAGTGTGAAGAGATTGGCATATTTGCTGTTGCAGCCAAAAGAAAAACAAGTAATTCATAAATAAGCATGATGAGACTTTGATAATATAAGTAAACTATTCAAACAAAAACAAAAAAACTCAGATTCTGTTGCATAATACAAACTGATATTGGTAATTATTAATATGAGTTCCATCAACTAGGATCAGTTGCATATTGATATTCATACTGCCAATCACTCATTCCAAATTCAATTAGAGAGGCATCTAAGTGAGTTGATCCTATAATTATAACCTAGAAAGAAATGGGATAAAAAAATTATATTCACTCGCATAGAAGTATCACAACGCATCCTCAATTCCTCATTCATTCCCAAAGTGGAATAGGAGAATGAATGCAAGACAAAAAAAAGTGCACACGCAGGAAAATATGGTTCCACTCTGAATTTAATGCTGTAGCTAAGAGAGTTGTACTGTAAAATAAATAATACTTTTTATTTTTGAGATAATAAAACAGAAAAATTATGAGTTTCAGGGAACAATCAAAATAATTTTAATATAACATCAAAGCAATGTGCAATATAAGAATAAAAAAAGCCTCTTTAAGTCGGATAAAAAAAAGCCCTTGTTTGCAAGAAATTTAAGCGTGTTTCATGACATGATGTCACAGTCCACAAACGCTGATGATTAGGTCAGACTAAGGCTTTTAGATTACTCATTACCACAAGGAAGAGAATAACCAAAGAAAAATTCTGGGAGATGTTCAACACCATGTACATTTAAACACTTTTCAAGCCCAGCAACTAACTAAAAGAACCAAAAGTAAATGGAGAACACTATATGTAAGCAGAACCACTGGGAAAGTTATACCTGAAGAGCTTCAGCATCAGTGGTCATCAAGTTGGTTATCTTCCCAGTTGAAAACTTCTTACGAGCTTCATGGGTTAGCCTTAGAGATTTACGAAATACAGCAGCAATCTGAAAAAGATGAAAGAACCATAGACCAAAATATTTAAATCTGAGAACAAATGGGACAAAGGTTTCATCAACAACCCAAAAGCAATATCTCTAATATAATTCTAGTGTAAATTCAAATTTCCAGAATGCTGCAAGGTCAGGAATGTTCGGCATTTGGATACTACATTCCATTATTCAACTAAGGACCCAAAGCTAGAAGCAGATACAACCCTCAATCAATTCCAAGACAAGTGAAGCAATTCAAAATTAACCAAATGAAATTACACTTCCCTTCCATTGACAATAGATTTAATTCAAATCATGTTAACAAAAAAGTAACATCTAGAAATTAAATTCCAAATAAATCTCATAATATAGACCACAAACAATAAAGTAAAAGTTAAGATTTCTGAAGTTTCAAGTTGCTAATAAGCAACACCACTGTATATCTTATCAAATGGGTTTCATTGTCAGAGATGTAAAATATGCAAGGATCCCAAAAACTAAACTATGTTCTTTGCTAAATTAATTCTAGTATGTTATTGGTCAGGCATCATGTATGCAATAAAAATGAAGGCCCCAATGAAAAACAGATAATATCACCAGCCAGAATATGGAAATTACACAAAACCCATATTCCAAACTTCCTGCAAAAGTAAAATTAAACACATAACATGCTGTGCAAACCAAAACAAAGCAGAGAAAGATCCATAAGAACCAATAATTCAAGGTAAAGTATGAAAGACACAGCACGCTACTACCTCCCAGCACCACCAAAAGTTCACTCCATCCAAACGTAACTATGTGGAAACTAGGTAACTATTTGGAAAATAGGTAACTATGTGGTGACAGTGCATGGTTATTTTTGTCAGTATGTCGCCAGCATGGTATTATAGAATAAGCGTGTTAGAATACTCCAAAATGGCACAATACCAAATCATATTGTATCTAAACAAGCATCAGAAGCATGTTTAAAGAGTTCAGAAAGAAAGCAAAATTACCAAAGTAGATCTCAGCCGGAATCCAACACGAATGACATTCTGAAAATACTGGGCTTCACATAGAACCCCAAATACCTGGATCAAGTTACATCCAATCAGAAATTTTGTGGTCTTTGATTTATAACTTAAATCAATATTTTCAATTTAAGGGGAAATCATGACATCCAAACGTAACATCAATTTAATTTCCGAAAGTAACACAAAGCTATAAATGGACAAGACCTAAAAGTTCACCATAAAATGAAGAAGAACCAGAAAAACAAATTGTTAACAGTCATTTGGATACGTTAAGTTGTATATTGTTAGTAACCACTAGACATTAGATCTTAAGCTATTGGAGAAGGGCCTGACAATAGTATTAGTCACTCTACCACGCCCCCTCACATACAAAACATGACTCTAGGCTTGTCACATGGATTGATACACATCCCACGTTGCTCTGTGTTGTAAATATATTTTAATTTTTATAATGGGGTTCCTAGAATTCAAATTTGAGACCACTTGGTCAACTACAATCTAATACCATATTAGTAACCGGTATACCTAAAAGCTTAATCGGTTAAAAAAAGGCCTCAACAATCCTTTCAAAAAAAAAGGGATCAACAATAGTATTAAGCACTCTTAACACATTTTATTGTTGTTTGTATTATTAACCAAATCAAGCTTCAGTTATTGCAAAATTCATTGTCAAACCCAATTTCCTCCCACAAATAGGCCACAACTCAGCCAATAAAACGGCACTGAACTAGGAAGCTAGAAATGGAGGTTTTGGGTTGAGATAAAAGTAGTCAAGTCCTACATGTAATTTATTTAGAATACACAGTCTAATCACAATCAAATCAGTGGGGGAAACCATCTCATCATATGGTAATGGAACTAGTTTTAGAAATACTCAATCATTTAACGAAGTGAGTCTCAAACGAAATATTAAACCCCATTCAGAAAAAAAAAAATTAATTAATTAATTAAAAAAAAAAAATTGGGCCTATATATAGTTACTCCACAAGGCATGATACATGCAGCATGTACTAATATTTAATATGGTAAAAAGCAGCAAATAAATGGTGTACCAACAATAAAACAGAATCAGCTTCCTCAAGCATCATGTATCTTAGCATACTCACATAAATAAAATAATATAACAGAGCAATTCTTTTCATACCACTCCCACAAAAATCGAAAAGGCATAGATGTAACCAATCCAAGCTGGGTCACCTTGTTGCATAGACTGCAATTAGGTTATCAAAACAAATAAGTAAACTATTAAAAATAAAATAAATATTGACAAGTTTACCAATTGCAAAGCAGAATTAGAGGTGTATTAGAATTTTAATGATATAGGGAAACCAGAGACGAAGGTATACAATCTATCAGTAAGAATTTAAGAAAAGATGATAAAAACAGAAAAAAACAGTAGACCTGTAAGAGTTGGTTCAGTATAAGCGGCCCCACAAACTGCGAGAGATCATTGCCAATCTACAAAGTGATGAAAGGAAAAAATAGGTTAAAAGATTAAAAATAAAATTACTACAAATAGTTCAGCAGTCACCAAATTTTGCATGAAGTCCACAAATTGACAAAAATAAGTCTAACATGCCTAAAAATGAAATCGCAATATTGAAAAGCAAAGTTTTCCAAGCTGTCTTATATTCCAGCATATGTAAATGCAAGAATCCATTGTACTGTTATATTATAACAAGCCTAAAAACTTTTAATTTTCAGGCCCCACTTCAGGCAACAATAATATCCTATGCATGGTGTCCATGCCACATACATGAACCATTTGAAGCTTGTGTTAGAATATAACCTGTTAATTGTAAAGATTGTATAGTTGACAATTAGCCTAATTGTAGGGATTGTAGATTGTTTTCTTTCCTAATTGTAAGTTGTTTCCTTTCCTAGATTAGGACTCTTTCCTATTTGTAATTCTTCTATATAATCCCTCCTTGTGGAGAAGATTAATAACGAACACAATTGATTTGTTCATGGTATCAGAGCCATAAACAAAGTGTTTAGGTTTTTGATTCTACTACTCTTCTAAATTTCTTCTACTCTTTTTTTCTTTTTCTAAAGCAATAGGACTGCTACCTATTGTTTTCCGGTGAGTCTTACCAGAATATCTATCGCCGGCGCTGTACCAACCTCGACAGTCGTCCTCAACCCATCGCCGGTCGTCCTCAAACCCAGAAGACTGTCTCAGCCTTACCAGACCCATCTGGTTGCATCTACTCATTGTCTCATCGCGACCCGACCCGACCCGCGTCGGTTCTTCCTCCAACATCGACCCACGTCGCCGATTGGTCCCTCCGACACCGACGTGCATCGACCGACGGTCGTCCTACCAGATCCGGCGACTCGCGTCGTCCCTGCTCACCTGTGTTACTTCACCCGACCCGACCCGACCCGGCTGTTTTTCCTTCAAACAGCGACCCACGTCGCTTCTTCTTCACCATTGATCCATCGTCGCTTCTTCACCATTGTCAGACTTGGCCGCTGCTACATATTTTGCTTCCGCTGTCAACCTTGCTGTCAGACTTTGACAAAGTGAGATTTTTTCTTCTTTTGGTGTTTTACTCGTGTACTCTCTATTTTCACTGTTAACTATAATATGACAAAACCAATTGAAACGGAGTCCGAAACATCTAGCCACATAGTTCCACCACTCCCTCTAATTTATCCTCATGACAACTCATCTAAGATTGAGATTAAATTGGATGGGTCAAACTACTCTTTATGGTCTAAGTTTGTCGAGATTTTCGTGGCTGGGAAAGACAAGTATGGTTTTCTCACAGGGAAAGTATAAAGCCTGCAACCACCAGTTCCATCTATAGACGATGGTTGGCAGACAATGCTCTTGTGCAAGGATGGCTCCTTGGATCTATGACTCCTAAAATTATGGGGATGTTTATTCGATTACCAACAGCTCAGGCCATTTGGGAAGCAGTTGCCCGTACCTACTATGATGGTGCAGATCAGTCCATCATCTATGAACTCAACAGCAAGGCATTCCATATGCGCCAATCTGGACGTCCTATTTCTGAATACTACGGGGAATTGAACACAATCTGGCAGGAGTTGGATCAGCGTTGTCCAAACGACATGACTGATACTACAGATGTGGTTCGACTTAATGATCGCATTGAGAAACAAAGAGTGTACATGTTCCTAGCAGGACTAGACCCTGAATTTGACAAGGTGCGAGCTGATGTTTTACGTATGGATCCATTTCCTAGTGTTGAAGGGGCATTTGCCTATGTCCGTCGTGAGGCACAGCGTCAAGCCACTATGCTAGCTCCACCACAAGTAAGTGACAGCTCTGCCTTACTAATCAATAAGGGGAATTCAGGGGACAGGAACTGTGGACAGAAGAATCATATTCGAGATGCATGCTGGAGATTGAATGGGTATCCTGAGTGGTACTTGGAAAAAAGGAAGAAAGGGCCTTCGAAGAATGGAACTGCCTCCCTTGCATCATCCTTTGGCAACTCGTCTTCCACTCCACAGGGTAACATATGTGATTCTCAAATTCAATTCTCCAACTCAGGTATTTTTCATTCTGCTTTCAGTGTTTCTACAATTTCTAGTAATAATACTTGGATAATTGATTCTGGTGCAACGGATCACATGACCTTTAATTCTCAAAACTTTAGCCATCGTAGTCCAACTGAAACCAATAATGTGTCATATGCTGATGGTACACCCACCCCGGTTCATGGGGCTGGATCTATATCTCTAACTCCGTCCTTAAAATTATCATCTGTTCTACATGTGCCCACTTTATCTAACAACTTACTCTCGATCAGTCAAATCACTAAATCTCTAAATTGTGTTGTTACGTTCTGGCCTTCTCATTGTGTTTTTCAGGACATCACAACCAAGGAGACGATTGGAACTGGTAGGGAAAAAGGAGGGTTGTACTACTTTACAGCAGACAGTGTTTCCAGTCATCCTCACAGAGTAGTACAAGTTAGAGCCGACAATGAGAGTAATATTCTCCTTTGGCATAGGCGTTTAGGTCATTGTTCTTTTGGATATCTCAAGTTTTTATTTCCTTCTTTGTTTAAAACTATTGGGCACAATAATATGCAGTGTGAGACATGTGTTTTGTCTAAACATCATCGCACTGTTTTTCCCCCTAGTAATGGTAATAAAAGATCCGTACCTTTTTCTCTTGTTCATTCTGATGTTTAGGGTCCATCTAACGTTGTGTCTATATCTGGTATGCGCTGGTTTGTTACATTTATTGATGATTGTACTCGCATGACTTGGATTTTTCTTTTAAAAAATAAAAGTGATGTATGTGACGTTTTACAAAATTTTTATCATATGATTCTCACACAATTTCATAAGAAAATTCAAGTTTTACGCTCAGATAATAGTGGTGAATATCTAAACCGTAGTGTCAAAGCTTTTTGTTTGAAAAACGGTATTCTCCACCAAACATCTTGTGCATATACCCCACAACAAAACGGTACCGCTGAGCGTAAAAATCGTCATCTCTTAGAGGTTGCACGATCTTTACTGCTCGGAATGCATATGCCTAAATCTTTTTGGGGTGATGCAGTACTATTTGCTGCATATCTCATTAATCGTATGCCATCCAGTGTTCAGTCTTTTCAAACTCCATTGCAATCCTTGTCTCATTACTGTGATATTAACTCTGCATTGCATATTCTTCCTCGGGTTTTTGGATGTGTGGTATATGTACATATGCATGCTCCTCATAGAGGAAAGTTAGATCCACGTGCTCTTAAGTGTGTTTTTATAGGGTATTCTAGCTCACAAAAAGGGTACAAATGTTATCATCCTCCTTCCCGTAAGGTATTTGTGTCATTGGATGTTACGTTCTGGGAAAATGAGGCATATTTTACCTCTGAGACTTCTCTTCAGGGGGAGAATCCGAACTATGAAGAAAAGTCTCCTAAAACTGACACTATTATACCCACTAGTCTAAGAAGTAAATCTTCTGAGGAAGAAAATCTATCTTCTGAAAGTGAGATTCCTGATAGTCTCACAGAAAAGACAGAACCAACCTTGAGAGTGTATGAAAGGCGGAATAAAGGGAAAGAGAAACAGGGGGAGTCAGTTCTCAGACAGGTAGTACAACCTTCCTCTTCTCCATCACCGGTTCGTCAATCAGACTCTGAGGTTGAAAATGCTCCTGAGGTAACTCTTGAACCCTTCACTTTATCTAATGACTTATCCAGTGAAAATGACACTAATCCTGACCCTAGTCTATCTACTAGACGGTATCCTAGTCGAGAACATAAACCACCTGTACGATTTGGTTTTTCCCCTAAGCGACCTCCAACAGATAGTAAGGCCCTTTACTCTATTTCTGATTACACCTCAAGTCATAGACTATCTGAAACTTTTAAAGCTTTTGCACATCAATTATCCTCTGTATCTATTCCTAGTAAATTGCAGGATGCACTGACAGACCAGAATTGGGTCCGAGCCATGGATGAGGAGATGAAAGCTTTACAGAAAAATTGTACTTGGGAAATAGTAGATCTACCTAAAGGGAAGAAGGCTGTTGGATGTCGATGGGTCTATACCATCAAACACAAGGCAGATGGTACGATTGAAAGATACAAGGCTAGGTTGGTTGCTAAAAGGTACACTCAGACTTACGGAGTTGACTACCAGGAAACCTTTGCCCCAATAGCAAAATTAAACACGGTTAGGGTACTTCTCTCACTAGCAGCTAATCAGGAGTGGCCATTAAAACAGTTTGATGTAAAGAATGCATTTCTACATGGGGAACTCAGTGAAGAAGTTTATATGGATCTTCCCCCGGGTCTTGATTCTAAAACTGGTAAAGTCTGTAGACTAAAAAAGGCTCTTTACGGACTAAAACAATCACCTAGAGCTTGGTTTGGACGACTCGGTACTTCCATGAGGAAATTCGGATATCAGCAGAGTAACTCTAATCATACCTTATTTTTCAAACGTAAGGGTAACAAAATCACTATGCTAATCGTCTATGTGGATGATATGATTGTTACAGGAAACGATGATCTGGAGATGACTAATCTCCAAAGTCACTTGGCCACAGAGTTCGAAATGAAAGACCTAGGGGTCTTAAGGTATTTTTTGGGAATTGAGGTAGCCCGATCGAAACATGGGATTTTCCTCAGTCAGAGAAAGTATGTTCTTGATCTACTTACAGAAACCGGGATGCTTGCTAGCAAACCAGTAGATACTCCTATGGATCAAAATCACAAGTTATGTGAATGTCCAGATCGCCCTGATCAAACCCCAGCAAATAAAGAAAGATATCAAAGGCTTGTTGGTAAGCTTATCTACTTATCGCATACTCGTCCTGATATTGCATACGCGGTGAGTGTGGTAAGCCAATTTATGCATGCTCCCACTGAGAGTCACATGGATGCAGTCCTTCGGATTCTGAGATACTTAAAAGGAGCTCCTGGCAAAGGATTAATGTTTTCTAAAAATGGACATCTAGATATCGAGGGATACACGGATGCTGATTGGGCTGGGAATGCTAGTGATCGGAGATCTACTTCTGGTTATTTCACCTTTGTAGGAGGTAACCTAGTCACTTGGAGGAGTAAGAAACAAACCGTGGTGTCACGATCTAGTGCTGAGGCAGAATTCCGAGGGATTGCCCAAGGAATTACTGAATTGTTGTGGTTGAAGAACTTGTTGGGAGATTTGGGGTTTCATCCAAAAGGTAGCATGAAGCTATATTGTGATAATAAAGCCTCGGTTCAGATTGCCAATAATCCTGTCCAACATGACCATACCAAACATGTGGAAATTGATCGATTTTTCATCAAAGAGAAGATAGAAGAAAAGATAATTGAGCTTCCGTATGTACCAAGTAAGGATCAGCTCGCAGATATCCTCACAAAGGCGATTAATGGAAGGAACTTTCATGATTCAATTAGCAAGTTAGGCATGAGTGATATCTATGCACCAACTTGAGGGGGAGTGTTAGAATATAACCTGTTAATTGTAAAGATTGTATAGTTGACAATTAGCCTAATTGTAGGGATTGTAGATTGTTTTCTTTCCTAATTGTAAGTTGTTTCCTTTCCTAGATTAGGACTCTTTCCTAGTTAGGACTCTTTCCTATTTGTAATTCTTCTATATAATCCCTCCTTGTGGAGAAGATTAATAACGAACACAATTGATTTGTTCAGCTTGGACCACTGAAGCTCTAGTGGACTTATAGGAGTTATAGGCAACATATGGGTGATTGTCTCTCCCTCCCCTTAGGGGAAATCGAACTCAGTCCCAGGTCTTGTTGTATAATTACAAGAGACTTTACCAACTAAACTATATAGCAACTACTTTGATGCTTACACTAGAACACAAAGTACATATATTACACCCATACCATAAAATACATATTCTAGTTACACACACCAAATATTGGCTTTCTGTTATAATATCTGGATACAGCTTCTGTATGAAGTCGGAATCTCAACTGGCTGACACGTTTCCCAGTAAAGTGCCTAGAATGAATTTCCAAACCATTTTATGCAAGTGAGCATGCATAAGAGCTTTCCACCATGAAGTAGGAATCTTTATATACCCTATTTAGTTTAATTTTAAATGGTCTTTCTGTAGCTTTAATGCTATAATCTATATTACTTTACCCTGGTAAGTTCTATTATATTACATATTGCGAGGATATCTCAAATCTGCAGATCTCTCATCCCAATTTATTCCCTTTTCTTCTCTCTGCCCTTCTTAGATATGCTATGACCAAAATCAGCAATTAACAAAGAACTAGGAAGAAAGTCAGACCCAAGAAAAAGAATCAAAAGGTGCGTGTGTAATGAGCTAGAAAAGCAACTTATCAAACGAAAGTTCTTTTCTAAAATTGGATCTTTGAAGTTACTGAGATAGCAAAAATATTGTGCAAATACTATACATATCGTTCAAGGACATAAGTTAAGATAAGTTCAAAGAATGGTGGACCAGCATGTATGCCAGAGGATAGACAGGCCTAGTATAGTTGTCTCTGAAGTTCAAGAAACAGGAGTCATTCTGATCAACGAATATGACCATATGATTGGTCAAAATATCATAAACATGATACTGTTGCACTTTTAACACATAACTTAATTAAAACTAGAATGTAAAGTCACAATTGAACTTGTTACCTTCCAGAAACCTCCCCACCAAAACCTACACACAAAAATTAAGAGGAAATCAATCAGATGCACTTATATGAAAGTACACTAGATCCAAATCTAAACATAGACAGTAAATTTTAAAACTTCTGTAACCTAGATTAAAAAAATAAGAAGCATAATTCGTCCAAGGAGTCTCTGTTAGTAACCAACAGACCCAAAAGCTTAAGCCGATAGGAAATGGCCCGACAGTAGTATTTAAGCACTCTAACACACCCCTTCACATGCCAAACCGACAGGCTTGGCACGTGAAACAAATAAATACATAAACAAATGCATGTGGGGGGACTTGAACCCATGACTCCTAAATCAAACCAAAGCATCTAATACCATGTCGGTAATCAACATACCCAAAAACTTAAGCCGATAAAAAAGGGCCCAATGATAGTATTTAAGCACTCTTAACAGTCTCTTCGATTCCTTTTGTATATATTTTTTCACTCCGTATTTTCAGCCTTAAAATAATAAAATGCCATCATATTAAAATCAGCCACCATCAAGGCCATAACAAAAGAGCAACAATATTCAAGAGTTGTATTCCCTCCACTCATCACTTGCCTTCCTTTTTTTTTTCCTCTCACTCAACCCTAGATCTTGAGTTTATCCTTTCTCTTCCCTTCTCTATCCAATTTTCTTTCTTCTCTCTTGTTTAAAGTAACTTAGTCTTTCAAGTTACAATACTAATTTAAGCTCATAGTAGTTGTTGTTGAACCTCCATTCAATCTTTAATGGAAGTAACTTATACTACCAAATAAAAAGAGCAAAAGAATTTTCACTAGAGATCGAATTAGCACAAATCTTGGTTAATGTCTACACTGGCAATCTATTGCGTAGTCCTGACTTTTGAATGGTCCACATGGATAGTGCCATTGCTTATATTGTTATAGATTACAACTGTTCTTAAGGAGAATTATATGAGAAATTGACACTTTTAATAATATTCAAGTTCCAGTTCTAACATGACCATTATTGCGAGAACTATCAACTATGGGAACTAGTGCATCTTTTTTATGAGATTTTGACTGTTGTACATAATCATACACTTAGCTAGTTCTGAACATATAACCAACTGCCAAATATAAAAGGCAGATTTAATTATTTGCAGTCTCTTGCTGTTTTTACCTTCCTCCAAGACTACTATTCAGTGCTCTTAAAAGCCAAGGTTTAGGCTTTCGTGATTCCTGTGCCCAACATCCCTTGAACCTATAAAATCAACAAAAGACATCACACAACCTTGCTAATCACAAATCAATGATGAATTTAGTATAAGGAAGAAAAGCACACACTTTTCATTCAGTGTTTCAGTCCGATCCCATGTATCTAGCTTCCAAACATCCTTCTCCGTAATAAATTTTTCATAGCCTCGCTTCATGAGGGGATTCATCCAGACAAAAAATGTACCTAGCAGAAGAACGAGGAAACATTTTGGATTAATAAGCAAATCAACAGTCAAATGATTTATTCACCAAATCCTGAAGAAGACTCGAAATGCCCTCCGCATCATGGAATAATTTAAGTGACAACGAAAATAAGGAGAAAGCAGCTGCCAAATGATCCTACCTGCTTTACCCATTGTTGGAAATCATGGGAGAGAGCAAATCCCACATTGAAAAAGTAAACATAAGAACTATTAATGTACAAATTGGACTTACAACCGAATAAGCTAGCTTTTTGGGTTGTATAGTGATCTAATTGATATAAAACCTTAAATGAAGAACCAATTAGGAAAGAACATATATTAGTTATTCAGTTATTGAGTGTGGATCTTTTTGGCATTTTCTTATATTTTAAGATATTTAGAATTTTACTTATTATAGTTGGCTTAGGTTTTATTTTCCTTGTTCAATTCAGATTAGGTTTATGTGCCTATAAACAGACCTCTTAATGTTATTTATTTTTTTTCTTCATGTTTTTGATAAATGATTAAGATTGATATCTGGCTCTCCTTTCTCTATTTCTTCATTATTTTTTTATCCTTTTTCTTTTTCTCCCAATCCTAAATCTTTCAAATTCCCTCTCCCCGCCTCATCCCCTCCCACACCCCACCCCCCGCCCTCTGATTTTTTCCCTTCCTGCCTAATTTCTATCCCTACCAAGTCTAAATTCTCCCTCTATTTTCCATCATCCTTATTGCCATCAAACCCATATAAAATATTAATTTTTAACAATAATATTACTTCATAACATAGATATACAATGTAACTACAATAAATCAGTAGTTAAAAAACATCCACAAAGGGAAAATTCAACTTAAATAAAATGACTTAAAAAAAATTGCACGAGGAAAAACAAATTATTTCTTCAAGGAAGACCATCCATGAAAGAGCAGAAATTAAAAAATTTATTTCAATTTTTTCTTATGTTAAAATGGTTCTTATCTTCTTGGAACACATAACACCAACTAACAGTTTTTGATAGGAACAAAAATTTAGACACCAATGAACAGTTTCTACACTATTCAAAAGGGATATATATGTCAGTATATACATACTGGAAAATATGTTGGCCTGCCTCTCAGGACATATTTGCTCTCCTCCAGGAAGTTCTTCATATTCAGCATCATCAACTGATTCTGCCCGTATTGGGGTATAACCAGGATAAGGATC
This sequence comes from Acer yangbiense, assembly GCA_008009225.1. Classification (NCBI taxonomy): domain Eukaryota; kingdom Viridiplantae; phylum Streptophyta; class Magnoliopsida; order Sapindales; family Sapindaceae; genus Acer; species Acer yangbiense. Next base: position 17,735,415 of record CM017773.1, on the reverse strand, counting down.
CAAATCAGGAACATATACGAGCAAAAGTAGTCCAAACAAAGCCTAAATCAAAACAACAGCATATCTCAGAATTATACCAGCATGCTTTATAATATAACCAACTATATAAACCAGAGAGTCAGAGACTAAGTAATAAAAGCTATATTGTCAAACCAAGGCCCGATAACTGACACAGTACATAGTCATGTCTACATACCATGCCTCCAACTAATCTTGGTAATGCTAACTAATGTACAGCATAAATTAGACATGAATAAATTATCAACTTAATATTAATACAGGTCAAAGGTATCAGGTCTAATGCCCATCAAGCCATTCAAGAGCAGAACTGGGCTAGTCATTTTTCGAGAGATCACATATGTACTTTCTTACAAAAAAAAAGACTCACATTGGATGCTTAATATTTTATCCTAAAATAATCAATTTTAGTTTTGTAAGACTCCGAAGGCTATGCTAGAACCCATAACTCTGTCTAGGTCTGGGGATTCATATAACAGCCACAGGCTGGTTTCCTGCTGTATAACACTTCTAATAAGAGGTGATTGGCCAACCTCAGTGACCCAATCACCAGGCCAAGTCCCACAACTAACAGACCATACATAAAATAACAGACTAAAAGGTAAAATAACAAACACCCCTTTGGGTGGAAAAGAAAATACGAGAACACAAACCTGAACAATGACCTCACTGATGTACAAATGCAGTACAGCACTGTAAAACAAAGTACAACTGTGAGTTTTTCTTCAGCAACCACATTTATGCCCAATAATGAAAAAGTAAACTTACACCAAAAATGACCATGTCTTACATAAAAAGAGAGAGGAAGAGACGAAGAGGTAAAAAAGAAATTAGATTTCCTTCCAAGGAAGTACATGAATTAAAGGAAACAGGGAAATACGAACCTATTGTAAAAGCTTTTTACCGACAGAATGAGATTGACCATCACAGCATCCCCTACCAACGTATAAATCACTACAAATCTGACATACCACCGAAGTTCATGAATGTAGACTTTAGTTTCCACACCAATCATAACCAGCATTGAGCACCAGGTAAGAGCCTCAATAATCAAGGAAACAGTCTGCCATAAAACGAAGTCAATAAGATACTCTGGACATGAAAGTCGTATTATCCTCAGGGCCAGCTCAGCTGTGCGGATGAGCCCCCCTTTACATTATACATTGATACATTCCTCTAATGGTCTTAAACTAGTCATACTTGTATAGCTAAAGTTTTGAACATAAAGATTCTACAAAAGTTAATACATTTTGCAGGTTAGGTATGAATTTACTTATGGATTTGACAGCTCACCCCTCGTCACCAACATTTTGCAAATTGAGATCAACAGTATAGAAAGGATGGATTGGCAATAGCTTGAATTATTACACAGCTTGAATATTTAATTTTTTATTTGAAAACAAATCAATGCAGAAATTATGCAAAGGCCATATATATCTTTAGCAAATTTAAAGAGACTGCCAAAAGGATTAAGAGTATAATTCAAAAAAGGTAAATCAAACAATATGGACTGATGCACCATAAGTAACTTCTTCTTTCCTGCTTGGTTAGATTTTTTTTGTATTGTGATGCAAGAAAGACCATCTGGGAAAACACTAGCAGTAAATAAACAATTTGGAACAGTCAAGTCCAAAATGGTGAACACTCTAATTCAACCATTTCGAAATTTTCAAAATAATTTACTAGTTGGCAGTTGATGCAAAGGTAAATCAAAGAGATCCTTGGCAAACAACATCCAACGACCTATTTCCTTATAGAACTTTAAAGATCCAAAGTGGATGTTACAGAATGTGTATTATTCTGCTTTCCAGAATTGTGTTATAGAATGAATGACATAGCAGCAAAAATAAGTAACTTCCCTATTGATTTCAATGATTATATTATGAGTTTTTCATTTTTCCAACTAAATAAGACAATCAAGGGCTATGTAACAGAGACGGAAATAAAGTAAATTTTTCTTCTTCTTTTTTTTTTTCTTTGAACAGAAACAAAAAGGTTTGGATTTGGATCTTGCAGTGAAAAAGGGAGCGTATTTTCAACACCTCACAGGCCACATAATTTTTTATCAGAAAGGCGAAATTAAATGATTCTATAGTTCATCAGTGCAGTATTAGTTAATTTGATCTGTCAGTTACTGCAAAGAAAATTATGCACTTTGCCCTGTATCTTTCTTCTATTCCTCCAAATATTAAAATATCATCTTCTACAAATCAATGTAATTGACAAAATTGAAATAAAGCACTGCACAATATCTTGGATTAACAACAGATTGTGTAAAAATTGAAAAGTTCAAGCACACGTATAAACACAGCTACAGCACATTAACAAAGTGAAATGACTAGCAGTAAAACGAACCAGAAATCAAACACCAAAGAAATAATAGATAAGACAGAGAGAGGATTGTAGTTACCGGTTCTTTTTAGAATTATAAATAAACAGATACAAGAGTTCCAAGTTCAAACAAGTCAGTTTTTCTCCAAACTCAATTAGAAACATACAAATAAGTAACACTATTTTCAAATACAAATTGACACAGTTACTGAGTTACGTATCAAGATTTGATTTGCATATTCATATATAATGTAGGCAAATATCCAGAAGCAAATTATTGAAAAAACAATTAAAGACGCAAGCTCTTGATATTAGAAAGCCAAAAAACACACCTCAAATGGGGCAAGACCACTCTGCCCATCCAAATTCAGAACCGATATACCCATGATCAATCTGTACAAAGGCAAAGCAGTACAAAAACCAGCTAATAACCCCAACATGTAATTGTATAACTTCGACTTCAGACAAAACCGCTTGGCTTTGAAATCCTTCTTGATCAACCATATTCGATAGAGACACAAGACCATAAGAACCAACTGGGAAATGGAGATAACCAAAGAGTCAGTAGCACAGGGTGTGTATGCACCAAAGGCATTGTCCACAGCCCTTGTCCACACCCCATTTTTCACCGGTCGACAATACCAAACCAATGGCTCGAAAGCCATTTTCTTTGTCACTTCTCTACCACTATAATTCACTTATAAGTTATAAGCATAATCAATCCACTACCCTCTCTCTCTCTCTTCTTCTTTGCAATATAAACTAATGTTCACAACAAAGATGAAGTTTTGACTTTCCACAGTAACACAATCTCTGCAATTGATTAAAAAACATATTTAGTATCAAAATGAAAAAATAAACAAACAAACAAATAAATACTACCATCTGAAACCCCAAAAATTTAACAACTAATAAAAAGTCTTTTTTTTTTTTTTTTTTGCAATAAACCATCCATATATATATATAACACTCTTTATTAATAAATTTCTCTTATCCCATAACATTTTTTCCCATTAACCAAACAGAACATAACTTCAATAAACATCAAAGGACATGAACCTTTTTATTCCTTGTTTATATCAAGAAAAATGTGACCACCCATATCCATAATAACTATGAAACCCATGAACAACCACACAATATGTATAAATAAACCAATAAAGATTAACACTAAAACCCATACCAATACCAATACCTTCAAAAAAAACAAACACTAAAGAGAGACCAAAACATCAAGAACCCAGAAAGTTTTCTGCAACAAAAAAGCAGTAAAAAAGAAGAGTGTTGTCTGACCTTTGAAGCAGCTGTGAAATGGTGAATAATATCTTATGAGAGAGAACAGATTCTTCAGAATTGACTCTCCCTCTTGTTTTATATATCAATCAAAACTTTAAAAACAAAATCTTACAGCTATCGTCACGGCTGACGACGAAGTTAAAAAACAATAATAATAAATTTGAGACACTTATTTTGATATGTCAAATGTGAGTCGTATTCATAAATTTTCACTTGTTATTATTAAATGACAGTACAACGCAAGAGTGTGGGTGGTTACTGGTTTGTTTGTCAATTGTCATTTGGTCGCTGTACCGAGGATTGAGGAAAGTGTTTGTAAAAAATAAATAAATATATATATATATATATATATATATTAAAGAAAGTGGAACTGGAAAGTCAGTCGATCATTAAATCATTATTAAAAAGGATTATGATCCTCTCACCATGTCCTAACCTTACAACAATCCATTGACAACTATCTTCTAATGAAATCAAAGGCCAGGATTATTCTATTAATTTTTTTTTCTCTCTAGACTTCCAAAACACCGTCGTTTTGAACAAACTGATGGTTTGATTTATAATATCTTGTTTCAATTGGGGTAATTACCCTGGTGGCCATCGACTTATGCCACCACTATCAAAATGACCACCAGATAGGGAATTGGTTTAGAAATTGCTATTTTTAACAAACAATGATACACTAATGGTCATTCCGTTATAACACCGTTAACTTTTTCTAAGAATGTTACACTAATGGCCATCAATTTGTTCACTTGGTATCAAAATGGCCATTATAATCATTTTTTTCCAAAATTACTCTAGTGGCCATTCATTTGGTCAATTGGTATCAAAATGGCCATTATAATTGTCCCACTTTTTCTAGAACATGCGTGTTGACCATCCATGAGTAAGCAATCATTAAAAATAAATTTTCATTCAATAGAGAAAATAAAGAATTCATTTGATTCAATATAATTTCAGTCTCATACACATCAAATACTACCTATCAAACTGCACAAGTATACCAAAATCCCCTACACAAGTATACCAACTTATTCCTTTTAATCTAAAAACTGTTCAAAAACCATACCCGATTGCACCATATTCAAAACCACAAAAAAGTTTGCCAACCAAATTTGGAGAAAAATGATTATAATGGATGGACAATACACATGTTCTAGAAAAAGTGGGACAATTATAATGGTCATTTTGATACCAATTGACCAAATGGATGACCACTAGAGTAATTTTGGAGAAAAATGATTATAATGGCCATTTTGATACAAAGTGAATAAATTGATGGCCATTAGTGTAACATTCTTAAAAAAAGTTAACGGTGTTATAACGGAATGGTCATTAATGTAACATTGTTTACCAAAAATGGTCATTTTTAAACCAATTTCTCATCTGGTGGCCATTTTGATAGTGGTGGCATAAGTCGATAGCCACTAGGGTAATTACCCCTTTGAATTATTAAATAAGAGGGAAAAGAAATGAAAATGAGGGAAAAGGAAGGAAAGGAAGAGAATAATTCATTCTTGTTTAGCTAATTTGGTTTCCTTCCAAATTTGGAAGGAATGTAGAAATAATGATTTCAATATCCTAAAAATAACCCTATTAATATTGAATGATAATATATTTCTTTTATATTTATGTTCCAATCCTATATAACAAAACATGTCTCTCATTACTTTGGTTCACTGCATGTGGTTTGATCAAATCATCAACCATGGTATTTTTTTTTTTTTTTAAAGATATTTTGAGATAGATTTATTTTGATTAGTCTATATTTTGTTTTATCCTATATGACTTTGAAAGTTTTGTTTTTATTGGGAAATAAACTTATTTTCTTTGTTTTGTTTTTTGTTTTTTGTTTTTTTGTTTTTTGGCATTTTTTAAACGTTGTGTAACATAGGAACAAGTTATTATTATTTCTATTATTGTTGTTGTTGTGCTATAGCTTGAATCACTGCAATTAGTTTGCTTAGGTTGTATTTGGGTTTCATGGATAAATATTGTTAGACTTTTATTCCTATTGTTGAAAGAAGGGTATTTTTGTAAATAAAATAAAAATTATTCATTTATTTCTTTTCTCCCTATAAAATTTATCTCATTTCTTTTCCTTTCAATTCATAATCAATTAATCACCCAAACAACAATTATTAAAAACATTATTATTTTGATAAGGTCAAATTTTGTGAGAGGAAAGAAAAAGAAGAAAAAGTCGGAGAAAAAAATAGAGAAGAGATATTTTTGGGTTATAATACTTGATAGCTTTATTCAAATTAAATTGACCAATTTATAGCCTACACCAATATGATAAAATAACAAAATGGTAACAAGAAAATAGGAGGCCATCATAAGTGGTCCATGATTCTGGTGACACCTCTTGCCATTATTAACAGTCTATTTTGACTCAAACAACTCTAAATTGAAATAACCTAAAATAACCCCGACAACCATTAAGCTAATTGAACAATCCACGATCCCTTCCCAAACTTGGTCTTCACGCACATGCTCACCCAATTGGCCTTTATTGCCTATCTTGCCATGCATGCCATGCATGCTACCCAGTTGGTCACCCAACTCGTATCATTCCATCCCCCTTGGACGATCCTTGTTCTCAAGGATGAACTCTAGATATGACTTAGGTGGGTGTATTCAATTAGGATTAATTAGAATTTTTGAAGACATTTAAAAACATTTTTTAAGTGATAGATTTTTATTGATTTCTACAAACTTTTATAAATCCACATGGACTTTCATTGATTTCTTTAGACATTTATCTCAGACTTTTATGGATTTATTTAGACATCCAAAGATTTTTATGGATTTATTATCTCTGACTTATCAATAGTAAGCTAATTATAGCTAATTATCAAAAAAAAACCTTTGAAGTTGGAATGAACAAAATTTGATACACCAGTCAATCTATATTTGCATATATATTTGCATATATATATATATAGTCTGAGGTTGTTACTGATGTAAACAAAACGATTGAATTGAACCCAAAATTAGCTAAGGCTTATCTGCATAAAGGCACTGCTTGCATGAAGTGCACATAAATTATTTTTCTTTAAAATAAAATGCTAATAAAGAGTGAGCATTTTGGTGTTTGATTAAAGGCTCTACAGATTATTTTAGTGTCGTTTTGTACAGTTTTGGCACGTAGTAAGATTTGTACATGTGCAATATAATTTATATTTTGTTCTTAGCAAATGTAGCGGCTCTATTTGGGAAAAAATAAGTTGCAAGCGTTCGTTGTATTCACAACACTTTCTGGCTTCCGTTGGTCACAAATTGCCTTGCTTCATCATTTTTATGGTCATCAAAATAAATGCAGATACTCTTTTAACAACAATGAAGTTGATGACTGGAGCTAAGGCTAAATTTTTTGAACATGGGATTGGTTTTTGCTTGATTTGGAAATGTACGATAGGAAGATTACTTACCGTAGTTCCTAGATGTTTTTTAACTTTTAAGGTGGCAATTTTGGTGCATGATATTGTGTACGAAATTTTGATATCTTGGACTACAGCATTTAAAAACTTTTTTTTTTTTTTTTGGTTATAGCAATGACTAGAGATAGTTAATTTGATTTTGTATACTACTCTGATTATATTTCTTAAATTGGGCAATAACAAACGTGTTTACACTTGCTTGTTCAAAAAAATGTATATATAATTATGTGACTGCAACATATTCCATTATTGTATGTGGCTTGTTTTCTTTTTGAACTCGATTTTTTATTTCCTTTTTAATTCAAAGAATATGCTGGGGATGGAAGTTTATTATTCTCACATGCATCAGTTTTTTTAATTTTTACATATTAGGGGGGTGTATTCAATTAGGATTAATTAGGATTCTTGAAGACATTTAAAGACATTTTTTAAGTGACGGATTTTCATGGATTTCTACAGACTTTTATAAATTCACATGGACTTTCATTGATTTGTTTAGACATCCATCTCAAACTTTTATGGATTTGTTTAGACATCTATCTCAGACTTTTATGGATTTGTTTAGACATCCAAGGATTTTCATGGATTTGTTATCTCTAACTTATATATCAATAGTAAGCTAATTATAGCTAATTATAAAAAAAAAACCTTTGAAGTTGGAATGAGCAAAATTTGATACACCAGTCAATCTATATTTGCGTATATATATATATATTTTTTGAGGTTGTTGCTGATGAAAACAAAGCGATTGAATTGAATCCAAAATTGGCTAAGGCTTTCATGAATTTGTTATCTCTGACTTATCAATAGTAAGCTATAGCTAATTATCAAAAAAACCTTTGAAGTTGGAATGAGCAAAATTTGATACACCAGTCAATCTATATTTGTGTGTATATATAGTCTGAGGTTGTTGCTGATGCAAACAAAGCGATTGAATTGAATCCAAAATTGGCTAAGGTTTATCTGAGTAAAGGCACTGCTTGCATGAAGTGTAGATGAATTATTTTTCTTTAAAATAAAATGCTAATAAAGAGTTTTTCAAAACAAAAAAAAACAAAAAAACAAAAAAAATTCTAATAAAGAGTGAGCATTTTGGTGTTTGATTGAAGGCTCTACAGATTAATTTGGTGTTGTTTTGTGCAATTCTGGCACATAGTGAGTTTTGTACTTATTATACTATATATAATTATGTGACTGCAACATATTCTCACATATATAATTATGTGCAGTTTTTTTTTTTTTTAATTTTTAATTCACAGAACATACTGGGGATGGAAACTTATTATTCTCACATGCATCGGTTTTTTTTTTTAATTTTTACATATTAGTGCTTTTCGTTTCTGATTTGAGAGAGAGAGGGAAAGCAAAATCCACCAAAATCTTTGGGGAGAAGGCTGGACATGTTATGACATTTGATATTTATATCTTTCACCATCAAGTCCACCAAAATCCATCAAAATCCATGATTTAAGAAAATCCTTTAAAATCCAGTCCTAATTGAATACACCATGATTCTTGTAGACATTTTTAAAGTCTCAATTCAATACACCTGGATTTGGAAGGATTCTTTAAAAGTCCATATAAATCCTAATTGAATACCACTTGATTCATATGGACTCTTTTAAAGTCTTTAAATGTCCAAATTGAATACACCAGGATTTATAATGTCTTTAAATGTCCTTAAGAATCCTAATTGAATACACCCCCCTTAGTGCTTTTCGTTTCTGTTTTGAGAGAGAGATGGAGAGCAAAATCCACCAAAATCTTTGGGGAGAAGGCTGGACATGTTATAACATTTGATATTTATATCTCTCACCATCAAGTCCACCAAAATCCATCAAAATCCATGACCTAAGAAAATCCTTTAAAATCTAGTACTAATTGAATACACCTTGATTCTTGTAGACATTTTTAAAGTCCCAATTCAATACACCTGGATTTAGAAGAATTCTTTAAAAGTCCATAGAAATCCTAATGGAATACCACTGGATCCATATGGACTCTTTTAAAGTCTTTAAATGTCCAAATTGAATACACCAGGATTTATAATGTCTTTAAATATCCTCAACAATCCTAATTGAATACAGCCCCCTTAGAGAATCGCCACAAATTTTCCCAGGTCACATCCTCACGCGGCGCCCCTACCCATTGAAACAAAACCTCTGTGTTTTGGTCGGTATTTTCCCTTGTGAATGATGCGGCGATCCAATATGGTTTCTGGCTATGTTATTAACTTCGAATCCTCCGACATTGATTGAAGTGGCAAGGCTACTAAATCGACTGGCCTATTTTCTTTTTTAGTTAACTGACATGGAACACGTCATGTATTTGGGACCCCCGGCAACTCCAATTTATACGCCACCGTTCCGACCCAAGCCAGAATTTTATATGGCCCGAAGAATCATGGTGCTAGCTTTAGGGAACTATGAAAGGCGATGGTAGATTGTCGATATGGTTGCAACCTCAAGTACATATAGTCCCCTACACAAAAAATGACATCACACCGATGTTGATCAGCCTGTGACTTCATCCAGGCTTGAGCAGCTGTTAGGTGCTTCCGTAGCTCTAGTAAAATGTCTTCGCGTCAAAGTAAGAGTTCGTCCACCGCCTGGACCTTGGTGGTGCCTGGAAAATAAAATAACAAAAAGGGTGGCGGCACATCGTAAACAACTTCAAAAGGGGTAATATTGGTGGATTAATGGGTTACCATACTGTAGCTAAACTCTGCCCACGGAAGCCAATCCAACCACTTTTTCGGTTGATCACTCGTGAAGCATTGAAGGTATTGCTCCAAAGTCTAATTTACAACTTCCGTCTGACCATCGATTTGAGGGTGGTAGCTTGAACTCAAAAGGAGTTTTGTTCCCTACAACTAAAAAAGTGACTTCCAAAATGAACTGATAAAAATTCGGTCATGATCATTTACGATTGATATTGGAACTCCATGTAGTTTCACAATGTTGCGAACGAAGGCATTAGCTACTTTTACCATGAACGGATGCTTTAAGGGAACAAAGTAAGTGTATTTGGATAAGTGATCCACCACCACCATGATCACGTCATGTCCTTGTGAAAAATAATCATAGGATTTTCATATCTATTTTGTCTAATCCCAAACATACCAAACATAGTATTACTCTATTTGTAATCCTATCCTATATCACACCAAACACAATATAACATACAATTAATCGAATCCTATATAATCCAATCTTATTATATTTTATCCCATAAAAATAATCTTATCTTATCCCACGTACCTAACGGAGTAACTGGGCCTTAACGTGTTAACATGTTTTAGTTACTCTTAACGTGTGCATGTTTTTATTTTGGAGAGAGAGAAGATTCAAACCCGCAATCTTATGGTATGGATGTGAAGGGTAATACTATACCAACCTCATCTCTTTTTTCATTTTTTCTTTTTTTTTTTTTAATAAAAAAATTATTGGTCTTGTTAGAGCATCTCCAATGGTAATGTGGGTTATGAGAAAATTAAATGCCACGTAGGATGAACATCCACTTTGTTAAAAAATTCATCTCCAATGCAACCTCTCTAGTACAACTTCAGGCTGAGGTGGCAACTTTTTTTTTTTTAGAGGTTGTCAACATGACTCTCTGATTTCAGAGAATCTGTTGGACCGTCATCTTGTTTGCCTAGTCGGTAACCACTCTTGTCTTCTAATTTGTTTTATTCAACAATTCTAAAGTGTATTTAAAGAGACCAATAATAAATTGACATGTCAACCATGAGGTGGTTGCCTTAGTGGTCCAAGGCTTGGGATGAAAATCTCAAGTCCTTGGTTCTACTCCTCATCTCAAGTCCTTGGTTCTACTCTTGGCAATTACATTATGGCTAGCCATCAGAGCGCTAGCTCAGCTGGTGGAAGGACGGGCTTGGGGCACGGGTAACTCCCAGGTCAGCGGTTCGAATCCTACCCAGACGAATGCGAGTTCTAATTTACTTGCTTGCATCTTTGTGTGGTCGGGGGTGTGGGCCGAGGTTTCCTATCTGTCCTAATCCATAATATCCAATAAATAGACCGTCAGAACTAACAAGTTGGCTATGGGTGTGTTACACAGTTGGGGAGGACAGACGGATGGAATCACCATTTTTTTTTAAATGCAAGCCACGTTACCATTGGAGATGCTCTTATATCATAGAGAAAATTACATCTTGACTCGGTAAAAAGTAGTGGGATGTCTGGTTAGACTAGTAGCATTCCATTGACCAACAAAAAATTGTCTTATTCAAATAATCAATCACATATTCAATACTATCTTTATTTAGTAGTTACACGTTTAATGGAATGTGGAAAATTGGAAACCATACACCAATCACGTCAAATCCATATATGGAAAATTTCAAGAAGAAATTTTCTACATTGAAACAAAATAGAGAAAAATCGAGTTAAACAAATGAATAGTGAGATGTGTTTGTACTTAATTGGTTGGAACCATGTTATATATAAATGAAGCACTTACTGCAACGATACATAAGAAATGAAGACAATTTCTTCAAATTGGCCTCTGCTTCATTATTCATTCATCACTTTGCTCCTACTACCATGGAAGTGAGGAATTACTTGTCCCATATTCATAAATAGACCTAAAATTATTGGAATTTCGTAAATAGTAACTCTCACCCATTTAAGGTACTTTAAAGCATCGTATATACTGATAATTTATTGACATGACAATAATATCAAGAAACTTGTTTCATATGTTGCATAAAGAAAAACTTGATAAACAATAAACTCAAAATTTGATTTTTAATGCTCTTATTTAAAACACATTTAATTTTAATAACGTGTCCAATTTTTTTTTTCTCATGTTTTTATATTATTTTATTTCCTTATCAAAAATAAATGAAAAATTAATTTAAATTTTATTTACTTGCTAAATCACCCGAAAAATTGCTATGTAACAGACGGTCATGTTAACAATATCTAACATTTTTTTTACCACACCAGTTTGAGGTCAAATATGCACAACTGTATTAGAAATACATTTATTAATAGACTGTCTATTTATCCTATGTTACATCATTTAGAGAATATTTTAGAATAGAAAAATCACCATTAACAATATTATAGAGAAATCATTGACTGAAAATTAAAGATAGAAAGAGAAACCCATTGAATATTCCGTTAACATTAGAGAGGGAAATCACTAATTAATAATAGAGAAAGAAACCCATTAAAACCATAGAGAGAACACTGTTAATTTTGTCCTTGGCTTAGGAACATTCTTTTAGATATTCTTGTCGTGTTAATATTTTCACGATTTTTACTACTGACGTGTGAATATTTTTACCCATTGGCATATGAAGAGATTTTAGTTACTCTTGACGTGTAAAAATTCTAACCTTATGATAAATACTTTTTTACTTTTGAGGGTGCAAACGATCGGATTTGCAGCCATAATATGTTGTTGAAATCATTTCACGAGGAAGAACAAAATTATAAAAAAACAACAAAAAAACCGTGTATTATAAAAAACAAAATTATGACCGCGTGGGGTTAGTCAGTTTGTACGCGCCTATTGCACGCACTTGGTGCGATTCATGCGCTCGAGTTTTTTTTCTTCACGCGCCGCCATTTCTTTCCGATTTCTGTCTTCTTTTTTGTTTTTGTTCTGATTTTTCTGCTTTTCTTCTTTGGGTATGGACAATCCGAGTGAGGTTTTCCACTTTTCTGCTCAACAAACACTCAAGAGCAAGGTAAGTGAGGGATCTGGTTTGAATCTGGGAGTTGGAGGAACTGCGAAACGTGCTAGGGCTGAGATCGATGCTATTGGACGGAATGATGTTGAAGAAGGTAATCCCAGAAGTGAAGTCATGGGAAGTTTCAAGTCTAAGCTTATGGGTATGGCCCGTCCAAGTTCATGGTTTGGGTGTGAAGCTAATAGTGAGAAATTAGAAATTGAGCAAGATGATATTACGGTTTCTAATGGTCCTAGAGGTCCAATGATGAAACTATCCCCCAAATTGAAAGAGCAATTAAATAAACCTTGGGTCAATGCTTTAATCCTGAAGAACATGGGTCGTTTCCATACATTAAGCTTTATGATTGCAAAATTATCTCAGAAATGGTCTCTTGCAGGTCAATGGCATTTGACTGATTTAGAGGAAGGATATTTTGTGGCTCGATTTCAGTTGAAAGAAGATTTAGATTATGTGCTGACTAGTGGACCGTGGGTGATTACTAATCAATATCTGGTGGTGCAAAGATGGAAGCCTAATTTTGTGCCTGGGGAAGATTCAATATAGAGTATGCCGATTTGGGTTAGGTTATCGAAGCTACCAATGGAGTGGATGGTGTCTGATCTCCTCTGGAGTATAGGTGGTATGTTGGGAAGAATGTGTAAGGTGGATCCGATTACTGAAAACCAAGCTAGAGGTAGGTTTGCTAGAATTTGTGTTGAAATAGATATTACCAAACCCTTATTAGGATCTCTAAGTATTGAGGATAGATCCATTAGGGTGGAGTATGAAAGTCTTGGATTAATTTGTTTCAAATGTGGGAGGTATGGCCATAGTAAGGAGAGCTGTAGAGAAGGCATTGTGGAGCCAATTCAAGAGGAGGCAATGAGTGAACCTAAGGCAAACATTGAGAAAGAGAAGTCTCCTTTTGGCCCGTGGCTTCTTGTCTCTTACGGAAAATAGGGTAGTAGAAACTTTAAAGGTAAGGTGTGGAAATCTGGGAATGGTAGTGCTAACCCAACTACTAGGTATGGCAATGTTAAGAATGGCCATGAAGACATCAATAAGAGTGGCTCTGATAATGATAATAGGAAAATGAGAGCAGAATTTACTGAGGTGAAATATGGAAAAAAATACAATGTGAAGAATGGGAATGCTAATTCAATAGGCAATAGAACTAGTGGGTCAAGATTTGATATTTTGAATGAGGAAACGGAGATGAGTATGAATGAGGAGAATCAACAACCAAAAGTTCAATTACCTGGTAGCAAGCTCAAGGAGAAAGTGGCTCTATCAGAAATCACCAATTTGAATGGTAGCCAGGATGTTATGTCAAGAAAAGGGAGCAAGAAGGTTTCTAAAAAGGTTGATAAACTGGTTAACAAGAAGGCTGTTCCACAAGGAAAAAATAATTACTCTAGAGATATTATGGGCACTAGTTACAATCTCCAAGAGCAACATAACTCTACTCATGTTAATGACAGTGGGGGGAATGACAGTGCGAGTGTTTTGCGCAAATTACACAAGAATATCCAAGATTCTGGAACACAGTGTATGACAGTTGATGAAGGTTGCAATATGCAGGATAATTTGAGTAATTCTGATGTGCAACAGGATAGCAGATTTGAGGTAGTAGCCGCCACTTTAGAGGAGGCTATGTCTGAGATATTGCAATGATTTATTCCTTCCCTTTTTCCCCCTCCTTTATGATTTGCGTGTGGAATGTGAGAGGTGCTGGAAGACAGGGTTTCTCTAGAATTATTAATGATTTACGTAGTGTCTATCACTTTGATATTTTGGCTATCCTTGAACCTAGAGTTAGTGGTTTCAAGGCCAAGAATATTATCAAGAAGCTAGGTTTCACTAACAGTTATGTGGTTGATGCTGAAGGCTTTTCCGGAGGTATATGGCTTCTTTGGAATGACAGTAGTGCTAGGATTCACATCATTGCTAATTCTAAACAGAGTATTACAGCTCTTGTGGCTGCTCATAATAACCTTTGGGTTTTTACCATTGTCTATGCTAATCCTTGTGTAACCTCTAGGAAAACCTTGTGGAACTATCTTGATGCTATTAGAGGGTGTTTTAAATTGCCTTGGCTTATTGCCGGGGATTTTAATGAGATCACTTGTAGTTCTGAGAAGAGAGGAGGTAGAAATAAGTATTCTAATAGTGGGTTTGGCCATTGGATTGACAAAAACAATTTGGTAGATATGGGGTTTATAGGTTCGAAATTCACTTGGATGACTAAAAGGGGTATAGGTGAGGAGATTTGGGAGAGATTGGATAGAGCTCTTTGCTCTATGGATTGGAGATTGTGCTATACGGAGGGCTTTGTTAAGCACCTCCCTAGAGTAGTTTCTGACCACTGCCCTCTTCTTATTCATCCGTTTAGTAATCAAATTCCTAAATGTGATCTCAAACCGTTTCGATTTGAAACAATGTGGATGAAACATAAGAATTTTGATGAGGTTGTTCACAAGTACTGGAGTACTCATAGAGAGAATGTAGGTGATAAATTGCAGGCTCTTGCTGGTGTTCTTCGTGTGTGGAATAAGGAGGATTTTGGAAACTTATTCCATAATAAACGTAGGCTGCTGGCGCGTATTCAGGGAGTTCAGAATTGCCTCTGTAACAAGTATGCTTTCCACCTTGCTATTCTGGAAGAGAAGTTGGTTAAAGAGTATAACGAGTTGCTTGAGCAAGAGGAACTTTTTTGGCAACAAAAGTCTAGAAATAGCTGGTTGAAAGAGGGAGATAAGAACACTAGTTTTTTTCATCTTTCCACTGTTGTTAGAAGGAGGAGAAATAAACTTGCGAGGCTCAAGAAGGAGGATGGGGTTTGGACCGAAGATTTGGGGGAGATGAAGACAGAAGCTATACGTTACTTTCTTTCTCTCTTTGAGGAGAAGCATTGTGATGAAAATTCTGTACAGCTGCCTGCCTTGTTTCCGCAATTGGAGGATTTTATTGTGGAAGGTCTTAATGCTAGTATCAGTGAACAGGAAGTTAGGGAGTGTCTTTTTAATATTGGTGGGTTAAAGGCACCGGGGCCGGATGGGTTCCCTGCTCTCTTTTTCCAGAAATACTGGAATATGTGCAAAGATGAGCTGACTGATTTGGTGAAAGAGTGCTTCACAAAGGGCTGTGTCCCTGATCATATTAATCAAACCTACATTGCTCTTATACCAAAAGTCCCTAATGTGTCTAGTATGTCTCAACTTAGGCCTATAAGCCTTTGTAACACATCATACAAAGTGATTAGTAAAGTGATTGTGCAGAGACTTAGGCACCTCATTCCCCTTGTTATTAGCCCGAATCAAGCTGCCTTTGTCCCAGGTAGGCAAATTCAAGATAACATAATTATGGCACAAGAGGTCTTACACAAGTTTAAAAAGACCAAAGGGAAGGTGGGTTTAATTGCTTGGAAAATAGACTTAGCAAAAGCCTATGATAGGCTCCAATGGAGCTTTATCAAATCTGTTTTGAGTGAGGTTGGCATAGAGGGTAATCTTAATAATCTAATTATGAGTTGTGTTTCCAATGTTCAATTTAAAGGGATTATGAATGGAGAAACTTCTGATGCCTTCCGGCCTAAGTGTGGTATTAGACAAGGTGATCCGCTATCGCCTTATCTATTTGTTCTATGTATGGAGAAGTTGTCGCATATTATTAATCAGAAAATTTCTGAGGGGAGTTAGAAGCCTGTGAAAATTTCTAAACAAGGGCCTGCGGTCTCACATTTGTTTTTTGCGGATGACCTCATTCTCTTCGGTCAAGCCTCCCTTTAACAAGCTCATGTCATGAAGGAGTGTCTTGATAATTTCTGTGATATCTCTGGGCAGCAGGTTAGCCTTCATAAGTCCAGAATTCTCTGTTCCAATAATGTCAGTGATCACTTTGCTAAGGTTCTTGCTGATTTGTGTGGTTCTCCGATCACTAAAAATTTGGGTAAGTATCTCGGGGTTCCGCTTATTCATGGCCGTATCTCTTCGGATACTTATAAGGAGATCCTTGAGAAGACACAGAGTAGATTGGCTGCCTGGAAAAGTTCCACCCTCTCTCTTGCTGGGAGATGCGTTCTTGTTAAAGCAGTCTCTTCCGTTATTCCTATTTATGCCATGCAAACGGTCAAGCTCCCTGCTGAAATCTGTTCTAAAATGGACAAACTTAATAGGGATTTTTTATGGGGACATACGGAGGGTAATAAGAAGGTGCATCTGGTGAAATGGGATGTTGTGTGCCTCCCTACTTGTAAAGGAGGACTAGGCATCAAGAAAACTAAGTTAATGAATCAAGCGTTGTTAGCTAAGGCTGGATGGCGGTTGTATCACAATGGAGATAGTTTATGGGGCAAGCTGCTTAAGCATAAATATATGAAAGATGATAGCATTGTGAATTCTGTTAATAGTAAAGGCAGTGACTGCTCAAGTACATGGAGATGAATCACTCATGGTGCTAAACTTCTACGGGAAGGGCTGAATTGGAGAGTGGGTTATGGTAGCAAAATTGATTTCTGGTCTGATATTTGGGTGCCTAACACTGGCAGTCTGCTTAAGTATGCTACGGTTCCCCTTTCTTTTAGTCAATTAACTGAAAAGGTTAGTGATTATATGGAGCATAATGAGTGGGATTTTCAAAATCTTAGTTTGGTTCTCCCATGGCATATTGTCCACAAGATTATTAGTATACATGCTGGTAGATCTAAGAGTGGGAGTGACAGACTTATATGGGGTTTATCTAATAATGGAGAATTTTCTGTTAAAAGTGCGTATGGGAGCTTCTTTAAGAATGATGAGACTCCTAATTGGAAGTGGGATTTTGTGTGGAAACTCTGTCTCCTTCCTCGTGTGCAGACTTTTCTATGGACTATGTTGCATGGTAAGGTTCTTACTAACGAGCATCGTACTGCGAGAGGGCTGACCATGGACACTACCTGCTCCAGATGTAAAGAGGGCTGTGAAGACCTTAATCATGTGTTCAGACAGTGTTCGGCCTCTTTGGATGTGTGGGAGAATTTGTGTAAAGGAGTTACTAGGACTGGTTCCTTTAATGTGGAGTGGACCGATTGGCTTTTTCAGAATCTGAAATGTAGCACCTTAATCATGGGGAGACTTCCTTCTTACCTTATTTTTGCTGTCACCATTTGGTTTATTTTGAAGTGGAGGTGCAAAAGTATCTTTGATACCAGCTTTATGGTGCCTGTGTGTACCGGCAAATTCATTTTCAATTATGCTGAGGAGTGGCTTAAGGCTAACAGTGATAGTAACAACAAGATTAAGTCTAAAAACTGTCTTGTTTCGTGGTCTCCTCCGGAGGTTGATTGGGTTAAGTTGAACGTGGATGGCAGCTTAAACCCTGAGCTGGGTTCAATTTCAGCTGGTGGTGTTGTTAGGAATCATAGGAAGATGTGGCTTGGTGGATTTGCTTTGAACAGGGGATATGGAAGTATTATTGAAGCTGAACTTTGGGGCATATTTGAAGGATTACAGCTCTTGTGGAAGGCTGGGTTCAAGAAAGTTGTGGTTGAAACTGACTCTTTAACTTCTGTTAGTATGCTGACTAACATTACCTCTATAAACCACCATCTTTTCAACATCATTCACTCTTGTAAAGCTGTGATGGATGACGACTGGTATTGCATAATTCAACATGTGTTTAGAGAAGGCAACAGAGTTGCTGATGGCCTGGCTAAAATGGGGCACTCTCTTGGATTGGGAATTACGGTTTTTGATGACCACACCCCCCCCCCCCCCCCCCCCCCCCCCCCCCCCCCCCCCGATTTTTTGGTCTTCTGGATGATGATTCCAATGGTCTAGCTTTTGCTAGGCTTGTTCCTTCTTGTTAGTTTTTTCTTTTTTGCTGGGCGTGTTGCCCCCCTTCTTACCCAAAAAAAAAAGTACAAAATTATAGAAAGAAGAGAGAAAAGTTTTAGAGAGAGAACATTGTAGAGAGATCAACACAGACGAATGAGAGAGACAAGCTAAAGTAAAAAAAGAAAAGAAAAGAAGAAGTAAAACATAAAAGAGAGAATCCTAGTGGAGGGAGGGAAGAAAGTTATGGAGATAAAAACTCGAACACTACACCGAGGCACTGAGCTATGAGCTATGAAGTTTTTGGGAAATTCCAAAGATTCTACATTACAAAAATATCAAATGATAGTGATGATTTACAACCTTTAATGAAAGCCAATGAAGCCTTTTTCTTCAAAGACCATAGAGAACAATGTTGCTCCCTACATTTCAACATTGTCCCAGTCAATTGATCTCTCTTCAAAACTATATTCTGATTGATGAAGCCTGCTACGAGCCAACCTGCTCATGACAGATAGACCTGAGAACGGAAAACAACCATTAGTATACTAATCCGGTAATAAAAGTATCACACGGTTATGAATATCTTCCATATATTCTAAACTAAAAAATCTTAAAATGAAATCTATTCTTCACGTTGTAATTAAAACCACTGGAAAGGCAGAGACTTTCCAGAAAATATACTGAAGAATGCATCAAATAAATAGTATTCACAGATTTATGGTAGAAACAAGAATATTTGATATAAAGTGTAAGACATGGTTAAAGAATGAGCTAAAAATGATGTATGACGTGTTTTCAATGATTTGATCAATATTTACCCTTGGCGTCCTGTATACTAAGCCATTGTTTCCAAAGACACAAAGAAAGGGAGAGGGAAAATCAAGTGTGTTCATATATTCATCCATAAATTTAAGATTTATGTGAGGCCAACTTTAATGGATGTGATGGAACAAGCAGCATTGGATTGTTTTACCTTCAATCATTCTGTAGAGTGCTGACCACCATCCATCTGTAGAGACTTCATATTGATTCAGCGACTCTTCAATTTCTTTGTCATGCTTCCCCTCAAGAACTCCTTGAAGGGTTATCACTGCATCCTTTGTTTTCTTGAGAATACTGTTCTCCTCTTCAATTTCCAACCGTCGAAGGTCACTCTGGGATGAAGTAAGGCTAACAGCAAGGGCGTACTGGGCAGCAGCAGCCCATCGAGAAGAGGCCTGCCATTTCCTTTGCCCATCTAATCTCTTGTTCTCCTCTCGGCTCAGCTTGTTCTCTCCATCCCCTCCAAGTACTAAGCTGCGTAAGTACTCAGCATTTGCAGCGCCTGTGCTCTGAACCATCTTAGAGAATGCACTTCCTTCATTTAACAGCAGCTCCTCTGGCTTATCATACTCTAGAACCTGAAGAATAGAAATTCACGATGTCACAAAAAGAAAACAGGAAAAAGGAAAGCAAAGATCAGATGCTAAAAACTGTAAACCAAAGAAATCTGTTGGTGGAGAAATTGACAGATTTCAAAACTTATTCCATGCACTTTAACATAAACATTCTTCGTTTTAAGGTATTTCTTTACAACACTACCAAGAAAAATAAACAAACCAATTAAAAGAGATCATAAGAGTTTAGAAAGCATACCTGGCCAGCATCTAGCAGAAGGACCCGGTCACAGTCAATAATGGTATTAAGTCGATGAGCTATAATAAGCATAGTACATGATTTGAATTCTTCTCGTATAGTTTTCTGGATAAGTGCATCAGTTCTAACATCAACAGCTGCAGTTGCTTCGTCAAGAACAAGTATCTTAGATCTCCGCAACAATGCTCGAGAAAGACTTAACAGTTGCCTCTGTCCAACGCTAAAATTCTCCCCTGCCTCTGAGACCTAAGCAAAGAACAAAGTAACATTCTTTATATCTCACATTTCCAAAACTTTTGAATAAATTCAAAAGCAAAGGAATCAAGAATCAACAGAGGAAGGGACAGGCTGTATATAGATATCCAATCTATTTATACAAACTGACTTATGAATCCAGTTCAAAATTATGTACAGAAGGGGTACCAATTCTTTTACTACAACTTGCAACAGTTCGATCAACAGTAGCGGTCAATCAAACACTGTATTCAATGAAATTTCCACTCTTTCTCATATACTAACTACTTTTTACAAAAAAGCATCTCAATCTTCTGGAGAAACATCTCATTAGGAATCTTATGAAACTTCATTAGAACAAATATAGTACTACGTTTACATATTTGTTTAGATTGCTGATCTGCACATTGGCTGTTGGCACTTGGCAAGATATAAGGGGTGATTTAATATCCAGAATTAGGTTGCTAACGTTTTTATGTTATGGAAAGAATCATATATTGACAAGTATATTTCTATGATCTGTATAGCTTGTGTAGTGCCTAATTTCATGGGATGTATATAGGTAGGTCTACTATTCTAAGCTGATTATTTATGAAGATGTAGAATGCTCTTATCTATATGTCAAGTCTGTCACAAAAAAATATATATAAGATTTTATTCTTTCTTCTCAACTTTGGCTAGATTGAGCTTAGTTTACCTAGATCAACCCATCAAATAAAAAAAGATCTCACTTTCTGAAAATGTCACATATTAGGGCTAAATGTAGAACTATACATTCATTAATTCAAGAAGACGGAAATTTGGATTCTCTTTGCCTCATCCGGCAGTTGGGCAGTTGGGGTGAGAAGATCTAAACCATATGCCTTTATGAAGATTAACAGCATATACACATCCCAAATGGGATAAAATTTTGATAACATGACCACCTCCTGAGAGTAATGACCATAGGTTGCATAAAGCAGTAACTCTCTCTGTATGGAGTAACTCGAGAGACATGGTAGAACCATAGAAAATTATTAAAATTAGTAGTTTTTATAGGACGCAGTAAAATGGTTTTCAATTCCCAACTAAACCAACCAAACATAATAAAAGATTCTAAACTGATTTAGTGATTTGATGCTAATACAAAAATGATAATGTTGATAATGTGGAATTCAATCATAAAATAAGATTGATTATGACGGAATAATAAAAAGTGAAATGTGTTTTCAATAAGATTTACTATTGAAGATGGCACAGCACCCACGTCATGTAGAATGTCGATTACTTATCTGTTTCTTTTATCAGTAAACAATGGGCATGTGAGGTTTTTAAAAACAAGAACCCAAGACTAATGTCACTAACATAATGCCCCTAACTGTCAATTGCATGAATACCACACACCTCTTCAAATGGGTAAGAAAAGTTAATCTGGCATGATCAGGCCATGACATACAGCATAACACCTTAAAACGTAGAGTTGTAACAAAGGAATTTTGAATAAGTACCTCAGCATCCAAACCCAAAGAATTTCTGCAGATAGCATCCTTTAAATGTGCCCTTTCTAAAGCCTCCCAAAGGTCAGCATCATTGTGTTCACTAAAAGGATCAAGATTAAATCTCACAGTTCCTGAACAAAATAGAACAAATTGGTCATTAATTTATACAACTTTGTTATTAAGGAATTCTTTATGCTAGGTCATAAGTACATAAAAGAAAATGTGAAAGATGGGCTTATGTTAGAGTAAGATAGATATCCAAGTTCAAGAATAACAAAAATTGAGAGAAAAAAAAATCAACCGTAAAATCTATCAAGTTGTAGATTGAATAACAGAAACAGACACCGACTGATCATCAAATCTGCCTAACTATCATTTTGACAATAACCAAGATTGAGGACGCTGAGTACCTGAGAATAGAACCGGTGATTGTGGTATAATACCAAGTACTTTACGTAAGTCCATCAGTCCAAATTTTGCAATATCATAATCATCAATCAAGATTCTTCCTCTTTCCAGCTCTACAATTCGAAATAAAGCATTAAGCATGCTAGATTTCCCAGCCCCCGTCCTTCCAACTATACCTACCTTATCACTTGGGGAAATTTGAAAAGACAGTCCATGCAGGACTGGAGGAAGCTCAGGCCTATAGCGAAGGACAACATCCTCAAATTTTATAGCTCCTGAAGAAGGCCATCCGGGAGGGGGGCGGTTACTCTCAATGATAAGTGGAGCCTCTGAAGGCAACTCTATATACGTGCCAATCCGCTCAACCGCATTTAAACTATTCTCAGCCAGACTTGCAAGTCTCAGCACACCAGTCAACAAACCAGTAATATTTAATGCATAACTTAGGAGCAGACCCATTGTTGAAGCAAATTCCTTCTGGTTCTCGGCCCTTCCATTCTGCATGACAGCAAAAGTTGCTGTGAACCAAATCATCAGGCCTCCCAGTGTTTCCAAACGGATTGCAAGCCAACGATTTGCACTCATGTTCACAAGAGTAAATCTGATATTGTTGTCCATTGATTTCCCATTAATGTCAGCCATCCGATCATAAGCTTTATATGCACGTATGGTTGCTAAACCATTCAGCGCTTCACCAAATTGGGCATAAACGGGCGATCTTGTTATGGAATCCAGACGTTTCACTTCACGCGCAGTACTCTAAATAAACAAAACAAGCATTCGTTAAAAATTATTACTTATTCCTCCAAAAACAATTTAGTACCACAAACGAAAACACCAGTTTGCAGATCAGGAATCTGGACCCAAATATACACTGTGATCAAAAGCTGACTTCAAATTCACTGATATAAGCATTCATGACAGCTAACAATGAAATACAAAAATAACAAGAGCAGTAATTCATACTGATCTATATCGCAAAATCAAATCATATACTGCACAACACAAGTCCTGTTGTTAAGGGTAAATAAAAATCCGCACTCATTAACTATACAGAATCATGCATTGATCTCCAAATTTGCTTCACCATCCACAGCATTCATTTTTAACCAGAAAATCTAAACAAATTAAATATTTTAGTCATAGTTTTTAAAGTACAAATCAGAAGCTTATCCATGATTATAAAATAAGCCACTTATAAATCAGGATGTTTGTATGGAAGAGGACAAGAAGGTTTGAGAAAGGAATAGATGGGAGAACTATTAAATGGCCACCAAATCCAAAAGCTTAAACTTATAAGTAAGGACCCATTAATAGCATTCGGCCTCTAATAGACCCCCTTATATGCAAAACATAGGTTTGCCATGTCAATCAAGTACAAAACAACAAACACAAATGCATATACAAGTACAAATGCAATCACATGAGAGAATCCAAACAGAAGACCCTGAAATCTTAAGCACAAGGATCTAATGACCCTGAGAATTGCTCTAGGTTTAAACCTCACAAGGGCACAAAGGATCTACTAGTGGATGAAATCAGAGTCAACATTGACTAATGATCTTACTTGAACAAGGTCTCTGTTCTACAGATTGGGTTGTACGTCTGTGTCCTTTCATTCTAAGGAGAGTCAGCAATACCTCAACCTTAAAAAAGATTAGTCCTCAAGATAGAATATTAGAAAGGGTTCATACACCTAAAACTAGTTGTTGAGGTAACACTTTGCCTAGTTGATTCACATTAGATTCTCTTCAAGATACAAGAATTTCAACTACCAATCAACTTCTGCAGCCAAGCAACCAGGATGTGACTATGCATCACTGAAGTAGGTATTTAGATCTTTAAAGTAACACTAATTAATCTCAAATAATTCAACAAAGTAAAAAATCAGCCACAAATTCCTAGAGAAAAACCCACTATCACAATTCACAAACCGCTCCAACACCTACCAGGTGATTCCTAGGATAAACTTAAGACAATAAGAGATGATAATAATAGGTAGAAATCAATTCAGAATCACACCAAAACAATTTAAGATTCTCAAGGTAATAAAGACATGAACAACAAGAATAGAGAGTTTCATGTACCTGATAATACAGATAGGCAGAATAAAACAAAACCAACAGCGGCATTATGGACCACAAGGACATCGTGCTCACAATTCCAATCAGGACAAAAGTAGATAGAAGTTGTGACACTTGGCCTAGAAACATATTCATAAATATAGCAACATTTCGATCAATGTCACCTAGATCCTTTGCAAACCTATTGATGATTCTTCCAAGTGGATTGGTCTGGAAGAAGACCATTGGAGCTCTTAATATAGAATGAAGCATAGCATCATGCAACCTTTTGGCTGCATAAAGACTTGATATGATCAGCCAAAATGAATTTGCCAGTGTCACAAAAACCTGAAAGCCATAAGAAAAATTATAGAATAAGCTACAAGATTACAATATCTAACACTAATTTATGCAAGATGACAGAGGACTTCCACTTGGAATAGCAGGATAAAGACCCCTATGGCCTATGCTATATATGAGAAGAAATGATGAGTAAAAGGAAAATCTATTGAAATTTCAGGCCAATAATTATAAAATCAAACTCATACCTGACCAACTGATAGGAGTGCATATATCATATTGTAGTAACCGGGTCCATGAGCAGGAGAATCACCTTGACCTGTCCAATTACTCAACCATGTGCTACTTGAAACTCGTAAAACTTCAGTTGAGATATAGCATGTAAAAAGAATCATTACCACCCATAGACCTCCTAATGCGTTCTTGTACCTGGGAAGAGAGAAGCACTATGTTCAATAGCATTGAAAGGAAGCTTGAGAGCATAAAGTGTTAATGGGAAAATACAGGAGATCCTTTCAAAATAAAAAAAAATAAAAATAAAAATAAAAATACAGGGGATGCGAAAAAAGTGAGCCAATGCCCTTTAATGTAACTAGACATGAAAGAAAAGTAGAGGAGAAAAGATAAAAATAAATTAAAAGCATTAATTGACGAGAAATAATAGAAAAATAAATAAAGAGATGTTAAAAAAGAGAAGAAAGTTACAAATGGATTAATCCAAGCCATTCAAAGATTGTCAATCCAAGGGTCACAAACTTGTGTAAAAAAATGGGGCCATGGATCTTTTCCCCATATATATATAGAATAATTCTCTAGTCAGGTCTTGAAATTTTTCGTCAAGTCCTTAGAATTCCAACAGGTTGGAATTAGTGTAAAACAACTTTACACTAATTTCCACCTTTGGGAATTCTTAGGACCACACCTGACTAGAGAATGACCCTATATGTATGTATTATAAATTCTCTCATTTGTGTGATTTCTAATATAGGTTATATGTGGGCAGTGTTGACAAGGTTGTGTCGCGAACAAGAATAGTCAAGACCTTTATATGATGATCTATGCCTATATATACAAAACTTCTCTCCTGCAGGATCCCCCACATATAATTTTGTGTGGGATCCCGAATTTGTACTGATTTATCTTTTAGTGCTTTGTACCACAAATTCATGATCCAGCACAACATCACGTGCAAGATCTTGAACCTGATCAAAACTGTCCATCTATCTATATTATAAATTATTGAAAATATCTATATCTATGTTTATATATAGACCAATCAAGACCTAAATATGATGATATCTATATATATATATATATATCTTTATCCAGTCAGGACCAGAACTAAACTTTTTCTTGCAGTCTCAAAGATTATCACATGTGAATATGTGATAATCAAGGATTATCGCAAAATTAACATTAAAAGCTACAGAAGCTATATAAAGTATATTCACATCAAAGTTTTAAAATGCGGAAAGCGGTACGGGGCGGGAAGGCCTCCGTGAGGCGAGGCGGGTGCCTCGAGGCGGTCGAGGCGGACGCCTCAACCGAAAATGATAAAAAAAATTAAAATAATTATAAATAAATTAGTCAAGTACATAATATTCCATAAAATTCAAGAAATAAGTCATATCCAAGTATCCAACAATACAAACATAAAATATCTCAAACAAATTAAGCATTCCTAAAAAAAAATGGAATATTCGAATTACTAAAGAAAAAAACAATATATTACTTAGAAAAAAACAGATTATGTTGCTCTGTTTTGTCTAAGAAAAAAACAATACTTACATAGTTATATACTTATATTAGTATATTACTAAGAAAATAAAACACTAGTTTTCAGAGATGAAGCTAAGAAAGAAAAAATTAAAAAAAAAAAATTTGTTTTTAGGAAATAACAGAGATGAAGAACTTGGAAGAAAACAGATGAAGAGGCAGTTCGAACTTCGAAGATGAACTGACCTTCACCGGAAACAGAAGCAGCTGCAGTAGTCGACGGCGAGGAAGGGACGAAGAAGAGATGCAATCGACACTTCAGTGGAGAGAGAAGCAGCTGCAGTTGTCGACGGCGATGAAGGAGTCGACGGCGAGGAAGGAGTCGACGGCGAGGAAGGAGTCGACGGCGATGAAGAAGTCGACGGCGAGGAAGAGTGGAAGACAGCGATCGACGAAGAAGACGAAGAAGAAATGTGTGAAGAAGAAGAAGAAGTGGTCGATGTCTGACCCAAAGGGAAATTAGGGATTTAGGATTTTGGGGAATAAGTGAAAGACCAAAACGCTGCGTTTTGGCTTTCAAGACTGCCAAAACACAGCGTTTTGGCAAGTTTTTTTAAAAACAAAATTCAACCGCATAACAGTTGAGGCGGCCGAGTGAGGCGTATTCGGCGCATATACGGCCGCCTCAAGCGGCGGAGGCGGGGTTTTCGACGAAACGCTGCGGTGCGGCCGCACCAGTGCGGAATCGCCGTGAGGCGGCCAAATCCGCCCCGGGGCGGGCGCCTCAAACCGCTTTTTTAAACACTGATTCACATTTTGAAAAAGTTTCGGACATTAGAACTATTGTTCCGATTTTGTAAATATAAAAACATTAAAAAAGGGGAAAAATAGAAACATCAGAAAGATGGTTCCCTTATCCAAAAAAAAATTCAATTTCTTTTCCGAGTATATTTAATTTTTCTTAAAATTCATAAAAAATTATCAAAATTCAATGACTTTAATCAAGGTTCTCATACAAAGAAGTATATATATATATATATATATATATATATATATAGGAAGAAAGAAAAAGAAGCACCGTTTAATCTTCAAGTAACAATCATAAGAAGCTTGTTTTTTGAACTTCACTTGTTCTAAAATGTCTAGACAAAATTTTATATGTTTCACATTTTCATCTAAGTTGGGATGCTTGGATTCATACAGCACGAATAATAGTTAAGTGCCATTTATATTCGTTTTTGTCATAGATAATCTAGGTTAAAAAGAAAATTTGCAGCAATAACAGAGGAACAAAAACAAAAGTTTGTTACCTAGACAAAACTTTCCAACTGACAACACCTGTTTCGCGTTCTTCCTGCTTAATAAGAATAGATTTGCCTTCTTTTGGTTTGTTTGTATGGCTTGCTTTCTTTGGCAAATCATTGGTTACCCCATTGGTAACAGGTTTTGTGGTTTTAAGATCAACAATCTCACCATTTTCCTTTTCTTCCACATATTCTTCCATTTTTCCAGCATTTTCCATCAGCTTTTGGAATAGTGTGCCATTAGTAGAGAGATCCTCAAAGGTTCCCACCTCTTTTACCATACCCTCATGGACCAGGATCACTCTATCAACCTGTGAAAGAAAGTGTAGCTGGTTTGTGACAAGAACTCTAGTTTTCCCAGTTAATTCTCCCTTGATGCAGTTATCAAAAACCTGAAAATGATCACTGAGACATGAGCCTAGTTTGAAATAAATTCAACACTGTAACATTAAATAATTTTCAAACCAAAAATCATGATAAACATTTTAAAAACTACAGTTAAGACTTGGACACATTCAAAACACAGGCACAAAGTAAAATAGAAACCAAAAAAAACAAATTTAGACAAAGAAAGAGAAAAATAAAATGAAAGAAGTCCAATTTATAATAATCTTCTATCAAAAACTCAGAAATCAGAATAATATATTGTTATGTAACTGCTAAACCCAAAAACTTAAAATTCTCAATGTCCCAAACTATGATATTAAACTCTCTAATACACACCCCTTTCTCATGCAGAGTAACAGACTTGTCATGTGGACCAAGCCCAAATACATATTCAACTACAAAGCAAGTTCAAAAACAAACAAAAAATACAATCACGTGGGCACACTCGAACCCAGACACTTCTAGCAAAACTAGCTTTGTAACCATGTTAGATAACCGCTAGTCCCAAAAGTTTTAAGTTGTTGGGTAGAGTCCAAACAATGATATAAAACTCTATAACATGCATATACCAGGAAAGTAAAATAGCCCATGATGTCAAATTTTCAATATTAGATTTACTTGTTTTTGTTGATCTTTTCGTGATCATATAAAGAGTTGCAGAAGTGTTTGAGTGGGTCTTATTTTTATATGTTTTGGACCGACGTAATTTTGCAAATATTAGAGAGTACGAATAAAGATTATGGTTGTCAGTCTATATACAATCTTTATACTCAACTTTAAAGAAATAAATGTCAGCAATATCGTATCACACAATAGTAAACATAACTACACATTAAAAAACATTATATCAGGCTAGAAGTACTGTGGAAGAAAAAATGATATACAAATCTGCTACCATGGACAGTTTACCTGTCGAGCCACATGAGCGTCCAAAGCACTTAAGGGGTCATCAAAGATATACACATCAGAATTGGAATACATGGCCCTAGCCATGGAAACCCTTTGCTTTTGCCCACCACTAATATTCACTCCTCTCTCACCAATCTCAGTAAGATCACCACCCTAATCATCAAAAATGAGAAAGATGGGCAAAAAATTCAAGTGAAATTGTTAAAATAATAAGGGAGTTCTTCACATATTTACAAACTTGCTACATCTACTATAACTGCAGAAAAACTTACAGGCAATAAGTCAAGATCATGCTGTAATGCAGTAACATCAATTGTCTTCTCATATCTTGCTGATTCAAAGGCAGATCCAAATAAAATATTATCACGTACCTACGAGAAATAATTATCGGCATTAAAATGACAATCAACCTAACAAGTGGACTGAAGTTGCATTTCATTCTAGAAGATCTGACTGACTCCAGTATTCCACACTGAATCAATTTATCATATTTATGATTACTGTAACACAATTCCATACACAAGCCCCCAAAAGAGAAAATATATCAAAAATTCCCCTTAGCTATATATATACAGAATTATAAGAATGCCACAACTTACAGTTGCATTGAAAATCCATGAAACTTGTGGAACATAGGCAACACTTCCTCTAATAACAGCAGTCGCGTCAGAAACCGGAGGAATCTCCCCAAGCATTGCCGATATAAGTGAGGTTTTTCCTTCTCCTGTACTGCCAACCACTGCGACCAGGCTACCAACTGGTATATCCAAATTGATATTTGACAATGTGGGCCTCTCTGCCTGCAATAAAATCAAATCTTTAAAAATTTAAAACGTGAGCTTGAAAAGTCAAAAAAATTCAAAGTGTCATCAACGACAAAAAAAAATAAAATAGAACTTTCATATAGCCAAGAAATTCTTCCAATTTCTTGTAGTATACAAAGTTAAGTTAAAAATAGCCTTTTCAAGCATATTTTTCATGTGAAGTAACATAGTAATTATTTTAAATTAAAGGAGATAACTGAGTGGATTAAAATGACAGGTTTCTAATCCGTTGTGCGAGTTATTCATACCGAGGGCTTGAATCCCTCTATTTATGTTTCCTTCGATGGTTTGTTATCTTTTAAATTTGAATTTAGCTAACTCTTTGGTTGATCTTTATCTTCATTTAAATAAGAATATCTTCTTTCCTTGGATTTGGAATAGAACACATATATCAGAGTTCAACGTGAAATTAGAATGAGATAGCTTGTTTCAAATTCAAACTAGTAATTGAAGTTTAGAAGTTACACAAAATTGAAACCAGAAAAGGTTTAATATTATACAAACTATAAAGCCACGGGTAGAGACAACTTTCTTAAGACAGTTCAATCAGAAAAGCATTCTTGATAGCCTTTTTTATTCCAGAAATTCACATCTGAATATTACTATGGACCTCATCATATGCAATGTTCTCAAGTATACTTAACTCCTAGCAGCAAGGCCACCCATACCCCTAATCAAGGGCCACAATGGAAAAGGTACCTATCCCGGTGAAATTGTTATATGCCTATACCAATCCGATTATCCGAGATAATTTAGGCTGATCAAGAGTGAACCAATTTTACCTAGAACATGGATCAATCTAAAATGAAAAATACTAGAACTCTAGAATACGTGTTATAAAGGCATGCTAACTAAGAATGCTTTGCCCTTCAAGCTGACATTTCAATTAAGAATACTCATGCAGCACACATCACTCCTGAAACACTGGCCAGCATGTTGACACACAAACACACAAAAGAAAAAGGAAAGGAAAGTTTCTACCTGCAAGAAGTAGAAATGAAAAATATGATTCTTTCACCCTTTTCAATTTTTAGAAATAACCTTATTTACAGAGATTGTTTGCCACTTATATCCATCAAATTAAACCACTGACCCTCCAACATTACAAATGAAATTATGTCCCATCTCAGATCACAGTAATAAATAAACACAAACACATACACTCAGAAGAGGCAAGATACAGTTTAGGAACTATACCTTTGGATCCCAGGAAAAGTTTCCATTTTTTATTGATATGGCTGGTAATTCAGGATCAAGGGGAGGATTTGGTAGAAGAACTCTCTCTTCGGCTAAGAATAGATCCTCTAGACGTTTCAATGATACATTTGCGTTTACAACCTGTAAAAAAACAGCCGCGTGAGTGTCTCAAAAAACAATACAACCAGTAACACTAGAATGGAAATTAAATGATTTGTGTTTTAAATATACAATCGAGAAAAATATGTAAAACGAAAAATGATCTAAGAAACCAAAAAAACAAGAGGGGGTTCCATAATGTTTTTGACAATTGTTTTCTGTTATGCAAATCAAAAACAGATAAAAAATACATTTTTGTTATTCTATTTAAAAACAAAGTTGAAAAAAAATTAATTTTTTTTAAAAGTAGTGTAAATTCATAAACAACTTAAAGATGTTCTCAGTGTTTCCGGAAACATGATTTTATGAATACAGAAAAATCATCTTTTTTTTTTTTATTTGAAAGAAGAAAACTCATCTTTTATTTATCATTTTCTCTGTACTAGACATTATTTTAGGTAATAGAAATTTGACAGCTCTCATACTCCGCTCAAACATAAACAAACTTAGAAATTGCATTATGAACTAAAGATTTGAGAAAAGATGCTCATCTAAGCTAGTCCACATTCAAAATCAAGAAATTATATCATAACGGTGAATTATTATATGGAAGTATCCCACCAGGTAAATGTCCAAGGTACAATGAGCAAAGAGAAGTCTCAAACATTCAAACATGTTATATATTCAAGGACACACACAAAAGCAAAAGCTTGGGCCATGTGGCTCGAGCCCAAACACATAACAAATTCTGATAACAAATAATAAATTCAAATAGAATCACATGGGGGGACTCTAACCCTACTAGTATAACTAGGCTTTGATACCATGTTAGTAACAAATAGACCCAAAAGCTTAAGCCGATAAAAAAGAGGCCAACAATAGCATTTAAGCACTCGAACACAAACAACATAAAATACAACCCACTTAATATAAGTATATAACATGATATGAAGACGTAACTATAGAACGCAAAATAGTGAAAACAGTGATTAAGCAAACCCAGTACTCCATGGTTAACTAGGATATGATACCATGCTAGTAACCAATAGACCCAAAATCTTAAGTTGATAGGAAAGGGTCCTAAAATAGGATTTAAGCACTTTCACACAAACAACATACAATACAACCCACTTAATATAACATGATATGAGGACGTAGCTATAGTATTCAAAATAGTTAAAGCAATGACTGCTATTTATCCTCTCTATAGGGAAATTACCAAAAAAGCATGAAATAAGCAAAGAAAAGAACCTGAGTTATTATGTTAGGAAGCATGAATAGGGGAAAGCGCAGCACAGCAAATAGAGAAAGAGAGGTAAATGCCCGTGCAGGTGTTAGATTCCCTCCAAGCAAAGTGAATAAACCAAATGAAACTACAGTCACCACAACTGGAAGACTGTTTAGTATAAAACCATTGCACTGCAAAATGATGGAAATTGTCAGAAAGATATGAAAGCAAAAGAAGTTATGTTTCTATACTAGATAAATATATACATTTTGTTTACTAAATCCAAGATCAAAAAGTTTAAAGTTGTAGGTAAGAGCCCAAACAATAGTATTAAACTCTTACATACTCTCACATACAAGACCGATGGGCTTGTCATGAGAATTAAACCCAAACACAAATACACACTCAAATGTATAACAAATTAAAAAACAATCACAAATATAGTGTCAAAGGTAAACTCAAACCTAGGCACTCCTACTAAACTGACTTTGTAACATGTTAAATAACTGCTAGAGCAAAAAATTTATTATTATTGGTTCCACATGAATGGGTGTGTAAGAAAACTTAATACTATTGCAGTTTGGGCTCTTAACTAGTTCAAGCTCTCGGGTAAGACCTCAGCGATAGTATTAAACTTTCTAACAAATACAGAAGACTCGAGTAATACCATCAGCCTAATTACTAATCAATTCCACTATACATACCTATGCAGTATGTAAAACATAACCATTTATCAGAAAATAGAACAAATAGGTAGTAAATGTGTTATTAATCTTTTTAAAATAAACAAATTATCTAAACAGTTAAATCAATACATGTGTCCAAGCCATTAGAAGTGAACTTAGATTCCTTATCCAAGTCATTAAATGTGAACTTAGATTCCTTACAAAGGCAATCCAAATTTTTGTCTTACTATTTCAAAGAAATGATACCACATACTCACTAAGACACCATTCATGTACAAGCACTTGTTCTGGGCTGGCATTTTAGAGCTTTAAATGGTTGGTATATGTTGACATTTAATCAATTTTCCCTAATTTCTATACTACCAAATTGCAAGAAACGCAATCATGAGCCTACATGTGCTTTAAAACCATGAAAGCATGGATATAACACATGCATGCAAACGAGAAGTTGAACTGAGGGAAGGAAAAAAAACCCTGCTGATTGACTCACAAATTCTTTTTCATGAATGATTCTTCAAACATAACAACAAACCTCAAATCAGAAAAATTTTACACTATACATATATACATCTACAATTATTTTATTCTACTCACAGAAACTTATAAATAATTTCAAGATATTTTATAGGTCATACCGCCCCTAGTAAGGATGCTTTGCGGAACCAGGACAATTCATCATTCCGAACAGTTTGAACTTTAGATTGGAAACTATTCTCCCATGCATAACACCTGAGGCATTTTCAGCAGTCAAGATTGTTGACATATTCAATTATATGGCATAAAAGAATAAAAAGTACTTGTTCTCAAAATGTATCTTACTTCACAGTGTCCATTGCAGCCAAAACTTCATTCGTTAGACCGATTCTCTTGTCTGTACGCTGCAAACCTTCTTTAGACAATTTCTGCATTCTGCTTATAACAAATGTCTGCAACCAACAAAACGGATTGAAAAATTAAGGATTATGAAATGAATGAAAAATTTATGGAACAGATTCTAAAAAAAACATGGGTTTGCAAATGAAGAAAAAAGGTACGTAATAAATTTAAAATATCCACATTTGATCTGAAATTGACAACTCTAAATATAGACAATGAGCAAGTACGAGGCAGAACTCATGTACCTGAATGGGGAACAATAAAACAAGTAGCAATGCACCAAGAAGTGAAGCAACACCTAATTGCTTATAAAGAAGGACCATTGCAATAACAATACGAAATGGAGCTGACCACAGAGTGTGAAGTGATTGGCATATTTGCTGTTGCAGCCAAAAGAAAAACAATTAATTCATAAATAAGCTTCATGAGACTTAGATAATATAAGTAAACTATTCAAACAAAAACAAAAAAACTCATAGATCCTGTTGCATAATACAAACTGATATTGGTAATTATTAATATGAGTTCCATCAACTAGTATCAGTTGCAAGTTGGTATTCATACTGCCAATCACTCATTCCAATTTCAATTAGAGATGCATCTAAGTGAGTTGATCCTATAATTATAACCTAGTAAGAAATGGGATAAAAAATTTATATTCACTCGCATAGAAGTATCACAATGCATCCTCAATTCCTCATTCACTCCCAGAGTGGAATAGGAGAATGAATGCAAGACAAAAAAAAAAAGTGCACACTGCAGGAAAATATGGTTCCACACTGAATTTAATGCTGTAGCTAAGATAGTTGTACTGTAAAATAAATAATACTTTTTATTTTCAAGATAATAAAACAGAAAAATTAAGAGTTCCAGTGAACAATCAAAATAATTTTAATATAAGAACATCAAAGCAATGTGCAGTATAATAATAAAAAAAGCCTCTTTCAGTCGCACAAAAAAAAGCCCGTGTTTGCAAGAAATTTAAGCTTGTTTCATGACATGATGTCACAGTCCAGAGTCGCTGATGATTAGGCCAGACTCAGGCTTTTAGATTACTCATTACCACAAGGAAGAGAATAACCAAAGAAAAATTCTGAGAGGTGTTCAACACCATGTACATTCAATTAACAATTTTCAAGCCTAGCAACTAACTAAATGTACCAAAAGTAAATGGAGAACACTATATGTATGCAGAACCACTGGGAAAGATATACCTGAAGAGCTTCAGCATCAGTGGTCATCAAGTTGGTTATCTTCCCAGTTAAAAATTTCTTACGAGCTTCATGGGTTAGCCTTAGAGATTTACGAAATACAGCAGCAATCTGAAAAAGATGAAAGAACCATAGACCAAAATATTTAAATCTGAGAACAAATGGGACAAAGGTTTCATCAACAACCCAAAAGCAATATCTCTAATATAATTCTCTTAGTGTAAATTCAAATTTCCAAAATGCTGCAAAGTCATGAATGTTCAGTATTTGGATACTACATTCCATTATTCAAATAAAGACCCAAAGCTAGATGCAGATACAATCCTCAATCAATTCCAAGACAAGTGAAGCAATTCAAAATTAATCAAATTAAAATTACACTTCCTTTGACAATAGATTTAATTCAAATCATGTTAACAAAGGAGTAACATCTAGAAATTAAATTCCAAATAAATCTCATAATATAGACCACAAACAATAGAGTAAAAGTTAAGATTTCTGAATTTTCAAGTTGCTAAATAAGCAACACCATTGTATATCTCATCAAAAGGGTTTCGTTGTCAGAGATGTAAAATATGCAAGGATCCCAAAAAGATAAACTATGTTCTTTGCTGGATAATTGAAACATCATATTAAAGGACACTACCATAAATGCTTCACCCATGGATGAGAATAAAGAACACTGGATTTTGACTTTGGCATTCCCCATGAAGCAATTCTATACTAAACAACTTTCTGTCTTGGGAGATGAACAGATGATTACAACTAGCCGAATCAGACACCAAATGCAGACCCTTAACACCTCTCGCTGGTTTAGTCTATGCTGGGGATTATCAAACCAAAGTTTCTTCGGTCTATCTAAATTAATTCTAGTATGTTATTGGTCAGGCATCATGTATGCAATAAAAATGAAGGCTTCAATGAAAGACAGATAAAAGCACAAGCCAGAATATGCAAATTACACAAAACCCATATTCCAAACTTCCAGTAAAAGTAAAATTAAACACATAACATGCTGTGCAAACCAAAACAAAGCAGAGAAAGATCCATAAGAATTAAGAACCAATAATTCGAGGTAAAGTATGAAAGATACAGCACACTACAACCTCCCAGCACCACCAAAAGTTCACTCCATCCTAGGAAAATAGGAAACTATGAGGTGATAGTGCATGGTTATTTTTGTCGGTATGTCGCCAGCATGGTATTATAGAATAAGCATGTTAGAATACTCCAAAATGGCACAATACCAAATCATATTGTATCTAAACAAGCATCAGAAGCATATTTAAGGAGATCAGAAAGAAAGCAAAATTACCAAAGTAGATCTCAGCCGGAATCCGACACGCATGACATTCTGAAAATACTGGGCTTCAAATAGAACCCCCAATACCTGGATCAAGTTACATCCAATCAGAAATTTTGTGGTCTTTGATTTATTACTTACATCAATATTTTCAATTTAAGGGGAAATCACAACATCGTCAATTTAATTTCCAAAAGTAAAACAATGCTATAAATGGACAAGACCTAAAAGTTCACCATAAAATGAAGAACCATAAAAACAAATTGTTAACAGTCATTTGGATACTTTAAGTTGCATATTGTTAGTAACCACTAGACATTAGATCTTAAGCTATTGGAGAAGGGCCTGACAATAGTATTAGTCACTCTACCCTAAACCCTAAAAGCTAAAAGCTTAATCAGTTAAAAAAAGGGCTCAACAATCCTTTCAAAAAAAAAAAAGGGATCAACAAAGTATTAAGCTCTCTTAACACATTTTATTGTTGTTTGTATATTATCAACCAAATCAAGCTTCAGTAATTGCAAAACACATTGTCAAACCCACTTTCCTCCCACAAATAGGCCACAACTCAGCCAATAAAACGGCACTGAACTAGGAAGCTAGAAACGGAGGTTTTGGGTTGAGATAAAAGTAGTCAAGTCCTACATGTAATTTATTTAGAATACAGAGTCTAATCACAATCAAATCAGTGGGGGAAACCATCCCATCAAATGGTAATGGAACTGGTTTCAGAAATACTCAAACATTTAACGAAGTGAGTCTCAAACGAAATATTAAACCCAATTCAGAAAAAGAAAAAAGAAAAAAAAAAAAAAAACATTGGCCTATATATATAGTTACTCCACAATGCATGATGCATGCAGCATGTACTAATATTTAATATGGTCAAAAGCAGCAAATAAATGGTGTACCCACAATAAAACAGAATCAGCTTCCTCAAGCAACATGTATATTAGCATTACTCACATAAATAAAATAATATAACAGAGCAATTCTTTTCATACCACTCCTGCAAAAATCGAAAAGGCATAGATGTAACCAATCCAAGCTGGGTCACCTTGTTGCATAGACTGCAATTAGATTATCAAAACAAATAAGTAAACTATTAAAAATAAAATAAATATCGACAAGTTTACCAATTGCAAAGCAGAATTAGAGGTGTATTAGAATTTTAATGATATACAGAAACCAGAGAAGAAGGCATAGAAAGAAAAGAGGATAAAAACAGAAAAAACAGTAGACCTGTAAGAGTTGGTTCAGTATAAGCGGCCCCACAAACTGCGAGAGATCATTGCCAATCTACAAGGTGATGAAAAGAAAAAATAGGTTAAAAGATTAAAAATAAAATTAATACAAATAGTTCAGCAGTCACCAAATTTTGCATTAAGTCCACAAATTGACAAAAATAAGTGTAACATGCCTAAAAATGATATCTCAATATTGAAAAGCAAAGTTTTCCAAGCTGTCTTATATTCCAGCATATGTAAATGCAAAAATTCATTGTACTGTTATATTATATCAAGCCTAAAAACTTCTAATTTTCAGGCCCCACTTCAGGCAACTATAATATCCTATGTATGGTGTCCATGCCACGTACATGAACCATTTGAAGCTTGGACCACTGAAGCTCTAGTGGACTTATAGGCAACATATGGGAGATAGTCTCTCCCTCCCCTTATGGGAAATCGAACTCAATCCTAGGTCTTGTTGTATAATTACAAGAGACTTTACCAACTAAACTATATAGCAACTACTTTGATGCTTACACTAGAACACAAAACATATATTACACCCATACCATAAAATACATATTCTAGTTACACACCCCAAATATTGGCTTTCTGTTATAATATCTGGATACAGCTTCTATATGAAGTCGGAATCTCAACTGGCTGACATGTTTCCCAGTACAGTGCCTAGAATGAATCTCCAAACCACATAAGAGCTTTCCACCAGGAAGTAGGAATCTTTATATACCCTATTTAGTTTAATTTTAAAAGGTCTTTCTGTAACTTTAATGCTATATTACTTTTCCCTGGTAAGTTCTATTATATTAGATATTGCGAGGATATCTCAAATCTGCAGATCTCTCATCCCAATTTATTCCCTTTTCATCTCTCTGCCCTTCTTAGATATGCTATGACCAAAATCAGCAATTAACAAAGAACTAGGAAGCAAGTCAGACCCAAGAAAAAGAATCAAAAGGTGCGTGTGTAATGAACTGGAAAAGCAACTTATCAAACGAAAGTTCTTTTTCTAAACTTGGATCTTTGAAGTAACTGTGTTGGCAAAAATATTGTGCAAATACCATACATATCGATCAAGGACATAAGTTAAGATAAATTCAAAGAATGGTGGACCAGCATGTATGCCAGAAGATAGACAGGCCCAGTATAGTTGTCTCTGAAGTTCAAGAAACAGGAGTAATTCTAATCAACGAATATGATCATATGATTGGTCAAAATATCCTAAACATGATACTGTTGCACTTTTAACACATAACTTAATTAAAACCAGAATATAAAGTCACAATTGAACTTTTTACCTTCCAGAAACCTCCCCACCAAAACCTACACAAAAAAATAAAGAGGAAATCAATCAGATGCACTTATATGAAAGTACACTAGAACCAAATCTATACATAGACAGTAAATTTTAAAATTCTATAACCTAGATGGAAAAAATAAGAAGCATAATTCGTCCAAGGAGTCTTTGTTAGTAACCAACGGACCCAAAAGTTTAAGCCAATAGGAAATGGCCCGACAATAGTATTTAAGCACTCTAACATACCCTTCACATGCCTGACAGTCTTGGCACATGAACCAAGCCCAAATACAGATACAGATAGTAGAATAAATACATAAACAAATGCATGTGAGGGGACTCAAACCTATGACTCCTAAATCAAACCAAAGCTCTAATACCATGTCAGTAACCAACATACCCAAAAACTTAAGCCGATATAAACGGGCCAAACAATAATATTTAAGCACTCTAACAGTCTCTTCGATTTCTTTCGTATATTTTTTCACGTTTCCATATTTTCAGCCTTAAAATAATAAAACGCCATCATATTAAAATCAGCTACATCAACGACCACCATCAAGGCCATAACAAAAGAGCAACAACATTCAAGAGTTGTATTCCCTACACTTATCACTTACCTTCCTCTCTTTTTATCCTCTCACTCAACCCTATATCTTGAGTTTATCTTTTCTCTTCCCTTCTCTGTCCAATTTTCTTTCTTCTCTCTTCTTTAAAGTAACTTAGTCTTTCAAGCTACAATACTAATTTAAGCTCATAGTAGTTGTTGTTGAACCTCTATTCAATCTTTAATGGAAGTAACTTAATACTACCAAAAAAGAGCAAAAGAATTTTCACTAGAGAACCAATTAGAACAAATCTTGGTTGATGTCTACACTGGTAATCTATGGCGTAGTCCTGACTTTTGAATGGTCCACTTGGATGGTGCCATTGCTTATATTGTTATAGATAACAACTGTTCTTAAGGAGAAATATATGAGAAATTGATACTTTTAATAATATTCAAGTTCTAGTTATAGCATGACCATTACTGCAAGAACTATCAACTATGGGAACTAGTGCATCTTTTTTCTGAGATTTTGACTGTTGTACATAATCATACACATATAACCAACTGCCAAATATTTAAAGGCAGATTTAATTATTTGCAGTCTCTTGCTGTGTTTACCTTCCTCCAAGACTACTATTCAGTGCTCTTAAAAGCCAAGGTTTAGGCTTTCGTGATTCCTGAGCCCAACATTCGTTGAACCTATAAAATCAACAAAATACATCACACAACCTTGCTAATCACAAATCAATGATGAATTTAGTATAAGGAAGAAAAGCACACACTTTTCATTCAGTGTTTCAGTCCGATCCCATGTATCTAGCTTCCAAACATCCTTCTCCGTAATAAAGTTTTCATAACCTCGCTTCATGAGGGGATTCATCCAGACAAAAAATGTGCCTAGCAGAAGAACGAGGAAACATTTTGGATTAGTAAGCAAATCAACAGTCAAATGATTTATTCACCAAATCCTCAAGAAGACTCGAAATGCCCTCCACGTCATGGAATAATTTAACTGACAACGAAAATAAGGAGAAAGCAGCTGCCAAATGATCCTACCTGCTTTACCCATTGTTGGAAATCATGGGAGAGAGCAAATCCCACATTGAAAAAGTAAACATAAGAACTATTAATGTACAAATTGGACTTACAACCGAATAAGCTAGCTTTTTGAGTTGTATAGTGATCTAATTGATATAAAACCTTAAATGAAGAACCAATTAGGAAAGAACATATATTAGTTATTCAGTTATTGAGTGTGGATCTTTTTGGCATTTTCTTATATTTTAAGACATTTAGAATTTTACTTATTATAGTTGGTTTAGGTTTTATTTTCATTGTTCAAGTCAGATTAGGTTTATCTGCCTATAAACAGACCTCTTAATATATTTTTTTCCTTCATGTTTTTGATAAATGACTAAGATTGATATCTGGCTCTCCTATCTCTATTTCTTCATTTTTTTTTTTCTCCTCTTTTTTTTCTCCCAATCCTAAATTTTCCAAATTTCCCCCCTTCTCTGATTTTTTCCCTTCCTGCCTAATTTCTATCCCAACCAAGTCTAAATTATCCCTCTATTTTCTATCTTCCTTATTGCCATCAAACCCATATAAAATATTAATTTTTAACAATAATATTACTTCATAACATAGATAAAGTAAATAATGAAAGTGAACCAGACATATACAATGTAACTACAATAAATCAGTAGTTAAAAAACATCCACAAAGGGAAAATTCAACTTAAATAAAACGACTTAAAAATAACTGCACGGGGAAAAACAAATTATTTCTTCAAGGAAGATCATCCATGAAATAGCAGAAATTAAAAAATTTATATCAATTTTTTCTTATGTTAAAATGGTTCTTATCTTCTTGGAACACATAACACCAACTAACAGTTTTTGACAGGAACAAAAATTTATATGCCAATGAACAGTTTCTACACTATTCAAAAGGGATATATATGTCAATATATACATACTGGAAAATATGTTGGCCTGCCTCTCAGGACATATCTGCTCTCCTCCAGGAAGTTCTTCATATTCAGCATCATCAACTGATTCTGCCCGTATTGGGGTATAACCAGGATAAGGATCCAAATCAGGAACATATACGAGCAAAAGTAGTCCAAACAAAGCCTAAATCAAAACAACAGCATATCTCAGAATTATACCACTATGCTTTATAATATAACCGACTATATAAACCAGAGAGTCAGAGACTAAACAATAAAAGCCATCTTGTCAAACCTAGGCCCGATAACTGACACAGTACATAGTCATGTCTACATACCATGCCTCCAACTAATCTTGGTCATGCTAACTAATGTACAGCATAAATTAGACATGAATAAATTATCAACTTAATATTAATACAGGTCAAAGGTATCAGGTCTAATGCCCATCAAGCCATTCAAGAGCAGAACTGGGCTAGTCATTTTTCGAGAGATCACATATTTTCTTTCTTACAAAAAAAGACTCACATTGGATGCTTAATAATATTTTATCCAAAAATAATCAATTTTAGTTTTGTAAGACTCCGAAGGCTATGCTAGGAGCCATAACTCTGTCTAGGTATGGGGATTCATATAACAGCCACAAGCTGGTTTCCTGCTGTATAACACTTCTAATAAGAGGTGATTGGCCACCCTCAGTGAACCAATCACCAGGCCAAGTCCCACAACAAACAGACCATACATAAAATAACAGACTAAAAGGTAAAATAACAAACACCCCTTTGGGTGGAAAAGAAAATACGGGAACACAAACCTGAACAATGACCTCACTGAGGTACAAATACAGTACAGCACTGCAAAACAAAGTACAACTGTGAGTTTTTCTTTAGCAACCACATTTATGCCCAATGATGAAAAAGTAAACTTACACCAAAAATGACCATGTCATACATAAAAAGAGAGAGGAAGAGACGAAGAGGTCAAAAAGAAATTAGATTTCCTTCCAAGGAAGTACAATGAATTAAATGAAACAGGGAAATACGAACCTATTGTAAAAGCTTTTTACCGCCAGAATGAGATTGACCATCACAGCATCCCCTACCAAGGTATAAATCACTACAAATCTGACATACCACCGAAGTTCATGAATGTAGACTTTAGTTTCCACACCAATCATAATCAGCATAGAGCACCAGGTAAGAGCCTCAATAATCAAGGAAACAGTCTGCCATAAAATGAAGTCAATTAGATACTCTGGACATGAAACTCGTATTATCCTCAGGGCCATCTCAGCTGTGCAGATGAGCCCCCCTTTACATTATACCTTAATACATTCCTCTAATGGTCTTAAACTAGTCATACTTGTATAG
Organism: Acer yangbiense; assembly: GCA_008009225.1. Classification (NCBI taxonomy): domain Eukaryota; kingdom Viridiplantae; phylum Streptophyta; class Magnoliopsida; order Sapindales; family Sapindaceae; genus Acer; species Acer yangbiense. The sequence continues at coordinate 17,692,534 of CM017773.1, read as the reverse complement.
CTAAAGTTTTGAACATAAAGATTCTACAAAAGTTAATACATTTTGCAGGTTAGGTATGAATTTACTTATGGATTTGACAGCTCACCCTTCGTCACCAACATTTTGCAAATAGAGATCAATAGTATGGAAAGGATGGATTGGCAATAGCTTGAATATTTAATTTTTTATTAGAAAACAAATCAATGCAGATAGTTTGCTCGCTTAGGATAATATATAAATGGATGTTAATGAACATCCTGAGATCTATAAAATTATATGTTAACTGTTATATTAGAAATTATGCAAAGGCCAGATATATCTTTAGCAAATTTAAAGAGACTGAAAAGGATTAAGAGTATAATTTAAAAAAAGTAAATCAAACAATAGGGACTAACTGATGGACCATAAGCAACTTCTTCTTTCCTGCTGGGTTAGATTTTTTTTGTATTGTGATGCAAGAAAGACCATCTGGGAAAACACTAGACAGTAAATAAACAATTTGGAACAGTCAAGCCCAAATTGGTGAACACTCTAATTCAACCATTTCGAAATTTTCAAAATAATTTATTAGTTGGCAGTTGCTGCAAAGGTAAATCAAAGAGATCCTTGGCAAACAACATCCAACCACCTATTTCCTTATAGAAATTAAAAGATCCAAAGTGGATGTTACAGAATGTGTATTATTCCGCTTTCCAGAATTGTGTTATAGAATGAATGACTGTTCCTACCTGTTTCACATAGCAGCAAAAATAAGTAACTTCCCTATTGATTTCAAGGATTATATTATGAGTTTTTCATTTTTCCAACTAAACAAGATAATCAAGGGCTAAGTAACAGAGACGGAGATAAAGTAAATTTTTCTTCTTTTTTTTTCTTTGAACAGAAACAATAAGGTTTGGATTTGGATCTTGCAGTGAAAAAGGGAGCTTATTTTCAACACCTCGCAGGCCACAGAATTTTTTATCAGAAAGGCGAAAATAAATGATTCTATAGTTCATCAGTATTAGTTAATTTGATCTTTCGGTTACTGCAAAGAAAATTAATGCACTTTGCCCTATGTATCTTTCTTCTATTCCTCCAATTATTAAAATATCATCTTCTACATATCAATGTAATTGACATAAAGCACCGCACAATATCTTGGATTAACAACAGATTGTGTAAACCTACAGATGTAAAAATTGAAAAATTCAAGCACACATATAAACACAGCTACAGCCTACATCACATTAACAAAGTGAGATGACTAGCAGTAAAACTAACCAGAAATCAAACACCAAAGAAATAATAGATAAGACAGAGGATTGTAGTTACCAGTTCCTTTTAGAATTATAAATAAACAGATACAAGAGTTCAAAGTTCAAACAAGTCAGTTTTTTCTCTGAACTCAATTAGAAACATACAAATAAGTAACACTATTTTCAAATACAAATAGACACAGTTACTGAGTTACGTATCAAGATTTGATTTGCATATTCATATATAATGGAGGCAAATATCCAGAAGCAAATTATTGAAAAAACAATTAAAGAAGCAAGCTCTTAATATTAGAAAGCCAAAAAACCCACCTCAAATGGGGCAAGACCACTCTGCCCATCCAAATTCAGAACCGATATACCCATAATCAATCTGTACAAAGGCAAAGCAGTACAAAAACCAGCCAATAACCCCAGCATGTAGTTGTATAACTTCGACTTCAGACAAAACCGCTTGGCTTTGAAATCCTTCTTGATCAACCATATTCGATAGAGACACAAGACCATAAGAACCAACTGGGAAATGGAGATAACCAAAGAGTCAGTAGCACAGGGTGTGTATGCACCAAAGGCATTGTCCACAGCCCTTGTCCACACCCCATTTTTCACAGGTCGACAATACCAAACCAATGGCTCGAAAGCCATTTTCTTTGTCACTTCTCTACCACTATAATTCACTTATAAGTTATAAGCATAATCAATCCACTACCCTCTCTCTCTCTTCTTCTTCGCAATATAAACTAATGTTCACAACAAAGATGAAGTTTTGACTTTCCACAGTAACACAATCTCTGCAATTGATTAAAAAAAAATATTTAGTATCAAAATGAAAAAATAAACAACCAAACAAGTAAATACTACCATCTGAAACCCCAAAAATTTAACAACTAATAAAAAGTCTTCTTTTTTTTTGCAATAAATCATCCATAATTCCATATATATAAATTATTAAATTTCTCTTATCCCATAACATTTTTTCCCGGTAACCAAACAGAACATAACTTCAATAAACATCAAAGGACATGAACTTTTTTACTCCTTGTTTATATTAAGAAAAATGTGACCACCCATATCAATAATAACTATGAAACACATCAACAACCACACAATATGTATAAATAAACCAATAAAGATTAACACTAAAACCCATACCGATACCTTCAAAAAAAACAAACACTAAAGAGAGACCAAAACATCACGAACCCAACAATTTTGGATCCAAAAAGCGTAAAGGGTACTGATGTTTTGTCATGAAAAACGAACCCAGAAAGTTTTCTGCAACAAAAAAGCAGTAAAAAAGAAGTGTTGTCAAACCTTTGAAGCAGCTGTGAAATGGCGAATATAAGATGAGAGAGAGAACAGATTCTACAGAATTGATTCTCTCTCTTGTTTTTATATCAATCAAAACTTTAAAACAAAATAGTACAGCAATCGTCACGGCTGACGATGAAATTTAAAGAAGAACAAAAATTTGAGACCATATGTGGGTCATTTTCATAAATTTTCACTTGTTATTATTACATGACAGTAGAACGCAAGTTTGTGGGTGGTTACTGGTTTGTTTGTCATTTGTGGTCATATTTGCAGAGTTCATAGCCGCTACCTACTGTCGATTGAGGGCATTATAGGGATTTCCGTTGAAAAGGTCACTGACCCAATTTGATGTGTTCGATGTTTTTTTCAATAGTAAGGAAAGTGTTTGTAAAAATATAAATATATATTACGGAAAGTGGAACTGAAAAGTCAGTCAATCATTAAATCATTATATTATAGTTTTTTTTTTTTTTTTTCTGTAGAGATATTATTGTTTTTTTTAGTATTTTACAATATTTTTTTTTTTTATTAAATACATTTAGAGTCCGTTTGGAGGAAGATTCTTAAGTAGATCTTTTTACGGTAGATCTTTTTGGAGTAGAGCTTTCAAGGAGTGGATGTTGGTCGTTTGGTTGTCAATTATAAAAGCTCTTTTCACTCGTAGATCGTTTGGTGAAAAAAAAATTAAAAACTCTTTTAAATGATAGAATTACCGAAAAGAATATATAAAAGCAATGTATGAGTATTATTATTATTATTATTATTTTGATAAGATGCAAATTAGTAAAAAAAAAAACATTACTTACTTGATGATCCATGCCAACGTATATATCTTTATTGTGGTGTTTACAAAAGATCAATATATATATATATATATTTAGTTGCTTTTTCAGCAACGTTGCTAGAAAAGTTAATGTGAATCCAGTATTTTTCCGATCGAAGTACACAAACAATATGGCATCTTTTCTCATTAATTTTATTTTTAGCACAATTTTTTTTTTTTAAAGAGCACAATTTATTTTTTAATACCAAAGAAAAGTATGGAAAAAGAGCAATGATCAAACAAAGCAATATATTAGTTGCAAACGACGAAATTCGATTTGGACTCATAGGTGGAACAATAATAACAGTAAACTTACTAATAACATTCGATTTGGACTCATAGGTGGAACAATAATAACAGTAAACTTATTAATAACATTTTTCCAACCTCTATTTAAGTGACTATTAGGTCGATTCCCTACCACGGTCTCATTGACGCAAATCTTGATGAAGGAATCAAGGGTAAAATCATTCCACTCAGTCTTGGTTTTTTTCTTCTTTTTTTTTTTTTTTGATTTTCTTCTACAAATGTTTACATTCTAAAAAAAAATAATATTACATAAATTGACAGCAAGTGATCCTATTCTCTCAAATATATAAGTTTATTCATCAATTGATATATATATATATATAACCTAACAAATACAAACAGTATACAAATATATATATTCTCAAAATTGTAATTCATTCGCAGTAACAAATTGTAATTCATGAAAACAGTAATATATTCAAAGAGGCAAAAACCAAAAAAAAAAAAAAAAAAAAACACAGAAACAAAGAGCTGCCACCAGAAAAACAACAACACCGAACAAAAGAAAGAAAGCAGCAAAAACAGAGAAAACAAGCTCGAAACAGAGCAGAGCAAAAAACACATCTTCATGCATGCTTTATTCTTCATGCATGCTTTATTTATCTTGTATTTGTGTTTCAACTCTTATATATGTGCATTCTCCACTTTTCACACTTGCACATATTGCACATTTTAGACTAAGTGTGAATTGACTTTGAAAAAAAGAACACTTCTCTTTACCGCTGCCTGTACTGCCCCTGGTACATATGCATGGGCAACGGTCTAAGCCAGGTTGAAAACCTTATGCTTTTGCGCCGTGCATACCGCGGTGGAGACATATGCCTCTATGGCAGTCTCCATAGCGGCAAACATCAGAGCCTTCACGCTCTGTGTATCATTGCATAGGCACTTGCACGTGCAACGGTACACGCAGTGGTCATAATAGTCAAGTGTTTTAAAATTTGACCAAAACAGTGTGGTTTTAAGAGGATCACTTATATAAGTGCCTCTTTGTCTATAGGTCAGTTTGAGTGAGTTCAAAATCATATTTTTAACTTAGAAAATTTTCAAAAGAGAAAATATTTTAAAGAACTCACATTTGATCACTAAAAACCCTTTACATGTGCATCACACTTCATCTAGCATCATCTAGCTTAATCTAGGATGCTTTCTTGCATGGGTTTTCTTCAAAACATATGACTTGAAAAGTTGAACACCATTTAATCTATTTTTGTGTTCTTCCTTAGCAAGAAATCTCATTTATTATTTGTATGCATATAGATTAGATTTTAAATACAAGATTGAGATATTTGTGTTGAATGATTGAGTGTTATATTGTGATAGCTATTGACTAGGATTCATTTATCTATGATAGCTAAGTTGTATGCCATGACATATATCAATATTGATATCTAGGATTGTTATTATTGACATCTTTATCCCTAGATAAGCATTTAGTGTAACCTATCATTATTTGCATCTTAAATATCATTATATTCACATAGGTTATTGATCTCTTAATTGAGAAGCAAGTCTTGTGACTACCGGTGTGTAGTGCTCAAGCAATTGGTCAAGTGCCACTGTAAGAGTGTTCACACACTTACGCTGTGATGATATAATGTCTATAATGCTTAGACATTTTTTTTACTTATTATCTCTAGATATGATGATTTATTGATCACAAGTTCGTTTCTTTAACCCATGTATTTTTTTTTATTTTTTTTTTGTCGTGTATGATCTTTTATATGGCACTTAAGACTTATGTAAACAGTTTCATGGAATGCAACTTCATTTTATTTCCTACTTTGTGGATTGTTTCTTTCAACCAAGAAAACATTACCTAGTATAAATGTAACTCGTGTTACGTCGTAATAGAGTTTTATATTGAGGTTCCCCCTTAAGGGCATGCTCACTCTTATATTAAACTACTTGAATGATTTCACAAATTCATAAACGAAAACGAAGGCAAGATATGAGATAACACCAATAATCTTCATTAACATAATTGGAGGGTGCACTCCAAATGCTACACAATCCATAAAATCCTAAATGCATTCAAAGTGGAGATCTGAAATTCCGAATTCATAAAATCGTTGGGGTGTTACTTATATGAACCAGAACTAACATTTACATTCTTGCTATAACATCAAGAATGCTTACAAAATTGGGAGAAGTTTTGTCACGTCTCTCGTTCATTGGTGGTACTTTCGTAACATCTCTACATTTCACGAGCGCTTCACTTATGTTCCATCCAAACGCTCGAGCTTGTAAGTACCCATCTTAAGGCGATTAAAGATACGATATGGTTCCTCCCAGTTCGACCCCATATTGCCTTGTCCTGGAATCTGAGTATTCTAAGTTACTTTTCTTATTTTTTTTTAAAATTTAAAATTTGTTTTTTTTTTTAATATTTTTTTTAATTTTATAAAATCTCTACCGTCAATCTCAAAGGAAGATGATAGGTATGTATTTTTTTTAAAAAAAAATTTCTTTAAGTTTTTCAAATGTCTTATATATATATAATTATGTGATCAGAGGCATTTTATTCTTTTTGATGGTTTGTTATGATCGACGGTTAGATTAAATGGTCGTTTACTAATTATAGAGAATGTGAATATCAATTTTCGATCAAGTTATTTTTCGTGTAAAAGTGTAAATCTCATGCAATTATGGTGTAATTTGCTCTATATATGCTTTGGAAACTGTAACATATATTCATTAAAAAAATTTGCTTTTTACAAAGAAAATGTCACTTTTTAAAACTTTTTTGTCGTATTAGCAAACATTTAGTTCAATGTTGTTCAATTTGTAATCAAAATTTATAGTGTTATACTATTAGGGGTATTATCGCTTTAAAACACTTCAAAAAAGTCACGTGTCAAAAGTTTAAGAATTCCAAATTTGTAGACAAATATTTTATAGAATCTAACACTACACCGATTAATATTACTCAATTACATCGCTCATTTAGCTTGGTACAAGCTACGAAGAAATCGTTTGGTGTGTGAGATTGAATTGAACTATTCATGATATTTGATAGGATTGAGATCAGATTGGATTGGACTAAATTAATACTATTTTATGTTTGGAGAAACATGAGATTGGATTGAATTAATATTATATTTTGTTTGATGATATATGAGATTTCAGATTTGACTAAATATAATAATATTAAAGTAGCATTTTCCAAACTAATTTTAAATTATAGATATATATTATTTTTAAACAAATTTAAATAGTTTTTCAAAATTTCAATTTATTTATTTAATAAAAATATATATGTGAGATTATGGTGACTAAACAAGTTTAAATTCTTCAATCCTGTTAGGGAAAACTAAGATTGAAATAATCTCAGCCCTTTATAATCAGGTGAAAATTGAATAAAAAATTATTAAAATATTTTTTAAAATATAATAATAATTTAATTTTTATATTATTAAATTAAAAATATTCAAAATTAATTTAAGAAACCTAAAGTCTTAACATACAAGGGAATTATGTAGCGTTGGAGGGGGGTAGTTTCTAAGAAAATGTGAGGGATGATTCCAAAGTAGAGTTAAAAAGTTTATAGATATACACGATCATGACTTGTTAAAAACTAAAATGTAGTGGAAATAATGTGGAATGTCTGGTTAGACTGGTAGCATTCCTTTGACCAACAGAAAATTGTCTTTATCAAATCAACAATCACATATTCAATACTATCTTTATTTAGTAGTTGCATCTTTAATTGAATATGCATGGAAGAACAAATTTTCTGCATTGAAACAAAATAGAGAAAATTCGAGTTTTAAACTGACACAAATTTATTTAAAAATGAATAGTGAGATGTGTTTCTACTTAATTTGTTGGCACCATGATAGATATAAATGAACTACTTAATATCGTTTGACATTTATTCATATCTTTGAAAGAAGGGTATTTTTATAAATATAATAAAAAGTATTTATTTATTTATTTTCTTCATATAAAATTTAGAGGTTTTCTCCTTACAATCTAAGGGGGTGTATTCAATTAGGATTAATTAGGATTCTTAAAGACATTTAAAGACATTTTTTAAGTGACAGATTTTCATGGATTTTTACAGACTTTTATAAATCCACATGGACTTTCATTGATTTATTTAGACATTCATCTCGGACTTTTATGGATTTGCTTAGACATCTATCTCAGACTTTTATGAATTTGTTTAGACATCCAAGGATTTTTCATGGATTTGTTATCTCTGACTTATCAATAGTAAGCTAATTATAGCTAATTATAAAAAAAAACCTTTGAAGTTGGAATGAGCAAAATTTGATATACCAGTCAATCTATATTTGCGTATATATATGGTCTGAGGTTGTTGATGATGCAAACAAAGCGATTGAATTGAACCCAAAATTGGCTAAGGCTTATCTGCGTAAAGGCACTGCTTGCATGAAGTGCACATAAATTATTATTATTTTTTTAAATAAAATGCGAATAAAGAGTGAGCATTTTGGTGTTTGATTGAATGCTCTACAGATTATTTTGGTGTCGTTTTGTGCAGTTTTGGCATATAGTAAGATTTGTACTCGTGCAATATAATTTATATTTTGTTCTTAGCAAATGTAGCGGCTCTATTTGGGAAAAATAAGTTGCAAGCGTTCGTTGTATTCACAACACTTTCTGGTTTCCGTTGGTCACAAATTGCCCTGCTTCATCATTTTTATGGTCATCAAAATAAATGCAGATACTTTTTTGATAACAATGACGCTGGTGACCGGAGCTAAGGCTAATTTTTTGAATCAATTTTGGTGCATGATATTGTGTACGAAATTTTGATATCTTGGACTACAGCATTTAAATTTTTTTTTTTTTTTTTGGTTATAGCAATGACTAGATATAGTTAATTTGATTTTGTATACTACTCTGATAATATTTCTTAAATTGGGCAATAACAAACGTGTTTACATTTACTTGTTCAAAATATATATATATAATTATGTGACTGCAACATATTCCATTATTGTATGTGGCTTGTTTTCTTTTTGAACTCGGATTTTTTTTTCCTTTTTAATTCACAGAACATACTGGGGATGGAAGCTTATTATTCTCACATGCATCGGTTTTTTTAATTTTTACATATTAGTGCTTTTCGTTTCTGTTTTGAGAGAGAGGGAGAACAAAATCCACCAAAATCTTTGGGGAGAAGGCCGGACATGTTATGACATTTGATATTTATATCTCTCACCATCAAGTCCACCAAAATCCATCAAAATCCATGACCTAAGAAAATCCTTTAAAATCTAGTCCTAATTGAATACACATTGATTCTTGTAGACATTTTTAAAGTCTCAATTCAATACACCTGGATTTAGAAGGATTCTTTAAAAGTCCATAGAAATCCTAATTGAATACCACTAGATTCATATGGACTCTTTTAAAGCCTTTAAATGTCCAAATTGAATACACTAGGATTTATAATGTCTTTAAATGTCCTCAAGAATCCTAATTGAATACACCCCCCTAAGTTTTTTTCTTTTTACACTTTTTTTTTTTTTTTTCTAAATACACATCATTATAAAAACTAAAATTTTAATAAATTCTAAATACAATTCATTTTAATTTTAATAAATTCTAAATACAATTCATTTTTTTCTAAAATTATCCTTTTTTATCTTTTGACCCTTTTTTTTTTTTTAAACATTGTTTATAAAATTATTATTTAGTTGAATGCTGAAATTGTCGCAATCTATGATCATGATTTGAGGAGAAGACTATTCATTCATTCATCGTCTTGTCAACAAAGGTAAATAAAATGGTCGCTAAGTTTTTTATTTTTTTTTCCTCATTTTACTTTTTTTTTTTTTAATAAAAAATTTTCAGAGTCAACAATACTTAGAAAAAAAAATCTGATTTTTTTTTTTTGTGTTTGTATATGTATAGGGGGTAAAAGGATCTTTTCCCTAAATGTTAACAAGAAAAGAAAAAATTTCAGAGGTGAATAAAAAAAAAATTGAGAGGGTTAAAGTAGACCTGGCACAGTTCCGGTTCCGGTTCTAAGGTTTGGTGGAACCGGAACTGGAACCGGTTTATACCAGTTCCGAAACCGCCGGTTCCGGCCAAACCGGCGGTTTTGAACCTTTTTTCCTTTTTTTATTTATTTATTTTTTATTTTTTTAAATTTATTTATTAATAATAAAACTCAATCTGTCAAGTGTCAACCGTCCATCCAAGTATCCAACCCAGATCAGTCCAAGAAGAAGAAGAAAAAAAAAATTCAAAATAAGATGTTGTCATGGTGGTGATGCCGTGATGATGGTGGATCGAAGAGATTTGGGGTGGATCGAAGAAGAAGAGGAGGAGATCGATTGAAGAGAAGGAGATCGATCTCGATCGATCGAAGAGAAGAGGAGTAGGAGATAGAAGAAAAAGAAGGAGGAGAAGAAGAAGAGGAGGAGATCGAAGGAGAGGAGGAGAAGAGGAGGAGATCGAAGTGGAAAAGAAGAAGAAGAAGAAGAAGAAGAAGATGAGGAGGAGGAGGAGGAGGAAAGAAGAAGAAGTCTGACAGCTGTGGCTGTGTGTGAGTAGGTAGGAGTTAGGTTAGGTTTGGTATTTATATTAAAAAATATATATATATATTTGGAATTGCCGGTTCCATTCCGGTTCGAACCGCCCGGTTCCGAAAACCTTGGAACCGGAACCGGAACCGGAACCGAAACTGGCCTCCTCCAATTTCGGTTCCGGTTCCGATTCTGGTTTCGATTTCGGTTTTTATTTTTTCGGTTCCGGTTCGGTTCCACGGTTCGAACCGAAACCGTGCCAGGTCTAGGCTAAAGCAAACAATTTCCTCAAAATACTTTAATGACGCTATGGTGTGCATATATGTATGACTCCATTCATGTTATGAGTGGAGAAAATCAATGAGGTGGCATATTTATTGCATTTGCAAAAGAATAAATTAAATTCATATGAACATAAATTCTATTATCAATTCGAACCGACAAAAGTTATATCAGTTCCTTGCATGTGGGCCACTGGATTTAAATACTTTGACTTGGTTGTATGCACTTGTCAGTCAAAGTATTTAAATCCAGTAGCTCACATACAAGGAACTGATGTAATTTTTGTCAGTTCGAACTGATAATAGAAAGACTGTTCATATGAATAGATAGTTTTATTGCACGTTTTGTGTTTTGTGTTTTTTTTTTTATATTATTTTTTTATTCGCATGGCTTTTCCCACTCCACTTATCTAGGAAAAAATAAATCCCATGTGCATGCAATAAGTCAAAACATGAGAAGGTAGTGTGGTTACCGGTAATTAATACATTTATTATGGGTATATATTAATCGAATAATGCTTAGGTATGGACCGACCAGTACTCAAAATACTGATCTTAGGCCACGTACTACACTTCCATTAATGTGTTAGTATTTTGGATACTGACCAGTCAATAACCAAATATTATTCATATCAATTTGTGATTATACAAATCAATATTTAAATGATCATCTTTTTTTTTTTTTTCTTTTTTTTTTTATTGGCGTGTCACCTTTACGCAAGGGTCATGCAATAATCATCTTTTATCGAGACACCAATTGATATTAACATCAAAAATATTTAAAATAAATTATTGAATAAAATTGAAAATAAATATATATTTAAAAGATGTTTGATTGATGAACATTTAAAAACGAATTTTTTTTTTATCTGTGATTAAAAATATTTATAAGAAATCGGAATATTTAAAATACATCTTAGTTACATGCACATTTCTTAATTTTTTAATTTGTTTTTTTATTTTTATTTTTAGTATTACAATAAATATAAATCAACTCCCTCGACCCTGTTGTTGTGGTAGTGTATAAACCCAAGATGATGAGAGACATTACATCATGGAATTTTAAGATTAGAACAAAATTCGTGAGTTATTAATTATAAAAGCATATGTATTTATCTAATAGTTGTTTTTAAAGCGAAGAATTCATGTTGATTGCAAATCATCAAAATAGACTCAAATGATTTTAAAACTCTAAAAGTAATATTAATCATTTGATTTACGGTTTTGAATAAAACTATTTCAATTAATTTAAGAAATATTAAATGTGGAAATTAAATCTATAATTGAATTAATCCTTGGGATTTTAGTAAAAATTCCCTATTTGAGGGGCTGAATTACAAACCTACCCTCAAAATTATTTTTTAGTAAAATTGCCCCTAAAAGACTAAACTACCCTTAATAATGTATTGCCCCCAATTCCTCAATATCACCCATCTCAATTGCACATTTGTCATCTTCAATCCTCAATTATCAATTAAAAAAAAAAAACTTTATTACATCAAACATAAGGAGTGTAAATTAATATATAAATACATAAACTTTTTTTTATATATATTAAAAAAAAAAAATTGTTTTTGTTCTTCAGGTCACCCATGACCCGAAAAACAATTTCAGGGCTTTGGGTTGCCCCCTACCCAAAGCTCAAAATTTTTTCTTCGGGTCATCATTGACTCGAATAATGTTTACAAATTAACCACAAAAAAAAAAAAAAAAAAAAAAAAAAAAAAAAAAAAAAAAAAACCCTACCCATATTATTTCTATCAATATAGGGATTGAGATGAAAGAAAACAATTACTATTATTTTTTCAAAAACTTACCTTGTCATCACTTTATATAAAAATCTTCAACACTTTATGCATCCAAAAAGGGAAAAAAAAAAAAAAAAAAAAAAAACCAGAATTAGAAGAGCTCCATCTAATTTAACTTATTCAAATAATGTATAATTTACTCTTTTATTTTATTTTTGTATCATTGGTTGGTAAAAAGTAATAATGGTAATAAATGTGGTGGTTATTATTTAAGTGGGAGTATTTTTGGAAGTTTGGGGCATTTTTATAAGTTTTTGACTACATAGGGTATATTAGCAATTTAGGTCCTCAAATAGGGCATTTTTACCAAAATCCCTTAATCCTTTATGGTGTGCAAAAAAAAAAAAAAAAAAAAAAAAAAAAAAAAAAAAAAAAAAGGGTGTGGAATGTACACATTTTAACGCATCTAAAAAGAGTAATTATTTCAACAATCATATGTTGTCATTTGTCTAACAATAATGCTAAGGGAGCCGATATTGACATCCATAAATATGATAAGCATACCCATATTTTAATAAAAAATTTAATTATAAAAATATCCCAATAGGAATTTACCGATAAGGATAAATTAGTTTAATTAAAAATAAACAAAATACTATTTACACCCATTAATTACACACATATCTTCAACTATATCACTTTATTAAAAAAAAAAAAAAAAAAAAACCAAACAAACAAACCCTAATTCAACTTTTTTTTTTTTTTTTTGCTGGTATAGCTCTCTTCACATAAAAATAAAAAGATACATGAAATTATTGTAATAGTTCCAAAAAAGAGTTAGATGAAATTATTGAGAATTAGATATAGCAGCAATACAAGTTTCATGGCATGCAACTTTGATCTTGGGATACCTTTATCCAGCTGATGTGCAATTTTTCCATGGCTTCAGTACCGGAAGTCATAAGATGCAACAAATTGCATTTATCAGGCAGAGATCTGCGTCAGGTGAGGAATACTGCGTTTCGACAAACTGGTTTTCTTGATTGAAACTGGAATATTCAATTTACCTAATTTTATTGAATTAGCAGCTTCATAAATCATGTGTCATTTTATAATTATTAATTTTGTCAATTAATTAGTTATTAGATCTAGGGATGTGCAGCATCAGCCGTCAGTTCGGTCCTTTTCTTCTAGCATTATAGTTACATTGTTTATGTGTAATGCTGCTGTGTGGCACGAAGTAGGCTTTTTCCTTGATTGATTTGTTTTTGCAATGGAAATACCTTTCTGGTGGCTTTAGTGTAAAAATAAAAAATAAAAAAATTATATTACAAATTTCGAATGCTTATTTTTCTTCTAGTTCGGTGTCGCATAGTTGACATATAGATGCATACACCAGATCGCGAACCTCATGTTGAGCAGCGTCATTTGGGGAAACCTGGAACCGTACTCTTTCAGTTGAAAATAATTTGTAAATAAACTTGTGTTTTCGAGTCTAAAGAATTTAAAAATTTATCATTTGTAAAATTGGGTGTGTTAATAACTTATGAGGGTTTATAAATAAATTGTATTAAAATGAAAACATTCATTTAAATAAGGGTACTATTGGTATTAAGATGGGTGTTTCTAGTAATATTTTAATTTTAAATTTTAGACATGGATGTACTTATAAATATGGGTGCGTTTATCATTTTTATAGGTGTCAATATCCATACCCTAATGCTAAACATCCCACCTAACATCCCACCTAAAATCTCACATTTTTCATCCCACTACATGTGGCATGTGAGGTGTCAAATTGTAAATGGATACACATTAATGATGATTTATCTCACCTACCCTATGTATCCACTCACCATTTGACACCTCACATGCCACGTGTAGTGTGATAAAAAAAATGAGATTTTAGGTGAGATGTGTAGCATTACTGTTTATCTAATAGTGACTTGAAAGTTTAAACACTCAAAATATTCCTTTCAAGAACAACACTCCAAAATATTCCCTTTATATATATTATATTTACATGAATTGTTCATCTACTTTACTTATATATTAGTGTCTTGTATGTGTAATGAGCCATTAGATTCAATTGCTTTAACTCGTTCTGTATACACTTATTTATAATCAGATTATGATTTATGCCTGAATACGAAACATGTGGTAAAGAATAAAGATAAACTATTTACAAAGAAGATGAGAGATGGTTTTCTTCTTTGGTAATCGATAATTGATAATGAGAGAGTTTGTCTTTACTCTTCAAAGGGATTGAGACCAAAAAAAAAAAAAAAAAAAAGTAAATAAACTTTTGCAAAAGTTGTAGCTGTGAATTGAATGACACTTGACTTTTATATCATCAATGTTTTTCAAAAGTCTTCTCAATTACAACATTTTTGCCTTTGGGTGCAGTATCTATATTATTATTGTTACTTTTCATGTATACTTTTTGTTTGGCTGTGGACTGTGGTTGCATTTCAATTAGTTGGATTGGGAATTTGGGATTTGATTTTGATGGACCACAAACACCACCCAAATATGTCTTGTCATCTTGTGTATAAACTAATGAGCCTTCAAGGTCATTCACCTTTTTTGGCCCAGTACAAACAAGATAAATAGTGAAAAAATAAAATAAAATAATAAAAGTGAAGAAGTTTTCATTAACTATAAAGTTTAGTATTTAATATGTCAAATCTTGTGTTTTAACTTTTAAATTGTATTATTGGGGTGGTCTTATATAGGGATTAATAGGTAGGATAAATTGTAAATTGTTATTGGGTGACATATCACATTCTAAACCCTAGTGGACAAAAAAAAAAGCATCTCATCATGCACAAATTAATTAAATCAGTTACAATAATAAGTGCTTTTTGAAAAGTCTTGTAATCCTTGTATACTACTATGCCCAACCCTGAGTGACTGACCAAGTAAATTCAAGTTTCTATGTTTTTTCACTTATTAGAAAAGTTCTATATTATATTTCCAAAAATAGAAAAAAGAAAGAAATAAAAAGGTCCTTTATTTAGTAGACAAAGTCTAAACCAATCACACTTGATAATATGATGTTGGTCTAGTGGTTATACCCCTCACACTAACACCACGAGATTGTGGGTTCGATTATTTCTCTCATACCCTAAAAACCCGAATTATTATAATATATTTTTTATAAAAAAAAATCACACTTGGTTTCCCTTCCTACAATTGTAAAGTCAAAGCTTCACTACTTCAAGAAAACAAAAGGTAAAAACTTCTATCTGTTAAATAAATAAATATATATATAATTATTTTTAGGGGTAATAGTTTGACGAATTTAAGAAAATATTTAAAAAATAATAAAAGCTTCTGATTAATTTAAAAAAATCACCCAAATGAATTCATGATAGTTTATAAAAGAGATAAAATTGGAAACATTTGGAATAAACAATTAATAGAGCTTAAGTTGGGCCCAAAATCTAAGTTGGGTTTGGAAAAATGAGAATGACCACAAATTTGTATCTTTGGTCTACTAAATTAGTACCAAATGGTCCAAATAATTGTGTGGTGAATAGTGATTGCTTTTTTAAAGTATGAACAAGAAACCTGGGACATAGCGACAATTTGCTGACTTCATTACATATGTAATCCTTTTTCTGTGTTTTTTCTCCCCAATATAGAAATTGTTTGTGTACCGACTGATCAGTACCCAATGTGTTGACTCCACCAATAAGGTGTTGCCACGTAGCTTTTTTCTCTTAGTTTTTTACATTTATCTCTTTGTATTCTTCATAAATGGACTCCAATATTGTGGAGATAGTTTGATCTCGACAAATCCTTGATCTAAGGACTCGAAACAGGTAGAAGACATAAACATGATTTTATGGAGGTAGTCAAATTGGCAAACCATATTAAAAAATTATGTTTTTTTTTAAAAAATAAAATAAAATAAAAATTATTACAATTATTTCAAGGGAGGGAAATAGGGATACTATCCGATTGTACAACCTCAATAATGTAGGTGTGAGAGACATACCTTTAGGCCAAACTTATCTCGTCTAAAAATAATGTGTGTTTTGATTATGGTTGCGTTTAATCTTTTAATTTATTTTTCATGAATCTCATATTATAAGTAGTGATTACTTTGTTTTCGATACAAATTACAACATAAATACACAATCACAAATACAATGTGTGATTATTTCACTCGCCATTGACCTAACAATTTTCTTTATTTAAATGCTTTTGCATAAAATCTTGAATCCCCTTAACAAAAAAAGCCGACCCGGGAAGCTCCTCGAACACATAAGATCCATGAAATGCATTCGGATCCTGCAACAAATCCACTTCTTTCCCTGCTTTCTTCAACCCATCATAGTATTTTCTTTGCCAATCTTTCAATATATCCAACCCAGCCATCAAAATCAACGTTGCCGGATACTTGACCTGAGAAATATCCACCGTTGATTTGGGTCCAAACACATTAGCTGCCGGGTGGTCTCGGTCCGACCCGTTTGGCAAAAAAGCCTTCCAATACCAATCCGTATCCTCCAAAGACAACAGCGGGCCTCCGGAATTTCGGATCTCGGATTCGGTCCTCTCCTCTCCGCCGAAAAATGGCTGTATCGCTATCAACCCCATAAGTTTCAACCGTGAAAATTCGTACTCGCCGGCTTTGACCGCCACGTGGTGTGCCAAATTCCCGCCGGCGCTGTCTCCGGCAAGAAAACACAGTTTCGGGTCCACATTGACCAGAAGTTTGTCTACATTATCGTCCAAGAATTTC
Source organism: Acer yangbiense (assembly GCA_008009225.1). NCBI lineage: Eukaryota > Viridiplantae > Streptophyta > Magnoliopsida > Sapindales > Sapindaceae > Acer > Acer yangbiense. The sequence goes on along the minus strand of CM017773.1, from coordinate 17,675,565 downwards.
AACGCATCGAAACCATCCTCGTACTGGGTCGGAAACCGGTGCTCCGGCACGAGACGGTAGTTGACTGAGACGACTGCGGTGCGTAGCTCTCTGACGAGCTGACGGCACCAGTCATCGAAGGCGAACGAGCTGGGGGAGGAGAGCACGAAACCACCACCATGGAAGTAGACCATAACAGGAAGTCTTCCGCCACCGATAACGGTGGTGTCGGGAGTGTAGAGTCGGAACCAGAGGTCACGGGAGGCTTCGATGACGTTGTCGGAGGAGACGACGCCTTTTCGTGGTGTTTTTGAAGGAGGGTTTTTGAAGTCGAATAAGTTAATGAGACGGCGGTTGACGGTGCCGTTTTGACGGCGAGAGTGGTTTACAATGAATCTGAAGAGCACAACGAGGAGGCGCAACTTCAATGGAAGTTTAATAACAGAAGAAGGCATTTTAGTTTCTGTGTAAAATTTGTAATTGAAAATGTTTGTGTTAACTAAAAATCAAGTTCCATGGATTTCAAATTCTCACTTGATTCGAATGTCAACAAATTGAAGTTGAAGTTTCAAATCGGTAATGACAACAGGACATATTAATTGCAAATTCTGCCCTTTCACTTACCTCTTATTAATTGCATTTAAAACGTACACATGTTTCTGGTTAGGTGAGGACCACTTATGAAAAAAATTCCAATTGTTGAGGATTGGGCCTTTAGGTAAAGCCCAGTATAAATATATATATATATAAAACAATTCGAGTGAATTGTTTGTTTCGTAGTTTTAAAGTCTCCTCTTCCTACTCAAAATTTTTCAAGGTAAGGTCTTTTCTTCATTAAATCTTTATTTTCATTCTATATCTTTCAGCTTTATTTAATTACTTAAAAAACATCTCCGTGTTTGTATGAGAAGAGACTCCTGGGTGGTTTTGCCTCAATTTATGCTATTTTGTATTGGTTGTGTTTTTGTTTGTGGTCATTGTGGCAACGTATGCAAACTGTTTGATGAAATGCCTGTGAAAGCTGATGTGCAAATTTGTGCTTTGATTTGTCTTTTAATGAATTTGTTAAGTTTCAAATTCACTAAGAAGATAAAATATTAGTCAAACACAAAAACAATTAATGTCTGCACCAAATAATCACTATATAATTTATATGTTCATATATGATATTCCAATCAACCCAGTCCTAAAATTCAAGATGATTGTTGTATTTATTTGATTGAGCAAGTTATTGATAGTAATTAAGTAAATTTACATGAGTTGTTTTTCATTGACTATTTGCCTGAGACATGAGAAGTGACAAAAGGGCAGAATAGCTGTGGAGTTATTGAGATTGTTAGGAGATTTATTTCCTGTTTTATTAGTTTTTCCTAATTTGTAGTTGCTAGAATAAAGGGTTTAATGACAGAATAGCTGATCTCCCTATATAAATCTCTGTAATTTTTCTGGTTTAGTATCGAAATAAGAAAAGAAGTAAAAAGAGGTTTTCCTCCTCTTTCTTCAATAGCATTGTAAAGTATCTTGCTGTTTCAGCACTGAGGTTCAGTGATTCATAAAATATTCATTTTATTTGGTATTCTTTATGTCTGGCTTCTTATAGATTTGCAAGACTAATTAAGCTGAAACTTTTACGGTCTTTTAATGATTACAACTTTTTTAGTTATACATGGCCTTTGATGCTTTGGAAATCAAGTTGATTTTTGAGATTGTATAACTTTCTTTTGCATTTGAGGAAATGAATAGATCTGTGGTACCTAATTACTAATCATGTGCTTTGGTTTTGGTATACTAGATAACAGGGAGAGATCATTCGCTATATACCCGCAGACACAACCTCTTGATCTACACATTTATCAATGAAAGAAGAAGAAGTGAACCGTTGTCAGATTCAAGAATGGTATCCCAAATTTAAATCTGTTTCCATTAAAACACTGATTCATGAACTTCCAGAGTCTTTTGTTGAGTACCTTCTTGATGATTCTGGGCCCTTCCTCCTTCCTGTTTCTGTCTCAAATGAAGATGCCCTACCAAATAGAGTCCACAATCCTGACGAGGAAGAAGACTTTCAGGTATCAGAAGGATCTGGAGATGAAGCAGAACCTTCATCTCCTCTTTCTTTCCCAGAACTAGAACTAAAGATTAAGGAATCTATTGAATCCCTTGGAGGTGCAGTTTTCCCTAAGTTGAACTGGAGCGCACCAAAAGACTCCGCATGGATTAGCACATCCGGGACCCTTCGATGCACTTCTTTCAGTGAGATTGCACTCTTACTACGATCATCTGATTCCTTGATCCATGATTTATGTCATGCATATGATTCATGCGGCGATAAAACCTTGTCAAGACCACAAAGTTCTTCCTTGCTCTTCACAAGTGGTATCTGTCTTTATGACCAGAGATGGAATTTTGCTGTTTTGTACGTGGCCAGAGCCTAGTTGGAATATCTCAGCGGGAGGTGACAACATTTTATCCTGCTCTACTTGAGAAGAAAAATGATCTTGAAGTGTTGATACAAGGATTTTTTGACAATAATGTGAGACACAACTTCGAATCAGAAAACTACACATTTGATGTTTATGTTACAAATGATGACCGGGTTAAGATTTTGGATTTTAACCCTTGGGGTGCATTTACACTGCCACTGCTTTTTAACTGGGAGGAATTAGAACAGAATGAAGAAGCTAATGGGATGGAATTTAGAATTGTGGAGAGCCAGTGTGCTGTGAGACCGGGTTTGAAGACAGCTGTGCCATATGACTACTTGGATACCAGCCAAGGGAGTGGTTGGGACCAATTTCTTAGGAATGCTGATGAAGAGCTGCATCAACAGATTCGATCACCTGAAGCCGGTGGTTGAAGATATGATCTTGTTGAGTTTTGAGGTTATAAATGCAGTTAGTTTTAGTCCTTGTTTTATGTGTTCCCTATATTTGGAAAACTCAACATCTGCATTATATTTCTACTTTTGGAACAATTTGCATCTGCAGAAGATTTTATCTAAGGAAGCAACCTGTTATTGCTAAGTTTTTGGTAATTTTTCTTTGTGATTGGTCGAGTTGGTATTACTCTAATTTTTGGCATCTACGGTTTTCGGTTTTCTTCTTATTGTTAAATGACCTCCATTGCTCATGATTCAATCCTCCAACACCCTTTATCACCTTTCTTAGGTTTGTCTGGAGTTCCTCTAAGAAGACGTATTGTTCATGAGGAAGTGAAGCAATAACACCTATCACACCATTAATAGTACCGAAAATCACAGTTGGAATCTGGCCCATATCGGAATCTAGCAAGCTCATTACAAGGGAACCATGTCGGAATCTATTTACAAATTCTCCAAGATGGTATTCACCGACCACCTCTAGACGACCTCGTTCCTCATCAGTAGCACCTTCACTATTCTTTCTAACCGTGAAGAGATTAAAGTTGCTTTCAGCACCAAGGTAAATGTCATCATCAAGAATTTCAACAAATGTCATCCAATTTGCATTGTAGTCTCGAGTTTTAAACTGACACAAATTTATTTAAAAATGAATAGTGAGATGTGTTTCTAATTGATTTGTTGGAACCATGATAGATATAAATGAACAACTTAATATTGTTCGACTTTTATTCATATCTTTGAAAGAAGGGTATTTTTGTAAATAGAATAAAAAGTATTTATTTCTTTCTTTCGCCATATAAAATTTAGAGATTTTCCCTTTACAATCCAAGTTTTTTCTTTTACACTTTTTTTTTTTTTTTCTAAATACACATCAATATAAAAACTAAAATTTTAAAAAATTCTAAATACACTTCATTTTTTCTAAAATTATCCTTTTTTTCTTTTGACACTCTTTTTATAAAAAAACACTGTTTGTAAAATTATTATTTAGTTGAATGCTGAAATTGTCGCAATCTATGATCATGATTTGAGGAGAAGACTATTTATTCATTAATCGTCTTGTCAACAAAGGCAAATAAAAGGGCGCTAAGTTTTTTATTTTTTTTTCCACATTTTACTTTTTTTTTTCAAAAATTTTCAGAATCAACAATACTTAGAAAAAAAAATCTGCTTTTTTTGTGTTTGTATATGTGTCGGGGTAAAATGATCTTTTCCCTAAATGGTAACAAGAAAAGAAAAAATTTCAGAAGTGAATTAAAAAAAAATTGAGAGGGCTAAAGCAAACAATTTCATCAAAATACTTTAATGACGCCAGGGTGTGTATATGTATGGCTCCATTCATGTTATGAGTGGAGAAAATCAATGAGGTGGCATATTTATTGCATTCGCAGAAGAATAAATTAAAGGGTAAATTACACTGCACCCCTTAAGGTTTGGTTTTATGACACTTAGATGTAAATGGTTTGTTATTCTACACAAACACCCCTGTTTGACCATTGTAAGGTCCAAAATACCCTTGGGTGTTAGTGTAAAAAAACTTTTATTTTTTATTATTATACAAGGGTATTTTGGACCTTACCATGGTCAAACATGGGTGTTAGTTGTAGAATAAAAAAACTTTTCCATCTAAGTGTTTTAAGACTAAACCTCAAGGGGTGCAGTGTAAGTTACCCTATTAAATTCATATGAATGGATAGTTTTATTCCATGCACGTTTTTTTTTTTTGGGTAAATTACACTCACACCCTTAAGGTTTGAGGCAAAGACACTTAGATGGAAAAGTTTAGTTATTCTACACTAACACCCCTATTTGACCATTGTAAAGTCCAAAATGCCCTTGGGTGTAAGTGTAAAAAAACTTTTATTTTTTATTATTATACAAGGGCATTTTCGACAATACAGGGGTGTTAGTGTAGAATAACTTAACTTTTCTATCTAAGTGTCTTTGTCTCAAACCTTAAGGGTGTGAGTGTAATTTACCCATTTTTTTTTTTCCCTCTTGCATGGCTTTTCCAACTCCACTTATCTAGGAAAAAATAAATCCCATGTGCATGCAATAAGTCAAAACATGAGAAGGTAGTGTGGTTACTGGTGATTGATACATTTATTTCGAGTATTGATAAATTAAAGATGTTTAGAGGGTTCAAAAATTAAATAGCACTTTTTAGGGAGGGCTTGTGCAAATAGCACTACATTAATAAGTCTTGTTTTAATAGCACCAAAAATAGAATTTGGACAAAAATACCCCCCAGTTTCTTTTCTTTTCTCTTATGAGCCCTTCACTTTTTTTTTTTTTTTTTTTTTCAAAAACCTCCATTGACAGAGCTTCAATAGAGGTGCCACCGCCGACCGGCGAGTTGACCGGCAAAACCACCGAGAAAACGTTTGTCGAGTGCCAATCGTTATAACCGAAGTGTTCATTAACAGTTTCGAGCTGTGTAGAGAGAAATGAAGCCGAAGCCAAACCCAAACCGTCATCGAATCTTCATCGTCCAATCTATGACGATCCGTCGCGAATCTGACGAAACCGATGGCACCAACGAACTCGGCGTCGTTCGATCTTCTAGATCCAACTATCACCGGAGTCAATTGGTGCCGTCGTCGGCTCGTCACTTTCACCATCGATGGAGGTTGAACAGAATAAGTCTCGGAAGAACATGAATTAAGTCTCGAAATGCATTAATAAGTCTTGAAAACTCATGAATAAGTTTCTGGTATTCGTAAAATAAGTCTCGAAAATGGAGCAAATAAGTCTTCATAAATTAAGTCTCGAATAAGTGTAATAAGTCTCGGATATTCATACATTAAGTCTCGAAAAAGCGTAACAAGTCCCGAGTATTCATAAATAAGTCTCGAAATGGAACAAATAAGTCTCGAATAAGTGTAAAAAATCCCAACTTCGGCTACTGTTCATCTTCTCCGATTTGACAAACCCAAACCCAAACCCACCAATTCAAGATTCAAACAACCCCATTCAGATTCAATAAACTCACAATTCACATCAAAATCGACAACAAAATCACAACAAAAACTCAAAATCAATGAAAACGAAATTAATATTACAAAATTAACAAAAAAAAATTGTGTTCGTTCGTTGAATTGTCAACCAAAATCGCAAGTGTTCGTCGAATCATCAACCCAGCCCCGTCGAAGTGTTCATTCTTTAGACAATGAAAGAGGAGAGAGAGAGAGAGAGAGAGAGAGAGAGAGAGAGAGAGAGAGAGAGAATGGAGAGAAATTGTGAAAAATTTACAAATGGGGGCATTTTGGTCTCATCACTTACTTTGGTGCTAATAAAACATGAGTTATTAAAGTGGTGGTAGTTACACAAATCTATTTTGAAAAAGTGCTATATACCCATATTTCCTCAAGATGTTTATGGGTATATATTAATTGAATAATACTTGGGTATTGACCGGTCAGTACCCAAAATACTGACCCCACCAATGAGAGTGTAGCACATGGTATTTTTTATTTTACTTTTTACATTTATCTTACAAATTGAGCAACATGCTACACTCCCATTGATGGGGACAATATTTTGGGTACTGACCGATTAATACCCAAGCATTATTCATATTAATTTGTGATTATACAAATCAATATTTAAATAATCATCTCTTATTTTTTTTGTGCGTGTCATTTTTATGCAAGGGTCATGCAATAATCATCTTTTATCTAGACCAATTGATATTAACATCAAAAATATTTTAAATAAATTATTGAATAAAATTGAAAATAAATATATATTTAAAAGATGTTGGATTGATGAACAATTAAAAACGATTTTTTTTTTTTATCTGTGATTAAAAATATTTATAAGAAATCGGAATATTTAAAATACATCTTAGTTACATGCACATTTCTTAATTTTTTAATTTGTTTTTTTATTTTTATTTTTAGTATTACAATAAATATAAATCAACTCCCTCGACCCTGTTGTTGTGGTAGTGTATAAACCCAAGATGATGAGAGACATTACATCATGGAATTTTAAGATTAGAACAAAATTCGTGAGTTATTAATTATAAAAGCATATGTATTTATCTAATAGTTGTTTTTAAAGCGAAGAATTCATGTTGATTGCAAATCATCAAAATAGACTCAAATGATTTTCAAACTCTAAAAGTAATATTAATCATTTGATTTACGGTTTTGAATAAAACTATTTCAATTAATTTAAGAAATATTAAATGTGGAAATTAAATCTATAATTGAATTAATCCTTGGGATTTTAGTAAAAATTCCCTATTTGAGGGGCTGAATTGCAAACCTACCCTCAAAATTATTTTTTTAGTAAAATTGCTCATAAAAGACTAAACTACCCTTAATAATGTATTGCCCCCAATTTCTCAATACCACCCATCTCAATTGCACACTTGTCATCTTCAATCCTCAATTATCAATTCAAAAAAAACTTTTCTACATCAAACATAACGAGTGTAAATTAATATATAAATACATAAACTTTTATATATATATATATACATAAAGTTGTTCTTGTTCTTCAGGTCAATGGTGACCCGATATCGGGTCACCCATGACCTGAATAACAACTACCCGAAGCTCAAAAATTATTCTTTGGGTCAATTGTGACCCAACATTGGGTCATCATTGACTCGAATAATGTTTACAAATTAACCAAAAAAAAGAAAAACCCTACCCATATTATTTCTATCAATATATGGATTGTGATGAAAGAAAATAGTTTTTTTTTTTTTTTTTAATTTTTTAATTTTTTTTTTTTAACTCACCTTGTCATCACTTTATATAAATTTCTTCAACACTTTTATACATCCAAAAAGGAAAAAAAAAAAAAAAACAGAATTAGAAGAGCTCCATCTCATTTAACTTATTCAAACAATGTATAACTTACTCTTTTATTTTACTTTTGTATCATTGGTTGGTAAAAAGTAATAATGGTAATAAATGTGGTGGTTATTATTTAATTGGGCGTATTTTTGGAAGCTTGGGGCATTTTTGTAAGTTTTTGACTACATAGGATATATTAGCAATTTAGGCCCTCAAATAGGGTATTTTTACTAAAATCCCTTAATCCTTTACGGGGTGCAAAAAAAAAAAAAAAGGTGTGGAATGTACACATTTTAACGCATCTAAAAAGAGTAATTATTTCAATAATCATATGATGAAATCAGATTCATTTATCTAATAGCGACTTGAAAGTTGAAACACTCAAAATATTCCTTTCAAGAACAACACTCAAAATATTCCCTTTATATATTATATTTACATGAATTGTTCATCTACTTTACTTATATATCAGTGCCTTTTATGTGTAATGGGCTATTAGATTCAATTGATTTAACTCAGTCTGTAAACACTTATCTATAATCAGATTATGATTCATGTCTGAATACGAAACACGTGGTAAAGAATAAAGATAAACAATTTGCAATGAAGATGAGAGATATTTTTCTTATTTGATAATTGATAATGAGAGAGAGTTTGTCTTCACTCTTCAAAGGGATTGAGACAAAAAAAAGAAAAAAAAAAAGAAAAGTAAATAAACTTTTGTAACGTTTGTAGGTGTGAATTGAAAGACACTTGACTTTTATATCATCAAAAGTCTTCTCAATTACAACATTTTGGCCTTTGGGTGCAGTATCTATATATTATTATTGTTTACTTTTTATATATATAGTCTTCCTATTATCAGTTCGAACTGACAATAAATATATCAGGACGAAGAATATGGACCACAGATTATGGAGAAGTTTTGATAAGTGCATACACTTTGAGTCAAAGTATGTAAATCTAGTGGTCCACATTCTTCGTCTTGATATATTTATTGTCAGTTCGAACTGATAATAGAAAATCTGTTCATATATATATATATATATATATATATTTTGTTTGGCTGTGGTTGTCAATTAGTTGGATTGGGAATTTGGGATTTGATTTTGATGGACCACAAACACCACCCAAATAATAAAAACTTCTGATTAATTTAAAAAAATCACCCAAATGAATTCATAGTTTATGAAAGAGATAAAATTGGAAACATTTGGAATAAACAATTAATAGAGCTTAAGTTGGGCCCAAAATCTAAGTTGGGTTTGGAAAAATGAGAATGACCACAAATTTGTTTGGAAAATCTGGGCATCTTTGGTCTACTAAAGTAGCACCAAATCCAAATAATTGTGTGGTGAATAGTGATTGCTTTTTTAAAGTATGAACAAGAGACTTGGTACTTGGCGACAATTTGCTGACTTCATTACATATGTAATCCTTTTTCTGTATTTTTTCTCTCCGATATTGTGGAGATAGTTTGATCTCGACAGACCCTTGATTACGGACTGGAGGAGCCTAAAGAGGTAGAAGACATAAACATGATTTTATGGAGGTAATCAAATTGGCAAGCCACATAAAAAAATTATGCTCTTTTTTTATTTATTTATAATTTTTTATTATTATTACAATTAATTTAAGAGAGGGAAAGAGAGATACTATCCGATCGTACAATCTCAATAATGTAGATATGAGAGGTATACCCTTAGGCCAATTTTATCTCGTCTTAAAATAATGTGTGTTTTGATTATGGTTGCGTTTAATCTTTTGATTTATTTTTCATCAAATTTGTTGATACTATTAATTTATAGTCTCCTTAATCTATAAAACACGTGTTATGATAATTGAAGTTTGGTCTGGTTTCAAATTGGTACTGACATTACAGATTTACAGGACATATCAATTTCTGATGTTAATGTTTGCTCTTTCACTTTCCCCCTTTTAACATGTTGCTAGTGGTCCTGGAAATCATACTACCTACCAGATCAACCGTTCACATAGCCGACATTATATATAAATATATATATATACACACATGGGCGTACTCAGGATTATTTGATAGGATGGGCTAAAACAAAATTAGATAAATTTTGTTTTTATTCCATTGAGATGAATAAGGTAAACTTGAACCCCTATCCCGGACATTATATGGAAAACTAGATTCACTCTCACTCCATAGTTTTTTCTTGGCTTTGAATATGTATAGTTGTTTGACATTGTAACATAAAATTATTAAACAGTTTTGTTAACAACAGTAATTCATTTAAATAATATTCTTCCAATAAATATTTATACGATAATAATTTATTTATAATTAATAAATTAATTAAATATATATATCAATATCGGTGTCATTTGAAAGATTTCTAAAAAGTATATATTTTTAAAATATATATTGTTATAATTAAATATAAAATAGAAAAATAAAGAATTTTAAAAATTTAAAGTTATTGATGTGATATTTAAAAAAATAAATAATGAAAAAGACATGGAATCTTCTACGTGGAGCACTCTCTTACGAAATGCATTAATTTGGCATATACAGTGATACTCTAACGTCTCTACTTAATAAACTGATACTCTAATTAATGAATTTAAAGCTAGAGCACTGTATCATCAATTTGATATATTATTAATATTATTTTTTTCAAATTGCTGACCCGGCTATAGCCCGGGTCAGCCTCCATTACCATCCGCCCCTGTATATACAGTCTTTCTATTATCAGTTCGAACTGACAAAAGACATATCAGTTTCTTGTATGAGGGTCATTGGATTTAAAAAATACTTTAACAAGTGTATACATCTGTTATAGGTAAAAATCGTCATAGAGGACACGTCACCACCTTGAAGAAGCCACATAAACGGGAGTCAGGAAAAGTCAACTCGGAAGGGGGAAATCCCCCAAGTAACCCACTCGGCTGAAACCAAAGTAACCCGATCACAAACAAAGAGAACCAGCTCGGGTAACACTACCTACTCGGGCACACTCGGGCATACTCGGGGACCAACAAGAAGAGATGGTTGCGGAAACTCACTTCCCAAATACGAAAGGAATCAGCAGTGAGCAACTCCACAATACGTAACAGTGCAACCCTTCAGAGTTTAACAAGGAAACAAACAGGTCTCCCGCGAATAAAGGAGAAAGAATCCGGCCTAAACTCGGACTCAGCCAAAACAGGAAACATATCACGCCCAAGAAGGAAGCAGAATCAGACTAGGACTGGGAAACCGCTCAAGACTTGGGCGCCACGACACCAAACCCTAGCGGCATCCCCAAACCCTAGAAACAACGTGTATAAATACCCTTTGTAACGCATAAGGGAGAGATCTATCGTTTTTGAGCATAAGAGAGACCGGAGCGAATTTTTGTAATCAATTTATACATAGTGGATTTTGGCTTCGTTGCTTAGGCAACAACCCGTGGACGTTTCTCCGATCACCGGAGTTTTACCACGTATTTCTTGCTCATTATTTTTACGGTATTAAGATTCAAACTATTATCACTCACAAACGTGATCTCAAATCATCGATTGAGTGTTGACGAAAAATCACCGTCAACAACAGCCAAGTCAAAGTATTTAAATCCAATGTCCCATATGCAAGGAACTGATATATATTTTATATATATATATATATATATATATATATATATATATATATATATAGAAATTCTATTATCAGTTCGAACTGACAAAAGTTATATCAGTTCCTTGCATGTAGGCCACTGGATTTAAATACTTTGACTTGGCTGTATGCACTTGTCAGTCAAAGTATTTAAATCCAGTGGCCCACATACAAGGAACTGATATAACTTTTGTCAGTTCGAACTGATAATAAAAAGACTGTATATATATATGCACGGTTGTTGTAAAATGTCACAAGTTAAACGACTATATAACGTTACATGATAAAATAAAAAAAAACAAAACAAACTCTCAAATTTGAGAAAAAAAAGGTTTTACGACTATTTAACGTTACATGGTTGCTTAACGTGTCCCTTAAAGTATAAACATAATTGATAATCCTAATCCGAAAACATCTTTCCACCAAAAATCACCACCACAGTTTCAAGCTTTTAACATTCAAATTTTAATTTTGGGGGCAATACAAATTTGTTGTGCCCATGGCCATCCCGATAAATGAGTCCAATTCAGGCGAATATAAATGATAAGTGGATCAAAATCTGTGTAACATTAAAACATGAATCACATTTTATAAGTAGTGATTACTTTGTTTTCGATACAAATTACAACATAAATACACAATCACAAATACAATGTGTGATTATTACACTCGCCATTGACCTAATAATTTTCTTTATTCAAATGCTTTTGCATAAAATCTCGAATCCCCTTAAATAAAAAAGCCGACCCGGGAAGCTCCTCGAACACATAAGATCCATGAAATGCATTCGGATCCTGCAACAAATCCACTTCTTTCCCTGCTTTCTTCAACCCATCATAGTATTTTCTTTGCCAATCTTTCAATATATCCAACCCACCCATCAAAATCAACGTTGCCGGATACTTGACCTGAGAAATATCCACCGTTGATTTGGGTCCAAACACATTAGCTGCCGGGTGGTCTCGGTCCGACCCGTTTGGCAAAAAAGCCTTCCAATACCAATCCGTATCCTCCAAAGACAAAAGCGGGCTTCCGGAATTTCGGATCTCGGATTCGGTCCTCTCCTCTCCGCCGAAAAATGGCTGTATCGCTATCAACCCCATAAGTTTCAACCGTGAAAATTCGTGCTCGCCGGCTTTGACCGCCACGTGGTGTGCCAAATTCCCGCCGGCGCTGTCTCCGGCAAGAAAACACAGTTTCGGGTCCACATTGACCGGAAGTTTGTCTACATTTTCGTCCAAGAATTTCAACGCATCGAAACCATCCTCGTACTGGGTCGGAAACCGGTGCTCTGGCGCGAGACGGTAGTTGACGGAGACGACTGCGGTGCGTAGCTCTCTGACGAGCTGACGGCACCAGTCGTCGAAGGCGAACGAGCCGGGGGAGGAGAACACGAAACCACCACCATGGAAGTAAACGATAACAGGAAGTCTTCCGCTGCCGATAACGGTGGTGTCGGGAGTGTAGAGACGGAACCAGAGGTCACGGGAGGCTTCGATGACGTTGTCGGAGGAGACGACGCCTTTTCGTGGTGTTTTTGAAGGAGGGTTTTTTAAGTCTAAGAAGTTAATGAGACGGCGGTTGACGGTTCCGTTTTGACGGCGAGAGAGGTTTAAAATGAATCTGAAGAGCGCAAAGAGGAGGCGCCACTTCAATGGAAGTTTAATAACAGAAGAAGGCATTTTTATTTGCTCTTTAGAGAGGCTATTTTCTCATATTCCCACTTTTTATTTTCTGTGTAAAATTTGTAATTGAAAATGTTTGTGTTAACTAAAAATCAAGTTTGGTTAATTGCATTTAAAACGTACACATGTTTCTGGTTAGGGGAGGACCACTTATGAAAAAAATTCCAATTGTTGAGGATTGGGCCTTTAGGTAAAGCCCATTATAAATAAATATATATATATATATAAAACAATTCGAGTGAATTGTTTGTTTCGTAGTTTTAAAGTCTCCTCTTCCTACTCAAAATTTTTCAAGGTAAGGTCTTTTCTTCATTAAATCTTTATTTTCATTCTATATCTTTCAGCTTTATTTAATTACTTAAAAAACATCTCCGTGTTTGTATTAGAAGAGACTACTGGGTGGTTTTGCCTCAATTTATGTTATTTTGTATTGGTTGTGTTTTTGTTTGTGGTCACTGTGGCAACGTATGCAAACTGTTTGATGAAATGCCTGTGAAAGCTGGTGTGCAAATTTGTGCTTTGATTTGTCTTTTAATGAATTTGTTAAGTTTCAAATTCACTAAGAAGATAAAATATTAGTCAAACACAAAAAAAATTAGTGTCTGCACCAAATAATAACTATTAAGCTGAAACTTTTACAGTCTTTTAATGATTACAACTTTTTTAGTTATACGTGGCCTTTGATGCTTTGGAACTCAAGTTGATTTTTGAGATTGTATAACTTTCTATTGCATTTGAGGAAATGAATAGATTGTATAACTTTCTAATTACTAATCATGTGCTTTGGTTTTGGTATACTAGATAACAGGGAGAGATCATTCGCTATATACCCGCAGACACAACCTCTTGATCTACACACTTATCAATGAAAGAAGAAGAAGTGAATCGTTGTCAGATTCAAGAATGGTATCCCAAATTTAAATCTGTTTCCATTAGAACACTGATTCATGAACTTCCAGAGTCTTTTGTTGAGTACCTTCTTGATGATTCTGGGCCCTTCCTCCTTCCTGTTTCTGTCTCAAATGAAGATGCCCTACCGAATAGAGTCCATAATCCTTATGAGGAAGAAGACTTTCAGGTATCAGAAGGATCTGGAGATGAAGCAGAACCTTCATCTCCTCTTTCTTTCCCAGAACTAGAACTAAAGATTAAGGAATCTATTGAATCCCTTGGAGGTGCAGTTTTCCCTAAGTTGAACTGGAGCGCACCAAAAGACTCCGCATGGATTAGCACATCTGGGACCCTTCGATGCACTTCTTTCAGTGAGATTGCACTCTTACTACGATCATCTGATTCCTTGATCCATGATTTATGTCATGCATATGATTCATGTGGTGATAAAACCTTGTCAAGACCACAAAGTTTCTTCCTTGCCCTTCGCAAGTGGTATCCGTCTTTACGACCAGAGATGGAATTTCGCTGTTTTGTACGTGGCCAGAGCCTAGTTGGAATATCTCAGCGTGAGGTGACAACATTTTATCCTGCTCTACTTGAGAAGAAAAATGATCTTGAAGTGTTGATACAAGGATTTTTTGACAATAATGTGAGACACAACTTCGAATCAGAAAACTACACATTTGATGTTTATGCTACAAATGACAAACGGGTTAAGATTTTGGATTTTAATCCCTGGGGTGCATTTACACTGCCACTGCTTTTTAACTGGGAGGAATTAGAACAGAATGAAGAAGCTAATGGGATGGAATTTAGAATTGTGGAGAGCCAGTGTGGCGTGAGACCGGGTTTGAAGACAGCTGTGCCTTATGACTACTTGGATACCAGCCAAGGGAGTGGTTGGGACCAATTTTTTAGGAATGCTGACGAAGAGCTGCAGCAACAGATTCGATCACCTGAAGCCGGTGGTTGAAGATATGATCTTATTGAGTTTTGAGGTTATAAATGCAGTTAGTTTTAGTCCTTCTTGTTTTATGTATTCCCTATATTTGGAAAACTCAACATCTGCATTATATTTCTACTTTTGGAACAATTTACATCTGCAGAAGATTTTATCTAATGAAGCAACCTGTTATTGCTAAGTTTTTGGTAATTTTTCTTTGTGATTGGTCGATTTGGTATTACTATAATTTGCAGTGACTGATAATTTACTCAAGAAACTCGGACTCTAGCTTTACTTGAGAGTAGTTATGCTAACATTAGTAACAGTATTCCAATTCTCTGGTGAGTAGTAAAACGGTACTGAATAAATTAGGGTTTGCACTATCAAGCTGCTAAAGATGGCGTTCTTTAGTTGTTGAGGCTTCGTAGTGCGATAATGTTGTTTATAGTTTAGTTGTTGTTTTTCATTTCTTTCATTTCATTTCTTCGAAGTGCGATACCGAAGGAAACAGAGGCACGAAAAACAGCCTCTTACATATTGCCATAGCTATAGACGCAGATTAACATCTTGTGGGTTTTCTTATATCTGATTCCTTGAAGCTTTTCTAATACTATAACAAATGTGGATAACAAATCTGGCAAAGAAAAAATGATGTAACAACATGATTTATAGTATATATATATATGAAAATTAAGCATGATTTATAGCATTAGGCTACATTGTTTATCGCCTCCTATGAAAAGTTTTTACGGTAAAACACAACCCAGATATGTTAATTATATAATTTTCACTTGTATCTTGCCCACAAAACAAAATGAAAAAGACCAAGTTTGTAGAAGCATACAAGTCCATCATATACTTGGGAAAATGCTTTTCTATGAACGATAAATGAAGTGCATTTTCTCTTTAACAGAAAAGAATCAAATGGGGATTAATCATCCAGAACTTATACAATCCCTGAAAGCCACTAGAGGTTTAAGAATTGTCTGTTTTTGAAGATTAGATGTGAACAAATCAAAGTGTTTGTTAATTATTCATCTCCGTATAGGAGGTAATTTATAGGAGATTTACAATTAGGAAATAGAGATACAATAGGAAACAAATACCTACAAAGAAGCTAATTGATTCTAAGCTAAACAAATAAAAAAAGTCTACTATACAATCTTCCTAATTAATCACAATATTCTAACACTCCCCCTCAAGTTGGTGCATAGATGTCACTCATGCCCAACTTGCTAATTGAGTCATGAAAGTTCCTCCCATTAATGGCCTTTGTAAGAATATCTGCAAGTTCATCCTTACTTGGTACATGCGGAAGCTCAATTATTTTTTCTTCTAATTTCTCTTTGATGAAGAATCGATCAATCTCCACATGTTTGGTACGATCATGTTGGATAGGATTATTGGCAATCTGTACTGAAGCTTTATTATCACAATATAGCTTCATGCTATCCTTTGGGTGAAATCCCAAATCGCCTAATAAGTTCTTCAACCATAGTAATTCAGTGATTCCTTGGGCGATCCCTCGGAATTCTGCTTCAGCACTAGATCGTGACACCACAGTCTGTTTCTTACTCCTCCAAGTGACTAGGTTACCTCCTACAAAGGTGAAATAACCGGACGTAGATCTTCGGTCACTGGCATTCCCAGCCCAATCAGCATCTGTGTATCCCTCGATGCCCAAGTGTTCATGTCGAGAGAACATTAATCCTTTGCCAGGAGCTCCTTTCAGATACCTTAGAATTCGAAGAACCGCATTCATGTGGCTCTCAGTGGGAGCATGCATAAACTGGCTCACCACGCTCACTACATAAGCAATATCAGGACGTGTATGTGAAAGGTAGATAAGCTTGCCTACAAGTCTCTGATATCTTTCCTTGTTTGTTGGGGTTTGTTCAGGGTGATCTGGACACTCACATAACTTGTGATTCTGATCCATAGGGGTATCTGCTGGTTTGCTAGCAAGCATCCCAGTTTCTGTAAGCAGATCAAGAACATACTTTCGTTGACCGAGGAAAATCCCATGTTTTGATCGAGCTACCTCAATTCCCAGAAAGTACCGTAGCAATCTCGGATCTTTCATTTCAAACTCCGTAGCCAAGTAAAGTTGAAGAGCAGTCATCTCTAGATCATCATTTCCTGTGACAATCATATCGTCAACATAAACAATCAGAATAGTGATCTTATCATCTTTTCTTTTGAAGAATAAGGTGTGATCCGAGTTACTTTGATGGTACCCGAATCTCCTCATAGACGTACTGAATCGCCCAAACCAGGCTCTAGGTGATTGTTTCAGTCTGTAAAGAGCCCTTTTTAGCTTACATACTTTGCCAATTTGGGACTCTAAACCGGGAGGGAGCTCCATATAGACTTCTTCACTGAGTTCCCCATGTAGGAAAGCATTCTTCACATCGAACTGTTTCAATGGCCAATCTAAGTTCACTGCCAGTGATAGAAGTACCCTAACAGTGTTTAACTTGGCTACTGGAGCAAATGTCTCCTGGTAGTCAACCCCGTAAGTCTGAGTATACCCTTTGGCAACCAACCTAGCCTTGTACCTTTCAATTGAGCCATCTGCTTTGTGTTTAATGGTATAGACCCATCGACACCCAACATCCTTTTTTCCTTTAGGTAGATCCACTATCTCCCAAGTATAATTTTTCTGTAAAGCTTTCATCTCCTCATCCATGGCTCAGACCCAATTCTGATCTGTCAGTGCATCCTGCAATTTACTAGGAATAGATACAGAGGATAATTGATGTGCAAAAGTTTTAAAGGTTTCAGATAGTCTGTGAGTTGAGGTGTAATCAGTAATAGAGTAAAGGGCCTTACTATCTGCCGGAGGTCGCTCAGGGGAAAAACCAAACCGTATAGGTGGTCTATGTTCTCGACTAGGATACCGTTTAGTAGATAGACTGGGGTCAGGATCTGTGTGATTTTCACTAGATAAGTCATTAGATAAAGTGGAGGGTTCAAGAGTTACCTCAGGAGCATTTTCAACCTCAGAGTCTGATTGACGAACTGGTGATAGAGAAGAGGAAGGTTGTACTACCTATATGAGAACCGACTCCCCCTGTTTCTCTTTCCCTTTATTTTGCCGTTCATACACTCTCAAGGTTGGTTCTGTCCTTTCTGTGAGACTATCAGGAATCTCACTTTCAGGAGATAGATTTTTTTCCTCGAAAGATTGACTTCGCAGACTAATGGGTATACCATTGTCAGTTTTGGGAGACTTCTCTTCATAGTTAGAATTCTCCCCCTGAAGAGAAGTCTCGGAGGTAAAGTATGCCTCATCTTCCTAGAACGTAACATCCTGTGACACAAACACCTTACGGGATGGAGGATGATAACATTTGTACCCTTTTTGTGAGCTAGAATACCCTATAAAAGCACACTTAAGAGCACGTGGGTCTAACTTTCCTCGATGAGGAGTATGCATATGGACGTATACCACACATCCAAAAACCCGAGGGAGAATATATAATGCAGAGTTAATATCACAGTAATGAGACAAGGATTTTAGTGGAGTTTGAAAAGATAGAACACTAGATGGCATACGATTAATGAGATATGTAGCAGATAGTACAGCATCACCCCAAAAAGATTTTGGCATATGCGTTTCGAGCAGTAAAGATCGTGCAACCTCTAAGAGATGACGATTTTTACGCTCAGCAGTACCATTTTGTTATGGGGTATGTGCACAAGATGTCTGGTGGAGAATACCATTTTTTAAACAAAAAGATTTGACACTATGGTTCAGATATTCACCACCATTATCTGAGCGTAAAACCTGAATTTTCTTTTGAAATTGTGTGAGAATCATATGATAAAAATTTTGAAAAACGTCACAAACATCACTTTTATTTTTTAAAAGAAAAATCCAAGTCATGCGAGTACAGTCATCAATAAATGTAACAAACCAGCGCATACCAGATATAGACACAATGTTAGATGGACCCCAAACATCAGAATGAACAAGAGAGAAATGCATAGATCTTTTATTACCATTACTAGGGGGAAAAACAGTGCGATGATGTTTAGACAAAACACATGTCTCACACTGCATATTATTGTGTCCAATAGTTTTAAACAAAGAAGGAAATAAAAACTTGTGATACCCAAAAGAACAATGACCTAAACGCCTATGCCAAAGGAAGATATTACTCTCGTTGTCGGCTCTAACATGCACTACTTTGTGAGGATGACTTGAAACACTGTCTGCTGTAAAATAGTACAACCCTCCTTTTTCCCTACCAGTTCCAATCGTCTCCTTGGTTGTGATGTCCTGAAACACACAATGAGAAGGCCAAAACGTAACAATACAATTTAGAGATTTAGTGATTTGACTGATCGAGAGTAAGTTGTTAGATAAAGTGGGCACATGTAAAACAGATGATAAATTTAAGGACGAAGTTAGAGAGACAGACCCAGCCCCATGAACCGGGGTGGGCGTACCGTCAGCATATGACACATTATTGGTTTCAGTTGGACTACGATGGCTGAAGTTTTGAGAATTAAAAGTCATGTGATCCGTTGCACCAGAATCAATTATCCAAGTATTATTACTAGAAATTGTAGAAACACTAAAAACAGAATGAAAAATACCTGAGTTGGAGAATTGAATTTGAGAATCACATATGTTACCATGTGGAGTGGAAGACGAGTTGCCAGAGGATGATGCAAGAGAGGCAGTTCCAATCTTCGGAGGCCCCTTCTTCCTTTTTTCCAAGTACCACTCAGGATACCCATTCAATCTCCAACATGCATCTCGAATATGATTCTTCTGTCCACAATGAGTACATTTTCTGTCCCCTGAATTCCCCTTATTGATTAGTAAAGCAGAACTGTCACTTACTTGTGGTGGAGCTATCATAGTGGCTTGACGTTGTGCCTCACGACGGACATAAGCAAATGCTCCTTCAACGTCAGGAAATGGATCCATACGTAAAACATCAGCTCGCACCTTGTCAAATTCAGAGTCTAGTCCTGCCAGGAACATGTATACTCTTTGTTTCTCAATGCGATCATTAAAGCGAATCACATCTGTAGCATCAGTCATATCATTTGGACAGCGATGATCCAACTCTTGCCAGATTGTGTTCAGGTCCCCATAGTATTCAGAAATAGGACGCCCAGATTGGCGCATATGGAATGCTTTACTGTTGAGTTCATAGATGATGGACTGATCTGCACCATCATAGTAAGTACGAGCAACTGTTTCCTAAATGGCCTGAGCTGTAGGTAACCGAATAAACATCCCCATAATCTTGGGAGTCATAGATCCAAGGAGCCATCCTTGCACGAGAGCATTGTCTGCCAACCATCGTCTATAGGTAGGACTGGTGGTTGCAGGTTTGGCACTTTCTCCTGTGAGAAAACCATATTTGTCTTTCCCAGCAACAAAGATCTTAACAAACTTAGACCAAAGGTGATAGTTTGTTCCGTCCAGTTTAATCTCAATTTTTGAAGAGTTGTCATGAGAATAAACTGGTGGAAGTGGTACCACAGGGCTAGACACATCTGATTTTTCTCCATCAACCATTGTAAAGTCAGCAGCGGAAGCAAAGAAACAACAATGAAGAAAAGAAAAAATACCAAACAAAAGGCTGTAGGAGGTAATCTGACAAAACCAAGTCTGACAGTAGCAACAAGTTGCAAGGTTTGATGCTTCGGTCGTTGGAAAAAGGAAGAGAGGCGACGTGGGTCGCTGATTGAAGTAGAAGATGCGACGTGGGTCGCTGTTGAAGAAGAATCGATCGGGTCGGGTCGGGTCACGAAGTAAACACAGGCGACGTGGGTCACCGGATCTGGTAGGATGATCAGCGGCGACGTACGACGTCGGCGTGGGTTGCTGTCGAAAGATCGGCGACGCGGGTCGCTGTTGGAGAAAGAGGAAGCTGACACGATCGGGTCGGGTCACAAGGAAGTTTCGCAATATGAAGTGACGCGGGTCACTAGAAAGGTTTAGGATGACCGGGTCACGAGGAATTCCGACGAGATGCCGGTGGTAGGGATTCCGACGTTAAAGCTCACCGGAAAAGAGAGCAACAGGTACTGGTAGTTTTTTTTTTTTTTTGTTGTTGTGTCAAATAGTGTCGTAGAAGAAAAAGAAAAAAAAAATTGTAGAACAAGAAGTAGTAGATCAAGAACCCTAAATAATTTGTTTTGGCTCTGAAACCATGAACAAATCAAAGTGTTTGTTAATTATTCATCTACGTATAGGAGGTAATTTATAGGAGATTTACAATTAGGAAATAGAGATACAATAAGAAACAAATACCTACAAAGAAGCTAATTGATTCTAAGCTAAACAAATCAAAAAAGTCTACTATACAATCTTCCTAATTAATCACAATATTCTAACAAGATGGAGACCAAATGGACTCCAAAATATGTGAAAGATGTTACAGGGAAGAGGAAATGGGGGATGAAAAAAAAAAATTTGACAGAAAAAACAAAAACCTTCAACTTGGATAAAATATCAATGCAACCTAGTAAGTTCTTCAACTCTCTCACAAAGCTCCTCAACTGAAACGCTCATTGCCTTAGAAATCTCATCCATCCGAATCCGGTTGAGATCCAAAAACGATTCGATTAGATCACCATCAAGGAAATTTTTGGCATCTACGGTTTTCTTCTTATTGTTAAATGACCTCCATTGCTCATGATTCAATCCTCCAACACCCTTTATCACCTTTCTTAGGTTTGTCTGGAGTTCCTCTAAGAAGACGTATTGTTCATGAGGAAGTGAAGCAATAACACCTATCACACCACTAATAGTACCGAAAATCACAGTTGGAATCTGGCCCACATCAGAATCTAGCAAGCGCATTACAAGGGAACCATGTCGGAATCTATTTACAAATTCTCCAAGATGGTATTCACCGACCACCTCTAGACGACCTCGTTCCTCATCAGTAGCACCTTCACTATTCTTTCTAACTGTGAAGAGATTAAAGCTGCTTTCAGCACCAAGGTAAATGCCATCATCAAGAATTTCAACAGCTGTCATCCAATTTGCATTGTAGTCTCGGGCTCGCTCTTCGATAGCACCTTCCTCGTGCTGAGAAAAAAATATGAAAACTAATTAATCAACCATATTTAGAAATAACAAAGTTCTTTCAACTGTCAAACGAATAGCTGTAAAAGATTCAGACAAAGTTCTTTCACAAAATATCCAGGAAATTTCATACGAAAAAACATGTAAGAATACTTTAAAATTTCTATCGCAGAGAATGAAGTTTTGATGGAGGATTTTCAATTTTATATGGCTTGTATGTCAATTATATTCATATTACCGTATAGTTGCTAGATATTATGTTTTTGAACAAAACAAATGTGTTTTTTTTTTTTGGTTAAATTATTGATTATTTTAACTTTTTTTAAAAGTTCCATTAAAAGTTCCATAAATTTTACGTTAATTTCCATCGATATCAATATTTCCATCAATATTTCTATCAAATCGTAGTACCAATATTTCCATCAATATCTAACCTTGGTTACTAAAAATTATTTGAGGGCAATCAACTTACCTTGTAGATTAACAAGGAAAATGATTTCATCAGATCACCAACAACAATGAAATCTTCACGAGTTTGTACATCGCGGGCAAGTATGCGACCACAATGTTCACATTCAGATTGCAACTCACGTGTACCATCATCTCGGAGCATCCACTTGTACAACTGGATTTTTTGATTGACACCAGCAAGCAGTTTTCCATTAAATGCATTCAAAGTGTAAACAGCCCCCTTAGTTACCTTCTCTACAATTAGTTGTAACTTTCCATCTTCAACTATGAAAATCAATATCCTGCCCTGCAATTGTTGATTAGACAAACAAAAAACCAAATGAGAAACTGGTCATTTCTTACTACATCAGTAATAGATCAGAAAATAAAGGTAATTGTATTTGATGCTATCATACCTTGGTTGGCTCATTTTCTTTAGGTAGAACATAGGCAGTCCCAATGCAGTAATAAACATTGGTATCGTCAGAGAAGGAGCAACTAAGTATCGAGCAACCATACTCAAATGTGTCAAGACGATAAGTTGATATAAAATCAAATGTTTGGTCATCTAACAAGCGAATGAAGTGCATTTTAGGTTCATCTGCATTTGATTGGTTTTTAATACTACAGATAGCAAAAGTCCGGGACTGCTCTTGATGGCAGATACGGCGTGCATGCTCCCCAAGTGGTATAGAGCGAATGTGATGCCTCTGGATATCATCAATTGTGCCAATCGTAAGCTCACCTTCTTTTGCAATTGCAAGACTATTGTTCAGAAACCATTAATTAATTCTTCTGGAATTAACATTAAAGAGGAATATAACAACTATAGATAAATAAACACAATTGACAAGAATGTGTTTTTCATCCCTTGTTTGTGGCATGTTACAAATACCAGCCTTTTCTATTTAAATCTAGATCAGACAATCCTTTTAGATGGAAACTTATACCCATTTGGCAGTATGGTGCTGAAATAATGGTGTCAAACCTAATTAGGAAAGAGCACACATCAGCAAATTAATTAGTTTGTGCCTGTTCAACTTAAGACTCTTGACCTGCTTGCTTTTTCATATTGTGTGGTAATCTAAACAATATTTTATCACGGAAATTTTAACCTCGTAAGAGTTTTGGGTATTTTTAAATCTTCAAATAAATCATAAATTTAGTAGAGAATAAGAGAAAAAGCTTCATTGCCAAGTATGGCACCAATTTACAACAACCAATTAAAAAATAAACCTCATGAATCCATCACAAAAAACATGGTATGCTAAAAGCCTAAAACATAAACAAATATTTTGATATTTTGTCTCGTCAACAACCAAAAGATTGGGAAAAAGTCAAAAATAAAATTTCTTCGGGCGGACTTAAATATGTTCACGCATCTAAATACATGGATTATAAGATACCACTTTTATCTATATCTTCACATGGGAACTTCCTAAAAAATAATTTTGTTGAAGTTAGGTTGTTACATATTATTATTGGTTTTAATTCTATTGTATTAGTAATTATCTTAACTAGTTAGACAGATGTAGAGTCCTAGGCAGTATCACATACTGACCTACATCTATTTAGTTTGTTATTCTCTTCATTGTGAGATTAAGTGAAATAAACTCTTTATTCTCTCATTTCACTCTTCAAATTTATTTCTATATTTTTGTACCGGCCCAATTAGCCCATCCTTTCTTAAAAAATTATAGAATTGTGATAGTAACATCCCAGTAATAATTACTCAATTTGTATATATGAGAAAGTTACATCAAGTCATCAACACACTCCAATTGCATCGTACAAAACAAATATCCATATCAAAAGCATTTACAACGATTTTAGTTACATCCACAGCTACTAAATGGAAGATGGAGGGAGTTGTACCTGTCTGGAAAAGCAGCAGAGTTGAAAGAGCACATATGACTAACTTCTTTCAGATTTACATTACTGTAAAGTAGCTTTTTGTTACTGCTATAAATCACAGTCGGCCTGTCTGATGCAGCAAACACGTGTGTAGTATTCTTGGAAGAGAAAGTACGAAGTGTTATTGGCTGGGTCCCAAGAGACACCTTTTTCCTATCAGTCAACTCACCGGTACTCATGTTCAACAAGAAGTTTAAAAGATGACCATCTCCAAGTGCACATAACAAATAAGATATCTGACAAGGAATCAGCAAGAGACTTCTTTATAAGCATTGAAAACAAGTGGACAATGGAGACAAGACAGAAGTAGAATTAAGATGAAAGCAGCAGACAAATTAGCTCTAAATGCACCACCAATGCTAAAATCACTACTTATTTATAGGCATTAAAAAACAAGTGGACAATGGAGACCGGACAGAAGTAGAATTAAGATGAAAGCAGCAGACAAATTTGCTCTAAATGCACCACTAATGCTAAAATCACTAATTTTATCCTCAAATGAATGCCATAATAGTGGTAATCATTATAATTCATTATTATAATTCATTATAATATGATACATTGATACATGGAAATCATTCTTCACATATGCTTGGCAATCATGTATCATGTTATGGTGGTGATAAGACCAAATCATAAGTTATTTTGGGAAAAATAAATGAATAAAGCTCAAAGACAAGCATACCCCTTCAAAGGCACATAGAAGAATAGAACGAGGTATGATTTCTCCTCCCAAATTCTCCTTAGTTATGAGATTCAGGTTAGGCAGAGAAAATATCCAGACACTTATATCTGTCCATATTCCAACAGCAGCTAGCTGACTATAGTTAGGGTTATCACCAATGGGATTAATGCCAAGGCATGAGATCTCATACTCCAGCAGTGCTTGTTTTACTTCTGTCAATGTTCCATCACCAATTTCTAAATATACCAAATAACGCCCACCTCCAGTTGCAAGTAAAACCTGTCATAGAAACAGCAAAAAAGTTACATTGATTAACAAAACAACTTGAACATCTGGATGTCAAAAGTGGAAAAATATCCAAATTGCATCAATGCAAATCATATGTTTCTTATGCGATAAAATGTTAATTTCAAAAGCTTGCCAAGCCACATGATCTTAGTAACTAAGAGGAAAACTGGAATTACAACAATCCAAAAGAGTTGCAGGAATTACAAAATCTACGTGGTAGTATAAATCAAAAGCCTAAATATATTACTAGTACAAACTTCAACATCCAAAAATGCAGAACAGAAAAAGAACTAACTAGCATGAGTTTCTCTCCATGAATATCTTAAACCAGGACAATGATCTTACATGTAGCAAAGATAAATTGTCATTTAACAATTAAAGGACTAGCCTAGAAAGCCATCTGTTTCTTAAGGCAGGAATATGCAACTTTGCTTTGATATTAATTAGGTTTGCTGCAGGTAGAAGTAATTGATTATGCAAAAAAGGTGTGCAATATCATATTGATTATTGAGGCATATATTTATTATCACAGAATGAGGTACAAAATGAACCTGGGTAGCATTGGCAGTTGCAACACTAAGCGAATACCCTTGGGGAGCATTCCACTCATATCTCATCTCCCTAGTTGTAGAACTGACAAGTCTTACAGAGCTTGAAGTAACCTGTCATGGTAGTATGATCAGCAAGTGCGTTCTAAATATTATACTGGTTATCATTTGTAAGAAGAAAGTGTAAACCTATAAGCCGGTAATCCTAATTACATGAACCAATTTCATAAAACCAGTTACAAAACCTGAAAAAGAAGCTTAATGCAAGATGACACAGTTGCCAAGAAATGTCTCATAAAAACAAAATTTACAAGATGGTGACAACAAAATTATAACAATACCAAAACAGTAATACCATGACACTGAAAAATACACCACCAACAAAATAACAACAGCAATAACTATATTAAATAAACACCATTGACAACCAAATTAAGAAAATAAAACTAGAGTAGATCACTTCGAGTTACAGTAAATGAAATCCATTTAATGTGAGGTTGCAATATAACAGCTGCACCTGCATTTCATGGTTTTTTTTTTTTTTTTTTTTTTTTGAGGAAGCTTTCATGTGTTGTTAAATAAAAGATGGGCAAGGCAAATATTAAATTATACATGGAAAGAATGAACTTTAAGCTGATTGTAGAAGTTCAGCACTTAAACTGTAAATTCTGCAGTTGATCATCATAAGTCCATTGATTCACAAACAAAGTTTTGATCATCTTTAAATAAAGTTTTCTGTATCCTATAAAAATAATACTAATAAATAAATAAAACAATTTTTTCCATAAATTAAAGGTCATTTATAGAGAAAGTTTTGTAAGGATTTGAAAGAAAGGAGTATAAATAAAAGAAATGTATAGAAAAACATACTTGTAAACAACATCATGGCAAAACAAAGTTTCCGCTTTCGAACAGAAACCCTGTATCTTGGTTTCTTTCATCACATCCCCAAAATTCATTGCCAAAATTCGTGTCTCACGGATAAAACTAACCACCAAGAAGGTATCAAACAGATCAACAGTAGACGATCTTAATGACCACATTCCATTAATACCTTGCAATTTCACTGATGCCTACAATGTTGAATACATACATCAATAGTGAGTTTTCTCACAATATATAGTTACTTAGCAAAAATACAAGAAACAAAAGGAAATTTTTAAGAAAGTCATACCTGTTCATTAATTGCTATCCCATCTCGAACTATGCGAAGAGAACCATCCTTGTATGCTCCAGAGCAAGTTACAACCTGACCTTGGCCTTGCCTCTCAAGATCAACTACGCAGAAGTCAACATTTGGCCCTAAGTTGACATACCTTTCCAAAACTTCAACATATGAACCTATTGCATCTGGTTGTAGATTTAGCTTTATAAGCTGTTTTGGCACAATTACAGCCTGTCAAAACTCAATATTGCAAAAGATCTTTTAAAAGTACAGTATAATTTTTTTCTTTCAAGGTTTTTTTTTGAAATTTTTTCTTTCAAGGTTTTAACAGTACATCATACTTCAATTTATATGAAGTATATTAAATTAGTTGACAACTGCAAAAACACATCCTGGACATAAGATTTTATTTATACACTTATTTTAATGTCCAGGAGTACTAGAATATTCCAAAGAAGAAGAAAAGGAGGAAAATTCCCCATTTGTTTGATCAAAGGAACAACAAAGTGTAGAGTGATGCTCCACCTATACTGCTCCTCCCAGGAGTTTCACCAAAGATTTCTGTTTCCTTGTCTGACTACTCAAAATTTGTATAATTTGATGAGTTAGTTAGCTAATAAGCACATGCCATAACTAAACAAATGTTATATTCATATATTGAAATTAGATAATTTTGTAGAACAAGAGAATGAGTGGTGTAAGTCAGAAAGTGGTTACTGGCATAATAGTAGGTAGGCCAGTGGAACGAGTTTGTGGATGGAGGTAGTTACAAAAAGAACTAATTTTCATTATTTTGTTAACAAATAACTATAATTTCCTTTGATTACAAATAAATTAATAAGAAACTTAAATTCAACTCTCAAGGGTTTTATGAAATATTTGCAACGAACTTTAACAATGACAACCGTCAAAGAGTTTGCACATTTTCGTGAATTAGTACATCCATAAAACAAAATTATAGGTCTACCAACATTATCTCTAATATTGAAAAGTTGGGTATGTCACGCTCAATGAAGTCCATAACACAAACTTACGGATCTAAAAAATTCAACATATGCATAAATAAAACGAACAGTTGTCAATAAATATTTAAGTCACCAAACCTGTGAATCTCCATAGCTTGAGCCAATATATACAATTGCATTATCCAAATATGATATAGTGGATGCAATAGAAGTTTCCCCCAAAAGCTCAATTTTAAGTCCAGTAACCCTGAAAGATAGATGTAGATGAGTCAAGAGAGATCCTGTTAATGCACTGTCCAGCAGTTCAAATTAAATTTTGTCTGTTTCTTCTAGACAAACTTGTACATATCATCGTGTTTGATAGCAAATATGAGACAGAAGAATGATTGCTGTGACATGTTTGTGAGCAACCCCTTGGTGGTTGAGTTAAGGAGCTTTCAAGGGTTCTATACCCTTTGGGGTCACCCATCTGGGATATTAAAATCCTACAAGTTTCATTGGTACCAAGGGTATAAGGTCTAACGGTAGCTGCTAGTTTAGAATCCGGGAACAAGGGAAAGGTTGGGGGAGTTCTGGATATAAAAAAAATGACAGGTTTGATAGCAAATATGCGATAAAGGAATGATCACTTACTTCTCTTTCTCATGGGTGATAACCAGACGGTGAAGAAGCCCAGCATGATCGCCAAGTAAATAACTTGAACCATCAGCATCAACTCTTCCATTGGCTTTTGTGATGGACTGGAGTATACACTAACATGATAAAGAAAATTAGTCTAACGCATTTATAAGCAATCACAAATTATAATGCTTGTGGAAATTGTCATGTAATGCTTATAGAAATCTGGAAGCAAGTCTAGAAGTTCTTACAGGTCTGATAGGGATTGCTTTAAAAGCATTAGCACTACAGTAGACAATTGTCTCTTCTCCAATTATAAGGACACCGCAAAGGGGCGGAGGTACTGGTATTAGCAAATCAGCTCCATTGTCCAAATTGTTCTGCATCCAAGGGCCCTCAACAAAATCTTTATCCTTCAAAGCAACCTCATATGTTTTGACATGTCAAGCATCTTTGTTATCCTACAATGAAGAATAATATAACAAGATGATTATTTAAACCATTCAAAAAAAAAAAATAAAATAAAATAAAAAAAAATAAAAACACTAATATGTTCAACGGTCAAACTAGATGTCAGGCAGCGAACCTTCTTCGACTCTTGTTGTATGTGTGAGACAAAGTCTAGAGAACCCATACTTTTAACATGATATAATAATGAGGTGAACATTTGTTTAACACCTCATCACTTCAGAAATAGAATTTAAATATGGAAAACCAAAGTTGGTCTATATGCACCAACATGTTTGGACATGCACAATCATCTACACACATTCAACTCGCCACTCTAGCCAAGTTTTTCTTTTATAAATTTGCCTCATCAACAAATCCACCTTACACTGAGAATGCCATGCAACCTTTTCAACCATAAGGTGTCCACATGAAAATACACCACAAAGGGAGTATCAACTTTACTAAGAAGATTTATTTCGAATGAAAAAGAAAATGAATAAAAGCCACAAAATTATTTAACAGAAAGGCAAAGAAATTTAGGGATCTGGTAGAGAACTACTATTGTTGGTTTCGAACAACCATAAAGAAACTTGATATCCAAAACCTGAAGTTCTTCAAGCCTTCAAAACCAAAGTGAAAAAATAAAAATAAAATAATATTCAATTAGAATAAAAACATCCATATATGGATTCAATCCGTGTATATGTTTTTTGTAGTTACATTCTTTTTTTTAAACAGAAACAGAAATCTATGATTAAAGAAGAGAAAAAGATACAAAAGATGGAAAACATATTCACCCAAGAATGTGTGACAACAAAAAGACTCAAAAATGTACAACTTTGTACCAATCCTCTTTTTGAGGACCCCAAAAAGATACTTAAGAATTATGCACAAAAGAAACACCCAACCAAAATTCCAAAACAACAAAAAAAAGACTCCAAGACTTCAACAGCTATCAAGAAGTATGAATCCTAATTTTGCTGAAGGAAGAAAGGAACATCTTTCAAGAGAAGTAGAGACCGAAGCCCAGACATTGACGTTGATTTTCCATGGTATCCATGGTATCTAGGGGAATACCTTATGTTAAATGCTTCCTTGAGCTGTCCCTTGTTATCAAAAGGAATAACCTGATAGAACAATAAACTATGATACCAAATCTCATAATTTTAAATGTAATAGAAAATGCCGGAATGTATTTAAATTTTGAGAAAGAAATTTTAACCAAAAAAAGGAGAAGAGAGATAAATAGATGATTAAGCTTCAATCCACATACCTTAAACAACCCATCATACAAATGGAGTCCAATTAATCTACAATCTGTAAAAAGAGAGAAAAAATTAATAAAATAAAATAAAAAATAAGTGGGATGACCTTCTCTGAAACATACTTCAAACCATACGAATTCATGACAAGATAAATATATTACCTGACCATTGTCTGTAGGATGGCCTAAACGATCAGAGACATCCCACATTGCTCTACACGACAAGCATAAAACTCCATGAGTACAGGAATGCAATAAGTATATGATAAAAATAAACTACAATAGTTTCTCATAGTTTTTCAGGATTATCACAAATTAAAAGATAAATTCAAACTCTCTAGAAAAGCTAACTCAAATTATATTTTCTTGCAATTAACAAATTTATCACTATGCAGAGTTCACTTCTTAAAAAGATAGTAAGCACAAAAGCCCCACAAAAATGATGAAGGAAAAAAAAAAGGCCAATAGCAGCAAATACAACAGCCCAAATGTAGTTAAAAGAGTACAAGGATTTCTTGGAAAATGTTAAATACCCCTCCTTTATGATTGCAACTACAGCTAAACCCCCCACCAAAGAAGAAACACTCACAAAAGACAAAAATAGTTCACAACATTAATATCTAATACATTACCATTAGCATTCTTTTAGCAGAGCGACAAACTGGCATTTGAAAGCGTAAGTTGATATATACAATGATATACAGTTGTTGT
Source organism: Acer yangbiense (assembly GCA_008009225.1). Taxonomy (NCBI): domain Eukaryota; kingdom Viridiplantae; phylum Streptophyta; class Magnoliopsida; order Sapindales; family Sapindaceae; genus Acer; species Acer yangbiense. The sequence goes on along the minus strand of CM017773.1, from coordinate 17,644,632 downwards.
TGTTTCCTTCAAAGTAGTACTATCTAATTGAGATCGATGAAAGGAAAAAGAATAACATCATCAAGCACATGCATATTATGCTTGTACGTGCATGAAATATAAACAGAAATGTAATATATCTATGCATCATCCTACAATTCTATTCCTCTTAGAACTACTGATAAAGGACAGAAAAATCAATCTTTTTTTTAAATCTATTAAGATTATGACATTGAATTTCATTCTCTGGCACTTTAAAAACTAAAACAAGACTTTTTATTTCCAGAAGTTCTGAAATCCTAAAGAACCTACAAATACATTGAAATAAAGAATAATATATTAAGATTAATAACATAAAGTACAATATCCTTTTTTGTCATAATTTGATTTTCTGTAAAACATACTAAAATCACAATTAGAAAGAAAAACCTGATTTATTTGTTTTTTACTTGTGTGCTGGCACCAGTTCCTAAGCCTTATGCATCAAAATCCACTTCACTTCACTTCTAAAACATTCAAGTAACTTTTCATATAATTTTAGTTATACCACTCTTGCTTCTCTAATTGTAAGTGTCCATGGATCTATATCACTTGTTCCCTCCCCAAAGAATAGAAAAGGGATAAAAGAATATGCACAGCTTTTAAATGAAACAAGAGCAGTCGCTCCCTTTTTTTTAAATATTTTTGTTACGAGAATCAATAATTGATTAAGAGACTGGAAAAAAATTCCATGTATGATGGTAGCCACTAAACAATATAAGGAAGATCATTACAGCAGAAAGCACACACAGCTCGCAATACGAAATACAGTAAAATAAAAGAAAAGATACAAAATGAATTAGCAGAGAAAGGTCATTAGGAAAGAACTAAACCCAATTCAAAGGTAGCTGCTCGTGTCAAAACTAATTAAATAGCCCATAAGACCATAAAAATTCACTAGATAGTACTACTCCTGGCATAACCTGATCGATTAACATATTTATCAGCAAACCACCAGCCAATGTAAACAAATAACTCACTAGCTAAACTTCAAATTTACAATTTCAACTACAATTGCTCAATGAGATTCATAAGCAGAAGCAGATGCTACAACAGTAACAACACCAAATGTTTGACATGGGACAACTAACAAAGTTAAAAGTTAATGTATAAGCGATGAAATCAAACAATATCAAGCATCCAATATGGAAAATGATGAAAACTACGTGTTTTATTTTTTTCAAGCTGTAACCTTGTAATAAGCTCAGATTTCTCGGCATCCCATTGAAGAACACATAATTTGTATCTCTCCGTTGCAATAAATAGAAAATCCTGTGCTTCTCCCTGATATGAACAGAGAATGTTAACAAAATCATATATATATATATATATATATATATATATATATATATCACAATGAAACTATTGATGTCTAAGGCTGTGTTTGAGATTGCTTAAACTTGAGAAATAATAACTTATATTATAATCTAGGACCCATGAAGTGTTCGGTAAACACTCCATAATCAACTTATTTCAAAATTTGCTCCTTCAATAATCAGCTTTTAAGAAGTTGGTTGGGGGTAGCTTTTGGAAGCTGATTATTGGAGAAGCATGTTTCTTGTCATTGGAATGTCTATAATACCCCTACCATTTTAATATAAAGACAATAATACCCTTTTATTTAATAGTGATAATTTTTTGAATTAATAATAATTTTAAAAACTGAAAAAGTAAAAATTAGAAAATAATTTTTTTGAAGACCGGCCACCACTACTCACTGGTGGTGCCACCAACGATGATGGAGGCCGAAGGACGGCCGACTACATCCAACGACGTCGAAGTCGTCTGAGGAAGCCGGTCCTCCTCCGGAAGTGGAGGAAGCAAAGGCCGATTATGTCGATTCCGTCGCGATTTACCACCCATATGCTCTTTGCAATCCACGATTCCGTCGAGAATCCAATCGCGTTTCCGATGCAATAGCCGGTTCTTCTCCGGCGATGGATGGAGGACTTCCTCCTCCATTTTTTCGATTGGTTTCAAGAGGAATATTGCGATTTCAATCGCGAAAATTCGGCGGCGAGAGAAGTGGTCGGCGATGCGCTTGAGGTGGAGAATCTGGTGGATCGGCAGAGGGGGTGGAATCGGAGAGGTTGACAGAGGAGGATGCCGAGTTTCAGATGTGGATCTAGTGAGTCTAGAAGGAACGAGTTGACCCAGTACAAGTCGACTCAGTTCATTTTTTAAATTTAAATATAATTTTTTATTAATTTAAAATAAATTTGGAAAGTCTTGAAACCCTAAAATACATAGAACCAGTTGATAAAAAGGGGAAAAAAGAGAGGAAAAAAGAGATAAAAAGGAAAAAAAAAAACTGGAAAAAATGAAAAAAAAAAAAAAATTCAAATATATTACATTTTAGCACTCATGCCCAATTTAGTAATTTTCCATAATCAATTAAAGTTTACCAAACACATTTTCCTTGTTTTTTTTTCTCAAGTTGATTATTTATAAAACCAATTTACCAAACACCTATCAACTTATTTAGTAAGTTGATTATTGTTTAAGTCAAGCTATAAGCTGATTATTCCATAAGCAAAGCAATCCCAAACATAGCCTAAGAAAGTAGAAACATTAAAAAGAGCACTCACATGAGGGCGAAAAAGTTCCAGTGTGCAATTCTTCCATATATTGGCACATCCAACTTAAGCTGCACAAAAAAATTATCACTTATTGATAATCATGATTCATGATTTCAGTTCTAATGAGAAATTGAATTTCACGAATTTTGAAATTCATTAAAAAAAAAGGTCTAGTTTATGCCATGTAAAGAATAAAGATAATTTCGTTTTCATAGTTAACTGAATTGAAGACTGAATATTAAATTACCCATTTAGAAATTTAATACAAAACATTAATTCTTCATGCATGGTATATCACAAAGGCAAACAGAAACACTTCTTGAAAACATCAATTTTAACTGCTCAGATCAACAAGTGACCTAGCATACCACAATAAATTTGTTAATATCTCAACATCCCAATGTTATGCATTCATATTCTACGAGTGGAGCAACCTAACCTACTAAATTCCACAATAACCACTGTCCCAGTGTCAACTACAAAAAGGAGCCGCTCCCTAACCCTTTACCAGAAAAATGGGTGCCTTCAAGACCAGAAACCAAGCACTTATACTCATTGGGAATTTGGGTCCAAGATTTTTACAATTACACCAGAAAATGCTTCACATACATATATCAAATGAAAAAGAAATTCATAATACCTGTAGTCCCTGAGGAGTAAGCAAATGTATTTCAATACGGGTGCATTTCCTGAAAGCAGATAAAAATGTATGAATGCACTACTCAATAGATAAATACTTGCATTTTTGAGCTAAATATGATAATCAACATAGTAAGTACAAGGAAAGAAGAATAAAAAAGACAATCAATCAATGGAAAAAATCACAAATAGAATCACAATTAAAAGGAAGTAAAGGGACTTAACAAACACTTGGTTAGAAACCCTAACACAGTCTAATAATAATAATAATGATAAGAGCAAAGAAAGAGAAGAAAGAAAGCATACGCGAGGATGAGATTGAGCTCCTGAGGGGTGGTGAAATTGCCGACGCAAGAGTGGGTGACATTGGTGGGCTTGTGAGCCGTCACCACATAGTTCCATATACTCATTTTTTGGTTTTAGTTTTGTTTTTCTCACAGTAGTAGCGTCTTGTGTTTCTCTCAATTATTTAACTAATCAATCTCACTCTCTCTCTCTCTCTGTGCGGATTCTGGTTCTCGGAGTTTCTACTTTCTACTCTCTCTCTCTATCGGTCTCAGGGTCACAGTGGCTCTGTAAAAAGAGGTGCGAAGCTGAGAGCTCTCTCTCTTTATCTATTGAATGCACTACTCAATAGATAAATACTTGCACTTTCGAGCTAAATATGATAATCAACATAGTAAGTACAAGGAAAGAAGAATAAAAAAGACAATCAATCAATGAAAAATTAAAAGGAAGTAAAGGGACTTAACAAACACTTAATTAGAAACACTAGCACAGTAGAATAATAATGATAAGAGAAAGGAAAGAGAAGAAAGAAGCATACGCGAGGAAGAGATTGAGCTCCTTAGGACAGGTGAAATTGCCAACGCAAGAGTGGGTGACATTGGTGGGCTTGTGAGCCGTCACCACATAGATATACTCATTTTTTGGTTTTGGTTTAGGTTTTCTCACAGTAGTAGCTAGCGTCTGGTACGAATGGCGTGCTGCATGTATATGGCTTACAGTGGAAGTCAGGTGTGGGGCACGTGTGGCCTTCCAAAGGAGGACCAAGTCTTATGTGTTAGAGTTGTTATCTGATTAAAACAAATAATTAGTTGTGGGTGGAGTGGGGGCTTAATTCTCTCCTCATCTTCGGCACACGATTTTTACCTTTGTTAATTGTTATTTTTATTGCTTTGTTTACTTTCGTTGTAAGGCCTATAAAGGTATGTTGTTATTGAATAAAAGGGATATCGACTATTATATCTCAAAGGACAAATTGCACAAACTTCCACTGAGTTTAGATCTAATTACAGCTAGATTGGTCTTTTACTCAAAATTACACAAACCTCCCCTACCATAAGTTGACTTCTGTTAAACTTAACCATTGACCAAATTTTTAGGGTTAAATGACTTAAATGCCCCCTTTGTATTATTTTATTACCTAAAATAAATAATTAAAGAAATATTATCTAATATATAATAAAATTTAAAAAGTTTAATAAAAATGATGAGGATAATGTTGTTATTTTTTTCAATATTTATCACCCATTTTTCATAAAAATCATTCATGGAACTTTTTTTTTAATGGGTGATGAATCTCAAAAAAAAAAAAAAGCCCAACTGTGAATGATTTTTTTTTCTTTTGTTTAAAATGGATGTTGAACCTAGAAATAATAATAATAATAATAATAATAAAAAGCCTCAGATGATGATGATTTTCTCTTTAGTTGAAAATGAATGGTGATAGATGTCGACAAAAAAAAAAAGTTTGCCATTTTTTGTCTCCTCTAAAAAATGGGTGATAAAAAAAAAAAAATAACAACATTATCCTTACTTTTTTTCTTTTAATTTTATATTTTTTATTATATATTAGATAATATTTGTTTAATTATTTATTTTAGGTAATAAAATAATACAAATGAGGGCATTCTAGTCATTTAACCCTAAAAGTTTGGTCAATATTTAAGTTTAACAGAAGTCAACTTATGGTAGGGGAAGTTTATATAATTTCAAGTAAAAGGTCCATATAGCTGTAATTACACCTAAACTCAGGGGACGTTTATGCAATTAGTCCTATCTCAAACACCTCTTCTCCTCCTAAAACCTTCTTCTATCTCCCCTCTCGTCTCAATTCTTCTTCTTAAATTGATCCAATAAATTAAACCGTATCAAATTAGTATCAGAGCATTAAATCCATGGAGACCCGTGCTAAATCCAATACCGAGTTTCGCAGCGAAATACACGAAATACTTGCCACACACGTAGAGATGCACGTTTGGGGAATGAGGATGGATATAGGTCCTCCTATCCCTATCCCCATCCCCACTTCCCAGACCCATGCCCCCCCCCCCCCCCCCCCCCCCCCCCCCCCCCATTTGAAATTTTTGGGGGACTTATATCCATCCCCATCCCCAATTCCCCCATTTCCTCCATTCCCCAAATTTCCCCATTTGATTGAAAATTATAAATTAAACTAAAAAAACAAACATTTCAATAATAATAATAAAAAATAAATAAATTAAAGAGTAAATGTGTATATATACTTAGGGAGTTAGGGTTTTCAAATAATTAAAAAAAAATTAAAAATATATATTATAATTATATTTATATATGTTTGGGGGAAATGGGGAAATGGGGAAATGAGGATAGGGGACCTTCCCCTATCCCCATCCTCATTTCAATATAATTGTGGGGAAAATGGGGATGGGGAGGGGTCCCCCCATCCCCATTTCAATTTGGGGATGAAAACCTCACCTCACTCCCTACCCAAAAAAAAAAAAAAAAAAAAAAAAAAAAAAAAAAAAAAAAAATCCCCAAATGGGGATGGGGATGGGGATGGGGATGAGGACGTGGGGAATTGAGGCCCTGGGGAAAAAATGTGCATCTCTACTGACACACGAAACCAAGTTTGAAGAAATCATTGCCAACCATGAATCACGATTTGATCAACTCATCACCAGCAATGATGCTCGATTCAACCAGATTGTCACCAACAATGACACTCGATACAACCACCTTGCGGTTACAGATTTCTCAATCTCAACATTCTCCTCAGCACGACCAATCCAGCACTGGTCAATTCCGTACCTAAACTGAGAAAGAGATCAACCCGTTTGATCCTGGAGAAGCACCACACAACAGTTTTGTAACCCATAACCCTTCCCATTACGACCAACACAACACAAGTTTGAAATTGAACTTTCCAACGTACGGGGGCGATGATCTGACGGGATGGATTTTCAAGGCCAAACAGTACTTCGAATTCAAAGGTACTGCTTCCCAACAACAAGTACAATTAGCGTCTTTTCACTTGGAGAAGGTAACGTTGCAATGGTACCGATGGTACACCAAAAATCAGGGACACTTGAGCTAGAATGAGTTTACCACAGCCCTCCTTAAACGGTTTGGACCAAGTGACAACGAAGATCTGTCGGAGGCTCTCTCGCGGCTTAAATAGACCACATCCGTAACAATCTACCAAGAATCGTTCAAAAAATTGTCACATAGGTGGACGACTTACTAGAAAATTTCTTGGTGGGAAGTTTTATAGCTGGATTGAAGGATGAAATCCGACTTGATGTTCGCGTCAAACAGCCAAGAACTCTGTCCGAAACCATAAGTGTGGCGCACTTAATTGAAGAGAGGAATTTTCTATAGCGAAACAAGGGTTCCACATATAGAACAACCACTGCATTGACTCAATCCAAGCCACAACCAAACGCATCAGCTGGTCTCCTTGGTCTTTTACCACTGCAAGCAGCAAGAAACTTTTCGGCACCTATTCGTTGGATCACCAATCAGGAGGCGCGTGACAGGTGAGAAAAAGGTTTATGTTTTTATTGTGATGACAGGTACACACTAGGCCATCGCTGTTCTCGTCCCCAGTTATTTATGATTGAAGAAATGTTGACAGGAGATAAAGCCGCAGACATAGACATGGAAATTGAGAACCCAATCAGTGAAGTTATTCCAGAAATCTTGTTTCATGCAATGGCGGGAATGACACACCGTAAACATTTCGAGTGCTCGGTAAGATCGACAACAAGGAATTAATAGTACTCATTGATAGGGGGAGCATCCATAATTTTATCGACCAAACAGTCGTCTCCAAGTTGGGGTTACAAATGATTCGTGGCAGGGTGTTCCAGTTCATGGTGGGTACCAAGGAAACTATTGAATGCACAGGTCAGTGCATGAAGTTTTCGCTTGACATTCAAGGTTACACAGTACATGCAGATTTTTATGTTCTACCAATTGCAGTGTGTCAGGCGGTGCTTGGGGTGCAGTGGTTGGAAACGTTGGGTCCAATAGAGACTGATTACAAGAAACTCACCATGACTTTTGCTCAAGGGGGTCGGCGGTACTTGTTGCAAGGGATGACTCGAACGGAATTGGCACCATTAAGTGATAAGGAACTACAACACCTATTGGGGAGGGGTTTTTTCCTCCATATTTTTATTCCTCCACAACCGACTCCACCCATTAAGAATGCGGAAGTTTTTACTCCTCCACAGCCGGCTCCACTCATTGAGAATGCGGAAGACTTGAGGGAATTGTTGGTAAGATTTGCCCACATTTTTGAGGAACCGAAGACGCTGCCACTAGTTCACAGCCATGACCATCAGATACCCTTCTTGCTGAACCAACAGCCGGTAAGTGTACGACCTTATAGGTACCCTCATTATCAGAAAACCTAGATAGAGAAGTTGGTCCATGAATTCTTGTCTTCAGGCATTATTCGACCTAGCCACAGTCCATTTTCTTCCACGGTTTTACTCATCAAAAAATCGGATGGTACTTGGTGATTCTGTGTAGACTATCAGGCCTTGAATACCATCACGGTTAAAGATAAGTTTTTGATTCCAGTGATAGATGAATTGTTATACGAACTCCATGGCGTACAATATTTTTTTAAATTGGATCTCCGTTTCGGGTACCACCAAATTCGGGTTCAAGGTTCACAAGACGGCTTTCTACACTCACAATGGTCATTATGAATTTTTGGTAATGCCGTTTAGCTTAACGAAAGCTCTAACCACCTTTCAATGCCTCATGAATGACATATTTCGGCCATATTGAAGGAAATTTATATTTGTGTTTTTTGACGATATTTTGGTATACAACAGGTCTTGGATCGACCACTTGTGTCACCTATAATAGGTTCTGATGATTCTATCTAACAATCAGTTATTTGTTAAACATTCGAAGTGCAAATTCGGTGTGTTACAGATGGAGTATTTGGGTCACCTGATTTCTCTAGCAAGGGTAGCCGTAGAACCTACAAAAATACAAGCGGTTCAAGAGTGGCCGATTCCCACATCCGCAAAAGGTGTACGAGGGTTCCCTGGGCTCGCCGGGTATTATCGCAAATTTATCAAAGGGTTCGGGTCAATCGCAGCCCCTTTGACACAGCTACTCACTAAGGAAGGGTTCAGTTGGCCACTAGAAGCGGACCGAGCATTCAATCAATTAAAGGTACCTCTTACAAGTCCACCCGTATTATGCCTTCCAGATTTTTCACAACAATTTGTGGTGGAATGTGACGCTAGCGGAGTAGGATTGGGGGCGATTCTGTCCCAACATAATCATCCAATTGCATTCTAAAGTGAAGCTCTAAAAGGTGCGGCAACGTCGCTGTCCACGTATGAAAAAGAAATGTTAGCGATTGTTAAAGCGATACGGAAATGGCGGCCTTACCTCTTGGGTAAACCATTCATCATTCGGACGGACCACCGTAGCCTCAAATACCTGTTGGAACAGCATATCACTACTCCCACACAAACAAGATGGCTTCCGAAGATCATGGGATACGATTACACCATTCAGTAAAAACTTGGGAAGGAAAATCAGGGAGCTGATGCGCTTTCGTGCGTGTCTTCGTTTCAATTTATGGCCATTTCTCTACCTATAGTTGATTGGTGGATATTGTTGCAGCAGGAAGTGTCTCAAGATGCCTTTTATGCAAAGTTGTTTGAGTCACCTTCCTTACAACATGTGTAGCGTGATGGGGTTTGGATGGTAGGTGGGAAGGTTCAGTTGAGTCACACTTCTTTCTTATTGCCTGCTGTCTTGGTCGAAGGTCATGCTACACCTACAAGTGGCCATTTTGGCTTCCAAAAGACACTCAGCCGAATTAGTAACAATTTTGTATGGCCAGGGTGATGTAGCGGAATATTCACGAAACAACAATTGATAAAAGAAAGGATAAACGATTCGAATCCGTTGATTCACGCATGAATACCGGAAGCGAATCCTACTATTAATCTGTTGATCTGCGCACATATACCAGAATAATAGGCCTCAAATACCAACTGAGATAGCGGAAAATTTAACACAAATAACAATCGATAAAAGAAAGGATAAACGATTCAGATCCGTTGATTCGCGCACGAATACCGGAAGCGAATCCTACTATTAATCTGTTGATCCGCGCAGAGATACCAGAATAATAGGCTTCAAATTCGTTGATCCACTCAGGATACCGAAATTGGATAAAAAGAGAGGATCTCTCTCAAATTTTATTAATCTTCAAAAACTCCATAACAAATTGGATTCAAACAACTTAAATAGGAAAAGCAATAAGTCGACTTCCACAAGGAATTGACTTCTAAATTAACTTAAACTAAAACTGAAAAGAAATCCTATATAGGAAAAGAGAACAAATCCTATTCAAACAGAGACTACGAAAAGGAGAACAAATCCTAATCAGACTCAGACTCAGAATCAATGTCATCTAATTCAAACTTCCAGCTCAAGTTTTCGCGCAATAAGATAGATTGCCGAATTTGAGCCTTTTGTGATCTATTACGGAGGACGAAGTCTTCATTACATCTGTAAAGCTCGTCTTGGGTTTTCTGGAAACATATTATAGTAGATGATCTGACCCCATATGCCCTCTGTAGAGATCCATGAAGTTCAGCTCGACAGCTCTCGTCCAGCTTACGGCGTCCAGCTCACGGCGTCCAGCTCAAGTATTCACGCAACAAGATAGATGGCCGAATTTGGGCCTGTTATGATCTGTTACAGAGGATATTGTCTTCATAGAATCTGTAGGGATCGTCTTGGGCTTTCTGGAAATATATTATAGTAGACGATCCAACCCCATATGCCCTCTGTAGAGGTCCACGAAGTTCAACCCGGATTTGGTTGGTTTACGCGACCCAAATACGAATTCGCCACCCGCTCCATGTATTCTATTACCTTAGCTGCTACTGCATCACAGGGTTACGCTTGTCAGTAAAGGAGTATGTTCGCAATTGTGAAGTTTGTCAATGGTGCAAATACAACAACTTATGTCCAACGGCACTCCTCCAACCCTTGCCAATTCCGGAGCGTGTATGGTCGGATATCTCTATGGATTTTGTCGAAGAATTAACCATGTCTCAAGGTTATGAAGTGATAATGGTAGTGGTTGACCGCCTATCCAAATATGCTCACTTCGTACCTTTAAAACACCCATATATAGCGGTCACAGTGGCCAAAGCCTTCACTACGAACATTGTTCGTTTACACGGTATACCCACATCCATAGTGAGTGATCGAGACAAGGTATTTCTCAGTTCGTTTTGGCGTTCTCTTTTTAAGTTGCAGGGAACACAACTCAAATATAGTTCAGCTTACCTTCCACAAATCGACGGGCAAACAAAGGTGGTCAACCACACATTGGAGCAATATCTCATATGTTTCTGACCAACCGAAAAAGTGGATGGATTGGCTCTCTTGGGCTGAGTATGGGTATAATACCGCTGCACATTCTTCCACAAAAATGTCCCCTTTTGAGGTCATCTAAGGGGTTTCGCCTCTGACCTTGATATCATATAGTCCGTGTACAACTAAGATACAAGCAGTGGAGGAAACCTTATGGTCCCGAGATGAAATTCTCCGTGACTTGAGGCGAAATTTGTGAATTGCTTAAGGTCGGATGAAGCTGCAATCGGACAAGCATAGGCAAGAAGTCCAGCTTTTTTGTAGGGGATTATGTTTACCTACAGTTGCAATCGTATCGTCAAAAATCGGTGGCTTTCCGAAGCTCCTTGAAGTTGGCACCTAGGTACTTTGGACCACACAAAGTGGTGGCTCACGTTGGTACAGTGGCATACAAATTAGACCTTCCAATTGGTGCACGAATACATGATGTATTCCATGTGAGTTTGCACAAAAGGAAATTAGGTTCAGTTGAAACGACAGAAGTGACTCTACCACCTGTGGATGATGATGATTCCATACTACCTCGACCACAAGCCATTTTGGATCGATGTATTGTGCAAAAAAAAAAATATCGGTCGAAAACGGAAATTCTAGTTCAATGGTCTGGAGCACCAAGGGAAGATGCTACGTGGGAGAATTTGTGGCTTTTTTCCAGGACGTATCCAGACGTTTTCCTTGGGGACAAGGAACGTTTGAGTGGGATGGATTGATACGAATGGTGTGCTGCATGTATATGGCTTACAGGGGAAGTCAGGTGTGGGGCACGTGTGGCCTTCCAAAGGAGGACAAAGTCTTATTTGTTAGAGTTGTTATCTGATTGAGACAAATAATTAGTTGTGGGTGGAGTGGGGGCTTGATTCTCTCCTCATCTTCAGCACATGATTTTTACCTTTGTTAATTGTTATTTTTATTGCTTTGTTTACTTTCGTTGTAAGGCGTATAAAGGTCAATTGTTATTGAATAAAAGGGATATCGACTATTATATCTCAAACACCTCTTCTTCTCTTGAAACCTTCTTCTATCTCCTCTCTCATCTCAATTCTTCTTCTTAAATTGATCCAATAAATTAAACCGTATCAGCGTCTTGTGTTTCTCTCAATTATTTAACTAATCAATCTCAGTCTCTCTCTCTCTCTCTTTGTGTTTGTGTGGATTTTATTTCTCGGAGTTTCTACTTTCTACTCTTTCTCTCTCTCTCTCTCTCTCTCTCTCTACATATATCGATATCAGACTCTCAGGGTCACAGTGGCTCTCTATAAAAGAGGTGCGAAGACGAGAGCTCTCTTTCACATACACATGTTTGGCTTTTTTGAGAAAAGGATCGGATTAGGTACCCAAAACCCGTTTATGTGCTCCGACTGGTTTTTCGATTTTCAGCCTATTAAGTATTTTTTTCTACTTGGGCCAAGTGTCCCCTCCCCAACCCTACCTAACCCAACCGCTTCATATTCTTTTACAATAAAATGTGGAGAGAAAACCAAAAGTAATCGTTGGAAACATTAAACTTTTGTTAGTAACCACTTTTAAAACTTTAATTGTTAATAACCATTAAAAAAAAAAAAAATCAGTGTATATTCCTAAATTACAAGAGTACATCTGAAATTTAAAAAAAAAAAAAAAAAAAAAAAATCTCAAACTTGAAATCATGACTAAAAATTTGAATGATGAATCTTGAAATCATGACTAAAATGAAATGTGAAACTTGAAATCATAACTAAAATAAAACGTGAAACTTGAAATCATGCCCAATTTCCCTTCTTCCCCAAATAAGGTTTTTTTATTTTTATTTATATTTTTTTTATTTTTTAGGTTTTTTCTTTGTCTTTTTTCTACAGATCCGTGCGCCGGCGAAGGGGAAGCTCTGAAGGCACGACGCACGATGCACGATGCACGACGGCGTTGTCAGCTGGGTTCGTGTGCCAACGTGCTGCTATGCTTCGCGAACCGCTGAGGCGACGCGGTTGTGGGCTTCGTGAACCGCTGCTGTCCAGAAGCTCAGAAGCTCGCCGGCGCTTGGCGACACCTTCGTCAGCTCTTGGCGACACCTCTAAGCACGCCTGGGAGAAAGAGACTAGGGAGAGAGAGAGCAGAGGAGAGAGAAAGAAAAAAAGAGAAAAAGAGAGAGAGTTGATTTGGGATTGTTTTTATATGGGGGTATTCAAGTAAATTTACAAAAACATGGTTATTAACAATTAAATTTTCGTTTGTGGTTACATACAAAATTTCCATGTTAGATGTGATCATTTTTAGCAATTTCCACTAAAATGTGCGATTATCATGTATCTAACTTTTGACGAATTATTCCTAGTTTACATGTGTTTGCTTTTTATTTTATTTTTTATTTTTTATTTTATTTATTTATTATTTTTTTTATTTTTAAGTACCTTGGTCTTTTGGTTTTCATAAATACATCATATTGGTCTCTCACTCAGTCAATAGTTAGTCAAACTTGGGTGGTGGTTATCTAGTTGAATGGTTAATTGTTTTATTTTTTTATTTTTAAGTACCGTGGTCTTTTGGTTGTCATAAATATATCATATTGGTCCCTTGCTCAGTCAATAGTTAGTCAAACTTGGGTGGTGGTTATCTAGTTTAATGGTTAATTGTTTTATTTATTTTATTTAATATAAGCATGATAAAAGATAGGGTTAATTGCACTAACTTACCCTGACATTTTACAATATTATAGATATATTCAACTTTTGCATTTATTAACAAAAACATACCCTTAACCACTTTGACTAACTATAAAAGTCTAAAATGCCCCCAGTTATTATATTAGCATTTATATATTATCAAGACAAATTCAAATTAAATTTATAATTAATTAAATTTAAAAATAAAACTAATTAAATTTATAATTAATAATTAATAAATATAATAAAATTAAATAAAAACAATTAAAATAATAAAATAAAATTAATATTTTAAAAGAAATTTATTATACAAAATGTTTTAATAAAATATTAATACCCTTCCTTATAATAAATATTTAATTTGTTTTAAAATAACAAAAAATTAACTTTTGATTCCACCAAATCAAAAAAAAAAAAAAAAAAAAAAAAAAAAAAAAAAAATCATTTCTAAAAACCACCATTTCCTAATCCAATATTTAATGGTTTTTAATTTGGATTAGGAAACGGTGATTTTTGGAAATGATTTTTTTTTTTTTTTTTTGGATTTGGTGGAATCAAAAGTTAATTTTTTGTTATTTTTAAACAAATTAAATATTTATTATAAGGAAGGGTATTAATATTTTATTAAAACATTTTGTATAATAAATTTCTTTTAAAATATTAATTTTATTTTATTATTTTAATTGTTTTTATTTAATTTTATTACATTTATTAATTATTAATTATAAATTTATTTAGTTTTATTTTTAAATTTAATTAATTATAAATTTAATTTGAATTTGTCTTGATAATATATAAATGCTAATATAATAACTGGGGGTATTTTAGACTTTTACAGTTAGTCAAAGTGGTCAAGGGTATGTTTTTGTTAATAAATGTAAGAGTTGAATATAGCTGTAATATTGTAAAATGTCAGGGTAAGTTAGTGCAATTAACCCTAAAAGATACAAGTAGAAAAATTAATTTATATTAGGTATGATTAATGATAAATCTATATCTATATAATATACTAAAATTGAGCTTTGAACTTAAATTTTATATATAAATAAATATATATATATATATATATATATATATATATATATATATATATATATATATATATACAGTCTTTCTATTATCAGTTCGAACTGACAAAAGTTATATCAGTTCCTTGTATGTGAGCCACTGGATTTAAATACTTTGGCTGACAAGTGCATATAGCCAAGTCAAAGTATTTAAATCCAGTGGCCCACATGCAAGGAACTGATATAACTTTTGTCAGTTCGAACTGATAATAGAATTTCTGTATATATATATATATATATATATATATATATTTTATATTGTCAGTTCGTCCTGACAATAAATATATCAGGATCGGATGAAGAATGTGGACTACTAGATTTACATACTTTGACTCAAAGTGTATGCACTTGTCAAAAATTCTCCATAATCTATGGTCACATTCTTCGTCCTGATATATTTATTGTCAGGATGAACTGACAATAGAAAGGCTATATATATAAAAATAAATGAAAAGCATGATTTATAGTATTAGGTTACATTGTTTGTCGCTATATTTTAATACACAAGGGAGCCTCTTATGAAAAGTTTTTACAGTAAAACACAACCCAGACATGTTAATTATATCATTTTCACTTGTATCTTGCCTACAAAATGAAAAAGAAAGAAGACAATTCTCAATAAGACCAAGTTTGTAGAAGCATACAAGTCCATCATATACTTGGGAACATGCTTTTCTATGAACGATAAATGAAGTGCATTTTCACTTTAACAGAAAAGAATCAAATGGGGATTAATCATCCGGAACCCTGAAATCCACTAGAGGTTTAAGAATGTATTTTGAAGATTAGATGGAGACCAAATGGACTCCAAAAGGTACAAGTCCATCATATACTTGGGAACATGCTTTTCTATGAACGATAAATGAAGTGCATTTTCACTTTAACAGAAAAGAATCAAATGGGGATTAATCATCCGGAACCCTGAAATCCACTAGAGGTTTAAGAATGTATTTTGAAGATTAGATGGAGACCAAATGGACTCCAAAAGGGGGGGGGGGGGGGGGGGGGGGGGGGGGGGGAGGGGGAGATCAAATGGGGATTAATCATCCGGAACCCTGAAATCCACTAGAGGTTTAAGAATGTATTTTGAAGATTAGATGGAGACCAAATGGACTCCAAAAGGGGGGGGGGGGGGGGGGGTGGTTGTTGTGTGCAAATCATGGACCTCGAACCTTTGGTTGCACGACTCGTGTGTGGGCGCGTACACGAATGCCGCTCCGCTTCTAATCGGTTTTAATTTCTTTTACAAATCCTCTGGTTCGGTTAATGTTTTGCTTTGGACAGAATTGGTACTTAAACATCACTGGTTTGGGTTAATAAAATATTGATTTGTGGAAATTGGACCTGTTTCGAGACACTAATTTCAAATTAATTATCTGGTTTATATTTGGCAAATCGGGTATGTTAATATACATTGATTTGGAAATCAATTGTGATTTCTACTGGCTAATCGGGTCTGTAATACCAGACACTGATTGTGATATCTGGAATCAATTATTGATTCACTGGATTGGTATCAACTAATTGATATCGGTATTGTCATATAATATATACGATATTTTCGTGATTCAAAAAGTATATCAATTGTACACACGAGTTGTGTAAATATTTGATATTTTACAGATATAGAATTGTAGTCTATATCTGGAACAACCGGAATAAAACGGAATAAAAGATTATATGGTTATATGATCTGGTACAAATCAGTTTATATATATACGAGTATATATATATATATATACAATTTTTCTATTATCAGTTCGAACTGACAAAATATATATCAGTTCCTTACATGTGGGCCATTGGATTTAAATACTTTGATTTTGCTGCATGCACTTGTCAAAGTATTTTTTAAATCCAATGGTTCATATACAAGGAACTGATATATTTTATATCAGTTCGAACTGATAATAGAAAGAATATATATATATATATTATTCCAATATAATTTCATATCTGTGGTTCACAATGTGTTAGATATATCGTTAAATATATATATCAACAAACTGTCCCGATTGTTGTCATTGTTTGGCGTATTGATAAATGTGAAACTAAGCAGTAGTTTGATAACAATCAGGTTCACTTTGATAAATTGAATATATGATTATATATTCCTACACCAACAGTAGCACCTATTTATAAATATAGATATTATAATTAAAGTGCTAAAATAGTGGTTTATACACTATGCTTGATATATCAATATTAGACATATTGATGTAAATACTAGTGTTGATATATATTAACAAACTGATTGTGTTATATCAGTATTTGAGATTGTTATTTACATACCGGATGTGTTATATCAATGGTTTATATCATTGTATACTTGTGTTCTAAATTATTTGGTTTGGCCTTTCTATGTAAGATTATTGTCAAATCAACTGTGAACCCAAGCGTGGTTCAAGAGACTCCGGTGGTCAATCCAACTGTGGGTTAGTTGACCGACCCGATGGTGAACCCTTTTGTGAGTCAAATGAATACCCTGACGGTGAATTCGTTTGTGTCACCGGTTTCGGTTCTTATGAACCATATGGAGAAACCAGAGAAAATTCAATGGTTTGAATTTCAAGAGATGGCAACAAAAGATGTTGCTTTACCTGACCACATTGAATCTTGTGAGATTCTTAACTTATGAGGGTCCTAAGGCCAATAGTGATAACGAGTTGGATGTGTAAGTTTAAAATGGTGATTATTGTCAAGATCAATTATTTTGAACTTTAAAATTGTAATTATCAATTTAATGATGATTTATCTCTATTAATTCAGGATTAATAGAAATATTAAAATTTGAATTCAAAACAAAATTGATTTGACTTTAATATTGCTTATTTTAATGAGAATTAATTTTTCAAATTAATTCAATTGATCTCCTCCTGATATTATGGCGGATAAATCAAACGTGAACATAAGTATTCCACTTGAGACTCCTAGTGCTAGTCCTACTGTCGAACTAGACACTTTAGCTGCTAATTCAGTGCTTGTGGGAGATATGCCTATTTTGGGGCCAAGTGTGGCAACATCGACTCCGGCCATCAACTCATTCGTGAGAAACATGGCAGAACCGGTGATGTGCTAGTATGTGAGTCACAAGAACTTTTACTGAGTTCTGTTCTATTTGACCACACTAAATCTAGCTAGGTTCTTGATTGAAGATGCTCCTAAACCCAATAGTGGTGAAGAGTGAGATGTTCAGGTATGAAATGCTTTTGATGCATGGAACCATTCGGATTTCTGTGCTGAAACAAATTCTGAACGGGCTGTCAGAGTCGCTGTATAGCGAAAACAATCAAAGAACTGTGGGAGTCGTTAAACCGGAAATACAAGATTTAGGATGCTGGATCCAAAAGTTTTGTTGTGGGCCAGTTTTGATAACAAGATGGGGGACTCTAAGAGCTTCAAGTGATTCTACATAAGATTCATGTTGAAGAGATAACCCCAAGTGAAACTTTCCAGGTGGCTGATATCACTGAGAAGCAATCGAGGTGGTGAATATGAAGCACCGTTTGGTGAATTCTGTTCACAACATGGAATCATACATCAAACCACTGCACTATATTCCCCTCAGCAAAATGGTGTTGCATAACGGAAAAATCATTCCTTGAAAGAAATGATGAATGCTATGTTGATAAGTTCTGGATTGCCTCAGAACATGTGGGGTGAAGCTATATTATCTAGCAATTACTTTTTAAATAAGGTACCCCGAAAAAAAGAAGACAAGACCCCATATGAGCTATGAAAAGGAAGAAAGCTTTCCTATAAATTCTTACGAATGTGGGGGTGTCTTGCCAACGTGGTTGTACCTACCCCTAAGAAGGTGAAAATAGGTCTGAAAACCGTTGATTGAATCTTCATTGGATATGCACATAACAGTAGTGCTCATCGATTTTTGGTGTATAAGTCTGACATCCTAGATATACACAAAAACATGATAATGGAATCTAGAAATGCATCATTTTTTTGAACATATATTTCCATGTAAATCCAATGATGAAGCAAGTTCGTCGAAACGAACACATGCCGATAGTTGTGAGGACCAAGAATAAAATGAAGTTGAGGATGAACCTAGACTTAGCAAAAGAGCAAGGACGGAAACGTCTTTTGGTCCAGATTTTCTGCCTTATTTGTTAGAAGGTGAACCGCAAACTTTCAAAGAAGCGGTGAGCTCTTCAGAAGGAATCTTGTGGAAATAGGCATTTAAGAGCGAAATTGATTCCATTATGCAAAATCACACTTAGGAATTAGTGGACCTTCCTCCAGAATGTAAACCGCTAGGATCCAAATGGATTTTCAAGAGGAAAATGAAAGCGGATGGATCAATTGATAAGTATAAGGTCAGACTTGTAATTAGCGGTTACAATCAACGAGAAGGCCTAGACTACTTTAATACATATTCTCCTGTGACGAGAATAACCTCCATTAAGATGATACTTGCAATCGCAGCTTTGCGAAATCTTGAAGTATATCAAATGGATGTGAAAACAACTTTCTTAAATGGAGATCTAGATAAAGAGATTTACATAGAAAAACCTAAGGGTTTTTCTGCTCTAGGGCAAGGAAAGAAAGTTTGTAAATTAGTGAAATCTTTATATGGTTTAAAGCAAGCATCAAAACAATGGCATGAGAAATTTGACAATGCTATGATGTCAAATGGATTTAAAATCAACGAATGTGGCAAATGTGTTTATGTTAAGGACATAGGAAATGACTGTCATTGTGTGCCTTTACGTTGATGACATGCTGATTGTTGGTAGTGATGATAAAATGATCAAATCACAGATACCTCGGATCCCGCTTGGACGAAACAGAAAATATTGTCGATAAATAGAAGTACGTCTTGTTCATTAACATCTCGAAAATATTCCGCCATAGTTAGGGCAGTCAAACCAACTCTCATACGAGCTCCCGACGGTTCATTCATCTGACCGTAGACTAGAGCCACCTTTGATTCCGCAAGGTTTTGTTCATTAAGGACATGTTGAAATCAAGATTTGATATGAAAGATATGGGACCGGCTAATGTAATATTGGGAATGAAAATCTCAAGGACATCGAGTGGACTCATTCTAAGTCAGTCACATTATGTTGACATAATTCTTGAGAAATTCAACAAAAATGATTTTGGAATTTCCAGAACACCAGTGACCAGTAGATACAAATCTACACCTATCCAAGCATAAGAGTGTGAGCGTCTTTCAACTATAATATTCTAGAATGATACGAAGTCTGATGTACTTAACAAGTTGTACAAGACTATATATAGCTAATGCAGTTAGCAAATTAAGCAAATACACGAGTAATCCAAGAACCGATCACTAGAAAGGAATAGTAAGAGTACTGAAGTACTTACGATTCACTTAATTATGGACTGCATTATACCAGATATCCTATTGTCCTAGAAGGATACACTGATGCAAACTAAATATCTGATATGAAAGATTCAAAATCTACTAGTGGGTATGTGTTCACACTAAGAGGTGCAGCTGTATCATAGAAATCCTCCAAACAGACTTGTATAGCCAGATCCACCATGGAATTTGAGTTTATAGCTTTAGATAAATGTAGTGAGGAGGTTGAATGGCTACGCCAATTCTTAGAGGATATTCCAAGATGACCAAAGCCTGTGCCGGTGATTTGCATCCACTGTGATAGTCAATCAATAATAGGAAGAGCACATAGCAACATGTATAATGGGAAGTCTAGACATATATGTCGAAGACATAAAACCATTAGACATCTAATCTCAACTGGAGTTATCTCTATTGATTATGTAAGGACAAAAGATAACATTGCGGATTCGCTAAATAAAAGGTTAAATAGAGAATTAGTTGAGACATCATCGAGGATTCGAGGGGAATGGGACTAAAGCCCATGAGATAAAAAGTCGATATAATGGAAACCCAAGCTAGTTGACTGGAGATCGCAAGATCTGGGTTCAATGGGACAACCAAGTTGTAAGACTTAGTTGGATCACTATGGGGGTAGTCCATTCCTATGATGAAACAGTGATGCCCGTAGGGAAGAGGTTAAACTATGTTTTTAATGATTCTTATGCGTCGGAACTCTAAGCAATAGAAATCTAAGCAAAGTAATGCGTGTTATTCTTAATTAAGAAATCACCTATGTGAGAGTGAAGTGGGGCCGCTTCTAAAAGAGAATATTGAAGGGCTATATTCTCCAACAACTCTCACAGAACCAGGCAAATGTTCATGGCCAAAACAAACATAACAGTGAGAACCAAATTGGGTCTGGAAGATGCCTGTGTGAGGTATGCTATCGTTTACATAAAATGGTAGAACAGTTCAACGATATTATATCTACTGATCAGCCAGTAAAGTAAGCATGCCTTTACGAGAGAAGGTTCAAAGGGTAACACCTACCTATCCTATGCAGGTTTCAATCGTTTGAACTTACCAAAATCATCTATCGTGTCTCTTAGGTCAATTTCATTCATGTGGGGGATTGTTGGAAATTTTGTGATGAACACACATTTTGAGAGAATTATTTGGGTATGATTAATTCCATAAAAATGGAAGATAAAAGTATATTTGAATTCTCCTCCGTGAGAGCTTCGAAATAATATACTCAAACTCACAAAATGATTAATGGGTGAATGAGAAATTGAGTCTCAAGGTGAGCCCATATCCTCACAGAAGACCAAGCTGTGCTACTTGAATAACAGGTAATCACAGACTTTCGCCTTTCGTCGGTTCCAGTAATGGGAGGGATTAAAATAGCAGGACCTATTGTGACCCCTCGTAAACTCGTGATTTAGCAAATAAAAAGGGCCATGAAGAACATTTTCTATTCTCATCATAAACGAAGGTTGGCCTCCGTCTCCTATCTACCTCACTAAGGTTCGAACAGCATAGTCGAAATTATGATTCCTTTGGCTTCTATGTATGTGCTTTATGGCTGGTAAACGAACTGCGATCGTCTCCATTCACTTTGAGGTCGGACGGAGTTCTCAGATGCCCATTTGACCGGAAAGTTGGCCCATTTTCAGGTTGTTTACTTGATTACTTGTTAAGGAAAACTCAATTAGCTCTCTCCCGGGATACTAGATCGTAGACTATCTCCCAGAGCCTCTACTGTCTTTCGTTGTGCTAGCCCTTATCAGGGAACCTTAGTGTAGACCGTTTGATCAAGAGCTCCGACACCACAGAAGGTTCATCAACTCTTTTTCCAGCTTCAAAAAGAGATTCAAACTCAAGAAGCAGACCCTAGGCCAATTACTGGCATTGACGAGAACGACTTTAGTTTGAAAGTTTCCGGTACCTATAGTCGAGAGAGGCCCACTTAACTTATCCGACAAGGCTATAAAATAATGGTTTATTGACCTGTTTCCATGGACTTTCGATAATTTTAAGGTGCCCTTGATGTATACCGTTCGTTATGCCTCTTGTGATTGAGGTCTCCGATGGACGTTCCCTTAGTTCCGCTCACCATCAGGCTACTTTAGTAAGCCGTTAAACTCGTGCTTCTGATAGGAAGTGCTTTTTCTACTTCCTCTTGTGCTCGAACAGTGTCTGTCCGCATCAGGGACTCATTTTTTTTAGTCTCTCTTTCATAGAAGTAGAAAACGACCCCTTAAGCAGCACAAGACCAACAGAAATGAAACGTATGATGCTCCTAAAGTAGGCTCGGCAAGGGATTGACCACGGTTGCCAAGTGCCTCCTAGGAGGGTTGTCTATCACAAGATCGAGTTGGAGCCTAGAGCCAAACCCCTTCCATAATAGCAGCATAGCAAAAGAAGACCTAACCTCGGTCGGAGATAGAAGCTCATGAACTGCTATAAGGAACTTGCCTATGACTTGACTTTGATTTCCACTCTTGCCCGGGAACAAATGCTTCAAGGCTGTACCTCCTTGGTCCCAATCGTCCATCTCAGATAGGTTCCATAACACATGCTTTAAGGGATGGGCTAGCGAGAGCATAGAGGCCTTACGCCCATTAAAGGGGCTTTCGAGCAGGGACACCATTAGCCAAGACTTGACTCAACGAGGAATAGTCATTGAGTGATCTTACTTGTTAGAGTAAGGGGGTTTACTCACTTTTTATGCCAAAAGGAGCCAACATTAACCATCTATCTGTGTGAAGTGCCTAACTTTCAAATTTTTTACTTCAATCAACGAGAAGATAAGTGCTTCAACAACAGCCTCAAAGAGATTAAGGGCTAAGTCGTCCCGAGAACCGACAAAAGATCAAACGAAGTCGTGGAAGTCTCTTTTGAAATCAAATTGGAATCCCTTCCTAATATAGAATATATAATAAAAAGTGATTGCATTTCCTCTCCTTTCCCTGCGGAACAAGGGATGGATCGGAAGTCAGATAAGGCTTTAAGAGATAGGGACTCCAGCGGTAAGAAAGAGTCACTCAATGAATCTATGGATCACACACTTGTTGGAGACAGGGGCAGGGACACGCCTTTTGACTTCTTAGCTCGCCGGCCTTCCCCGTTGGTAGGGAGGTTTACGGACACTGAGCAAGTACGATAAATTGGCCTCGCTTCGCTTTTATTATTATTAAAAGCAAGGTCTCGTAATAGCAAGCTTTGCACCCTTCGCAGAACACTAGTGCAGCTTGAGAGGAATTAGTTGCTTAACCGAAGCCAGAGAGAGCCGCCGACTCCAACTACCATCCATGTACAATCCATACTAGATTTGACCAACCGCCCTGTTGGTTGGTTGTATCACCGCGTACACCTCTTTTAACTAACTAAAAGCTTGGGCTTCTTCTGCGTTAAAAAGCTTGATGCATACTGTATACTTGGTTCTGAAAAGTATCCCATGCTACCTTTACTATTAGGCCTATGTCTGGAGAAGTTAGAATGCCTGGGTGACTAAGCACTTCTTGTGGCATAAAAATCCTATAATTAGGCAGAGTAGCTGCACAAATCTCATATCACACAAAAACGAATAGACTACAGTGTCGCAAAGACGGAAGTCTTTTATTCGACTATCGCTAGTCAGTATATCTACCAACCCCATTCTTTTTTCATGTAAGCGAAGTATCTTTCATCCCACATTGGCTAGGGAAAACTCTTATATGTGGTATATAAGTGATTATGTGATAGTAGCTTATCAACATGTGTGGCATAGAGGCTCTCTCTCGCGCGCGCAGTGTGGGAGGGATGCAGATCATGGACCTCGAACCTTTGGTTGCATGACTCGTGTGTGGGTGCGTCCTACGTACACGAATGCCGCTCTGTTTGGACCGTAAGAATACAACCGACTTTTTGCCACTTCCTTAAGTCAGATGTTTTTAAATGGATAAGGAAAGTATTAATTGTTTTGGATTCTGATTTCTTATTTGATCACTAAGAAAACAAAATCAGTGTTTATTTAGGAATAGATCTATTTGGAGATTATTCTTTAATTAATTTCTTATATCATTAAAAACGTAATAATCAAGTTATTTCCAAATCAATCCTACTAAACCCTAGTGATTCGGTTTTCTATAAAACCCTAGTCTACTCTTCAAAGTAAAGATATTCCAGAATCACGAAATATTCAGAGCAGCCGATTCTCTCTTCTTCTCTTTCTGTTCTTAGTGGGTTCAAACCTGATTTGAGTTTGTTGAGAGTGGTTTGTACTTTGCACTTCCACTGCAAAATCGTTGTATTCTGGGAGACAATCGCTATACACATATAGTGTTATATACGGCGAAATTGTTTTAAGGACACTGTGTGAAACACTGGCCTCGATTTCCCCAACATGTTGTTTTTGTTTATTGTTTTTTTGTCTCTTGCAGATTCAAACAAGATTGTTTTTTAGCAATACAAAAAACATAACTTACCCCCATTTAACATGTTGCTAGTTGCATTTAAAACCTACACATGCTTCCGGTTCTGGAAATTATAAAAACAAAATAGTTACATAATGTTAGAGTATCTCCAACAGTCTCCCTTGGAGACTCCCTTATTTAAAAGTGTATGTTATTGCAAGGGACCATTAAGGGAGTATGTGCTCCAACAATACTCCCTTAAATGACCCTTTTAATAATTTTTTATTATTATTTAAATGTTAGATATTGTGTTTAATAAATATTAGATATTGTTTATCAATTATGATAGGTAGAGCCCACTTAAAAATAATCTTCAATAGGTGGAGCCCACTTTAAGGGGGTTGAAAACACCTTTTAATTAAGGGAGTGAACTCCATCAGAACACAATTAAGGGAGCCACTTAAGGAGCTGTTAGAGCTGCAAAAATACACCTACTCCCTTAATTAAGCTAAATGATGTCTTCAAAGGAGGCTGTTGGAGATGCTCTTACATAACTAATTATATAACGTTACATAATGTAAAAAGCAAAACAGATTCCCAAATTTAGGGGAAAAAAAGGTTTTACAGCTATGTAACGTTACACAGTTGCTTAACGTGTCCCTTAGGGCATACGTTAAGTCGTTAGCATAATTGATAATCCTATACTTCTATTGAATTTTTAGTAAATACTAGAAAGTATGAATAGTTTTGAAATGTAAAAAATCATATGTATATATTCCACCCGAACCTGAATCGCGGTGGTTGAATATGGGTTTATGTGAGAATTTCTAAAATTTACCACAAAAAATATATGACATTTATTATATATATATAGCAAATTGCAATTGCCTCCATGAGGTTTGCTCTTAGACAGCCAGAAACAACTTTTATATTTATTGACAATCGTTTCCCCTCCGATTAGTCAACATCCATTAACTTCAAGTATTGACCGTTAGTTTAAGGGTATTTTGGTACTTTCAAAAATAAGTATGATTAGTGGACTGTACACATTATATCAATAGTGTACATTTAATGCATGACATAATTATATATAATGAAATAATAATTTTTGAAATTAAAAAAATATATTTCTTGGCCATTGTTCTAGCAAATGAAATTTTATAGGCAATCCAAATGGTCAGTTGGAATTTTTAATTAATTTTCTTCATTTGAAATTTATCAAAACCTGAAGAATATTTTTATCCATGAAAAAAATTCCATTCAATCATCCACATGTAGGAGAAAATCTAGCATGTGTCTGTCTCACCAACATCAGTTGTGGGACGGATCAATAAAATTGTGCCACGTGGTATAAAACTTAGTTTACAATTTTTTGTTTAATTATATTATGACACATGGAAAAGCTTTTAAAATTTAAAGCCAAATAAAAACCATGAATCAGTAACTTCTTTTCTCTTTCTCATGCCACTTGGTCCGTCACCAATTTCGCACTTCATTTTGTTTTCGTTTCCAGTTTTCTTCCATTCTTGACATTTAGCCCCTGTCCTGCAGGCTGTTTTCAGCTGTTTTTGTTTTTGTTTTCGTTTTCCAAAAATGATTTCGAATTCGTGTCCTGTAAACCGTTTTTCATTTTATTTTCAGAAATAAAAAACAAAAACAAAAACAATTAAAAGTGGAAATTTTGAAATACAAAAAAAAACTGTTTTTGTTTTTGTTTTTGTTTTTGTTTTTGGTTTTGTTTTCCAAATGTTGTGGGTCCCATATCATTAATATATATTTTATTTTAATAATTTTTTTTTTACTGACTTCTTCTTCCTTCTTCTTCTCCCTTCTTCTTCTTCTCCCTCTTCTTCATTCCCGCCGCCGACGAGCTTCCCTTTCCCGATCTCCGGCCGAGATCTCTTCTTCCTCTTCTTCCCTTCTTCTTCTTCTTCTTCTTCTTCCTTCTTCTTCTTCTCCCTCTTCTTCCTCTTCCCACCGACGAGCTGCCTCTTCTCGCCGACGAGCAGTCTTCTTCCGGCCGACGAGATCTCCTCCGCCGATCCCTGCCGTCTTCCTCTTCTTCGTCTTCTTCTTCGTCTTCGTCTTCGTCTTCTTCTTCTTCTTCCTCTTCCTCCTCCGCTTGCGATCGGCGACCGATCTCTTCTTCTTCTTCTTCTTCCTCTTCCTCCTTCGCCTCTCGTCGATCGCCGATTGCCGTCGCTGATCTGGTCTTCCTCCTCCTCCTCCTCCTCCTCTTCCTCTTCCTCCTCCTCCTCTTCTTCTTCTTTTTCTTCTTCTTCTTCCACTGATAAGGGTTTTGTGTTAATTTATTAATAATATTTAAAAAATGGTTAATTATTTTAATTAATTTGTTTATATTAATTTCAATTTTCGAAAGTTTTCGATTTATCCTACCAGACGCGTTTTTTCCGTTTTTATTTTCAAAATACGGATTCCAGTAAATACTACCAGACGTGTATTCGGAATTCAAAAATGAAACCAAAAACACTGTTTTCATTTTCATTTTTCTTTTCGAAAAACAAAAACAAAAACAAAAAACGGCTTGCAGGACGGGCCCTAGTTTCTCCTCAATTTCCCGTCTAAATTCTTCTATTCTCAAGTTTTGTTTTAAATTTTTTTCCCTTTTTTTTGTCCGATGCTCCCAAATCTGCATCTAACCCCACATACATACATATATATATATATATTTATTTATTTTAAAAAAAACTTCATCTAAACTTGGAGAAAGAAATTTTATTTATTTATTTATTTATTCAAAATAAAATATGAAATGAGTTTGAGTTGGTTGATAATGGATTAGGAAGGGATGATTTGTGTTGTAAATTGCATATTGATGTTAGGTGGTCTCTGTGAACAAATTTAGTTACTTTCAGATGTATAATGAGAAGAAAAAAAAAAAAAAATCAAAATGTACTCTTGAAAATCTTTTAATTCTCAAAAGAATGAAAAGGAAGAGATGTATGAAATGAAAGTTGGTAAGGAAGAAGAACACACAAATCCACATCTGGAAAAATAAAGAGAAACTTAAAAAGACCCATTGGAAGATTTTCACAAGAAAGAGATTTATAAAATAAAAATATGGTAAAGAATAGGTAAAAAGTAGGTGCTAACAAGTACTTAGGGATAATTGAGTCATTTTATAAATTTGACATGGTCAATGCTTGGAGTTAATTTATGTTGACTAACCGGAGGAGAGGCGATTGTCAATAAATAGAAAAGTTGTTTCTAATTGTCTAAGAGCAAACCTCAGGGGGGTTGGTTGCAATTTGCTCATATATATATATATATACACATATTTTCTATTATCAGTTCGACCTGAAAATAAATATATCAGAACGAAGAATGTGGACCACTAAATTTACATACTTAGACTCAAAGTGTATGCATTTGTCAAAACTTCTCCATAATCTGTGGTCCACATTCTTCGTCCTGATATATTTATTGTCAGTTCGAACTGATAATAGAAAGACTGTATATATATATATATATACAGTCTTTCTACTGTCAGTTCGTCCTGATATAAAATATATCAGGACGAAGAATGTAGACCACAGATTATGGAGAAGTTTTGATAAGTACATACACTTTAAGTCAAAATATGTAAATCTAATGGTCCACATTCTTCGTCCTGATATATTTTATATCAGGACGAACTGATAATCGAAAAATTGTGTGTATATATATACACACTATTGTTTGGTAGTTTTATTTAAAAAAGGAAAAATCGTATTTTAGTCTTTGTAGTTTACCTTAATCTACGCTTAGTCCATGATTTTTTCGTATTGTAAAATTTAGACCATCTTTTCTTTGATAATATGTATTTTAGTCTCCACCATCCAATTCTGTTAGGGTTCCGTCAAGTCAACGAGGGTAAAAAGGTAAAATAACATCAGATGCTATAGAATCTAATATAACCAAAGGGTATATTAGTAAATTACAAATTAATTTTAAAAAAACCAATAAATATTATTAAATTAAATAATTATTATTATTACAAAAAAATTAAATGATAATTAAATAATTAATAAAATATAATTTTTTTTTTACAAAATTAAAAAAAAAAAATAATAAGAAAGAATATTGAAAAAAAAAAATCTTATATCTTAAAAAAAAAAAAAAAATTGAAACTGCGTGTGGGATCTCCATCAAATCCAAAGAAAAAAAAATGGATTTAGAAAAGAAAATTGAAAAGAAAAATAAACCAAGATGATTCATCATTCATCAACACAACAAAAAACCTAGATTCATCTCCACCAAATCAACACAAAACCAAAATCCCAACAACATCACCACTCTCTCACACCCAAAAAATCACACCACTACTGACTACCCCATCATCAAACCCAAAAAACAGAACAAATCCATTTTCACAAAACCATAACGAAATCCAATTTGCCTACTCTTTCCTTCATTTTATCAGCAACCAAACAAAACAAAACCCATTTCACAAACCCACAAACGAAATCCATTTTAAAAAAAAATTGAAAAAAAAAATTAAAAAAGAAGAACATTGATGGATCTTCATATATTCATTAATGGAGAAACATATGTGAAAAGAGAGAGAAGACGCGGCTGCGGCTGAAGTAGATCAAGCGCGATACGAAGAGAAGACGCGACGGTTGGAACCAGATCCGTAGAGAGAGAGAGAGAGAGAGAGAGAGAGAGAGAGAGAGAGATAGATAGAGAGAGAGAGAGAGAGATGAACTAGATGTGAAGAGAGACAGAGAGAGAAGACGCGATGACTTTTGAATGGTGGTGGTGGCTAGGGTTTGGGTGTTGGTGTTGGTGGAAGATGATGATGATGATGACCGATGAGTGTGGTGGTACTATTTTTATTGAAAGATTTGTTATTATTATTATTATTTTACAGATTTGCTAACTTTTTATGTTTGGAAAGATTTTATTTTCTGGTTTGTATATTGGAATTCAATTTGTGTTAGCGAAAAATGAGGATTAATGATCTGTGTATATAAAGAAATGAAGATAAATGACCTATGTATTGATGAATCTGGGATTGTAAAGATTGATGATGTTAATTTTTTTTTAAAAAAAAAAATTCGTTCAAAAATTATGCAAAAATGCTTTTAATAAATGTTATTTGGTTTTAAAGATGTTTTAAGTTTTTAAAGCTTTTATTTTCTTTATAAAAAAATTCAGAATTGTATTATTATTTAATATTTTAACCCTTATTTTATTTTATTTTATTTTTTAAATCCGTTATATATATATATATATATATATGTGTGTGTGTATGTATTATTAAATCTGTTTTTAATTTTTAATTAAGGGTAAAATGGTTTTTTCAATGCGATCAGCACACATTAGGGGCATTAAGGTCAATTAACAAGTCTGACATGTTTTTTGACGGACAATGTCACAGAAGGACTAAAAATTATAATTCAAAAAATCATGTACTAAACACAGATTAAGGTAAAATATGGAGACTAAAATATAATTCTCCAAAAAAACAAAAAAACAATAAGGCTGCCTGATGTGCAAATTTGTGCTTTCCGATTTTCGGTATTGATGTGTTTTTGTTAACATTAAGGCCGTCAAAACTTCTCTCTGCAAAGAAAATTCTTATTTATTTCAATACAGTGCCTTATTGAATGTCGTATCTGCCAAGTTATCTGACCAAGAGTAGCAAATTTAAGAAATTCCAAATTTACGTGATGAACTAAAAGCTTTTGGGTTTTAGCTATCAGCTGTTAAAGTTGTATTGTATGGCTTATCAAACATTTAGTAATAGAAAGAAATTACAAAGTATTATTTTTTGTTTGATGAATGTGTGGACCAATTTGCGGCTTTTTTCTTTTAATGAATTTGTAAAGTTTCAAATCCACTAAGAAGATAAAATATTAGTCAAACACAAAAACAATTAGTGTCTGCACCAAATAATCACTATATAATTTATATGTTCATATATGATATTCCAATCAACCCAGTTCTAGAATTCAAGATGATTTATGTATTCCCTATAATTGGAAAACTCAACATCTGCATTATATTTCTACTTTTGGAACAATTTGCATCTGCAGAAGATTTTATCTAATGAAGCAACCTGTTATTATTGCTAAGTTTTTGGTAATTTTTCTTTGTGATTGGTCGATTTGGTATTAAACTAATTTCTAGTAACTGATATTTTACTCAAGAAACTTGGACTCTAGCCTTGAGTAGTTATGCTAACATTAGTAACAGTTATCCAACTCTCTCTGGTGAGTAGTAGAAAATGGTACTGAATAAATTAGGTTTGCACTATAGCTGTTAGCGCCTACATCAAACTGCTAAAGATGGCGTTCTTTAGTTGTTGAGGCTTCAAAGTGCGATAATGTTGTTTTATCGTTTTTCATTTCTTTGTGACCTTAGAGAGATTGAACATCGATACCGAAGGAAACAGAGGCACGAAAAACAGCCTCTTACATATTGCCATAGCTATGTCCGCAGATTAACATCTTGTGGGTTTTCTTATATCTGATTCCTTGAATCTTTTCTAATACTATAACAAATGTGGATGCAAAGAAAAAATGATGTAACAACATGATTTATAGTATATATATATATGAAAATTAAGCATGATTTATAGTATTAGGCTACACTGTTTATCGCCTCCTATGAAAAGTTTTTACGGTAAAACACAACCCATATATGTTAATTATATAATTTTCACTTGTATCTTGCCCACAAAACAAAATGAAAAAGACCAAGTTTGTAGAAGCATACAAGTACATCATATACTTGGGAAAATGCTTTTCTATGAAAGATAAATGAAGTGCATTTTCACTTTTAACAGAAAAGAATCAAATGGGGATTAATCATCCAGAACTTATACAATCCCTGAAAGCCACTAGAGGTTTAAGAATGTATTTTGAAGATTAGATGGAAACCAAATGGAATACTCAACCAATGGACTACAAAATATAAGATATGTCAATTATGTGAAAGATGTTACAGGGTGGAGGAAATAAGGGGAGGAAAAAAATTGACAGAATATAATTGGGAGGCTAATCCCTAACCCAAGAGAATGTCCAAGACTAGCAAGACCATCATCAACTTGGATACAATATCAATGCAACCTAGTAAGTTCTTCAACTCTTTTACAAAGCTCCTCAACTGAAACGCTCATTGCCTTGGAAATCTCATCCATCCGAATCCGGTTGAGATCCAGAAACGATTCGATTAGATCACCATCCAGGAAATTTTTGGCATCCACGGTTTTCTTCTCATTGTTAAATGACCTCCATTGCTCATGATTCAATCCTCCAACACCCTTTATCACCTTTCTTAGGTTTGTCTGGAGTTTCTCAAAGAAGACGTATTGTTCATGAGGAAGTGAAGCAATAACACCTATCACACCATTAATAGTACCGAAAATCACAGTTGGAATCTGGCCCACATCAGAATCTGGCAAGCGCATTACGAGGGAACCATGTCGGAATCTATTTACAAATTCTCCAAGATGGTATTCACCAACCACCTCTAGACGACCTCGTTCCTCATCAGTAGCACCTTCACTATTCTTTCTAACCGTGAAGAGATTAAAGTTGTTTTCAGCACCAAGGTAAATATCATCATCAAGAATTTCAACAGCTGACATCCAATTTGCATTGTAATCTCGTGCTCGCTCTTCGATAGCACCTTCCTCGTGCTGAAAATAAATATGAAACTAATTAATCAACCATGTTTAGAAATAACCAAGTTCTTTCAACTGTCAAGCAAATAACTCTAAAAGCATGTCTAATGTTTGGATTCAGACATTTGATGGCATGGAATATCTTTTCCACAAAATATCCAGGAAATTTCCGTAAATATCCGCGATATTACCGTAAAATATCATCAGTCAGAATTTATTCAAAAATCAAAATTAAAGGGTGAAAGACAAAGCTATAAATTGTAATAGCTATTCATACAAAAAAAAAAAAAAAAAAAAAAAACATGCAAGAATACTTTAAAATTTCTATGGCAGAGAATGAAGTTTTGATGGAAGATTTTCAATTTTATGTGGCTTGTATGTCAATTATATTCATATTGTGGTGCAGTTGCTAGATAATATATGTTTTTGAACAAAACAAATGTGGTTTTTTTTTTTTGGTTAAATTATTGATTATTTAACTTTTTTTAAAAGTTTCATTAAAAAATTATATGCTTGTTATCAAATTTCTGTACTTTCCATAAAATTTACGTTAATTTCCATCGATATCGATATTTCCGTCAATATTTCCATCAAATCGTAGTACCAATATTTCCATCAATATCGATATTTTCATCCTTGGTTACTAAAAATTATTTGAGAGGGATCAACTTACCTTGTAGATTAATAAGGAAAATGATTTCATCAGATCACCAACGACAATGAAATCTCCACGAGTTTGTACATAGAGGGCAAGTATGTGACCATGATGTCCACATTCAGATTGTAACTCACGGGTACCATCATCTCGGAGCATCCACTTGTACAACTGGATTTTTTGATTGATAGCAGCAAGCAGTTTTCCATTAAATGCATTCAAAGAGTAAACAGCCCCCTTAGTTTCCTTCTCTACAATTAGCTGTAACTTTCCATCTTCAACTAAGAAAACCAATATCCTACCCTGCAATTGTTGATTAGACGAATGAAAAAACGAATGAGAAACTGTCCATTTCTTACAGCATCAGTACTAAATCGGAAAATAAAGGTAATTGTATTTGATGATATCTTACCTTGGTTGGCTCATTTTCTTCAGGTAGAACATACGCAGTCCCAACACAATAATACACATTGGTGTCGTCAGAGAAGGAGCAGCTGAGTATGGAGCATCCATACTCAAACGTATCAAGAGGATAAGTTGATATAAAATCAAATGTTTGGTCGTCTAACAAGCGAATGAAGTGCATTTCAGATTCCTCTGCATTTGATTGGTTTTTCAAGCTACAGATAGCAAAAGTCCGGGACTGTTCTTGATGACAGATTCGGCGTGCATGCTCCCCAAGTGGTATAGAGCGAATGTGAAGCTTCTGGATGTCATCAATTGTGCCAATTGTAAGCTCACCTTCTTTTGCAATTGCAAGACTGTTGTTCAGAAACCACTAATCAATTCTTCTGGAATTAACATTAAAGAGGAATATAACAACTATAGATAAATAAACGCAATTGACAAGAATGTGTTTGTCATCCCTTGTTTGTGGCATGTTACAAATACCAGCCTTTTCTATTTAAATCTAGATCAGACAAGTCCTTTTAGCCTGAAACTTATACCCCTTTGGCAGTATGGTGCTGAAAGTAATGGTGTCAAACCTAATTAGGACGAAGCACACCTCAGCAAATTAATTAGTTTGTGCCTGTTCAACTTACAGATATACCTTTGACCTGTTTGCTTTGTCATATTGTGTGGTAATATAAACAATAATTTATCACGGAAATTTTAACCTTGTAAGAGTTTTGGGTATTTTTAAATCTTCAAATAAATCATATATTTAGCAGAGAATAAGAGAAAAAGCTTCATTGCCAAGTATGGCACCAATTTACAACCACCAATTAAAAAATAAACCTCTCATGAATCCATCACATAAAACATGGTATGCTAAAAGCCTAAAACATAAACAAATACTTTGATATTTTCTCTTGTCAACAACCATAAGATAGGGAAAAAGTCAGAAATAAAATTTCTTCGAGCAGACTTAAATATGTTCACGCATCTAAATACATGGATTATAAGATACCACTTTCATCTATATCTTCAAATGGGAACTTCCTAAAAAAGAATTTATATCTACAATTTTGTACCGGCCC
Source organism: Acer yangbiense (assembly GCA_008009225.1). Taxonomy (NCBI): domain Eukaryota; kingdom Viridiplantae; phylum Streptophyta; class Magnoliopsida; order Sapindales; family Sapindaceae; genus Acer; species Acer yangbiense. The sequence goes on along the minus strand of CM017773.1, from coordinate 17,610,506 downwards.
AATTAGCCCACCCTTTCTTAAAAAATTATAGAAATGTGATAGTAACATCCCAGTAATAATTACTCAATTTGTATATATGAGAAAGTTACATTAAGTCATCAACACACTCCAATTGTGTCATACAAAACAAATATCCATATCAAAAGCATTTACAACGATTTAGTTACATCCAAAGCTACTAAATGGAGGATGTAGGGAGTTGTACCTGTCTGGAAAAGCAGCAGAGTTGAAAGGGCACATATGACTAACTTCTTTCAGATTTACATTACTGTAAAGTAGCTTTTTGTTACTGCTATAAATCACAGTTGGTCTGTCTGATGCAGCAAACACGTGTGTAGTATTCTTGGAAGAGAAAGTACGAAGTGTTATTGGCTGGGTCCCAAGAGACACCTTTTTCCTATCTGCCAACTCACCAGTACTCATGTTCAACAAGAAGTTTAAAAGATGACCATCTCCAAGTGCACATAACAAATAAGATATCTGAAAAGGAATCAGCAAGAGACTTATTTATAAGCATTGAAAACAAGTGGACAATGGAGACAAGATAGAAGTAGAATTAAGATGAAAGCAGCAGACAAATTGCTCTAAATGCACCACCAATGCTAAAATCACTACTTATTTATAGGCATTAAAAACAAGTGGACAATGGAGACAGAACAGAAGTAGAATTCAGATGAAAGCAGCAGACAAATTTGCTCTAAATGCACCACCGATGTTAAAATCACTAATTTTATCCTCAAATGAATGCCACAATAGTGGTAATCATATTTTAGGTAATATAGTCCTAACCATTCATTATTATAATTCATTATAATATGATACATTGATACATGGAATTCATTCTTCACATATGCTTGGCAATCATGTATCATGTTAGGGTGATAAGACCTAATCATTAGTTATTTTGGGAAAAATATTTGGGAAAAATAAATGAATAAAGCTCTAAGACAAGCATACCCCTTCAAAGGCACATAGAAGAACAGAACGAGGTATGATTTCTCCTCCCAGATTCTCCTTAGTTATGAGATTCAGGTCAGGCAGAGAAAATATCCTGACACTTATATCTGTCCACATTCCAACAGCAGCTAGCTGACTATAGTTAGGGTTATCACCAATGGGATTAATGTCAAGGCATGAGATCTCATACTCCAGCTGTGCATGTTTTAATTCTGTCAATGTTCCATCACCAATTTCTAAATAAACCAAATGCCCACCTCCAGTTGCCAGTAAAACCTGTTATAGAAACAGCGAAAAAGTTACAATGATTAACAAAACAACTTGAACATCTGGATGTCAAATGCGGAAAAATATCCAAATTGCATCAATGCAGATCATATGTTTCTTATGTGATAAAATGTTAATTTCAAAAGCTTGCAAAGCTACATGATCTTAGTAACTAAAGAGGAAAACTGGAATTACAACAATCCAAAAGAGTTGCAGGAATTACAAAATCTACGTGGTAGTATAAATCAAAAGCCTAAATATAATACTAGTACAAACTCAACATCCAAAAATGCAGAACAGAAAAAGAACTAACTAGCATGAGTTTCTCTCCATGAATATCTTAAACCAGGACAATGATCTTACATGTAGCAAAGATAAATTGTCATTTAACAAGTAAAGGACTAGCCTAGAAAGCCATCTGTTTCCTAAGGCAGGAATATGCATCCTTGCTTTGATATTAGGTTTGCTGCAGGTAGCAGTAATTGATTATGCAAAAAAGGTGAGCAATATCATATTGAGGCATATATTTGTTATCAGAGAATGAGGTACAAAATGAACCTGGGTAGCATTGGCAGTTGCAACATTAAGTGAATACCCTTGGGGAGCATTCCATTCATATCTCATCTCCCTAGTTGTAGAACTGACAAGTCTTACAGAGCTTGAAGTAACCTGTCATGGTAGTATGATCAGCAAGTGCATTCTAAATGTTATACCGGTTATCATTTGTAAGAAGAAAGTGTAAACCTATAAGCTGGTAATCCTAATTACATGAACCAATTTCATAAAACCAGTTACAAAACCTGAAAAAGAAGCTTAATGCAAGATGACACAGTTGCCAAGAAATGTCTCATAAAAACAAAATTTACAAGATGGTGACAACAAAATTATAACAATACCAAAACAGTAATACCATGACACTGAAAAATACACCACCAACAAAATAACAACAGCAAAAACTACATTAAATAAACACCATTGACAACCAAATTAAGAAAATAAAACTAGAGTAAATTCACTTCGAGTTACAGTAAATGAAATCCATTTAATGTGAGGTAGCAATATATTATGGGAGCAATATATCAGCCCCAACTAAAAACAAGAAAAAAGAAAACGAAAAAAGCTGCTGTAAAACGTTTAGATACAGCTGCACCTGAATTCATGTGTTGTTAAATAAAAGATGGGCAAGGCAAATATTAAATTATACATGGAATGAATGAACTTTAAGCTGATTGTAGAAGTTCAGCACTTAAACTGTAAATTCTGCAGTTGATCGTAAAAAGTCCATTGATTCACAAACAAAGTTTTCTTCATCTTTAAATAAAGTTTTCTGTATCCTATCAAAACAATAATAATAAATAAATAAAACAATTTTTTCCATAAATTAAAGGTCAATTTATAGAGAAAGTTTTGTAAGGGTTTGAACATATAAAAGAAAAGAGTATAAATAAAAGAAATGTATAGAAAAACATACTTGTACTAGTTGATTGTAAACAGCATCATGGCAAAACAAAGTTTGCGCTTGTGAACAGAAACCCTCTATCTCAGTTTCTTCCAGCTCATCCTCAAGATTCATTGCCAAAATTCGTGTCTCACTGATGAAACTAACCACCAGGAAGGTATCAAACGGATCATCAGTAGACGATCTTAATGACCACATTCCTTTAATACCTTGCAATTCCACTGATGCCTACAATGTTGAATACATACATCAACAGTGAGTTTTCTGACAATATATAGTTACTTAGCAAAAATACAAGAAACGAAAGGAAATTTTTAAGAAAGTCATACCTGTTCATTTATTCCTATCCCATTTCGAACTATGCGAAGAGAACCATCCTTGTATGCTCCAGAGCAAGTTACAACCTGACCTTGGCCTTGCCTCTCAAGGTCAACTACGCAGAAGTCAACAATTGGCCCTAAGTTGACATACCTTTCCAAAACTTCAACATATGAACCTTTTGCATCTGGTTGTAGATTTAGCTTTATAAGCTGTTTTGGCACAATTACAGTCTGTCAAAACTCAATATTGCAAAAGATCTTTTAAAAGTACAGTATAATTTTTTCATTCAGGGTTAAAAACAGTACATCATACTTCAATTTATACGAAATATATTAAATTATCTGACAACTGCAAAAACATATCCTGGACATAAGATTTTATTTATACACTTATTTTAATGTTCATGCGTACTAGAATATTCCAAAGACGAAGAAAAGGAGGAAAATTCCCCATTTGCTTGAGCAAAGGAACTACAAAGTGTAGAGTGATGCTCCACCTATACTGCTCCTCCCTGGAGTTTCACCAAAGATTTCTGTTTCCTCGTCTGACTACTCTAAATTTGTATAATTTGATGAGTTAGTTAGCTAATAAGCACATGCCATAACTAAACAAACTTTTTATTCATATATTGAAATTAGATAATTTTGTAGAACAAGAGAATGAGTGGTGTAAGTCAGTAAGTGGTTGCTGGCATAATAGTAGGTAGGTCAGCGGAACAAGTTTGTGGATAGAGGTAGTTAAAAAAGAACTAATTTTCATTATTTTGTTGACAAATAACCATAATTTCTTTTTATTACAAATAATTTAACATGAAACTTAAATTCAACTCTCAAGGGTTTTATGAAATATTTGCAACGAACTTTAACAATGACAACTGCTAGAGAGTTTGCACAATTAGTAACAGAAATATACAAATTACTTTGTGCCAAGTACATTTTCGTGAATTAGTCCATTGATAAAACAAAATTATAGGTCTGCTAACATTATCTCTGATATTGAAAAGTTGGATATGTCACGCTCAATGAAGTCCATAACATAAACTTACGGATCTAAAAAAATTCAACATATGCATAAATAAAATGTACAGTTGTCAATAAATATTCAAGTCACCAAACCTGTGAATCTCCATAGCTTGAGCCAATATATACAACTGCATTATCCAAATATGATATAGTGGATGCAATAGAAGTGTCCCCCAAAAGCTCAATTTTAAGTCCAGTAACCCTGAAAGATAGATGTAGATGAGTCAAGAGAGATCCTGTTAATGCACTGTCCAGCTTTTGTCTGTTTCTTCTAGACAAACTTGTACTTATCATCATGTTTGATAGCAAATATGTGACAAGAATGATCGCAGTGTCATGTTTGTGAGCAACCACTTGGTGGTTGAGTGAAGGAGCTTTCAAGGGTTCTATACCCTTTGGGGTCACCTATCTAGGATATTAAAATCCTACAAGTTTGTGGTACCAAAGGTATAAGGTCTAACAGTAGCCACTAGTTTAGAATCCAGGAACAAGGGAAAGGTTGGGAGTTCTGGGTATAAAAAAAAAAAAAAAAAAAAATGACATGTTTGATAGCAAATATGCGATAAAGGAATGATCACTTACTTCTCTTTCTCATGGGTGATAACCAGAAGGTGAAGAAGCCCGGCATGATCACCAAGTAAATATCTTGAACCATCAGCATCAACTCTTCCATAGGCTTTTGTGATGGACTGGAGTATGCACCAACATGATAAAGAAAATTAGTCTAACGCGTTTATAAGCAATCACAAATTATAATGCTTGTGGAAATTGTCATGTAATGCTTATAGAAATCTGGAAGCAAGTCTAGAAGTTCTTACAGGTCTGATAGGGATTGCTTTAAAAGCATTAGCACTACAGTAGACAATTGTCTCTTCTCCAATTATAAGGACACCGCAAAGGGGCGGAGGTACTGGTATTAGCAAATCAGCTCCATTGTCCAAATTGTTCTGCGTCCAAGGGCCCTCAACAAAATCTTTATCCTTCAAAGCAACCTCATATGTTTTGACATGTCGAGCATCTTTGTTATCCTACAATGAAGAATAATATAACAAGATGATTATCTAAACCATTCAGTAAAATATACTAGTATTCTTATATAACACACTGCACAGATATGTTAAAAAATCCTATTTGTTTTTTCCACCCAAGATCCCAGCAGAGCACCCATACTTTTAACATGATATAATTAATACGATGTTGAAACTTCTGGCACAAACTGATCAAGAGATGAACATTTGTTTACACCTCATCACTTCAAAAATAGAATTTAAATATGGAAAACGAAAGTTGGTCTATATGCACGGCATGTTTAGACATGCACAATCATCCACACACATTCAACTTGCCACTCTAGCCAAGTTTTACTTTTATAAATTTGCCTCATCAGCACATCCACCTTACAATGAGAATGCCAGGCAACCTTTTCAACCATAAGGTGTCCACATGAAAATACACCACTAAGGGAGTATCAACTTTACAAAGAAGATTTATTTTGAATGAAAAAGAAAACGAATAAAAGCCACACAATTTTTTAACAGAAAGATAGGCAAAGAAATTAGGGACCTGGTAGAGAACTACTATTGTTGGTTTCGAACAACCATAAAGAAACTTGATATCCAAAACCTGAAGTTCTTCAAGCCTGCAAAACCAAAGCGAATAAATAAATAAATAAATAATATTCAACTAGAATAAAAACATCCATACATGGATTCAATCCATGTATATGTTTTTTGTGGTTATATTCTTTTTCTTAACAGAAACAGAAATCTATGATTAAAGAAGAGAAAAAGATACAAAAGGTGGAAAACATATTCACCCAAGAATGTGTGACAACAAAAAGACTCAGAAATATACAACCTTAGACCAATCCTCTTTTTGAGGACCCAAAAAAGATACTTCAGAATTATACACAAAAGAAACACCCAACCAAAATTCCAAAACAACAAAAAGACTCCAAGACTTCAACAGCTATCAAGCAGTTTCTGAATCCTAATTTTTCTGAAAGAAAAAAGGAACATCTTTCAAGAGAAGTAGAGACTGAAGCCCAGACATTGACGTTGCTTTTCCATGGTATCTAGAGAACACTTGCATTTCGATTTTACCACCTTAGAAATGTGCCAATAATAATAAGGTTTTTTTTGTTTTTGTTTTGAAGTACCAATAATAATAGTTTTATTAAGAATAAAAACGGAAAAATGTAACAGAAAACAGTTCCGGAGACCAGGACAATAATGGATTCTCTTCAACAGATCATAGCAACATAAAAATGCTTTCTCTACTAAACAATTAGCAAATTTCCCTAAATTTTTTAAATTGTAACACTGGTGAAATATAGCAGCAAAGAACTGATCTCTCCTAAACAATAAGCAAATTTCCCTAAATTTTTTGAATTGTAACATTGTTGAAATACAGCAGCAAAGAACTGATCTGTTAAAAGAGTGCTTCTCGGTAAAATTGCTAGGTAAGAAAGCAAAAAGCAAGTCAAACAATGCCATAAGTAAAAAAGGCATCCATAGTCACCCCAGGACAGTGCTCAAACTCATCGCTCTACCACCCATAAAATCTTTCTTGCCAGGTTGCCAAAATTTTTAGAAACAGGAAATAAAATAGACACAGCATTTTACCGGACAAAGTGCAATTCACTAGTGGTCCCAAGACTCCCAACCAATTTAAAAGGAAACCCGACTTCCCACATAGACATCAATGTTACATCTCTCAAAATTTGGTGCAATTAGAAAAATGTTTGATCCAATCAAGTAGAGGACAAAGTCAATAAATGCATCCTTTAGCATACATTCCACCAACTTAAAGAGATGAGTGACATACCTAACTCCAGTAATCTCACCGTTCAGAATTCTCAAAATAAATACAATCAATAACAGCTTAAACCTTAGTTGCAAGAATATCACGATGAAGAATCCAGAAAATTCAAGGATTAAATAAATAATACTTAGTCACAAGTTTCTAGCTTCTGTAAGGTAACAGACAGTAAATGTTTTACCTATGTAAGCAGAATGAGATCCTCTTGAACCTCAGTGTCCATATCAATAGTCCAATTTTATAACTTAAATTAGAAAGAAAAATATGCATTTGTAGAAATGCCTGAGTATCATAAAAATTCAATATGAAGTGCTGAAACAATATTGAATATGCGAAGAATCCATGTCATAACCTTTGGGGAAGGGTGGGGGGTGCTAGTGGAAATGGTGGTGTTGGGGGAGATTACGGGAATACCTTATGTTAAATGCTTCCTTGAGCTGTCCCTTGTTATCAAAAGGAATAACCTAATAGAACAATAAACTATGATAGCCAATCTCATAATTTTAAATGTAATAGAAAATGCAGGAATGTATTTAAATTTTGAGAAAGAAATTAACCAAAAACAAAAAAGAAGAGAGATAAATAGATAATTAAGCTTCAATTCACATACCTTAAACAACCCATCATACAAATGGAGTCCAATTAATCTACAATCAGGATCAATAATGCCAATCTGAAAAAAAGAAAAGAAAAAAGTAATAAAATAAAATTAAAAAATAAGTGGGATGACCTTCTCTGAAACATACTTCAAACCATACGAATTCGTGACGAGATAAATATATTACCTGACCATTGTCTGTAGGACGGCCTATACGATCAGAGACATCCCCCATTGCTCTACACGACATGCATAAAACTCCATGAGTACGGGAAGGCAATAAGTATATGATAAAAATAAATTACAACAGTTTCTCATAGTTTTTCAGGATTCTCACAAATTAAAAGATAAATTCAAACTCTCTAGAAATGCTAGCTCAAATTATATTTTCTTGCAATTAACAAATTTATCACTATGCAGAGTTCACTTCTTAAAAAGATAGTAAGCACAAAAGCCCCACAAAAATGATGAAGGAAAAAATAAAGGCCAATAGCCCAAATGTAGTTAAAAGACTAAAGGATTTCTTGGGAAATGTTAAATACCCTCCTATATGATTGCAACTACCGCTAAACCCCCCACCAAAGAAGAAACACTCACAAAAGACTAAAATAGTTCACAACATAAATATCTAATACAATACCATTAGTATTCTTTTTGCTAAGCGACAAACTGGTATTTGAAAGCATAAGTTGATATATACAATGATATACAGTTCTTGTTGTTTCCTTCAAAGTAGTACTATCTAATTGAGATGAAAGTTAAAAGATTAACATCATCAAGCACATGCATATGCATATTATGCTTGTACATGCATGAAATATAAACCGCAATGTAATATATCTATGCATCATCCTACAATTCTATTCCTCTTAGAATTACTGATAACAGACAAAAATCAATCTTTTTTTAAAATCTATTAAGATTATGACTGTGAATTTCATTCTCTGGCACTTTAAAAACTAAAACGACTTTTTATTTCCAGAAGTTCTGAAATCCTAAAGACCTACAAATACATTGAAATAAAGAATAATATATTAAGATTATTAACATAAAGTACAATATCCTTTTTCGTCATAATTTGATTTTCTGTAAAACGTACTAAAATCACAACTAGAAAGAAAAACCTGATTTATTAGTTTTCTACTTAAGTGCTGGCACCAGTTCCTAAGCTTTATGCATCAAAATCCACTTCACTTCACTTCTAAACCATTTGAGTAACTTTTCATATAATTTTAGTTATACCAGTCTTGCTTCTCTAATTGTAAGTGTCCATGGATATATACCACTTGTTTCCTCCCCAAAGAATAGGAAAAGGATAAAAGAATATGCACAGCTTATAAATGAAACAAGAGCAGTCGCTCCCTTTATTTTAAAACATTTTTGTAACGAGAATCAATAATTGATTAAGAGACTGGAAAAAAATTCCATGTATGATGGTAGCCACTTAACAATGTAAGGAAGATCATTACAGCAGAAAGCACACACAGTTCGCAATACAAAATACAGTAAAATAAAGGTTACAAAATGAATTAGCTGAGAAAGGTCACTAGGAAAGAACTAAACCCGATTCAAAGGTAGCTGCTCGTGTTAAAACTCATTAAATAGCCCATAAGGCCATAAAAGTTCACTAGATAGTACTACTCCTGGGATAACCTGATCGATTAACATATTAAACAGCAAACCACCAGCCAATGTAAACAAATAACTCACTAGCTAAACTTCAAATTTACAATTTCAACTAACAATTGCTCAATGAGGTTCATGAGCAGAATCAGAAGCTACAACAGTAACAACACCAAATGTTTGACATGGGACAACAAACAAAGTTAAAAGTTGATATATAAGCGATGAAATCAAACAATATCAAGCATCAAATATGGAAAATGATGAAAACTAAGCGTTTTATTTTTCTCAAGCTGAAACCTTGTAATAAGCTCAGATGTCTCAGCATCCCATTGAAGAACACAGAATTTGTATCTCTCCGTTGCAATAAATAGAAAATCCTGTGCTTCTCCCTGATATGAACAGAGAACATTAACAAAATCATATATATATATATATATTACAATGAAACTATTGATGTCTAAGAAAGTAGAAAAATTAAAAAGAGCACTCACATGAGGGCGAAAAAGTTCCAGTGTCGCAATTCTTCCATATATTGGCACATCCAACATAGGCTGCTCAAAAAAATTATCACTTATTGATAATCATGATTTCAATTCTAATGAGAAAATGAATTTCACGAATTTTGAAATTCAGTAAAAAAAAAGGTATAGTTTATGCCATGTAAAGAATAAAGATAATTTCGTTTTCATAGTTAACTGGACTGAAGACTAAATATTAAATAAACCATTTAGAAATTTAATACGAAATATTAATTCTTCATGCATGGTATATCACAAAGGCAAACAGAAACACTTCTTGAAAACATCAATTTTAACTGCTCAGATCAACAAGTGACCTAGCATACCACAATACATTTGTTAATATCTCAACATCCCAATGTTATGCATTCATATTCTACGAGTGGAGCAACCTAACCTACTAAATTCCACAATAACCACTGTCCCAGTGTCAACTACAAAAAGGAGCCGCTCCCTAACCCTTTACCAGAAAAATGGGTGCCTTCAAGACCAGAAACCAAGCACTTATACTCATTGGGAATTTGGGTCCAAGATTTTTACAATTACACCAGAAAATGCTTCACATACATATATCAAATGAAAAAGAAATTCATAATACCTGTAGTCCCTGAGGAGTAAGCAAATGTATTTCAATACGGGTGCATTTCCTGAAAGCAGATAAAAATGTATGAATGCACTACTCAATAGATAAATACTTGCACTTTTGAGCTAAATATGATAATCAACATAGTAAGTACAAGGAAAGAAGAATAAAAAAGACAATCAATCAATGGAAAAAATCACAAATAGAATCACAATTAAAAGGAAGTAAAGGGACTTAACAAACACTTGGTTAGAAACCCTAACACAGTCTAGTAATAATAATAATGATATGAGCAAAGAAAGAGAAGAAAGAAAGCATACGCGAGGATGAGATTGAGCTCCTGAGGGGCGGTGAAATTGCCGACGCAAGAGTGGGTGACATTGGTGGGCTTGTGAGCCGTCACCACATAGTTCCATATACTCATTTTTTGGTTTTAGTTTTGTTTTTCTCACAGTAGTAGCGTCTTGTGTTTCTCTCAATTATTTAACTAATCAATCTCACTCTCTCTCTCTCTCTCTCTCTCTCTCTCTGTGCGGATTCTGTTTCTCGGAGTTTCTACTTTCTACTCTCTCTCTCTATCGGTCTCAGGGTCACAGTGGCTCTGTAAAAAGAGGTGCGAAGCTGAGAGCTCTATCACACACACACACGTGTTCGGCTTTTCTCAGCAACGCATCGAATCGGATCGGGTATAACTCAAACCCATAACCGTTTATGTGCTCCGACCGGAATTTCGATTTTCAGCCCATTATGTACTCGATCCTGCTTTGGGCAAGTGTCCCCTACCTAACCCAACCATTAAAATAAGGGGGAATTACAGTTTGGTCTTTATCTTTGAAGAAAACGTCACTTTTTTACTCAACTTATGCCTATTAGGATCTTTGGTCCTCACTTTTTTACCCGATTTATGCGTAATATGGTCTTTGGTTCTTATCTTTTTGGAAATACATCAAAAAAATCTCTCTGTCCAAAAAGTTGACAGTCAATATCAATAGGAGTGTCAAAAAGACGGTTTTACCCTTAAGCAATGTAAAAAGACTGAAATGCCCCTCTAACAATTACTCTTAAACCCATTTAGGGCCAGTTTGGTATTGTTTTTGAAAAGTAAAAATCAGTTTTTTTTATAATTTTGACATAAAATGATGTTTGGTAAAACCTCCAAAAGTGATTAATTGATAATCTGACAAGTTTTGACAATGATTTTGAAAAGTAGGTAGGAGGTTACTTTTTGAAAGTGATTATGGAATAATGAAAAAATGAAATAAAGTCATAAATTCATGTATATTTTAGTAATTGTAACTAATCTCAGCACTTTTACAATAAAATTACCAAGCATATATATACTGCTTTTGATGATTAACTTCATAGCACTTTCAACCTTGTGGCTAAAAGCAACAAGATCTAACCAACTAAGCTGCTCTAACTCATTGTTGGAGGTTTGTTGATTTAAATATATATATATTGTTATATAATTTGTTTAAAATAATTTAAATATGTTTATATAATTTAAAATAAACTCATATATATATATTGAAATAAACTTATATTTAATAATAATATATTAAAACAGATTTATGAAAAAAAAAATATAAGAAAACAAAAGGAAAAAAAGATTAAAAAAGGAAAATTTTCTTTCTTTCTTTCTTTTTCTTTTTTGAATTTTTTCCCTTTTCAATTTATAGGCTTTGATTTTCTAGGTTTTTTTTTATCAAATTGAAATAAATAAAAAAAATTGAAAAGGAAAAAAATTCAAAAAAATTCAAAAAAAAAAAAACAATTACGGGCTTTGATTTTCTGGGTTTCCTTTTGTTTTCTTATTTCCATTTGATAAAAAAACCCAGAAAAACAAACCTCATAAATTTAAAAGGGACAATTTTATTCAAATAATAGTGTTATATTGGTTCTTTAATAAAATTGTTCATTTGCAGTTTTGCATAGTCGGTTGAATTGCATTTGAGATTGGAATTTATCATAACTCAATTTTCCCCTTTCCCTTGCATTGCCTTTTAGACCAACAATTGATATGAGAGCTTTTAAATATAAAAGAGCCGATAACAATTGTTGGACTAATGGACAACTCAACTCAAGAGAGGATGAATTATGTTTTTCTCAATTTCTAATAACAAAATGCAATTCTAAAAACTTTGTGCAAATAAATACTCAATATATATATACAGAGGCGGAACAATGAGAGGCCTAGCTCGAGCAGCCCTCTTGAAAAAAAAAAAAAATCATAAAAGGTTAATTATAGAAACATCCTCTAAGGTATGATAATATTACATGAATATGATGTGTTTGTCTAAATTTAGTGAAATGTAAATATTTTGTTGTTCAAAGTAAGTGGTACAAATACATATAGTATTATGGCTTTTAACATTATAGAATTAAGTCATTTTTAAGTTTAAATAATTTATTTTTTTTGAACTACAAGTTTAAATAATTGTTTATGCATAAATTTTACAATATATTTTATATTATTGAGTAGTCCATTATTGGTGCCATCTTATTATTAAAAAAATTAAACAAATAATATCATCAAGAATCATATAAAAAGTTTATTATTCTTAATCAATGGCTCGTATGTCTTGCACGGACTTTATTATATCAATGTGCATGGAGGAGGAAAAATGGAAAATCACAAAAGTTTTATCTACATTGCACACCGAATTTAATAAATTTAGTGTGAGAGTTTATAAACCATTAATTAAGTATTAAAAGATATTGACTAAACAAAAGTAAATAAATCCAATTATTGATTAGCTAATGAGTTGTCTTTGTAATGTTAGTGTGTAACGAGGGAAAAAAAATAGACTATTTATACATATTATTTAGCCCGGGATCAAATATTTCCTGAGCACAACCTATATATATATATATATAAATTGACACCTACAATCAATTGGTGATAATGATATACTTGACTACAACACTTTAGTTTCGCTCCCCCTTTCCCTTATCTTTTATATCATGCAAAGTTATATTCGTTCTTTTAATAATATTTGTCCATTTGTGCAGTCGGTTGAATTGCATTTGAAATTAGAATTTATCATAACTCAATTTCCCCCTTTCCCATGCATTCCTTTTAGACCAACAATTGGTATCAAAACTTTTAAATATAAAAAATCTGATAACAATTGTTGGACTAATGGACAACTCAACTCAAAAGAGGTTGAATTATGTTTTTCTCAATTTCTAATAACAAAATACAATTATTAAAACTGTGCAAATGTATACTATATATATATAATAATAGAATTTCTGTATATATATATATATATATATATATATATATATATATATATATATATTGACACCTAAAGTCAATTGGTGATAATGATAGACTTGACTACAAAACTTTAGTTTCGTTCCCCCTTTCCCTTATCTTTTATATCGTCTAAACTTATAATGGTACTTTAATAATATTTTTCATTTGCAAAGTCAATTGAAATGCATTTGAGATTGAAATTTATCATAACTCAATTCCCCCTTTTCCCTTGCATTGCCTTTTCATCCATCAATTTGGTATCAGAGCTTTTAAATATAAAATATCAGATAACAATTAATGAACCAAAGGACAATTCAACTCAAGAGAGGAAGAATTATGTTTTTCCTGATTATTAATAACAAAATACAATTCTAAAAACCTTTGCAAATTTATAGTCTACATATATATATATATATATATATATATATATATATATATATATTGGTATATATTGGTACCTAAAGTCAATTGATGATAATGAAAGACTCCTTACAGAACTTTAATTTCGCTCCCCCTTTCCCTTATATTTTTATATCGTGCAAAGTTATATTGGTACTTTAATAATATTGTTCATTTGCATAGTAAGTTGAAATGCGTTTGCGATTGAAATTTATCATAACTCAATTTCTCCCTTTCCCTTGCATTGCCTTTTCGCCCATCAATTGGTATCAGAGCTTTTAAATGTAAAAGATCCGATAATGATTGCTGGACCAAACGATAAATCAACTCAAGAGATGATGAATTTTGTTTTTCCCAATTTCTAATAACAAAATGCAATTATAAAAACTTTGTGCAAATGTATAGTGTATATATATAAATATATAAATTCGCACCTAAAGTCAATTGGTGATGATGATAGACTCACTATAAAACTTTAGTTTCGCTCCACCTTTCCCTTATCGCATTTGTGATTGAAATTTATCATAACTCAATTTCTCCCTTTCTTTTGCATTGCCTTTTCGCCCATCAATTGGTATCAGCTTTTAAATATAAACATCCGATAACAATTGTTGGACCAAACGACAACTCAACTCAAGAGAGGATGAATTACGTTTTTCCTAATTTCTAATTACAAAATGCAATTCTAAAAACTTTGTGTAAATGTATAGTCTATTGATCGCTACAAATCGTGACGCTCGCAATAGTACGAGGTCGAAGTGTAGTGCGATGATAGAGTAGGGAATTGTCCCATAGAGACTTAGGGATTCAATGATTACTGACGTTCATAGGCACACGTACTATTTAAACAGTTAAATTAAATGGCTTCTAAACTTGTCACTAAATTAAACTAAAGCTAACTCTAAGCAATGTAATCAAAAGATAAAATGAATCACACACAAGAACAATAGTGGTAATATGATGAAAGAATACTAGAATTTAGAATCTACCTCACCCTTCTAATTAAGCATTTGATCCACCTAATCTCCCAATTACACAAGTATATGTTATAGGTTCGTGCCCCTTTAACTAATTTCTAATCTCTTTCGAGCCATAGAAATCACACCCATACATACATAATATATATGGGTTTATCTAGCACGTTGAGACACACACACGATCCATATATGCCAGCCTCGCATATCTCTACCTTACTGAACATATATAGCGGATATTGTGACGAGCACGTTTAGCACGTCACCTCTCGGTTCATTGACACAACCTATGAATCATTTACAAGATGGCCAATTCAGCAAAGGCATTAAGCTAACAAAACATCCATATTACAACATAAGCACTTTTGGAGAAATTAGACAAATCATTATGAAGAGATTAAGGGTTTGGTTTCATCATAACTCTAGCATAAAAGTATTTAGTTCATATTACACATCCAAGTCATTTGAGATAATAAATCAAGACAAACCATAGAAAATACAAAAGTGTAAGAGATAAAGTTGCAAGAAATGAACTAAAGTGAAAAACTTCTTCTTTGTAATTGCTTGGTTCCAATGACTCTTTTTTTTCCAAGATTCCTAGCTGCTCCAAAGTAATGATTGATGATGGGTATGGTGTAAAGGGGAAGGTTTTGTAATGGAGATGATGGATCTAGTTGATTTATGGTGGTGAGTTGATGGAAGTAGTGAATTTGTGAAGAATTTGTGGAGGTGGTGTAAATGGGTGAAATTCTCTGATTTGGTTCGAAGCAGCACACCTTCAACCTTGGAAAGTGTGATATTTATATGTAGGGCAAAAATGAGACTCAAAAAGGTGAAAAGGGAATGTTGACTTTCATTTCGCGGTTCGTTTCGCAGTTCGCTTTGACGAACCAAACCGCGGAATCACTTATGCAAAGTTTTGTAGTTCGCCATTTGGTCTGACGTTGTACGCTTTGATGACGCATACCGCGAAATACATCTGGCGACTTTTGCTATTCCAGACGTGGTTCGCTACAATGAAGCTAACAACGGGAATCAGCTGCAGTCTTTCGCAGTTTCCAACTTCAACGAGTGCGGTATGCTTTGACGATTCGGACTGCGAAACTCATCAGGGGACTTTCGTTATTTGCCTAGCGTAATTCGCTTCGACGAAAACACTTACATGTTGCTCTTGTTGCCTTTCATGGTTTGGGTCGCTGTTCAGTTTGATGGACGAACCGCGGAAATGTTCTTTAACCTCTGAAAGTCTCGTTTTGGCTCGGAAAATTCCCGTTATTGCGCTTAGACTCCTCCTAGACCAAAATAGACCTGCAAACACTTATTTAAACATTAAAACATGGTATTTCCAAGGAAAACGAGCTCAAAACATAGGAAAAGAGGGGATACACAAAGTGTATAAATGGACTTATCATATATATATATATATATATATATAAATTGGCACCTAAAGTCAATTGTTGGTAATGATAGACTCACTACAAAACTTTAGTTTCGCTCCCCATTTCCTTTATGTTTTTATCATGCAAAGTTGTATTGGTCTTTTTATATCATGCAAAGTTATATGGGTTCTTTAATAATATTGTTCATTTGCATAGTAAGTTGAAATGCATTTGAGATTGAAATTTTTCATAACTCAATTTCTCCATTTCCCTTGCATTACCTTTTCGCCCATCAATTGGTATCAAGGCTTTTAAATATAAAATATCTGATAACAATTGCTAGACCAAACGACAACTCAACTCAAGGGAGGATGAATTATGTTTTTCTCAATTTCTAATAATTTAACTATACCCTTTCTAACATAAAAGCCGATTAAATCCTCTCAAGTAACTTAATGGCATCAAAATACTATTAAAATGATATGACCAAACCATTTATTAGCTTAAAAGAGCTTTTTTAAACGACAACAACGATAGAGGCATGTGATACCCTACATTCTAACAACTTTTAGTCAAAAACTTTATCAGTAAGAGCTCTATTTCTAAAAAATTCTATTCAGAGAAGTAGTACCAAACAAACTTTTAAAATTACAAAACCCTTAAGTGATACTCAACACACTAATATTACAAGAGAAAGAAAAAAATTACAAAAAAAAAACTCTCTTAAAAAGTTTATACACATATCTAAGCTCAAGATTATAATTGATATGTTTTTATGGCTAACATGAATTCTAACATATTTTGGAGAAATCATAGTAAAGTTACACAACTTTCTAGGGCAATTGAAAGTGTTTAAATCGGGCTAGAGACATGTATAGCCGTAAAACTAACAAAAAAAATAAAATAGACCGGTATAAGCAAACCGGCAGAACTTGCCGTCATGGAAAATTATAGTTTTATCCTTATAGTTCAAAGAATTACAGTATAGCTCCTGATGGTCTTTTATGCATTCTAGGTTTGTTTCAAGTTTAAATGACAATTCTAAGTCCCAACTCCCAAGTATTCTAGATAAGCTCCAAAATTTCAAATGCACTTGGGTTAATGGAACAGATATGAAAAGTATATCCTAAGGTTTACTCTAGGGTAATTTGAGCAAAGCCATATCAAAACATTTGCAAACATAAAGGTTTATTTAATCATGTTTTCAAGACTCAATCTCGGATGACTAGATACTTGAGATTTGTTTTAGAACTTGGTCAATTGGTTTTATTACCATAACCAAACTTATCGGTTTTTAGGCTAACAACAACAATAAGTATTGCTCAATAAAAAATATCCTATAAATGATCATTATTTGACATATGGATTTTTTTTGTCATTATTTATATTAATCAAATGTAAACATTTTAAATTTTGCTACTTAAAACCGTAAGAGAATGATTTATAAAGTTGATGACTTGATGGTCAACAATTGCAATGCTTTCAGCTTTTGGTAGGAATAGGATTTGATTGAAAAATCTAAATGCACACACATTATATGATCTACCAAAATGCACCCTAAAATCTTATAAGAATCACATTCAGTTCATTGTTTTTATTTTACAAATCCATTTTTAGTATCAACATTAAAAAACAATACCAAACACACCCTTGAACTTCCTCATCAAATCCATCTATTAATTTTTTATCAGTAGAGTATCTAACTTCCAAAATTATTACAAAATAAAAAGAAAACATAATCAAACATACCAATTTTTAGAACTTGGCCAATTGTTTTTATTATCATAATCAAACATACCAGTTTTGAGGCTAACAACAACAATAAGTATTACTCAATAACATAGATAGATGATATAAAAACCAAGGCCATGAATGAAGCAATGAACGGTAAACAAACAAAAACAGTCACGTTCGTACATTTATCGAACTTTTTACCATCCGGGTCAATCTTATCAACAACAAAAATGTCCTCAAAAAGCACTATATTTGACATCTTTACTGGCACTAAGCTTGAATCAAGTATCTACGATCATGCAAACAACGAATCATCAATAAAACAACTAAAATGTTTATGAGTGCTCGAGAGAGAGAGAGAGAAATGAAGATGGGAACATAATCAAAATTGCAGCAGATTGAAATACAAACAAGTAGAAGATGAAATGGAACTCAAAACCATGTTTGGTTGAAATGAAAACCAGCAGATTGGAACTCAAAACCAGCGACAACATGTTCAATCTTCTAAGGAAATTTCAGTAAAGAAATGAGGTTTTTCTAAACAAAATTACAACAGATTGAACCCTTTTTTATTTTGCCCTAACCCCATGTTTGGCTGCTAAGAAAATCCAGGAAAAAAAAAACGAAAATAAACTCACTCAATGTAAAACCTTGGTCATCTTGAACCCTAGAAAACTACCAAGAATCTTCAAAATCAATTTTTGACTTCTCAGCATCCAAAACAGACTACTCATCGATTTTAAACAAAATAAAAATAAAATAAAAATTACAATCATGCAAACAAGAATCATGAACAAAACAGCTAAATTTATGCGTGTTCGAGAGAGAGAAGTGAAGATGAGAACATACACGAAATTACAAACAAGTAGAAGCTGTCGCCGATTTGGACGGTTTGAGAGAGAATGACTCGATTAGGGTTTTAGATGACAAGAATTTGAGTGACCAGTGACCATGCTTTCCTTTTTATTTTCTCATTAAAGGGTAAATTTCATAAACCCCCTTGATATTAGGAATAATTTCACACATGTGGAACGTTTCCTTAAAATTGCACAAACTTCTCCTAGCGTTTAAATATGTGTCATTAAAAGTTAACGGTACAATGGTAAAGTCGTCCTTTTAAACTTCTAATGAATAAACAATTATTTTATTATATAAAAACAAATAAATAAATGATAAAATACATCAAAAATATATTAAAAATTAAAAACCCGGTAATTAATTTAAAGGTTTTTTTTTTGTTTTTTGTTGTTGTTGTTGTTGTTGTTGTTGTTGTCGTTGTTGTTAAGCAATTTAGACTGTTAAAATCAGTAGATTAAAATTACTTTAAACTTTTAAGATATAAAAATCTAAAAATTAAAAACCCAGTAAGAAATTTAGAGAGGTAGAAATTAGAGGGTTCCATGGACATCCCAATTCATTATTTAGTTGTCACATTATTTAGGAGGATGTATTGCTATCTTATAAAGTGTTGGTGTGTTACTCTAAACATAAACTTAGTGATTTTTTATTATTATTATTTTTTATAAAAACAAAAACAAAAAACAAAAAACAAAATCTTTATCTAAAAAAATCTTTTGTTATTATTTATATTTAATCAAACAATAATGCTGCACAAACCTAACTCAAAAACCAATGAGTGATTTGTTTTCATCATAAAATTAATACGAAGATATTGTAAATGACATGGCCAAAGACAAACTACTTTTGAGTTGATTTTAGTTATGTAGTATTATTCTTAATCAAATGTAATCATTTTAATTTGTTGCTTAAAACGGCAAGAGATGATATGCAGTGAGTTTTGTGTAGATGAAGAATGGGAGAAAAGAGAGTTTTGTTTGACTGAGATAACCGGTTGCAGGCAATTGGTAACACCTATTTTTTATATCATATACTCTTTCAACCGGAGTTCAATTTTGTATGATACGGACACTTTTTCCGCACGTACAGTAGCATGATCCATCCAAATGATGTGACAAGAAGATGTTGAAAAGAGGCAGATCAATACCGACGAAAATCCCATAAAAAATGGGTCTACCGTCTACATAATCACCAATATTTGATCAACACCACCTTTTCTTCTCATCAAAGCATACAACATTTCGAAGAATGACGAATTGAAGGAGAGAGTTATGACCTTTACCAACAATTAAACAATTTCCTTCGACTTCCATCCTTTGTTTTTTTTTTTCCATGTCACAACAAGCAAAATCCCAATGCACCAATGAGAATACACTGCAAGCAAGAACAAGGTAATGTCAATAACAAAAATGTCCTCAAAAAGCATTACATTCGACATCTTTACTAGCACTATGCTTGAACTGAGTATTTACGATCATGCAAACAACGAATCATCAACAAAACAACTAATATGCTTATGACTGTTCGAAAGAGAGAGAAGTGAAGATGGGAATATACACGAAATTGCAGTAGATTGAAATACAGATAAGTAGAAGCTAAAATGGAATTCAAAACTGTGACCCAATCAAGATGTAAGGCATGACATATCCTTAAAAAGCAAAAACACAACTTTGTCTACAATAACAAAACCTAATCTAATTGAAGATAACAATAGAACAACGAAAAACCTATATAGTTCATTTACCCAATGTTCTAAAAGACATTTTTAGTATTGAGGTAATTTCTTCTACTGAGGCGAGGCGTAAGCCTCAAGGCGTAATGTGACGTTAGTCTCACTAGAGAGAGTAAAAATACATAATATATATATATAAAGCAATAAAGCACATAAAATTCATAATTCATAAAACACAAACAATCTGAAAAACAAAGCTTATAACATGAAAAATTATAAATAATAACATACAATATTCAAAAACAGTCCATATGTGACATTTCAAGTTCTGCACCAAAGTCCAAAGCAATAGTCAAAGTGACCGAATATCAACATAGCATAACAATTTAACATACATACTACATTACTGATTACTGTATACAAATATAAAACAAAAGTCCATAGCAGTCCATATATTAACGGTTCATATATATTAATGGTCTATAGCAGTTCATATATATTAACAGTCCATATTACCATATATATTAACAGTCCACATCAGTATATATATATTAACATATTAAATACATTAAAAAAAAAAAAACAGTTTGCTTAAAGAAAGAAGAAAAACAAATCAGAAAAAATAGGCAAAAAAAAAAAAAAAAAAAAAAAAAAAACGAAGAAAGAACAAAACATAGGCAAATAAGAAGAACAAAAATAAATGAAGATTAAAAAATTAAAAACAAACGAAGATTAAAAATTAAAAAATTAAGAACAAAAACAAATCAGTAAAAAAGGTAAAAAAACGAACAACAAGACGAGGGGAACAAGTAGTGTTCTAGTAAACGCTAGGCGCTAGTCGGGCGGTGGACCAACGCCTAGCGCCTAGGCGGCCTAGTCGGCGCCTAGGCGGATTTCTAGGCGGTCGGTTTATTTATTTATTTATTTATATTTATTTATATTTTTTTCCTACCTATAAAACCAATAATAAAACTCATATTATGATGAAATTCAAACAAAATCATCAACATAATTCCCTTTTTGTTTTTAATTTTTTATGTCTTGTACTTGTTTAATATAGTTTTTACTTCTTGTTGCATATTTTAGATATTTACATTGAGAGAGAGTGTCTTTTGTTATTTTTCAAATTTGTTTTTTAAAAGTCCACAAATCTTTTATTTTTCTTCTCTTTTTCACGCAATCACAAATTTTTTTCCACCATTTACTTCTTTAATAATAAAACGGTGAAGCTCCCAATAAAATATATTTTATATTATTTTTTTCTTTTCCCAATAATAATTATATTTCAATTTTCCAATTTTCAATACAACTAATACACTCTCTCTCTTCAACGTTTCAGACTTCCCACTTTTCAATTTCCCATTTCAAATCACAAATCCAATTTTTTCAACACAAGTACAACACTCTTGCATTCTCTCTCCCTCTCTCTTTTCAACATTCCAGCTATTTACAGTTTTTTTTCCTTAATCTTATCTTCTTCTTTTCTCAATAATCTGTCTCACTCTAACCTTCATCCCTCTCTTCATCTTCATCTTTTTATTTTCTTTTCTGTAAAACTTATCTCATCTCCATCTTCTTCTCGGTTCTCATTTCTTAAACATGTGTTTTTTTTTCCGCCATGAATAGTGTTAGATCTGGACATTTGACACCTGGGTTTTATTCTCCAACGCCTCTTGAAGCTTTCGATGGGGGTGGTGATGACTCACTCGCCGACGGCGGCGACCTTTGGGAGTCGGTTTGACTGGTCAAACGACTTTTGTCGACGGTCACGTTTTGAACGAATAGGCGGAGTACTCCGATTAGCCTGATTTTTCAGCCAAATCGACCGATTTTTCCGGTCAAAATCGGTCAATTTTTTTTCTGGCCGCCTAATATGGCGGCTTTGGGTGAAACGGGACGGCCGGCGTCCGCCTAGCGTATAGGCGGCGCCTAGGCGCCCGATTTTTTCGATTTTTTTGATTTTTTGAACACTGGGAACAAGAAAGAAGAAAGAAGAAAGAAGAAAGAAGAACATACCTGGTCGTGGAGAAGCGCAGCAATAACAAGAAGAGAGCAGTAGCAGAACAAGAGAAAAAGTTGAGTTAGTGAAGAACAATTCTAACTTAACAAACCCTAATGGTTTGTGGGTTGGCATGACATGTCTTTACAGTATGCCCAGGTTTCCCACATTTGCCACATTTACGTGTCTTCTCGCCGAATTTTTTCTTGCGTCGACCAGAACCTTTTGTTGCAGCTATAGAAGGATCTTTGACATTATGCACATGTTGTTTATCTTTTGTACCCAACATATTTTGTCAAGTAACAGGAGAACATGGCATCAACTCTTGCATGTGTAGTGTCAATTTATCTATCTCTCCATTTGCCTCTTTAAATCCATCATTCGACTTTAATGTAAAATAACATAATTTGCTGCATTTAGAGCTCAATGATCCATAGCTGGCCATTTCCATGATTGGTGTCGGTGTTGCATCACCGAAGTAATCAATATCTAACAACTCTTTTGTATATGTGGTCCATCGGATCAATATAAGTGATAAGGTATATTTTGCATGTTCATGGCTTTCATTACACTAAAAAAGTGGCTACGAGGAAGACCCTCAGTCTCAAACATTTTGCATGAGCATTGAATTCGATCTACCGATGGTATGAAACAAGTTGTCCAAGTTCGATTTTCTCAACAAAACTTTTTGAATATATAAGTATAGCTATCAAAATCTTTAACACAATTGCATATGCTAAATGATGCCTCTTGTTGAATTTCATCATGCACAAGGAAAAATACATTTCTTATGTATTTGTTAGCAGCATGTTTCTTTAGGCCTAACAAATGAGTAGTATATACCGGTGTTGTGTTACTGCACTGATAATCGTTAAAGGTTTCAGTATTTCGAATGCAGTCCAATGCCCTATTAATGTTTTGCATGAACTCATACATCTTAAGTTGACACAACGTTGTGTGCTTCGCATCCCACCAAAGAAACTATCTCTAAGAAAATTTATACACATTGCTTTCGTTTGGAATACATTGCAATCATCCACTCATTGATGTTAAAGCCAAATTTTTCAACCATGTTTAACCATTTCAGATCAAACTCTTCGACCGTCATAAAATTCAACATCCAATTATAGAATGCTCGCTTGAAGTTGCTATTTTGTATATTTTTCTGAACATTTCACTTAAGATGCCAACAACGTAACCATAAAAAAGATTCATACATCACTGTCTTTATTGCCTTATGCATGGCTCTGTCACCATATGTAACAACGGATTGTGGCATTTTACTATGCATTGAAACCAAGAAAGTCCATAACAACCAAGTGTATGTCTTCACGGTCTCATCCCCTAGCAACCCAAAACTGAATATGGTGGTACAATTGTGATTATTGACACCAATAAGCATTATAGGAGGTCTCAGATATACATTTGTTTTGTATGTCTCATCAAATACTAACACATCACTAAAAAATTCATAGTTTGAACGAGACGTCGAATCTACCCAAAATAAGTTGTCGAATCAATCATCTTCATCCAATGTGTAATCGAAGAAGAATTCAAGATCCATTACTGCTTTTGCAGTCAAGTATGATATAACGGAATCAGCATTAGATGTTTGAAGCTCATCCCTATGAACTGAATCAAAACGATTCTTCAAGTCTTTCTTCGTGTGTTTGACATTTGAATAGCTGCCAACCTGTTCCACAAGGTGGTCCATGACTTGGGGCGGTTTTGACACCAATTGATCGTCGCAATTTTAATTGTACAATTTCTGACTCTTTGACACATCAATGTGATCGTAAGAATTGGACGTGATTCTGTGGTGATAAATTGCGAGTATGTTGAGTAACAAACTCTTTAACAACCTATATCTTATTAATTCGTTCATAATTAACTTTGATTGCCGCATGACATCTTTCTCGAGTTTGACCTTTCGATTCATGTATTTTGTTAGTTTTTTCAATATACTTCTATGCTCTGTACCCTTGCTTTGAGCAAACCCACATACGTATTGTAATAACACCTTGTCTATCACGCCTCTTTTCATCCTTCCTAATGCTAAACCCAACGAACATTGAGTAGTTGTTGTAAAAGGCCTTAGCATCTTCGATAGAAGCAAACTCTATCCCAATTATATCACGGGCTCAAAATTTAAATGTCACTATTTGGAGGGGTTTTTGTAAGAATAGCACCACTTTAATAATCTAAGTTTAAAAGGCACCAATCTTGGTGACCAGACAAAAATACCCCAATTTTGTCTGTTTGTGTGTTTTGAAACGTGAGAGAAAAAACTTAAGGGAGAGAGAACAGTTGGGAGAGAAGTTATCGGCGCAAGAAATCCGGCCAAAAAGGCGACGGCGAATCACCGGCGGTGGTGCTACATTACCCCTCTCGACTCCAAGCGTCCAGTGGTGAGTTGAACTTTCTCTCTCACGCGTTTTGTTGTTGTTAATTTGATTTGCGTTTGATGTTTGGTGTTTGGTTAGACATATAGATTAGGTTTGATTAGATTTATTGTTCATTAGGTTTAAAGTTCTGTAAAAATTTTGTTGAAGACGATGAATAGAACATTCTCCGAGCCTTTTAAACCTTCATCCGAGCCTTTTCCGAGCCTTTTAAACCTTCGTCCGAGCCTTTTAAGTAATGTGATTAGGTTTTCTGCAATTTTTCAATTCCGAGCATTTTAAACCTTTCTCCGAGTCTTTTCTAAGCCTTTTAAACCTTCATCCGAGCCTTTTAAACCTTCATCCGAGCCTTTTAAAGAATATGATGTAGGTTTTTGAAATTTGAATCTCGAGCCTTTTAAACCTTCATCCAAGCTTTTTAAACCTTTATCCGAGCCTTTTCCAAGTCTTTTAAACCTTCATTCGAGCCTTTTAAATAATATGATGTAGGTTTTTGTAATTTGAATCTCCGAGCCTTTTAAACATTCATCCGAGCTTTTTAAACCTTTATCCGAGCCTTTTAAACCTTCATTCGAGCATTTTAAATAATATGATGTAGGTTTTTGTAATTTGAATCTCCGAGCCTTTTAAACCTTCATCCGAGCTTTTTACATAATATTTCGAGCCTTTTTATAAAGTCTCCGAGCCTTTTGATTAATAGTACCCGAGCCTTTTCATTAAGTCTCCGAGACTTTTGAACCTCACTCCGAGCCTTTTCTAAAAGTCTCCGTGACTTTTATTTTTCAGTGTCCAAGCCTTTTCATGAAGTTATATATATTAATTTCTTTTATTTTTTTTTTATGTGAATATGCAGATGAGGAATCCACTGAAAGATTTTCTAACAACTCCAGCGGAAGAAAGGTACCCGGGGAAAATAACTCGGCATGACCATTTTGGTCACCTTAGAGATATCGAAAATGCACTTAACAGTGTACTTGAAGATCTTGCGGTCAAAGAACGACGTCGGTACACTGAGTCGTGTTTTGGACATTTTCTTCGGATGCAGTGCAACATGAAGTTTTCAGCTGGCATTGTCCATCGATTGCTTATTCGTGAGTTGCATCACGATGGGCCGGAAGAGAAGATGAGATGAGATGAGATGAGATGAGATTTCTTTTAGGAAAGCATTCGGTCCGGTTCTCGAAGGTTGAGTTCTATCTGATCACCGGATTGAAGTTCGGACAACTTCCCGACACGTCGACCTATGATGTGGTACAGAATGGCATACACCAGCGGTACTTTGAGGGTCGAGATGAGGTCGAGTTTGGAGAGCTGAGAGCCGTTGTACGGACTAGTGATTTTGCTGAGCAGTACGATGCGGTTAAGCTATGCTTACTGTATATGCTTAACTGGATAGTAATGGGTTTGGACGAGAGAGAGAAAGTCTCATTATGGCAGTTTCGCCTAATCGAGAACTTGGACGCTTTTGATGCATTCTCGTGGGGTGCACATGTGTATAGGCGATCTATTTCTGGGTTCAAGCATGTGTTGGATGGTCGTCGGGAGTGGTTCGAAAGAAGACAGCGAGAAAAGGGCGTTGAAGTACACAAGGTGGAGACGTACAACATATATGGTTGTACTTATGCACTATTGGTAAGAATTTAGAATTTGATTCCATACTTTAATTGTATTTTTTATTTTCATATGATTGATGTGTTTGATTATTATTGTACTTATCTATTACGTAGATATTTGCTTTTGAGGTTATCCCCGATCTTGCCATCGAAGATTGTGGGACCCGTAGGGAAATCGAGCTATCCCCCCGTATTCTAAAATGGGAGTTGAGTCAGCGACCGAGGGGGGATAAGTTGGATTCCATTTTCATTGAAAGGGTAAGTATCTGTTATGTTAATATTAATAGTTAATAGTATGTATGCGATTACAAATGGTCTAACATTGATTTCAGATGTTTGCGAGGTTGAAATTGGTGCTGACACCAGCAGAGCTGGCTGAACGGTACTATGAGGGCATTGAGGAGGGAGGCAGTCTGTATGATGCCGATGCCAATGCCGAACACAGTACGACTGTCGAACCCAGTGATACTGAGGGACCGTATTCGAGACCCAGTGATACTGAGTATCCACATTCGGGACCTAGTGATACAGATGGTTCTGACGTGGAGGGTCGCAGTAGGAGTCCCGTGAGGCATAGGCGAGTTCGATTTGTGTTGCCCACACAGCCTCGACCTGAAGGTCACTCACGACGAGGCATCGGAGGGCATCCAGAGGTACGTAAAAGTAGTTGCACCGCAGTATTTAATCTGAAAGCAATTGGAAACTTTTAGTACTCACAACGTGTTTATTTTTTTTCATTTCAGGACCGTAGGTATACTGAACTGCTGGATGCGTTTCGAGAGTTATGGGACGAAGTGCAAATGACTGACAAAAAGTGAGATCAACAGCATAAGGAGTTGCTGGATTTAATTCGGGGTCTTAAGGGTTCGACGTCGCAGACACCTACTGAAGGCAGATGGTCCGATGACCCACCATTTCATGACCCGTCGATCGATGACCAAGATCGACACTTCAGTGATAGAGACTGGACTGGTAGTCATCAGGACGAAGCAGACTTACAGACCGGGCGTCAGCTGCACCCCAGTACGCAGGCAGTGTCTGATCAGCAGGGGCTAGGTGTGACATTAAGAGAGGAGGTTACTAGTGGTACCGATGACACTGAGACAACACATATGGAGATAGACCAGGTACCTCATCAGGTATTACCAGATCCTGTTGTTCATCCCCAGGACTTGGGACAGAGTGCCTCCATATTGCGTACCCCTCTGGTTGATCCTAGTGCAACGCATCCCTCTATTCATTCCACAGGGATAGAGTTCCTCAGTCCTGACGCACCCATCGGGGCAGGGCTTACCCCTGCAGGCGATCCACGAAGACAGAGTTCCTCCATACAGAGCACCCCTGTAGGCGATCCACGAGGACAGAGTTCCTCCATACAGAGCACCCCTGCTGGCGATCCACGGGGACAGAGTTTCTTTATACAGAGCACACGTTTGGTGGATCCCCGTGGTTTGGATCGGAGTCCCCCACCCCTTCAGCGTCAGGATCGGGTTCGCAGGCGAGGTTGACAGGAGAGGAGCGGAGCCCATACACTGACCCCTGTCGGCCGAAGAGGGCAAGGACTATGACACAGCCACCACATGTATGGGCGCCCCACGAACTGATAGATCCTGATCACCTAGCGGCGTACCAAGCGTACAAGAGGAACCTGACGGGGGAATTGTAAGTATAATCGTAGATATTACAATCTCTGTATTTATTTTGAAACAACTTAGTAAAACTGACTTGACTTCGTTATCTAACTTCTTCAACAATTATGCAGGCGTGATGTGGATCTACACTTGCCTGTCAATGTCCTTTGGTTCCACCGGTTTCAAAGCAACTTTATGGAGTTGGAGGATACGGTATGTTCATAACTGTAATATATGTATATGTTGTTACAACAATTGTACAATCCTAACAAATGAAAATGTTCAAACTTTCAGCACATTGATGCGTACTTGAAGATTCTGCGGAAGCGTCAGCGAGCATTTCCCATTGTCTACGGTCCGAGGATTAACATACTGGATTCACAGTTTTATGTAAGTGTTTAAATTGTATGGTATTTGCTTGTGCATTGATGTGTTTCATACATCTATAACCTAACGTTTTTGTATAGTCATGGTTATGCAACTGCTGGGACAGAAAGATGGGAAGTGGGTCTGATAGACCCCGTACAGGTTGGTCTTCACAGAAGCAGAAGTGGTCCGAAGAAGACCTTACGGTGGTACGTGGGCTGCTCCCGCTAGGAAACATACCATGGCACAATGTTGACTCCGTGAGTGTTTATTTTACATGTTTTCCATTAAAGTTTTGAAAAATAATTGTCACACTGATCGCACATTGCTTTTTAAACCTGCAGGTTCTGATTCCGTGCAACCTTGGACGTACGCATTGGGCCCTGGTCAGCATCGACCTCACAGGAGGGAATATCTACCTTTTTGACTCGTACAGACAGGAGGTTCCATTCAGCCACAGGAAAATGCAGCTCGCGTGCTTACGGTATTTTTTACCCTCGATGCTGCATGCGGTGAACTTTCACAATCGCAGACGGAAGGGCGATATGACGTACTCAAAGACTACTAGGGCATTCACTTTTTATTATGTGTCTGTAGACCGTGTGCCATAACAGGACACAAGGTATGACTGTTTCAAGATCTGATTTTAACCAAATTCGTTTTCATATAATTCCATTCTAACGGTTGTTCATGTGGTGAATTGTAGGGGTAACTGTGGTGCTCATACTTTAAGATTGACAGAGTATCTGGCGGCGAACAGGGATACTTTTGACTGGTCGAAAAATGATATGACCACCATTCGAGAGAAGATGGTTGTGGAGGTTTTTTGCAACTCGAAGGATTGGTTTTCGAGATAGTGATTTAGTTTATGTACATAACATTTCAGTAATGAAAAAAAATAATTTGTTTTTCTTTTTAAGTGTTTGCAATTAACAAAGGATCCAGTATGACATTACACAAACAACTAAATTCAAATCAATTTCAGGCAAAAAAAAATAAAAAATTATTCAACATAAAACCATAACACAACTGTATCGAGCATGGTTCCCAAAGTCTGAACGATGTTGGAACACATTAGCAATCACAAGCTTTTCTCCAACATAAAATCAATCATATTAGTTCTACATAAAAGCATAAGAACCAAGGGTCTCATAAAACAATTGTATCGATCATGGTTCCCAAAGTCTGAACGATGTTGGAAGACATCAAGTTGGAGACATGTTTCTCAATCACAAGCTTTTCTGGTGGCAATTCGTCTTCCTCTTGTACTGCCTTGTTATGATTGATCGTCTTCCTCTTGTACGGCTCCATTCATTCCACTGGCGTGTTCTTCTGAGGGCATGTTTGTTTGTTGTGTCCTTATTGTGTGACAGATGCTACACTTGCGACGGTAATCATCGGGGACAATTGTCCTGGGACCTTCATTAACCATAGGCGGATTCGAATACCGCCTGCTATTATGTCCTGGTTGTCCGCATCTTCTACACGACTGTGTGGTTGTCCTCTCCGAAGACGATGCGTGTCGACCCTCCATGGGGCGACCTGATTGTCTCTTCGTCTTTGGATTTAAAACCACCCGCGCTGCGATATCGGATGGAACCACCCATGAAGAAGGATGGCCAACAGGCATAATAGGAACCGAGTATGCATCAATAAGTGTCTCCCTCTTGTAGTAGTCCGCACACAGAGATGTGAAATCCAAGTTCTGCTCCCTGCAACAATGAAAACAGTGAGACTCACGTTTGGTTATTGAAAAGCATTAAATGTAACTTGTCATGTACCTTGCCGCTGCGAATGCGTGTGAACAAGGTAAAAAGTCCATTTGGAATTTATTGCACATGCAAGTCTTCTGGGCTAAGTTAACCGTCCACTGTTTTCCCTTGTGTTTGACGGAGAATATGTTCCAGTCAACTGCATTTACGGTCATATAATTGCATTTCTCGACCCGTTTCTGGATCACCCCATGTGCTACGTCGGTCAATCGATGACGCATGGACTGTGCAGTTGTATGACGATCGTGAAACCACTTCTGTAGCATATTCCTAATGAACTTTGCCAGTGTCATTAGTGGCAGTTGCCGTGCGAATTTTAAGCATGAGTTTATGCACTCTGCAACATTTGTGGTCATCAACCTGTACCTTCTTTGGGGACAGTGAATGCGAGACCACTTGTGTGGACCGGCATCAATGGCATAATCGTATGTACCCCTGTGCAGCTTACGTAACTCCTCCATATGGCGATCGTATTGGATTTCACTGTACGACCTAGCAGCACTATCCATTATGTCGGCAACATCCTTTCTGTGGAATCGCTTCTTCATATTTTCACCAAAATGCCAACAACATATGGTATGGGTTGCATAAGGGAACACTGTAGAAATCCCTGCTTCAATGCTTGCATGACGATCGAAAATGAAAACCGGATCATCTATATGACCAAGGGCCCCCCTCAAGCATTCCAAAAACCACTCCCATGAATGGTTGTTTTCTGAGTCACCGTACCCAAAAGCAATTGGATACACCTGTTCGTTTCCATCTTGTGCAGTTGCAATAAACATTGTACCCCCGAATCTTCCCTTCAAATGGGTACCATCAACTGCAATCACAGGACGCATACACCTCCGAAAACCTCTAATTGAGGACCATAACGACATGAAAAAGTAAAGGAATTTACCATCGTCTACGCACTGTAAGTCCGTGATTGTGCCAGGATTTTACTGTTCGAGAATGTATGCAAAAGATGGCAGCAGTTGGAAAGTTTCTTCATGCGTTCCATAGCTCAATGACAATGCATATTGCAGGGCATCATGTGCTTTACTGTACATGATTTGGATGCCATATATTGTTTTCATATCGGCAATTATGTCCTTGGGACATATGAGACGTCCATCATGTTGCTGAAGTCTAGGGGCAACGACTTCTCCGATTGTGACTGCACTAGCTTGTCGGTGTCGACGGTGAATCTCCTCCAACGGACAACTGTGTTCGTTGACAAAACTTCTGACTTGAAAGTAAGTCCCTTCATCTCTCCTCACCGCTCTTAATTTCCACGTACATTCGTCAATGATGCAGACCAGATGTAAAGTTGTCTTATTCGACCTTTTCACCTTCCATTCAAAGTTCTGTCGCATTGAAAAATGGCTAACTAGCCTTTTCAAATCCTTTTTACTCGGAAAAAATTAACCTTTATAAATCATGGTTCTAGGTTCTTGCGCTACGAAGGTGCTGCTTGTACCAGTACCATACGAGTATGCATCTGCTCCGGGAATAACCCACGTTGTCACATTATCAGAATCAGATGCTATTAAGTTATACCGGACCTCGGAAGTCCCAGCCATATCTGGTGTAGTGCAACTAACTCATTGTACATGTCTACCATGTGTTTGAATTTGTTCAGGCTCTTCATCCATATTTTGCAGATCATCAACCTGTTCATTATTTGCATCATTATCCACGTCATGGTTCGGGTAATTGTTCTGCTCATTGTACTGCTCATTGTACTGCTCAATTCGACACCCAAACACATCAACAATTTGAGGTTCAACTACATCTGTATGGTTGACCGTTACTGGTGGGACACCACACATGTTTTCCCCACCTTCGGTGGCACTCCTTTGGGTGAACCCTTGGTTGCTACCGCTAAAGGATCCAAACTGTTAGGTATTTTCATGACGAGGAATATCATTCCCTATCATATCTCCAACTGTCCTCTCAGTTACACTGACACATACTTGAGGGATCACTCGATCTTCCCTCAGCATAAATTGGACATTGTCATCATTCCTTATAAATGCGCGACATGTACTGCTAGGAACGATTGATATTGATGACAGATCAACAGTGAATTTGTTTTCATCGTATTTCACAATGGTATGCACGATCGCCAACAATTCTTCGTAAGTCATATTCTTTGACACATACATTCCCCGATTATCGGATCCAATAAACCTCTGACTTCCGTCGGGAAACTGCTCCCATTGACCGTTGTAAGATATTACAATCCTAACCCGATTCATGATGCTGTCAAATTATTCATCACTAACAATTAATAAAAACACAGGACTAAAAAATATTTTCACATCTTACATTTACAAAGGCTCGGGTGAGGATATTGAAAAGGCTTAGAGAAGACTTCAAAAGTCTCGAAAATTTCTCTAAAAGGCTCGATACTTATTCATTTCAAAGGCAAGGAAAAGGCTCGGAAAAGGCTCGGTGAAGGCAATAAAAGGCTCGGAAATTTTTATAAAAGGCTCCATACTTATTCATTTCAAAAACAAGGAAAATGCTCGATAAAGGCAAGAAAAGGCTCGGAAATTTGTATAAAAGGCAATAAAAGGCTTGGCAATTTGTATAAAAGGCTCCATACTTATTCATTTCAAAAACAAGGAAAAGGCTCGATGAAGGCAATAAAAGGCTCGGAAAAGGCTCGGAAATTTGTATAAAAGGCTCGGAAATTTGTATAAAAGGCTCCATACTTATTCATTTCAAAAACAAGGAAAAGGCTCGATGAAGGTAAGAAAAGGCTCGGAAAAGGCTCGGTCATGGCAATAAAAGGCTTGGAAATTTGTATAAAAGGCTCCATACTTATTCATTTCAAAAACAAAGAAAAGGCTCGATGAAGGCAAGAAAAGGCTCGGTCAAGGCAATAAAAGGCTCGGTCAAGGCAACAAAAGTCTCGGAGATCCAGCAAAAGATATTACAGTTTTCTATATAAACAAATGAAAATGTGAACAAATTAACAGAAGTATTTGCCAGAAATATTACCTTATTGTACTGAAGCACGTCCAAACGTTTTATAAGTTGAAGAAGAAAGTCGATCCAACCTTGAATTTTTATTTCTATAAACAAAGAGAGTCGCTGTGGAGAGAGAAAGTGGAGAGAACCAGTCTCGTTTTTTTGGAAGTGTGGAGAGAGAAAAGTATAAACAGAATAACATAAATGAAGAAGTAAGGGCAATTTTGGTAGTTCACCATAATTGGTGCCTTTTAAACTTAACTTATTAAAGTACTGACAAAGTCACCAAATGAGTGACATTTCCCACCATTTCCACATTAGATCACTAGGTTGCAAACTTGTAAATTCAATTGGGTCATCTAACTTTGATAACTTTGAGTCAACTTCGAGAGTAGTTGTATTGTTTGAAGTACACACATGTGGGGTTAAGGGAGTATGCTTGGTGAAAAGTGAATGATCAATTGCAGCTTCTGATAAGGGGAGTCGTTGTTAGTCCTGATCAAAAGATTTATCTATTTTAACTATCTCACAAGTACACGAGTCAAAAGACTAGTATAACAAATAAGCAAGGATTGTTCCCACAAAGAGGTGTTACCATCAAATTGTCTTTAGCTAAAGCGTTATTTAAAGTAATGTAAATAGAACATGGAAGTGGTGAGAATGGTGTGTGTGAAGTGTATGCATAATGCGGATGGTGTGTAATTAAAATAACCTAAAACTAAGGATCGAAATGTAGTCAGGTGCTTTTAACTAAAGAGGGAAATCAATTAAACTACAAAGCAATGTAAATAAGGAAAACAATTAAACTACAAAGCAATATAAAGATGGAATGAAAATCAAATAAACTAAAGGCAAAACAAATTAGTCTACTCCTAAAGGCAAAGCACTCTAGCTATGAAAATAAATGTGGCTTGGAGAGATGTAAGATAGTGGTCACACAAAGCCCATAAGTTCATCAAACACACAAGTTATTCATGTTGTTCATAAACCTTTAAGAGCATAAGAACATTGGATCATAACCTAATCTAGCATAAACATGCATAAATCAAGCTCCATCCATTCAAAAGCTAACAATCAAGATCCATGCACAATTAATCAACCGAAACACGGATGCGCTCTTCCACTTGAATCAATCCATACATATCAATTCACTTTCGTCACCAACATGAAAACAAGAGTGAGAAACTACTTTTACAAAACAAATAAAATAAACTAAAACAATACAAAATATAAAACAAATAAAACAAAGCAAATAAAACTAATATTAATCTAAAGTCTCACTTATGCAAAAACACATCAATTTCTACCTATTCACTAACATACATGTCAAGAAAAGAGAGATATAGCATTAAGCTCAAAGAATAGAACAAGATCCAAGTCAAATCCAAAATAAATACATTATATAACAAGATCAAGTGTTGGTTTATAAATATTTCCTAATGGGGATTGCACATCAAAGAAATAGAAAATAAAACAAAGAGAAGAGTTTAGAGATAACCAAGATCTCTATTTCATTTTGTTCTCTTTTCTCCTTGGATCTACTTCAAAGATGGATGGAGAAAGTTTAGAGGTGGTGGTGGTGAGACATCCATGGAGGAAAACCTCCATGAAAGCCTTTGAAGCTTTTCTCTCTCTTGTTTTGGTGTTGAAGAACAAGAGAATGTGTCGGTATATGTGTAGTGTATAAAGTGAAAAGTGTATTTAAAGACCAACAAAATGAGGTATTTATAGACTTTGATGGGTAGGGCATTAATTTGGGATGAAATGACAATTTTACACTTTAAAAATCACGAGATATGCAACTTGATAAGATCTGCCAACATACTTCTGCGACTTCAAGTCGCAGATATCTTTCTACTGGTTAGAACTCGTAGAACGGGATCTGTAGACTTTTCTAGGAATGTTTTGTGACCAACTTCTGCGACTTCAACTCTCAGAACCCAAGTCGCAAATATTCTGCTACTTCATTCCGCGACTTCATCTAGTAGATTTCTCTGTAATTGTTTTCCTACTTCATTTTGCGACTTCAACTCACAGATTTATCTAGTAGATTTCTTTGGAATTGTTTTGCTACTTCATTCTGCGACTTCAACTCGTAGATCCATCTAGCAGATTTTTCCAGCTTCACGCACCAGTTGTTAAAATAGGCATAACCTTTTCTGGAAAACCCGGAATCATAATCCGTAAAGTGTGTCGGAAACTACACTTCTGGGGCTTTCCGGAAACATGTAGCTTGACATCCAGTTTAATCCGAGGAGGGAGATATGGCTTCCTCAAGAGACATTCTTCACAAGCCATGTCAATTTCAGCTCTTTTTCCTCCTCTTTGTCTCCAAACCTTCACTTTAAGCTCAAACACCTTGCTTATGTGAATTGTACCTTCACAAGGCTCAAACACATATCATATACAGTAAAATGCTCGAAAGCGAACACAAAAGCTAGGAATAGGGAGCCTAAAATAGGTACATAAATGTGCCGATTAGCCTAAAATAGGTACATAAATGATCCTAAAATTGGTCATTGGTGTTGTAAGAAGAACCACTATAAGAGTAGTTGTTATATATGACAAAGATTTAAAAATGTGACATTTCGCAAAAAAAGTAGAGATTTTAGTGAAATTTCCCCTTTATAGATTTGATGATTGAAGATTTAATAGTTTTAGAGTTTGCAATGGATAGCAGTAGGAAAACTTGAAATTAAAATCATCTCTTTATTATTTTCGTGATTGTAATTCCAAATGTGAAAAATGTAGATCTTCTTGAGTGCTTTAAAATTGGTTTCATCTCAAAATGATAAATACTCAATTTGTGATGAATTTTTAAAGTTAATTCTATAAGCCTGAAAATTTTTCTGTTTTAACCCGATTTTAGAAATTATTTGATATATTATGTGAAATATATATATATATGCGTGTCTAAACAACCGGGGGGGGGGGGGGGGGGGGGGGGGGGGGGGGGGTGAATGGGTTGTTAATCCGATGAGTTACCAATTTTTCGGATTAGTCAGTATTACAAAAAATAATCCAATTCAATGAAATACAATCAACGAAATTAAAGTGTGGAAAACAATAAATAACACGTTGATTGATTTACGTGAGAAACCCTCAACAGAGAAAAACTCACGAGCTATTCTGCTAGTCACACAAGGTCCTCAAATCCACTATATATAATGATGTTTACAACCTAGGTTGACCTCTAGTCACACCATTCCCAGTCACTAACCCACCACTACTACCTACATACCTTTTATAGTAATTCTAGATCAAAATGATATGCACTACACACCATTAGTCACAAGACTTAACTCTCAATGAAGAGATCAATAACCTATGTGAATATATGACAATATCTAAAATACAAATAATGCTAGGCTACATTAAATGCTTATCTAGGAATTTAAGATGTCAATGTAGACAATCCTAGATATCATGATGTCTATATGAATGCTCATAAACACCTAACTAGATGAAGACATGCAAGTCTAAGACCTAGTTATCAAACAAAGACAAATCAACACAAGTTGTCAATAAACATGACAAGGATAATAAATATGCAATCAACAAATGCAATCAAGAAGTCCTAATTAACAATGTCTATATGCAAAGCATAGAGACTTAGCTAGATGGAAAAATGGTCATAAATGCTAGCTATCAAAATACAAACCCAATCATACAAGGAAACTCATAAAGATATGCAATAAGAAGATTCCTATCATTTAATCAACTAGTAAATGCATTAAAAACATAATCTTTAAAGGTTTGAACAAATAACAAAGATGGGGTTTTTGTTCAACTTACCAAGTCAAGTCAACTCAAAGATGAGAATCCATGCCTAATGAATGCTTAATGATGCATAAAGATGTTGGGTTTTGGGTTTGGATGAGTGAAAATGAGTTCTTAGGAGATTCTCACTCTAAAGGATTATTTCTCTCTCTTAAATCTGATTTATGGCCTATCATCACGAGTAAGGAAGAAGAGAACATATATATATTAAGCCCTAAGAGAAATGGCGTCATTTTGGCAAACAGGCTGCAAAAACATGTTGGACCGTTGTGCGTATCGCGGTACGGACAAGGTGTCCAAACCGCGGTATACATGGCGTGTAGCCTCTGGACCGTTTCGCGGTGGGGGATCGCTCCAGAGGCAAGGTGCACCCACCGTGGCATGCACGGCGGAATCATCACTGGTTGTACCTGACATGCACTGTGGTCCAAGCAAGGTACCCGCATGCAGTACCCACGGCGGTACAGATCGCGGTAAAGAGAAAAGATCTCTTTTCAAGGCAACAAATCACACCTAGTCTATATGCAAGTTGTGTAAGTGTGAAATGAGCAAATAACATGCATGTGAATGGATAACATCATGAATAATCACCAATCATGTGACACACAAAAGATATGCAAGATATGAAAATGCAATAAGTGTGATGATAAAGCATATAGACACACAATTAAGAGAAACACAAATGCAATGAAAGTGAGTGTGTGCAACTAAATCTCTTCAAGAGGCAAGAGGCAAGAGGCAAGAGGCAAGAGGCAAGTCAAGTGATTTACCTTATGTTTTTGCTCTTGAAGTCACATTGGGAAGTTCGGAAGCTTGCCAACGAGGATCTAAGCTACCCATTATAAACACATCCCCAAAAGTGGTTTGTCAACGAAATACGTCAATCAAAAAGTAAGGAACTTACAATTTGAACTTTTCAAAAATGATAAAGTTTAATATACTAAAATATTTATGTATCTATTTACAATTATAAACATATTACAATCAACTTATATGTATTTGAGTGCCATAACGACATATTTTAAAGTTAAGAGGGTTTTCACCTAAATCCAAAACTATAAGATTATTTTTGGAAATGAGTCAAACCTTAGGGGCTTTTGTAGATCTACCAATATTATTAAAGTCGTTTTATTTATAATTTATTGTAAACTATATAATCAGAAGACATAACCTAACAGTAACCACACCTCTCAATGTTGCTTGAGGTTCCAAGTTCTAATCACCATCCCCAAGTTAAAAAAAATTAAAAAATTAAAAAATTAAAAAATTAAAAATAAATTCCCATCCAACAAATACTTTTAAAAGTTCTTAAAATATTTTGTGAATGATCAAACTGATGACTTATGGCATTTCTCCTTGTTTGACCAGAAATCTTATACCCTAGTTTTATTTTTTAGAGTTTAACCCATTCAATATTTTGTTTCTATCCAATATGACCATTTTTCTCACTTTCTTCTCTTTCTTCACCAAAGTGATTTGAATATCTTTAATATGGGGAAATTTCATTTTAATCCTTAATGTTTCTTAAAACAACACTTTCTGACCAATCTTTTCAATTTGAGCCCTCGTAGTTTCAATATTTTCGAAAATACACCATTTTGGTCATTCTAATCAAAATTTTAGTGGTCAATCATAACATATTACACAAACGGACTATTTTACCCATGTCCTTTAATTGCATGAGTAAAAATACAATCAATAAAGAAGTCACGGGGAGGTGGCACGAGCCTCTGCCATGGTTTTAGTTTTTAAGTTCATTTTTGCTCAACCTTGAAGGGGGTGAGCATTACCCCCCTCCCCGCATGTTGACATGTGTTAATTTGTTATAGATCTATAGAGAGGGGGCATGTCCCCCTCTTGATTATTTCAAGGGGACCAAAATAACTTGTTATCCTCCTCGTAAATATGTAGGGAAGAGGTGCGTCCCCCAATTTCGATTTTCACATAATGTAAGTGGTTATTTTTGACAATTTTCACAAATTTTGAATCCATGACAGAAATAGCAGGAAAGGTTTGCGTTAAATTTTGTTATTTTACTAATATGACAGGCATCCATTAGATAATTAGCTAGAGAGATATAGTGCATAAAGAAATAGGCAGAAGAGTATTAACAATTAACATAAAATACATATATATATATATAATATAAAAAAAAAAAGGAAAAAAAAAAAAGAAGAATCAGAGTTTACAGAACACCAATGTTCTTGAGGCCAAGAACCACACCAACACCAATGATGTGACCAACTGATCCACAAGCCAAGGTGTCAGCAAGGGTGAAGCCAGCTGGGTCACCTGTTTGAAGGCCAGAGTCCCTCGCTTCCAGCTTCAATCCTGCTGTTGCCTTCCTGTTTGCTGATGGAGCCAACCCACATCTTCCAGCAAATAGCATCTGACTTGTACTTGTCAACATTATCTGTCGATCAATTCCCAAACGAAATGAATTTAAAAAAAAAATCAAAACCTTGAATATATTATAGTGTTACCAAATTGGTGGGTGAACCAATGAAGCAGCGAGCACCCAATGCTCCATTCCCCTTTCGCCTGATCGGTCGAACCGCTGCTGCTTGTAGTGGAGGTGCTGCTGAGAATTTGGGTCGGAGGCCGTTGAATTGTGGGAGACTAGTCATAGCACAAGTTGCCATTTTCTGTGAATAAATTTGCAATACTCACAAGTTGGAGGTTTTGAGTTATAAACTGAATGAGTGAAGGTGCAGCAGAGGCCACATGAGCAACTTGTGGATTTAGAATAGCCAGTGTTAGAAACAATTAGATACTTGATGCTGACTTGGCATTTTCTTATTGTTTTTTTATTTTTATTTTTATTTGGATAAGGTTTTGAGTGTTGGCTTCGGACAAATTGGATTAATCCAATTCTAAAAGGCTCTTTTCTAATGCTTGTTTACAGAATTACAGCACATTTGTAACAGTTATACTGTGTTTTAACATTTTTTTTTAACCACTTGCGGTAACAGGTAAGTCAAAATAAACGTCATTTACCGTCAAGTTACATTCAACATCTCCAAACATGAATTAAAATACAAACTAATCATTATGGTAATGAGTCATCCCATCTCAACTTTCAAATTTATAATAATTAAAAATAAATCATAAGAAAAATTTAACTGCAGCAAACCATTAAGTATAAGTTGAGACTATACACTGAATGCGGATGGTCAAACTTAAACTCAAACCACAAACATGAAAATGGATGCCCATATTACTTGAATTGAGATGGGATGCATAATGAAGAAATTAATATAAAGAGTCTTAATGCTTACAGAACTTTTATTAAAATTTATTAACGTAGTTGCAGAGATTTAGAAGAGTTGTCTCTGCATATTGATAGAAACTGTGTTCCTCGGTTCACAATTTAATCAAAAAGAAACAATTCAATTCAATTTTCGAACAATTGAGAAGAAGCAACACTCATGATCACGTACACAACACTAGTGAAAAGAAGCACTATTCAGATTATGTTAAACACACACATAAGATACAGAGATAGAAGATAACATATATCTTACCATAAGTTCTAACAATCAACTGTCAAGGCATCCATCATATACTTTCTTGCCTGATAAGTTATATATATAGAGCACTGGAACATTGATATAACACGACAGCATCCGATCTAAAACCATTTAGTAATACAGAGTTTAACAGCTTTGTTCTAACATAAAGAAAGAAAAAAAGGTCTCACAGCTTCCTCATAAGGAGAAACAGCTTCTGATCAAGCTCAAACTGAGTGATATAAGAGGGATCCCCTTTCAGCATCATTAGAAGCCCACCATATGAAACATATATCTCCCTGAAATATACAAGATGAAAAAGTCATTCAAGCATCGACTATATAAAGGAAATCGAAAACACAACAATAAGTGTTTTAAGTTCTCATACGCTTTTAGATGTTTCCCTGAACCTTCATCAGAGATCTTGTACAGCTTCCCATGCATTACATATTCATACTTGTCAGCTAGTGACTTCCTCCCACCCTGGAACAACAGGAATATAATTCATTATATAGGTAGTATAACAGCTTCATCAACTAAAAAGGAAAACAAAGTGCAAAACCGATATCAGGATGTATAAAATTGGGAAGTTTAAAAAAATAAAATAAAATAATCTGCAATTTGTAGAACCATAATATACACAGGGTTCTGCTAAAACTTGTAATGTCAAGAAGCAATGATGTGCTAATGTCTTAATTTAAGAGGCAAATTATGAGGAAGGAAATGACTGACTACTTCTAGATAGATCAGGTTCAGATGGGCTTCACAACCGATAAAACGATTAGAAAGAAATATAACAAACACTTTAAGCCTATTATACTAACCAAAAATAGAACATCTAGGAATATATAATGTCATGTGAAATGGCAAAAACACACTAAAAATTCTCAGCAGCAATGAATTCAACACCCCTAGCTTCAACAGGAAGTCAAAATCACAAGAGGAGAAAGGATACCGGAGTATAATAACCAGTATCTGGTGTTAAATCACAAGAGGAGAAAGGATACCGGAGTATAATAACCAGTATCTGGTGTTCCATCCAAATTCAGCGTGTGGGCTAATGCCATTGTAAATTTATCACCAATACGCATGCGATATACTTCTGTGTTCACATCCAGTAGCATGTACATGTCACAGTTCTGACTTCGAGCTTCAATGCGGGAAACTGTGGTGCAACCAAATCAAAATGTAATCCTCAAATGCCTAAAAGCATTTACTTATATCACAAGTAAAAATTAAAGATCAAAAGATGTGTCACAGCCGATGTCAGTAAAGATGAGGAATCAGAACTTTATAGTAACACCATATCATAAAAAGCCAAACAGGTTTGTGAAGGAAATACACTTGTAGTGAAACTAAAACCATAGCAGCAAGCTCTTAAGTAATACCCATCTAGTGAAACTAAGACCTATAGGCCTGCTTATATAGATATTTATATTTCTGTACATGTATCTTGTAGACCATTTTG
Organism: Acer yangbiense; assembly: GCA_008009225.1. Lineage (NCBI taxonomy): Eukaryota > Viridiplantae > Streptophyta > Magnoliopsida > Sapindales > Sapindaceae > Acer > Acer yangbiense. The sequence goes on along the minus strand of CM017773.1, from coordinate 17,568,556 downwards.
AATTAATTGTAGAGGAACCAAAGTCTGGTACCAGAAAGTACTTCCCAGAATCTCAAATTCATACGCCATAGCAGCAACTTGAAGAGACTCTATTTAGCAGGGAAAGAATAAAGTGATAGCAATTGTTAGCCTCAACACTTTATGCTTGATACTGATAATAACAAACAATTGATGAAGTTCTAACATTGTTTGATTTTGGTAACGTTTCAAGTGTATTGAAGAGATGAAAATAACATCGTGCAAAAATCTAGCCTTTTGGAGATAAGAATTGAGATGCATAGATAGGCACATTTAGGCATTTGGACATTGAATAACAGTCACGTTTGTACCTTTATCGAACTTTTTACCATCCGGGTCAATCTTATCAACAACAAAAATGTCCTCGAAAAGCACTATATTCGACATCTTTACTGGCGCTGAGCTTTAACCGAGAATCTACAATCATGCAAACAAAAGAATCATCAACAAAACAACCAATATGTTTATGCGTGTTCGAGAGAGAGAGAGAGAGAAGTGAAGATGGGAACATTCAATGAATAATTAACAAAGAGCAGATCGGATGTGGAAATAAAAAAAAGAAGATAAGAAGAAAATTAGAAAAAGAAGAAGAGAAAGTGACAAACCTTGTCCGAGCAGATCAGATGTTGAGGAACAGTCGAACAGAGTTGAGAGGAGCAGCGGAACAGATCGGATGTTGAGGAGATCGGAAGTTGAGGAACAGAGAGGAAGAGATAGAGAAGTCAGAGAAGTGGGCTAAGTAAAAGAAGTAAAGAACACAAGAAAAGGTTAGGTTTTTTTTTTTGTATTTTTTGTTTTCTTACTTATATAGGCTGTTTAATCGGTTCAAACCGTTTGGTTAGGTTAAGGGTTTTTTTTTACTTATATAGACGGTAGGGTTGTTCATTTTCCCTCGGATCCCCATTTCTCCGCGTCCTCATCTATATTTGGAGATTTTTTTATTTTTTTATTTGGCGGGGTGTTTCATCCTTAAATTGAAATGAGGATAGAGATGGAGATGGGGATAGGGATGGGGAGACCCTTTCCCATCCCCATTTTCTCATTTTCCCCACTAATATATTGAACTGGGGATGGGGATGGGGATGCGGGATGGGTTCCCTCATCCCCATTTCCCCATTTCCCTTAAAATATTATAAATATTATTATATATTATTTTTATTATTATTTGAAAACATAACTATATAAACCTCATTTACACTAATGGATTATTGAAACACTTTATTTTGTAATGGATTTTCTTTTATAATTGTAATGCATTTTATTTTGTATTTGTAATGGAATTTTTTTTTATAATTATTTTCTATTTTTTAATTTGTAATTTTTAGTTAACCGGGGAAATGGGGAAACGGGGAAAAACGGGAACTGAGGTTGGGGATGGAAATACGGGGGGATGGGGATGGGGATGATTTTCATCCCCAAATTGAAATGGAGATAGAGATAGGGAGACCCTTTCCCATCCCCATTTTCTCATTTTCCCCACTAATATATTGAAATGGCCCCTTTCCCCATTTCACTTAAAATATTATAAATATAATTATATATATATTTTTTATTTTTTTTATTATTTGAAAACATAATTATATAAACCTCATTTACACTAATGGATTATTAAAATACTTTATTTTGTAATGGATTTTCTTTTATATTTGAATGCATTTTATTTTGTATTTGTAATGGATTTTTTTTTTTTTTTAATTTGTAATTTTTAGTTAAACGAGGAAAAACGGGAACTGGGGTTGGGGATGGAAATACCTCCCCCTAAAATCTCCCATCCCCATTTTCCCCAAATGGGGGGGGTGAGACCTATATCCATCCCCATTTCCCCAATGTGCAACCCTAATAGACGGTTTAATCGGTTTAAACTGGTTTTAGAAAACCAACCGGTTTGAACAGAAAACTTTTCGGTTTTGAACTTTTTAAATCGGTTTAAACCCATGACTGCATGACTCCAATCAAGATGCTAAGGCACAACACATGCTCGAAAAGCAAAAAACAACTTTATCTATAATGACAGAACCTGATCTAACTAAAGACACCAATAAGCACTATAAGAGGTCTCCGATACACATTTGTTTTGTATGTCGTATCAAATGCTAACACATCACTAAAAAATCCATAGTATGAACGGGACGTCGAATCTGCCCAAAACAAGTAGCTGAATCTATCATCTTCATCCAATGTGTAATCGAAGAAAAATTCAGGATCCATTACTGCTTTTGTAGTCAAGTATGATATAACAAAATCGGCATTAGATGTTTGAAACTCTTCCATAAGAACTGAATCAAAACGATTCTGTAAGTCTTTCTTTGTATGTCCGACATTTGAATAGCTACCAGTCTGGTCCACAAGGTGGTCCATGACTTGGGTGGTTTTGACACCAACTGATCGCCACGACTTTAATTGTGCAATTTCTGACTCTTTGACACATCAATGTGATCGTAAGAATTAGATGTGATTATGTGGTGACAAATTGTGAGTCTGCTGAGTAACAAAATCTTTAACAACCCATCCTCATTATTTCGTTCATAATTAACTTTGAATATCACATGACATCCTTCTGGAGTTTGACCTTTGGGTTCACATATTTTGTCAGTTTTTTCAATATACTTCTGTGCTCTATACCATTGCTTTGAGCAAACCCACCTACATATTGTAATAACACCTTGTATATCATGCCTCTTTTCATCCTTCTTGATGCAAAACCAACGAACATTGAGTAGTTATTGTAAAAGGCCTCGGCATCTTCAATAGAAGCAAACTCCTTCCCAATCACATCACCAAGTTGCAAACTTATAAATTCAATCGGGTCATCTAACTCTGGTAACTTTGAGTCGACTTTGAGAGTAGTCGTATTGTTTGAAGTACACATAGCTGGGGTTAAGGGAGTATGATCGGTGAAAAGAGAATGATCAATTGTAGCTTGTTGGTCATTGGTGTTGTAAGAAGAACCACCATAAGAGTAGCTGTTATATGTTGTGTTTGTGTAATCCTAAGCTGAAGGCCCCCCTTGGTTCAAATCAAAATTTGATTTGGAAGTGCTGCCAAAGTATGAGTCGGGATTCATCTGTCGGTGTTAATAACAACCAAAACATGAAGTTAATTTTTTTTTTTTTTAAATGCGACGGGCATATGTTTAAGTTATTTGAAATGCAACATACAAAGGTTACGCACGAAGTAATTACAAAGGTTACCTCTATTGGAGAAGATAACAGTTGTCCTTTAAATATCCTTGAGTAGCAGCAAAATGTTGTTGATTGATGAACATGCAAACAACATAAAGGAAGCAAGGGATTCTAATTCAAGAGATTGACGGTGGGTTGGTTGAATTTGGTTGATTGGTGTTATCAACTTCAATAATAATAATAATAAGAAAATAGTTGTTGTATTAAATGTGTTTAAAAAAAAAAAAAAAGTTGTATTAAATGTTTAATAAATTTAAATAGAAAAAATTCATGTGTATTCAAAATAATGAATATCATTTTTCATTTCATAACGTTTATCAACTATTGAATAAATATTAATATAATTATAGTTTCAAACAATAACGAGGAAAAATGAATTCTAGTTTGATAAATATTTAGACTGTATTTGAAGTGCACTTTTGAAATTAATAATCCAAACAATGTATACGTAGGGACGTAACCAAGAATAATGTTAGGGCGATAGAGTAATTAGAGTATCCAAACGTTTCAAAATTGCCTTCACACTTGATTAATAGTTGAACACAATGGATACTGCTTATTTACAACATTGGAAAATTGAATTGTATTAGATTGTATTGCATTGGATTGTAATGTATTATTCACATACAATCCGTCTTTGGTGATAGAGGGACGATATTTATAACAATAAAAAACTTTATGTACCTTTGAAAAAAAACTACCGGTGCTATAATTTATGGGTACGGATATTGACACCCATAAATATGATAAGCGCACTCATATTTATAAGTACACCCATGTTTAAAATTTAAAATTAAAACATTACTATAAACACTCATCTTAATGTCAATAGTACCCTTATTTAAATGAATGTTTTTATTTTAATACAATTTATTTATAAACCCTCATAAGTTATTAACACACCCATCCTTCAGAGAGAGGTCAGAGAACACTGATCTTATTGTGAAAATTTCTTTACAGCCTTGGGAAGCTTTTCGTCCTGATGGGGTTATCATTTTTTCTGACATACTTACACCACTACCCACATTTGGTGTCCCATTTGACATAGAAGAAGTCAGGGGTCCTGTTATTCAATCGCCAATTCGTTCCGAAGAGCAATTTAAGGCGTTACATCCAATTGACTTGGAGAAACTTCAGTTTGTGGGGGAATCCCTTAAGATTTTGTGCAAAGAGGTATTAAGATGAGACAAATAGATATTGTATGATTTTATGCTCATTTGTTTCTTGAAGTTATTCTCTTAATTTAGGTCGGGGATCCAGCTGCAATTCTAGGTTTTGTTGGAGCACCTTGGACTATCGCTACATACACAGTTGAAGGGGGTACAACTCGCACATATACAACAATTAAGAGGATGTGCCATACTGGGTTACCATGATGTACTCATGAGATTGCAAAATATAAGATAGAAAGTCGTCCTGTACGCACATAAAAAAAAAAATATATATAGAATTAAGGTTGAATTAGGGGTTTTTTTTGTTTTTGTTTTTTTAAATAAAGTGATATAGTTGAAGATATGAGTGTAATTAATGGGTGTAAATAGTATTTTATTTATTTTTAATTAAACTAATTTGTCTTTATTAGTAAATTTCTACTGGGATATTTTTGTAATTAATTTTTTTATTAAAATATGGGTGTGCTTATCATATTTATGGGTGTCAATATCGACTCTTATACTTTATATGCGCAAAGCAAACCCAACATATTACCAAAAATGTTCTTTTTTTTAATAATTTTTTTATAGATTTTTGTTAACTACAATAAACTAATAAATTATAAAATAATTAAAATGAAAAATAAATATAACATAAAAACATGTGAGGAGGACCACTTTTTTTACAATTATTTTAATTTTAATTTAACTTATTGTTAATTAAAATTAAATGATTTTCTATTTTTAATAGCTATTTAAAATCATTTCTTTATTATTTTCGTGATTGTAATTCCAAATGTGAAAAAATGTAGATCTTCTTGAGTGCTTTAAAACTTATTTCATCTCAAAATGATAAATACTCAATTTGTGACGAATTTTTAAATTTAGTTCTATAAGCCTGAAATTTTTCTTTTTTAACTTCATAACCCGATTTTAGAAATTATTTGAATTTTGATACAATCTGAACTTTTATAAAATGATGAAATATTTATGTATCTATTTACAATTAAAAAGATGTTACAATCAACTTATATGTATTTGAGTACCTTATCGACATATTTTAAAGGTAAGATTATTTGGGTTTTCACCTAAATCCAAAACAATAAGATTATTTTTGGAAATGAGTCAAACCTTAGGGGCTTTTGTAGATCTCCAAATGTTATTAAAGTCATTTTATTTATAATTTATCATAAGCTATATAATCAAAAGACATAGCTTGATAGTAACCACACCTCTCGACAATCGTTTGGAACGATAGTAACCACACCTCTCGACAATCGTTTGACGTTCCAAGTTCTAATCACTCTCTCCAAGTTAAAAGAAAGAAAAGAATATCTCATCCAACAAATACTTTTAAAAGTATTTAAAATATTTCTCTTTCTTCACCAAAGTGATTTGAATAACTTTAATATGGGGACATTTCATTTTAATCCTTAATGTTTCTTAAAACAACACTTTTTGACCAATCTTTTCATATTGAGCCCTTGTAGTTTCAATATTTTCGAAAAGGCACAGTTTAGTCATTCTAATCAAAATTTTAATGGTCAATCATAACATATTACGCAAACGGACTATTTTACCCTTGTCCTTTAATTGCATGAGTAAAAATACAATCAATATTTTCAATAAAGAAGCCACCCTTTTCCCTGCAGATCTGTAGGGAGGAGGCACGAGCCTCCTCCATGGTTTTCCGAGTAAGAAGCCACCATATACACGTAGATCTATAGGGAGAGGGCACGTCCCCCTCTTGATTATTTCAAGGGGACCAAAATAACCTATCGTCCTCCCTGTAAATATGTAAGGAAGAGGCGCATCCCCCAATTTCGATTTCCGCATAATGTCTGTGGTTATTTTTGACAATTTTCACAAATTTTGAATCCATGACAGAAATTGCAGGAAAGATTTGGGTTAAATTTTGTTATTTTACTAATATGACAAGCATCCATTAGACAATAAGCTAGAGATATAAAAGAGAGATATAGTGCATAAGAGTATTAACAATTAACATAAAATACATATAAAAAAAAAAAAAAGTAGAATCACAGTTTACAGAACACCAATGTTCTTGAGGCCAAGAACCACACCAACACCAATGATGTGACCAACTGATCCGCAAGCCAAGGTGTCAGCAAGGGTGAAGCCAGCTGGGTCACCTGTTTGAAGGCCAGAGTCCCTCACTTCCAGCTTCAATCCTGCTGTTGCCTTCCTGTTTGCTGATGGTGCCAACCCAAATCTTCCAGCAAATAGCATCAGACTTGTAGTTGTCACCATTATCTGTCAAAATATGAAATTAATTTTATATATCAACATCACAAGTCACAACCTTGGATGAGATCGAGAAGAATATATTATAGTGTTACCAAATTGGTGGGTGAACCAATGTAATCACAGCGAGCACCCAATGCTCCATTCCCCTTTCGCCTGATTGGTAGAACCGCTGCTGCTTGTAGTGGAGGTGCTGCTGAGAATTTGGGTCGGAGGCCGTTGAATTGTGGGAGGGTAGTCATACCACAAGTTGCCATTTTCTGTGAATAAATTTGCAATACTCACAAGTTGGAGGTTTTTGAGTTATAAACTGAATTGAGTGAAGGTGAAGCAGAGGCCACATGACCAACTTGTGGATTTAGAATAGCCAGAGTTGGATACAATTAGATACTTGATGCTGACTTGGCATTTTCTTATTGGTTTTTTTTTTTTTTAGTTGGATAAGGTTTTGAGTGTTGGCTTTGGACAAACTGGATTAATCCAATTCTAAAAGGCTCTTTTCTAATGCTTGTAATAGTTATATTGTGTTTTAACAAAAAAAATATAGTCGAAACTAGAACATTACGGGACTAAATAAGTGTCATTTACCATCAAGTTACATTGGACGTCTCCAAACATAATTAAACCATGAATTAAAATACAAACTAATAATTATGGTAATGGTAACATCATCATCATCATAGAATAATAATAATATACTTGAATTGAGATGGGATGCATAATGTAGAAATTAATATAAAAAGTCTTACAGCTTACAGAACTTTTTTTAAATTTATTAACGTAGTTGCAGAGATTTAGAAGAGTTGTCTCAGGATATTGATAGAAACTTTGTTCCTTGGTTCAAATTATTGATTTAATCGAATGTTATATCTATTAATTTTTCAAAAAGAAACAATTCAATTCAATTTTGGAACGATTGAAAAGAAGATAGAGAGATAGAAGATATAGCATATATCTTACCATAAGTTCTAACAATCAACTGTCAAGGCATCCATCATATACTTTCTTGCCTGATAAGTTATATATATAGAGCACTGGAACATTGATATAACACGACAGCATCCGATCTAAAACCATTTAGTAATAATACAGAGTTTAACAGCTTTGTTCTAACATAAAGAAAAGAAAAAAAAGGTCTCACAGCTTCCTCATAAGGAGAAAAAGCTTCTGATCAAGCTCAAACTGAGTGATATAAGAGGGATCCCCTTTCAGCATCATTAGAAGCCCACCATATGAAACATATATCTCCCTGAAATATACAAGATGAAAAAGTCATTCAAGCATCGACCATACACCATGGAAACATAACAATAAGTGTTTTAAGTACAAGTTCATACGCTTTTAGATGTTTTCCTGAACCTTCATCAGAGATCTTGTACAACTTCCCATGCATTACGTATTCATACTTGTCAGCTAGTGACTTCCTCCCACCCTGGAACAACAGGAATAGAATTCATTATATAGGTAGTATAACAGCTTCATCAACTAAAAAGGAAAACGAAGTGCAAAACCGATATCAAGATATATAAAATTGAGAAGTTAAAAAAAAATAATAAAAAATCTGCAATTTGTAGAACCATAATATACATAGGGTTCTGCTAAAACTTGTAATGTCAAGAAGCAATGATGACTTCTAGTTCTAGATAGATCAGGTTCAGATGGGCTTCACAACTGATAAAACGATTAGAAAGAAATATAACAAACACATTAAGCCTATTATACCAAGCAAAAACAGAACATCTAGGAAAATATAATGTCATGTAAAATGGCAAAAACACACCAAAAATCCTCAGCAGCAATGAATTCAACACCCCTAGTTTCAACAGGAAGTCAAAATCACAAGAGGAGAAAGGATACCGGAGTATAATAACCAGTATCTGGTGTTCCATCCAAATTCAGCGTGTGAGCTAATGCCATTGTAAATTTATCACCAATACGCATGCGATATACTTCTGTGTTCACATCCAGCAGCATGTACATGTCGCAATTCTGACTTCGCCCTTCAATGCGGGAAACTGTGGTGCAACCAAATCAAATTGTAATCCTCAAATGCCTAAAAGCAAATACTTATAACACAAGTAAAAGTTAAAGATCAAAAGATGTGTCACAGCCGATGTCAGTAACTATCTTGATAGATGATGAATCAGAACTTTATAGTAACACCATATCATAAAAAGCCAAACAGGTCTGGGAAGGAAATACACTTGTAGTGAAACTAAAACCATAGCAGCAAGCTCTTAAGTAATACCCATCTAATGAAACTAAGACCTATAGGCCTGTTTATATAGATATTTATATTTCTGTACATGTATCTTGTAGACCATTTTGAATTAATTGTAGAGGAACCAAAGTCAGGTACCAGAAAGTACTTCCCAGAATCTCAAATTCATACACCATAGCAGCAACTTGAAGAGACTCTATTTAACAGGGAAAAGATAAAGTGATAGCAATTGTTAGCCTCAATGCTTTATGCTTGATACTGATAATAACAAACAACTGATGAAGTTCTAACAATGTTTGATTTAGTTTTGATTTTGGTAATGTTCAAGTGTATTGAAAAGATGAAAATAACATCATGCAAAAATCTAGCATTTTGAAGATAAGAATTGACTAGCATGGATAAGCACATTTAGGCATTTGGACATTGAAGAAAGATTTTTTCTTAAGCATGAAGCAAACATGATTAATTCCAATCTTCACTGTTTATCATCTTGTAAACTAATCTTATGTTTGCATGTGTTTTTAAATGATATGGCTCAAATGACTTAAATGATCATTTAGCATGTTTTTCAAATCATCCTATGCGTCCTCAAACGATTTCTAGATCAGTTGACTTAGAATTGTCAAATGAACTTTAAAAACCAATCTAGTATAAATAAAAGCTTGTGAGGGGAAAAAGTAATTTTTGGCTTTGGTCAAACGCAAACTGGTTTGCTGGTTTTGTCTTTGGATACTCCTAACAGCTGATTTTTTATTATCTCTATATAAATAAGCCTTTAGCTCGTTTTAAACACTTCCTTAGAGCCTTAGATGCTGCTATATCGTTAGTATAGAGTATTACCTTGAGCCTTAGAAGCGTCTATATATCATTAGTATGAAGTTTTTACATGATATTTTAGCTAATATTTGATCAAATCATATCTTACTTTTGAAATTAGTTTTCTTATATTTATTTATTAAAGGAGATTTTTTTTTTTTTTGTGATAATGATAAGACTCACTACAAAACTTTAGTTTTGCTCCCCAGCCTCCCCCTTTCCCTTAACTTTTTATATCGTGCAAAGTTATATCGGTTCTTTAATATTATTGTTCATTTGCACAGTAAGTTAAAATGCATTTGAGATTGAAATTTATCATAACTCAATTTCTCTCTTTCCCTTGTATTGTCTTTTAATCCAACAATTGGTATCAGAGCTTTTAAATATAAAAGATCGGATAACAATTATTGGACCAAACGACAACTCAACTCAAGAGAGGATAAATTATGTTTTTCCCAATTTCTAATAACAAAATGCAATTCTAAAAACTTTGTACAAATGTATAGTCACTATATATATAAATTGGCAACTAAAGTCAATTGGTGATAATGATAGACTCTCTACAACCCCTTTCCCTTGTCTTTTTATATCGTGCAAAGTTATATTGATTCTTTAATAATATTGTTCAGTTGCACAATAAGTTGAAATGCATTTGAGATTGAAATTTATCATAACACAATTTCTCCATTTCCCTTGCATATTGGTATCTGATAACAATTGCTGGACCAAATGACAACTCAACCCAAAAGAGGATGAATTATGTTTTTCCCAATTTCTAATAACAAAATGCAATTCTAAAAACTGTGCAAATATATAGTCAATATATATATATATATAGGCACCTAAAGTCAATTGGTGATAATGATAGACTCACTACAAAACTTTAGTTTCGCTCCCCCTTTCCCTATCTTTTTATATCGAGCAAAGTTATATTGGTTCTTTAATAATATTGTTCATTTGCACAATTTGTTGAAATGCATTTGCGATTGAAATTTATCATCACTCAATTTCTCCATTTCCCTTGCATTGTCTTTCCGTCCTTCAATTGGTATCAGAGCTTTTAAATATAAAAGATCTGATAACAATTGCTGGACCAAATGACAACTCAACTCAAGGGAGGATGAATTATGTTTTCTCAATTTCTAATAATTTCACTCTACCCTTTCTAACATAAAAGCCGATTAAATCCTCTCAAGTAATTTAATGGCATCAAATACTATTAAAATGATATAACGAAACCATTTATTAGTCAAAAGCTTTATTAGTAAGAGCTCTATTTCTAAAAAATCTATTTAGAGAAGTAGTACCAAATAGACTTTTAGAATTACAAAACCTTCAAGTGATACCCAACACACTGATATTACAAGAGAAAGAAAAAAAATTACAAAGAAAAACTCTCTCAAAAAGTGAATACACATATCTAAGCTCAAGATTATAATTGATATGTTTTTATGGCTAATATGAATTCTAATATGTTTTGGAGAAATCATAGTAAAGTTACATAAATTTATGGGGCAATTGAAAGTGTTTAAATTGAGCTAGAGACATGTATAGCTGTAAAACCAACAAAAATAAAAAAATAAAAAAAATAGACCGGTATAAGCAAACCAGCAGAACTTGCTGTCATGGAAAATTACAGTTTTATCTCTTATAGTTCAAAGAATTACAGTATAGCTCCTAATGGTCTTTTATGCATTCTAGATTTGTTTCAAGTTTAAATGACAATTCTAAGTCCCAACTCCCAAATATTCTAGATAAGCTCCAAAATTCCAAATGCACTTGAGATAATGGAATAGATATGAAAAGTAGATCCTAAGGTTTACTCTAGGGTAATTTGAGCAAAGCCATATCAAAACATATGCAAACATAAAGGTTTATTTAATCATGTTTATTTCAAGACTCAATCTCGGATGATCATATACTTGAGACTTGTTTTTAGAACTTGGCCAATTGTTTTTATTGCCATAACCAAACATACCAGTTTTGAGGTTAACAACAACAATAAGTATTACTCAATAAAAAAAATCCTATAAATGATCATTATTTGACATGGATTTTTTTTGTCATTATTTATATTAATCAAATGTAAACATTTTAAATTTTGCTGCTTAAAACTGTAAGAGATTGATTTATAAAGTTGATGACTTGATGGTCAACAAATTGCAATGCTTTCAGCTTTTGGTAGGAATAGGATTTGATTCAAAAATCTATTTCCAAAATCCAAATGCACACACATTATATGATCTACTAAAATGCACCCTACAATCTTATAAGAATCACATTCAGTTCAATGTTTTTATTTTACAAATCCATTTTCAATATCAACATTGAAAAACAATACCAAATACACCATTGAACCCCCTCATCAAATCCATCTATTAATTTTTTATCAGTAGAGTATCTAGCTTCCAAAGTTATTACAGAATAAAAAGAAATCATAATCAAACATACCAGTTTTTAGAACTTGGCCAATTGTTTTTATTATCATAATCAAACATACCAGTTTTGAGGCTAACAATAACAATAAGTAATAAGTATTACTCAATAACATAGATAGATGATATAAAAACCAAGGCCATGGATGAAGCAATGAACAGTAAACAAACAAAAACAGTCACGCTTGTACCTTTATCAAACTTTTTACCATCCGAGTCAATCTTATCAACAACAAAAATATCCTCAAAAAGCACTATATTCGACATCTTTACTGGCACTAAGCTTGAATCGAGTATCTACAATCATGCAAACAACAAATCATCAACAAAATAGCTAAAATGTTTAAGAGTGTTCGAGAGAGAGAGAGAAATGAAGATGGGAACATAAACAAAATTGCAGTAGATTGAAATACAGACAAGTAGAAGATGAAATGGAACTCAAAACCATGTTTGGCTGAAATGAAAACCAGCAGATTGGAACTCAAAACCAGCGACAACATGTTCAATCTTCTAAGGAAATTTCAGTATAGAAATGAGGATTTTCTAAACGAAATTACAACAGATTGAACCATTTTTTATTTTGCCCTAACCCCATGTTTGGCTGCTAAGAAAATCCAGGAAACAAAAAACGAAAATAAACTCACTCAATGTAAAACCTTGGTCATCTTGAACCTTAGAAAACTACCAAGAATCTTCAAAATCAATTTTTGACTTCTCAGCATCCAAAACAAACTACTCATCGATTTTAAATAGAATAAAAATAAAAATTACAATCATGCAAACAAGAATCATGAACAAAACAGCTAAATTTATGCGTGTTCGAGAGAGAGAAGTGAAGATGAGAACATACACGAAATTGCAGACAAGTAGAAGCTGCCGCCGATTTGGACGGTTTGAGAGAGAATGACTCGGTTAGGGTTTTAGATGACAAGAATTTGACTGACCAGTGACCACGCTTTCCTTTTTATTTTCTCATTAAAGGGTAAATTTCATAAACCCCTTTGATATTAGGAATAATTTCACACATGTGGAACGTTTCCTTCAAATTGCACAAACTTCCCCTAGCGTTTAAATATGTGTCGTTAAAAGTTAACGGTACAATGGTAAAGTCGTCCTTTTAAACTTCTAATGAATAAACAATTATTTTATTATATAAAAACAAATAAATAAATGATAAAATACATCAAAAATATATTAAAAATTAAAAACCCGGTAATTAATTTAAAGTTTTTTTTTTTTTTTTTTTTTTTTTTTTTTTTTTTTTTTTTTTTTTTGTTGTTGTTGTTGTTGTTGTCGTCAAGCAATTTAGACGGTTAAAATCAGTAGATCTAAAATTACTTTAAACTTTCAAGATATAAAAATCTAAAAATTAAAAAACCCAGTAAGAAATTTAGAGAGGTAGAAATTAGAGGGTTCCATGGACATCCCAATTCATTATTTAGTTGTCACATTATTTAGGAGGATGTATTGCTATCTTATAAAGTGTTAGTGTGTTACTCTAAACATAAACTTAGTGATTTTTTATTTTATTTTTTTTATAAAAACAAAAACAAAAAACAAAAAACAAAAAACAAAATCTTTATCTAAAAAAATCTTTATCTAAAAAAATCTTTTGTCATTATTTATATTTAATCAAACAATAATGCTGCACAAATCTAACTCAAAAACCAATGAGTGATTTGTTTTCATCATAAAATTAATACAAAGATATTGTAAATGACAAACTACTTTTGAGTTGATTTTAGTTGTGTAGTATTATTCTTAATCAAATGTAATCATTTTAATTTGTTGCTTAAAACGGTAAGAGATGATATGCAGTGAGTCTTGTGTAGATGAACAATGGGAGAAAAGAGAGTTTTGTTTGACTGAGATAACTGGTTGCAGGTAATTGGTAACACCTATTTTTTTATATCATATACTCTTTCAACCGGAGTTCAATTTTGTATGATACAGACACTTTTTCCGCACGTACAGTAGCACGATCCATCCAAATGATGTGACAAGAAGATGTTGTAAATGACATTACAAATACAAACTACTTTAAGATTAATTTTTGTTCTTAATCATATGTAAACATTTGAATTTGCTACTTAAAACTGTAAAAGTTTGATTTTTATAAAGTTGATGGTCAACGAATTGCAATGCTTTCAGCTTTTGGTACCAAAAATCTATTACCAAACGCACACCGATTATATGATCTACCAAATGCATTCTAAAATCTTATAAGATTCGCATTCTAAAATCTTATAAGATTCGCATTCAGTTCAATGATTTTATTTTACAAATCCATTTTCAATATCAACATCGAAAAACAATTCCATACACACCCTTAAACCCCCTCACCTATAATCCATCTATTAATTTTTTATCAATAAAGTATCTAGCTTCCAAAATTAATACAAAATAAAAAGAATACATATAAAAAGGTTTCATCTATTTAAAAAATCATGTCATGAATTATATAAGAAATCGGGATTGTCAATCTTAGTATAAAGTATAAACAAATGTTTAGAATATACCAATGCCCAATGTGGCTTGTTGGTTAGGGACACTCATTCTCGTTCGATTCGCCGCACAACAGATGGTTTATAAAAAAAAAATTATTTACGTATAAATTGGAACTCATATAAGAAGACAAAGGTTAAATAGAACGACCCTTTTTTTTTTTTTTTTTTTTTTTTTTTTCTGGTTTGGGTTCTCAGCTTTAGTAAGGTTTCAAATTTTCTTTCCTACACCCTGTTTCTAAGTTTAAAAAAAGCTTCAGTGGAGCAAGAGAACTGAAAAGAGGCAGATCAATACCGGCGAAAATCCCATAAAAAATAGGTCTACATAATCACCATTATCTAATCAACACCACCTCTTCTTCTCGTTAGAGCATACAAGGTTTCGAAGAAAGGCAAATTGAAGGAGAGGGTTATGACCTTTGCCAACAATTAAACAATTTCCTTCGACTTCCATCCTTTGTTTTTTTTTTTTTTTTTTTTTTTTCCCATGTCACAACAAGCAAAATCCCAATGCACCAATGAGAATACACTGCAAGCAAGAACAGGGTAATGTATTATTCAAAATGAGCTTTGTACAACCAAATTACTAACATTCGACCTGTTAGATGGAGTTCAAAATTTTTTATTTCAAATAAAAATGAGACAAATATGATTTTGAAACAAAACTAAAAATCTGAATGCCAACATATACAAACTGCAAAAGAAGAGAAAATGTTCATTTCGGCTGTCAACATACTAATTCAAAGAAACCGTTAAATGTAGTTGTTGTCAAGTGAAAATGCTCATTTATTGAAAGTTGGCCTTCAGGTTTAAGCTAAATATGCTATGGATTATGGATACTCACCGAAACAGAAGATATTATCCAACATGAGGGTGAAGCAAGAACCTGCCAGTGACAGATATATTTTGTGAGAAAAAATATGTGGAAATTTCTTTGCCTTGAAACATCTTAGAAAACATTTAATAGCAAAATGTGATGTAGAACCAACACAAGGAAAGTAATATAGAATTAGGGTTTTGAGAAGATAGAAATTAAAGGAAAGTGGGGAAAACTATAGAATTAAGAGGAGAGAAACTAAAACCAAAACTTAATATAATTCATCAATCAAAGTCTGCCTAACCAATATAACATAGGCCACAATTTATAGAGACTAAAACCACACAAATTAGGAAACTAATTTCCATAAAAATCAACTTCTAAAAGAATATAAAATCTAATCATAATAAAAGCAACAAAATCCTATTCTATTAAAGCTATAAATCCCTAAATATATTATTCTCATTATCCATCAAAACGTTAAATGAAAGCTGAGGTTCAGCCAACCTTGGAGTTCAACTGACTTAATCAAGAGCATTTAAGGTTAACATATATGAAGTCAAACTGTCAAAGGAACAAAAAGTATATAGGACCAGGCAGCCAATGCAGGTTCACAAGGGGTTTTTCCCAAGCATCTTTAATTATGCACTAAGGACTAAGCCCACCTGAGATGATCAGAGTGGACAAAAATGGGTTGATTAACCCTTCCTTCCTTCCCATTGTTGGTTTAAAGTATTCCTATAACCTTGAGCACTATTGTCATTGACTTGTGTCACTAATTGCTAACTATTAAAGCATGCTAGCCAATTTCAGGACATGAGGAGAATATCAAGATAGGGATTTTTAAAGCCTATTTGACTCTTCT
Source organism: Acer yangbiense (assembly GCA_008009225.1). Taxonomy (NCBI): domain Eukaryota; kingdom Viridiplantae; phylum Streptophyta; class Magnoliopsida; order Sapindales; family Sapindaceae; genus Acer; species Acer yangbiense. The sequence goes on along the minus strand of CM017773.1, from coordinate 17,552,282 downwards.
ACCAATTTAAAATGATTTACAATGAATCACCGGGGTGATGATTAAAAGGAAGGTGACGTCATATAAATTAGTTTCCTCCCTCCACTGAATATAGATGACTGATTTCAGTTGACACTTGACATATAAGGTTGTTTCACATCTTTCACCAAACACTAGTAAATCAATTTTCTGCGTTCCAATTCAAAGGATTATAGTGTATCTTAACACTCAGCATATTCCAAACTCAAAATTATAACACAGGAAAAGAGTCAAAAGACAATTTAGACCATAATCTAAATCTGTCTTGAATATTAACAGTATATCAGTCTCTTTATGCGTGGGTGATAAACATACATCTGTATCTGCATTTATTTTAACATGTCCCTTCAAATGACTAGTTCCATGTAATGGGTCCTAGTATACATGAAAAGAGAAGGTTGATAAGTGTTTTTATCCAAGAGCACTGCTCATAATATGGTGTCACTGAAGCCAGAACTGACATGGAGCATACAAAAGCCTGCCATCTCCAGAAATATTATCTCCTATGAAAAGCAAAATCAATAAAAGAAGCATACTATACAGTGAACTACCCAACTTTTCCAACCTCAACGTGTCTATATATATATGTGTGTGTGTGTGTGTGTGTATCAAATCTCAATCATTTGATGCATTTTCATGGATGAGATTTATTTGTATGTTCTGTTTTTCTGCACAGAACAACAGAAACAAAAAACAAATGACATATATGGATGTATCTAACATTTAAAAACTCAAGGATTGTGTTTTGACAAAATCCAAACATCCACAGCTAAGAATATCTATATATAACTAGAAAGATATTAACCTATATTCCGAGAAGTTGGCACCTTTTTTAAGGAGTAAGGACACAAATATCCTCAGTATCTTGTTGTTCATGTACCTGCAACAATATGAAATATCAAGATTTACTAGACAAGGTGCTGTTTATCAGTTAATTCAGAATAAATAACAAAGAAGAGAAAGAGAGAGAGGGAAAAAAACCTCTTTACCTTGTAATTCGATGGATGGAAGCATGGAAACTTGCAACCCAGTGTGCTCCGTGTGCAAAGATATAGCATTTGTAGTGGGGAGAGGAGGTTGCAAAATAACTTAAAAAGAATTTGGGGTCACCACTTTTTTTTTTGAATTTTCATTTCACCTTGAACTTTATTCAGGTGGTACAACAAATTAGATAAAAGAGGGCGCACGCCTTTGGCCAAATGTTAGCCACTAAATTTTTGGTGCGTGATGCCTTAAGAAAAACAAATGAATGTAAAAAGAAAACAAACAATTGTTTAGCACCATTGTCAAGCTATTTAAACTATGTATTTTTCAGTTCTTGTAATTCAACTCTTTGACAGTATGGATTGCATAGAACTCAATTGCTTTGAAGGAAAAGGAGGCACTCTTTTCTGAACCAATGCCACGATCATCTTAGCCTTGCCAAGCTGCTTATTTTTTTTCAGGCCTTCAAGCAGTGCAAGAATGGTATCCACACTTGGATACCAATTCTTTTTCATGCAGTCTTTACACATTGTACATGCCAAATTGAACTCCCCTCCCTTACAGAGATAATGTATCATTGTCTGGTAAATTTTTTCATTGACCTTACACCCTTTGGTGTGCATAGAAGAATAAACCCTTTTGGCCATCTCCAGATACCCAGCCTGGCCAAACCCTTTTATCACCAGATTACAAGTAACCTCATCAGGCCTTATCCCAAGACGCTGCATCAAAGCCATCAAACTATTAGCTTGCCATGCTTGTCCACTGTAAACCAAATATTGAATCCTAACATTAAAAGTTGCAAGATTAGGTAAACACCCCTTACGCACCATAAGATTCCATAATCCATTGCCAATCTCACACCGTTTACTCTTATACAATGCTGATAAAAGTGTTGTATATGTAACCACATCTGGCTTTATTCCCCACTTTTCTGCGTTTACCATGATTAAATATGCTTTATCCACAATATCCATTTCACAGAAAGCCTTAACAACAATATTAATCGAAAATATATCTAATTGAAGGTCGAACTTTTCAGGAACGTCTGTAAGAAATGCCTGAATTGCTTCTAGATTGTGGGTTTGTGTCAAAACCTTAAGTGCAGCGTTAAAAGACTTAACAGTCCTTTTACACCTGTACAAATGCATGTCATAAAAAGTATCAATAGCATGCTTAGTCATCCCAGCCTTAGCATACAACATTATGATCCTAACAATAAACCCTTCACGTCTACCTTGCGGTAGAGTCTTTTGGTGCTCAAGTAAATGCTCAATGTAATCAAACCGTTGAGCCCCAGCTAATCTAGAAACCGTGTCTTCAAATGCAAACCTATTCTCAATAACAAGCCTATTGTGGGCATTTGCTTTAAATAACTGAAACAACTTTTCAGGGTCTCTCTCAGCTTTAAGCTTGACAAGTGCAGGTTGTTCTAAAGGTTTACCTTCCAAAGGTTTTGGACTTTGAACGCGTTTCGATGTAACTGCAGGAAGTTTGTTTGATGCAATGGCAGCAGCAGATTTGCAAAACCGACGAACGTGTTGCAAAGACAGCATGCTCTGGGATTCACCTCAATCTGAAACATGCCCGTATAACAAAATCAAGATACCATATACTAACGCAATAAAATCTTCACAACCCATTTAACAAAATGGAAAAAAAAAAAATCAGAAATCTGAACATTTAAAACGAAGCATACCCATAAACCAAAACGAGGCACCCAATTACAAGAACAGGTCAGTGAGGACTTTTATCAAACATAACATGCACGTAAAAAGAAAACTTTATTGAAGCCAATTATTGAGCAGAAACTTAATGCCCATCAAAAATTTTGAAGAGCCAAATAGCATAAACACTTCCAAACCGAGATTAACAAACTGAAACACATTCAAATTAAGACCAGGAAAAGAAATGTAATGATACAGCTATAGTGGCTATATAAAAATGGATGTTAATACTTCTTGGGTTGTAAAGAGAAGAGCAAAAGAAAGAGCGGATCGTAGAGAGGGTCATTTGCTAGGAGAGTTGGATCATGGGGCTCTTTACTGGTGTCTGGACTCTCTGGGGTTTGGGGTTTAGGTTTTGCCAAGTTGTTGCCTGTTTATTTGCAACAACAACATAATAAAAGTCAAAACGATGCGTTTAGTTTATGTTTTTTTTTATCTTCGTACGATGTTACCGTTTTGCCGGGTTGATGTGTTGTTTTGAACTTCTCAAAAGGATAGTGTTGATTAAAAAAAATATAAAAATTGTTGAACCGATTTATGTAGCTTTGTGGCAAGAGACGCTTCAAATTACCGTCACAGAAAATGATATATACGTTAATTTTTTTTTTTTAGTAAAACCGGGTGACTTCAAAAACATATAATATTTGTTATAATTAGGATTGAGTGCCGATTTCACGTTACTAAAATTTTAAAAATTAATCATTGCTATAAGCATTCCTTTAAATTCCAATAGTAATCATATTAGCATAAGGATTTATGTGTTTCTATAATTTTTAGTTATTTGTTTTTTTTTTTCTTTTTGACTGTATTTTTTTATTTATTTGTTTGATGAGAGTAAGACTAAAATATCTTTAAAACCATTAAGTTTGATTAACAGATGGACCAAAATAATGGATTTCATATAATTTAAGGATCACGCGAACCTAAAGCATAACTCTTAGTTACATAGGGACCAAAATGATTACCCCCTTTCAAAAAACATATAATATATGTTTTAATTAGGATTGAGTGATGCTCTTGTCACCCATAAAAATTATTTTTACATCCAATTTTTTAGAAAAAAAAAATGATATTATAAAAGAGTGAAGATATTGCCACTAAATTTATAAGTTTACAAGTTAGTAAAATTTAAAAATTAAAACACACAAATTTCAATACATAAAAAACACAACATTGAAGATGGGAGTAAAAGAGGAGCTACGAATGTGTGACAATGAATTCAAATAGGAAATTAAAAATTATGGCCAATTTGGTATTGCTATAACTTTAATAATAATCACTGTTAGTCGTGCTGAATGGATAATCAGTTGTGAAGTTAATCAGTAGATGTTTGGTTAATTGTATTTCTAAAACTACCGTAAACCTAAAAAACAAAGTACATATGTTTGGTAATTTTATTATAAAAGTGCGAAGATTAGTTACTATGAGTAAATATATGCATGATTTTAGAATCCTATTTCATTTTTTCATTAATTATACATATCAAATCAATATTTAAATTAGAAAAAAAAAAAAAAAAACTCCATAAGAACAATAAAAAGATTTTAAAAAGATTTTACGAATCAAATCAATATTTAAGTAGAATATTTAATTTTGAGATGAAATAATGTATATAAATAATTTTAATTTGATTTCTTATAATGATATTTTAAAAGATTCATTAAATGTTTAAATAAACCATTCCATAATCATTTTCAAAAATAATCTCCACCCACTTCTTAAAATCATTGTCAAAACTTGTCAAATTATCAATTAATCATTTTTTGAAGATTTACTAAACATCATTTTATATCAAAATTATAAAAAAAGCTAATTTTAACTTTTTAAAAGCAATACCAAACTTACCTTTAGTTTTGTTAAAATCATTTTGAATTATGTGGTTTTCTAATGTGAGAGGTGAATTTGAGTTCTTCAAGTTTTTAAAAGGTCAAAGATTGAAGATATGAGAAAAAAAAAATTTGTTTTCATGGCTCTTTAGTTCCCTTTTGTAATATTTTTTTTTTATTTATGTCCCTTGTCTAGCTTAAGTGCTTAACTAACAAAAATAAGTCTAAATTAAAGAGATACATAAATAGTATTTTGATTTTTTTTTTAATTAAATTAATTTGTTTAGTTGGTCATTTTGTTCAAAGATACTATTGTAATAATTTATTATTTTTTGTCTATATGTTTACTAATATATATATTGTTGTTTGGATTGCTAAAAAAAAAATCTGGTTTGAATCTGCAAGAGATAAAAAACCAATAAACAGAAACAGCACATTAGGGAAATTGAGGCCCGTGTTTCTCACGATGTCCTGTTTCACACGATGTCCTTAAGACAATTTCACCGGCTAACACCGTATGTGTATGTCGATTGTCTCTCAGGATACAACTATTTGAATAGTGGATGTGCATAACACAAACCACTCTCAGCGAACTCAAATTGAATTCCAGCTTACCAAGATACGAATAATAGAAGAACTAGGAAAAGAACAATTATTTTCTCTGTAATTTTTGTGATTTCAGAATATGTTAAATAAGGAATAGACTAGGGTTTTTTAAATAGAAAACCTAATCAGTAGGATTCAATTGGACCGATATGGAAATAACTTGATTATCACGTTTTTAACGATAAAGGAAATTAATTAAGGAATAATCTCTAAAGAGATCTACTCTTAATTAAACATCGATTTTGTTTTCTTAGTGATCAAGTAAGTATCATAATCCAAAAAACAAAAAAAAAAATTAATACTTTCCTTATCATTTAAAAACTACTGACTTAGGGAAGTAGCAAAAAGTCGGTTGTACTCTCATAGTGCAATCGGTGAGGCATTTGTGTACGCGGGACGCGCCCACACATGAGTCGTACAACCGAAGGTTCGAGGTCCATGATTTGGCCCCCCCTCTCTCTTTGTGCGCACGAGTGAGAGAGCCTATATGCTACACATGTTGATAAGCTACTATCACACAATCACTTATATACCACATATAAGTGTTTTCCTTAGTCAATGTGAGATGCACAATTTTTCCTTACACAATGGGATCACATTAAGACTCAATTTCTCATTCATCCATTAATCATTTTGTGAGTTTAAGTATACCATTTCGAAGCTCTCTCGGAGGAGAATTCGAATATACTTTGATCTTCCATTTTCATGGAATCAATCATACTCAAATAGTGCTCTCAAAATGTGTGTTCATCGCAAAATTTCCAAACATCCCCCACATGAATGAAATTGATCTAGGAGACATGAGAGATGACTTTTGGTAAGTTCAAATAGTCGAAAGTGTTACCCTTTGAACCTTCTTTCGTAAAGGTATGTATACTTTACTCGCTGATCAGTAGATATGAGATCCTTGAACTGTTCTACCGTTTTATGTAAACGATAGCACACCTCACACAGGCATCTTCCAAACCCAATTTGGTTCTCATTGTTATGTTCATTTTGGCCATGAACATGCGTCTGGTTCTGTGAGAGTCATTGGAGAATATAGCCCTTCACTATTCTCTTTTAGAAACAGCCCCACTTCTCTCTTACATAGGTGATTTCTTAATCAAGAGTAACCCACATTACTCTGCTCATAATTCCATTGCTTGAAATTCTAATGCATAAAAATCATTAAAAATATAGTTTAACCTTTTCCCTACGGGAATCACTGTTTTATCATAGGAATGGATTGGAGGGTAACTGAAATTTCCCTTAAGCAATAGTGTATTATATACCTAGAGGGGGGGTGAATAGGTATAGGCTCAAATTCTTCCAATATTAAAAATGATGTGGAATATGACAAAGAAAATGCACACTTGAAGAGATTCAACAAGTTAAATTGATTTAACTAATGCAAGAGTAAATCAATATTCAAGATATACAATTCAATGTAAGATATGGAAGATAAAACAAAGTAAAACAAAAATAGACACAAGGATTTTTACGTGGTAAAATCTCAAAGAGGAAACATCCATGGGTTGATACTGAAATAAATACGGTGTGTTCTAAATATATTATCTGGAGGGGGGGGGGGGGGGGGGGGGGGGGGGGGTGAATAGATTTTAACTATTATTACCCAATTTTCGTATGCAAGTCAATTTTACGAAAATGCCCCTACTAGTCAAAGATACAAGCAAGTGTAATATAGTGCGGAATTTAAATAACACTTGATGTATACGTGGAAACCCAACCACTGGGAAAAACCACGGGTTGTTTAGTGCGCCACATTCGGACCTCGAAATCCACTAATCGAAATGGAGTTTACAACCTATGTAGACCTCGTCTAACACTCCGGTCAATAACCCCCCCACTTCTACCACTCGGGCCTTTAAAAGTGGCTCTAGTCCAATTGCTTGAGGCCTAAGCAACCTTAGCCTCAAGACTTGATTCTCTACGAAGAGATTACGCAACCTATGTGAATATGTATGAATATTCAAATAACAAACAAAGCTAGGTAACCTTAGATGCTTATCTAGGATGATGATATAATCAATTTAATCAACCCTAGATATCAATTGCTAAATGACATGTCAAATAGCTTAGCTAATCAAGATTAAGCAAAAACCTAATTAGCTATCACAAAAACAACACTCAATTAATTCATCACAATTAATTCTCTATTCTTGTATTTATCATATGATCAACAACATACAAGTAAATTAAAAGAGAATATGCTTGATAGTAAAAATACTAAAATAAGATGAAACTAATCAAAATCTTACCAAGCATATTGCGATGATGCCAATCCAATCATAGATGCTTTCTATGTAGACATAGAGGATGCAATATGAAATTTGATACAAAAAGGATTTGATTTGAGTGTTTAAAGGTGAGTTCTTGATTTGATTTTTTCTCAAAAATCTCTCTTGAAAGTTTAGGGTTCTAATAACTCAAGAAGCTTATCTAGAGAATGAGAAAGTAAGATATTTATAGACATCAAGAATTGGGTATGTGAAAAGACAATTTTGCCCTTGAAACGCATCGTTCGGCGGTTTCAATCGGCGGCCAGGCCGCCGATCACGACCGTCGAATTGAGCCCGTGAAGAACAGAGCATCAACGGCGGTTTCATTCGGCGGTTTCGTGACCGCCGATCCAACCGCCGAATTAGACCGAGAGATTAAAATCGATCAGGTATGAACGGCGGTTTTGAACGGCGGTCGTGACCACTGATCGTGACCGCATAATTGCTTCAGACCAATCTGGACTGAAACAGCGGTTTCATTCGGCGGCCAGGCCGTCGATCATAACCGCCGATTACCAACAATGGTGAAAACCAAGGAGAAGCCAAGGGCATTCTCCGTGGGTGGTCTTCGCGTAAAACCAAGCACACAAACGTGTGAGCGCGGACGTTTCCGAACACTATCGGGAAACGAATTACTAAGCACATATACACACAACAAGTTATAAAACAAAGTGCTAGTGTGTAAAGTGACATGTGAAGAGTATGCACACAAATGCAAGTATGCTAAGTGTGTGTGTGCTTACTAAATCTCTTCAAAGAAAAATCAAGCACAAGAAATTATACCTTTGGCGTGCTTGTCCCTTGAGGTCTTGAAAGGGCCTTCGAGCATGAAGTTCAAACACCTAAACTACCCTTACATTATCAACCCCAAATGTGGTTTGTCCACGAAATAAGCCAATCAAGATATGGGAATCCTTACAATCTCCCCCTTTGGCTATTTCGTGACAAAACCACCACTCACATTGATTCCTCACATCATAATAGAAACTACGGGTCTACTAAGATTTTCTACTTTACAAAGAGATATATAAAAATAAACTTGAAGTCTTCAATCTCAAGTAGAACAATCAATCCCTGAAAACAAAGTTTCTATACTTTCCAATTCAAGTAAAAAGTGAGATGAATCAAATGAGGACATAAACAAGCATTTGCATTTCTAAGAATTTAAACACAACATCATGCAATGTATGATGAATGCAATGCTCCCCCTCAAAGGGTTACTCCCCCTCAATGTATTGTCTCCCTAACATGCATAATTTCAATCCCCCTTACCACAATTCTACTCCCCCTTTTTGTCATGATATAGGCAAATGAGTAGTCCCCAACCGGGTCACTTAGCAAAGAAAGATGATAGCATTCAAGTCATTTGCATAATCATAAAATGCACTTTATGCAACTCTATCAAATGGAGAGAAACAATGAGATTTATTTTGAAATAAATGTGTGAAACAAAACATGCTTTGCATACAAGACATATAGCATTCAAGTCCAAAATACAATGGTATTTGGCAAAGCAAATGACAAAGGTTTCTAATAAGAATTCAAACCAATTTCACCAATGTCATGAGAGAAGCAAAGATATATAGTTTTCATTGATTTTAATGTATGAGTAACTATATCCATCTTTATAAGTCAAACATGTCATGAGCAACTTTGCACCCTATTTGATTTTTCTGGGAATGAAACCCGTATGATAATAGACATGTTCAACAAATAAAGAAAGAGAGACAATTTGGAATATAAATTCCTTTGAACGGATACAAGATCCTTTATTCATTTAGAGCCTCATAAGCTTTTTCACACAAGTTTTGCATTTAAAAATTGCAATCATCAATTCATGCTTTTTCATTTGAGCATGTCATTTGAATTTCATGCTTTTCATATGTCATTAGCATGTTATAAACAACTCATGCTTTTCAATTTTTAAGCAAGTCATTAAGAATCATCTTGTCATGGAGATAACTATAGGTCATCCAAATCATACTTCCTATGAAAATCTCCTAGTCCAAAAATGCATGTTTGAACATAAATATGACATGGATTGTAAACAAGCATGGTTCACACTTATTGAATTGAAAACATATATACATATGTGCAACCAAGCTTACTCAAGCAATTAACAAAGAAGCATAAGATTTTTCAAATATTTGCATGCAACAAGTATGCATAAGCTCTCTTTGCTTGAGTTCCCCATATGGGGTCAATATCATCCTTCATCAATGAAGGTCATGAGGTCCTATGGACCTCCCAAGTCCATTTGACTTGGTTGAACCTATTTGAGACTTGTTAGTCTCATAGCAAGTGGGTTCATTTTTCCTTATCCACATAGATATGACATTTTTCTTCCTAGTGGACAATGGTTCAAGAGTACTAGAAATAATAGGATCATGAACATGAATATTTTCCTTCCTAATAGCATGCATTCTAGCTCTTGTCATTCTCTTTTCAATCATGCTTTTGATTCTACATAGTTTAATGAAATGAAAGCAATTTGGTCTAATGTGACCAAAAGTGACATGTAGGGATAAATTTAGAATTCATACCATGTCCTTGTGCATGCATATGAGCCTTCCCATGACTTTGTGGTTGAGCGGGTTCAAATCTTCTTTGTTGTTGAACCGGTCTCGCTTGTTTCCTTGTTTCATTTTGCATGATTGGCATCTTCCCTTGATGAATATGAGTTTGAGGGAAGTTTGGTTGAGGAACATTTAGAGCTTGAGGTTGTCTCTTTGAAGCTTCTTTCACAAGTGCACTTCTTGAACATTGTCCTAGATCAATTTTCTTCCTAGGTGTGTGCACCGGTGAGGCTTCTATCTTGCCCAAACTCTTGACAAAGACGGTCTTGGTTGGAGTAGTGATCTCCTTGGTTTCTTCATACCCAATACCTCTCTTGTCACAAGGGTTCTTTCCACTACCAAGAATGTGGTCAAGTTTCTTGGTGCTTGTAGTCATCCTAGACAATGACTCTATAGCTTCATCAAGCTCTTTCTTTAACCCTTCTTCATTCCTCTTAGACAAAGCTAGCTCATCTCTTAGCTTGTCTTCAATCTTCTTGGATGCCTCCACTTGATTACTTAAGTGGTCATTGTGTGTTGAAAGTTCTAGATTTTCATCCTCTAAAATCTTCAATTTTCTATTGTTCTTCTTCAATGAACTTTCACACTTGACTATAAAGTCATTTACATCCATTTTCTCTACACTTCCATTTGTAGAGTTAGATGAGGAGTCAACTTCACTTGAGTTATCTCCTCCACTCTCTTTCTCACTAATGGAGTCATTTCCCCTATTAAGACCTTCACCTTGGTCTCTTGAGTCAATGAGAGTCATATCCCAATAAGTAGCTACATTTATCTTCTCTAGAGCTACTTCTTCATCTTTTTCTTCTATGGGATCACTAGCAACGGAATTCTTACCAACAACTTCATTTTCTTCACAAGTGGCACTCAATGCCTTGAAGTTATTGATAAGCTCATCATCGCTTGATGACTTATCTCCCTCTCCGGAGTCATCACTTTCACTCTATGTGGCGGTAATAACTTTTGCCATCTTGTTCTTCAAGTTCCCACAATCCGGTGAGATGTGACCTATACCATCACACTCATAGCATTGGACCCCTTTCTTCTCACTATGCTTTTGCCTAGGCTCAAAATTCTTGAAGGGAGTTTTTTTCTTCAAGTCTTGGCCTTTAGATCCAATGCCCTTATTCTCGAACTTGACAAACTTCTTGAATCTTCTAAGTAGCAAAGCCATGTCTTGGTCCGAGTCACCTTTTTCCTCCTTCTCAACCTTGGAAGCTTTCAAAGCAATTCCTTTTTGCTTTTTAGGAGGTGAAATACTAGGAGCCTTCCTAGATTCATAGGCGATGAGTCTTCCAATCACCTCACTCGGCTTCATATCCTTGTATGTGCTTTTTTCTTCTAAAGCCGTCACTTTTGATTCGAACCTAGTGGGGAGAGACCTCATAATTTTCTGCTTAACTCTCTTATCTGAATAAGGATCACCGAGTTGATGGCTTTGATTCACAATATCCATCAACTTGACTTCAAAGTCATTGAAGCACTCGTCCTCCTCCATTTTAAGCAACTCAAATTGCGTTTGAAGGACTTGTAGCTTGGAATCCTTAACGACATCGGTTCCCTCATGTGCAACCTGTAGGATGTCCCATGCCTCCTTGGCTATCCTAGTGTTTAGAATCAGTTTGTACTGATTTTCATCCACTGCACATAGAAGAGCATGCCATGCCTTCCTATTCCATTTTGAAGTCTCAAACTCTTCAGGTGACCACTGGGCCTTTGGCTTGAGTACTTCTTCTCCACCACTCGTGGGAGTCATCATAGGAGGTGCATACCAATCTTTAATTGCCATCCATGCCCTATCATGGATTTGGCACACATATGCCTCCATCTTGCCTTTCCATGAGGCATAATTCACACCGGTGAGGAGAGGAGGCCGTGTGCTTGAAGCACCCTCATGGTTGCCACAAAATCCACTCATTGTATCAAATGAATGAATGAAATGTATGCAAAATGTATGAATGAGCAAAAATCACACAAATGCACAACATACCTAAAATGAGCTAGGATCACCTAAGTATATCTAGGAACCCGCTTTGATACCAATTGAAACAAATACGGTGTGTTCTAAATATATTATCTAGAAGGGGGATGAATAGATTTTAACTATTATTACCCAATTTTCACATGCAAGTAAATTTTACGAAAATGCCCCTACTAGTCAAAGATACAAGCAAGTGTAATATAGTGCAGAATTTAAATAACACTTGATGTATACGTGGAAACCCAACCACTGGGAAAAACCACGGGCTGTTCAGTGCGCCACACTCAGACCTCCAAATCCACTAATCGAAATGGAGTTTACAACCTATGTAGACCTCGTCTAACACTCCGGTCAATAACCCCCCCACTTCTATCACTCGGGCCTTTAAAAGTGGCTCTAGTCCAATTGCTTGAGGCCTAAGCAACCTTAGCCTCAAGACTTGATTCTCTACGAAGAGATTATGCAATCTATGTGAATATGTATGAATATTCAAATAACAAACAAGGCTAGGTAACCTTAGATGCTTATCTAGGATGATGATATAATCAATTTAATCAACCCTAGATATCAATTGCTAAATGACATGTCAAATAGCTTAGCTAATCAAGATTAAGCAAAAACCTAATTAGCTATAATAAAAACAACACTCAATTAATTCATCACAATTAATTCTCTATTCTTGTATTTATCATATGATCAACAACATACAAGTAAATTAAAAGAGAATATGCTTGATAGTAAAAATACTAAAATAAGATGAAACTAATCAAAATCTTACCAAGCATATTGTGATGATGCCAATCCAATCATAGATGCTTTCTATGTAGACATAGAGGATGCAATATGAAATTTGATGCAAAAAGGATTTGGTTTGAGTGTTTAAAGGTGAGTTCTTGATTTGATTTTTTCTCAAAAATCTCTCTTGAAAGTTTAGGGTTCTAATAACTCAAGAAGCTTATCCAGAGAATGAGAAAGTAAGATATTTATAGACATCAAGAATTGGGCATGTGAAAAGACAATTTTGCCCCTGAAACGCACCGTTCGGCGGTTTCAATCGGCGGCCAGGCCGCCGATCACGGCCGCCGAGTTGAGCCCGTGAAGAACAGAGCATCAACGGCGGTTTCGTGACCGCTGATCCAACCGCCGAATTAGACCGAGAGATTAAAATCGATCAGGTATGAACGGCGGTTTCATTCGGCGGCCAGGCCGTCGATCATAACCACCGATTACCAACAATGGTGAAAACTAAGGAGAAGCCAAGGGCATTCTCCGTGGGCGGTCTTCTCGTAAAACCAAGCACACATACGTGTGAGCGCGGACGTTTCCGAACACTATCGGGAAACGAATTACTAAGCACATATACACACAACAAGTTATAAAACAAAGTGCTAGTGTGTAAAGTGACATGTGAAGAGTATGCACACAAATGCAAGTATGCTAAGTGTGTGTATGCTTACTAAATCTCTTCAAAGAAAAATCAAGCATAAGAAATTATACCTTCGGCGTGCTTGTCCCTTGAGGTCTTGAAAGGGCCTTCGAGCATGAAGTTCAAACACCTAAACTACCCTTACATTATCAACCCCAAATGTGGTTTGTCCACGAAATAAGCCAATCAAGATATAGGAATCCTTACAGATACCACAACCACCGGCAAAGCAATCCACTATACGAAAAGGATTTACACACTCAAGCTATCAACACAAGATATCCGCTCAAGCTATCACCTCCTAATCTACCCTCGGGCAAGTGAACTACCAAGCCCACTTCCTATCCGAGATGTATCCTACACCTCTAAAAAGCAACTTCCTATCCAAGATGCTCACGTCTCTAGGAAGATTTCTTGCTTGCCTATCCGGATCCGCCCAACCTTAGACAAGTCTCCTTGCTTGATTATCCGAGTCCTCCCGACTCTAATCAAGATTTCTTTGCTCTATCCACAAAGCTTCACTCACTTTGCTAGAGACTTCAACCTAATGCAAGGCTATGATCTAAGTGATACAAATGATGCAAACACAATCAAATAAAGCTAGATGATCAATCAAGCTAAATGTACATGTTCAATGATAATCTAGAATATGCTTTCAACAAAACAATCACAAAAGTATCTAGAAATCAAGACATGTAAATCAATTAGAACAAGGTATGAATATTCAATATATCACACTAAAAACCTAGTTCTTAGATCATGAAATTAAACCTAGAAAATAACATGAGGCACATTATATATACCTTTTCTAGAATCAATTTCAAGTTGAATCAAGTTTAGCAAATATATGTTCAAGAGAAATCACAAAGCTAAAACTCAATTAACAAATGATCAAACACCCCTAGCATATGATCTAACATCATTCTCAACATATTTCATCAATTAAATAGTAAGAATAAAAGAGATGATCAAAGATGAAATGAAAAAGAAGAAGTTGAACATACAATGTTGACCTCGTACTGAAAATCAGACCACTGGGAAAAATGAAGAAGTCAGATGCCTCTGGAAATGATTGGGGTTTGTAGCTCTCATCAAGACCAATAATTTTGGTTTTGGATCAATCAATTTTGAGTTCGTATGAGAAAGTTATGATCAAAATACGAAAACTAAAATGTTGAAGAATTCTATAGAAAATTTCTTTGAAAGTGTTCTTCAAGTTCTATCTTTGGAGGGAATGAGAGGTGTTTAAATGGAGGAGAGAGAGAGGATTTTTGGCCAACCAAAAGAGGCCACCTCAGCCAAGGCCCGTGTGGGGCGCGTGGGCCACATAGGACCAGAGAGGTCCTCTGGCCGTGGGTCCCACGGCTCACACATGGCTTGGGCAAGCTTGGCCACTTGGCCTCGCTTGCTCTCCCGCGTACCTCTCACGGGTTTCGACCGTTCTTGGGCCTCCGAACTCTGATTTTGAATCCGTTTTTGGATTACGAACCATGACTTCCTCACGCACGACGAAGACTAAGAAAATTTGACAAAAGGTTGAGAAATCATCTCGGAAAACGACAATGAAGTCAACTCAACGAATGAGAACGCAAAGTTGCCTAGCTAAGTCGTTTGGACTTGAAACCTTATGAATGAGTAACCGAAACGACCAGAACTCAATAAGGAATCAAATAAGAACATATTCAAGTCCAAAATACAAAATACATAAACAAAAAAACACAAATTCACACAAGCATGCCATATCAAAGAGATAGTCACAAAGCATGCAATTCTACAATGTTTGTCTATAAGAGACCAATGCATGTGCATACTCAGAAGTGTGTGAATTTGTTATACCAAATGTTTGAACTACGATGCAGGGACACACATGTATGAATTGTGTGTATGTGCGCTAACGCCTTGCAAGAGGATAGAAGTCGAAGTATACCTTTGGCGCTTTCACCTCTTGAAGACGACATTTGCACTAGACGTTGCTCTTCACCTTTTAAGCTTCTTTTCTTCCAAGAACATCCTAAGCAGCAACTAATACAAATATAGAGTATTTTGCAATGGAATCAAGCCAATACAAATCATGAACCTTACAGTAACCCTTACAGTGATCCAACTAAGTCTTACAACTTGGTTGTCCCATTGAACCTAGATCTTAGGATCTCCAGTCAACTAGGTTGGGTTTCCATTGTATCGACTTTTTATTTCATGGGCTTTAGTCTCATTCCCCTCGATGAGGTCTCAACTAATTCTCTATTTAACCCTTTGGTTAGTGGATCCGTAATGTTATCTTTTGATTTTACATAGTCAATAGAGATAACCCCAGTTGAGAGTAGTTGTCTAATGGTATTATGTATGCGACGTATATGTCTAAACTTCCCACTATACATGTTGCTCTATGCTCTTTCTATTGCTGATTGACTATCACAGTGGATGCAAATTACCGGCACAGGCTTTGGCTATCTTGGAACATCTTCTAAGAATTGGCGTAGCCATTCAACATTCTTACCACATTTATCCGGAGCAATGAACTCATATTTCATGGTGGATATGGCTATATAAGTCAGTTTGGAAGATTTCCAGGATATAGTCGCATCTCCTAATGTGAACATATACCTACTAGTAGATTTTGAATCTTTCATAGATATTCAGTTTGCTTCTGTGTATCCTTTTAAAATAGTAGGAAATTGTAGGTCGCGCAGCGAAAAATCAAAGAGTTAAGATCGATAGGTTTTAAAATTTTTATCATCTTTGGACCCTTTTGTATACACAAACATGAGGAAGAGATTTGTTTTCATACATTTGAAGAAAACTCCTTTGTTTTCTTTTCAATTCTTTACCACTAAGCCTTCCGAGCTATGTCCTGTGATCTAGCAACTGTGTGTGTGGGCACGTCACAGATTCCAGGAGCTGTTGAATGGAGGCTTGAGAGATCCGGAAAACAACCCTTTATTTTCTCTAGTGAATTCAGCCAAGCTTAAAAACTTTTTTTTTTTTTTTTTGTCTCTATATGGCTGCACCTCTCTCTCTCAATTAGGGTTATGTTAGTTTATTTTTCCTGACAAGTATATCTTATATACTAGGATCCTAGGGTAGACCTGACACCGGTTCCGGTTTAGAACTAGCGATTCCGGTTCTAACTCCAGGGGAACCGAAATCGGAACCGACCTATGTCGGTTTCGATTTCGATTTCGATTTCAATTTCGATTTCGGTTTCGGTTCTGGTTCTAACGGTTCTGAACCAGAATTTTTTTAAATCAACTCTCTCACAAATCTGAAATCAACCCTAAACCACCCATAAATCAACTTTCGTGAATCAAAGAAGAAGATTAGAAGTAGAAGAAGAAGAAGAGATCGAAGAAGAAGAAGAAGAAGAAGAAGATTAGAAGAAGAAGACGAAGAGATCGAAGAAGAAGAAGAAGAAGAAGAAGCAGAGAGAGAGATCAGAAATTAGAAAACTGACCTGACGAAGAAGATATGTTGGTGCATGCTTGTTGGAATGCTGGGTTTAGGTTTAGGATTTATAAATAAAACAAAAATAAAAACAAAATATGTTGGAACCGTCGGTTCTAGTCCGGTTCGAACCGGGCGGTTCCTTAAAAATTGGAACCGGAATCGGAACCGCCCTCCTCCGATTTTGATTTCGGTTTACTGTTCGGTTTTGATTCGATTCGATTCGATTCCAGTTTTACTATTCGGTTTCAGTTCGGTTCGGCCATTCAAACTGAACCGGCGTCGGGTCTATCTTAGGGTTTAGTAAACCAAGTCAAAATAGGATTATAAATTCCTTTTTAATTTGGTCACCACTAGGGTTTGAACCTTTGACCTCTTTAAAGCAAATAAAAATAATCTCTTATTATTTTATTCTTTTGCTCTTATCAATGTTCGAAATTGAAACCTCCAAATAACAATTAATAATTCTTAATTATTAATATGTTAATTAAATAATCATATTATTTGATAATATTTAATTAATCAATTAAATAATATATTAATTAAATAATCACATTATTTAATTAATTCCCAGAATATATTAAAATTACTTCCATAACATAATAAATTGGACTATCTAATTCTCCGTGAGCCTTGTTACTAGCAATCGTAAATGGCTAGCAAGGGGATCTAATGGACCCACAGTTTTGAGCTCTAATAATAATTAGAAAAATAAATTAAACTCTTTAATTAATATTTCATTATTATTAACTTCGGAGTTATTCCACTAAAAACCCAAGGTTATACTCTCGTAACTGTAGATGTTTTACACAACCAAATTATCGGTGTCCATCGATATAGCTATTACATATGGTATGATCCTCTACAAGTAGTTCATAATTAGAGCTGGTCATACAGTCCGTTATACATTTCTAATTATATTTTATTATATTTTTTCCTTTAAGTACCATTAATTCTCTAATGAATGATTATATCCTTCATTCCTTTACAGAAGAAGGAGAACGCTCTTAATCGTTCAAGTCCTGAATCAACCCTTAAGGGAACTACTATCTACTTCTCGCAAGAAGGAGTGGATTCCTCTATTGTGTGCATACCTTCCTAGCCATAAGCAAAACCGTGATTCCAATATACAGAGTTATTGATCTGGAATGCTACTCTGATCTCACCCATGGTATGGTAAGAAACACGATTTAACTTGAAGGAGTCAACAAGACACTCAGGATTTCGATTACCCATATACATCCATCATTTCGATTCCTCTATTGTGTGCATACCTTCCTAGCCATAAGCAAAACCGTGATTCCAATATACAAAGTTATTGATCTGGAATGCTACTCTGATCTCACCCATGTTATGTTAAGAAACACGATCTAACTTGAAGGAGTCAGCAAGACACTCAGGATTT
The DNA here is from genome assembly GCA_008009225.1 of Acer yangbiense. NCBI lineage: Eukaryota > Viridiplantae > Streptophyta > Magnoliopsida > Sapindales > Sapindaceae > Acer > Acer yangbiense. Next base: position 17,534,010 of record CM017773.1, on the reverse strand, counting down.
CGATTACCCATATACATCCATCATTTGTCGATATGTATGAATCTTTTCAACTAATGGATCTTAGTGATAGATTCATATAGATTGTGGCCCTGTCTTATATGATCACATCATATAAGGTTCCTCCATTCTCATATCACCATATGAGTAATCTAATAGAAGACCACCATACATTATGGGATTGACCGCAGCTGTAAATGAACCACAAATAAAGCACCCAACTTTACTTGCTATCTACGGACTCTTTAGATTACATGTCTCAAAATGAATTCCTTTGTATATGACATTCATATACTCAGTTTGAGATTACATCTAGCAATTTTGGATGTTTAGCACATATAATATAAACGTATGAGTCATGTTAATTGAATGAAATAACTACTTCTTTTATTAATGAATTTATAACATTTACAAATTATAAGCTTTATGGCATAAATCCTAACGGATATCTGGTATAATGCAACTCATAATTACGAGTGAATCATAAGTACTTCAGTACTCTTACTATTCCTTTCCAATGATTTGTTCCTGGATTACTCATGTATCTACTTAATTTGCTGATTGCATTAGCTATGTCTGGTCTTGTACAACTTGTTAAGTACATCATACTTTTTATCACTCTAGAATATTCTAGTTAAGCGACACTCTCACCCTTATTCTTGGATAGGTGTAGATTTCTATCTACTGGTGTTCTGGAAATTCTAGAATTATTTTTGTTGAATTTCTCAACATAGTGTGACTGACTTAGAATGAGTCCGTTCGATGTTCTTGAGATTTTCATTCCCAACATTACATCGGCCAGTCCCATATCTTTCATATCAAATCTTGATTTCAACATATCCTTAGTAGATTTGATCATTTTATCATCACTATCAACAACAAGCATGCCATCAACGTAAAGGTACAAAATGACATAGCCATTTCATGTGTCATTAACATAAACACATTTGTCACATTCATTGATTTTAAATCCATTTGACATCATAACATTGTTAAATTTCTAGTGCCATTGTTTTGGTGCTTGCTTTAGACCATATAAAGATTTCACCAATTTACTGACTTTCTTTCCTTGCCTTGGAGTGGAAAAACCATCTGGTTGTTCCATGTAGATCTCTTCATCTAGATCTCCATTTAAGAAAGCTGTTATCACATCCATTTTATGTACTTCAAGATTTTGCAAAGCTGCGATTGCAAGTATCATCCTAATGGAGTTTATTCTCGTCACATGAGAATATGTATCAAAGTAATCTAGGCCTTCTTGTGGATTGTAACCTTTAATTACAAGTCTAACATTATACTTATCAATTGATCCATTCGCTTTCATTTTCCTCTTGAAAATTCATTTGGACCCTAGCAGTTTACATCCCGGAGGAAGGTCCACTAATTCCCAAGTATGATTTTGGAGAATTTCTACAAGAGTCCTTCTATACTGCTTCTTTGAAAGTTCAAGGTTCACCTTCTAATAAATAGGTCAGAAAATCCAGACCAAAAGACGTTTCCATCATTGCTCTTTTACTATGTCTAGGTTCATCCTTAACTTCATTTTGTTCTTGGTCCTCACAGCTATCGGCATGTGTTAGTTTCGATGAACTTGCTTCATCATTGAATTTATATGGAAATACATGTTCAAAGAACAATGCATTTCTAGATTCCATTATCGTGTTTTCGTGTATATCTAGGATGTCAAACTTATACACCGAAAATCGATAAGCACTACTGTTATGTGCATATCTAATGAAAATACAATCAATAGTTTTCAGACCTATTTTCACCTTCTTAGGTGTAGGTACAACCACTTTGGCAAGACACCCCCACATTATGTATATCTGGGATGTCAAACTTATACACCGAAAATCGATAAGCACTACTATTATGTGCATATCTAATGAAAATGCAATCAACGGTTTTCAGATCTATTTTCACTTTCTTAGGTGTAGGTACAACCACTTTGGCAAGACACCCCCACATTAATAAGAATTTATAAGAAGGCTTTCTTCCTTTCCATAGCTCATATGGGGTCTTGTGTAATTGCTAGACAATATAGCTTCACCCCATATGTTTGAGGCAATCCAGAACTTATCAGCATTGCATTCATTATTGCTTTCAAGGAATGATTTTTTTTTTTTTTTTTTTAGCAACTTCATTTTGCTAAGGGGAATACGGCGTAGTGGTTTGATGTATGATTCCATGTTGTGCACAAAATTCACCAAAATGTGCTTCATACTCACCACCTCGGTTGCTTCTTAGTGATAATCAGCCACCTGGAAGGTTTCACTTGGGGTTATCCCTTTAGCATAAATCTTATGTAGAATCACGTGAAGCTCTTAGAGTCCCCCATCTTGTAATCAAGAAACCGGCCCACAACGAACCTTTTGGATCCAGCATCCTCAGTCTTGTATTTCCGGTCTAAAGACTCCCACAGTTCTTCAGCTGTGTTTGCTATACAGCGAGTCTGATAGCTTGTTCAGTATGTTTTTCCGGTACAAAAATCCGAATGGTTCCATGCATCAATATCATTCCATACCTGAACATCTCGCTCTTAACCACTATTGGGTTTAATAGCATCTTTAGTCAAGACATAACTAGATTCAGCGTGGTTAATTAGAACATCATCTTCTGCTGCCACTACTTAACTACATTCACGTGACTCACATACTAGATTATCACCGAATCTCTCATGTTTCTCACGAATGAGTTGATGGTCGGAGTCGATGTTGCCACACTTGGCCCCAAAATAGGCACATCTCCTATAAGCATTGAATTAATAGCCGAAGTGTCTAGTCCGATAGTTGGATTAGCACTAGGAGTCTCAAATGGAATACTTGTGTTCACGTTTGATTTATCCGCCATAATATCAGAAGGAGATCAACTGAATTAATTTGAAATTAATTCTCATTAAAATAGGCAATATTAAAGTCAAATCAGTTTTGTTTTGAATTCAAAATTTAATATTTCTATTAATCTGGAATTAATAGAGATAAATTATCATTAAATTGATAATTACAATTTTGAAGTTCAAAAGAATTGATTTTGACAATAATCACCATTTTAAACTTACACATCCAACTCGTTATCACTGTTGGCCTTAGGACCCTCATCAATTAAAAATCTCACAAGATTCAATGTGGTCAGGTAGAGCAACATAGTTTTTTGCTATTGGTAGGATTTGAGCTCCTAACTTGTGAGTCATTTTGCCCCAAACCCCAAGCTCGTCAATCTACCAGCTGAGCTACACTCTTGGGGGCGACTCATAATTGCATTGACTGATATTAGTACTATTGCAAAAATTAATCTGAACACAAGACTGCTACTTGTGATTATAGTGATCACTGTAACATCACTGAGGATTGATTGAATTGTTCAATTCTACTTTATGATGGCTCACTAACATTTCGATCAACATAATAGACGGTTGTGATTTACTTCTGAAATTTGAAAAAATGGCAAGTACACACAATAATCCATCCATCAAATCCCTGCAACCTTCTCTTAGCTAAATTTTCTCTGCGTGTTGGACGTATCGAACAAAATATAATTAGTGTTTCTATAAGTTCTGGGTAAAAGTCTGAACAATAAAGTCTAGGTAGACCATTGAGTTTGTTGTTTTACAATGAGTTTCTTAACGATGTCACCCCATCTTGTCTTCACCCAAATCAATGGTCTGAATTAATTCTATCTTTTTGTAGTGTAAAGACATAAACATAATATAAATAATCCAGACCATTTATTTGTAATATTAGATATGTGACAATAGATTATAAAGGTGAGGACACTCAAGGAGAGGAGAGGAGAGGATCCAAATCCTCCGACTTGACTCCATTTATTTAAACGGGTCAAACAAATTGATCCTGATTACCAACCCGAACCCGTTAATTCTTCAAATTGATTTTTTTTTCTATTTTTTTAATGGGGAAAATACAGAAGGTGTATACAATATGGGGTTTAGACTTTACAAAGGTAGTTGTTTGTGGTTAGGAAGGTGGATGAAAGATCCTGATGTTATGTACACTTACAAGAATTTGTAGATACCCTAGTGAGGTCCAATCATTCCCAAATTACAAACAAACGATAGTTATATATATATATATATTTCAGAAAAAAGATATGAATGAAATTTCTACAAATTATAATAAACTAACTAAGGGTGCATTTACTAATCGAGAATATTGGAGGGAATCAAAATCAAGCTCCATTAGAAAGGGAATAGAGGAGAATCGAAATTAAGTTACTAAATTTCAATCCAGTGTTTACTAACAATTTCAGAATCAGAAATGAAATCAAATTTATTATATTTATAGTGTTTACTTAAACTAAGGAATCAAAATGATATAAAGTTGATTATAATTTCATTATATATAAAAAAAAGTCACAGTAGCATATATATATATATATATATATATCAGTGTTTACTAACAATTTCAGAATCAGAAATGAAATCAAATTTATTATATTTATAGTGTTTACTTAAACTAAGGAATCAAAATGATATAAAGTTGATTATAATTTCATTATATATAAAAAAAAGTCACAGTAGCATATATATATATATAATGATTCATAAATGGTATTGTAGACATGATTTACGTAAAAAATAATAATAAAAAAAAACTTTGCTGCATAACTTCGCCCCATTAATTAAAAAATAAACATTATGTAAGCCAATAAATCAAAGCAAAGTTTTGTTGTATTAATTTTTGTTCATCAACTCATTCATACACAATTTACTTTTTTTTTTTATCCACGTATACAATATTATATATATATATATAGTTGTTTTCATTCTAGATTTAATATATATATGAATATATAATTGGTGCAACAAATCAATAATAATCATCACCAAGATTTTATGTGTATTCATAAAATCTACGGAAAAAAAAATCGTACTTTAGTGAGGATAATTTAATAAAAAGACATTTTACTCTTTTAGAAAATTTTTTTTTTTTGACATTTTACTCTAGTAAAAAATTGTATTTTACTGAGGATAATTTAGTGAAAAGACATTTTACTTTAGTAAAAATAAAATCCCTAAAATACAGTTTTTTTTTTATAATTATTATAAATGAGGATAATTTAGTAAAAAGACATTAATTACTTTTTTCAATCCAGAAACTAAGGAATATGGTAAGATGTGAACTTTTTTCTTACTTATCTGGTTGTTCCAAACACACATTAGAAACTTTGTTATTAAAGGATAATAATCTTAGTGGTTCATTGTCTGATTTTACACTATTTTCATCGTTGAGAGAATTGTAAATTAAAGGGAATAAGCTGAATGGCTCTTTCCCGAAACGTTTTGGACAGCTTTCACATCTAACCATATTTGGACTTAGATAACAACAATCTTGGGGACTACTGATTTGAGAGTGGTGTCCACATGACTTAATTCCCTACAAAATTAGTAAACATTGGAATTATGAAACCAAGAACTTAATTTCCTTAGTAAACAAGCCCTAAATCTGATACTAATCAAACATAACTTGAAAAAGAAAAAAAAAAAAAAAAAAAAAACCATCTAAGTAAAATAGGAAACAGATCCCATAAAACAAAAAGAAGTCAAATCATTGATTCTGGAATACCAAAAACTAATTCACAGAATAAGCTACAAGGGGTTTTTCAGCTTAAAAAAAATGCTTTTAGCCAAGAGCACTTTCCTATACAAGCATTCTCACATATCTCCTTCTAAATGGGCTTTGAGAGCCCAAGTAGACAAACTTGGGTTGGGCTTTACTCATTTTTATGCGCATATTAACCGGACCCAATCGGGTACCCGAGTTTTTCACTATCCATAGATTTCATACTCGATTTATATTAGACTAATGGCACCCGGGGATTTCCTCCACCCAAAATCTATTTTTTTATTTCAAGTAATTAAATTGGTTTGCAACTTTTATTTATCTGATCATTTTAAATTTCACGTCAAACATTGGCAAACGAGAGAACAAGCTAGATCAAATGAAAATGAAGAAATAAGAGAGGGAGATCAAATGAGAGATCCGAGACTAGCGGAAACTAGGAAAATGTGGATATGTATGGGGCAGGGATACTTCTAAAACAATAATATTATAAACTGAAGTAATAATAAAATCATCAATTAACCCTCTAAAAAATAATTATAAACTGAAGCAAAACAATAATATTATTCATAAAACAAGAAATTAAACATCATTTAGTAGTTATTACCACCAATAAATCATCTTATTCTTTTCTAATTTTTTTTATTTATAAAAATTTAAATAAATCGTCTTCTTCCTCACATCCTAAGATGTTGAGTGAACCGATCATCAAATCCACAAACACTATTACTATTACCATCAACAACAAAACCATTATTATTAATTGGCAACACATCAAGACCGGTAGCAATAGCCACCATTGTTGCAGCTACAAGAGGCATCAAACAGTGATTTTTCATCATCATTTCACTGATCCTTGAAGCCACAGTCAACCTCAACTTCATCAACCCCTTCACATACTCTTCAAGCTCCTCCAATCGCATTTTATCTATGCTCTCATCCCACCAACACCCTTTATTATTATTATTTTTCTTCGCTTTCTTCTTTTTTTCTATCGCCTTCCCTTTCCTCTTCTCCTTCTTGTTAGGGATAATTCCGAATCAATGAACGCGGAAACGTCGTGCCTAATATATGTCAATAACTCATAGCAATTAATAACGTTAATAAGTAGAAAAATAGATGAGAGAGAATAAATAATCATAACAAAAGATATACATGGAAAACCTAAATCAGGTAAAAAACCACTGGCCGTCAGGACGACAGAGAAAGTTCCATTATATGATAAATTGTTACAACCATATACTCTAGGATTAACTCTCTCACCTCAACCCCAAACCCCACTCACAAGATCCTCACTGAGTACTCCCACAATATCCCTTAGGTCTCCCTTGAATATCACCCACGGATCTCTAACTTGATCCACTGATATTACCTTGGATCTCTCCCCGTATATTCCCCTGGGTCTCCCCCGGATCTCACCATACACTCTCTGATGTTACATGATGTTCTTTTTGCTCCATAGCCTTAAATCTAATAACATAGATATTAGGTCTATTTATACTAGTTACAGGGAGTTTAAGATAAAATGAAATCCTACTTCTAAACGTACAAGATTTACATGTTTCACATAAATACTATTTCCTTTTATGACAAGTCTTCTTGTAAAGAGTATTCCTTTTCCTTCAAGCATAAGAACCTCCCAAAAGAACACTTTCCTTTTTCGCTAAAGATTTCCCATTCCACACATGCTTATGATTGACTACGATTCGGGTCACGGTTGCGCACCCGCTTCCTAAACCGTTACAAGTTACCTTAAATTACATCGCTTAGAAAACCGCGATCCATACGCTGAAACAAACCACTTCTTCAGTTCTCCATGGTCTTCAAACCTCCCTAAAACACACCAACTTCAATCTTCCAAACGTATCCCACGTCTCCAGGAAGTTTCACATCAGTTGAGTCTCGTTTTGTTAACATTGGGTTCACTTAGGAATACAAGTCAAAACCTAACAATTCTCCCATTTGACTTGAATTCTCAAGACCTTTGTCCACAACCACAATTCTCATCACCGAGAATCACCATACCCCACTACAAGGTATAAACACTTAGGAACAAACCATCCTAAGATTTTCCTTCACACATTTTTTTGTGTTCGTTGTTCCGACACTATGTCGAAATAACTTGCTGAAATTGTGGTGCAACTCCTCAAGTCAGATTTCCATGGAGTTTGTCAGCCATTAACATCTTTGTCCACCATACACCTTGCATCACATTCTGACCAATGTCTTGTGCATAATTATGGACCACTAACAGCAATATATCATCTTCCATGGCCAGTGGGGAAAACTGCTAAAAAGATAAACATGTCCTTACATCACCCAACCCTGTGAAAGACCTTTTGTCTTTGCATTACATACCTGGTGAAAGACTTGCTACTAGAAACCGGGAGTGCTTTGCCGAATAAGCCCTACACCACACCAGAGACTTCAAGTATTCAATTTATTTATTTATTTATTTATTTTGTTCAGGAGGTTTTTTTTGATCTACAATTAGCTCCTTGTGTCACCCATATTGTATCTCCATGACTCGTACATATCACCACAAGCCAAACTTCTCCTCCATCAGTATTCTTTTTTTCATCAAACCCTATCGAGTTTGAAACTGCCTTCAAGATGTATCTCCTTTGCTAAATCATACTAGGCAATCATGATCATCATTATCTCAATACCACCAAGTCCTCCATACGATCTTCCGTAAAGACTTGTCACTACCATCGCCAAACCATATGGCTTTGATGCCAATTGTTAGGGATAATTCTGAACTGATGAACGCGGAAACGTCGTGCCTAATATATGTCCATAACTCATAGCAATTAATAACGTCAATAAGCAGAAAAATAGATGAGAGAGAATAAACAATCATAACACAAGATATACGTGGAAAACCCAAATCGGGTAAAAAACCATGAGCCGTTAGGACGACAGAGAAAGTTCCACTATATGATAAATTGTTACAATCATATACTCTAGGATTAACTCTCTCACCTCAACCCCAAACCCCATTCACAAGATCCTCACCGAGTACCCCTACAATATCCCCTAGGTCTCCACTGAATATCACCCATGGATCTCTAACTTGATCCACTGATATTCCTTTTGATCTCTCCCCGGATATTCCCTTAGGTCTCCCCTAGATCTCACCACACTCTCTCTGATGTTACATGGTGTTAACATAGATATTAGGTCTATTTATACTAGTTACAAGGAGTTTAAGATAAAATGAAATCCTACTCCTAAACATACAAGATTTACTTGTTTAACATAAATACTATTTCCTTTTATGACAAGTCTTCTTGTAAAGAGTATTCCTTTTCCTTCAAGCACAAGAACCTCCCAAAAGAACACTTTCCTTTTTCGCTGAAGATTTCCCGTTCCATGCATGCTTATGATTGACTACGATTCGGGTCACGGTTGCACACCCGCTTCCTAAACTATTACAAGTTACCTTAAATTACATCGCTCAGAAAACCGCAATCCATACGCTAAAACAAACCACTTCTTCAGTTCTCCATGGTCTTCAAACCTCCCTAAAACACCAACTTCAATCTTCCAAATGTATCCCACGTCTCCAGGAAGTTTCACATCGGTTGAGTCTCGTTTGGTTAACATTGGGTTCACTTAGGAATACAAGTCAAAACCTAACACTTCTCCAACTCTCTCATCGCCTTCTCGTATTGCTTGTTTTGTTCTTGCAAGCATGGGATGCTCGCGGACACTTCCGGTGGAGGAGACTCTCCGTTGAGATACCAGTTTAGGATGGTGTCGAAATTCGGGTGACCTATTACGAACATCTTCCCATTGGGAGAAAAGACAACGATGCCAACTTCCACACCGCACAAGACGGAGAGCTCCATCGCCTTATTGAAAAGACCAGACCGACGTTTCGAGAAGGTCACTTGTAGGCTGTTTTTGTCTTCAAGTTTCTTGATTTCAATCTTCTGGCTGCCTTTGGTTATTTTAGTTTTTTTGTGGTCGACATTTTTGTTAATATTGTTGATGACCACCATGGAGGATATTCAAAAGTAAGAACAAAGTTTATTTTTTTTTTCATCAATTTGATTTTTTGATGTATTTATAATTGAGTATTCTTGTTTAAGAATTTTTGTTTTTGGATATAAAATCTTTAAAGATTATATGTTGCTATCAATTTTCTAAAAATTAGGTCACAAAAGAGGTAACATAGTGATTTATTACCATTTTGACATAAAAGATTGAATGAATCTAGTTTGAATCAGATGAATTTGATGTCAAATAGTTTATAATTGTAATAAAATCGAAGGGTGAATGATTCATATCATTCTAAAATCATGGGCTAATTTAGAAAAATTAACCATAACAAGGAGTGTCAATATAAATTGAGATTGGAAAGGAAATTATATCTTTTTCAAAAAAAAAAAAAAAGGTAAATCATAGAAAATTTGAAAAGAATTCGGGTACAATTTTTTCTCCTATATTTTAAAATTCTGCCATGTTGGGTTTCTTTCTTGTTTGAATGAGGTATTAAGGTTCGTTATAAAGATTGTAAATATTTTGTTGCTAGAATTAATATAGTTTAGACCGATGGCCAAGACATAATAATTAGCGACATGCATATTTGGTTTGTTGCATACTAATCAAATCAATTTTTTGTTTGTTTGTTGTGTCATGAAACAGTACTGATGAGTTGTGCGTGTTGAAAATTTTGTATCTTGAGATTTATTAAATGGACCAACAAGTCTTTAAAAAAAAAAAAAAAAAAAACAAATAAAACTAATCCCCCTAATCAAGGCAGAGTCAATGATGGTAGTAAAGGAAACAAATAAATCTAATCCCCCTGATTAAGGCAGAGTCAACTGTGGTAGAAAAGGAAACAAATAAAGCTAATCCCCCTAATCAAGACAGAGTCGACGGTAGTAACAAAGGAAACAAATAAATCTAATCCCTTGATTAAGGATTCCCCTGATCAAGGAAACAATTAAGGCATACATCACGGCGTAGAAATCATTTAGCCTTGAATTTTGGATGGTCCCTCAAAACCATGAAGGAATCTACTACCTGTTCTACATCACCTCCTCAATGATTTACTTTACAATATTTATTTAGATGCATGATATATCATCTCATATTTCTCTCAAATTTAGTATTCTGGGATTTATGAAATGGACCAACAAGTCTTTAATACAAAATTTGGAAGCTTTTCTATACATGTTGATCATAATAGTGATTGATCATATACTTATGAGTGAAAATTCTCTTCAACTTTTGTGTGTATTTAGTCCACATAACAGCTGCCTCTGATTCAAACAAGGCCTTGTCAATGATTGCGGCTATGGAGAGGTGTTCTGTGCAGTAACACAACTGTACATGTAGTCATGATCAATCTTAAATACAAAGCTGATGACAAATGTCCTAACTAACAAGCCTTGCAAAACTTAAATCATTTGGACCTTTGTGTCAATCATTTTATAAAGTTAAAAAGACTTACAAATTTCTTGATATTTCTAGTGCTGGAATTGTTCCCAATCTTTATTTTCTAAATGCATCTTACAATCTTTATTTCTTTGAAGTCTGATGGATATCTTTATTATAGATGATCTAACAAATGTTTTAAGTGATTTTGACTGACTTAATTTATGTGTAGTTGTTATGGAGTTTCTTGTACCAAGTAATGAGCTGCAGATTTGTTTGTTAACATTATTAAGTTTCAAATATTTCCTCCAACCAAAAAGCTTTGTCCGTCTGGGGCCTAATCGGGATTGTGATACAAGGGAGTCAAAAACCTGATAAAAAAGTGTACATTGTCGGTGGACACTAATTCTTCATTTCTGATTTTCTTCGCGGCCATTGTCAAAACTAAATTCAAAAGTACTATTAAGTTGACTTGTGTGTACAAGGACTTGTGTGTCAACTTTAATCTATTATATATTAAGAGCTTGGTTTTGTAAACTATAAACAATTCTGCAGACTTGCAATATCAACAATTCTGCAAACTGCTTGTATTTCTCTTCATCTTGATCACCCAACATGATTTTCATCTTCATTTTGCTTTCACTTTGCACAAAAACTGTCTTGGGACTCCATTCAGGAATTGGAGATGACAATATAAAGTGCATAGAGAGGGAAAGAGATGCTCTCTTAACATTCAAACAAGGCCTCATAGATGAATACGACTCTCTCTCTTCATGGGGGAATGAAGATTGTTGCAAATGGAGAGGTGTTCATTGCAGTAACCGAACAGGCCACGTGATCAGGCTCGATCTTCACGCTGTCAACTACCGCTTGCCTCTGATCAGAGGTAATATTAGCTCTTCCTTGCTTGAATTGCAGCATTTGAATTATTTGGACTTGAGTTTTAATGAATTTGGAGGAAAGCAGATCCCAGATTTCTTTGGCTCCCTTAAGAATTTAAGGCACCTTAATCTCTCCAGTGCTTGGTTCAGTGGTAAAGTTCCTTACCAACTTGGGAACCTTTCAAGATTGCAATCTCTTGATCTCAGCTATAACTATCCCTTGTATGCTGGCAAACTAGACTGGCTCTCTCATCTCTCTTCTTTAAGACAGCTTTGTCTAACTTCAACTGATCTTGCAGACGCATTTGATTGGCTACAAGTAGTTACTGAACTTCCTTCTTTAACAGAATTGCACTTGGACTCATGCAATCTTCCACCTGTCATTTCTTCATCCATTTCTTTCAAAAATTCTTCTAAGACTCTCACCCACCTTCATCTCTTTGACAACCATCTACCTAAAAGTTCAATATACCCTTGGTTGTCAAACTTCAGTACCAGTCTTGTTTATCTGGACCTTTGTCTCAACAACTTACAGGGAGCCATTCCCGATTATGTTTTCTCGAATATGACTTCTTTGTTGTATCTTGATCTTGGTTATAATCAAATTGTTGGTCCTCTGAAATCCTTTGGAAACTTGTGTAGTTTAAAAACCTTGTTTTTGAGCAACAACAGTCTCACTGGACAGCTTCCCCAACTTTTTTCTTACTTGTCTGTTTGTTCCAAACACACATTAGAAACTTTGTCATTGGAGAATAATATTCTCAGTGGTTCATTGCCTGATTTTACACTATTTTCATCATTGAGAGAATTGCAAATTAAAGGGAATAAGCTGAATGGCTCTTTCCCTAAAAGTTTTGGACAGCTTTCACATCTTACCATATTGAACTTGGATAACAACAATCTTGGGGGTTCAATACCTGATTTAAGTGTATTTGTGTCCTTGAAAGAACTACATATTCATGGTAATCTTTTCAATGGCACCTTTCCCAAAAGTATAGGAAAGCTTTCAAAGCTTGAGCTTTTGGATGTGTCTTCAAATTTTTTGGAAGGTATGATCACTGAAGCCTACATGTCAAATCTCTCAAGATTAAGTCATTTGGAGTTATCTTCTACCTTATTAACTTTGAACTTCAAGGATAGTTGGGTTCCTCCATTTCAACTTGAAAGCATTATCATGAAGGATTGCAAAGTGGGGCCTCGTTTCCCAAGATGGCTGCAAACTCAACATATATTTTCTGAGCTTGATATTTCTAATGCTGGAATTTCAGACACTATTCCTATTTGGTTCTGGGGCCTATCTTCCAATTTGTCTTTTTTAAATATCTCACATAACTGCATTAGTGGTGTGCTACCAGATGTAACATTCAAGTTTCCTCAACTTTCTGGAATTGATCTCAGCTACAATAATTTTGAGGGTTCAATACCACAAGTTCCTCCAACTATGGAATATTTAATTTTGTCCAAAAATAAGTTTTCGGGATCAATTTCTTTGTTATGTGAGATCACTGGTGAGTATTTTTGCCATCTAGACCTCTCAGATAACCAATTATCAGGATCACTCCCGAATTGTTCTAATGATTGGCTAAGGTTAACGATTTTAAATTTGGCAAACAATAACTTCTCTGGAAAAATTCCAAACTCATTGGACTCTATTTGTCATATCAGGTCACTACATTTACGCAACAATAGTTTGGTTGGAGAGTTACCTTCGTCTCTGTACTACTGCTTAGAGCTGAGAGTTATTGATGTTGGGCATAATAAATTTTCTGGAAAGATTCCGGCATGGATGGATTATACCCTGTCAAATTTGGTTGTTATTAGTTTGCGATCCAATCAATTCCATGGAACGTTGCCTACAACACTTTGTAATTTGGCTAAGCTTCAAGTTTTGGACTTATCTTTGAATAATATAACAGGGGCTATACCCAAGTGTCTTGCCAATTTAATTTCAATGACAAAAAAAGAGAGTTTGGATGGTGCAACCAACATCTTGTATCCAGACCAAGACCATGTGCTGTTGGGTGGTAAGAAAGCAACCATGTATCAAGACCATGCGCTGTTGGTTTGGAAAGGAGTGGATTCATTGTATAAGAACACCTTGGGACTTGTAAAGAGCATTGATCTTTCAAGCAACAAATTTTATGGGGAAATTCCTGAAGCAATCACAAGTCTCGTAGGGTTGATCTCCTTAAACCTATCAAGAAACACTTTAACTGGACCAATCCCTCCCAAACTTGGTCAGTTTAGCTACTTGAATTCGCTTGACTTATCAAAGAACCTGCTCACCGGTAAAATCCCCAAAAGCTTTTCTGAATTGAATTCTCTTGGTGTCTTGGATTTGTCGAATAACAAACTATCAGGAAAGATTCCATCAAGCACTAAACTACAGAGTTTTGATGCCCCTGCATATATGGGAAATCCAGAACTTTGCGGTCCCCCTCTTCCAAATAAATGTCCTGAAGAAGAACCAGCTCAAAATGCAGCCATTCCACTGCATGACGATAAGGAAGGATTCGCCGTTGAAGGTTTATATGTTAGCATATTTCTTGGATTCTTCACTGGCTTCTGGGGAGTTTGTGGTACTCTAATGCTAAACAGGTCCTGGAGAATTGCTTATTTCAAGTTTGTAAACGACATGAGGGATAAGCTCTACGTCTTCGTGGCAGTGAATAAGGCTAATTTGCAGCGGCAACTTGCAAGCTAACTGGTAATATCCCATTCTTAACAATATTTTAACTTGCTTTTACTTTCTCTATTGAGTATGGAAACACTTTTTGTTTACTTTTATTATCGTTTAGATCCTTTTCTTCAATAGCAGCTGAAGTATTTGCATCATTATAATATTTATCATTTAGCATTTTAGATATGTAATTGGAGAATAAATCAATTGAGCTAATTTTTTGTTTTACTTGAAATGAATATAAAAGGTCTGTAAATGTATGACAAATGAACACAACTCACAGTCTCACACAAGTACATCAATGCTCTGGACTTTTTTGGATTGTAGTACTTTGTGCTGTTAACACACTAACACTATGGATATGGCAGAAGAAAATATAAGCAGGGTTTGAATTACATAATCTATCTCTCTTTAAGAGTTTATAGATTCAAAGTGACTAAGCAAACATTTGATAATTTACTTGGTATAAACCTGAACAATTTTTTTTTCCCCTGTTCCTTAACGGTGAATATTTATTGGTTATCATTTTGTTGTTTTAATTAACGGTTGTTGTCTTGACTAGAAGTTCCCAGTAGCAGCTGCAACCACCAAGATGTGATGGTCAGTGCAACGGGAGATCCCTTGTGTGATATTCTTCTTCCCCTATCTGGAATTGCATTCCTCTGCAGTTAATTTGATAGTAGTAACATCTGTATCGACTATTGCTTAGTTTCCTTCATAGAACTTGGTGCTGAATATAATATTGGTATTTTGCAACTTACTAGTTGCTATCAAGACTAATTATTCGGTGGAATTATTAGACTATTGTTAACATTTAATACTCTTTTTGATATCCGATGATAGTAAAAGCGTGAAATACAGGCAGCAGAACAGAACCTATGCATGTCTCTTTGTTGTATACATGGAGATACATTTAGACCAAATTCTGTACAATCAAACACTCCCATTGTTATTAATTTGCATCTAATTTACTCTATTGATTTAATAAGGATTAGGAAGTTTAATATCAAAATCCATAATATTTCTTAATGCATTGTTACCAATTAAGAAACTTAATAGCAATGTGTTGTGTTGGCATTATAAGATAATCATTTGAGCTCAAGAAAATAGTCGTTTAAGGTTGTTTGCAGTTGCAGAGAGTGCGATCACAAGTCTCTACAAATGTGAAAAGATGCCACGAAACTTGTGATCGCACTCTATGCACACACTTAGTGTTTTACACTCTTTTGCACACTTGGTCTAAATTTTCTTGGCGTGGTGGACTTATCAAACACTAAATTGCATAGTTTTGATGTCACTTCATACACGGGAAATCCTCAACTTTGTGAGCCTCCACTTCCAAACAAGTATCCAGAGGAAGAACCAGCTGAAGCCCCACACAACATTTAAGCATCACAATGAGGATCAGACGATAACAATAGGGTTCTATGGTAGCATGGCGCTTGGATTCATTTTTGGATTTTGGTATATCACAGTGATCCTGCAAATAGATAAAGTACTATGAAGCGGCAACATGATCTCTTTTTGCCATTTTTAATAAATGAAAGCTTTCTTTTTTATATATAGTTGATCTAATAAATCTGATTCATAAATGTTTTAGAGTTGTGCATTTTTTTAATGACTGCAGTCTGCCAAAACTTATTTAATTTTTATATATGTAGTTGATATAGAGTTTCTTTGTACTTACTAATTATGTCTTGTTTGTTTGTTTAATATTCCAGGAACCACTCAGACCCAAATAATGATCTACATGGTTCATGGTGTATCTAATACTATCCGGAAATAGCAAGAATAACAAGTGATTACTTGAGAATCAAGAGGTCAATGATAAATTGTGTGGAGCCTGACAAAAATGTTCATTAGTATCCAAGAAAAGCCCAAATCTACAAAAGGGACAATACATTTTTTCTATGACAATACAACAAGTCCTTGAAGAACCTTACTATTTACAAGAGGGAAGATGGGTTACAATTTGGTTTACAACACATCTTACTTTTCTTACAGCATTGCACTAAATATCTCATAATGAATACTCGAAGTTCCAGCAAACACAGCTAATTATAAATGAGCAAACACAGCTAATTATAAATGATGTGAATAACTCTCGATTTTGAAACTTATTAATATTAAGTCTCAAAACCAAGAATTGGAGACTTTTTTTTCAGTCTAATTCTAATTTTTCACTGTTGTTGTTTTGATTCGAGGTTCCCAGTAGCAGCTGCAACCACCAAGATGTAATGCTTAGTGTTAGTGAAGGAACAGAAGATCTAGAAAGAAAAAAAAGCGCGTGGGGATGATTTTTGTACGCGCTTGGAGAGTGTGTTGCACACCATTTTGTTTCCTTTGACTTTAGCCACGCGCCGTTGTTTTTTCGCTTTTTCGTTTTTTTTTTCTTCCGTGTTCTTTTTTCTTGCTTTTTCCGCCGTGCTTTGGGGCTTTCTTTGGTTCTCTTTCATCTGATCATGCAGAACTCGAGTGCGGGCTTCGTTTTCTCAGCCCAAATTCCTAGTAATAATAACATGAACTTTGATTCGACCATGGATCTGGATTCCAGCACCACTGCTAAGAGAGCTAGAGCTGAGTTTGTTTCGATTGGCCGTGATGATAATGGAATTGGTGTTGGTAGCAACGATACACTGAGAAGTTTCAAATCGAAACTTATGAGCATGTCTACGCCAAGTTCCTGGAAGGGGCTTGGAATGACTAAAGAAAAGATTCAGATTGGCACTGAAGACATTTCCATCTCTACAGGTCCCGATGGACCAAGGATGAAACTATTGCCTAGTTTGAAGGAACAGCTCCATAAACCTTGGGCGAATGCTCTTATTTTGAAAAATATGGGGCGTTCTCACACCCTTAATTTTATGCTTACCGAATTGACTCAGAAATGGACTCTTCTAGGACATTGGCAGCTGACTGATCTTAGGGATGGGTACTCTGTAGCATGATTTCAGATGAAAGAGGACATTGATTATGTGCTCACGAATGGTCCCTGGGTTATCATGAATCAATATCTTGTGATTCAAAGATGGAAGCCCAATTTTGTGCCTGGTGAGGACACAATCCAGAGCATGCCGATCTGGGTTAGGCTGTTGAATCTGCCTATGGAATGGATGGACTTAGAGCTTCTCTGGAATATTGGAGGAATGTTGGGAAAGACGTGCAAAGTGGATCCAATGACTGAGACCCAAGTGAGAGGCAGGTTTGCCCGTATTTGTGTTGAAATTGACATATCTAAACCACTCATAGGCTCTTTTAATATTGATGATAGAGTGATTAGGGTTGAATACGAAAGCCTTGGTTTAGTTTGTTTTAAATGTGGGAGATATGGCTATGGTAGAGAAAGCTGTAGAGAAGGGTTAGCTGAACCTAATGTAGAGGACATGGTGACTGAAAAAGCTCTTGAGAATTTGGCTAAGAAGGAGGTGTCTCCTTATGGTCCCTGGATGTTGGTTTCCTATGGCAAACAGGGATTTCAAAATGTGAGAAAAGGTAGATATGACCATGTAGGTAATGGCAGTAGTAATAGTATGGATAGAAAGGGTTTTCTTAGTAAGACAAATGGTGCCAATCTTATGAAGTCTAAAGATGGTGAAGCTTCTGAGATAAGGATGGGAAAGAATAACCATGGGAAGCTTGATAAGTCTGTGAAAACCAACAACTCTGGTGTTGGGAAAGGTTCTAGGTTTGATGTTCTTAATGATGAGGCTGAGATGTTGCTAGCTGAAGGTATAAGTGTTGTTAAAAGCAAGGGTGGTGAAGGGATTGTCAATAAAAACAACAATACTCTTAAAGAAATCACCAACCTGAGTAAAAAGCCTCCCATAAACAATTCCAAGTCTGTTAGGAAGGTTGAGAAATTTCCTAAAAGTCGGCCTATTGCTTATAAAGAATGCCAAGATGGAGCTAGCTGCTCCAAGGGGAATATTGGTGGCAGAGGCAAAAATCTGCACCATAATGCTAACATCCAGGCCAGTGTTAACATCTCTGAGACTCTGCAGTAGTCCCATGAAATCAACACTGCAGTTGATAAGAATCCTTCTAATTCGGAGCAGAAGTTTGAGAAGAGCTTTGAAGTGGTTGCCTCGGATTTGGAAGAGGCTATGGCTGTTGTGTCCGAGTAGGGACTGTCTTTTTTCCTTTTCCCATGATTTGTGTGTGGAATGTGAGAGGGGCGGGGAAGAAGTTATTTTCGAGAAACATTGCTGATCTACGGAGATTGTACCATTTTGAGATTTTGGCCATCTTTGAACCTAGAATTAGTGGCACAAAAGCTCAATGTGTCATTAAGAAACTTGGGTTTGATAACAGTTTCATTGTTGATGCTAAGGGATTTTCTGGAGGTATTTGGCTCCTCTGGAATGATTGTGGTTTTAAGCTGCAGGTTGTTGCTAAGTCTAGACACTGTATTACGGCCTTGATTAAGGATCATAATACTTTTTGGGTGCTTACGGTGGTGTATGCTAATCCGTGTCTCTACAAGGAAACTTTTTAGAGGTATCTAGATGCTATTAGGATGTGTTTTGATTTGCCTTGGCTTATTACAGGAGATTTTAATGAAATCACTTGTTTATCTGAAAAGAGAGGTGGTAGAGATGTGTACTCTAATAGTGGCTTCGCTGAATGGATCAATCGTAATAATTTGGTAGATTTGGGTTTTACTGGACCTAAGTTTACTTGGATGACGAAAAGAGGCATTAGAGAAGAAATTTGGGAAAGGTTTGATATAGCGGTTTGTTCCATGGATTGGAGATTGCTATATACTGAGGGGTTTGTTAAACACCTCCTTAGAGTGATGTCTGACCATTGTCCCTTGCTTGTTAACCTTCGTAGTAACCACACCCCTAATAATAATCCTAAGCCCTTTAGGTTTGAAGCAATGTGGTTGAAACATAAAAGGTTTGGTGAGGTTATTTACCATAACTGGTAGTTGAATGAAGATAGTGCTACTGAGAAGATTCAAAAGCTCACTGGAACTCTTCAAAAGTGGAATAAAGATGAATTTGACAATCTCTTTCATAATAAAAGGTGTTTGTTGGCTCGCATTCAGGGGATCCAAATGAGCTTAAGTACTAGGCATTCTCCTTTCCTTTCTAACCTCGAAGAGTGGCTTTTAAGAGAATACAATGTTATTCTTGAGCAAGAAGAAATTTTTTGGAAACAGAAATCTAGGAACTGCTGGCTCAAAGAAGGGGATAAAAACACGAAATATTTCCACTTGTCCACTGTTATCAGAAGAAGAAGGAACAAAATTGAAGGCCTTAATTCAGAGAATGGTCACTGGCTGGAAGATAGTGAAGATATGAAAGCTGAAGCTGTTAATTATTTCAAGCAGCTGTTTGAAGCTAAGCAAAGCTTAGGTGAGTACTCTGGAATACCTCAACTTTTTCCCAAGCTGTCGGCCAGAGATTCTTCTTGTTTAAGTGCTGCGGTTTGTGAGCTTGAGGTCAAACAATATGTGTTCAATATTGGAGGTTTCAAGGCCCCTGGACTTGATGGTTTTCCCGCCATCTTCTTCCATAAGTTTTGGGATTACTGTAAAACTGATATGACTAAACTGATTTCTGATTGTTTTTTAAAGGGGTGTGTCTCGGCTGACCTCAACCATACCCTTATATCCCTTATTCCCAAAATTCCCAATCCTATTAGTATGGCCCAATTCCGTCCTATTAGCCTATGCAATACCACTTACAAAATTCTTAGCAAGATTCAGGTGCAAAAAATTAGACCCTTTCTTCCTAAACTTGTTAGTCCCAATCAGGTTGCCTTTGTGCCTGGAAGACAAATCCAGGACAATATTATCGTTGCCCAGGAGGTTCTCCACAAGTTCAAAATTTCTAAGGGGAAATTGGGGTTTATGTCCTGGAAGATTGATTTGGCCAAAGCTTATGATAGATTGCAATGGGGTTTTATAGAGAAAGTTCTTTTGGAAGTGGGTATTGATAGGGGTTTGCTCAAGTTGATCATGAGTTGTATTTCTAGTGTGCAATATAGAGTGATTCTTAATGGTGAACTTTCGGATAGTTTCTCTCCGAAGTGTGGTATTAGGCAAGGAGACCCTTTGTCTCCTTACATCTTCGTTCTTTGCATGGAGAAGCTCTCCCATATTATCAACCAAAAGCGTGTGGAGGATAAATGGTTTCCTGTCATGGTTTCTAGAGGAGGGCCTAAAATTTCCCATCTCTTTTTTACGGATGATCTCATCCTCTTTGGTCAAGCCTCGTTGCCGCAAGCTAAGTCTATGAGAGAGTGCATTGATATCTTTTGTGACCTTTCGGGGCAACAAGTTAGCTTCCCTAAATCTAGAATCTTTTGCTCTAGCAATGTGTGTGATAGTCTTGCTAGCTCTTTGGCTAATGTCTGCGGGTCTCCTATTACTAATAACTTGGGTAATTACCTTGGCATGCCGCTTATTCATAGTCGTGTTACGAAAACTACCTACAAGGATATTCTTGAAAAATCCCAAAAAAGGCTTGCTTCTTGGAAAAGTGCCTCTCTATCCTTGGCAGGGAGATGTACCCTTATTAAAGCCGTGGCTTCAGCTCTTCCCATCTACGCCGTGCAATCCATCAAGCTCCCTTCGGAGATGTGTTCTAGGTTAGATAAGCTCAACAGAGACTTTCTTTGGGGGTAATAGTAGTGATAAGAAAAAGGTTCATCTTGTGAATTGGGACAATGTGTGTCTTCCAAAGAAGAATGGTGGGTTAGGCATAAAAAAATGAAACACATGAACCAAGCATTGCTTGATAAAACTGGCTGGAGGCTGTTGCAAAATGATGATGGTTTATGGGCTCATATGCTTAGGAGTAAGTATCTTAAGGATGGGAAGATTGTCATATCTGATACTTTGAAGAACAGTCAATGCTCGAGCACCTGGAAGGGGTTTAAGTGTGGTGCTAAACTGCTTTCTAATAACATTTGTTGGAGAGTGGGTAATGGTGAGAGGATAAAATTCTGGACTGATACTTGGATTCCCAATCTCGGTTGTCTCTAGAATTTTGCTACTTCTCCCCTCTCTAGCTCCCAAATTATGGAAGTGGTGTGTGATTACCATTTGGTGAATGATTGGAATATGCAAAAACTGTACTTTATTTTACCTGGGCAGGTGGTGCTCCGTATTGTGAGTATTCATGTTTGTTGTGTGCAAAATGTTGATGATAAACTCATCTGGAATCTTTCTAAAAATGGTGATTTTTCGGTTAAGAGTGCCTATGATGGGAATTTTATAGAGGATAATCTACTGTTTTGGGATTGGGATTTTATCTGGAAACTAAAGCTTCCTCCCCGTGTCCATCATTTTTTATGGATCTTTCTCCATGGTAAGCTCCTTACCAATGTCCATAGAGCTGTGAGAGGGTTGACGTTGGATGTTGTCTGTGGTAGATGTAATGTGGGTTGTGAGGACACTGATCATGTTTTTAGAGGATGTGCTGATTCAATTTGCATATGGGAGGATGTCTGTAAGGGGATTACTAAGAATAGCATGTTTAGTTTGAATTGGGAGGATTGGATTCACCAGAATTTGAGGTATAACAAGCTCATTATGGATAAATGGCCTAACTATCTCATCTTTGCTGTGGTCCTCTGGTGTGTTTGGAAGTGGAGATGTGACAAAATATTTAACCCCAAGTTCAATCTTCTTTCAAGGCCTGGTTTGTTTATTTTCAGGTATTTGGATTCTTGGCAGTGTGCTAACAACAATATGGAAAGGAAGCCTGAGCTGGAAACCTGCTTCCTCTCTTGGAAGCCCCCTCCTCTGGATTAGGTCAAAATTAACATGGATGGCAGTAAGCATCCTAGTTTGGGGCTTATTGCTGCGAGTGGAGTCCTAAGAGATCATCAGAAGAATTGGTTGGGTGGCTTTGCTCTCAATAAAGGGATGGGTAATGTGATTGAAGCTGAATTGTGGGGTATTCTTGAAGGCCTAAGGTTCGCTTGGAAGGCTGGTTATAACAAGATTGTGGTTGAATCTGACTCTCATGATGCTGTTATTCTGCTGAATACTAACCCTCCTTTGCACCACCCTCAGCTTAGTCTCATTCAAGACTGCAGAGATTTCATGGACAAAAATTGGAATTGTTTGGTTCAACATACCTACAGGGAATGTAATAGAGTGGCTGATGGCATGGCTGGTTTGGGCCATTCTTTAGTGATAGGGATCTCCTTCTTTGAAGACCCTCCTCCCCAAATTGCTGGGTTGCTGGATGATGATTTAAAGGAGTCTTCCTTTGCTAGGACCTTCCCTACCCTCTAGTTCTGTTTGTTTCGGGCTTGTTGCCCTCCCCCTCACCAAAAAAAAAAAAGGAACAAAAGATCTCTTGAGTGATCGAAAGCGGTCAATGTGCTTTTCTTCTTCCCCTATCTGGAATTGGGGTTGGGCTCTGTATTCCTCTGCATTGGTTAAATACTAGTTTTTGTATTTTGGAACTTACTAGTGTTGCTCATTTCTTTGTTTTCTTGTTAATATGCTTATAACTATCAAGACTAATTATCCTTCCATGGAATTAAAAGACTGTTGTTTACCTGCATGATAATAATTTTTAGACATTTTTATATCTCTCTTTAATACTTTGTTTGATAGGAAACCGGATGAAATACATGCAACAGAACAGAACCTATGCTAATACAATGGTCATTAGAACATGAACCTAGCGATCATGGACATGACCCTACAACTTTGCTATTTGCATTCGTGTGCATTGATTCATAATAGCATTGCAAAAATTAATCTGAACACATGGGTTGGGTATGATAGCAACACGTTTTGGGAACAACTCAAAGTTAGTTTTGAGTTAATTTTGGGAATAACTTCAATATTTGGAAACTACTTTCTTGTTAGAGTGAACCATATAGTTGTTCCTAAAAAGTGATTGGTATTATACTTTTTCTTGAGTACCATAGCCAAACCCGAACAAAAGCCTTCTTTGTAGTGACTGCTGTAACATCACTGAGGATTGATTGAATGGATGTAATAATAATGCGTACAAAACAGTACACACAATAATGCAACCTTTTTCATGGCGTGTTGGACAAAATTAGTCTTTCTGTAAATTCAAGGTAAAAGTCTGTACGATAAATTTTAGTGTTTCTGGCGTACTTGAGCATTGAATACGTAGACAACCTCTGGTTGCACCACCACCACCACCAAAACAACCGTGTGGGACCTAATGTCATAAAGTCGAAAATGGGACAAGGAGAGGAGAGCAATAGCTACGTACTATTACTTGAGAATCAAGAGGCCAATGAGAAATCGTGATAGGAGGGAACCTACACATCTATGCCCCGTTTGATACGTATGATTGAATTATACTATTTTATAGGATTGGATAGGATAAATATAACGCTCTCTATTATTTGGTGTAACATGAGATTTGACTAAAATAGTCCTATCTAGTTTGGAATGATGATGAAAAATTTATATTTTCATTATTATTTTTTACTTTATTCAATAAATTATTTTTATATGATTTCATTCTTCAACTAAATTTTAACAAATAATATTATTTTAATAATTGATGGATATATGGGTACTACAATTTAGTGGAAATATAAATTGAAATATCGATATCAACAAATATTAATGTAAAATTTATGAATAGTACATTAAAAAATTGTTAAAACAATAAATAATCAAACCAAATTAAAAAAAAAAAAGAAGTTTATTTCAAGGATATATATCTAATAACTATATGGTATAAATATGAATATAATATAAATAGATCACCTTAATATGTGTTCATGTATAAATACAAAAGTTTAATAAAAAAACACTCATGTTTATATATCTAATATATTATGTTATCAGTATGGAACCACATTTTCCACATTGGTATCACATTGTTCGTTTTGGACCTAAACCCGTACGGATTTACTTTTGGGACTTTACCCAAAATGCATTATACCAATAGAGGCCTTTTGGGACTCTACCCAAAAGGCCTCTAATGTACAAATCTTACTCACAAAATTGAAATTCATAGTTTCAATCGGTCTACACTATTGCTAGTGTGCTACATATTAACTCATAACTGCATAATGATTCATAGTTGCAATTCATTTTTTGACACTATCTATTCACCTATCTAGACCAGGTATTTTTTTTTTTTTAAAGTTTTTGCCATTGGTAGGATTCGAGTCGCTGACTTGGGAGTCATTTTCCCAAGCTCCAAGCTCGTCCATCTACCAGCTGAGCTACGCCTCTGGGGACGACTCATAATTGCATTGACTGATATTAGTACTATTGCAAAAGTTAATCTGAACACAAGACTGCTCCATGTGATTGTAGTGGTCACTGTAATATCACTGAGGATTGATTGAATGGTTCAATTCTACTTTATGATGGCTCACTAACATTTCGATCAATAGAATAGACGGTTATGATTTACTTTTGAAATTTGAAAAAATGGCAAGTACACACAATAATCCATCCATCATATCCCTGCAACCTTTTCTTAGCTTAATTTTCTCTGCGTGTTGGACGTATCGAACAAAATATAATTAGTGTTTCTGTAAGTTCTGGGTAAAAGTCTGAACAATAAAGTCTAGGTAGACCATTGAGTTTGTTGTTTTACAATGAGTTTCTTAACCATGTCACCCCATCCAAATCAATGGTCTGAATTAATTCTATCTTTTTGTAGTGTAAAGACATAAAAATAATAGAAATAATCCAGACCATTTATTTGCAATATTAGACACGTGATAATAGATTATGAAGGTGAGGACACTCAAGGAGAGGAGAGGATCCATATCCTCCAACTTGACTCCGTTTATCTAAACGGGTCAAACAAATTGATCCTGATTACCAACCCGAACCCGTTAATTCTTCAAATTATGAATGTTTTATAACTATGGGTATTTTAATTTGGTCAAAATACAGTTAACTTCATTCCATTCTGTTGTTAACCAAACAAAATAATACTGATTTAGAGACTAATTCTAAAGTTCCAACCAAACAAAAAACTCAGTTTTTCTTTCCTTTCCTTTCCATTCTCATTCTCATTCTCATTTCTATTACCATTCCAATTACCATTTCACCATGTAACCAAACATGACCGTAGTGTATATACCAATAACTTGACTATATATGTTTTAAAAAATATAATTTTATTAAAAGTTTCAATAAATATTTATTAATATATGTCTGTTGTAGAAATTAGAATTTTGATTAGTTGAATAAATTTAAATTTATCTAACAAGTTTTTTATTTTTTATATTTTTGTTTATATATATATATATATATATATATATATATATATATATATATATATATATATATATATATATATATATATTTCTAACAACTCATATAGGTTATATATAAATATTGTTCAATTATTAACAAATCAAATCTTGTAGTCAAGTGGTAAATGCTTACAACTTTTGACTTGAGGTTTCAAGTTCGATTCCTATTGTCATTATTATTAGAAGTGGGCCGGCGGCGGTGTATAAATATAATTTTTTTTGATTATAAATCATTGACAGTTAAAAACTGTCAATAATTCTTGACATTAGCATCCTTGACAGTTAGAAAAATTCTATAAATTTTGACGTATTAATTTTTGTTCATCAACATCATTCATACACAATTTACATTTTTTGTTTTTTTTATCCACGTTTACAATATTATATATATATATATATATATATATATATATATATATATATATATATATATATATATATGTAGTTGTTTTCATTCTAGATTTAATATATATGAATATAGAATCGGTGCAACAAATCAATAATAATAATCATCAAGATTTTATGTGTTGTTTGTAAATTCAAAAACAATCTGATTTGAATTTGGAGAAAAACAGAAAGTGAAAAACCACCAAAACATGCAACACGTTAGAAATCAGATTAAGAAAATCGAGGCATGTGTTTCACACTGTGTCCTTAAGACAATTTCGTTGTATAACACCGTATGTGTATAGTGATTGTCTTCCAAGATACAATGATTTAACAATGAAAGTGTGAAGCACAAACCACTCTCAACGAACTCAAATTAAGTTCGAACTCACCAAGCATAGAAAGGGAAGAACAAGAAAAGAGAATAGGCTGCTTGTAATTTCGTGATTTTCATAATGTGTTTAATAAGGAATAGACTAGGGTTTTTTTTTAATAGAAAACCTAATTAGTAGGGTTCAATTGGATTGATATGGAAATAACTTGTTTTTAATGATAAAGGAAATTAATTAAGGAATAATCTCTAAAGAGATCTATTCCTAATTAAACATCGATTCCATTTTCTTAGTGATCAAGTAAGTATCAGAATCCAAAAAAAAAATTAATACTTTCCTTATCATTTAAAAACGTCTGACTTAGGGAAGTAGCAAAAAGTTCCAATCGGTGCGGTATTCATATACGCAGGATGCGCCCACACACGAGTCGTGCAACCGAAGGTTCGAGGTCCATGATTTGCACCCCCCCTACGCGCGTGCAAGAGAGAGAGAGAGCCTCTATGCTACACATGTTGATAAACTACTATCACACAATTACTTATATACCACATATAAGTGTTTTCCCTAGCCAATGTGGGATGCACAATTTTTCCCTACACTATGGGCTCACCTTGAGACTTAATTTCTCATTCACCCATTAATCATTTTGTGAGTTTGAGTATACCATTTCGAAGCTCTCTCATAGGAGAATTCGAATATACTTTGATCTTCTATTTTCATGGAATTAATCATACCCAAATAGTGCTCTCACAATGTGTGTTTATCAAAAAATTTCTAACATATATATATATATATATATATATATATATATTTCATTTCTTTTCTTTTCTTTTTATAGGTGTGATTATAAACCAATTTCATCATCGAGTTTTGAATCCGACTCTAATAGTTCGTCTTCAAGTAATGATTCACTTTCGATGACCAAATAATTATTAGATGAGCCATTGGAAAAGGATAGTTTAATATGTACTAAGATGACTCATAATGTGGTTCAAACCTCGACAATTCATGTTCCTTTAATAGTTTCATCGATGTTGATTAGTAAAAAGCATCCTCATGGTGGCTCAACACTTGGTAGACGTTATATTTGTCATGATAGGAAGGAGCGTCATGATTTAATTATTAATAACTATTTCAAAGGTGAGCACTCAAAGTATACAACGGAGCATTTTCGTCGTCGATTTCGAATGGATGTGGAATTATTCAAGAGAATTTTACAAGCCATTGGAAATTATGATGATTATTTTACACACAAGGTTGATGCAGTTGGAAAAGATGGGTTGAGTCATTTACAGAAAATGATAGTAGTTGTGCGGATGCTTGCATATTGTTGTCCGGTTGATATCCTTGATGAATATGTTCAAATTGGAGAAAGCACTGCAATTAGGGGTTGCAACGGGTCGGATCGGATTAGATCAGAGGTGCCCTAAACCCGAAACCTGAATTGCACGAGTTGCCCGAAACCCGGCCCAAAATGACAAGGGGTGCCCTATACCAGACCCGAAATGACCCGTTTCTTTCTTTTTTCTTTTTTTTTTCTAAAAAAAATAAAATTCTCAAACCACTAAATATACAAATTATTTTACCATACAATTCAATTTTAAGACATTGACATAAATTTTTACATTCAATTAAATTTTAAAATACATTTAAATTAAAGATATATATACATATATATATATATACACACACACAATTGTTTTCTTTTTTATTGCAAATTTAAATATACACTTAAATACAAACATACACTATATAAAAACATTTTAACATCCACTTAAAATCCATACATAAACTTTAATTTAATACAATACAAAATCTAAATTTAATAAACTGTAAATTCAAACATAAAATGCAATTAGGTAAACAGACAAAGAGATTAGAGATTTGTTTTTCCCTTTATATTTTTATATTTTTATATTTTTAAGAATAATTATATAAATATCGGGTCAAATGGGTTGGGTCGGGGCATAAGAGGTTGACCCATACACGACACGATAAAAAACCAGGTCAAAAAAGTTTGACCCATACCCGATCCGAGCCATGTTTTAAGTGCTCCAAACCTACGTCGAATGGATCGGAGCCCCGCCGGTTTGGGGATTTTTGCCACCCCTATCTGCAATCGAAAGCCTAAAACGGTTATGTGATGCTGTAATAGTAGTTTTTGAAGAACAATATTTAAGAAATCCAAATACATATGATATTGCAAGGTTGCTCAAAGGAGAGGATCGAGGATTTCCAAGTATGCTAGGGAGTCTAGATTGTATGCATTGGCATTGGAAGAATTACCCTACAGCTTGGCATAGTATGCATATTAATGGTTTTAAAAGAGTTCCTATTCTCATTTTAGAAGTTGTAGCTTCAAAAAATTTGTGGAATTGACATGCATTATTTGACATGACTGGTACTAATAATGATATTATTGTTTTAGATAGATCCGTACTATTTGATGATCTTATTAATGGTGTTGCACCATCATGTAATTTTGTAGTACAAAGTCATCACTACAATATGGGGTATTATCTCTCAGATGGAATTTACCCGCAATATATCACTCTAATTCAAACAATCTCTCAACCGTCTTCTGTTAAAGAGAAAATATTTTTCGAGCACCAATAAGCTGTGAGGAAAGATGTTGAACGAACATTTGAAGTGTTACAAAGTAGGTGGCATATTGTAAAAGGTCCATCACGTATGTGGAATGCAAGAGATCTTGGAAAGATAATGAAGACATGCAACATCTTGCATAATATGATTATTGAGAGTGAATATCATCAAGGAATTAACCCTAAAAGTTGGCAGCCTTATGATGAGGATGAAATGGTTGAAGATGTTAATTTAGAGCATGACTATACTTTTCTTGTCTCTAGGATGATAAATCGAATGAAACAAGTTCGAGACAAAAGAGTGCACCTAGATTTAAAGATCGATCTCATCAATCACTTATGGGATATATACGGTGGTCGACAAGCAGCTTGATGTCTACGATATTAACTTTTGATATTTTAATGTCTTGTTATTTTTTTAAATATAAAAAATAGTTCATATCTTACAGTATTGGATGGATTTGATGTTCTGTGTATGTGATCAACATTGATATAATAGTTTACTTTGAGCTACTTTTATAATGGTGCATTACTGGTATCATAAGACTTACAAGACTTTAAGGAAACATATAGATATTTAAATCACTTTGGTTTGTTTGTATTCATACCAAGTCTAACTTGGTTAACACTTAACAGTATGTAATCAAATCCTTGTCTCTTGTGTTTGAAATACTAAGTCAAACTTGGTTAGGGACATATTTACTTTTTTTCCCTCCCCTTCTATTTCATTTTGACTGAACAAGATATAAATGTTCTATTCAATATATGATACTGGTGATCTAAATTAAGGAAAAGTAAGTCTTGTGTGTAGCATCCGGGATTAGGTTGCTTAGAACGCAAGCAAATTGGACTAGGTTCACTCATACCGGGATTAGGTAGGTGTGTGATTACAACCTAATCCCGGAAGTAATCACACACCTACCTAATCCCGGTATGAGTGAACCTAGTCCAATTTGCTTGCGTTCTAAGCAACCTAATCCCGGATGCTACACACAAGACTTACTTTCTCTTTGAAGAGAATACAACCCTAAGTGAATATATGTGAATATCCAAAATGCAACATAGAGCAAGGGAAACCCTATATGCTTATCTAAGATGATTAATATGCAATTAAGTATAATCCTAGATATCAAAACTAAATGACATGTCAATTAGTTTAGCTAATCAATATTAAGCACAAAACCTAATATGCAAGCACAATATAAAATCTCAAACATACATCATACTCATCTCAATATTGTATCTAAAGCATACAAAATAACAAACAAGTAATTAATTGAGATTGCTAGATAAGAGAAACACAAAACATGTAAGATATTAGTGAAAAGCTTACCAAGCAAAGTATGATGAAGATTCCATGCTAGATGACATCTAGATGATCTAAGATGATGCTAGATGATGATTGATGATCATGAAAAAGTGTTTGAGAATCAAGAATGGAGTTCTTGGAATTTTTCTTCTCTTTGAAAAATATCCTAAGTATGAATTCTGAATATGAACTCTCTTTATTGACCTAAAGTCAAAGTGGCATATATATAGGGGGTCAAATCAAAGTGTGGTCGTTTAAGTAAGTTTCAAAGAAACGCGCCAATCGGCGGTTTCAATCGGCGGCCAGGCCGCCGTTAATGACCGCCGAATTGAGCTCGTGAAGAACAGAGTATAAACGGCGGTTACTTCGGCGGTTTCGTGACCGCCGATTCCAACCGCCGAAACAGAACAGAGAGATCAAAATCAACCAGGTATGAACGGCGGTTTCGAACGGCGGTTTCATGCCCGCCGTTTAAACCGCCGAATTAGACTGAGAGATAAATCAATCAGGTCTTGAATCGGCGGTTTCGAACGGCGGTCGTGACCGCCGATCTTAACCGCAGAAATGCTTCAGACCAATCTGGACTGAAACGGCGGTTTAATTCGGCGGCCAGGCCGCCGATAATAACCGCCGATCACCTAGATAGGTGAAAACCAAGGAGAAGCCAAGGGCATTCTCCATAGGCGGTCCTTGCGCTAAACCAAGCACATTCTCGTGCATGCGCGGACGTTTCCGAAAGTTATCGGGAAACGAATTAACACAACAACAAGACACAATAACACACAACAAAATATAATAAATAAGTGCAAGTGTGAATTGTGACAAACGAAGAGAATGCACACATATGCAATGAATGTTTAGTGTGTGTGTGCAACTAATCTCTTCAAAGAAAAGTAAGCACATAGAAATTTACCTTCGGTGCTTATCAACACGAGGTCTTCAAAGGGCTTCAAACAAGAAGACCGATACTTAGGCTACCCTTACAAAGAACCCCCACATATGGTTTGATCACGAAATAAGCCAATTAAAAACAACGGGAATCCTTACAATTATATAAATGTTCTATTCAATATATGATACTGGTGATCTAAATTAAGGAATTAAACATTCAATGAGGGTGCTTGTTGAACTGTGAGAAAGCTTCATTGTTGATTTTTAACAAGCAAAGAGAAATATGAGTGGATTTCATAAGACATCACTAACAAATGGAAAATGTAATTGATCCCAAATGAACAGTCATACACTAGCAACACCAATCATTGTAATTTTTCATACTTATAAAACATATCATAAGCACCTGTCTAAAAAATCCAAATTAAGAAAATCAAATATTGCTTGAAACCATGTCTAAAAAAATAAATTACTTGCCATCATCATTACTTCTAAGAACCTTTCCAAAAAGACCATTGTTTTCCCATTCCTTCAATATTTGAGCTTGATATATTTCAAAGGCTTTTCGTAATGCCTGTGGAAGTTTGTTGACATCTTGGTTTAAAATGTGGTCTTGTTCTTGTCTCTTTTGAGCTTTCTCCACCATTTGTTGTTCTTTCTCTTTCATTTGTTGATCTTTCTCTTTCAATTGTTGATCTTTCCCCTTCATTTTTTATGCTTTCTCTTTTAATTCGATCTCTTTTTTCATTGTTCATTTTCACAACTCAAACTCTTTATTATCTTTTTCACTTTTCAACTCCAACTCTTCTTGATTAACCATAATTTGCTTCTCCAAAGTGATCTGTAAATTGTATAATGTATCAACCACGCTCTTTTCGTCATTCAACCGCCTCTTTTCTCTTTAGTTCCTTTTCTTCCTTGTGGATGCACAACCCTATCAGCATTAATACCTTCAATTACAGGAGTATTCAGATTCATATATTCATCTCCTTGATTAGAAAATGACATTGGATTGTTACTGTCACTGGTAGACTTTTGTTTGTTGGAGTCATTCGTCTTGATAAGTTCTTTTGAATACCATTTTTTTTTCTATCAAGATCTCCCAATAATGCTTGTATTTGAATGGTTTTCCATTAGTAACGTTCTCATACATTTGCAATGCTTCTCTTTTCTACAATTAAAACAAGAGAGAAAGTAGAAATACAAAAGAATCAGTAAATTAGCATTAATTCTAAATATATTTCTTATAACAAATGAAAATTCTTAATGCTAGTACTTGTAAACAAAACATTAAAGAGGATTATAAAAAATAAGAGATCAGTAGCTAAGATACTACTATATCTTCTGGGGTTGTTCCATTTTGCAAAGTTCTTTCCAATCGCTCATTCGATGCATGAAATTTGTTTACTACATCTAGTATTTTTCTCCAATGACATTCGAAGCTATTGATGGTTTGGGCCTCATCGTATGCACCCATATTGTCCCTTCAAGTATGTAAAATACGATTCAACATTGTTGAATTTTTCTGATTATTGCCAATATCAGAATCAACGGAGATATATAGCCATGCCTTTGTTAGTGAAACATCATCAACTTTATTCCACTTTTGTTGGGCGATCAAGTTTGAGAGATGTTGGACTTTTTGGTGGCCTTGCATTTTTTGTTGGATCATTTTGATGTATTTACGGTTTGAGTATCAAATGGATGTTTGGGATCATTCAAAAGACTTTGGAACGAGAAGCCGAATCCAAACTGTTGGTGAACATGAGAAAGATATGAAGCATTCATTGGATTAAAGGCAAAATTGGACTGGAATGGTAGGTTTAATGGACCAAATTGGCTAGCTTGTGGCATAGAGGTTTGTGGTTGGATTTGAGAGGAGTTAAAAACATATTGAGTATTGAGCGACTCACTAGCATTTATATATCATATAAATGCTAGTGAGTCGCACAATAGTCAATGAAGTTGAAGACATTTCACTAACAAAGGCATGACTATATGTCTCCGTTGATTCTGATATTGGTAATAATCAGAAAAATTCAGCAATGTGGAATCATATTTTAAAACCTTGGAGGGACAATATGGGTGCATATGATGAGGCCTGAACCATCAATAGATAAGGATGTCGTTGAGGAAAAAATACTAGATGCAGTAAACAAATTCCATGCATTTAATGAGCGATTGGAAAGAACTTCACAAAGTGGAAGAACCCCGAAAGATATGGTAGTATCTTAGCTACTGATCTCTTATTTTTTTATAAACCTCTTTAATGTTTTGTTTACAAGTACTAGCATTAAGAAATTTCATTTGTTATAAGAAATATCAAAAGTTAATATAGTAGATATCAAGTTGCTTGTCGACCACCGTATATATCCCATAAGTGATTGATGAGATCGATCTTTAAATCTATGTGAACCCTTTTGTCTCAGACTTGTTTAATTCAATTTATCATCCTAGAGATAAGAAAAGTATAGTCATGCTCTAGATGAACATCTTCAACCATTTCATCCCCATGAGGCTGCCAACTTTCAGGGTTAATTCCTTGATGATATTCACTCTCAATAATCATATTAAGCAAGATGATGCATGTCTTCATTATTTTTTCAAGATCTCTTTCATTCCACATACGTGCTGGACCTTTGACAATATGCCACCTACTTTGTAACACTCCAAATGCTCATTCAACATCTTTCCTCACAACTTCTTGGTGCTCGAAAAATATTTTCTCTTTAATAGAAGACGGTTGAGAGATTGTTTGAATCAGAGTGGCATATTGTGGGTAAATTCCATCTGAGAGATAATACCCCATATTGTAGTGATGACTTTGTACTACAAAATTACATGATGGTGTAACACCATTAATAAGATCATCAAATAGTGGGGATCTATCTAAAACAATATTATCAATATTAGTACCAGCCATGCCAAAGAATGCATGCCTAATCCACAGATTTTTTGAAGCTACAACTTCTAAAATAAGAGTAGGAAATCTCTTAAAACTAGTAGCATGCATACAATGCCAAGCTGCTGGGCAATTCTTTCAATGCCAATGTATACAATTTAGACTCCCAAGCCAATCCTCAATCCTCAATCCTCAATCCTCTCCTTCTTGGAGCAACCTTGCAATATCATCTGTATTTAGTTTTCTTAAAAATTGTTCTTCAAAAACTCCTATTACAGCATCACAAAATCGTTTTAGGCTTTCGATTGTGGTGCTTTCTCTGATTTGAACATATTCATTGAGGATATCAATCGGACAACCATATGCAAATATCCGCACAGCTGCTATCATTTTATGTAAAGTACTCAACCCATCTTATCTGTTAGGTCTCATATTTTGATTGACTTGTTTCGTGGACAAACCACATGTGGGGTTTATTGTAAGAGTAGCTTAGGTATTGGTATTCAAGCTCAAGGCTCTTTCAAGACCTCATCTTGATAAGCACCAAAGGTAAATTTCTAGTGCTTACGTGCTTTGAAGAGATCTAGTTGCACACATACACAACTCATGCATAAATGTTATTCTTGTATGTTGTGTGTTTTTATATGTGTGCATTCATATTCTTGAATATCTCTTCATGCATGTTTTATTGAGTGCATCTTGTTCAATGACAATGCCATGACATGTTAGGCATTAGGATGCATTCACTTCCCACACTTGCACTTCATGTTTGTTAGTTTTAAGTGTGGTGTAATTCGTTTCCCGAAATATGATCGGAAACGTCCGCGCTTGCACGATGGTGTGCATGTCTTAGCACAATGATTGGCCACTTGAGAAGGTCTCATTCTTCTCTTAGATAAGTGTTAAATTTGGTTGGGTTGTTTGGAGTAAGGTGTCTAGTTTCAAAAGATTGGATTTCAATGTTTCAAGTGTTTTCAAAACTGACCTTTGCATGGTCTTGTGATCATAACTTTTTATAAAAAGCTTCAAATGAGTTTTGAAAATTTTTGTACAAACTAGACACTCATACCTTTCCAACGGTATATTATTCATAATATTTCATGACCGTTTGGATTGGTTTTAAAATCTCCAAAGTTACAACCAAAACAGGGCAACTCTGTTGTTGTCCGTTTCTAACCTTTGGTCACTCAATTGACCATAACGTTTTCTAAAGACATTGAAATGTCATTCTGTAAAAATGAGTAGAAAGTAGACATCCATACCTTTCCAACAATATATCATACGAAAGGTTTCGATATCGTTTGGTCATGTTTCGAAGCCTCGAATCTTGAGCCACTGTATTGACGCGTGTACCGCGAAAATGCCCATAATTTTTCCATTTCTTCCAAAACGACATAGTTTCACTTGGGCATTTTAAATACATTTCTTTCTCATCATTTTGAGGGCTAAGCCACAAAATCAAACTCTAGAGAGAGATGCTCCATATTCTTGAGAGAGAAAGAGAGACTTGAGAGAAAAAGCTTAAAGATTACATCTTTATCTCTCTAAACCCATTCCCACATGCACAAATAATCATCTAGGCATCATCTAGGTTCATCTAGTATGTGCTAATGTATGGGTCTTCTTCAACACACATGGTATGATTTGTTAAACACTAATTTCATCTAATCTTAGTGTTTTTTCTTATCAATTTATCTCTTTTATCACTTGTATGTTCTTTAAGTAATTTCTACATACATGATTGAGATTATGTGTTGATTAGGTTATTTATGTTAGTTAGGTTTTCATGCCTATTTTATATCTAGCTAATTAATCTCATTATATGATTGAGATTATTTTTTATAGCTTAATTGATTATGTCATTATTGCCTAAAAGCTATGCCATAAACATTTTTGCGTGATTTATTGATAACTATGTTGATAAATTGTATTTTAATCAACTAGTTAATCTTTTGAATGTTTGTGGGTTATTTGTGATAGCTATTGTATTTAGGATTGGTTATCCTTAATATATCTAAAGTTGTATGCCATGTCATATAGCTATATTTGATATCTAGGATTGATTTTATTATCATCATATAATCCTATATAAGCATTTAATGTACCCTAGCACTTATTGCATATTTGGATATTTGCATAATATTCACTTAGGGTGTTGATCTCTTCAGAGAAGTAAGTCTTGTGTGATGACCGTGATTAGGTCGTACACCAGGATTAGGTGGTCACATGAGCAAATTGGACTAGGTCCACTTTTACAGGCCTGCGGGTAGTGGTAACGGGTTATTGATCGGGATTAGATCGTAAACTGGGATTAGGTTGTAAATGTTATCACAATTAGTGGATTCGAGGTTCGAGTGTAGCGCACTTACCAGCCCGTGGTTTTTCCCGTGAGGGTTTCCACGTAAATATCAAGTGTTATTTAATTTCCGCACCATATTACACTTGCTATATTATATTGTCTAGTTTGGGGCATTTTCGTAAATTTGACTAAATGCGAAAATTGGGTAATAACGATTAAAATCTATTCACCCCCCTCTAGATTAATATTAGAACACACCGTTAATTTGTTTCATTATCCAACTACGTCAACCTTTTGTGTAGAATAATCATCATAATTTTCAATGGCTTGTAAAATTCTTTTGAATAATTCAACATTCATTTGAAATCGACGATGAAAATGCTTGGTTGTATACTTTGAGTGCTCACCTATGAAATATTCATTAATAATTAAATCATGACACTTCTTCCTATCACGATGAATATAACGTCTGCCAAGTGTTGAGCCACCATGATGATGCTTTTTACCAATCAACATCGATGAAATTATTAAAGGAACATGAATTGCTGGGGTTTGAACCACATTATGAGTCATCTTAGTACATATTAAACTATCCTCTTCCAATGGTTCATTTAATAACTGTTTGGTAATCGAAAGTGAATCATTACTTGATGGCGAACTATGAGTCGAATTCAAAACTCGATGATGGCATTGGTTTATAATCACACCTATAAAAAGAAAAGAAAAGAATATAGATTAGTAGACATATGGGCAAAGTGAAACAAACATCTAGGCAAAAACAAAGTATATAACATCAAGCTTGGACCAGAAAATATCGAACTTGACAACAATTGTAATTGGATCTCCATTTTTAGGCTTAAAGACAAAAACATATACTTGATAAATTGAATATATTAATGTCTACTTGTTGGTTTTGATTTGTCGATCAGCACTACCATTTTTTACAAGTAGCTGAATCTGTAGACAACAGCAAATTACTCAACTTAATTACTGCTCACTAGATTATTTATTTAGAAAATTACCCACCATATCAATTTTGCTTACAATTTTGCTAGAGCTAGACTTGCTTGATGTTGAATATAGATATATTATTTAGAAGAACTATTTCAACCCAGCAGATTTCCTAGTTTTGTGTCTTTGCTTGAGTAATTTTATCGAACAGTTGGTATGTAAATACATCCATATATATTAATTAAATGTATATTTACACTAACTATGAAAAAAATTACCCAGAAACAATCCTAGAAACAAATCACAAGAAATAGCTAAAGAAAAAAAAATCTTAATAATGAAATTTGTAACTTACAAAATTCGAAATCAATAAAAGATATTTTGAAAAAATAAAACCAACAAAAGAGTATACAAAACAAAGACTCAATGAATAAATTAAAATAATAAAATATAATTTATTTATTTTTTATAAAAAAAACAACACTTATGGAGGTTTAGATAAAAGAAATTATGCTAAAATGATGAGACGTGCGAGTCGTTAAATATTATTTTAATTAATTATATGATTCCATGTCTTGCTTGAATATTGCATTTATATGGTACATGTGAAAAGTTTACCTAAATCATTTTATTTATTAAAATTAACGTATAATTAATCACGATTTATGTTTCTAGAAAAAAAAAAAGAAAAAAAGAAGCAATTATTTTAAAGTTAATTAACAGTCTCCTAACTTATAATCTAAATTCAAGTAAATGCGAATAGTTTTAAAATTCATTTTAACACTACAAGAAAATTATGCCTTTCTTGACAGTTAAAAACTGTCAAGAAAGGCTTCCTTGACCGTTTTTAAAAACTGTCAAGGAAGCCAATGTCAAGAATTACCTTGACAATTTTTAACTGTCAAGAATAATTTATTTATTCTGGACCACCACCACCATTACAAGTTCAAGTCTTTACCACTTGACTAAAACTCTTATATGTTACAATTGAACAATATTTATATATAAACTATATGAGTTGTTAGAAATTAAACCTTGTTATATAAATTTAAATTTATTCAATTAATCAAAATTCTCATTTCCACGACAAACATATATTTAAAAATATTTATTAAAACTTTTAATAAAATTATATTTTTTAAAATATATATAGTTGAGTTGTTAATCAATACTCTATGGTCACGTTTTGTTACATGGTGGAATGGTAATGAGAATGAAAATGAGAATGCAAAGGAAAGGAAAACTAAGTTTTTTGTTTGGTTGGAACTTTAGAATTAGTCTCTGAATCAGTATTATTTTGTTTTGTTAACAACATAATGAAATGGAGTTAACTGTATTTTGATCAAAATACCTCTAATTATGAATGTATAATAGCATGATATATTATGGATAATAATAATAAAATATATAAGTATATTACATATATAATTATATATCATTTAATATAATAATATATTATATATAATACATATACTAATAATATATATATTATATAAATATAAATATATATAATATATATTATATTATACAATATATATAATAATATATTTATATAATATAAATATATAACATATATTATTTAATATATTAATATATAATAATATAATATAATATATAATACATACATATATATATATAATATATAATAATAATATATTATTTTTGGAAAAGAGCTGAGGGTATTTTTATAATGGAGTTGGGGCATATGAGGGTATTTATGAAATATAAATTTTAGTTTAGAATGGAATGACTTTCCATTGGTTTTTGGATGGAATCCCCATTCCAATGGAATCACCATTCCATTGCATTTTAACAAACCAAACGAATAGAATGACTTTCTTTCCATTCCATCCAACCAAACATGGCTTATAGGAGACTTGTGACATCAATTGTAATAATCATGATTTGGAATACAACTCTCACTACATGGGAGATATTTCTCAACATGCATCTTGCAATTTAATGAACAAATGTAAGACTTAGATTACTAATTTATATGGGTAATTGGATTATTAACATGTCTCTTAGTATGAAACAAGAGGGTGCAAAATAAATAAACATGTTTTAAAAAAATTATGCCTTTGAATTTTTTTAAAAATAAATGATTTAAAAGTAAATTTATTAAATTTAAAATTTTACTTATCCAATATCGGTTTGCCCCAAAACCGATATCTTATTGTAAAATAAATCCATATCGGGATTTTGTTTGGTGTTGAAAATAGGAAGTAAAAGTTAAAAAAAATTATTAAAGATAATGAAAAAATTATATATTATGAATGTTTTATAATATAATATAATATATATATTTATTTTTATATTAAATAATATATATTATATATTTATAATATTTATATAATATATAATATATAATATATATATTTATAGCAAATCACATCTAATAATAACATAATAATATATATTTATAATATTTATATAATATATAAATATTATATATATTATATTAAATAATATATAATATATAATATATATTATATATATTATATTATAAAACATTCATAATATATAATTTTTTTTTATCTTTAAT
Organism: Acer yangbiense; assembly: GCA_008009225.1. Classification (NCBI taxonomy): domain Eukaryota; kingdom Viridiplantae; phylum Streptophyta; class Magnoliopsida; order Sapindales; family Sapindaceae; genus Acer; species Acer yangbiense. The sequence continues at coordinate 17,494,031 of CM017773.1, read as the reverse complement.
AATTTTTTTAAACTTTTACTTCCTATTTTCAACACCAAACAAAATCCCGATATGGATTTATTTTACCGTAAGATATTGGTTTTTGGGCAAACCGATATTCGATAAGTAAAATTTTGAATTTAAAAATTTTACTTTTAAATCATTTACTTTCAAAAAATTCAAAAAAATAATTTTTTTTAAAAATTGTTTATTTATTTTGCACTCTCTTGTTTCATACTAAGAGACACGTTAATAATGTAATTACCCATATAAATTAGTAATCCGAGTCTTACATTTGTTCATTAAATTGCAAGATGCATGTTGAGAAATATCTCCCTTGTAATGAGAGTTGTATTCCAAATCATGCTTATTACAATTGATGTCACAAGTCTCCTATATGCCATGTTTGGTTGGATGGAATGGAAAGGAAAGAAAGCCATTCCATTCGTTTGGTTTGTTAAGAATGAAATGGAATAGTGATTTCATTGCAATAGGGAATCGACTTTTTTGGTTGAATGTGCATTCTATCCAAAAACCAATGGAATGCCCTTCCATTCCAAACTAAATTTTTTATTCCAAAAATACCCTCATATTCCCCAACTCCATTCCAAAAATACCATCCTTTCCAAAAATAATATATTATTATTATATATTATATTAATGATATAATATAATATAATATATAAATATATATATTATACTATAATATATATTATATATTATTACATATATATTATATATATTATAATATATATATTATTATATATATTTATATATTATATATATGTGTATTATATATATTATATATTAATATATTAAATAATATATATAAAAAAAAAATATTAGTTATTTGTTGACAGTTTTTGACAGTTTTTAACTGTCAACAATGTTAAAAACTGTCAAGAATTGTTGACAGTTTTTAACTGTTAACAAAAAACTGTCAATAATACCATATTTTCTTATAGTGTAAAGTTGTTTTGAATTCTAAAATCTGCTAGAAAGATATAATCCTTCTTAAAATTTGTTAAACCCTCTCCTACAAGAGAGGTTGTCGAAGAAAAACACTTGCTAGCTGCAAAAATTAGTAGACTTAATATTGATTTTGTTTAATAATAGAAAATATAGACCAATTAAACTGATTATAGCATATGTACATGCATGAAGCCATGGTTGGTCCCAAATAACTACAGTATCAGGAACCATTAAATTACAGTTTAACCAATTATATATAGAAATAGCCAAAACTTGAATTCAAGCCCTTTCATCAAATAGTACATGATGCTGTTAATGAGTAGCTCTTGAATTCTATGATTCTCACTGTTGACACCAAAATTTCGCTTTGAGTACGTACCACTTTGGCCCATTGGGTCATATGATTTTATCTTTTGGTTTTATCTTTAAAATCAAAGAGCCATCATGAGAGGTTAAAGCTAGCATTTGCTTATTTATACCATGTACTAGTCTTACTTCAACCGAAACCTCCTAACAATAATTATTGTTATGTTTAAAGAAGACTAGAACAGAGGATTTCAAGTCCGAGGCGAGAAGCTTCTCTATAAATTAGACACAAGTACTAACCTGAGTTTCTCAACAGGAAATGAGCCCTGGTCAATATTGTACTACATGCACTTCCTGTAGACTGGTTTGAATTTGAAAATTCAATGTATCAGAAACAATTTGAGAAGAGAATCCAAAATTCACAAGAGGGGAGGCACTAATCAGATTTGTCATATATTTTCTTCAAAAACTGTAACAAGATGGATAGAAAATGTCCATCTCTTTAGAGAATGACATAAAAAGATGAGTCTCATGAACATAATAAATAATGCGTATCTGCTTTTGGGGATAAAATGGACTACATCAGTTGCACCACATTGATGCATATCAGCAAACACCATTGATTTAACTTGTTCCCCTTTGAAATTATTGAATCCATTTCCAACCACAAGAACAATAAAGGAAGTGTATAAGCTATGGTCCTTCCAAGAAATTAAGAGTACTTGGGGCAGCACCCACAACTCTTTATAAGTTGTAGACAGTTGAATTTAGACACTACTTTTGAAGATTAAATCACATCTTTAATGCACAATAAAAGAATATTGGACACTAACTAAATACAATTTTAGCTGCTCTCAAAGCATTGTGATATAAATATATAGCAGAATTGAAACAAAAACACTATTAAAATTAGCAGTTCTACATTACTTGTTTATAAAGGCGAAAATTTACCATAAGAACACTGACATGGGTGAGTAGCTCTCCTCCTTTCCTAGGGTTTTGAGCATGTTCTTTCCAATCACAATTTTGTGCAGCGTATGCTAACATTTCTAACTATACTTCACTTGTCACATCCCATCTTTTATTCCAACCATTCTCATCGTCTCTCATCAACTGTAAGGTGAAACAAATTACGGTGTGTTCAATATTAATCTATTAATCTGGGGGGTGGTGAATAGATTTTAACCGATTTTACCCAATTTTCATGTATGGTTAATTTTACGAAAATGCCCCTAACTAGTCAATATAATATAGACCTGGCATGGTTCCGGTTCGAACCATGGAACCGAAAAAACAGGAACCGGAACCTGAACCTGAACCGGAGGAGGTCGGTTCCGGTTCCGGTTCTGGTTCTGGTTCTGGTTCTAAGATTTGAGGAACCGGGCGGTTCGAGCAATTTCTTTTTTCTTTTTTTTGGGTTACCGTTGGAGGTAGGGGTGGGCGCGGTTCGGTTCGGTTCGGTTCGGTTTTGGCCAAAATCATATTGAACCGTTATATTTTCGGTTTTTGAAAACTTGAATCGGTTTAAACCATATTGGACCATAAACCGAATTGAACCAAACACCTTTATCTCGGTTCGGTTCGGTTTTGGGCCTATTGGGCTTTGAGGTTTTTTTTTATATAATTTCTCAAAATTATAGAGTAACATCTGTAACAATATATATATATATATATATATATATATATATATTGAAACGGCAAAAGAAACACAGCAAAACCAAACACCAAAACACCACAAAGAAACAAACACCCACAGCACTAACAACACACACGCAGCACCAAATATATGTAACAATATGACAATTTGACTATATAATCACTTAAAATTATACAAACCTCTCATATAATCAATGTTGACTATAGAGTAACAATTATATAATTAGTGATGCAGATCAAACAGCAGATTAAACATATAAAAATAAAAATAAACATGAGTGGGCAAATATAACATCGATATTAAAAATAACATTAGATAGAGATGGAGCTGCGGCAGAACAAGACTCACAAGAGATGAAGAGAGATAAGGTCTGATGAGAAAAGTGAAATTAGTTTTTTTTTTTTTTTTTTGGGTATTTAAATGTCGGTTCGTCGGTTCGGTTCGGTTTGGTTTTGGAAGGTCCAAAACCGAAACCGACCCATATTCTATGCGGTTCATTCAGTTCGAACCGAATTGAACCGAACTGATCAAGTGAACCGAATCAAACACCATATTTCGACTCGGTTCGGGTCGATTCGGTTCGGTTTAATGAACCGCGCCCACCCCTAGTTGGAGGCCCAACGGCTACCCCTTTTTTTTTTCTTCTCTTTTTTTCTTTTTTTCTATAAATACACCCCCCCCCCCCCCCCCCCCCCCCCCCCCCCCCCCCCCCCCCCCCCCCCCCTTCATTTTTTCCTCACACCAATTTCTTCTCAATTCTCTCTATTCTCTAATTCTAATTTCTCTCCAACACTCTCAACTTTCAAGTCTCTCAATCTCCAAGTTTCCAAGGTTTTTAATATTTATTTCATTTTGTAATTGTTTTATTTGAAATTAATTTTATTTGCAATTTGCAATTTATTTTATTTACAATTTATTTTATTTCGAATTTATTTTATCTCCAATATATTTTATTTTCAATTAATTTTATTTCCAATTAATTTTATTTGCAATTAATCTTATTTCCAATTTATTTAATTTCCAATTAGTCAATTACTAAGTTTCCAATTTCATTTTCATTTATTTGCAATTACTAGTTTACTACTTTTGTACTTTACTACATAGTTCCTACTATTCTACTAATAGTCTAATACTATTATTCTTCTAAGTAAGTTTCCAATTCTCTCCCAAATTTATTTTTAAATGGCAAGTGGAAGTGGAAGTGGAAGTGGAAATGGAAGGGGTCACGGCCGTGACGGTCCTAGGCGTTCGATTTCGATGAAAGGTATGGGTACTATGATCGATAATCTCAATCATAACAACCCCAACTATCACGAATATCTGCAACGTTGGACCTATGCTGAAGACCTAGGCCTAAACTGTCCTACTGCCCCTCTAATAATTTCTGAACCCAATCCCAATGACACCACCCCCAATTTGACAAGCCAGTCAGAAAATATGCCTGATATTGATTATGATAATCCACCGGAAGTGGAACTACAAGAGGAGGAAGATCTGATACAGAAGTAGAACAAATCTGATCTCTTCGCCAAACATATGAAGAAAGTTAGGAAAGAAGATGGAAACTATGTAGCGGCTTGCAATTACTGCACCAAAACATATAAGTGGAGCAAATCCAGAGGATATGACACTTATTGGAAGCATATTGAAACCAAACATCCAGACGCAATGACCAGAACGAGGTCACAATCACAAATTCCCAGGTACGCTACTCCTAACCAACAATTATTTCGTTATACTGATGAACAAAATAGAGAAGAATTAGCTAGGATGGTAGCGGTAGAACACTTATCATTCAGTTTTGGTGAAAGGGTTGGTTTTGTTAACTATTGTCGACGAGCATTAAACCCTGCTGCATGCCGTGTCCCTAGATCCACACTCACACAAACACTTGAAAAGATTTATTCGAGAGAGAAAAAGAAGTTAGAAAAATATTTTGAAAAATATAATGGTCGTGTTACCGTATGTGCCGACATATGGACTGACCATTGGCAATCGCATTCATACTTGGGTGTCACTTGCCATTATATGGATAATGCATGGACTATCCAAAAAAGAATTCTTGCATTTAGAGTTTTTGATGATGCACACACTGCTCAGAATATTTATAGACAGCTTAGAATTATTTTTTCAGAGTATAATATTGAAAATAAAATTTTTGTAATTGGTTTTGATAATGCTTCTGCCAATACCGCTGCTATTCTATCTTTAATTGATTTATGCAAACCCTTTCTTGGTGGTATATTTTTTCATCAAAGGTGTGCATGCCATGTTTTAAATATATGTGTTAAAAAAGGATTAGAAACTCTTGGATATTTTATTCTACCTATTAGAAAAGCCCTAATGTTTTTATGGAGACATTCTTCTACAATGAAAGTATGGGCAAGATATTGTAAACAAAATGGTAGACGTGTCATTAAATTTGCTAGTGATGTTCCAACACGTTGGAATTCTACTTATAAAATACTTGCTCAAAGTTATGAGTATAGGGATTTATTAGTTTATTTTATTCAATTTCATGTTCCTACCATTGAACTTTTTGACACTCATTGGGATGCTTGTTACAATGTTTTCAATTTGTTAAAAGTTTTTAATAATGCTACAAAAATTTTATCTAGTATTTATTTTCCTACAACACATTTATTTATTATTGAGAGTCTTAATATTGCTGGTGCATTTTTTTATTGTGAATCTGACCCAATAATAGCGGAAGCCGTTAGTGCTATGAAGGCAAAATGGTTAAATTATTATAAGGAGTTTCCAAATATTTATTTGATTGCTATGGTTTTTGATCCATGTTGTAAATTACAATCTTTGTCTTATTATCTAGAAGGTTATTATGGCAAACAAGGTTTAAATATTGAATATGATGTTGATGCGTGTTGTGATAGAGTTAAGAAATTATTGTATAGTTTATATGATGAATATGTTACATTGTATGGATCTGGACTGAACTTAGATGTTACATGAACACAAACTGCATTTCAGCCTCCATTATCCTCCTCTGGATTTTTGAATTTAGGGTATAGTATGTTATCAAAAAAAACCAAAAAACCAAGATGTTCTTCATCAAGCTCCGGTTCGTATTCCAATCTTGAATCTTATCTAGCTTCTTCTTGTGAGTTTACAGAAGCATTTGATATTTTAAAATATTGGAATGAAGCTACAGTGTACTATCCAATCATGGCTATGATAGCAAAAAATATTTTTTCAACACCAGTTTCTACTGTGGCGGTGGAACAAGAGTTCAGCGCCGGGGGGAATATCCTAGATGAAAGACGTTCGTGCTTGACACTGAAAGTACTTCAGATACAGGTTTGTGTTGATGATTGGACAAATGCGGAAAACAGACAACAAGAAATCGATCAGGAGCCAACATACAATTTCTTTAAAGATGACGAACCTGAAGGCTCTGGAGCAGTGGAGCCGGAATAGCAAACCTGTAATAAAAATTAGTCCACGACTCCACGTCATCAGTCATCACCAAACCTGTAATAAAAGGTAAGAGAACTACGTGACCTTTGATTCCTCTAAACCCCCCCAAGAGGATACGTAGGCAACTTAATTGTGGTAAAAATTAAGTGCAAGGCTAATAAGTTTACATATTATTATTTTTTTGTTTGTTTTTTTAATTTAATTTTGTAATTTGTCATTTATTTATTTTATGTTATTTTTAAAATTTGGGTGACTCAATTTCCAAATACCCAATGAAATGTAAATTGTAATTTGTCATTTTGTTTAGTTTTATTTTAATTTAATTTTGTAATTTGTCATTTGTTTATTTTATTCAAATAATAACCCAATGAATTTAATTTAATTTTGTAATTTTTCATTTATATATTTTATTTTATTCAATTACAATCTACAACTTATAAGTTACAAGTTGTCAAGTTAGAACTTAGAAGTTAGAAGTCTTTTTTTTTGTTTGTTTAATTAAAAAAAAAAAAAAAGGTTCAAAACCACCGGTTCCTATGGAACCGGAACCGGAACCGGAACGGTGCTAGGTCTAATATAATATAGCAAGTGTAATATGTGCGGAATATTAAATAACACTTGATATTTACGTGGAAACCCTCATGGGAAAAACCACGGGCTAATAATTGCGCCACACTCGAACCTCGAATCCACTAAATGTGATAAAGATTACAACTTAATCCTGGTATATAATCACACACTTACCTAATCCCGGTATAAGTGAACTTAGTCCAATTGCTTGTGATTTACGCAACCTAATCCCGGAAGCTACATAAGTCTTACTTCTCAATGAAGAGATAAAAAGCCTATGTGAATATATGAGATATCCAAAATGCAATTAGAGCTAGGAAACCCTATATGCTTATCTAGGATGACAATATTGCAATTAAGATAATCCTAGATATTAATAGCTAAATGACATGTCATAAAGCTTAGCTAAACATAGATTAAATAAACCTAGATAATTTTCACAAAACAACACTCAATCAAATTAACACAACAATCTCTATCTTGAATATTAGACAATAATCTAATAACATGCAAGTAATTAAAGAGATGCCTTTTTAAGTAAAACACTAAGATTAAATGAAATTAGTGAAGAACTTACCAAAACAAGTGTGTTGATGAAAGACCCATGCAAGCAAGCATCCTAGATATGCTAGAAGATGCTAGATGAAGTTTAATGCATATAAAAAATGGTTTTGAGTGTTTAAATGAGCAATCTTGATTGCCTTTTCTCTCACAAATCTCTCTATAGACTTTAGGGTTCTTGTATTGAAAGAGTTGGATTCAGAGAGATGAGAAAGTGATGTATTTATAGACATAAAAAATAGAGCATGTGAAAAGACAAGTTTTCCCCTGAAAACGCATGATCGACGGTTTCATTCGGCGGCCAGGCCGCCGATTATAACTGCCGAATTGAACCCAAAAAGAATAGGGGAACAACAACGGTTTCATTCGGCAGTTACCAAACCGCCGATTCAACTGCATAATCAAACACGAGAAATTAAATCGACTAGGTATGATTGGCGGTTTCAAACGGCGGTCATGGCTGCCGATCATAACCGCATAATTGCTCCAGAAACTTCTGGACATAAACGGCAGTTTTATTCGACGGTCGTGGCCGCTGATCAAATTGTCGATTCACCAAAAGTGGTGAAACCAAAGGAGAAGCCAATGGCATTCTCTGTAGGTGGTTTTCGTGCTAAACCAAGCACACATTCGTGCAAGCGCGGATGTTTCCGAACATATTCAGGAAATGAATTACAAGACACAAGAACACACAACAAGATACAACAATCAAAGTGCAAGTGTAAAATGTGACATGTGAAGAGAATACACACAAATGCAAGTATGCTAAGTGTGTGTGTGCAATCTAAATCTCTTCAAAGAAATTAAGCACTAGAGATATACCTTTGGAGTGCTTGTCACCTTGAGGTCTTGAAATGGCCTTTGAGCTTGATCCTTAATCACCTAAACTACCTTTACAATTCAAACCCCAACATGTGGTTTGTCCACGAAATAAGCCAATCAATGAATGAGAATCCTTACAATCTCCCCCTTTGGCTATTTCGTGACAAAACCACCACTCACATTGATCCTCACAATTAAATTAAAGCTAACGGGATATCAATGATATTCTACATTACAAAGATATATTAAGAAATTAAAATCATCATGTCTTCAATCTCTTGTAGAATTATCAACCCTTCAAAACAAAAATTACACTTCCAAAGCAAGTGTATGTGAGATGATCAAGTGAAAATAAAACAAGCATTTGCATTTAAGAATTTTAAGCACAACATCATGCAATGTATATGTATGCAATGCTCCCCCTCAATATGTAGTCTCCCCAACATATGCATTTGCTATTACAATTAGCAACTTCCCTTACCACATTCTACTCCCCCTTTTTTGCCATGATATAGGCAAATGAGTAGTCCCCAAACGGGTCACTTATAGCAAAGAGAGATAGTAGCATACAAGATATTTGCATAATCATATAAGCCACTTTATACAACTCAATTAATTGGAGAGAAACAATGAGATTTATTTTAAGAAAATGTGTGAATAAAAATGTTTTGCATACAAGACATGTATCATTCAAGTTTAAAATACAATGGTATTTGGCAAAGCAAATGACAAAGGTTTTTAATAAGAATTCAAACCAATTTCACCATTTGTCATGAGTAAAGCAAGGATATAGAGATTTTATTGAATTTATTATAAGAGCAACTATATCCAACATTATAAGCGAAACATGGCATGAGCGACTTTTTGCACCCTATTTGATTTTTCCAGGTGACATACCCGTATGATAGTAGCCATGTTCAACTAATAAAGAAAGAGAGACATTTGGATAATAAAATTCTTTGAACGGATACAAGATCCTTTATTCATTTGAAGTCTCATTTTTGCTTTTTCACATAATGTTTTGCATTTAGGATATTGCAATCATCAATTCATGCTTTTCATTTGAGCATGTCATTTTGAATTTCATGCTTTTTCATTTGACTTTAGCATGTTATAAAAGAATCATCATGTCATGGAGATAATTATAGGTCATTCAAATCATACTTCCTATGTAAATCTCCTAGTCCAAAAATGCATGTTTGAACATAAATATGACATGGATTGTAAACAAGCATGGTTCACACTTATTGAATTCAAAACATATATACATATGTGCAACTGATCGAACTATTTTATACCTATTTGAGGTCCCCCATTTCCGATCGTTTGTCTCGTTTTCGAGCGTATTTTTATATATAATGTTTTTTTTAAGCCTTGTGTAGGTACATATTCCTTATAATAAGGTTTTGAGCTTAAAGATTAGTTTGGGAGGCAAAATGGAGCAAAAAGAGCTGAAATTGTATATACGCGTGCAGAACGTACAACTTGTGGAGATCATATCTTCCTTCTCAGATCGAACCACATGAATATCTTTATATATTCGGAAAGCCTCGGAAGTCTAGTTTCCAGAACATTTTACGGATTGTGATTCCAAACTTTCTATAGGAAGTTATTCCCATTTCCGTAACGGTGCGCGATGCTGAAAACGCTGAAAGGCTGTCAGGTTTAAACGGCTACTTAAAACGGTGGCCAGGCCGCCGAATTAAACCGCCGAATCACTCCAGAAAGTCATTTTTTGGGCGAATTTCAGGGACAGTTTCGTCCTTTCATCCCTAATTCAGGCCCGAACCTCCCAACACTATATAAACACCTTATTCTCTTCTCAACCATCAGAACACACTCCCCACAAACTTCCTCTTCTTCTTCTTCTTCTTCATTTTCTTCACCAAATAAGAGAGATAGAAGCTTCCAAGAGCATCCATGGAGGTTTTTCCTCCATGGATGCTCCCCATCTCACCTTCTACCAATCTTCCACCACATTTAGGAGTAGATTGCATAGAGATAGGAATGGGCTTTGGTCAATTTCGAGCTAGCAAAGGAAGGAGCTCTTGGAGGAGATTTTCTTCAAGGGTTGTATCTATTTCTCACTCTCTATGTATTTCTTGTTTTCTTGAATGTGTAATCCCCACTTGGGAATATTTGTAAACCTATTTTGTGCTCAATATATATGTGGTTGTTTTTATATCCAATTTGTGTTTTGATTCATTCTTGATTGTTATTGAATATATCTCTTATCTTGAAATGCATGTTTATGGATGATTGGAAATTGATATGTGTTCATAGATGGGATTAGGAGTAGATTAACTTAATTATAGGAGTAGTCGTAATCAAATATCCCATTTGTGTATGTATGTCTTTGGAAGGTCGAAATTGCATGTCATGAATTGGTTTGAATGAATTAGAGTTAGGATTGTGCTTTAGGAGGGGCTCTCCAGGCATAGTTTTGGCTAATTAGCTAGGAAAAGTGGGTGAACCTATAAATTGTCATATTAGAAGGGTTTGGTTCATTGTTCTTGTAAACAATTGGACTTTAGCTATTTCTCACTCTAGGGGCTCTAGGTGAGTTATGGTCGGAGATACAATCACTCTTTCCACATTCATTAGACTTTCACGTTGCCATTTTATATTACGAATCTATTATTGGGGCTCAATGTAGTTTTGTTTGTAGAATCGGTTCACATATGTTGGTTGCGGTTTCGTGTTTGAGAGGTTCTTGGCACATTCTTCAACCGTTAGCTCTATGAATGGGTATAAATCGGATTGAGGCAAGAACGAACCCTTAACTAAAATTGGATGTCCTTAATGTCTAACAACCAACTATTTGTGCACTTAGGTATGGTGAACTTGTTGAACCTTGTGTGACCATTTTCATGCATCTCTCCTATCCATCATTTTATTTATCACTTTAATCACCATTCTCACCATTCAATATTCTCTTTGTTTTTATTTATTTTCATTTTTATTCTCTACACACACACACATCGCATTGTACATACATTTCACACACATCATTCTTACCTTTCCACATTCTATTTACATGCTTACAATAAACTCTAGAACTTGATACGGTTGACGAATCATACCTCCCTGCAGAACGATACCCTTGCTTGCCGCTTTACTAGTCTTTTGCTAGTTTAGAGCACATTGCGTAAGAAACCCCTATTTTAAATATAAACAAATCTTTTGATCCTCGCATTCTTACAACGACAGAAAAAGCGAGTATCAAAATGGCACCGTTACCGGGGAGGCGTATTCATTGATTGTTTCTCGTTTTAGTTTAGGTTCTGTAAATCTTAGATTTAATTGCTTTGCGGATTATGTTTAGATGTGTTAATAAACATTTTTTTTTCTTTCTTTACACATATGCATTTGATGTTTTTGAGTTGTGTTTGTGCAAGGAAATGATATTTTCAGGTCGAATGGACCACACAACTCAAGAGAACCGTAAGTTTGTGCTTAGTTTTTGATTTTCGTTCTTATCTCCGAATCTTGCTAAACATTGTCTATATTTTATGATTTGAGCAACATTGAGGACAATGTTGGGTTTAGGTTTAGGGGTGTGGACACCTTCGTTGTTTATTTTTATTTTTTATTTTTTGTTACGTTTAGAAAATTTTTAAATCTCTGCACAAAACGATCAATTTTGAATTTATTTGGAAATGAGTCCATTTTTGTTGAGTTGTTTTTCTTTGCGTGCCAGTAGAGACATGCATTGCATGCTTTTAACTCCGTGCGTCGCTTAAATTTGCTTGTACAGTGCCAATCTTTTGATGTTGATGTGGATGGGACTTCTATGTTTGTATAGCCTAGGAAAATTGTGGAGACTACCCGTGAGCTACACTGTGCCTAAATAACGAAAGTTTGTGGGTTTTGTTTCTACTCTTATACACTCTTCGATTTTTTTCTTCATTGTGATCTCATTGTACATCAATTTTGCATTGATTGCCATAGAACTTTATCTTGTGGACTGCTTGTTGAGACTTGTATTCCTTTGGTAGATGGACTTTTAGAAATGATTTTGATTTTGAGCTTGAATGTGTGCATAACTATTAAAATAGCCTAAACACTCCCATACCCCTATATTCATTGCAAATTGAAGCCAAACACATATCCATTCCCTAGTTATTGATCATGTTGAGGTATATAACTTAGGAGAAGCTAGCTCTAAATTTTGTAAAAGCGTGTACGTAGGCAAATATATGTAAATTGTGCTAGGCAAAGGCTTACAAAAAGAAAAGAAAAAAAAAAAGAAAAAAAAAAAGAAAAAAAAAAAAATAAGTGTTGAAATATAAAACACTTAAGCCTCCTAGTTCTTCAATGGTAAAGTTACTCACTAATAAAGGTAAAATTGTAGCATAATAGTTCAATGTAAATTTTATAACCTAGACGCTTGTATTGTAAATATGTAATAGAGCTAATTTTGTAATAAAGTGTAATGTGTAAACACACCTTAGCATGGTTAATAACTTTATCCTTCCCGCTCCCACCATCTCTTCCATCCCAAACACTACCACAAATCACCTTGGCCCCAATAAAAGTGAGGGAAAGCCCATTTGATCTCTTAGGAAGTCTATCTTGAGAATACGAGTCAATGCATGTCTTTCCACGTTCGTGGCATTTCAATTCCTTCCATGAGATCCATTTTCAGAAAATGTGCGTGATTGGAAAATACTCATATGTGATTATATTTGATTCCATATACCTAAACTCCAAATCACATATGTTTGCTAGAGAGTGTGCCTAAGTTCTGAGTGAAACTATGACTGAAATCCGGTGAGGATTAGAGTCGAGGCGAATTTTATCTTGGGCATACGAGCGTAATTGTTTTGTAAACCGAAAACATCCTAAGTATTGGCATACTTGCATTGTGTGATGCATTGTTATTAATTGGTATATTTGAGATTCTAGCATGCATGTGTAGTCTTTGCTTGGTATGTGCGGATTTGCATCTCAACTTTTATTGTAGAGTATACGTTTGTGGGTGTCGTAGCTGTAAACCCTCAGGAGACTATAACTCCTCCTCTAGGGATCGCGCCTAGTGGTTTAAAGGCTTGTGGCACATGCTAAGTGCCACCGTGTTTCCTACGGAAGTGGACTAGCTTAATTTTTATTTTATTTTATTTGTTTTATAAGTTTTTATTTGTTGCATATATTTTTGTTCTCTTTGTTTTGCTCGAGGACGAGCAAAAGATAGGTTTTGGGGTATTTGATCGAACTATTTTATACCTATTTGAGGTCCCCCATTTCCGATCGTTTGTCTTGTTTTCGAGTGTATTTTTGTATATAATGTTTTGTTTGAGCCTTGTGTAGGTACATATTCCTTATAATAAGGTTTTGAGCTTAAAGATTAGTTTGGGAGGCAAAATGGAGCAAAAAGAGCTGAAATTGTATATACGCGTGCAAAACGTACAACTTGTGGAGATCATATCTTCCTTCTCAGATCGAACCACATGAATATCTTTATATATTCGGAAAGCCCTGGAAGTCTAGTTTCCAGAACATTTTACGGATTGTGATTCCGAGCTTTTTGTAGGAAGTTATGCTCATTTCCGTAACGGTGCGCGATGCTGAAAACGCTGAAAGGCTGTCAGGTCTAAACGACTACTTACAACGGCGGCCAGGCCGCCGAATTAAACCGCCGAATCACTCCAGAAAGTCGTTTTTTGGGCCAATTTTAGGGACAGTTTCGTCCTTTCATCCCTAATTCGTGCCCTAACCTCCCAACACTATATAAACATCTTATTCTCTTCTCAACCATCAGAACACACTCCCCACAAACTTCCTCTTCTTCTTCTTCTTCATTTTCTTCACCAAATAAGAGAGAGAGAAGCTTCCAAGAGCATCCATGGAGGTTTTTCCTCCATGGATGCTCCCCATCTCACCTTCTACCCATCTTCCACCACATTTAGGAGTAGATTGCATAGAGATAGGAGTGAGCTTTGGTCAATTTCGAGCTAGCAAAGGAAGGAGCTCTTGGAGGAGGTTTTCTTCAAGGGTTGTATCTATTTCTCACTCTCTATGTATTTCTTGTTTTCTTGAATGTGTAATCCCCACTTGGGAATATTTGTAAACCTATTTTGTGCTCAATATATATGTGGTTGTTTTTATATCCAATTTGTGTTTTGATTCATTCTTGATTGTTATTGAATATATCTCTTATCTTGAAATGCATGTTTATGGATGATTGGAAATTGATATGTGTTCATGGATGGGATTAGGAGTAGATTAACTTAATTGTAGGAGTAGTTGTAATCAAATATCCCATTTGTGTATGTATGTCTTTGGAAGGTCGAAATTGCATGTCATGAATTGGTTTGAATGAATTAGAGTTAGGATTGTGCTTTAGGAGGGGCTCTCCAGGCATAGTTTTGGCTAATTAGCTAGGAAAAGTGGGTGAACCTATAAATTGTCATATTAGAAGGGTTTGGTTCATTGTTCTTGTAAACAATTGGACTTTAGCTATTTCTCACTCTAGGGGCTCTAGGTGAGTTATGGTCGGAGATACAATCACTCTTTCCATATTCATTAGACTTTCACGTTGCCATTTTACATTACGAATCTATTATTGGGGCTCAATGTAGTTTTGTTTGTAGAATCGGTTCACATATGTTGGTTGCGGTTTCGTGTTTGAGAGGTTCTTGGCACATTCTTCAACCGTTAGCTCTATGAATGGGTATAAATCGGATTGAGGCAAGAACGAACCCTTAACTAAAATTGGATGTCCTTAATGTCTAACAACCAACTATTTGTGCACTTAGGTATGGTGAACTTGTTGAACCTTGTGTGACCATTTTCATGCATCTCTCCTATCCATCATTTTATTTATCACTTTAATCACCATTCTCACCATTCAATATTCTCTTTGTTTTTATTTATTTTCATTTTTATTCTCTACACACACACACATCGCATTGTACATACATTTCACACACATCATTCTTACCTTTCCACATTCTATTTACATGCTTACAATAAACTCTAGAACTTGATACGGTTGACGAATCATACCTCCCTGCGGAACGATACCCTTGCTTGCCGCTTTACTAGTCTTTTGCTAGTTTAGAGCACATTGCGTAGGAAACCCCTATTTTAAATATAAACAAATCTTTTGATCCTCGCATTCTTACAACGACAGAAAAAACGAGTATCAGCAACCAAGCTTACTTAAGCAATTAAAAAAAGAAGCATAAGATATTTCAAAATTTTGCTTATGACAAGTATGCAAAATAGCTCTATTTGCTTGAGTTCCCCATATGAGGTCAATCACCAAAACTCATCACTCCATGAGACAAATCCCAATAGATCTACTAAGTGTTTTAAATCGAGTAGCATTTAAGGGTTTAGTAAATAAGTCCGCTAGTTGATCATTAGTACCTATATGTTCAAGTAATATGCATTTATTTTCAACTTGTTCTCTTATAAAATGATGGCGGATGTCAATATGCTTAGTTTTAGAATGTTGCACCAGATTCTTGGAAATATTAATAGCACTCATATTATCACAAAAGAGAGTGAGTGTACCTTAGTTGAATTCGTAGTCTACTAGCATTTGCTTCATCCAAAGGAGTTGTGTGCATTCACTCCTTACAGTTATGTACTCGGCCTTGACCGTGGACAAGGAAATCAAGTTTTGCTTCTTGCAAAACCAAGACACCAAGTTGTTGTCTAGGAAGAAGCAACCGCCTGATGTACTTTTCTTATCATCATAATTTCCTGCCCAATCCGCATCACTAAGGCCTACAAGACTAACATTAGTGTCAAAAAAGTACCAAATCCCATAGTTGGAAGTCCCATCCACATAGCGAATGATTTTCTTAACGGAAGAGAGATGAGACTCTTTAGGATCCAATTGGTACCTAGCACACACACCCATACTAAAGGAGATATCGGGCCTACTTGCGGTAAAATAAAGCAAGCTACCAATCATGCCCCGATACAATGTTTGTTCCACACTTTTTCCGCTAGCATCCTTGCTTAGCTTCAAAGTGGTACTCATGGGTGTATCAAAATGTTTAGTATTTTCAAGACCAAACTTCTTCACTAGGTTCTTGGCATATTTGGCTTGGGTTATAAAAATCCCATCATGTAGTTGCCTAATTTGCAAACCTAGGAAGTAACTTAGCTGACCAACAAGACTCATCTCAAATTCATGAGGCATAACATCAACGAATTGTTGGACCTTGGTGTTATTGGTGGAGCCAAACACTATATCATCAACATATATTTGAGCTATAAAGAGCTCATCATTGTCTTTCTTGATGAATAGAGTCTTGTCCACACTACCCCTTTTGTAGTCATTGTCAACAAGAAATTGAGTGAGGCGCTCATACCAAGTCCTCGGTGCTTGTTTCAACCCATACAAAGCCTTTTTGAGGCGATAGACATGGTTGGGGTGGTGTGCATCCACAAACCCCTTGGGTTGTTCAACAAACACTTCCTCTTGCAAGAAGCCATTGAGAAAGGCACTCTTCACGTCCATTTGGTGCAATTTGAACTTGTGCACACAAGAGATGGACAAGAGAAGCCTAATGGACTCTAAACGGGCAACGGGAGCAAATGTCTCCTCAAAGTCGATACCCTCAATTTGAGAGTACCATTATGCAACAAGTCTAGCCTTGTTATGCACTATGTTGCCAACCTCATCGAATTTGTTCCTATATATCCATTTGGTGCCTATGACATTAGTGGTCTTAGGCCTAGGAACTAGATTCCAAGCCTCATTCCTTTCAAATTGGTTTAGCTCTTCTTGCATGGCAAGAACCCAAAATTCATCATTTAAGGCATTCTCAACCTTTTTGGGTTCTATTTGAGAGGTGTAGCATGTGTAGCTAATGAGATTAGCTAATTGACGTCTAGTCCTAACACCCTCGTTAACTTCTCCAATGATGTCATGCTTATCATGGAGTTGTCTAACCCATGGAGCGAGTTCTTTATAGTTCAAGAGAGGAACTCTATCAATAGGTTGTGTGTCATCATTAATAACATTAAACATCCCAACATTATGAGTCACCACAACCTTCTCCAAAAGAGAGTCATCATTAAAAACAACCTCCTCCTCATGGTCATTAAACTTGAGCCTTGTATGATCAATGATAACATTGGATGATTCCATGACGGTTCGAGTCTTCAAGTTGAAAACTCTATAGGCTCTACTATTCAAGACATAGCCAATAAAGATACCCTCATCACTCTTAGCATCAAATTTGCCAAGTTGATCACGGTCATTTAAAATATAACATTTGCTTCTAAAGGAATGGAAGTAGCTAACATTTGGCTTTCTATCTTTCCATAACTCATAGGAGGTATTCATAGTTCCGGGCTTTAGGAAAACTCTATTTCCTATATAGTAAGCCGTATTAACAGCTTCGGCCCATAGGTTCCTAGGGACATTGTTGCTAAGCAACATTACATGGGCCATCTCTTGAAAGACCCTATTTTCCTCTCAACAACTCCATTTTGTTGAGGTGTCCTAGGAGACGAAAACTCATGGGAGATGCCTAAGCTATTGCAATAGCTTTCAAAGAAGGCATTCCCAAACTCCCTCCTATGGTTATTTCTAATCCGTTTAATGCTTTTAATGTTTGAATTCATTTCATTTTGTATTTTAGTACAAAGCATTTTAAACCTGTCAAAAGTTTCAGATTTTTCTCTAAGAAAATATTTCCATGTGAACCTAGAGAAATCATCAACACAAACAAAAATGTATCTCTTTCCACCTAAACTTTTGGTTTGCATAGGACCTATAAGATCCACATGGAGAAGCTCTAAGGGCTCCTTGGTGGAGAGATACTTGCCCTTTTTGTGCATGCTTTTGGTTTGTTTTCCTTGTTGGCAAGGTCCACAAACACCATTGGCTTTCTTCCCAAGCTTGGGAAGGCCACACACACTATTGAACTTATCTAGGATTCGTAAATCCTTAAAGTTCATGTGGCCAAGTCTTTCATGCCACAACTCAATTTGCTCATCCTTGGACACATTGTTTGAGACTATTCTAGCTTCAAAACAATAACAATTGTCACTAGATCTTATACCTTTCAACAAGGTTTGTCTATTGGGCTTTAGGATAGAGCAATCATTTTTGCTAAACAAAACGGAATATCCTTCATCACTAAGAAGAGAAATGCTTATCAAATTGGCTTTTAAGCCATCAACAAATAAAGCATTGGATAAAGAGGGTAATCCGGGAATGGAAATGGTTCCTTTCCCTATGATTCTCTTTTTGGATCTATCACCAAAGATGACACATCCTCCTTCCTCCATGACAAGAGTCTCGAAGAAACTCTTGTTTCCCGTCATATGTCTAGAGCACCCACTATCTAAATACCAAAAGTTAGAAGAATTTGCCTTTAAGGCAATTTGTGTAACATGACAAATATTTTCATTCTTTCTAATCCACATAGGTAAAACATTTTCTTTCTTAGTGGTCTTTGGTACATGGGCTCTAGATGTCCTAGGATCATGCAAATCAATTTTATCATTCCTAGGAACATGCATCTTGGCTCTATTCTTTCTCTTTTCAATCACGCTTTTAGTTCTACACATTTTAATATATCGAAAGCAATTTGGTCTAATATGACCATAAAAACCACAAAAATGACATGTATGAATAAAATAAGGAATCATACCATGTCCTTGTGCGTACATAGGAGCTTTCCCATGTCTTTGTGGTTGAGTATGTTCAATCCATTTTCGTTGTTGAACCGGTCTAACTTGCTTCCAAGGTTTAGCTTGCACGATTGGTCCATTTTCTTTGTGAGCCATATGTTAAGGAATGTTAGCTTGAAGAGCTCTTGTAGGTTGAGCTTGAGGTTGCCTTCTTGGCGCCACCTTCACTTGTGCAGTATTTGAACACTGTCCTAGATCAATTTTCTTCCTAGGAGTTTGCATCGGTGATGCTTCTTTGTTGCCCAAGCTCTTGACAAACACGGTCTTGTTAGAGGTTGAGATCTCTTTGCCATCTTCATACCCAAGACCCCTCTTGTCACACGGATTCTTTCCAACACTAAGCATATGATTAAGCTTTTGGGTGCTAGAGGCCATCCTAGTCATAGATCCTTTTGCTTCTTCAAGCTCCATCTTTAGACCTTCTTCATTCCTCCTAGACAAAGCTAGCTCATCTCTTAGCTTGTCTTCAATCTTCTTGGATCTTTCCACTTGTTCACTTAAGTGGTCATTATGGGATGAAAGTTCAAGATTCTCTTCTCTCAATCTTTGAATCTTTCTCGTGCTCTTGATTGCTAAGTCATTAAACTCAGCATGATATTTAGCAATCACCTTTTTCTCCACATATCCATTTATGGAGTTAGATGAGGAATCACTTTCTTCTTCACTTGAGTCATTTTCCTCTTGACTCCCTTCCTCTTTTTCACTAGCACGTTTGCTCTTATGGGAGGAGGCAGAAGCTATGAAGTTAGCCATAAGATCTTCATCACCCGAAGACTCATCTCCCATATTGGAGTCATCACTACTTCCACTCCAAGTGGTGGCCATCGCTTTTCCCTTCTTCTTGTCATTATGATTAGCATATTCGAGGGCAAAGTGACCTATCCCACCACACTCAAAGCATCGGACCCCTTTCCTTTCGGTCTTCTCTTGCCTAGGCTCAAACTTCTTGAAGAGACCCTTTTTCTTCAAGTCTTGACCTTTTGATCCAAAGCCCTTCTTCCCGAACTTCATAACCCTATTGAACCTTTTCACAAATAAGGCAAGGTCTTCGTCCGAGTCAATCTTCTTTTCCTCATTTTCTTTCTTAGAAGCTTTTAAAGCAATTCCTTTATGCTTTTTCAGAGGAGTAGAGCTTGGAGCCTTCCTAGACTCGTAGACTAGGAGTCTTCCAATAACCTCGCTCAGCTTCATGTCCTTATATCCACTATTTTCTTCTAAAGCCATCACTTTTGATTCGAACCTATCGGGGAGAGATCTCATGATTTTCTGCTTGACTCTCCTATCCGAATATGGGTCACCAAGTTGATGACTTTGGTTTACAATGTCCATCAACCTTACTTCGAAGTCGTTGAAGCATTCATTCTCATCCATCCTAAGCAATTCGAATTGCGTTTGGAGAACTTGAAGCTTTGAGTCCTTAACAACTTCAGTTCCCTCATGTGCAACCTTTAGGATGTCCCATGCCTCCTTAGCTATCTTAATGTTTTGAATCAACTTATATTGATTCTCATCCATTGCACATAGGATGGCATGCATTGCCTTCCTATTCCATTTTGATGACTCAAACTCTTGCGCGTTCCATTGCGCTTTTGGCTTGAGCACATCTTTTACTCCACCCGTAGGAGTCATCATAGGTGATATGTAGCCGTCTTCAATTGCCATCCAAGCCCGGCCATCGATTTGACATATGTACGACTCCATCTTACCTTTCCAAGAGGCATAATTCAACCCAGTAAGAAGTGGAGGCTTTGTGCTAGAAGCACCCTCGTTGCCACCGCCATTTCCATCGTTTCCACTCATAGTGTTTATGAATGAATGAAATGAATGCAAATGTATGAATGATCAAAAATCACACAAAATGTAAAATACACCAAAATGAGCAAGGATCACCTAAGTATATCTAGGAACTCGCTCTGATACCAATTGAAACAAATTACGGCGTGTTCAATATTAATCTAGAGGGGGGTGAATAGATTTTAACCGATTTTACCCAATTTTCGTGTATGGTTAATTTTACGAAAATGCCCATAACTAGTCAATATAATATAGCAAGTGTAATATGTGCGGAATATTAAATAACACTTGATATTTACGTGGAAACCCTCACGGGAAAAACCACGGGCTAATAAGTGCGCCACACTCGAATCTCGAATCTCGAATCCACTAAATGTGATAAATATTACAGCCTAATCCCAGTCTATAATCACACACCTACCTAATCCCAGTATAAGTGAACCTAGTTCAATTGCTTGTGATTTATGCAACCTAATCCCAGAAGCTACACAAGTCTTACTTTTCAATGAAGAGATAAAAAACCTATGTGAATATATGAGATATCTAAAATGCAATTAGAGCTAGGAAACCCTATATGTTTATCTAGGATGACAATATTGCAATTAAGATAATCCTAGATATCAATAGCTAAATGAAATTGTCATAAATCTTAGCTAAACATAGATTAAATAAACCTAGATAGCTATCACAAAACAACACTCAATCAAATCAACACAACACAACAATCTCTATCTTGTAACATGCAAGTAATTAAAGAGATGCATTTTTAAGTAAAACACTAAGATTAAATGAAATTAGTGAAGAACTTACCAAAGCAAGTGTGTTGATGAAAGACCCATGCAAGCAAGCATCCTAGATATGCTGGAAGATACTAAATGAAGTTTAATGCATATGAAAATGGTTTTGAGTGTTTAAATGAGCAATCTTGATTGCCTTTTTTCTCACAAATCTCTCTATAGACTTTAGGGTTCTTGTATTGAAAGAGTTGGATTCAGAGAGATGAGAAAGTGATATATTTATAGACATCAAAAATAGAGCATGTGAAAAGACAAGTTTGCCCCTGAAAACGCACGATCGGTGGTTTCATTCGGTGGCCAAGCTGCTGATTACAACCGCCGAATTGAACCTGAGAAGAATTGGGGAACAACGACGGTTTCATTCGGAGGTTTCATTCGACGGTTACCAAACCGTCAATTCAACCGCAGAATCAAACCCGAGAAATTAAATCGACCATGTATGATCAGCGGTTTCAAACGGCGGTCTTGGCCGCCGATCATAACCGTAGAATTGCTCCAAAAACATCTAGACACAAACGGCAGTTTCATTCGGCGGTCGTGGCCGCTGATCAAACCGCCGATTCACCAAAAGTGGTGAAACCAAAGGAGAAGCCAAGGGCATTCTTTGTAGGCGGTCTTCACGCTAAACCAAGCACACATTCGTGCAAGCGCGGACGTTTCCAAACATATTCGGGAAACGAATTACAAGACACAAGAACACACAACAAGATACAGTAAAACCCCTATAAAATAATATTGTTGGGACCAGGGAAAATTATTATTTTATTGGGGTTATTTATTTATTGATAAATGAATAATTTATTAATTTATCAATAAATGAATATTTATTAATTTAAAAAGAGTTTTATTTGTTTACTACTTTTTAAAAAAAGTTTTATGTTTTTTACTTGTACATGTATTATCCATATTTTCAATCAAGATACATATGTATATTGAAGTTAATAAGTACTTACATAATAAAGGTTATCTTTGACAAATGTTGAACTATTTTTCTTGCCTCCTAATATAACATCAAAGATTCAACCATGCGATGCTGGGATTATTCGAGCACTAAAAATTCATTGTTGTTTCTACTCTAGTATCTTGGAGGGCTTCGAGGTCGGAGCAACAAATCCTGAAAAAAATTAACATATTGAATGCTATGAAATTTATTAATGTGGCTTGGAACATTAATGTGAAGATAACAATCATTGCACATTGTTTTCGACATTGCAAGATCTATTCAGATCAACGGCTTCTGAACCACAAGTTGGTGAAGATAAAGGTATCGATGGATTACGTGAAGCCATTTCTAGTCTACACTACAGAAATGTGATGGATATTGATTACCTTTTGAATTATCCTAGTAAAAATGATATAGTGATGGAATCACCTACTTATGAAGAAACTATTCAAGGGGTAATAAATACGCCTACCAATGATCATGATCCAGATGATAGCAATGTTTTTTACCAAGTGTTTCTCAAGAAGAGGCCTTTCAAGCAATAGTAACATTAAATAACTTCTTGCTACAAAATGAAAAAATATATATTCCAAATATGGTGTATGATTTGCAAAAAATTAAGGATCAGATTGAATTCGGTTTCAGTACAAAGAAAAGGCAAATGACT
Source organism: Acer yangbiense (assembly GCA_008009225.1). Taxonomy (NCBI): domain Eukaryota; kingdom Viridiplantae; phylum Streptophyta; class Magnoliopsida; order Sapindales; family Sapindaceae; genus Acer; species Acer yangbiense. Next base: position 17,470,863 of record CM017773.1, on the reverse strand, counting down.
TTAGATGCATATTTTAAGAAAGATTTGAATTGAGAAAATAGAAGTTGTTAATTTTTTATTTTATTTTTTTTGAAAGGAAGTTGTTAAGTTAGAGGTTTATTGATATGTATTATGAATTTTTATGTGTTATATTTTTTTTATGTATTTAATCGATTATTAATTTATATATTCGTTGGGATCTAAAGGACTTCAAAAAAAATTATTATCTTATGCATTTAGCGAGGTTATTAATTTAGTACACATGCCCTAGTCGGGACCGGAAGATTTTATTATTTAAGCGGGGTTATTAATTTATCGAACATTCATTTATTGAGGTTTTACTGTACAACAATCAAAGTGCAAGTGTGAAATGTGACATGTGAAGAGAATGCACACAAATGTAAGTATGCTAAGTGTGTGTGTGCAATTTAAATCTCTTCAAAGAAACTAAGCACTAGAGATATACCTTCGGAGTGCTTGTCACCTTGAGGTCTTGAAAGGGCCTTTGAGCTTGATCCTTAATCACCTAAACTACCCTTACAATTCAAACCCCAAAATGTGGTTTGTTCAAGAAATAAGCCAATCAATGAATGGGAATCCTTACAGTAAGGTAAGGTTTGTTGCCTTCTTGAACACCGACCTAGGATCTTCATTCGATGATACTCTAATAGTTGCACTCTCATGGTTTATCGACGATGAGGCAACGTCTGTTGCCCTCTCGAACATCCACTCCTAATTTTTATATGATTTTGTATCGATACAAGTACGTTCATACCTTATCTCACCGATTCCTTTGGGCAACATGGATGGACAAAAAAGCAACAGACACAACATATAATCTGATAGCCATTTGCTAATTTTGCAATTCTGATGGAGTGTATTAGTTTCGCTGTGGACATGATGGAGATCAATTTTGTAGCATTCATCGGTAACAATGTGCCACATAATAATTCTGGCATCATATTCTTCAGCAACTAAAAGATCACCAAACGTATAATCTTTAAGGGCATGCTCACCTTTCTTGGACGATTTTTCATTACGTGACTGCCGAAAATAGAAGTCATCTATTTTGTTTTCGTTTTCTTGCAGTTCATCAGCTATCTGTTTTAGACACTTGAAGATCGTTTCTTGCAAACTAATATTCACATTTTCCCATGTCAAGTATTGATGTTTCTTGAACAATTTGCGTGTGCAAAATAATTTCTCAAGTCCAAGGTATGTGCATTGCCTTTCTTTGAGGACAGAATTCATTAGATTGTATTGACCAATGGAGTTTGACCACCTCTTCTTATTGGTCAAACATGAATGTAAACAACTTGTAAACCTCAAGAAATTGTCAACTAGAGTTTTTGAGATCCGATGGTGTGGCAGTGGTGCAACTTTGAATTTGACTAACCAGAGCTTTGTCCAATCTGAGGAAAAAAATTACGACGAATGCATAAATCTCCAAAAGAACAGCACCAGCAAGCAGCAAATAAGTTACTATGATGTCGGTTAGTGGGTAGGAATGCACGTCGATGATGACAGAGAAGAGGACTAAAGCTGAAACAGAGGAAATGAAGGTGATGCAGCGAAGACAAATTCCAAATCGCGAGTAAACAATAGCAGCCTTTGTATAGAGCAAATCGTACATGAGTCCTAGCTCAATTGCTACCAGTTTGAATGCATCTTCTGCTGACTTTCCATTAATGACGATATAGTTGTAATTTCTGTAATCATAGAAAATTTGGTTTGCAATTTTTGTTGGAAATGTGAAACTTCTCCAAAGACTCCCTAGCTTATTGTATGGTTATGGTTTATGTAATGTGGAAATTGACAAAAACGACCACATATATTATTAGAAATTTGTTTTTAACCATAAACGGATTTTTATTTATTAATAACCATGTTTTTGTAAAATTACTTGATTACCCCTATATAAAAGATCCCAAATCAGCTCTCTCTCTCTCCTTTCTTTTCTTTTTCTTTCTCTTTCCTCTGCTCTCTCTCTCTCACCGATCTCCCTCTCTCTCCCCGATCTCTCTCTCTCCGGCATGGTTGACGGCCGCCGAGCACCGACAAGCATTTGGGCCACGCCCGGATGGGATGGCGAAGCTGGTTCATTCGTTCGCTCGCTGTTGGTTGGTCGCACGAACCAGCGACGACCACGAACGACCAAGCGATGCCGCGACGGGGGTCGTGTGCCACTGGTTCGTCCGCCGTTGGTTGGAGCGACGACCGGGTGTCTTCCGGCAGCTAGGTGTGCCGGCGATGTGGTCTGCAAAAATCCCAAACAAAAACCCTAACCTTAATTCGAATTTGAGGAAGAAGATGAGGAAGAAGAAGGGAAAAAAAAAAAAAAACTTATCCTAATTTCAATTTAGTCCAGATTTCAAGTTTGAATATTTTTATTTTAGGCATGATTTCAAGTTTTGATATTTCCATTTAGGAATGATTTCAAGTTTGTGTATTTCAATTTAGTCATGATTTCAAGTTTGTTTCGAGGTTTAAAAAAACACTATTTTCAGGGGTACTCTAGTAATTTATGGTACTATACTGAATTTTTTTTTTAAAAAGTGGTTATTAATAATTATAATTTCAAAAGTGGTTAAAAACAAAAGTATGATAATTTGGATGGCTATTTTCGGTTTTCTCTCTTATGTAATTGTATGGTTATGTTAGTTTAGTTTGTTTATGATTGTAACTTGTAACAGTGGTATCGGAGCTATGTTCTTGAGGGACTGTGAGTTTTGTTTTTCAGCTTATGGAGTGGTCAGTGAGGTTTAGATCACCCATGAGTACTAATATGGTTGCTGGGAAGCAAAACATTTTTGTTTTCAGGTTATTGAGTGCTCAGTGAGGTTCAAACACTACAAAGAGAGTGTTAATCACCCATGAGTGCTAATATGATTTCATGGAGTGCTTAGTGAGGTTTAAATCACCCATAAGTACTGTAATGGATGCTGGAAGCAACACATGTCTTCATGATTTCGTAACTGAGGAGGAGCTGCTAAAGAACATGATGGAGTTTATGAATGGATATGGATGGATGGGAAGCTTTGGAGTCTTCAAGAAAAGTTTCAAGGAGGAGTGTTGGAAATGTGAAACTTCTCCAAAGACTCCCTAGCTTATTTTATGGTTATGGTTATGTTTTTATGGTTTATGTAATTGTATGGTTATGTTAGTTTAGTTTGTTTATGATTGTAACTTGTAGCAGTGGTTATACTGTCAAGTATGGCTCATGGTATGGATCTTGTGGCCTTAATGGTATGGGTGTGTCAGTTTGTAATATGGCTCTAGGTATGGCTGTGTCAGTCAGCCATTACCTCTGTATTTTGTATTTATACCCCTTATGTGATTGTAATGAGCACATAACAATGAAAATGGAGTCTGATGTATGGTTAATGGAAGTAATGTTTTAGTTAAATATTGTGTAAACTCTCTCTTTTCTTCTCTTTCATGTTTATGTCTCTTTCATGTTTATGTTTATGTTGAGTGTCTTGATTTCACGTGTATGAAAGAAGTCAAGCAAGTCCTCTTCTAGTTTCATACGTATGAAACTAGTTGAGCAAGTTTCTCTAGTTTCATGTGTATGAAACTAGTTTATGCTGGATGTCACTGATGGCCTACAAAGTCTAATAGAGCAATGACCAAGAGTACGGTTTCTATGTTTATTGATGGTATGGATGAATGTTTAATGGTTTAGATTTTTAACAATTATATATGCTAATATCTTGTATGAATAAAAGGCTTGAACAAGATTATGATCTTCTATATTAATGCCTTCTTTCATTACAATGTTACGATTATAATCTGTTTCGTATTCGAATAATTCAATACAACGATGAAGAGATAAGCATTTTAAGGATAGACGTAAAGAATCCTTAAAACACTGACTGCTCAAAGACCATAGTACCTAAGTCCTCTCTCCATACTTGACAATTCCTGTAATGAACACCGGAATGGCCAGGAACGTGAAGGCGTTGCTGCTCCAAAACATCAAGAAAACATAAAATGCCACACCAACTTGGACGACCAGTCCAAGAAAATGCCTCAACCACAATTCATTATCTTCTAACGAATAAGTTGTGAAAGTGTCCGGACCACCAAGGTGCAAGAGGAGAAACGGTGCCCAAAAGGCCTGCAACGAATCGCTGGCTTTGTACGTGACATGTTCACAATTTGCCTCCTTACTTGCCATGACACTCAATGCAACTGTTGCCACCCAATCTGCTGAGATATATGCACACCAAATGATCGCTTTTAAGAGGATCCCGATCCAGCTTTGTGGGTTGTTAATCTTTCTACGAGAACCAAATAGGATGAGGATGATTTGCAAGGAAAGGCTGAGTAAAAGCAAGCTTCGAATCTCCCACAAGTTCCATAGTTTCTTGAGTGTTTCTGGGAAAATTTCCATGATCTATGCTCTACACAAAATGTTGATTCGATCATTGGAAATTGCTAGCAACCGATCAAAAGTTCAAGGAAAAAAAAAAAAAAACTTCATCTCAATTATTATATAAAAGTACTTCAATTATTTTGTCAATGTGCAACTTCTTTATTTGTTTGTCTCGGGAACCACCAACTCTGATCGTATAGAGTACTAGGGCACTGGGGCAGTGGGGCTGTTGTTTCTCTATCATAAAAATAAATGTAAAATCAAAAGAATCAATCAAGCAGTTGTCGAGGAAATAGTGTGACAAACTTTTTTTATTTTATTTTATTTTTTCTAAGGAAGACGACTCGAGCCCGCAACCTCATAGGTTTTCGTCCACACTTATCGCCCCAAACAACTTCCCTCAAATCTTTAACTCAAAGCTGGAACCAAGCTTAATTAAAGATTTGAGTTTTCCGAGCAAATATTTTTTGAAATATCATATTCAAATCATTGTTCAAGTTAATTAGATCATGGAAGAAGAAGAGAAAGAATGAAAGAAGAAGATAGGAGATATTTTGCGTAAGAGAAGAAGAAGAAAATAATATTTAAAAAAATTTAAAAAAAATTAAGTGGTTAGGGGTATTTGTGTAATTTTGGCTAGGGATTGAAAGAAAATATTGTAAAATGTTTGAACCAAATTTAAAAACAATTATTGCTTAATTTATTTTGCTACGCTTGTCAATTTTCACAAAATCTTCCATGGGTCCATTTCACCAACATCAGCTGTGGAACGGATCAATAAAATTGTGAAACGTAGCACACAACTTAATCAATTTGGTTTACAATTTTTTTTTTAAAATTTAAAGTCAAATAAAAATTTCTTTTCTCTTTCTCACGTAACTTGGTCAGTCACCTCTTCCTGATTGTTCTAGAAGAACAATTTATGCCAATGGCAAGAAACAAATTATTCGTTACATACTAGAAGTGTGAAATGTGACTTTTGTTTAAAAGTTATTATTCCCTGAACAAATATCAGGGATCATGATCATGTTAAAAATAATGCTCAAACTATATGTAATTCTCATCATCTAAACAAAGGTTCCTGAAGAGTTAAATGTCCCCCCCCCCCCCCAATGAGACTCATAAATTAAAGGGATCTCAATTGTCTATGCAAAGGCACATATACAGAAAGAATATAAATATTAGAGTTCCCCTTTGTAAAAGTACATTTACAATAGCCCTTGAGGAGATATATATACTGTAAAATAAAAATTGAGATCTTCTATATTGTTGCTTTGCATATTATGAAAATATGAGGACCTTAAACCACAAATTGTTTGGATGAATGTCGATGTAAAAATATTGTCCAAAAGGCAGCTATATTCATTTAAGAACTTGAAATGTTTTGGACATGTAGTATAGACACTTGAAGACGTCTAACGTTTTTGTTAAAACGATTATTTGTACGAAAATTAAGATAGCGAGATATAACTTATATTTCAAAACAAAAGGTTCATTATGGAAACCTAGTATTGATCATATGCAAATATTTTGTTGCATAAACAATATCTATGATGAGAATAATCCCTGAAGGATTCAAAATGCCAAAAGTATATAATTCAAGTTCTCATAACTTATGTTTGATAAACTAACAATGATTTTTATATGGTTTAAAGCATTTCAGAATAATGTGGTATTATTGTCTTAAAATTCCTATATGCCTCGTGTTTTCATAAAGACATCGAAATCCGGATTTGCAATTGAAGTAATATATGTTGATGACATGAAATTAAATAGAACTCTTGAAGAGTGTCTAAAACTAATGAATATTTGAAACGAGAATTTGAGATGAAAGTTTTGGGGATAACATTAATATATTGTCTTGGATTCGAGATTAAGCATAAATCAAATGGAATATTTGTCCATCAATCAACTTACATTAAAAAGATTATGAAAAGATTCAATATGGATAAGTCTCATCCTTTTAACACCCCAATGGTTGTCTAGCCTTTAGATTTTAAGAAAGATCCATTCCGACTTAACAATAATGATGAAATAATACTTGGTCCAGAAGTACTGTATCTGATTGGTGCACAATGCATGAGATATATCACCAAAATTTTTCTACACTCCAAGAAAGTTGGTATATGGCATTGGCATGTGTCGACTTCAACAACGACAAGTCTACAAGACTCATAACATAATTTTTTTTTTCTTTTCTTTTCTTTTTCGATCATGGGGAGTATTCTTCACTTTGGTCATATGTGCATTGTATTCTTTTTCTGTTGAACATGTTTTGTCCCATTAAGTTTTCCTGTTGAGGTTTTTAATGAGGTAGTATTTAAGCACATCTAATACATTTTTCATGAAGCTTAAAGGGTTTTATCTAGGTGTTGTGCGTACAAGGGGGAGTGTTGTGATAATATGGACTTATCATCACCTAGATAATTATTTGTTACTATCTTGTAATTTAAGAGATATCAATTGTATAGATAATCCTCCATATGGCTATATATAGGCATATTATGTCATCATCCATAAGAATTAATAAGATTGATTGAAGTGCTTTCTCCCTCTATTCTCACTCTTGCTTAGTGTGTTATTATATATATGTTCTTGCTTTTAAGCTTTAATTTATAACAAGTTAATATATATTAAAAAGGAATTTTTATACTTAACTTTAAGAGATGTTATATTTTCATGGTTAGATATTTGAGGCCGTTTAATTTAATATTATCATATCTATTTTTTTTTTTAATTTTAAAAATAACACTTTATTCATAAAAATAAAATGTTTAAAAGAGAAATGACAATGAAGAATATTATCATATCTATAAGTAAAATTATAAAGAAAAAAAAGGAAAAAAAAAAAAAGATGCCCTTATATTTTTGGGGCCTTAGCCCTTAGGCGACCGTCTAGTTTGCCTAGTGCTTCCGCTGACTCTGAATACAAGGATGCATATATACAGTGCCGGCTGGAGGCCTAGGCAACTGAGGTGGCTGCCTAAGGCCCCGCCTAAAACTTCCACAAACTTAGGCCTCAATTTTTTATCTTTAAATTATCCAATTAGATAGTTTCTTAACTTCCTAACACTTTCATTTATTTTTCTATTGAATAACTTTTCTGATTATCACACATTTTCATTAATTTCCCAATTGATTTTTTAATTCTCATTAGAGTGTAATCCAACATTAACTATATTAAAAGATTTATAATTCCGAAAATAGTGAGTACAATATATATATATACCAGCAATGGATATAACGACTCCAATCTGAGACATACAGAATTTGTGCTCTTTACCATCAATCCACGTTGGAAAGTGACTATTCTTTTTAATTCTTATCAAACCCTCCCAACAAGTTTTATTTGTCTTTCATCAAATACCATCGAATAAGAGTGATTATACTACGTCAAGATATTGTAAATACAATCAAAAAAGGGTATATCAATTCATATTAAAAGTAAATATTGAACAAACCTTTTTAGAAAAAAAATAGAATACAAAATTTGAGCATTTTTTTACTATGGAAATTAAAATAAATTTTATTTAAAAAAAAATCAATATCAATTAGAAAAAGGCCTAATTTTAGTTTTTTTCGCCTAAGGCTCCAAATACCCTTGAGCCGGCCCTGTATATATACTGTCATTTGAATTTTTTATTTTATTTTTTATTTTTGAAAGTTATACTGTCATTTGTTGAACATGACTTGCTAATGAAGAAAGATTCATTGTATTACGAAAAAGGGAAAAGATATATAAACAAAACATAGCTCGCAATTAAGATGATGTTGATTCAGTGGTATCCATGAAGTCGTGGGTTCAAGTCGTACTATTCTTCCGCAAAACCCTAAATCTTCCATTTCACCAACATAAGCTATGGAACAGAAAAATAAAATTGTGAAACGTAACACAAAACTTAATCAATTTGGTTTAATTTTTTTTTGTTCAATTATATTATTACACATGGACAACCTTTTAAAATTTAAAGTCAAATAAAAGCCCTAAAACTATATTATTACACATGAAGAAAGATTCATCGTTTTTTCTCTTTCTCACGCCACTCGGTCAGTCACCTCTTGACTAAACCACCATTCCATAACACAAAACTATCTTGCTTCTTTGACCTGCCAAATAGCAGCCGAAGACTAGACTAGTGGTTAATGCCGCAACGATGGAAAATACTAAAAATCTTGCAACAGCAGTCGGTCTGAACTTTCACCACATCATGGTGGTCATCTTAGTTCTTGACTTTTTGTCTGGTTAGGTACAATACCATTGGACGTACCATTGGACTCAATATTGAAATATTGTAGAATTGTTGAAAAATATTGCAGAATTTTCTCAGGTATAGTTGTGAGAAAGAGAAATTCTCAAGCAATCAAATTCAACACTAGGATTAAAACCATGTTTATTCTTCTTCTTCAAACAATTTAAAGTAGCTAACACGTACATGAGGTTGCATAATAGAACATCAAATGAGTTTCACAAATTTGCTTATAATTTTCCTTTGGTACATGCTCAAAAGCATCAGTCTCACCACTGCTGGTTGGCAACATTGTTATGAAACCGGCAACTTCACAACTAATAATAGTAGCTATGCTAGGAACCGCAATCTCCTCCTCTCAACTCTTGCTTCTAATGTAGTCAAAAATGGTGGTTTCTACACTGCAAACATTGGTCAAGACCCTGATAAAGTTTACGGTCGTGCACTATGCAGAGGAGATGCTTCGGCTGAAGATTGTAGCACATGTGTCAATTCTTCATCACAAGATATCATGATCAAGTGTCTAAACCAAAAATCAGCATATATGTGGTCTGGTACTCCTCCATGTATGGTATGGTATGCAGACCGATCTTTTGTGGGAAAATTGGAGATGGATGTACCTGTAAATAAGTTCTATAACGTAGATAATATCACATGCAATTTGACAGAGTTTGATCTGATATGGCATCGTTTGATGGAAAGCACCGCGAAAGAAGCTTCTATGGGGACTTCTAGGCTTAAGTTTGCAACTCAAGAAGAAAATTTGACAAGCACCGTGACAATATATGCATTGATGCAGTGTACCCCAGATTTGTCCCAGAATGATTGCATGTTTTGTTTACGCCGGTACGTGGCTGAGTATCAGAATTGTTGCCATGGGAAGCAAGGAGGAGGTGTTAAGTCACCTAACTGTATGCTTCGTTGGGACTTGTATCCTTTTTATAAGGACACAACTCCTCTTGCAACAACCAAAGGTATCTATGTTGATGTTGTCACCCCTCATATTCCAATTCAATATAGAATAGCTGTATTGTGAATAATTCTCTAGTCAGTCTGATCCTGAAGTTTTTCGTGCGAGCCTAAGGATTCTCTAGTCAGGTCTGAGTAATTTGATATTAACTGTGATAATTCTTGGGACCATAGGAAAAACTTCAGGGCCAAGCCCGACTAGAGAAGGACCCACTGTATTGTATGTATGCACTGATGGTTCTGTTTTATGCAGATAGTGGAGGTATTGCTGCTGGAACTATTGTAATCATCGTTGTTGTATTCGTAATTATGTTCGTGGTACTTGTTGCCTTGGCTTATTTCATTCTTAGAAAGCAGAAGCAAAAGCAGATCAGAAGTAATCAGGAGAGCAGATATTGTAAGGGTGATTGTTTTGATGAACAATTTGATTTCTTTTCATTGTTACACTTCATTTATGATTGATAGTAACAACTCTGCTATTAACTAATTCAATCGGTATATTCTGACTTTGTAAAATTAATAAGATACTGATGAAATTGATGCTGAGGAGGCCTTGCAATTCGATTTCAGCACTATCAAGGTTGCGACAAATGACTTCTCCATTGATGGGAAGCTTGGACAGGGTGGATTTGGTGCTGTTTATAAGGTATTTAAAGCATTAACAAGCCAAAATCGGTTAAAATGAGTCGATTGAATTCGTCCTTTTATTCTTGTATTACAGGGAAGGCTCTCAAATGGACAAGACATAGCAGTGAAAAGGCTGTCCAATAATTCAGGACAAGGAGAAGCAGAGTTTAAAAATGAGGTCATGTTAGTTGCTAGGCTTCAACATAGAAATTTGGTCAAGCTTTTAGGCTTCTGCTTGGAAGGAAATGAAAAACTTCTCGTCTATGAATTTGTGCCTAATTCAAGCCTTGATAACTTCATATTTGGTATGGTTACAACTCTGCATCTGCATTCATGTTCTTCATTAAAAAAATATAAAAATATTGTTTATAATCCTATAATGTGTATGCATCTGCTTGCTCTGTAGCCTATTTTAGTTCAATTGGCATGGTTGAATTTGTAGATCCAATCATGCGTTCACCACTGGATTGGGAGACACGTTACAAAATCATTGGAGGCATAGCTCGAGGGCTCCTTTACCTTCATGAAGATTCTAGATTACGGATCATTCACCGTGATCTTAAGGCTAGCAATATTCTTTTAGATGCAGACATGAATCCGAAAATTTCAGATTTTGGAATGGCTAAGTTGTTTGCAATGAATCAAATTCAAGGCAATACAAATAGAATAGTGGGGACCTTGTAAGTATACATAAGAATCAACTTAAGATTGTGGAAAACATTTCAATTTTGTCACTGAAATAACACAAGAATGAATCCTAAGATGTATATTAATGATAATTTTCAGTGGTTATATGGCTCCAGAGTATGTAAAGCATGGGCAATTCTCGATCAAGTCTGATGTTTTCAGCTTTGGTGTGTTACTCTTGGAAATCATCAGTGGTCAGAAGAACAGTTGTTTTCCTATTCAAGATGAGGCAGAGGACCTTCTAACATATGTGAGTAATAATCTTCTTAAATATTTTTAAAGGAAAATGTTAATGTTATATGTGACAAGTATTAATGTTTTAGCAGGCATGGAAAAACTGGCAGGCAGGGACATCTTTGAATTTGATAGATCCAACATTGAGTGTCGGTTCCAGTAGTGACATAGTGAGATGTATCCATATCGGATTATTGTGCGTTCAAGAAAATGTAGCAAGTAGACCGACCATGGCTTCAGTTGTTATCATGCTTACCAGCAGCTCTCTGTCTCTTCCTCTGCCATCAAAACCTGCATTTTACATTCACACTAGCAACCTACATTTTGTTCCATTTTCAACGAATGACTTTTCATTTACTCAGCTGGACCCCTCGATGAATTTCGAGAATATATAGAAGCTGTTAAGGCAAGTCTCAAGTTACCGATACTCTCTATTGCTGTAATTAATATTGTAGCTGTTTTGATTCTGTAGTTGTTCTTCTTTGAGTCTTAGAATGCATTTTGTGCTGCACTGTTGCCTATTATATTGACAGTGGATTTGGCATAGCTATAATGTAATTCATAATCTGACAATTTATTGATTTGTTTTGAGACTGTTAGCCGTTTTTGGTTTCTTTATAAATTGTTGTGCTTTATTCTGTTGAAGTTGATCGATAATTATCATAATCATGAGTACAAAGTGTAACCAGAACTCTTATAACATCTATTGTTAATAATGTCTTGTGTGAACTTGGATACGTTTCGAGATCAATCTTTGTACATGTTTTGTATCCTTTGGAGACTAGTTTCTTGTACTAACGAGGGTAGATTTCGGTGATGGACACATCATTTACGGATGATGGTATGGACTTGCTTGTGGATTGATCTGACTCCAGCTTCTTTGTTGTGCTACGAACAAAGAATGCTTGTCATTTTGGTAATGGTAGCGTAACAGAGAAACTGTGAGAATCATCGGTCCAGGGGTGTCCTGTCCCCTCCAATGTCTACAAGCCTGTGAGAATCATCTGAAATATCAATATGAACAGAAACTTCCTTTTCTATTTCAAATGAAGTGATAATGGAATTGGCATACACCACTAGAAATGAATCTCAGTTTGTTCTTGCATAACTCAAGAGGTCTTCTGTATAGTAAAATAATAACAGTCATCAAGGTACATATAGTCTAATTAACTATCGACAATTCTGTTCATATTTCCTTGACTTTGATCAACCCTGCAAAAATCCTTGTCATGCCAAAGTCTGCTAGTTTTGGGTTCCAAAACATTACTAGCTTTGAGTTTGAGCCTAGAATCTTCATGAAGATATACGAGTCCTCGACTAGTTCCTCCAATAATCCTGCACCGTCTTGACCAATCCAGAAATTCATGTTTTTCTAGATCTGTACATCCATATAGGGTCCATTTAGGATAACTTTTACTTTTGGCTTTTGGCAGTAGAAAAAGAGAAGTAAAAGCCTGAGCTTTTCAATTACTATTTGGATGATATATTCTAAAAGAGCTTTTGTATTAGGAAGAGCTTTTGAGACTGTTTGGTTGGAATATTTTAAAATCTCTTCTAATTATGATATGACATTTTTACCCTTGAAGAAGAGCTTTTGAGCCTGTTTGGTTGTAACTAATTAAAATCATTTCTAACTATAATATAACATTTTTACCTTAACCGGAATAAATAATATATGTACATTTTTTTATAAATAAAAGTTTACCTTATATAGGAATTGTTAATGTTGACAAGTAGAACAAAAATTCATAGTAAATCCCGTCTTCAACACAATCTCTCTCACATACCACAAAGTTTTAAGTTAAAATGAGAAATTTGAGAATTGGACATAGAATCATAGAATTTCCATTAATTCTAAAAGCAAATCAGTCACACACAACTAAGTGCCATCAAACCTATGGCTTACCTTTTTCTACTGACTACTACTACTACTACTAATTGTACTGAAGATGTGAGTGAACATGAACATTTTCAAATCCTTAAACATATTCAACAGTCCTTGACACGCTTAGACTTATTTTTCTTTGGTTTGGCATCCTTAGCTCCTGCAATGGTGTTATTGGTGGTGTGCTCTTCTTCTTCCTCCACCAATTCCTTCTGCAGTTGCTAGTTGTCATCTGTGGTTGCTGCAATGGAGTTCTTGTACTCTTCCAATTCCTTCTTGTATGCTTCCATTGCTTCAGCGGCTTTCACGTTCCACGCTTGCTTCTCTTCCTCACTCAGGTTCCTATAAAAAAAAAAAAAAAAAAAAAAGCCCACCAATTAAAAACATGAACCCAACAAATATTACATAACAAGAATGGCAGAATACACATAAATTTATTATTATACCTTCCATTTCACAGACATCAGAGCAGCAATGGTGAAGTTGTTGGTCCATGGCCTCTCCTCCAACAAAGCCTCTTGCCTCTTTGCTGCAAATAACACAAAACAAAGCACAACAACAACTAAGCAATGCTGCTCTACATTGCAACAAATTGTTCACAGGAGAGACACACTTTGGTGTTTATTAGATTGAGTTATTTTTACCTGAAAAGGAAATATGATCCTGCTAGCTTCTTAGGCGTGTTAGGAAGTTCCATCAACAATTCAACACAAATCGAATCCGGGTTTGTGTATAGAATCATATTTGCTCCATAGATAACAAAACAAACCTTTAGACATTACAACTAATGAGCTACCATTATTTGCTCCTGCTATTGCACTAATGTAGTAATCTTTCTCCCATTGTTCCATTATCCATTCCTTCAAACGAATACCAAAATTCACATAACTAATTTGTTGAAATATACATAAAACAAATGCTATAGTACAATGAAACGACCTAATTGCTTTGAATGCAGTATGCATTATGCCACACTGCAGATTTCTAATAACAAACATGTAAATGGAACAAAAGCACAAACAAGAAATTACTCAGAATTTTCAATTTAATTGAAAACCTCATTTTACACAAATAAGAAATTACTCAGAATTTTCAATTCAATTGAAATCCTCATTTACACAAATCAGAATTTACTCAGACAAGAACACTGCACTACAGATAAGAATTTACACAACTAAGAACCCTAGAGAAAATTTTCAATTCAATTGAAATCCTCATTTTACACAAATAAGAATTTACTCAGCGAAGAACCCTGCAGATAAGAATTCACACAAATAAGAACCCAAGAAACAAAAGGACATTGAAAAGCTAGCAATTATTGAATCAGTGAATCCCAAATCAAACACACTTCTTATTCAATACCACAAACGAAAACTTGATTAAAGTTGTCTTTTTAGTGCAATTATCGCTTCATTTATTTTTATTTCATTTTCAATACACATAACCCAGAAACCTAGTACTCACAACCTAACCAGCTATATCTGTATTAGCTCTCGGAGAGATCGAGACGGTGAGGAAGTTGACGAGGTCGTGTACTGGATTTGGAGGTTTACGACTCTTCACGGTGACAGCAAAGATCTTCGCGGCTAGGGCCGGCCCTGACGTTTTTGGGGCCCGGGGCGAAAATGTAAAACAAAATGGGAAAATTCGCCCCATGACATGTTAAATGAGAAATAGGGTGTTGGCACAAAATGGGCCCCATGACATTTGGACTAATAAGTAATATCTTATAATTGATAACAAGAAAGCATTTGGACATTTGTTTGTCCTAGGCCCAACTTATCCTGAAACCCAACAAATATTGGGCCCTTGAATTAATATAAATACATGTAAATTTGGCCCTTTAAAAAAGAGGCTCGGGGCGGCTGCCCCTCCAGCAATACAGTTGGGCCGGCCCTGTTCACGGCAAACAGATGGGGAGTTGATTACGTGATGGAGAGAGATGATAGAAATTGGGGAAGAACATCTGTGGAAAGGATATGAGTGTGAATTTCATTTTGATATATATATATATATATATGAAAGAAAAGAGTAACATTGGCAATATAAAAAATTTCATTTAACTGTACATTTCACTTCATGTGTTTTGTAGAAGCTCTTTCAAGAGAAGCACCTATTGTGGTGCTTCTTGTTAAAGAGCTTTCAAAATCAAGAAGCTCTTCTCCTATTTTACCCAAACACTCCTAAAAGCTGCTTTTGGGTTCCAAAAGAGCTTTTACCCCTTGAAAAGCCTAGCCAAACAAGGTAATAGATACTTGGAGGTTACATTGCAATGGAATACTTAATTTATGAAGGAAAAGAGAAAATGTGTAGAGAAAGTTCAAACCAAACAGGAAGTAGTCAGGGCTTTTGTTGGAAGAGATGTTAGAGAGGATTGACTGATACCTTATTAGAGACCACAAATTACCACCGGAGTGTGTGTTCCACCTTCACATTCATGTTCGCCATTTGAAACCGTATTTGCATTTGCTAGTTGATGATGTCGTTTTGGTACTCAACAAAATACAATATTTGTGTATAAATGTGATCTTTAGAAAACCATGTTTTTACCACTAGAAAATCCTTTTAGGATGTAAAGATTAGTAAAACGGTAAGTAAGGATTCGTCCACAGGGATTAGGTTAGATTAATCAATTTGTGAAATATTCTAAGTTAGTCTAATCTAGATGCATAAAACATAAATCATATTTTTGGGTTTTTGATTGATTAAGCTATAATAAACTAGAAAAGTAAATAGCAATAATATAAAGAGAAATTGAATAGATAGAAGTCCAACATCAACAATACTAGATAAGAGAATGGTCCTAACAATTAATGATAGATATTAGGGATTTAATTACACAAGTTACAATCAAATAAAAAGAAAGTAATACATAAGGAAATCACCCGTAGGCCTCCTTCTTTAATGCTCAATCCTTGCTTTCCTTTGATGTTCCTAGTGCAAAGAGTGGGAGAAGAGGATGTGTCTAGATAGGTGAAGTCATATGGAGAGTGACAAAGGATATGGATGGAGAAAATGGGAAGAGAGGAAGGATTTAGGTGAGGTAGTCTAGTTGTTTGTTGATGAGATTGGAGAGGAGAGATGGGTGGATTAGGAATGGTGGAAGGAGGAATTTCTTGCTTCACAAGTTGTGTCAAGAGTCAAGAGTCAAGAGTATATTCAAAGGAGAAAATATGATGAATTTATAGTATTTCCAAAATAGGTCACGAATGGATAATTACCAAAAGACCCCTAAGTTTGCACTATTGCCATTTTGGCCCCTCTGGGGGTACATTGTGTAATTTTCACACCCAATCAAATGAGCACAGAGGAGAGGTCGTTGTTTGTGTAAATGGCGATGCTTGGGGCGAAGTTGGGGTGACTCCTATCAGGTCCAAAACAACCTACCTGTCGCCGTAGCGACATCTTTGGACAAATGGCGACATAAGGGCGAGATTGAGGGAGATTAGGCGACCAAAGGGTGAAGGAGGCGTGATTTGGTGGCTTGGATTCCGGCCAATTGGAGCGCCAAGAGGCTTACAACTTGTTTGCCATCCTCCTTGCCGTCGTTTTAAGCCGAAAACCAGCCGACGGTAGCTCGGTTTTTGGTGATTTACAGTTAGGGTTTGGAGCTTCAAGTGTTTGGCAATGGAGGCAGCTTGGTCGAGGAACTTCAGCCTAGCTCTTCTTTGGCAAATATGGGGTGCGTTTAGAAGCTGGGTGGGGTGTGTATAGGCGTGGCCGATTAGCTTGCTGATATGAAACACACCGTTTCATTTAATTTGTGGGCTAATGGGGTGCGCTCAGAAATGGGCCGGGGTGAGTTCAAAGGCCAAATGACCCACTAAAACGCACAGGTTCATGTGTCCTACGTGGCGTGCTGCTGTGATTTGTGTGGTGAATTACGGAACACCCTCTCATCTGTTCCACATTCGCACTTACTTCAATCTGTCCTTATACTTTGCACTTTTGCCCCCAGTTTCACCAAATTACTTCAATGCCCTTCAACTTTATAAATACCTGAAAATACTTAATTAACAATATTAAAACACGGGGAAATACCCGAGAATCAAGCGTAAAAAATATGAAATGAGGGTACAAAATCGTACCATATTTGGTCCGATCACTAATGTTAATAACCAATTTTCTGGATCACTTCTTGTAACACATAATTTCACACCTAATGCCGAGGTTCGTTTATGGAATTCCAAATTCAATTATCGGTGATCCAGTAAGAGACATAAGATGTTGTTGTGATCGCTTTACAAACTTTCTCATTTAGAGCTCTCTTTTCCTATCTTTTGTTCTCGTTTTCGAGTGATTTTGTGTATATAACTTGTGTTTTAGCCAAGTGTAGGCAAATGCCCCTCAAGGATAGTGTTTGTACCAAATATGGGAAAAACAGGGCAAAATCTACACCAGAAGACCATTGCGACTTCATATCGCGGGTATGAACCTGCACTCCAAAGTCATGCTCAACTCTAGAAGATATTGTGGGTTGGCCACTGCGGGTTTAAACCCGCACCGATGTCTTGATGAACCTGCACTCATTCTCTAGAAGAAACCGTGGGCTTGTCACCGCATGAATAAGCCCGCATTAATAAGAATGACAAGCCCGCGATGAAGGAACAATAGTCTGTATGAGAACAAGCCATGGAAAGAAGTCGTGGCCAAACATCAGCAACTCATGCGATCTTATCATCGCTAGAATGAAGCCGCAATCAGAAGCCATAGTGTGAGCCGCGAGTTCCCACCGCGGGAATAAACCCGCAATTCAAGGTTGCACTCGCCTGGTCAGATCTGGAATCACACAAATTTCAGGGTTATTTTGGTATTTTCACCCCCATTTCGTGCCCTAATCTTGCCCAGCCTATACATACACCTCTTTGCCTCTCTTCTCTTAGTGACAAATACCCCAACATTCCAACAAGCTCCAAGAGACCACTTCATCAACAACTCATGCGATCTTATCACCGCTAGAATGAAGCCGCAATCAGAAGCCACAGTGTGAGCCGTGAGTTCCCACCATGGGAATAAACCCGCACTTCAAGGTTGCACTCGCCTGGTTAGATCTGAAATCACGCAAATTTCAGGGGCATTTGGTCTTTTCACCCCCATTTCGTGCCTTAATCTTGCCCAGCCTATACATACACCTCTTTGCCTCTCTTCTCTTAGTGACAAATACCCCAACATTCCAACAAGCTCCAAGAGACCACTTCTCTTGGATTTTCATCTCAAGAAGAAATAGAGGAGCTTCAAAGCTCCCATGGAGGTTCTCCTCCATGGGAAGCTCTACACCACCACCTCTACACTTCTTCCATCCATCTTTGGAGAGGATTCAAATGAGAAAGAAGGGATCTTGTGACCCAAACTGAGCCATGGAACAATATGGAACTCTTGGAGGAGTTGTCTTCAAGGGTTTATTCTATAACTCTTTCTCTTTATATGTTCTTCATTTGATGTATAACCCCATGTGGGAATATTTGTAAATCAACACTTGTGCTAATATATGTATGTATTGTTCTTTGATTTAATTTGTGTTTTGTTCTATTCTTTGCTATACATCATTAATTCTCGTATTATGATATTCATGTGTATGGATGATTATAGATTGATGTATATCTATGGATGAGATTATGAGTAGAATAACTTAAAGTAGGAGTATTGTAATCAAATATCTCATTTGTGTATGTATGTTGGTAGATGATTCTAAATGCTATGTTTTGAATGAATATAGTAAATGAGAGTTAAGGTTGTGCTTGGATGACCGTTCAGAGCATTGTTGGGGTTTATGCCTTAAAGCTTGTAATTTGTAAATGTGAATGAAATATTAATAAAAGAAGTAGTTTATTCATTCTATATACCTGTCTCATATTTTTATATCATGTGTACTTAACATCCAAGATTGCCGGATGTAATCTCTAACTGAGTATATGAGTGTCATATACAGAGGTATTCAGTTTGAGATAAGCAATCTAAAGAGTCCGTAGATAGCAAATAGAGTTGGGTACTTTATTTGTGGTTAATCTACAGCTGCGGTCCATTCCGTAATGTTCGATGGTTTTAACCTAGACTATTCATATGGTCATATGAGAATGGAGGCACCTTATATGATGTGATCATATAGGACTAAGCCATGATCTATATGAATCTCTCATCAATATCCGTTACAAGATGAGATTCATATATATCAACAAATGATGGCTATATATGGGTGATCTTAATCCTAAGTGTCTTATCGACTCCTTCAGGTTAGATCGTGGTTTTTGATATATTATGGGTGAGATCGGAGTTGCATTCCCGGTCAATAACTTCGTATGTTGGAATCGCGGTTTGGCTTGTGGCTGGGAAGGTCTACACATAATAGTGGAATCCACTCCTTCTTGCGAGAAGTAGATAGTAGTTCCCTTAAGGGTTGATTCGGGGCTTGAACAATGTGAGCGCTCTCCTAATTCCGTAAGGAATGTAGGATTTATTGTTTATTAATTATTAGAGAATCAATGGTACTTAATGGAAAGACATAATTAGAGGGGTATAACGGACATTATGACCCAGCTTTAATTATGAACTACTTGTGGAGGATCATACCATATGCAATAGCTATATCGATGGACAACTGTAATTTCGGTTTGTGTAATACATCTACAGTTAGAAGAGTGCAGCCTCGGGTTTTTAGTGGAATAACTCCGAGGTTAATAATCATGAAATATTAATTAAAGAGTTTAATTAATTATTTCTAAGTATTATTGGAACTCAACACTGTGGGTCCATTAGGTCCCCTTACTAGCCCGATTGATTAAAGGTAACAAGGGTCACAGTTAATTAATTGGATTGTCCAATTAATTGTGTTACGAAAGTGACACGTATTTATTCAGGGATTAATTGAATAATGAGATTATTTAATTAATATATTAATAATTAAATTAATTAAATAATTAGATTATTTAATTAATGATTAATAATTAATTATTAAATGGAGGTTGCGGGTTCAAATCATAACTGAGACATAAAATAATTATATTATTTTATTCTTTGATAAGTAAAGTATTCAAGTTTAAGTCAACTAGGGTTATGTGAGAGTTAGAATCCTACTCTACCTATGACACTTAAATACTAATTATCTTTTGAATATATATAGATATATTTAGAAAAAGATAATGATTTACTTTGAAAAATATATAGAGATATATTTATATAACTAGATATTAGAGCCTTAAAGTGTGATTTAATTAATTCACAAAGTCTGATGACTTTGAAAACCTAACGGCTAACGCACGCAAACACAAAAAGAAAAGAAGAAACAGAGTAAAGGGGTGCGGCGGCCAAGAGAGAAAAAGTAAAAAAAAAAAAAAGTTGTTTTTATTTATTTTTTGGCTGGCCGCATTCTATACAAAAAGCAAAGAGTTGTTTTTCTCGTGTTGTTTCTACTACCTCCATTCAGATTCCTTGAAGTCTGTGACACGCTCACACGCAGTTGTCGGATCACGGGACATAGCGAGGAAGATTTGGTGGTGACAAATCGGAATAAAACTTAAAGAAATGAAGAAGTTGGTCTACAAGGTATGATCTAATTCTCATTATTATATTCTTATATATTGTATACGGTTTATATGTTGCTTAAAAATTTTAAAACCTATTTTCCGCTGCGCAACGTAAATCCGGGTTCCTACAAGCATAACCTTGGCTATTAGCTCAATTGAAAGGGAAAAGCTTATGCATGACCTTGCTAGGATAGCTTTGGTTCAATCTTCTTGTGCTTAATGGGTCTTAGACCAAAGACACAATTACTCTTCCATAACCTTGGTTGAGTGATGATTTGATTTCGGTATTCCTTAATCAAGAGAACGAACCCTTTACTTGAATTAAATGGTATTCATATGCTCTACAATCTACATGATTTGCATCTTATGTTTGGTGAACCGATTCCCTTGTGCAACCAAAATCTTGCATCTCTCTAAGACACCGTTATTTTCGTAACTTAGGATGTTTTGCCTTTAGGAGTAGATTAATTTAATTAGGAGTAGTCTAATTTAGAAAGACAAGCACCTGGTTACCTTTCTATCTTTAGTTTTATAACTTTAGTTAGTTAGTTTTCCATTTTACTCTCTCACACACAATCACATTATGCTTACACTTTACACACACCATTCTCACCACTTCCACATTCTATTTGCATTGCTTTTAAATAAACTCTAGAGCTAAATATAGTTGATGGTACCACCTATTTGTGGGAACAGCCCTTGCTTACTTGCTATACTAGACCTTTGACTCGTGCAATTGCGAGGTAATAAAATATAATTTTTTTTGATACGGCGCCATCTATTTCTATCTTTGATGACAGATGGATTCCTCGTCCGGTTTCTTTCAAGGTGCTTTCTCCAAAAATTCATGAGGACTATCACCTTGTGTGCCATATGAAAATTGTTTCTAGGTCTCGGAACGGTTCGTTGATTAAGGAGATTTTGTTTTGAAGGATAATGTTCAGGCTATTATGTTAATCCCTCCCAGTGTTTCTTTCAGGGATGATTCATTCTGTTGGCATTTTACTAAGGATGGGGAGTATACTGTGAAATCTGGTTACAAGGTTAGTGTTGCTCAGGGATATTTCGGTTTCTACTTCTGGTTCTATGGGGAATGTTAGTTACTGGAAGTCTGGAATTCTATTTGGTCTTTGAATGTGCCATCGAAGGTTAAGGTTTTTCTTTGGAGAGCTTGCAACGAATGGATCCCTACTCTTGTCAACCTGACTAAGAGAAAAGTTCCGGTTCATGGTTTGTGTCCTATGTGCACCAATTCTTTTGAGACCACAATTCACGCTTTATGGGTTTGCTCGGATTTAAAAGTTGTGTGATCTATGTTTGGCCTTTTAAACGGTTGGAACCGTGATAGTAGAGGGAGCTTCCACGATTTCTTTGGTGATTGTGTGAAAAGCTTGGCTCCAGATGAGCTGAACTTACTGTATATAGTTCTGTGACGGATTTGGTTCCTTCGGAACCAGCTGGTGCAGGGTGGTTGTGCTCGCATTTTGGAGGAGGTTCTTCCCTGGTCTAAAGCTTATTTGTATGAATACCTGGCTGCTAATTCTTATTTTAGAAATTCTGTTTGCTCTATTCAATAGGTCTTCTTTGTTTGGTTGCCTCCTTGTGAGGGATTCTTCAAGCTAAATACTGATGCGGCTGTCGATCCTTGCTCTAACAAAGTCGGTTTGGGTATGGTGATTAGAGACCATAAATGTTTTGTTTTAGCTTCTGGTGCGCTTAGGCTTTTGGCAAACCTCAATCCAAAAATTTAGGAATCAATTGTTATTTTGTGTGGGTTATTCTTGCCATTGAATCAGGTTTAGCCCATAGTATGATCGAATCTGATGCGATGAATGTGGTTAATATGGTTAATTCTGGTTTAGAGGTGTCCTCTGATGTGGGTATGGTGATTGGTGACATCAAGAACTGTCTTTGGAGTGTTGGGGATAGGTCGATTTCTTTTGTTTCTAGGAAGGCGAATGTAGTCACCCACACTCTTGCTAAATTTGCTTCGTCAATTACGGGTGATGAGTTCTGGATGGAATCTTACCCTGTGTGTGTGGAGAGGTTCATTCACTCTGAACGTCTTTTTTGATTTTTGTTGTCTTGTCTTTCTTAATAATACTACTTTCCCTTTAAAATAAAATAAAATAAATAAAAATGAGTGACAACGAATTCAAATTGGAAATCAAGAGGTAGTCTTGTTCAAAATCATTTTTGGAAGATATGGTTGTCTTTTTGTTAGAGGTGAACTTGACTATTTGAGCTCTTCAAGTTTTCAAGACGGTCAAAATTGATGACATATGAAGAAAGTTTTTTATTTTTTTATTTTTTATTATGGCTGTTTAGGGTCTATTCATTAGAGCATCTTCAAAAGACTCTTCTATTTTCACTCTTCAAATATCTATTTGCTTATCTATGTGGCAATTTGAAGAGTGAAAAAAGAGAAGCCCCTCCAAAAAACTCTTCAATTAAAAATGTGTTTATATTATTTTAATGAAAGCACTCAAATTCCCCCCATAACAAATCTAATTACCCTCCATTTTTTTCAAGTTAGAAATAATAATATGTTATTATTAAATATTCAATATTAGTCTCGTTTTAAAGATTTAGATAAGATCTTTCTAACGGTATAATATATATGATGATAAAATTTATAAATTAAAACTTATTATATTTTAATTGAATTTAATAAAAAGATAAAATGATATAGATGTCAAATATTAATGATGATGTAATATAAAAAATAATATAATAATAATTGAAGAGGGAAAAGTTGCTCTTCAATATTGAAGAGGGAGAAGTAAAATTTTATTTGAAGAATCCTATTTGAAGAGTCTGTTGAAGTAAAATATGCTGATGTGGCTCGTTTGACTTTAACAATTATCTCATTTGAAGAGCCTTTTGGAGATGCTCTAAGTGTTTAGTTTTATACTTCCTGTTTTATTAATTTTTATTTGAAAATAATAAATTGATTTTCATATTTTTAAGTTCTGAAAATGTTTCTAGTTACTCAGATAGAAAAACTCTTTCTAGATTTTTTTTTTTTGAGAAAATAGCACTAGACACCATTAATTGGTGGATGGAGTCCCAAAAAGGCCACCGACTATTCAAATTGTTCTAAAATCACCATTTTGACGAAACATTGTTCATTGACAGCCATTCAGTTAAATCTAACGGAAAGCTGCCATTATCTATGACATGACACTTTTAAAGAACAAAATAGCACTATATACCATTAATTGGTGGGTGGAGTCCCAAAAAGGCCATTATTTTTATCTCTGCAAACTATTCAAATCTGACCTATGTCCACATTCAAGTGCACATCTCTAAAAATACTCAACGTTATTTGCTCAAATTTTGACACAAGAAATTAGACATGCAAACAAACACTTTTCATTCAAAAATTATTCCAAAAATCGATTTGGAAAAGTGTGAAAATGAGCGATGAATACAGCTCACTCGCGGATTTTCGTCGCTTCTGACCTTTGACTGAATAATTGATCATAACTTGCAAAATACCACCTAGAATTTTACATTCTTTATACCGTTGGATTTGCATCAAAAAATCGAAGAATCCAACATGGACAAAAAAATTTATTTCCTTGCCAAAAGATACAGTTTTAAGGAAAAAGAGCGATGAACACACCTCACTCGCGGATTGCACGTCGCTTCTGACCTTTGACTGAATAATTGATCATAACTTTCAAAATACTGCCCAGAATTTTACGTTCTTTATACTGTTGGATTTGTATCGAAAAATCGAAGAACCCAACATGGACGAAAAAATTTATTTCCTTGCCAAAAGATACAGTTTTAAGGAAAAAGAGCGATGAACACACCTCACTCGCGGATTGCGCGTCGCTTCTAACCTTTGACTGAATAATTGATCATAACTTTTAAAATACTGCCCAGAATTTTACGTTCTTTATACTGTTGGATTCATATCGAAAAATCGAAGAACCCAGAATGGATGAAAAAATTTATTTCCTTGCTAAAAGATACAGTTTTAAGGAAAAAGTTTACACAAAAATATCTCCAGCAGAACACAAAACCACACAAAAAATGAAATGAAAAATAAACAGAGTAAAACAGAGCAACAGGTACAAAACTAAACATGTAGTGCAAAACCAAAGCCAAAGAAACATAGCAAGAATAATATGCTTATGGATGGAACACAAAATACAGTAGCAAGAATAAAAATTTTATGGATGGCATGGAATAATTTGTATGATTATATTACAAAGTCTATATTGTCTTGTCTTTGTTGATACAAAAGTAATTACTAGTGCTATATATATAATATAATATTCATATGTGCAATGCTAATCATCCAAAGTGCACGTCCATGTACAAAGAATATACAAATAGGAAGCATAGAGTCTCTTTCGGCTAAGAAGAAAAGATATAAAAAATTTTCTTGGGGATTTTCTCGGGAAAGTCAATTGATGGTGGTCACATACTCACATGAGTGGGCTATGAGGCATCTCTCAATTGAAAGATGGAACATAGCTAAAAAAAGCTGATCATACAATAAATAATAAAAAAATAAAAAAATAAAAAAATAAATTAAAAACTTTGATCTTAGAAAAGAAATACGAGTCGTGTGATATGCAGTACCTTGTAATCCATATCTCGTAATTATCCTTCTCCTGTTCCGTTCAAGATAATCCTCCATTGTTGTAGAGCTTCTATTGAAAAGAAAAGTGAAATAATGCTTTGAATATCTTTGTCAAATTGTGCCCTAAGTGGTGACTTGATGATTTTACAATATTGCCCTTTCTTGTTTTACTATTTTAACCTCGATTCTAACAGGTTATGACATAAGCAAACGGATTATGACATAAGCAAACGGACTTCAAACAATTAATGGCCAAAGTGGCAATAATCGATACATTCTTTCAATGAAATGGCTAATTTGAGCCATTTTAAAAAATTAATGGCCATTTAGGGACCGCTTCACCAAATCAGTGGCTCTAGATATCACTGTTTTTTTTATTTGTTTTTTTTTTATATATATTATAATATATTTTATGAAATTATTTTGAAAACATATTTTTCAATATATTGTAAGAGTAAAAAGCAATTGTTTGTAGAAAAATTATATAGATATAATATTAATAAAAATAATTTAAATTAATCTAAAATTGATTAGTTATTTTTATATTTTCCAAAAAATTATAATAAAAATATATTTGTTACTAATTTGAAGAAAAATATATTTGTAAATATTACTATTGTTCCATTTGGAAAAGTATGCCGATATTGACATCCATAAAACTTATTAGTGCACCCATATTTTACTAAAAATTTTAATTACAAAAATATCTCAATAGAAATTTACCAATAAGGACAAATTACTTTAATTAAAAATAAACCAAATACTATATACACTCATTAATTACACTCATATCTTCAACTATATTTCTTTATTAAAAAAAAAAAATTACCTTTCAAAAAAAAAAAAAAAAAAAAAAAAACTTATGGTAAACCCTAATTAAACTCTAATTTTATTTCAAGTTTCAAACTTTCTCATTATCACATGATTATCATATTATTTTTGTCTTTCTTTTATGTATAGTTATAAACTCTATCAATAAACAAATTTTATTTTATTTTATTTTATTTTATTTATTTTTTTTTTAACAGTAGCAATAGATGTCAACATTTTTTTTTTTTTTTTAAGACAGCTATATAAATAAGAGAATTCTAGATTGAAAATCTCTTAACCCCATATACGGTTCAACATGTTCCCTTTTATAAGGCTCCTACATTCGAAATATTTCTAAAAGTAAATTGGACTATCATTAAAAGAGGATTTAATTCCAAACATAATATGATTTTTTTAGTAAATTGGGTGTGATAATTGTTAGCGAACAAACGTCACTATAAATGCGAAAGCGTTGCCGGATAGAACACAAACAAACACAATAACAAAGAAAAGATAAGATGAAGAGAAGTAATTAAATCCAATCACACACAACACAAGAATTTATGTGGAAACCCAAATCAGGGAAAAAACTATGGCCGTTAGGATGATAAGAGAAAATTCCAATATGTAGTAAATTGTTACAACCACACACTCAAGATCTCTCTCTAAATAATACCTCAAACCCAATTACACCCAATGCTCACTTTGAGATCTCTCTAGTATATGCTATTTTGCTCCACCACCAATAACCTAGTTATTAGGGTCTATTTATATAAATTACAGGGAGTTTAGGCTAAAAGGAAATCCTACTCCTATACGTACAAGAATTACTTGTTCTACATAAATACTATTTCCTATTTATGACAAGTCTTCTTTTAGGGAGAAATCCTTTTCCTATTAGAACTTCTAGAAGCAACATATTTCCTCTTCCATGAATATTTCCTGATTTAACGCATGCTTGTGATTGACTATGATTCAAGTTGCAGTTGGCCACCCGCTTTTTAAACCGTGTTGAACTTGACCACTCAGAAAACCGTGATCCATGCACCACATCATCGTCTACCGCTCTCGGTATCGCTGTGGAAGCCACAACGGTATCCACTGGAATTGGACCGCTCTCGTTGCCGCTGTAGAAAACCACAGCGCTTGACCACCGCTCTCGTGACCGCTGTCAAAGCTAGAGTGGTTATGACAGCGATCGTCACGGTTCTTCGTTTCTTCTATTCTTCAACGTCCTCAAGCCTCCCTTAAACATAACCTCATACTCCTAAACGCTCTCACGTCTCCAGGAAGTCTCCGTATTGGTAAATCGTGTTTGGTAACCATTGGAGAATTCAAGCCATATCCAACAATCCTCCCTTATGGCGAGAATTCCCAAAACTTATCCACAGCTACGATCCTCATTACCGAGAATCAACATACCCACCACTAGGTATAAACACTTAGGAAACAACCATCTCAAGATTTCTCCGGCACATGTCGAAATTTACCTTACTGAAAATTGTGGTGCAGTTACGTTAGGTTCCTAGACATCCTTGTCCACCACACACCTTGCATCACATCCTAACCAATACTCGTGCGCAATTGTGGACCCATTATCAACTACATCCTTTTCACGGCAACTAGTGGTCATGCCATTAGGATGTTTATGCCCCTTTAGAGGACATCGCTGTAGTCATCAAACTTAAGAGAGGCGATTGCTAGATCACCCTTTTTGGAGCCCTTAGCTGCACTTGTCTTCTTATTTTGCCAATCCTTCCTCATGTGTCTAGACTGTCCACATCCCTAACAAGTGACTTTCCCTTTGGAGTTCCCTTTTTTCCTATCAACCAAAAGAATAGAGTTATCAGAAGACTTACCTTCACTCTTTAGCCTTCGTTCCTCACTCCTCAGAGATAAGTTTGTGTTGACGGTGATTTTTCGTCAACACTCAATCTATGATTTGAGATCACGCTTGTGAGTGATAATAGTTTGAATCTTAATATCGTAAAAATAATGAGCATGAAATAGGTGGTAAAACTCCGATGATTTGAGAAATGTCCACGGGTTGTTGCCTAAGCAACGAAGCCAAAATCCACTATATATAAATTGATTACAAAAATTCGCTCTGGTCTCTCTTATGCTCGAAAACGATAGATCTCTCCCTTATGCGTTACAAAGGGTATTTATACACGTTGTCTAGGGTTTGGGGATGCCGCTAGGGTTTGGTGTCATAGCGCCCAAGTCTTGAGCGGTTTCCCAGCCCCAGTCGGATTCTGCTTCCTTCTTGGGTGTGATATGTTTCCTGTTTTGGTTGAGTCCGAGTTTGGGCCGGATTCTTTCTCATTTATTTGCAGGAGACCTGTTTGTTTCCTTGTTAAACTCTGAAGGGTTGCACTGTTACGTATTATGGAGGTGCCCACTGCTGATTCCTTCCGTATTTGGAAAGTGAGTTTCCGCAACTATCTTTTCTTGTTGATCCCCGAGTATGCCCGAGTAGGTGGTGTTGCCCGAGCTGGTTCTCTTTGTTTGTGTTCGGGTCGCTTTGGTTTCAGTCGAGTGGGTTACTTGGGGGATTTCCCCCTTTCGAGTTGACTTTTCCTGACTCCCGCTTACGTGGCTTCTTCAAGGTGGTGACGTGTCCTTTATGATGATTTTTACCTATAACAATACCCCCTTAAATATTTGAGCCGAATACCGCTTGCTCGGGATAAATATTTAACCCCTGTTTGCTTCGTTTCTCACGATTTGTTTTCATTTGTCGTCTTTCATATTAATGTTGGTTTTCAGTATCCTCGTTTGATTCGAAGTATTGCTGACATGTCTCAATTATGTCCGCACATGCTTGATCCACCCACTATTCAGAAATCTTTTGATGGTAACACACTGACTTTCTGATGGCTCAAGGCTCTATCTGCTTGCCACCTGTCTCCTTTTGCTTGGTCGTGGTAGGAGGCATTAATGGGACATGACCTTTCTGTTCATTCGTACGTAACCCACGTCACTCCCCTTGCCTCTCCGTTTTCCCGCTTCTTCACCTACCCTCTTTAGGGTTTCGATTTTTTTTTTGAAACCGGTACTGCCTATATATATCAGCCTGACGCTTCGTGGGGAAGATCATTTTCTTTTCTCTGTAAAAAATCTCTTGCCATTTTTCTTTTCTCTTCTTGAAAGAAGTTCACTTGCATCTACTACTTTCCTTTGAGTTATTTGGGTTTAGACCCTCATTTCTTAGTTTTGCCAAGATCCTCAGCCTCAAAACCCGGATCTTTTCTTGAAGACCATTCCACTTTCTCTGAAGATTTTCTCTGCAGTTTGCGTAGCTCTAGTTTTCTGATATATCAAGGTTAGTTCTTATGGATCATGCTGCTAGGAATCGTCTTTTTACTGTTGGTATGATTGCTATTGAACAAGGTGATGTTTTTCTTGCCACGGTTGTCCACAGGTTGCTGCCACGGTTGTCCACAGGTTGCTAGGAGACCTTCTCCCTGATCAACCTCAATATTTAGCGCCGACGTTTCGGGGCTTTTTCGTGAAGGATCTACTACTTCTGAAGTTCCTCCTACTTCAGAGATTCCCTCCGTTTCTTCGAATTCATCGCGGCCTGACTCTTATCAGCCTGAAGCTTAGCCAGATTCTTCTTTTTCCATTCGTGCTGATACTCGACCGTGGAGACGAATTGGGAAGAGGATGAGTAATCGCAAAAAGGATCCCCTGGAGAGCCGAGTCGTGACCCAAAAGGTAATTGAGAGTGATATTGAAGAGGAGCATAGGGTCGTTCGCATCCCTTTCTCTCCCGAGCGAATATGCGCCTATGACGTCGAGCAGAACGTAGTCGGCCCTGAAGAGATAAAAAAGTATATGCGACGCTTCGACCTGGACAGCAACATGGTTTCGCTGGTTCCTTCTGACGGTTGAGCTGCATGGAACCCCCCACCTGGCCACGTGGCAATCTATAGGGTAATGCTTACTTGTGGTGTTACTCTTCCCCTTCAGCCCTTCATCACCGGGTTTTTGGCTGAGGCTCGGCTTACCCCTGCACAGCTAACTCCGAACAGCTACAGGATTTTGATGTGCATATGGCGCATGTGGCACATGTGGTATAGGATGAAGCGGCCACCTCCCACACCTCGTGAAATCTGACACTTTTACACGCTAAGGCACGTGGGGAAGACTGGGGTTTATTTTCTTCAATTGAACCAGCCCGAGCTCTGGATCCCTAAAGACGTAGTGGTTAAGAGTGAAATCGAACCGACCATGGACAAGAAGATGAAGGGGTTCGTTTGGGGCTTCCCCACTTCAAATAAATTTTTGAATAACAGTTGGTTCTTTGTGGGCGAACAATGGGGCCAATCAATCAGTTTTGATCTTGATGGCACTCAGGTGACTTGCAAGGTTCCTCGATACTTTTGCTCACCTCAATGGAACCATATGACTCCTGCCTTCACCGATGAGGAGCTGAAGACTTTGGCTCGGGCAGCCGTTCGCCCTTTGGAGAAGAGGGGCAGACCTTATCTCTTCAACGAGGCGAAAATGATTAAAGCTCGCCTTTTTTCCCAGATTTCTGTATGCCGCAAACGCTGTAAGTTTTTATAAGCTTTCCCTGGTTATTCTTGCATTCTGTCTTTTAAATTAGTTTACTGACTCGAGGAAACACCTTCCATTTCCTTTTTTTTTTTTTTTTTTTTTTTCAAGTGTTCGACGTAGACATAGTCTGCGATGCTCAGGCACGCCGGATAAAAGGCATCGTGGAGGCGAGCCGAAGAGCGGCTCTTTGCCAGCGAGATGCTGGGATAGCTCCTCCCGAAGGTGACTTTGACGAGAGTGCTCTCGAGAATCCTCTCGAGGGAGATGATGAAGAGGGAGCACCCGATTATGTGCCCGAGGAGACCCATGGTCAAGAAATGACCGCATATTCAGCAGAGGCTGTTGGCGATCCGGAGGGCTTTGGAGCAAGTATGACCGACTTTGGAGTAAGTAGGATCGCTGCTGGGCAGGACAATCAAGCGGGTCCTTCTTCTTCTAAGGGAAAAGAGAAGGTTGGGCACTCCTCTGAGCCTGCCTCTGAGCCCGAGCCAGCAGCTTTCTCCCATGGAACCAACTCTCCCTACTCTGTTGTAAACATGTCAAGTGCTACATTCCAGGGTACCGAAGCAGCTGGGGAACACTTGGGAGTGATGGCTTCAGAGACTCTGACTCCTGCCAAGCCAATTCCTACTCCTCCCGGGGTCAGCGGTGTTGAAATGGGGCATCCCGATCCGGATTCTGAAGATCCTGCGGCTGACTTGAATTCTCATGGGAGGCAATCTGGAAAGAGAAAAGCCTCGTTTTCTCTTAGTCGCCCTACCCCCAAGATTCCCCGAGTTATTGCATATGTTGATTCATCTTCAAGTGATGAGGGGGGAGTAGAGGTTGGGAGAAAAATGGGTATGATCCCTCCACGGGACCAGATCAAGGACAGTGTTGGCGGCTCCGCTAGCTCTCCTCGGGTGGCCTCGACTGGCCTCGACTACCGGGCTCTCTGAAACTTACGTGAGTGGTTTTGGGCTCCTCGACCCAGATAGACGATCCTACCCCCGAGACTATGCTGAGGGCTATGGCTTCAGGCCGAGCCTACATTGGGGAGGATCATTGGAGTCACCTCGGGGCTGGAACCGTATCCGACCGGCTCTGTAACTTCTTCAACAGTGCTTCCTATGTGAGTAACGCCTTGACTATATACATAATTTTGTATTTTTCTTTTTCTTCTTTTTTGTTACTTCACCCCTGTTTGCTGTCGATTTGCTGCAGATGGTGGCCGAGATGTCCGGGGATTGCTAGGCTGGCGAAGCCCAGGCAGAAAGAATAAAGCAGCTAGAAGCCTAACTGAAGGAGAGTAAGGACCATCGCTCTCGGGCTGAGTTAGCTTGTCAAGAGGGGGCTAGATCAAGTCAGGTGCTCCTGGATCAATGCCTGGCTTGTCAGATGGAGGCTGAACAGAAGGCGTCTTCTGCTGCTGAGAAGGCCACAACCCTGCAAGATCAGTTGTCTTCCATTCAAGATGCTTTGCTCCAAGCAGAGCAGGCCGAGCAGACCGCTGAGGATGCGAAAACCTCTTATGAACGCCGCATAGAAGACTTGGAGCGTCAGGCCTTGACAGTCAAATCTCTGTCAAAGGAAGCTAGGCTGGAGTTGGAAACACAGGGGGTCGACCGCTTTAAAAGATCTCCAGCCTATGATGCTTTACTTCTTAGGGAGTTCCAACGAGGAATGGTCTCGGCTGGAGAATTCTTCAAGATGAAGAGTAGGGCGACCGACTGAGCCAGGGCCAACTGGAGCCTCTCGATCAAGAAGTATGTGGATACGTCTCTAGAGTCTTTTCGGATCCAGATGAAAGAGTGGCGAGCATATTGCCAAAGTAAAGGTAAGATGCCACATCCCATGCATTTGGAGGATCCCACCGCCGATTCCTTCTCTACTTTTCACGCTTGTCAGAAAGCGGGGATCGATGGTGAGAATCCTAATGTTGGTCCTGTCCCTGGGATGAACTATAGCGCCTAGATGGATGACGATGACAAGGAAGATGTGATTGTGTGGCCTTCCGAAAATAGCCTCCTTAGCGAGTACGTGATGGAGCCTGACCCGAGCGTCGGTGGGAGCAGTTCACAACCCCCAGCGCCATCCTCTTGATTTTTTCTTCAGTATTTTTTGTAACGATTCTTTGTATTATCCTTATATATATATGAATTTTCATCCTTACCGTTCTGCTTTCTAGTTTTCGAGAACTTTTTTAGCTGGTCGCTAGCTAGTTTAGCCAAGTATCTCATTTAACTGGCAATCAATTTCGCCAAGTATCTTATTTAACTGGCGATTAATTTGGCCAAGTATCTTATTTAACTGGCGATTAATTTGGCCAAGTATCTTATTTAACTGGCAACTAACCGATCTTTTAGCCGAGTGTCTTATTCAACTGGCAATTAATGTGGCAGAGTATCTTATTTAACTGGCAACTAACCGATCTCTTAGCCGAGTGTCTTATTCAACTGGCAATTAATGTGGCCGAGTATCTTATTTAACTGGCGTTTTGTCTTTTTGACTTATTGAGGTTTTACCTAAACGTTATGTCGAGGCTCACCACGACTATACTCTGAGGTCCTTACACAAGTTACCTATGACGTCTCTCGGTTTTGTCTGTGCAAGGTTTTACGGAATCGTTGGGGTTTTATGTACCGGCCAACACAGCTGCGCATCTCACCAGCCTTTCTGGCGGCGCTCCGAGCAATTTTCCAGTTACCCTGGTGCCTCGGTTTTGCCTTTTTGCCAAGAAGCGCGTTTGCACTATCTTAACTAGGCGGGCGTGCTACTTCAGCTTCTTTGCCCTTCAAGCACTACTCATTCGCTCTCTCGCGGCTTTATAGCGCCCGAATTCTTCCTTTTTTTTTTTTTTTTTTTTTTTTTTTGCGTTTGTTTAGCCAACTATTAAGTGGCTGCTGTTGTTCATAGGCTATGGAATATCTTTGATCATGAGACTCATCGACTTCAATGAACAACCTCTTTATTGGCAAATGAACTTTATTAGAAAATAAAATAAATCTGAAACAGTTGATGCAAAGCTAAAACGTGATAAAAAAGTAAACTGAATTAACATAAGCATAGAGATGAGTTCCTTAGGGGTAGAAAATCTTGAGGTACTGTGCATTGCATGGTCGAGGTAGTAGGCTCCCGCCTGGTCGGGCTATCATGTACACCCCGTGCCCCGCGACTCCCTTGACGATGTATGGTCCCTCCCATTTGTTGGTGAGGGATCCTGCCGACCTGTCCTTGGTGTTCGGGGACACTCTTCTTAGCACTAGATCTCCAAGCCAGAATCTACGCACGCGAACATGGGAATTATAGTACCTCGCAGCCCTTTGCTGGTATGCAGCGTTTCATACTTGCGCTGCATCCCTTATTTCTTCAAGCTCGTCTAGGTTTTACTGTAGCATGTTAACATTGTGCTCGGGGCTGTATAGTTGTACCCTGGGTGATGTAAAACTTATCTCTGCTGGGATAACGGCCTCCGTCCCGAATGCTAACGCAAAAGGAGTCTCCCCTGTGGATGACCTTACAGTTGTTCGATATGCCTATAACACTTCCGGTAGCTTGTCCGCCCAACTGCCTTTCTTGGCTTCCAACTTTACTTTCATTGTGTGCTTGATCACCTTGTTCACAGCTTCGGTCTGGCCATTGGTTTGAGGATGAGCAGGTGACGCATAGTAGTTCGCGATCTTATACTCTTCGCACATTTCTCTGAACTTGCTGTTGTCGAATTGGGTCCCATTGTCTGTTATGATGATGCTTGGGATTCCAAACCTATATATTATGTTCTTTCTGACAAAGCTGGTGGTGTTTGCCTCAGTGATGTGCATAAGAGCTTCTACTTCCGCCCATTTAGTAAAGTAGTCTACTGCCATAATAGCATGCTTCGCACCCCCCTTTGTTCCAGTAGGCATTGGTCCTATCAGGTCGGGGCCCCACATGGCAAATGGCCAAGGTGAAGTTAAGTTTCTGAGAAACTCCGGTGGTTGCCGAATATCGTTTGCTATTCTCTGGCATGTCTCACAGCTCTCCGCGAACCGTTGTGCCTCTGCAAACAAAGTTGGCCAATAGAATCCTTGCCTAAGCACTTTATGCGCCAGTCTCTTACCCCCAGTATGGTTCCCGCATACTCCACTGTGAACATCCTTCAGGATCTTTTTGGTTTCTTCGCCAGCGATACACCTTTGCAGCACCTTTGAGAACCCTCTTCTGTACAATTCACCTCTCAGAATTGTGCATCGAGTTGACCTGTACTTGACGCGTTTTGCTTCCATAGTATCCTCGGGTAAAATGTTTTCCTCCAAATACTTTCTGAGCTGTGTGGTCCAGTTGCTTTGAACTGGTCGGATCTCCGACACCATGACTTCCTCAGATTCTGCTGTACTCTGCCTAGTCAGGTGCGCCACCGGTATCGCTTTGGACCTGATACTCATGGTGGCTGAAGCTAATTTGGACAAAGCGTCTGCTTTCTCGTTTTCTTTCCGAGGGATCTGACAGATCTTGTACATCTTGAATTTTTTGAGCAGTTTCTTTGCAATGTCCAGGTAAGCTATCATGTGCTCCTCCCTCGCCTGGTATTCATCCAATACCTGGTTAACCACAACTTGCGAATCACTGTAAATCTCCAACTCATCTGCTTCTAACGCTATACAGATCCTCAAGCCAGCCAACAAAGCTTCATATTCTGCTTGGTTGTTGGTTGCTTTGAAGTCGAACCTCATGGCGCACTCTACAGCGTCTCCCTAAGGGGTTGTTATGACTATCCCGGCCCCGCTGCCATGGGTGTTTGATGATCCATCTACATGCAACCTCCATCGAAAACTATTCTCCTGTTTTCCTTCCATTATTCTTCTCACTTCAGCATCTGGCTCAGTGAATTCCACTATAAAATCTGACACTGCCTGCCCCTTGACTGCGGCTTTTGGGGTGTACTTGATGTCGAATTCGCTCAACTCCACCGCCCATTTAGTCAGCCTACCTGACAGTTCTGGTTTTTGCAAGATGAGCTTCAGCGGACAATCAGTGTACACCTCTATTGCATGCGCTTGGAAATACGGCCTTAGCTTCCTGGCTGCCGTGATCAAGGCTAGCGCTATCTTTTATGCCGGTGAATACCTTATCTTTGCAGGCAGCAACGCCTTGCTGGTGTAATACACTGGTCTCTGTATTCTTTCCTCCATTAGGATCAACACCGAGCTTGTTGCCACTTCTGTGACCGAGAGGTATAGGTATAATGCTTCTCCAACTACTGGCTTTGAGAGGATGGGTGCTCGCCCTAAGTAATCTTTCAACTTTTGGAAGGCTGCTTCACATTCTTTGTTCCACTCGAGCCCTTTTCCTTTCTTTATTGCTTTAAAAAACGGGGCGCATCTGTCTGTTGATTTTGCTATAAATCGGTTAAGTGATGCGAGACATCCCGTCAGCCTCTGTACATCCTTTAGCATTCTTGGCGAAGCCATCTCTTCTAATGCTTTGATCTTCTCGGGGTTCACTTCGATTCCCCTCTGATGCACCTGGAAGCCGAGAAACCTACCTGATGGTACCCTAAACACACATTTGTTCGGGTTAAGTTTCATCTTATACCTTCTTAGAACTTGAAAGGTTTCTTTTAGATCTTCCGCGTGCCTCTCTGCCGTAACACTCTTGGTCAGCATGTCATCTACATAGACCTCCATGTTCTTCCCAATCTGCCGAGTGAATATCCTGTTCACTAACCTCTGGTACGTTGCGACGGCATTCTTTAATCCGAATGGCATCACCTTATAGCAATATAACCCCTGGTCTGTGGTGAATGCCGTTTTCTCTTTGTCAGCTTTATTAATTCGGATCTGATTATACCCCGAGTAAGCATCCATGAAGCTTAACAATTCGTGCCCTGCTGTTGCGTCCACTAGCTGGTCGATCCTTGGTAGTGGGAAGCTGTCCTTTGGGCAGGCCTTGTTTAAATCCGTGAAATCCACACACATCCTCCACTGGTTGTTCTTTTTCTTTACTAGCACCACATTGCCTACCTATTCCAGGTACTTGACTTCCCTTATCGATCCTGCGGTAAATAACTTTTTTACTTCATTTTTAATAGATGTACTTCTTTCGGGGTTGAACAGCCACCTTTTTTACTTCACCGGGTGGAACTCTAGGTTGATGGAGAGGCCATGTGATATCACCTTCGGGTCTATCCCCAGCATATCTTCGTGGCTCCAAGCAAAAACGTCCTTGTACTCTTTCAGTAGTGTGACAAGCTGGGCTTTGACATGTATATTTAGACTTGCCCCTACCTTGACTGTCCTACTCGGATCTTCTGGATCCAGTGCCACTTTTTCGGTCGGCTCATCTTTCTTAGCCTCAGGTTCTTCTCTGGGATCCAACTCAAATTCTTTTGGCACTTCTGCCTGCTCTTCAAGTTCACCAACCTCTCGCTCGGCTGTTACCGCGTATACCTAGTGTACTTCCCTATCTTTATATACTGACAAATTTGCCCTTCGGGCCATTTCTTGTGACCCTTTGATCACTCTTACTCCATATTCTGTCAGGAACTTCATCATGAGAGCGTAGGTTGCGGTCACTGCTTTGGCCTTATTCAAGAATGGTCGGCCCAATAAGGCGTTGTATGGCCAATTTTCTGTATCCACCACCACAAAGCCAAGTAGCACTGTTTTTTAGAAAGGAGCCTTCCCGACCTTCACGGGTAACTTCACCGTGCCAAGTGACCTTACTTCGACTCCTCCAAATCCTCTAAGGGGTGTGGGAAATGGTTGTAGGTCTTTCCTATCTAGCCTCAGCTGGTCATACACTTCTGCACTTAGAATGTTTGCTGAGCTTCCATTGTCAATCGAAATCCGATGAACCTCTCTATGACCAATCCGTGCGCCGATCACTAGCGCGTCGTTTGGCCTAACATCAACTCTATGTGAGTCGGTTTCTATGAATATGATCGGGTCCCAGCCTTCCTTGATTCTCTTCGGGTCAGGTTCAACAGAATTGACATCCAGGTCTCTCCGAGCTTCCACGGCCTCCTGGATTTCATGGGTCCTTTCCCTGTTACTCTTGCCAGTCGCTGGTCCCTCGAAGATGGTGTTGATTGCTTTTTCATCCTCAGCTTTCTTGGGACTAGTCTTTCTTACCCGTCCATCCTGTCGGCTATCTTTCTGTCTGTCTGCCTTGTCAGCCTTTTTAAGACGATGTCTTTCAAATGTCCTTCCCTGATGAGGGTTTTAATGTGGTCCCTTAGCTGGAAACACTTAGATGTCTCGTGCCCATTCTCCTTGTGGAACCTGCAATACTTGGTGGTGTCCCTCCGAGCATACGTTGATTACTTAAGCGGTTCTTTAGACATGTTATTTTCTTCTAGGATTGCCAAAATTTCCTCTTGATCCTTTTTCAACGGGGCATAGTTTGTATATCTGCCCTGGAACCTCTGCCACGGTTGATCGGTTTTTGGGTCATATGCCCGATGCCCATCCCGACCATCCCGCACCTTATTCTTCTGTTTGTCACCTTTGGTATCGGGCGCCTTTGCTTGGTTTTTGGTTTTAGATCCTTTTGGGCGACCGCTATGTACGAAGTAACCTCCTATGGCAACTTCCTCCTCTTCAGCTAGGGCGTAACCCCCGGCCATGTCCATCATATCGGCATAACTAGTTAGTCGGGCTCTTCGGAGGTCAAATGACAATTGG
Source organism: Acer yangbiense (assembly GCA_008009225.1). Taxonomy (NCBI): domain Eukaryota; kingdom Viridiplantae; phylum Streptophyta; class Magnoliopsida; order Sapindales; family Sapindaceae; genus Acer; species Acer yangbiense. The sequence goes on along the minus strand of CM017773.1, from coordinate 17,432,718 downwards.
CCATTCTGAAGGTTGTTGATGAACGCGGCAATTGTGGCTTCGTCATTTGCACTCCCAATTTCGGACACTTCCTGACCGAACCTCCCCAAATATTTCTTTAGTGACTCATCTTTTCCCTGTTTTAGCTGGGACAAGCGGGCCACCGACTTCTTCCTATGTACATTACCGAGGAATTGCCTTGAGAAGGCTTTACTCAGCTCGCTGAAATTGCCTATACTCGCTGCTGGTAACCTGCCGAACCACCTGGAGCCTAAATCCCCGAGAGTTTGGGGGAAATTTAAACAGAGCAAGGCGTCATTGTAGACATACTGGGCCATGGCACTTTTATACCTTCTGACGTGTTCCTTCGGATCAGTGACCTTTTTGAATTGTTCTACGTGAGGCATCCTGAATCTCTCCGTGAAGGGTGTCCTCAGGACTTCATTGGTAAAAGGGCTTTCGGTCTTGTCATCCGACAATTCATTACGCCTATATCGCCTAACTAAAGCATCCATCTGTCGATGATTATTCTGAACTTCCCGGGTCAAACTCTGTATGAGTATGTCCCTGTCTCCTTCCGATTCTCCCATCGCATTGAAATTCTGACTTACGATCAGCTTTTGGCCCCTTTCCTCTGGATTCAACTCTCTATGTTCTCGGTTTAGGCCATGCAGCCAAATTGTTCCCCTTTGGCGCTTGCGATGATAACTCTGCTCACTCTCTCCTGAGGATGATGACCTAGCTCTCCAATGAGTACGTCTCCTAGGGCGATCTCGATCCTTGGCCAACCGATCCCGATCATGCCCTCTGTCAGAATCATTCTCCTCTCTATGCTCCCTGCTATCCATGGCTAACCTTTCAGACAAAATTGTTGGCTTATCTGCAGGACCTCGGCTCGCCTTTATGGGTGCATCCGGCGTTGGTACCACCACCGTGGAACGTAATCTTGTTGCCTGCTGATTTAGGGCGGAAAGATTGTGGGGTGACATCAAACCCTCCGTGGTGGAAAGGTCAACTCCTTGCCTCGCTGCGTCCGCCATGAGTTGCTGTAGAGAAGTACGGAATCTTTGCACGATTTCTTCATTAGTTGGGGGGAAGTGCTGGATGCCAGCCAGGGCAGTTGATTGATCTACAGTTGATAAGGCTACATCCGTAGTGTTTGGAGTGGCGTCATCCTCCAACTCATTAGTAGGTAGTCCGTGACTATACCTGGAATCGCTACCATCTCCCTCGCCGGCCATTGCTTCACAAGTGCTTCGATCCCCCTCCTTCTAGAGCCAATTATTGACGGTGATTTTTCGTCAACACTCAATCGATGATTTGAGATCACGTTTGTGAGTGATAATAGTTTGAATCTTAATATCGTAAAAATAATGATCAAGAAATACGTGGTAAAACTCCGATGATCGGAGAAACGTCCACGGGTTGTTGCCTAAGCAACGAAGCCAAAATCCACTATATATAAATTGATTACAAAAATTCACTCTAGTCTCTCTTATGCTCGAAAACGATAGATCTCTCCCTTATGCGTTACAAAGGGTATTTATACACGTTGTTTCTAGGGTTTGGGGATGCCGTTAGGGTTTGGTGTCATGGCGCCCAAGTCTTGAGCGGTTTCCCAGCCCTAGTCGGATTCTGCTTCCTTCTTGGGCGTGATATGTTTCCTGTTTTGGCTGAGTCTGAGTTTGGGCCGGATTCTTTCTCCTTTATTCGTGGGAGACCTGTTTGTTTCCTTGTTAAACTCTGAAGGGTTGCACTGTTACGTATTATGGAGGTGCCCACTGCTGATTCCTTCCGTATTTGGGAAGTGAGTTTCCGCAACCATCTTTTCTTGTTGATGCCCGAGTATGCCCGAGTATGCCCGAGTATGTGGTGTTGCCCGAGCTGGTTCTCTTTGTTTGTGTTCGGGTCGCTTTGGTTTCAGCCGAGTGGGTTACTTGGGGGATTTCCCCCTTTCGAGTTGACTTTTCCTGACTCCCGCTTACGTGGTGACGTGTCTTTTATGACGATTTTTACCTATAACAGTTTGTTTGCTACATCTCCAAAGCATATGGTTGAACTCTTATGCATTAAGATTGCTTTCATGTGCGTATATAACAATGGAAGGGACCAGATGAGTCTAAGACCTTTGTCTTCTTTATCAATCTTTACTCCAATTGACTTTAATTCTGAAACTATTCCATTGAGCACTCCCAGATGATCAAAAATTTTCGTACCTTCAGACATCTGCAGCATGTGAAACTGCTCATTTAGGTAGAAACAGTTGCAGACGCTATTCGCTTGATACAGTTTTTCAAGCCTCTCCCAAAGTTCTTTCACTGAACATGTTCCATGTAAGGATTCCCATATATTGATTGGCTTATTTTGTGAACAAACCACATGTTGGGGTTGATAATGTAAGGGTAGTTTAGGTGTTTGAACTTCATGCTCGAATACCTTTCAAGACCTCAAGGTACAAGCACGCCAAAGGTATAATTTCTTGCGCTTGATTTTTCTTTGAAGAGATTTAGTAAGCATACACACATTTAGCATACTTGCATTTGTGTGCATACGCTTCACATGTCACTTTACACACTAGCACTTTGTTTTATATCTTGTTGTGTGTATATGTGTTTAGTAATTCATTTCCCGATAGTGTTCGGAAACGTCCGCACTCACACGTATGTGTGCTTGGTTTTACGTGAAGACTGCCCATGGAGAATGCCATTGGCTTCTCCTTGGTTTTCACCATTGTTGGTGATCGGCGGTTATGATCGGCGGCTTGGCCGCCGAATGAAACCGCCGTTTCAGTCCAGACAGGTCTGAAGCAATTCTACGGTCACGATCGGCGGTCACGACCGCCCTTTGAAACCGCCATTCATACCTGATCGATTTTAATCTCTCGGTCTAATTCGGCGGTTGGATCGGCGGTCACGAAACCGCCGAATGAAACCGCCGTTGACGCTCTGTTCTTCACGGGCTCAATTTGGCGGTCGTGATCGGTGGCCTAGCCGCCGATTGAAACCGTCGAACGGTGCGTTTCAGGGGCAAACTTGTCTTTTCACATGCCCAATTCTTGATGTCTATAAATATTTTACTTTCTCATTCCCTGAAGTATGATTGAGTTATTAGAACCCTAAACTTCGAAGAGAGATTTTTGAGAAAAAATCAAATCAAGAACTCACCTTTAAACACTCAAATCAAATCCTTTTTGCATCAAAGTTCATCTTGCATTCATCTATGTTTGGGTTTGCATCATCACAACATGCTTGGTAAGATTTTGATTAATTTCATCTTATTTTAGTATTTTACTAATCAAGCATATTCTCTTTTAATTACTTGTATGTTTTTGATGATATGATAAATATAAGAATAGAGAATGAATTGTGATGAATTGATTGAGTGATGTTTTGTGATAGCTAATTAGGTTTTTGATTAATCTTGATTAGTTAAGCTATTTGACATGTCATTTAGCAATTGATATCTAGGGTTGATTTAAATTGATTACTTCATCATCCTAGATAAGCATCTAAGGTTACCTAGCCTTGTTTGTTATTTGAATATTTATACATATTCACATAGGTTGCATAATCTCTTCTTAGAGAATTAAGTCTTGAGGCTAAGGTTGTTTAGGCCTCAAGCAATTGGACTAGAGCCACTTTTAAAGGCCCGAGTGGTAGAAGTGGGGGGTTATTGACCGGAGTGTTAGACGAGGTCTACATAGGTTGTAAACTCCATTTCAATTAGTGGATTTTGAGGTCCAAGTGTGGCGCACTAAACAGCCCGTGGTTTTTCCCAGTGGTTGGGTTTCCACGTATACATCAAGTGTTATTTAAATTCCGCACTATATTACACTTGCTTGTATTTTTGACTAGTAGGGGCATTTTCGTAAAATTGACTTGCATGCGAAAATTGGGTAATAATAGTTAAAATCTATTCACCCCCCCCTCTAAATATATAGAACACACCGTATTCTTTTCAATTGGTATCAGATCGGGTTCCTAGATATATTTAGGTGATCCTAGCTCATTTTAGGTGTGTTGTGCATTTGTGTGATTTTTGCTCATTCATACATTTTGCATACATTCCATTTATTTGTTACAATGAGTGGATACGGTGGCAACCATGAGGGTGCTTCAAGCACACGGCCTCATCTCCTCACCGGTGTGAATTATGCCTCATGGAAAGGCAAGATGGAAGCGTACGTGTGCCAAATCCATGATAGGGCATGGATGGCTATTGAAGATGGGTATGCACCTCCTATGATGACTCCCACGGGTGGTGGAGAAGAAGTACTCAAGCCTAAGTCTCAGTGGTCACCTGAAGAGTTTGAGACTTCAAAATGGAATAGGAAACCATGGCATGCTCTTCTATGTGCAGTGGATGAAAATCAGTACAAACTGATTCAGAACACTACACTAGGATAGCCAAGGAGGCATGGGATATCCTAGAGGTTGCACATGAAGGAACCGATGTGGTTAAGGATTCTAAGCTACAAGTCCTTCAAACGCAATTTGAGTTGCTTAAGATGGAGGAGGACGAGTGCTTCAATGACTTTGAAGTCAAGTTAATGGATATTGTGAATCAAAGCCATCAATTCGGTGATCCTTATTCGGATAGGAGAGTTAAGCAGAAAATTATGAGGTCTCTCCCTGCTAGGTTTGAATCAAAGGTGACGGCTTTAGAGGAAAATAGCACTTACAAGGATATGAAGCCGAGCGAGGTTATTGGAAGACTCCTCGCCTATGAATCTAGGAAGGCTCCTAGCATTTCACCTCCTAAAAAGCAAAAAGGAATTGCTTTGAAAGCTTCCAAGGTTGTGAAGGAGGAAAAAGGTGACTCGGACGAAGACATGGCATTGTTGCTTAGAAGATTCAAGAAATTCATCAAGTTCGAGAAGAAAGGCTTTAGATTCAAAGGCCAAAACTTGAAGAAAAAGGCTCCCTTCAAGAATTTTGAGCCTAGACAAGAGAAGAGTGAAAAGAAAGGGGTCCAATGCTATGAGTGTGGCGGTATAGGACACATCTCACCCGATTGTGGGAATTTGAAGAATAAGATGGCAAAAGTGATGGCCGCCACTTGGAGCGAAAGTGATGACTCTGGAAAGGGAGACAAGTCATCAAGTGATGATGAGCTTACCATCGACTACACGGCATTTGGGGCCACTTGTGTAGAAGATAAAGTTGTTGGTAAGAATGACTTGACTAGTGATCCCATAGAAGAAAAAGATGAAGAAGTAGCTTTAGAGGTGATAGGCGAAGCTACTCATTGGGATATGACTCTCATTGACTCAAGAGACCAAGGTGAAGGTCTTAATGAGAGAAATGACTCCATAGGAGAGATGAAGAGTGGAGGAGATAACTCTAGTGAAGATGACTCCTCATCTAACTCTACAAATGGAAGTGTAGAGAAAATGGATGTAAATGACTTTATAGTCAAGTGTGAAAGTTCATTGAAGAAGAACAATAGAAAATTAAAGATTTTAGAGGATGAAAATCTAGAACTTTCAACACACAATGACCATTTAAGTAAACAAGTGGAGGCATCCAAGAAGATTGAAGACAAGCTAAGGGATGAGCTAGCTATGTCTAAGAGGAATGAAGAAGGGTTGAATAGAGAGCTTGTTAAAGCTATAGAGTCATTGACTAGGATGACTACAAGTACCAAGAAACTTGACCACATTCTTGGTAGTGGAAAAAACCCTTGTGACAAGAGAGGTATTGGGTATGAAGTAAGCAAGAAGATCACTACTCTAACCAAAACCATCTTTGTCAAGAGTTTGGGCAAGAATGAAGCCTCACCGGTGCACTCACCTAGGAAGAAAATCGATCTAGGACAATGCTCAAGAAGTGCACATGTGAAGGAAGCTCCTAGGAGACAACCTCAAGCTCAAAAAGTTCCTCAACCAAACTTCCCTCAAGCTCAAATTCATCAAGGGAAGAGGCCAATCATGCAAAATGAAACTAGGAAGCAAGCTAGACCGGTTCAACAACAAAGAAGATTTGAACCCGCTCAACCACAAAGTCATGGGAAGGCTCATATGCATGCACAAGGACATGGTATGAATTCTAAATTTATCCCTACATGTCACTTTTGTGGTATTGATGGTCACATTAGACCAAATTGCTTTCATTTCATTAAATTATGTAGAATCAAAAGCATGATTGAAAAGAGAATGACAAGAGCTAGAATGCATGCTAATAGGAAGGAAAATATTCATGTTCATGATCCTATTATTTCTAGTACTCTTGAACCATTGTCCACTAGGAAGAAAAATGTCATATCTATGTGGATAAGGAAAAATGAACCCGCTTGCTATGAGACTAACAAGTCTCAAATAGGTTCAACCAAGTCAAATGGACTTGGGAGGTCCATAGGACCTCATGACCTTCATTGAAGAAGGATGATACATATGGGGAACTCAAGCAAAGAGAGCTTATGCATACTTGTTGCATGCAAATATTTGAAAAATCTTATGCTTCTTTGTTAATTGCTTGAGTAAGCTTGGTTGCACATATGTATATATGTTTTCAATTCAATAAGTGTGAACCATACTTGTCTACAATCCATGTCATATTTATGTTCAAACATGCATTTTTGTACTAGGAGATTTACATAGGAAGTATGATATGAATGACCTATAGTTATCTCCATGACATGATGATTCTTAATGACATGCTTAAAAAATTGAAAAGCATGAGTTGTTTTTATAATATGCTAATGACATATGAAAAGCATAAAATTCAAATGACATGCTCAAATGAAAAAGCATGAATTGATGATTGCAATTTATAAATGCAAAACTTGTGTGAAAAAGCTTATGAGACTCAAAATGAATAAAGGATCTTGTATCCGTTCAAAGGAATTTATATTCCAAATTGTCTCTCTTTCTTTATTTGTTGAACATGTCTACTATCATACGGGTTTCATTCCCGGAAAAATCAAATAGGGTGCGAAGTTGCTCATAACATGTTTGGCTTATAAAGATGGATATAGTTGCTCATATATTAAAATTAATGAAAACTCTATATTCTTGCTTCTCTCATGACATTGGTGAAATTGGTTTGAATTCTTATTAGAAACCTTTGTCATTTGCTTTGCCAAATACCATTGTATTTTGGACTTGAATGCTACATGTCTTGTATGCAAAGCATGTTTTGATTCACACATTTATTTTAAAAAATAAATCTCCTTGTTTCTCTCCTATTGATAGAGTTGCATAAAGTGCATTTTATGATTATGCAAATGACTTGAATGCTATCATCTCTCTTTGCTAAGTGACCCGGTTGGGGACTACTCATTTGCCTATATCATGACAAAAAGGGGGAGTAGAATGGTGGTAAGGGGAGTTGCAATTATGCATGTTGGGGAGACAATACATTGAGGGGGAGTAACCCATTAAGGGGGAGCATTGCATTCACAATTATTACATGATGTTGTAGTTGTGCTTAAATTCTTAGAATGCAAATGCTTGTTCTAATTCTCACTTGATTCATCTCACTTTTTACTTGAATTGGAAAGTATAAAAACTTTGCTATCAGGGATTGATTGTTCTACTTGAGATTGAAGACTTCAAGATTATTTTTACATATCTCTTTGTAAAGTAGAAACTCATAGTAGACCCGTAGTTTCTATTATGTTGTGAGGAATCAATGTGAGTGGTGGTTTTGTCACGAAATAGCCAAAGGGGGAGATTGTAAGGATTCTCATATATTGATTGGCTTATTTCGTGGACAAACCACATGTTGGGGTTGATAATGTAAGGGTAGTTTAGGTGTTTGAACTTCATGCTCGAAGGCCCTTTCAAGACCTCAAGGGACAAGCATGCCAAAGGTATAATTTCTTGTGCTTGATTTTTCTTTGAAGAGATTTAGTAAGCACACACATACTTAGCATACTTGTATTTGTGTGCATACTCTTCACATGTCACTTTACACACTAGCACTTTATTTTATATCTTGTTGTGTGTATATTTGCTTAGTAATTCGTTTCCCGATAGTGTTCGGAAACGTCGGCGCTCACACGTAAATGTGCTTGGTTTTGCTCAAAGACCGCCCACGGAGAATGCCCTTGGCTTCTCCTTGGTTTTCACCATTGTTGGTGATCGGCGGTTATGATCGGTGGCCTGGCCGCCGAATGAAACCGCCGTTTCAGTCCAGACAGGTCTGAAGCAATTCTACGGTCACGATCGGCGGTCACGACCGCCCTTTGAAACCGCCATTCATACCTGATCGATTTTAATCTCTCGGTCTAATTCGGCGGTTGGATCGGCGGTCACGAAACCGCCGAATGAAACCGCCGTTGATGCTCTGTTCTTCACGGGCTCAATTCGGCGGTCGTGATCGGTGGCATAGCCGCCGATTGAAACCGCCGAACGGTGCGTTTTAGGGGCAAACTTGTCTTTTCACATGCCCAATTCTTGATGTCTATAAATATTTTACTTTCTCATTCTCTGAAGTATGATTGAGTTATTAGAACCCTAAACTTCAAAGAGAGATTTTTGAGAAAAAATCAAATCAAGAACTCACCTTTAAACACTCAAATCAAATCCTTTTTGCATCAAAGTTCATCTTGCATTCATCTATGATTGGGTTTGCATCATCACAACATGCTTGGTAAGATTTTGATTAATTTCATCTTATTTCAGTATTTTACTAATCAAGCATATTCTCTTTTAATTACTTGTATGTTTTTGATGATATGATAAATACAAGAATAGAGAATGAATTGTGATGAATTGATTGAGTGTTGTTTTGTGATAGCTAATTAGGTTTTTGATTAATCTTGATTAGTTAAGCTATTTGACATGTCATTTAGCAATTGATATCTAGGGTTGATTTAAATTGATTACTTCATTATCCTAGATAAGCATCTAAGGTTACCTAGCCTTGTTTGTTATTTGAATATTTATACATATTCACATAGGTTGCATAATCTCTTCTTAGAGAATTAAGTCTTGAGGCTAAGGTTGCTTAGGCCTCAAGCAATTGGACTAGAGCCACTTTTAAAGGCCCGAGTGGTAGAAGTGGAGGGTTATTGACCGGAGTGTTAGACGAGGTCTACGTAGGTTGTAAACTCCATTTCGATTAGTGGATTTCGAAGTCCGAGTGTGGCGCACTAAACAGCCCGTGGTTTTTCCCAGTGGTTGGGTTTCCACGTATACATCAAGTGTTATTTAAATTCCGCACTATATTACACTTGCTTGTATTTTTGACTAGTAGGGGCATTTTCGTAAAATTGACTTGCATGCGAAAATTGGGTAATAATAGTTAAAATCTATTCACCCCCCCTCTAAATATATAGAACACACCGTATTCTTTTCATTCCATGAATATTTGCAAGAACGTTCTTGGCTAGACATAATCGTGTTGCACTTGCAGCACTCTTATCCAAATCCACCCAATCATCATCGCTCATCTTAGATTTTCCAGAACTAGTACTAGCCGCATTTTTATTAGAATCTCCAAAGCCTTCAGGGTGTGTAGGGGTTGACTTGCCCTTCAACACCTTGTGTAAACCATGTTGGATTAATATATCTTTGACTTGAACTTGCCACAAGCCAAAGTTCATCTTTCCGTTGAACTTCTCAATATTGAATCTCATCATCCTTGCCATAAAGTTGTTAAGACTACTACCAAGCAACAGGGGCTCTGATACCAATTGTTAGCGAACAAACGTCACTATTCGAGCGGAAGCGTTGCCGGATAGAACACAAACAAACACAATAACAAAGAAAAGATAAGATGAAGAGAAGTAATTAAATCCAATCACACACAACACAAGAATTTACGTGGAAACCCAAATCAGTGAAAAAACCACGGCCGTCAGGACGACAAGAGAAAGTTCCAATATATAGTAAATTGTTACAACCACACACTCAGGATCTCTCTCTAAATAATACCCCAAACCCAATTACACCCAATGCTCACTTTGAGATCTCTCTAGCATTTGCTATTTTGCTCTACCACCAATAACCTAGTTATTAGGGTCTATTTATATAAATTACAAGGAGTTTAGGCTAAAAGGAAATCCTACTCCTATACGTACAAGAATTACTTGTTCCACATAAATACTATTTTTTATTTATGACAAGTCTTCTTTTCGGGAGAGATCCTTTTCCTATTAGAACTTCTAGAAGCAACATATTTCCTTTTTCATGAATATTTCCTGATTTAATGCATGTTTATGATTGACTACGATTCAAGTTGCAATTGGCCACTTACTTCCTAAACCGTGTTGAACTTGACCACTCAGAAAACCGTGATCCATGCGCCATATCATCTGCGTTTCCTTATATTTTATTAACTCGAAAAACGTAAATAACTTTTTGGAAACGATACCGAATAACACCTTAATTTCTTTTCGATTTGTATTTGGCCTTGTAATATTTTTGATTTATATATCTTGTCTCTCTTAACTAATAAAAAAAGTGTAAATTAAAGAGATACATAAGGTAGTATTTTGATTTATTTTTAATTAAATTGATTTGTCATTGTTCCTCACTTCCTCATTTTGTTCAAGGATACTATTGTAATAATTATTTTTTTAATAAAATACAAGAGCTTGTTTTGACAATCCATTTTTTTTTTCTTTTTTTACACTTCTTTTCTAATGACACCATATTCTCAAAATTTAAAATTTTAAAAATTCTAAAAGCACTTCATTTTGTTCCAAGATTATCCTTTTTATCTATTTGCACTTCTATTCTAAAGACACTTCATTTTAAAAAATAAACTTCTAAAGATACTCTATTTTATTTTAATAAAAGTTAGAATGAATCATCGTAACATTTGGATTCATCAATTCATCGATGATTCATCCGAGGAGTAATCTTTTTTGAATTAAATTATTAAGACAAGAAATATCTCTCATAAATCATTAGATTAAATATTACATATTAAACACTCTCTCATAAATTTTTAATCACCATATTAAACTCTTTCTCCTCCAATACATATCTCTAATTTTCTATCTTCATTCTTTCTCAAGCAAGACTAACAGTTAAGAAAAAAAAAAAACTTATGAATAAGCTTGATTTTTAGGAACAATATATATGTATATATTAAAAAAAAAAAAAAGGAAATATGAAAAATGTTTTTTTTTTGTTACTTTTGTAGGTATCTGATTGCCTATAGAACTTTAATTCTTTCATTAGTCTTAGAAATTCTGAGTTTAATCAAATCTAGTTGTAATAAATCAAGTTTTCATATGTCTAATTTTTTTTTTAATAAAAAAAAAACAAGGTATTTGTATTGACTTTTTAATATATATATATATATATATTATACAGTTAGTAAAAGACCAAAATATTCATAAGTTTTTTTTTTTTTTTCCTTTAACTATTAATCAGAGATTGATCAAGAAAGTATAGAGATATGATTTTTTTTTTAAATGAAGAGAGAGAGAGAGAGAGAGAGAGAGTAATTAGGAGAGAGTATTTAATATGGTAATAACATATTTAGGAGAGAGAGTTTAATACTTAAATATTTAATCTAATGATTTAGAAGAGAGAATTTGTATTTTTTTAATAATTTAATTAGTTTGAAGTATCTTTAATTTTTTTTTTGTCTTGTTTAGTAATTTTAATTCAGGTTAAAATTGTCATTAATAAAAAAAAAATTAAATTTGAATGTAAATAGATTATTTGTAGATTGTAAAGAGAAGCTCTCTAAAATACGAATGTGTAAATCATATTTTTGGATGATAATATGTTCACGCATTACAAAAATATACATAACTAAAATTATTAATAACGACGGAATAAGTTAGTTTAAACAAATACTCCTTTACAATTCAATCATGGGTTGTAAAAATACGAGTTCAAACTCGACACAAACCCAAACCCAAACCCAAACCCAAAATAGATCTGCAAACATTAACCAAACTCAAACTCAAACCCACACCCTTTCTATAGGTATTTGGAGGAGCCGCACAGTCGTCCGCCACATCACTTTACATGCTCCAAAACCTAGAAATTCAATTCAGCGGAGCACCATCTTGTCTTTTCTTCTTTTCTTTTTTCCTTTTTTTTAAAATAATTTTATTTTCTCTTCTTATTTTGTTTTTATGTCGGTTACTTAATATTTATAATTTTAATTAATAAAAAATAATTTAATCCAAAGATGTTATAATTTTTTATTTGTTTAATTAATTATAATTTTTGTTAAAATATTTAAAATATTAAATATTTTATTTTTATTAATATAATAAATGAGAAATATTGATAGATAATATTAGAATTTTAAAAATATACTGATATGGGTGCACTTACAAATTTAATGGGTGCACTTACAAATTTGATAGTAGATTAGCTTGTTTCTTTGACTGCCAAATAGCAGTCGGTGAGATAATTAATAAATGCCTCTAGACTTGTCCAGAAATATTGCAACATCAGTCGGTCTGCATCATGGTGGTCATCTTGTCAAGCTAGTTAGGTACATCGCTTTTGACTAATGTTAAAAGACTATTAGATTCTCTCTCAATATTCTAGAGTTGTTGAAAAATATAGTAGAAATTTTCTCAGGTATTGCCGTGAGAAATACAAATTCTCCAGCAATCAAATTCAACACGTACGTACTAGTATTAAAACCAAGTTTGTTCATCTTTTTCTTCTTATTCAAACAATTTAAATTAGCTAAGATATGAGGATGCATAATAGTACTCCAAATGAGTTTCACAAATTTGCTTCTAATTTTCCTTTTGTACCTACTCATCAAAAGCATCAGTCTCACCACTGCTAGTTGGCAATATTGTTACGAAACTGGCAACTTCACAGATAATAATAGTGGCTATGCTAGAAACCGCAATCTCCTCCTCTCAACTCTTGCTTTTAATGTTGTCAAAAATGGTGGTTTCTACACTGCAAACGTTGGTCAAGACGCTGATAAAGTTTACGGTCGTGCACTATGCAGAGGAGATGCTTCTGCTGAAGATTGTAGCACATGTGTCAATTCTTCATCACAAGATATTATGATCAAGTGTCCAAACCAAAAATCAGCATATATGTGGTCTGGTGCTCCTGCATGTATGGTACGGTATGCAGACCGATCTTTTGTGGGGAAATTGGAGATGGATGTACCTGTAAATAAATTCTATAACGAAGATAATATCACATCGAATTTGACAGAGTTTGATCTGATATGGCATCGTTTGATGGAAAGCACCGCCAAAGAAGCTTCTATGGGGACTTCTAGGCTTAAGTTTGCAACTCAAGAAGCAAATTTGACAAGCACCGTGACAATATATGCATTGATGCAGTGTACCCCAGATTTGTCCCAGAATGATTGTACGTTCTGTTTACGCCGGTATGTGGCTGAGTATCAGAATTGTTGCCGTGGGAAGCAAGGAGGAGGTCTTAAGTCACCTAACTGTATGCTTCGTTGGGACTTGTATCCTTTTTATAAGGATACAACTCCTCTTGCAACAACCAAAGGTATGTATGTTGATGTTGTCACCCCTCATATTCCAATTCAATATAGAATAGCTGTATTGTGAATAATTCTCTAGTCAGTCTGGTCATGAAGTTTTTCGTGAGGTCCTAAGGATCCTCTAGTCAGGTCCGAGTAATTTGATATTAGCTTGATAATCCGGACTGTAGGAAAAACTTCAGGGCAAAACCTGACTAGAGAAGGACCCACTGTATTGTATGTATGCACTGATGGGTCTGTTTTGTGCAGATAGTGGAGGTATTGCTGCTAGAACTATAGTAATCATCGTTGTTGTATCTGTAATTATGTTCGTGGTACTTGTTGCCTTGGCTTATTTCATTCTAAGAAGGCAGAAGCAAAAGCAGATCAGAAGTAATCAGGAGAGCAGATATTGTAAGGGTGATTTTCTTGATGAACAATTTCATTGTTACACTTCTTTTATGATTGATAGTAACAACTCTGCTATTAACTAATTCAATCGGTATATTCTGACTTTGTCAAATCAATAAGATGCTGATGAAATTGATGCCGAGGAGGCCTTGCAATTCGATTTCAGCACTATCAAGGTAGCGACAAATGACTTCTCCATTGATGGGAAGCTTGGACAGGGTGGATTTGGTGCTGTTTATAAGGTATTTAAAGCATTAACAAGCCAAAATCGGTTAAAATGAGTCCATTGAATTCGTCTTTTTGTTCTTGTATTACAGGGAAGGCTCTCAAATGGACAAGACATAGCAGTGAAAAGGCTGTCCAATAATTCAGGACAAGGAGAAGCAGAGTTTAAAAATGAGGTCATGTTAGTTGCCAGGCTTCAACATAGAAATTTGGTAAAGCTTTTAGGCTTCTGCTTGGAAGGAAACGAAAAGCTTCTTGTCTACGAATTTGTGCCTAATTCAAGCCTTGATAACTTCATATTTGGTATGGTTGCAACTCTGCATCTGCATTCATGTTCTTCATAAAAAAATATAAAAAAATTGTTTATAATCCTATAATGTGTAGCATCTGCTTGCTCTATAGCCTATTTTAGTTCAACTGGCCTGGTTGAATTTGTAGATCCAATAAAATGTTCGCCATTGGATTGGGAGACACGTTACAAAATCATAGGAGGCATAGCTCGAGGGCTTCTTTACCTTCATGAAGATTCTAGGTTACGGATCATTCACCGTGATCTTAAGGCTAGCAACATTCTTTTAGATGCAGACATGAATCCGAAAATTTCAGATTTTGGAATGGCTAGGTTGTTTGCAATGAATCAAATTCAAGGCAATACAAATAGAATCGTGGGGACCTTGTAAGTATACATAAAAATCAACTTAAGAATGTGGAAAACATTGCAATTTTGTCACTGAAATAACACAAGAATGAATCCTAAGATGTATATTAATGATAATTTTCAGTGGGTATATGGCTCCAGAGTATATAAAGCATGGGCAATTCTCGATCAAGTCCGATGTTTTCAGCTTTGGTGTGTTACTCTTGGAAATCATCAGTGGCCAGAAGAACAGTTGTTTTCATATTAAAGATGAGGCAGAGGACCTTCTAACATATGTGAGTGATTATCTTCTTAAATATTTTTAAGGGAAAATGTTAATGTCATATGTGACAAGTATTAATGTTCTTGCAGGCATGGAAAACCTGGCAGGCAGGGACATCTTTGAATTTGATAGATCCAACATTGAGTGTCGGTTCCAGTAGTGACATAGTGAGATGTATCCATATCGGATTATTGTGCGTTCAAGAAAATGTAGCAAGTAGACCGACCATGGCTTCAGTTGTTATCATGCTTACCAGCAGCTCTCTGTCTCTTCCTCTGCCATCAAAACCTGCATTTTACATTCACACTAGCGACCTACATTTTACTCCATTTTCAACGAATGACTTTTCAATTACTCAGCTGGACCCTCGTTGAATTTCGAGAATATATAGAAGCCGTAAGGCAAGTCTCAAGTTACAGATACTCTGTTTTGATTCTGTAGTT
Source organism: Acer yangbiense (assembly GCA_008009225.1). Taxonomy (NCBI): domain Eukaryota; kingdom Viridiplantae; phylum Streptophyta; class Magnoliopsida; order Sapindales; family Sapindaceae; genus Acer; species Acer yangbiense. The sequence continues at coordinate 17,417,355 of CM017773.1, read as the reverse complement.
GTTCTTCTTTGAGTCTTAGAATGCATTTTGTGCTGCACTGTTGCCTATTATATTGACAGTGGATTTGGCATCTGATAAAGGTTGAAATGACTATAGCTATAATGTTATTCATAATCTGACAATTTATTGATTTTTTTTTTGAGACTGTTAGCCGTTTTTGGTTTGTTTAAAAATTGTTGTGCTTTATTCTGTTGAAGTTGATCGATAATTATCATAATTATGAGTACAAAGTGTAACCTGAACTCTTATAACATTTCTTGTGTGAACTTGGATACGTTTCGAGATCAATCTTTGTACATGTTTCTTGGGTAGAGTTCGGTGATGTATGGACTTGCTTGTGGATTGATCTGACTCTAGCTTCATTGATGTCGTGCTCAGCCTTGTTGTGCTACGAACAAAAATGCTTGTCGCTTTGGTAATGGTAGCGTAACAGAGAAACTGTGAGAATCATCAATCCAGGGGTGTCCTGTCCCTTCCAATGTCTCCAAGCCTGAGAGAATTATCTGAAATATCAATATGAACAGAAACTTGCATTTCTATTTCAAAAGAATTGATAATGGAATTGGCATAAACTAGAAATGAATCTCAGTTTATTCTTTTTGCTGCTTATGATCTCTAGTATCAAAGACACCTAAACTGAACACGCCGGACTTCACAAAGAATTGCCCATACATAGCATACTCCAGAGGCATATAATCACTAGAATCCAGCACCATCAAAACTATATATACCAATTTAGTAAAATAATAACTGGAAGTAGTCGGGGCTTTTGTTGGAACCGTCAATTTACTTGATGAAACACATGTTCCAGAGATATATGTTGATGCGGTGGAGAAAGTTGGAAGAGATGTTAGAGAGGATTGACCGATACCTCATTAGTCATTAGAGACCACAAATTACCACCTTCACATTCCTATTTCATTCACACACACAACACACATAAAATGAATGAGAGGACTATTATTTATAGGCAATCGGCTTCCTCTCATTTCACTCATGAATTTCAAATTTTCATCATAAAAAAAACTTGACCTTTTCCTATTTAAGAGTTTGAAAAGATATCGATTACTATTAAGTAAACTTAGGGTGAATAGGTTTTCAACTCTTTTTGCGAAGTTTAAACCCAATTAAATCAATCACCCAATAAACAAAGTAAACCAGAAAACATGAAACAGAAGAACCAAAACTAAAGAAAAATCACAGACAAACAGCCCCTTTGGTCACTATGTCACCGAATTCACTTGTTGATAATTTGTTTACATACACACCTAGGACTATAACCCAAACCTATCTACACCCAGACTTTTTACTAGTGGTCCTTGACTTGTTGCTCGTAGAAGTTCGAGCTCTGCAAGTCTTATTCCTTTCCTCACAAAAGTATGGTCTTCGTAAGTCTTCTTTCTCTTGATTCTTGAACCCCTCAAGAATCCAATATCTATTCACTCTAAAGAATGATCGAAGTGCTCATATAGGGTTAAAAAATAAAATAGCACTTTTTAGGGGTGGTGTTGTGCAAGTAGCACTACATTAATAAGTCATGTTTAAATAGCACTAAAATATGTGTCCGGACCAAAATACCCTCATATTAGTATTTTATTCTTGATTTTTTTATTTACTTTTAACTATTGATTTTATCTTTGTTTACTCATCGGTTGTTACCCGTTGACTCTAAAGTAGGAAAGACAAAGTTGAAGCCCCACCAGCTGAAGTAAAAAGGCAAAAGTTGAAGCCCCACCATTGACGGCGAGATCTGCAAGCAGCCAAGCAGTTCGACGGCACCAGCTCCAGCCCCGAGGTCTTCGACGGCACCGACCACAACGGTGAGGTCTTCGACGGCACCGGCGACAGCGAGGACTTCGACGGCAGCCCCACGACTCCGGCGAGTCATCTAACACCGATCTCGTCAATCGAACACAGTTCTTGTCAATCTATTTGAGGTACTTTCGTTTGGGTTTTGTTTTGAAATTTGATATTGTTGATTTTCAGAAATTTAAACACTTATTGGTTGATTTCCATTCAGTTTTTTGTGAATTTGAAATGTTTTTGTTTGAATAAGAATGGTGGTTGATGTTTGTGAACATGTTGTAGCTTTTACAATTGAGGAGTTAGCTAGACATTAAATTCACGCCACAATCTTTAACGTGAGAGAATGAATATATATATAGCAAATCAAGACTGAAATTCTTGAATGTTTATTTATTTTATTTTATTGAAGTTGTAAATGATACATATGGATTGTCAGTACTCATACTCTTCATTAATGTGATTTGGTTATATATATAACACACTGATTAAGTGATTATACATTTATACTACAATGAAATATGCATTTTATTTTATTTTATTTTACGGTGGGTTTGAGTCGTAACTCATTTTTTCTCATCAAATTCTAAATTATAATTATTCAAAATAAATTGTGATGGGTGTTTAACTGTTTATATATCGTATATGCAAAAATCACAAAATAATGCTTTCAATTGATAAGTCAATAAAAGAGCTGGTCTTGTGCAAGTCAATATACTGTGTGTGTCCATGCATTGCAAGTCAACAAACACAGTTACACACTATACGATATATAAACAGTTGTCAATATACTGTGTGTCCACCCTCTCCGGTGAGTCGTCTAACACCGATCTCATCAATCGAACACAGTTCTCGTCAATCTATTTGAATTATTTTCGTTTGGGTTTTGTTTTGAAATTTGATATTGTTGATTTTCAGAAATTTAAACACTTATTGGTTGATTTCCATTCAGTTTTTTGTAAATTTGAAATGTTGTTGTTTGAATAAGAATGGTGGTTGATGTTTGTGAATTTCAAATATTTTGGTTTTTGTTGTTTTGAATTCGTTTAATCAAAACAAAAAAGAAAAGAATTTGTGGTGATGGTGGGTTAGGGTTTTCTGTTTAGAGAAGAAGATGAACAATCAATAGTAAACATACAAAAATAGATGATTTTTTTGTATGAGTGGTGGTGTTGTTGTTTTGTGTTTTGCTTTTTAATAATTTTGTTGGGTCCTTATCATCACCAACTCATAGTCACACATAGGTGATTTTTAGTGTCTACTCTGGAATTACTTTCTTTCTTTTTGTGCATTTTCAAGTCGTGAGATTGGTTTTGGACCATTTGTTGTTGTGGGCTGCAAATTTGCAATTAGTAATTGCATCACATGTGCAGTGCAGTAGATTACTAGATTTTGCTCTCAAATTTGTAATGGAAATAGATTCAAGGATGGATAACTGTTGTTCTTTGCTATTAAATATAACATAATAAATCTTGAATGGAAAAATTAAAATTAAAAAAACATTAAAAAAATCGGTGCATACATCACGAACCAACAAGTCATGTGAATCACATAACCCATTTTAGGCCTCTTTGTTGCATTCAGGATCCACACATCGGAGAGCAACCAACATGAATGATTCTTTTTAAGTGCTTTTGAAGCAACCAACATGAATGATTATACACCCTAGATGTGATGATGCTAAAGAAAGAAAGAAATTAGTTAGAAAGATGTGTATGTGACTATGTGCTGATGCTAAAGAAAGAAAGAAAGAAATCAGTATGGCGGCAAAACTTATTTTCGGGACTTAAATCATAATTATCGAGACTTATATCATTATATTCAAGACTTATTTTATATTTTCGAGACTAAACATATATATTCGAGACTTAATTGTGAATATTCGAGACGTATTGTTAAATATACATTTAAATCCAGTTGAAAAATTATGTTGATATTTATGCTTTATAACTGATTAATGTCTTTTTATTTAAAGCTTCTATCAAATTCTCACAGATTTTATTCATTTGGGTTTAGTGTTTGATTCCTTATTTGCATTTAATTTTGGGTTTTTGTGGGTTGAAATCTGTGGTTTAATGGAGTTGATTTGTGTTAATTTTGAGAATAAATGGTGACCATATGGGATTCAAATTAGGAAAAGTCTGGATTCTCCCGAGTGTGTATTAGTGTGGCATTGATTCAATCAAGTAGTCAACTTTAAAGTTTAAACATGGTGTGAGTGAAGAAAATGTATGATTTGTGTTAGATTTGGGACTTATCATACGTTTCAAGACTTATTCAGGAATAATCGATACTTATTTCAGTATAATCGAGACTTATTAATATGTATTCGCGACTTATTAATATGTATTCGAGACTTAATCATATTTATTCGAGACTTAATCATATTTATTCAAGACTTACAGGTGTATATTCGAGACTTATTACAATTATTTCGAGACTTAATAGGTACTTTCGAGACTTATTACAATATATTCGGGACTTATTTGGTTATTTTGAGACATACTGGGTACAAATGATATTTTGTATTACAAACCTTTACACATACAATAATGAATTTTATAATGCAACATAACACCTACTAACCATCCACATGCAAATTACAAACCAAGAAATGTCATTTAGTTTTTACAAATAATAAAGTGGATGTCGATATCATCTAGAAAGTATGCTTAATGACAATGGAAGCATTACAGTCATCCAGAAAGTGAGATAAAGTAAAATAAATTCATTAGAGTCATCCAAGGATTTCGTCCTTATTTGGGCAAGTTTTTTTGTTGTGCCTGACTTCATGGCACAAACTACATTTCCGACGGTATGCATCTGGAATGGTATTGCTGGAACTAGGGCCCAAATTCGTACACCGTCGTGAATTGTGACCATGTGTTCCGCATTTTTTACATTTTTGTTTACTAGGCCTCTCGGTGGAGGAGGCAAATCGAGTTCTTTGGGGCCGACCAAATTGTGTATGGATATCAGGCGTTAACACGACCCGATCTCTGATGTATTCTGGAACTACCCAAGTATTAGGATGACCTACCGGCATGATAGGTATAGAATATGCATCGGCAAGGACTTCGTTTTTGTAGTAATCCGCACATAAGGAAGTGTAATCCAAGTTTCGCTCCCTGTGAATTTAACAACAAATAACATTCACCGTAATTGCAATCATAGAATAATTGTTATTGAAGAGCAGAACAAAAAAATAAAAATAAATAAATATATACCTAGCAGCTGCAAGTGCATGAGCACAAGGTAGTTGATCAAGATCGAAAACCTTGCATGTGCATGTCTTTTCCAACAAGTTAACTGTCCATTGGTCTCCTCGTAGCTTCACTAGAAATATGTTCCAATCAACATGAGTCGCAGTCATATGATTACATTCAGCTATTCGCTCCGCAATCTCCTCATGTGCAGCGTCGGTGAGTTGAGAACGCATGTTTAACGCGTTTTGGTGACGATTATAAAACCATTTTTGGAGCATGTTCCTAATGAACTCTGCTAATGTCATCACTGGTAATTTACGAGCAAATCTTAAGCATGAATTAAGACATTCAGCAACATTGCTTGTCATCATGAAAAATCTCCTCTGTGGACAATAGACACGTGACCATTTCTGAGGTCCAATTTCCATAACATATTCATATGCGTTCTTATGCAACTTCTTTAACTCTTCCATCTCCCGTTCATAATCCAGTTGCCTGTATGCTCTAGCAGCCTGTTGAAATATGTCTGCAACATCCTTTCTGTGGAACCTTTTCCTTATATTCTCGGAAATGTGCCAAATACAAAATACATGGGTTGCATTTGGGAAGACATTTTGTATCCCAACTTCAATGCTTGCATGACGATCGGATATAAAAACCAAATCATCAATGTGGCCAAGTGCATCCTTCAATGTCTGTAGAAACCACTCCCATGAACTATTGTTTTCGGAATCCCCATATCCAAATGCTATAGGATAAGTTTGTTCATTTTCGTCTTATGCTGTGACCACAAACATTGTACCTAGGTATCTCCCCTTTAAATGTGTACCATCAACAACAATAACAGGACGCATACATCGGCGGAAACCTCTAATTGAAGCTCCAAACGACATGAAAAAGTACAAAAACTGATTTTCATCCGTGCATTGTATATCTGTGATTGTGCCATTATTTTGTTCTTCCAGAACATAAGCAAACGATGGAAGCAACTGGAATGACTCCTCATGTGTTCCATATGTCAATTCCAATGCATACTGCAAGGATGTGTGTGCCTTACTGTACAATAATTGGATGCCATACATAGACTTTATATCTGCAATTATGTCTCTAGGACACATGACACGTCCATTGTGGTCTTGAAGTCTAGGAGCTACAATTTCACCAATGATGATTGCACTAGCTTGCCGGTGGCGCCGGTGAACTTGTTCCAATGGACAGGTGTGCTTGTTTTCAAAATTTCGTACGTGAAAGTATGTCCCCTGAGACAACCTAACTGCTCTTAATTTCCAGTTACAATTTTCATGTTTGCAAATCAAATGTAAAACAGATTTGTTCTACCGTTTCACCTTCCCTTCATAATTCTCTCTCAATGCATGCATGCCTACTAACTGTTTTAAATCCTTCTTCCTTGGGAAAAATTGTCCCTTGTAAATCAGACTGTTAGGTGTTCTTGGACCCATGGTGCTCATGTCGCCAAACGAAAATGACTCTGATCCAGGAATAACCCACGTTGTTGTATTGTTCGAACTAGAAATGAACTCTCATTCCACACATCTTCCTGATGTATGATGTTGTTCAAGACCATCACCAATGTCAAAACGGTCATCTAACGGCTGTTCCAACTCACAATCAACATGAGGTACGGTATGCGGTGCATCACGGTCAACTGCCTCGTACGAATCATGGACAACATTATCAGATTGCCGTGTTTCTATGGGATTTTGATTCATTTCAATGTCATCACCTATGACATGTTCCTCGCATCTTCTTTCAACAAGTGTAACACACACTTTCGGAATTACCTTCTCTTCCCCTAGTAGAAATTGAACGTCATCATCATCCACTATCATAGTGCGACATGTACTGTCTGGACCAATGGATATTGATTGTATGTCAATTTCATACCTGTTCGGATCATATTTCACAATGGCCTTTACAACCCACAACAGTTCTTCATATGTCAAATTCTTCCGGACATACACACCTTTATTAACGGCGCCGACATATCTCTGGCTTCCATCGGGTAGTTCATTCCATCGTCCATTATATGATATCAATATTCTAACACGATCCATCGTCCTGGAAAAAAATAACACTATCAAAAAACCATATGAAAACTAGTCAAAAAATTACTGTCAAACTGATTCATCCCAGTAAGTCTTGAATTTTTCCATTTAAATCTCGAAATAGATAAAAATAAGTCTCGAAAAAGGTATAAACAAGTCTCGATAATATATAAATAAGTCTCGATAATATATACATAGGTATCCAACATTATAAGTCTCGATTATAGCATAAAAATATGTCTCGAAAATAACACGTTAAGTCTCGAAAGAATCAAATAAGTCTCGAAAAACAGACACTATTCCAGCAAATCAGATCGAAATGGAGAATTAGCTTCAGTTCAGCATAAACATCTAACAAATTGAAAGTGTAAGTTTCCAAACCAGAACTAAAAAAAATGCCATTCACGAGTTAATCCCATACTTTATGGAGGAAATGTACCTTATCAACTCTTCCAATAATCCAAATAGCTTGTCAAGATCTGAAATTAAAAATGGAGAAATTGCATTAGTTCAACATAAACATCTAACAAATTCAAAGTGCAACCTTGAAGACCAAAACTGCAAAACTGAAAAAATGGTCTAACAAATGAACGAGTTTCTTCAAATTTACCTTCCAAAAATCGAATTAGCTTGTTTGAATCTGAAATTACTGCACGAAATTACTCTTCAGACCTAGGTGGAAGAATGGGCTGTCAAATGGAAGAAAGGAAAGGAAGAACTTGGGTCGACTTTGGTTGAAAACTGAAAATGGAAGATTGAGCTGAAACCTTGGTCGACTTTGGTCAAGAATGGTGGTTGAAAAGTGAAGATGGAAGAATGCACTGTGTCTTGGAAGAAAGGAGTTCACTGTTTGGCAAAGTGAGGGAAAACGAAAATTGAAAATGAAAATGAATAGTGGACAAAAGTAATGAAAGTGGACAACAATAGAAGTGGGGGCATTTTGGTCTGAATTCTCTTTTTGGTGCTATTAAAACTAGACTTATTAATGTGGTGATACTTGCACAAGTCCAAGTTTTAAAAGTGCTATTTTGCCCCATTTCCTCTGCTCATATATGAATGTATGAATTCACAAATAGTATGTTGAAGATTAATAAATGTTGGCATGGGTGGAAGAGTATATAGGCCAGCAGGGGCCATGGCCCTGCAATGTTTTCAAAAAAAAAAAAATTATCCATATAGAAGTCCTCACTTGGTAATGTTAGTACCAAATAAAAAAATAAAAAAATCATTAACTGTTGCTCCGTTGCTTCTTCTGTACATATATCCTAACTCTAGCACACTTCTCTGCACTACTAGTGTTGGTGAAGTTGATGCATTTAATGATGGATGATTTCAACATATCCATTGCCTCCTCCATTATTTGTTGGTCCTATTAAACTTAACATTCTTTCGATAATCGTATGATTTTGGTATCTAAAATGTGTGTAAATTTTACAGATTATTGTATTTGTTATGGTTTTTATAAAGTTTTATGAGGTGTTAAGTGCATTTTACAATGTCATCTCCCCTGATTTAATTGAAAATTTATATAAGCATGTTAAATGGTTTTTGGGTTTGTGCTTCATAATAGTCCTGACTCTCCTGAAAATCATAGTTGGCACCATGATTAAGCAACTTAAAACTATTACTTCTTTCTTTAAAAGAAATACGTAGAAGAAATTACTAATTTGATTGTTTTTGAAATTATCATGCATACTGTAAAAATTTGTTAGATACACTTTCGGCCCCCCCCCCCCCCCCCCCCCCCCGAGTCAATGTGTTGACTAATTCCATGTAAAAAAAACATGCTTATGGTTGTAATATGATTAATTAAGTATTTAGTGTATAAGAGGTTGAAGAAGAAAAAACACAATCGACGCTATATTTTTTAGGAACATGAGAGAAAGTGTGCAAGTTTAAGATTTCAAGGGCATTTAAGATCATTTTTGGCTACATTTGATTTTCTAAAATTGATATTAGTTATAAATGTAATTTTTTGGAAACATAGCTAAAAGTGATTTATGAAAACCAATTTTGGCTATTTTCTTACGTTTCCAAGATTTATTTTTGTACCCAAACATAAACCCATCGTCAACTTCTTCATCCGCAACCAGTCAACACTCAAAATCTTATCAAAAAGAAGTCGATACACTTAAATCCTTCCACACTTTGCATATATATAAATTAATGCATTAGACACAAAAATATCATTCAATATTCTAGTTTCAATAGAATACCATTGGACTTAAAATCTTATGGAATGATGCAATATTTGTATAGGCTAGCTAGTAGCAGATAGAGTATTTACACACACACATGCGCACACACACACACGATATTCAATACCATCCTTAAACATCTCCACCGCTTCTTGATCATTCAGAGACAGAGTACTATGACCAGAGCATTGCAAGCATGTGCACAGACTATTCAATTCCGTCCTTAAACATCTACATCGCTTCTTGACCATTATAAGATAGAGTATTGTGACCAGAGCATTGCAAGCGCTCGTGCATACACACACACAATATTCAATTCCATCCATAAACATCTCCATCGCTTTTTGACCATTCCGAGATAGAGTATTGTGACAAAAGCATTGCAAGCGCATGCACACATTCAATCCTTAAACATCTCCATCGATTCTTGAACATTCCGAGATAGAGTACCATGACCAGAGAATTGCAAGCGCGTGCACACACACACACACGATATTCAATTCCATCCTGAAACATCTCCAACACTTCTTAACCATTTCGAGATAGAGTACTGTGTCTAGAGCATTGCATGCACACGCACAAACTATTCAATTCCAACCTTAAACATCTCAATCGCTTCTTGACATTTTGCGATAGAGTACTGTGACCAGAGCATTACAAGCGCGCGTGCACTCACACACACTTACACATGATATTCAATTCCATCCTTAAACATCTCCATCGTTTCTTGACCATTTCGAGAAAGAGTATCGTGACCAGAGCATTGCAAGCGCGCATGCACACGCACAAACACATACGATATTCATAGAAATAAGCCAATTACAAAATAAAAGATCTTACAAACTCCTCCATTGACTATTTCATGACAAAACAACTCCTCACATAAAACCACAAAAAAAAAAAAAAAAAAAAAAATTTGAAAAGAAGCTATTGTCAACAATTGGTCTCACTACATTACAAAGAGATACCTAAAGATCTAAATCTTTAATGTCTTCAGCATACTTGTGAGAAATAATAGCAAGCAACTTTCCAAAATAACAAATACATATGAGATGATAAAAAACATAAACAATGCAAAGTATGCATGCTCCTCCTAAATGGGTTACTCTCCCTAAAAATGTAGCTAACCCTCCTAAATGCAAAAGAGCTCCATACTAAAATAAAATAAAAATTACTCCCCCTAAATCCCAAGACTACTCCCTCTTTTTGTCATGAGATAAGAAAAGGAGCTTCCCTAATTCATGTTGCTTTGGCAAGGAAAGCTACTCATAAGCCAAGATGCATAATCATATAAACACATTTTATGCAACTCAAGTTATTGAGAAAGCTTCAATGAGATTTTATTCAGAAAATGTGTGTGTGTGTGTGTGTAAAAGTTGTTTGGCATGTAATGAGAATCAATCAAAAATATTTTCAAATGAAGCCAAACCAATTTGAATCCTTTTGTTATGATTAGAAGATATATACCCAAACATTTATGTGCAAAGTCATCTAATCACATCATATATTCATTGCAAGACATATCATCATTCAACAACATTAAGGTCTTATTAAGCAATGTTCCACAACACATCAACAATAAATTTCTAACCAATTCTATTTTTCTCCTTTAAACCTAAAATGCATGTATTTTCGTTTTTTATGCATAAGTAACTTTCTTGATGGCTTACACTTGGTTTCACATAAGTAGTCTTTTCCTACATTGGGTGGTAGCACGTCATGTGCCAGTAGACCTTTTCAAGAGTCAGCTTAAGAATGCATATCATAAGAATCATGAACATTGAGAAAAACTTGAGGTCAATCAAATGTACTATCAAGAAGAACTTTCCTCAAATAGATAAGCATACTTGAGCAAACATAGAAAACATGCATTAACATACTAAGCAACGATGCATAGTATTATAAAAACCATTATTCAATCATTATTCATCGTTATTCACCATGCAACTCAAGCAATCACAAAAGAGCATAAAATAAGTCAACTTTTTGCATATAAGAGTCATGCAAGCTTACTCTCTTTACTTGAGTTCCCTATATGGGGTCAATCCCAACCACACCAAGGCATGTGAAAAATCCCAATAGCCCTATTAAGTCCTTTAAACCTAGTTGCATATAATGGTTTGGTAAATAAGTTTACTAGTTGATCATTAGATCCTACATGTTCAAGGACCAAAAACTTGATGTGTGAAATCGTGTTATAAAATACTAACTCGCTAGTGCACGAATCGTTAGATAAGTACAACAAAAAGTAGAGATCATTCCTACGAAGAAAAGTGAATTATTAATTATAACTAGTCCTAATTAAAGTTAAGCAAGTAAAAGTAACCAAGAGATTTTGTTTGATGATTGAATTAAAACTAAATTAAACTAAGAAAGTAGTTAACCATAAAAGGTGAATGTGATCAATAGGTGATAGAACTAGGTCATCAATGCTCCCTAACTATGTTTACTCAATGCTTCAAATTGACTTTGATAAAAGATATTAATCAAGTTAAGTGTTCATTCTTATCTTAAGTATGATTATTACCATATGATCCTGGGATAAATCAAGTGTTCTCAATTATATTTTACCCATAAGTCAATGGCGCAAACTACAACCGAGAACCCATTAAGTGCAAGAACTAATGAACCAAAACCTACTTGCATAAGTCAATGCTAAGATAAGTTTTACCCATTCAATTGAAGATTGATTAAGATTGCGTGTAAGTCAACACCCCAAACTCAATCATTAAATTATCAAAACCCTAAATTCATACCAACGTATAGTCATGCATTAACAAGAATAAAGAATTAAGACATAGGATCAATTGAATGAATCAAAACTTGAATTGAGAAAATATAGTCAATTCTAACAAAGAGCATTCATCGAGGTTCACATTAATTCCCTAGTATGGAATTAGTTACACATCATGAAAATAAAAAAGACAAGAAGAAGAAAACATAAAACCCACATAAGCCTCCAATGAATTCTTTAAGTCTTCGATCATGAAATCTTATTCGTCTTTGAATATTCTATGTGTCAAGATGGTGGTCGTCCCCCTTTAAAACCCTAAACTTTATGTATATATATGAGGCTAGCCTTGGAACGAGGTCAGAAATCTGCTTGTGGCACGAATTTGTCAAACCGCTGTGAAAGCCACATCGATCGCCTCTAGAATGCAAGTGATGTGCGGTTTTGACGGCGTAAATTGCAGTGGTCCTCTTGGTGGTCACCATTGTCCTTGGACCGCTGTTGATACTGCTGTGGAAACTCACATCGGTCTTGACAGCACAAATGGTAATTTATTGAAAAGTCCTTCAAAACTTATGAAATTGCTCTTTTCCTTTGAAATTCTTCAAACACATCGTTTGGAGCCAACAACCAAAAAATGCTCAAATACACAAACTAAAACCCTAAATAACTCCAAAAACAAGCAATTGATTGGAGGAATGAGGATTAAAAACATATACAATAAATGACCGATAAAGTTCTCCATATGGGTTCAATCCCAACCACATCAAGGCATGTGAAAAATCTCAATAGACATATTAAGTCCTTTAAACCTAGTTGCATATAAGGGTTTGGTAAATAAGTCTGTTAGTTGATCATTAGATCCCACATGTTCAAGGACTAAAACCTTATCTTCAACTAGCTCCATAATAAAGTGATGACGAAGATTTATATGTTTGTCCTAGAGTGTTGCATAGGATTCTTAGAAATATTAATTGCACTCATATTATCACAATAAAGGGTTAGAGTACCTTGATCGAAGCCGTAGTCCGCAAGCATTTGTCTCATCCATAGGAGCTGTGTACATGCACTTCCTACGGCTATGTACTCAGCCTTGGCCGTGGAAAAGAAGATAGAGTTTTGCTTGTTGCAAAACCATCAAGGTTGTTCCCAAGAAAGAAGTAACTGCCAGATGTGCTCTTCCGATCATCATAATTCCCTACCCTATCTGCATCACTAAATCCCACCAAACTAGAGTTGGTGTCAAATGATTACCATATCCCATAATTTGAGGTCCCACTCACAAATCGAATGATCTATTTCACAATAGAGAGATGAGAATCCTTGGGATCTACTTGGTACCTAGCACACACACCTACACTAAAGGCTATATCAGGCATACTTGCCATCAAGTAAAGCAAGCTACCAATCATGCCATGATACAAGCTTTGTTCAACACTTCTACCGTTAGCATCCTTGCTTAGCTTCAAAGTTATGCTCATGGGTGTTTTACAATGTTTGGCATTTTCAAGGCCAAACTTCTTCAATAAGTTCTTTGTATACTTAACTTGAGATATGAAAATCCCATCATGTATTTGCTTAATTTGCAAACCTAGGAAGTAAGTCAATTCCCCCACCATGCTCTTCTCAAAATCATCAGACATAATGTCTACAGATTGCTTGACTTTAGAGTCATTGGTGGATCCAAACACAATATCATCAACATAAATTTAAGCTATAAAGAGTTCATCTTTGTCACTTTTGATGATAAGTGTTTTGTCAACATTACCTCTTAATTAATTATTGTTGACAATTAAAGAAGTGAGTGAGGCGCTCAAACCAAGCCCTCAGTGCATGTTTCAACCCATATAACGCCTTCTTGAGACGATAGACATGTCTAGGGTGGTGAGGATACACAAATCCTTTTGATTGCTCAACAAACACTTCCTTTTGCAAGTAGCCATTAAGGAAAGAACTCTTAGCATCCATTTTAAAGAGTTTAAACTTGCAAGTGCAGGAAATAGACAAGAGTAGCCTAATATACTCTAAATGAGAAATCAGAGCAAAAGTCTCCTCAACGTCAATACCCTCAGCTTGAGTGTATCCTTATGCTACAAGTCTTGCCGTGTTTTTCATATTATTGCTCGACTCATCTGACTTTTTCCTAAACACCCACTTGGTGCCTATGACATTAGTGTCCTTGGGTCTAGGAACGGAAGTCCTAACCTCATTTCTCTCAAATTGGTTTAGCTCTTCTTGTGTGGCAAGAACCCAAAACTCATCACATAAGGCCTCATCGACCTTCTTAGGCTCAAAACCTATAATTTAGCAAAGGTTCAGGCGACTTAGTGGCAAGTCGCTTAGGTCACTAGAAAGAAAATTTTAGCTTCGCGCACTAGTTACTAAAATATTCGTAACTTCCTCTAGAAACCTCGGAATCATGAACAATAAAGTTTTTCGAAAACTAGATATCCGGGGATTTCTGAAAATAAATGGCTTGAAAGCCAGTTCAATTTGACGAAGAAGTTATGGCCTCCACAAGTTGGACATTCAGCATAAGCCTTTACAATTTCTCCCTTTTAGCCTTCAATTCTCTTCAATTAAGCTCACACCTAATTTAAGGAAATAAGACCTATACAAGCTAAATATACACATTAAAACATCGATTTAACTCGATAACCCAAGCGAAAAGACTCAGAAATGGGGGTCCAAATTACGTACAAAACACACACACACACACACTCCGAGATAGAGTACTGTGACCTGAGCAATGTCGTTACTAGTGCATTGCACACACACACACAAACATAGACACATTTATCGTACATATCTATAATAGAAAAGAAAAAAAAAACGCACACACAGACCGTACATATCTATAATCGAAACACACACACACACCATACATATTTATAATCAAACCAGTGGTACAAATCCCCTAGATTTACCTATTTTTCAGAAATATCATAGAGCAATAACAAAAGAGATTAGGGTAATTCGAGGAACCCAAAGCTTCCGTTAATAAACTCAAAGAGTCTATTTAAATTTTTGGATACCTTTATTCAATAGTCCAACACTTTAAATAAGTGTGTTACAATGGTTAAACATGAAAATAGGAAAGATACTGCTAAATGGCCATGATAAAAGCAACAAACTAACTACTAGACTTATTGATACTCAGACTGAGTCAGAAGCATGAAATTAACTTCTCAAGTAATGTGAAATCGTAATATTCCCTTCTCCTTAAGGTTGTCACTTGTCCTCAAGTGCAAAGTATGGAAACTAATTTTTCATGAAATCTAGGTCCTCTTAGGTGTCTTTTATAGGCAAGTGTCCCTACCAATGTATTAACACCTGTTCTCCTCCTTTGTGCTTACGCTGATCTAAACAGGCTTAAGGATAAGGTAGTAATTTCTTATTGTTTAATATAAAGAGTTGAGATTGCACTTGAACATGATCTCCTATATTGTTCTTAATTAAGGAAACATGGAAGACAAGATGAATTCGAGATCCTTCCGGCAACTCTAGCTTGTATGCTATCGCCCCAATGCGCTTCAACACTTTGAATGGACCGTAGTATTTTGGAGATAGCTTGAAGTTCCTCCTAACTGAGATAGACATTTGTTTGTATGGTTGTAACTTCAAGTACACCCAATCCCCTTTGGAAAATTCTATCTTAGAATGTTTGACATTATATACTTGTTTCATTCCTGCTGGGGCAGCTATAATATTTTCTTTTAATTCCTTCAAAATCATATCTCTTTTACATAATGTTTGATCTAAAACAGCTACCTTTGTTGTTCTGGGTACGTAATTCAAGAGATTTGGTGGAAGTCAACTATACACTACCTCAAATAGAGTTCTTGTAATAGTTGAATGCCAACTAGTGTTGTAATAATATTTCACCCAAGATAGCCAACTAACCCAATATGTAGGCTGAGAGCTAGTGAGACAACAAAGGTACATTTCGTTAGTACGATTCACCACTTCACTCTGCCCATCAGTTTGGGGGTGATATGAAGAACTAAAATTGAATTTAGTGCCACTCAATGGAAATAATTCAATCCAAAATTTGCTAGTGAAAGTGGGGTCTCCATCACAAACAATAGATTTAGGCAAGCCATGTAAACAAAATATATGATTGAAGAATGCTTGAGCCATACTCACAGTTGTATACGAATGAGAGATTGAGATAAAATGTGCATATTTCGACAATCGATCAACCACACCAAATATGGTAGTTTTCCTTTTGAAGTTGTCAATTCCTCTATGAAATCCATAAAAATGTCATCCTATACTTGCTCCACAATAGGCAAAGGTTGTAGGAGACCAATGGGTGTAAGATGGTCCACTTTGAGTCTTTGGCAGATATCTCAGCTTCTTATAAACTCCTTTGTAGGGATTCCCATATCTTGATTGGGTTATTTCGTGGACAAACCACAAATTATGGATTGAATGTAAGGGTAACTTAGGTGATTCATGATCAAGCTCAAAGACCTTCTCAAGTCCTCAAGGTTGACAAGCACTCCAAAGGTATTTCTCTAGTGCTTAGTTTTCGTTGAAGAGATTTAGATTGCACACACACACTTAGCATACTTGCATTTGTGTGCATACTCTTCACATGTCAATTTACACACTAGCACTTTGATTGATATATCTTGTTGTGTGTTTTTATGTCTTGTAATTCGTTTCCCGAATATGTTCGGAAACGTCCGCACTTGCATAAATGTGTGCTTGGTTTAGCGCGAAGACCACCTACGGAGAATGCTCTTGGCTTCTCCTTTGGTTTCACCATTTTTGGTGAATCGGCGGTTTGATCGGTGGCCTGGCCACCGAATGAAACCGCTGTTTCATACATGATTGATTTTTATCTTAGGTTTGTTTCTACGGTTTAATCGACGGTTTCAAAACCGTCGAATGAAACCGCCATTGATGCTTTGTGCTTCTCGGGCTCAATTTGGCAGTTGTGAACGGCGGCCTGACCGCCGATCGAAACTGCCGATAGTGCGTTTTCAAAGGCAAACTTGTCTTTTCACATGCTCTGTTCTTGATGTCTATAAATATCACACTTTCTCATTCTCTGAATAATGTTCTTTAACTCTAAGAACCCTAAACTTCAAAGAGAGACATTTGAGAGAAAATCAAATTAAGAACACATTTTTAACACTCAAAAACCATTCTCATATGTATCAAAATATCATCTAGCATTTTCTAGCATAGTTAGGATGCTTGCTTGCATGGGTTTTGGTCAACGCACACTCTTTGGTAAGTTCTTCACTATTATCTTACATAATTAGTGTTTTATTTATCATTGACATCTCTTATATTATTTGTATGTTCTTAGAATATATTCTAGATACAAAATAGAGATTGTTGTGTTGACATGATTGAGTGTTGCATTTTGATAGCTATATCTAGGTTGTTTAATCTTTGATTAGCTAAGCTTTATGACATGTCATTTAGCTCTTGATAACTAGGATTATTTTTATTGACATATTATTATCCTAGATAAGCATATAGGGTTCCCTAGCTCTACTTTGCATTTTGGATATTCATATATATTCACATAGGTTGTATTATCTCTTCTTAGAGAACTAAGTCTTGTGTTGTGACCGGGATTAGGTTGCTTAAATCGCAAGCAATTGGACTAGGTCCACTTATACCGGGATTAGGTAGGTGTGTGATTATATACCGGGATTAGGTTGTAATTGTTAACACATTTAGTGGTTTCGAGGTTCGAGTGAAGCGCACTTACTAGCCTGTGGTTTTTTCCCGTGAGGGTTTCCATGTAAATATCAAGTGTTATTTACATTCCGTACCACATTACACTTGCTATATTATATTGACTATTAGGGGCATTTTCATAATCTTGACATGTATACGAAAATTGGGTAATATCTTTAAAATCTATTCACACCCCCCCCCCCCCCCCCCCCCCCCCCCCTCTAGAAAGTTTTATACACACCGTGTAATATTTGTTTCATCCTTAACTTGCTTCCTCATTCCTTACTAATAAAAGGTGGATTGAATGTGATGAAGAGACTTAACAAACCCTTTATGTCTACTTTCATGATATTGATTAATTGTTTCATTTGTAAGAGCAGAATCCTTTGTGAGATAAATCTTATTTTTAAAGAAAATGAGCCTGTTTTTAACCTGCTAAGGATCTACAGCTTCCCCTTCCTCAATAAGCTTGATTAGCTTTTGAAGAGCAAATGTAGTAATTTTTTGACTCCATAAATGTCTGAGGCTTTGCTAATTAGTACACACAACAAATTGTCTTCACAAAAGGTAGGCTCGCCATTTTTTAACTGCAAGCACAAGTGCTAAAATCTCATTCTCATAAGTAGAAAGCATGACATTTTTACCTTAAAGAGCATGACTAAAAAAATCAATTGGCCTTTCTTGTCTGAGAACACCTCCTACCCCCAAACCAGATGATCCACATTCCACCATAAAAGTCTTTGAAAATTCTAGAAGAGCCAAAACAGGAGAGATCGAACCAAAATTGGTATGATTTTAGCCTTCATTTCCTTCTCTTTATGCTTGATTCTTAGGCATTTCCTTGTGTTTTAACAACGTTAATCGAGTGTTTCAGGTTTATTTGTGCCACAAGGGCATTTAAGAAAAAGAAGAAGAATTTGGTACAAAAAGTACAATTAAAGTGGGAAAAACAGGGCATTTTCGCCCTTTAATGGTATCTCTCTTGAGCCAAACCGCGACAGTGTAGGAATTCCAACATTGGCATTCAAGCGTTGGCAATTGTCGCCATAGCGACGCAACCGCGACAAAGAGGAGAAACGATCAGGTGTACAGGGCATTGTCGCCCTTTAATGGTGTCGCTTTTGAGCTAAACCGCGAAAGCGTAAGAATTCCAACGTTGGCATTCCAGCGTTGGACATTGTCGCCATAGTGACACAACCGCGATAGAGAGGAGAAACGTTGGAATTTCAGTCATTCAAGAGGGGTATTCTTGTCCTTTCATGCCTATTTTATACCCTAGCCTTCCTAACGTATAAATGCACCAACTTTTATAGATAATGAATCCAATCCTCTCTTTAACCTAGGATCACCATAATTCCCCTCTCAAATTCCTCCATTTCTAGACTTGAACTCATCTTTTCCATCGAAAAACTCAACACTAAATCTTGATTACTTCACCCAACCATTCCTCTCTTCCCATTCTCTACATCCCAATACCTTTGTCACTCACCATTAGACACCCACCTATCTAGACACATCCTCTTCTACCACTCTTTACAGTAAGAGCATCTAAGGAAATGAAGGAGCAAGCATTAAAGAAGGAGGCCCAAGGGTGATTTCCTTATCCATTACTTTCTTTCTATTTGATTGTAACTATGTGTAACTAAACCCTTAATCTAGGGGATAGATGTGAGGAACATTTGGTTGTGGGTATTTGCTTAAGCTTTTGTATTAAATCTCTATTTGTGTTCTATTTATTTTATCATTAGATTCTATTCACTATGTGATTGACTTGTATACCAACTTGTTAATTATAATCTTGTTTAGAATAATATATTATTCAATCAGCCTTGGATTGACACCCTTATGTGATTAATAATCCAATGAATATGATAGATTAGTGGATGGTATATCAACCACACTAATGTAAACCTTGATTTGTAACCAACCAATCCCACCTTGACCCCCTTTCCTTAATCGGTTAGGCATTTTGGTGGGAAGATGTTTAGTGTTCATAGTGATGACCTAAACACATCCTAGAAAACAAATGGTTAACACATAGAGATTGGTCCATTAAAGTGGCTTAAAAAGCATTGACCATACCCACTTGCTAATCCATAAATTCCTTAGTATCTATCTTAATTATTTACATCCATTACTCTTATCTAGAATGTTGAGCTTTCTATTTTTCCTATCACTCCTTTTAGTTACATTTACTTTTTATGCACGTTTGGTGGTTTCTCAAACCACACACTATCCACCTACTATGATTTGCTTAATTGCATTTAGGACTAGTTAATTTATTCAACTAATTACTCTAATTCCATGTGGAACGAATCCTTACTTACCATTTTACTAAGCTTTAAATCCTAAAAGGATTTTCTAGTGGTAAAATTGGTTTTCTAAACAAACACATTTGTAAGTGCCTCACTTTTGATTGGCGTATTTCGTTGGCAAAATCACAATGGGGTTCTATATGTAAAGGTAGCTTAGAATGGAAGGAAATCTCTTTGTGTGATCAAGACCTTCAAGGAAGGTAGTTCTTTTGTCTTAACTCTATTTTGAAGAGATGTAGTTGCACACACTCACATCCCATGCATGATCTAAATTCTTGTTTCTTGTGTGCATGCTTGTTTAAATTGATTACATCTTGCTTGTTTTTGCCTTTTTCATGTTCGGCTTAAAGATGCTTTGCCAAGGGGCTTTTTGCGCCCTTATTCGGCGGTCAGTGACCGCAGAATAAGGCCGCCATTTTTGGACTAGTGATTCTGGTCCCTTTTCGGCGCCCTTGGTTCGGCGTTAAGGGGCTGCAAAACAAGGCGCAGAAAGGGACTAGAAACTTTATTTTTCAGGTCTCATTTCGACGCCCTTGTTCGGTGGCCAAGGGCGCATAATCCAAAGTCTCACTCGACTGTTGGTATTTGGCGCCCTCATTCTGCGGACACCGGCCGCAGAATCAAGGGCGCATATCTGTATTTTCCTGATCCTTTTTTTCAAAATGACATCACTTCATTTAGATCATATATATATGTGTCTTGTTTGCCTTGGCTCAGTTTCTAGAGCAAAAAATTACACTGTTGAGAGCATCATTGAGTTCTTCAAGCCAAGGTATCAAGACTTCATCTTTAAGGTTCCAAATCACAAAAACCCTTCATCTTGCATCTTTCATATATCATCTAGCATGATTCTAGGTTGATTTCATTTAGGGTTTTTATTATTGCTCACATGACTTGTATCTAGAACATCATTCTCATATTCATATGTTCTTGTTTTACAAGATAGCCTTTTTATCACTTGAATTGATTCAAGATTGCATCTTTATGACTTGACTTAGTTTCAAGATTGCTTCTGTTGTGGTTTGTAAGTTGTATTGTGCTAGATAGAGCATATAGGACTTTGGTTGCTTATTTGGTTTATTATATGCATGTCATCTAGCCAAATGATATCTAGGAATGTCTAACATGTTCATCCATGCCTAGATAAGCTTGAATGTCTAACCTTGCATTTATAGCATCTTGAGTATTTTCATATATTCACACTAGGTTGTTTTATCTCTTCATTTAGAGTCAAGTCATGTAGTTACTATTGTGATAGTTTTGCAAGCATGGACTAGATTCACTCTTGAAGGCCTGCGAGTAGTAGTGGTAGATTAGTAACCGTGTGAGGTTTGACGTGGTCAACCTAGGTTGTAATTGCCATTACAATTAGTGGATTGAGGTTTGAGTGTGGCGCACTTAACAGCCCGTGGTTTTTCCCCGTGTGGGTTTCCACGTAAATATTGTGTGTCCTTATTTTCCGCTTTGTATCTTGGTTGGGGATTTTTCGTAAAATTGACTAATATTGAAAATTGGTTAAAAGAATTGAATATAATCTATTCACCCCCCCCCCCCCCCCTCTAGATTACTTTAGGACACGTTTATATATATTTTCAACATTTAAACATCATTTTGTTGTGCACAAACGGCCACATCAAGGAGCTCTAGTCATTGCCATTTTGAGTTGATCAAAAGCCATTTCTGCCACTGGGTTCCATGAGAAAGAGTCCTTCTTGAGTGGTTTTGTTAAGGGACTTGAATTTTTCCCATAATCCTTGATGAATTTTCGATAGTAACTCGTGAGTTCCAAGAAGCCGTGCAAAGACTTTGACCGATCGAGGTTTAAGCCAATCGACAATAGTTGATATTTTATCAAAATCAACTGCAACTGTTGCTTCAGAAATAACATGGCCTAGGTACTTGATCTCTCATTCATCAAATTGACATTTTTCAATCTCGTCATATAATTGGTTAGCTTTCAAAATTGAAAACACGGTATCCAAGTGTCTTATATCCTCAGCCCAAGAATGACTGTATATCAAGATATCATCAAAGAAAATAAGAAAAAGATTTCTTAAATATTCTTTCAATACCTTGTTCATTAGACCTTGAAACATTGAAGGTGCATTTGTGAATCCAAAGGGCATGACTAAAAATTTGTAACAGCATGGATAGATGCGAAACACCGTCTTATCAACATCGTTGGAATGCATTCTGATTTGATGATACCCTGACTGAAGGTCCAACTTAGAAAAAATTCTTGCGCCATGTAGTTCATCTAGCAACTCATCAATACAGGGATAGAGAATTTATCCTTCATGGTAATTTTGTTCAATTCCCTATAATCAATGCATGTTCGCCATGAACCATCATTTTTTTTTTACTAAAAGCACTGGGAAGAATAAGAGCTATTACTTGAACTAATGACTCCATTGATAACATCTTTATAATTAGCTTTTCAATTTTTGATTTTTGGAATTGTGGATATCTATAGGGTTTGATAGAGACTGGCCCGTTTCCTAGCACCAAAGGAATCAAATGATCTAGTGAACGTTGAGGTGGAAGCCCCTATGGTAATAAGAACACATCCTTGTATGTTTGCATGAGTGGTTGGACTTGATAAGGAATAATGACAGTGTTTCTTGGCTTTGTTTGCAAGGCTTCTAGAGAAGATAATTGTAGTAGAACAACATCATTTCTTTTTCTGATTGCATGCTCAACTTGATTCAAATCAACAACTTCATTTTCTGAGACAGATAATCCTTATAGAGCCACAATCTTATTGTTGAATTGAAACTTCATTTATAACTTAGAAAAATCTCATAATTTTGGTCCCAACGTGTAAAGCCATTAAGCCCTAAAACGACATCATATCCCTTAAGACGTAACAAATATAAATCAACTTAAAGAGGAACCCCTTGAACAATAATAGAAACATTTGTACACTTACAAGTGCTTTCCAAGTGTTTCAGGTTTATTTGTGCCACAAGGGCATTTAAGAAGAAGAAGAAGAATTTGGTACAAAAAGTACAATTAAAGTGGGAAAAACAGGGCATTGTCGCCCTTTGATGGTATCACTCTTGAGCCAAACCGCGATAGCGTAGGAATTCCAACGTTGGCATTCAAGCGTTAGCAATTGTCACCATAGCGACACAACCGTGACAGAGAGGAGAAATGATCAGGTGTACAGGGCATTGTCGCCCTTTAATGGTGTCGATTTTGAGCTAAACCGCGATAGCATAGGAATTCCAATGTTGGCATTCCAGCGCTGGAAATTGTCGCCATAGTGACACAACCGTGACAAAGAGGAGAAACGTTGGAATTTCAACCATTCAAGAGGGGTATTCTTGTCTTTTCATGCCTATTTTGTACCCTAGCTTTCTTAACCTATAAATACACCAACTTTTACAGATAATGAATCCTATCCTCTTTTCAACCTAGGATCACCATAATTCCTTTCTCAAATTCCTCCATTTCTAGACTTGAACTCATATTATCCACCGAAAAACTCAACACTAAATCTTGATTACTTCACCCAACCATTCCTCTCTTCCCATTCTCTACATCCCAATACCTCTGTCACTCACCAGTAGACACCCACCTATCTAGACACATCTTCTTCTACCACTCTTTGCAGTAGGAGCAAACATTAAAGAATGAGGCCCAATGGTGATTTCCTTATCCATTACTTTCTTTCTATTTGATTGTAACTATGTGTAACTAAACCCTTAATCTAGGGGATAGATGTGAGGAACATTTGGTTGTGGGTATTTGCTTAAGCTTTTGTAATAAATCTCTATTTGTATTATATTTATTTTATCATTAGATTCTATTCACTATGTGATTGACTTGTATACCAACTTGTTAATTATAATCTTGTTTAGAATAATATATTATGCAATTAGCCTTGGATTGACACCCTTGTGTGATTAATAATCCAATGAATATGATAGATTAGTTGAGGGTATATCAACCACACTAATCTAAACCTTGATTTGTAACCAACCAATCCTACCTTGACCCCCTTTCCTTAATCGGTTAGGCATTTTGGTGGGAAGATGTTTAGGGTTCATAGTGATGACCTAAACACATCCTAGAAAACAAATGGTTAACATATAGAGATTGGTCCATTAAAGTGGCTTAAAAAGCATTGCCCATACCCACTTGCTAATCCATAAATTCCCTAGTATCTATCTTAATTGTTTACATCCATTACTCTTATATAGAATGTTGAGCTTTCTATTTTTCCTATCACTCCTTTTAGTTACATTTACTTTTTATGCACATTTGGTGGTTTCTCAAACCACACACTAGCCACCTACTATGATTTGCTTAATTGCATTTAGGACTAGTTAATTTATTCAACTAATTACTCTAATTCCATATGGAACGAACCCTTACTTACCATTTTACTAATCTTTACATCCTAAAAGGATTTTCTAGTGGTAAAATTGGTTTTCTAAACGAACACATTTAAACATCATTTTGTTGTGCACAAACGGCCACATCAATGAGCTCTATTCATTGCCATTTTGAGTTGATCAAAAGCCATTTCTGCCATTGGATTCCATGAGAAAGAGTCCTTCTTGAGCGGTTTTGTTAAGGGACTTGAAATTTTCCCATAATCCTTGATGAATTTTCGATAGTAACTGGTGAGTTCCATGAAGCCGTGCAAAGACTTTGACCAATCGAGGTTTAGGCCAATCCACAATAGTTGATATTTTATCAAAATCAATTGCAACTCTAGCTTCAGAAATAACATGGCCTAGGTACTTGATATCTCTTTCATCAAATTGGCATTTTTCAATCTCGTTGTATAATTAGTTAGCTTTCAAAATGGAAAACACAGTATCCAAGTGTCTTATATCCTTAGCCTAAGAATGACTGTATATCAAGATATCATCAAAGAAAACAAGAAAAAGATTTCTTAAATATTCTTTAAATACCTTGTTCATTAGACCTTGAAACGTTGAAGGTGCATTTGTGAATCCAAAGGGCATGACTAAAAATTTGTAACAGCATGGATGGATGCGAAACACCGTCTTATCAACATCATTGGAATGCATTCTGATTTGATGATACCCTGACTGAAGGTCCAACTTAGAAAAAATTCTCGTGCCATGTAGTTCATCTAGCAACTCATTAATACAGGGATAGAGAATTTATCCTTCACGGTAGTTTTGTTCAAATCCCTATAATCAATGCATGTTCGCCATGAACCGTCATTTTTTTAAAAAACTAAAAGCACTGGGAAGAATAAGGGCTATTACTTGAACTAATTACTCCACTGATAACATCTTTGTAATTAGATTTTCAATTTTTGATTTTTGGAATTGTGGATAGGTTTGATAGAGACTGGCCCGTTTCCTAGCACCAAAGGAATCATATGATCTAGTGAACGTTGAGGTGGAAGCCCCTATGGTAATGAGAACACATCCTTGTATGTTTGCATGAGTGGTTGGACTTGATAAGGAATAATGACAGTATTTCTTGTTTTTGTTTGCAAGGCTTCTAGAGAAGATAATTATAGTAGAACAACATCATTTCTCTTTCTGATTGAATGCTCAACTTGATTCAAATCAACAACTTCATTTTCTGAGACAGATAATCCTTATAGAGCCACATTCTTTTTGTTGAACTAAAACTTTATTTATATTTAGAAAAATCCCATAATTTTGGTCCCAGCGTGTAAAGCCATTAAGCCCTAATACCACATCATATCCCTTAAGACATAACAAATATAAATCAACTTAAAAAGGAATCCTTTGCACAATAATAGGAACATTTGTGCACTTACAAGTGCTTTCCAATTTTTCAAATGATGCCACCCAATTGCGGTTTCAAGCCGACTTTTTTTCGCCAACCTTTCACTAACAAAATTGTTAGTACTACTTGAATCAATGGGGACATAAACAACAACTTGTCTTAGACTTTCTTTAACATGCATAGTTTTTGGAGTATAGGTTCCACTAATTGCATTAAGAGATATTTCTATTGTTTCAACATATTGGTCTTCGATTTAGCCATCAAACTCCATTACTATAGCACCATCCTTTTCATCAAAACATGCTTGTATGACAAATAACTTTCTACATTTATGCTCCGGCTTGAACTTTTCATCACAATTGTAACACAACCTTTTATTTCTCCTTTCTTGTAACTCTACAAGTGACATCTTTCTTACTATAATGGAAGTTTTGTTGTTGGCAACAAGATTTTCTAGGTTGAATACTAAAATTTGTAACAGGTGTGCTTGCCTTCCTCCGTGACAAATTTCTAGCTTCATACACACGAGCCAGCTTAACAGCATCTGATAGTGTTTATGGCCTCCTCGCTTGAACATCAGCTTGGATAGAATCGTGCAACCCATTAACAAAGCTACTTACTCGTTGGTCTTGAAGAAGATGTCTAACCTTAGCCAACAACTTTTCAAACTGTGTTCGATAGTCCTGCA
This sequence comes from Acer yangbiense, assembly GCA_008009225.1. Lineage (NCBI taxonomy): Eukaryota > Viridiplantae > Streptophyta > Magnoliopsida > Sapindales > Sapindaceae > Acer > Acer yangbiense. The sequence goes on along the minus strand of CM017773.1, from coordinate 17,390,900 downwards.
TGATCGGTCATTATTTGTATATATTTTTTATCCCCATTCCCTCTATCAATTACTTGTTTCTCGAGTCATTTAGGTATTTAATTTGTGTGTTTGAGCATATTTCAGGTAGTTGGTTCCAAATGTGGTTTTTGAAAGATTTCAAAGGAAAAAGGTGATTTTGGAATATTAAAGGGTTAAAGTGTAATTGTCACAAAAAGGGCTTAAAGCGTAATTGTCAAAGAAGCTACAAAAAAGCCATGTAAAACGATGTGCCTTTCACAGCAATTTATAATTAGCTATACGTAGTTGTGCAATAGCTATGCAAATCGTTGTGCCTTTCATAGTGGCACGCACAGTGGTGCAATCCAGAGAAAAATAGCATGAAGTTCGATGTCCCTCCGCTCTCCAAATCACACAGCATTCCAATTTTAGTGAATTCCGTTAAACCAACCGCTTCCCCTATCACCATGCAAATAGCACAACACTTCAACATCAGAGATTTCCGCTGTCTAAACAATTGTGCTACCCACAATGGTACGGATAGCGGTTTGATATATACTTTCCGAGAAAGATTTCTGAATTCAATCAACCTCCTGAATCCATATAAATAAATCAATATTTTAGGGTTTTGGACTGTCAAGCCAGACACCACAAGGCCTAATCACACACACCACTTTTATCACAATTTTCCAGATTCCTACCATCAGACACACAACACAATTCTCTCATCCATCTTACACATTGAAGATTTGAAGACGAAGAAGATTTCATCATTGAAGACTTGAAGAATTCATTAAAGACCGCAATGGGTTTCATCTTTTCTTTCTCTTCTCTTGTTATTTTCATCATGTGTAATTAATCCAATCACTAGGGAATCAATGTGAACCTCTATGAATGCTCTATGTTAGAATTGATTATATTTTTATTAATTCAAATTTTGATTTATTCAATTCATTCTATGTCTTAATTCTTTATTTGTGTTATACATTGATATGAATTTAGGGTTTGGATAGTTTAACAATTGAGTTTGGAGTGTTGAGTTGCACCTAATCTTAATTAATATTCAATTGAATGAATAAAATTAATCTTAGCATTGATTTATGTAAGTAGGTTTTGATTTATTAGTTCTTGCACTTAATGGATTCTCGGTTGTAGTTTGCGCCATTGATTTATGGATAAATTATGATTGAGGACACTTGATTCATCCTAGGATCATATGGTAACAATCATACTTAAGATAAGAATGAACCCTTAACTTGATTAATTTCTTGTTCACAAGTCAATTCAAAACATTGAGTAAACATAGTTGGGGAGCATTAATGACCTAGTTCTCTCATCTCTTGATCACAACATCACATTCTTCTTAATTGCTTTCATAGGTTAATTTAGTTTTAATTCAATCATCAACAAATCTCTCGGTTACTTTGATTATTTAGAATTAGAATTAGTTTTTAATCAACAATTCACTTTTCCTCGTGGGAACGATCTCTACTTGCCGATGTATTTATTTCAACATTTGTGCACTTGCGAGTTTAGTATTTTATAACACGATTTTACACATCACTGCACCGTTCTTGTTTGTTGCAATCTAGTGAGTTGCCCAAAATAGTCATAGAATTTAGGGAAAATATCGTTTTAGTCCCTATTGTTTACCATATTGTCCATTTGGGTTCTCGTCATTCCAGTATTGGCCTGTTTAGTCATTCTGTAACGTTTTCTGTTAAAATAAGACAATCTGACATGTACAGATGCTGCAATGACCATTATACCCCTAATAATGTTTCCTTTTGTTGCAAAGACAAATATAACCTCCTACATAACTGTTGCCAAAAGCAACGGTTATGTTTTTGTTCTTATAAAAGGACCACACACCCCAAGCTTTCCATTCAAAAGCACATGCACCTGCATCTGCATCTGCCAATTTAACATTTGTTTCCTCTCACTTGCTTTGCATACAACACTGATTTGCATACAACATAAATATACACACAACACTTCATACATTCAACTTCTCTTCTTTTTCTTATAAAAGCACCTGCACCTGCACCTGCACCTGCTTTGCATACACCCTGGTTTGCATACAACATAAATATACACACAACTCACACTCTCAGTCACATTGCTCCAACAATATCAACAATATCAACAAATTTATATGTCAACCAACCACAGCAATATCAAGCAAACACAAACAACACAAATCAAGAGCAGTAGACACAATCATGGAATCATCATCAAGCTCAAGAATGGCCATCAATGGAGAGATAATCAAGTTCAAAAACCAAAAATGCTCATGCGGGATTAAAGCCGCTGTGAAGATATTCAAATCTCAAAACAATCCAAAGAAATTGTATTTCTTTTGTGAGAGAGGAAAATGCAATTTCTATAAGTTTTGGGATCCTGACAATGAAGAATTCAACCAAACTGAATTCCTTGGAAACAATTCACAAAGGTATGATGGTAGTGAAAATTTTCAGGTTTAACAAGAAATGACAAGTGTAATGCAGAAGTTGGAACTTTTATGGCAAATGGTGCAGCACCTAGAAAGCTTACATGTAAGGATGAATAATTTGGAAACTAACATTCATGGAAGGATGCATATCCTAGAGTCTACACAAGGAGGGTCAAGGCTAATGTGGGTTGTTAACATGGTGTTGTTTGGTGTAACAATGGAAGTGTTTGTACTTAGTATTACAAGCAATCATGAAATGTAATAATTATTAAAGTAAAGCATAAGCATAAATAAAAAGTAGTTAGAGTTCATAAAAAGTAGTTACAGTTCATAAATTCCTACATGGTTTGTGTGCTAGCACATTCAAAAAGCCAATTTCAGTATATCTAATGGTTTACAAACTATGCATATTTAAAAAAAAAAATGCTAGCAAGAAGACCACACATTTAAACAAAAAAAAAAAAAAAAAAGGGAGAAGATGACTACTTAGTAGAGTTCATAATTAAAGATTCAAAATATAGAAGTAGAGTTTGTTTAACCAAGATGTGCTGGTGGTGGTGCTACTGTCTTCCATCAGCCCAAGTCCGTTTGAGTCTGGGTTGGTGGTGGCTGTGAAGATGATGCTTGAACTGTGGATTGTTGTTGGATTGGTTGATGTGAAGATGAGGTTTCATTAGTCTGTACAAGAAATTGGGTGGGAATTAGATAGACAAGTTTGAAAAAATGAATGTAAAAGAATTAGATTAAGAAATTTGTTATTACATACCTTGTTTTTCTTACTTTTGCATGTTCTTTTGTTGTGTCCAACTTGGTTACAAAGTTTGCATGTCACAGTTCCAGACTTTCCTCCTTTAGGGCCCTCATTTGGTTCCCTCTTCCTCTGAATCTTAGGCCTTCCAGGTTGCACAGTCCTGGGTGGTGGATTTATGTGTTCCGTTTGACCTTCAATGAGTAAACAATGAGGGACTTCTGGCCACCTCTTTTGATCAGGAATTGGGTGGATCATTCCTTGATAAGTCTGCAAGTATGCACTCTTAGTCAGACTTTGATGGACATATTCATTGATTGTCTCTTTCACTTTAGCCTTACCATAATGGTGGCTTATGACAGCCATTGCATGCCTATAAGGAATCCCACTTACTTGCCAACTACCACACTGACAACTATACTCACCAACTTTAACAACATATCCCTCATTTGGACCTAAAATCTCATACTCCTTGTTCCCAGCAGCTATAATTGTCAACATCCTACTCTCTTTACCATTCTTCAATATTTTTGCATTCACCTTTGGTGGCAAAACCGAATTCCATTGCTCACACTCCTTCTTTCTCTCTTGGAATTTCCTCATAACCATCCTCCTAATAAACTCAAGCAAATCTAAGTAAGAAGAAGCTCTATGGGTACCTAGCATGCTATTAAAGGCTTCGGTCATATTGTTGGTGACATGGTCAAACCTAATTACTTGGTCATAAGCATGCCTAGACCAATGTTTTGGTTCAATTTCTTGTAACAAACTCTTGGCATCAGGGTTTATAGCACCAATCTCATCTAAAGTTTCTTTGAAGTCAAAGACATTGGAGCTTCGACTTGCTCTCCAAAACAGTTTCTTGAAATGGTCACCTTTGTAAGTTATTCTGAAGTTGGCATATATATGCCTTGCACAATACCTGCAATGGAAAATGAAATTAGATAAATATAAATATTAGAAAAAGCAATTAGAATAAATTATTACCTTTTATTTGCACATGGAAAATGATTTTGCAATGCTTGGATGACGCCTTTTTGGCTATTAGACATGAAAGTCAAGTTTCTACCTGATGGGAACTTGAGACGAATCTTCAAATTAATTAAAAACCACTCCCAACTGGACTGTCTCCTTCTCACAGATGCAAACAGCCATAGGGAATAACCCACTATTTGCATCCAATGCCACAGCAAAAAGGAGCACTCCCCCATATGGACCTTTCAAGTGGCAGCCATCCATTCCAATAAAAGGCCTGCAGCCATCTAGGAAACCTAATTTTTGAGCCTCAAAGCTTAAAAACATCCTATGAAAGGTAGGCTGTGGATCTTGGATGGAAATATGTACTGCTGATCTAGGGTTACTTTGGTTTACCGTGTAAGCATATCTCCTTAGTTTACCAAAAGATTGAGTATGGTCTTTTGCTAACCCTTCTAAGGCTCGATTTTTAGCCTTATACAACCTTTGAATGTCCATAAAGACCTTATACTTCTCTCTCAACAGATCACTTATCACCTTAACACAAATACTAGGGTTTCTCTTGACAAGGTTCTCAAACTTGGAGGCAATCCAACTTACCTTAGACTCTTTATTGTTGTAAATCCTATGACATTCATGACTGTCAACGAATATTTTAAGCTTAAATGAAATTCCATCAAGGAGGCGTGAACCATGTGCCCTCTAAGGACAACCATCTTCTTTGCACTTGTATGTCTGTTTTACAAGGTCTTTTTTAACTCTATCTAAGGTTACCCCCTCTTGAATTGCATACTCCCTGAATACTTCTCTCATTTGCTCTGCATTGTCAAATGTCTGATCCACTTCAAACTTAATCTCACCACTCATCATTTTCTTGAAAGGTACACCTTTCATCAACTTGGCAATCCTAACCTATTCAGGTTCGAGCTTTGAGTCACTAAAGTACTCATCATCAGACTTTGATTCATACCCCTCAAATAAAGCCATGCACTTATTAATTATGCCATCATCCCCATCAACATGTCTACCCTCTCCCTCATTAGCCAGTCTACCATCCTCACCAGACTGCCTATTATGTCCCTCATATGCCTGTCTACACTCTGATCGCGATCCAAATGTTCACATTTAGCGCTCCCTTTTCCTATCTTTTTGTGCTTGTTTCTCGGGTAAAACAAGGTATTTAACGGATAAATAAGTGTTTCAGGTGATTAGAGAAGTTCAGGGGCATAATTGTCATTTTGGACAAATTCAGGGGCAAAAATGCAAGATTAGGGCCATTATTGATTATTCTGTGAATAAAGGAGAAGTCAGGGGAGCATATCGTAAAATGCCAGCCAATGCACAGCGCGCCAGCCACGTCAACGAGTGGGAGGACGCCGTTTTGGCTTGGGCTAGCGTCAGCATGACGTCACGCTGACGTCACTCCTTTTTCAACCTTCAGCCAACTAAAATTTCCCTTAAGTAGTAGTGAAATATACCTAGAGGGGGGTGAATAGGTATAGGCTCCAAATTCTTCCAATTTAAAAATAATGCGGAATATATCAAAGAAAATGCACACTTGATTATATTTGACAAATTAATTGATTTCACTTATACAAGAGTTAATCAATTTACAAGATATGCAATCAATGAAAGATATGGAAGATAAAGAAAAGTAAAAACAAAAATGAACACAAGTATTTTTACGTGGTAAAACCTCAAAGAGGAAACATCCATGGGTTGATACCACAACCATCGGCAAAGCAATCCATTATGTGAAAAATACTTACACACTCAAGCTATCAACTCATGATATCCGCTCAAGCTATCAACTCCTAATCTACCCTCGGGCTAGTGAATCACCAAGCCTACTTCCTATCCGAGATGTATCCCACACCTCTAGAAAGCAACTTCCTATCCAAGACGCTCACGTCTCTAGGAAGATTTCTTGCTTGCCTATCCGGATCCTCCCGACCCTAGACAAGACTCCCTTGCTTGATTATCCGAGTCCTCCCGACTCTAATCAAGACTTCCTTGCTCTATCCACAAAGCTTCACTCACTTTACTAGAGACTTCAACCTAATGCAAGGCTATGATCTAAAATGATGCAAATGATGCAAACACAATCAAATTAAGCTAGATGATCAATCAAGCAAAATGTACATGTTCAATGACAATCTAGAATATGCTTTCAACACACAATCACAAGATTATCTAGAAATCAAGACATGCAAATCAATAAGAACAAGGTATGAATATTCAATATATCACACTAAAAACCTAGTTCTTAGATCATGAAATAAAACCTAGAAAATAACATGAAGCACATCATATATACATTTTCTAGAATCAATTTCATGTTGAATCAAGTTTAGCACAAATATGTTCAAGAGAAATCACAAAGCTAAAACTCAATTGAAAATTGATCAAACACCCCTAGCATATGATCTAACATACTTCTCAACAAATTTCATCAATCAAATAGTAAGAATCAAGAGATGATCAAAGATGAAATTGAAAAAGAAGAAGTTGAACAAACAACCTAGACCTCGTACTGAAGATCAAGCTGCTGGGAACAATGAAGAAGTCAGCTCTCTCTGGAAATGCTTGGAGTTTGTAGCTCTGCTCAAGACCAACAATTATGGCTTTTGAATCGATTGATTTCGAGTTCGTATGAGAAAGTTATGATCAAAATAAGAAAACTAAAATTGAAGAAAATCTGCAGAAATTTTGAAAGTGTTCTTCAAGATCTTCAACAAGTGTGGAGGTAAGGAGGAGAGTTTAAAAGGAGGAGAGAGAAGGATTTCAGAGGCCAATCAACATGAGCCACATCACCCTCCCGTGGGGGGCACGTGAGGCTCACGGGGGCAGAGAGCCCCTCTGGCCGTGAGCCTCACGGCCTCCCTCACGGCGTGGGCAAGGTGGCTCACAGCCTCCCACACCACTCTCGCGCACTCTTCGGTTCTTCAGCCATATCTTGGGCATCCGAACTCCGATTTCGAATCCGTTTTCAGATTACGAATCATGACTCCCTCATACACAACTAAAAATACAAAACTTTGAAAAATGGTTGAGAAATCATCTCAGAAAATGACAATGAAGTCAACTCAACGAATGAGAACGAAAAGTAGCATAGTCACATTGTTTGGACTCAAAACCTTATGAATGAGTAACCGAAATGACCGAAACTCAATAAGGCATTAAATAAGAACATGTTCAAGTCCTAAACACAAAATACACAAACAAATAAACACATATTCACACAAGCATGCCATATCAAAGAGATAGTCACAAAGCATGCAATTCCACAATGTTTGTCTATACAAGATCAATGCATGAGCATACTATAGAGTGTGTGAATGTGTTATACCAAATGTTTGAACCACGATGCAGGGACACACATGTATAAATTATGCGTGTGTGCTCTAACACCTTGCAAGAGGATAGAAGTCAAGATATACCTTTGACACTTTTCACCTCTTAAAGACGACTTTTGCACTAGACGTTGCTCTTCACCATTTAAGCTTCCTTTCTTCAAAGAATATCCTAAGCAACAACTAATACAAATATAGAGTGTTTTGCAATGGAATCAAGCCAATACAAATCATGAACCTTACAATCTCCCCCTTTGGCTATTCCATGGCAAAACCTCAACCTCACCATACAATGTTTCACTCAAATAAACTCAAGTTGATAGCATACTCTCAACCTCACATTACAAAGAGATTCCTAGACTAAAAGTCTTCAAGTCTTCAAGAATTCCTCTTTTGGTCTTCAAAGTACCTATGAGAGAAAATAGCAATCTAAAACAAGAGATCTTCTCTAAAGAAGAATGGTGAGTTATCAACAAAAAAACAAATATAGAAGACATCCCTTATCTCATACAAAAATGCATTATCTCAAGTGACCAAAATACCAATTCCCAAGGACCAACCATCCTTAACATTATCAAGAAAGAATTATTTCTCCCCCTTAAGACAAGAATTCTCCCCCTTAAGACAAAGTCACAATTAAGCACAAAGAGGAATATGTTTCACACAATTGGAACATGTTTTCCACGCAAGGTGTGAAGTATACAAAATCTCCCCAATATCAAACATGGTGAGGTATACATTTTCTCCCCCTTTTTGTCAAGGAATAGACAAGAGACACAAGAGATAAAGAACGAGATACAAAGAAAACAAATCGTATAGAGAACAAAGTTGAATAAACTAAAGCTCCCCCTTAACATATGCTCCACATATTATCACCAAGTAGATTTGTTCACAAGGGACATCACACAATCACACAATCAAGCAATAAGAGAAAAATATTTCATAACTTGTCAAAGTCCAAGAGAGAATCATAGATTTTCATTAATCTCTCAAAAATATTCTCACATTGCTAATGAATTAAGCACATAAGCAAAATGTGTATGTGTGAATGCTTCTCACATATATAGTAGGAGTAATTGTGATATCAACATGCAAACTCTATCCACTCCTATCCATCTAAAGCATTTCCAAAAATAGGTCAAACTGATATTCATCCGGATTTTTGCTTTTAAAGAGAATAGATATCAACATATGAGCGTGTGTGTGCATGTGGCTCGTTTTCCCGTTTCTATTTGTCAACCCGAGCAATTTCACAATTCTCAACTATACACCAATAAGCCTTTTATTTTTCATTTCTTTTAGGCTTAGAATCAAAGATTTTTTTTTTTTTTTTTTTTATGATTCAATTCAACACTTCTTTGATTTTACTAACAAAAACATATACTCCTCATGCGGCTTTCACTCATCACAATAGCATAGCCTTTTCCTACATTTGGTGGCTTCACAACCAAGGTGTGTAGCCCTTTCCATGAGGGCGCTCGTTGATTACTATGTAGTGCCGAAGCAAAATGGATACATACCATAGGTCATCTATCATGTACTAAGCAATAAACTTTTAGATGCATCCATTATCTACACATATTCAACCACATATACTCAAAACCAAAAACATATAAGAGAAGCATTAGTGCACTTTTCAAAAATAAGATTTTCAAGCTCAAGTGCATGATCTAGAAACAATAAGAGATATTCGTTTAAGATCACTACTTCTCAAGTGAGTAGCTCTCAAAGATAATGATATTCAATTAAAGTTTTGCTTATCAAGCCACTCACAATCACACAAAGACATCAATCAACACAAATCATGCCAATGGACATTCTAAGAGTTTTGAACCTCTCTTTGTCCAAGGGCTTGGTGAACAAGTCCGCAAGTTGATTTTTAGTAGGCATATGCTCTAGAGTAACAATAGAATGTTCAACTAGGTCTCTAATGAAATGATGCCTAATGTCTATGTGTTTTGTGCGGGAGTGTTGAACCGGATTTTTAGAGATGTTAATGGCACTTAAAATTATCACAATAAAGTGTCATTTTTCCTTATTCTATCTCATAATCCTTAAGGATTTGTTTCATCCAAAGTAATTGTGTGCATGCACTTCTGGCCGCAATGTATTCGGCTTCGGAAGAGGAAAGGGAAACCGAGTTTTGTTTCTTACTTGACCAAGAAACCAAGTTATTACCAACATAAAAGCAACCGCCCGATGTGCTTTTACGGTCATCAATGTTTCCCGCCTAATCGGCATCACAATAGCCTACTAGGATATCATTGGTGTCAAATGAATAAAATAGACCAAGACTATGAGTCCCTTTGACATACCTAATGATCCTCTTGACGGCTTTCAAGTGAGATTCCTTGGGATTTGCTTGGAATCTAGCACACAAGCCTACACTAAAGCAAATGTTGGGTCTACTAGCCGTTAGGTAAAGTAGACTACCTATCATGCTTCTATAAAGGCTTTGGTCAACACTTTTCCCTTTTTCATCTTTGTCAAGTTTTAAAGTGGTGCTCATGGGAGTTTCAAAATCTTTTCCATTTTCTAGGCCAAATCTCTTAACTAGATTTTTAGCATATTTAGATTGATTCAACATTATGCCCATGCTAGTTTGCTTTACTTGCATTCCTAGAAAATAATTCAACTCACCCACCATGCTCATTTCAGATTCACTTGACATAACACTTACAAATTCATCAACCTTGGTTTTATTAGTAGACCCAAAAACAATGTCATCAACATATATTTGTGCAACAAAAATATCATGATCATGATGTTTGATAAACAAAGTTCTATCAATGCCACCTCTCATATATTGGTTGTCAATAAGGTATTGAGTCAACCTATCATACCAAGCTCTTGGAGCTTGTTTAAGGCCATAGAGAGCCTTTTTCAATTTAAACACATGATTAGGAGAGTGTGGGTCTACAAAACCCTTAGGTTGTTCAACATACACTTCTACTTGAAGGTTTCCATTGAGGAAAGCGCTTTTGACATCCATTTGAAATAATTTGAACTTTTTAATGCATGTAATGGACAACAAAAGTCTAATGGACTCGAGACGAGCAACCGGGGCAAACGGCTCATCAAAGTCAACACCCTCCACTTGAGTGTAACCTTGAGCCACTAGTCTAGGTTTATTCCTCACAATCTTGCCACCTTCATCGGTCTTATTCCTAAACACCCATTTAGTGCCAATTACATTTATATCTTTGGGTCTAGGAACTAAGGACCACACTTCATTTCTCTCAAATTGATTAAGTTCTTCTTGCATAGCCCCAACCCAATATTCATCAACAATTACTTCATTAATATTTTTGGGTTCAATTTGAGAAGTGTAGCAAGCATAGGATATTTGGTTAGCAATTTGATTTCTTGTTCTAACCCCTTCATTTAAATCACCTATGATGTCTTCTTGATAGTGTAAGTTTCTAAGTCTTGGGTGAGAATGTTCAACAACTTGGTCATTTTGTTGATTACCATTTAAAGCATTTTCCAACCTTTGACTTTCAACTTCAACATGACTATCATTTACATCATCTTGACTAGAAACACTACTAGCCACATCAATAGGTGTTTTAGTGTCATTCAACATGTTTTCTTTAGGTTCATTGACACCATTATCATCACACAAATTTAGCATGCTAAGATAATCTATCTTCACATTGATAGACTCCATAATAGTCTTAGTAGTCAAATTAAAGACTCTATATGCACGACTATTAGTAGCATAGCCAAGAAAGAGACCAACATCACTTTTTGCATCAAACTTTCCTAAGTGATCTCTATCATTCAAAATATAACATTTACTCCCAAAAGTGTGGAAGTAACTCACATTAGGCTTCTTGCCTTTCCAAAGCTCATAGGACATTTGTTTTGTGCCGGGCCTTTTGAAAACACAATTTGACACATAACAAGCGGTATTGACCGCCTCGGCCCATAGGTTTCTAGGGACTTTCTTGCTATTGAGCATGACCCTAGCCATCTTTTGCAAGACACGGTTTTTTCTCTCAACAACACCATTTTATTGAGGAGTTCTAGTTGCGAAGAACTCATGAGAAATCCCTAAACCATCACAAAACTCACTAAATTTTGCATTTTCAAATTCCGTCCCATGATCACTCCTAATGCGACATATTTTCTTGATATTAAGACTTTTTTCATTTTGAACTTGATTACAAAACTTTTTAAAGTAATCAAAAGCCTCGGTCTTGTTTCTAAGAAAATAAACCCAAGTAAACCTAGAGAAGTCATCAACGCATACAAAAATGTACTTTTTGCCATTAATGCTCTCGGTTTGAATTGGCCCCATTAGGTCCATATGCACAAGTTCTAAAGGTCTCTTGGTAGCTATGTAAGAATTTTTCTTATGAGACACTTTGGTTTGCTTACCTAATTAGCAAGGTTCACAAACCACCTCAAGCTTTTTACCAAGATTAGGAAGACCTCTAACAATGCATGTTTTTCAAGCTTTTTCAAATCTTTAAAATTCATGTGACCCAAACGTTGATGCCACAAATCAAGCTTATTGCACTCATGTGCCATGTTGCATGTTAGAGGATCTATCTCAAGACAATAGTAATTGTCTATAGACCTTTTGACTCTTAGGACAACATTGTCCTTTTTATCAATTATAGTGCATACATCTTTGTTAAAGCTAACTTCTTTAAAAATTTCACACAAGTGAGTAATGCTTATCAAGTTAGCTTGTAACCCATCAACATACAAAGTATTATAAAGTTTAGGCAATCCGGGGATACAAATTGTTCCCTTGCCAAGATCTTGCTTTTTGGTATCATCACCAAAAGTAACCCAACCTCCATCCTTTAAAACAAGATTCTTAAAGAACTCTTTGTTCCCGGTCATGTTCCTAGAGCAACCGTTATCTAGGTACCAAGAATAGGAGGAGTTGGCACGTAAAGCATATTGTACAACATGACATTTAAATGTGTCCTTTTTAATCCACACATTTTTCACAACATGCCTCTCACTCTTACTTCTAACATGCTTTGACTCAATGTTACTTTTTAACATGCACCTTGACCTCATTGGTCACATTTTAAAAAATATCAAACAAAGCATTATCAACTTTCTTATGCATAGTAGAGTGAGGCACAAAACAAGATTTAGCAAGCAAGTTAACAACTTTTTCAACAACATGCTTTTCCAAGGTTTTCCTAGGTCTATTTCTATATCCATACATGGATGATTGCCTAGGTCCATTCAAAGACATATCATGAAAAGCATTATCAAGTTTGCATTTCCGAACATACTCAAAGCATCTAGGTTGAATATGTCCTATCATATTACAATGATGACAAATAGGAATAAATTTGAGAAATTTACCATTTGCATTTGCTTCCAACTCCTTTGGACTTCTCATAATTTTTCCTCTTTGATGTGCAACCCTTGATGCTCCACCTCTTGCATTTGAGGTTGATGCTCTTTGATATTTATGTTGTTGTGTTCTTCTATTGAACATCCTTGTTGATGAAGAAGCACCTTCGGTAGTTTTCATAGCTTTACCTTGAGAAAGTGTACCTACATTTGATTCAATGCTTGCTTTGACAAAAGTAGATTTGTTAGATGAAGGAGTCTCCTTCTTATTGATATAACCCAAACCTCTTTTGTCACATGGATGCTTTCCACTTTTAATGAGGGTTTCAACTTTGTTAGAACTAGATGACATCTTGCTAATCACCCTATTAGCCTCATCAAGTTTCTCACGAAGCATCCTAAGTTCAATGACATATTTTTCCGCTATGTTATCACTAAACATAACATCTTTACGTGATTTATCAAGCCATTGTTTATACTTTTTCTCTTGATTTAAATGCTCATTAAGTTTAGATTTAAGCACATTTTCAAGTTTCTTAGCATTAACAAGAGAACAATCTCTTTGCTCAATTTCTTGCTTCAAGATACCAAGTCTATCATTGCTATCTTTTAGATTCAATTCTAGACTTAGGAACTTGTCTTTAAGTTCATTGAACTCCTTTGAGCCAAGATCATGATTCTCTAACTCCTTGTTGAGGGACATATTGACTTTGGATAAACGTTCATTTTCAAAAATAAGATCATCGATCTTTTTCTCATCTATGTCAATATGTTCAACAAAAGAAGCCACATAGGAATACACTTCCTTAATCATGATTATCACAAACAAAAACACAAAACACTACAAAGAAAGGATCTATCTAAGTGCGTCTAGACACCCACTCTGATACCAAATGAAAATTTCCTTAAGTAGTAGTGAAATATACCTAGAGGGGGGGTGAATAGGTATAAGCTCCAAATTCTTCCAATTTAAAAATTATGCGGAATATATCAAAGAAAATGCACACTTGATTATATTTGACAAATTAATTGATTTCACTTATACAAGAGTTAATCAATTTACAAGATATGCAATCAATGAAAGATATGGAAGATAAAGAAAAGTAAAAACAAAAATGAACACAAGTATTTTTACGTGGTAAAACCTCAAAGAGGAAACATCCACGGGTTGATACCACAACCACCGGCAAAGCAATCCACTATGTGAAAAAGGACTTACACACTCAAGCTATCAACTCATGATATCCGCTCAAGCTATCAACTCCTAATCTACCCTCGGGCTAGTGAATCACCAAGCCTACTTCCTATCCGAGATGTATCCCACACCTCTAGAAAGCAACTTCCTATCCAAGACGCTCACGTCTCTAGGAAGATTTCTTGCTTGCCTATCCGGATCCTCCCGACCCTAGACAAGACTCCCTTGCTTGATTATCCGAGTCCTCCCGACTCTAATCAAGACTTCCTGGCTCTATCCACAAAGCTTCACTCACTTTGCTAGAGACTTCAACCTAATGCAAGGCTATGATCTAAAGTGATGCAAATGATGCAAACACAATCAAATTAAGCTAGATGATCAATCAAGCAAAATGTACATGTTCATTGACAATCTAGAATATGCTTTCAACACACAATCACAAGATTATCTAGAAATCAGGACATGCAAATCAATAAGAACAAGGTATGAATATTCAATATATCACACTAAAAACCTAGTTCTTAGATCATGAAATAAAACCTAAAAAATAACATGAAGCACATCATATATACATTTTCTAGAATCAATTTCATGTTGAATCAAGTTTAGCACAAATATGTTCAAAAGAAATCACAAAGCTAAAACTCAATTGAAAATTGATCAAACACCCCTAGCATATGATCTAACATACTTCTCAACAAATTTCATCAATCAAATAGTAAGAATCAAGAGATGATCAAAGATGAAATTGAAAAAGAAGAAGTTGAACAAACAACCTAGACCTCGTACTGAAGATTAAGCTGCTGGGAACAATGAAGAAGTCAGCTCCCTCTGGAAATGCTTGGTGTTTGTAGCTCTTCTCAAGACCAACAATTTTGGATTTTGAATCGATTGATTTCGAGTTCGTATGAGAAAGTTATGATCAAAATAAGAAAACTAAAATTGAAGAAAATCTGCAGAAATTTTGAAAGTGTTCTTCAAGATCTTCAACAAGTGTGGAGGGAAGGAGGAGAGTTTAAAAGGAGGAGAGAGAAGGATTTCAGAGGCCAATCAACATGCGCCACATCACCCTCCCATGGGGGGCGCGTGAGGCTCACGGGGGCAGAGAGCCCCTCTGGCCGTGAGCCTCACGGCCTCCCTCACGGCGTGGGCAAGGTGGCTCACAGCCTCCCACACCACTCTCGCGCACTCTCTGGTTCTTCAGCCATATCTTGGGCATCCGAACTCCAATTTCTAATCCGATTTTAGATTACAAATCGTGACTCCCTCATGCACAACTAAAACTACAAAACTTTGAAAAATGGTTGAGAAATCATCTCAGAAAATGACGATGAAGTCAACTCAACGAATGAGAACGAAAAGTAGCATAGTCACATTGTTTGGACTCGAAACCTTATGAATGAGTAACCGAAATGACCGGAACTCAATAAGGCATTAAATAAGAACATGTTCAAGTCCTAAACACAAAATACACAAACAAATAAACACATATTCACACAAGCATGCCATATCAAAGAGATAGTCACAAAGCATGCAATTCCACAATGTTTGTCTATACAAGATCAATGCATGAGCATACTATGGAGTGTGTGAATGTGTTATACCAAATATTTGAACCATGATGCAGGGACACATATGTATGAATTGTGCGTGTGTGCTCTAACACCTTGCAAGAGTGTAAGGTTCCCATTTGTTGATTGGCTTATTTCGTGGACAAACCACATATTGGGGTTCTTTGTAAGGGTAGCCTAGGTATCGGGTTTATTATTCGAAGCCCTTTTGAAGACCTCGTGTTGATAAGCACCGAAGGTATATTTCTTTGTGCTTACTTATCTTGAAGAGATAGTTGCACACACTCACAACTCATGCATATGTTTAATTATTGTATGTTGTGTGTCTTACTTTTGTGCATTAATGTTCATTAACATCTCTTCTTGCATGTTAGTTTGATTGCATCTTGCATATCCAATTGCATTGTCATGCTTAGACTTAGGATTGCATTTTTGCATTGGGCGCTCCCAAAAGCGCTCTACAGAAGCGCTGTATGAACAGCGCCCATTGAGCATTGTTCAGACTTGATCGATTTAATTCGGTCACTGTTGGGTCGCTGTACAGGCGCTGCACAAAGCGCTGTACAAAGCGCTCTACGTACAGCGCCACTCTGTTTTCCCGTGAGAACAGAGTTGGGGCGCTGTACAGGCGTTGTATAAGAGGCGCTCTACGTACAGCGCCCAAGGCAATATTGAGGCAAACTTATCAAAACGACCACACTTTGTTTTGGCCTCCTATATATATGCCTCTTTGACTTTAGATCAATTAGAAGAGTTCATATTCATATTCCATACTTAGGAGATTTTTCAAAGAGAAGAAACATTCCAAAGAACTCAATTTTAGTTCACTCAAACACTTTTCCATGATCATCAATCATCATCTAGCATCATCCTTGATCATCTAGATGACATCTTGCATGGATTCTTCATCATACTTTGCTTGGTAAGCTTTTCACTAATATCTTACATATTTTGTGTTTCTCTTAACAAGCAATCTCATTTAATTACTTGTATGTTATTTTATATATTTTGAATACAAGTTTGAGATTAGTATGATGTATGTTTGAGAAGTTGTATTGTGATAGCTAATTAGGTTTTGTGCTTAATCTTGATTAGCTAAACTATTTGATTGAACATGTCATTTAGTTTTGATATCTAAGATTGCTCTAATTGC
The DNA here is from genome assembly GCA_008009225.1 of Acer yangbiense. NCBI lineage: Eukaryota > Viridiplantae > Streptophyta > Magnoliopsida > Sapindales > Sapindaceae > Acer > Acer yangbiense. Next base: position 17,374,146 of record CM017773.1, on the reverse strand, counting down.
ATATTAATCATATTAGATAAGCATATAGGGTTTCCCTTGCTCTATGTTGCATTTTGAATATTCATATATTCACTTAGGGTTGTTATTCTCTTCATAGAGAAAGTAAGTCTTGTGTGTAGCATCCGGGATTAGGTTGCTTAGATCGCAAGCAAAATTGGACTAGGTTCACTCATACCGGGATTAGGTAGGTGTGTGATTACTTCCGGGATTAGGTTGTAATCGTTTTACACATTTAGTGGATTCGAGGTTCGAGTGTGGCTTACTTACTAGCCCGTGGTTTTTCCCATGAGGGTTTCCATGTAAAAATCAAGTCTTATTTAATTTCCGCATTTTATACTTGATTTATTGCTTTATATATTTAGGGGTAAATTCGTAATTTTGACTAACACGAAAAATTGGGTAAAAAGCTTAAAATCTATTCACCCCCCCCCCCCCCCCCCCCCCTCTAGATAGTTTTATACACACCGTGCTATAATTTGTTTCAAAGAGGATAGAAGTCAAGATATACCTTTGACGCTTTTCACCTCTTGAAGACGACTTTTGCACTAGACGTTGCTCTTCACCATTTAAGCTTCCTTTCTTCAAAGAATATCCTAAGCAATAACTAATACAAATATAGAGTGTTTTGCAATGGAATCAAGACAATACAAATCATGAACCTTACAAACAACTCGCGACAGACTCGACCCGACCCAACCTTACCCGGTTGACCCGGTCGTGACCTGACATCTGACCCGGCCATTTTCGGCCATTTTTGACCACTTTTTCGAAGCCGTTCAGCCCAGATCGATGGCCACGAGCCCCTTGGTCACGATGGTCCTACTTTCAAGCTCTCATGCAAAGGTTTCTCAACTCCAACAAATCCTCTAAGTTTCCATGGCCATTCAAGCTTCAAGAACATTCCAGTAACCATTGTCACGCGAACCAAAACGTCCAAGCTCGCCAAAACTCAGCAGTTTCATGCCGCTAGAAAGTTCTCGTAGTCTAGAAGGTTAGAACTCGCGGCCAACTTCCATTTTTCCACCGCGAACTTCGACGGTGGGAATGAACCCCCGAGCCAGGGGTTTCGAACCCGCGAAGACAACCGACTTGGAAGATATTTTCGTCCAAACCTTCCCCAAATCATTTCCCTATATATATACATCCTTTTCTAACCTAAAACACACCTCCCAAATATCCAAATACCCTCCTAATAGTCTAGAATAGCTGAGTATAGCTTAGAGTAGTTTAGTGTAACTTAGATTCTCACCAAAACACCCATTTCACCTTAGTTATTATATGTAACTAAATATTGATGTTGGGATTTGGTGTACTTTGTATATTATCTATTATATTTGTAAGGATTCCCGTTTTGTTGATTGGCTTATTTCGTGGTCAAACCACATGTTGGGGTTTTGAATGTAAGGGTAGTCTAAGTGTTTAGTGTTGAAGATCAAAGGCCCTTCCATGACCTCAAGATACAAGCACGCCAAAGGTATAATCTCTTGTGCTTGTTTTTCTTTGAAGAGATTTAGTAGCACACACACACTTAGCATTCTTGCTATGATTGCATACTTGCTTATTTTTATGTGCATCTCTTCACATGTCACTTTACACACTAGCACTTTGGTTGATATATCTTGTTGTGTGTATATGTGCCTTATAATTCGTTTCCCGACATTGTTCGGAAACGTCCGCGCTTGCACTAATTAGTGCTTGGTTTCGCGCGAAGACCGCCTATGGAGAATGCCCTTGGCTTCTCCTTGGTTTTCACCATTGTTGGTGATCGGCGGTTATGATCGGCGGCCTGGCCGCCGAATGAAACCGCAGTTTCAGTCCAGATTGGTCTGAAGCACTTATGCGGTCAAGATCGGCGGTCACGACCGCCGTTCGAAACCGCCGTTCATACCTGATCGATTTTAATCTCTCGGGTTTGATTCGGCGGTTGTATCGGCGGTCACGAAACCGTCGAATGAAACCGCCGTTAATGCTCTGTTCTTCACGAGCTCAATTCGGCGGTAGTCATCGGCGGCCTGGCCGCCGATTGAAACCGCCGAACGGTGCGTTTCAGGGGCAAAATTGTCTTTTCACTTGCCCTGTTCTTGATGTCTATAAATATCACACTTTCTCATTATCTGAATCAGTTCTTTGACTCTTAAGAACCCTAATCTTCAAAGATAGATTTTGAGAGAAAATCAAATCAAGAACTCATCTTTAACCACTCAAATCAAACCCCTTTTGCATCAAATTTCATATTGCATCTCCTATGTCTATATAGAGTGCATCCATGTATGGGTTTGCATCATCACAACTTGCTTGGTAAGATTTTGATTAATTTCATCTTATTGTAGTATTTTCAATACCAAGCCATCTCTTTTAAATTACTTGTATGTTTTAGATCATATGTTAAATACAAGAAAAGAGATTATTTGTGATGAATTAATTGAGTGTTGTTTTTGATAGATATCTAGGTTTTTATAATCTATGATTATCTATGCTATTTGACATGTCATTTAGCTATTGATATCTAGGGTTGATTTAAATTGAATATATCATCATCCTAGATAAGCATTTAGAGTACCCTAGCTCTTATTGCATTAATTGAATATTCATACATATTCACATAGGGTTGTGCATCTCTTTTGAGAGATTGAAGTCTTGGGGCTAAGTGTGCTTAGGCCTCAAGCAAATTGGAATAGGGTTGCTAATAAAGGCCCGCTGGGTAGAAGTGAGGGGTTACAGACCGGAGTGTTAGACGAGGTCTACATAGGTTGTAAACTTCATTTCAATTAGTGATTTCGAGTTCCGAGTGTGGCGCACTATACAGCCCGTGGTTTTTCCCAGTGGTTGGGTTTCCACGTATACATCAAGTGTTATTTAAATTCCGCACTATATTACACTTGTATGTATTTTTGACTAGTAGGGGCATTTTCGTAAAATTGACTTGCATGCGAAAATTGGGTAATAATAGTTAAAATCTATTCACCCCCCCCCCCCCCCCCCCCCCCCCTCTAGCTTTATATTGATAAACACACCTCGAGTATTTAATTACTCTCAATATTTGTTGATTGTCTATGTTGAGCTTTAATTCATATATGTGTTGATTGAATTAACAAGTTGATTAACATGTAATACAATTTAGAACATGCATGAATAACTCTTGATGTATGTGTCTTGATTAAAGGTTTTAGACTATCCTAGGTACTTAATAGAAATCAACTAAGTGATAGGGTGATTGCACTTGTACACCAATATCCCAACATCCCAAGTCTCATTACCACTCTTGCAAGACCATTGCATTAGATGGTAATTAGTTTAGTTTAGTTAGTTAGTGTAATTTAGATTAAAATCATCTTAGTGTAATTGTAGTTTAATTAGTTTTAATTGATGTAGTGTAATTTAGATAAAGTGCCATCTTAGTTTAATTTAGTTATTAATTAGTTTAATTGCTTACTTGCCATCCTCCACCATTTACTTTTCTTGCATGTAAATATGTTGTAATTAGTGTAATTAGTATATATAATATATAAGACTAAAACCGATAAAAGGTACCTCGCCTCCCTGTGGGAACGAACTGTACTTGCCGCTACGCGATCGTAACGATCCGTGCGCTTGCGGATAAACGCACACGTCCGATCATTTACCGACAATTTGTAGAATTGTCACATGTCACGTGTGCGCCGATCAAGTTGTTGGCGCCGTCGTGGATAGAATTGTAGCGTTCGTTTGCGGGCCGATCACCCTCTCCCTCACCATCCTCACCATCCTCACCATCCTCACAATCCTTATCATCATCTTTCTCACTGTCACCATCATAATTCAACATTTCAGCCTCAATGTCACACCAACCCAACTCTTGGTAACCACCTTGCTGATCCAACACTTCAGCCTCTTCATTTGGTCTAGAAGATGTCCCTTCGGTAGGACTTGGAACATAACATCTATTCTATAACTCAAAAACTATTTTTCCCAACCCACAATCCTCAAATAGCTTAACAAAGGAAATTAACTCACTATCAATGTTCACCTGAACTCAATCACCACTCCAAGGTAAGTGTATCCAAACAAGGCAATCCTCGGTAGGCACTTCATCTCTTCCACTAAGCTCCTCAATTGTTGCATGAATCAGCGTAATGAGGCTTATGTGATTAATGTCACAATGACCTACCTTAATCAACCCAGTCCCAAACATCACCTTTATATTGAAAATATCCATTTCAACTGTGCACAAAAAAATTGGCTATTAGATCATGCAAATGCAATCAAACAGATACTTACATAACCAAATCGTAAACAATCTTTCATAAAACCATGTCAAATGCAAGAACAAAACAAATGACTGATATCAAAACGATAAAAACTGAATTTGCAAACTTAATAATAATGAAAACGAAAATAAAATCATGTGAAACACATATAGACAAAACAAATACACACCAATTCATACCATTAAAAGAAAACACCTGAAATAAACTCTAACATATTTTGAACTCGATAGATTAAGAAAAAATCAATTTTTTTTAAAATTTCCTCTATTTTACAGTCTAACACACTGAAAACAACTTCAACAACCAAGAATTACACTTAATTGGCTTTCAAGTGAAAAACCCCCAATTTCTCATGCTCTGGAACCCTAGATAGATGAAATCTTCAAAGAATTTACATATAACAACACAGCATGCAACGAATGTCAATGACAACAGCTCAATCATCCTTCATTTTTCAAAAACTAACCTTAACCTCAACAACCTTCAAAGCTTGCTTGCAAAACAATTTCTGCTGCAACTATTCCCTAAAAATGAACAACCACAACCAAACAGTTTGCAAAGGACTTCAAGAAAAACGTGAAATGTAGCTGAAAACACGCAACGAAGGTGGTCGAGAAAGGGTTTTTGGGGCGAAGCTTTATGCTGTTGGTGTTGTGGTTTCTGAAGAAGACAAACGCGAGTGTAGTTGAAAATGATAAAGTGGTACAATAGTTAGGTTTTTATAAAGTTTTATGTGACGTGTCAACATCTGAGATCAAATTTGCATCTCAACCGTTTGTTTCATTATAAATTTTTTATTATAATAAATTTTCTTCGTGAACTTACCGTTCTGCCCTTCCGATAAAAATTCTAGAATAAATTGAAGGCTAAAAACCCCATTTTACCCTCACTTGATTAATGGCAATTTCAAAAAAGCTAACGAAATTGGACGGCAGGGACCTAAATAGGGATAAATTGATAACTTTTGGACCTGCATAGCCAATACTGGAACGACGAGTACCCAAATGGATAATATGGTAAACAGTAGGGACTAAAACGATATTATCCCTAGAATTTATTTGAACAAAATCGAGAGAGAAGCTCTTCTTTAAAATCGTTCCAAGTAATCTTATCAAACTCTTGCTTCAATAACTGATACCATAATTGGGCATCACCTTCAAGGCGGAATGATGCTAATGATACAAGATCACATTCCGGAGTATCTTGAAATTGAAAAATACCAGCTAGTTGGATCCTTTCCTCCATTGAAACGAGGAAAATCCAATTTCACTTGGTTAGGTGCATAGGAATTAGAGAAACCAGCTCTATGGGATTCACTACCGTTGTTGGGGCGTCTTTCAGTGTCTTTTGGAAGGGCTCATGAAGATCCTTCTTGTTCCCGAACAAAGTGCTCTGCTATTTGATCAATCCTTGTCATTAGCTTTTCGAACATACTTGTCATGCATTGCATAAAATCTTCTTATTGACATCTCATTTCTTGTTGGCTAAAGACAAGTGATGATATCATTTGCTCAATCTATTGCACGCGTTCATCCATGTCTGAGCTCTAATACCACAACGCCTATATTTACCTAATTTTTAGAAATCTCACAGAACAATAACAAAAGAGATTAGGGTAATTCGATGAACCCAAAGCCTTCGTTAATAAATTCAAAGAGTCTGGATAAATTTTCTGATACCTTTATTCAATAGTCCAACACTTTAAATAAGTGTGTTACAACGGTTAAACATGAAAAAAAAGGAAAGATATTGCTAAATTGCCACAATAAAAGCAACAAACTAACTACGAGACTTATTGATACTTAGACTAAGTCAAAAGCATAAAAATAACTAGCAACAAACTTGTCTTCAGGGCTGGCCCTGGGCATAGGCCCACAAGGCGGCCGCTTAGGGCCCTCGTTTTCTAAGGGTCCCAAATTTCAGGTTGAAATTTTTTTTTTTGTGTATTCAGTTTTTAAATAAGTTCAGAGGCCCACGTACTAGTTTTTTTTTTTTTTTTTTTTTTTTTTTATAAAATTTTTTTTGGCCCATATATCATTTAACCAACTATAAGTCTAGAGGCCCATGTACTTGTTTTTTTTTTTTTATATATAAAAACAATTAGCCCATATATCACTTAACCAAATAGGCAAATATAAGTCTAGAGGCCCATGTACTGTTTTTATTTTATTTATTTATTTATTAAAAAAAACAACCAATATATACCTAACCCCATATATATATATATAGTCTTTCTATTGTTAGTTCGAACTAATATAAAATATATCAGTTCCTTGCATGTGGGTTATTAGATTTAAAAGATGCTTTGACAAGTGCATGCAGCCAAGTCAAAGCATTTAAATCCAATGGCCCATGTGTAAGGAACTGATATATTTTATATCAGTTCGAACTGACAATAGAAAAACTCACTACAAGAAATTTGGCCTTTCGCAACGCGCAAAACGCATTGCGAAAGGTTTTCGCAACGCACGAGTGTATGTTGTTGATACGCCTATTGTCAAAAGTCCCAAAGCTTTTGGCAACGCGCAATGTGTGTAGTCATAGAATAGTAACAACGTACTATGCGTGTTATCATTGACTTTTAGCACAACACACAGTTGATGTATGCTGCCTTACTATGTGTTGTCTTAGACAATTTTACCGTGCGTTGTCTTAGACAATTTTTGCAACGTGCATTGTACGTTGCCTTAGACAAATTTTGCAAATGCACGTTGCCTTAAGTTATGAAATAAATAACAAAAAAAAAAAAAAAATTGATCTCATTAGACTGGCCCCACCTACCCCTCTACTACTCAATCACTATCGAGCCCCCTTGACCACCTTACATCTCTTACTTTGTTCAAATGGGGGTTTGAACCTATGACAAACAACTCCACCATGATAGTCTTTGCCATTCTGCTACGAGTTTAACTTTGTTATATTTTACAAACTTATTTATATATAACATATGTTATAGAAAAAATTAATTCAATATTTTATTGAAAAAAATTAATAATTTTATCAATTGATAATTTAGACTCATTATAATAATCATTGTAATTATTTTTATGATAAACAATTAACTATTATAAATTTTAACCCAACATTTAATCAGAGGGCTTGGTTACTATACATGTTCCATATAGTTACAAGTTAATTTTTTTTTTTTTTAATTATTAAAATAATCTAGGATTTGAGGGAGAGGGACAAACTCGAAACCACAATCTCATATGTAGGTGTGAAGGCAAACCACTAGGCCAACCTCATATTGTCATTCGATTTCTCCAATAATCTAAGAAAATCAAGGATTTAAAAATAAAATATTTTCTATCATAACTACCCATGTAACTATACATGTCATGTATAATAACTAAATCATTTATTTAAAATAAAAGAACAATTAGGTTAATGGTCTATTGAAACCTAATGATATTAATCTTTACAAACACATGACTCTTAATACATCTCCCACTATATGAAGACGGATCTCCATATTTTACAATTCAATGGGCAAAAGTAAGAGTCAAATCCTTTTCATAAAAGAGAAGAGAAAGTGCATCACTTTGCTAATGATGGTTGTGTATTTTAATATTTGCGATAACAATATCAATGATGTGTATATTGCCAAATATTAACGTTTTTACTACACACAAGCGAACAATTTTTCATACGCCAATGTGCATATTATATATGTATTGCGTAATATTAGCCTTTTTCATAACACACAAGTAAACAATTCCTAATAAGACTATTACGACAATGTGCATGATATGTGTGTTATTGAATCAGAGCCGGCCCTGAGGCGTGGCACCAGGGGCGCCCGCCCAGGGCCCAGAAAAAAAAAGGCCCACAAAGGGCACATTTTGTTTTTAGTGTTCAATGGAATGGTTTTTATTCTAATAAAAAGGGGCCCAAATATTTGTTATTTTTAAAAGCCCAAACATTAAAAAAAATGGACCAATTATCTGATGCCCAATTCGTTTTATTAGGCTCTTGGATCATTGGATTTGGTGGGATACATCTTGGCACCATCATTAGACTGAGCCACACATGGCCACATGTGACTTTTTATTTTCATTTATTTTTTTCTTTTTATTTTTATGTTTTATTATTTGTGCCATTTCTCTTTCCCGGTTTTTCTACACTCCACAATTCCACATTTCAAGATTTCAACGCACAAACACCGAAACACTCTCTTTCCATCTCTCTTCATCTTCTTCGTTTATCTTTATTTTTTTTTTCTCTCTCTCCATCTTCTTTATTGGATGGGATATTATCGTTTGGGTCCCTATTTTTATTTGAAATATCTATTTTTTACTCACTTATTCATTTTTAGAGGATTGTGCCCTATATTTTTAAAAACCACTCATTTTGGTCCCTCTGACCAGATTTTTAACAGTCAACGGTTACAGAAAATGCTGAATTACTATTTTGCCCTTTACTTTAAAATCAAAATAAAATAAAATGAAATACCTTCAATAAATAATTAATATAAATCATATTAATTAATTAAAAAAGAAGAAGCCATAAAAATCAGAGGAGAATCAGAAGATTTATCGATCTCAATTTTTTTCATCACTCTTGAAACAAAAAAAACAAAAAAACCATCTTCTTCCATCAAATTCCAATAAAAAAGACAATATATATAAAAATTATTTTCTTATTTTTTTTTGTCATCTAATCATTAAAATTAAGCTCTGGCGGTAAAAAAAAAAAAAAAAAAAATTTAAAAACGAATATTTTTTTTTAAATCATATCGTCTCTTTTTCAATAATTCCAAAAAAAAAATCACAAATCAAATACAGTAACAAAATCCAAACCCACACCTTCATCAATCAAAATCCACTTCAATCTATTTCAAAAAAATCAAAAACCAGCTCTGTTTCTTTTTCGACTCTATCACAAATCAAATACAAAAACAAACTACAAATAAAACAACAAAACAAACTCAAGAATTCGAATAATTGAAAACCCATCAAATGTTCTCCTTCTAAACAGGTTTGTTTCATTTCTCTGTTCTCTCTCTCTCTCTCTCTCTGCATTCTCAAATTCCAATCTTTGTTTCTTTATCTGAAAAAAATCGTTGCTTTTGAAATTGTAGAACCGGAGAAGAAGGGCATGATTATTTGCGACCACAATCAATCCCTTCTCTGTGCAAAATCAAAATCAAAACCAGAGTCCTCAATTAATAAGCCTCTCACAGCTACACAATCATCAACAACACACTAATGTCAATGTCGTCTCTATAACAAATCAAAATCACTACAATTGGAAGAAACCCCATTGATCAACACTGCAATTGGAAAATCTGGTGCTCTGCAGAGCTTCAATTGCCCTAAGCTCCCATTAGTGGTGTGAGTCCATCATCAATACACAAATCTGGGTTGCCCTTCGACTTCAATTTTGGTGTTCTACCACTCGAATTGTTGTTCTCCAAATTGATTTCACTCAGAAACTCCAAAACCCCAAACTCCTCAGGCACACTCCCTATCTCTCACGCCCCAACAAAAATCAAACACCAACAACTGGGTTCGATTTGGTGAAAGAGCGAGAAAGAGAGAGAGAGAGATCGAGAAAGAGAGAGATTGCAAAAGGAGAGAGAGATCGAGAAAGAGAGAGACGGAGAAAGGGGAGAGAGTCGAGAAAGAGAAAGAGCGAGACCTAGAGATGGATTTTGAATGATTTTGGTTTTTGGTTTTAGGTTTGAGAAAGAGAGAGAGAGAGATGATTTTGTTGGAGATCATCAGTGGGTTTGATGTTTGTTCTTCAAACAGAAGATGAATTTGTTCTTCAATATTTTTTATTTTTTATTTTTGATTATGTGGAGATCCAGATCACCGTCCATCTCATGGGATGGACCTCCACATAATCAAAAAAAAAATTCTTTAAATTCTTTTTTTTTTTTTAATTTTTTTTATAAATTTTTTATTTAAATTAATTTTTTTCTATTTATTTGTGTGTTTACAAGTGGCATTCAATGTTTAAAGACAAAAATACCCTTAGAACCGTTTAATTTGACTAACAATTGACCAACAGAAGGACCAAATTGAGTGGTTTTTGAAAATATAGGGCTCAATCCTCCAAAACTGTATAAGTGAGTAAAAATTAGATATTTCAAAAAAATATAGGGACGAAATCAATAATCTCCCTTGGATCTAGTTTTTAAAATGCACAAACACTCTCTCTTTCTCTCCATCTTTCTTCATCTTCTTTGTTCATTTTCGCTTTGGGTTTTGAAGATGAGTTCCAACACTCGATTTTCGGCTTTTCGGCTTTTCGATACGCTAGAAGGCCACCTAACGCATTTCCGGCAATTAATTGACCGATTATTCCGATTACTTTAACACTCATATGGGGCCTATTTTTTACATTTTCGCCCCGGGCCTTAGATAAGTCAGGACCGGCTCTGTATTGAATATTAGCTTTTCACAACGTACAAGCTAAAACAAATTATAAGTGTGTTCTATATATTAATCTAGAGGGGGTGAATAGATTTTAACCCTTATTACTAATTTTCTAGTTTAGTCAATTTACGAAAATACCCCTATCTAGTCAATACAATATATCAAGTGTAATATGTGCGGAATTATAAATGAATCTTGATTTTTTACGTGGAAACCCTTAACAAAAAAAAAAAAACCACGGGCTGGTAAGTGCACCACACTTAAACCTCGAATCCACTAATTGTGATAACGTTTACAACCTAATCCCGGTTTGACGGCCTAATCCCGGCCAATAACCTGTTACCACTACCCACAAGCCTGTAAAAGTGGATCTAGTTCAATTTGCTCATGTGAACACCTAATCCCGGTGTACGACCTAATCCTGGTCATCACACAAGACTTACTTCTCCGAAGAGATCAAACCCTAAGTGAATATACAATGATATTCAAATATGCAAATAATGCTAGGGTACACTAAATGCTTATCTAAGATTATATGATGTCAATAAAATCAATCCTAAATATGAAAATAGCTATATGACATGGCATAATAGCTTAGCTATGTTAATGATAACCAATCCTAAATACAATAGCTATTATAAATAAACCACAAACATTCAAAAGCTTAACTAGTTGATTAAAAGACAATTTATCAACCTAGTTATCAATAAATCACACAAGAATATTTATGGCATAACTTTTAGGCAATAATGACCTAATCAATTAAGCTATCAAAAATTAACCCAATCAACACATAATCTCAATCATGTATGTAGAAATTACTCTTAGAACATACAAGTAATAAATGAGATAAATTAACAAGTTAGAACACTAATTATGTAAGATAATAATGTTCAACTTACCATAAAGTGTGTGTTGAAGAAGACCCATGCATTAGCACATACTAGATGTTCCTAGATGATGCTTAGATAATAATTTATGCATGTGGGAATGGGTTGAGAGAATTAAAAGTAATCTTTAAGCTTTTTCTGTCAAGTCTCTCTAAATATCTCTCTAGGGTTCTTAGAATGCAACACTTGGTTTAGGAACCAGAGATAAGGATGTATTTATAGAGACCAAAAACAGGGCAGGTGAAAAGTCAATTTTACCCCTGAAATCACATGATCGACTGTTTCAATCGGCGGTCGAGACCGCCGAATTGAATCCCGAGAGCATCAGGAAACTTCGGCGACTTCATTCGGCGGTTTCATAACCGCCGTTTTGAACCCGAGACAAAATTCAATCAGGTCTCAAAGGGCGGTTTCAATCGGCAGTCAGGTCACTGATCTCAACCGCCGTTTCACCAGAAATGGTGAAACCAAAGGAGAAGCCAAGGGCATCTCCAACGGCGATCATCGCGTAAAACCATGCACATCAACGTGCATGCGCGGATGTTTCTGAACATCCTTCAGGAAACAAATTACACCACACTAAAAGCTAACAATCATGAAGTGCAAGTGTGGGTATTGAATGCATCCTAATGCCTAAGATGTCATGGCATTGTAATAAACTAGATGCAATCAATTAAAACATGCAAGAAGAGATATTCAAGAACATGCATGCACACATATAAAAACACACAACATACAAGTAATAGAAATATGCAAGAGTTGTGTGTGTGTGCAACTAGATCTCTTCAAAGCAAGTAAGCACTAGAATTTACCTTTAGTGCTTCTTTTCTTGAGGTCTTAAGAGGGCCTTGGTTGTGCAAGTCACCAACCATCACATGCCTAAGCTACCCTTATGATCGGCGCGAACGAACGCGATAGTTCTATAAACTATCGGTAAATGATAGGTCTCACGAGTGTTTATACCCTTTCGCAAGTATACGAATTGTTGGCCACGTATAGTGGTTACGAGTAAGGGTTTCATTCCCACGAGGAGGTAAGGTACACTTAAGTCAGTTCTATGTCTTATGTTACAGACAAGCTATTTATACTAATTATAATTGAGTGAAAGTAAAAGGAGATGGTTGCATGGAAGCTAAACTAATGAAGATTGAATTAAAGCTATGCGAATCCTATGCCAAGGATACGCAATCTCTATACTATAACTACAACTAAAAAGGTGTGAACATAAGACAAATAATTAATCTAAACTAATTATATTAGCAACTAAATAAGCAAGTAAATTAACACTAAGTCACGACAATTAAATTACACTAATTAACTACAACTAACTAAACTAACTAATTCTTGCAAGGTTATGCAAGAGCAAAGATAAATGAAGAGGGATATTATCAATTGATCACAATTAAGCACATTAGTTCTATGGCATAGGTAATTCAACAACTACCACTCTAACTATTATCAACTAATGATTTTAGAATGACAATAATAGAGGTATTACAACCTAGAACATAAGACTTAGTTAATAAACAATGAACATGTAATTACTAACTAAGTCTTCTCCAATATAGCTAATCAAATGTTATTAATCAAGATTACATGTTACTAATTCGTCAATCAACAACATGCATCCATTCAATTTAACTCAATTCAACATTTAATAGCTCAAGATGGATATAATAAATGTAGAGATCAATTAATTACCATATAAAGTCTTATGAAAATCAATCCCTCAACATTGAGAGTATTTTACACATACATGTTACATGAATCACAAATAATGGAAAAGAAGTAAGAGGTAAGAAGTAACCATAAGATGGTAAGCTTCTTGTCTTCAAAGAAGCTCCAAATCTACTTCTTCCAAGCTATGAAGTTCACATGCAACCATGTAGTGAGATTCTAAGTTATCTAGGCTATTCTAGTGTAATTCTAAGCTATTTGTGTTATTGTAAACTATTGTAGGCTAGTTTAGGGTTTAGTTTGGATATTAGAGAAAGTGTTTTAGGTTACAAAAGGATGTATATATATAGAGAGCTGTTTTGGGGAAGCTTTGGACGAAATATCCTCCAAGTCGGTCATCCTCGCGGGTTCAGGACACCAGGCTCGCGAGTTTGTACCTTCTGGCTCGCGAGAATGTTCCCTCAGCATGAAACCACAGAGTTCCAGCAATTTTGGACAAGTTTGGGCGTGAAAGAACCCGCTGGAAGTGAGCTCGCGAGCATGCTTGGCCATGGAAGTTGGTGGACTTGGAGGAGAAGGAGAACTTGTGCATGAAGACCTGGAAATGGGTCCATCATGATTGGAAGGAGACCGGCTGTCGTTCTGGGTGGAGAAACACTGAAAAAATGGTCGGAAAACGGGTCCATAATGTCGGGTCAAACGCTAGGTCAAACAGGTCTGCACCAAGTCGGGTCTGCATGGTTGAAGGTTGAAGAAGGCTGACATCAGCATGACGTCATCATGACGTGCGCACAAACAGCCCAAAACGGCGTCGTTCTACTTGCTGATGTGGCTGTTTGCTGCGCTACTTGGCTGGCAAATATCAGCTTGTACCCCTGATTTCTCTCTTATTCACAGAATCAATAATTGACCGAATATTGCCCTTTAGCCCCTAATTTGTCCAAAATGACAATAATGCTCCCGAACTTCCCTAATTACCTGAAACACTTATTTAATCCATTAAATACCCAGTTTTACCCAAGAAACAAACATAAAGTAATAGGAATTAGGGGTATAAAATATGTGCTTTTATACCCCGATCAAACCCTCAAACCTAACTTTTGCTAGTCCTCGAGCAAAACAAAAAAAAAAACGAAAAACTAACAAATAAACAACTACTAAAGCATAATAAAACATAAACTAAGCTAGTCCACTGTCGTGGGAGAAACAATGGCACTTAGCACTTGCCACAAGCCTTTTAATCCTCTAAGTGCCCCTAGTAGGAGGAGTGAAGTCTCCTGAGGGTTTACCAGATACGATACCCACAAACGCAACTCTGAATTTCAGCAAAGAGATGCAACAATATACATTCAAACAAAAACTTCATGCAAGCTAAGCATCTTAAATTAAGACTAGTAAAATTCCACTTTCATTAAAACAACACACAATGCCAATTGCCAACACTCGGGATGTCTTCAGTCTATGAATCAATTAACTACTTGCCTAGGGGTGAATTCACCTTGACTTCTATATCTCATGGATTCAACTCTTTCTTCTCTCAGAGTCTTAGGCAATCTCTCATCAACCACATGCGTTCTTGGAAGTTACGTACATAAAATTTGAATTCAACGCATGTGAATATATAAAACAATGCACTTTATAGTGAATGATCTCATGAATGAATTGATGCACCAAGAACGTGGAGAGAACATGTTTTGACTCGTATTCCCAAGCTAGGCTTCTAAAAGATCAGCTAGGGCTTCCCTTTGATTAAAATGGGGTCATGGGTGATTTTTTATGAATGGAATGAATTTAATGGAAATCTCAAGATGTTGATCAATTTAACAATGATATTCTACTAGCTCATTATTCATATGTCTACAAGCGTCTAGGCTAAGATTAACATTTTGATGATTGTGCTAATTGGTACTCAATTCGAGTATTTAGTCAATTAGGTACTATGGCTTTAAGCATTTTTATTTTGAACACTTTTACAGTTTAGCCTCTATATTGCACATTATCTATCATCGCATGAGTACACGCTATTTACAGATTGAGCTAATCAATTGCATTTATAACTTATGCAAAACTATGATCAACAACTAATGATTTCATGTGAATGATGTGTATGGATATATGTGGTGATGAAATGAATGGTTTGTGTTTGGCCTCAAATTTGGCAATTGGAGCACACATTCATAAGGACATTGTTTGGGTAATAGAGTTAAGCGCACACATGCCTAGAATCATATCTGCCAGACTTTCTAACAAGGGAATACAAGTCGCACAAGCAGTCCACAATTTTCATGTTCATGGCAATCAATACTAAATGCTTTGTGAATGAGATCTCAATGCAATCCTAGTTTTGAAAAGTGCTCTTCAAGAATAGAATAGAATACCCTCTCAAATGATTGTTAAGGCTCAATGTCTTACACGGGTAGTCTCCACAATTCTCCTAGGAACAACAAGTCTAAGATTCATTTACCTCAACATCCAAGTATTGACACTGAATAAGCATATTTATAGTGGTGCAACAAACTAGGTGGCATACATACTAGTCATAACTTAGATTTCAAAGCAAGTATGACATGTTCCTATCGGCACACAAAAGTAAACAACTCACAAAACCAATTTTTTCAAAATTTGACAGAGATTTCAGAATTTTTACAAAAACACAAAAACAAAATATTCACAACACATACAAAACACATATGTGTCCACACCCCTAAATCTAAATTCGACATTGTCCTCAATGTTGAAAAATTGAAGCACATGGACAAAGAGTTTATGATTTGGAAATCCGGACACAAACATACTAACACTTATATACAACTAAACACACTAAAAACAAAATAAAAAAAATACCATGTGAAAGATGCTTCTAAACATAGAGGAAAACATTTCAAGAAAAGTTGTCAACTTTTGAAATTCGAACAACGTCTGCTTTTCCATGCATATTTTCAAAGATACTCCATACAACTTGCTCAAATTGTGACACAAGAATATAGACATGCAATTGAACACTTTCCATGTAGAAAACATTTCAAAATTCAAATCGGAAAAATGTGCAAACAGACGTTGAAAACAGGTCACGTGCAGAATTTTGAAAACAGGGCACGTTCATGACCTTCGGTCGAAGAAATACTTATAACTTTTAAACCACCGCCCAGAAATTTATGTTCTTTATACCGTTGGAACCGTATCAAAAAAAAGATGAACGCAACACAGGCGGAAAAATTTACTTCTTCACTGATAAGTACATTTTTCAAGAAACATTTCGCCTCAAAAATTCAAAACAGAGCATCTTCACAAGGTTTGAAATAAAACTCAAAAACAAAAACAAAAATACAACAATAACACATGTATATACAATCCTAATATCTACAACTAACATGTAAACATATATACAATCCTAAGTATCCACCACTAATCATATCACAACAACCAATCCTAGTCACTAGGCAAAAACAACCAATTCACACCCTTAAGCTAAACATGATATATTAACTTTGAAGTAAAAGCTTAAAAGTAAGAGATTGGACCTTCGATTTCGCATTCGTAGGATGGTGTCGCTTCGTGGTTTGGTGTGTTCCCGTGGACTTGAAGTTGCGGAAATTCCTCCGAAGAATGCTGCGGCTTTGTGTCTTCTGGCCAGTGGGCTTTGTCCCGCGGATGTGAAGTCGCCAACCATCACATGCCTAAGCTACCCTTATGATCGGCGCGAACGAACGCGATAGTTCTATAAACTATTGGTAAATAATAGGACGCGCAAGTGTTTATACCCTTTCGCAAGTATACGAATCGTTGGCCACGTATAGTGGTTACGAGTAAGGGTTTCGTTCCCACGAGGTAAGTGTAGGGAAAAATACCGTAGTACACGCAGCAGAAGCGAGACTAAAAATAGATTTAGTAGTTTTAAATTTTTTCCTTTTTATGAACCTTAACCCCTTTAATTAATTAACCATACATATAATCAACAAAAGTAGAATACCTTTTGTCGCGTGATCCGATTGACTTACGTCGATGGTAATCCGCAAGATCTTCAATCCTAGCACGAACGTGAATCACCTAGGAGCGTGGTCTCCCTTTTCTTTGAATTGCAAACCTGAGAATGGACAAACAAACTTTTCTTTTTCTTTTGTTAGTCACAAAACAATCAAAAGAAGACTAAGATTATTCCGGTCACTTTTGAGTTCTCAATCTAATGATCGAAACTCACATGAACCTAAATCGATGTTGTACACACAAGCTTATTGATGAACAAGCAATTAGTGTACCATCAAAGAATAATCTCTTCACTCTTTTATGTTTTAGTAGAATAAAAATAATACTTTTCTATGAATTGAGAAGAAGAAGAAAATTGTATCAATGAACAACTTAGGGTGGCCGAATTCTATATGTGGTAATATATAGGTGGCCAAAATTTTGCTTCCTCTTGTCTTTAGGGTTGCCGAAATCCTCCTCTAAATGGGACTAGGGTTGCCGCAAATCACATACCAAAAAGGGTTTGTGTTGCACCCTAATTTCCATCAACCTTTAGACTTCAAACCCTAATCCAACTCATAGATATTTTTGTTCTTTTATTGACTAAATAAAAAGACTTCTTATTTGATTAAATAAATAAAATTAATTATTTATTTTCTTATCAATCAAGTCTTTTACTTTTAGTATACTACTACCAATAGTATAACTTTAGGAAATATATTTCTTGATTAGAAAAAGATTTGTTTCTTAATTAAACAATTAATTAATAAATTAATTAATTCTTATTTAATTAAAACAATGAAACAAAATAATATATTAGGTTAATATTTACACCTTGCCGCCCCACTTATATAAATGGGCCATATATTATTTTCTTATTTCATTTAATCCATTGGACTTTAAATAAAAAGCCCACATGTGAACCAGACCCATTCTTACTAAAAGAAACAAGCCCACATGCCTTTCATTAATATATTAATATAATTGAGCAGCCCATTAAATAAATAATGTGCAAATTATATTCTTAATATATTAAATGCAATTCTAAATGGACTCATAAATTGGTCCGGTAGAATATATCAAGTGATCCATGCAAGTCCGTGTGGATTGGGGATCTTGGCGGGTTATTTAAATTTAAGCTTCAATAGACATAACCTAATCACAATCAACAAATGTTTCACTTAGGTCTTATCCATTAATTTTAACTTATTCCACTAAAGAGCTAAAATTGAAATCTTAAATAAAGATAGAAAAGGAAGATGTTTCTCTTTCATAACCCTAGACAATCATATTGGAGATAGTGTATCCTCGTGATTAATATCAGTAATCGTCAAGAGTTCATAGACCGCCTATAACTCTCCAAGTTACCATATTTACTTATATGCCCACGTTTTGAACTTGGATATTTTGACTTGTCCAGAAGCCATGTTTTCAATAGTCACTATCGAAAACTCAACGTTGAGATTTAATATCCAATTACCTCAAAACATCCATATGATGATATTATACTCTCATTTAATAAATGGAGCCACGATGTCCATATCTATAAATGAAGTCCTCTATCGATTAACAAATGAATATCACCAAACTATCGAGGATAGACTATGCTATATAATCGTACTCATTGATAACTCAAATGATATCACTTGCAACCATAAGTCCATCATTTATCTCATGATTAAGATAGACTCTCTGATTGTCCTGATAATGAAAAGACTATTATCTATTGACGGTTCTAGATAAAGCTTTTCATTGTGATCCAGTTCAATACACCCAATGTACTAGATTCTTTTACTCGAAGACACTCCGATGATTTTAGACTCATCATATCTCATTTGATCCCACTCAAATGCTAGCAAAAAAATTCTACAACTTTAACAAGATAAAGGTGCCCAACCTTTAACTTAAGTTGTGAACGTTATTCAAGACTAACTAAAGAATTGTGTCTACCACATACATATCCAGATGTACGAACAATTCTTATTTTCTCATAGTCTTTAGACCTTATGATTATTTACTTTGACAATTATAATATTAAACTATAAATGCTATAAGATTTGTTAAACCAGAAATTACTTTATTAATATGAAAAAGATTGTTAATTACAACATTACACTCTTGCTATTGAACATAATCCTAACAATAAGATACACTTAAGTCGGTTCTACGTCTTATGTTACAGACAAGCTATTTACACTAATTACAATTGCGTGAAAGTAAAAAGAGATGGTCGCATGGAATCTAAACTAATGAAGATTGAATTAAAGCTATGCGAATCCTATGCCAAGAATACGCAATCTCTATACTACAACTACAACTAAAACTAAAACGGTGTGAATACAAGACAAATAATTAATCTAAACTAATTATATTAGCAACTAAATAAGCAAGTAAATTAACACTAAGTCACTACAATTAAATTACACTAATTAACTACAACTAACTAAACTAACTAATTCTTGCAAGGTTATGCAAGAGCAAAGATAAATGAAGAGGGATACTATCAATTGATCACAATTAAGCACACTAGTTCTATGGCATAGGTAATTCAACGACTACCACTCTAACTATTATCAACTAATGATATTAGAATACAATAATAGAGGTATTACAACCTAGAACATAAGACTTGGTCAATAAACAATGAACATGTAATTACTAACTAAGTTTTCTCCAATATAGCTAATCAAATGTTATTAATCAAGATTACATGTTACTAATTCGTCAATCAACAACATGTATCCATTCAATTTAACTCAATTCAACATTTAATAGCTCAAGATGGATATAATAAATGTAGAGATCAATTAATTACCATATAAAGTCTTATGAAAATCAATCCCTCAACATTGAGAGTATTTTACACATACATGTTACATGAATCACAAATAATGGAAAAGAAGTAAGAGGTAAGAAGTAACCACAAGAAGGTAAGCTTCTTGTCTTTAATGAAGCTCTAAGTCTATTTCTTCAAAGCTATGAAGTTCACATGCAACCATATAGTGAGATTCTAAGTTATCTAGGCTATTTTGTGTAATTCTAAGATATTTGTGTTATTGTAAACTATTGTAGGCTAGTTTAGGGTTTAGTTTGGATATTAGAGAGAGTTTTTTAGGTTACAAAAGGATGTATATATATAGGGAACTATTTTGGGGAAGCTTTGGATGAAATATCCTCCAAGTCGGTCATCCTCACGGGTTCAGGACACCAGGCTTGCTGGTTTGTTCCCGCTGGCGGAACTCGAAGTGGAAAGTTAGAGTTTGGCCGCGAGTTTGTACCTTTCGGCTCGCGGGAATGTTCCCTTGGCATGAAACCATGGAGTTCCAGCGGTTTTGGACGAGTTTGGGTGTGAAAGAACCCGCTAGAAGTGAGCTCGCGAGCTTGCTTGGCCATGGAAGTTGGTGGACTTGGAGGAGAAGGAGAACTTGTGCATGAAGGCTTGGAAATGGGTCCATCGTGACCGGAAGGAG
The DNA here is from genome assembly GCA_008009225.1 of Acer yangbiense. NCBI lineage: Eukaryota > Viridiplantae > Streptophyta > Magnoliopsida > Sapindales > Sapindaceae > Acer > Acer yangbiense. Next base: position 17,353,516 of record CM017773.1, on the reverse strand, counting down.
ACCGGCTGGAGACCGGCTGCCGTTATGGTTGGAGAAACACCAAAACAATGGTCAGAAAATGGGTCTGCAATGTCGGGTCAAACGGGTCTGCACCGGGTCGGGTCCGGGTCCGGGTCCAGGTCCAGGTCCAGGTCCAGGTCACGCGAGTCGTCAGGTCTGCATGGCTGAAGGTTGAAGAAGGCTGACGTCATCATGACATGGGCACAAACAACCCAAAACAGCGTCGTTCTACTTGCTGACGTGGCTATTTGCTGCGCTGCTTGGCTGGCAAATATCAGCTTGTACCCTTGATTTCTCTCCTATTCACAGAATCATCAATAATTGCCCAAATATTGCACTTTAGCTCCTGATTTGTCCAAAATGACAATAATGCCCCTGAACTTCCCTAATTACCTGAAACACTTATTTAATCCATTAAATACCCGGTTTTACCCGAGAAACAAGCATAAAGTAATAGGAATTAGGGGTATAAATAGGTACTTTTATACCCCGATCACCTTACATCAAGCCCTAATATGTGGTTTGTCCACGAAATAAGTCAATCAATAAATGGAAATCCTTACACAAGCCAATAGTTGATAAAGAGGATCCTACAGCAACGTGCATAATATGTGAGTTTCAAAATATTAGCTGTTTAGCAACACGAAAGCCAACAGTTGATAAAAAGACACATACGGCAACGTGCATGATAAGTATGTTGTGGAATATTAGGCTTTTCCGTAATGCGCAAAGCCTATGACAACATCCATTATGTGTTCATTGCTAAATATTAGTTTTTCAACAAGATGCACATTTGTATATATGTTGCTAAAACGACACCTACAACAGCGTACATGATATGTGTGTTATGAAATATTACTTTTTTCGCAACGCATAAGGTCTATGACAACTTCCATGATATGTGTGTTGTTAAATATTAGTTTTTCAACAACGTTCACATTTGTATGTTGCTAAAAATACACATACGGATACGGCAACACACATGATATGTTTGTTACGGAATACTGGACTTTTTCACAACGCGCGAGTCCTTTTGACAACATCCATGATGTGTGTGTTGCTAAATATTAGTTTTTCAACAACGTACACATTTGTTTGTTGCTAAAGACACCTATGACAACGTGCATGATATGTGTATTGCGAAATATTAGATTTTTTCGCAACACGCAAGGCCTATGACAATTGTATGTTGCTAAAAGCATGTTTATAATAACGTGCATAAAATGTGCATAGTCTAATGATTTAACTACAACAACGTGCAACTATTGTGCGTTGCCATATGTGTTCAATTAACTGCAACATTCATTTGTGCGTTGCCGTAGGTGATTTCCACAACACATATTTTTTACGCGTTGCAATAGACCACTTTCTATCGCAACGCGCACATCATGTGCGTTGCCTTCTGATTTTTTTATTTTATTTTAAAGGCAATCATATAAAAGAGGCACCAAGCCAGGCAAAAACAACGCAACACAAAGAGGAACTCCGCACTACAAAAAACCCACACACCACGAACAACCACAGAAAAAACAAAAACAGAGACAGCTAGAGGAGGCCAAAACAACACAGAAAAACAAACTAAAACACACTCCACCAAAGCTCCTCAACCCCAGGCATAGAACTTTTCTTGGCTAAAGTGTCCGCAAAAGAATTTGACGACCTAGAATGAAACTCCACAGCAGCCATCTCAAAATTAACCAGCCAATTACGAATGTCACCAATGAGCTGCTCATGACTGATATTCACAGGTTTATCACTGATCGCGCTCCAAATGTTCACATTTAGCGCTCCCTATTCCTATCTTTTGTGTTCGTTTCCGAGCACTTTTGTGTATATAATATGTGTTTTAGCTATGTGTAGGTAAATATCCATCAGAGTGGGTGTTTTAACCTAAATGGAAGAAAACAGGGAAATTCAGGGGCAAATATGTCATTGTGGAGAATCAGGGGTCAAAGTGCAATATTCAGGGAAATATTGAATATTCTGTGAATAAGGAAGAGATCAGGGGTGCATATTGTAATTATCCGTACAAGGCACAGCACCAGCGCCACATCACGCGCTAAACGGTGTCATTTTGGGAGGGTCTGCGTCAGCCTGACGTCACGCTGACGTCAGGTCGTCTTCAAGCTTGTGCCGGGTCACCTCGAACCGCGACGACCCAACCCGACCTGACCCGTGTTCGACCCAGTTCAGACCCGATGATAACCCGGCCATTTTCGGCCGTTTTTGATGGTTTTTCTAGCCGTTTTCCACCCAGATCGGTAGCCGGTCTCTTTTCGGTCACGATGGACCCACTTTGAGCCTCCCATGCAAAGGTTCCACGCTCCACCAAATCCTCCAAACTCCATGGCCATGCAAGCTCGCAAGCTTGGTTCAGCTGCTTCTTTCCCGGGTTTCAGAACATCCAAACTCACCGGAAGACGGTGGTTTCATGCAGCGGGAAAAAACCAGCGGTCCAGAAGGTCAGAACTCGCCGCCAACCTCCATTTTCACCACCGTGACTTTCGACAGCGGGCACAAACTCGCCATCCAGGGTGTCTGAACCCGCCTAGCTGGCCTACTCAAGAGGATTTTTAGATATTTTAGGATATTTTGATCCCTATTCTTGCCCTATACACTTCCACACTATATATACATCACTTGCCTCTCTTTCTAAAGGGTGACCAACCAAAAAACACAACCAAGAGCTTGGCTCTAACACACCAAAAGAGAGAGAGCAACTCCAAGCCTTCCATGGGGGATCTTCCTCCATGGAAAGCCTTCCATGGAGAGTAGAGATGCTGAGATAGGAGAGGCTTGTGTGTAAAAACCGAGCCATAGGAGTTTATGGAAAGAAAGAGCTATTGGAGGCTTGTCTTCAAGGGTTATTTCTTACTTTGCTCATCTTTGTATTTTCTATTGATGTATAACCCATTTGGGATTATTTGTAACCTACACTTATGCTAATATATGTATGTTTGTTCATATGCTTTGATTTGGTATTGATTCATTCCTTAGTTGTATAGTGATTAAGCTCTTTTTATGATATTCATATGTATGGATGATTAAGTGTTGATATGTATGATGAATGATATTAGGAGTAGATTAACTAAATGATTAGGAGTAGTTGTAATCAAATATCTCATTTGTTTATGTATGTTGATGTATGATTTACTATGTATGTGTTTAGAGTGATCAGAGTGATTAAGAGTTGAGATTGTGCTTGGATAACCATTCCTTGCATAATCTTGGCTATTAGCTCTTTGGAATGGAAATAGCTTAGGTGTGCATAATTATGCCACTTTAGCTTTGGTTCATAAGTTCTTGTGCTTAATAGGTCTAAACCCTAGACACAATCACTCTTCCGATTGGAAAGTGATGACATGATTTCGGGAATTCCCTAATCAAAATTCCGGGGTAATTTCCCTAATCAAGAGAACGGACCCTTTACTAGATTAATTGGATTAACATGCTATACAATCTACGTAGATTTGCATATTGTGTTTGATAATCCGATTACCCATATGTGTTGCATATCTTGCTTATCTCCAAGCCACCATTATTTTCGTAGTTAGGGTGTCTTGCCTCTAGGAGTAGAGTAACTTAATTAGGAGTAGATTAACTTAATTAGGAGTAGATTAATTAGATAGCCAAGACACCCGGCTACATTTCTATCCTAGTTAGTTAGTTTACATTTCCGCACACACCACACCGATTTCCTTTTACATGCTTTAATAAACACTAGAACTAGATATAGTTAACGAATTCCATTTCCTGTGGAACGAGACCCTTGCTTACTTGCTATACTTGTCCTTTGACTCGTTGCATTTGCGAGATGATTAGTGTAATATCCTGAAAAATGGGACAAACTGTTCCCAAGTAGTTGGCCCTAATTATTATGGATTTGGACTCAATTTAGTTTCTAAAAGATTTGAGGTCAAAATGATATTGTTGGAGAGATCTTAATTATGTCAAGTGAAGTAATGAATTGGATTGGACCAAAATCAATTAGTGTTTGGGCCTATCTTTGTTGTAAATGTGAAGGCCCTAGCCTAATTAAATTAGTAGTTGATCCAAGCCCAAATCCAGTTATATAGCCAGTCCATTTAGCTTGGATTAGCAGCCCAACTTAAATGATTTTAAGTAGAGGGAGGAAGGATTTGGCCAAAGTGGTAGAGAAAGTCAAGCAATTATTGAATGGGTGCATTATTAAAGTTGAGGTAATGATGAAGAGTAGACTAAGAATATAGGATTGGTCAATATAAAGACTATGTGCAAAATAAGTGTGAAAAGAAGAAACTTAAGGCATGAAAGGAGTGACTTAAGTCTTAAAGGAGGGTCGGTGAAGAAAGAGAAAAGAGAAAGAAGAAAGAAGAGGAAAATGAGAAAGAGAGAAGGAAGAATCGAGAAAGAGGAAAGAAGAAGAGAAACGGAAAACAGTAGAGAGAGATCGGTGCTAGAAAAGAGAGGGAGAGAAGAGAGATGAGTGTGTGCAGAAATGGAGTGAAGAACATCACTACACAGCCTGGGACAAACGTCGATATCTCCTTCGTCTGAGATCGGTTTGGGCTGAAATTTGGTCAGCAGACCCTACTCTTGTAGTTCTTGATTCTGACGGTGGAGATGTCAATTTGATTTCCCGGTGATGAGATCGGTGGCTCCGAACAGAGCTGGGCAGAAGCTTTGTATAAACATTGGTTGGAAGATATTGGTGCTAGGTAAGTTGTTCCCTTGTAAGGATTTCTTAGATATGTTAGATTGATTTTATGAATCATTTATGAGAATAAGCATGTATAGGATTGATTAATATTCATTTCATAGTTCATGATCCTTAGCATGATTTTAATTAGATTTTCGAATCATTAAAGAGATATTTGGAGATCCCCTATTTTTACTAGACCAGCCAGATTTCGTAAAACTGCTTTGGGTTGGTTATTCATGTGGGAAAATTATGGGAAATTATATGAAGGTAGATGTATATGTCTAGTATCATTCTGTAAAGTTTCATGTTTGTTAGATGTGTATAAATATTGTTATGATTTTCGGAATGGACAAAGGTCGGATCTCATCCTCTGCTGGACAGATTTGGGAAAACGGGAAAGGAATGAATAATTACATATTCGAATGATCATGGATTAAATTGATAATTTTACTGTAGTATTTCCTATATGTCTGGATCATCCATGTCAAATTTCGTAATAATTGGAGTTGTAGAGAATCAATTAAAAATCATAGACCAGAGGGTGGTCATTCGTGATTATTAGCTGGAAATTAGATTTCTAAGTTTGGTTTAATATATGTGAAGCTCATGTTGATTTAAATGGCTGTGATTATGAGATTATGACAGTCAATCAAATGTAATATTTTATAGGTTTGAGTGATTCTTGAATCTCTAAAGCTAGAGCGGATTTGTGCGTGTTTGAGGTAAGTAAATTCATTCATGGTGTGTTACGTTTGAAATCACCAAAATTATTGTTTTCTTTATTGTATTTTACTCTATTATATTTGTCAAAGATACTACTGGCTTTGATCAAGTATTTACGTTGTTTAAGACTGGTACATCAACCGTTTTGAAATTAATCTATTTCTTATATATTGTCAGATACCTTTTGATCACTATTATTTAAACTAATATAGTTTTACTAAAATGCTACTGTTATATGGTACTGATAGTTATATAAAAATGCTACCGCTACCGTTTATACTGTTATATGAAGATGCTACTGATTTAAATATATGTGAATTCATAAAACTGTTTTGGCTCATCGTTCCATAGTTACCGTTATCGATATTGGCCCAGCTGGGATTTTGTGTGTACACATACTGTTATTGCCGCGTCACACGGGTACTTGTGACATACTGTTGCCGCGTCACTCGGGTTAATTGTGACACTATGGAACATGAGCTAATTGATATATTGATTTTACTGTTATTACTCCGTTTTGTAAAAAGACTACCGTTTATACTGTAAAGCTATATGCTTACCGTTTTATAAAAAGAATACCTTTTTTACTGTAAAGTTATATGCTTACCGTTTTATAAAAAGGATACCGTTTTTACTGTAAAGTCATATGCTTACTGTTTTATAAAGAGAATACCGTTTATACCATGAAACTATAAGATTACCGTTTATAAAAAGAATATTGTCTATACTGTAAAAACATTGTTTACTGTTTTATAAGGCGAATATCCGATTTCAGTGTTTTAAACTATGATTATTAGATGATCTTTTGATTTATATTGTTATACTGTTTTACGAAATGCTGTACGATTTAAGAATATGAACGGATATGATTTTAAATATTGCTTCAACCGTTTTATCAATATTTTCTGAAAGGTTTATGAGAAAGGTTTTTAATGCAAGGGTTTTACAAAGGTTATTTATTTTACATGTTAATACATGAATTTATTTACTGAGTTGACGGCTCACCCCTTGTCACCATCATTTTGCAGATTGGGTTCATGGATTTAGAATGAATGGGGCTTGCATTAGCATATGGTTGGATATGTACCGGTGGAAGATTTAATTTCATGTGTATATGTATTGTAAGGAATCAATTTATTTGATGTTGTAATTACATGTAGGATCCGGCTGTTTAGTGTAATTGATGGTATCATGTTTGGGTATTGTACTTTGGTGGATATATTGTTGATGATTCTAATTATGAATATTTATGAATTAAGGTTTTTAAAAGTTCTGTTTCGCGTAGCAACCCGGTTCGTTGGGTCCCGGATTTGGGGGTGTTACAAATAAGCTCAATGGTACTCACTTTGCGCAAGAAAGGTAGTTGTGCCTGGTTCGAGCCAAAGTGGGGGAGGCCAAAAGTTAAATAATAGGTACTGTTGTTTAACGTTGTTTACGCGCCAGTACTGGGCTGCTTTGACTGCGGCACTGGAGATGCGGAGCCGTTACAATTAGAATTGAAATATCTTTTCTCGATCCGCGGACCTCACGACCGCCGTGAGGTTAATCACCCGAAACCCAACCAACAACAGTCTTTGAATCGGTAATAACAGTGAGAGGCCTATTAGCCAGCTCAGGCCTCATACCGAACAGCTCACACGCTCTCAAAATTGCCAAAAGTTCCGTCACCATAACGTCCTGGAACCCAACAAAAGAAAAGAAGACACAAAGGATCTTACCCATATTATCATGTAACACACCCCCAATTCCTGCAGGGCTAGGAGAACCCGAAACCGACCCATCAACGTTAAAATAAAGAGAATTAATCATCGGCAGAGACCATTTTTCCAACCCTTGAACTTTCTTCTTTGGCAGCTCCGAGCAACATTCCACAATGTTCAAGAGAATAAGAGTAATAGGAACGGAAGAACCACTACCAAAATGCTTAAACCACCAACCCAATCTAAATTTCACCATATCCTCAGCTCTTCTGATATCCGGTTGAATGTTCCTAAAAATCTTATGATTTCTAGCTTCCCATATTGTCCAAACAATCACAAAAAACATCGTCCTCCAAGCTTTAACAGAGAATTTCCAAGGACAAAGATTTCCAAGGCTTTTTGAATGTTGCTAAAAGTCATTTTTTTGTAGTAACTATATATATATATATATATATATATTTTAAAGGCCCACCAAAGAAATACAATTATAATACTTAACCACATCCACAGAAGATCAAATCGTGTATCAATCTACCCAGACTTCGAAAAAAAAATTGAAATCAATTCTAGGATTCTTGAAAGAAACACAATTATAATACTTAATTAGTACTTTTACTTCTAAAAATGTGAGACGAGTAATGTTTAAGTTATACATTATTTGATGTAATTATAACATGTTTATTTCGGTGACTTTTTTTTTTTTTTTTTTTGTTGCTATTTTATTGTGCTGTTGTCTTGATTTTTAGTTATTATATTGATTTTTATAAGTATTTACTATTAACTAAAGAAAATAAATAAATAAATAAATATACATAGAGGAACAAGGGCCTCATTTTTATTGTCCGCCTCAGACCCCCAAAATCTCAGAACCGGCCCTGCATGTCTTGTCGTAGGCTTTGCTTGATCACATGATCATGAACCTGGAGCCCAATGTTTAAACTCTCCAAATCTCCTATGGTGGAAAGAACACTTGGAAGGCTGCACTCGTTAGGCTTGGACCCTCCCGACCCTTCAAAATGCATCTTTCAAAACATTATAAAGAATATTAAAAGACTAGAGAACAAAAGAAAAAAAATGGATTAACAAAGATTAGTTATTGTGAATGGAAATAAGGGTATATTTGGAATTTTTGGAACTGTATAAATTATTAAGGCCTTATTCGGAATTCCAGGTTTATAACTTGTTCTAACTTACGGTTCTTTGCAATATTTATTATTATTATTATTTTTCACATAAGTTGTTTACATTAATTGATTTCAAGAAATAAAACGCATAATACAAAAATCAATAAAACCAATCTGCCTTATTTTATGTCTTTTAATTCAAATTAAGGAAGCATTTATTTTCTGTTTCCTAATTTAGTGTTGTCCAATTAAAGGTAGATAATTCTATAATAAGAAACTTAATAACAAATCATTTAATTATTTCATTTCATTTAATGCTTCTCTTGGTCATCTTCACACAACAAGGCCTATAAATAACTTATTTTTTAAACAACTTCACCAAAACCCACATATCTCAAAAGTTTGAATCATGGTTTCTAATCAAACTCATTTTAATCTAGCATTCATTTTTCTCCTTTTTCTCATTCACCTTTCCCATAAAATTTCAGCAAATAGATTTGATCAGGGGCAGAGAGCATCATCACAATTTGAGTTCATCAAGACTTTGCAGGGATATAAAAAGGGTGAAAAGGTTGAAGGCATTAAAGACCTCAAAAAATACCTGGAACAATTCGGTTACCTAAACCCTAACCCTTCCTATGATGATAAGTTTGATGATATCTTAGAGTCTGCCGTCAAAACTTACCAACTCAATTTCAACCTGAACACCACTGGAACCCTAGATCCTCAAACCGTATCAACAATGATGATGCCAAGATGCGGAGTGCCAGATATAATCAATGGTACGTACACATTGCTATTTTTCATTTATATTTGATTTATATAGTAAGATTTTGTTGTGAGATCCAACACGTAAATATAGTGTGGGATCACTGATTGTCACAAATTAACCTTCATTATTATGACAGGTACGACTAGAATGCGATCGGGTTATATATTCAATCAAAACCACTCCGGACATGGCTCTTTCCGTGTTCAATATGAATTCTTTAAAAGACATAACAGATGGCCAAAGTGGAAGGAGGTACTGAGATACGAGTTTGGTGAGGGTACGCGAGAGGATGTTAAAGACCCTTTTTGGCGAGCTGCTTCAACATGGCAACCCTATAGCCCATTCACGTTTGAGCATGTGAATGTATTGTACAAAGCTGATATAAGGGTTAGTTTCAAAAGAGCGGCTCATGGTGACGGGAAGCCTTTTGACGGGCCACGAGGGATCCTTGCTCATGCATTTGCACCGACTGATGGCAGATTACATTTCGACGCCGATGAAAATTGGGTGGTGGGAGCGGTTCCACATGGCATTGATATGCAGACTGTTGCGTTGCATGAACTAGGGCACATATTAGGACTTCAACATAGCTCCGTTAAGGATGCCATCATGTGGCCACGCCTGCCTTCTGGAAAAACTAAGGGCTTGAATGATGATGATATTCAAGGAATTAATGCTTTATATACCGGTTATTAACAATTTCATAACATAAAGTTAATATAAAAATTAATAATAAAAAAAGACTTTATTTTGGTCCCTATATTTGTTTTTCTAGTTTCCAACTTTCCATAACACCTATGTTTAATAATCAGGAATCCTACTTAGGAAAGATAATTAAGTTCCTGATTTCTGATTTCTACTGTTTATTAAATTATAGAGAATTAAATTTTGTGGACTCCACTCATAAATCAGGAATTAAGTTCCACATAGAAAAGGAACTTGATTCCTCCCACCCATCCTAGGAATCAAGTTCTCTCTCCTGATTGAAAAAGGAATTCAAGATATATTTACTAAAATATCTTCACTTAAAAAAATAAAACAATCATCTTCTTCATGATTATTGACTTTTTTTTTTTTTTTTAATTTACGTAAATCATATTGGTCTCCTTTTTATTTTATTTTTAATCTTAATGTTGGTTTACATAATTAATAATTTATATTATTCTAGCTGTGTGATTTATAAAAAATGCATCTTTATGTATACTTATTATAATACCATTTATGAACTAAAAAAAAAATGGATAATTACCCCGGCGGCCATCGAATTGATGACACACTATCAAAATGGCCACTGGATTGGAAAGTTGTTCCAAAATGGCCATTATTGGCAAATTTTGTGACACTAATGGTCATTCCATCCAATTCCATCCAATTTCATCCAATTGCATCCAATGAGTAGCATTTTGGTAAATAAATGGATGCCATTAATTTATTTCAGATGTTTTTTGGAAATCAATTTTTTCAATGAGTGACATTTTGGTAAATAAATGGATGACATTAATTTATTTTAGATTTTTTTGGGGAAATCATTTCTTTTATTTTTTGAAAAGATTAATTATATTTAGTGTGTGTGTATATATATTGCTATATATTAAAAATAATTATAACCGCTGCAAAAAAAAAAAAAAAAAAAAAAAATCGTCTCAATAATAATTGTTTGATCTCTCTGTCTCTTAAACAAACTTGTTTTCTCGAACCTTGCAATATCTCTTTATATTTGGTGTTTATATATATATATATATATATATTTCTTTTTAAAGAAAATTAAGGTTATAAAATATAAAAAATTTAAAAAACAAAGAAGAGACACATATATTGATCTAAGCTATTTCTTTTGTTTTTTGAAAATAATAATTATATTTAGCGTGTGTAAATATATAAATATATATATTTATATACACTAAATATAATTATTCTTTTCAAAAAAAGAAAAAATTGATTTCCCACAAACATCTAAAATAAATTAATGTCATCCACTTTTTTACCAAAATATCACTCATTGTAAAAATTGATTTCCAAAAAAATCTAAAATAAATTAATGGCATCCCTTTATTTACCAAAATGCCATTCATTTGATGAAATTGGATGAAATTGGATGGAATGGCCATTAGTGTCACAAAGTTTGCCAATAATGACCATTTTGGAACAACTTTCCAATCCAATGGCCATTTTGATAGTATGTCATCAATTCGATGGCCACCAGGGTAATTATCCCAAAAAAAAACTATTGCACTTAAAAAAATAATAAAAAAAATTTAAGGCATATTCATATCTCTTATATATATATATATATTTCATCATGTTTTATACACAAGGGTATTTTAGTAATCAATTATGTATCATTCCGATTCTTTAGTTTAAGTAATTAACATTAGAAATGGAATAAATTTGATTCTGTTTCCGATTCCTAAATTGTTAGTAAACACTGGAATGTAATTTAATAACTTGATTCCGATTATCCTCCATTCCCTTCCCAGTAGAACTTAATTCCGATTCCATCCATTCATGATTAGTAAACGCACCCCTAAATTATTGTTGGACCGAAAGGCAACCCAATAGGAGGTGAATTATGTTTCTAGAAAATTAAATCAGTTAAAGTACTTTTCTAGCCACAAAACAATCTTAAATATGCTTATAAAAGTGCAAATATGCTAGTAAAAAATGGAGGCTGCAACGAAGCTTTCCTTTGTCGAAATGGAGGCCATGAAGCCTCATTTGACTAAATCTAGGAGGTCGTGTGGAACCTTCATTTTTTTCGAGGGCTAGGATGATGCAGGCGTTTTCAACCTCATTTAAGAAACTAAACTTCGGTGACCTCCATTGTTTTTCTTTAATTTTATATTTAAACAAGTTTTTTTATTAAATTAATTTTATTTTAAATGTATATAAGGTCATATTAGTATTGTTGTGTTCTTGTACATAACAAGAAACTATAACACCTTCCTGTTAACGACTAAGTTACTGTAAGATTTACTTACAAGCAAGAAAGAATAATCCAATCTACCAACTAAAATAGATTAAGCAATATATGAAGTAAATATATGAAAAAAGTACAGAAGAAAATAAAGATACACAAGATTTATCATGGTTCGGCTAAATAAAGCCTACATCCACGTTGAGCCACTTTGAATAGGCTCTGTCACTATATGTAGTATCCTTTACATCCTTAATCTACTCAGAAGAAATACAAAAACTAAGCCCTCAAACGGAGCCCAGAAACCCAGAACAGAATCTCTTAACCAAGCTAACTTAGAGCAAACCCCAAACCTGAGATACAACCCATAAAAGCTCACAAGTTACATCAATAGAACCACCACACTCAGATCTCTTTTTTTCTCTTCTAACACTCTTACAGATTCACAGTAGAGAACCTTGATATTCACGATGAACACCAAGAGCACAAGAAGAAGAATACAGAGAAAAAAGCTTCTAAAAACAAAACGAAACCTTAGAAATCAAAACTGATTTCTCTCTCCTTCACTTCAGCTTATATACACCTTATCAGATAAGATCCACATCACTCCTGAATAGCCTATCAGATGTTGCCAAATTAGAATGTAATCTTGACTCAGCAATCCACTCTAATAAGTTACTGAAACAATGTCGTATGGATAAGTGAGTAGAAGCTCTGGACTGGGAGCAATTCTGTTGGGCTTCTGTTGGCTTCAACTTCCTCTCATCATTGGGCTTCATCTTTTGGGCCTCCAATAAGAATGAGATGGGCTACATATCAACAAATTCCACCTAGTCCATCTTATAACTTAAGGCTGTTCTATCCACTCATATAGCATCAGAAATCCTTCAAAATACCTGGCTCAAGACATAGAAAAACAATCAACCATAATCACCTATTTTAAGCAAGTTCAAGTAGTGCTTTAATTTGCTATAGGGTACAATTTTTGTGCCCATGTCAGCTGGATTATCCTCAGTGGAAATCTTTCCCACTTCCACAACACCATCAAAGATTTGATCTCTAATGAAGTGATATTTCACTTCAATGTGTTTTGTTCTCTCATGGAAAAAAAGATTTTTACCCAAGTGCAAAGCACTTTGACTATCTGTGAAAATCACAGCTTTATATTTGAACACATTTATTTCCCCTAACAGACCTTGAAGCCAAATGGCCTCTTTTATAGCTTCAGTAACAACTATATACTCTACTTCAGTCGTGGATAGAGCAACAACAGACTGCAATTGACTCTTCCAGCTGACACAACAACCAGCTTTTGTAAAGAAATATAAGGAGGTGGATCTCCTCTTTTCTCTGTCCCCAGCATAATCTGAGTCCACATAGCCAATCAGTTCTAATTCACTGTTAGAACACTCATAAATCAGTCTTACAGAAGTAGTAGAACTGATATACCTTAACAACTACTTCATGGCATTCCAATGTCCTTTTCTAGGATTAGCCATGTACCTAGACAACACATTTATAGCTTGTGCTAAATCTGGTCTTGCACTTATCATAGAGTACATAATAGACCCTACTGCACTAGAATAAGGCACTGTCTTCATAAATCTATTTTCCTCTAAGGTCCTTGGAGACAGAGCAGCAGATAGCACAAAACTAGAGGATAAGGGGACATTGGCGGGTTTGCAATTTTTCATTGCAAATCTGCCCACTAACTTAGACAGATATTTGGACTGAAACAGACACAACCTAGACTCTTCCCTGACCCTCAGAATTTCTATTCCTAGAATTCTCTTAGCATTCCCTAGGTCTTTCATTTCAAACTCAAATTTTAACTTCTTTTTTAAATCTCTAATCCTAGTGTAAGGATTCCCATATCTTGATTGGCTTATTTCGTGGACAAACCACATGTTGGGGCTTTGAATGTAAGGGTAGTCTAAATGTTTAAGGTTGAAGCTCGAAGGCCCTTTCAAGACCTCAAGGGACAAGCACGCCAAAGGTATAAATTCTTGTGCTTGATTTTTCCTTGAAGAGATTTAGTAAGCACACACACCCTTAGCATACTTGCATTTGTGTGCATACTCTTCACATGTCACTTTACACACTAGCACTTTGGTTGATATATCTTGTTGTGTGTATATGTGCTTTATAATTTGTTTCCCGACATTGGTCGGAAACATCCGCGCTTGCACTAATGAGTGCTTGGTTTCGCGCAAAGACCGCCTATGGAGAATGCCCTTGGCTTCTCCTTCGTTTTCACCATTGTTGGTGATTGGCGGTTATGATCGGTGGCCTGGCCGCCGAATGAAACCGCCGTTTCAGTCCAGATTGGTCTGAAGCAATTATGCGGTCAAGATCGGCGGTCACGACCGCGGTTCGAAACCGCCGTTCATACCTGATCGATTTTAATCTCTCGGTCTAATTTGGCGGTTGGATCGGCGGTCACGAAACCGTCGAATGAAACCGCCGTTGATGCTCTGTTCTTCACGAGCTCAATTCGGCGGTCGTGATCGGCGGCCTGGCCGCCGATTGAAACCGTCGAATGGTGCGTTTCAGGGGCAAAATTGTCTTTTCACATGCCCAATTCTTGATGTCTATAAATATCTTATTTTCTCATTCTTTGATCAAGCTTCTTGAGTTATTAGAACCCTAAACTTTCAAGAGAGATTTTTGAGAAAAAATCAAATCAAGAACTCACCTTTAAACACTCAAATCAAATCCTTTTTGCATCAAATTTCATATTGCATCCTCTATGTCTACATAGAAAGCATCTATGATTGGATTGGCATCATCACAATATGCTTGATAAGATTTTGATTAGTTTCATCTTATTTTAGTATTTTTACTATCAAGCATGAAACAAATAATAGCACGGTGTGTATAAAGCTATCTAGAGGGGGGGTGAATAGATTTTACGCTTTTTACCCAATTTTTCGTGTTAGTCAAAATTACGAAAATGCCCTCAAGATAATATAACCAAGCAATTGTAATATGGTGCGGAAATTAAAACAACACTTGGTTTTTACGTGGAAACCCTCACGGGAAAAACCACGGGCTATGTAAGTAAGCCACACTCGAACCTCGAATCCACTAAATGTGCAAACGATTACAACCTAATCCCGGAAGTAATCACACACCTACCTAATCCCGGTATGAGTGAACCTAGTCCAATTTGCTTGCGTTCTAAGCAACCTAATCCCGGATGCTACACACAAGACTTACTTTCTCTATGAAGAGAATACAACCCTAAGTGAATATATGTAAATATCCAAAATGCAACATAGAGCAAGGGAAACCCTATATGCTTATCTAAGATGATTAATATGCAATTAAGAACAATCCTAGATATCAAAACTAAATGACATGTCAATTAGTTTAGCTAATCAATATTAAGCACAAAACCTAATATGCAAGCACAATATAAAATCTCAAACATACATCATACTCATCTCAATATTGTATCTAAAGCATACAAAATAACAAACAAGTAATTAATTGAGATTGCTAGATAAGAGAAACACAAAACATGTAAGATATTAGTGAAAAGCTTACCAAGCAAAGTATGATGAAGATTCCATGCTAGATGACATCTAGATGATCTAAGATGATGCTAGATGATGATTGATGATCATGAAAAAGTGTTTGAGAATCAAGAATGGAGTTCTTGGAATTTTTCTTCTCTTTGAAAAATATCCTAAGTATGAATTCTGAATATGAACTCTCTTGATTGACCTAAAGTCAAAGTGGCATATATATAGGGGGCCAAATCAAAGTGTGGTCGTTTAAGTAAGTTTCAAAGAAACGCGCCAATCGGCGGTTTCAATCGGCGGCCAGGCCGCCGTTAATGACCGCCGAATAGAGCTCGTGAAGAACAGAGCATAAACGGCGGTTCATTCGGCGGTTTAGTGACCGCCGATTCCAACCGCCGAAACAGAACAGAGAGATCAAAATCAACCAGGTATGAACGGCGGTTTCGAACGGCGGTTTCATGCCCGCCGTTTCAACCGCCGAATTAGACTGAGAGATAAATCAATCAGGTCTTGAAACGGCGGTTTCGAATGGCGGTCGTGACCGCCGATCTTAACCGCAGAAAAGCTCCAGACCAATCTGGACTGAAACGGCGGTTTCATTCGGCGGCCAGGCCGCCGATCATAACCGCCGATCACCTAGATAGGTGAAAACCAAGGAGAAGCCAATGGCATTCTCCATAGGCGGTCCTCGCGCTAAACCAAGCACATTCTCGTGCATGCGCGGACGTTTCCGAAAGTTATCGGGAAACGAATTATACAACAACATGACACAATTACACACCATAAAATATAATAAATAAGTGCAAGTGTGAAATGTGACAAATGAAGAGAATGCACACATATGCAATGAATGTTAAGTGTGTGTGTGCAACTAATCTCTTCAAAGAAAAGTAAGCACATAGAAATTTACCTTCGGTGCTTATCAACACGAGGTCTTCAAAAGGGCTTCGAACAACAAGACCGATACTTAGGCTACCCTTACAAAGAACCCCCACATATGGTTTGATCACGAAATAAGCCAATTAAAAACAACGGGAATCCTTACAAAGCATATTCTCTTTTAATTTACTTGTATGTTGTTGATCATATGATAAATACAAGAATAGAGAATTAATTGTGATGAATTAATTGAGTGTTGTTTTTGTGATAGCTAATTAGGTTTTTGCTTAATCTTGATTAGCTAAGCTATTTGACATGTCATTTAGCAATTGATATCTAGGGTTGATTAAATTGATTATATCATCATCCTAGATAAGCATCTAAGGTTACCTAGCCTTGTTTGTTATTTGAATATTCATACATATTCACATAGGTTGCATAATCTCTTCTTAGAGAATTAAGTCTTGAGGCTAAGGTTGCTTAGGCCTCAAGCAATTGGACTAGAGCCACTTTTAAAGGCCCGAGTGGTAGAAGTGGGGGGTTATTGACCGGAGTGTTAGACGAGGTCTACATAGGTTGTAAACTCCATTTCGATTAGTGGATTTCGAGGTCCGAGTGTGGCGCACTAAACAGCCCGTGGTTTTTCCCAGTGGTTGGGTTTCCACGTATACATCAAGTGTTATTTAAATTCCGCACTATATTACACTTGCTTGTATTTTTGACTAGTAGGGGTATTTTCGTAAAATTGACTTGCATGCGAAAATTGGGTAATAATAGTTAAAATCTATTCACCCCCCTCTAGATAATATATATCATACACACCGTATTCTTTTCAATTGGTATCAGAGCGGGTTCCTAGATATACTTAGGTGATCCTAGCTCATTTTAGGTGTGTTGTGCATTTGTGTGATTTTTGCTCATTCATACATTTTGCATACATTTCATTCATTCATTTGATACAATGAGTGGATTCGGTGGCAACCATGAGGGTGCTTCAAGCACACGGCCTCCTCTCCTCACCGGTGTGAATTATGCCTCATGGAAAGGCAAGATGGAGGCATATGTGTGCCAAATCCATGATAGGGCATGGATGGCAATTGAAGATGGGTATGCACCTCCTATGATGACTCCCACGAGTGGTGGAGAAGAAGTACTCAAGCCAAAGGCCCAGTGGTCACCAGAAGAGTTTGAGACTTCAAAATGGAATAGGAAGGCATGGCATGCTCTTCTATGTGCAGTGGATGAAAATCAGTACAAACTGATTCAGAACACTAGGATAGCCAAGGAGGCATGGGATATCCTACAGGTTGCACATGAGGGAACCGATGTCGTTAAGGATTCCAAGCTACAAGTCCTTCAAACGCAATTTGAGTTGCTTAAAATGGAGGAGGACGAGTGCTTCAATGACTTTGAAGTCAAGTTGATGGATATTGTGAATCAAAGCCATCAACTCGGTGATCCTTATTCGGATAGGAGAGTTAAGCAGAAAATTATGAGGTCTCTCCCCGCTAGGTTCGAATCAAAAGTGACGGCTTTAGAGGAAAATAGCACATACAAGGATATGAAGCCGAGCGAGGTGATTGGAAGACTCCTCGCCTATGAATCTAGGAAGGCTCCTAGTATTTCACCTCCTAAAAAGCAAAAAGGAATTGCCTTGAAAGCTTCCAAGGTTAAGAAGGAGGAAAAAGGTGACTCGGACCAAGACATGGCTTTGCTACTTAGAAGATTCAAGAAGTTTGTCAAGTTCGAGAATAAGGGCATTGGATCCAAAGGCCAAGACTTGAAGAAAAAAGCTCCCTTCAAGAGTTTTGAGCCTAGGCAAGAGCATAGTGAGAAGAAAGAGGTCCAATGCTATGAGTGTGGTGGTATAGGTCACTGAAAGTAATTAAATACTCGAGGTGTGTTTATCAATATAAAGCTAGAGGGGGGGTGAATAGATTTTAACTATTATTACCCAATTTTCGCATGCAAGTCAATTTTACGAAAATGCCCCTACTAGTCAAAAATACATACAAGTGTAATATAGTGCGGAATTTAAATAACACTTGATGTATACGTGGAAACCCAACCACTGGGAAAAACCACGGGCTGTATAGTGCGCCACACTCGGAACTCGAAATCACTAATTGAAATGAAGTTTACAACCTATGTAGACCTCGTCTAACACTCCGGTCTGTAACCCCTCACTTCTACCCAGCGGGCCTTTATTAGCAACCCTATTCCAATTTGCTTGAGGCCTAAGCACACTTAGCCCCAAGACTTCAATCTCTCAAAAGAGATGCACAACCCTATGTGAATATGTATGAATATTCAATTAATGCAATAAGAGCTAGGGTACTCTAAATGCTTATCTAGGATGATGATATATTCAATTTAAATCAACCCTAGATATCAATAGCTAAATGACATGTCAAATAGCATAGATAATCATAGATTATAAAAACCTAGATATCTATAAAAAACAACACTCAATTAATTCATCACAAATAATCTCTTTTCTTGTATTTAACATATGATCTAAAACATACAAGTAATTTAAAAGAGATGGCTTGGTATTGAAAATACTACAATAAGATGAAATTAATCAAAATCTTACCAAGCAAGTTGTGATGATGCAAACCCATACATGGATGCACTCTATATAGACATAGGAGATGCAATATGAAATTTGATGCAAAAGGGGTTTGATTTGAGTGGTTAAAGATGAGTTCTTGATTTGATTTTCTCTCAAAATCTATCTTTGAATATTAGGGTTCTTAAGAGTTAAAGAACTGATTCAGATAATGAGAAAGTATGATATTTATAGACATCAAGAACAGGGCAAGTGAAAAGACAATTTTGCCCCTGAAATCGCACGATCGGCGGTTTCATTCGGCGGCCAGGCCACCGAATTGCTCCCGAGAAGAACAGGGGAACTTCGGTGACTTCGTTCGGCGGTTTCGAAACCGCCGATCCCAACCGCCGTTTTGGACCCGAGAGATATATTTCAATCAGGTCTCATTCGGCGGTTTCGAACGGCGGCCAGGCCACCGAACTCAACCGCCGTTTCACCAAAAATGGTGAAACCAAGGAGAAGCCAAAGGCAACTCCACCGGCGATCATCGCGCAAAACAAAGCACATCAATGTGCACGCGCGGACGTTTCCGAACAACCTTCGGGAAACGAATTACTCCACACTAAGAACTAACATACATGAAGTGCAAGTGTGGGTATTGAATGCATCCTAATGCCTATCATGTCATGGCATTATCATATAACAAGATGCAATCAATTCAACATGCAAGAAGAGATATTGAATAAATCAATAAAGCACAATGCACACAAAATATAAACACACCATACAAGAATAAGAGTTATGCATGTTGTGTGTGTGTGTGCAACTATAACTCTTCAAGCCAAAGTAAGCACAAGATATACCTTTGGTGCTTGTCCTCTTGAGGTCTTGGAAAGGGTCTTGATCTTCAACAAATCACCTAGACTACCCTTACAACCAAACCCCAACATGTGGTTTGACCACGAAATAAGCCAATCAATTAATGGGAATCCTTACAGTCACATCTCACCGGATTGTGGGAACTTGAAGAACAAGATGGCAAAAGTGATGACCGCCACATGGAGTGAAAGTGATGACTCTGGAGAGGGAGATAAGTCATCAAGTGATGATGAGCTTACCATCAACTACACGGCATTTGGGGCCACTTGTGTAGAAGATAAAGTTGTTGGTAAGAATGACTTGACTAGTGATCCCATAGAAGAAAAAGATGAAGAAGTAGCTCTAGAGAAGATAAATGTAGCTACTCATTGGGATATGACTCTCATTGACTCAAGAGACCAAGGTGGAGGTCTAAATGAGGGAAATGACTCCATTAGTGAGAATGAGAGTGGAGGAGATAACTTAAGTGAAGATGACTCCTCATCTAACTCTACAAATGGAAGTGTAGAGAAAATGGATGTAAATGACTTTATAGTCAAGTGTGAAAGTTCATTGGAGAAGAAAAATATAAAGTTGAAGATTTTAGAGGATGAAAATCTAGAACTTTCAACACACAATGACCACTTAAGTAAACAAGTGGAGGCATCCAAGAAGATTGAAGACAAGCTAAGGGATGAGCTAGCTATGTCTAAGAGGAATGAAGAAGGGTTGAAGAGAGAGCTTATTGAAGCCATAGAGTCATTGTCTAGGATGACTACAAGCACCAAGAAACTTGACCACATTCTTGGTAGTGGAAAGAACCCTTGTGACAAGAGAGGTATTGGGTATGAAGTAAGCAAGGAGATCACTACTCCAACAAAGACCATCTTTGTCAAGAGTTTGGGCAAGATAGAAGCCTCACCGGTGCACACTCCTAGGAAGAAAATTGATCTAGGACAATGTTCAAGAAGTGCACAAGTGAAGGTAGCTCCAAAGAGACAACCTCAAGCTCAAAAAGTTCCTCAACCTAACTTCCCTCAAGCTCATATTCATCAAAAGAAGAGGCCAATCATGCAAAATGAAACAAGGAAGCAAGCTAGACCGGTTCAACAACAAAGAAGATTTGAACTCGCTCAACCACAAAGTCATGGGATGGCTCCTATACATGCACAAGGACATGGTATGAATTCTAAATTTATCCCTACATGTCACTTTTGTGGTATTAATGGTCACATTAGACCAAATTGCTTTCATTTCATTAAATTATGTAGAATCAAAAGCATGATTGAAAAGAGAATGATAAGAGCTAGAATGCATGCTAATAGGAAGGAAAACATTCATATTCATGATCCTATTAATTCTAGTACTCTTGAACCATTGTCCACTAGGAAGAAAAATGTCATATCTATGTGGAGAAGGAAAAATGAACCCGCTTGCTACGAGACTAACAAGTCTCAAATAGGTTCAACTAAGTCCAATGGACTTGGTAGGTCCATAGGACCTCATGCCCTTCATTAATGAAGGATGATACTAACCCCATATGGGGAACTCAAGCAAAGAGAGCTATTTTTGCATTCTTGTCACTTGCAAAAAATTTGAAAAATCTTATGCTTCTTTGTTGATTGCTTGAGTAAGCTTGGTTGCACATATGTATATATATTTTCAATTCAATAAGTGTGAATCTTGCTTGTTTACAATCCATGTCATATTTATGTTCAAACATGCATTTTGGACTAGGAGATGTATGTAGGAAGTATGATTTGAATGACCTATGATTATCTCCATGACATGATGATTCTTTTATAACATGCTAATGTCTTATGAAAAGCATGAAATTCATGTACATGCTCAAATGAAAAAGCATGAATTGATAATTGCGTTCTTAAATGCAAAAACTTGTGTGAAAAAGCTTATGAGACTCAAATGAAAAAGGATCTAGTATCTATTCAAGGATTTTACAATCTAAATGTCTCTCTTTCTTTATTGGTTGAACATGTCTACTATCATACGGGTTTCATTCCCGAAAAAATCAAATAGGGTGCAAAGTTGCTCATGACATGTTTAGCTTATAAAGTTGGATATAGTTGTTCTTAAATTGAAATCAATGAAATTTCTATATCCTTGCTTCTCTCATGACAATGGTGAAATTGGTTTGAATTCCTATTAGAAACCTTTGTCATTTGCTTTGCCAAATACCATGGTATTTTGGACTTGAATGCTATATGCCTTGTATGCAAAGCATTTTGTTTCACACATTTTATCTAATAAATCTCCTCGTTTCTCTCCGATTAATTGAGATTGCATAAAGTGACTTATATTGATTATGCATATACTTGAATGCTACTATCTCTCTTTGCCTTAAGTGACCCGGTTGGGGACTACTCCTTTGCCTATATCATGACAAAAAGGGGGAGTAGAATGTGGTAAGGAGAGGTGCAAATTGTTGTAGCAATTGGTGAACATTGGGGAGAATATATATTGAGGGGGAGTAACCCTTTGAGGGGGAGCATTGCATACATAAAACAATATGATGTTGTGACTTAATTTTTTTAAATATGCAAATACTTGTTTTAATCTCACTTGATTCATCTCACCTTTTCTTGTTTTGGAAAGTTTAGAAACCTTGTTTCAGGGAATGATTGTTCTACTTGAGATTGAAGACTTCAAGTTTATTTTTATTTATCTCTTTGTAAAGTAGAAAATCTTAGTAGACCCGTAGTTTCTATTATAATGTGAGGAATCAATGTGAGTGGTGGTTTTGTCACGAAATAGCCAAAGGGGGAGATTGTAAGGATTCCCATATCTTGATTGGCTTATTTCGTGGACAAACCACATGTTGGGGCTTTGAATGTAAGGGTAGTCTAAATGTTTAAGGTTGAAGCTCGAAGGCCCATTCAAGACCTCAAGGGACAAGCACGCCAAAGGTATAAATTCTTGTGCTTGATTTTTCCTTGAAGAGATTTAGTAAGCACACACACACTTAGTATACTTGCATTTATGTGCATACTCTTCACATGTCACTTTACACACTAGCACTTTGGTTGATATATCTTGTTGTGTGTATATGTGCTTTATAATTCGTTTCACGACATTGGTCGGAAACGTCCGTGCTTGCACTAATGAGTGCTTGGTTTCGCGCGAAGACCGCCTATGGAGAATGCCCTTGGCTTCTCCTTGGTTTTCACCATTGTTGGTGATCGGCGGTTATGATCGGCGGCCTGGCCGCCGAATGAAACCGCCGTTTCAGTCCAGATTGGTCTGAAGCAATTATGCGGTCAAGATCGGCGGTCACGACCGCCGTTCGAAACCGCCGTTCATACCTGATCGATTTTAATCTCTCGGTCTAATTCGGCGGTTGGATCGGCGGTCACGAAACTGCTGAATGAAACCGCCGTTGATGCTCTGTTCTTCACGAGCTCAATTCGGCGGCCGTGATCGGCGGCCTGGCCGCCGATTGAAACCGTCGAACGGTGCGTTTCAGGGGCAAAATTGTCTTTTCACATGCCCAATTCTTGATGTCTATAAATATCTTATTTTCTCATTCTCTGATCAAGCTTCTTGAGTTATTAGAACCCTAAACTTTCAAGAGAGATTTTTGAGAAAATCAAATCAAGAACTCACCTTTAAACACTCAAATCAAATCCTTTTTGCATCAAATTTCATATTGCATCCTTTATGTCTACATAGAAAGCATCTATGATTGGATTGGCATCATCACAATATGCTTGGTAAGATTTTGATTAGTTTCATCTTATTTTAGTATTTTTACTATCAAACATATTCTCTTTTAATTTACTTGTATGTTGTTGATCATATGATAAATACAAGAATAGAGAATTAATTGTGATGAATTAATTGAGTGTTGTTTTTGTGATAGCTAATTAGGTTTTTGCTTAATCTTGATTAGCTAAGCTATTTGACATGTCATTTAGCAATTGATATCTAGGGTTGATTAAATTGATTATATCATCATCCTAGATAAGCATCTAAGGTTACCTAGCCTTGTTTGTTATTTGAATATTCATACATATTCACATAGGTTGCATAATCTCTTCTTAGAGAATTAAGTCTTGAGGCTAAGGTTGCTTAGGCCTCAAGCAATTGGACTAGAGCCACTTTTAAAGGCCCGAGTGGTAGAAGTGGGGGGTTATTGACCGGAGTGTTAGACGAGGTCTACATAGGTTGTAAACTCTATTTCGATTAGTGGATTTCGAGGTCCGAGTGTGGCGCACTAAACAGCCCGTGGTTTTTCTCAGTGGTTGGGTTTCCACGTATACATCAAGTGTTATTTAAATTCCGCACTATATTACACTTGCTTGTATTTTTGACTAGTAGGGGTATTTTCGTAAAATTGACTTGCATGCGAAAATTGGGTAATAATAGTTAAAATCTATCCACCCCCCCTCTAGATAACATATTTAGAACACACCGTATTTGTTTCACCTGGACATATCTTTGCTGGCAATGAGCAAGTCATCAACATATAAGAGTAAGTAAACATTAGTATCAATGTTTTCACTGCTAAAATAAAAACATGCATTATATTTACTCTTGTTAAAGCCTAAACTGGTAAAAAGAGTGTCAAATCTCTTATACCACTGTCTAGGGGCTTGTTTTAGCCCATACAGAGATTTTTTAAGAAGGCAGACTTGTGAGAGTTTAGTTTTAGAGACAAAACCCTCAGGCTGAGTCATGTAAATGGTCTCATCTAAGTCACCGTAGAGGAAGACAGTTTTAACATCCATCTGTTCTAGTTCTAGGTTGTAGAAACTAACTAAGGCTAGTATAATCCTAATGGTTTTATACTTGACTATAAGTGAGAAAATCTCATTGTAGTCAATACCCTCCCTTTGGGTGAACCCTTTAGCTACCATTCTAGCCTTATACCTAATTTGTTCTTTATGCCCATCACCATCTTTTATCTTATACAACCATTTACATGAAACTACTTTCTATTTCTCTGGTTTGTCAACCAGAATCCAGATTCTGTTTTTTACTAAGAGATTCCATCTCTTCTTCCATGGCTTTCAACCACCTAGACTTATCTATACATTTAACAGCTTCTTCATAAGTCCTAGGTTCATAATTTTCCAGTTCTTGGCCAGTGCATAGTGCAAATGAAATAACATCTGCATATGAAAACTTACTGTTAGGTTTACCAATTCTTCTAGCCCTATCCCTAACTAGCTCGTAATCAGCTATAGAATCATTTATCTCTGGTTGATTCTAACTCTTTCCCACCTGATGCATACCATCAGAATGGGCAGCCCTATCTTCCTCAATGGGATTGAACTCTTCAGTGACAAGACCATGTGGTGGGCTACCAGTTTCCACCTGAACCATATTAACATCATCCTTTAAAGGATCTGGTTTGGGTTCAGAGGGCTGGTCCTTGTCTTTACAAGGCATCTTAGACTCATTAAAGACAACATCTCTGCTTATTATAACCTTAAAACCCTTTTGGTCTCTAAGCCAAATTCTATAACCTTTGACTCCTAAGGGATAACCTAGAAAGACACCTTTCAAAGACCTAGGTTCTAATTTCCCTTCAGATTGGTGAGCATAAGCTGCACACCCAAACACCCTTAGGTGCTTAAGACTGGGAGGCCTCACTGTCCAAATTTCTTCAGGGGTTTTAAGGCCTATAGCTGTAGAGGGTAGAGATGCACATTTTTCCCCGGGGCCCCAATTCCCCGCGTCCCCATCCCCATTTGGGGATTTTTTGGGGGGGGGAAATGGGGAAATGGGGAGGGATGGGGATGAAAATCATCCCCAAATTGAAATGGGGATGGGGATGGGGATGGGGATGGGGGGACCCCTCCCCATCCCCATTTTCCCATTTTCCCCATAATTATATTGAAATGGGGATGGAGATGGGGGGGAGGTCCCCCATCCCCATTTCCCCATTTCCCCAAAAAATATATAAATATAAATATAATTATAATACATATTTTTAATTTTTTTTATTATTTGAAAACCCTAACTCCCTAAGTATATATACACATTTTATATAAAATGCACTAATGAATTTTATTTTGTATTTGTAATGAAATGTTATTTTTTTAGTTTAATTTGTAATTTTTAGTCAAATGGGGAAATGGGGGAACGGGGAAAACGGAGGAAACGGGGAAATGGGGAAAAGCGGGGAAAAATGGGGAAAATGGGGAATTGGGGATGGTGATGGATATAGGTCCCCCCAAAATTCCCCATCCCCATTTTCCCCAAATGGGGAAATGGGGGGGGGGTATGGGGGAAGGGTATGGGAAGTGGGGATGGGGATGGGGATGGGGATGGGGGGACCTATATCCATCCCCATTCCCCAAACGTGCATCTCTAGTAGAGGGAGACCTATTGATCAAATAGACTACAGTAGCAGCAACTTCTCCCCAAAAATTCTAGCTCAAGCCAGATCCTATAAGCAGGCATCTAACCTTGTCTAAAATAGTTCTATTCATCCTTTCAGCCATACCATTCTGCTGAGGTGTGTCTAACAGTTTTATGCCTTATTATGCCTTCATTATTACAAAAACTGTTAAATTCTTCGTTAGAAAATTCAAGACCATTATCAGTCCTTAGGACCTTAATGGTTTTTGAGGTTTGGTTTTCAACCTGCCTCTTCCAAGCCATGAAGTTCTTAAAGGCTTGATCCTTAAACTTTAGAAGGTAAATCCATACTTTTTTGGAATGGTCATCAATTAGGGAAAGAAAATATATATTCCTACCATGAGTGGAGACCTTGGAAGGTCCCCACAGATCTGAGTGAATGTATTAAAGGATATGTTTAGAGTTATGTTGAGCAGTATTAAAACTAGCTCTGTGTTGTTTGCCAAGAATACAATTCTCACAGAAGTCTAAACTGCTGACCTTATCTCCATTTAGAAGACTTTTCTTACTTAACTCTTGTATGCCTCTCTCACTCATGTGACCTAACCTCATGTGCCAAAGAATTCCCTTATCACTGATTTTAGATGCTACACAAGCAGCATTATCAGTAACAATATTCCCTCTTAACACATACAACCCATTCTGCTTATCACCTTTAAGAATGACAAGAGAACCCTTAGAGGCTTTCAAAACACCTCTCTCAGCTTTATAAGTATATCCTTCCTCATCTAAAGTACCAAGAGAAATCAGGTTTCTCTTTAGGTGAGGCACATATCTTACATCTCTTAGGATCCTCACCATACCATCATACATCCTAATGGCTATGGAACTTATGCTTTCCACACTACATTGCTGATTATTACCTATCAGCACAGTGCCACTATTGAGTTCTTTGAACTTAGTGAACCAGTCCCTTCTAGGACACATATGGAAAGAACAGCCAGAATCTAGAATCCATTCAGAATTCATGTCTATAGTGCTGACTGCTAAAACCTCACTAGACTCATAAGACTTTGATGCTATAACAGCATCACCATCAGAATGACTCTTATCTTGACATTTATTTCTATATTCAAAACACTGTTTCTTGAGATGTCCCTCCTTGCCACAGAAGTAGCATTTCTTGGAGGCATATCTGCCTCTAGACTGTGACCTATTACTAGGAGTTTTACTTCTGCTTTTATTTTTATTGTTTGGGTTACTGTTCTTTGTTGAGGGCCTGCCTCTAACAAATAGGTTCTCACCATTATCTTTCCTCTCAGTCTTTAGCTCCAAATCCTTAGATTTTAGAGCAGAGATACACTTTTCTAGAGAAAGAGAGGTTATGCCATATTTAATAGCAGCTTTTACATCTCTAAAAGAATCTGGAAGTGAGTTGAGGAGAATGATTGCCTCATTCTCATCACTCAGCTTCTCCTTTTCCCCTGCATTAGCTAATTCTATGGTCATTCTTTTGAATTCATCTAAGTTTTGACCTAATCCTTTGTTAGGGTCCATCTTGAAGCTAAACAGGCGTTCTTTTAGGTAAATTTTATTGGTTAATGATTTAGTGAGATATAAGCTTTCAAGCTTTTTCCAAACATCAAAAGCAG